>CM051235.1:94494100-99294100 GCA_027917425.1 Gastrophryne carolinensis | reverse complement strand
CCCCATAGACGATATTGAAATGCTTACTGAATTACCCCACATAATGTATATCCTCGCCGGCCAGGGATCTTATCTGCTTCTCCGATATGAACACGCCCCCTCCCCCCCGCCATCAGTGACTGATAGCTGGCACATTCCCCTCCATTCATTGCAATGGGAAGGGGCAGTAAATGGAAGGGGGGTGCCAGCTATCAGTGACTGATGACAGGGGGCATTGGAGAAATAGGAAGAGATGTGCTTTGCATGGTGCGGCGAGGGACTTGCATGCAAGAGCTGCTTTCCTGGACCAGGAACGATGAGCTGTGTGGGAGAAAAGGTGAGTATAGCTTTTTTGTTTTTTTCCAGTTCGAATATACATTTGTTGGAAAAAGAAGACCTTATCCTATGATAAATACCTGCCCACAGCCTGGCTCATCACAGCTTATTCTGACCTCTAATGGTACATTGGTTTATACAGTATATATGCCTCAGTGGGATTCATGATTTCAGATATGCAATGTCACTTTTGCTATAATATTTAGTTACATTTGTATTCTGATTGCTTCTGATAGAACAGCTCACTGTAGACAACTTTATTTCCAGCAGTGCATCTGTGGGCATAATCGACAGCAATATCTTTACTACTGAATTTATTATTATAATTTAGTCTTTGTAATAGCTTATTGATCCATATTTGTATATTGTGAAGGATAGAAATAAAATATTAATAACTGAGCAGTCAGAACACACAGTACAAAATAAAGAGAGAGATAATAAGAGATACCAAAAAAACTCAATAAATTACACTAGGAAACACTGTAGTTATCTTGAAACGAAAGATGACTATATATATATATATATATATATATATATATATATATATATATGTATATGTAAAATCCATGTAGTTAAAATGGCCATTCAGGCTAAAACAAATATAACTAATATAAGTAATTCTCACATTTTCTACCATGCAGCATATTTCTCAGGTCTGGTACTCAGAAACATACCTGTGACGTGCATGTGCTTGTGTACCTGTCCACTGTATACTGGCATCAAGGGGGATGTTACCCTGCTGGCCATGTCAGTTGCTCTATTTACTGAAAAAGAGAGGGTCTGCAATGCCTTCTCAGTAGGGGGACTCAACCTCAGAAACCAGTAAGTTTCTGAGTACCGGACCTGGAAGAAGCTGCTTCAGGGGATTGAGGATGAGCCATTTCCTGTACTGTTTCTTGAAACAGAGATAAGGTTTCATAAACCATTACTCACTTTGTTCAACCAACTATCAGCAGTTTATGTAAATATTGTAAATACAGTAGTTGATTCATTCATGTATACATGTAAATATTAGGGTTGAAAACGTTACTACTTTTTAGGAGAGAAAATTGATATTCCCTTCCGTTGTCTACTTTGGGAGTGATTCAGCACCAGCTGAAAATTTACAACTTACAAGAGTCTCAATTCAACACCGTGCGTGAGAAAGAAAGAACTTGCACGCCTAAAAACTTTCAAACGCTTGTGATTCACTTCCATTGTTTACCTTGGAAGTGATTTAGCACCATGTAAAAATTGCTGGCAAAAAAAGCAAGGCTGTGCCTATGCCAACTGCAAAACGGCAGACAGTAGCTGCTATCTGTGGTTAGTGCCTTGGGCCTACTGAGGTCTAGTGATGCCGTGGGCCCTGTGTAAATGTAGCCCATGTCTGTGGTCAGTACCTTGGATCTACTGTAGCCTAGTGGTCATGCAACCGGCATGCATTCTGGATGCATGCATGCATGCGGGCTGCACTCTGCATGCATCCATGTACTTTAGATGTTACCTGCATGTGTGCATACATTTGGCATGCGATGCGTGCACTTGGCATGTGATCTGTATGCATGCACACTGCATGCTATCTGCACTTGTCAGGCAGTAGACATGTATGCATGCATTAAGGCAGCCAGGCAGGCAGGCAGACACACACACAAGCTAAACACTGTCCAATATCTGGTTGCTTCATAGATATTGATCTGGAAAAAATATGATTACCTGCCAAACATATTCAGCAAGAGGATGTGGGCAACCCATGTGGCAGGGCAAATCCATGGCAAGACTCAGACATGGTATTTGCTGGGGCAAATTATGAAACACTGGTCAGACATAAGAGGTGCAAAATGAGACAGATGGTAAAGTCAGTCCGGCGTCATTATCCAGGTAAGTCACCAGTCAGTTGCAAAGATGTGTACATGATCAGTTAGATGGTGACAACAATATCCAACTTGCCAAATGCCTGGGCCTTTGCTGTTTCAGGTACTGACATGTGGCAGCACATGATGCCAGACAACCCAACCACGCTGTCTCTACAAACCCCTGCGGATACAATGTCTGGCACACAGAGGGACTCACTCACACCGCTTGCCCAATTCCTTGGCTCAAGCACACTTGTCTTCTTCCACAGCTGGAATACAAAGAGACACACAGATCCAAGCAGCGAGGGAAGACAAGCAGTGAATCCTTTGGGCAGGAAGGAGGATTCACCATCTGACTGTATAAACTCACCACCAAGCATTGGTACATTGAACAAGGGAAACACAGAGTACACAACATTAAGATTACACCCAAACACGGCAGCCCAAATATGGAGAACTAACTATAATGTGGTGGAAAGTGGGTGTTTGCAAGGGTCACTCCCCAAGCCATTGCACATGACACTAATCAAGTTTTTTTTCTCCCATACTAACTAAATAGGTGAAGAGAACCCCGATGAAGAGACATCAGCAGGCCCCAGAAACCATCAAGAAGAGCACATAGCTCCCCAAGAACAAGCACTGAATCACCTGGGTGTGTGCAGTAAAGCCACATTCACACAAACATACAGAATACAAAACACAAGACACAAACAAGGACAAAACACCAGAGGCAAACACTGAATGTGGGGGAACACAAAAAACAGATAAAATAAGGGGACGGGGGTAAGCACATTCTGCATCTCAAAACACAAGACACACAAGATAAAGTGAGTGGATGGAACAGTAACAAACGTGCATAACAAAAATGAATAAATTAGCCACAGCCGCATGGACACAGGCACACAGCAGCCAATAAAGGAATCAGCAATTACACAGTTACAGACAATACAATGTCAATCAGCCTCAGAAGCAAAACTGTGAGAGTAAAAAATTGTGTTAGTCACTGATTTGTAAATAGGAAATTATTAGTCTATGCACACTAACAATTGTTTTGGTGATCTTTAATAAACGTTGTACAATTTTTACATGCAAAACATTATGGTTACAACTGAGCAAGATGAGCACTCTATAATCCCCAAATGCTTTAAATTTCAAAGTACAACCAGTACTATCAAAATGTGTTGGTGAACCCTCTCTGACTGTCAGAACTGCTACTGACACAATGGTTCTCAAATGGAGAACGTGTTTAATCGGTCTCCCTGCCTTATGCTTGCCTAATTGTAAGCATGCTTCTTAGGGCCTTATTCATGAAGGGATAGCGTCAGGTAGTGGCTGGTTAATGAGAGGTAGTGACAGGTAGCGACTGGTGAAGGCCGGACACGGCACGCAATTATCAAGCAGAATCTGTTTAGCGACTGCGCTAACGCCATGTAGCGTCTGATTCATCATTTTCCCAGCCTCAGCGAACAGCGCCGGCGTTCAGCCTTGCACAGCGCCAGGTATGACCTCTCGCTACCTGACGCTCTGCCATACATTTCAATGGACGATCCTTTTCTTCTCTTTAAACTGTGTTTTTGTTTTTTTGTTTTTTTTATCTAAAATAATCCTGTGACCTCTCCTGGCATTGAATAAGCAGTTTTTTCATATTTTTTTTATTTTTTATATATTTCTTCAGAAATTACATTACAGGTCTGCCATTAAAGTGTTCATGTTACAATGTTGCTACAATGTAATTCCATATGTTTTCGATTTGTTACTAGTGGAAAGATGCTGAAAAACAGACTTTAAACACACCACCTCCTGCACTCTGGGCTTCAAATAAGCATTTTTCAGCGATTTGTGAGGCTGTTTTTTTGCTGAATATGGTGTGAGTCGGTCGCTATGAGCAGTCGCTACCATGCACTCCCATACAGCGCTGTACTGGTCAAATAGCGACTCCTCACAATGTATTCAACATTAATGGACAGCGACTGAGTCGCTATGAAGTAGCGACCCACAGCTGAGCACAGTGACTACTAGCGGGCGCTCTGAAAATGCCTGCTACAGACGCTTATCTGTCGCTACCTGGTGTTAGCGATGAATCAGCCTGCCCTTCAACTCGTTAACTTTGTTTTCATGTAATATAGTCAATAGCTGTTTTGTACTCTATGGGGGTTATACATCAAGGGATAGCGGCAGGTAGTGCCTCGTAGCGGCAGGCAGCGTCTGGTGAACGCTGGGCGCTGTATGCAATACCACATTTATGAAGGCAATTCTGGTGAGAGACTCTAACAGCGCCATGTAGCGTACGATCATTACAGCGTATAGCACCAGCGCTCTAGCTTCCAGAGCGCCAGGTCTTACCTGTTGCTACCTGTCGCTCTCCCATATATTTCAATGGGCATTCCTTTTCTTCTGTTTAAACAGGGTTTTTTGTTTTTAATATTTTGTTACAGTACATTTATATTCCTCAGACGTGGGTGGAATCCGAAAGGCATGGGTGCAATCGATGGCGTCCAAAATATGGGCATGTTCATAAAAACCCAGCTTCTACCTGTTCCACTAAGACACAGAGGAGGGAAATCAAACATATTTGGAGAAAAAATGCTTCATGCCCTTGAAGCGGTCCTTCACTCTGAACAAGGGTCTATCTTATATGTTTCCCACACCCTGTACATACAGATTGCTCACATTAAAAATCATCCTACCTGCATCTACTGCACGTTATGAGCCTTTAAACATCCAAGATGGCGGCTCATGGAACATGAGGCAGCCTACAAACAGGCACAAAAGTGCTTTCTGACTCTGCTGCTCTGCATTCTGGGATTGCTGACCTTTTCCTGACCCCAGCTCTGCTCTGTCTGAGCAAAGCACAGCTATAGCCTGCCCCCCTGTACTTTATCCCACTCTCCTCTCCTCAGTAAGTGTGATGCTTCTGAGTCAAGATGGAGGCGCCCGTATCCTAAAGTCCTGAACAGAGTTGCAGCCCAGTGGGGGAAAGAATAATAAGTAAGTGACTAAAAACTTAAAATATATTAATTTTCAATGCTTGGGAATCATTTTATAAGGGTTTAGGCTTTTCAATAAATCATGCTGAAGGTCCGGTTTAAAAAACATAATACGAAAACAAAGCGATGGTGCAAATTCTGCCTCCCAACCTAGCCTCCTGTGTAAGTGGTTATTTGGATGAATCAAGTGAGAGTGACCGCAAACCAGCGAGAACTTACACGTACATAGGAGTAAGAATTTGCACCCACAAGATGAAAGTGTGAACATTTGCGTGCATAGGCGCAAATTGATAAAAGCTCCCAAAAAAAAACCACAGATGATTCACGGGGAGAACCAGAGAGAGAGAAAACGGGGAGTGCTCAAGCTAAAACATGCAAGAACGCATTCTCGCATGTTGTTGGATTGACCCAAAGATAGACAATGAAGGTGAATGGTAGTTTTCTCTCCAAAAATGTAGTAGTAGAGTTTCCTCACCTGCTGCCGAATCAATGCTATAGTGGGCACACAGCTGTCAAACATAAAGGTGAAGCAGTAATTATGATCTCGTGGACCATATAGTCCCTGATCTGGTTGCCTCCTCTTCGTGGCATTTTTAGTCCCAGATAGTGGAGATGAAAACTTGCCTTTATTTTTTTTTCAAAGCAAATTAAAGATCACATCACTGGTACAGCATCTTATTGGCTAAATGTGGTCAGTTGCAACAGCTAAATTCTTAACAATGGGCAAATTCAGAAACAATAAAATAGTGGCCAGACAACAAAATTACATTCTTTAGGAGGAGATCAGTAAATCTGCTTAAATGTAATTCATCCATTCAGGTGCTAGTCAGCAATTCCTCCCATAGATGTGAAGTAACACTGCATAACTTAATAGATCTGAACTGTGCTACTGCTCATCTACAGTATTACTGCTCTTTTAGAGAAAGTTATAAAACTCTTAGGGTATCATTTATCAACTTTTTGCGTGGTCGCTAGATGAGCATCTCTTCTGATACACTATCAGTGCTCCCGCATTGCTGAGGCGCTCGCATGGGCGCTGTGGAAAGGGGATTACAGGACGTCAGCGCCTGTTGAAATCCCTATTTTTTATTTTTTAGAGTTAGGGCAGCATTTAAAAAAATGGGAAATGTAATGGGGGCACTTGAAATACATGACACAGCTTTTTCACGGCCTAAATCACAAGTTTGCAGCGCAAGGATTTCGGCAGAAGAGGTGACGGCCACCAGGGGCAGGCTGGCTAACGGGAGGACCAGGCAAATTCCTAGTGGGCCGCATCTGCCCCCTACTGCCACAATGTGAAGGAATGCTGCTGCAGCAGATAGGATGCTGCATGTTGCTGCCTGGCTGCTCGCAAAACACTGACCTCAAGCGGCCGGACAGCAACGTGCAGGGTAGTCAGGGGCTGCACGTTTTGGCAGACGTTGGTAGCTCAATGGTTAATAAAACTTCTCTCTCTCCGGCTCCCACCCTCCTGTACCTTTATCCTTCATAGTAAACGAGCAGCTGCTGGCCCCGCCATTCGAAGCCTGACAGCAGCGCAGGGGTGGCTGGGAGAAAATTCTGCAATTCTCAGCAGCACTGCTCATCGAGGATGTGAATGGCGGGGCCGGTGGCTGCGTTTACTATGAAATATAAAGGTACAGACTGCCAGGACGCAGCCCAAGATGGGAGGGTGGGAGCCGGAGAGAGAGAAGTTTTATTAACCATTGAGCTACCAATGTCTGCCAAAGCCAAAACACGGAAAAGCATGGGGCAGTGATTTTAGTTCGGGGGGGGGGGGGGGGGGGGGCACGAGGTGGGCAAGTCTATGTGAATTAAAGTGCAAAAGCTAGCATTCTTATGTGCTTTACTGAAGCCCCCAGATTTTTTTTACCTTACTTCACTTTCTCATGGCGCATATGTCATCTGGACTGGCATCCCTTTGGTTTCTCACCTTTTGCCCGCATTCCTGCTGCCCATCTATATAGACCAGGCTGGTGAGGGGTCAGCCAGGGATGCCGGTTGCTCCATGTGCATGCGCCATGAGATCACCAGGAAAGGGAGGGCCAGGTGACAGGTGGGTTCTGGTCCACTTTAATGCTTACAAAAGGATGTAAAGCTATTGGCAAATGCATTTAAAGTGAATCAAAACCCAGGACTTTCCCTCTGGGACACCCCGGTTTGGGATGCTCAGCTGTGTGAAACCCGTCCTGCCCACGCATAGCCATTCAGTTGCGGCAGGCATGGCCACACACAGCAAAAAGGATGCGAGTGATGCTGCCAGCGGCCGTGCATGATCTGTGGGCTCATTGGACAGGTAAGAATTCCAAGTGCATGGCAGGGTTTCACACAGCGGGGCATCCCAGTTCAGAATCAGCCAGCCCTGGAGTCTCATACAGTCCAGGGACAGGTTTGGTCCACTTTAAGATAGGCATGTGGTCACAAACACAGCATCTGCTACATGTTTGTGTAATGTTGCAGCACATTTAAATGCACTGCAAGGCTATAATCCAAATAATTGTGACCTTTATCCCCTTTCTTTTTATTCTTTGCCTCTGCCCTTCCTTTTTGTTTCCTTTTTTCACATCACCCTTCCTTTCTATTTTCCGTGCTCACTAAATTTTTTTTTTCTAATTTTGTCTCCTCCCTTTCATTTCTTTCACATTATCTCTATCTCCTTCACTTTTCCATGATACGCCTGACCTCGGCTATATCCTACACCATTCTGGCAATATCATCTGGACCGGTCGACCACTCTTTAAGGGTGAAATAGGCATATTTGGAATGCCCGGCTAGCTTATAAAATAACAAATAGCCCTTTAGCATGCGATCACCCTGCTGTCACTAAGAATGCCACCTGTGCCCACACTAGGGACCCAATAGTGAGGTAAGTTAGCTGCCCAAAAACAGGCTGTTTGTTTTTAAACTAGGTAGGCATCCCAAATAGGCAAGGGTACCGAAGGTGAGTACCCTTTAATTAATCTTTTCATATTTACTCTCTGTCTCTGTGTAGTTATTTTGTGTGAATGTGTGTTTGGGGTGGCATCACAAAATTTTGCACAGGGCACCTCTTAACCTGGGTAAAACAAAGGAGGGAGATGAAAGAAAAAGAGATGGCATAAGAAAAGTAATGATTGCAGAAATGGGGTAAACAGAGAACAACTAGAGTTAGATATTTAAAGTTAAAGTGTCCCCTGGACGGACCCTCTTAACTGTCTGCAGTGAGCAGGGAACATGCTGAGCAGTAATCTGTTGATAAAGGGTCCCTTCTGCATCCAGTAAATAAGAGAGCACGCTCCCTCATGGCTACTAGCCATGGCTCAGCATAATCTGCTTTCCTGGTCCCCACAGCCGGGCCAAGAGGAGTTGATAGCAGCAAAATTCCAGGGCTATGGCACACACACACACACACACACTTGACTTGCAAGAATAGCAGCACAGGCTGATTGCATTAGAACAGTGATCAACAAGCTCTAATGCTTGCAATTGCTGTTGCAAAATAGCTAACTGCAGGGCCTGTGAAAATTCCTGGGCCGTTTTTTGTCCCCAGTCCGCCCCTGGTGGCCACACAGCCCCAGGCAGCCAGCACAAGAGGGGGAAGGGTCCCGACCATCAGCGGTCAGCCCATTGCTACTACTCACACCCAGGCACTAAGCACTTAAAAAACTCTCAAAGGATATCCTTGGCGTGGCATTTTTTCAAGCAGTACACTGAGAAGACACTGCATAATACAAAGATCTCCTTCTTTTAAAAATCGTCTAAAAGCTAATACATGTATAGGACAGGACCTTTTTCATATGTTATATATAACCATGTGTTCTCTGCTCCACGTCCATGGCCAGACACCTGCAAAGCAAATAATTTAATAGTATTAAAAATTCTTTAAAAATGTAAATGATAAAAACAGGAAGGCCTATTTTATCAGATATCAGGTCACTCCACACGTGTCTCGCAGGATGGCTTTCTGGACCGGCAGTAGCCAGCCAAAGGAGGGTTTCAGAAGCTTCGTAGGAGGACTTTTCCACTCAGCAGGGTGGCACCCAGCGCAACACACGGGGTTCACTGGAGAGTTGCAGGGGGGTTGCAGAGGAGGAGACACCTCTCACTGAGGACAGCTACTCTTTGACTCAGGGCAGCCTGGTTCCATTATATGCTCCAGTGCATGCGGACTGACCACAGAGTTACCCGCCTAGTCAACAGCGCTAATTACTGGGTGGCCACCCTGCTGGATCCCCTCTGTAAGCATAACATCAACTCCTTGATTCCAGCATTGGAGCAAGAAAGAAAGATGCACTCTGGTGGACACACTATTGGCGGAGTTCCCAGCTGAATTAGAAGACTCAGTGGCGGCAAAAGGCCATTGGGGAGGGAGAGGACACGGTTCATTTGCATGCTTTGCCACCAGTCACTGAAGCTAGTGAAATATGTGCACAACGTTAGTCACCATGGACCTGTAAAGCAACCAGAAAAACATACTTAGTATGATTTAGTTTTTAGTATTGTTATTGTTAGTAGTATTTATTTTATTAGTCCTGGTTAGTATGAGTTATTAATTCGTTATTAGTTATAATTAGTATTGCTAGTTAGTAATAGTATTACTTAGTATTAAAATTAGTATTAGTTAGTAAGATAAAAATCCCTGCCCAGCACCAACAGGTTGTTCGAGAAAATGCTGCTGAAAATCATCTGTCTGGACGAAAGACCACACACCACCCAGGAGCTGTGGACTGCCATGTAGGACAGATGAGTTGTTGCTGCCACTGCACCTAGAGCCCACCAAGGTGGTGTGTGACATCCAGCAGGACCTAGTAGCAAGAGCTTGCCCTCTATGCCTTGGAGGTTCTGCCCTGCTACATGTGTCCTATCAGAATGTGTGTTCAGCACCGTAGGGGATGTCATCACCGACAAAAAATTCCACCTATCCACGGCTTACGCGGACATCCTTACACTCGTGAAGGGATGTGGAATCCAACAGGACTTGGCTGTGCCAGCACCTGAGTGAGCGGTTGAAGTATTTGCTATCTCCATCATTTCCACCAACACCGCCATATCACAATCTTGTATTCTAGTAACTAAATGGGTACTGGCAGCGTTCTCAACTGGGAAGGGTTATTACTTCTGCTTGACTTAGCCAAAAACACTCCCATCTTAGCATCACAGATATACAGGGATATAGGAGACATGGAAACATCATGCTGATAAGTAACTCACAGGTCTGGGGGCACAATTCTAACACAAATGTTTATAGTAAAGTTGTAGTATAACAGGGTACACCCCAGTGCTTAGACCAATTTGTGGTATAACAGAGTACATCTTAGTGCTTAGACCAATTTGTGGTATAACAGAGTACATCTCAGTGCTTAGACCAAGTTGTGGTATTATAGGGTACATTCACCCCAGTGCATAGACCAAGTTGTCTCACCCCAGTGCTTAGTGGATGTTGTGGGATCACAGTACACACAGTACACACACAAAACCCAGTGCTAACAGCTTCTTTTAGGATAAGAAGATATACAACAGTGCTTAGAGTATATGGTGAGATCATACCCCAGTGCTTAAATAAAAAGGTGGATTAAGGGGTACACAAAAGACAGTGCTTAAAGAGAGATGTGGGATAAGGGGGCACCCAGATGCCAGTAATGACAAGCCAGTGGTTTTAATGCAGTAGTAGTGAGTTCAACCCTAGCCTAGCCCTCACCCCAGCCGTTATACTGACTAAATATTGCCCTGAAAAGGGCAGTGTCAAACCCCGAGGAAACCCGTCTTCTTGTAAGCTTACAATCCCCAATCTCCACAGCTAGCTTCACCTTTAGTCAAGCCCCTGTTTGCCGGGATGCTAGAAACGCCTCCCGGGACACGGTTGCCCCCAGGACTCATTAGCTCAAAGGATGTAAGCTCACAAGGGGGAAGACGGATGAACCGAAGGTAAGACTGGGCGTGATCGGGTAGCCAAGGTAAGTACAGGATACAGTTCTGGTAACTCCGAGGGAGAAGGCAGACAAGGTCAAAGGTCACACCAATGGTCAAACCAGGAGATCAGAGAGCTTCACGGTACCAGGGTTTATACAGGTTCGTAGTAGTAATTCAGGCTGAGGTTGGTACAGGCGGCAGTCAGGATAGTCAGGCTAGCACGGATAAACAGGTCGGCAATGGATAAACAGCACGGGAATCTCAGGATCAAACACACCCAGCTAAACGCTATCACGCGCAAGGAACAGTGTGGGGGGAACAACCTTTATATGCCAGGAACTAACTGGATTGGTTGGAGGGAACAATAGGCTAATAGGCTAGCGAATGCAACATATAGTTTGATTATTTTTTTGGACTACAGGGTGTTTTACCCACACCCACAGTAACCCCAGGGCTCATTGGCGCTGTGTGCAGCGCCGCCAAAGGGTATCAGTCAGCTGTGCTCGCGCGCGCACGAGCACAGGAGCCGAGAGCACGGTGGGGAGAGGTGACGGGCTGTTGTCCGAGCCCATGCCACTTGGAAACACTGTGGACTGGGCTCCAGGTAAGACGGGTAGATTTTTAACCAAATAGGCCTATCTGTCCCTCAGCAGCAGCCAGCAACCTGCCCCTATCCACTGCAGAGTGCACAGCAACGGTGTGTGGCGTGACATGGACCCTGCCTGCTGTGCAGCCAATCATCCTTCTTCTGGGTCCAGCTCAAATGGTGAACGCGCACGGATTTCAATTTGAAATCTGTGTTCGGTTTCAGGCTCACAAACCCGCAAAATTCGACCGCATCCTAACTTGCGTTGGATCCGCTCCTCACTATACATAATATTAGTATTGTCCCTTCCCCATTTTGTACAGGGCTATTGCTCTGGTGTTACCCCAGTTTGCAGCCCTCTAGTTTTCTACCCCTATTTTACAGCCATTTTTTGGGCCCCAAGTTCGGGTTTCCATTGACTTTGCATCAAGTTCAGGTACCTGAACTAAACTTTGGCGTCAAGTTCGGCCCAACTTGTCGAACCCGAACTTCTATGGGTTCGATCATCACTACTTGTATAAGTATAGCAAGGCATACAAGTTACAGCCTGCTGCCTATGCCAAGAACTACCTTTATTCCTGGTGTTTCAGGCATGCTAACCTTCAGGAGGGATGAATGTTCCCTTTTATTTTTGCCTGGATGTGATCAAGCAAAGCAACAGTAACGCTTAGCTGTTGGACATACATTCTGCCAGAAGTCTGGAATTTTACATCAGTAAATCATTACGAAAAGTAGATTGAACTAATGCCAAAATAGGTCATGTTTAAAACACTAAAGACATCAAGACACAACATGACAATTAGGATTGGGTAACTGAATAGTTTTGATGAAGTATATTGAATTATTAAACGAAATAAAAACACAGTAAGGCACATCTAAGACTGAAGTATTCTGAAACACGATCCTCTTTATTCCATAAATGGTAGCAGCATTTGGCATTAGTTATATACAAAGCTGAACGCCTGATCATTTTCAGCACTCCCGGCCATGTTAATGCTTCTTCTTCATATCATACGTAGTAGCATTTACAACTCCTACAAGTTGTTTTCTAGTCTTAAAATATAAATCATTACTTGCCTACTGACAAGGTCAGACATGATAATGTACTTAAAGTATTTTCTGCTTTACTGTGTGGCCCAACACCCATAGGACGTTTACAGTATTAAAGTTTTTAACATACAAAACAACATTTTTAACTGTGCCCCCTTCAAGTTTTTGGCTAGGGGGCTCTTTAAAATGTATTCCAAAAAAATTACATTTTCTTGTCTAGTCAGGTGATGACAGTGGCAGACTGACCATAGGGAGCACAGGGAGAATTTCCAGTGGACCACACTGATTTGCACCCAAATGGGCTATGTCTAGGCCTCAGAATTCAGTCCACTTCACCCAATGCTGCACTCTCCTAATTTTTCTTCCAACAACCCCTTCCAATATGGGCTTCTCAACTCTGCCCTATTCCTCAGGTATACCTGGCCCCACTGTAGCCTTTGACCATTATCTGTCCCTGATTTTTGTGCCCAGTCCACTCTTGGGCAATAGTACAGTTGTTAGTAATGGTTATTCCTTTTTCTTTCATGTTCTTGACAATTTCTAAATTTACAGGTATGTCTCCAAAATGATGCCCGCTTGCGGGCAAAAATGGGCAATCATGCACACCACCTAGCCAAGGCAAGAGACAACTCACTGCAAAGAAAAAGCTTTCCATTTTATTCCTGCACCTTCCTACTAGACCCCTTGAAAGACATGCCGGCATGTTGCCAGCGATATACTACTCACCTATTATTGTTACTTGGTCTTGGGGCAATTGGCCAAAACAAGTTGGGCAGAGGACCAAACTACAGGAATTATAGGGAGTGCTTTGCTGGCACAGTTAAGGTGTTCATTTCCAGAAATTTTTAGGATGATTCAGCCTGGGCAAGACTGTCTGTCTAAAACTCTCTCCTCCACTTGCATGAGAAAAAAAAAGTAGGGACTGGGGGATTCAAAGAAACACACACACACATGTTTTGCCTGATAAACTTGGTGCTGCTAATGCTGAATGAGTTATTTTTTTTTAACGTGCCACCACCCTGTGTCCCTGAGATAAATAGCCCAGGCACAAGACATAGTGGCTCAGAGGCTGCATGGCTGGCCCCTTCGGGACATGTCCGGTGTTCTTTCAGGCGTGCACCCCTAGAAGGTTACCGGTACTAAACCAGAACCTAAGGGCCTAGGGTTTGGCAGGGCCATTTAGCCTCTGAGCCCTGGGTTTCCAGACCATATGCCTCACGCCTAGGCTGGTTGGCTCAGACAGTGGGGGACACACTTAAAAAATAATTTTGTACAAAATAAGCAAGATTGTAAAGTGTCCTTTTTACCCCTGCTATAGGTGCACCACACTGGTGAATCGCCTGGCGTATTTTATGCCCTTGTGCGATTATTATAATCGCATAAAATATGCAATATCAAAAGTCGAGAGTACATTTGTATCTTTCAGAGTCAGAAAGTATGCAAGAATGTATTCTCAGGTGATGCTGAATCAACCCAAGTCCAGTGACCTTGAACTTTTTCTACAAATAAACCATAATCTAGCAGAATGAGTATCTTCACAGACATGTTTTTTTTATTTTGAAAATTGTAACAAACAATAAAAATGGCTTTTGTTGATTGCTTTTCTCCATTTCTTTGAGAATTGACGTCTTTGTGAAATACTAATGCTAACTGATTACATGGCACTCATTTGTGATGAATAAAAAGGAATTAAAGACTTAAAGGAGCCGCAGCACTCAACCCTGTTAGCTTGCAGACCAACCTATAATCTGTCTCTAAATCTGGTAAAAACAGAGGCTCGGTCACACACATCTGCAAAAGTATGCTAAGCTGCACCACCGCGCCAAGGTGCCTCTATGGGTGCAGTCCTAACTCTAATCTATGAGAGCCCCATTTGGCACATACAATGCAAGAGATAAAAAGGGAGCAGCTTACCTGAGGTGGCCCTAAACCTCATGTGCAAGCCATGGGGTGGAAGGGTCAAGACCTTGCAATACAGCCTAGACCCCACACCCCATGTGCTTGCACAAATTCAAAATGAACAAAGGGGGAGTGGCAGCTGCTCAGACCATTTTATAACTAACCTGGGAGGTGCAAGTCAGCATGGCTTGCACATGAGGTTTAGGGCAACCTCAGGTAAGCTGCTCCCTTTTTATCTCTTGCATTGTATGTCCCAAATGGGGCTCTCATAGATTAGAGTTAGGACTGCACCCATAGAGGCACCTTGGTGTGGTGGTGCAGCTTAGCATACTTTTGCAGATGTGTGTGACCGAGCCTCTGTTTTTACCAGATTTAGAGACAGATTACAGGTTGGTCTGCAAGCTAACAGGGTTGAGTGCTGCGGCTCCTTTACGTCTTTAGTAACATAATTGCCCTGCTGACTTGCACCTCCCAGGTTAGTTATAAAATTGTCTGAGCAGCTGCCACTCCCCCTTTGTTCATTTTGAATAAAAAGGAATGCTGGAACATTTAAACTAGCTGTATTAATGCAGTAGAAAAACAAATGGTTTCATGCTGTTTCAGTGTTTCATATTTAGGTAGAAAAAACACAACTGAGCAGTGGGTATATTTTTTTAAATGTGACATTATTCTATGGAAGTTCAAGCATAGGGATGTGTGAATGTGTCATTTTCATCTATTATTTTAGTTAAATCATTCACAGGAGCAGCTTCATTATGTGGCCTGAGGTCCTTATAAGTTATTCAATATGATCCACAGCATCCAACAAGAAATACTGAAACATCATAATGATGTGTAGAATGCATCATATAGCAACTGTTGTTTACATCATCTGAATATGAAATTTCAAAACCAGACTAGTTATGGGTTAGTCTAGAATGCAATGTTTCTATTCACCTAAAATAGCTCTGACACGGGGAGGCCGATTCAGTAATAGCGCCAGGTAGCGACAGATGAGCGCCAGTAGCGTGATTTTCACAGCGCCCGCTAGTATTCGCTGTGCTTGGCCGTTGTTCGGTTGTTGACAGCGACTCAGTCGGTGTGCGGTAATGTTGAATACGGGGTTAGGAGTCGCTGTTTGACAGGTTCCGCGCTGTATGGGAGCGCCTGACAGCGAATGGTCATAGCGAACGGCTCCCAGCATATTCATTAACAAATCACGCTCAAAAAATTCTCGCGCTGTGAAAAGCTTGTTTAAACCCCAGAGCGCTGGCGGCGATGGCTTAAAAGTAGTTTTTAACCCCCAAACATCCATATTTTTTTATTAAAAAATTAAACAAGTTTTTCTAAACATTTTGTAATATGAATACATTAATATCAGACCTGTAATATCAATTCTGCACAAATTTTTTTTTAAAAATTTTTTACCTTAAAAAAAATATCTAACATTGCCGAAGTGGTCACAGAATTTTTGACATTTAAAAAAAAAAAAAAAGAAAACATTAATATCAATTAAATATGAAGATTTAAAGATTGCTCCATTGAAATGCATTGGAGAGCGCCAGGTAGCGAGAGGTCATACCTGGCGCTGTGATGGGATTAGCAGCGGCGCTGTTCGTTGCAGTCCGCTACATGATGAATCTCGCCGGCGCTAGCCTAATTTAGCGTGATAACTGCGTGATTGTGTCCGCCGCCTGGCGTTCTGGAGTCGGTAGCCGCCGATAGCTGGCGATACCTGGCGCTAGTGAGACACTACCTGGTGCTATCCCTTGATAAATAAGGCCCTCAGTAAATATGTTGGGAACATCCCTTCAATATACCAACTGCTGGGAGGCAGTAGGCTTACCTGGCTTTGGCCATCACCAAGAACACCAATAAGTGCTGTAAAAAAGCTATTAATATAGGGAGTGGTAAAAAACTATGAATATATACAGTAACAAACCTGAAAGAGAGCCTAAACTCTTGGACGCTTGGATGTTTACCTGTTTTGGCTCTCTGAACTCTGGCACTGTATTACGTCTCTCTCGGGCTCTGGACTCTCTGGCTTCTCTGCATCAGCTTCCCTGAAAACCCGGGTTGGACTTCTCCCATATTTGGACTCACTGGCAGCAGTAGTGGGACCCCCTGACTTTTCTGCAGTGCAGTCCAACCCTCCAGCAAAAACCAGATCTGTCCACAGACACCCCACGCTGAAACCAGTGCGTTGTCTAGCACTCTAACCATTACTGCCTGCTGGCACCCCTCAGTTGCAGTCAGCTTTAATTCACTATTGCTTCTTAGATCTCACTCAGTTCCTGCCTGGCATTCCTGATTCTGCATCATCTTCACAGATGACACTCTGGCCCTCCCCTCTGCTGAGTTTCCCCAGTCTCCACTCTCTGGGGAGGCTTCAGGCTGTATTGCTGCCAGCTGTCTGTAGCAACATCAGCCTGGTCTCCTGAAAGGTACGTGACAGGAAGCAGGAAATTCGCCCCACCATCACAGATTGGCTGCAGGAGGTGCACGTCAACGTGGAGATGGAGGAGCTTACGCTCTCACTCCTTAATAAAATAATAAAATAAGTTCTATTTACATGGTTGCCATGGCTCATGTTCGAGGAATCCGGTCACTATAAACAGATCTCTAGCTGATTGGTCACAGCGTCTCATGGGAGATATTTGGGATATGATATGCAGCCTCCTTCGTCTTCCTCCCTCTCAGTCTGTCCTTTAATTTCTTCTACATTCGTCTTATCATTCTTTTTTATGCACTTGACTCAGACTTGCTGTCCCATCCATGCACATTGGCACTCTTAAAGCGGACCTTCACTCTGAATAGAGGTCTATCTTATATGTTTCCCACACCCTGTACATACAGATTGTCCACATTAAAAATCATCCTACCTGCATCTACTGCATATTATGAGCCTTTAAACATCCAAGATGGCGGCTTATGGAAGCCGCCATCTTATCAGGCAGCCTGCAAACAGGAAGTGCCTCCTGACTGTGCTGCTCTGCATTCTGGGACTGCTGACCTTTACCTGACCCCAGCTCTGCACTGTCTGAGCAAAGCACAGCTATAACCCGCCCCCCTGTACCTTATCCCACTCTCCTCTCCTTGGTAAGTGTGATGCTTCTGAGTCAAGATGGCGGCGCCCGTATCCTAAATTCCTGAACAGAGTTGCAGCCCAGTGGGGGAAAGAATAATAAGTTAGTGACTAAAAACTTAAAATATACTAATTTTAGATGCTGGGGAACCGTTTGTTAAGAGTTTGGGCTTTTCATTAAATCATGGTGAAGGTCCGGTTTAATATGAGGTTCAGACATTCTATTTCTTGAGTTACACTTTGTAGATAGGAGATATATATATGTCGAGCTTTAACAGACATGGGCCTCGATTCACTAAGAGTTGAAAAATTCTCATGGTAGTAAAAAATTCAGTTCATGAGAAAAAAGCATAAGAATGTCACTTTTAGTGAACCATCAGATAGGAAGACAATGAAAGTCAATGGCACTTTTAACTACAGAGTAAATAGGAGTAAAATGTTTATTTTTTCTCAGGAGTAAAATTGACTTGACTTGACCTTTTTTTTTCATGAATTGAATTTTTTACTACCATGAGAATTTTTTTCTCTTAGTGAATCAAGGCTATTGTCTAGCTCTTGACATTTGTCCCTTAGGTAGGTAGGTAGGTAAGAGCATATGGCTTCTCTCTTCAATCACTAGTCACCATAGCAGTGTTCTCTTGTCCATAGTTATGCCTGTATTATATGAGTAAACTTGGATGCATGTCCCTGTTCACTGTGTTTGCTTACTCTATACCTGTAGTTTTCTGTAATGGAGTTAAATAAAGACTACAAAAAGAAACTAAAAAGCACCAATTTCAACGGTTCCTGTGTCTAACCAGCAACTTTTATCTTAAATACCCTGTATCTCCTTACAGTATGAAAAATATATGGCTTTCATGCAGCAGCTAGCAGCAATCATTTTGTTCATAATTGAGTCATTGTAAAAAGAAATTCCTTAGAACGCATTGTGTATTTTCTCAATAGATGTGGATCACAAATGGGTTTACGAGCCATACGAGTCATAATTTCATGAAATCTAAATTGAGCTATTTTTGCAAATATTGAAATTGCCTTCAAAAGTGCCATTTTTAACATGACATAAGAGTAATTCTGAAAGAAATTACAACAGTATAGTATATTTGATAAAAAATAAAATATGTTTAGCTGGTAGACTTAAAAATGATTGTCAGCCTCTGATCAGCATTGTTTACCTTACTGGTGGGTTAGGATCTTTTGAATAAATGATTACCCATATTCCATAGCTAGTTGTGTATATAGGAGTGCCCCGAGGCCCATGTCCCCACCCCAGCAAAATAGGACTTGGAACATTCTGCAGGGAGCGGCCAATTGGGTAAGAAAATAACAGGGAGAGGGGGTAAGGAAAACGGAGCTCATTTAAATAAGCCTAAAGGAAGGGTAGTGATTGTTGAAGTGAGGAAGGGTAGAGTATAAGATGCTGTAGGGAGCCTCATGACTCCCTCTTTTGCCCTGGGCACCGGAAGAAACAGCAGCACAAAGTGTCACTGACGTGGGAGTGTCTGGAGGTAAGTGTTCACATACCTGTTGTCTTTTTCTTCAGGCACTTATGCAACAGTGAGAGATGAGATGGCATTGCAGCGGGAGGAGTGGCTGTGGGGTCTGCTCTCCTGTCTCCTCCCTGGTGCCATCTTCAAGCCCATGCTGGGCTTGGCACACGGCAGATGGCCTCAGTCCTTCCCCTCCCAAAGCACTTGGGAGTGGGGAGCCAGTTTGACGGCCCTGCAGGTCCAAGGTACAGTTGGATCCCTCCCCGCCACCGGTGGTTTTGGACAGCGGGGGTCATCAGTGTAGACAGCCACCTGATGCACAGAGCACGCCATGGGTGTTGGTCCCCACCACTATAAGATAGGCTGGGGGAGCATCCAAAAGACTGGAGCACCCCCCTTTGCACATAACCCCCCAGAGCTCCTGTAAATCTCACCTTAACCTTGCTCACCCACCGGGAATCCAGCACAGCAATTGGCCACCGACGCTCAAATGGGCAGTACATTCCGTTGGCCAATCACTGCACTGGATTCTTGGAGGAGGAATGAGGATAAGGTTAGATTTACGGGCATTCTAGGGGGTTATGTGGGGGATGTCCAGCATTCAGGACTGGACAATGTTCTTCCATACCTTCATCCAGGCCCCCCACTGACTATAAAGCCTCATGGATAGGAGTTGTCTTGTTCCTGCAGTGAACCTTTTGGTCCTTTACAGGGTATACGCCAACAGTTGATTTTCTCTGGTAATGACTAAGGCCTTGATTCACAAAGAGTTGAAAAAACTCTGGTAATGACTAAGGCCTTGATTCACAAAGAGTTGAAAAAACTCTCATGGTAGTAAAAAATTAAATTCATGAGAAAAAAGCCTGAGAATTTCACTGTTAGTGAATCACCAGATAAAAAGACAATGATAGTCAATGACTCTTTTTACTACAGGTAAAAAGGGGTAAAAAGTTCAATACCTTTTTCAGGAGTAAAAAAGTGCCATTGACTTTCATTGTATTTTTATCTGGTGATTCACTAACAGTAACATTCTCAGGTTTTTTTTTTTTCATGAATTGAATTTTTTACTACCATGAGAGTTTTTTTCAACTCTTTGTGAATCAAGGCCTAAGTCTCTAAAGCAGGAAAAAAATGTCCATGATCCTTAAAGGGACACTTGACAAAACCGGATATGACTATTGGAGTTGTTAGTTATGTGCCCCAGGTGAAACAACTTTTTGGCAATGGGAATCAGAAGAGACCTGTGTCTTTTATGCAACGCAAAATAAATACATTTTATTATTGAGCAATAAGGGAAAGTTGAGGAGGGACTTTTTGAATGCCTACAGTTGTCCTTTCAGTCAGGAGAGCCTACTGTGGGAGCAGTCGTTGTAGGTACATATTTGGATTCTACTTGTAGGTTTCTGTAATCAAATGTACTTTTGGTGTGATCTTCCTGTTAAAACAAACCATTAAAATTATCAGTAAATCATCTCCCCTGCAACCATTTCTAACGTAACTTGTTTTTAATACCAACTGAGTACAATCCCTCTTTGTCATTCCAGCTGACATTGATATATAAATAACTTTTTGTTCCCCACTGAGCTTAATTAATCCTCAACTAAATCATCTGATAAGATGATGAGACTATGAGAAAATAACCATGTTTGCTTTCTATTACTGCTCAAAAACCACTTGCTATCAAGGAGCTGCATGTCTTACAGTACAACGACAACAGCTATTTTCATGGCACACAATCTTTATGAAGTTGTCAGTAAAAAAATGGAGAAATTACAATAATCAGCTGCACCTCTGTGTCTCTGCATTGCTTATGTCAGGCTTTGACTTTTTATTAACTTTCTTCCTTTTTATTCTGATGTGGTGGCAGCGGGTAATGGTGCCAGTCCCCATTCATGTAGCTGTCAGTCTGTCACAAATAGCAGATAAATATCCCTGCGTTCAGTACACAGCTTAATATTTGGGGGTGATACAAAGACAGCAAGTGTTCTTTATTAGAAAAACTGTCAGGCCAGCACGTGTTGTCCTTAATGTCTATTTCATTACAATGCAACACAAAGCGATATATTCCCGCACAGCTAAAGCAATTATCTCAAACTGGATGCTGGCTAAACAGGGGCAAATGGCCACCCAATGAAAGGTGGTGCACAATAATACAAAGAGTGCGGACTGCCAGTCAGACCGCTTGCTACCTGTGAGAAAATAGCTGCACTACAGTAAATAAGATAATTAATCCATACTTTATTCAAAATTAATAAGTACACGGCTAACCCAGAAGTACAGACATTTAAAAACGGTTAAAACTCAAAGACGGAAGACAGGTGGGCGAATTTAGACTTATAATCCATGATAAGCATTAATTGATTAAATGCATAATGATAATGTTGACTGCAGAGTGTAAATGGGTCCTCCGCATGCAAAGAGTGTTAAAGGAAAAATAGTTGCACAGAGGTGTACAAGTATATTTTATAATAATGTGCAAAATGAGCTTTGTGCAAGGTAAGTAATTGAGTGTGGAGACAAAGACTCCATAAATCCTAAACAAAAGTGCTGAAGTGCCTAAAAAGTGGTGAGTGCAGAAAGTGCAATGCAAAAGTACACTGAGAGTGCTTGAGGCACGGCTCCAAATACACAAGGCAGGCTTAAGTAAATAAAAGTCAACATGAATAGATGGTCACCTGTAATCAAAGTCTAGGTCCACCTGAACTACCCGTCTTAGCAGCACCACTGACGCGTTACGTGGCATTACGCTCCCGCCACTTCCTCCCGCCACCCTGAGGAAGTGGCGGGAGCGTAACGCCACGTAACGCTCCCGCCACCCTGAGGCTTTGGGTGGGTTTATCATGGATTATGAGTCTAGATTCACCCACCTGACTTCCGTCTTTGAGTTTTAACCATTTTTAAATGTCTGTACTTCTGGGTTAGCCATGTACTTATTAATTTTGAATAAAGTATAGATTAATTAATCTTATTTACTGTAGTGCGGCTATTTTCTCACAGGTAGCAAGCGGTCTGACTGGCAGTCCGCACACTTTGTATTATTTCATTACAATGCTTTTAAAAATGTCTGTTGAATGGTTTAGTCCTGTAGCATTTTAGTCTGCAATGCATACCCCCCGCCCGCATCCAAATACTGGTAAGACCCACCCTCTCTGCCATGTCTACTTCTGGCCTGTTGGATTTACATGTTTATTTGCCTGAAAGTCGGCAGACCCAATTGGCTGCTCACAGCTATAATGGGTCAGAACTTATAAAACGTGGAAGTACTGTAGGTAAGGGCACCTGTTCAGTATAGGGCTTGCAGTGGGTATGTGTGGTGGGGCATCTCAAATCAGGATGCTCCACCACTCACTGCTAGTCAAAAATAAAAGTAAGTTATACCTTATATGCAGATATTAGAGTGCCTAAAGCTGCTTAAAGGCAACAGATACTTAGCAAGAGTCCTGCACAGAAACCTATCCTCGCCATCCCTGCTTACAACCACAACCTAGCTGCCCTTGTGCACAACTCTTGGCAATTGGCCACACCCACTCTTTTAATTTCAATGGTGGGGGCTTGCCGAGGCCTGTCATGCCTCCTCCATTGCAGTGAATGGGGCTGGTTTGGTCAGTCTTCACTGTCACAAGAGGGGATGTTGGCTTTTCTCTGGTCCACTGGTAGGTGGGGGGGAAGATTACTGATGTTGGTAAGAACTTCTGGTGAGAACTTCTGGTGAGAATGTGTTGCTTCTTATTTATGCCTGGACAGGAACATATGAGTGACCTACCTTGTTTCTTTGTCTAGTGTTCTGTGAATCTTTAATATCTTTAATATTAGACAATTGTAAGTAAAAAAAATACTTTAGTGTCACCCGGCCACATGCCATTCAGATTTAGGATCCTTGAAATGAACCTCCCCCGTGAGGCTCATAAAATTAGCTTTTAATAACTTTCTAGGGTCACACTTGGCAGCAGCCACATGAACCAGAAAGAATCATAGACCAGGTAGGAAACTAAGCCTAAGGAAACTAAGGGCTTCCTATGGGTCACTAAGCAGTGGGGCATCCCAAGTCTGTCTATATGTATAGAGAGAGAGGGCTAATCATTATGCCTGAAGTCTTAGTTGATTTTGAACATGAATTAAATGTCAACTAAACATTGTTACATCAGTAGTTTGCAATATTGCTCATTGGTTGCCTGGTTGTGTGGCTGCCACAAACAGCTGTGTAAAAAAAAATTATAATGGGAAGTCTTATTTATCAAGCATCAGCGCTTGTTAATACCATTTAGCACCAATATTTAGCCTCAGCGGCACTCAATACACAAGCTAACAAGCAAAAACAGTCAGCGCCAATGTGTGCATCAACCTGCATCTAATTTATCACCAGTGCCAAATAGATCACAGAGACCAGCCCTCTTCTCAAAGCTGTGCCAGTTTATAATAGCGCTGTAGGTTTAGATCCCATAGACCATAATGGACGGAAATGTACTGAACTGTTTCTTGCTTATAATTAATAAAAAACAATATTATTTTTACAGAACTTGCATTGGTGACTAGTCCTGTTACATACAGCGCCAATCTTTTCAGCATGCCAAAAATGATTAAATATGGTGTACAGCACCTATAAGATGGCAGTACAGTGTGGCTCTCACTGGCACTGTTATAATTGGCATAAGGGTCCAACTGGCGCTCACATAATACCTAGTGCCCCAATTCAAGCTGATGATTTAACATTGGGCATTTTGACTTAGGAAGCAACAAAAATAACAGCACCAAATGATGAATATATGCTCAAAAAGGGGTGTATGCCAGCAAAAACAGCACACTTCTTAAATACGGCCCTAAAAAAAAAATGAATGTGTAAGTAATGAATGTGTATAAGATATTAGTGTGTAAAGTGAGAGGTGCAGTCCCATGTAACCTATTTTGGTTTAATGCATGATTGCCTTTAAGAAAAACAGCAAGTCTAGTGGCCTCAAATTATTATTTTATGCAAACCCTAACCAGGATGAACAAGAACTTCTACATTCAATGATGTTGATGTTGATTGCTCTTTTAATTTGAAACTTTTAATTTGAAATATCATAAATTATTTTGAACATGAGAAGGTACATGAACTCATAAATATGCCACATTCATTAGAAATATTAAAATGTGATTTAGCTAGTAAGTGTTACTTTCAAATTAAATTATAGTTTCAAAAATATTCTATAAAACATGACAAGGGCTGAAATACCAAGAAATCATTCCTGGGACTGAAGGGGATAAGAAGATATCTCTTTTTATGTATAGATATTGTGCCAGGGTCCCTGGGGTTAGTCTGATTACATGCACAGAGTGGATAAGATAATCAATGTAATAACTGTAATCAGCAGGAGAAGCCAATGATGGATATGGCTTGCTGCAAATGGTATTCTATCAATAATGTTTTTTTCTCTAACAGAAAATCGCCTACAAGAAATGTCTACTTAACTAAGAATATACCCTGCCGTTGGAAAAAGAGGACAGGGGAAGAATAAATACCTCTACCTACATATAAGCTCTAATTCTCAGAGCCTTCCTGGGAATTCTTGCTTTTTACGGGAACTGTACTCGGAAACCAGAAATTTGCGAATGCTCACATTATTCAAATCAGCATTCCTAAAAAAGTTTGTGTGTAAGTGACCATTTTTGCTTTGCATACGGTTTAGGCAAGCATTTACAGTATTTGTTGTTGAACTCGTCTGGGAAGCCGAACTTTTATCTTAGCTGCGGAGTCCATTGTTCTCTGTGTGCTGTGTACTTCAGTTGTTTTTTCCCTGCTATTTAAAGTTGCTTCCCGCTGTCCCCCGCCAGTATACCCATGTAGTGTGTGTTCTTCTACATATTAACCTTCTTTCCCTTGCTGGCATCTAGGGCATCCCATGTGGTTTGTATGTCCTTCCACATACTTACCTTTTCCCCCCTGCTGGTATCTAGGGCATCCCATGCAGTCTGCCTGTTCTTCTATATACTTACCTATGTTCCTTGGTTGCCATATCATCTGCTTCTACTCACTGTTACTCACCTCATACTTAGGACACCTTATGTTTTGTCTTACCATTATACTTCACTGTTTCTTTGATTTGCATCTGCTTTATGTCATCACATTTAATTAACTTCACCACGTAGCATATAAAGTGCAAAACTATTGTTTATTTTTTTGTTATTGTTTTTGTTCTCAATAAAATATTTTAAAATGTTTACAAAATATAAAAATATTACATTTATGCGGAATGTGTTACATTTTTGGGGGGCCCAACATGGCACCTGCAAAGAGAAAAAAATATACATTAGCACTTTTTGGTCCACATGTGTGCCTGTACATGTACGCACATTTTTACGTACTTACCCAAACTGGTTGACGCATATTTTTTCCCCTCGCCACTCACATGGGCTGCCACTTCTCTGCCAAAGTCCTCTTTTCATGTGTGTTGGGCCTGAATTTGTATCTTTGGTCCGTCAAAGTCTGCAAAGAACAAACACATTTGCATTATTAACTTGTGTCCTTCTCTGTTGGGGTCTGCTTTAAGTACTTTCCTGTGACAATGCACGCACCCAAGCCTTAAATGTGCTACTGTATGCCTATGCCACCTAATCCCGCTCTTCCATCCCACAGTAGTGACGGACTGCAAGCGCAGACGCACTAAGGACAAGTAGCGCACCTAACTCTCCAATCCTCAACTACTCATGATGTGCTCCTGCTGCTCATGGGTGAACATGGTGGGTGCAATGTTGGTCTTTTGGATGTCGACTGTGATGTGACGCACCCCTGACTTACTTAGGAGCTCACTATGCCACACCTTAGGCAACAACACAGCACCCAGAACCCCCAACACAGGCATGGAATACACAGCACCAGGCCCAGGTACCACAGCCCCAGTCCCAGGCCCCCCTGTTCGTCCCACAGGCACTCCCCTGCTGATACCCACACTAGCCACTCAGAGCGGATCACCCGCACCAGTGTCAGCCATCAGCAGCAGGAGGCACAGGCTTCAGAGTTCACGCCACAGCCCACCATGGACCAACCAACAGTTGGGACTCCAGGTGACACCTGTCTCTGGGTAGGTGGTGCCAAATCATGGCGGCAAACTGGCAGGCCAAATGTTGGCAAATGCTTTGGGCAGCACGGCTCTAGGTTCCCGAAGGAAGCTGACCTGGAATCTCCGGAGCAGAAGCAGGGGTTTTCTCCTCCACATATTTTGCCACCCTCTCTGTCAAGGCAAAATTGTGGAAGATGATGCAGGATTTTGACTACTTCTCTGGCTTATATTGGAAGGCACCCCCAGTATGGTCCAGACATCAAAACCTGGCCTTCAAGAGGCTGAAAGCGCATCCCACTACTACCCATGTGCATCGGTGGGCCCAATTATAAGCATCCTGGGGCCTTAAAAAGGGCATCATGAGCCAGGGAAGCAAAGGATAACCGGAATCCCATAAAAATAAAAAGATACATTATTAAGGTTATAAACATCCTTACAAGCAACACAACAGCAAGATAGGTTAAACAAAATAGTACATATTCGGACAGAGTTCACAAATAAAGCTAAAGGTAAAGCTGGGACCAAGCATTTGTAAAAGCGACAGGGAGAAGGGGACATTAAAAGAGGGTCACAAACACACTCAACTTGGGCCTAAACCAAAATGTGTGCACATATTAGACATACAAAAACAATTGCTAATGTAAAAACATCAATAGATAAGGAGATCTACTTAAAAAATCAACAGACCCAGAATCCAGCCTCAAGTCAGCTCGCCACGGGTGTACAAACTCCTCAACATGAATGTGTTGTGAGATGAGCCAGGAAAGACAGCCAAAATGAAGATCCTGTGCCACAACGCATTTGACATTAATAGATTGGCCCATCCTGCAGTTGCTGAAATTAATAGCAAAAAATAAAAGGTCACTAGATTTCCAACACAAAATACACAGGCAAAATAAAAGAAAACAATGACCAATTGTGATACAGAGAAGCTGGTTTAGGGTAGGTAAAGCAAGGCTAGCATAAAGAAAGAAGAGTGGGCAAGAGGGAGAAGCATACCGAAAAACATACTGAAACGTATACTCCTGAGAAGCTGGGGGAACTAGAGCCACATGCATGCAATCAAGGGCACCCATGACACTTGGCATATTTGCTATTCATAAAAAAAGTCAACCTCACTGCCTTCCAGGTTGCCATGCTGTAACGAAAAGTGATGTATTTCTCCTGACGGACAGCCATGCCATCGAGAAACGTAGTCAGGGTGCGGCTCAGCGAAGGCTGGGACATGACTACTGACAGTGCCCTTAGCCTTTGGAAGGAGCCATTCGCTAAAAATTTAAGTCAGCCAAGCAATTTGGTCATACCTATAAGGTACATGGTTAACAGCCCACGATGCTGCATCAAGGGTCTCCATTGCAGGTGCGTCGGCTGGTTCCCGCTAGCAAAAAGAGGGTGTAATTTTGAGCCGGAAACCTACAGATTTTATAAGACCGAAAACTACCAAATCAGGGCTCAGAATCCCGCGTAAGCGCAGGCTACGTCCATGGATTTATGGACAAACGTACGCCTTGAGCTATAACAATATGTATACTCGGTTTGGAATATGCATGCCGTATTCTCCCACTAAAAGGAAAACTCATCCCAAAAAACATGGCCCTGAATCACCCAACATGGAAAATTACCCAAATACGGGCCATTGACGTAATTCCCGCTGGCAGGAATGCATGCATGAGAGGCTCTGAATCAGGCCTATATTCTATATTATCCCTAAAAGACACCTGTGACTGGCAAGATATTTTCATGTCTTCTTCCTGTATTTTAATCTGTGCTTTTATTTGACTATTTTATACCTGCCCCACTGATCACATGGGATCCAATATATTGTCCCAGACTCTGTAAAGAACACAATGGTGCAGGCTCACCAGGTAAGGCAGGGAAATGAGTGGACACAGCCTGACCAATGTTATGTGCGCAGGTTAAAGCCTTTATAGACCACATGTATGAGCACTTGGGTAACCATATACAGTAAACAGTAGATTTCTTAGTGTTTCCATTGTCCAGAGCTGTTAAAAATTTTGTATGAATATTATCGAGATTAGGTCACCCTGGTATGCAGATACCAGGTGATGCACCAAATTGCAACAAAAAATCAATGGGATAAAAGCAGGACCCCATCACCTGGTTAGTGTTTAGGTATTTTATTTTATCAAGGTAAAACATGTATATATTGCATTTCATACATACATCGGCAAAGTAACAATTGGAATATTAGGTAAACGTCAAATATAACCTACATAATTATATAGCATTTTGTGGTACACAGTAAAAAGTAGAGTACCCAGTAACCAAAATATATAGTTACAGGAAAAGTGATGCGCTGTATCAGCTAAAGCGGGTCACAAGTGTGTTCTTTCAAAAGTGTGGATAAATACTGTTTAGGGATTAGGTTTCCAGCTTCTGTTCCTGGTGTCAGGCAATGAAGTGTGCCAGTTTTAACCCTGGCGTGTTTCGCTCAAGGGCTTTATCAGAGGGTAAAACATGTGCATCCTGTTGTATTGCTGAAATAGCTGCATCTATGGAAAAGCTGCATGGGTCATGAGGTGGTCCTAAATGTAGTGTGCATTTAGGTATGAACTTTGGCCAATGGAGTTGAAGTGGGCGCACCTGAGTAGTAAAGAACAGTTTCGGTGAACCAGATGTGGTAAGTACTGAAATTGCAAAAGAAAGGGTTACTGTGAACCTGAGGAAAGAAAACTGAATGCACAACCAGAGGACCAGGATATATATAGCAGCGGGGGGGGGGGGGGGGGTATGGACATAAAGTATAAGTGAGTGAGGTATTATGATGGTCCTACCTTAGCTCCTGGGGTAGTAGGTATGGAAGAATCCAGAGGTCAAAGGTCAAAGCTGTGTTCTGTAGAGCAGGAGTAATATGGGGGAGGGGTAGTTTATATAGTTGTATACAAGTAATGAATGTTTATTTAAGATCAGCATAGGAGGAAAGTTTTAAAGTTTTACCTGTATCAGTAAACTGGTCCTGTGTGGGAGAAGTATCGGGTTGTCCCTGTACGGAGAGGTGGCAGTGGAAGTCCCGTCTGCTGTCTTCAAGGGGGGGTGTAGCTGCTGTGTGTCAGCGTGTTCTGTATGCTATGTTTGTTGCTTTAGGGGGGACAGTGGGAGCGGCTTTTGACACAGATGTGTTTTGAATGGGGTAGACTGGATGTGAGGTGTGACCTACTGAGCTTGTTTGCTCAGTGCTCAAATGGAGCCCTTGTGCTCACTGTGATTATTGCCTGCAGGGGGCGGCAATATTGTTTTGTGGGGTGGGAGGGGCCAGTCCATGCAGCCAGTGACAGCTGTCAGGAGATCGCTGGGAACAGCAGCCCCTCTTGCTTGGCAGCAGGCTGGCAGTGTGCTGTTCCTGTATGCAGGGAGGAAAGGTAGTGGTCAGCAATGGGTGGAAAGGTGGGGGCCACAGGAAGGGGCCCTCTGATGGAACCAGAATGCACTAAAGAAGGACCTCACTTACACTGCATGCCACTTAGGACTGAAGGTGGTAAAAATCATTCAAGGAAAGCGCAAAGGATCAGTGCAGTTCAGTCAAGTGTGTTGCTCTTCCTTCAAAGCCCTTCCACCTCCTAAATGGGTGTAGGGTGTAGCATAGGGTGTTACAGTACAGTAATGGCAATATAAATAACAGAAAACAAATGTAAATAGGGCAACATATACATAACAAAAGTAGTTTGCTGAATTTGAAATTTATACTGACAAATTAATTAAACCAGACCTTCAGCATCATTTAATGAAAAGCCCAAACCCTTTAAAGCTATCCCCCAGCATATAAAATTAATACATTTTATGTTTTAGTTACTTACTTTTTATTCTTTCCCACTGGGCTGCAACTCTGTTCAGGACTCTAGGATACGAGCACCGCCAGAACCATCACACATACTGAGGAGGGAAGAGGGGGCAAAAATGTAGGGGGTGAGGTTATAGCTGTGCTTTGCACAGACAGAGTAGAGTTGAGGTCAGGAAAAGGACAGCAATCCCCGAATGCAGAGCGACACAGTCAGAAGACACTTCCTGTTTGCAGACAGCCTGAGACTCCATGTGCTGCCATGATGGATGTTTAAAGGCTCATAAAATGCAGTAGATGCAGGTAGGATAATATTTAATGTGAGCAATCTGTATGTACAGGGTGGAGGAAACATATAATATAGGCTCTTATTTAAGATGAAGGTCCGGTTTAAATACTTGAAAATGAAGGTCAAAATAATAAAGATAAATCGCTTCCTACTCTGGGGTGGACTGAAGTGAATGTTATAAATTATATAATATTGTCAGATTCCCTCTTCGATTAGGGTTACAATAAAAGTCATATACTGGCCTGCATGATAAGAATGTATTTGTTTATATTATGTTTATATTATGTTATATCACAAGACCTGGCATAGCGGTTACCGATTAACCGATAATTGGAGTCAACTAGAGGTAACAGGCAAAACTGACCTGGTCATTTAGTCCTGGGGGTCGGTTGGCCCTCAGAGACTGCATCCATTGTGTTTCTTTCTGTAGCAGAAGTTTATCGTTGTCGCCACCATGTTTTTTAGTAGCCAACCCTAAGATTGTGCCTATGATGACAACCTGAAGGGGGGTGCTGCCCTTACTGCTATAGGAAAAAAAGGATTTAATTCCCCCCTAACACCAAAGGATGCCAGAGTGTGTGTGGAGCAGGGGAGGTTGCAAAGGGTTAAAACAGAACAAAACCCAGAGAGTCTGGCTCTGGAATCTAAAAGATTCCACCGGGGCCATTGGCCTTCCATTTGGGCATCCTGAAGTGGGATGCTCTGCTGTGTAAAACCCACCAGAATGCCAGGAAACATACCTTTTCCCCGGTCCAATGATGCATGTGCAGGCCAACGTCCAATCAAAGCTGTTTGCTGTGATGCTGTCATTCGACTACTGCCTCTAATTGTTTTCACTGGGGAGCGGGTGCATCCTCTGCATCTTCGGGCTGTGTGCGCACTCCTTATCCAGCTATTCAGAGGGGAGTGTGCGCACCACTGGGGATGTGGCCGCTCTCGCTCCCCATTGAAGTAAATCAGAGCAGTTTGCTGATTAAGGTAAGCTTTATTGGCATTTTTTGGGGGGGTTCACACAGTGGGGCAAGAGGGGTGATGAGAACCAGGAAGAGGTGAGTTTGTACGGGCATGGGGGGTTTCACACAGCAAGGCATCCCCATTCAGGATGCCCCCAGGGGAACGGAACAAAAACCTGATAAAAATCCAGGGTTTTGTTCCGCTTTAAGTGCAGCCCACAGCCGGGAAATCTCCCCTCCACTGCTCTGGTCATGTGACTCCTGTGAGTCAGAACCCGACAAGATATAATATGCTAACCTATTCATCTGCATTTACTCCTTGCATCCTCTCCCCTTCCGTACATTTTTCTTTTCATACCTAAACTAACAACAAAAAATGTGCAAGCCTAGGGCAGCATGTACATCATATACAACCCTGACACACAAATGCCCCTAGTTTTAAGAATAATTCCATATATTGTAAATATGTGGCAGAAATAAACTGACTACTAATGGAAAAATGAGTGGTGGACAGATCCCCATACTCTCTCTTCTTACTCTTCATCAGATAAGGATACTTAGGCCCTTATTTATGAAGGAATAGCGACAGGTAGCGACGGGTGAGCGGCCGGTAATGACGGGCACCGCCACGAGAACGCCGGCTCCCCACCACAATCACACATTTATCAAGCCAATCCTGCTTAGCGACTGAGAAAGCGCCAGATAGCCACTCATTCATCATTATTCCAGCCTCAGCCCACGGCGCCAGCGTCCGACCTTGAACAGCGACAGGTAGGACCTCTCGCTACCTGGCGCTCTCCAATGCATTTCAATGGAACAATCTTTAAATATTCATAATTAATTGTTATTAATGTTTTTTTTTTTTTTTTTTTTGAAATGTGAAAAATTCTGTAACCACTTCTGCAATGTTAGATAATTTTTTTAAGGTAAAAAAAAAAATTTGTGCAGAATTGATATTACAGGTCTGATATTATTGTATTCATATTACTAAATTTTTAAAAATTTAAAAAGTTTCCAAAAATATGGTGGTTTGGGGGTTAAAAAACTACTTTTAACACATCGCTGTCAGCGCTCTGGGGTTTAAACATGCATTTGACAGCGCAAGAATTTTTTGAGCGTGATTTTTTGATAAATATGGTGGGAGCCGGTCGCTCTGACCAGTCGCTATCATACGCACCCATACATCGCGGAACCTGTCAAATAGCGACTCGTCACCCCGTATTCAACATTACTGCACACCGACTGAGTCGCTGTCAACAACCGAACAATGGCCAAGCACAGCGACTACTAGCGGGCGCTGTGAAAATACTGCTACAGTCGCTCAACTGTCGCTACCTGCCGCTATTAATGAATCGGCCTCCCCATTTGTAGATCATCATATTATTTCTGTTAACTATTCAGTCTTTCAAAACAGCAAAAAGTTGTCTCTTTACAGTCTAAAATGCTCTTCTGCCATTTCACCTGCTAAGCAATAGAATGAGTCATATTACTGCATTAGTTATCCCCTTTTACTCAATTAAAGGGTAATTCCACTTTCTATGGCATTTTTCCAAGTTTCCATTATTGTGTGGCAGAATGATGTCCTCAAGGTGCTGCACTTATCTGTTTTTTCTTATCTATTTCTTTGAAACTTTTTGTTATAAAAAAACAATTTTCTCTAGCAACAATAACCTTGATTCACTAACAGTTGAAAACAATTCTCATGGTAGTAATAAATTACATTCATGCCTGAGAATTTCACTTGTAGTAAATCACCAGATAGGCAATGAAAGACAATGGTACATTTTTACTCCTAAGGAAAATATTGAACTTTTTACACCTTTTTACTCTGCAGTAAAAAGTGCCATTGACATTCATTATCTTCCTATCTGGTGATTCACTAAAAGTGAAATGATCAGGCTTTTTTCTAATGAATCAAATTTTCTACCACTATGAGATTTTTGTTCAACTCTTAGTGAATCAAACCCATTGTGTTTATATAATCAATATACACCAAAGTGGTGTGTTTGGTGTACAGTGCAGAGAGTTGTTAGCTAAGGCAAATAACATAGGTTAAACCCTTCTGCTCTAATCCAACCTCTTCAGATGGGGGGATTGACAAACTTGTTTCCACCCAGAGAGGTCATTAGTGCTGCTTGATTTAGCTGCTGATGAGCTCACCTGGTACAGTGGAAGGATTAAGGGATTTGTAGTCAAAAACTATACTAAAACCTTTTTTCAAGGTCAGGAAAGCCACTTCCGGTTTAGCAATAAATCAGCAAAAGCAGCCAAATGAGGAAAACAATAAAACAGAACTCAAAGAGCCCGACAAGAAAGGGAGTTTTCATTCAAAATAGTCTGGACAACTCAATTAATACGATACCTAGAGAAATGTCCCCCCCTACCACCACCTACCTTCTGCAATGTCTGCAAGCCTGCTAACTTCGTCTAAAGGACTAAGGATTATGCTGCAAACATCTCAAGAGGCTTGTCACATTTTTGGAGTGGGCATCTGACTTTTAGTAAAGTACAAGAAATATCCTGTAGCTAACAGGGTTTAGGGAGAAGCAGGCAAATGGCAGATATATATATATATATATATATATATATATATATATATATATATATATATATATGTTTTACAAGTGTGTAAATAACTGCACCCTATGGAGTATCCAGATATACTTGTCAAGGCTCTCCAGGCCTCTCTGTCCTAAAATAAAGAGCCGCACCAACCTCTCCAAGTCTCTTCTTACCATCCACCCTGGATATGTTTAGACACCCATGGGTGCTTCAGTAACATTCAGTAAGGCTCTCCAAGTCTTTACATCCTAAGGCTCTCTCCAGACCTTTTAGATTTCCAGGAAATAGACTGGGGTGATCACAGAACGGGGCTGAGGAAAGCTTTGGAGCACGGGATTAATTGCAGGACGCTGCTTAGTAAACACAGTTGCTTTCCCTGTTGCTACATGTGCTTTATTTTCTACAACTCTGTGAGTGCCCTGGAAACTTGCAAATAAAGGCTTTAGGGATTAACGGTATTACGATATGGGAGTTTTTTATTTGTAAGGTGACAACATTATTACATTAGAAGATAACACACCTGCAAAGAAATGTTTGTTTTTGAACTAATGTCATGGCATGTCTGCCTAACTCTTTAAAATAACGGAAGCCCAACTGAGCTGGTAAGCAGCTTTTTTAACCGTTGACGGGAGCACAGTTGGTGGTGATTGTGGACTTGTGCACCAGATGGAAATATAGAAATCTGTTTACGTCTGGGGAAGCTATGCCTTTTGCTGGATTTTTGCTGAAAGATTTAGGCCCTTATTCATCAAGCGATAGCGCCAGGTAGTGTCTGACGAGCGCCAGGTAGCGGCAGCTAACGGCGACTACCGACTCAAGTACGCCCGGCGGCGGTCACAATGACGCATTTATCAAGCAAAATGAGGCTAGCGCCGGCGAGAGCGACGGCTAGCGCGGCATTCATCATGAAGCCGCCTGGACCGAACAGCGCCGCTGCAAATTCCCTCACAGCGCCAGGTATGAGCTGTCGCTCCCTGGCGATGTCCAATGCATTTCAATGGAGCAATCTATAATTATTCATAATTAATTGGTAATAATTTTTTTTTATTTTTTTTTAATGTCAAAAAATCGGAGACCACTTCTGCAATGTTAGGATTTATTTTTAAGTCAAAAAAAAAAAAAAAAAAAATATGTGCAGAATTGATCTAACAGGTCTGAGATTAATGTATTCATATTACAAAATGATTCTAAAAACATGTATAATGTTACATTCAAAAAATATGGTTGTTTAGGGGTTAAAAACTAGTTAATACACATCGCCGCAAGCGCTCTGGGGTTTAAACAAGGAATGGACAGCGACAGCACATTCGGAGCGTGATTTGTTGATGAATATGAAGCTAGCCGTTCGCTCTGGCCATTCGTTGTCAGGCGCTCACATACAACGCTGGACCTGTGAAACAGCGACGCCCCAGCCCGTATTCAACATTACCGCACACCGACTGAGTCGCTGTCATCAAGCTAATGCCGGCCAAGCACAGCGAATACTGGCTGGCGCTGAAAAAATCACGCTACAGTCGCTCATCTGTCGCTACCTGGCGCTATTGATGAATCGGCCTCCCCGACTCACATTTTGTCCCCTACAGCTTCTCTGTTCTGTTCCAATGTGTAAAAACACACCGTTAGCCAAGATCAAGCACCCCTCCATCAATCATTCACAAGACAATGACCGCCTCCTCCAAACATAATGTCCCTTCCTTTGCACACTCACTCCACTTAATACAATGAAGCAAAAGGTAGTCATTCCCTCATAACTGGAGACCAGTGCTGGACAGTAAGCTCACACCGAAACAGGATTTAAAGAGGAACATTGCAGGTATTTAGGAGTTAATACAATTCCCCAAACCTGGCTTGCTCAGCCCCTCTGCCCCTCCGGGTTAACTATTTAAAAATATAAAGTTACCTGTCAGGTCGCATCGCACTCCGGCATTGCTCGGTCCCGCAACGTCTCTGGGCAGCACCATCTTGCCAGCCATCCAATCTCTGCATAGGCTGCAAATACACGGAGTGTAAATCCCACAAGATTTGAAGAGCAGCGAGGGACGTTTGAAGAGGGACGGCAAAGGGTGAGTATGGCTAAGGCTTTGCAGTCTTCACTCTGGGATGGCTAAGGGTGCAGAGGGGCCAGGAATGGTGCCGGATGTCAGTGTTTTAGATAACGCCGACATCCAAAAGTCAGTGAGGGAGGGGGAGGGGATGTTTAGACAGGAACTTCAGAAAAGGTCTGCTGTTCCTCTATAAGAGCTGCGGGGGGACAATGTAGTATAGAAGCATACTGTAGATTTGTTGTTTGGTTGTGCTTGGACAGACCATTTAAAGGCACTCTAAAGTCAATGGTAGTACTTTAGCTAGCAAGCAGCTTACGTGATCCCATGCTTGTCCCATTTGTCTATTCTGCATTATTGTAGAAGCAGTAGTAGGTCTCAAAAGTTTGCCTTTTTTACAATTTCATTCCTACAGCACCATGCAAAAAAGTCTTCCTACAGCCACCACGTCCCTTGGTGCTCTCAGTGTGAGCAAGCACGGCAAGCAGCAGTGTTCCCACAGTCTCTGACCAGAGCAGAGCATGCTCAAGACTCTGCACCAAGCTGCACCATGACACAGCTCAGCCATGAACCCAGAAACTGAAGCTAATACATAAGGTATTTACATACAATCAGAGATTTTCAGGTGCTTTGAAATTCCTCATTTAACACTGTTCCTAATGGGAATGAGGTGAGACAAAGTTAGTTTTTGTCTGGAAAGCAACTAAAAGTCACTAAAAAATGTGGGGGGCCTTTACATTTTTTTCAAATACCCCCATCAAACTAAGGTCTTGTTTCACTAAAAGTTGAAAAAACCTTCATGGTTGTAAAATTCAATTAATGAGAAAAAGCCTGAGAATTTCTGGTGAATCATCAGATACGAAGACAATGAAAGTCAATGGCAATTTTTAGTACAGATTACTACTTTTCCCAGGAGTAAGAAAGTGCAGTTGACTTTCATTGTCTTCCTATCTGGTGATTTACTAAAAGTGAAATTCTCAGGCTTTTTTCTCATTAATTGAAATACTACCATTAGATTTATTTCAGCTCTTAGTGAATCAAGGACTAAGTCTGAATGTGGTATCACTGAAATATGCTATCCCTCTAGCAGGGCGTGTGCCTGCGCCAGGCATTTGCGAATGGCCGGTGCAGGCACGCTCCCTTTTAGAAGGTCGCGGGGGATACAACCACCAGTGCGCACGGATTCGCTCGCATTAGACGAGCTACTGGACGCAGGGGATCGAGTAGATCCGAACGCGCTGATTGGACAAGTGCCCGTGCATGTGTCGTAGGACCAGGAAGAGGTGAGTTTCTTTGGGCGACCTGGGTGATTTCACACAGCTGGGTTTTGGTCCACTTTAAACTTCTATGCTTCACCGGTGAATAAATATCACCAGTGGTGGGATTCAGCAGGTTCTCCCAGGTTCTGCAGAACCAAAGAACTGGAGCAAGTAATTTAAGAAATCCCTTAATATTGTTTAGACACATTTTAATAGTATTACAAAACTTGCTTGTTAGATTGGATGCAAACATTTATTAAAAGTGTGCGACACTTGACAACTTTATATATAGGGAATAGGTAGTTAACATTTTGAATGCCATCTCTGGATCTCACAGCAACAGGTGCTCCCACCACCTCTTACAAAAAAACGGGCCTCACCAGAGCCTATTGGCCATCTGTAACAAAGTACCGTATTTTTCACCCTATAAGACACAGCTGCCATAAAACACACCTAGGATTTGGAGGAGGAAAATAAGAAAAAAAGATTCTAAACCAAATGGTGTGCTAAAACACTCCATTACAGACAGTGTGGCATTACCCTCCCCTCCCATTCCCATAGGCAATGTAGCATTCCTCCCTTCCATAGGCAGTGTGGCTTTCTCCCCCATCTCATTCCCCATATTTAGTGTGGCATCCCCCCCATCCTATAGGCAGTGTGGCATACCCCCATCCCATTCCCCATATGAACAGAGACATCCCCCCCATCCCCACCCCACGCTGGAAAAAAAAAAAAAAAAAGATACAACCTCTCCGATGAAAGAGGGGTGAACAAGGAGAGGACAGGGTAACTGAACCATGCCCACTATCCCCGCTCTGGCCACTGCCGACACCGCCGCTACTTCTCGGCCCGGAGTTCGCACACACCCAGCCCGTACAGCTGGTGGTCGTGGCCTGCGTCCGCGTCCCGACTGCATGGACCAGGAGTGTGCGCACGTCGGTCCAAGAAATACCAGCAGTGTAGTCAGCGGCCAGAGTGGGGACAGTGGATGGGGTCCAGTTACCCTGCCCCCTCCCTGCTCGCCGCTCTTTCATTGGTCTTGTGCTGCCATCCAATGAAAGACAGGGAGAGGGCAGTGTAACTGAACCCCGCCACTGCTTCTCGGGCGCGCACACACCCGGTCCATGCAGCCGGGACGTGTGCTCCGCCCCGAGAAGCAGCAGCGGTGCTGGGACATGCCCAGAGTGGGGTCAGTGGACTGGGTTCAGTTACCCTGCCCTCTCCCTGCTCGCTGCTCTTTCATTGGCTGCCGTCCTGGGGCGACGCGGCGCAAGGCTTATATAAGTATATTTTTTTACTTCTTTGTTGTTGTTTTTTTTTACATTCGCCCAATAAGACAAACTGACATCCCCTCCCCCACACTTATACACACGGTAATCAGAAGTGCTTTTCAACATAAGCCAAAACCCCCTTCTCCTGGGAGCAGTTTCCGGTGTCCCCTAAAAATGAAGTTGCCAAATATTGCCTTATCCTTAAAACGTTTATTAAAAATTAATGAATATGCTACTCACAAAATACACTTGTCTTCAAATTCCCACCCTTGAAAGAGCTCACAGGAACCCTAACGGCAGCATTTCTTTACAAATATAGTCAATAGGTGGACATCTTATAGGGTATTAAATATGCAAGTGCATTTTTTATGTCAAATAGTGAATCCCCTAACAACATTTTTCTTTACAGTCACTGAAACCAATGTCAATAGGAAAATGCCAGAGCTGACATTTATTTCATTTATATATCCACATGCTTAGAAATGCGTGTGTGTGGTGCAATGTGATGGGTACGGGCCACTGCCTTAGAGGTGAGACATCTAACCAGAGAAACATGTTGTTGTAAGAAAACAAGACTGCAAGCTCATTGCTGCTTTACTAATGTCCCCATGTGATTTATTCATCTCGAATGCAGTGAATGGAGTGATAAGGAGCAAGTATGTGTGAACTCAAGCAAAGCGTACACTCATCATTTGTGCATGGCGATTGAATGTGACGCAGCCAGTTCCTCAATGGGAGCTGAGAAATTGGCTTGTAGGACAGTGGAGCTTGCTGCACATCCTGGCCTACCTTCCAGATGCTTCTCAATAAAAAAAAAAACATGTCAGCACGCTATTTAAAATTTATCGAGACTCTCGTTGCTTGTGTCATTCTAGGGACTTTGATTACACCAAATACAGATAACAACCCGTAACACAAAATCTGAGATTGCTCAAATAAAACAGAAGGCTGTGGTGTGGTTGTTAAATGGTTACCGTAGACGGTGAACAACCTTTTAGGTCTAAGGCCCGCATTATAAACCACAATAAAATGAATAAAGGGGGTGGGAGCAGCTCAATCACTATTATTTATACAAAATAATAGTGATTGAGCTGCTCCCACCCCCCTTTGTTCATTTGAATTGCTATGAGCACAAGCAGGGAGGAATTCAGTCAATATGGATTTCTCCCTGTGAAGTGTTCTAAAGGGAGGCTGGCAGCTTCCCAGGTGAGTAGCTCTCAGATATGTGTCTGCTTTGCATGTCCCAACTTTGGGGACTCAGAATTAAGAGTAGGGACCACACTAAACACAGAGTGCCTTGCCGGGGCAGTGTGGCTTCCACATGTATCTGCAGATATATGCAACCAAATCTCTGTCTTTCCACATAGCTAGACATGTTTGTTGCTTGATATTTAGTTGATGAGAGGGTTAAACTGGGCGGTAAATTAGTTCCCAGGCCCTGAATAATAATAATAATTTTGTATAAATAATAGTGATTGAGCTGCTCCCACCCCCTTTGTTCATTTGAATTGCCATGAGCACAAGCAGGGAGGAATTCAGTCAATATGGATTTCTCCCTGTGAAGTGTTCTAAAGGGAGGCTGGCAGCTTCCCAGGTGAGTAGCTCTCAGATATTTGTCTGCATTGCATGTCCCAACTTTGGGGACTCAGAATTAAGAGTAGGGACCACACTAAACACAGAGTGCCTTGCCGGGGCAGTGTGGCTTCCACATGTATCTGCAGATATATGCAACCAAATCTCTGTCTTTCCACATAGCTAGACATGATTGTTGCTTGATATCTAGTTGATGAGAGGGTTAAACTGGGCGGTAAATTAGTTCCCAGGCCCTGAATAATAATAATAATTTTGTATAAAAAATAGTGATTGAGCTGCTCCCACCCCCCTTTGTTCATAAATCACAATAAAACCTAAAGCTGTAAAGCATTATATATCATATTATGTATATGCAGATGTAGGCAGAAGTGGGGCAGAAAAAGTTCCGCAGAGGTGAAGCTGGCTGAGGTGAGAAAGGACAAGGTGAGGTGGAAAGAGGTAGAAAGAAGAGGGCAGGGGCACACGGTGAGAAAAGGTGAGATGAGTAGAGGTGAGGTTGGAATAAGTGGACAGAGGGGAGGTGGGTTGAGGTGAGGAGAACAGAGGTTAGGTGGGAAGAAGTGGGCAGAGGGGCACAGTGAGAAAAGGTGAGAGTAGTAGAGGTGACGTTGGACTAAGTGGACAGAGGGGTGGGGGGTTAAGGTGAGGAGCACAGAGGTGAGGTGGGAAGAAGTGAGCAGGGGTCAGGTGGGAAAAGATGAGATGGGATGAGTAGAGGTGAGGCAGGCGATGGTAAGCAGAAGTGAAGTGGGCAGAGTTGAGGGGAACAGCTACCCTATGGTTGACTGGAGTGTGCCTCAGGAATTAGAAATCAGGAATGAAGCCTAAGTGAAGCAGACAAAGGAAATGGCACCATATCAGGAGACCTGCTAGATCAAGTTTCAGGGGTGTAAGTTGAGTAGGGCTTACATAAAATCAGTACTGGACCACAGGATCCTCTGGTAAGCTCCAGGGCCACCATCAGGGCTTTACAGGAAATCCAAGAATAGGGTTTAGGGTTTGCCTGCAATGCTTTGTGGAATGTATTCAAGATGTTTACATTTGTTATTTAAGTAAAAAATCATACTAAAAGGAAAACTCCCTTTTGTCGGGTTTTTGGTGTTCTGCCTTAATGCTTTCCCCATTTGGAATGTAAAATAAACATTTGTGTTAGGATTGTGCCCCAGACCTGTGATTTACTTATCAGCGTGTTATTTCCAAGTTTCTTATATTCCTGTGGCTCTGTGTTTTCCTCTATTGGTGAGAACACTGCCAGTGACCCTTTAGCTACTGGAACACAAGACTGTGATCCCCCCATCTGAAGAGGTTGAATGAATGCAGAGGGGGTTAAACCTGCTATATTTGTCTTAGCGAATCAGTTGATTACCAAGCCAGTGTCAGAATGTTTCTGATATGTATTCCAGACAATACAATGGTGTACATTTCTAATATAAACACATTGTTGCTAGCAATGTTTCTTTCATAACATGGAGTTGCAAGCAAATATAAAAAATACAAAAAAATAACAGATAAGCTCAGCACCTTGAGGACATCATTTTGACACAAAAAGGTGGAATTACCCTTTAATTGTTTTGAGAGGCAGAGGTTATCAAATGAGGCTGATCCATTTTCCACAAATGATTAAAAAAAAATAAAAAACAGCCACTATGAGTGTCGCATAATGTGTAAGACATAGTACCTTGTGTACCAGTGTACCTATTGTGCTAGGGGGTACTGCAATTCAATAAATGTCTCTGCCTCAGTTGGTTAGTATTCATATTCGAGTCAAGTGAGAATATTTTGCTTGCTTCTGTGAGCATGACTAGCAGAGAAATTTTCCAAAAACTGGCAATTACCAGCACACAGTAGCTTCTTTCCACATGAAGGGAAGAACTCTCCACATTTTAAGGAGTAACCCCCTGGGGCTCTTTTATGTAAACAGGGTTATGCCTACAGCAGATCTGTGCCAATCTTGGATTACATTTTTCATGGTGAGTGTAGGCCTGCTTTTGCTGTGGATGCCGTCCATCCCTACCCAGCAGGCCCCACGTTCCACGTTTATTTGCTGACCATATGACCAGCGGTGACCATTCAAGTTCATGGGGTGCCCCTGCTTGTCTGGATAACTCAATTGGCTGCCAATGGTCAGGTCAACATTGAGGGTATGTATCTTATCGACTACCATGTCTATCTATCCAAGATCCCCTGCAGTCAAATTTGGCACTGGAAGTGGGGGCAGCAGCACCCTGGCTCCTTCCACATGGGGTTGGCGTAATGTTTCCCTGCTCCCAGCATCTGAACACAGACGCTCAATCGCAGAAGATTTTTGTGGTCGCTCGCTCGCTCGCTGAGCAAACAGCCAATTTCTCTGCTCATGTACACCCAGCGGAAGATGTGTCTAATAGATCTAACAAGCTGATAAGCTCTCTGACCCTCCAATGGTTTATAAATTTAGACCCACCTTAGGGGTGCACGGGTGAAGAGTTTTGCACGGGGCCTTTTTTTTTTTCTTTGCAAAGGGGCAATTTTTGCTCAGGGTTTTAGCAGTTACAAATTGCAGAAAAACTGCAGGAGACAGGTAAGCAAATATATTATTTAAAACATGTTATTATCTTTATAATGCTGCAATTTGTATCTTTTTTGATTTTATTATGTGTTTATATATTTTTTTAGAAAAAAACAACCATTTAAAATGGACCAAAACCTACCTATGGGACTCCAGGGCAGGCATACTCGCTCCCCCGGGGCATCCAGATTCGGGATGCCCAGCTGTGTCAGACTACCCCCTGGTTGTCCAAAAACTCACCTTCGTTCCTGGACCAGCGGCACATGTGTGAGGCTGCATCCCTGCTATCCCTTTAGCAGGGTGCGTGCCCGTGCCAGGCATTTGTGAATGGCTGGCATGGGCACGCTCCCTGTTAGAGGGTAGCGGGTGATGTGGCCGCTAGTGCGCTCAGATCCGCTTGCATTAGACACGCTCTTGGACAAAGGGGCAGGACCAGATCAGAGCGCGCTGACTGGACGAGAAGCTGCGTATGCACCGTCGGACCGGGGAAGGGTAAGTCAGATCGGGCGACCTGGGGGGTTCACACAGCCGGGCATCCCCAATCAGGGTGCCCGGGGAGCAAAGACCAAAACCCAGGATAGTCAAAATCCTGGGCTTTGGTCCACTTTAAGCTTTCTGCTCACTCTCTATATCAGCCTCTCCATCCTCCACTCACCCGTGTACGGTTCACATGCTTTCTTCAACTATCAAAAACAACTGAAAAATGAACTAGTGTAATGACATAACAATTCAGAGAAATCCCCCCCTGTGCTGTGCTTTGAAATAGCTAGATTTTTTTTTAATGTAGCAGCCTTTGATATAACTTTCACATATGTGGGCTGTGGATTCTGCAAGAAAACAAGACCCCCCTCCCCACAGCCAATTGTTTTCTCTATCAACAGCAAGCAAGAGGCCACCCAGCGACCTTCCCCCCATACAGTTGATTCAGCCAATAACAGCTGATCCACTGCATTCATGTAGGATCCATCGAGAAGTGAGTATAAATCTGTAGGGTATGATGATAGGGAAAATTACTTTAGCGCACAACGAATGGTTCAGCAATCTCAGCATTGCTGGCACACGCACATTACCACTGAATATGCCTGCTGGAAACCCGCCACCGGCGCATGCTCACAACAGCTACTACAGGGGGGGAGCATGTGCCCCCTCCCTGTGTGAAGTTTGCTGCACTCCAGGAGAAGCTGTTAAATCTGTGTGCGAATCCCATAAGATAGAGGAGATTCTAGGAACATTTCTGGAATATTTAATGAGCGCTGCTTTGCTTCTCTTTACATGTCAAATGCTTTTATTTAATGCATGGGGGCATGAAAGTGATGGAGGGTGTTGTATGTATTGTAACGTGAAGAAAAACATCACCCTATCAAAAATCCCACTCCCTGCTTAGGCCTAAAGATACCTTTAATCACATATTTATTCACATGACTTTGTGCCAAATACTTTGCAACCTACTTCGTCAAGAAATTGGCTCCCAGTCATTGGGTGTCTTTGATCCCCTTTTCTACCCAGCCTCCCTTGGCTTACTCTACACTTTTGACCCGGTCACAGAAGAGGAAGTCTCCAGACTCATCACTTCCTCTCACCCTACAACATGCACCTCTGACCCCATTCCCTCACATTTCCTTCAGTCTCTTTCCTCAGCTGTCACTACCCCACCTAACCAAACATTTCAACCTCTCTCTCTCTCTTTCTGTTCTGGAATCTTCCCTTCCACTTTCAAACATTCTGTTACCATTCCTCAAGCTCCCTCTTTGTTGTGCACTCTATCAGTGTATCATTTGCTGGCTCCACCTCCTCAACTTTCTTTCTTACTGTTGGGGCTCCTTAGGTTTCAGTCGTAGGTCCTCTTCTTGTTTCTCTCTATACAGCCCCTATCGGACAGACTGTTAGCAGATTTGGTTTTCATTATCATTTCTATGCTGATGATATCCAATTCTGTACGTCATTCCATGACCTCACCATGGCCTTACTTTAAAACACCAGTGACTGTCTGCTGTCTCTAACATCATGTCCTCTCTTTGTGTGAAACTAAATCTTTCAAAAGTAGAATTGCTTGTGCTACTACCATCAACTAACCTATCTAAACTTGATATTTCCCTCTCAGTGTGTGGCACATGGGACAGGCCTCAGGTCAGCTCCTCCAGCCCTCTTATTCGCATTGCCTGGACTGTCCCTTTTAATATGGGGTAGTTGGTCCCTATTAATCCCTCTATATGCCTTAACATGGGTTTCTTCCTAAAGTAGCTATTGGCTAGTTCCTTGTCATCTAATTGTATCCAATACTGTAAAAAAAAAAAGGAAATAAAAAAAATCTGGCCCCTTTAAATGTTTGCACCAGGACCCAGTCATATTTATTTATGCCTCAACCTGAGAATACGCCAGTGTGTGCTAATGCCGTGCAAGCAAACACAGCCTGATGCAGTAAATCAGGTCTTAAATCTCCTAAATGGGGTCACAGAAAGCAAAATCTAACAGAAGTTTGGCTTTAAATAGGGTCAGTTATGTTTTGAGTAGAGATGGCAAACCCGAACAGCAAAGTCACCCTAATGTCCATGTTCGGCGTCCGGCCCGAACACGGAAAAGCTGGTTAATGAGTTTAGCTGCCCATGAACCCGCGTCACCTAAGGGAGCACTCACCTCCGCCCGGTTAGTGTGACCTCATGGGAACCAGCAGCCATCTTCCTGTTGCCCTCTCTGGGGCCAAATTCAACACCACTGCTGCTCCACCTCGGCTGAAAGGAAAAGGATAGCAGGCTGAGGTGAGCTACAGCAACACAATTACTGCTGCACACTCTGCACCACCCGCCACAGCTACTCCCCAAAGTTCGGGTCCCCGAACTCCAATATTTATTCAAAGTTCGGCCGAACTTGTTGAACACAAACTTTAGTTTTGAGAACTGAACGAGACTGAACACATTTAGGATGCTTTTGTGAACTATCCCTCCATGAGCCACCTAACTGAAAAATTGGCATCTTAATTATCAGGCTCAGCGGTGAAGATGAAGAGGTAGTTATGGGCAACAACTCTCATCTTTATGCATTATCAAAGAAACCCGGCAGTTTATTAACAACCTGCTCCATTGTGTTGTTTCCATTTAGCACCCATTTAGGCTGGCAGAAATTGGGTTAATTATAGGTGAATTTTGTAGACTGCATATGATGGATGACATTTTTCATTTAAGGTCAACATCAACTTTGTTATCAGCTTGATTTAGAATTGCAGGCAAGGCTTTGCTGACCCACTTCTTACGGCCAATGAATGTGCATGTGCAACATGCGGCCAGATGGTTCCTTTACAAGACATATATTGCGTATGAACATCTTCTAAAGCCTTCTTGGTACTATGCCTTGTTGTACTTTATTCTGAAGTCATTATTTCTGCCTCTACAAAAGAATCTTATTTAAAAGAATAGGCACATCACACCCCTCCTCTTTGCACATATAGTAGAATCTGTGTATCTTCCACCTCTTCTCACCATGGCTGCCTAAGGACTTAACAAATCAGGTACCATGTTAGTATTTGTGGTATCTGCCCAGCAGCACTGTGATACATTGCAGCATTAAGTAGGAGATAAGTGTACATTTCAGTTGTAAGTGTCTTTTGTAATAAATGTCAGGCTGAGACCATTAAAAGGAAGCTTAGACTACCAGCAGTGACTGAATACGGGTGTTTTCATTTATAGGACTCAACTATATCCATCATGAGTCTGTATATAGTTATCTGCTATTTCCCTGGGAACATTCTCTGAATTAAAGCCAATGATCACAACGCTGCAGCCATTCACATTACATGGAGTATTCACCCTTTAGGTCTGCTTTTTTATTGTAAGGACATTCAGGGTACCAACAGGGGTGTACCTAGCCGTTCTGCTGATTAAGGCAAACTATGGAATGTCGCCCCAGACCGCCCGCCCCCCCCATGCGCATCCATTGAAATTGTAATATAGCAGCAAATAAAGTCAAAATAGAGTTTTTCTTAATTCAAATTTAATAAAAAAAAACTTTAACACAACTCACCCCTGATATGCTGATTTTGGTCCACCCCCGCTCCCCGGGTTTTTCAGTTTTGTTCCACCTAAACACCTTCCCCCACACACTGCTCCCCTGTGTAAATATCAAGACCTACCCAGGCCACAGTAAACGACTGGATGGACACTCAGACTCCACAGCTTCACCTGCACAATCTTTGTAAATGCTGCCTAGGCTCCTGACTGCCGCTGCTGAGGCCGGAACACGCAAGATGAAAACAGGCCAGTTTTCTCTGAGCTGATGCCTCATCAGTATATGTGTGTGTATGAGCAAGGGGATACTTTTGATAAACAAGACAGAAGTAATCCTGAAATCTGTTGCAGAGTAACACAATAGGTGACCCAGAATTTACACCAATCTACTTCATGTTACACCAGATCCTTTGCCTTTATCTTCAAAAAACATCTTATGGGAGGGATGTACTAGAGCTTAATAAAAATTTGGCTCATTCACCTAGAAACTGATGTTCAGATTGAGATGGGAAATTGATGTTCCCATCAGCACAAGTTCTTGGTCGAGGAGAGACAAAGACAAGGTTCAAGATGGGCAGCAGAGAATTTAGGTCAAAAAGCAAGGTGTGTACAGAGGTGTCACAGGACCCTATAGCAAAACATATAGTTGGCCTCCCAAAAAAGACACACTCAGCATTAAAGCGGAACAAAGGACCTCAAGGTTGAGAAAACTCCAAGCCACTGATGGGCATGCAAAAATGTTTTTTGCAAACCACTAACCAAAGCTGCTATGCACAAGTTTAATGGCTCCCTAGCACAGAGGTTCCCAACAGGTATGAGTATCACTGGTGGTACGCAAGAGGCTATCATTTAGTACGCAATGTGGTTGGACTAATGTGTACTGTCTTTATCAAAATATGATTTACAAAACTGTTCCAAAAGGCGATGACAACTATTTTGGAACATTTCTGTGTAATTTGTGAAATAAAAATAGAGGTTTCAAGGGTTTTAGGTTACTGACAACCTGTACAGACCACCCAGGTGGTACTTGAGAGCATTAGAAAATGGAAAGTGGTACTTGATAAGAAAATGGATGCCACTGAGCCGATGGCAGTGAGAGGAAGAGGATCCCGGGCCGATGTGAGCTAAAGCAGGCTGCTTACTGCTGCACACTCTGTGCCCCCCACTACAGCCACCCCCCAACTTTTGGGCCCCTGAAAGCACAAGGACCATTTGGTCAATTGGTGGTGACTACTTTTGGACTGCAAGGTTGAAAAAAATCCATGCCACTGACGGGCATGCAAGCATGAAAAAGCAGCTATACACAAGTTTAATGGCTAGCCCAGGGGTTCCCAACAGGTGGTACGCAAGCTGGTTGCAGTGTGATGTGTACCATTTTTCTTTATCAAGAACTGATTTACTTTAGAAGTACAAAACTGCTCCAAAATTATTTTGGTATATGTATGTGTATTGTGTGCAATAAAAATAGTGGTTTCAAGGATTTTTAGGTTACTGACAACCTGCACGGACCACCCAGATGGATCATTAGAAAATGGAAAGTGGTACCTGATAAGAATATCTCGGGAACCCCTGCCCTAGCCCATTTACATGCGCCTTCAACAAAGCAGAAATATATACCAAAATGAATTAAGCAGCTGAATAAAAAAAAATACTCGGAACAATCAATCAGGCTCCATCTTTTTTTGGTGACACCATGAATATAAATAGTTATTCTAAATCATTTACATTTGCTCCTCCCTATTGTTTTAAATCAATTTGGACATATATATGTGCCAAATAAAACTTTTTTTGGTTGATTCTGCTGTACTACTAGGGAGTGCATCATGTTGTTACAATAAAAGGGGATTTTTCCATGTGCATAAACCATTGCAGCCTACAAATATCAAAAACAAGTTGTGTCACATGTCCAAGTGTACTAAATGGATGGGAGGTTTTGGGAGGTTTGGAAATTTCCCAGTGTGGGACACAAATTGGGGACTAGAGAGCAGAGTAACTCACTAGGAATATATCGACACATAACCATGCAACTCGTCTGTGCCACCAAAGAGGCAAGCCACCATCTACCTGGGAAGTAGGAGGTACAGTACTTGGCAGAGAAACCGTAACGTACCCATGTCTTCAGCAGCGACCATAAAAATTGAGAGTACACAGGCCCCCATTAGTCCTGTGGCAGTGGCATACTTGGGAAGGGGAAACACAGGCAGATGTATACAATAAGACAAACAATGGATGGTCTAAGCTCAGTGTGAGAAAAGGATTTGGGCCCCAGTGCAGACAATGGATGGTATGGGCTTTAGTGCAGACAATGGAGGGTCTGGATCATAGTGAAGGCAATGGAGCACAGATAATGGAGGGTTTGGGGCCCAGTGCAGGTGATGTAGGATCTGGGCCCCATTGTAGATAATGGAGGGTTTGGGCCCAAGTGCGGATATTGAAGGATATGTGCCCCACTGCGGATAATGAAGGATATGGGCCCCAGTGCAGATGATGGAGGATATGGGGACCCAGTGCAGACAATAGAGTGTCCTAGTGCAGACAATGCAGTACAGATATTACAGATAACAGCACAGACAATCAAGCATGGATAATGGAGAGCCATGGGCCTTGGTACAGATAACAGCACACACAATGGGCACAAACTCAACATTGACAATAGAGGGCCACAGTCCTAACAAGGACAAAAAAGGGTAAGAGCCCAAACAAGTTACAAGACATATGAGTCCTAATACAAACTTTAAGTCAAGGTAATACACAGAGGGGTGGGAGCAGATGCAATGATCCAACACAGGGGAGGTGCCAGACACATGCATTTATAGGAAACACAACGAGGATGATTAATCCAGCTGAGGGAGAACAAGGTAGCATTAGAACCCAAGGAGAACCACACAAATCCAGAAGACACATACTAGCACAATAACTAGCTGCTTTTACGCGGTGACAAATGGTGGATCTCAAGACCCCATCCAAACCAGTCCTAACACCTTGCATTTTTAAGATTATTCTTCACATTTAAGGCCAACTTCAGTCAAGACTTTTAATGCACATTTAAGGCCAACTTCAGTCAAGACTTTGAAATTAGTATGTGCAAAGTGATATTTGAGTATTTTTCATATCAAAGAGTAGAACAATCGATTTATTTGACTGCTTCTACTTAAAAGTCATCTTAAGTTTTCATTAAAATAAATGTTTTGAACTCTAAAACATTCACACATCAGGGAATCTAATATTTAGCCACTGTCAGAAAAGCCTTCTGGATTTTTATTTATTATTATTTTGGTGATATGAGCCATTTGAATGAGCAGAATATTTAAGACTGCTGTGTCCTTTGGGAACTCAACCAATAAGTGGGTTGCTGACCTGTAACAAGCAGACTAAATATTCTGAGCATACGAGGGACTTAGAATGACAATAAGCCATGTCTCAAAAATCATTCAAGCTTCCAAAGCCATTTATTTTATTAATTGAACTCTAAGCATGGAATAGCTCACAGCTTGCTACATGAAAGGTTATAAGAGATCTTATCTTCAAATGGTCAGACAAAAGAGTTGAGATCGGGTGTTTCAGATTCAGAATCATATACTTATTTCACCAATTGGATACTTACCTACATAAAGGACATTGGATCCTGGCAAATTGGAAGAGGCAATTTACCATGAGGGAATAGCAATACTGTAATCAAAGCAAGAATCTGCACTGAAAGGGACAGTCCAGGTAATGGCAATAATAGCAGCAAGGAGCTGACCTGAAGCCTGCCAATGGGTTTCTTTTCTATTTCCCCTAGAGCAGTGCAGATACCATAGCAGGACTCCAAAGTGTGTGCTTGTGCAAAAATGGAAAGAAAATGGGGGCAAAGATGGAGACTATCTACAGCATCTACAGCACACTGCAGGAAGTGGCACATGGCATAGGCTTCAGATGAGCTCCTTTCTGCTTTATTGTTACCATTGCCTGGACTGTCCCTTTATCCCTTTAACCCTTTCGCTGCCAGCCTATCTGGAGATTTTGTCACCCTTGTTGCCAGACTATTTTTCACTATTTTGTGCTACACGTGTTCAACTGTGATTTTTGAATGGATTTCCAGGGATTTTCCAGGGAAATTATATAGTTTTTTAGATATTTGCTTTTTTAGAGTCTAGACTTTAACATGAGATGTCTTGTTTGTCATATTTTAGGTGTATTCTCATATTTATGGGTGTTTGTAGTGTTGTAGTGTTTTTTTGTAAAAAAAATGTAAGTTTGTCAATAAAATCTTATTGTGTTTAAAAGCCCCATTTCTCCCAGTTACAGCGGTACTACATATGTATTGGTAGACATCCTTTCCTGCCCAGGAGACTCCCCAAAACTCGCATGTACCCCTTACCAGTTCACAAAGGGTTAACAGTGAAAAAAACACACCACACAAAAATGTCATTTGTTTAAAAAAAATGTTTTTTACTTTACTCACCTCTGATTGTCAGCTCCTGTGTCCCTCGCCAATCCAATGACAGATGCGCTGATCGCCGGCCAGAGGGGTAGGGGCAGGTGATCAGAGCATCCCCTACCCCTCTACTGCTCTGCCCAGCGATCACTAGGACATCTGAGAGTAGAATTGCCCGGATCAAGGACGACACCTGCCGGGTGACTTCATCCGCCCTGCCCCCAAACGGGTCGTCAAGATGGGGGCGCCCATCAAGAAGCAGGGGGAGAGGGCATGTTGAGCCCTCTCTTGAAGACTGAAGGGCCCAGGGGGGGGGTGATCAGAGACCCCCCGAAGAAGAGGGGAGCCATCGGGAGTGATCGCAGCTGCAGTTGAGAAAATGTATTTTTTTTTTTAAACAGGAATTGCCGGGGGGATTGGAGGCCCCCAGGGTGAAGTGGAGGCCCGGCCGGATCGAACGAGGGGTCAGGTGAGTGTTTTTTTTACTTGGTTTTTACTGTAGCAGGGGGGAAAGTCAGGCACGTAGATTCTACATGCTTGGCACTTAAAAGGAGTTGAAGCGAACACACAGAATCTACGTGCTTGGCACTGAAAGGGTTAAATATACAAAGTATGAACTTAGACAATCATAGACAGTGGCATATATATATATACAGTACAACAAATATGCAGTGTTCCAGATTGTTAAAGGGACTGACCGCCCAAAGAAAAATAGAAGCGTACTTACGCCCCCCAACTGATCATTCCTACTCTGGTGATCAGCAACTCACTCCAGTCACCCGCATGTCGGTCCCACACCCCTCTGCAGAAGCACTAAAAAGGAGTCAGAGGCAACAGGTAGCAGTGAGACCTGGAAATGCAAGCAATGGCGGGACTGACATCTCCAATCAGACACTGCTGAAGTTACCTCTTGGGGGCCTTCCACTAGTCCTTGCTGGAACAGAGGACTGAAGGCCCCCAAGAAGCTGTCTACAGCAGTGCCAGACTGGTGAATGGTGGCTGGGACAGCGCAAGACCAGCAGCAACGGATCAAAAGGTGGCAGTGGATATGGCCCTTTTACTGCAACGCACCACAGGCAAAGTGCATTAATGGCAACCTGAGAGAAGTACGGTAGCTGATACATTCCTGGGTTGGACTTGATAGTAGTCAAGTACAACGGCGACTCTCTCACCTATCTTGTTACATTAGAGCAGCTGTGAAATGTTGTTATTATTGTAAGAGCAAAAATATATTTGAACACAAGGTTGGAATAACATTTGCATGATTTTCTAAAGCTGAATGGTCATTTAAACAGGAACAAAAGCAAAGTAGTTCTAATATGTATTCTGGACAGCATATAAAGCTCGCCTGGAGAATGCATCATCTCAAAACACAATCAAAGAGTTTTCTTTTTCACGTTATTCTATGTTGAGTAGAGAGGCTCTATACTGAATTGTGATTGAAAACTGGTTTATCTGATGCATGCGGATCTCTGATATGTCAGTTATTTTAATGAACTATCATATATCAACTTCAAGTTGCAAGCAGAAAATAAAACCATATGATAGACTGAAAGCAACAGAGACAGTAGAAAACACACAAGAAAACATAAGCCTCGGAGGTGCTAGATGTCATCTACATGCAACACAATTATCAAGCAGTTCTCTGAGGCAATGTTTATGCCACTACATTTTAGTTCAATATTTCAAAGTAAAGTCAAATCTCAAACTTTTTCAAACATTCTCTCTTTCATATCACATTTTTTAGTATAATTAAAACAGCACTGCTATTTATTAACAGTCTGATATTTTCTTTCATTACTCTCTGTAAAGGATTAAAGCGGACCTCTAGTCAAAAAATGAAAAGCTTGGTAAATTGCTCCCCTAAAACCCCTCTCTGGCAACTGGTAACATAAGCTTATTGGAAGGGATTAATACCATGCAGATGTTTGGAATAGCAGGTAGATTATGCACTCTTAAACATGCATGGCAGTGGCCATCTTATCACACACTTGACCTGCTTATGAAAAAATTACCTCATAGCTCTGTGCAACCATCTCTTATTTCTAGCCAGAAGTAGTAACCTTTTAGCTGTGATAACTCATCTTTGAATAAAATACATTATGTACATAATATACATTGTATCCCCTGACTGAGTTTGCGGCTGCCACGGCCATGGGGTAAATTGAATCAGCTTTCTTTTGCTACATTAGCTTTTTATTCAGTGTTTGTGTGTGTGAAAAATGACAGGCAAGCTTTTCCTTATTTCTGAGGCATATATCTTTCTCAGTTTGCTGTGAATTGCTGCTGGCACAACACCCCCTAATTCTCATGTGTAAGCAGAACTATCAGGTGTGTAGCAAGATGGCCGACCCCATGTAATTCAAGTGTGAATAATCTATATGCCATTCCACAACATCTGCATGGGGTTCAGCGCTCTCAAACTGCTTATGCCACTGATCATAAAGGGGAAGCTATTTACTAAATGTTTTTTTAATGTTATTGTTTTGCTTTGGAATTTATTGTGTATTGTTTCCAGTGCCTTTGAGTTTATGAAAATAATCTGGAACATCTAATATTTATAGCCAAAGGATCACTGAGCCATTTTTATTCTATTTTTGGACTATTTTGCCGATGTGGTTGACCTGCATTAGCAAATGTATAATGATACCAAAGCCATTTCCTTGAGGAGCACATTTGAACCAGAGATCATGACAACTTTGTTACCCTAGTACTCCACTGCCACTGTATCTAGTTATGAAAAAACAACACTGGAGGTCACCTCTCTCACCCCCTACACCAATGGCCCACAGAGTTTGACAATTGCACTCACCACATCAATGGTATTAAATTAATGAAGTGGTGAGTGCAATTGTCAGACTCTGTGAGCCATTGGTGTAGGGGGTGAGAGAGGCAACCTCCAGTGTTAATACAATAAATACACAGATCTTCCTAGTTTACCCGTGGGTTGTCCCAAAGTGCATGTGCAAACACTTCCTCCACACGTCACCTTGAGAATAATCTCCTTGGGTTGTCCCAAAGTACATGTGCAAGCACTTCCTCCACACTTCACCTTGAGAATAATCTCCTTTATATCCGTTGTTGGTTTCTTCAGGGCTAAATTGCACACATATTCACTCCTCCATTCAATGCAGAAAGCCCACCACGTAGGTTCAAAGGTATATTGTCACGTCAAGTAGTGCAACATAAAACAGAAAACACAAACATCTAGTGTGATACTGTAAAACGCACACTATTTAATAAAGGAAAACACTGCACTCACATATAATTAAAATTCAAAGCGCTTAAAAACAGAGGGTGGCTCTCACCAACTCCCCACAACGGTGTGATCTGGCCAGATCAATCAATCATCAAAATATATAGATGCCGCCTGCCACCGCCGCCCGGCGCCCCCCCCCCCCCCCCCCCGATAATATACCTTTGAACCTACGTGGTGGGCTTTCTGCATTGAATGAAGGAGTGAATATGTGTGCAATTTAGCCCTGAAGAAACCAACAACGGATATAAAGGAGATTATTCTCAAGGTGAAGTGTGGAGGAAGTGCTTGCACATGTACTTTGGGACAACCCAAGGAGATTATTCTCAAGGTGACGTGTGGAGGAAGTGTTTGCACATGCACTTTGGGACAACCCACGGGTAAACTAGGAAGATCTGTGTATTTATTGTATTATTGACTGAACTCTGTGGACAAAGGGTTTTTACACGTAGAGCCTTTTTCAAGGTTTTTAAGAATTTTATGGTGCTTTTGTAATTTGATGCTTTTTAGCGCGGTATTTTAATTATTTTTAAACTCCAGTGTTGTTTTTTCATAATTGGTAAGAAAGTGTCCACAGGGCAGTGCACCACGAATTTGGGATACTTAGTTTAGGTTGGTGCCGCCCTTCCATATAGTTGTATATAAGCCACTGTATCTAGCTCTTTGTCCACCTCGTTGATCCACTGTTAGGTCCTTGGGAATCATCTGCATCCAAAGCCCTAAATGACACCTGGCAGCTAACAGGATTAATTTGGCTTATGTGTGTCCTATTGGCCACTTGTGGGCACATGGGGCAATTGATGGGAAAGGGAGGCATGGGGTGAGTAGTATTTCCTAATTCGAGTTCAAGGGACAAACACCACCCCGAAATAGGATGCCTGGTTACTCCCCTGTGTTAGTAGGTGTCACCCTGCCCACAACAGGAGGACGAAATGCCTGAAAGTGGGACTGTCCCACCAAAAGTGGAATGTTGATCTGATTACCCCAAAGGTCTGCTTTAATTTTTAATCACTGCCCATAATGTAAGTTCTTATAACAAATCTTTAAAACATGCAATTTAATTACTTTTTCCCATGGGCAAGTAATACATAAATAAACAGATAAATAGATAAATAGCATAAAACAGCTCAGAACAGAGAACAGCACAGCGTCACACATACAGCCCTTTATAGGGTTTTGCTCTCCATTGTGCGTTTGCCTGTTCTACTGCAGGAAGAGGAACAAAGCATGAAGGACACATGTCAGAAACAGTGAGTAAACAAGAGCAGTACAAATCCCACATTTTTATTTATGTTGACTAAAGGATGCTCCATCACCACCTACAGCCTTTCAGTTTCTGCAGGGAGAATTCGGGGTAGAGTTGTAACCTTTCTTGTGTTCTGAATTAATGACACAACAGGCAGGCTGCCTTCAATGGTCAACACAGTGTGTGACATGAAATTCCTGTCGATAACAACCAAGCTAAATAAAAATCATCCTACGTTTCTTCTCTTTTATCCGTGTTGGGATAATTAGCATATTTTTTTATTTTTCACAAATATAAGATATATCACAAAAATGTCAATTTCATTCTTTTATTTAGTTTTAAACACATACACTCCAAATCTATCAATTTAGCATGTTTCTGAAGAACTTTCATATTATAGGAATAGTCATCTAGCATAGCAAGGTCACATGTAAAGATTATATAAAAGGTATAGAAATGAAATTCATATAAATAAATGTAAAATATTGATTTTTTCATGCTTTGTATTTATGCCCTTATTCATCAAGCGATAGCGCCAGGTAGTGTCTGACGAGCGCCAGGTAGCGGCAGCTAACGGCGACTACCGACTCAAGTACGCCCGCGGCGGTCACAATGACGCATTTATCAAGCTAAATGAGGCTAGCGCCGGCGAGAGCGACGGCTAGCGCGGCATTCATCATGAAGCCGGCTGGACCGAACAGCGCCGCTGCAAATTCCCTCACAGCGCCAGGTATGAGCTGTCGCTCCCTGGTGATGTCCAATGCATTTCAATGGAGCAATCTATAATAATTCATGATTAATTGGTAATATTTTTTTTTTAAATTTTTTTAATGTCAAAAAATCGGAGAACACTTCTGCAATGTTAGGATTTATTTTTAAGTCAAAAAAAAAAAAAAATGTGCAGAATTGATCTAACAGGTCTGAGATTAATGTATTCATATAACAAAATGATTCTAAAAACATGTATAATGTTACATTCAAAAAATATGGTTGTTTAGGGGTTAAAAACTAGTTAATACAGATCGGCGCCAGCGCTCTGGGGTTTAAACAAGGAATGGACAGCGACAGCACATTCGGAGCGTGATTTTTTGATGAATATGAAGCTAGCCGTTCGCTCTGGCCATTCGTTGTCAGGCGCTCACATACAACGCTGGACCTGGGAAACAGCGACCCCCCAGCCAGTATTCAACATTACCGCACACCGACTGAGTCGCTGTCATCAAGCTAACGCCGGCCAAGCACAGCGAATACTGGCTGGCGCTGAAAAAATCACGCTACAGTCGCTCATCTGTCGCTACCTGGCGCTATTGATGAATCGGCCTCCCCGTTTTTCTCACATATACAGCTAAAACTAAACTCATATACAGTTTACATCATTGTATTGCTATTGAAAACAGCAATTTATTTGCACAAAACTATTTTAAATTGAAATGTATTACATTTATGATGGCTATCTAACTTGAATATATATAACATCCTTAAAGTGGCCCAAAACCCGGGATTTTCATTATCCGGTCCGTCCCCCTGGGGCACCCTGGTTTGGGATGTTCGACTGTGTAAAACCCCATTGTTCTCCCGGTTTTCTTACTTGTCCAATGGGCCCTTGGGGCACAGACGTGGCTCTCCTACAATCAGCTTCTCAAGCTGCGCATATTAATGTGTGACTGGAGAAGCTGATGGTCCCCAGCATCACTCGTGTCCTTTGGCTGTGCGCGGCCACGCACGGTCATTCAGTTGGGGCGTGCTTAGCTGCACACATCCAAAAGAGGATGCAAGTGTTGCATATACGCTGTGAGCTTGTTGGACAGGTAAGATTATCAGGTGAATGACGGGGTTTCACACAGCGGCGCATCCCAATTCAGGATAGCCCGGGACAGGGAATCAGCCGGACCTCATAGGATAAATGCAGTTTAATGACAATGCCCTAGAAATTTCCCATATTTACTATAATACATTTACACCCACACACATATATATATATATATATATATATATATTTATTTATTTATATATATATATATATATATATATATATATATATATATATATATTTATATATATAATGCAAGAAGCACAGGATATTATGTTCAATGTAAACCTTAACCAAATCTGTAAAACTTAAAGCTGTAAAAATGGAGACAGTACCAGCCTTTAGTCATAAGCTGAACTTTTTCAGTCCAGAGCCTGTACGTTTTAAAGTCTAAAGAAACTCTGCATTTTGAAAGGCCAATCCCAGACTCCATTACAGGTGAAAGCAAACCCCTTTACCTTTTGAACAGGTATTGCTTCACAGAAACCTGCTGGTAGCTAACAAGTAGTGTAAAAGAGTAACAAAAAACACTTCAATATAAAAAATACTTAAAAATTAAAAACTGCTGCACCCTGGACTACAGTGGATCAAGGCAGGAGAAGGAAAAGTAAGAAATGAGTAGAGATGAGCGAACTTTTGAAAAATTCGATTCGACTTATTCGCCGAATTTTCAGACAAAAAACTTTCGACCCGAATTTATACGCGACGAATCGCTATTAAAAACGGCCTCCTAGAGCCTCAATAGGGTTGTAAACCATTCTGCCTTGCTGTAACACGCATAGGATGCGTGCTGGGTTAGTGAAATAATAATGTAAATAATTTTCACATGCAGATCGGAGGCATCGCTAATAGAATCGCAAAGCGGCACAATTGCAGAGAGTTGAGGTGGCATCACTATGAGGCGCCCCTATAGTGCCTGAAAAACACACCCTGGAGCTGGCAGCAGCAGGAGCCCAAACATTAGCTGAATCACACCCTGGAGTTGCAAGCAGCAGCAGCAGCTGCAGGAGCCCAAACATTGCTTTAAAGGGACACTGGAGTTGGCAGCAGAAGCCCAAAATTGAATGAATCACACACTGGAGTTGCAAGCAGCAGCAGCAGGAGCCCAATCATAGCTTTAAAGAGACACTGGATTTGACTGGAGGAGCCCAAAAATTGGATGAATAACACCCTGGAGTTGCAAGCAGCAGCAGGAGCCCAAACATTGCTTTAAAGAGACACTGGAGTTGGCAGCAGGGGCCCAAACATTGGATGAATCACACCCTGGAGTCGCAAGCAGCAGCAGCAGGAGCCCAAACATTGCTTTAAAGAGACACTGGAGTTGGCTGCAGGAGCCCAAAAATTGAATGAATCACACCCTGGAGTTGCAAGCAGCAGCAGGAGCCCAACATAGCTTGAAAGAGACACTGGAGTTGGCAGCAGGAGCCCAAAAATTGGAGGAATCACACCCTGGAGTGGCAAGCAGCAGCAGCCGCCCAAACATAGCTTGAAAGAGACACTGGAGTTGGCAGCAGGAGCCCAAAAATTGGCTGAATGACACCCTGGAGTTGCAAGCAGCAGCCCAAACATTGCTTTAAAGAGACACTAGAGTTGGCAGCAGGAGCCCAAAAATTGGATGAATCACACCCTGGAGTTGCAAGCAGCAGCAGCAGCCCAAACATAGCTTGAAAGAGACACTGGAGTTGGCAGCAGGAGCCCAAAAATTGGATGAATCACACCCTGGAGTTGCAAGCAGCAGCAGGAGCCCAAACATTGCTTTAAAGAGACACTGGAGTTGGCAGCAGGCCCAAAAATTAGCTGAATGACACCCTGGAGTTGCAAGCAGCAGCAGGAGCCCAAACATTGCTTTAAAGAGACACTGGAGTTGGCAGCAGGAGCCCAAAAATTGGATGAATCACACCCTGGAGTTGGAAGCAGCAGCAGCATGAGCCAAACATAGCTTGAAGGAGACACTGGAGTTGGCAGCAGGAGCCCAAAAATTGGCTGAATCACACCCTGGAGTTGCAAGCAGCAGCAGCAGCCCAAACATAGCTTGAAAGAGACACTGGAGTTGGCAGCAGGAGCCCAAAAAATGGATGAATCACACCCTGGAGTTGCAAGCAGCAGCAGGAGCCCAAACATAGCTTGAAAGAGACACTGGAGTTGGCAGCAGCATCAGCAGGAGCCCAAAAATTAGCCTAAAGACATAAATATGTTTTGCACCATTTGGAAAGTGTAAAACGTGGCACCATGCTGAATCTAGTCGCATGCATCAGCCATTGGTGGGCGGAAATCCTGGCTGATCCATCCCTGATTCATTTTGACAAAGGTGAGTCTCTCCACATTTTTGTTGATAGACAAGTTCTCCTCGCCGTAACTATGGCCCCCGCCACACTAAACACCCGCTCAGATGGCAAGCTTTTCCAGGGCAAGCTCTGCTAGTTGCGGCCACAAGCCAAGTTTGGCTGCCCAGAAGTCCAGCGGATCCTCAAGGTGTGTTGGCATGGTCATGTCAAGGTATGACATGACCTAATGGTTGAGGTCCTGCTCCAGGTCTTCCTGCTGCTCATGAGTAGCCTCACTATGCGGGGTTAGAAAGCTACTTATTAGCGACTGAAGACTGAGGCTGCTGCTGATGGAGCTGCTGCTGCTGCTCCTGCCAACCCCCCCAGCAGCCATGGCAGTGGAAGGTGAGCGCAGAGCACCCCCCAAATCAGACCTGCGAGAGTATGGACCATGGCGCAGATAGGCATCAGCCAACTGACTTCGCAGAATGTCTTTGTAGTAGTTCAGTTTGTCCTCCCTCTCGGCGGGTTTAAAAAATGCCCCCATTTTGTGCCGGAAGCGAGGGTCCAATAAGGTGAACAGCCAGAAGTCATCCCGCCGACAAATGGAAACAATTCTGGGGTCACTACGCAAGCACGTGAGCATGCTTCCTGCCATTTGCGCAAGTGACTCGGAGGGACTACCTGTCTCCATCTCCACTGCATACTGCCACGGTGTGTCTGGGTCCTCTGTCTCGCCTTCCTCAAAACCCTCTAGCTCCTCTGGCTGCTCTTGCTCCTCCTCTCCTGTCCGCTGACTAGATAAACCAGCCATTTCGCCAAGCCTAAAGTGTGTTTCACTGGGCAACTCCTCCTCCTCCAGTTCAGCTCCAACGGGGTTCATGTGGCCGTAAGATGTAGACACCATGTCTCCAGTGCCCTGGCCAGCCATGGTTTCCAATATGTGCTGTAGTACATGAAGCAGTGGAATCACATCGTTCATCCCATAATCCTGCCGACTGACAAATAAAGTGGCTTCCTCAAAGGGCCTAAGCAAACGGCAGGTGTCACGTATGAGCTGCCACTGGTTGACATTGAAGTTACACAGGGGAGTCCCGCTATCCGCTTGGATCATCAGGAAATCCGTGATGGCTTTTCTCTGTTCATATAATCGGTCCAACATGTGAAGGGTGGAATTCCAACGGGTGGAATCATCGCAAATCAGACTATGTTGGGGGCTACCGTTCTGACGATGTAGCTCAAGAAGGGTGTGTTTGGCGGCGTATGAGTGGCTGAAGTGCATGCAAAGTTTCCTTGAAGTTGTTAGGATGTCTTGCAGATGGGGGGAACACTTCAGAAACCGCTTGACAACCAGATTGAAGACGTGAGCCATGTAGGGGGCATGGGTCAGCCTTCCTTGGTGCAGCGCAGACAAAATGTTCTTCCCATTGTCGGTAACCATGATTCCCATTTTAAGTTTTCTTGGAGTAAGCCATGTTTGGATTTCCTGATGAATAAATTTAAGCAGTTCCTCTCCTGTGTGACTCCGTTCGCCAAGACAAACCATGTGAAGCACAGCTTGACACCTCCGTGCCCTGCACACATGGTAGACTGGAGGGGCACTGAGACTTGAGCCTACAGTGGAGGGTGAGGAGATGGCGGAGGATGAGGAGGCCGAGTCGCACAGTGTCACAGGCCCAACGGGCAGGGAGCGCGAAGGCCGAAGCGGCGTGACCTGTCCAAGTTGCTGCTGCTTCTGCAAAGGGCCCACAGTCACCCAGTGGGCCGTAAACGACATGTACTGTCCCTGACCGTAGTTACAGCTCCAGACGTCGGCGCTGCCATGCACTTTGCTACACACCGACAGGCTCAAGGACTGGCCCACCTTCTGTTCAACAAAAGTGTGCAGCGCTGGTACTGCCTTCTTGGCAAAGAAATGATGGCTTGGGACTCTCCACCTCGGCTCGGCACAAGCCATCAGTTCTCTGAAAGGTGCAGAGTCCACCACCTAAAAAGGAAGCGACTGCAGCACCAGCAACTTGGACAGGAGCACATTCAGCTTCTGCGCCGTAGGATGAGTGGGCGCATACTGCTGTCTCTTGGACATGGCTTCGCTGATGGATTGCTGGCGGGATGCATGACTTGGAGGAGGAGGAGCAGGAGCGACAGAGGATGGGTATGACGCACAGCTGCCTTCGGCTGAGGTGCTGGAGCCTTGGCTGGCAGAAATTGGAAGCGGCGTGCCACTTGGTGAGGAAGCAGGCTGGACCACCTCTTCGGAGCCTCGGTTCTCCCAGGCCGCTTTATGGTGACGCATCATATGTTGACCTTCTGCCTACATATCTTGCATGTGGCTATGTTACCCTCCTGCGGATGCTTCAGGAAAAACTGCCACACTGCCGAGTAGCTACTTTTCCCAGCAACAGGCCGCACTGATTCACTGCTACTGTTGCCAACTCCAGGAACCCCTGCTCCACTACCTCCCGATAAGGTAGCCTGCCGCGCAGCAGGTACTCTACCCCGGCCCCGTTTGGCTCCAGGATTTACATTTGTGCCCCCATGCTGACTGCCAACCATGCTGCTAACACCTTGCTGCCTCAGCTACTGACTCCGGGGGAAACCTGCGCCCCTCTTCTCCTGATGATGACGATGAAGCCCCTTCATCACCCGGCTCCCAAGTGCGATCGGCTTCATCATCATCATCATCATCACCGAATTGTGGCTGCATGTCACTGATGTTCTCGGTTTCCTCAACACTGTCTGGCGCAGGAGCTGGAACGCTCGCAACACCCATGACACTGTCCACATCACTATTTGTCTGCCTAGCTAAAGAAGCCACCTCCATTTCTTGGCTGGGCAGTAGCTGCTGACTGTCCTCTATCTGATCGTCCTCCTCACTAAATAGTGGAGCTGAACTCAAAGCATAGGATACGTCGCTGGGGGAGGGAACGGCGTAGGACAGAGGCAATGGGAGGACAGGGACTGCTCTCGGGGCATGCCAACTCAGGGTTGTGTCAGAGGAACCTACCGACCCTAGACTGGGGGTCTCAGATGTAACTTGTGATGATGTTGATGAGCGCGTTAACCAATCTACCACGGCAGATGCGTTACTGGTGGAGACACGACCGCTAACAGATACTGGCAGTTCAGGTCTCTCACTGTGACTCCTGCTGCCACTCGCTCTTAGTCTGCTGCGACCTATGCCTGCTGAATCTTGGCCTCTGCCACTCCTCTTTGAACATCCTTGCACTTGTCTGCCTGACATTTTTATGTATTTGAAATGAGCAATAGGTACGATAAAAAATGTGTTTACTTTAAAAATAAAAAGCTAAATAAAGTGAGGAACTGCTTCTCTGCACCAGATACTATGAAAATTGGCAATATGAGATACCCTGTGGCCTAGTGTTTTGGCAGCAGACCAAAAACCAATTCAAAATGCAATACTTTGATTAAGCTGAGGAAGGATCAACAAGCGTATTTAGTATAACAGATAGGCTGCCTAATGCAGGTTTGGGATACCCTGCGGCCTGGTGTTTTTTTGTTAAAGGCAGACCAAAAACCAATTCAAAATGCAATACTTTGATTCAGCTGAGGAAGGATCAACAAGCGTATTTAGTATAACAGATAGGCTGCTAACTGCAGGTTTGGGATGCCCTGTGGCCTGGTGTTTTTTTGTTAAAGGCAGACCAAAAACCAATTAAAAATGCAATACTTTGATTAAGCTGAGGAAGGATCAACAAGCGTATTTAGTATAACAGATAGGCTGCCAAGTGCAGGTTTGGGATGCCCTGCGGCCTGGTGTTTTTTTTGTTAAAGGCAGACCAAAAACCAATTCAAAATTCAATACTTTGATTCAGCTGAGGAAGGATCAACAAGCGTATTTAGTATAACAGATAGGCTGCCTAATGCAGGTTTGGGATACCCAGGTGGGCTGGTGTTTTTTTTTGTTAAAGGCAGACCAAAAACCAATTCAAAATGCAATACTTTGATTCAGCTGAGGAAGGATCAACAAGCGTATTTAGTATAACAGATAGGCTGCCTAATGCAGGTTTGGGATGCCCTGCGGCCTGGTGTTTTTTTTGTTAAAGGCAGACCAAAAACCATTTCAAAATGCAATACTTTGATTCAGCTGAGGAAGGATCAACAAGCATATTTAGTATAACAGATAGGCTGCCTAATGCAGGTTTGGGATGCCCTGCGGCCTGGTTTTTTTTTTGTTAAAGGCAGACCAAAAACCAATTCAAAATGCAATAATTTGATTCAGCTGAGGAAGGATCAACAAGTGTATTTAGTATAACAGATAGGCTGCCTAATGCAGGTTTGGGATGCCCTGCGGCCTGGTGTTTTTTTTGTTAATGACAGACCAAAAACCAATTTAAAATGCAATACTTTGATTAAGCTGAGGAAGGATCAACAAGCGTATTTAGTATAACAGATAGGCTGCTAAGTGCAGGTTTGGGATACCCAGGTGGGCTGGTGTTTTTTTGGTTAAAGGCAGACCAAAAAATATTTAAACTAATCCAGTTATATATTATGATAAATGCTTGTGTGTAACAGATAGGGTTAAATAAGCCACTGCATAGATGGCATGCACAGTGGCAAGGCAGATGTACAGCACAAAGAACTGAAATTGAATTGAAAACTGATCTGGCTTATGAAAAAAAAAAAAATTTCACTGTCACTTCTAAGCTGTCCCTGACTTGATGGTTCCGGTTTTTCCCTATCTTTCCCTGGCTCTGTCTACCTCTCTGTCTGCCTCTCTGACTCTCCCTACCTATCTCTAACTCTCTGTCCCTGTCTCTAACTAGCTGTGCTCTGGCCGCAATGCAAGGCTGAAATGCGCACAAGCAAGATGGCTGCCGCTTTATATAGCACGGTGACGTCACCAGGCTTCCTGGCTGCTGATAGGCTGCGTGTGACTTACCCATGATACCTTGCCCCAGGGGATATGTCCGGACATGTGCTTCCACCATTTTAGAATGCCTGTAATTGAAATAAATGGAGTTTAAAGGAAAACTTCGATCGATCATGGGGAAATTCGGATTTGTTCAGAATCGAATTTTCCATGACATTCGGAACGAATCCGGGTTCGTCCGGATCGATTCGCTCATCCCTAGAAATGAGCTAAAAATAATATTACAGAGTTACTTTAAATACAGTTACATTGATGGATTTATCATCTGCAGCCATGTGTCATATGGGCTAAGTGAAGAGAACTCCTGCGCTGCTTTGGCATTTATTTATGTAACATTAATGTATTCTCCCCTTCTCTCTTGATAACATTTATTTCGGGCTGCAAAAGAATCAATCGCATGAGGCCACCTGAAGTTGATGGAAATGCCTTAATTCACTGAAACATTGCATGCCTTAGTTTAAAATAAAGAAATAAACATATCTCATATTAGATACCTTATTGCAATCGTGAAGGCTGATTCATTACTAACGCCAGGTATTGGCAGATGAGCGTCTGTATAGCGGCACTTTGAGCAACCGCTAGTTGACGCTGTAAGCGGGTATCGGGCGCTGTAACATAGCGCCTCAGTCGCTATAGTAACCTGGCCGGCATTGATTAATGTGATGTATGTTGGGCACTCTAACACCAGTGCAGCGCTGCAGCCAGTGAAAGGTAGAACCAGCTCAGTGCGTCCGGCACTCGGCACTCAACATCATATTTAACAAAAAAGGACACACAAACAGTGTCGGCGCTCTAAATCTGGTCGCTATAGCATAGAGCGCCAAACGCTGTGTGATTAAAGTCTGTTTTACACACATATATATACCAGTAACAAAGCGAAAACACATGGAATGACATTTTTTCAACACTGTGACATTAACACTTTAGTGCCAGACCTGTAATGACAATTCTGCATAAAAATATAAAAAGTCAAAAAAAATTCTTAAAGTGTTTGCTTGCAGCCAGGAGAGGTGACACAATGATTTGAGCAAAAATAATAAAATAAAATGTCAAACACACTGTTTAAACACAAGCAAATGAACGCACATTGAAATCTATGGGAGAGCAACAGTGAGCGAAAGGTAATACCTGGCGCTCTGGAAGCTAGAGCACCGGCGTTATACACTGAGCCACCTGTAATAATACATGTGACGCTACATGGCGTTTACCAGATTCTCACCAGTCACTCACCAGATTCTCTTTCATAAATGTGGTTTTGCCTACAGAGCCCAGCATTCACCAGACGCTGCCTGCCACTACGAGGAACTACCTGACGCTATCCCTTCTTAAATAACCCCATTAGTGTCAGAGATCCACAGTGGATGCTTTTGACTTGCTCTCAATGAATTTTGGTTCCTTTTGGTGAATCTCAGTTATTGTGACAATGAGAAGGACATCATAGGTACATTTCAGTAGTCATTTGGACTATGATAAATGATATATATTGCCAGGGGAGGACTGGCCATACTTTGGGACCCTTGCCATGCTATAGCCTCCATAGTTGAATGGCTGTGGAGTACATGGAGGGAGTTCTTGGGGGGGGGCAGCTGATCATGGGATGATGGGGGATGAGTAAGATCCTGAGCTGATTTTTGGTCCCAGTCGGCCGCTGTATACAGAGTCTATGTTGAGTGCATTTGGAGCAATTGTCCAATGTAATTGCACAACTAGAAATTTGGATATCCAGAGTCCTGCTGTATAAAAGAGAGCATACCTCATATACTGTGCATTTCTGGACTCATTAGAGACTATTATGTCATTTGCCTGGTTACAGCTTTATATGTAGAATACTCATGCTGAAAACCCTCCAAAAACTTTCTACTATTATATTAGAAGCTTTATACTGACCATAATATTTTTTTCAATTAATTAATAAACAGGCTTACATTGTATTTGTGTATTGATACATCCCCATTTTCTCTAGGATTCCTCTGTTTGTATATATTCAATAATTTAGATGCACTTGATGATAGATGTGTTGGGTTACAGACAGCATATGATTGATGTTAGGTAATACCAGTAATATGAACAGCTCTCATCAAAGTGTGTGATAAATACGGATGGGCGGTGTACAGAGCGGGATAAGCTGCTCTGTGCTTTCTCTTCAAGATGGTGGTGCCCAGGACCCCAGGTGCCAGGGGAACTGGGGGCTTAGTTACCGGAACCTGGACTTCCACTTTAATTAAAACAATAGAAACAGGAATCTACTCCAGACAATCCATCCTGTTATTACTACAAATAGTTTATTCCACATTTTATTATGAGCCTGATAATACCTCTCAGTGCCTTTTTTTACCTCAGCGGCACTCTGTGTCCGAAGTATCTTATTTAACAAACAAAAAGCAAGCAGCACCCATGTGGCCGCTAGTGTAGTCTTTAATTAAACAACAGCAGCAAACAGGTTGCAGTGTCGGGAGCTCTGGTTGAAGCTGTGCCAGTCTAATAGTGGCGCTGTAGGTCAAGATCCCATATAGCACAATGGGCAGAACTGTACTGAATGCAAACCAACAACCGTTTTTCAGAGAATAAGAACAAGCTTGGGGGGTATCCAGGATGCTGGAGACCCTAGAACAACCCCCCCAGAACCCCCGATATCCTTACCTCACTTAGGGAAAGGAGACCCTCAACTGGACACCGGCGCGCCCCTGGGTGGCCACCGCTGAGAACACGCCCATGGCCCACATTACTGTCCAGCAGCAAATCGCGGTACTCCTTGGGTTCAGTATAGTTCTGCCCATTGTGCTCTATGGGATCTTGACCTACAGCGGCACTATTAGACTGGCCCGAGCTTGTCCTTATTCGCTGTCTGCAGGACCAACAGTCGTTAATATTATGCCCAATTATTTGTACAAAACTTATATTGTAACTTGTCAATAATAGAAACACAGGATTTACATGTCACCAAATGTTTTTCATGGCTTTTATTGCTTGTTAGACAACAACAACTTAAACGCACTGTAAAGTTTGTCCCCTTTGTCTACAGCTGTGATATCCTGTAACTGTAATAATAAAATGCCGGCCAGCTCCGGGAAAGTACAGCGCCAGTCTTTTCAAGGTGGCAAAAATTGATAAATACACTGTGCAGTGCAGAAAAACCAGTGGTATCAAGTGTCGCTAACTGGTACTAGAATAATCGGCAGTCAGGGCCAACAGGCGCTGGCCGGCAAATACTTCATGCAACAATCAAGGCACATTGGTTAAAGCCATTGTAGTCAAAATAGCAGCACCCAAAAAGAAAAAGCCACCAGATAGATGTTAAATTAGACACTTCATAAATAAAGCACTAAGAGGCCGATTCAGTAATAGCGCCAGGTAGCGACAGATGAGCGCCAGTAGCGTGATTTTCACAGCGCCCGCTAGTATTCGCTATGCTTGGCCGTTGTTCGGTTGTTGACAGCGACTCGGTGTGCAGTAATGTTGAATACGGGGTTAGGAGTCGCTGTTTGACAGGTTCCGCGCTGTATGAGAGCGCCTGACAGCGAATGGGCATAGCGAACGGCTCCCAGCATATTCATTAACAAATCAAGCTCAAAAAATTTTCGCGCTGTGAAAAGCTTGTTTAAACCCCAGAGCGCTGGCGGCGATGGCTTAAAAGTAGTTTTTAACCCCCAAACATCCATATTTTTTGATTAAAAAATTAAACAAGTTTTTCTAAACATTTTGTAATATGAATACATTAATATCAGACCTATAATATCAATTCTGCACAAATTATTTTTTTTTCTTTTTTTTACCTTAAAAAAAATATCTAACATTGCGGAAGTGGTCACAGAATTTTTGACATTTAAAAAAAAAAAAAAAAAAAAAACATTAATAACAATTAAATATGAAGATTTAAAGATTGCTCCATTGAAATGCATTGGAGAGCGCCAGGTAGCGAGAGGTCATACCTGGCGCTGTGATGGGATTAGCAGCGGCGCTGTTCGTTGCAGTCCGCTACATGATGAATCCCGTGCTAGCTGGCGCTCTCGCCGGCGCTAGCCTCATTTAGCATGATAAATGCGTGATTGTGTCCGCCGCCTGGCGTTCTGGAGTCGGTAGCCGCCGATAGCTGGCGATACCTGGCGCTAGTGAGACACTACCTGGCGCTATCCCTTGATAAATAAGGGCCTATGTGCGTGTTTTTACTGTACTTTACATCATCACATTCTTTACTTTCACTCCAAAGCTTACCTGCATGCTCGCTATCTTTTTCCAAACTGAGCTTGATCTAGGCTCCTAGCCCATCACTGCTGGTCCCCTCCTCTGTCACGGGCCACCTGAGCTTGGTGCAGTCACTGGTGCCTACACGATGGTCAGCCACCCCACCCTCCTCCACTCAATGAAGGATGTGTGGCAAGCCCTGGTGATTCATAACAGGGGTGGCCTGCCGTCATGAAGGCGTCTGTGACCAGTGATCACGCTCTGGTGGCATGGGACTCGATCTGCCGGTCAGATAACATACAAAGTGCCGGACTAGGTAAGGTATAGATTATTTATTTCTGCCTGCACAATCACTCTTCTGCATGTAGTGTTGATTAACAGATTATTTATGACTCTACAGTAGGTTTCTTTCTTTACCTTCTGCTTTGATGTGGCAATTATGGATTGATTGGGTGGGAGTATATTTGCTGGTCAGATGAAAGCAATGTGGTGAATACAATGTATTTTTAGTGTTACAGGTTATTATGGCAAATGTATTTATTGTGAGATGTAGCTGTGTTTTGATTTTTGTGCCCTTAGTTTGGCAGTGAAGCTGAATGAAGCAGATGTTTGGTATTGAATTTTCTTTTCGCACTGCCAGGGAGGGAAAGTGGCCATTGCTGGGGTCTAGAGAGAAGGCACTGAACAGCTCAGGGAGAATGTGAGGGGGCAATACATCGTACAAGATGATAGACACCATTCATTGACGATTACAAGCAAATCTAGAAAACAAAAGTGAAACCCAAAGGTAGGCTAACTGGTAAGTCTTCTTTACACTGTCGATGGTTTGTTGTTGCTCCGAGAATGTCTTTAAGTAAAACAAGAGAACCCTGCTCTTAGCAGCTTACAGTCTAAAGGATAAGAGGTGGAGACAAAGGCAAAGGATCACAAGATCTGAGTTTTGTGCTATGTGTCCTTTAGAGTTTTACAGGTAGGTTGTATGCGTGTCTGGATATGTGGGGTTTGAGGGCACTTTTGCCTGAAGGGTTGGAAAACTGCGGAGGAGAGCATTCTGGAAAATTGGAGAGCCACATGAGAAGTCCTGGGAGTGAGAGTGAGAAGAGGAGACCATGGTGGAGGACAGGAAGATAGAACAGAGGCTGTGTGTAGGTTGATATTGCTGAATTAGAGATTAAATGTAGGGAGAAGACTGGCTGGAGAAATCTTTGTAGGTTCGAGTTTTAAACAGGATTCGCTGGGGACTGGCAGCCAGTGGAGGGAAGCAGAGCTGGAAAAGTGAGAGGAGAGATGGATGAGACGAAGAGCAGAGTTTAGAATAGACTAGAGGGGTCCAACCAGAAAATATCCAGGGCTTGAACCTCGATTTAGTGGTGCGAGGTGAGTAAAGCTGGCACAATGGGGGTCATGTTAATTATTTGGTGAAGGCATGAGGTAAGGTTGTTTTTGTAAAAATTTAATTTAGCAAATTATTTAGCATTACCTATATGGTGCTGTTATTTACAAACTTAAAAAAAACTATACTTACCTCATTGGATATATGATGTACCACCCTAGGAAAATAGCCCCATCACTGTTACAGGCGATTTATTGGCAAAAAAATGGCGAAAAAAAAATGTTTTTTTGCAATTTTGTTTGTGTTAATGCTAAGAAAATCCATATTGCAAGGAACACCAGAAGAAACACTGGCTTGCTGGCTTCACCAAATAATTAGCAAGGCCCCCAGTGAAGACTTAGGATGACAGTTAAAGGCTGTGTGCATGCACCACAAGGTAGGTTGCTATTGGATACGTAGACTGACATGACTTTTTTTAGATAATAGGGTTGATTCAGCACTGTGAGTATTTTTTTCCACACTTTTTTTTTTGAGGGTGCTGTGTTATTTGAAAAAAAAACACAAATAATGACAGGCAGATCAGAAGCTCCTATGGCATATAGGTGCTACATAATATAGGTACTTTACATTTTCATGGATGTCAAGTTAGCTCACCACAAACAAAATAAAGATAAATACATAAGGAGCTATTTACATTTAACACTCTATCACCTATAGTAAGATACTGAATTGGAGCTGCGCTGCTCTCTCAGCCTCAAGTCTGCACATGTCTCAACCTGTCCAATCTATTCCACCAGCATTATCCAAAGGACCTGAGCTGTGATCATATTTTAAATACAAAAAATAATATGCTATATTAATTGGGTTTTTTTGCTTTCCTTGTCCATCAGATATTTCAGTAAATAAATGAACCGTGGTTTTTATAAAAAAATATGCTGTTTAAATGTTATTTATATATTAGTTCTTCACAAACAACTAATGCTTGTGATATACATTATTATTATTGGCCAGTGTAAGCACAGCAGCAGAAGCAGAGAAATAAATACTGTAAATTCCAGGTGAACTAGGATGAGCAAGCTGGCCTATAAAGGGTTAGCTGAACAAATTGTTTTTCTAGCTTTTGCAGACACTGTCAACACACAATAAAGTAAAGAAACATTGTTTTCTTTTATTTTTTTATTGTAGAAGTTACATAACAGCAGCCCATGGGAAATTCAACACACATTAAAAAAAAATTTCACCAAATATGGCTGGAGTTCCCATAGGCTGTTGTGAGTTTGTAATTTCTAAAATAAAATGTCTACCAATGTTATCCCAATGATTTTGGATTTTTCTGGAGAGGCAGTTAGAACTTTTTGGTCCCCATGGATAAGTTATGTCACGTTGGTCTGCATAAGACTCATTCCTCAGTTTCTGTTCTAGTGTCTGGAGTGGGCTAACTTCCTTGCTGGCTTTTTCCTTCCTTTTTCTTTCTATCCTACCTCCCCTTTGCTACTTTATTTTCAGCTAGATACAGATTTTTCTTAGTAGCCTGCATCTCATGGTTTCTACCTGGATCTTAAGAATAGGTACACAAGTTCGTACCCCCATATGATTGGTTTAAATTAGAATTATAAAATCATAACATGAATAATGAAGAATACAAGTTTTAATTTACAAATCAGAAACCTAGGATAATGATTGTTACTATATATAATGTAAAAATGGGCTGAAATAAGAATCTGTCATGTTCTTGTATTTGTTTATATTTCTATTTTTATTTTATTCTTGTATTACTTGAGTACAGTAACCTTGGAAAAATATCAGTGATTGTCAACGCATTTATATGCCTTTGAGAGCTTTGTCAAAGCCTTTTAGCCCTGAAAGGACCTCGTGCTTCACGTTAGCGTATTGCAAGGACAGCCCTCGTTCATGCTAATTGGTTGCTTATGTAGATGCAAAAAGCAAACCCCAGACTTGGAAATTGCAGTATAGTATTAAGATTACAAATAAAGACGCAATCTTGAAGCAAAAGTCAGCAATGCTGTTCTTGTAAACTAATCTCTGAGAAAATAAACAGCATTTATAACTGAGCTTTACCCTTTAAAATCTGAGCTTCATACAACAGTTATCATATTGAAGATATTTGCAATTTAATTGATGCAGACATCGCTTTCAAAAGCTCATTATTTACACCAAAGTGTTTTTTAAAAGGCTAAAATGTCTTTCTAAAAGTAAACGTTTCTTAGTCTGCTAACTTGCTGATTAAAATATGACATGAAGGCAAATAGTACTTTTCACAAGTAATACATCTAAAAGGAACAAAATAAATCAGTTGCTGTTAGTTGCAAAGAATTTCCCAAAGGCCAAGGCTTTTTTAACCCAAAAATAAAAAAAATACAAAGATTTACTTATCTTACTGCCTGCGGGTTTGATCCCAACTTATCTTCAGAGATCAATGGCTAAAGGTTCCTGGGACACTTGGGCATTAACCCTTTCGCTGCCAGCCTACCTGCAGCATTTGCCACTCCCTGTTGCCAGACTGAGTTTCACTGTTTCGCGCTACACATGTTCAACTGTCATTTTTGAAAGGATTTCCAGGGATTTCCCAGGAAAATTATATATTGTTTTTTTCAACAGAGTCTGGGCTTTAACATGAAATGTCTTGTTTGTATTTTTTAGGTGTATTCTCAACATTTTTGGGTGAAATGTGTGAAAAAAATTAAAAAAAATATATTTTTTTACAATTTGTAGAGTTTTTTTGTAATAAAAAATGTAAGTTTGTCAATAAAATCTTATTGCGTGAGAAACCCCAATTTCTCCCGGTTACAGCGATACCACATATGTATAGGTAGACACCCTTTCCTGCCCAGAAGCCTTTTATAGCTGCTGGATGACAAATGGTTAATTAAAAAAAAAAAATGACATAGGGTCCCCCTTCCCGGGGAGGGGGACCCCATTTTTTTTTGGATTTTTAAGGGTTAAAAACCCTTAAAAATCCAAAAAAAAAATGACGTGGGGTCCCCCTTACCCAAAGTAACCAGCCCGGGACCAGCTATGGGGGCTTGTAGGCACAGAGTGGGGGGGCCAGCTTTGGTGGCCCCCCCACCCTGCAGCCTACGAGCCCACATAGCCTATGTGGGCCCGGGCTCTTCTGCCCCCCCCTGGCCTTTGGGGAGGCAGGTAATGGGGGTGCGGGGGTTAATGGCAAGCCACCCGCTAGGGCAGGTGACTTGCCACCCCCCCAGCCTTGTGAACTGGTATAAGGGGTCTCATGGACCCCTTACCAGCTCACAAAGGGTTAACTGTTAAAAAAACCACCACACAATAATAAAAAGTATTTTATTCAAAAAAAAAAAAATTTTTTTTACTGTACTTACCTTCGATTGCAAGCTCTTGTCCCTCGCCGCTCAGCTGACAGATGCCTGTGATCGGCATCCAGAGAAGGAGAAGGCAGGAGATCAGAGGATCTCCTGTCACCTCCTTCCAGGGCACCGATCACCGGCATCTGAGAAGCTGAGAAGGCTGAAGCCGGTGATCGGGACCGGGATGACGTCATAAGCCCCGCCCCCAAGGGGGCGGGGCTTAGAGGCAAGATGGCGGCCACCATCGTGAAGAAGAGAGGAGAGAGCCTCCCAGGCTCTCTCCTGAAGATCGGTAAGTCCTGGGGGGGGATCGGAGGCCCCCCAGGTGAAGAGGAGGGACAGCGGGAGCCAGCGCACACACAGGTAAGTGAATGTCATTTTTATTTTTTATTTTTTTTTACAGTTAGCAGCTGCTGCTGCAGAAGCGGGGGGGGGGGCGGCCTATTCCGGGGGCTCTCCTGGAGCCATCCGACCCCCCACGGGGGATCGGATGGCACCAAATTAAAGAGGAGACCCGGCCGGATCCAACAAGGGGTCAGGTGAGTATTTTTGATTTTTATTTTTTAAACTAGAAGCGAGGAAAGTCAAGCACGTAACACCTACGGGCTTGGCACTTAAGGCCCAGCCAAGCCAGCACGTAGGTGTTACGTGCTTGGCAACAAAAGGGTTAAAGGTAAAATATGTATATTAAAGCTTAAGATTTCTCTCAGTATTCATCATAGATGTGGCCTAGTCTTTCTGCATGTGCCACCATAGCTGCCGAATACCAGTCACAGTCTGCTAAAAGTGGTCATCACAAATTAATGGAGCATTTTTTAGAGGGAGGGTTCTGTTCTAAAGCAGTTTTGGCAAATCATTCTGATTATCTCACTTCTGCATGAACTCAGATCTGAATACCATTCATGTTAGTGGTAGGAACTTGGGTTCTGGGTTCTGCAACACAACCAAAGCATTCAAATGTGACCAAATTGCATGGGGAGACCATCAAAGGTTGGAGGGTTGCCTGATCAAAAAAGGTCAAAGGCTCCCTTGTTCAAAGGGAGCTGATTTCCTAATTCACGGCGCCGACCTGAGAAGAATGGCAGTGCTGGAGGAACATTTGACAAGGTACGCTGCACTTAGAATCCATTTAAGAGATACAAATGTTGCCTTGAGGCCTGCTGTATAACAGATTGACTGAAGAATGTTAACCTAATCTAATCACTTTATATTTTTGAAATCTTCCTTGTTTCTTGAAGCATTCTAGACATTCCAGAGAGCTCTGCTTGTGACTGTGTTTGATTATGTCAGTGTCTTTCTTATGCTTCTACACATGAACAAAATTATGTGAGACCTATTAAACCTAATCAGACATTCAGAGGCCGAAATACTCAAATACAAGAATAGTGTGTGTGTACATACTATACATGTATATTCGCAGTCACTTAACAAAATGATATTCCCAAGGTTACTTGGAAGATGAGGATTGTAAGAACATGTCATCCTGAAATTAACAGTATTAATGACTAATGAGACAAACTTTTGTTTTTCTTAGCCATCTCCCTAATCATAATGAGTTAAATTAAACAGATTCCTTCTCATCCAATATTCACGAGTGTTACACTCTTGTGGTACAAAAGTTAGGCACCTGTAGAGAATAATGCTTACCATCTTTTTGCCCTGTAATACGCACCTAGGATTTGGAGGAGGAAAATAAAAAATATATATATTCTAAACTAAATGTTGTGCTAAAACACCCCATTACATGCAGTGTGGCATTCCCCCCTCCCATTTTCCATGGGCAGTGTGGCATTCCTCCATCCCATTCCTCATGGGCATTGTGGCTTTCCCCTCCTCTCATTCCATTAGGCAGTGTGGTATTCTCCAACTCCCATTCCCCATAGGCAGTGTGGCATTCCCCCCTCCCATTCCCCATATAGACAGTGTGCCATTCCCCCCCTCCCATTCCCCATATAGACAGTGTGGAATTCCCCCACTCCTATTCCCCATAGGCAATATGGCACCCCCCTCCCATTCCCCATATAGGCAATGTGGCATCCCCCCATCCACTTAATCAGTGTAGCATTTCCCCCCACCCCTCAGAAAAAAAAGGTATACTGACATGAACACTGTCCCCACTTTGGCTACCGGCACCGCTACTGCGTCTCAGGCAGGCACAAACACTCGTCTGTCAGCGTGCACCAGCCTAAGAGGCGGTGGCGGCACATGAAGCCAGAGTGGGGATGGTGTCTGCCCCTGCTCTGGCTTCTGATGCCACAACTGCCTCTCGAGTGCGCTGACACAAACACTCGACTGTCAGCAGCCGCCGATGCCGAAAGCCAGAGGGGAGACAGCGGGACACGAGAAAGATGTAAGTATACTTTTTTTTCATTTGCCCAATAAGACGCACTGACATCCCCCAACACTTTTGGGGGAAAATAGTGCGTCTTATATGGTGAAAAATACAGTATCTCAGTCTGTCCTTGTACACAGTGGCAGACTAAGGGCTAACAATCAGCCTGAGTTTACTGGTTCCCGGCTAGCCCATGACCCGCCTGTGACGTCTATGCTGAACCACACCAATGTGATATCTGGCCAGTCAACAGCAGAACCAGATTAAGGGCATCACACCTACCTGCCTTTTTCTCTTGTGTCTCTTTCTCCACTTGATATTGCTTCCCTGTGTATATCTTTCTTCATTGTCCCTGCCTTTCTCCTTTGATCCTCTACTGTTTCTCCTTCTCTTCCCCCCTCTCTCTCTGTCTCTGTCGGCTGTGTCTGTTACTTTGTAGTTTATCTTTGCTTTCTTCTCTGCCATTTCTCTGTGTCTCTCTCTCGCCTGTTTTTCTCTGTCTCTCCTGTGTCTCTCTATATTCCCCTCTCTCTGGCTCTCATTTGTTATTCTCCCTCTTGCTTTTATCTGTCACTCTTCTGTTTCTTCCTGTCTTGTCCCTGCCTTTGCTCTGCCCCACTTGTACTAGTCTGATGTTTTAAAAAACACTCACATCAAATTTTTTAAGGTCTGATTGCAAGCAACCATGATGGACGTAATCCCCATGATAAGGGGTATGGCCCCCACAGACATGCTGCTGAGGCTATAGCACCAGGGGCTGAACATAATGGTAAAACAGGCCCGATAAAGGTTGCTGGGGGAGAGACTAGGGAGGCCGGGATAAGATGGAGTGTTGAAGCAGCAGCCCAGTCTGCCCCAAATCAGTTCAGCACACCAGGAATTTTCCTGTGTGTCCCCATTGCCAGTTCACACCTGCTCATACACCACACATGTCCACCTACAGGATGGAAAGCGAATTGCAGCACCCAACTTATTGACAATAGACACTGAAGAAGCTAGTAAAAAGTACGCCGGCGAGCCTTGTGCCCGTATGGCTCACCTGACCCGAGGACTAAGGGCCATAAAAATGAAAACACTCACATCAAATTTTTGGAAGTCTGCTTGCAAGCAACCTGATGGATATAAATCTGTCCCTTAACACCATCACAATGATTGGAGTACATGGCTCCATTCACATGGGAAAAATCCATATATTACCACAGTTCCTTCCAGAGTAATCATATGGCTCGCAGCGGCACGGAAATATCCAAAGAAAAGACAAACTAGTGAGCAATCCCATTCTACCTTTTGATATATAATATTTTGTAAAAGAAAACATCATACAGTATACAAAAAATAATACATTATTCAGGGTCACATAGGGGTCCTTTCTCAAGACTGTTGCCTTGAGAAATAGGCCCCATATGTGACACTAAAACATTGGCTTATTCTTTATGCTGTATACTTTTTTAATAGATTATCAAAATAAAGAGTACTGGCTCATCTGTTTGTTTCATCACATGGCAGTGAGCAAGACATAGGATCCTTTGTTCAAGACGATATTTTTAGAGGCCCGGACTCTTAGGAATTGGCTGCAAGGGACAGAAGGTGAGTATAGGCTCAAATCAGGAGGTATGAAACCTGTCAGATAAATGTAAATAAATTATGTTGAAATGTATAAAAATTAGGAAAGGCCCAGTTTTGAGGCAGAGTTCTTTTTTATTTGAACTCGCTACTCCTCTGAAATGTACTAATACGTCTATAGCTAAGCTGATTGGAATTTGTGCCTCTTCTTATCTTGGCTGTAAGTTCAGTGTATCTAACAAGGATGACATGAGAAGAAATAATTAAAAGGCTGTTCTAGTTCTTATTTGTAAAAGTGGGCCCCTGGAAAGAATGAGGATCACAGCAGGTACAGTAGACTGAAATAGGCCTCACCTCAACTTTTAACAAGTATACGAAATTGTATCTTTAGTCATTATCTGTGTGATTTACATTAACCAATCCTATGCTCCTGTTTATCTTTATGAAAATGTATTCTCATTAATATGTAATTATGTACCAGCGCAATCAGTGGTTTTGATATACTAATGATGCGATATATGTATATGAGAATATCTTGGCCTGGTGAATTACGGTGAATTCCGATGCTTGTGTAATGAGTTTCCTTAATAAAACCGATGGGTCACCTTGGCACTGGCTCCCACAGTGATGTAAACATCATCTGCTGCATCCCCAGCATCTCTGGGTTTAGGCACGCTCCCATGCCTAGCCATGGCTGGAGATGGGAGCTTGTCCTAGTCTAAAGGGAACTGGGGATGCAGCTGCTACCGCTTTCTATTGCCAAGCTCTGCGAATAAACCAATCTGTATGGCAGTAATTAATATGGCGCTGATTGGATGAGAGCTCACGCATGCACCATAAAACCTGGGGAAAAGATCATTTTTATGGGCAATCTGGGGGGTTTCATATAGCGGGGCATCCCGGATCAGGATGTCCCAGGGACAAAGATCAAAACCCAGGATCCGCTTTAACTTTGTATCTACAACACGTTTGTGTGCATATAAATATTTTGGATGGAGAAGAGAACTGTAAAAAAAATGTGTAAATAAAGTCATGAAATGCTTCAATGGAAGGACGGCAGAACCTGTCAGCCATAAGTAATGCTATGCCCCTATCATTTGGCAGCTTAATAACGCCTCAAATCTCTAATAGTGTCACTCTAATCACCATCTTCTTGATACCATGATGATCGTGCATATACGCCAAGGAAACTTCTTTACAAGTGGCGTCAAGTTGACAAAGCTGTTCAGATGTCCCACAAAACATCTTCAAGAAAAACACAGCAACACAGCATTTTCTCCAGTCTATTATTACAAAAAAACAAGTAATTTTATTTTTAATACATTCAAGATATATTGTTTTTGCTACAAAAAGGGGGTCATGTTAAATATTTGGTGAAGCCAGTGTGACTTGCAGTGTGCATTGTGGTGTGGATTGCAACCTGCATCTCGGTTAGCTTTTTATTGTTTAGACAACTACATTTATATTGTCCTACATTTCCCCCCCAAAAAAATCACCTGATGGCACCTGATGGCACATGTTTTACAGTTTAAGTACATTAATTTTCAAGTAATGTAAGGATAGATTTTTGGAAATAACAGCACCCTATGGTCTATGCTAAAAATGTCACCAATTTAAGGAGTTATTTATGAAACGCTAATGCCGGAGAACGCCGGGTGCAGTAAACCATATATAAGTCAATATGGTGATTGCCTTTAATAGCGCCATGTAGCGTCAGTTTAAAGCGCTGGCGATGTTTGTTCAATGCCAAGTTTTAGAGCGCCGGCGCTGGTTTTGTGTTTTTTTTTTTCTTAAATTCAGAGCCGAGTACTGGACACACTTAAAGCGGACCGTCACTCTGAATAAGAGTCTATCTTATATGTTTCCCACACCCTGTACATACAGATTGTCCACATTAAAAATCATCCTACCTGCATCTACTGCATGTTATGAGCTTTTAAACATCCACGATGGCGGCTTATGGAAGCCGCCATTTTATCAGGCAGCCTGCAAACAGGAAGTGCCTCCTGCTGCTCTGCATTCTGGGACTGCTGACCGTTACCTGACCCCAACTCTGCTCTGTCTGAGCAAAGCACAGCAATAACCCACCCTATCCCAATCTCCTCTCCTCAGTAAGTGTGATGCTTCTGAGTCAAGATGGCGGCCCCCGTATCCTAAATTCCTGAACAGAGTTGCAGCCCAGTGGGGGAAAGAATAATAAGTTAGTGACTAAAAACGTAAAATATATTAATTTTAGATGCTGGGGAACCGTTTTTTAAGAGTTTGGGCTTTTTTTTTTTTTCACTGGAGTGTTGACCTGTTGTTAGATGTAGCGTCGTCGTTGGCGCTTTGACCTCGGGACGCTACATAGCTTTCTCAATTAGCAGCGCAGTGGATCAGGGAGAACGCTTTTACAGTGCCCTCCAGACATCATATTTATCAATGCTGGACAGGGTACTACAGCGTCACTTGTCCAGCCGCTAAACTAGGCTATAGCCCCAGACACCCACTTTGCCGTGTTCACTTGCGTCCACTCTAAGCGCCGCTACATAGGCGCACAAATGACAATACGTGGAGCTAGTCTTAAATCTGCATCTCATTCTGCATAGCCCATAGGGTGTTGATGTTTCCAAACGTAAAAACAAATACCATTACCTCATTGAAAAATGACGTACCTAACCTGTAAATTTGCCCTATCACAAGTACAGGTTGTTTTGCTGGAAAAAAGTAGAAAAAACATTTTTTTGCACTTTTTTGTGTCTAAACACTAAAAAGCTCACCAGGAAGCAGGTTGCAATCCACACCCTAATACACACTGCAAGTCACACTGGCTTCACCGAATATTAAGCATGACCCTCCCATTGTCACTAGATAAAGCATGCTGTTACCCTTACAGTGTCACTTAGAATAATGCAGTTTGTAAAACCACTGACCGTTTTAACAAGGTATACTGCTCTCATGGGGATAGCTCACAGTTATCATCATTAAATGTATACAAATCACATAAGTATTTAGATAACAAGGTCCGGAGATTAATTAGGTGAAAATCTAAACTCTTGAAAAATGTGTAATCAAAACATTTCAATGTAATTGACTAATCAAACTTGAGTGATTTCCCCAGGGATTAATTCTAGCGCCAGAGTTTAACTTGAATCTGTCATGTACGACAGATGCTCGCCATCTTCTACCTAAGTTACCTGAGATGCAGAAATAAGAAATATGAAAGGGAAGATTTATCAGTCGTCTCACTGACAGGCTTAGGGCCTTATTTATCAAGGGCTAGCGCCAGGTAGTGTCTGACGAGCGTCAGGTACCGCCAGCTAACGGCGGCTACCGACTCAAGTACGCCCGGCGGCGGTCACAATGACGCATTTATCACGCTAAATGAGGCTAGAGCCGGCGAGAGCGTCAGCTAGCGCGGGATTCATCATGTAGCCGACTGCAACGAACAGCGCCGCTACTAATCCCATCAAAATCCTACTAATCCCATTAAAAAAAAAAAAAAAAAAAAAATATGTGCAGAATTGATATTACAGGTCTGATATTAATGTATTCATATTACAAAATGTTTAGAAAAACTTATATAATTTTTACATTTAAAAAAAATGGTTGTTTGGGGGTTAAAAACTACTTTACACACATCGCCGCCAGCGCTCTGGGGTTTAAACAAGGAATTCACAGCGCAAGAAGTTTTTGAGCGTGATTTGTTAATGAATCTGCAGCAAGCCGTTCGCTCTGGACATTCGCTGTCAGGCGCACCCATACAACACAGAACCTGTGAAACATCGACCCCTAACCCCGTATTCAACATTACCGCACACCGACTGAGTCGCTGTCAACAAGCAAACCCCGGCCAAGCACAGCGAATACTAGCTGGCGCTGTGAAAATCACGCTACTGGCGCTCATCTGTCGCTACCTGGCGCTATTAATGAATCGGCCTCCCATTCTTTATATATAAACACACAAACAGTCTCCGAACATTAAGGATCATTGGAAGGACTAAGTAATGGATAGTGTTCTTGCATTGCATCCAAATTTTCCCTATATATTTCCTATATAGTCCAAAAGACAGCCTATTGCTATTTCACTCTGGTTTGCCCCAACCCATCCAAATGTATGCTTTCTATGATGTTCGGGGGGCGGCAATTCACACATTAGGGCATTTCAAAACGGGATGCCCCGTCACAGAGGAACAACACCCGGTATACTGAAAATCTTGGGGCTTGATACTCTTTTAATTTTAAAGCAAATAAGACAAATGAGATGGCAACATTTTTGAGTTGGTCATTTAAACTAAAAGAAAAATGTCCCGATAATATTTACAGAACATCAGATTCTATATCTGACAGTAGTATCAGCATCCTAACGTACATGGGAAACCAACCACTGACTCTAAATTTGGATTTAATGTCAATCTCCTGACATGCTGTTTTTACCATATTTACTTTAAAAATTTCAAAACCCACCCAGTTACCAAGCAAATGTATGTATTTAAAGCTTATATATAAAATGAATTGGCTCTGGGAAGGCTGGAATGATTTACATTGGTATGTACAGTACTCCAGTCTTGGGTTCTAAATAAATAAAAACACATTAACCAAAAGGTCTTCACAATTATTACAATAAGTTACTTTTAATATTATTATACAGTTAATATTATTTGTTACACAAGAACTGGCACAATCATAATGAATCAAAAGTGCGTGCACTCTGGGGACCAGTGAATAACAACAAATGCTGAGCAAGGAATGGCCAGTACATAACAGCTGCTACAGCCACTTACTAATGCAAAAAATGATTAATGCAATAAATAACAAAAAATGAATCAATCAAAATGACACATACACCTAACAAAGACATAATACATAGTGAAAAAACAGCATCACATTCGGCCATGGCATATTTTCAAGCCACAACTTCATTACAAAGTGCAACAGATAAACTGAATATAAATAGGTTCCTAAAAATATTTCATATACACTGCAATACGAATAGCCATAGACAGCTAATGCATAAGGTGCTCTTAACTATCCAAATATAAGTATTGACAATTCAGCGATTTAACAACTAAAAAAACAGTAACACCGATGTGGCCGCTGGCTAGCGCCTTATAACACAGTAGCGTGTTAAGGTGGTGGTCTTAGGTATGGCGTTAGAGGTGGTCTTAGGTTTGGCGACTCTAGCTACCGCAGGCCAGCACTTTGTTTTGGATACTAGATAGATATTCTGGGCTTGATAGTAGGTCTCCATACCCTTTGAACTGGTATAGATTTCCCATGGAAAAAAAACCACCACACAAGTATTTTATTATATACTAACCCCTTTGTTGGCCCGCATGGTTGGGGGTTCCCTCCTCTTCTGGCAGGCAGGTGATCTCCTGGCAGCAGTGGCTCTTGCAGCTGCTTTGCTGGCAGATGTTCAGGGGGCAAAGGTCCCCTGTCCTTTAACCTGGCATCCAGCCAAAGGTAATGCAAACTGCCAGGGAGGGAACCTTTAGCACTACAGAGGAGGGCCTTGGTGGAATCCCCCATGTGACTAACTGCATCATCAGAAGGGAAGAACATGAGATTTTATAACCCTTGCACTGCTTAAAAATTAAGCACAGTAAAATGAAAATCTTGCATGTGGCCATAAAATTTGTACTGCCTATTGGAAGCTCGCACAATGCATGGGTGTTAGTTTGAATTGGCAAATGATCCAAAGATTCCTGGCAGACACATATTTTAGGACAAATGGTTGCATCGAGGCCTATAAGTGTAGAACTGAGAAAGCAATATAATGTACAGCCTTTTAGGAATATCAGTGGATCCAACAAGTCTACAACTGCTATTTCAAATGATGGATTTAGATTTTTTCTCAACAAAATGGAGTTTTACAACTCTCACTTGGGAACAGTCATTTCAATTGGCATTAAATAATGGAATTTATTGTGAAAAGGGCAATGTGCATAACACAGTGCAGCCACTTTTTGTCTATATCTACATCTACATTTAATAGAGGAATAGATAGATATAATTGATTGTTTTATAGAATAATCAGAAATGTTCAATGTGTGTTGTGCATTATCACAACTTAATTACTTTCACTTTTTTTTATCACCTGTGCTATTTTTTCTGGGCCAAACAGAGATCACCTGTGCTATTTCAAGTAAAAACAAAGGGGTCAGCCTGGAAAAAAGAGTGAGAGGCAGAGGATATTCTCTTGGGGCAGCCAAAGGACCCACGCGGAGTTGTGTCTTGAATGGAGATGGACACAGATGATGAGATTTGTTTTGGAATAGAGAGACCTGCTTTGTGAACTTGAATACAACAGCCATCTTGTTTAGAGTGGTTCGTTGAATGAGGCCTGCTGATTTCTGCCTGAACTAGATTAAACAGAAGAGCAATCCATTTTAATATATGCTTTTGCCCTGTTAGGCTTTCTGAGTTGTAACAGTGCTTATAGCATTTTTGTATTTGTACATTTTTTGCAAACAAGGTAAAAAAAATAACACTCTAAAGTGCATGACCTAGCTTTTTCTTGGAGTTACTGATAAATGAACTTATTAGACAACATGGTGTAATTTTAGAGAAACACAAATATTTGAGCATTTTAAATTGACATATACATTTAAGGGCTGCAAATATACTTTTTTAAAATGGTTTTAACTTTGTTTGTTGAATGGTCAGGTATTCATTTAAGATAGCAAAGCTCTCTTTTAAAATGTGAAAAACCTCTCTTTAGACCTCATATGTTATGCCAAGCTTATGCCAAGATGACTCCTGTAGCCAAAGTTTAACTAAAACAGGAAAATCTAATTGAATCTCCTGAAAGTTTTCCATTGCCTTGTTTCATTTAGCAATCTGGATAGCTCATTGACATTCCATAAGGCATTTGCTCTGGCTGTATCTGATTAGGTAAATTTCTTTGTTGTGGTCTCACTTCCATACACCAGCTGAGGTTTGCCAGGTGAAGAAAAAACATCTTTAATGTGTAATTGACTTATTTAAAAAATAATTAAAGAAAAATGTATTTTAAGACATCATTATACATTTGGTTTAAATTTAGCATGGGCTTAAATGATAATATTATTAAAATAATTCTGGAAGATGCATTTTTTATCTGCAGTTTAGTGCTAGCACAGTCAATGCAGCTAAAATGGAGCTGTAGGGTCATCAGAATAGAAATAGAAAGGTTTGAATAAAAGGCATGAGAAGTGGAACTGCCGAATATAAGGTAGCGGGTATCTCCTTTTCCTGCATCTCCCAGCCAGTGACGACTATACCCAAACTGCTCCGTGAGTTTAAGGAATACACCCTCCTCTTGAATTTTAAAATTAACATCCAGAAGTCGCAGGCATTAAACATTTCTATACCGCAGAAGAACCTAGACAGTGTTAAATGTAACTTTCCCTTTCGGTGGGCCTCTGAAATATTTAGGGGTCTTGCTAACACCTCAGTTGAAAGACCTGTATGCAACCAACTTACCACCGCTATTGGCTACGATCAAAGGTGACCTGGCTAGATGAAGGGACAAAACATTGTCGTGGTTCAGTAGATATAATGTCCTCAAAGTGAACATTCTACCGTGGCTACTTTATCCAATCCAGGTACTACCAATCCAAGACCCGGCAGCATTCTTCAAAGCAGTGAGGTCTGAGTTCATAGAAATACTATGCGGCAGAGCACTTAAACAGAATAGTGGACTGGAACCGGCATGAGAGTCAGAAACGATGGATCCAACTGGAACAGCAGTGGGCCCCAGTCCCTCTGGCAGGACTCCCGGGGGGGAGTTATCCCTAACGCACTCGGCCGATTCATTAATAGCGGCAGGTAGCGACAGATGAGCGCCAGTAGCGTGATTTTCACAGCGCCAGCTAGTATTCGCTGTGCTTGGCTGGGGTTTGCTTGTTGACAGCGACTCAGTCGGTGTGCGGTAATGTTGAATACGGGGTTAGGGGTCGATGTTTCACAGGTTCTGCGTTGTATGGGTGCGCCTGACAGCGAATGGCCAGAGCAAACGGCTTGCTGCAGATTCATTAACAAATCACACTCAAAAATGTCTCGCACTGTGAATTCCTTGTTTAAAGTAGTTTTTAACCCCCAAACAATCATTTTTTTTTCATGTAAAAATTATACAAGTTTTTCTAAACATTTTGTAATATGAATACATTAATATCAGACCTGTAATATCAATTCTGCACATATTTTTTTTTTTTTTTACCTTAAAAAAATATCTAACATTGCCGTAGTGGTCACAGAATTTTTAACAGTTTAAAAAAAAAAAAAAACATGAAATCAATTAATTATGAATATTTAAAGATTGCTCCATTGAAATGCATTGGAGAGCGCCAGGGAGCGACAAGTCATACCTGGCGCTGTGATGGGATTAGTAGCGGCGCTGTTCGTTGCAGTCGGCTACATGATGAATCCCGCGCTAGCTGAAGCTCTCGCCGGCGCTAGCCTCATTTAGCGTGATAAATGCGTCATTGTGACCGCCGCCGGGCGTACTTGAGTCGGTAGCCGCCGTTAGCTGGCGGTACCTGGCGCTCGTCAGACACTACCTGGCGCTAGCCCTTGATAAATAAGGCCCTTAGAGTATGGGCAACACACGCCCGGGAGGGAAATATTGCTCCATCCCCCTCCCCGCTTTTGGGCTCCCTCGACTTCCTACCAAGTCATCTTGATGCAGGATTTGGGAGGCAGAGAGCAGTTGAAAGAGTTGAGGAGATGTACGCAATTTTTTAAACTGCTTGCAGTGGAAGTCCCTACAGGAACTAATGGCTGAGGGAGACCCCCCTTGGCTGACACACTGGAGGGCAGCACAGATCATCCAATTCCTTCAGAAACTTGCCCCCCCCCTTCCTGAGAGAGTACTGTAGAGAGCTGACACCCTTTGAAAAGCTCTGCACCGCCACAGAGACGATCAGGGGCTCACTATCCCTCATTTATCAGTTCCTGGTGGACCCAGGGGAGACCTTTGTACCGAGATTTGTTGAGGCATGGGAGAGAGATCTCAATGTGTCCTTCTCCCCAACCCAGATTCAGAACACTTTGGAACTGTCCCAATGGGCATCAGTCAGCAATCAATACCAGAAAGTTAAAAACTCCTCAGCCGCTGATACAGGAAGCCCCAGGAACTCAACTGGTTTTGCCCGTTGATCTTCCCTCTATGCTGGAGATGTGAGAAGGCCCAAGGCACACTACTGCATACTGTCCCCCATGCTTCTCCATGCGATGGTGCGGACAGCAGGGAAGTACAAGAAATCTCTGACAATCCACTTAATAAACGCAGCAAGGCCTGTATCCCGGAGCGATGGAGAGACCATACAACCCCTTCTGTGGGGTCATGGATACGGAGAGTGGAGGAGATTAGGCGCGGAACGGAGGAGAACCACAGACGAATTTGGACCCTATGGAATCTGTTTATAGAGTCAGACGAGGGTAAGGCAGCACTTGGACCTGCCTGAATAGCGTGGAGATGCCATGCTAAGGAGGGATGCCAGGTGCTAGATCCGGGGCCCCCTCCCTCTTCCTTATTCCCATTCACCTCCCCCCCGCTCCCTCAATCCAGGGCAGGCCAGGGGGGCTTTCATCCCCAGCACGGGGTGCCCTGGTGGAGTTGGGGGGCGGCATACTGACTGGGCGGGGTTGGCGGGGGAGGGGGGCTACCTGTTTACTGTCTGGGAATGAAGGAAGCTGGGAACAGACAGACGAAGGACGGACAACTTACCTGTACCACCAAAGAGAAAAAAGCCCTTAATTCACCCAGTTCTTCAACAGAGCTCCTTAAGGTGGGTAGTCCTCCTTAAGTCCCAGGTAGTCCTTTGGTCCTCGTAGATTTTGGAAGGGGAAACACAGGGCAAACGTACACAAGACACGGACAAATGAACTGGGACACAGTGCAGACTGTGGCGGAGCTAGGCCCCAGTGAAAGCTGTAGCGGAGCTGGGACCAAGTGCAGGCTGTAGAACCACAAGACCCAGTACAAACAACAAATACAAACACAGAAAACTGTGAAAGGGCTGAGAGACAAACTATAAAGGGCATTAAGCCCCAGTATGGAACTATGAGGGGCTGTGTGCCCCAGTAAAGACTGAGACAGAACTATGACGGGCTGTGAGCCCCAGTACAGACAAGACATAAGGAAGGCCCAGCAAGGACTAGAAGGCAATAAGCCCAAATTATCGAGACAGAATGGCCCGAAGGCCCACAAGGACACAGAAGTATGTGGGGGGGTTGGAGTGCACGGCTAGGCTTCAAGGAGACAAAGCAATGATCCAACAACAGGGGCGGGGCCAAGTACATGCATTTATAGGAACCTAAATGACATGATTAAAGCAGACACATAGCAACCACACCAAAGCAACCAGCACAATGGCCAAAGTAGCAGTCTTGGAGCGATGAAAGCTGGCAGATTGCCGGTTCAACTGCCAGTCCTGACAGCTCTATTTTTAACACAGCTTTGTCTGAGATACTGTTTTGTTCCCCCACCTTGCCTCTTTATATGTTAATAAATAATGAAGATCTTGTGATGTAAGTTATCCTACATGACTGGTGTTCTACTTCCAGTGACTGGTGATTTCTGGAAGCAGATGAAAGAGATGTTGTAAGGGTACGTGAGTGAGCTGTTTGATCTAAATTGAAAGCACATATATACAGAGCATATTAACAAGACTAAAAGAGGTCACGTGTGCCTTAGAAAATAACAAAAGCCTAAAAAGATGCGTTAGAACAGAAGAACACAGAATGTATATCTGTCAGAGCTCTATCTACACAGGGAGGATCTTGCTAATTATTTGGTAATGCATGTTTGATGTTGATTTTTGAATTTGTTTAAAGTTTGGAAACAACAGCACCCTGTGAATTATGGAGACACAAAACGCCACATTCCTATACATAGCACGTGCTGTTTTGTTCAAACTTTAAAAATGAAGCACCTCACCTATAACAATGCCCAATTGCAGGTATAGGGGATTTCATGAGAAAAATGAAAACAAAAGGTTAAAAAAAAAAAAGCTCACCAAGATAATAAAGCTCACCGGTAGTTTTTTATTATTTCAGTTCTTAATACTTGTTAACTATCTGACATTTAAGCTCAAAATATCTGGTATCAATGAATGAATGAGATACTCTTGGAAGAACAACCATTGATACAAATTGAATACTGCTCAAGGGTTTTGCGGGTCTCCATCCAACTACGCTGAACTAGTGGTAAATACAGCAACCATGGGCATAGTCGGGCAAGCATGACACATTTTGTTTGAAAAATGCGGTGAACACCTGCGAAAAGCAAGAAAATGCTTTAAAGTGATCACTGTCATTTTTATACATTGGCATATTATTACTGTATAAAATACCGTTAGTGTCAATTCTAATGTCAATTTTTTACTGTTAGTTCAGACTGAGATTTTTTTACAATGCACATTAAAGTATAAAACCCATCATTCTAGGCTGAAATTATTATACATATTGCATGATCATAATTTCAGCATGATACATATTTTCAAAGTAGCTTTGTATCTTCAATTATAAAATATGTTCTTTTACAATAAATGATTTTTAAACAGCCCTTTTTGTTTCAATGTCATTATTACTAATACAGTAAATACTGAAATAATACTAACTGGTAGAGTCTTGGGGTCTTATTTATGAAGTGCACAGTTCGGCATCTTTCTGGTGGCTATAGCACTGGCATCCTTTTCTTTTTGGGGCTGCTATTTTGACTACAATAACACTGGAAGTCACAGCGCCCCATGCTAACTAATTTGCTTCTTCTCCCCATTGACACTATTTACCGGGGGATGTAGTCTTGATTTATTCTTTTCCTTGTAATTTGGATGATCGCTCTCCACTGCTGCTACTGGTTTATTTTATGGCCCACTTTGCTAATTACTTATCTGAGATTTAAGCTGGATTTGTATTTATATTGTAAACTTTTTATAATCGGTCACATAAACACAATACAGCCTAATATGTATAAGCTTAAAATCTGACTTCTTGCGGCGATAAATCACCGATAGTGTTTCATGCAGCAAAGGGAATCCTCCACTAGAAATAAAAACTGCGTACCAGAAATTTTTTTTAGATTCACCAACTCTTAGAATTGCTCAGACGTGGAGGCTGATTCATTACTAGCGCCAGCTATCGGCAAATGAGCGTCTGTATAGCAGCGCTTAGATGCGATCACAACGTAGAATATGTTGTGATCGGCTATCGGGCGCTGTAACAAAGCGTCTCATTCGTTGTAGTAACCTGGCCGGCATTAATGAATGAGATGTATGTTGGGCGTTCTAACACCAGTAGAAAGGTAGTGCCAGCACGGTGCGACCGACTCTCAGCGACTCGCATCATATTCAACAAAAAGACTCACAGAGCATTGCTGGATCTGGTCGCTATAGCATAGAGGGGCAGACGCTGTGTGATTAAAGTCTGTTTTTGAACGCATATCCACCAGTAACAACGTGAAAACACATGGAATTACATTGCTGTATTATTGTGACATCAATACTTTAATGCCAGACCTGTAATGACAATTCTGCATAAAAATATAAAAAATCAAAAAAGTTTAAAAAAATTTCATTTCTAGGCCAGGAGAGATGACACAATTGTTTGAGAGAAAAAAAAACTAAAAACCCAGTTTAAAAAGAAGAAAAGGAACGTCCATTGAAATGTATGGGAGAGCGACAGGTAGTAACAGGTAATATCTGGCGCTCTGGAAGCTAGAGCGCCGGCGCTATATGCTGAGCTGCCTGTAATGATGAATCGTACACTACATGGCGCTGTTAGAGTTGCTCACCAGAATCGCCTTCATAAATGTGGTTTTGCGTACAGCACCCAGCGTTCACCAGGGGCTGCCTGCTGCTACAAGGCACTACCCGCCGCTATCCCTTGATGAATGAACCCCATAGTCTGACATGGCAATGGGCCAGCAATAGCACAGTGGCTCTGGCGTGGTCAGGAATGGCAGCTGGTCAGCAACAGTATAACAGACTCTGTTCAGCGGCTGCCAAGCAGTGGTGCCACCCACCACCACACTATCTGAGACAGGGTACGGGTTAAAAAGATTATTGGGAGATCTCTGTCATCTTTTTACAATAGTCGTATTCAGAACTGTTGAGTTTATTTAAATATAAATACATTGGTATTTTCTGAAGAACAGAAGAAAATGGCAATGAATATTCTCTGTGTTAAACACTTCAGTAGTCATATGGCCTTGTCAGTTCTATTTATATTCTATGTAATTAATTATATTGGAACAGGAAATTAGAAGAGTAGCCAGATCCATGAAGTAACACATTATGCTGGGCATACAGAAAAAAACACGTGATAATGCTAGTATCTATTAAGCATTAATATGTGAAAGAGTTTGTTAGTATTATTAATATGTGAACGTGTGAATATTCGTATCTCACAAATGTAAGTACACCCCTCACACAATTATAAATATGTTATCCTATCTTTTCATGGGACAACGCTGAAGATATGACTAATGATGGGCAAACCTGAGTCGCAAAGTTTGGGCTCATTCCCGATCCCCAACACGGACTTCACCAGAAATCTGTGTGCAGGCCAGACACTGAACTTGGGCTGCTGAGCAGCACATAAACCTGCTTCAACTAAGGGCAGCAGGACATTGGCTCCAGCTGGGGCTACAGGAAGATGAGGACACTCCTAGTGCCACTGATGTGGCGAGCAATGGCGCCCGGCGACCATCCTGGACTTTAATAAGATGTTGGTGAACATCGGGCAGACTCTGTGGCACTGGCCAACTTTGCCGCTAGATGCAGGTCAGTGTATTTCCTTATTTTACCCCTTAGCTCTGCTTCAGCGCTATGGGAAGGTGCCCTTTACTGTGGATTAAGATTCTCAATAGACTTTGATGGAATGTGTGCAGGGAGTCATGTCTAATTGGGATGTCCTGCAAAGTACCGCTACAGAAACCTCTGCAGCTTTTGCTGGGATATTACGGTGGTCAAATGCATCATATAGCAGATAGTGATGTGGAGCAGCCACATCCCCACTCCCTCTGCTGTGCACGCCACTGGCACAAGCATGCAAAACAAGGATGCCACTGTATGCTGAATTTAACCACTGCGGGGTGATGAAAGAAGGTGACCACGTTTCATGGGTGAGGTAGGTTCTGTAGTGGTACACACATCAAGGCATCCTTAATTTGGATTCCCTTTGGAAAAAGGATCGCACCAAATGGCAAGCACTCGCGCTGAGCGCAAAATTCCTCTTCAGACGCCTTCCGCCTAAAATTCCACTATTGCAGCATTGCAGCGAGCGACTCTCAGTGACTCACACCATATATAACAAAAAAACAGACTCACACAGAGTAGGCGGTCTGGATATGGTCGCTATAGCATAGAGCGACAGACGCTGTGTGATTAAAGTCTGTTTTTGAACACATATCCACAAAGCAAAAACACATGGAATTACATTGCTGTAACATTGTGACATTAATACTTTCGTGCCAGACCTGTAATGACAATTCTGCATAAAAATATTAAAAAATCTAAAACATTTTCAAAAAGGACTTTTTCTAGGTCAGGAGAGGTGACACAATTATTTTTTCTTAAACAGAAGAAAAGGAACGTCCATTGAAATGTATGGGAGAGCGACTGGTAGCAACAGGTCTTACCTGGCGCTCTGGAAGCTAGAGCTCCTGCACTATAGGCTGAGCTGCCTGTAATGATGAGTCGCTCACCAGATTCGCTTTCATAAACGTGGTATTGCATACAGCGCCCAGTGTTCAGCAGACGCCGCCTGCTGCTACGAGGCACTACCTGCCACTATCCCTTGATGAAAAAAACCCTTTGACAACTTTCAACCATTTTTTGTCACTCAAACACAAAAAAAGGAAAAATTACAAAAATAAACTTGCGGCTGACACGTTCATTGCTAAAAAAAACATGCCGATGTTGCCGACATGTGTTTTAGGAATGAAATAAGCTTGTTTGTCAGTGAAGTCATCAGTTTCTCCAGCTTTTTGCTGCAGGAAATTCACGCTGGAAATTGACAACTGGGCACGCTTTTCTGTCCTCTAACCAAGTTTGGGATGCCAAATTTGCACTTTGAATTTCAGACGCTACCGCATTGGTGCGCGCTTTAAATTTTGACTTTTATAAATCAGGAGGAAGCCTGACCGTGATTTGGTGCTCCAAATAACATGCGCAAATGCATAGATGCACAACCATGAATCAACCCTAATAGTTTGTCTCACCATCTTGCTTAATCCCTGCAGGATATGAGACAAAACCATATAGAGTACATACCAGCTATTACATAATAGCTGCTGCAGAAGACATTGGGCTGACCAGGCTTGTATAATCTATCCTTGTATCTATGGTGATTTGGCCATCCAATCAGCTGCTTTATAGTTATTAGCTCCTACCTACTATAATAAAAGGAAATGGAACAGCAAGGTACAGAAAGATCTAAAGAGATAGGGGGGATATAGAACCAATTTAGGGGTGTGGTATACTTGTGAATTGGCCACACCCCCTTAAACATACTAGATTAGCTAAGCACAGTTTAGCTTTCCCATTGAAAAGTTTCAACAGTTTTAGTTTTCAACAGTTTCAGTGTCGCAAAGTGTAAATTCTGTCAGTTCCAGTCTAAAGAGAGGATGGTTGCTTAAAGATTCCACTTTGTAGCAATTGCATAAAGCTGATAAACAAATACATCACTATAGTAACCAGAAGTGCATTCAGAAGTGTGTCACAAAAGCACATTCAGTGATGCTCTGAATACATTTAAAGCTGTTTAAAGCAGACCCCTGGGAGGAATCATCAATGTGTATAAAACGATTTTATCAGCCACGTCTCACTGCGTCTCACAGTTCTCACTGCATTACTATTTAAATAGTATTTCTTGTTTTGGTATTCTCTGTTGGGAGATAAAAAATATTAGAAACAGATCATAACTGATCCAACTTTGAAATATAATAGAAATAGAATAGAAGAGGTAAACATATACTATATAGACATGATGTTTAATCTTTTCCACTGGCAATTTGCAGGACCATTGCATAGCCAATCGGAGGCAACCAAAAGGGAGACTGCCTGTCCCAGTACAGCTAGATATAAGAAAAATCAATATTTATAGATTTATCACATCAGTGTTCTCTAGCACACGGTTTCTCAACCTGCGGTACATGTACTCCAGAGGGTACTCAGCCATGTTCAAGGGTGTGCCGACCAGGGGGGTCTGTCAGGGCTGTGATTTTATTTTAACAGCTTATTATTCTTTCTTTATTTCTTACTATAACATTAGTAATTGATCTCCTCCTTGGGGTATTTGGTTGTATCTGCTTGTTGCTAGGGGGGTACTTGGCTTCAAAGGGTTGAGAACCACTGCTCTAGCAGGACTGCCAGCAACTGCTTAAACTGGACCTAAAGCCAAAAACAGCACATAGAGATGTTTTATCCTCTGCCTCCTATGGATGTCTATCCTCCTAAATGCCCACTGTAAGTTTCCCTGTGCAACCAGTAGTTTTTGCCCAGTGTCCATGCGCCATGAGTGAAGCTAAGCAAGTCAACCGGAATCTACTGGCTGGTGGTGGTCACATGTTAGATTGGAACCCTTTCTTTGCAAAATTTCAGCCATAACCATGGGTAGAAATGTGATTAGGCATCTTAAATTCGGATGCCTAGATAGTAGGGGATTTAGAAGTCCCAAATGGTTGCTGCAGTTTACAGACTGGAAGCCCTCTTTGAATACACCATCTCTCATAAATCGAAAAGCTGCATATCAGTCAGGTTTCTTTAGTACCTGAGTGGCACATAGTGCTTCCACAAAGAGACCCCATCGGATTCTGTCCTTTGCTTCCATTTGAATCTGGCCCCAAGTTTTGTCCATCTCCTTCAGTTCCCTATCAATTGTGCTTCTCCACATTTCTCTTGGCCTCCCTTATCTCCGCTGGCCTTGGAGGTTACATTCTAAGGCTTGTCTTGTTATGGAACTGTGTTTTTTTTTTCAAGAGACTTTTCAGGGAATATATTAAAAAGGTGTCGAGGCAGCATACCATTTCTAACTGCCTCTCAACGATGTCAGAGCACTGTGCAGCCAGGACGGAAGAGCGTACATGCTGTAGTTCCCTGGCCGATCAGATCTCCTTGTCACTTGCGTCGAAGAATAGGATTCCTTCACCTTCATGACGGGCATACTCCCCCTGAGCATCATTCGTTTCCCCGTTATGCTCGCCCTGCACCCACGCATGTGTAGCCCACTCCTTCCTCCCTCAGCTTTGCCGGCTTTTGCTGATGTGACTGAGCCGGTCATGGTCACCACAAACAAAATGCTGAGGCTGTGGCAGGGAGGAAATATGAGACTATTATTATTATTAATATTATTATATTTACAATGTCTGCGCTAGACTTAGTAAGACAAGCACAGCTTCTTTCTGGCTCCTCCTGCTGCCCCCCTCTGACCTCCATGTCATGTTTGCTACCAGACAAGATGATGTGAGCATGGAGCTGCACAGGCTGTACATGGGGAACTGGAAATACCTCTTGCACACTACTTTGATTCAAAAGTAGCCCCCTCACTTCTGGCCTGCCATAGATGAAACGTTCATGATAGCCTGAATTGCTGTGGTGAACATATTGGTGAACATATTCTAGTAGCTGGCCTGGTGGAGACTGCCCACTGACCTACATACCCACTTATCAACCTACCTACCTACTTTCCCACTTACCTGTTCAATGACCCAGCTACTTACCTGTCCACCTATATACCTACTGATCTGGAAGTGCAGGCATGTTCTGGGGTGCATGCATGTGTGTCCAGGATTATGCTCATGTGCGTCTACAGATATGCATCTGCGAGTACAAGTTTAGGCATCTTGGAATGTGCACATGTGTGTCTGGAGATGCGCATATGTGTATCTGGGAGTGCACATCTGGGGGTGCGTGCATGCACATTTGGGAGTATGCGCATGTGCATCTGGGAGTCCGGGCATGCATGTTTGTGAGTGCTTGCCTGCACAATTGGAAGTGCTTGCATGTGTGTTTTGGAGTGTGTGCATGCACTTTTGGGAGTGCGCGCATGTGCGTTTGCACTCGTGCGCATATTGTGATGTGCATATGTGCGCCCTCAGTGTACGTGTGTGGGAGTGTGCTCATGTGCATTTAGGAGGGCACACATGTGCATTTGGAAATGCAAGCATGCATGTTTGGGAGTGCACACATTTGCACCTGGGCTTTTTGAGCATGCACATTTGGAATTGCATGCATGCACATCTAGGATTGCTCATTTGGGATTTCTCATTTTTTAGCAACATGGGGAGAGGGGAGGAGCACAGCCAAAAATCATGAGGTGAAACTGTAAACCCCGATATCTCTGCCATTTCTTCTTCAATTTGGAAACAGAAAACAGTTTAGGGCAGTGCTAAATGTAGCCCAACTCAATGGTGTAACAATTGCCTTTGCCTGAAATATGACTATCCACTTCCACTTTCGCTGTTGTATTTTTAGTTAAATTGATTTCTGTCCTTTTTCATTTAGGCATTTGAGAGTTTATAGACCATTCAATAAAACACTCTTCACTTTGGGATTAAAGATTTTTAATGTGGAACTTTTATATATTTGCTTCCATTTCCATAAATGCCTCCATTGAATGAAAGCTCCTCTTGCTTGGTTGATTCTGATTTTTGTATCTTCTTCTGTACCTCTTCCTGTAGTAACTATGCTTCCAAGGCAACAGAAGTAATTGACTTTTGCCATAGCTTATTCTTTGAGTATCAACCTGTTTCTGTTATTTATTCTAATATCCTTTGTTTTCTTTCTGTATATCTTTAATCCGACTTCTGCAGCTTCCATTAAGTTCTTCATATTCTTGAACCTTTTGGCTAACAGGCAGAAATCGTTGGCGTAGTCAAGATTTTCCAAACGTTCAGATATTCACACTGCAGTCCTCTTCTTCTTTTCATTGCCCTTCCAAAACGAGGTCTGGTACCATCACAGTAGACCAATCATCCCCCACGGCCTAAAAGACTCCAGGGTTGTCTGCTAGTCTGACCCGGGGGCATCCCAGCCTTTCAGATAGTCCTGGTACACGGGGATTCGGGGATGTGGCTGCTGGCGTACCCTATGCCAACATGCAGTCCAAAACAATGGCTTTAATCACGGCATAAAGTCCTGATTGGATGAACGTCTGCGTATGCGCTGTGGGATCAGTGGAAAGTTGAATGGAGTGGGCGATTTTGGGGGTTTCATACAGCGGGGCAGCCTACTTTCAGATGTCCCTAGGGCAGGGATCCTGGCAATTTGTCCACTTCAGTGGTGACAGCAGAGATAATTTATCCAGTGAGTGGGAGCCTTATTTAAGAAGTGTCAGCACCACACAGAACCACGTTTTTGGCCTCATCGCCACTCAGCATCTGATTTAACAACTCAAAAAATGCAGATGTAGCCGCCAGCTAGCGTCTTATTTAACAGTAGCACCGAAAAGGATGCAGCGTTGGGCGCTCTTGTTGAAGCAGAAACCTGGCGCTGTAGCTCAAGATCCCATAGATCACAATAGGCAAAACCGGATTGAAGTGTTTAATGCTTATAATGAATATTAAACACATTTACTTGTACAGAACTTGCATTGTGGCTTGTCAGTAATTTAATTGCAGCCAAATGTCTTTTTTTGGGGGTTAATAAAATTGATTTTAATGGCTTCTTTTGCTTAACAATGTGTGATTTGGACACCAACAACTAAAACTCAGCTAAAATGCACTGTAAAGTTTATCCCCAGCAGTGATTTTTTGTAAATGTAATGATGAAATGCTGACCAGTGCCGGAAAAATACAGCACCAAAGATTTCAAGGAAGAAAAATGTCATAAATTTGCTAGGGAGCTCCAGCAGTAAAAAGTGGGCTGGGATCATTTCAAGTTTTTCTTTGGAAATAACAGCACCCTAATTATGTCACAAAGTCTAAGATCTTCATCCCTTGCTAATCACCATTAATAATATGATGACTCCAGATAGATTCCAAGTCAAAATTAATAAGATTGTGTTGCTATACTATCTCTAGTTACCTAGAAGATGTAAGATATTCTTTGAAATAAAAGTAATCTTTTTTTTTTCATAATAAAATATCTTTAATAATTTCTGCCAACATCAATACTTTTTGATATAATCCATATTTAATGTTCTTCCTAACAAATGTATATGTGTTATCTGTTCAGTGTACTGTCTTATCTAGTCTAGATAGCTAAAATTGTAGAATATTGCCTTATCTAACATGTCTGGATATGTGTGAGGCCATGTCTATACAGTGGTGAGGTCATAGAAGCTATGCTATAACACATCTTTGAGAGGTGATTCCCACCCTGCTCAGAATTCTGCTGTAAAAATATAATTTAATAAAAGGACATTATTAAGATTTTTAAATACAACTGAAAGCTGTAAGGTTACCTGCAAGAAGAAATCAGACATATTTTGCTTTGGTGTGAAAAAGCAAGCCTCATAAAACGTATTTTGTCCCCTAGAGTATCTGTAATTTTAGGGTAGACAATTAAAGTGGATCATCCCCCATTCGGCGGCTAACAGGTGTTGGTCCGGGACCCGGAGCATTGAAACAGGCTCAGAGAATGCTGGAGCCCCCCTGCACATCACCCCCCAGAACCTCTGTAATTCTTACCTCATTCTGGCTCCTTGCCTGGAAACAGAGCCCCATGATTGGCTGCCAGGTGGTCACAATGGATGGGGTTGCTTCCTCACCTCCGCAAAGCCCAGCCCATGCCCCACCGGCAGCAAAACGCAGGACTCCATTTTGGGCCAAGGATGCAGGAACAGGTAAGAATTGCATTCTGGGCGGTGATGTGCAGGGGGGCTCCAGCATTCTGGATACCCCCCAGCATGTTTTAATGAGCAGAACGGGTTTTGGTCAGCTTTAAGGTCAGATCTGGGGAGTCATGCGTCTGATTCTCTGTTGTATAGCTATTGTGAGAGGTAGAAGAATCTACATATGTCCATTTTCAGTTGTCCAACTGTAGCAGACTATAAACCCAATGTGATGTCTTGTTGGCTTATTTTACACTTCGATGGCATGATTAAAAGTTTCCATTATCATGAGATGACAGATTTCCCTAGCAACAATGTGTTTATGTTAGCAATGTATTCCAAAGTGGTGTTCTTGAGTACATATCAGAGACTTCCTAACTCTGGCTTACTAATAATCGGATTGGCAAAGGCAGAGACGCCTGTTCATTAATTTAACCTGCAAACCTGGGGGGAATGACAGTCTTGGGTTTCAATAGGTTTACTGGCAGTGTTCTCACCTGGGGAGTACTCAAACCTGTTACAGTGGAAGGATACTGGGACTTGTAGTCAGAAAGTATACTAAGAACTTTACTAAACGCCAGGAAATCAGCTCAGCAACACAGAGCAAAGCAACTTGGAAACAACATGCTGATAAGTAAATCACAGGTATGGCTGCGCAATCCTAACACAAATGTTTATTTTACATTCCAGAAGAAAATCAATAAGGCAGAACACCAAAAACCTGTAAATCGAAATATTTGGCTATCCATTCAAAAAGAATGTCTTATCACCAGCCTAGAACTTGACCTGGAAAGATTCTATTCAGTTTTTAGTCCCATTGTTGACAGCCTATTTTGATTGAAACTATGCATTTGTAGAATAGGACAATATATTTGAGCCAGAAATACTGCAATTCATATTCACCGATATAACTATGCTGCACATGCTGCATTTTTAGTGCCATTTTTTTAGTGGTAAGCAATTTAATCTATTACCAAAAATATCCTTTTATTCTATTACTTTACTTATAAGGTGATTGGCAGCAAGAGGCGGGGATAACTGGGTTAATAATCACCTGTTGCTCCTAAGATTTCCTAAAAAAGAATTTCAGGTTGTAAATGTGCATGATCTCAGAATCTTTATACGGGGAGGCCGATTCATCAATAGCGCCAGGTAGCGACAGATGAGCAACTGTAGCGTGATTTTTTCAGCGCCAGCCAGTATTCGCTGTGCTTGGCCGGCATTAGCTTGATGACAGCGACTCAGTCGGTGTGCGGTAATGTTGAATACGGGCTGGGGGGTCGCTGTTTCACAGGTCCAGCGTTGTATGTGAGCGCCTGACAACGAATGGCCAGAGCGAACGGCTAGCTTCATATTCATCAAAAAATCACGCTCCGAATGTGCTGTCGTTGTCCATTCCTTGTTTAAACCCCAGAGCGCTGGCGGCGATCTGTATTAACTAGTTTTTAACCCCTAAACAACCATATTTTTTGAATGTAACATTATACATGTTTTTAGAATCATTTTGTTATATGAATACATTAATCTCAGACCTGTTAGATCAATTCTGCACATATTTTTTTTTTTTTTTTTTTTTTACTTAAAAATAAATCCTAACATTGCAGAAGTGTTCTCCGATTTTTTGACATTAACAAATTTAAAAAAAAATTATTACCAATTAATCATGAATTATTATAGATTGCTCCATTGAAATTCATTGGACATCGCCAGGGAGCGACAGCTCATACCTGGCGCTGTGAGGGAATTTGCAGCGGCGCTGTTCGGTCCAGGCGGCTTCATGATGAATGCCGCGCCAGCCGTCGCTCTCGCCGGCGCTAGCCTCATTTTGCTTGATAAATGCGTCATTGTGACCGCCGCCGGGCGTACTTGAGTCGGTAGTCGCCGTTAGCTGCCGCTACCTGGCGCTCGTCGGACACTACCTGGCGCTATCGCTTGATGAATAAGGGCCTTATTGTCTGCCGGAAAAATCCTTGGAACCCATTGTTTTAGCAAGTATTAACAAGCCCCCTGTTAATATGTATAACTAGCAAATGTTTAAACCCCATTGATGTATATAATATGTGTGTCTAGCAATGGTTCAAGCTCTATGGAGACCCCCCCTTCCAAAAAGTATTCCTTGTATGTATTCTGTACCTACTTGGCGACCAATAAAGTATTCATTGTGAAAGTATTCATTGTGAAGTATGCGATCGATTAAATGCAAAATCCTTTTCAGGCATAGAGGGTGATTAAACCTAGAGCCTCAGTTCCTCAATAACAGCCACTCATGTGCAGAGCAGGCAAATAAAAGCCCATTTCCTTTGAGGAGCTGAAACATCTGCACGGTATAAGTAAAATGCACTGGAACAGGGTTTCCCATCATTTTTTCAATCAAGTACCTCTTTCCATTTTCCAATTAAATTAAGTACCACCTAGGTAGTAGGTATGGTTGCCAGTCACCCAAAAAACACTATTTAAAGTTCATAAAATATACAAGAAAAGTGCACATACAGATGGGACTAAATTAAAAGTTCCCTAATCTGCGCAGCATTCCGCCAGTGTTTTCTCTGTTGAAATTTACGGTTTTACCCTTTGTGAGAATAATAACATGTCAATTTTCATTTTCAGCACCGGATGTCACATAGATCTATGGTCAGCAAGTCACACAATTTATCAGTCAAATAATACTGTATAACTAATACACTATTTAAAAAGGGTTACTTTTTGCTGGTATTCAGCCACACTGCCACAGCCCCTCCATGTCATGCCCCCTCCTTAATAGCTGAAATTTTAGTTTCCAAAGCTATTTTGACAGGTGTGCTGTTATACAGGCATATTGTCATTTTTCCATAGCCCCGTCACGCTCCCAAAACCTAATTACTGAAATATCAGGGGGCTAAAGTTGCTGCCATTGCTCTAGGCTGGTTTTATAGTTGCTGTTGCCTTGACCCTACAATTTCTAATCTTTTAAAAAAGGCTTTGTGTTCTGTTATGTGGGCACTTTGTCACTGTAGCCCCATCACCCCCCCCCCCCCCTTACTTTGCAATCGCTGGAAACGCAAATGGAAAATCAAAAGAGTTCTTCAACCTTGTACCATCTGTAAATTGTTTTTATAACCTTTATGAGTGTTTTTTTACTTTAGGAACAAATCAGGTATGACCAAAGTATAGATGGTAGCAGATTGGACTACAGGCCACTCTTTGCCTGCAATTTCAGGCTCTTTCTAACGTGATGCATTTCTTTTTGTCACTTCAGGTTCAGCAATCCGACACAGGACAGGAATAGTCTTGTGCTATCTGGATTTTCCCAGATTACCTTTTTTCCAAAGTATTATTTTTACAGACAGTAATCTCAGTCAGTGTTAAATCCAACCCAGAACCTTCCCAGGCAGAGTCGTTAGTAGTAGTCATGGTGCACTCTGGTGTGTTCCCACATCTTCTATAATATCTCTCTGTCTACTTTGGTTGTCAATAAAGGTTTTATATTTAAATGAACTGGAATTTGACATATAATTAGATTATCTATGTTCTTTGACAAAGCCCGTTTTGTATTGCAGAACATTTGTACCCTTTTAGTAATTGTTTCCAAAAACAAGTTCTTATCATGAGGCTATCTACTTCTGCATAAATCAGCCTCGGGTGTAACAGGATACAGTAGAATCCTTCTATTACATCTGTAGCTATGTAGAAGAAGGACACATTACAAAACAACAATTATTTCAGTATTGCTGGAGGAGCCGGCAATGTGCTCAAGGATCTTAGCTCTTAGAAGTGCTCAAACTGGCACAAGGTCCCAGCCTTAAAGTGGACCAACACCCAGGATTTTGACTATCCTGGGTTTTGGTCTACTTCGGTGGGGCACCCCGATCGGGGTGCCCCGCTGTGTGAAACCCCCCAGAAAGCCCCGAAAACTCACCTCACCCCGCTCCCATGTGACCGCTGCAGCCAATCCCTGCCGGCGGACAATCGAGAGGCAGCGCCGAACAAGCAGAGCGCGTCCGCCGCCGCCTCCTTCGCGTCCCTCTTACAGAGGGTATTCAATACAGACAAAGAACAAAAAGGAGACCGCACCCACTATTCTCTATTAAGAGTGTGCACATTCAAGGGATGGAGGCACATATGGGGAGAGGAGGGGGTGTGCTTGGCTGGTCACTGGATTTATGTAAGTTACTCTGCATGTTATATACGTGTCTGCTTTTATCTCCCTATGGCTGTCCTTAGAATAGATGTGTATAGGTTGGTTTAATATATGGCACATAGCGCTTTATGTATATAAAAGATATAGTTTTGTCTGCACGTTTTTGTATATTAATAATAATTGATTTCATGAATTAGTCACTTGTAGATAGGCAGTACTGGGAGTTAGAGCAGCAGCAGATTGATACAATTGATTTATTAGTATAGCCATAAAGTCATTTCCATCTGGACACTCAATATAGTGTTGTCCCGCCCCCCCTCCATCCATTTTGTTCCTCCCCCCCCCTCTTTGGGGATTTGTGTGTATATATATATGTATTTTAATTAACTTTTTAATATGTATGTACATAGCAAAAAATGTTTTGAATAAAGAAGTAATAATTTGCATTACATCTTGAGTGGTGCCATTCACTATATGGGGTGGATTTAGGGAGTGTGGGACTCTCAGTTTGGGTTTGGTCCCTCTTACAGAGGGACGCGCGGGAGGCGGCGGCGGCGGACGCGCATGCGCCGCTGGAACGTGGAAAAGGTAGGATTGTGGGCTTTCTGGGGGGTTTCACCCCGCGGGACATCCCGATTTCGGATGCCCCGCGGGGAGGGATCTGATCGGCCCGGGAATCTTATAGATTCCTGGACCGATCCCCCCTGGGTGTTTGTCCGCTTTAAATAACAGAGCTCTGGAATGTATCAGCATCAGCTAAAAGCATCTACTTGTTTCAAATAACCTTGTGTAGTCTGCTAATAATGAAAACCTATAACACTTATACTGGTTTGTTTTGCAAAGAATTGTAATAGTTGTACATGGTTTACAACCATCTGATTTGTAACAGGTCAAAATGTTGTATCCTGAAATGTTCATGTAAAAGAGATAGCAGAACATAAAAGTCAAGATGTTTCAATGTTTGTTGACTACATAGAGCTTTGTATTACCAAACTGACACTTGACAAATGGGGAAAAATAACAAATGCACATGCACAATGCCACATTCACCTAAGATAAGTTTTATTTTGGAGGCTCTTCCAAGCATCTCCATATTTATTCATATACACACTTGCACACATTCTGCCTGTGTAAGATGACTTTGACATTTATTTACTGTAACAACAACTGCAAATAACTGCAAATTTAATGTGTTCACATTAAAACAATCAATACCCCATGATTGTCTTGAATAATTTTATCTAGTTTACTAATAATAAAAACCTATAAACATTCACAGCATCCAACAAGAAACATGTCATGGTTCTGCATGGATTCTATTAGAAAGAAAGCTAAATGACCTGCCTAAATGGTCTCAGGTTTTCCCAACCTTTTTCCAGTACCACCCAACCTTTATGCGCTGCATGAGATTTAGATTTGAGTGAGGAGAAGGCATAATTTGGCAACCATGCAGGGTCCCTCTCTCAAGTCTCATCCCTGTCTCTATATCGGACACAGACCCCCACCTTCAGTTACAGTGACATGACCACATCTGCTCTTTTCATTGCAATTACTAGTCCTGGCACGCCTGAGGCATGACACACCCCCTTTCATGGCAGTGAATGTAGCAGGCGTGGCCTTGTCACTGTGAAGAATGTGTCTGGGGTATGGGGTTCAGGCCTGACAGTGGTATAACAACCATGGTCGAAAGTGGTCGCTGTTGCACCATGGTGGTGCAATAAGGGTCCCTGCTGACTGCTCACTTCAACCACAGTTGTTTGCCCACAGGTCTTGTAGTTGTCTGGCTGAAGTTGTGAGGTGTGGGGGGCCTATGCTGGCTAATGTATTGAAGAGAAGCTCCCGCCTCCCTTTCTTCCTCCAAGTCCCATGCAGTGACCTGTCAGCCCTGTTCTGGTTCACTAGCAGAGCGTGGTTAGAAAGCATGTGGTGTGACAGACAAAGCACCTCATCCTCTAGGCCAGACTTATGGGAGGCCCATGTCCACTAGACAGGGTCCCAGTTAGCAGCTGCAGGACATGATCAATGGTGCCTGAGGCAGAAGGTGCAGGTTCTACAAGGCAGAACTAAAAAGCTTGCTTCCTGGTTCTCAGTGTAGAAAACACTGCTGACTGATGGAAGCAAGTGGCATCTACAAATCTGATTCTCACTTCAAGTCTGCCACAGATAATGAGGTGCCTGTCATGGCCACATGCTACTGAGCAGGCAATGCAGCGGCCGACTCGGGACCTATGTTGCCACTATGTTGTTGTCCAGAAAACCACCCACCTTGGCCCACAGCTGTGAAACTGCCGATGACCAGCCCAGCATGATGACTTTCTGTGGGATTCAGTGTGACTGAGGTGTGAGAAAGGTGGGTCCATTGATTGTCACTGCTGCTGGGTTTACTGTTAGAGCAGGGCATCTCTTAAACTTTTAACTTGGGGATTTTTTTAGGGCGCATGTGTGAAGCTCCAGGCTCGGCAGCCAGATGCAGACCTCTGAGCCTTTTTATGTGGCCCTCTGACAGGTGCCAGTCCAATCACTCAAAGGCTTCTGACACCAGCAACATGTCTTCACATATGGGTGTGGGGCTGCCGAGTGATGTGCTGGTACACTGTACTCCACTGGGGAGTCCAGTACCATCTCTTATCCTGACCCCAAGTGCGGTGCCTATAAATGCTCTTTTCTATCATTCTGGGGGAGAAGAGAATAGTGTCTGCGTCCCTGTGCAACCAGCTATCACCGCACAAGGGGGCCCTCCTAACCACCCAACTCACTGCCACAGCAGACAGTGCCGCACTTGATTCAGGGGTTATTGCCATGTGGGGTGGGAAAAAATGATGGCCAGGAAAATGTATTCAGTGTCTGTCCTGGGCAAAATAATTTTGCATCTGCATCTGTTCTGGGAAAAATACTTCTTTCTGCATCTGTCCTGGTCACAGTATTTCTGCATCGTTCCTGGGCAAGTAGTTCTGTACCTGCATCTGTTCTGGACAACTTCATTTTGGAGCTGTCCTGGTGTAAATAATAGTGCATCTACATCTGTCTGTAACTATGCATTTGACTACATTTAAATGACCCTGTTGCATTTTCTTGAAGGCAACCAAATCACTGATTTGGCCCTCAGTGAAAATTGGTTTGACACCCCTGCTTTAGTGGTTCAGCCCCCAAGCTCTTTTACCTTTTAAGTACCCTTCAAACCCAATTGTTCCCTACTAATCTAGATCAAGGTTTGCTTTAGCAGGGCATCCCAAATTGTTTAAAAACTTTGTTTGTGTGAGTATAGCATTTCCTTGTGTTTTGACTGAAAAATGTGTTTTCTACAGAACAAATTTGTGACAACCCAACATATACATGCATATTACCTTCCTTAAAGTCAATGGCACATAGATGCCTCTCTTGCATTGATTTTTCTATTGTCTTAATGGTGTGTCAGGGTTTCCCATCCTTTTTTCATGGAGTATCACGCACCAATAGCTAGTTATCTATGGTACCACCCGATAGAAACAAACCTTTGAGAAAGTACTGTTTGGATGAAACATGTAAGCTGTGGCTAGAGCCCAATAGCCAAAAGCTGTGGAGTGTGAGAAAGAGCTTTAGTTGTAATGCAAGATTAGACCAGTCCAACAGTATGGACAGTTAGAAGAAACCTCCTCAAAACCCTATTTGCATGCATGAGGGAGGGATGTGTTATGGTAATTCTCACGGTTAACCAGCAGTAAGCATGGTCAGCTTTAATTGCAATACCATTACAGTTACCATTATAATACAGTTTTTCTCTGTGTCAGCTTATATCAAGCAATGTCACAGCACACAGGTATGGTAGCTCAGGGAAAGGGTTTATGGGACCACTGCATGTGGAGATGACAAAATGGTATTTCAGAAGAGAGACAGACAGACTCAACGGCAAATAGGATAAGTAAAAGCATCAGCTTGTTTTATTGTTACAGGGTCATGAAAATAAAGATTTAATGCTTTAATCAATGTCATGGTCAAATCAAATTCACAGTTCACAGGCTAAATAAACTTGCATCACTTGTACAAAGCCAACACAGGATCAATTTCTTCATAAGAATGTTTCAGTGTTTAATGGTTGAACGTTTCATCATAGGGTTAACCAGGCTTGTGCCCATCAGACACAGGTACACTTGTCAGAATGTTTCAGTGAAAGGGTTTATCAGGCTTGTTTCCATCAAGCATAGAACACAGGTACTCTTACTTATCAGCTAATTAGGAGTTTCACCAAACCACTTTGATGTGAAAACTAGCTTTTAGTAAATTAGATCTTAGAATACGGCCAGCCGGGTTCAAGACTTCCTGGGAGCTTAAGGGTTTCCAGCAGGGGCACCTGCACCTTATCAGAGTCTAGGCTCATCTCTTGAGCCTCTTCCAATCACACGGCAAATGGTTCCTTACTGTTAGTTCCACTGTTCCAAGCCAAAGCAGTTTCCTGTTGTTCCACAAATGTATGTTATGTATCCTAAATGTCAGGCTCCCCGCCATTCTTGCTCTGCTGCATGCAGGAGCAGCAGCGTCTCTGCTCTCCCATCGCTGTTTGTGCACATCCACACCTGCTGGACTTGTAACCTTTTGTTTCCTGTAGAATATCCTTCTTTCTGGACTGAACCTTGGACCTGACCCGGCTCACTCTTCGACCTGCTTTGGACTGTTTTACTAGATTGTCCTTTGATTGGTTAACAGGCTCTGCCTCATTGCTGCCAGCCCTTGACCACGGATTGCTTAACGGACTGTGCCTCTTGCTGCCATCCCCTGACCTCGGATTGCTTAATATCTTTTGTCTCATTACTGCCAGCCCCTGGCCCCACAATATTCCATGGTAAACTCACCCTACACCACTGCTTCTCTCTCTGGCCGATAGGCCCACCATTTAATCTGGAGAACTGGGGCACTCTTCTGTTCTACCACAGATGGAAACTCTGTAATTACACTTTGCCATTATGCCCTCCACTCTTTACCCTGTCATTTTGGGATACCTGTGGCTCACAAAACATAATGCTGCTATCGATCGATCTGTCTTCTGGCTCAGTTTCTTTGTTCTCTCCTTACTGTACCCAATTCTGCCAACAGGAAGATAGGAAGGAGAGTGATTTGTTCCTGGTCAGCAACTGTCCATCTATCTCCTTACTATTCGCCTATCAAGAGTTTTGTGATGTATTTGACATCGCAGATCAGCTCCTTCTTATCATCCATATGACTTCTAATAGACCTTCTTCTGGGAACTGCTATTCCCTTTGGGCACATTTATCCACTGACTGAGGCTGAGCTACAGACTCTCCATGAATATATCGATGAAAATCTAGCTAAGGGCTTCTTTCGCCATTCCACTTCCCCTGTAGGAGGGAGACAAGTGGAAAACATCTTTCCACACTCGCAACGGCCATTTCAAATACCTGGTCATACCTTTTGGACTTTGTAATGCCCCATTCTACATTCTAGTACTTTGTGAACAATATTTTTTGGGATCACCTTGATATCTTCTCTTCCTCCCTTTCCGAGCATCATGAACATGTCTGCCGTGTCCTTAGATAACTTTGTGAACATCAGCTGTTTGCAAAATTAGAGAAGTGCCAATTCGAGCAGTCTATCCAATTTTTGGGATTGCTCATCACCAGTACCAGAATTTCTATGGACACCAAGAAGGTAGCAACAATTCTAAGGTGGACCCAGCCCATAAATTGTAATGAAGTGCAACATTCCACAGACAATTCATCAAAGACTTCTCGAAGATTTTCTGCCCCATCACTGAGCTCACTCGAAAGAGTAATCCCTTTTCCTGGTCCAAGGCAGCTGGGGAGTCTTTTACTCATCTCAAGAGATGTTTTACTTCTGCTCCTATCCTGGGGCACGACAATCCTAAGCTTACCTTCATACTTGAAGTAGACGCCTGTTAACGCTGTTGTGCTGTTAGAGTACGAACTTTTTCAGGAAGTTGTCACAGACAGAACAGAACTATGATGTGGACTTCTTGCCATTAGACTTGCTTTGGAAGAATGGTGTTACTTTTTGGAAGCTGCCAGGCACCCTATCCTGATACTAACAGACCACAAGAACCTTGAGAATCTCTGCTCCGTGAAGAGACTTTAGCGACACCAAGCAGGTGGTCATTATTTTTCTCCTGTTTCTCCTTCCACATTTCCTGTCGTCCAGGCCACAAGCATACTAAACTTGTTCTCTTCACCCATCTGATCAAGACCTGGAGCCTGAAGATAAGCCCATCCTTCAACCGGAACACTTCTTGCTGCTTGAGTCTGAGCTTATCTCAAATATTTGTGAGACATCTGAGATAATACCAGAAGAACTGTCTCGTGAAGATGGAATTTTTATTCATCAATAGAAAATCTTTGTTTCTGAACCTCTACATGCCAGAGTTCTTGATGATTTACATGAAGATGATGATTTTCATCCAATGTCTCAATGGAAGAGAAGAAGATTTATGGGAACCTGCCGCCGCTCTCATCCTGAAGCACACTGGTGCAGTGGCGTCTCTGGTTTCCCAACGCTGTATGTGCGTACCCACGCTCAGGTTCGCTTGGTTGCATGCACTTGCACGGGAACATCGTCTTAGGAGTGCTAGCTTCCTTGCCCCAATTCCGGTTTATGCCTCGGCCTGACCAGAAGTGATGTCACTTCCCAGTCAGTGATCCAGCCCTATAAAAGGGGGCTGACTGCCCACAGACAGTGCTGCATTATCAGCAAGTTCCTGGATCTTGCAACCCTTTGTTTCCTATGGATTATCCTGCTTTCTGGACTGAACCTAGGATCTGACCCGGCTCACTCTTGGAACTGCTTTGGACTTTTTTACTGGATTGTCCTTGGATTGTTTAAAGGACTCTACCTCATTGCTGCCAGCCCCTGACCTCGGATTGCTTAACGGACTCTGCATCTTACTGCCAGCCCCTGACCACAAATTGTTGAATGGACTTTGCCTCTTTGCTGCCAACCCCTGATCTCGGATTGATTAATGGAGTCTGCCCCTTTAGTTGCAGGCACTGACCTTGCTCCCCCTTCTTGCTACCAGCCTCTGTCTCTGCTTCCATGGGTTGTATCCGGGTCAGGCCCCACACCTGGAGCTCCGCCCTTCTCTCCAGCCATCCACTGTGACCCCCAGGTTTACCAGGCAGAAACCTGACACTAAAGCAACTTTAGACTCTGAGAGTCTAAATTATTTTTTTTTTTCATTTGTGGTCTTAAACTCTCATCTAGTCACCAAAGTGGAAATAGCAACCCCATTTTCACATTAATAAATAATTCCCCAAATAATACTCACTCCTTTTAACCAATCCCTTTACGACCACATGAATGTGTGAGTATACTTTTTGATGCTACCACAGATGCATATGAGCACTGTTTCTTGTAAAGGTGTTATTTTGTTTTTACTCATGGTCCTGTCACCACCTCTCATGACGGAGGAAGAGTAAGATATGGGAGATATGAATGTTTCTGAAAGATTTACAGGTGGGCCTGAGGGACAGTGTTTATGCTGAGGCCACCTCTTCATGTGATTTCTCTGTATGAACCATGGCTAACTCTTCCACTTTGATACTTTAATATTGGAGCTTATTTTGTGATTAGATATACATATTTATTAAAAAGAAAGGGGTCGGGGGTTTGTAATATTTCACATTGTGGAGCCTTTGCTGAATTTCAGCCTATACAGGTAAAGGAATCACACTCTTGTGTTCCAGTAGCTAAAGAGTTACAGTTACAGACAGTGTTCTAACCTGGGGAGATCCTTGCTGCTGATGAGTGCACGTGTTACTGTGGGAGGATTCTGGGACTTGCAGTCAGTTGTTTTTACTTAAGGTCAGAAAAGCTACCCCCAATTTAGCAACATAGAGACACAGCCAAAGGGGGACAGTATAGTTGGGGAGGAGGGTGACATCATGGTTAGGGGAAAGAGTATCAGTATGGTTAAGGGGAGTGGTACAGTATGGCTCAGGGGAGCAGAGGTGTCATCATGGCTGGGAGAAAGGGTGACAGTATAGTTGGGGAGGAGGGTGACATTATGGTTGGGGGAAAGAGTACCAGTATGGTTAAGGGGAGTGGTACAGTAAGGCTCAGGGGAGCTGAGGTGACATCATGGCTGGGAGAAAGGGTGACAGTATAGTTGGGGAGGAGGGTGACATTATGGTTGGGGGAAAGAGTATCAGTATGGTTAGGGGGAGTGGTACAGTATGGCTCAGGTGAGCGGAGGTGAGATCATGGCTGGGAGATAGGGTTACAGTATTGTTGGGGTGGAGGGTGACACTATGGCTGGGGAAAGAGTATCAGTATGGTTAGGGGGAGTGGTACAGTATGGCTCAGGGGAGCGGAGGTGACATCATGGCTGGGAGAAAGAGTGACAGTATAGTTGAGGAGGAGGGTGACATTATGGTTGGGGGAAGGTGTGACAATATGGTTGGGGAGGTATGGCTTGGTGGTGTGACAGTATGACTGCTGCCCCTGTGAAGGTTTAAAGAGGAATACCACCCAAGAAATTGACTTTTTAGGTTTTGAACCTGCTGTATGCATCCCCTGAGATCCCCAATAAGCTCACCTTTTCCTAATTTCCATAGTTCCTGAAGCAAGCACCGGTGGCCGCAACCCAGTCTGAGACTAGCTAGGGGCTCATGGCAGAGGTGCGTGGATTAGGTGGTCCAGGGGGTTTCACACAGCAGGCATCCCAATTCAGGATGTCCCACTAAAAGGTAGACCAACCCCTCAAGAGTCTTATAGACTTGAAAAGGGTATTGCTTCTTTTTAAAGCATAAGTCCGGTCTCGGGTAACCCCACCCTGCCTCCCTCTGCTGCTGTCCACAGAACGACTTCTCCCACTCTGTGGGGGTGGGAGCATGCACAGATTTTCACACCTAAAGTGTGCCAGTGGAGACTCGGGCATCACCTTGCCCTTAGATTAAAAGGAGCTACCTCTAGCCTCTGTACCAAATATCAACATGTTTAAATATGGCAATCAATCTTTATGGTAAGAAAAAATATCAAAAGCAACTTGCAAAAGTCCAATATGAATTTAAATCCACTTCACCACTTCATTGGAAAAAGATCAAATGTTATATGTTCTTCTTGGAATGTCTGTCTGTCTGTAGAAATATGTGACTTCAGCACTATTTGTAAAAAGTACACTTAGGCCCTTATTCATCAAGCGATAGCGCCAGGTAGTGTCTGACGAGCGCCAGGTAGCGGCAGCTAACGGCGACTACCGACTCAAGTACGCCCGGCGGCGGTCACAATGACGCATTTATCAAGCAAAATGAGGCTAGCGCCGGCGAGAGCGACGGCTAGCGCGGCATTCATCATGAAGCCGCCTGGACCGAACAGCGCCGCTGCAAATTCCCTCACAGCGCCAGGTATGAGCTGTCGCTCCCTGGCGATGTCCAATGCATTTCAATGGAGCAATCTATAATTATTCATAATTAATAGGTATTAATTTTTTTTTTTTTTTTTTTTTTTTAATGTCAAAAAATCGGAGAACACTTCTGCAATGTTAGGATTTATTTTTAAGTAAAAAAAAAAATTAAAAAAAATATGTGCAGAATTATTCTAACAGGTCTGAGATTAATGTATTCATATAACAAAATGATTCTAAAAACATGTATAATGTTACATTCCAAAAATATGGTTGTTTAGGGGTTAAAAACTAGTTAATACACATCGCCGCAAGCGCTCTGGGGTTTAAACAAGGAATGGACAGCGACAGCACATTCGGAGCGTGATTTGTTGATGAATATGAAGCTAGCCGTTCGCTCTGGCCATTCGTTGTCAGGCGCTCACATACAACGCTGGACCTGTGAAACAGCGACCCCTCAGCCCGTATTCAACATTACCGCACACCGACTGAGTCGCTGTCATCAAGCTAATGCCGGCCAAGCACAGCGAATACTGGCTGGCGCTGAAAAAATCACGCTACAGTCGCTCATCTGTCGCTACCTGGCGCTATTAATGAATCGGCCTCCCCGAAACTGCCCAGACAACAGCAATAATAAGACAAACTGCTGACCCTCAGGTGCCTCTCTTCCATTCCCTGCAATGCTGAGTAGAACCTGTAGTAGGGTGTCCTAAAGTTTGCAATCCTTTTAACTTTATTCCTCCAGGACCGCTCAAAAGCGGAAATTTTTAGTTTAGCATTACTGTGAATACAAAATAGTTCAGAATAGATTTCTTTAGTGGAAAAGACCTGGCCCATAATTTAACACCATTTTTTTCCCATGCCTGCTAGTGAAGCTTAAGAGAATTATATAATTTTGTGAGAATCCTAGGCATAGTCAAGATTATTTTATGTAGTTTACACTGATTCATTTCATATTTAAATTAGCATTTTTCAAAACTATTTTTTTTCACAAGCTAAATTTGCTACATTTCTATCATAATCATTTACTGTAATGCAAGAGCAATATTTAATGGTTTTGTCTGGTAAATAAATAAAGGCTATACTTGCCTTACCTTTCACATGCCTGATCTATCACAACCATGTAGAAGGATCATCTGCCATTCTTCTGCTGCCAGCATGGTGCTCCCAGTCAGCTCTGGGGTGCTCTGGCTATCAATCAACAAGGAAACCGACGCTGTGACTGGAAGTCGGGATTGACCTGACCGCTAAGAAATGGCAAACGATCTGATTGTGGTTCAATGTAGAACAGCTTATAGTCATGTAAATTTAAACCCACCAGACTTGCTCTTTAATTGTATTGTAGGGTAGCACCTACCACACCAACACCTCGCGTGGTATATTTTAGGGAGATAATGTACATATTTTTTTCATACTAAGGGCCTTATTTATGATGTGCGCCTTTTAGTATCATTTTTGTGACTGTAGCGCTAGTTTCGGTTCGTCTAATCTGGGGTTGTGCTGTGTACTACACTGGTGGTTGCAGTTGCTGCGCTGAACGCTAACTAATTAGCTTTGATTGTTGCCCTTAGGTATTGGCCGGCCTATATCAGCGTCTGCTGGACCCGCCGGCCAGTTATCCCAGCGCCAGTGAGCGTCACTATATACTGCCATTATTCCGTTGCTCAATATCACATCATCATATTTACGATTTCTGGTGCTATATTTTTCCAGCGCTGGTCTGTGTTTCTTCATTACAGTTACAAGAAATTTACAGTGCATTGCAGCTGTGTTTAAGTTGTTGGTGTCCAAATCACACATTGTTAAGCAGAAGAAGCCATTACAATCAATTTTAATAACCACCCTTAGTCAATACCTACCTATTTAAGTGATCCAGCCCTGGGCTTCACATGCTCCATCGCTGGTTCTTGCAGTTCAATCACAGTCTGTTTAAAGCAGAGTCACGCATAGAATGCCCTAACTTGTGAAGCACTAACTTGCTGCTCTCTCAATGTCCAACTCTATCCAAAAAATAGCAGAAAATGAGTAAAGACTAGGCCCCTGATCATTCACATGAAGGTCAGTTAGGAAGGTACATAGTAGGTACTGATGATCCAGACAATGAGCAATGTGCCAAGTGAGGGTTCAATTGGGTATATTTTTCCTTAGTCTCTAAAACATGGTGAGCAGCTTAGTTTGAGAGTAAGGGTGGTATATGAAATATATAAGGATAAGTAAAATAAAAAGCACCTAAGATGTTAGAGCAAGAAAATAGAAGGTCAAGGTAGAACGTTAGCAAAAAGATTTAAAAAAGAGGCACAAAAATCAAAGATGGGGGTAAAGAAAAACACAGAGGATGGGATAGAGCAAAAATAGAGAGGCACATAGAAAGAGAGAGGGGAATATGATAGATGCAGTTTCAAAACAAATGTGAAAGCGCGGTGATCTTTTATTTGTATGTCACAGCTACAGCTAAATTGCCAAACACGCTATTTTTACACAACTAATGAAGCCCCATTGAAATGTATGGGAGAGCGCTACAGAGCGACAGGTACTACATGGCGCTTCTAAGCCTAGAGCGCCGGCGCTATACGCTGAGCCACCTGGATTAATACATGTGACGCTACATGGCGCTGTTAGAGGCGCTCACCAGATTCCCTTTAAATGTGGTTTTGCGTACAGCGCCCGGCGTTCACCAGATTCTGCCTGCCACTACGAGGCACTACCTGGCGCTATACGCTGAGCCTCCTGGATTAATACATGTGACGCTGCATGGAGCTGTTAGAGGCGCTCACCAGATTTATGTGATTTATGTCATCGCTTTAAATGTGGTTTTGCGTACAGTGCCCGGCACTCACCAGGCGCTGCCTGCTGCTACGAGGCACTACCTGGCGCACCCCCCCCCCCCTAAGTCAGTTGGGACGGGGGAGGGGATAGTAGATTTTTTTAAAATGTCTCTATCTCATCGGAAAATATTTGCACCTCATTTGGATAACTGATCCATTTCAACAAAATCAGGAGGGGAACTTGTTTGTACTTTATTGTGTAATAAACTGGACCTTCAGCATCATTTAATGATAAGCCCAAACCCTTAAAAACTATTCCCCAGCATCTAAAATGAATATATTTTAATATTTTTTAGTCGCTTACTTATTATTCTTTCCCTCGCTTGGCTTCAACTCTGTTGAGGACTCTAGGAAACCAGCACCGCCATCACCTTGCATCAGAAACATCACATATTGAGGAGATGGGTGAAAAGTACAGGGGATGGGTTATAGCTGTGCTTTGCATAGACAGAAAAGAGCTGGTGTCAGGAAAAGGACAGCAATCCCAGAATGCAGAGCGGCATAGTCAGAAGACACTTCCCGTCTGCAGGCAGCCTGAGACTCCACGTGCTGCCATTTGGATGTTAAAAGGCTCAGAAAACACAATAGGTGCAAGTAGTATGACTTTTGATGTGGGCAATTTATATGTACAGGGTGGGGGAAACATACAAGTTATACTTTTATTCAGGGTTAAGGCCCGGTTTAAAACTCTCCAATCTTCAAAATACTGAACAGCTCAAGTGCTGGCGGCATGCTCCTCAACCAAGAAAGGCTACCATTAAGATGAGCATCTCAGCATGGCCAGTGTCTCTATACTCCAGTGGACTGGAGTAGAGATGAGCGAACTTCTTGAAAGTTCGATTCGGGCGATTCGCCGAATTTCCCCAAGAACTTTAACGAATCGCTCATCTGAAAAAAAAAATGCCGGCATGGTGGGAGCGGGCAGGCCGGCTACGCCCGCTCCCACCATGCCGGCATTTGTTTAAAAAGCAAACACTTACCTGCATGGTCGGAGCGTGGAGGCCGGCGCCGCTCTCAGGCGCCCTCTGATGACAGCTGAGAGCGGCGCCGGCCTCCACGCTCCGGCGCCGTTCTCAGCTGTCATCAGAGGACGCGTCATCAGAGGGCGCCTGAGAGCGGCGGCGGCCTCCATGCTCCGACCATGCAGGTAAGTGTTTGCTTTTTAAACAAATGCCGGCATGGTGGGAGCGGGCAGGCCGGCTGAGCTGTCAGCGGGCCGGCTTCCGCCGCCAGCTGACAGCGTAGCCAGCCTGCCCGCTCTCACCATGCCGGCTTTTTTTTTTTTTATTTCAGGGAAAATTCGATCGGCACAAACCCAAAAAAATTCGGGTTCGTGCCGAATCTAATTTTCCCTGAAATTCGGAGCGAATTCCGGTTTGTCCGAACCGGTTCGCTCATCCCTAGACTGGAGGGTCACATATTATTCCTGAATTCCTACATGTTAGCAAATGAATAGTCCATGGTAAATGCTCATAATAATATTGACAGATGGGATTGAAAACTGAAATTACATTTGTAGAAATCTTGCAATATATCTGAGAGACCTGGATGAATAGGACTGCTGATATGTGAAATGTGCAAATGTAATTAAAATAAAATGAAATGCAACAATGAAGTCTAATTAAGTAAAGTGACAGCAGAGATACACATTTTGAAACCTATGGCAAATAAAATAGACAAACTGGGATCATAACAAAATATCATTAATAAAATACTGACTATAATTCAAGCATATCTACTATAAATAAGATTTTAATATCATTTTGGGTAAGTTCAAATATAAGATGACCACAGACAGATAACTACACAATTAAAGCCAAACATGGCTTTTTCTTTTACTCAAAATGTGCATTATATTTTGCTAAATAGGGGCATCTAGCAAAATATACATAAATGGTTTTGTTCATTATGGGGTTTATTCATCAAGGGATAGCGGCAGGTAGTGCCTCGCTGGACGCTGGGCGTAATATCACATTTATGAAGGCGATACAGGTGAGCGACTCTAACAGCGTCAACTGGCCACCGTGGTTAGCAGGTATACCACTGGCGGTCAGTTGGGGGCATAATCTACTAATGCTTAACCTATCCTCACTTTCTTGTCTCACACACAGAAAAACCTAATTACAAAGGAATTTCCCTAATATAGGTCTTTACTATGGCCTTGATTCACAGCCTCTTTTACCTGAACTTTCACATGAAAAAGCATGTGTATGTGTATTTTTTCTGTTGGGTTTGGGCCATTTGTGAGTTTTTCGTTGGCTTTTTCCATCGTATTAGTGTTTTCGTTGTGTGTGAAAGTCTTTTCCGTTGTGTGTAATTGCTTTGTATTTTTTTCACATTCATGTGTAAAACTCGGGATGAGTGAGACCTCCACATGATTCAGAGCCAAGATTTAGCATGTGAGAGAGGGCTTTACAACTGGAAATTTCTGACGGCATTTCCGGGCACTATTTGTTGGTGAGATTGTGCTTTCGTGGTGTGTGAGAAAACAGAATGGAGTATTTAAGGCACTGGGAGGCTGTCACCTTCTTTTAAACACCCCCCAAAATAAACATTTCTAAATATTATTGAATAAAATGTGACCTATTTTTTGCTTTTTTTTATATTTTCTAAAATTACATTTTCAAAAACATTAACCACCCCCCCAAAAAAAATATTAAAAATAATGTTAAGAATATTAATTTAATAGTTTATATATATTTATGTTTTTATACAACTTAAGGTCTGCTTGAATGTTAGTAAATTGTCCCCATTTGTTGATTTAAAATTTTGGTCACACTGCTTAGGTGACTTGCCTGGAAGTAGGAATGTTTTTTTCTGGGGAGCAGGGGGAAACTTGGGCCTGGTGCAACAGGTCAGGAAGTTAACATTTTTTTTTAATAATTAAATTTTTTTTTAAACCTAGGTGCAAGAAAAAATACCTAATCCTGTGTTACAAAAGTGTTTGTTTGCAGCCAGGAGAGGTCACACAATGATTTGAGCAACAAAACATTTTAATTGCCCAACACACTATTTAAACACCAACAAATGAAACCCCATTGAAATGTATGGCAGAGCGACACTGAGTGAAAGGCATTATGTGGCGCTCCTGAACCTAGAGCGCTGGTGCTATACGCTGAGCCACCTGTAGTAATACATGTGGCACTACATGGCGCTGTTAGAGGCGCTCACCACATTCGCTTTTTTCAATGTGGTTTTACATACACCACCCGGTGTTTACCAGCCGCTACCTGCCGCTAGGTAGCATTACCTCAGTAATTGTTACATTATATCCATGTGGGCATCCCAAATATTTAACTAGGAAGAAGTAGAGAAGAATGCATGGCAAGCATTAAGGTGGTTAGGGTATGCTTTATGAATTAAAAAGAAGAATGCATTAAAGTGGTTTGGGTATGCTTTATGAATTAAAAAGAAGAATGCATTAAAGTGGTTAAGGTATGCTTTGGGAGAAGAAGAATGCATGGCATACTAAGTAGTTTGGAACAGAAGAGACTTGGCACAGCAATAAGTAAGTAATGGACTAGCAGGACCAGGGTATGTGAAACAGTTAAAAAAATAGGCTTGCATATGTGTAGAAGCCAGCAAAAAAGCCGGTGTCTGTGTATAAATTTCACAAAAATGAAAAGTTCGCAGAATTTAGAGGCTAAATGAAAGTAAAATTGGGAATTTTCTGATGGAAACTAGAAGAATCTCACCTGACTCTCACACATCTCACCTGACATTCACACATTTCGTGGCAAAATCCGTTCAAAAACGCTCTAAAAACGCTACGAATGAGAATTTCACATCTACATACACAAGAGCCTCGTTTGTGAAATTGGCTTTGAGAGATATTCTCACAGCGTTCTCCAAGGCTCTCACATCATCGGGAACAATACGAGATGCTCCTGATGGAGGTTTTGAATCATGTGAACGCTCCGATAACGAAGAGAGCCATATCTAATGTTCACACGGAGAGATAAAAACGGGAATGAATATAGAAGGCTGTGAATCAAGGCCTATGTTTCAAATTAATTCACAATAAACTGAAACCCAAAACGGTGATTCAAAACTTTTAACCCTCTGCTTCATTCTCCAATATATCTGAGAGACCTGGATGAATAGGACTGCTGATATGTGAAATGTGCAAATGTAATTAAAATAAAATGAAATGCAACAATGAAGTCTAATTAAGTAAAGTAACAGCAGATATACACATTTTGAAACCTATGGCAAATAAAATAGACAAGAAAGTCATTTTACTGCTTGGTGCTTTGATTTTGCTATTTCTTTTCTCTTATTTGCATTTATAGCCATATCTAATCTATTTATTCTTCATGAAATAAAGGAATCAAACCCTTGATGTGAAGTTACTATTGCCCTACCTTAGCTTTTCCATTTACTTACTAAAACCTCAGATAGCAATTCTACTCAGAACTGGTCAATTGGCATGTTACCTCTCTGCTAACTTGCTGCTAGAATAGGGTAAGTTCACTTTCGATGGAATTTTTGAAAGTGAATATATTTTTGGACTTTGGCATTGAGAAGTTCTCCAGCTGACGTTCACAAATTTTCCCAAAAAATAAAAAGGTACAAAAAAAATTATAAATTTGTAACACCGTTTGTGGTATGTAAACCAATCTCGCCCCCCCCCTCCAAGGTGGGGCTTAACTTTGAGGGGGACGAGGTCGGTTTACACACCAGCAAGAGATTTGTATGTTTTTAAATACTCCAGTACTTACTACAGTAAAAGTGTATGTTTTATGGAACTTGGTCGAGCTGGATATATGCTCCCAGGTGGATACCCTTGACGGGGGGTTGTGAGCTGTCTGGGAATTGAAATGGTGTTTTTTAATGCAGGATGCCCCTTACTGGCTGTAACCAGGGATGCTGCACATTGGCTGTAATGGGGGTGCGCCTCACTGGCTGTAATCAGTGATGCTGCATACTGGCTGTAATGGGGGATGCCCCTCACTGGCTGCAATTAGGGATGTGGCACACTGGATGTAATGGGAGATGCCCCTCACTAGCTGTAATCAGGGATGCTGCACACTGGCTTTAATGAGGGATATCACTCACTGGCTGTAATCAGAGATGCTGCACACTGGATATATTGGGTGATGCCCCTCACTGGCTGTAATGAGGCATGCTGCACACTGGCGGTAATGAGTGATTCCCCTCACTGGCTGTAATGAGGGATGCTGCACATTGGCTGTAATGAGGGATGCTGCACAGTGGCTGTAATGAGGGATGCCCCTCACCAGACTTCCGAACCAAGGGGGGCTAACAACCCACTGGAGGTGTTGGAAAGGGGAGAACCTCAGGTATGCACCACTGCAAGGGCATGTTGATTAGGGCAGACCGGACCAAGTGGCGGCACCACAAAAGCCTGGTACTCTTGCTCATGAACGCCTAGGTGGTACACTTACCAGTGTCAGAGCTCTGGACCTAGGGGGGCTAATGGCTCACTGGAGGTATCGTTTGAAAGGGCAGAGCGTCAGGTATACACCCTTACAAGGATATGTGGATCGGTGCTGATCGGCCCAAGTGGCAGCACCACTAATTCCCAGCACTGTTTCTCGCGGCAGCTGGAATGGTACCTTTCTGAGTGTCAGATCTCTGAAGCTAGGGGGTATAACTACCCACTGGAGGTAAGGTAGATTGGGGCCAACCAGACTAAGCAGCAGCACCACAAAGTCGTGGTACACCAACCATAGCCCCAAAGTTTGTGGATGCCCTCTTGCAGGGCAAATGGTGGAGGCCCAGGGGCCTTGCACTCTGCCTATAATCCAGCCCTGCATTCAAGCCATCAATACAGTGTGAGATGTGGCCCTAGACTAGCTGCAATGGTGGCAACGGAGGGGCAAATGAAGTAATTCTTCATTCAGGATGCTAAGCTGAGAGAAGGCACAGCACTGGAGGTACACTAGACAAGGTAAGATGCTGTTTGTTTTTATCTTTTGCATGAAAATTCCCTTTAATATACATTCAGAAACAGTAATGAGGCACAATTACACTCTTCTAATATATTCAGAAACTAACTCTTAATTGAATTACTGGTAAATAATAGATTCCTATGTGTCCCTATTGCATTCTAAAAATGTATTCTGAATCTATTCTTTCTCATCACAGGGGCACAGATAGGGTGCCAGACATTAGGGCCAGTGCCAGGTTTATGTGGTCGCTCGGGCAGCATGGTCTCAGTGGGCCCCTTTGAGATGGAGAGTCGCCGCAGGGGTCTATAAATTCCATGGCTAAAACTAAGAAGGGCTGCCCTATTGGAGCTGTTATTTAGTTTGGCCCCACATGAATGGGCAGCGTATTGAGGAAGAGGGGTGGACAAAAGAGGAAGGGCAGGAATGGATGGATGCAGAGATAGCTGGGAGGAAGAGGTATGGATGGGCAAAATGAAAAAGACAGGGATGGCTGGGTAGAGCTGGTGTAGGGGGGGTAGATGGGCAGAGCTACAAGATGGATAGACTGGCAGAGCTGGAAGGAAGAGGGGTAGATGAGCAAAGCTGGTAGGGCAGGGATGGAGAGGCATAGAGCTGAGGGGATGGGGCAGAGCTGAGGGTAGAGGGGTGGATGGGACAGAACTGAGGGGGCAGGGTTGTGGGGCAGAGCTGAGGAGACAGAGATGAAAGGGGCAGAACTGGAGGGGCATGGATGGGTGGGGCAGAGCTGAGGGTACATGGGTGAATAGGGCTGAGCTGGGGGGACATGGATGGATGGGTCAGAGATGAGGGGACAGGGATTGATGGGACAGAACTGGGGGACATGGATGGATGGGGCAGAGCTGAGGGTACATGGATGAATGGGGCTGAGCTGGGGGGACAGGTATGGATGTAGCAGAACTGGGGGGACATGGATCGATGGGGCAGAGCTGAAGGGACAGGGATGGATGGGGCAGAACTTGGGGGACATGGATGGATGGGGTAGAGCTGAGAGGACATGGATGGATGGGTCAGGGCTCAGGGGATAGGGATGGATGGGGCAGAGGTGACAGGCAACCAATGGGGCAGCGCTAAGGAGACAGGGATGGATGGAGCAGAGAGACAGAGAAAGGAAGTGTGCGCACTGTGTAACGTCTCTGGGGGCAAACGTCTCATGCAAACTAGATCTGCGAGGACATGTCCAGTTATTTTGGATTGCTTTAATCAACAGAAAAAAATCCCATTCAATAAAGTAATGAGATTTTTTTTAAAAACATTGTGATAGACAAGACTTAATGAATATATAATTCTTGTTTTCCCAATAAATGTCAGTAATCAGTCTGTAATCGAAATCCCATTATGCAGCACAGTATTTTACTAGACTTGCAAAGCACAAAAATAGCAAGGAATAGATTAAACAGAAATATTTAAAATGAACTATGATTTATTTTGGTGTACAGAAGACGAGGTGAGAATTAGCCTAAACACTCTACACCAAGAAATCAAAAATGAGGAGCGGATGTGGTGCTTTTCAATCAGTAAAGCTTTCTAACAAGTGCAAAACATGATGATTGCCAAGAATGTCAAAAATATCATCACATTTTTTTTTAGATTTTGTTTTTATTGAGTTACTACAATGAAAGATAGCTATAGGTTTGGTCCTTAGCACTTTGATCTCTTGCTAAAGTTTCGGGGGTGGGGGTATAATGCATCTAACTGCATCAATAATAATATCATTCATATCTTTCAAGTGAAGGCATTCTTGTTTATGAAAGGTTTCAGCTGTCGCTGTTCTGAAGGTACAAGCCTCTATGTCTACTTGTCTGTTGGCAATTAGCAAATAGGCCTGATTCATGACTGATTCCAGTAAGCTTAGTATTTCAATGCTAATTGCAGAATACAGTAAACGTATCCAAAGACATGCTAAGGCCAGGCAACATATACTGTCACCTATACTTCCAGTCTCAGTAGAAACATGGTAGGTTTAAATAATCAGACACTTATGGAAGTCATAAATGGCGACATTTGAAGCTCCTGTAGTATTATGGTGTAACGTTTTAACTATTGAGAATGGTAGAAAAGTGAAAAGTGATAAGTCAATACCTTTTGTAAGCAGGGTATATTTTAAGATGAGCTTTCGAGAATATCTAGTTCTCCACGTCAAAACCTAAATTAAATTTAAATATTCTTATTCAGCCTATATCTAGAGATGAGCGAACTTTTGAAAAATTCGATTCGACTGATTCGCCGAATTTTCCGACAAAAATCGTTTCGACCCGAATAAATTCGCGACGAATCGCTATTAAAAACGGCTATTTCTGAGCCTCCTACAGCCTCAATAGGGTTGTAAACCATTCAGCCTTGCTGTAACACGCACAGGATGCGTGCTGGGTTAGTTAAATAATACTTTGAAGAAATATCACATGCAGATCAGAGGCATCGCTAATAGAATCGCAGAGCGGCACAATTGCAGAGAGTTGAAGTGGCATCACTATGAGGGGCAGAAGGAGCCCAAATATACACTGGAGTTGGCCTCAGGAGCCCAAAAATTGGATGAATCACACCCTGGAGTTGGCAGGAGTTGGCAGCAGCAGCAGCAGGAGCCCAAATATACACTGGAGTTGGCTTCAGGAGCCCAAAAATTGGATGAATCACACCCTGGAGTTGGCAGGAGTTGGCAGCAGCAGCAGCAGGAGCCCAAATATACACTGGAGTTGGCTTCAGGAGCCCAAAAATTGGATGAATCACACCCTGGAGTTGGCAGGAGTTGACAGCAGCAGCAGCAGGAGCCCAAATATACACTGGAGTTGGCCTCAGGAGCCCAAAAATTGGATGAATCACACCCTGGAGTTGGCAGAAGTTGGCAGCAGCAGCAGCAGGAGCCCAAATATACACTGGAGTTGGCTTCAGGAGCCCAAAAATTGGATGAATCACACCCTGGAGTTGGCAGAAGTTGGCAGCAGCAGCAGCAGGAGCCCAAATATACACTGGAGTTGGCTTCAGGAGCCCAAAAATTGGATGAATCACACCCTGGAGTTGGCAGGAGTTGACAGTAGCAGCAGCAGGAGCCCAAATATACACTGGAGTTGGCCTCAGGAGCCCAAAAATTGGATGAATCACACCCTGGAGTTGGCAGGAGTTGACAGTAGCAGCAGCAGGAGCCCAAATATACACTGGAGTTGGCCTCAGGAGCCCAAAAATTGGATGAATCACACCCTGGAGTTGGCAGGAGTTGACAGTAGCAGCAGCAGGAGCCCAAATATACACTGGAGTTGGCTTCAGGAGCCCAAAAATTGGATGAATCACACCCTGGAGTTGGCAGAAGTTGACAGTAGCAGCAGCAGGAGCCCAAATATACACTGGAGTTGGCCTCAGGAGCCCAAAAATTGGATGAATCACACCCTGGAGTTGGCAGAAGTTGGCAGCAGCAGCAGCAGGAGCCCAAATATACACTGGAGTTGGCCTCAGGAGCCCAAAAATTGGATGAATCACACCCTGGAGTTGGCAGGAGTTGGCAGCAGCAGCAGCAGGAGCCCAAATATACACTGGAGTTGGCTTCAGGAGCCCAAAAATTGGATGAATCACACCCTGGAGTTGGCAGAAGTTGGCAGCAGCAGCAGCAGGAGCCCAAATATACACTGGAGTTGGCTTCAGGAGCCCAAAAATTGGATGAATCACACCCTGGAGTTGGCAGGAGTTGACAGTAGCAGCAGCAGGAGCCCAAATATACACTGGAGTTGGCCTCAGGAGCCCAAAAATTGGATGAATCACACCCTGGAGTTGGCAGAAGTTGGCAGCAGCAGCAGCAGGAGCCCAAATATACACTGGAGTTGGCCTCAGGAGCCCAAAAATTGGATGAATCACACCCTGGAGTTGGCAGGAGTTGACAGTAGCAGCAGCAGGAGCCCAAAAAATGGCCTAAAGACATAAATATGTTTTGCACCATTTGGAAAGTGTAAAACGTGGCACCATGCTGAATCTAGTCGCATGCATCAGGCATTGGTGGGTGGAAATCCTGGCTGATCCATCCCTGATTCATTTTGACAAAGGTGAGTCTCTCCACATTTTTAGTTGACAGACGAGTTCTCCTCGCCGTAACTATGGCCCCCGCCGCACTAAACACCCGCTCAGATGGCACGCTACTTGCCGGGCAGGACAGCTTTTCCAGGGCAAACTCTGCTAGTTGCGGCCACAAATCAAGTTTGGCTGCCCAGAAGTCCAGCGGATCCTCAAGGTGTGTTGGCATGGTCATGTCAAAGTATGACATGACCTGCTGGTTCAGGTCCTGCTCCAGGTCTTCCTGCTGCTCATGAGTAGCCTCACTATGCGGGTGTAGAAAGCTACTCATTAGCGACTGAAGACTGAGGCTGCTGCTGCTGATGGAGCTTCTGCTGCTGCTGCTGCCAACCCCCCCAGCGGCCATGGCAGTGGAAGGTGAGCGCAGAGGTCCCCTCGAGTCAGACCTGCGAGAGTATGGACCATGGCGCAGATAGGCATCGGCCAACTGCCTACGTAGAATGTCTTTGTAGTAGTTGAGTTTGTCCTCCCTCTCGGTGGGTTTAAAAAATGCCCCCATTTTGTGCCGGAAGCGAGGGTCCAATAAGGTGGACAGCCAGAAGTCATCCCGCCGACAGATGGAAACAATTCTGGGGTCACTACGCAAGCACGTGAGCATGCTTCGTGCCATTTGCGCAAGTGACTCGGATGGACTACCTGTCTCCATCTCCACTGCATACTGCCACGGTGTGCCCGGGTCCTCTGTCTCTCCTTCCTCAAAAACCTCTAGCTCCTCTGGCTGCTCCTGCTCCTCCTCTCCTGTCCGCTGACTAGATAAACCAGCCATTTCGCCAAGCCTAAACTGTGTTTCGCTGGGCAACTCCTCCTCCTCCTCTTCCTCCTCCTCCTCCTCCAGTTCAGCTCCAAGGGGGTTCATGTGGCCGTAAGATGTAAACGCCATGTCTCCAGTGCCCTGACCAGCCATGGTTTCCAACATGTGCTGTAGTACATGAAGCAGTGGAATCACGTCGTTCATCCCGTAATCCTGCCGACTGACAAATAAAGTGGCTTCCTCAAAGGGCCTGAGCAAACGGCAGGTGTCACGTATGAGCTGCCACTGGTTGACATTGAAGTTACACAGGGGAGTCCCCCTATCTGCTTGGATCATCAGGAAATCCGTGATGGCTTTTCTCTGTTCATATAATCGGTCCAACATGTGAAGGGTGGAATTCCAACGGGTGGAAACATCGCAAATCAGACTATGTTGGGGGATACCATTCTGACGCTGTAGCTCAAGAAGGGTGTGTTTGGCGGTGTAGGAGTGGCTGAAGTGCATGCAAAGTTTCCGTGAAGTTGTTAGGATGTCCTGCAGATGGGGGGAACACTTCAGAAACCGCTTGACAACCAGATTGAAGACGTGAGCCATGCAGGGGGCATGGGTCAGGCTTCCTTGGCGCAGCGCAGACAAAATGTTCTTCCCATTGTCGGTAACCATGATTCCCATTTTAAGTTTTCTCGGAGTAAGCCATGTTTGGATTTCCTGATGAATACATTTAAGCAGTTCCTCCCCTGTGTGACTCCGTTCGCCAAGACAAACCATGTGAAGCACTGCGTGACACCTCCGTGCCCTGCACACATGGTAGACTGGAGGGGCACTGAGACTTGAGCCTACAGTGGAGGGTGAGGAGATGGCGGAGGATGAGGAGGCCGAGTCGCACGGTGTCACAGGCCCAATGGGCAGAGAGCGCGGAGGCCGAAGCGGCGTGACCTGTCCAAGTTGCTGCTGCAAAGGGACCACATTCACCCAGTGGGCCGTAAACGACATGTACTGCCCCTGACCGTAGTTACAGCTCCAGATGTCGGCGCTGCCATGTATTTTGCTACACACCGACAGGCTCAAGGACTGGCCCACCTTCTGTTCAACAAAAGTGTGCAGCGCTGGTACTGCCTTCTTGGCAAAGAAATGACGGCTTGGGACTCTCCACCTCGGCTCGGCACAAGCCATCAGTTCTCTGAAAGGTGCAGATTCCACCACCTGAAAAGGGAGCGACTGCAGCACCAGCAACTTGGACAGGAGCACATTCAGCTTCTGCGCCGTAGGATGAGTGGGCGCATACTGCTGTCTCTTGGACATGGCTTCGCTGATGGATTGCTGGCGGGATGCATGACTTGGAGGAGGAGGAGGAGGAGCAGGAGCGACAGAGGATGGGTGTGACGCACAGCTGCCTTCGGCTGAGGTGCTGGAGCCTTGGCTGGCAGAAATTGGGAGCTCACTTGGTGAGGAAGCAGACTGGACCACCCCTTGGGAGCCTCGGTTCTCCCAGGTCGTTTTATGGTGACGCATCATATGTTGACGCAGGGCCGTGGTGCCAACATTTGGACCCTGGCCACGCTTCACCTTTTGCCTACATATCTTGCATGTGGCCATGTTACCCTCCTGCGGATGCCTCAGGAAAAACTGCCACACTGCCGAGTAGCTACTTTTCCCACCCCCTGGCCTCACTGATTCACTGCTGCTGTTGCCAACTCCAGGAACCCCTGCTCCACTACCTCCCGATAAGGTAGACTGCCGCACAGCAGGTGCTCTACCCCGGCCCCGGCCCCGGCCGGCTCCAGCCTTTGGAATTGTGCCCCCATGCTGACTGCTACCACCTTGCTGCCTCAGCTGCTGACTCCGGGGCAACCTGCGCCCCTCTTCTCCTGATGATGACGATGAAGCCCCTTCATCACCCGGCTCCCAAGTGCGATCGGCTTCATCGTCATCATCATCATCATCACCGGGTTGTGGCTGTACGTCACTGATGTTCGTGGATTCGTCAACAGTGTCTGGCGCAGGAGCTGGAACGCTCGCAGCACCCACGACACTGTCCACATCACTATTTGTCTGCCTAGCTAAAGAAGCCACCTCCATTTCTTGGCTGGGCAGTAGCTGCTGACTGTCCTCCTGTATCTGATCGTCCTCCTCACTAAAGAGTGGAGCTGAACCCAAAGCATAGGATACGTCGCTGGGGGAGGGAACGGCGTAGGACAGAGGAAATGGGAGGACAGGGACTGCTCTCGGGGCATGCCAACTCAGGGTTGTGTCAGAGGAACCTACCGACCCTAGACTGGGGGTCTCAGATGTAAGTTGTGATGATGTTGTTGATGAGCGCGTCAGCCAATCTACCACGGCAGATGCGTTACTGGTGGAGACCCGACCGCTAGCAGATACTGGCAGATTAGGTCTCTCAGCGTGACTCCTGCTGCTACTGGCCCCCAGTCTGATGCGAGCTCTGCCTGCGGAATCTTGGCCTCTGCCACTCCTCTTTTCACTTCCAGGCACTTGTCTGCCCGACATAGTCTAACTGGCGTGGTAGTAGGTGATATTTTAAGAACCCCCAGGCAGCAGTGGGTCTATATAAAACAGAATATAATGCACACCAAAAGTGAGCAGTAACACTCAGCCTCCAACAGGCCTGCTTAGTGTAAATAAGAGAGCTGCTTAGTGTAAATAAAGAGGGGTATGCTATGTTACAGAATGGGATGCCTCAACAGAAGTGCACCTGGCAGGCAGCAGTAAGCCTATGCCCAGCAAAAGTGTCTTATAATATAAATATGATAAGAGCAAATGCTTATATGGTCTTAAACAGAGGCTGCTTTAGTCACAGAATGGGATGCCCTGGGCAGGAATGGACCTGGCAGGGTCCAGTAGGGCTTTGGCCAGCAAAAGTGTCTTTATCAGGCTAATTTCAAATATGATAAGAGCAAATGCTTATATGGTCTTAAACAGAGGCTGCTTTAGTCACAGAATGGGATGCCCCGGGCAGGAATCGAGCTGGCAGGGTCCAGTAGTGCTTTGGCCAGCAAAAGTGTCTTTATCAGGCCTAATTTCAAATATGATAAGAGCAAATGCTTATATGGTCTTAAACAGAGGCTGCTTTAGTCACAGAATGGGATGCCCTGGGCAGGAATGGACCTGGCAGGGTCCAGTAGGGCTTTGGCCAGCAAAAGTGTCTTTATCAGGCTAATTTCAAATATGATAAGAGCAAATGCTTATATGGTCTTAAACAGAGGCTGCTTTAGTCACAGAATGGGATGCCCTGGGCAGGAATCGACCTGGCAGGGTCCAGTAGTGCTTTGGCCAGCAAAAGTGTCTTTATCAGGCCTAATTTCAAATATGATAAGAGCAAATGCTTATATGGTCTTAAACAGAGGCTGCTTTAGTCACAGAATGGGATGCCCTGGGCAGGAATCGACCTGGCAGGGTCCAGTAGGGCTTTGGCCAGCAAAAGTGTCTTTATCAGGCCTAATTTCAAATATGATAAGAGCAAATGCTTATATGGTCTTAAACAGAGGCTGCTTTAGTCACAGAATGGGATGCCCTGGGCAGGAATCGACCTGGCAGGGTCCAGTAGTGCTTTGGCCAGCAAAAGTGTCTTTATCAGGCCTAATTTCAAATATGATAAGAGCAAATGCTTATATGGTCTTAAACAGAGGCTGCTTTAGTCACAGAATGGGATGCCCTGGGCAGGAATCGACCTGGCAGGGTCCAGTAGGGCTTTGGCCAGCAAAAGTGTCTTTATCAGGCCTAATTTCAAATATGATAAGAGCAAATGCTTATATGGTCTTAAACAGAGGCTGCTTTAGTCACAGAATGGGATGCCCTGGGCAGGAATGGACCTGGCAGGGTCCAGTAGGGCTTTGGCCAGCAAAAGTGTCTTTATCAGGCTAATTTCAAATATGATAAGAGCAAATGCTTATATGGTCTTAAACAGAGGCTGCTGTAGTCACAGAATGTGATGCCCCGGGCAGGAATCGAGCTGGCAGGGTCCAGTAGGGCTTTGGCCAGCAAAAGTGTCTTTATCAGGCCTAATTTCAAATATGATAAGAGCAAATGCTTATATGGTCTTAAACAGAGGCTGCTTTAGTCACAGAATGGGATGCCCTGGGCAGGAATCGAGCTGGCAGGGTCCAGTAGGGCTTTGGCCAGCAAAAGTGTCTTTATCAGGCTAATTTCAAATATGATAAGAGCAAATGCTTATATGGTCTTAAACAGAGGCTGCTTTAGTCACAGAATGGGATGCCCCGGGCAGGAATCGAGCTGGCAGGGTCCAGTAGTGCTTTGGCCAGCAAAAGTGTCTTTATCAGGCCTAATTTCAAATATGATAAGAGCAAATGCTTATATGGTCTTAAACAGAGGCTGCTTTAGTCACAGAATGGGATGCCCCGGGCAGGAATCGAGCTGGCAGGGTCCAGTAGTGCTTTGGCCAGCAAAAGTGTCTTTATCAGGCTAATTTCAAATATGATAAGAGCAAATGCTTATATGGTCTTAAACAGAGGCTGCTGTAGTCACAGAATGGGATGCCCCGGGCAGGAATCGAGCTGGCAGGGTCCAGTAGGGCTTTGGCCAGCAAAAGTGTCTTTATCAGGCCTAATTTCAAATATGATAAGAGCAAATGCTTATATGGTCTTAAACAGAGGCTGCTTTAGTCACAGAATGGGATGCCCTGGGCAGGAATCGACCTGGCAGGGTCCAGTAGGGCTTTGGCCAGCAAAAGTGTCTTTATCAGGCTAATTTCAAATATGATAAGAGCAAATGCTTATATGGTCTTAAACAGAGGCTGCTTTAGTCACAGAATGGGATGCCCCGGGCAGGAATCGAGCTGGCAGGGTCCAGTAGTGCTTTGGCCAGCAAAAGTGTCTTTATCAGGCTAATTTCAAATATGATAAGAGCAAATGCTTATATGGTCTTAAACAGAGGCTGCTTTAGTCACAGAATGGGATGCCCTGGGCAGGAATTGAGCTGGCAGGGTCCAGTAGTGCTTTGGCCAGCAAAAGTGTCTTTATCAGGCCTAATTTCAAATATGATAAGAGCAAATGCTTATATGGTCTTAAACAGAGGCTGCTTTAGTCACAGAATGGGATGCCCTGGGCAGGAATCGACCTGGCAGGGTCCAGTAGGGCTTTGGCCAGCAAAAGTGTCTTTATCAGGCCTAATTTCAAATATGATAAGAGCAAATGCTTATATGGTCTTAAACAGAGGCTGCTTTAGTCACAGAATGGGATGCCCTGGGCAGGAATCGACCTGGCAGGGTCCAGTAGTGCTTTGGCCAGCAAAAGTGTCTTTATCAGGCCTAATTTCAAATATGATAAGAGCAAATGCTTATATGGTCTTAAACAGAGGCTGCTTTAGTCACAGAATGGGATGCCCTGGGCAGGAATCGACCTGGCAGGGTCCAGTAGGGCTTTGGCCAGCAAAAGTGTCTTTATCAGGCCTAATTTCAAATATGATAAGAGCAAATGCTTATATGGTCTTAAACAGAGGCTGCTTTAGTCACAGAATGGGATGCCCTGGGCAGGAATGGACCTGGCAGGGTCCAGTAGGGCTTTGGCCAGCAAAAGTGTCTTTATCAGGCTAATTTCAAATATGATAAGAGCAAATGCTTATATGGTCTTAAACAGAGGCTGCTGTAGTCACAGAATGGGATGCCCCGGGCAGGAATCGAGCTGGCAGGGTCCAGTAGTGCTTTGGCCAGCAAAAGTGTCTTTATCAGGCCTAATTTCAAATATGATAAGAGCAAATGCTTATATGGTCTTAAACAGAGGCTGCTGTAGTCACAGAATGGGATGCCCCGGGCAGGAATCGAGCTGGCAGGGTCCAGTAGGGCTTTGGCCAGCAAAAGTGTCTTTATCAGGCCTAATTTCAAATATGATAAGAGCAAATGCTTATATGGTCTTAAACAGAGGCTGCTTTAGTCACAGAATGGGATGCCCTGGGCAGGAATCGACCTGGCAGGGTCCAGTAGGGCTTTGGCCAGCAAAAGTGTCTTTATCAGGCTAATTTCAAATATGATAAGAGCAAATGCTTATATGGTCTTAAACAGAGGCTGCTTTAGTCACAGAATGGGATGCCCCGGGCAGGAATCGAGCTGGCAGGGTCCAGTAGTGCTTTGGCCAGCAAAAGTGTCTTTATCAGGCTAATTTCAAATATGATAAGAGCAAATGCTTATATGGTCTTAAACAGAGGCTGCTTTAGTCACAGAATGGGATGCCCTGGGCAGGAATCGAGCTGGCAGGGTCCAGTAGTGCTTTGGCCAGCAAAAGTGTCTTTATCAGGCCTAATTTCAAATATGATAAGAGCAAATGCTTATATGGTCTTAAACAGAGGCTGCTTTAGTCACAGAATGGGATGCCCTGGGCAGAAATCGACCTGGCAGGGTCCAGTAGGGCTTTGGCCAGCAAAAGTGTCTTTATCAGGCCTAATTTAGAATATGATAAGAGCAAATGCTTATATGGTCTTAAACAGAGGCTGCTTTAGTCACAGAATGGGATGCCCTGGGCAGGAATCGACCTGGCAGGGTCCAGTAGTGCTTTGGCCAGCAAAAGTGTCTTTATCAGGCCTAATTTCAAATATGATAAGAGCAAATGCTTATATGGTCTTAAACAGAGGCTGCTTTAGTCACAGAATGGGATGCCCTGGGCAGGAATCGACCTGGCAGGGTCCAGTAGGGCTTTGGCCAGCAAAAGTGTCTTTATCAGGCCTAATTTCAAATATGATAAGAGCAAATGCTTATATGGTCTTAAACAGAGGCTGCTTTAGTCACAGAATGGGATGCCCTGGGCAGGAATGGACCTGGCAGGGTCCAGTAGGGCTTTGGCCAGCAAAAGTGTCTTTATCAGGCTAATTTCAAATATGATAAGAGCAAATGCTTATATGGTCTTAAACAGAGGCTGCTGTAGTCACAGAATGGGATGCCCCGGGCAGGAATCGAGCTGGCAGGGTCCAGTAGTGCTTTGGCCAGCAAAAGTGTCTTTATCAGGCCTAATTTCAAATATGATAAGAGCAAATGCTTATATGGTCTTAAACAGAGGCTGCTTTAGTCACAGAATGGGATGCCCTGGGCAGGAATGGACCTGGCAGGGTCCAGTAGGGCTTTGGCCAGCAAAAGTGTCTTTATCAGGCTAATTTCAAATATGATAAGAGCAAATGCTTATATGGTCTTAAACAGAGGCTGCTTTAGTCACAGAATGGGATGCCCCGGGCAGGAATCGAGCTGGCAGGGTCCAGTAGTGCTTTGGCCAGCAAAAGTGTCTTTATCAGGCTAATTTCAAATATGATAAGAGCAAATGCTTATATGGTCTTAAACAGAGGCTGCTGTAGTCACAGAATGGGATGCCCCGGGCAGGAATCGAGCTGGCAGGGTCCAGTAGGGCTTTGGCCAGCAAAAGTGTCTTTATCAGGCCTAATTTCAAATATGATAAGAGCAAATGCTTATATGGTCTTAAACAGAGGCTGCTTTAGTCACAGAATGGGATGCCCTGGGCAGGAATCGACCTGGCAGGGTCCAGTAGGGCTTTGGCCAGCAAAAGTGTCTTTATCAGGCTAATTTCAAATATGATAAGAGCAAATGCTTATATGGTCTTAAACAGAGGCTGCTTTAGTCACAGAATGGGATGCCCCGGGCAGGAATCGAGCTGGCAGGGTCCAGTAGTGCTTTGGCCAGCAAAAGTGTCTTTATCAGGCTAATTTCAAATATGATAAGAGCAAATGCTTATATGGTCTTAAACAGAGGCTGCTTTAGTCACAGAATGGGATGCCCTGGGCAGGAATCGAGCTGGCAGGGTCCAGTAGTGCTTTGGCCAGCAAAAGTGTCTTTATCAGGCCTAATTTCAAATATGATAAGAGCAAATGCTTATATGGTCTTAAACAGAGGCTGCTTTAGTCACAGAATGGGATGCCCTGGGCAGGAATCGACCTGGCAGGGTCCAGTAGGGCTTTGGCCAGCAAAAGTGTCTTTATCAGGCCTAATTTCAAATATGATAAGAGCAAATGCTTATATGGTCTTAAACAGAGGCTGCTTTAGTCACAGAATGGGATGCCCTGGGCAGGAATCGACCTGGCAGGGTCCAGTAGTGCTTTGGCCAGCAAAAGTGTCTTTATCAGGCCTAATTTCAAATATGATAAGAGCAAATGCTTATATGGTCTTAAACAGAGGCTGCTTTAGTCACAGAATGGGATGCCCTGGGCAGGAATCGACCTGGCAGGGTCCAGTAGGGCTTTGGCCAGCAAAAGTGTCTTTATCAGGCCTAATTTCAAATATGATAAGAGCAAATGCTTATATGGTCTTAAACAGAGGCTGCTTTAGTCACAGAATGGGATGCCTCACAGCAGACTTAAGATCAGTTCAGTATATATGCACAGTTAGTTACTATAAGCAGCCTGAAAACGCTAACAAAGGCTGGATGAAAAAAAAAAAATCTCCCTGTCAGCCAGCTCCGTTTTTCCTACCTTTCCCTGGCTTTCTGTCTGTCTCCTGTCTGTCTCCTGCCTGTCTCCTGCCTGTCTCCAGCCTGTCCCTGTCTGTCCCTGTCTCCAGCCTGTCTAACTGCCTCAGCTACACAGCGTTCTGTCTGTCTGTCACGAATGCAATAGAGAAATGAGGAAAAGCAAGATGGCCGCCGTTAAATACCGCTGTGTGACGTCACCGGGCTTGCTGGCTGCTGATAGGCTGCATGTGACTGCCCCAGCTTGCACTGGCGCGGGATACATGTCCAGACATGTCCCGTCCGCCATCTTAGAATGCCTGTAATGTAAATGAATGGATGTTAAAGGAAAACTTCGAGTGATCGAATCGCGGGGAAATTCGGATTCGATCCGAATCGAATTTTTCCTGAAATTCGGATCGAATCCGGGTTCGTCCGGATCGATTCGCTCATCCCTACCTATATCTCCTTATTTCTTCACTTTTGAAGTGTGTAAACCTGAGCAACATAAACTTCCATATGGACATCGTGTGGTCATCAGTGGTGACTGACCCATGCAGCTAATCAGTGAGATAATCTGTGGATCCCACGTTCCAAAAAATACTAAGTCTGGGGGGTGGAGAAGTGTGCCATCATGCCTGTTTCCCTCTGCTCTGCCCAATCACATGGGAATTCTGGGGGATTCTCAGAAACTTAGGACAATGACAGAAGCACAAGATAAGCAAGCACGCCTCTCTGCCTACCCAATACCATGAATTATTCTGCCATTGCCCAGCCCTGGCAATCATGTAATCCCCCCCCCCCCCCAACTCCAAAATCCTGCTGGACCTCCACATATGTCTTGTATACCAGACAGCCCGCGAGCCGCACAACAGGGCGCACAACTAGATACCAGAAAGAAATGTACAAGAAAATGTGCAAGATATATATGCATATAGAGAAACTGCTTGTTCATCCTGTACACAGAGAGACCACACAATAAACTATACAAGGGAAATTGCAAAATAAATAGTACACAGAGAACACAGTATTAAAGCAGAACAAAGCCCTGACATCTAAAAGACCTCAGGGCAGGCCACAGAAGCATCACGTGGGGAAGGCAGGTGAGGGACGCTGGGGGCTGGATTAATTATATAGTAAAACAACACCAATTTGTGGAAAAATGGGAGCTGTTGCTTGTATCCATTGCTGATGCCTCCCGTGCTTGCACCTTGAAAGCCCTGATCTGCTCACTTGCAAAGCGTTCCCTGGCTAAATCCAACCTTGACTGGCCATCGGTGGTCGTGTGGTTTGAGTTTCCTTCAGTGGCTGAATCGGCAAAAGATAAACTCAAACCACATGAACAATGGCGGGCAATTGTGGACCCAGATTTTGCCCACAGGTAAGTATTAAAAAACTATATTAAAAAAAATGTATTTTTTTTAATAAAGTTATTTTAAAATAGTGTGTCTGTGTGTTTTTTTTACTTTTAACCCTTTGTGAACTGGTAAGGGGTCCATGTTACCCCTACACCAGTTCACAAGGCTCGGGGGTCTGGCAAGTCACCAGCGGCTAGCGGGTGACTTGCCATTAACCCAGAGACCCCCCATTACCTGCCTCCCCAAAAAAACGTAAAATTCCCCCAAGAAATGGTGTCCCCCCCCCCCCCGTGAAGCGGGACCCCACACCAATTTTTTTTATTTAACCCTTTATTATGTGGATAGTAGTTGTATTTTATTTGTAAATGTTATAAAGTGCTCTTTTCAGTTTAGGGGTTCTTCTGGACAGGAACAGGGGGCTACCGATACATATATGGTATAATTGTAATCGGGAGAAATAGGGCTTTCACATGCAATATGGTTTTCTTTAATAAAATAAGGAGACAATTTAAAAAAATATATATATTTTTTTTTTTTTATTATTTACTTAAAAATATATTAAAAAAAGTAGAAAAAATACAAACAAGACATTTCATGTTAAAGCCTAAACTCTGCCACAAAAAGAAAATATGCCATTTTCATGGAAATTTCTGCAAAAATCACAGTTAAACATCACGCAAAATGGTGAAAAATAGTAATATCCTGTCAGCAGAGGGTGACAAAATCTCAAGTAGGTTGGCAGTTAAAAGGTTACAGGTACCTATGCATGTTGGGTATTGTTCTGCTCAGGGGACCTTGCGCTTTCAGATTTAGCTTGTTTTTTCTAATTTGCATATTGATATTTTAGGAAAAGGTGTTTTTTATTCTGCTTTTTTATACATTTTTTTGTGAAACCCTGTGCAACCTAAGAATTCTTCGAGATATTACTTCCAGAAAGATAAGCCCACTACAACAAGCTGGGTACGCTTAGAAAGCTTAACATGTGTACTTTCAGAGAATATATGGTTTATCGGGATATTCCAAATGTAAAGGGTTGTTTTGGTAGAAAAAGCACAAGGTGCTCACTTTGTCTGCAGAGCTGAAATTTTGAAGTAAAATTACCGTTATGCGCATGCTTTACTTTGGTGTGTTTGGCAACTCTTTCCTTGACAGAACCTATGCATGTTGGGTATTGTTCTATTCGGGGCATGTTGCTTTTTCAGATTTTCAGTTTTTTTCTGGTTTACATATAGTTTTTTTTAGGAAAATGTGGTTTTGATTCTGCTTTTTTATTCATTTTTAGGGAAACCCTGTGCAACCAAAGAATACATTGAGGGATTACTTCCAGAAAACTGCATCCATGTCAACAAGCCTGGTACGCCTAGAAAGCCTGAGGTGTATACTTCTAGGGAATATATAGTGCTATAGCTATAACTATGCATAGCATAGTTGTATTTTATCTGAAAATCTCCTAAAGCATTGTTTCAGTTTGGGGGAGTCTCCTGGACAGGAAAGGGTGTCTACCTATATATATGTGGTACCGCTGTAACCGGGAGAAATTGGGGTTTCGCACGCAATAAGATTTTATTGACAAACTTACATTTTTTATAAACAAAAAACACTACAAATTGTAAAAAATAGTTTTTTTAATTTTTTTTGCACAATTTTCACCCAAAAATATTGAGAATACACTTAGAAAATGACAAACAAGACATTTAATGTTAAAGCCCAGGTTCTGCTGAAAAAACAATATATCACTTTCCTGGGAAATCCCTGGAAATCCCTTCAAAAATCACAGTTGAACATGGGGAGCGCAAAATAGTGCAAAATGGTCTGGCAACAAAGGGTGACAGAATCTCAAGGTAGGCTGGCGGTTAAAGGGTTAAACCAACACTCATTGTTCTACTCCTATTATGGAGTTAACAAAACTGCAATTTATAAAAAGTGTAAAACACAGAGCACAAAAATAAGTCCAAATTCCAACTTTCACTTAATGAAAAATGAATAAATTAACCAAAAAAAGTCCAGAATATAAAAAACGTGAAGAAAAAATGAAAAAAATTTAAAAAAGGTGAGTATCCCACGGTGCATGCACTTCACATGTAATTGTGCGAATAAAACCTCCACCAAACGTGCAAACTCTTACCGACTCCACAGCAAAAGAAAGCTTCCAAAATCAGCACCACTACCCCCAATGGGCTTCAATGTGGGTTGAAGAATCAAACGATGCTCAAACTTAATATAGTGATTCCAATTGATACGGACACAAAGACACCGCTTCAGAGAGACTGCAGTCTCAATATTATTCAAACTTGACTCAGGTGGTACCAATTCATTCCATTAAAGTAAAGACAAAGAGAGAGGAATATAGTGTAATACTGCAAAAATTTCTCTCCTTTAATAAAACTCAGGAAATACACTCACATGGTACAATAATAAAAAAGAGCATTAAGCATAGTAACGATCTCACCGACGCTGGAAACCAACAGTCACTCACTGCGTCCCATATGCCGGGCAATGCTGTTCCAATTAAAAGATGAAGTAAAATGAAGATGATCCTGGATCCACCGCTCGCCACCGCCGACGCGTTTCGTTGCCGTGAGGCAACTTTAACTAGGCTGGTGGCGCGGCAGAGCGGTGGGAATTAAATACACAAAGGGATCCGGTCACGTGATCAAGGTCCTGTGGCTGTCTAATCCAATATGACATAACTAAATGCAAAGACTGCAGCCGGAGATGGCAGATATCTAACAATCAATGAAAGGGATGTCAAAGGAATTTCTTACCTGCACCCTGATGAAAGAGCAATGTCATTTCCAACCCTTAAAGGCAAAACTTTCCTCTAAGTCCTGCGCCGTCACGCTACGGGACCTAACACGTGTTTTCAACAACCAATAGGAAATTCACCAATAGAAAGGCAGCTTGGCCAGTTACTTAGCAACAAGCTGCCGCGCAATATCAAGCCCTACAGCGATCACCCGCACGCCGGTCACACAGGACAATAAACAGTTACCTGGCAACACAGTCACAACAGGGTACTGCTGTCAGCGCGTAACTCCACACACCAACCCAGTCACATCAGATAGGAATACTACAACTGCAATTTAACTTGTTTGTTACCTGCCCTAAATTTCTTAAGCAAGACCATTCAGGGTTCTAAAAAGAGTGGCAGGGATTGCTTGCAATACGCCTCCTAACCTGAACTGAACTTTAAAAAGGACAGCTGCTTGAAGTGGGGTGGTAGGGCATAAAGATAAACAGGCAGCAGCAGCATCACCTATCTGACACCATCCCACCCTTCTACTGTGGTAAAACTGTTGCCCAAAGCAAATAAAGCCAAAAAGTGGATCAGTTACCTGCGATAAACATGTTTGCTTCAAATTAAGGCCACTAAATAAATCAACCATTATGGGTAAACAACCTTAGTTTCGCTAAAAATGTTCTAATAATTGGTACCATGGATTAAATTAACTTTTCTATCAACCCCCTGCTGATTCCTACCACAAAGAGGTTCCCTGTGAAACATTTTTTTTCCAGCCCATGGAAATTTTTTTTAGTCATCTACAGCAATAAATCAGCTCAATCACAAAGCGTATTTGATATATAAAAAAGTTTTACAATTTGCAGCCACATCTGGCGAAGTGATTAGTTTCATTATAAAATGCAAATATCCTTACAACGATCCCTTGAAATTGAATAAAAATAGAATCACCAAGTAATGAGGGATAATGAAAACAATATATAAATAGATGTCCGGACATTAATGTTGGAAACATTGCTTCATAATCTCTCCCAGGATATTAGACCTCTCGAGGAATTGTGTAAGAGTAAAACGATCTATTGATGTTCATTATGTAAATAAACAGTCTGGATTTAATTGAGTGAATGTTGTAAGCAACTATGGATTACAAAATAATAATACCAATAAAATTAATAGACTATACAATATATAAAAACATCAAGATTTCTATACATGGCCATCAGCCATATAAACAAAACATTCATGTTGTACAAGCAACATCACGCTGGGTTGTAGCCATGGGTAAAGCTAGCCTCTGCTGCCTGAAGAAAACTATAGAAAAGCACCCCTCCCTTAACAAATAATAAACCACCTTTATATTAAATATGATTGGTGCCTTCCCTTTTCTTTTTTAATACATTCAATGATTGGAAAAGAGGCAGAAATGAGGATGCATTCAGCACTTTCCCTATTTCTCTGGGACGGAAGACAGATCAGATGCAAAGAAGGGAAAGCACAGATGTGCTTCACTGCAGCACTTAAATATATAACAACCTGTTTTCTGGTTTGCCTTGGCATGTGTTGGGGAAGGGGTGTTATCAGCAGACCAATTTAATGGTCTGATCACTGGGGAATGTACTTGGGTTTTAGACCAATACAGGTACTAAACAGACCTCAGCGCTGGCACTGCCCATGTAAGGCCCCTCTGGCAGGCCACTGGCAAAGGGTGCGAAGAGCAAGTCGGGGAATCTTGAACCTAGTTTAAGGTGACTCAGGTGGGTGCGTAGTGTGGGGTGTGGTGTAGTTCATCAGATGCTGATGTCCCGGAATGATGCTCTTAAGTACCAAAGAAAGGCTTCTTTATTTAGGTTTCAGCAATCACTTTGATGGTACACTTCTCCAGCTGCCACCAACTTCTAGTCCTTTCTGAGCTCTGACTGTCATCAGCTGGAATATGACTGCTGTTGGTTCTCCCTGGCGTATTAATTCTCTGCTTACATTAACAAAGATCCCCTCTTTGGATAACACTTCTAAATCACTTATTAAGGGTTGGGTCCCTCTTTATATTGCCCTCTTTTTCTGTACTGTCCTAACACTGTATCTCTTCTCATCCAATAGCAGATAATTAGAGATGAGCGAGTAGTGAAATATTCGAAATTTCGAATTTCGATTCGAATAGACCGCGTTACTCGACTACTCGACCGAATATCGAATCCCATTATAGTCTATGGGAAAAAAATGCTCGACACTTGGAAATCTCAATTCGACCACTTGGAGGTCACCAAGTCCACCCTGAAACATCAGAAAATGATGCCAACACTGCTGGAATGCAACTGGGACAGCAGGGGAAGCATGTCTGGGTGCATATAACGCGCCCAAGTCGCACTATTACGCCACTATCACAGCCTCTCAACAATACACTCCAAACACAATATTACTTCTACGTAAAGTGAGACAAGACAAGGAAACCTTCTTTCCTCTACATTGCCATGGACCCCAAGCCAAACTGTACAAAAAAGAAGAACAAAATTCTGCACCCCTTAAAATCACGTTGCCTAATGACAACCACAGATGGCATAGGCAAGGGGGAAAATAAATAGACCCCACCCCTAATTGTCATTGTGTGTGTGTGTGTGTGTGTGTGTGTGTGAGATGTGGTCAGACATGTCCTCTTGTGTCATTGTGTCACCCCAGCAGTAAGGGAAGCTTAAAGGAGGAGGTTTGTTACAGTGTGTTACCCCAGCAGTAGGGGAAGCTTACAGGAGGAGGTTTGTTACAGTGTGTCACCCCAGCAGTCAGGGAAGCTTACAGGAGGAGGTTTGTTACAGTGTGTTACCCCAGCAGTAAGGGAAGCTTACAGGAGGAGGTTTGTTACAGTGTGTCACCCCTGCAGTCAGGGAAGCTTACAGGAGGAGGTTTGTTACAGTGTGTCACCCCAGCAGTAGGGGAAGCTTACAGGAGGAGGTTTGTTACAGTGTGGCACCCCTGCAGTCAGGGAAGCTTACAGGAGGAGGTTTGTTACAGTGTGTCACCCCAGCAGTAAGGGAAGCTTACAGGAGGAGGTTTGTTACAGTGTGGCACCCCTGCAGTCAGGGAAGCTTACAGGAGGAGGTTTGTTACAGTGTGTCACCCCAGCAGTCAGGGACGCTTACAGGAGGAGGTTTGTTACAGTGTGTTACCCCAGCAGTAGGGGAAGCTTACAGGAGGAGGTTTGTTACAGTGTGTCACCCCAGCAGTCAGGGAAGCTTACAGGAGGAGGTTTGTTACAGTGTGTCACCCCAGCAGTAGGGGAAGCTTACAGGAGGAGGTTTGTTACAGTGTGTCACCCCAGCAGTCAGGGAAGCTTACAGGAGGAGGTTTGTTACAGTGTGTCACCCCAGCAGTCAGGGAAGCTTACAGGAGGAGGTTTGTTACAGTGTGTCACCCCAGCAGTAGGGGAAGCTTACAGGAGGAGGTTTGTTACAGTGTGGCACCCCTGCAGTCAGGGAAGCTTACAGGAGGAGGTTTGTTACAGTGTGTCACCCCAGCAGTAGGGGAAGCTTACAGGAGGAGGTTTGTTACAGTGTGTCACCCCAGCAGTAGGGGAGGCCCAAGAGCTGAGACCTTTTAAAAATTGTGTGGAGGCCCAAGAGCTGAGACCTTTTAAAAATTGTGTGGAGGCCCAAGAGCTGAGACCTTTTAAAAATTGTGTGGAGGCCCAAGAGCTGAGACCTTTTAAAAATTGTGTGGAGGCCCAAGAGCTGAGACCTCTCAAACATTGTGTGGAGTCCCAAGAGCTGAGACCTCTTAAAAATTGTGTGGAGTCCCACGAGCTGAGACCTCTTAAAAATTGATTGTATTAAGCCCAAGAGGTGAGCCATAATTTTTTTTTATTAATACAGCAATTCTACGGCGGTTAAGGAGGAGGAGGAGGAGGAGGAGGAGGAGGAAATGGCACTTCATACAGATGGCACTTCACTCTTGGCTGCTTTCCACTGTTGTACAAGCAAAGTCCGGGTCAATCCACTTGCTGTTCATTTTGATTAGCGTCAGCCTGTCGGCACTGTCGGTTGACAGGCGGCTGCGCTTATCGGTTATAATGCCCCCGGCTGCGCTGAACACTCTTTCTGATAGCACGCTGGCGGCAGGGCAGGCAAGCACCTCCAAGGCGTACAGGGACAGTTCCAGCCACGTGTCCAACTTGGAGACCCAGTAAGTGTAGGTCGCCGAGGGATCGGGGAGGACAGGGGTGTGGTCTGCCAGGTAGTCCCGCAACATCCGCCGATACTTGTCCCTCCTGCTGATAGCGGGCCCCGCAGTGATGGAAGTTGCACGAGGGGGTGACATGAACGTGTCCCACACCTTGGAGAGTGTTCCCCTGGTGGCTGTGGGCCTGATCGATGTTGTCAGACTCTGGGAGACACTCTCCTCTCTGCCGCCAGCGATGCTGGGTGGGAAAATCTGCATCATGTTCTGCAAGAGTTCCCTCTGGTATTCCAGTAATCGATTCGTCCTCTCCTCTACCGGAATAAAAGAGGAGAAGTTTTCTTAATTCCGTGCGAAGACCCAGTATAGTTTGTTCTCCAATATCCGGACAACACGTATGTCCCGGGAAAAGCAGCCCAGCATGAAGTCAGCCATGTGTGCCAGACTCTGAGTAGGCATGACCTCACTGCCCCCACCAGAAGGATCATTTTCCATTTCCTCCTCTTCCTCCTCCTCTCCGCCCCATCCGCGCTGAACCAATGGGACGCACACAGCCTGACTGCTACCCTCGCCGCCAGCATCCTCTTCCACAGCCACCTCCACATTGTCCTCCTCCTCCTCATCCTCCTCCTCCTGCAACTGCCACCGAGCAGCAGACAAAAGTGTGGTCTGACTGTCTACCTGCGTTGCGTCTCCTCCTACCCCCGTCTCCTCTGTGTGCAATGCGTTCTCCCTTATTGCGATGAGCGATTCTTTAAGGACACATAGGAGCGGGATGGTTACGCTCACTATAGCGTCCTCGCTGCTGACCTTCTTAGTGGACTCCTCAAAGATACGCAATACATCGCATATGTCTGCCATCCATGGCCACTCGTAGTTGGCAAACTGAGGGAGCTGAGTTGGAGGCACGCGTGGATGCATCATCTGGTACTCCATCAATGCTTTCTGCTGCTCACACACCCTGGCCAACATGCAATAGGTGGAATTCCAGCGAGTGGGCAGGTCGCACAACAGCCGATGTTGAGGCAAATGGAGGCGTTGCTGGATTTTTTTTAAGCTAGCAGCAGCTACAGTTGACTTCCGAAAGTGAACGCACAAGCGCCGCACTTTGACCAGTAGCTCTGCCAGGTTGGGGTAAGTCTTTAGAAACTTTTGTACTACCAAATTAAAAACGTGGGCCAGGCATGGTACGTGATTGAGTTCTGCAAGCTCCAGAGCCGCCACCAGGTTACGGCCGTTATCGCACACGACCATGCCTGGTCCTAGCTGCAGCGGCGACAGCCACATCTCTGTCTGCTGCAATATGGCGTGCCTCACCTCTGCGGCGCTGTGCTTCCTGTCGCCCAAGCTGATGAGCTTAAGCACCGCCTGCTGACGTCTCCCCGCGCTAGTGCTGCAACGCTTCCAGCTAGGGGCTGAGGGCGATGTTAAGGCAGAGGAGGAGGAGGAGGAGGAGGAGGAAGAGGAGGGGGGTCTATCAGAACCCGTGCTGGCAATCTTGGGCGGGGGTGGTATGTAGGCCGTCCCTGTTTGCGACCCCGTCCCCGCTTCCACAACATTCACCCAGTGTGCCGTCAAAGAGATGTAGCGTCCTTGGTCGCAAGCGCTTGTCCACGAGTCGGTGGTCAAGTGGACCTTTGCGCTGACTGCGTACCTCAGGGCCCGCCTGATGTTACGCGACACGTGCTGGTGCAGGGCGGGGACGCCACACCGGGAAAAATAGTGGCGGCTAGGGACGGAATAGCGAGGTGCGGCAGCCGCCATCAGGTCGCGGAAGGCCTGCGTCTCCACAAGCCTAAACGGCAACATCTCCAGGGCCAGCAGTTTGGAGATGAGGCAGGTTAAGGCTTGGGCTTGGGGGTGACTGGAGGCGTACTTCCGCCTGCGGTTGAACGCCTGCGAGATGGACAGTTGATGGGACGAAGAGATGGAAGGTGCAGACGAAGATGCGGGGGAAGGTGGGGCTGAAGGAGAAGGCCCCAAAGTAGCCGAGGCAGAGGCAGATGTGGAGGTGTCCTGGCTGGAGGTCTGGACCGCAGTGGCAGCACACAACAAAGGGGAAGAGGCAGTGGCAGCAAGACGGGGCGCAGGTTGTATTGCGTTTGCTCTCTCCCACTCAGCCCAGTGCTTGAATTCCAAGTGACGGCGCATGCCTGAGGTGGTCAGATTGCTCTTCTCAGAGCCCCTACTCAGTTTTGAGTGGCAGATTGCGCAAACCGCGCTCAGTTTGTCATCCGCGCGAACGTTAAAAAATCTCCACACCACAGAAGTACGAGGCCTCGATGGGGGAGCTTCGCGCGACTGCCTGCTGCCGGGAAGAGCTTCGGCCCTGCTGGCTGTGGCCTGCCTTCTCTGTCTGGACTGTCCTCTGCCTCTGGACTGTCCTCTGCCTCTTGCTGCCTTATTCGGTGATGCGCAGACCGCATCTCCACTGCTTTCCCCGCTGGACATCACCCCTGTCCAAGTGAGGTCGGTCATTTCGTCGTCCACCACCTCCTCTTCCACTTCCTCTCTCTGCTCCTCCTCCTGCCCACTGGACATTCCAACAGCCTCCCTTGATGGCAACTGCGTCTCATCATCATCGCTCATGATAGCAGATGCTGGTTCCGGGTCCACATCACTAGCAGATGGCGGATACTCAAGTGTTTGGGCATCACTACAAACAAATTCCTCTGCTAGCTCCTGGGATTCTTGCAGCACATCTGGAAAAGGACCCGAAAAGAGGCCCTGGGAGGGGTCAAGGTTGGGCTGACTCTGTTGGCCAGGTTGGGAGGAAGGAGGGTCAGAGTGAGACTGTGTGGATGACTGGGTGGTAGACAAGTGACTGGAAGCGTTATCGGCCATCCATTGCACCACCTGTTCACGCTGCTCAGGCGGTGTACCCCGCCCCCCGCATAACTGTCCCATAAAGGCAGGGAAGCTGGATGAGCGTAATGCTGGCTGCCCCTCACCAGCACGCATTGTATCCCCACTGGCTTCAACGCGGTTTGTGCCCCCACCAGCATTTCCGCGCCCCCGTCCTCGTCCACGTCCCTTTGCGCTAGCCCTCCGCATTTCAGACGTTTTACTTTTTTGGCCACGCGTTATGCCAAATATAAAAATATTTTTAAGAAGAACACCTGGCTATACAGCCGTATACTGCCAGAAGGTGAAATGGTGCCTATACGCACCGTGTATAAAACAGTGTTTTCTTGGCACAGAGGACACAAAACAGTAGTGCCAAATATAAATATATTTTTAAGAACACCTGGCTATACAGCCGTATACTGCCAGAAGGTGAAATGGTGCCTATACGCACCGTGTATAAAACAGTGTTTTGTTGGCACAGAGGACACAAAACAGTAGTGCCAAATATAAATATATTTTTAAGAACACCTGGCTATACAGCCGTATACTGCCAGAAGGTGAAATGGTGCCTATATACGCACCGGGTATATAACAAGGTTTTGTTGGTAAAGAGGACACAAAACAGTAGTGCCAAATATAAAAATATTTTTAAGAAAAACACCTGGCTATACAGCCGTATACTGCCAGAAGGTGAAATGGTGCCTATACGCACCGGGTATATAACAAGGTTTTGTTGGCACAGAGGACACAAAACAGTAGTGCAAAATATAGTTTTGTATATAGGTGCTAATACACCACTGAAGTCTTTCTGTCCCTATTCCAGCATCAGCAGCTACCCCTCACTAAAGCAGCCGTTTTGAGCAGAGTGTATATAGTTTTGTATATAGGTGCTAATACACCACTGAAGTCTTTCTGTCCCTATTCCAGCAGCAGCAGCTACCCCTCACTAAAGCAGCCGTTGTGTGCAGTGTGTATATAGCTAGAATGAGCTATATACTGTTCAGCATAGTAGCCCTAATAAGGGCTCTTAATGACTCTCTTGTCTTCTGGTAGCTGGTATATATGGTGGTAAAAGCGATATTCTGAGCTTCTGGGGCCCTGCCTGACTACATAGAATATGAGCTATATACTGTTCAACATAGCAGCACTAATAAGGGATTAAGGACTGTCTTGTCTTCTGGTAGCTGGTATATATGGTGGTAAAAGGTATATTCTGAGCTTCTGGGGCCCTGCCTGACTACATAGAAAATGAGCTATATACTGTTCAGCGTAGCAGCCCTAATAAGGGCTATTAAGGACTGTCTTGTCTTCTGGTAGCTGGTATATATGGTGGTAAAAGGTATATTCTGAGCTTCTGGGGCCCTGCCTGACTACATAGAATATGAGCTATATACTGTTCAGCGTAGCAGCCCTAATAAGGGCTCTTAAGGACTGTCTTGTCTTCTGGTAGCTGGTATATATGGTGGTAAAAGGTATATTCTGAGCTTCTGGGGCCCTGCCTGACTACATAGAATATGAGCTATATACTGTTCAGCGTAGCAGCCCTAATAAGGGCTCTTAAGGACTGTCTTGTCTTCTGGTAGCTGGTATATATGGTGGTAAAAGGTATATTCTGAGCTTCTGGGGCCCTGCCTGACTACATAGAAAATGAGCTATATACTGTTCAGCGTAGCAGCCCTAATAAGGGCTCTTAAGGACTGTCTTGTCTTCTGGTAGCTGGTATATATGGTGGTAAAAGGTATATTCTGAGCTTCTGGGGCCCTGCCTGACTAAATAGAAAATGAGCTATATACTGTTCAGCGTAGCAGCCCTAATAAGGGCTATTAAGGACTGTCTTGTCTTCTGGTAGCTGGTATATATGGTGGTAAAAGGTATATTCTGAGCTTCTGGGGCCCTGCCTGACTACATAGAAAATGAGCTATATACTGTTCAGCGTAGCAGCCCTAATAAGGGCTATTAAGGACTGTCTTGTCTTCTGGTAGCTGGTATATATGGTGGTAAAAGGTATATTCTGAGCTTCTGGGGCCCTGCCTGACTACATAGAATATGAGCTATATACTGTTCAGCGTAGCAGCCCTAATAAGGGCTCTTAAGGACTGTCTTGTCTTCTGGTAGCTGGTATATATGGTGGTAAAAGGTATATTCTGAGCTTCTGGGGCCCTGCCTGACTAAATAGAAAATGAGCTATATACTGTTCAGCGTAGCAGCCCTAATAAGGGCTCTTAAGGACTGTCTTGTCTTCTGGTAGCTGGTATATATGGTGGTAAAAGGTATATTCTGAGCTTCTGGGGCCCTGCCTGACTAAATAGAAAATGAGCTATATACTGTTCAGCGTAGCAGCCCTAATAAGGGCTATTAAGGACTGTCTTGTCTTCTGGTAGCTGGTATATATGGTGGTAAAAGGTATATTCTGAGCTTCTGGGGCCCTGCCTGACTACATAGAATATGAGCTATATACTGTTCAGCGTAGCAGCCCTAATAAGGGCTCTTAAGGACTGTCTTGTCTTCTGGTAGCTGGTATATATGGTGGTAAAAGGTATATTCTGAGCTTCTGGGGCCCTGCCTGACTAAATAGAAAATGAGCTATATACTGTTCAGCGTAGCAGCCCTAATAAGGGCTCTTAAGGACTGTCTTGTCTTCTGGTAGCTGGTATATATGGTGGTAAAAGGTATATTCTGAGCTTCTGGGGCCCTGCCTGACTAAATAGAAAATGAGCTATATACTGTTCAGCGTAGCAGCCCTAATAAGGGCTATTAAGGACTGTCTTGTCTTCTGGTAGCTGGTATATATGGTGGTAAAAGGTATATTCTGAGCTTCTGGGGCCCTGCCTGACTACATAGAATATGAGCTATATACTGTTCAGCGTAGCAGCCCTAATAAGGGCTCTTAAGGACTGTCTTGTCTTCTGGTAGCTGGTATATATGGTGGTAAAAGGTATATTCTGAGCTTCTGGGGCCCTGCCTGACTACATAGAAAATGAGCTATATACTGTTCAGCGTAGCAGCCCTAATAAGGGCTCTTAAGGACTGTCTTGTCTTCTGGTAGCTGGTATATATGGTGGTAAAAGGTATATTCTGAGCTTCTGGGGCCCTGCCTGACTAAATAGAAAATGAGCTATATACTGTTCAGCGTAGCAGCCCTAATAAGGGCTATTAAGGACTGTCTTGTCTTCTGGTAGCTGGTATATATGGTGGTAAAAGGTATATTCTGAGCTTCTGGGGCCCTGCCTGACTACATAGAATATGAGCTATATACTGTTCAGCGTAGCAGCCCTAATAAGGGCTATTAAGGACTGTCTTGTCTTCTGGTAGCTGGTATATATGGTGGTAAAAGGTATATTCTGAGCTTCTGGGGCCCTGCCTGACTACATAGAATATGAGCTATATACTGTTCAGCGTAGCAGCCCTAATAAGGGCTCTTAAGGACTGTCTTGTCTTCTGGTAGCTGGTATATATGGTGGTAAAAGGTATATTCTGAGCTTCTGGGGCCCTGCCTGACTACATAGAAAATGAGCTATATACTGTTCAGCGTAGCAGCCCTAATAAGGGCTCTTAAGGACTGTCTTGTCTTCTGGTAGCTGGTATATATGGTGGTAAAAGGTATATTCTGAGCTTCTGGGGCCCTGCCTGACTAAATAGAAAATGAGCTATATACTGTTCAGCGTAGCAGCCCTAATAAGGGCTATTAAGGACTGTCTTGTCTTCTGGTAGCTGGTATATATGGTGGTAAAAGGTATATTCTGAGCTTCTGGGGCCCTGCCTGACTAAATAGAAAATGAGCTATATACTGTTCAGCGTAGCAGCCCTAATAAGGGCTATTAAGGACTGTCTTGTCTTCTGGTAGCTGGTATATATGGTGGTAAAAGGTATATTCTGAGCTTCTGGGGCCCTGCCTGACTACATAGAATATGAGCTATATACTGTTCAGCGTAGCAGCCCTAATTAGGGCTCTTAAGGACTGTCTTGTCTTCTGGTAGCTGGTATATATGGTGGTAAAAGGTATATTCTGAGCTTCTGGGGCCCTGCCTGACTAAATAGAAAATGAGCTATATACTGTTCAGCGTAGCAGCCCTAATAAGGGCTCTTAAGGACTGTCTTGTCTTCTGGTAGCTGGTATATATGGTGGTAAAAGGTATATTCTGAGCTTCTGGGGCCCTGCCTGACTAAATAGAAAATGAGCTATATACTGTTCAGCGTAGCAGCCCTAATAAGGGCTATTAAGGACTGTCTTGTCTTCTGGTAGCTGGTATATATGGTGGTAAAAGGTATATTCTGAGCTTCTGGGGCCCTGCCTGACTAAATAGAAAATGAGCTATATACTGTTCAGCGTAGCAGCCCTAATAAGGGCTATTAAGGACTGTCTTGTCTTCTGGTAGCTGGTATATATGGTGGTAAAAGGTATATTCTGAGCTTCTGGGGCCCTGCCTGACTACATAGAAAATGAGCTATATACTGTTCAGCGTAGCAGCCCTAATAAGGGCTATTAAGGACTGTCTTGTCTTCTGGTAGCTGGTATATATGGTGGTAAAAGGTATATTCTGAGCTTCTGGGGCCCTGCCTGACTACATAGAATATGAGCTATATACTGTTCAGCGTAGCAGCCCTAATAAGGGCTCTTAAGGACTGTCTTGTTATCTGGTAGCTGGTATAGATGGTGGTAAAAGCGATATTCCGAGCTTCTGGGGCCCTGCCAGCGACAGCCTGTCTTTCCCTGCTGTGAGCGTCTGTCCCTCACTAAGTTCAAGCTGCTAATGCTGACGAAGAGGAAGTGCTGAGTTTTGTATATTCGAGGTCACATGGTTTTTCCAGCCAATGCGTGTAGACGCCGTTTTCGCGATGCCAGCGTCCTCCCAGGACCTGTCCCACCCCCCCTGCATGGTGATTGGTGTAAAAAACGCGCCAGGGAAGGTGGGAGGGGAAACGAATTGTGAGTGCGCCATCGCCGCTGTACTCGATCGAAATCGAGTATGACGAACAGCGTAGTATTCGATCGAATACCGGCTCGGTCGAATACTACTCGCTCATCACTACAGATAATCTAATAATGCAAATGTCATCTGTCTTCCGGTTGCTTTTCTGTCTTTTCTTTATTCCTCCTGTCCTAAAGTAAAAATATCACTATAACCCATTTCCTGCTACTCTTCCGTTGCTTAGGCAACACTGCCATCAAGTGTTTCGATGTAGTAGGAACTTCTAACTACTAATTATCCTAATATTTATTTGGTAAACTACCATCAAAACCAACTAAAACCTATCTCTCTCATGGATACTCCTTTGACAGGGTTCTAACCTAAGCTCCTTGCGGTAAGTGTCCCTACAGGAAAGGGTCTGATTAACTTATACGGACTCTATTGTTTGCAACAGCTCAAGACATATAAGGTTTTCAATTACAGTTGTAATGACTTGTTTTGCGCACCTGATCATATGCAAGTGTTTGCTAACAAGTTTCTAACACCAATTGCAGAACAATTCAAAGCTGTTGCAGATTGTCTCACTCACTGCCCTTGAATCCCCCATGAATTTACTGAGAAGCACGTGCCAGTGAAGTCTATTAGGCTGACCATGATTGATCTCGGCCGCCCAAGTATAGTATCTGCAGTACTTGCACACATCCAGCGACACTACAGCAGAAGCAGATACATGAATGGCAATGGCAAATTGGGATTTCAGAACGTGCCTTCATAGTCACGGTGTATGTGTGAAGAACAGGTTTCATGAATATTAATGAGAAGTCGATTTTTGGAATTGACAAAGAAAAAAATGTGATTAAACAAAGTTTATCCTATCTCTGTACATTCTAGGCGCCACTGCAGACCTGCTGACATTCAGACACGTCAATACTGATCCCATCTAAAAATCCATGTTTTATTTATCTGACTGACCCCACACTCACCCTCCCCTCTGCGTCTGTGCCCAACACACAGACGCAAACTAAAACTTATATATAAATAGATATTATAAGAAGTTCAGCAGCTGGGTGCACAGATCAATCATCCAACAACTGTCCCATCTTGTATGAACAATCCGTGAACAAACGGTGACTGTCATGCTCCACATTTAGCTCAGTGTCTGCTTGCACATAAGTGGAAGCCCTGTTGCACATGCGTATAGATAGGCATGTATGCACGTCACAACACCAGTGCCCATAAGGTTTTGCACCTGTGTGTCTATGATACTACCCCAATAAACTACTGATTTGCGAGACAACTGTGATGTCTAAAACTATAGCACTGTGCAAGAACCTTACTTTTGTGTCTCTCCTGATTAAGCAGGCACCTTTTTATGTGCAAGCATAAATTTGCGCACTAACCCAGGCACAAGCAAGCATGTGCTCCGATAATTCAGGGACCACAATTAACCTTAGAGACAGGTTATTAAAAGGTTACTAAACCCAAAACAAAAAAAAACAGCACTTACCTTCTCTTCTGCACAGCAACTTCAGACCAATCCGCCACTGAGGTTTGAGGGGGGGGGGGGGTGGCGCTCGTTGCCCCACGACTAACAGCAAGCACCTGCTCCCATCTGGTCCACCCCTCCATTGCAATGAATGGACGTCACTGTGTGATTGATGTGAAGGGCAGGACAGCGTGCAAGGTGTGTTCTCGGAAACCCGAAGGTTGCTGCTCTGTGTATTGGTCGGGACCTGCTGCATGGTAGAGAAGGTGCATCTTTAAGATGACAATTCACTCCATTGCTGAGAGATTGATGACTGTTTTTAATCTCCTGTGATTCTAGTGGGAATTTTTTTAATCATTTTTATTTTTCTTAAATTAACCAATGTTTTTACTTCATATTGTTTATAGTAAATAGTGATATATTGTAATTATTTTTTTTTGGGGGGGGATTTAAATTACTATTACAGAGGAAATAGTCAAGTCATAACATACATGTTGGGAACAAATACTAAAACACATAAAACACAATTTCATCTCTACAAATCAGTATAGGGAATAAATATTCTCCTAAGTTTAATAGGCAGGAGAAAGGGGCGGACAGTCAGCTGAACCTTTGGAGTGGCAGAAGTCATGCAAGCATGCTTTGTAATGAGAATACTCATGCGATACTGCTTCCATCTCTAGCTTATTAAATATTATAAATGTTAAAAATGTATATTAAAAATGTATATAAACACGTCGGCTAATCACAGAACCCCCCCCCCCCCCTCCCCGATTTCCACTTCCTAACATTAAAAGAAAGAAACAAGGCTGGCAGGATATTTCTTGATGCCGGGTGTAAGAGTGACCCCTCCTCCCACCATCCAGTATATTTATATGGATTTTTATCACTGGGACATTTTTTCATGTTGGTCCCCTATTAATTAGTGCTGCTGATTTTTATTTCTCTCTTAAATACAGATGTAGCCGCTGTTACTGTTTCCCATATCTTAACCAAATTGGTTACATAAAACTGGTAAAGATATTTTATCTAGCTATTGCATTAAAATTCAATAGCCTGTCAAGGTGATATTCAATGTTGTTGACACCAGGAGGAGCATGAGAGCATGGCCTATTATAACTACAACAGACACACTGGTCTCTATTCAGTAACAGTTGAAAAAAAATCAACTGGTATGAAAAAATGTACTTTAGCTGAAAAAAATAATAAGAATTTCATTGTTGTTTAATTACCAGCTAGGAAGACAATAGAGACCCAGCCAGGAACTATAGACTGACTGTATGTTTGCCCTTCTTCTGTCTGGGTCTAGTCTTTGTGGAACGTTTAGACACACCTGACATGGGGCCCAAAACCTAGAATCTGAGTAGAATCTGCCACTGCCCACCTGTTTAAAGCATCGAGCCAAGCCATTATTCATAGGCTATGGAGGGGCCAGCCAGGAACTACAGATTGACTGTATGGTTTGCGGCCTCCTCATAACTATTATGCCTAGAATCTGGTTGGGCCCGGGGCATGACATGGACCCCGAAGTATAAAGGCTAAGCCCCCCATAACATAGAATGGCCTGACATGGGCCCAGGGGCATGACATGGGCCCCAAAGTGAAACTTGCAAGTGTGCAGCCCTCACCCCAGCAGCAGCCATAGCAGCAGCGTTCTGTGTATACCAGGCTCACATATCTCTTCTTGTAGATTTCTAATTGGTGTACAGTTACAAGTACCGATAGATTGATGGTTGTAAAAACTGCTTCCATAAAACACACAATGTTACTACCTGCAATCTGTTGCTATAAGCAACCGTTTACCAACCGTGTACACCAATATTTACTAGAAGAGATAAGTTAGTCCTGCACAGAAATGCCATGGATGTCACTAGGAGCAGAGGGGTGTCAGCAGCATGGGAGCCCCATATTAATCTATCAGAAATGACATGGGTGCCACTGGAAGCAAAGGGCCCCAAATTTCTCAAACAGAAATGCCATGATTGTTATCCACTGCCAGGACTGGCCAAAAGATTAGTGTATTGGGTGACCCCCAGATTCTCACACAACAGGGCATCTCAATTTTGAATGCCCCATAAAGAGAGAAACCACTGCCCCTAGACTTTAGGGTGGTGGTTGCTCCTATTTAAATGAATGGCATGGAACTTTAGGCAGGGTTTAGGTCTGCTTTAAGGAGGTTACATTTAAAATAATAATTTTCATTAATTGTATGAAATGCAATATATCAGCAGCAGGGAAATATACAGCAGGGCTTTGGGAATTAAATGTTTTTTTCAAAATTGGGCAGTGCTGACAGTATGTACTGTTTTCACAACTGAATGAAACCTTTGCAGTACACTGCTCCCCTTAGTGGTTGCTGGAGTGAAATGCAGGATTTTTTGAGATAAGAAATCTAACTAATTAAGTGATGGAACTAATCTCACAACAAAGGGCTCAATTTAACAAATTTGGAGATAAGGTGAGTCTGACTACATCTATATGGCACGGTGCGAGAGATCTAATTTTGCATGTGTCTCCTGAATCATGTGAGAATGCAAGAGTTCTCGCGTGCAATTTTACTTTCACACCGATTTTTCCTTGCAGAATAGACCCTTAAATCTCTTAAATCAAATTAAACCCCCACATTCCATTTACAAGCTCAATTACTAATACAAAGCATCTAAATAATTCATATCTAATGCATTACTATTTAATAGCTTGATTTACAAATGCAAAAATAAATCAATAGTGCCATAGTGCCAAATCTACTCCTAGGGAAACCCCCATAATATAATTCATCCCCCATATATTATATCAAGTGCATCATGGCTAAAAGAAAAATTAAATGTAATTTAATCCACTAAATAAAGAATACATTGCGCATAATAATAGCATTGGAAGCGCCAGTGAAATGTAATCTTTACACATACTACTATATGAGTGAGGCATGTCTGAGCAAGGCTTTCTGTTGAGCTGCTCCCTGCCACCAGGAGGTTGCTGGTTTATCTTCTGATTCTCCTCCATTCAGACCTCAACATTCCATGTATCCAAGAGTTTTTTGTTATCAACCCAGCCTTTTGATTCGAAAATCTCTTTCAGAGTGCCCATATGGATTGGCTCTTGCTTAGATTATGCACTTCTGAACTTGAACAGTCAGTCAACTGGCATGTCTTGTATATGTTATTATTCGCTGTCAGTCTATGCCCCTGTCTGATTTTCATCCTGTTTTCCAGATGGGTGGCCTGTAGATTTCTGGCACTGGAAAATTTCTGCACCTCAAACACAATAGTACTAGTATAATACAATAAAACATATTATGGTGAATGCAAAAGATTATGATGAATTAAGATGCACATCAACACAAAGGACTAGATGAATACGTGCATTGCACAATAATTATCACAACACAAATGTATACAGGATAATGGCAGTTGTATGTCCAAAAAAGGATATACAGAGTTACAAGCACAATATAGCCAAGGGTTCCCTTCTCAAGGCCCCCAAAATCTCCACAGTGATGCACAGGTGCAAGTAACCAGTGCAGCAATAAAGCTATAGAGGCAGCTATGTGGAGATCCACAAAACACAACCAGTTGGTGGGCCTTGAGGAGAGGGTTGGGGAACACTGGTATAGCCCGAGCTGGGGATGTGGCCACGGGCCGTAAAAGAGGTGCCACAGGAGCCCCAAGTGCTTTAAAAAGCAGCAACCACCAACCTAGAGTGTATAATTCCCTAAGGGCGGTGGTCTCCCTCTTTATGGGGCATCACAATTTGGGATACCCTTATGTGTGAAAGCCACCAGGATTGCTCAAACAACTCTCTTTTCCACCAATCCCATGGCATAAGTGTGCGCTGCATTGTTAATCATTTTTATCTGTGTATACCTGCACCAGCCAATCAGAGAAGCCTGGGTGGTGTGGCCAGTAGCTCGCTTTCCATTCAGCTTTACTTGCTGCTCTGAGTTCAGAGAGGCAATGTAATGCGCAGCGCTAATTGGGCGGCGGCCAGGGTAATGCGCCGTGGCAGTAAAGGAAAGGTGGGTTTACTGGCGATCTAGGGAATACGCACAGTGGGCAAGGATGCTCTATGCAGGAGGAATAAAATCTGGGATAGTGAAAGTTCCTCTTTAAAATACCAATTTATATGATCAAAGTTTATTTAGCCATTGAAGCCAACTGTGAAGCTTTAATGTAGGGATCACCAACATAACTCATGATACATCCGCCATGTGACTGTTTGATATACAGGTGTGTTCAGGAACATGGTCAGAGCTGAGTGCAAGACTGGAGAAAAATCACCCTGCAGAAATGTCTTGAGGGATCAGCTTGTGCCAGGCAATTAATTTATGAAGCAGGGGGATCCACAGTTAGGCCCACCAGATGAGATCATTCTTGGGGCAGACTCTTCAGCTAAAACACAATTAGATTGTGACTATTATCTATATAATTATCTATTATCTATCTAAATTGTGAATATAAAATCTTGACCAAAATAGCAAATGTAATTTACTGAATAAAATAACAAACTCAAAGAACACTCCAGGCATGCAACATGTTTTAGATTTGGATCTCTTGTACTGCCCTGATACTGGCCTTGAGTTAGTGTCTGGAACCAAATGAAGGATCCTTTTGTGGGCTAGTCTGAAACTGGGGTGAACCACATGCACTCTACAAATCAAGTTTTGGGGGCTGGGCAAGATTTGCATGCACACTGAACTGCCAGGTGTGATGCTTCCAAGCAGGGTTGGACAGTATGACTTCAGTATGGGGCTATGAAGAGGGGGCCCAGGTAGGCATCCCTGATGGTAGTTCTGACCCGAGACCTGCTGGCTGCCACATTATTGCTGCCAGGATTAAAGATGAGTGGGGGAACCCCCCCCCCCCATCTTGTTTGCCTTGTGGCCGATTTATACTAAGGCCCTATCCATTACAAATGGTTTATGGGGGGCAGCCTCTATACATCATAGATTTTGCCTGGTCCCCCATAACCTATGATGTAGCAGCGATGCCCATTCTTTGAACTTCAATATGGTTTGAATATTTTGATAAGCCTGGCTGCATTGGGTTTAAATTAGAGACCAAGCCGTCCCACATAGGTAATGAGGGGGGCCCCAGACATGAATGTCTGTATGGGCCCCAAAAATGTAAGATGGCGATCCTGCTTTCAAGTGCACCATTGCTTGTATTGTTTGGAACAGTATCCAGTTGTTTCCTTTTCTGCATATATATGTTATGTTATATGGCTTCTTTCATCTATTCACATAGAATGTGACTCCTAATCAATTCTCAGCTGCGATGGTGGTAAGAAAGGTTGGGGACCCCTGCTTTATTACATGGTGGGGGGTCAATAAATGATTACAAAGGACCTTGAGCATGTAGTCAGCTTAGAAAGCCAGCATCTTCCTTTAATAAAAACCGATAGCAGAAAGCAATTGTGTGACGCCATTAAAGTAATTGTGGTGGCAGCAAAATCCAGAGAAGGATAATTTTCACTGGAAGCACGCTCATCTGGAAAATCCAGCTTATATTTTTTTCCTCTGCCTTAGACAATGATTTTTGGTTCCATACACAATGCAAAAAACATCCAGAATAAAAGTCCCATCCCAGAACTGCACCACATTATGAATATTTACACATTTTGCAGTTGCAGGCTGTCATGCTATTGTATAGCAATTGTCCTTCTGCTTTATGTGACCTTAAGCTCATCACAGAGTTTCTCTGTAGTCCCCCCACGCCTGCCTCCATTACTCTGTGTTGTGTCAATTCATATGGATAAAGCAGTGATTACCTGCGTGACTGACTACAAAATTGAAGCAGAAAAGCCAAATTTAGAGCCACCCCTTCTCCTGCTAAGTCTGATCTGAGAATTAAAAAAAAAAATCACCCGATCTCTAACCTCCGGGCTTTAGACTTGGATCTGGACATTGTATCTTCACTCTATTAAGCAGCCACAGCACAGGGGATCATGATGAATTGTAAGTGATCTAATGGCAGCTGCAGTCTGACTGATGCAGCGACTGGGTGATAAAACAAGTCACTAGGAAAGAGTTAACACCTGGGCGATTGATCTGCACAAAATGGGCTAGGGTAAGTACTTAAAATAATAACAGAAAACTAAAAAAAAGAGAAATAAATACATACATTAATACAAATTAATTATATTTTAATTTTTCACAGGTGTTGGAGGCCAAATTGTGGGGCTGGGAGGGCAGCTGGGCGATTGCCCTGCACAAAATGGGGTAGGAAAAGTTATCAGAATAATAACTGAACAAACAAAAAAAAGAAATACATACATACATTAATACATCAATCAATATATACATAAATGGATAAATAATAACAGGCTGATTCATTATTAGCGGCAGGTAGCGACAGATGAGCGTCTGTAGCAGGCATTTCAGAGCGCCCGCTAGTAGTCGCTGTGCTCGCCCGTGGTTCGCTAGTTCAGAGCGACTCAGTCATTGAGTCGGAGTACATTGTGAGGAGTCGCTAAATGACCAGTACAGCGCTGTATGGGAGCGAATGTTAGCGACTGGTCAGTGCGACCGACTCACAGCATATTCATCACACACCACCGGCGCTCAAAAATGCTTCTCTGAAGCCCAGAGCGCCGGAGGCTGTGTGATTAAAGGCTGTTTTTGCACACATATCCACCAGTAACAAAGCGAAAACATATGGAATTACGTTGTTATAACATTGTAACATGAACACATTAATGCCAGACCTGTAATATCAATTCTGCATAAATATATAAAAAATGAAAAAAGTGTGAAAAAAATGGCTTTTTCTATGCTTTTCCAGGAGAGGTCACAACATTATTTGAGATTTTTTTTTTAAATAATAAAACCCCCCTGTTTAAAGAGAAGTAAAAGAACATCCATTGAAATGTATGGGAGAGAGACACATAGCGAGAGGTAATACGTGGTGCTCTGCAAGGCTGACCGTGGCGACTTGTTACTCCTCCTCCTGTTGTCCTAATAGCGAGGATCCAGCAGGGTGGTTACCCAGTAGTCAGCACTGGTGACTAAGCAGAACACTCTGTGGTCATTGCGCAGGCACTGGAGCACGTAGTGACTCATGTAAGACTGCGCTGAATCAAGGAGAAGCTGTCCTCAGTATCTCCTTCTCCTCCTGCTCCCCCCTTCAGCCATGCTCCAGTGATGCCTGTGAGCGATGCTGGGTGCCACCCTGCTGCAAGAGAAAGTCCTTCTCCTCCCTCTACTCCTCCTCTGAATCATCCAAAACAGTCCTGGCTGGACAGTGGTGTACCTGGCCGCTGTCGGCCCAGCAACTCACCCTGCGAGCCTTGTGTACACTCCCTGGACACCTAGGAAAATGGGCCTTCCTCCTCTGCTTCCATCACATCCTCTGCCATGGCCTGAAGGTTTTTTTCCAGCAGGCAAAGGATGGGGATGGTAGTGCTGACAATGGCATCATCAACGCTGTACTGGAAGCAATGCAGAACCACACAAATGTCCCTCATGGAGGCCCACTCATTGGTGGTGAAGTGCTGTTGGTCTTCTTCACTTCTACTCACCATGGCATTTTGGAGCTGAAACTCCACTATTGTCTGCTGCTGCTCACACACCCTTTCCAGCATATACAACATGGAATTCCACCTGGTGTGCAAGTTGCATATGAGTCAATGGGTTTCTCTGAGTCCAAAGTTCCTCTGCAGTGCAATTAGCCAAGCGGCAGCAGGGTGGAAACACCAAAAGTGCATGTTACACAGTTTATGCAGCAGCTCCGGCATCTCTGGATAACGGGCCAGAAAGCTCTGCATCACCAAGTTGAGCACATGTGCCAGGCAGGGGATGTGCGTCAACCCATTTTGGCCCAAGGCTGCTACAAGGTTACTAACATTGTCGCATGCCACCTTGCCAGGCTTCAGGTGCAATGGCAGAGCGAAGATTTAGCAGCATGCTGCCATTTCCCCGTGGTAGTGCTCAAATTGGTGGTGCAGGGTCTGCGCTGACTTCTTGAGGAGGAAGCAGAAGAGGAGGCAACAGGAGACACCAACAGGATATGCGGCACAGTGCTTCCCGCTTTAGTCCCAGCCACCACTACACTGACCCAATGGGCAGCTAGAGAGATGTAACGTCCCTGCTCATGCTTACTTGGCCTTGTGTTAGTGGTGATGTGGACACTGGAACTAATGCCATTGCCCAGTGCACATCTTATTTTTTCCACAACCTGTTGGTGCAGGGCAGGGATGGCCTGGCGAAAAAAGTAGTGGTAGTTGGTGACGGTGGTGGTGCTGCTGGTGCTGGAGGTGGTGGTGGTCCTACATCCTCCCTTTGGGGGTAGACAGGTAGCCCTGTTGTTGGGGAGGTAGTGCTAGAGGCTGACACAATTAAAGCAGCAGATGGAGACTCAGATGTTTGGAAGTTTTTCAGGTGTTTTTGCCACTGCTGTTGTGTGTGTGTGTTTTGTTTGCAGATGTCTGGTCATGCACGGGGTGTTGAGATTATTAGTACTTTTCTCTCACTTCAGGCACAGTGTGCTCATGACCTGTGTCTTGTCCTCTGTGCACTGCTTGAAAAATGCCAAGCTGGTGCTTTGGTGTACTCAGTCCCTGAGCTTGGTGGCCAGTAGTCACAACATGCTGACCGCTGATGGTTTCCACCCTTCTTCTTTTTCTGCTGGCTGTCTGCGACTTTGTGACAACTAACTCTTCCTCCAGTCCATGTTGGGTCTAGGACCTCATCATTACCCCTGGCATCATCTTACACCCACTCCTCCCTGCTAGCCTCCCTCTCAGCCTCAACATTGCAGAAAGCCCAAGTGGCCTGAACAAGTATTAACTTCAGCCTCCACACCACGCATGACTAAGAGCCGTATGGCTTGAAACGCGTCACAGGTGCCATGCCATTTCTGCTGCAGCTGGGCCAACTTTGCTGCTTTCGCGATTTTTTGATTGATTTTTCCACATGGGCTGATTTTAAATATATTTAATAAAAGCTAATTTTTTATGGAAAGCTGGACAAAACACTGAAATAGACTCATCCTCTAAGTTGTTGGGCATCTGGAAAACCCTAGGTCTGCAGTTGAGGCAGGGGCTAGTGGATGGCCCACGGTTTCCCAACTAGGAGTGTCATCATAGAGCATTAGTGACTCCATGACTTGTGACTTGGATGACCTTACTGATTTAAAAGGGGTGGGGTGGAGGGCTCAGCACTCTCGGCAGAAGTGGAGTGGGTGGAAGACAATCCCATGGAACTGGTAATACTGTGTGCCAGATAATTTATGACTGCCTCAATTTGATCTGGCCTCAGCACTCTGCCAGTAGTATTGGGACCTACAAAAATGTCCTCCAAACCCTGGTGCCTGCTTGTACCAGAAGCTGAAGCTGACAAGGATGAAACACTTACTCTTCCTGCAGCACCAGTTCCATTACCAGAAGCAGAAGCACCACAGCCATGTCCCTGTCCCTTATTTGCTGCTGTCTGCATTGTTATGCAACCCCAAACGGACTATTAAAAAAAACTGACAGGAAAATGACCCTTAAGTGCCCTGAACAATTGGATACTCCACTAACAATTGGTATTAACAAGTAGTGACACCCAAGTGGCCTGAACAATTGGAATTAAAGAGTAGTGACACCCAAGTGGGTCGCGCAAGTAGTATTAAACAGTAGTGACACACAATTGCCCTGAACCAGTTTATTCTTCACTAATTATTGGTATTAAATAGCAGTGACACATAAGTGTCCTGAACAATTGGTATAAAAGAGTAGTGACACCCAAGTGGGTCGAGCAAGTGGTGTTAAACATTAGTGACACACAAATGTCTTGAACCAGTGGATACTCCACTAACGAACGATTGGTATTAAAGAGCAGTGACACGTAAGTGGTCTGAAGAGTTGGTATTAAAGAGTAGTGACACCCAAGTGGTTTGAGCAAGTGCTATTAAACATTACTGACACACAAGTGCCCTGAACCAGTGGATACTCCACAAACAATATGTATTAAAAAGCAGTGGCACACAAGTGGCATGAAAACGTGGTATTAAAGAGTAATGACACCCAAGTGGTTTGAGCAAGTGATATTAAAGGATAGTGATCCCCAAGTGGTTTGGGCCAGTGATATTAAAGAGGAGTTATACCCAAGTGGTTTGAACAAGTGGTATTAAAGAGTTGTGACACCCACTAGCCCTCACTTCAGCCGCTGTCCCTGAATAAATGTCCTGAAAAGGATAACAGCATGCTTGAAAACAACCTTCCTAGCCCTCACTCCAGCCGCTTACCCTGAATAAATGTCCTGAGAAGGACAATAGCGTGCCTAACAACAACCTATCCAGCCCCCACTCCAGCGCTGTCCCTGAAAAAATGTTCTGAGAAAAACAGCAAACAGCCCTATCTGTCCCTTAGCAGCAGCAGCCAGCACCTCTCTCTATGTACTGCAGAGCGCTCTGAGAGTGCTGGAAGACAGACCCCGCCTTTTATACGGCCGCATCCCATGTCCTGCCTGGCCAAGAATAAGTATGGCTGTGGTTCCTAGGGCAGAAAGAAGGCTGATTGGTCAGTCAGGTCTGCTCAACTCTACAAGTCATCCATAATCCCCACCATTGGACGCTCAGAAGCCAAACATAGAGTAGGACAGTGATGATAGCACTGATAAGTGTGGTAAAGTCCCAGTTCAGGGTGCAACAAAAGGCATTTACCTGCCAGCCTGCCAGACTCAATCCAACAGAGCCCGGCAGGCTCCACTGCCAGCATGCTTCTACCTTGACCTCACTACAGATCTCTGCTGTCAATCATGGGGAAGAGGACTCCTTCATTCATTGGCGGCAGTAAAAGGCGCATCAGCACGGGACAGCCCACAGAACTCCATGGGATTACGTCTGCAGACTTGCAGGTAAGTGCCTGTAGTTTTTTTTTTTGTTGCAGCCTGGACAAAGAAATATAGTAAGGTCCCAGATAATGTAGAGAATAAAAATTCTATTTTATCATCTAGTGCAAGCAAACAATTAAGGCCATGAAAAGAGACACATTAAAGCAGAACAGAACCCTGGATGGCTGGTCCTGGAATCTAAAAGATCAATGGCCTTCCCCTTAGGGCATCAGGATGCCCCACTGTGTGAACTCCCACCCCCCACCCCCCCGGATTGCCAGAAAACTCATCTTTGCCCTGGCTCCCACATCATCAGCCACATCCCCAACATCTCTGGACTGAGGCACATTCTGGGCCCAGCAATTCAGATTGTGCCTTTGTCTAAAGGGAAAGTGGGGATGGGCCTCTCCTGCTTCCTATTCCCGAGCTCTGTGTCGAAATAGAGCCCTATGCCAGGCATTATTATGCATGGCATCCAGAGCTTAATGGACATGTGCATTGTGGGACCAGGGAAAGGTCAGGAGGGTTTCATACAGCGAGGCATCCCAAATCATGTTCCCCCCAGGGACGAGGATCAAAATGCGGGATAGTGAAAATCCATTAATGTACACCCAGTAGGTAGTAAAAATCCACTAATGTACACCCAGGAGGTAGAAAAATAAAGTGCAATAGGTAAATAAAGTGCAGCAGTGCAAATATCCAAAAAAAGTAGATCAAAAATATTCTGATACAAAAAAAATTCTATCAAAAAATCCAAATTAACAAATACGTTTTTTCTCTATCAAACTACATCACCCAGAAGCATTAGCACAGTCTCCCTTGGGTGAATATACATCATCTTAGAGATGTTTGTAGCATACCATAAAACATTCCTTTCCACTCCCCACATATGTTTCGTTACCTCAGTATGTTTACTTCCTCAGGGAGCAACAGGATAGAGAACAGGAGCCTGCAGGGCTCCGATGGATTGAGTGTCTGTGGGCTTCCAGGTTTTTTTTTGCAGCCTGGACTATCCCTTTAGGTCCCCTTTAATGAATCAAAACATAGATAATTAAAAAAGTTTCATGTGACTATATTAAGATCTCTATTAGTCCCTAGCAGAGAAAGGTGAATTTAATGGAATTGGCACTGACAATCAAAGTCAGGCAAGATATTAGACAACCATGTCATCCTCACCCAGACACAATCATGATAAGACCTGTGTGACTAAAGCTTGCCATCTACTGAGGAAAAACTCTCCGGGAGCAGCGGCTCTATCAAACGCTGATCCTGCCATCGCTGTCCCCAATCGCACACCATTGTCAGCCAGCAACTGCAATTGGGCTGCTTAGAAAATCCTCTGATGACTGCTCTGCTCTGCTCAGCTCTGACATATCTCCTCATAGGCAGTTAGAGCATAATCCATTAGATTGCAGCCTCCTCTGTGGCCCAGAAAGTGCTATATAATAAGTCACAACTGTATAAATATGTCAAATCATTAAAATGAATAAAAATGCCTTCAGTTATTCAGGGCAATGCCAGTGAAAGAAGTTAATTAGATTGAGTAGACATTCGGTTACAACATTGACACATAGCTTTTGCTTAATTAAAATTTGGATTCAGTCTGGGACCTCCTGATTCCTGTCATTCCTGTCATTCCTGTAAACTAAAAGTCAGTGTTTTCTCAGATTCTCAGATTCTCAGAAGCGTTGTTTCTAGAGACGGCCAAGGCACAGCCAAGCCTTAAAGTCCAGTCAAAAAATCAAAGCTTAGTAAATTGCACCCATAAAGCCACTCTTTGGCAGTCAGTGACATACGATTGAGAGGGTTTAACACATTACAGATGTTTGAAATAGCAGGCAGATTCTGCACTCTTAAACATACATGGCAGCAGCCATCTTGCTGCACACATAAAGGAAATGTTTCTGAAAAATCGAGTCTCTCAGTCAAATTTTCCTCATAGCTCTGTGCAATCATCTCTTACTTCTAGTATTTTTTATTAGTAGGCCTTCAGCAGTAATAACTAATCATTGAATAAAATACGTTGTATACACTGTATCCCACCACCATAGGGATACATTGTAACAGCTTTCCTCACACAGATGTCTTTTGCTACATTAGCTGTTTATTCAGTGTTTGTGTGGGTGAAAAAAGGCCGGCAAGCTTCTCCTTTTTTATGAGGCAAATATCTCTCTCAATTTGGTGTGAATTGCTGCTGGCACAGCACCCCCCCCCCCAATTCTCATGTGTAAGCAGGACTATCAGGTGTGTGGCAAGATGGCTGCCCCCATGTAATTCAAGGGTGATTAATCTTTATGCTATTCACTAGCATCTGCACGGGGTTAAGCCCCCTCAAACTGCTTATGCCACTGATAATTTACGAAACTTTTTTTTTTAATGTAATGTTTAAACTGGACCTTCACCCTAAATTGGAGTCTAACTGTTCCCCCCACCCTGTACATACAGACTGCTCAAAATAAAAAATAATCCTATCTGCATCTACTGCATTTTCTGAGACTTTAAACATCCAAGATGGCAGTCCATGGAGGTGCAGACTGCCTGCAAACAGGAAGTGTCCTCTGACTGTGCCCCTGTGCATTCTGGGATTGCTGACCTTTTCCTGACCCAAGCTCTGCACAGCTATAACCCACCTCCCCCTGTACTTTTGACCCCTCTCCTCTCCACAGTATGTGATGCTACTGAGCCAAGATGGCGGCGCCCGTATCCTATAATGCTGAACAGAGTTACATGCCAGAGAGGGAAAGAATAAAAAGTGACTAAAAACTTTAAATATATTAATTTTAGATGCTGGGGAATAGTTTTTTAAGGGTTTGGGCTTCTCATTAAATGATGCTAAAGGTCCACTTTAAATAATTTGTTCTTTACATTTGCAAAGCTAAATATGGTGCTGAATTGAGGAAAGAAATCAAGAGAAAATTTGGTTTCTCACAAAAAAAGGGAGAAAACGTTGCTGAATCAGCACTTTAGGCCAGGAGATGCCCTGTGCAAAATGTCAGGCGGGTGCCCTCATACAGTCACACACAGCCAAAAATGGAAACAGATAAAGAGAAAGAATTAGAAGAGGGATGGAGGGAAACTGAAGAGGAGGGAGAGGTAATGGAAAAGGGAGAAAGAGAGATGGAGGGAGGGAAATAAAAAATGTGAGACAGAGGAAAAGAGAATGGATAGAATGAGGAGAAAAAGATGAAATAAGATAAATGTGGAGAGATATTGAGGAAATGTGGAAAAATGGAAACACTTGAGGCATTATGGAAAATGAGAAACAGAAGTAGAGAAAAGATAGGAGGGGATGTGTTGAGACAGATAAAGAAGGGAATGTGGTAAAGAAAGGGAAACAGAAAGAAGGTGAAACGAGGAGACAGGGACAAGGTGTAACAGAGGAACAAAACAAGAATAGGATAATGATGCATGCAGGCCATCTATCTTATTTTATGTATTTTGTACTAAATACAGTATTAGGGTGCACCAAGAGACCACTTGGTCTCAAAAGGTATCTGAGAAAGAGGGCTAGGGTGGCGGGGGGCGTTCGCTGTTTGTCTGAGCCTCGCAGCTTCCGCCAGATTGCGTTGGTCCCTGTGTGCCGTATATTCAATGCAATGGAGGGACGGGCCTGGAGGCTCTGAGCGTCATATCGTTCGGCCATGCTGCGCGGGAGAGAAGGTGAGTGCCTGCTTTTTCCCACTTTAGGGACAGATGAAAGTTTCCCACTTCTCTGTTCAGCATAGTTTCTAGAGAAAGTAGGACTCTTTTGGTGGTCTATACTGTAATATTGCAATAGCAATATTTAATTCTTTGTAAAACGTAGCACTTTGGATTCATACCACTGTTCAGTCTTTGGCAGGTGGGGGAGCGGAAGATCCGCCACCCCCACATCATCATCACAACCTTGCCACTGATGTATGTGGGTCAGGAGGTACACCTATGTGTTGCGGGTGGATTACTGGACATGGATATTCAGCAAGATCAGTTGGCAGATCCAACATCAATAGTGTATTTATTTAAACCTGTATATAGCTAAATGCAAATTATCTATAACTGAAGACAAAGACAGGCCAAAAATGGCACCCCCCCAACTGTTGCCAGGCCCCCTTTGGGTGCCCCCTGACCTGCTGCACCCAGGGAAAATGCCCCTCTGCTCCCCCCCTAGCTACGTCCCTGCACTTAACTATCGGCACATGTCTTGGTCGGCTCAGCTTTTATCGTCTGTTGTATGTACGGATTTTAAATGGATTTATTAAACACAGGACTTTTTACGTGGTATGTGACGGCACATCCTTTGTGTCGCTGTCGGGAACCCCTGAACTCGGGCCCCAGTTCAGCGGCTGTCTCTCATTTCCCTACCTAAAGAAAGTGATAAATTAAAAAAATAGAAAAGTGTAGCGTGAAGATGTATTCAGCCCCTTGTAATCTGATACAGGGGCAGACTGTCTGTAGGACATACCCGGCCAAATCCCGGGAGGCGGGAACCTGGGAAGGCCACGACTTGTGGGACAGATGCGGGAGAGCGGGCGGTGGTAAATGCGGGAGGGTGCGTGGCGACCGGTGAGCTGGCCCCTGAGCACTACCTGCATAATAATAAGGCAGTGGGTGGGCAGATAACCTTATGCCTGCCTGCCGCCACTGCTGTTGCTGCAGCCATCGCCATTCACACACACAGGGACTGGGGAGCGCCGGTAATTACAGCTGTAATTAAAGCAGATATGCTGGTGGGAGTGTGTGCATCATTTAGATTATTAATGGGGATGCCATTGAGGCCAGCGCATGCGCCATGGGATTGGTAGGTTGGAGACCAGTGGTTTCAGTGGGGCATCCCAAATACCCAAGGGGAAGGCTTTCACCTGGCCCTGAAACTCTGGTTTGTGCAAGGTCTCAATCCCCTTTGAGCAATCTGGTCCACTACAATGACAGCAAAACACATGCATTGACATTTGCTGCTTTGCATTTTTCATTGAACTGAGTGAATTGAGGGCACAAATGTACAGAATAAGTAATCCAGAATGGATTTTCTTGATCAATGACGGGTGCTCCCCAGGATGAAGTCATAAATAACAACCGCATTTAGCGAGTACAAGCTTGCATGTTTTTTTTTTATCACAATCCTAATCACCATGTAATGTCCAGGGTTAACTTCAGGTCACCCTTCAGGAATTAGCATACTGTGGACAGGAATCAGCAGATTGTGTACAAGCATGTCTCCCTATACTCACATTATTAATTACCAAGAAACACAGAGCTAGTCTCTAACTGATGAATGCTGTCCTCCTGTACTGAGGCTCTGGACACCCGCCATTACCAAAATTATGCATTTTTCACATTTAGGTGCATTTCAGTAGTTTGTCTATATCCCTGAAATAATACATGTTGACCTACCACTACTGAAGCAGAATGCCAGTCTGTTGATCCACAGTGCCCCCCCAGTACTGAACCTTCCCCCACTGCTAGTCATACCTCTAGGAACACATATCCCCTTAAAATATCTCTACTGCATTAAAACATTTCTGGATACCACCAGGGAACATCTCCACCTCAAAATCCACCCAAGAGCCCTGTTTGAGTGTTTGAAGTGAATTTCCTTTCAAAAAGAAATCAAAGTTTAGTAAATTGCTCCCCTAAACCCCCCCTCTCACAATTAGTGATAGAGGCTATTTGAGTGAGCTTAATACCATGCAGATGTTGCGGAATAGCGTGTAGATTCTATGCTACTGAATCACACTGTCGCAATCATCTTGCCACAATTTCGACGTACCCAATACTATAGTCAAAGTGACCCTAAATCTTTTTAAAATAATGCATTAGCTTTAGCCAGATGCAACCACTTCTCACTGCCCAGGAAGTTCTTAAAACATTGTATAAACATTGTAAACAACTGTTGAAATGCTCTGTAGCAGCAGAGGCCATTGACTTACATTAATACATAGTTACAAACATCCCCTCCAGCAGCTGGTGGCACAGAACGTGAGTGTGTGGAACATAAAGGACATGCTGATCCCTTGGTGTGGGCTGTTTATAGCAAAACTCCCACTCACTGTGTGGAGAAACAATATCACACAGGTATACTTCACGCTGATCTTTACAGCTGGCTAAAGAAGGATTTTATCTCCTTCTTACATTCTATGCGGAAACAGATAAAATCTGTCTGGTAGCTCCCAGTCCAATTGCAGTGTAAATGTGTGCTAGTAAAGCTCCCCCCCCCCCCACTCATCACTTGTGTAAGCAGAGCTTGCAGGTGTGATACAATATGGCTGCTCCCATATCATTCTAGGAGTACAGCTCTTCCACAAAATCTGCATGGAGATAATCCCTATCAAACAGCATATGCCACTGATCATCAAAGGGGGCTTTAGGGAAGCAAATTATTAAACTGTATTTTCTTGACTGCAGTTCTGCTTTAACTGCAGTTTCTACCATAATTGTGACATACACTGCAAGCAGCTACTGCTTGTCATTGTATTACTTGCCATTTGTATTACTGAAGCCTGGGCATACGAGGCAGGCAAAGCGACGTACAAGCACATTGCTCAGAAGGCTGTAGTCTTAAGACTATTGTACAAGTTCCTACTGAAGCACACTGCTAAGCAGTATCACTATAAGATGATTGATCACCTGCACATGTTCGCAAAGTTAAAAATGTAACAGAGAAAAATAGGGCAGCCCAAAAAGCGTGCTTTAGGATCCAACGGTGAGGCAGTAAGTGATGGTTGAGCCCTGTAGATAAGGGGTGCAAACATGCAAACAGTTTACTGAAGGCTAGCATTTGACTTAAAGTGGACCAACACCCAGGGGTGATCGGCCCGGGAATCTATAAGATTCCCGGGCCGATCACCTCCCTCACCGCAGGACATCCGAGATCGGGATGTCCCGCGGGGTGAAACCCCCCCAAAAAAACCTTACCTTATCGGCGGCAGCTCCCACGCGCCCCTCTAGATGTGCGCGCGCCCACGCCCGCCGCTTGTGAATGGCCGGCGCGCGCGCGCGCCCTGTAAGAGTGACGTGCGGGAGGCGGCAGCGGACGCGCTGTCTTGTCCGTCGCTGTCACCCGCTTGTCCGTCGGCGGGGATTGGACGGCGCGGTCACGTGGGAGCGTGGTGAGGTGAGTTTTTGGGGCTTTCTGGGGGGTTTCACACAGCGGGGCACCCCCAATCGGGGTGCCCCCCCGAAGTGGGCCAAAACCCAGGATAGTCAAAATCCTGGGTGTTGGTCCACTTTAAAGCTTTGTAAATGCTTTTATGTATATACAAAGTTGGCATCAGTGAGGTGGGCAGAGGTGAGTAGAAGGGGGCAGAGGTGAAGTGAGCACAAATAAAGTAGAAAGAGGTAAGCAGAGGTGAGGTAAGCAGAGGTGAGATAGGCAGAGATGACATGGGGTAAATCAGAGAGAGCTAGGAAGAGTCTACCTAGGGATCCCCAGACACACCCAACACTTCGGGGACTAGTGACAAACTTCCCTCTATTCGCCAGTTGCTTGCACTGCAGACAAGGTAATCTCTGCACTCCAATAACCTCAGCCAGTCCCCTGAACAAGGGAAAATTGGGATGGAATGTTGCCTTGGTCTCCAGTTGGGGCTGTGGATCAATTGAACCCCAATGGTGCCCTCGCTTAAACCGGACCAACAGTCTGGCACATTTGGAAAAGAAAGGTAGCAGCCATTTTGGAGCTTCCTCTCGCAACTGACATAACTGAAATGCACACTAACAGGAAGCCCAGCACGACTTCCTGTTTACAGGTGGCCTGCAAGCCCATGAGCGGCCATCTTGTTTTTAAAATTTACTCCAACAGGCATTAGAAAAAGGTAAATTATTTTTTACATGCAGGGATCTAAATTGCCCTGGGGAGGGATGCAAATGAGCTCTGTTTGTTGTGTGGGTTTGATTTAGTTCATTTTTGACTGTTAATCCGCTTTAAGTGAATGTCTTATGAAGTTTGATTGCACTATCACTAAATAAAGTTCAAGCAGAACCCAGGTGCAAGATATATTTCCTGGTTACTGTCTGGTTTACCCTGAACTATCCTCATTAAAGCGGTACTTCACTCTCTTTCTGCTTTAATTATACAATACAACTGACACTAATAACCTGGCTCATAACTGGAAAAATGGGTTTAAGAACTTTATAGAGGAAATTGACTTAAAAGATTATAAAAGAAAAGGGGCTTTATCACTGTATCATGCTGGCGCAGAGGTGTATATCATATTGCCTACTGCGGTCAGTGACACCTACAACAACTGCACCAAAGCCCTAACAGATTACTTTAACCCTAAACAAAATATTAGATATGAGAGGTACAAGTTTGGGATTGCCACCAGTTTCCACAAGAATCCATGGACAGATATGTCACACACGAGAAAACTAGCGCAAGGATGTGCATTGGCTGATGAGGAAATTATAACACAAGTAATTGCATCTTGCACATCATCCACCATAAGGTGCAAAGAATTACAGCAAAAATACTCTCAGCATGATCTCCTTAACATGGTCTTTGCCATAGAATTTTCAGTTTATCAGGCCACTGTCATGGAAAAGGGTGATGAGCTACATCTACATAATCTGTTGCATAAAGCTACACCAGAGAAACACATACAAAAGAAAATAAAATGCTGCAGATGTGGGAAGGACACAAACAAGTATCCAGTTCCAGACCAGACATGAACTAAATGTAGAAAAGAGAACAATTCACAATTCAGCAACTGTATGTATATCAGCAATCATTAAGGGCCTGATTTATCAAGCACTTCTGCCAGACGTGCCACATCAGGGCAGAGTAGTAAACAATATTTTTTCACACGTGCACTACAAGAAGCACATTTACTGAAATATTAGCAGTGCCACAACATTCTTAAAAATGTATAAATCATATTTTGCACTACTCTAATTTGCACCAACATGGCATTGTTTGGCAGAAATGCTTGATAAATCAGGCCCCCAGTCACCTTTAACCCTCAAATGTCAAACATGTGAAATCTACAGGCTGCTTCTCCTACCATTCAGCGCCAAGCCTATAGATTCTATTTGCTTACATTCTATTTCCAGCTAGAAAAAAAAAGCTGTGACAGTTTGCTCATCCCGATGACATCAGATCAACTGGTATAAAAGGCCCCTCCCTGCAGCAGAGGACACTGATCCTCTGCCCCGCCCCCGGCTTCTGCCAATCACTTACGGTTGTCAGGAGCAGTGATCGGATGGAATGGGACAGCTGCAGTGGAAGGAGGTACCGTAAGTAGAAAAAAATAATAAAGGACTTTTTTGTAGATGTGTTTTTTTTTACATTTAAACCTTTGTGAAATAGTAAAGAGTCCTTGACGTCCTTATACCATTTCAAAGGGCAGGATTGCCAGCAAGCGTGTGTCTTGTCCTAGTCCAAGACACACGCTAGTCCCATCACCTGCAGAAGAGCCATGCGGGTTGGTAGCAGCTGGCCCTGGTGTATCAGCCCACATACAGTAACTCGTGCAGACCAATACAGACCAACGCCCTGTACGGTTGGTTACAGCCGCTGCTGCCTCTAAGTGACAGTCTGGGGGGGGGAGGGCATTCAGAATGCTGGAGCCCCCAGAACAGCTGGAAATGTCACCCATATCCTTGGTCCAGCAACGAGAATCCAGCAACTTGATTGGTTGCCCAGGGCTCACGGCCGCGGAATATCTAGCCCGCGTGAACATCATTCCAATCCTGGCGCAAGATTACGGAAATTCTGGGGGTTATATGGGGGAGGACTCCAGCATTCTGGATGCCCCCCCAGACTGTCATTCAGCGGCAGCGGCGGTGGCCAACACCCGAGTGGGGGACTCCATGCCATTAAAAAAAAAGTTTACAGCTTGATAGTGTGCATAGTAGTTTAAATTTATTTGAAAAACTCACAAAGCACTCTTTATCTCATCTACTGATACATAGTGTAACCACGTTCCACGCTATTGGTCTCTCTGATTATAGTGGTTCCAGAGCCAAGAAACCCTGACAAGGAAATAATCTGTGTTGCCATGTGCCATTCAGCCAGAAAGACACATCTTTCCCACAATTAATGGCATCATCCATATGCTAAAGGTTACCATTAGCTAAAATTAAGTCCAGTTACTTGACAGCATTTGATATGCACACAGGCCCCCAAGATACAAATGGTTAACTTTTGGGGTCTGTTCAGCAGCAGAAATCTTTCAGGATAGGATAGTAAGAGAATTAGTATTCTAGTATTTGGCAAAACCCACATTTAACACAACCTTGCATTAGATTTTTTTTAAGTGCTTATCATCTCATGGATTAAAAGACATTTTTTCCCTGCCCAGTACCAGGGGCGCACCTGTTGGCTTGATGATGGTCCGGTTTTCAAATAGAACCAGGTTTTTCCACTGCCGAAGCCCAACGGAGGATTGAGATGAAGGTAAGCATTTCAGGCATTCTTGGGGTTATGTGCGGAAGTGCTCCAGCATTCTGGGTGCCCCCCCCCCCCGCTAGCTTGTCATATAACGGCGGGATTAACACTTTCATTGTGGTTTATAGGCATGGATCATTTGGTAGCATACTTGCTAAAACATTGTTCCACATGTCAGTGTGTTACTCCTTCCTCAAAGCCTGAACCTTTACAAAAGAAGTTTTGGAAGAAATAACAGTTTATATTCATTGTCCACTATATAATGACCACACATTCTGGTGACCACTGATGAATATTCAAGATATCTTGCAACTGCATTAATCTGATCAGCCTCAACTTCCTGAGGGGGAGGCCGATTAATTAATAGCGCCAGGTAGCGACAGATGAGCGCCAGTAGCGTGATTTTCTCAGCGCCAGCTAGTATTCGCTGTGCTTGGGCGGGGTTTGCTTGTTGACAGCGACTCAGTCGGTGTGCGGTAATGTTGAATACGGGCTGGGGGGTCGCTGTTTCACAGGTTCAGCGTTGTATGGGTGCGCCTGACAACGAATGGCCAGAGCGAACGGCCTGCTGCAGATTCATTAACAAATCACGCTTCGAATTTTTTCGCGCTGTGAATTCCTTGTTTAAACCCCAGAGCGCTGGTCGGCGATGGATTTAAAATAGTTTTTAACCCCCAAACAACCATATTTTTTGATTGTAAATTTATACAAGTTTTTATAAACATTTTGTAATATGAATACATTAATATCAGACCTGTAATATCAATTCTGCACAAAATCTTTTTTTTTTTTTTTTACCTTAAAAAAAAATCCTAACATTGCAGAAGTGGTCACAGAATTTTTGACATTAAAAAAAAAAAAAAAACATTAATAGCAATTAATTATGATTAATTAAAGATTGCTCCATTGAAATGCATTGGACATCGCCAGGGAGCGACAGGTCAGACCTGGCGCTGTGATGGGATTAGCAGCGGCGCTTTTCGTTGCAGTCGGCTACATGATGAATCCCGCGGTAGCTGTCGCTCTCGCCGGCGCTAGCCTCATTTAGCGTGATAAATGCGTCATTGTGGCCGACGCCGGGCGTACTTGAGTCGGTAGCCGCCGTTAGCTGGCGGGACCTGGCGCTCGTCAGACACTACCTGGCGCTATCGCTTGATGAATAAGGGCATTAGCCATCATTTTCTCAGCACTTGGATTACACGAATAGTAAAAACAGATAATAGGCCTCTGTTTCATAAATGTAAATTTGTACAACTTCCTAGTATCTCGGTTTTACCCAGAGGAAAACACTACTGGCCACAAGCCAAGAACTGTGAGATATATGCGCATTCTAGGGAAAGAGTTAAAGTGGACCAACACCCAGGGGGGATCGGCCCGGGAATCTATAAGATTCCCGGGCCGATCAGATCCCTCCCCGCGGGGCATCCGAAATCAGGATGTCCCGCGGGGTGAAACCCCCCAGGAAGCCCACAATCCTACCTTTTCCACGTTCCAGCGGCGCATGCGCGTCCGCCGCCGCCTCCCGCACGTCCCTCTAGCAGGGCGCGCTCCCGCGCCGGCCGTTTGTGAATGGCCGGCGCGGGTGCGCTCCCTGTAAGAGGGACGCGCGGGAGGTGGTGGCGGACGCGCTCTGCTTGTCCGGCGCTGCCTCTCGCTTGTCCGGCGGCGGGGATTGGCTGCATCGGTCACGTGGGAGCGGGGTGAGGTGAGTTTTCGGGGCTTTCTGGGGGGTTTCACACCCCCCAGTTTCACACCCCCCCACCGAAGTGGACCAAAACCCAGAATAGTCAAAATCCTGGGTGTTAGTCCAATTTAAAGCAGCTCATTTGGAGCACATACCACTGAAACATGCATTGCACAAATTGTTGTGGAACTACAGTGTGCCATATTGTGTGCCACATTCATCAACTAATGCTTCCCCTGCACAACCTTTTTTTTCAGTAGAACTCATTGCAGAGGGATACGTGATGTGACCACTCATGCAGTACCAGACAGGCCTACTTTGAAACAAACAGACTTAAAGTGGATGAAAACCCTCACGGCTGGGCCCTAGAATCTAAAAGATTCCAGGCCCAGCCGCTAGCCTACCCCCAGTGCATCCTACACTGGATGTGTGAAAGTCCCGGGGCTCCGGTGATCTTACCTGATCCCGGCAGCTCTTTCGGCACTGCATCCCCGGCTTCTCTGCGCCCATGCTCACTCCCCAGTTCTGACCCTTTTAGATGAGAGGACTTGGTACAGGAAGTGGGAAGAGGAAGGAGCTATGGTATGCTGTGGGCAGAGGGACATATCTGTTGCAGATATTTGGATGCAAAGATAAAAATAAAAGGAGTTGCTGTTAAATGTTCAGCTTGTGTGGCTGCATTTCATGAAGATTTTACAATATTATATGTACGGTAATATAACTGAGGAGGCTGCATATGTGCACCCAGAGCCTGTCCTGGGGGAAATCTCTGACACTAGAGATCCTTTCTAATCTACCCTCTAATCATACACTGAATTCAGAGATTGTCTAGAGTCATTATTAGCTAAATTGGATCTGTATTATACCAGCAGCCTCTGCCAGCCAGCGGGAGGATTATTGATCACACAAATTGAAAAATCTTGTCCACTTTCTATTGTTCTAACAGTTGAGATTAATATGGACCTTTAACTGTTTGCATATTTTTTAAAGTGGTTCCAAAATCTGAAAAGACTTAAAGTGGCTGTCCAGTCACATGAACACCACATCCAGCCTGCAAGACTGCTGCACACTGCTTAGAACATGGAAGTGCTGCTCCCTGTGGGGCAACAGGCGGACGGCCAGGCCAAATCTCAACACCGGACAGGCGTTCTGGCAGCAGAGTCCAATGTGACTGGACTTTCAGTTTCATATTAGGCCTATAGTGTCCCAATTTGAGATGACCTTTAATGTAAAATTAAAAAACAAGACCATTCATAGGCTAAAATACTTACTGACTTCCGGGTCCAGCAGCAACTGCCACCAGTATTCCGGTAGCAAATGCCTATGCCTGCCTTCCTAGCTTTTAAACTTCTCCCCAACAGTATTAAGACTTAGCACCACATTTTTAAAGCACTTCAAACCTCTTATAGCATGCATATTTAGTTACTTTAAAGAAGACCTCCAGCCACAAATACCAACAGCAGCCCTTTGGGACACCGCACCACCCCCTTCCCTATAACAGAATATTGAGTCCATGCAGGGCTGTGTTATACTGGCTAAAGACTCCTATCTCCACATTCTATGTCCCTCTGGTGCATGGATACACAACCTGCTGCACCCCTAAGGAATTGGAAAGCAGAGCTTGCCTTGCCTGCAGTGCAAGTGACTGGCCACTAGAGGGCGCTCTAATTCTAATTCCAGAAGCAGAAAGTGAGGCACCTATGAACTTCTCTGTGAAGGTGGGTGACACACATGTGCTACTGGTTTGTTGTTATCTGAGTGTTTCTGTAGATGCCTAGGTAGATGCTTCCACGCTCACCCCTGCCCACTTGACCTCTGCTCACTTCTTCCCTCTTTAACTGTGCTCACTTCACCACTATTTATTTCTACTCACCTCTCCCCACCTCTTCCCACCTTGTTGCATCTTACCTCTTCTAACCTCCCCTTTACCTGTTTCTACCCATCTCACCTCTGTCCATCACTTCTCCTGCTGTCTCAACACTGCCTACATTACCTCTCCCTGTCTTACTTCTGGCTACTCCTTCTCACCTCACTTTTCCCTGTCTCGACTCTACACACAGGGATGGGCTGGTCATAGGGACTGTAAATGTGACAATGTGACAATGGTCCATGTGCAGAATGAGGCGCTGAGCTGCTTTGGCTTTATTTAGTGCATAGTAAATTATGTTCTATTCCTTTCTTGCTTCACCAACCTCACATCAGATGACAGATGACTGGAGAGTGCTGCTGGCTGCTCCTCCACGTGCCTGTGCCATTCGGAAATGTCTGGTGCAGGTACGGGCCTCAGAAAGAGGCATATCGAGGATGTGGCTTCTGCCCACCTATGTACTTTAGGCTCACCGTCTACATGAGTATTCCAGGCAATTTCACACAGCAGGACATCCCAATAAACTCATCAGCAGTGGATGCTCAAAAACACAACAGGGCTGATCAGGGGCAAAGGAATCAGCCCAGGCTGTGGGTCTGCAATGAATCAAAAAGCATAGTGGCGCACCGGCACTGGCTTTAACACAATATACTGAGCCACAGTACAGCAGCGCCAGTCTGACCAGTAAAATCCCAGACATTTTTTACCCCAGTCTACACACTACTGCTCACCTTTGCACATACATATAGGCATATTCAATGATTTATGGCTAAAGCTTGCCTCCAGTACACTGTGTTTTCTCAGCTCAAATGTTATTTCGGCCCCTTAGACCAAAAAAGGTTGTGCAGAGGAAGCCTGCCTCCCAGTGTTCTAGTGGCTGGATTAGATTACTGGGTAAAATTACAAATACTCAAAAACAGTGTAGAGAAGGAAAGATGGGAAAATAAATAGTTCTTGCAAGTGGCTATTAATGTGAATCTATTCATTTTAGGCACCATGGGAAGTACTCTTCTCCGCTAAAAAGGGGGGGGGGGGGCATGAGAACAAGTGGAGGGGCGCCATTTCAAATCGTTTCCCCGGGTGCCAGAAACCCGAGATACACCATAGTGTGTTCTGTTCCCCTGGGTCTGATTTACCAATGTTGTCACAGTGTGTTGTTTTATACAGACTGACAGCGGCTTGTGTTTCAGTTTCTACAAGCTACGTCAGATTGCGCGGACAATACCAACCTACTACTTAATACATTTATTAAATACACAAACATAACAAAAACAAGTACAATAACATGCTGTGTTCAATGTGCCCATTATATAGCCCTGCACCAGCAAAACCAGGTAAGATGAGGTTCTGTGCTGATGTAAGCCAATTCAGGTCCGGCATTGACAGACAATCTGGACCTGCTCTGGAATGTAGGGGTCCTCACCCCTTCTTCCAGCCCTGGTCGCAGGGGGCCATTTTTATGTTACAGGGAACACCTTTTTGTTTCCACAAGGTAACTAACTAGTAAATTAAAATAATTAACCTTAACACCCCTGGGAAAAATGCGGTCCTCGACCAGCTTAAGCTTGGGATCAGAGCGAAGAACTACTCTCCCCGGGGCCGCACTTTATTCAAAATGCATGTCTTACATGATGTTGACATGTTGTTTACACACACACACTGAAGTGCATCCAGAAGTAGTCTGACAAGGTGGGTATAGCTGACAACAGGTCTGTGGGGGGGGCAGAGGCTTAGCCATGATGGCTCATAAGGTCACGGCGCCTGGCATGATTGCTGCGTCAATACCCCCCCCCCCCCCCCCCATGGGGGGAGCTATTTGATTTTTTCCTTTACTTTGCTTAACGCAGAGATACACCCTGCCCAGGACCGACTTCTTAGGTAGGGTCTGGGTTTACTTTAAGGAGTCTCCTCATTGAAATCTGTAGAGAGCGCCTGCACTTGATAGAAGGTCTGTGTGTTTTTTCCGGATGTTTCCCCCAAAATCTACTAATGCCTGGCAAAGAACGATGCTTATTAACCCTTTATTTTACCACCTCAAAAGGCAGAAAAGCTGTGTCAAAGTAAGGACTCGTAAGTTAGCTCCTCCTCATTTGTGATCACAGACCAAGACTGACACATTCAAGCATGAAAGAGCAAAATGAAAACTGCAAACAAGATTGTCTACGAAAGGCAAATTAACCGTTTCCTTACTATAGCATACATGCAACCTCATCCACCCCCACCCCCCAATGCCTGCAAAACCCATATTTAATAAGCATTTAGTTATTTTAGTGAATATTGAGTCAAATTCCAGGACTGTATTTTGTGGCTCGTTTTTCTCGCCTATAGAAGCAGAACAACATTTTCATAATTGTATTACTGTAGGAAATCTCTAATTGCCTCAAATAATTACTGTAAAATTTCAAATCAATATTCGTAATATCGCTCAGGATAATATTTATTAACAGTTAATGAGCAACAAAAAATCAATGCAGTAATGAGAAATGTCTGTTGGCTCTTTTCTGTTAAGAGTTTCGATCGACCGATGAACCTTAAAATGTTCAATGTTCAAAACAATGTCTGTGTTTAAAACTGATCAAAGGCATGTAGAGCCAATTATTTTTTAATCAATCTGAGTATTAAGGAATCAGTTACAAGTTGAAGAAATCACCACCATCCACTACACTTTCTATTAGATTGTAATATCAATAATATCTGCAAAGTGACATTTAAATAAACAAGAGGAGTCACACAGCTTACAATTTGCACCGTACAATCTCTGTACAACCGAAACAAAACTTTTTAGTGTATTAGTTCCAAATGATTATAGTTTGAGTGGATTCTCACTTACTGGTTTACTTAGATTGTACAATGAGATTTGAAATGTGTGAGCAGCCTAAATTGTGCCCTTTTAAGTGGCACTTTTGTATAAAGTGTAATCTTCTATTTTCCTAATATTCATTTGTATGATTGTTTTAAACACACAGACCTGTCTAGAGTTTTTCTCAGTGACCCTATCCCACAGAGGTGCAGAAACTTGGAAATATTGGTGTGCCATTCCATTTAACTTACTTGGACCAGATGCATGTACAGAACAAGAAGTGGGGGCACATCCACCACCACTTCCCAGGTTTGGTACCCACCGGCATTCTGGAGCTTTTTGTTCCTTAGGACTGACAGGATGACCAGCACATTGCCCAAGATGTCCACCACGATGGTGAAGATGAGCACAACTGCCAAGCCAGTGGTCAACCCAGGGGAGGGTGTCTCATCTCTGTCTTGCTCTGTGCCAGTAGCTCCTGTACTCCAGCAGTCAGGGCAAGTCCTATTCAACTCCATCATCTTTTTGCAATGGAAGGGGGGATCACAGGAGCAGAATGGATGGCTTCATGGGGTGCTGAGCTCTTTATCAAGGAGTGGGCAGGTCTTCTATGAGAGTTAGACATGGACCTCTTTTGTTGCCAGATCACAGATCCTCTGGTGCCAATGTGCCACCCCCCAGAAGGGCAGCATCTTCATCAGAAGAGCCACTGCCTCCCTGTTTGGAATCCTTTATTAACCTATGAAGTGTCACACCCCAGCTGCTGTCCAGATGAGTAGTAGACAAAGTGTTTCTTGCCATTCAGAGGAGGAGGAGAATAGATTGCTACTGGTCATGCTGAGCTTCCATCCAGCAAGCGCTGCTTTCCAAGATTTCTGACAGCCTCAGCTCTCCAAGTGCTTCTGTGAACCATATCCCCTCTGCTGGGCTTGCTGAGTGTGTGTGTGTGAGTGTGTGTGTGTGTTCCGCATGAGCCAGCATAGGAGAAAGCAGCACTCTACTGTCACCAGCAGCAAAACATCTGTTGGTGAGAAATGTCATTCATGAGAAGTGTGCCCCAGCCCAGCACCAGAGGCATCCATTCATTCAAGTGTCGGAGACGGAGGTCTTGCTGCTTCCTCCACAATCTCAGAAGCTTATTTGAAGAGCTGACCATGATCTCCGGTAATAAATCAAACCCTCAGCTGATTTGCCACAGAGCTAGGGGGCATTTTGCTCCAACTGGCAAATAGCAGTCAGACATCTGTGCACATTCAGGAGTGCTGTTTGAGGGCACACGCTACTCACAGAAAGAAACAGCTTGGGAATGTCTGCACTGGATTTATTAACATCACAGATGTGGATTGATTTGCTAAAGAGGGTCATACAAACCGAGGCTTTTAAAATTGTACATTCATGGTATATTTTTTTTTCCCACAAGCCACCTAACATGGAATTCTACAAAACACAGCTGCTTTTGCAGCATCCAGTTTGATGGGAAATGCTGAAAAATATTAGTGAAATGATTAAAAATACCAGTATAATAGTGATGTACATCTAATTCAGTAAAACAGCTGAAAGGGTTAAAGGAGCACTAAAATACTTCACCTTCTCTACTTTTTCAGCTGCTTTTTTCTAGTTTGACTGTTTAAAACTTACAGGCTGGTTCATTACTAGCGTCAGGTACCGACAGATGAGCGTCTGTGGCAAGGCTTTGAGAGCGACTGCTAGTAGTCGCTGTGCTCGGCCATGGTTCACTATTTCAGAGCGTCTCAGTCGCTGGCCGGCATTGATGAATATATTGTGTGAGTCGCTCTAACACCAGTACAGCGCTGTATGGGAGCGAACGGTAGCGCCAGCTCAGTGCGACCGACTCACACCATATTCATCAAAAAAATGGACCCACACAGCGCCAGCGCACAAAATCGGATCGTTGTGGCCCAGAGTGCCAGAGGCTGTGTATTTAAAGTCTGTTTTTGAACACATATCCACTAGTAACAAAGCGAAAACATATGGAATTACATTGTTATTACATTGTAACATTTTAATACAATTTGAATGAACAATTTAATACCAGACCTGTAAGGACAATTCTGCATAAAAATGTTATAAATCAAAAAAGTTTTCAAAAATGACTTTAAAGAGGTCACACAGTTATTTGATCATTTAAAAAAAAATAAATAAATAAAACCCTGTTTAAAATGAAGAAGATTATTGTCCATTGAAATGTATGGGAGAGCGGCAGGTAGCGACAGGTAATACGTGGTGCTCTGCAAGGCTGAACGCCGGCGCTCTACGCTGAGCCTGGGATAATGATGAATGGTACGCTACATGGCGTTGTTCCAGTCACTCACCATAATCGGCTTCATAAATGTGGAATTGCGTGCTGTGCCCGGCGTTCACCTGACGCTACCTGACGCTGTACAGGCACTACCTGTCGCTATCCCTTCATGAATATAGCCCTTACTTCTTTCTGAGATCGGGTGTAAGGAGCACCTTAAAATTTAAAAGACTCCAGGGCCATCCGAGGTCCATTCCTTGGGACATCCTAAATTGAGGTGCCTCGCTGTGTAAAAGCCCCCAAAAGCCCCGCTTCACTCACCTTGTCACAAAGCCCCCGCCGTGTCTCTGCGCCGCAGGCGTATCCCGCCTCACCTCTAGCCGTGTGCACACCCGGTCCCGGACTTTCCGAATGGGTGTCACGGGCATGCAACGACTAGGAGGTGAGCGGGGGATGCCGCTGGCGGAGCACTCGGCTCCCTTCAGCGCCACTTGGCTGTCGCCGAGGCGGCTTTAACCTTAGCTGAAAGCAAGCATGCTGATTGCTGACTCGCCCGAGTCTGCGTCATAGGCATGACAGGAAGGTGAGTGACCTAGGGGCATACACACAATGGGGCATCACAATTCGGGATGCCCCCACTGAGAAGAACGACACCCCGAAAAGCGAAAAAATCAGTTGTGTTGTTCCTCTTTTTGTCCACCAGAGAAAGAATGCTTAGGGCTCACTCTTCAGCTAAAACAATAATGCAACAATCCAGTTGTATTATTTACATTAATATAAAATGTGATGTTTATTAACCAATTAATACATGTAACTAAAAAACTATAATCTCACATAAAACTCCAGGCAAAGCAGAATTGATATTACAGGTCTGATATTAATGTATTCATATTACAAAATTATGCCTTGAGTGAAGGTATGACCCTTTAGTGGAAGCAATGGGGTCTGGCTGGATGGGGGGGGATTGGGGATGGGGCCGATAGGCTCCTGAAGCCCAGGTGCTTCGTTCCATTTTCTTGTCTTCTTCTACCCTTTCTTTCTTTTAAATCTTTCCTAGATAAACTTTTCTCTTTGTCCGTCACTTTCTTTTTCTCTTCATCTCCACTTTCTTCTCTCGGACCGCCGGGGGATGGCTACGGTTGCTGGACATTGGAATTGGACGAGGGGACGGCCTGTGGATAGGGGAGCGCCTTCTTTTAGGGGGGGGCGACCCGGTTGATACGCTGGGCATTATTGGTGGTTGTCTGCGATTACCTTATGCCTAATCTCTTAGTGTTCCCAGATGGGAGCGAGGCTCGCCCGGACCTTCCCATATTAAATGAGATAGCGACCCGCGTGCTGAGCTGCCGTGTCATTCTCACCCTGCGACCCTCTTTGCTATTGTTTTTTTCTTCTGTTCTGTATAACTTGTAAAACCTTAATAAAGATATATTGAAAATATTACAAAATTATTTTAAAAACTTTTTTTTTTTGGTTTCCCAAAATATGGTTGTTTGGGGGTTAAAAAACTACTTTTAACCCATCGCCGCCAGCGCTCTGGGGTTTAAACATGCATTTCACAGTGCAAGAATTTTTTGAGCGTGATTTGTTAATGAATATGGTGGGAGCCGGTCGCTATGGCCAGTCGCTATCATGCGCTCCCATACAGCGCGGAACCTGTCAAATAGCGACTCCTCACCCAATATTCAACATTACGGCAAACCAACTGAGTCGCTATCAACAACCGAACAACGGCCAAGCACAGCGACTACTAGCGGGCGCTCTGAAAATGCCGCTACAGTCGCTCAACTGTCGCTACCTGCCGCTATTAATGAATCGGCCTCACAGTGTTAGTCTTGTATTTCCTGTACTGCCATGATGGCGGCCCTGGGTCAGCGATTAGGGGCCACCGGAGAAATCTCTGTGCTCTGGCGTGCCAGTCTGACACTGCCCACAGTGTGTACAAACCTTTTGAGAGCCTCGCCACTGTTTGCATGCAAATGAATAACACCAGGGGGTCGAATCAGAGCCTGGGGAGAAAACTCCATTTATTTTCCAATGTCTCTAGTGCGACTCTCCGGCACTCCCAGGGCAGCAGATAGCAGTCGCTAGCCCAGCACTGGCCTCCAGCTGCCTCTTTCTCACACACAGCCCAGCATTCTGTAGTTCTCTCTCTCTGTCTGGCTCACAAACCACCCGAAACTCAATTATAGATTCAGTCAGTCAGTCAACAGCAGAGGGTGAGTGCTTCCTTAGTTGGTGACGGACAGGCTGATTCATTACTAACGCCAGGTAGCGACAGATCAGCGTCTTTAGAGTGGATTTCAGAGCGACCGCTAGTAGTCGCTGTGCTCGGCCATATATCATTGTCTCAGAGTGCCTCAGTCGCTGTCCGGCATTGATAAATATATTGTGTGAGTCGCAGTACTACGCTGTATGGGAGCGAATGGTAGCGCCAGATCAGTGCCACTGACTCACACCACATTCATCAAAAAAACAGCCTCAAACAGCACCGGCACTCAAAATCATGTAGTTGTAGCCCATAGCGCCAGAGGCTGTGTGATTAAAGGCTGTTTTTGAACATGTATCCACTAGTAACTAAGCGAAAACCTATGGAATTACATTGTTATTACATTGTTACATGAACACTTTAATACCAGACATGTAAGGGCAAATCTTCATAAAAATATTATTAATCCAAAAAGTTTTCAAAAATGTCATTTTCTTGCCCAGGATACATGTCAGAAGTTTTGAGATTTTTTTTAAGGAAAGAAAAATTGGGATCACGAAAGGGATTTAAGGATCGTCCATAGAAATGTATGGGAGAGCGCCAGGTAGCGACAGGTTATACGTGGCGCTCTGCAAGCCTGAACGCCGGTGCTGTACGCTGAGGCTGGGATAATGATGAATCGTACACTACACTGCGTTGTTCCAGTCGCTCACCAGATTCAGCTTCATAAATGTGTAATTGCGTGCCGTCTCCGGCGTTCATCTGCCGCTACCTGGCACTACCTGGCGCTATCCCTTCATGAATAAGGCCCTAAGTTGCCCCCATAAAGCAACAGTGACATCTTAAAAGATCTTTGGTGCAGTCCCTTTCCTTGGAATGCACCAAAACCGGCCCTGTGGACTATGAGAGTCCATGGTTGGTTGATTCCCCCTCCCCAAACTAGGATGCTCTGCAATGTGAACCCCCCCCCCGGTTCACCCACAATCCTTAGCTTTCTGCCGAGCCCACAGCGCATATGCGACCAGCAGTGACATCACTCACTTTCTCAGCAGTTCACAGCCATGTCTCCCGCAACTGAATGACCATGCGTGACCGTGCACAGCTGGAGGATGCACGTGATGCTGTGATCCTCCAATGTCTGTGGCTGAGATTCCATTCAGCTTCTCCAGCCGTGCATATTAATGAGAAGCTGATTGGACGAGCAAACATGCATGCACCCTTGGACCAAGTAGAGGTGAGTTTGCTTAGCGTGGTTTCACTCGGCAGGGCACCCCAAACTGGTGTACCCCAGGGGACGGACCAAAACTCGGAACAGTGAAAATCATGAGTTCTGCCGCACTTTCTGCTGTACTCACCCTGGGCAGGCATACTCGATCCCCCCAGATTCAGGATGCCCCGTTGTGTCAGACCCCCCAGGTCACCCAAAAACTCACCTTCTTTCCCGGTCCAACGACCCAACACTTACATACATCTAACAATTTTAACAGGGATGATGGCTAGTTCACCACCCTGTTGCAAGGCTTTAAAATGGCATTTTAAACAAACCTGCAGCACATGTAAGCTCTGTCTGTTCTGTTTAGCTCCTCTTTAATCTATCGCTAATCGCACTATATTAACCATATAGCATGCCCGCTGCTGATGACCTCCACGTTTCTTTTCTCTCAATTCTCTCCTTCTTTCTTGCTCCGTTCCTTTTGCTACTCTTTGTTTTTTTCACTGCACGTCTCTTTTTATTCATTTTTACTGATATTTCTATTAGATTGTAATATCAATAATATCTGCAAAGTGACATTTAAATAAACAAGAGGAGTCACACAGCTTACAATTTGCACCGTACAATCTCTGTACAACCGAAACAAAACTTTTTAGTGTATTAGTTCCAAATGATTATAGTTTGAGTGGATTCTCACTTACTGGTTTACTTAGATTGTACAATGAGATTTGAAATGTGTGAGCAGCCTAAATTGTGCCCTTTTAAGTGGCACTTTTGTATAAAGTGTAATCTTCTATTTTCCTAATATTCATTTGTATGATCGTTTTAAACACACAGACCTGTCTAGAGTTTTTCTCAGTGACCCTATCCCACAGAGGTGCAGAAACTTGGAAATATTGGTGTGCCATTCCAATTAACTTACTTGGACCAGATGCATGTACAGAACAAGAAGTGGGGGCACATCCACCACCACTTCCCAGGTTTGGTACCCACCGGCATTCTGGAGCTTTTTGTTCCTTAGGACTGACAGGATGACCAGCACATTGCCCAAGATGTCCACCACGATGGTGAAGATGAGCACAACTGCCAAGCCAGTGGTCAACCCAGGGGAGGGTGTCTCATCTCTGTCCTGCTCTGTGCCAGTAGCTCCTGTACTCCAGCAGTCAGGGCAAGTCCTATTCAACTCCATCATCTCTTTGCAATGGAAGGGGGGATCACAGGAGCAGAATGGATGGCTTCATGGGGTGCTGAGCTCTTTATCAAGGAGTGGGCAGGTCTTCTATGAGAGTTAGACATGGACCTCTTTTGTTGCCAGATCACAGATCCTCTGGTGCCAATGTGCCACCCCCCAGAAGGGCAGCATCTTCATCAGAAGAGCCACTGCCTCCCTGTTTGGAATCCTTTATTAACCTATGAAGTGTCACACCCCAGCTGCTGTCCAGATGAGTAGTAGACAAAGTGTTTCTTGCCATTCAGAGGAGGAGGAGAATAGATTGCTACTGGTCATGCTGAGCTTCCATCCAGCAAGCGCTGCTTTCCAAGATTTCTGACAGCCTCAGCTCTCCAAGTGCTTCTGTGAACCATATCCCCTCTGCTGGGCTTGCTGAGTGTGTGTGTGTGAGTGTGTGTGTGTGTTCCGCATGAGCCAGCATAGGAGAAAGCAGCACTCTACTGTCACCAGCAGCAAAACATCTGTTGGTGAGAAATGTCATTCATGAGAAGTGTGCCCCAGCCCAGCACCAGAGGCATCCATTCATTCAAGTGTCGGAGACGGAGGTCTTGCTGCTTCCTCCACAATCTCAGAAGCTTATTTGAAGAGCTGACCATGATCTCCGGTAATAAATCAAACCCTCAGCTGATTTGCCACAGAGCTAGGGGGCATTTTGCTCCAACTGGCAAATAGCAGTCAGACATCTGTGCACATTCAGGAGTGCACACGCTACTCACAGAAAGAAACAGCTTGGGAATGTCTGCACTGGATTTATTAACATCACAGATGTGGATTGATTTGCTAAAGAGGGTCATACAAACCGAGGCTTTTAAAATTGTACATTCATGGTATATTTTTTTTTCCCACAAGCCACCTAACATGGAATTCTACAAAACACAGCTGCTTTTGCAGCATCCAGTTTGATGGGAAATGCTGAAAAATATTAGTGAAATGATTAAAAATACCAGTATAATAGTGATGTACATCTAATTCAGTAAAACAGCTGAAAGGGTTAAAGGAGCACTAAAATACTTCACCTTCTCTACTTTTTCAGCTGCTTTTTTCTAGTTTGACTGTTTAAAACTTACAGGCTGGTTCATTACTAGCGTCAGGTACCGACAGATGAGCGTCTGTGGCAAGGCTTTGAGAGCGACTGCTAGTAGTCGCTGTGCTCGGCCATGGTTCACTATTTCAGAGCGTCTCAGTCGCTGGCCGGCATTGATGAATATATTGTGTGAGTCGCTCTAACACCAGTACAGCGCTGTATGGGAGCGAACGGTAGCGCCAGCTCAGTGCGACCGACTCACACCATATTCATCAAAAAAATGGACCCACACAGCGCCAGCGCACAAAATCGGATCGTTGTGGCCCAGAGTGCCAGAGGCTGTGTATTTAAAGTCTGTTTTTGAACACATATCCACTAGTAACAAAGCGAAAACATATGGAATTACATTGTTATTACATTGTAACATTTTAATACAATTTGAATGAACAATTTAATACCAGACCTGTAAGGACAATTCTGCATAAAAATGTTATAAATCAAAAAAGTTTTCAAAAATGACTTTAAAGAGGTCACACAGTTATTTGATCATTTAAAAAAAAAAAAATAAATAAAACCCTGTTTAAAATGAAGAAGATTATTGTCCATTGAAATGTATGGGAGAGCGGCAGGTAGCGACAGGTAATACGTGGTGCTCTGCAAGGCTGAACGCCGGCGCTCTACGCTGAGCCTGGGATAATGATGAATGGTACGCTACATGGCGTTGTTCCAGTCACTCACCATAATCGGCTTCATAAATGGGGAATTGCGTGCTGTGCCCGGCGTTCACCTGACGCTACCTGACGCTGTACAGGCACTACCTGTCGCTATCCCTTCATGAATATAGCCCTTACTTCTTTCTGAGATCGGGTGTAAGGAGCACCTTAAAATTTAAAAGACTCCAGGGCCATCCGAGGTCCATTCCTTGGGACATCCTAAATTGAGGTGCCTCGCTGTGTAAAAGCCCCCAAAAGCCCCGCTTCACTCACCTTGTCACAAAGCCCCCGCCGTGTCTCTGCGCCGCAGGCGTATCCCGCCTCACCTCTAGCCGTGTGCACACCCGGTCCCGGACTTTCCGAATGGGTGTCACGGGCATGCAACGACTAGGAGGTGAGCGGGGGATGCCGCTGGCGGAGCACTCGGCTCCCTTCAGCGCCACTTGGCTGTCGCCGAGGCGGCTTTAACCTTAGCTGAAAGCAAGCATGCTGATTGCTGACTCGCCCGAGTCTGCGTCATAGGCATGACAGGAAGGTGAGTGACCTAGGGGCATACACACAATGGGGCATCACAATTCGGGATGCCCCCACTGAGAAGAACGACACCCCGAAAAGCGAAAAAATCAGTTGTGTTGTTCCTCTTTTTGTCCACCAGAGAAAGAATGCTTAGGGCTCACTCTTCAGCTAAAACAATAATGCAACAATCCAGTTGTATTATTTACATTAATATAAAATGTGATGTTTATTAACCAATTAATACATGTAACTAAAAAACTATAATCTCACATAAAACTCCAGGCAAAGCAGAATTGATATTACAGGTCTGATATTAATGTATTCATATTACAAAATTATGCCTTGAGTGAAGGTATGACCCTTTAGTGGAAGCAATGGGGTCTGGCTGGATGGGGGGGGATTGGGGATGGGGCCGATAGGCTCCTGAAGCCCAGGTGCTTCGTTCCATTTTCTTGTCTTCTTCTACCCTTTCTTTCTTTTAAATCTTTCCTAGATAAACTTTTCTCTTTGTCCGTCACTTTCTTTTTCTCTTCATCTCCACTTTCTTCTCTCGGACCGCCGGGGGATGGCTACGGTTGCTGGACATTGGAATTGGACGAGGGGACGGCCTGTGGATAGGGGAGCGCCTTCTTTTAGGGGGGGGCGACCCGGTTGATACGCTGGGCATTATTGGTGGTTGTCTGCGATTACCTTATGCCTAATCTCTTAGTGTTCCCAGATGGGAGCGAGGCTCGCCCGGACCTTCCCATATTAAATGAGATAGCGACCCGCGTGCTGAGCTGCCGTGTCATTCTCACCCTGCGACCCTCTTTGCTATTGTTTTTTTCTTCTGTTCTGTATAACTTGTAAAACCTTAATAAAGATATATTGAAAATATTACAAAATTATTTTAAAAACTTTTTTTTTTTTGGTTTCCCAAAATATGGTTGTTTGGGGGTTAAAAAACTACTTTTAACCCATCGCCGCCAGCGCTCTGGGGTTTAAACATGCATTTCACAGTGCAAGAATTTTTTGAGCGTGATTTGTTAATGAATATGGTGGGAGCCGGTCGCTATGGCCAGTCGCTATCATGCGCTCCCATACAGCGCGGAACCTGTCAAATAGCGACTCCTCACCCAATATTCAACATTACGGCAAACCAACTGAGTCGCTATCAACAACCGAACAACGGCCAAGCACAGCGACTACTAGCGGGCGCTCTGAAAATGCCGCTACAGTCGCTCAACTGTCGCTACCTGCCGCTATTAATGAATCGGCCTCACAGTGTTAGTCTTGTATTTCCTGTACTGCCATGATGGCGGCCCTGGGTCAGCGATTAGGGGCCACCGGAGAAATCTCTGTGCTCTGGCGTGCCAGTCTGACACTGCCCACAGTGTGTACAAACCTTTTGAGAGCCTCGCCACTGTTTGCATGCAAATGAATAACACCAGGGGGTCGAATCAGAGCCTGGGGAGAAAACTCCATTTATTTTCCAATGTCTCTAGTGCGACTCTCCGGCACTCCCAGGGCAGCAGATAGCAGTCGCTAGCCCAGCACTGGCCTCCAGCTGCCTCTTTCTCACACACAGCCCAGCATTCTGTAGTTCTCTCTCTCTGTCTGGCTCACAAACCACCCGAAACTCATTTATAGATTCAGTCAGTCAGTCAACAGCAGAGGGTGAGTGCTTCCTTAGTTGGTGACGGACAGGCTGATTCATTACTAACGCCAGGTAGCGACAGATCAGCGTCTTTAGAGTGGATTTCAGAGCGACCGCTAGTAGTCGCTGTGCTCGGCCATATATCATTGTCTCAGAGTGCCTCAGTCGCTGTCCGGCATTGATAAATATATTGTGTGAGTCGCAGTACTACGCTGTATGGGAGCGAATGGTAGCGCCAGATCAGTGCCACTGACTCACACCACATTCATCAAAAAAACAGCCTCAAACAGCACCGGCACTCAAAATCATGTAGTTGTAGCCCATAGCGCCAGAGGCTGTGTGATTAAAGGCTGTTTTTGAACATGTATCCACTAGTAACTAAGCGAAAACCTATGGAATTACATTGTTATTACATTGTTACATGAACACTTTAATACCAGACATGTAAGGGCAAATCTTCATAAAAATATTATTAATCCAAAAAGTTTTCAAAAATGTCATTTTCTTGCCCAGGATACATGTCAGAAGTTTTGAGATTTTTTTTAAGGAAAGAAAAATTGGGATCACGAAAGGGATTTAAGGATCGTCCATAGAAATGTATGGGAGAGCGCCAGGTAGCGACAGGTTATACGTGGCGCTCTGCAAGCCTGAACGCCGGTGCTGTACGCTGAGGCTGGGATAATGATGAATCGTACACTACACTGCGTTGTTCCAGTCGCTCACCAGATTCAGCTTCATAAATGTGTAATTGCGTGCCGTCTCCGGCGTTCATCTGCCGCTACCTGGCACTACCTGGCGCTATCCCTTCATGAATAAGGCCCTAAGTTGCCCCCATAAAGCAACAGTGACATCTTAAAAGATCTTTGGTGCAGTCCCTTTCCTTGGAATGCACCAAAACCGGCCCTGTGGACTATGAGAGTCCATGGTTGGTTGATTCCCCCTCCCCAAACTAGGATGCTCTGCAATGTGAACCCCCCCCCCGGTTCACCCACAATCCTTAGCTTTCTGCCGAGCCCACAGCGCATATGCGACCAGCAGTGACATCACTCACTTTCTCAGCAGTTCACAGCCATGTCTCCCGCAACTGAATGACCATGCGTGACCGTGCACAGCTGGAGGATGCACGTGATGCTGTGATCCTCCAATGTCTGTGGCTGAGATTCCATTCAGCTTCTCCAGCCGTGCATATTAATGAGAAGCTGATTGGACGAGCAAACATGCATGCACCCTTGGACCAAGTAGAGGTGAGTTTGCTTAGCGTGGTTTCACTCGGCAGGGCACCCCAAACTGGTGTACCCCAGGGGACGGACCAAAACTCGGAACAGTGAAAATCATGAGTTCTGCCGCACTTTCTGCTGTACTCACCCTGGGCAGGCATACTCGATCCCCCCAGATTCAGGATGCCCCGTTGTGTCAGACCCCCCAGGTCACCCAAAAACTCACCTTCTTTCCCGGTCCAACGACCCAACACTTACATACATCTAACAATTTTAACAGGGATGATGGCTAGTTCACCACCCTGTTGCAAGGCTTTAAAATGGCATTTTAAACAAACCTGCAGCACATGTAAGCTCTGTCTGTTCTGTTTAGCTCCTCTTTAATCTATCGCTAATCGCACTATATTAACCATATAGCATGCCCGCTGCTGATGACCTCCACGTTTCTTTTCTCTCAATTCTCTCCTTCTTTCTTGCTCCGTTCCTTTTGCTACTCTTTGTTTTTTTCACTGCACGTCTCTTTTTATTCATTTTTACTGATATTTGTGTTGCTCAATTCAGATGCATTTTTCACTGTGTTCGGCTTAAAAGTGTTTTTTATAATCACCGGAATCTCACCTTCTCTTTTTGGTGACCTGATAGGTGTTTCCCACCTATTGTACTTGAGTTCTGAGTATTTTAATATTTTTTAATATATATCTGGTGTTGTGATGTGTGTCACCTATATTGATAACTGTGTTTCATGTGCAATGTAATTTCACTGTATCTTCTATAATAAAGTATTATTGAAAGTAATCTATCTCTAATCTCTAATCTATGTCATGAAAGAGCATGGCTGCATGTAATCCACACTGGCAGGGCTGTCTGGCAAAAACAGCCCCAGAAAATCCCAGGGTGAGAGCTCCCATAATGAAAGCTACCTGACACAGGAGGGCTGCTGATAAAGCGGGAGCTGAAAATCTTGCCTTGATTCTTTCTTAATTGTATGTCATACATACTGGGTTACTGCAAGGAGGATTCATAGGCCCTTATTTATGAAGGAATAGCGACAGGTAGCGACTGGTGAGTGCCCGGTAATGACGGGCCCCGCCACGAGAACGCCGGCTCCCCACCACAATCACACATTTATCAAGCCAATCCTGCTTAGCAACTGAGATAGCGCCATATAGCGACTTATTCATCATTATTCCAGCCTCAGCCCACAGCACCAGCGTCCAACCTAGAACAGCAACAGGTACGACCTCTCGCTACCTGGCGCACTCCAATGCATTTCAATGGAACAATCTTTAAATATTCATAAATAATTGTTATGATTTTTTTTTTTTTTTTTAAATGTGAAAAATTCTGTGACCGCTTCTGCCATGTTAGATAATTTTTTTAAGGTAAAAAAAATAAAATAAAAAATTGTACAGAATTGATATTACAGGTCTGATATTAATGTATTCATATTACAAAATTATTTAAAAAACTTGTTTTTTTTGGTTTCCAAAAATATGGTTGTTTGGGGGTTAAAAAACTACTTTTAACCCATCGCCGCCAGCGCTCTGGGGTTTAAACATGCATTTTACAGTGCGAGAATTTTTTGAGCGTGATTTTTTAATGAATATGGTGGGAGCCGGTCGCTAAGGCCAGTCGCTATCATGCGCTCCCATACAGCGCGGAACCTGTCAAATAGCGACTCCTCACCCAATATTCAACATTACGGCAAACCAACTGAGTCGCTATCAACAACCGAACAACGGCCAAGCACAGCGACTACTAGCGGGCGCTCTGAAAATACCGCTACAGTCGCTCAACTGTCGCTACCTGCCGCTATTAATGAATCGGCCTCATAGAGTCTATGGGGGTTCTTCATGAAGGGATAGCACCAGGTAGTGCCTTGTAGCAGCAAGCAGCGCCTGGTGATTGCCGGGCACTGTAGGCAAAACCACATTTATGAAAGTGAATCTGGTGAGCGACTCTAACAGCGCCATGTAGCGTCCGATGTATTATTACAGACGGCTCAGTGTATGGCGCCGGCACTCTAGCTTCCAGAACGCCAGGTATTACCTTTTGCTCACTGTCGCTCTCCCATACATTTCACTGGCCGTTCATTTGCTTCTGTTAAAACAGTTTGATTTTTTTTGTTTTAGTTTTTTGTTTTTTTGCTCAGATCATTGTGTGACGTCTCCTGGCTACAGACAAACATTTTTAGAAACTTTTTTGACTTTTTATTTTTGTATGCAGAATTGTCATTACAGGTTTGGCACTAAAGTGTTAATGTCACAGTGTTAAAATAATGTCAATCCATGTGTTTTCGCTTTGTTACAGGTGTATATGTGTTTAAAAACAGACTTAAGCTATAGTGACCAGATTTAGATTCGTTTTCAAAAATATGGTTTTGCCTACAGTGCCCAGCGTTCACCAGACGCTAGCTGGCGCTACGAGGCACCACCTGGTGCTACCCCTTTATGAATAACCCCCGTGGTGTGGAGCTCCAAGAGCTGGGGCTACCTCTCACTCCCTGCAGCGCTGTACTGGTGTTAGAAACCCAATATACATTGCATTCATCAATGAGGGCCAGGTTACTAGAGCGACTGAGGCGCTCTGTTACAGTGCCCGATACCCGCTTACAGCGTCTACTAACGGTCACTCTAAGCGCCACTATGCAGATGCTCATCTGCTCGCCTGGCGCTAGTAGTGAATCAGCCTCCACATGTAGGCATCGCTGATATGAAATGGCATTCAGATACAGAGTATGTGCCCCTTCCTCCTCCAATAAGAGAGGGAGGCTGTTCCCTTGTGACTGAGCTAAGGAGAGCGCCCTGGAGCCAGTCAATGGACTATGTGATGATGAAGAAAGAATGTTACAAACAAATAGGCTGTTTTCAGGTAAAAAAAACTGCTCTGAATCATTTGTCGGAAACATGTTTAGGAGTCAAAGCATCAAACATTGCAGACCCCTTTATAATCTTATACACACTGTGGTAAACTGTATTTCTCTCCAGTGAACTCGTACCCAATAGGATCCCCAGGTAGCGCAAACTACAATTCCATTAGTTTCCTTTTAGATTTTCAAACACCACAGGTAGGGATGAGCGAATCGATCCGGACGAACCCGGATTCGATCCGAATTTCATGAAAAATTCGATTCGGATCGAATCCGAATTTCCCCGCGATTCGATCGCTCGAAGTTTTCCTTTAACATCCATTCATTTACATTTACAGGCATTCTAAGATGGCAGACGGGACATGTCCAGACATCAACCCCGCGCCAGTGCAAGCTGGGACAGTCACATGCAGCCTATCAGCAGCCAGCAAGCCCGGTGACGTCACAGCGCTATTTAAGGCGGCCATCTTGCTTTTCCTTCCTCATTTCTCTATTGCATTCGTGAGAGACAGAACGCTGTGTAGCTGAGGGAGAGAGGCAGTTAGACAGGCAGGGACAGACAGGGACAGGCTGGAGACAAGCAGGAGACAGACAGAAAGTCAGCGAAAAACAGGGAAAGTTAGGAAAAATCGGAGGCAGTCACAGGGAGATTTTTTTTTTTTTCATCCAGCCTGAGTGTTTGTTACTGGCTGGCTGACAGGCTTTGTTAGCGTTTTCAGGCTGCTTATACTAACTGACTGTGCATATATACTGAACTGATCTTAAGTCTGCTGTGAGGCATCCCATTCTGTGACTACACCAGCCTCTATTTAAGACCATATAACCATTTCTACTTATTCTAATTGAAATTAGGCCTGATAAAGACACTTTTGCTGTGCATAGCACTACTTGTCCCTGCCAGGTGCACTCCTGTTTGGGGCATCCCATTCTGTGACTACACCAGCCTCTATTTAAGACCATAACCATTTGCACCTATTATAATTGAAATTATGCCTGATAAAGACACTTTTGCTGTGCATAGCACTACTTGTCCCTGCCAGGTGTACTGCTGGTTTTTGGGGCATTCCATTCTGTGACTACACCAGCCTCTGTTTAAGACCATATAACCATTTGCACTTATTCTAATTGAAATTAGGCCTGATAAAGACACTTTTGCTGTGCATATTCTTACTGCTGCCTGCCAGGTGCACTCCTGTTGGGGCATCCCATTCTGTGACTACAGCAGCCTCTGTTTAAGACCATATAACTATTTGCACTTATTCTAATTGAAATTAGGCCTGATAAAGACACTTTTGCTGTGCATATTCTTACTGCTGCCTGCCAGGTGCACTCCTGTTGGGGCATCCCATTCTGTGACTACACCAGCCTCTATTTAAGACCATATAACCATTTGCACCTATTATAATTGAAATTAGGCCTGATAAAGACACTTTTGCTGTGCATAGCACTACTGGTCCCTGCCAGGTGCACTCCTTTTTAGGGCATCCCATTCTGTGACTACAGCAGCCTCTATTTAAGACCATATAACCATTTGCACTTATTCTAATTGAAATTAGGCCTGATAAAGACACTTTTGCTGTGCATATTCTTACTGCTGCCTGCCAGGTGCACTCCTGTTGGGGCATCCCATTCTGTGACTACAGCAGCCTCTGTTTAAGACCATATAACCATTTGCACTTATTCTAATTGAAATTAGGCCTGATAAAGACACTTTTGCTGTGCATATTCTTACTGCTGCCTGCCAGGTGCACTCCTGTTGGGGCATCCCATTCTGTGACTACAGCAGCCTCTGTTTAAGACCATATAACCATTTGCACTTATTCTAATTGAAATTAGGCCTGATAAAGACACTTTTGCTGTGCATATTCTTACTGCTGCCTGCCAGGTGCACTCCTGTTGGGGCATCCCATTCTGTGACTACACCAGCCTCTGTTTAAGACCATATAACCATAGCACTACTTGTCCCTGCCAGGTGCACTGCTGGTTTTTGGGGCATCCCATTCTGTGACTACACCAGCCTCTGTTTAAGACCATATAACCATTTGCACTTATTCTAATTGAAATTAGGCCTGATAAAGACACTTTTGCTGTGCATATTCTTACTGCTGCCTGCCAGGTGCACTCCTGTTGGGGCATCCCATTCTGTGACTACACCAGCCTCTATTTAAGACCATATAACCATTTGCACCTATTATAATTGAAATTAGGCCTGATAAAGACACTTTTGCTGTGCATAGCACTACTGGTCCCTGCCAGGTGCACTCCTGTTGGGGCATCCCATTCTGTGACTACACCAGCCTCTGTTTAAGACCATATAACCATTTGCACTTATTCTAATTGAAATTAGGCCTGATAAAGACACTTTTGCTGTGCATATTCTTACTGCTGCCTGCCAGGTGCACTCCTGTTGGGGCATCCCATTCTGTGACTACACCAGCCTCTGTTTAAGACCATATAACCATTTGCACTTATTCTAATTGAAATTAGGCCTGATAAAGACACTTTTGCTGTGCATAGCACTACTTGTCCCTGCCAGGTGTACTGCTGGTTTTTGGGGCATCCCATTCTGTGACTACACCAGCCTCTGTTTAAGACCATATAACCATTTGCACTTATTCTAATTGAAATTAGGCCTGATAAAGACACTTTTGCTGTGCATATTCTTACTGCTGCCTGCCAGGTGCACTCCTGTTGGGGCATCCCATTCTGTGACTACAGCAGCCTCTGTTTAAGACCATATAACCATTTGCACTTATTCTAATTGAAATTAGGCCTGATAAAGACACTTTTGCTGTGCATATTCTTACTGCTGCCTGCCAGGTGCACTGCTGGTTTTTGGGGCATCCCATTCTGTGACTACAGCAGCCTCTATTTAAAACCATATAACTATTTGCACTTATTCTAATTGAAATTAGGCCTGATAAAGACACTTTTGCTGTGCATATTCTTACTGCTGCCTGCCAGGTGCACTTCTTTTTTGGGGCATCCCATTCTGTGACTACAGCAGCCTCTGTTTAAGACCATATAACCATTTGCACTTATTCTAATTGAAATTAGGCCTGTTAAAGACACTTTTGCTGTGCATAGACTTACTGCTGCCTGCCAGGTGCACTTCTGTTGGGGCATCCCATTCTGTAACATACCATACCCCTCTTTATTTACACTAAGCAGCTCTCTTATTTACACTAAGCAGGCCTGTTGGATGCTGAGTGTTACTGCTCACTTTTGGTGTGCATTATATTCTGTTTCATATAGACCCACCGCTGCCTGGGGGTTCTTAAAATATCACCTACTACCACGCCAGTTAGACTATGTCGGGCAGACAAGTGCCTGGAAGTGAAAAGAGGAGTGGCAGAGGCCAAGATTGCGCAGGCAGAGCTCGCATCAGACTGGGGGCCAGTAGCAGCAGGAGTCACGCTGAGAGACCTAATCTGCCAGTATCTGCTAGCGGTCGGGTCTTCACCAGTAACGCATCTGCCGTGGTAGATTGGTTGACGCGCTCATCAACAACATCATCACAACTTACGTCTGAGACCCCCAGTCTAGGGTCGGTAGGTTCCTCTGACACAACCCTGAGTTGGCATGCCCCGAGAGCAGTCCCTGTCCTCCCATTGCCTCTGGCCTACGCCATTCCCTCCCCCAGCGACGTATCCTATGCTTTGGGTTCAGCTCCACTCTTTAGTGAGGAGGACCATCAGATAGAGGACAGTCAGCAGCTACTGCCCAGCCAAGAAATGGAGGTGGCTTCTCTAGCTAGGCAGACAAATAGTGATGTGGACAGTGTCGTGGGTGCTGCGAGCGTTCCAGCTCCTGCGCCAGACACTGTTGACGAATCCACGAACATCAGTGACGTACAGCCACAACTCGGTGATGATGATGATGACGATGAAGCCGATCGCACTTGGGAGCCGGGTGATGAAGGGGCTTCATCATCATCATCAGGAGAAGAGGGGCGCAGGTTGCCCCGGAGTCAGCAGCTGAGGCAGAAAGGTGGTAGCAGTCAGCATGGGGGCACAATTCCAAAGGCTGGAGCCGGCCGGGGCCGGGGCCGGGCTAGAGCACCTGCTGTGCCGCAGTCTACCTTATCGGGAGGTAGTGGAGCAGGGGTTCCTGGAGTTGGCAACAGCAGCAGTGAATCAGTGAGGCCAGGGGGTGGGAAAAGTAGCTACTCGGCAGTGTGGCAGTTTTTCCTGAAGCATCCGCAGGAGGGTAACATGGCCACATGCAAGATATGTAGGCAGAAGGTGAAGCGTGGCCAGGGTCCAAATGTTGGCACCACGGCCCTGCGTCAACATATGATGCGTCACCATAAAGCGACCTGGGAGAACCGAGGCTCCCAAGGGGTGGTCCAGTCTGCTCCCAATTTCTGCCAGCCAAGGCTCCAGCACCTCAGCCGAAGGCAGCTGTGCGTCATACCCATCTTCTGTCGCTCCTGCTCCTCCTCCTCCTCCAAGTCATGCATCCCGCCTGCAATCCATCAGCGAAGCCATGTCCAAGAGACAGCAGTATGCGCCCACTCATCCTACGGCGCAGAAGCTGAATGTGCTCCTGTCCAAGTTGCTGGTGCTGCAGTCGCTCCCTTTTCAGGTGGTGGAATCTGCACCTTTCAGAGAACTGATGGCTTGTGCCGAGCCGAGGTGGAGAGTCCCAAGCCGTCATTTCTTTGCCAAGAAGGCAGTACCAGCGCTGCACACTTTTGTTGAACAGAAGGTGGGCCAGTCCTTGAGCCTGTCGGTGTGTAGCAAAGTGCATGGCAGCGCCGACATCTGGAGCTGTAACTACGGTCAGGGACAGTACATGTCGTTTACGGCCCACTGGGTAAATGTGGTCCCTTTGCAGCAGCAGCAGCAACTTGGACAGGTCACGCCGCTTCGGCCTCCGCGCTCCCTGCCCGTTGGGCCTGTGACACCGTGCGACTCGGCCTCCTCATCCTCCGCCATCTCCTCACCCTCCACTGTAGGCTCAAGTCTCAGTGCCCCTCCAGTCTACCATGTGCTTCACATGGTTTGTCTTGGCGAACGGAGTCACACAGGGGAGGAACTGCTTAAATGTATTCATCAGGAAATCCAAACATGGCTTACTCCAAGAAAACTTAAAATGGGAATCATGGTTACCGACAATGGGAAGAACATTTTGTCTGCGCTGCGCCAAGGAAGCCTGACCCATGCCCCCTGCATGGCTCACGTCTTCAATCTGGTTGTCAAGCGGTTTCTGAAGTGTTCCCCCCATCTGCAAGACATCCTAACAACTTCAAGGAAACTTTGCATGCACTTCAGCCACTCCTACACCGCCAAACACACCCTTCTTGAGCTACAGCGTCAGAATGGTATCCCCCAACATAGTCTGATTTGCGATGTTTCCACCCATTGGAATTCCACCCTTCACATGTTGGACCGATTATATGAACAGAGAAAAGCCATCACGGATTTCCTGATGATCCAAGCAGATAGGGGGACTCCCCTGTGTAACTTCAATGTCAACCAGTGGCAGCTCATACGTGACACCTGCCGTTTGCTCAGGCCCTTTGAGGAAGCCACTTTATTTGTCAGTCGGCAGGATTACGGGATGAACGACGTGATTCCACTGCTTCATGTACTACAGCACATGTTGGAAACCATGGCTGGTCAGGGCACTGGAGACATAGCGTTTCCATCTTACGGCCACATGAACCCCCGTTGGAGCTGAACTGGAGGAGGAGGAGGAAGAGGAGGAGGAGGAGTTGCCCAGCGAAACACAGTTTAGGCTTGGCGAAATGGCTGGTTTATCTAGTCAGCGGACAGGAGAGGAGGAGCAGGAGCAGCCAGAGGAGCTAGAGGTTTTTGAGGAAGGCGAGACAGAGGACCCGGGCACACCGTGGCAGTATGCAGTGGAGATGGAGACAGGTAGTCCATCCGAGTCACTTGCGCAAATGGCACGAAGCATGCTCACGTGCTTGCGTAGTGACCCCAGAATTGTTTCCATCTGTCGGCGGGATGACTTCTGGCTGTCCACCTTATTGGACCCTCGCTTCCGGCACAAAATGGGGGCATTTTTTAAACCCACCGAGAGGGAGGACAAACTCAACTACTACAAAGACATTCTACGTAGGCAGTTGGCCGATGCCTATCTGCGCCATGGTCCATACTCTCGCAGGTCTGACTCGAGAGGACCTCTGCGCTCACCTTCCACTGCCATGGCCGCTGGGGGGGTTGGCAGGAGCAGCAGCAGCAGCTCCATCAGCAGCAGCAGCCTCAGTCTTCAGTCGCTAATGAGTAGCTTTCTACACCCGCATAGTGAGGCTACTCATGAGCAGCAGGAAGACCTGGAGCAGGACCTCAACCAGCAGGTCATGTCATACTTTGACATGACCATGCCAACACACCTTGAGGATCCGCTGGACTTCTGGGCAGCCAAACTTGATTTGTGGCCGCAACTAGCAGAGTTTGCCCTGGAAAAGCTGTCCTGCCCGGCAAGTAGCGTGCCATCTGAGCGGGTGTTTAGTGCGGCGGGGGCCATAGTTACGGCGAGGAGAACTCGTCTGTCAACTAAAAATGTGGAGAGACTCACCTTTGTCAAAATGAATCAGGGATGGATCAGCCAGGATTTCCACCCACCAATGCCTGATGCATGCGACTAGATTCAGCATGGTGCCACGTTTTACACTTTCCAAATGGTGCAAAACATATTTATGTCTTTAGGCCAATTTTTGGGCTCCTGCTGCTGCCAACTCCAGGGTGTGATTCATCCAATTTTTAGGCTCCTGAAGCCAACCCCAGGGTCTCTTTAAAGTAATATTTGGGCTCCTGCTGCTGCTGCCAACTCCTGCCAACTCCAGGGTGGGTTTCATCCAATTTTTGGGCTCCTGAAGCCAACCCCAGGGTCTCTTTAAAGTAATATTTGGGCTCCTGCTGCTGCTGCCAACTCCAGGGTGTGATTCATCCAATTTTTGGGCTCCTGAAGCCAACTCCAGTGTATATTTGGGCTCCTGCTGCTGCTGCTCCTGCTGCTGCCAACTCCAGGGTGTGATTCATCCAATTTTTGGGCTCCTGAAGCCAACCCCAGGGTCTCTTTAAAGTAATATTTGGGCTCCTGCTGCTGCTGCTGCCAACTCCTGCCAACTCCAGGGTGTGATTCATCCAATTTTTGGGCTCCTGAAGCCAACCCCAGGGTCTCTTTAAAGTAATATTTGGGCTGCTACTGCTGCTGCTGCCAACTCCAGGGTGTGATTCGTCCAATTTTTGGGCTCCTGAAGCCAACTCCAGTGTATATTTGGGCTCCTGCTGCTGCTGCTGCCAACTCCAAGGTGTGATTCATCCAATTTTTGGGCTCCTGAAGCCAACTCCAGTGTCCCTTTAAAGTAATGTTTGGGCTCCTGCTGCTGCTGCTGCTGCCAACTCCAGGGTGTGATTCATCCAATTTTTGGGCTCCTGAAGCCAACTCCAGTGTATATTTGGGCTCCTGCTGCTGCTGCTGCCAACTCCAGGGTGTGATTCATCCAATTTTTTGGGCTCCTGAAGCCAACTCCAGTGTCTCTTTAAAGTAATATTTGGGCTCCTGCTGCTGCTGCTGCCAACTCCTGCCAACTCCAGGGTGTGATTCATCCAATTTTTGGGCTCCTGAAGCCAACTCCAGTGTATATTTGGGCTCCTGCTGCTGCTGCTGCTGCCAACTCCAGGGTGTGATTCATCCAATTTTTGGGCTCCTGAAGCCAACCCCAGGGTCTCTTTAAAGTAATATTTGGGCTCCTGCTGCTGCCAACTCCTGCCAACTCCAGGGTGTGATTCATCCAATTTTTGGGCTCCTGAAGCCAACCCCAGTGTCTCTTTAAAGTAATATTTGGGCTCCTGCTGCTGCTGCTGCTGCCAACTCCAGGGTGTGATTCATCCAATTTTTGGGCTCCTGAAGCCAGCTCCAGTGTATATTTGGGCTCCTGCTGCTGCTGCTGCCAACTCCAGGGTGTGATTCATCCAATTTTTGGGCTCCTGAAGCCAACTCCAGTGTCTCTTTAAAGTAATATTTGGGCTCCTGCTGCTGCTGCTGCCAACTCCTGCCAACTCCAGGGTGTGATTCATCCAATTTTTGGGCTCCTGAAGCCAACCTCAGGGTCTCTTTAAAGTAATATTTGGGCTCCTGCTGCTGCTGCCAACTCCTGCCAATTCCAGGGTGTGATTCATCCAATTTTTGGGCTCCTGAAGCCAACTCCAGTGTATATTTGGGCTCCTGCTGCTGCTGCTGCTGCCAACTCCAGGGTGTGATTCATCCAATTTTTGGGCTCCTGAAGCTAACTCCAGTGTCTCTTTAAAGTAATATTTGGGCTCCTGCTGCTGCTGCTGCCAACTCCTGCCAACTCCAGGGTGTGATTCATCCAATTTTTGGGCTCCTGAAGCCAACCCCAGTGTCTCTTTAAAGTAATGTTTGGGCTCCTGCTGCTGCTGCTGCCAACTCCTGCCAACTCCAGGTTGGGATTCATCCAATTTTTGGGCTCCTGAAGCCAACTCCAGTGTATATTTGGGCTCCTGCTGCTGCTGCTGCCAACTCCAGGGTGTGATTCATCCAATTTTTGGGCTCCTGAAGCCAACCCCAGGGTCTCTTTAAAGTAATATTTGGGCTCCTGCTGCTGCTGCTGCCAACTCCTGCCAACTCCAGGGTGTGATTCATCCACTTTTTGGGCTCCTGAAGCCAACCCCAGTGTCTCTTTAAAGTAATATTTGGGCTCCTGCTGCTGCTGCTGCCAACTCCAGGGTGTGATTCATCCAATTTTTGGGCTCCTGAAGCCAACTCCAGTGTATATTTGGGCTCCTGCTGCTGCTGCTGCTGCTGCCAACTCCAGGGTGTGATTCATCCAATTTTTGGGCTCCTGAAGCCAACCCCAGGGTTTCTTTGAAGTAATGTTTGGGTTCCTGCTGCTGCTGCTGCCAACTTCTGCCAACTCCAGGGTGTGAATCATCCAATTTTTGGGCTCCTGAAGCCAACCCCAGTGTCTCTTTAAAGTAATATTTGGGCTCCTTCTGCTGCCAACTCCAGGGTGTGATTCATCCAATTTTTGGGCTCCTGAAGCAAACTCCAGTGTATATTTGGGCTCCTGCTGCTGCTGCCAACTCCAGGGTGTGATTCATCCAATTTTGGGGCTCCTGAAGCCAACTCCAGTGTATATTTGGGCTCCTGCTGCTGCTGCTCCTGCTGCTGCCAACTCCAGGGTGTGATTCATCCAATTTTTGGGCTCCTGAAGCCAACCCCAGGGTCTCTTTAAAGTAATATTTGGGCTCCTGCTGCTGCTGCTGCCAACTCCTGCCAACTCCAGGGTGTGATTCATCCAATTTTTGGGCTCCTGAAGCCAACCCCAGTGTCTCTTTCAGCCAATGTTTGGGCTCCTGCTGCTGCTGCTGCCAACTCCAGGGTGTGATTCATCCAATTTTTGGCCTCCTGAAGCCAACCCCAGTGTCTCTTTAAAGTAATATTTGGGCTCCTGCTGCTGCCAACTCCAGGGTGTGATTCATCCAATTTTTGGGCTCCTGAAGCCAACCCCAGTGTCTCTTTAAAGTAATATTTGGGCTCCTGCTGCTGCCAACTCCAGGGTGTGATTCATCCAATTTTTGGGCTCCTGAAGCCAACCCCAGTGTCTCTTTAAAGTAATGTTTGGGCTCCTGCTGCTGCTGCTGCCAACTTCTGCCAACTCCAGGGTGTGATTCATCCAATTTTTGTGCTCCTGAAGCCAACCCCAGGGTCTCTTTGAAGTAATGTTTGGGCTCCTGCTGCTGCAACTTCTGCCAACTCCAGGGTGTGATTCATCCAATTTTTGGGCTCCTGAAGCCAACCCCAGGGTCTCTTTAAAGTAATGTTTGGGCTCCTGCTGCTGCCAACTTCTGCCAACTCCAGGGTGTGATTCATCCAATTTTTGGGCTCCTGAAGCCAACCCCAGGGTCTCTTTAAAGTAATGTTTGGGCTCCTGCTGCTGCTGCTGCCAACTTCTGCCAACTCCAGGGTGTGATTCATCCAATTTTTGGGCTCCTGAAGCCAACTCCAGTGTATATTTGGGCTCCTGCAGCTGCTGCTGCCAACTCCAGGGTGTGATTCATCCAATTTTTGGCCTCCTGAAGCCAACCCCAGTGTCTCTTTAAAGTAATATTTGGGCTGCTACTGCTGCTGCTGCCAACTCCAGGGTGCGATTCATCCAATTTTTGGGCTCCTGAAGCCAACCCCAGGGTCTCTTTAAAGTAATATTTGGGCTCCTGCTGCTGCTGCTGCCAACTCCTGCCAACTCCAGGGTGTGATTCATCCAATTTTTGGGCTCCTGAAGCCAACTCCAGTGTATATTTGGGCTCTGGGCTCCTGCTGCTGCTGCTGCCAACTCCAGGGTGTGATTCATCCAATTTTTGGGCTCCTGAAGCCAACCCCAGTGTCTCTTTAAAGTAATGTTTGGGCTCCTGCTGCTGCTGCTGTCAAGTTCCGCCAACTCCAGGGTGTGATTCATCCAATTTTTGGGCTCCTTAAGCCAACCCCAGGGTCTCTTTGAAGTAATGTTTGGGCTCCTGCTGCTGCCAACTTCTGCCAACTCCAGGGTGTGATTCATCCAATTTTTGGGCTCCTGAAGCCAACCCCAGGGTCTCTTTAAAGTAATGTTTGGGCTCCTGCTGCTGCTGCTGCCAACTTCTGCCAACTCCAGGGTGTGATTCATCCAATTTTTGGGCTCCTGAAGCCAACTCCAGTGTATATTTGGGCTCCTGCTGCTGCTGCTGCCAACTCCAGGGTGTGATTCATCCAATTGTTGGCCTCCTGAAGCCAACCCCAGTGTCTCTTTAAAGTAATATTTGGGCTGCTACTGCTGCTGCTGCCAACTCCAGGGTGCGATTCATCCAATTTTTGGGCTCCTGAAGCCAACCCCAGTGTCTCTTTAAAGTAATATTTGGGCTCCTGCTGCTGCCAACTCCAGGGTGTGATTCATCCAATTTTTGGGCTCCTGAAGCCAACCCCAGGGTCTCTTTAAAGTAATATTTGGGCTCCTGCTGCTGCTGCTGTCAACTCCTGCCAACTCCAGGGTGTAATTCATCCAATTTTTGGGCTCCTGAAGCCAACCCCAGTGTCTCTTTCAGCCAATGTTTGGGCTCCTGCTGCTGCTGCTGCCAACTCCAGGGTGTGATTCATCCAATTTTTGGCCTCCTGAAGCCAACCCCAGTGTCTCTTTAAAGTAATATTTGGGCTGCTACTGCTGCTGCTGCCAACTCCAGGGTGTGATTCATCCAATTTTTGGGCTCCTGAAGCCAACCCCAGTGTCTCTTTAAAGTAATATTTGGGCTCCTGCTGCTGCCAACTCCAGGGCGTGATTCATCCAATTTTTGGGCTCCTGAAGCCAACCCCAGGGTCTCTTTAAAGTAATGTTTGGGCTCCTGCTGCTGCCAACTTCTGCCAACTCCAGGGTGTGATTCATCCAATTTTTGGGCTCCTGAAGCCAACTCCAGTGTATATTTGGGCTCCTGCTGCTGCTGCTGCCAACTCCAGGGTGTGAATCATCCAAATTTTGGGCTCCTGAAGCCAACCCCAGTGTCTCTATAAAGTAATATTTGGGGTCCTGCTGCTGCCAACTCCAGGATGTGATTCATCCAATTTTTGGGCTCCTGAAGCCAACTCCAGTGTCTCTATAAAGTAATCTTTGGGCTCCTGCTGCTGCTGCTGCCAACTCCAGGGTGTGATTCATCCAATTGTTGGGCTCCTGAAGCCAACTCCAGTGTCTCTTTAAAGTAATATTTGGGCTCCTGCTGCTGCTGCTGCCAACTCCAGGGTGTGATTCATCCAATTTTTGGCCTCCTGAAGCCAACCCCAGTGTCTCTTTAAAGTAATATTTGGGCTGCTACTGCTGCTGCTGCCAACTCCAGGGTGTGATTCATCCAATTTTTGGGCTCCTGAAGCCAACCCCAGTGTCTCTTTAAAGTAATATTTGGGCTCCTGCTGCTGCCAACTCCAGGGCATGATTCATCCAATTTTTGGGCTCCTGAAGCCAACCCCAGGGTCTCTTTAAAGTAATGTTTGGGCTCCTGCTGCTGCCAACTTCTGCCAACTCCAGGGTGTGATTCATCCAATTTTTGGGCTCCTGAAGCCAACTCCAGTGTATATTTGGGCTCCTGCTGCTGCTGCTGCCAACTCCAGGGTGTGAATCATCCAAATTTTGGGCTCCTGAAGCCAACTCCAGTGTCTCTATAAAGTAATATTTGGGCTCCTGCTGCTGCCAACTCCAGGATGTGATTCATCCAATTTTTGGGCTCCTGAAGCCCACTCCAGTGTCTCTATAAAGTAATCTTTGGGCTCCTGCTGCTGCTGCTGCCAACTCCAGGGTGTGATTCATCCAATTGTTGGGCTCCTGAAGCCAACTCCAGTGTCTCTTTAAAGTAATATTTGGGCTCCTGCTGCTGCTTGCAACTCCAGGGTGTGATTCATCCAATTTTTGGGCTCCTGAAGCCAACCCCAGTGTCTCTTTAAAGTAATGTTTGGGCTCCTGCTGCTGCTGCCAACTCCAGGGTGTGATTCATCCAATTTTTGGGCTCCTGCTGCTGCCAACTCCAGTGTCTCTTTAAAGCAATGTTTGGGCTCCTGCCCCTCATAGTGATGCCACTTCAACTCTCTGCAATTGTGCCACTCTGCGATTCTATTAGCGATGCCTCTGATCTGCATGTGATATTTCTTAAAAGTATTATTTAACTAACCCAGCACGCATCCTGTGCGTGTTACAGCAAGGCAGAATGGTTTACAACCCTATTGAGGCTCTAGGAGGCTCAGAAATAGCCGTTTTTAATAGCGATTCGTCGCGAATTTATTCGGGTCGAAACGATTTTTGTCGGAAAATTCGGCGAATCAGTCGAATCGAATTTTTCAAAAGTTCGCTCATCTCTAACCACAGGTTCCCTTAAAACCCATAGATTATGTTAAAGTGCACCAAATCCCATGAAGATCGGTCCAGGAAGCTATAAGATTTCCGGGCCACTTGATTCCCTCCCCCTGGGGCATCCAGAATCGAGATGCTCGCTGTGTGAAACCTCCCAGATTGCCCGGAAACGTACATTCTTCCTTAGTCCAATGGCACATGCATGAACAGCACTGTATCACGGCTACCCTTCTAGCAGGGCGTGTGCCCGTGCCAGGCACTTTTGTGAATAATGTTCATATGTTAAGAAACAGACTTTGACCACACAGCGTCTGGCGCTCGGCGCAAGAGCGCCCAGTTTTAGAGCGCGGACGCTGGTTGTGTTTAGTTTTTTCTTAAATATGGGCTTCAGCGCTGATTGCCGGACACACTTAAGTATCGCCACCTATTGCTCGCTGCAGCGTTGTCCTGTTGTTAGATGTACCGTAGTCTTGGGCACTTTGGCCTCGGGACACCACCTAGCATTCACGATTGGTTCTGCAGTGAATCAGGGAGAGTGACATGGCAGCCGCCTTCCCTGTGACCTGGTATAGGGGTCCCTCTGGACCCCCTTTAGTTCACCAACAGTAGTAAAAAAGAAATTCACCAAAAAAAAAAAAAAATATCTAAAAGTCTAAAATGACTAGCAGGCTGATTCATTACTAGCACCAGCTATCGGCAGATGAGCGTCTGTACATAGGCGCTAAGAGCGACTGCTAGTATACGCTGTGATCGTCTATCAGGCGCTGTAACAGAGCGCCTCAGTTGCTCTAGTAACCTGGCCGGCATTGATGAATGAGATGTATGTTGGGAGTTCTAACACCAGTAAAGTGTTGCAGGGAGTGAAAGGTAGCGCCAGCTCATTGCGACCGACTCTCAGCAACTCACACCATATTCAACAAAAAAACAGACACACAGAGCGTAGGCGCTCTAAATCTGGTCGCTATAGCATAGAGTGGCAGACGCTGTGTGGTTAAAGTGTGTTTTTGAACACATATCCACCAGTAACAAAGAGAAAAACACATGGAATTACATTGTTGTAACATTAGGGTCGATTCAGTAAAAACACAAAAAACGTTAGTATTTTTTCCGATCTGTGTTTTTTGGTGTAAATTTTCCGATTTCGTATGAACATTCGAGCGATTCTATAATGCATTTCAAACCGTGTGTAAGTTTTCCGTCCGTTCGTATGGCAGTTAGTGAATCAGTTGAATGTCAGTTTCCATCCTGACTTTTCCGTTTCCTTTCTCAGGTTTCAAAGTCGGTTTTGGATTTTGCCCTTTTTCCTTTTTTGTCCGGACGAAAATCCTTATGATCGTGCGCCTGCACATTACAAACTCTCATTAAAGTGCTGCCTACATATTTGGCTCACTCACTTCTTCTACAATGCTTAGCTAAATCACTTTGCACTTTCTTACATCTTCCATGTCTCACCCCTAAAACTGACCCAAACCACTGTGCGCTCAGGCGAATCTTCATTTCTGCTTTTTCTTTATTTCATTCGTTTTGTGGTAACCAACCATTAATGAATGTATTTCTAAAAGTAAATCATACATTTTTTTTTTATTTTTTTTTTGAACTGGCATTTTTTACTTGCGTTTTTTAATTAAAATTTTTGGTTTCAAATGGTACAACTTTAAATTTTTTGTGTTGTTACCCACACCCTGTACATACAGATTGCTCTCCAAATTTTTAAAACACCCAGCATCTTCTGCATGTTATGAGCCTTGAAACAGCCAAGATGGCGGGTCAGGTAATATAAGGCAGCCTGCAAACAGAAAGGGCCTTGTGACTGTGTTGCTCTGCATTCTGGGATTTCTGACCTTTCAAGGCCCCCAGCTCTGCTGTCTCTGAGCAAAACACAGCTGTAACCCGCACCCTGCACTTTATCCCACTCTCCTCTCCTCAGTAAGTGTGATGCACCTGACCAAAGATAAGATTAAATAATTACACAAAGCAAAGGTTGCCAACTACAACAATAAATCCGAAAACAAATTAAGATTCAAGTACAACAACAATCCAAAAAAAAAAATAACAAAGGACATAAGTTTAAAATTATATGGATATGTGGCAAAATAAAGGTTTACATGCAAAGGACTAATTAAGGTCCACATTAAAATGCTTTTAAAAGGCATACATGAAATGTATTGATTCAGGTATGCATTGCTATACAATTTATGGCCTCGGCCATGCTGATACATGCAGTTCATTGGAGCTGAAGGCGCGCAGACTCCTCCACATAAGGCTCGATTCAAAGAAACATTCGTCAGGACTTTCGTAGATGTCTGTGAAAGTTTTGGTGGGTGTTTGTCATTTTTTTGCTTTTTTTCGTACATTTTTCACTCGCACGAACGTTCCGGAGAATGTGTATATGCGCTTTCGATTAACGGAAGCAATTCGGAACATTTCCAAACAAAATTGTAAACTTTTCGTTCCTTCAGAAAACTTCCGTTGCTGGGATGGTTTCCGTCACATTCAGAGAGCTGTTTTTCGACGGCTCACCACCCTATAAATTCGTATAATTGTAAAACCACTTCTGACACCTCTGAGGACTCGGATTGCTATTGTTGAACATGTTTTGCGGTTATGTGGAGGAGTCTGCGCGCCTTTAGCACCAAGGCATTGCATGTATCAGCATGGCCGAGGCCATAAATTGTATAGCAATGCACCTGAATCAATACATTTCATGTATGCCTTATAGATGCATTTTAATGCTGACCTAAATTAGTCCTTAGCATGTAAACATTTATTTTTCCACACATCCATATAATTGCTATATTTTTTAAGACTTATGTCCTTTGTGAATTATATTTGGATTGTTGAACTTGAATCTTAATGTGTTGTAGGAGTTATTGTTTTAGTTGGTTACCTTTGCTTTGTGTAATTATTTTATATTTGGTTGCAGGAACCGCAAGATGTGCCACTCGCCCTTGCTCCTGATGCCCGTTCTTTGCCTGCCCGTGGTGGCGAGGGCCCTCTGGCTTATTAAGTCCAGATTTAGGTGTTTGGACCATATGGGGGGGGGCACTGCAGTATGACCCCAACAAGGTTATACCCAAATTGTAATTTACAGGGACCACACGTGCCAGAGTGGCACAACTGAGTGTCAGGCTCCTTCAGTTGGTGGGCGAGATGCAGGAGCTGTGCAACTCGTTGGGGACCACAGATGAAGAATAATGTTCAGTGGCCTGCCATTGCTATGTATTTAATTATTTATAGTTGTAAAAAGTTGAAATTTAACACATTTTTAAAAAATGCATATTTGATGCTGGTAATTATTTAAAAAAAGTTACATTGTCATTTCATTAACAAACTACATTAACACAAAACTAATGGGCACATAAATATTTAAAGATGAATATTCACATGACCGAGAAGTGATTTGGGTGTGCTTTAAGGGTCCAAAAGGGAAGATGGAGTGCTAAGTGGTTTAGCTAAACATTGTAGTAGAAGTGAGGGTGGCAAATATGTAGGTGAGCACTTTCATGACTTAAGTTTGTAGTGCGCAGGCGCAAGATCGTAAGGATTCCGTCTGGACGATTATTTTTGGTAAAATGGAAACAGAATCTATCGGGAAACGTAAAGGATTCGTTGGAGGATACGATGGGAAAAGGGCAAAAACGAAAGCCTACGTTGTAACATGGGGAAATGAAACGGAAAAGTCTGGATGGAAAATGACATCCGTGTAATTCGTGATCTGCCGTACGAACGGACGGAAACTTTACACAAGGTTTTCAATGCATGCATAGAATCGCTCGAACGCTCATACGAGAGCGGGAACATTTGAAAAAAATACGACATCGGCACCGTTTTGAAAGTTTTTTTGTGTCTCTCTGAATCGAGCCTATAGCCACAAAACATGTTCTACAATAGCAAATCCGAGTCCTCAAAGGTGTCGGAAGTGGATTTTCAAGTAAACGGATTTTTAGGGTGGGAATCAGCTCTCTGAATCACATGGAAACACATCCAATTAACGGAAGTTTTAGGAACGAACGGAAAAATTACAATTTGGTTGGGAACATTTCCGATTTGGTTGTAAAACTTCCGATTTTGTTAGTAAAACTTCAGATGATCGTAAGAGCATATACGAATTCGTTCGAACGTTCGCGCGAGTCTGAAATGGCCAAAAAAAAAGGAAAAAATGACTAACACCCACCCAAACTTCCGATTCCCGATCCGAAATCAATTAACTTTTGCATTTAGAATCGACCCTAATGTGACATTAATACTTGAATACTTGTAATGCCAATTCTGCATAAAAATATAAAAAATCAAAAATGTTTTCGAAGACTCTTTCTAGGCCAGTAGGGATGACACAATTGAGAAAAAAAAAATAATATTAAAAACAAACAAAAAACACTGTTTAAACAGAAGAGAAGGAACATCTATTAGAGCGAACGGGTCTTACCTGTCACTCTGGAAGCTAGAGCGCTGGCGCTCTACGCTGAGCTGTCTGTAATGATGAATCGTACACTACATGGCGCTCTTCCAGTCGCTCTATGGAATCGCTTTCATACATGTGGTATTGCGTACAGCGTCCAACGTTCAGCAGACGCTGCCTGCCGCTATGAGGGACTACCTGCCGCTAGAGCTTAATGAATAAACACCCTATTTACAGGTCGGCGTCTCCCACTTTAAGCCCCCCATCAGGCCCTAAGGTCATCAGTGTCTCTTGCTAAGCATTGTTGGAGTCTTCCAAGTCCCTCACTGCGTCGTCATTGGTCTTCTGAAGGCAGCAGTGACATAAAAAATAGACGTAGTGGCCGCCATCTGTTGATGCAGCCACACCTCAGTTTCATATTTTTGAAATATCTAGAAATGCAGGTATCATTACCTGGTTTACAATGTGTTTTTTTACATTTTATATTGAAATAGCTTTCAAATTCTTAGACACTGTTCCATATAAAATCGAAAATGCAATGTCCTGGAAGTGTGGCACTTTTAATGTTTTTTGTATGAGGAGGATATTGTCAGTAAATGTTGCTCTGGATATTTATTGCACTCATAATGGTGAACAGAAACACAAAACAGGACCGAAAAACAATTTTTAGTAGTATCATATGTTGATATCAGTGAATACAACTGGTGGAAGCATTGTTAGCGTTGTGCTTGTATTGTTGAAATGCTGCTTTCAGGCACGGCATAGTATTAAAGTCCAATCCTCATAAGATGAAAGCCACTGTTAAGTATTTAGGTACATTACCATTAAGGGCCTGTGTGAAGTATATGAAGTATAAAATATAGCTTATGAGGTAAAAATATGACCAGAACTATAGAGTATAAAATATAGCTTATGAGGTAAAAATATGATAAGAACTATAGAGTATAAAATATAGCTTATGAGGTAAAAATATGATAAGAACTATAGAGTATAAAATATAGCTTATGAGGTAAAAATATGATCAGAACTATAGAGTATAAAATATAGCTTATGAGGTAAAAATATGACTAGAACTATAGAGTATAAAATATAGCTTATAAGGTAAAAATATTACCAGAACTAAAGTGTATAGAATGTAGCTTATGAGGTAAAAATATTTCCAGAACTAAAGAGTATAAAATATAGCTTATGAGGTAAAATTGTGACCAGAACTATAGTTAAACCGGACCAACACCCGTTATTACATTAATGGGTGTTGGTCTGGCTCTTTGTTGCTAGAAAGAAGCTCGAGGGGGCATCGAGAACCCTGGAGCCCTCTCGCACCTAAATGCACAGGATACGTATAATACTCACATTTCTAACGAGCCAGCACCGGGGAAAGGAGTCCCACGATTGGCCGCCGGCCAGTCACGTGGCCGGGTCCTGCCGGTGGCCGGACGGCGGCCAATCGCGGGACTCCGTTCCCGGCGCTGGCTCATTAGAAATGTGAGTGTTATACCTATCCTGTTCATTTAGGTGCTTCTTTCTAGCAGCAAAGAGCCGGACCAACACCCGTTAATGTAATTAGAGATGAGCGAACTTTTGAAAAATTCGATTTGACTGATCGTTTCGACCCGAATTTATTTGTGATAAATCGCTATTAAAAACGGCTATTTCTGAGCCTCCTAGAGCCTCAATAGGGTTGTAAACCATTCTGCCTTGCTGTAACACGCATAGGACGCATGCTGGGTTAGTGAAATAATACTGTGAAAAATTAGGACATGCAGATCGGAGGCATCGCTAATAGAATCGCAGAGCAGCACAACTGCAGAGAGTTGAAGTGCCATCACTATGAGGGGCCCCTATAGGGCCTGATGCAGAGCCTCCTCTGAACTGCCCTTAAAACCCTCCGATTGTCCGGGGCTCCCGTTTGAATCGTGGCTCAAATGTGATGCAGAGCCTCCGTCGGAATGGCTCCCTAACTGATCCGTCAATTTCACTTTACTTTTTTTGCTCTCTCGGGTGCCTTCAATTTGATCGGGGCTCCCGTTCACGTTCACACGGGCGGGCCGTTTTTCCCTGATTTTTCCTGGCTTTTTGAACGTACCTGCTTGGTTTCCGTCGTATTTGACCTTCCATTTTGGTGGTTTTAGCAAGTATACTTACATCTCCATGGCTCTTCAGTTGCCAATCTGGCTACACGCAAGCGCACATCCCTAAACCTCCATTGGAATATGCATATGGCACCAACTGCCAGTTTGACACATATATATATATATATATATATATATATATATATATATATATTTCTGTTAAATTTTTGTTGTTCCTTTTTCCTTGCCATTAATGCATACCTTAATCTCCTTTGTGTTCCTTTTTCCTTGCCATTAATGCATACCTTAAAGCGGACCTTCACTCTAAATAAGAGTCTATCTTATATGTTTCCCACACCCTGTACATACAGATTGCTCACATTAAAAATCATCCTACCTGCATCTACTGCATTTTATAAGCCTTTAAACATCCAAGATGGCGGCTTATGGAAGCTGCCATTTTTGCAGGCAGCCTGCAAACAGGAAGTGCCTGCAAACAGGAAGTGACTGTGCTGCTCTGCATTCTGGGACTGCTGACCTTTCCCTGACCCCAGCTCTGCTCTGTCTGAGCAAAGCACAGCTATAACCCGCTCCCCTGTACCTTATCCCACTCTCCTCTCCTCAGTAAGTGTGATGCTTCTGAGTCAAGATGGCGGCGCCCGTATCCTAAATTCCCGAACAGAGTTGCAGCCCAGTGGGGGAAAGTATAATAAATTAGTGACTAAACATGTAAAATTTATTAATTTTAGATGCTGAGGAATTGTTTTTTAAGAGTTTGGGCTTTTCATTAAATCATGGTGAAGGTCCGGTTTAATCTCCTTTGTGTTCCTTTTTCCTTGCCATTAATGCATACCTTAATTCTTTCTGATTGTTTTTGATTTATTGTCCCATATCTAAACCTTTTGTGTCATGTAAATGTGTGATGATGTTGTGTGATTGTACATTTGCAGGAAAGACCACACACCAAATCTTTTTATTTGTTTTTAATTCAAACGTTGTTTTTATTTTTTTTTGGATTTGGATTTTTCATATTTTTTTTTTTTTGCCAAAACTAAAAAACAATTAAAATTTTAATGCAAAAAAAAAAACATTAGGCCTCGGGGTCTTGTGCCTGTGGTTTTCTAGTATCTGTGAATGATAAAATACCATTTTGTGAATACTCACCTTGTAAAATGGGTATTATAAGTATGTCACACACCCCGCTTCAAGAATCCATAACCTGTGGGTAATATCGTCCTGAAGAGGCGTTCCTGCAGAGATGATAGTAAAAGAAAGCCCCTCCCTGATCCATAAATACCTGGGACCTCCCACTCATCACCCAGTATACAGAAGCAGTAAGGAAAGGGACCAGGAAGAGGCAAATATAAAACACAACCACGCAAAGTTCACAAAATAGAGGATCCTGAATACAGAAAGGGCGGGTGAAGCGGGGTGTGTGACATACTTATAATACCCATTTTACAAGGTGAGTATTCACAAAATGGTATTATTCTAAGTATGTCACACACCCCGCTTCAAGAATCCATAACCTGTGGGACATCCAATAGCAGTGTCCAAAACAAGGGCGGGGATCCAAAACTAGGCAACAATGCACAACTTCAAACCACTACAGCTTGCAAAACTTTGCGGCCAAAAACAGCATCCGCTGAAGCCCAAACATCAACCTTGTAAAACTTGGAAAAAGTGTGAACAGAAGACCAGGTAGCGGCCTTACAAACTTGCTCAACAGAAGCCTGGTGCTGAAAGGCCCAGGACGCACCAACTGCACGAGTAGAATGAGCAGTAACACGAAAAGGGGGACTCCTCCCCTTGGCAGAATAGGCCCCAATGATGGCCTGACGAATCCATTTACTAATGGAAGATTTGGCAGGAGCCAAACCTTTCCTAGGCCCGGAGGGCACCACAAAAAAGGCGTCCGTCCTGCGAAAGGAAGACGTAACCTCCAGATAATATTCCACAACACGAACTACATCCAAGGAATGCAACGCCCTTTCCCTGTCGTTGCTAGGATTAGGGCATAGAGAAGGCAGAACAATGTCCTGATTCAGATGAAAAGCCGAGACCACCTTAGGAAGAAAATCCAGCTTGAAACGAAAGACAACCTTGTCCTGATGTTTCTCGAAGTACGGAGCTTTAATGGATAAAGCTGCCAACTCAGAAACACGCCTAACCGAAGTGATAGCCACCAAAAAGGCCACCTTTTGAGTAAGCGAAGACAAGGCAACCTCATTCAAGGGCTCAAACGGAGGACCCTGAAGAGCAGAAAGAACCAGGTTCAAATCCCAAACTGGAACCAAGGACTTCCTAGGCGGACGCACATGCGTAACTCCTTGGAAAAAGGTCCTGACTAAAGGATGAAGTGCAAAGGACCTTTGGAAGAACACCGCCAGGGCAGAGACCTGCCCCTTCAAGGTACTAATCTGGAGCCCCAGATCTAAACCATGTTGAAGAAACTCCAGAATTCTAGGAATGGAGAACTCCCGACAAGAGAAGGACCTTCCTTCACACCAATCAATGTAGGACCTCCAGGTCCTGTAGTAAACAGAAGAGGAAGACCGCTTCCTGGCGCTGATAAGAGTCTGAATCACCGCGTCAGAAAGACCTTCTTCCCTCAAGATGGCGGTTTCAGCAGCCACGCCGTCAAAGCCAGCGATGGTAAATTGGGATAGCGTAGCCGACCCTGGGTGAGCAGGTCCGGCAGCAGAGGCAGGGCGAACTGATCTTCTGCCAGCCTTACAAGATCTGCGAACCAAACCAACCTTGGCCACCTTGGGGCCACCAGAATCGCCGACGCGCCTTCCAAGGCCAGTTTGCGCACCACTCTGGCTAGCATTGGGAACGGAGGGAACAGGTAAAGGAACCCCAAATCCCTCCAGTTCAGAGACATGGCATCCACTGCCAGAGCCAGAGGATCCTGCGAGAGAGACACAAAGACTGGAAGCTTGTGATTGTGACGAGAGGCAAAGAGGTCCACCGCTGGGACCCCCCACCTGAGACATATCGAACGAAACACCTTGGGACTGAGAGACCACTCCCCCTGACGAGAGGAGGCCCTGCTCAGCAAGTCCGCCTCCGTGTTCTCCACCCCCGGAATGTAGACTGCTGAGATACACGGGACGTGGGTCTCGGCCCAGTCCAGAATCAAAGACACTTCCCTGAGGGCACTCCTGCTGCGAGTCCCTCCTTGGTGATTGATGTAAGCAACCGCCGTCCTGTTGTCCGACCGGACCTGAACTGGCAGGCCTCTCAACTGATGAGTCAAGCGAAACAGAACCAACCTGATGGCTCTCAACTCCAGAATATTGATGGGCTCGTGAGCCTCCTGCGGACTCCACAGACCCTGAAACTGGAGGTCCTTCCAAACACCCCCCCAACCTGACAGACTGGCATCCGTGGTGACCATTTCCCAACACGGCGCCAGAAAGGATCTGCCCTTCAACAGATTGACAGACCCCAGCCACCATTGCAGGGATCGACGAACACGGGGAGACATCCGGAAGGACTGATCCAACGATAGAGGAGACTTGTCCCAAACCTTCAACAGATGAAGCTGAAGCGTCCTCGTATGAAACTGCGCAAAGGGAACTGCCTCGAATGAGGCCACCATTAGCCCCACCAGCCTCATCCCGAGCCGAATGGTCGGATGAGGGGCCAACAAAAGAAGCCGAACTAACTCCTGAATCAAAAGAATCTTGGCCTGGGGTAGAAACACCCTGGCCTGCGATGTGTCCAGAGACATTCCCAGAAAGGTTACAACTCTGGACGGAGAAAGAGAAGACTTGGGGTGGTTGATCACCCAACCGAACCTCTCCAGAGTGGATACCACCACACTGGTGTCCAACTCCGCTTGGTTGAAGGAAGAGGCCATGATCAGTAGATCGTCCAAATAGGGCACAATGCGGATACCCTGGACTCTGAGCAGAGCCATCACCCCCGCTAGCACCTTGGTGAACACCCGAGGTGCTGAGGTGAGACCGAAAGGAAGTGCCACAAACTGAAAGTGCCGATCCTCCACCACGAACCTGAGAAACCTCTGGTGTGCTGGAAAAACCGGAACGTGTAGATAAGCATCCTTGATGTCTATGGACGTCAGAAAGTCTCCCTGACGAAGGGAGTGAATAGCCGAGCGCAGCGTTTCCATGCGGAATTTCCGCGGCCGGATGAACCTGTTGAGAAACTTCAGATCCAAGATGGGTCGGACCGATCCGTCCTTTTTGGGCACAGTGAAAAGATTGGAATAAAAACCCCTGCCCCGATCTGAAGGAGGCACTGGGCAAATGACAGCCATATCCAGAAGATTCTCCACTGCCACCAGGAGCCCCTGCGCCGCCAGAGGCTCCAAAGGCATCCGAGACCTGAAAAATCTGGAGGGGGGGCGGAGCTCGAACTCTAGCTTGTAACCGGAAGACACCACTTCCCGGATCCATCTGTCCGAGACTTCTTGATCCCAGATCTGGGAGAAGTGTCGCAGCCGTCCCCCCACCCTCATGGGTGAGGGCGCCCCCTCATTGCTGAGCCGGCTTAGGAGCCGGCTTGGGCTTAGAGCCCCAACTGTATCCTGGACGGGCGCGTCCTCTGCCCCTGCTCCCAGAATCTCCTCTGGAAGAGGGGAATGCAACCCCCCTGCCAGATCTGGCCCCACGAAAGGAAGGGGTAAAGGAAGGCGCCCCCCGAAAGGGACGGCGCTGTTTCTTGCGTTGAGGTAACCTACCACCCTTGGTAACAGAGTCCAATGTCTCTCCAAAAAGCCGTAATCCAACAAAAGGTAGAGCCGTTAGTGACTTTTTGGACATAAAATCAGCCGCCCACTGGCGCAGCCACACTGAACGCCGAATGGTCACCAGCAAAGCCGACGTTCTACCACACATCATCAAAGTGTCATCCAAGGCTGTTAAAACAAAGGATAAAAACAGCTCACACCGTTTAAGACTATGGAACTCGGGACTACCAGGACGAAGCCCGGAAGAAGTCAACAGGTCCCTGACCACAGACCTAGCAGCCAACACCATAAGTTCCGAAGCGCACACAGGCCGAATGGCCGACCCAATGCTAGTAAAGCCATGACAAGCCATCTGGTCAATACGTTTATCCTCACCATCCTTGAGGGTGGAACAATCAGGTCTATTTAAAACCGAGGAGTTAGACAACCCCAAAACCGGTGCATCCACTTCGGGGGGAGATGCCCAGCGCTTAACCGCTTCCGAAGGGAAAGGATATTTCCTATCCCACCCCTGAGGGATGCCGGGGAGCCGAGCCGGCCTATCCCACTCCTTATCAATAATTTTGTCAAAATGTCGTTGCGTAGGAAACTCCAAGCGCGGCCTGGATTCCTCAAACAATTCACCCTTCTGCTGTGACGCCTCCTCGGGAGGGGAAATATTCAGAACCTCCAACATCAGAGCCAGAGCATGAGAAGAATCCAAAGATCTCCCTAAGTTACCAGGCTCGGCATCAGCGCCAGCAGACAACTCATCTTCTGAAACATCTGAACCTTCATAAACCTCCCCTTCCTCTAGCGGGGAATAATCAGACCAATCCAGATTATTGATGTCATCAAAGTCGTCCACCGGCGGAGCCGGCGACAAATGCTTTCTTTTAGCCGGAGCCTTACGGGCGACCGAGCTGGAAACAATTTTCTCAAGATTGGCCAATCTGGCACACATCTCAGATTGCAGGTCCCTGCCCATGACGACGTCACACGGAGCACGCGTCAAGGCGGGAGGGGGAGATGAATCGGCCGGCGGCGCTGACCCAGACGCCTGGGGTCCGGACTGCCGCGCAATAGTCTGCTGTGCACAAGGAATACACAGAAGTACGTCGTCCCCAGTAATGGATACTCCACACAACATACACTTGCGGGGATGCCCCGAAGGGGTCCCTAGCCCAGTATCCGGGGATGCCTCCATAAGGTGAAATTTTAGTGGTCGCTAAGACCCAGGGAATTACGCCAGTAAGCAACCCGGGATGCCCCTTTAATGTCCCGAGTGGGAGGATTTACGATAAAAATGAACCCAGGGACCCAGGACCAGGAGAGACCCTCAAATACTAATGATGATCCTCTGAGTAACATCCGTACCCCTAAAAAAAACAGAGAAAAACCCCATAAATGACAATAAATGCTAAAGAGACATATAAATAGATAGGGCCCACAGGGCCACTCACCGATCCTTAGGAATCAGGATAATGGCGACCGTGCAGCACTCGTGAGGGGAGAAGCAGGCCGAAAGAGGGGCGTGGCCCGCGCTAATATTCAGCTCAGCCCCTGTCCTCCACCATCAAGGAGCAGCCAGCTCCGCATCGGCGCCTGAACAGAGGGGGCGGAGCCGCGGCGACGCGCCGAACGCCCGGCCCCGCCCCCCCCCTGAAGCAGAAGGGAGGGAGAAGCTCCCTCGCATATAGCTCTTCAGCAACCGGCGCCGCCACGAACCCGCGGCGCCGGACCAAGGCACATCAACGGGTGCATCCGCGCAGACCTGCGGGGCACCCGCCCCGCAGGCTGCGGGATGCACAGAGAACGGGGGCTGGCCGCGGCAGTGCGCCGAGTGCCAGCCCCGCCCCCCTGAAGAACGTGAGGGGAAAAATCCCCTCACACAAAAAACAAACGTACCAGCGCCCGGCTGTAATGGCGGCCGCGGCGCCGCACACAAACAGTAAAGACACAAAAAATAAATACACACAGACACTATAATAAAGTGAAAAAACACCACACAAAACAGAAAATAAGGACTAACCCTAAGAGGGAGACCCCCCCAACCCCATTGTTTAAGGGAAAATGTGGAAGGACCCCCCAGGGGCAGAATCCAGGGACGGGGCATCCCAAACCGGGATCACCTAACCGGTGTAACCGCCTACCCTCTTATTTAGGGTCTCACGGTGGAGCTCTGCTCCTAAGCACCAGAAGTGCTGATATACCCTCGCTCGGGCCAGCAGCCGGGACTGTGGAGGCATGTAAAGGTCAATCCGGGGAAAAAAATTGGGTCCGAGCGGAAATTATCCAATAACAGGCCGGGAGTTACCCCGGCTACCTGAAAATCCCCCTGTGCAAGGAGGAGCCATCATCTTCTGACTTGCTCGCCGTCTTGCAGAGATGGAAAACTGGGTGATGAGTGGGAGGTCCCAGGTATTTATGGATCAGGGAGGGGCTTTCTTTTACTATCATCTCTGCAGGAACGCCTCTTCAGGACGATATTACCCACAGGTTATGGATTCTTGAAGCGGGGTGTGTGACATACTTAGAATACAACATTAGTTTAGCATTGTTTTTATGGTTTGGTTGGGTGTGTTTTTTTGGGGGCACTTTTTAAACCAGACCTTCAGCGTCATTTAATGAAAAGCCCAAACTCTTAAAAAACGATTCTGCAGCATCATCTGTTAAAAAAGATACAAGGACCCACCATTAATCCACAAAATACATTAACAAGTTTCCTGGCCTAACTAAAGTCACTTTATTAACCTCTTGCTGCCTCACATTGCCCTATTTCTGCTATCTGCATGTAGGCTAGTTTGTAGCTGCGTACATGTGTTAAACTAAGGTGGGCTGGTATGTAACGTGACAAACTAAGTTGTTTCAGACTATTCTTGCACTTTGTTTTTTTTTTATTATAAGGAATGTGTGCGCGCACATAAACGCACGCTCGCATACTCACATCCATGATGATGTCATCCTGCTCCTGTGTAAAGATGGCATAGCTCCTGGTATAGCTCTGACGTTCCCCCGCAGTGACGTGCAGGACATCCCAAATTGGAATGCCCCAGAGACATGATGCCTGTAACCCAACCCTGGATTTCTTCACACTCCAAAGGGCTGGGTTACATGGGTTTTGGCCTGCTTTAAAACATCATGACCAAATCAGGTTAGGATGGAATAACCCACCTCCTTTACATTATTATTAAAGTAACACAGGTTCCCTCACATAAAGCAGAACAAAACCCAGAGCGGCCACTGGTCTTCCCCCTGGAAATCCCAGATCGGGATGCCCCACTGTGTGAAACCCTTTTTACTGAGACTTTACTCAGAAATGGCAGACTCCCTCTCTTAAAGCGGAACAAGCCATGATTAGTTTAATGACCTTTGCAGGCGTATATTGTAGTGCCCCCCCAGTCTGATCAAGACAACGGAACCTCATCTTCAAGAGACCAAAGGCTCGCTCCACCACAGAGCGAGTCCTCCTGGGGGCAGTATTGTAGGGCTCCTCTGCCTGTGAAGATGGGTGCAGGATTGGGGTCAGCAGCCAGGGGAGCAAAGGATAGCCAGAGTCCCCCCCCCCCCCCCCCCCCAAAAACAAAAAAAAAAAAACAAAAAAAAAAAAAACTGTGCATTGCAACAATAGAAAAGAGGGACAAATAGGTGAGCGGGGTAGGGTTGGAGTAAAGGACATTTGTAATGAGCCTACATGCACATCCAACCTGTACACTCATTAAAAAAGTCTGGGGAATACTACTTACATAAGAGGGCAAGAACATGACGCAATAGGGTTCGATCACTTAACCCATTAAATTTAAAGTTAAAAAATTAGGCTAAAAATATACTAACAAAAAAATTACCAAATAGTGTGTTAAGGGAAAAAAAATAAAAGACAGGGTGGGCAACCAATACAAGTTTCATACACATACCCAGTAAGGCGGGTGAGCTCAAATAGGTGCAGCCTGGTTTCTGCCATACTCAGCAGGACAAGACCGCGGAGCTGGCGCCGCTGATGTGCTCCAACAGAGGACTGCATATTATTGCCCGAGTGCAAATACGGCTGCTCTGACTTGCCGTAAGTGAAGGCTCGGCGGCCCCGTTTCATTAGGGTGATTTCAATCGGAAAACAAGGCTCTGCATCACTGAAAAAAACGGAACAATGAACGAGGCGTCCGTTTTGCCGGGAAACAGCCCCGTGCGAGCCGACAATCGGAAAGGCGGCTGAGCGCACACCTGAGCGCATAAACGCACACTAAAATCAACGTAGCACCCTTTCTTGACCCGATCCAAGCCCAAAACCAACGGGAAAACGCACGGGAGAAGTGAACGGGGAGGCTCTGCATCAAGCCAATAGTGCCTGAAAAACACACCCTGGAGCTGGCAGCAGCAGGAGCCCAAAATTAGCTGAATCACACCCTGGAGTTGCAAGCAGCAGCTGCAGGAGCCCAAATATTGCTTTAATGAGACACTGGATTTGGCTGCAGGAGCCCAAAAATTGGATGAATCACACTCTGGAGTTGCAAGCAGCAGCAGGAGCAGGAGCCCAAACATTACTTTAAAGAGACACTGGAGTTGGCTGCAGGAGCCCAAAAATTTGATGAATCACACCCTGGAGTTGCAAGCAGCAGCAGCAGGAGCAGGAGCCCAAACATTGCTTTAAAGGAGCAGTATCGCAAATTTTTCTTGGTGACTTATATTTAAATGGTACTTTGAATGTAGGTAAGTGTTGGAGTAAGAATTACAAATTTAGAAAAAAAGTATGTGTGTGTTGAGCAGCTGGAGACTAATAGCTCATGTTTATGTCTTCTGAGTGTCGGGACCCGACACTCTGGCCTGTTCCATGCTGAGGAGAGGAGTGAAACAATGTATCAAAGTACCAGCTGTTCAGTGCTGGCAGCCGTCCAGCATAAGATAACAACATTGCAACATTGCCTGGCCAGAACTTATATATCTAAAACAGAGAGAAAAGCTCTAGAAGTAATTTAGCTGATTTTGACAGTTTTCCCTGCATGTTGGCTCTGCTGCAGAATCTTTCAGTTTACCATTTTCTCTTTCATATTCTTATTTTTCATTTTTCCATATGATCTTTCTTTCAGCTTTGTGTGTTTTTAGCAAAGCCCAACCCAGGATTTTCACTATCTGGAGTTTTGTTTTGTGCCCCTAGGGGCATCCCGATTGGGATGCCCTGATATGTGAAATCCCCAAGTTCGCCTGTGAAAACGTACCTTTCCCTGTCCCACAGCGCATGTGCGGGCTCTGTTTGCACGCTCTGTCTAAATTACTATCTGCGTGAGCACGCCAGAAAAACGGGGGGATCTGTGGTTATCCAGGGGTCGTTTCACACAGTGGGCATCCTGATTTAGAATGCCCAAGGGACAAGGTCAATGGTCGGGTCTTATAGACTTCAGGGTCGGCAACTCAGGGTTTTGTTCCACTTTAATACCTTTAGGTTTTCCTGCACAGTTATTCAAAGAAGAATTTCAGTTATTTTCAGTCAGTTTAGTTTATTTTGTATAGATTTTACACATTTGAGTCACCTGGTCTCATAACAAAAGCAGCACCTCACACACACACAGCCGTTACCACTGATTACAGTGTCAGCCTCTGAGGTAAAGTGTTGCTAGGAGACCAGTGGGCTAAATGAAGCAGCTCACTAAATACAACTCAGCAGATCCCCCTATTCAGCAAATGGACTGAGCCATTGTAATTATACAATTTAAAAGAAAGGCATATATTTTTTCATATATTTCATATATTTTCATATATTTCTATCGCCAGATTATTTATACACATGTTAGAAGCTATTGTGTGGCTATTTAATTATTTATCTTTTTTAATGCAAATTTCGCGATACTGCTCCTTTAAAGAGACACTGGATATGGCTGCAGGAGCCCAAAAATTGGATGAATCACACCCTGGAGTTGCAAGCAGCAGCAGGAGCCCAAACATTGCTTTAAAGAGACACTGGATTTGGCTGCAGGAGCCCAAAAATTGGATGAATCATGCCCTGGAGTTGCAAGCAGCAGCAGCAGCAGGAGCCTAAACATTGCTTTAAAGAGACACTGGAGTTGGCTGCAGGAGCCCAAAAATTGGATGAATCACACCCTGGAGTTGCAAGCAGCAGCAGGAGCCCAAACATTGCTTTAAAGAGACACTGGAGTTGGCTGCAGGAGCCCAGAAATTGGATGAATCACACCCTGGAGTCGCAAGCAGCAGAAGCAGCAGCAGCAGGAGCCCAAACATTGCTTTAAAGAGACACTGGAGTTGGCTGCAGAAGCCCAGAAAAATTGGATGAATCACACCCTGGAGTTGCAAGCAGCAGCAGGAGCCCAGACATTGCTTTAAAGAGGCACTGGAGTTGGCTGCAGAAGCCCAAAAATTGGATGAATCACACCCTGGAGTTGCAAGCAGCAGCAGCAGCAGCAGCGGGAGCAGGAGCCCAAACATTGCTTTAAAGAGACACTGGAGTTGGCTGCAGGAGCCCAAAAATTGGATGAATCACACCCTGGAGTTGCAAGCAGCAGGAGCAGCACCAGCAGGAGCCCAAACATTGCTTTAAAGAGACACTGGAGTTGGCTGCAAGAGCCCAAAAATTGGATGAATCAGACCCTGGAGTTGCAAGCAGCAGCAGCAGCAGCAGCAGGGGCAGGAGCCCAAACATTACTTTAAAGAGACACTGGATTTGGCTGCAGGAGCCCAAAAATTGGATGAATCACACCCTGGAGTTGCAAGCAGCAGCAGCAGGAGCAGGAGCCCAGACATTGCTTTAAAGAGACACTGGAGTTGGCTGCAGGAGCCCAAAAATTGGATGAATCACACCCTGGAGTTGCAAACAGCAGCAGGAGCCCAAACATTGCTTTAAAGAGACACTGGAGTTGGCTGCAGGAGCCCAAGAATTGGATGAATCACACCCTGGAGTTGCAAGCAGCAGCAGCAGGAGCCCAAACATTGCTTTAAAGAGACACTGGAGTTGGCTGCAGAAGCCCAAAAATTGGATGAATCACACCCTGGAGTTGCAAACAGCAGCAGCAGGAGCAGCAGCAGCAGCAGGAGCCCAAACATTTCTTTAAAGAGACACTGGAGTTGGCTGCAGAAGCCCAAAAATTGGATGAATCACACCCTGGAGTTGCAAGCAGCAGGAGCACAAACATTGCTTGAAAGACACCCTGGAGTTGGCAGCAGCAGCAGGAGCCCAAAAATTGACTGACACACCCTGGAGATGGCAGCAGCAGCAGGAACCCAGAAATTGGCTGGAAGGCACACCCTGGAGTTGGCAGCAGCATAAGCAGGAGCCCAAACATTGCTTGAAAGACACCCTGGAGTTGGCAGCAGCAGCAGCAGGAGGCCAAAAATTGGATGAAAGGCACACCCTGAAGTTGGCATCAGCAGGAGCCCAAAAATTGGTCTAAAGACATAAATATGTTTTGCACCATTTGGAAAGTGTAAAACTTGGCACCATGCTGAATCAGCCATTGGTGGGTGGAAATCCTGGCTGATCCATCCCTGATTCATTTTGACAAAGGTGAGTCTCTCCACATTTTTAGTTGACAGACGAGTTCTCCTCGCCGTAACTATGGCCCCCACCACACTAATCACCCGCTCAGATGGCACGCTTCTTGCCGGGCAGGACAGCTTTTCCAGGGCAAACTCTGCTAGTTGCAGCCACAAGCCAAGTTTGGCTGCCCAGAAGTCCAGCGGATCCTCAAGGTGTGACATGACCTGCTGGTTGAGGTCCTGCTCCAGGTCTTCCTGCTGCTCATGAGTAGCCTCACTATGCGGGTGTGGAAAGCTACTCATTAGCGACTGAAGACTGAGGCTGCTGCTGATGGAGCTGCTGCTGCTGCTGCTCCTGCCAACCCCCCCAGCAGGCATGGCAGTGGAAGGTGAGCGCAGAGGTCCCCCCGAGTCAGACCTGCGAGAGTATGGACCATGGCGCAGATAGGCATCGGCCAACTGACTACGCAGAATGTCTTTGTTGTAGTTCAGTTTGTCCTCCCTCTCGGCGGGTTTAAAAAATGTCCCCATTTTGTGCCGGAAGCGAGGGTCCAATAAGGTGGACAGCCAGAAGTCATCCCGTCGACAAATGGAAACAATTCTGGGGTCACTACGCAAGCACGTGAGCATGCTTCCTGCCATTTGCGCAAGTGACTCAGAGGGACTACCTGTCTCCATCTCCACTGCATACTGCCACGGTTTGTCCGGGTCCTCTGTCTCGCCTTCCTCAAAACCCTCTAGCTCCTCTGGCTGCTCCAGCTCCTCCTCTCCTGTAGATAAACCAGCCATTTCGCCAAGCCTAAACTGTGCTTCACTGTGCCCCTCCTCCTCCTCTTTCTCCTCCTCCAGTTCAGCTCCAATGGGGTTCATGTGGCCGTAAGATGTAGACGCCATGTCTCCAGTGCCCTGACCAGCCATGGTTTCCAACATGTGCTGTAGTACATGAAGCAGTGGAATCACGTCGTTCATCCCGTAATCCTGCCGACTGACAAATAAAGTGGCTTCCTCAAAGGGCCTGAGCAAACGGCAGGTGTCACGTATGAGCTGCCACTGGTTGACATTGAAGTTACACAGGGGAGTCCCCTTATCCGCTTGGATCATCAGGAAATCCGTGATGGCTTTTCTCTGTTCATATAATCGGTCCAACATGTGAAGGGTGGAATTCCAACGGGTGGAAACATCGCAAATCAGACTATGTTGGGGGCTACCGTTCTGACGCTGTAGCTCAAGAAGGGTGTGTTTGGCGGTGTATGAGTGGCTGAAGTGCATGAAAAGTTTCCTTGAAGTTGTTAGGATGTCTTGCAGATCGGGGGAACACTTCAGAAACCGCTTGACAACCAGATTGAAGACGTGAGCCATGCAGGGGGCATGGGTCAGGCTTCCTTGGCGCAGCGCAGACAAAATGTTCTCTTGGAGTAAGCCATGTTTGGATTTCCTGATGAATAAATTTAAGCAGTTCCTCCCCTGTGTGACTCAGTTCGCCAAGACAAACCATGTGAAGCACAGTGTGACACCTCCGTGCCCTGCACACATGGTAGACTGGAGGGGCACTGAGACTTGAGCCCACAGTGGAGGGTGAGGAGATGGCGGAGGATGAGGAGGCCGAGTCGCACGGTGTCACAGGCCCAACGGGCAGGGAGCGCGGAGGCCGAAGCGGCGTGACCTGTCCAAGTTGCTGCTGCTGCTGCAAAGGGACCACATTCACCCAGTGGGCCGTAAACGACATGTACTGTCCCTGACCGTAGTTACAGCTCCAGATGTCGGCGCTGCCATGCACTTTGCTACACATCGACAGGCTCAAGGACTGGCCCACCTTCTGTTCAACAAAAGTGTGCAACGCTGGTACTGCCTTCTTGGCAAAGAAATGACGGCTTGGGACTCTCCACCTCGGCTCGGCACAAGCCATCAGTTCTCTGAAAGGTGCAGAGTCCACCACCTGAAAAGGAAGCGACTGCAGCACCAGCAACTTGGAAAGGAGCACATTCAGCTTCTGCGCCGTAGGATAAGTGGGCGCATACTGCTGTCTCTTGGACATTGCTTTACTGATGGTTTGCTGGCGGGATGCATGACTTGGAGGAGGAGGAGCAGGAGCAACAGAGGATGGGTATGACGCACAGCTGCCTTCGGCTGAGGTGCTGGAGCTTTGGCTGGCAGAAATTGGGAGCGGCGTGCCACTTGGTGAGGAAGCATCCTCTTCGGAGCCTCAGTTCTCCCAGGCCGCTTTATGGTGACGCATCATATGTTGACGCAGGGCCGTGGTGCCAACATTTGGGCCCTGGCCACGCTTCACCTTCTGCCTACATATCTTGCATGTGGCCATGTTACCCTCCTGCGGATGCTTCAAGAAAAACTGCCACACTGCCCTTGCTGCCTCAGCTGCTGACTCCGGGGGGCAACCTGCGCCCCTCTTCTCCTGATGATGACGATGAAGCCCCTTCATCACCCGGCTCCCAAGTGCGATCGGCTTCATCATCATCATCACCCAGTTGTGGCTGCACGTCACTGATGTTCTCGGTTTCCTCAACAGTGTCTGGCGTAGGAGCTGGAACGCTCGCAACACCCATGACACTGTCCACATCACTATTTGTCTGCCTAGCTAAAGAAGCCACCTCCATTTCTTGGCTGGGCAGTAGCTGCTGACTGTCCTCTTTCTGATCGTCCTCCTCACTAAAGAGTGGAGCTGAACCCAAAGCATAGGATATGTCGCTGGGGGAGAGAACGGCGTAGGACAGAGGCAATGGGAGGACAGGGACTGCTCTCGGGGCATGCCAACTAAGGGTTGTGTCAGAGGAACCTACCGACCCTAGACTGGGGGTCTCAGATGTAACTTGTGATGATGTTGATGAGCGCGTTAACCAATCTACCATGGCAGATGCGTTACTGGTGGAGACACGACCGCTAGCAGATACTGGCAGATCAGGTCTCTCACCGTGACTCCTGCTGCCACTCGCTCCTAGTCTGCTGCGACCTCTGCCTGCCGAATCTTGGCCTCTGCCACTCCTCTTTGAACATCCTTGCACTTGTCTGCCTGACATTTTTATGTATTTGAAATGCGCAATAGGTACGATAAAAAATGTGTTTACTTTAAAAAGAAGAAGCTAAATAAAGCAAGGAACTGCTTCTCTGCAATAGATACTATGAAAATTGGCAATATGAGATACCCTGCGGCCTAGTGTTTTGGCAACAGACCAAAAACCAATTCAAAATGCAATAGTTTGATTCAGCTGAGGAAGGATGAACAAGTGTATTTAGTATAACAGATAGGCTGCTAAGTGCAGGTTTGGGATACCCTGCGGCCTAGTGTTTTGGCAGCAGGACAAAAAACAATTCAAAATGCAATAGTTTGCTTAAGCTGCAGAAGGATGAACAAGCGTATTTAGTATAACAGATAGACTGCTAAGTGCAGGTTTGAGATACCCTGCGGCCTAGTGTTTTGGCAGCAGGACAAAAAATAATTCAAAATGCAATAGTTTGCTTAAGCTGTGGAAGGATGAACAAGCGTATTTAGTATAACAGATAGGCTGCTAAGTGCAGGTTTGGGATACCCTGCGGCCTAGTGTTTTGGCAGCAGACCAAAAACCAATTCAAAATGCAATAGTTTGATTCAGCTGAAGAAGGATGAACAAGCGTATTTAGTATAACAGATAGGCTGCTAAGTGCAGGTTTGGGATGCCCTGCGGCCTGGTGTATTGACAGCAGGACAAAAATCAATGCAAAATGCAATAGCTTAATAAAGTTGATGCTGAACAACGCTTCTTTAGTATAACAGATAGGGTGCAACGTGGTGGTTTGGGATACCCTGCGGCCTGGTGTATTTAAAGCAGACCAAAACCAATTCAAAATGCAATAACTTAATAAAGCTGATGCTGAACAACGCTTATTTAGTATAACCGATAGGCTGCTAAGTGCAGGTTTGGGATGCCCATGTGGCCTGGTGTATTTAAAGCAGACCCAAAAATATTAACACTAATCCAGTTATTTAAATGCTTGTGTGTAACAGATAGGGTTACATAAGGCAATGCATAGATGGCATGCACAGTGCCCTGGTGTATTTAAAGCAGACCCAAAAATATTAACACTAATCCAGTTATTTAAGTGCTTGTGTGTAACAGATAGGGTTACATAAGGCACTGCATAGATGGCATGCACAGTGGCCTGGTGTATTTAAAGCAGACCCAAAAATATTAACACTAATCCAGTTATTTAACCCTTTAAGTGCCAGCCTACCTGCAGCTTTTGTCACTCTCTGTTGCCAGACCAGGTTTCACTATTTTGCGCTACACATGTTCAACTGTGATTTTTGAAAGGATTTCCAGGGATTTCCCAGGAAAATGATATATTGTTTTTTTCAGTAGAGTCTGGGCTTTAACATGAAATGTCTTGTTTGTAATTTTTAGGTGTATTCTCAATATTTTTTGGTGAAATATGTGAAAAGAAATTTTTAAAAGTCTGTCAATAAAATCTTATTGCGTGTGAAATCCCAATTTCTCCCGGTTACAGCGATACCACATATGTATAGGTAGACATCCTTTCCTGCCCAGGAGACTCCCCCCAAATAGCGCTTTAGGGGATTTTCAGATAAAATACAACTATGCAATGCAATATGCGCACCTTGCAGTTTTACCAGAAAAACAACCCGTTACATTTGAAATACCCCCAACAAACTATATATTCTCTGGAAGTACACACCTCAAGATTTCTAGGTGTACCAGGTGTGTTGATGTGCCCATAGTTTTCTGGAAGTAATTCCTCAATGTATTCTTTGGTTGCAAAGAGTTTCCCCAAAAAAAGGATAAAAAAGCAGAATCAAAGCCACATTTTCCTAAAAAAAACTATATACAAACAAGAAAAAACAAGTTTAATCTGAAAAAGCAACATCCCCCGAACAGAACAACACCCAACATGCATAGGTTCTGTAAAGGGAAGAGTTGCCAAACACCCCAAAGTAAAGCATGTGCGCAACGGTAATTTTACTTGAAAATTTCAGCTCTGCAGACAAAGTGCGCACCTTGCGATTTTTCAACCAAAACAACCCTTTACATTTGGAATATCCCCCATAAACCATAAATTCCCTGAAATTATAATTAAGCTTTCTAAGCGTACCCAGCTTGTTGTAGTGGGCTCATCTTTCTGGAATTAATCCCTCAAAGAATTCTTTGGTTGCGCAGGGTTTCCCTAAAAAATGTATAAAAAAGCTGAATAAAAAAACACCTTTTCCTGAAATATAAATATGCAAACCAAAATAAACAAGCTAAGTCTGAAAGCGCAAGGTCCCCCGAACAGAACAATACCCAACATGCATAGCTACTTGTAACCCTTTTAACGGCCAGCCTACTTGAGATTTTGTCACCCTTTGTTGACAGGTCATTTTTCCCCATTTTGCGCCATGTTTTGCGCTATTTTTGCACCATTTTTGCTGTAATTTTCAGGAAAATTATATTTATATTTTTTTGCAGCAGAGTTTAGGCTTTAACATGAAATGTCTTGTTTGTAAATTTTATTTAGTTTTTTTACAATATTATTAAGTACAAAAAAATAAATAAATAAAAACTTTTTTAGAAAATTGACTCCTTTATTTTAAATAAAAAATGTATTTTATTAAGGAAAAGCATATTGCATGTGAAAGCCCCATTTCTACCGATTAGAACGGTACCACATATTTATCGGTAGCTCCCGTTCCTGCCCAGGAGACCCCCCTAACTGAAACAAGTACTTTATAACATTTTATAACATGTACAAATAAAATACAACTACCATCCACACTACAAAGGGTAAAATCGAGAAAAAAAAATGACATAGGGTCCCCCCTCCCGGGGGGGGGGGGCATTTTTTTGGGGGGATTTTTAAGGGTTAAAAACCCTTAAAAATCCAAAAAAAAATTGACATGGGGTCCCCCTTACCCAAAGTAACCAGCCCGGGACCAGCTATGCAGGGCTTGTAGAAACAGGGCACAGGGGACATCTTTTGTGGCCCCTGGCCCTGCAGGCTACAAGCCCGCATAGCCCGTGGGCCCGGGCTCTTCTGCCCCCCCTGGGCTTTGGGGAGGCAGGTAATGTGGGTGCCAGGGGTTAATGGCAAGTCACCCGCTAGTCACGGGGCTAGCAGTCGCGATCCAGGAAGTGGGGGGAGAGGGCATTTTCTGCCCTCTACTCGCCACCGAAGAGGCTGGGGGAGCAATCGGAGCCCCCCCCCCCAGTGAAGAGAAGACCCGGCGGGAGGAAGCGCGGCCACAGGTAAGCAAATGTCATTTTTTTTTTTTTATTTACAGTTAGCAGCTGCTGCTGCCGAAGCGGGGGGGTGGCCTATTCCGGGGGCTCTCCTGGAGCCATCCAACCCCCCACAGGGGATCAGATGGCACCAAATTAAAGAGAAGACCCGGCCGAATCCAACGAGGGGTCAGGTGAGTATTTTTCATTTTTATTTTTTAAACTAGCAGCGGCGAAAGTCGAGCTCGTAACACCTATGGGCTTGGCACTTAAGGCCCAGCCAAGCCAGCACGTAGGTGTTACGTGCTTGGCAACAAAAGGGTTAAATGATTGTGTGTAATAGATAGGGTTACATAAGGCACTGCATAGATGGCAAGCACAGTGGCCTGGTGTATTTAAAGCAGACCCAAAAATATTAACACTAATCCAGTTATTTAAATGCTTGTGTGTAACAGATAGGGTTACATAAGGCACTGCATAGATGGCATGCACAGTGGCCTGGTGTATTTAAAGCAGACCCAATAATATTAACACTAATCCAGTTATTTAAATGCTTGTGTGTAACAGATAGGGTTATATAAGGCACTGCATAGATGGCATGCACAGTGGCCTGGTGTATTTAAAGCAGATCCAAAAATATTAACACTAATCCAGTTATTAAATGCTTGTGTGTAACAGATAGGGTTACAAAAGGCACTGCATAGATGGCATGCACAGTGGCCTGGTGTATTTAAAGCAGACCCAAAAATATTAACACTAATCCAGTTAATTAAATGCTTGTGTGTAACAGATAGGGTTACATAAGGCACTGCATAGATGGCATGCACAGTGGCCTGGTGTATTTAAAGCAGACCCAAAAATATTAACACTAATCCAGTTATTTAAATGCTTGTGTGTAACAGATAGGGTTACATAAGGCACTGCATAGATGGCAAGCACAGTGGCCTGGTGTATTTAAAGCAGACCCAAAAATATTAACACTAATCCAGTTATTTAAATGCTTGTGTGTAACAAATAGGGTTACATAAGGCACTGCATAGATGGCATGCACAGTGGCCTGGTGTATTTAAAGCAGACCCAAAAATATTAACACTAATCCAGTTATTTAAATGCTTGTGTGTAACAGATAGGGTTACATAAGGCACTGCATAGATGGCAAGCACAGTGGCCTGGTGTATTTAAAGCAGATCCAAAAATATTAACACTAATCCAGTTATTTAAATGCTTGTGTGTAACAGATAGGGTTACATAAGGCACTGCATAGATGGCAAGCACAGTGGCCTGGTGTATTTAAAGCAGATCCAAAAATATTAACACTAATCCAGTTATTTAAATGCTTGTGTGTAACAGATAGGGTTACATAAGGCACTGCATAGATGGCATGCACAGTGGCCTGGTGTATTTAAAGCAGACCCAAAAATATTAACACTAATCCAGTTATTTAAATGCTTGTGTGTAACAAATAGGGTTACATAAGGCACTGCATATATGGCATGCACAGTGGCAAGGCAGATTACGGTTTACAGCACAAAGAAATCAAATTGAATTGAAAACTGATCAGGCAAATCACCCTGTCACTGTCACTTTTATGCTGTCCCTGGATTGTTCCGGTTTCCACTATCTTTCCCTGGCTCTGTCTGCCTCTCTAAATCTCCCTACCTATCTGTAAATCTCCCTACCTATCTGTAACTCTCCCTACCTATCGCTAACTGTCTGTCCCTGTCTGCAGCAACCACCGCTGTCTCACGAATGCAAGTCTGAAATGCGCACAAGCAAGATGGCCGCCGCTTTATATAGCACGGTGGCATCACCGGGCTTCCTGGCTGCTGATAGACTGCATGTGACTGTCATCATACCTTGCCCCAGGGTACATGTCTGGACATGTGCGCCCACCATCTTAGAATGCCTGTCATTGAAATGAATGGAGTTTAAAGGAAAACTTCGATCGATCGAATTGCGGGGAAATTTGGATTCGTTCAGAATTGAATTTTCCATGAAATTCGAAACTAATCCAGGTTCATCCGGTTCGATTCGTTCATCCCTAAATGTAATAACAGGTGTTGGTCCGGTTTAAGCTTAGGATGTCAGAACACACCTTGCCAATTAACAGATGCATGTTAGTGCATGTGTCTGGGGTTACCAACAGGAAACTATTTACATATGACAGGACAGGAGAATAAGCTATATTACAGCACTGTGCTAGGCAAGTTAAATAAGTTTAGTGACACCTCCATAGGGGTTCATTGACATCTACTTGTTACAAAGCGATGAATGGGGCATGTGCTGTACATCTCTCTTCAAGAGAAAATTCAAGCATAATTTTTAAAAATGGAACGGCCCTCGGACCCAATTGGCTACATAAAGTATGTTGCCCATCCATATAATCAGATACAAACAGAATATGCACAGAGCTTATTAATGAAGAGTCATCTGCAAAGACATTCCATCCCGTAATGCATGCTCCACCACCTCGAGGATCGGTCACCAAGTGTAATGCTCACACTCTTACCAGATAAATAATGGAGACAGCGCCTTAATTAGCCCCTCAGGTTTCAAATCTCTTAATTTTCCAGTACTTTCAACTTGTTAAATATATGGCGAGCTTGTTCAACTCAAAACGTGATGTTGGAGATACAGTAAGCATATAGCAGATAAAGCAATGCTTTTCAATCTTCCAACTCGGCCCTCGTCCCCACCTTTCCAGAGACACCCCGGGTGGGTGAATTTAGCTCCACTTAGATACACTAGGAATGGAATATCTTATATAATTTGTGTTTCCTGGATATTACTGTCTTTTTCTCTCTCTGGCTCTATCTCTCCCTGGCTCTAAGTCTCCCTGGCTCAAACTCTCCCTGGCTCAAACTCTCCCTGATCCATTCTCACCGCAATACACCACTGAAATGAGCGCCCGCAAGATGGCCGCTGATAGGCAGCATGTTATGCCTACCCAGAATTCTTTGCCCCATGGGAGATGCCCTGACATGTGGATCCACCATTTTAGATGGCCTGGACCCCACTAAATGGAGTTTAAGGAAGTGGTTCGAGCAATTGAATCACGGCGATATTCGGATTTGTTTAGAATCAAATTTTTCCTGAAATTCGTAATGAATTTGTATTCATCAGATTCGATTCGCTCATCTCTAATCGCTACTAGTGCTTGTCAGGGGGTGTGGGATCACTTTACAATCAGTATATTATGGTGTGACTGTATAGTCCTGTGTGTGTGGGTAAATGATTGTAGGAAGTTCGATATAACCCTGCCTGGATCAGGGCATCAAACCTCCTCAATTCATGACAACCTGATTCTGATATAATTCTAGCAAACAGAGCTTCACCTGGGCAGAAGACTGGTATTTATTTATAAAGATTGCTTGGTGAAAGCTAGCAAACTGCCAGCGAAGATATGGGGGTCGATTTAGAGCCTGGTGAGAGAGAGAAAATTTCCATTCACTTTCGTTTGGGGGTCATCCTAAATATTTGTTGAAGCCAGTGTGACTTGCGGTGTGGATTTGTAGTGTTTAGACAATAAAAGTACCAAAAAATGTTTTTCTACCCTTTTTTCCCCCAAAATTAACTGTACATGTGATGGGGCATATTTTTAGGTTAGGCCCATCACTTTCCAATAAGGTAAGGATATTTGTTTTTTTGGAGTCCTTGTCCCGTATTTTTATTGAAGCAATACACTCTCTTTGATCAAGATACTCTGAACCTTCTACAGGTTATTTATTATTTTTTACTGTTTTGCCTGTGGCCAAGTGGTCCTTAAGAGCACTGTTTCTCAACCTGCGGTATGTGTACCCCAGGGGGTACTTGGCAATGTCCAAAACTGCACCTGCAGGGGGTTCTGACAAGCTGTTCCCATTGTCCCCACTGCTGCTGTTTCTTCTCCTGGGACTCCTGCACACACCTGTACAAACCTGGCTCCATGTAGTGGGTGGGCGTTGGCAACGTTCGAGTGTTGACCATGCCCACTCACTGAACGGAGGAGATGTTTGCACTGTGTGTGCAGGCGCCTCCGGAAAAGAGACAGCAGCGAATGGCAGGGACATCAGGAGTGATGGATAGGTGAGTTTAATTTTATTTTTGTATATTGGAAATAGAAGAGAGGAATACCACACTGCCTATATGGGGAATTGGATGGGGAAATGCCACACTGCCTATAAGGGAAATGGGAAGGGATGCCACACTGCCTAAATGGGGAATGCGAGGAGAGAGTGCCACACTGCCTATATGGGGAATGAGAGGGGGAATGCCACACTGCCTATATGGGAAATGGTAGGGGGAATGCCACACTGCCTATATAGGGAATGGGAGGAGGAAATGTCACACTGCCTATATGGGGAATGGGAGGGGGAATGCCACACTGCCTATATGGGAAATGGGAGAAGGAAATGCCACACTGCCTATATGGGAAATGGTAGGGGGAATGCCACACTGCCTATAAGGGGAATGGGGAGGGATGCCACACTGCCTAAATGGGGAATGCGAGGAGGGAATGCCACACTGCCTATATGGGGAATGAGAGGGGGAATGCCACACTGCCTATATGGGGAATGGGAGGAGGAAATGTCACACTGCCTATATGGGGAATGGGAGGGGGAATGCCACACTGCCTATATGGGAAATGGGAGGAGGAAATGCCACACTGCCTATATGGGGAATGAGAGGAGGAAATGCCACACTGCCTATATGGGGAATGAGAGGGGGAATGCCACACGGCCTATATGGGAAATGGTAGGGGGAATGCCACACTGCCTATAAGGGGAATGGGAAGGGATGCCACACTGCCTAAATGGGGAATGCGAGGACGGAATGCCACACTGCCTATATGGGAAATGGTAGGGGGAATGCCAAACTGCCTATATGGGGAATGGGAGGAGGAAATGTCACACTGCCTATATGGGGAATGGGAGGGGGAATGCCACACTGTCTATATGGGAAATGGGAGGAGGAAATGCCACACTGCCTATATGGGGAATGGGAGGAGGAAATGCCACACTGCCTATATGGGGAATGAGAGGGGGAATGCCACACTGCCTACATGGGAAATGGTAGGGGGAATGCCACACTGCCTATATGGGGAATGGGAGGAGTAAATGTCGCACTGCCTATATGGGGAATGGGAGGGAGGAATGCCACACTGCCTATATGGGGAATGGGAGGAGGAAATGTCACACTGCCTATATGGGGAATGGGAGGGGGAAATGTCACACTGCCTATATAGGGAATGGGAGGAGGGAATGTCACACTGCCTATATGGGGAATGGGAGGAGGAAATGTCACACTGCCTATATGGGGAATGGGAGGAGGGAATGCCACACTGCCAATATGGGGAATGAGAGGGGGAATTCCACACTGCCTATATGGGAAATGGTAGGGGGAATGCCACACTGCCTATATGGGTATTGGGAGGAGGAAATGTCACACTGCCTATATGGGGAATGGGAGGGAGAATGCCACACTGCCTATTTGGGAAATGGGAGGAGGAAATGCCACACTGCCTATATGGGGAATGGGAGGAGGAAATGCCACACTGCCTATATGGGGAATGGGAGGAGGAAATGCCACACTGCCTATATGGGAATAGGAGAGGGGAATGCCATGCTGCCTATATGGGGATTGGGAGGAGGAAATGCTACACTGCCTATGGGAAATAGGAGGGGGGGTGCCACACTGATTGTATGGGAAATGGGAGGGAGGATGCCACACTGCTTATGGCCAATGGGATGGAGGAATGCCACACTGCCTATGGTGAATGGTAAAAGGGAGGCCACACTGCCTATGGGGAATGGGAGAAGGGAGGCCACACTGCCTATGGGGAATGGGAGAAGGGAGGCCATACTACTTATATGGGGAATGGGGGGTGCCACACTACCTATTTGGGGAATGGGGGTGCCACACTGCCTATATGGGAATGAGAGGGGGGAGACTGACACACTGCCTATATGGCAATGGGAGGGGCAGACTGCCACACTGTCTATATGGGAATGGGAGGGGGAGACTGCCACACTTTCTATATGGGGAATGGGAGGGGCAGACTGCCACACTGTCTATATGGGAATGGGAGGGGGAGACTGCCACACTTTCTATATGGGGAATGGGAGGGGGGAAATGCCACACTGCCTATGATGGGAATGGGAATGGATGCCACACTTCCTATATGGGAATGGGAGGGAGGAGACTGCCACACTGCCTATATGGGAAGGGGAGGGGGTGCCATACTGCCTATATGGGGAATGGGAGGGGGAGAATGCCACACTGTCAATAAGGGGAATGGGAAGGGATGCCACACTTCCTATATGGGAACGGGAGGGGGGAGACTGCCACACTGCCTATATGAGAAGTGGAGGGGGTGCCACACTGCCTATATGGGATGGGGTGCCACACTGCCTATATGGGATGGGGAAATACCACACTGCTCACGGGGAATGGGGGGGATGCCAGTCTGCCTGTAAGTGGGGGATTATGAACCTTGCCTATTATTTGGTTCTTGGGAGAACGCAACACAACACAATATTTTTCTTCTTATTTTCCTCCTCCAAATCCTGGGTGCGTCCAATAGGCAGATGTATCTTATAGAGCAAAAGATATGGTACCTATTTTGGTACTATTCGTAATTGATATCCTTCTTGGGGGTACTTGCTTGTTATTGCTTGTCGTTAGCGGGTACTTGGTATAAAAAGGTTGAGAACCACTGCTTTAGAGACTACAGACACCAGTCCTGTGCCAGGTATGGGACATCCCTATTCTTCACTCACCAAAAAAGGCTCAAATAGTTATGTAATTATGGCATCATTATGAAGAAAACATGTTGTCCTTTACTTGACAAATTACCAGACTTTTATTTAAATACAGATACTCCACTTGGTTGACATTGACGGTAATTATAAAATATCTATGAGCAATAATTCATTCCAACCTGTTGGAAAAGAAGAAATATTAATATTTTTTTTAATACTAAACATAATGAGCACTTTGTGAAAATGTAGTACTATGCCATTTGTGCCATTTTAGACAATGGTTGAATATTAATATATATTTTTGATACTCTTTTCCACGCATTTACACTGACACCACTATGCTAATCTAATTTCTTCATTAATCTTGTGACTTAAACTCTGGTTATTGAAGGTAATTATTCTACACGACTTGCATGCACTTTACACTATTATGTATAACAGACACAGCATGTTCTCTAGAGTAGCATCACATCATACTGATCAATTATCCGGGTCATTGTTTCTTTTTCTACTTCATTCGTGTGTCAAAAAAGAATGGCAGAAAGATGGATTAACGGACGTGAACAAGCACATTATTTTATCCAGGTAAAAAAATGCCTGCAGTGACTCAGCTAGGTTAAAAAGAACAAGTCAAGTAAATAATAGTTGGATCTCATGTCTCAAGGTGTCAGTACTAAACAAAATTGCTCTGTACTTTTGTCCTCCACAAGATCTTCTGATGCTTTTATTCTTTGAGGTTGTTCAAAAGTGTCTGATGGTTGTATGAAGCATGTTAGTCTAAAATTATGTCTTTTCTCTAGGATTTCTATTGCTAACCAACTTTGGGAATCCATTGGCTGCTGGAGTAAATACCATAGACCAGCCTGACCTGAGTTGCTGCCATCTATAATTTACACTACTTTGATTTACTCACTAAGCGCAAAAGTACTCCATTAGGTGATCAAAACTTTTTATGTGCATTTTTGTGTATTTCATTCACTTTAAGGAGGAAGTAAAATCAAGTCATCACTTCCTTATTACCTTGTATGGTAACAGATGGCAGACAATCATGAGTCTGCGGGCAACCATTCAGTTTTGATGTGAAAGCCCACTCGGCAAACCCGATTAGACTGGTCACTTGTTTGGCAGCAATACAATGAATGATGAAGTGGGAAGCACTGGCTGATTTGACTTTAGTTTCCCTTTAAATGGGTGTTTTGTGTATTTTTACCATGGTTTTAGGTAAGTGACAACCCATGTGTACCCTGGGATAGCAGCATGCATAGCTGGAAGGTGCTAATTTAAAGCCTGTCTTGTGTGCCTGTTCTCTCTTTCTAAGTTCCTGTCCGGGCATTAAAAAAAAATGTCTAGACTCACATTTTATACTTAACTTTTATTGGTGAACTAGCCGCGTCCATTCACGCTATTCATTGCAATAGAGTATGCGTGCTGAGGAGGGGTTCGCCGCTCCTGCGATGGACCGGGGGAGCGGACACACTGGACTCACATAGATGAGCTGCAGGGGACAAAATGTAATATGGATATTTCTTTTAAGCCCCATGTCTTACTAGTCATGGTTCCTACTATTATCCTTTCACCCCGCTCCATTTGTTATTCAGGGACCCCATAGAAATTTGACCAGTTCAAAACAGACCTGTAAGCTTGCTATACTCTTTTTCGAGAGAAATAACTGCAACAGTAACCTAAGATGGCAGTAGTGGGTTTAGGCCATAGACTATACATAGTAACATAGTAACATAGTATATAAGGCTGAATAAAGACTTTAGTCCATCCAGTTCAGCCTGTTTAATTCCTTCCAGTGGTCTAGTAGCCATAGCTGGAAATGTTATTACATGCCAGGAAGGCATCAAGGCCACTTTTGAACGTTTTTACTGTATCCATCATTACTACCTCCTCTGGCAGCGAGTTCCATAGTCTCACTGCTCTTACAGAGAAGAATCCCCTCCTATGTCAGTGGAGAAAGCACCTTTCCTCTAACCTTAGTGGATGCCCCCGGGTTATGGTTACACTCCGGGGTATAAATAGATTGTGGGACAGATCTTTGTATTGACCCCGAATATATTTATACATAGTTATTAGATCACCCCTCAATCGTCTTTTTTCTAGACTAAATAAACCTAACTTGGACAAATATATTGGGAATTATTCTAGAAGGTGAAGTCAGAAGGGTTGTTAGTCATAACAGGAGATAGACTAGTAACATACAGTAGTTATAACTAGAAAGGTAGTGATTGGTCAGAGGTTTTAGCAACCTTCCAATCCGATGTCGGACACAAGGCTGAACATGTGATAGAAGGTTCTGGAAGGTAGTGAGGAGGGATAATGGGAAGCCCCAACCAAAAGCCGGTGTGATTCACCATCTTGAATTGTAAAGGAGCAGGAGCACCGACTCTAGGAGAGGGAGAAAGGGGAGATCCAGCAAAGGACATTATTCTCTATGGGAAACAATGCTTTATGATTGTACCTGACTTTGGACAGAACCAGACCTGTAACTGGATGGACATGTACTTGTTCTGTGTTTGCTGTTTGCTTGTGGATTAAATGAAGTGTTCATCTTTCCAATCTGCAACAGTGAGTACTAACCTTTCCCACAACTCTAACCCTTACCTACTCACACCACACACGCTGATCACCCTGGGCCCAGAAGAACCTGCTCCCTGCCGTCACTCGCTGGACACCCCGGTGCGTGAGGGCTACAGTATGTTGTTCAGTTGCCTACCTAGTTTGTTCAATTAATTATTAATCTAATTTAAAAAAATTTATAACATTAAATAGATTTGCTTACAGTAGATTGTTTAAAAATATTAACTAGTGCAGGTTTAGTCTGAAAATCAAACCACTTAATAGTCTTCCTAAAGGGCATAGATTTTGGAAGCTCCACGGTGTAAAAATAAAAAATACACTTCTGGATCCAGCCATGTGGCTAACTGCATTACTTCTTTTTCTCATTTTTTCCTTCAACCTCCTCTTTGTTTGCTCACATAAATGCCAATAGTTTCTGTCCGGCCTGGGAAACATTTTTTGCCTAATAGGTTGGTCAAATCAAATGGCTTTATATTACAACATGGCTGCATTTTTTTAAATATATAAAATGTAATTTTAGATTCCATTATAAGGTCTGTACATGTGTGGTGTTTTAGGAATATATATGCTTTTAACCATCATTAAAACCTTGTGTTATAGCTGGCATGCAATTGGTTCACTTTATTGTTTAAGACATGCCTCCAATAAAAATGAATGAAGGTTCTTTTACAATACTTCTCACAGGGCATCCTGATTTGGGATTTCCCACCAGTTAGAAAGTAAAAATAACTCAAGGGGTCTGCCCTCTCACACCAGTGGTAAATCTGATATGTTCACCAGAGGAGCAAGGAGTATTGGTCGCCTACATAGCAGGGGGTCTGCTAGAGTGGCAATGGGGCAAGGAGCAGGAGCGTCAGGGAGGGGTAAAAGTTATGCCCAATTTCAGGCTTCCTTTTAACTTTTTTAAGAGAGGTCTGCTTTCAGTGCTTTATAGTACTGGAGGCTCCTTCATAGCATATCAAAGACAAACATATATCTTTTAAATAAAGCTTTAGAAAATGTGTGTTTGTCCTCAGTGGATGAGAGATGCGATGCACATGCCACAATTATGTAATGAGATACCTGCATATGTGTAAAAGGATTTATGATGACTAAAGATGGTTATCGCAATGTACATCATCCCTGCAATGGTCTGATTCCAGTGAGTTATGTTCTCATGTTACATTGCGTGCAAATATCAACCCATTAGATGAAGTCAGGCTTTTTCATGGCACATACGACAGGATCTGTACAGTGAACATGGATGTTCAGTTTTTCTGTCCGGCTGGTCATCTGCTTAGACTCCTCAGTTTGAATGTTTAGAGCCAGGGTCTGCTCCGGGGTTATGTGGGCCCTTGGGCTACATAAGGGTTGATTCAGAGCCAGGAGAAAAAACTGGCATTGACTTTCATTGTCTACCTTGGGGCTGATTCAACAACCAAAGTAGACAATGAAAGTGAATGGCTGTTTTCTCTCCTAAAAAAGAAGTGAGTTTTCTCCCCTGGCTCTGAATTGACCCCATAGTCTCAGTGGGCCCATTTGCAGTGTGTCACATCACTATAAAACTGCTATGAATGCAGGGGACGATGGCTAGATTGGTGCTGAGCAAGCATAAAGCATACCTACTGTCCCACATGAGCCGGCAGTGTCACCTTGGCCATTAGCACAGTGTATCTCTGCAGTGTGTAGTGATTCTCTGATCTGATTGATGGTGGCTGGCTTATGTAGATTAGTAAGTATGCTTTCTAATCCATATAGTTTCCAGAACTGGACAATGACCCCTGCAGCCATGAAAGCCTGGAGGATTGCAAGAAACCAAGAAGGTTGACGGTAGGAGACGGGCAGGCTGAGAGGTATCGGCAGATGAGCATCTGTATAGCAGCGTTTAGAGCAACCACTAGTATACAATGTGACCGGCTATCGGACGTTGTAACAGAGTGTCTCATTCACTGTAGTAACCTGGCATTGATGAATGTGATGTATGTTGGGCGTTCTAACACCAGTACAGCGTTGCAGGGAGCAAAAGGTAGCGCCAGCTCATTGCGTCGACTCTCAGAGACTCGCATCATATTCAATAAAAAAACAGAGCGTAGGCTCTCTGGATCTGGGCGCTATAGCATAGAGCGGCAGACGCTATGCGATTAAAGTCTGTTTTTGAACACATATCCACAAGTAACAAAGCGAAAGCACATGGATGTAACATTGTGACATTAATACTTTAATGCCAGACCTGTAATGACAATGACAATTCTGCATAAAAAAAACAAAACAGTTTCCAAAAATGACTTTTTCTAGGCCAGGAGAGGTCACACAATTATTTGAGAGAAAAAATAGATTAAAAACAAAAAACCCTGTTTAACCCTTTCGCTGCCAGCCTACCTGGAGTTTTTGTCACCCTTGTTGCCAGACCATTTTGCACTATTTTGTGCTCCCCATGTTCAAATGTGATTTTTGAAGGGATTTCTCAGGAAAATGATATATTGTTTTTTTCAGCATAGTCTGGGCTTTAACATGAAATGTCTTGTTTGTCATTTTTTAGGTGTATTCTCAATATTTTTGGGTGAAATATGTGCAAAGAAAATACAATTTGTAGTGTTTTTTTGTAATAAAAAATGTAAGTTTGTCAATAAAATCTTATTGCGTGTGAAATACCAATTTCTCCCGGTTACAGCGGTACAACATATGTATAGGTAGACACCCTTTCCTGCCCAGGAGACTCCCCCAAACTGAAACAGCGCTTTAGGGGATTTTCAGATAAAATACAACTGTGATATGCACACCTTGCAGTTTTTCAAGAAAAACAACCCCTTACATTTGAAATACCCCAAACAAACTGTATATTCTCTGGAAGTACACACCTCAAGCTTTCTAGGGGTACCAGGCTCGTTGATGTGGCTACAGTTTTCTGGAAGTAATCCCCCAATGTATTCTTTGGTTGCAAAGAGTTTCCCTAAAAAAAGGATAAGAAGCAGAATCAAAGCCACATTTTCCTAAAAAAAACTATATACAAACAAGAAAAAAGTTCATCCCCCGAACAGAACGATACCCAGCTTGCATAGCTACTGTCAAGGGAAGAGTTGCCAAACACCCAAAAGTAAAGCATGTGCGTAATGGTAATCTTACTTGAAAAGTACCTTGCGATTTTTCAACCAAAACAACCCTTTACATTTGGAATATCCCCCATAAACCATATATTCCCTGAAAGTGTTAAGCTTTCTAAGCGTACCCAGCTTGTTGTAGTGGGCTCATCTTTCTGGAATTAATCCCTCAAAGAATTCTTTGGTTGCGCAGGGTTTCCCTAAAAAATGTATAAAAAAGCTGAATAAAAAACACCTTTTCCTAAAATATAAATATGCAAACAAGAAAAAACAAGCTAAGTCTGAAAGCGCAAGTACCCCCGAACAGAACAATACCCAACATGCATAGCTACTTTTAACCCTTTTAATTGCCAGCCTACTTGAGATTTTGTCACCCTCTGTTGACAGGTCATTTTTCCCCATTTTGCGTCATGTTTTGCGCCATTTTTTCTGGAATTTTCAGGAAAATTATAATTTTTTTTTTTTAGGCTTTAACATGAATGTCTTGTTTGTAAATTTTATTCTGTTTTTTACAATATTATTAAGTAAAAAAAAAATAAAAAAATAAAACATTTTTTTAGAAAATTGCCTCCTTTATTTTAAATAAAAAAATGTATTTTATTAAAGAAAACCATATCGCATGTGAAAGCCCCATTTCTACCAATTAGAACAGTACCACATATTTATTGGTAGCCCCCCGTTCCTGCCCAGGAGACCCCCCAAACTGAAACAAACGTTATAACATTTACAAATAAAATACAACTACCATCCACAGTACAAAGGGTTAAATTGAGAAAAAAAAATGACATAGGGTTAAAAACCCTTAAAAATCCCCCAAAAAATGACATGGGGTCCTCCTTACCCAAATTAACCAGCCCGGGACCAGCTATGCAGGGCTTGTAGGAACAGGGTGCAGAGGCCAGCTTTTGTGGCCCCTGGCCCTGCAGGCTACAAGCTCGCATAGCCCGTGGCCACGGGCTCTTCTGCCCCCCCTGGGCTTTGGGGAGGCAGGTAATAGGGGTGCCAGGGATTAATAGAAAGTCACCCGCTAGCCGCAGGTGACTTGCCATCCCCCAGAGACACAGAGAAAAAAATATTTTATTTTTTTTTTTTTTTTAATACTTACCTCCCATCCATCCTGGAGCACTGTGTCCCTCGGCAATCACTGGCTTCTGCTCGCCTGCTGGAAGCCTTTTATAGCTGCTGGGTGACAGAACATAATGGGTTAAGCCGCAGGTGACTTGCCATCCCCCAGAGGTTAAAAGTTAAAAATAAAGACACGGACACATAAGAAAAAAATGATCTTTATTTTTTTTTTTACTGTACTCACCTCTGATCCTGCATCCCTCATCGCTGTCCCGCTCCGCTCACCCAGCTCCGGCATCTGTCAGATGTCGAAAGTGATCGGCGCAGGGCGGGTGAGAGGCGAAAAGGCTCCGATCTGAGCCTCTTCGCCTCTCACCCGCCCTGCTCAGATCACCACCGGCATCTGACAGATGCCGGTACTTGGTGAGGGTATAGGAGGAGCGGGATGACGTCTTCTGTTAAATGTACCTGCACAGGTTTAAATCAACTAAATAGTATACCTGTCAAGATAAAAACTATGCGTAGCCTTCATTGCATTTCTTTTTAATGGCTTTCTAAACATAGCACACTAAGGTGCAGATACTATTACTGTAAAGTGCAAAAGACATCCATACAATTTTTCACTCACCTTGTTTTTCCTGTTCAACTTTCCCAAGGTGCATGCGCGGGCTCCCCTCTGATCAGAACTTATGGCCATGCATATTGGTGTGAGTTGGCAATGAGTTCTAAATGAACAGATTTCTGGGCACCTCCTGCTGGCCGCTCCCCCTGTAGCACACACCTGCTGCCAGTCCTTCTGATTTGCTGCCATGGGATTTATTCCTGAGGTGGGTTTCGGACTTCGCACCCAAATCACATGCCCCAGAGGAGGGCTGGAGTGAATGGGTTTGGTCTAATTTCAAAACATTGCATCTTCATTGAAAGTTTAAAAGTCACCTGTGCTTTAGAATAAAATATTGTATACTCGCTTTTTCCTCCACACAGTGTCAGACTGGCCCATGAGAGCTCCAGAGGATCCTCCGATGGGCCCCAGACACTGACGCAGGGACACCATCAGGGCAGTACAAAAGATCCATAAAATCTCATGTTTATTGGCCAAATAAATGTGATTTACTAATCACATTTATTTGGTCAATACATAGCAGACTTTAGATCATTACAATCAAATTGTATTTTAGCTGAGTGGGGTCACTTAAACCCAAGAACAGATGGGCATATTCTATTTTTTAAAAAATGAGGTAGAAAATTGGGATGGCGAGGGCTGGTAGTCTCAACACGACCTATCATGTTTGGACATTCTCCTCCATGCCCCTCCTCTCCACAGTGAGACACAGTCCCATGAAGAGAGTTCTCCAGAGGCCCCATCTCTGGGTTCCCTCATCGACAGCCTGCCAATATCCCGGACAGGATGCCAGGGTTGAAGGACAGGAGAACTTTGTCCCCTTGAATCCCAGATGCTTACTGGGCGGCTGCTAAATCTACCACTTCTTGCAGAAGAGGGGCCTGCTGTCTGGCCTTCAGGGATCCCCAGGATATTGCTGGACATGCAGAAAGGACAACGCCCTCTATAGGACAGAGGAAGAAATATGTGTGCTTGTTGAGTAATGTTAAAATGAATTCATTCAGATCTTCTTTATACTGTGCATGTTTTTGTCAACTCTTTGTGAACTAAAGAAGGAGGGACTTCCCTTGTAGGGTACCAGAACAGTGACACAACCCACTTAAATAGGTGTGAGCAGACTGGGGATAGGTCAGGACAAATTCAGGATAGGGTATTAACGTTCCTCTGGACTGTCAAATGATAGAGACTTTTATTTTAAGTGAGGGTTATACATATTATTTGGGATTTTTCTGGAGAGTATTTCATTTGATACAGACAGACACATGCAATGAGATAGTTCTATAGTTGAGGGGCAGGTAGATATTTAATTTTAGAAGTTACAAAATAACAGCAGTAGTGGGGTGTTTAATTTCTCATAGGCTGCTGTTATCTTGTTACTTCTACAATAAAATATCTACCAACTTAAAATAATAATCTGCCCCTCACTTGTAGAACTGTCCTATCGCATGTGCAGGCATTTTGATCTCAAACATAACACAAAAATGCCTAACATTTTTGTAAATGGGCCCTTAAACAGTCAATTGTGGCATGTGAGGTTTAGGTTAGCCTACCACATCCCCTAATCTTATTCCTCTTTTCTAACCCATCTTATACTTAATTTTTCCGTTATCAAACACTATGCACCACATCCTTTGTACCCAAAAAGCACTAAATCAGATTGTGGTTGGACCATAAAACTTGTAAACTTTTTATTGCTAAGATGGCTGGGCCATGGCACAAAGCTCCTAATAACTTTTCTGTGTCCCTGATTCTCCTCTTAGATTGTAAGCTTGCCAGCAGGGCCCTCATTCCTTCAGTTTCATGGCTTACCTGTTTTGTTGCTATGTAAGACTGAAAGATTGAAAAAAGCATTCTGCCATGCAGATGCCATAAGCTAAAAGGAAACAGCACCCATTTTTCACTACATGGCTGTTGTTCCTAGCGCAGAGATTGCCAGTGCCCCCCTGCACATTAACTCTGTTAAACCCAAGAAACCATACCTTTCTCCTCAATCCCCCCCCCCACAAAATTAATAATTGCGATATGCTTCATTTGGGTATCCACTGGCGGGAATCTTGTAACTGCAGATGACAAACGCAGTGCTCGATTTCCCCAGAAGACCGATGAGCAAGTTAAGATTTCTTGGGTATTATGGGGTTAATGCACAGGGGTCCCCAGTAATCGGAAGGCCACTCTATGCTAGGAATGTCACCCATTTTTTCAGTTGAAGTTTTACATCTCAATGCAATTCAGAGGAAATCAGTAAGTCAACGCATTCTTCTATAGCCATGACTAGCAGTGATGTGCTAGTATAGTTACTTCAATGTGAATTATCATTCAGAGACAATGAAAATGTGATTTCTCTGTAGGCTGATGAACGTTTTCAGCAATGCTGTTAAGCTTGCACTGACTTAATATTGCAGAAGTGTCAGCACAAGGTAATATAGATGAACCTATATAAAGAGCGAGGATCTTCTGTCCTTGCATGGTCAGCAGTGAGCGGCCATAATAACCTGTGTACCTTAAAGAAACTGCTGCCTTGCACAACTCAATCAAGCCTCAATCAATCATGATATGAAGTAAAGGATGTGACAGCCAAATGATTTGACAGCTGCAATGTACCGATAACTTTATTATTATAAAAAAAAAAAACCTCTAACCAAAATGATTACACTTAAAGGGATTGACCAGTCAAACTTTAAAATCGATTGCCTGGCAGCTTACCTCATGCAGTGTCAGTCCCACATTGTCTCTTTGCTCTGGTCACTGTAAGGAAGGACAATCCTGACCATAGATTTAATCCTGTGGTTTCTTTCAACTTGACAGCCCTCTGTTAGTGATAGGCTGGAAAGGAGCCCTCCACAATGTCACTTAAGCTCAGCTCACAGCACACAGTGTGCTTCCATCACCCAGTCCTGCTACTCCCTGGACCATGATTTTAAAGGCACACTACAGCCACCAATGATAAACTGAGCAGTGCTCAGTATATGCATGGAGAAGCCAGCTGGGAAGAACACTTTTGAGTACTTGGGCTGGCAGTTAAAGATCGGCTGCCATTCAGATGCCGGCACTGCATAATATTGAGCCTACGATTGGTTAGAGTGTAGCTGTTTATTAAAGTATCTTTCCAGAGATCCCTTAGCTGAGAGTTATCCGAGTAAGAACATATTTCTTACTAAAAAGCCCTCTAAATACTTATGGTGATATCAGTAAGGTTATGAACAAAAACTAAAATAGCAGTACCTATCTTCTATCTTCAATAACAAAACTATTATTTTATGGATGAGAACATAGTGTCTTATTTATGATGTGCAGCATTAAACATCTTTCTAGAGGCTATAGCACCAGCTTTGGAATTGCGGCATTTTTGTCTTATCTGGCGCTGTGCTGTATAATACATTAGTGCTAGCAGTCGCTGCACAGGACGCTAACTAATTAGCTTTAATTTTGCTACTGATTGTTGATTGTTTGCTGATAGTTGCACTTAGATATTGGCTGGCCAATGTGAGCACCTGTTGGACCCAGCTGGCGATTATCACAGTGTCAGTGAGCGCCACTTTGTACTGCCCTTTTTCCATCTCTCCCCAGCATTTTTTTTTTGTGTAGCAGCCGTACTTTATTGACTTATATGAAAGCTTAAAAAAATTGGTTTAAAACTTGAAAAATATTGGAGGCCCCTCCCACCACCCAATTCAATGTTTCTAAAACTCCCAGAACCGCTGGGTTTCCCTTAAACAGGACACAAGGCAGTCGTTTGAAAAGTGGTACTTGAATTTATTTGTACTAAATGACACCAAAATATTTTTTTTTCTTAGCTTGATCCCTCTCCTTGCCCACCTGTCAGCCACTACCCTGCCCATTAGCGGCATATGGGTTGTTGGGCATAAAATGGAGAGGTTGACGGATTGCCGGAGTGTCGACCCCCACTCTCCCCCCAGCATATTTATGAATTTTTTCCTCCCTCAAATCTTTGGCGCTGTATTTTTTCCCGCCGCTGGTCAGTGTTTCATCATTACAGTTGCAAGAAATCACTGCTGAGGACAAAGGGGACAAAATTTAAAGTGCATTTTGGCGGTTTAGTTGTTATCCAAATTACACATTTCTAAGCACAAGAACCCATTAAAATCACTTTTAATACCCCAAAACCTTTTAGACCACCTAGACCTTGCATTTCAATTATTGACAAGTCCCAATGCAAGTTCAGTACAAATAAATGTGTAATAGTAGAGTAGAGTAGGGACCCCACCAAATGGGGCGCCTTGACGTGGCGTGGGGTTTGTATGCGAACTAAGACCCTTCATTTCTGTGCAGGATTCATATACCTGTTTGCTGAATATTATATACTGTAGTGATGAGAGGGTAAAACTAGGCTGTAAATCGGTTCCCAGGCCCTGAATAATTTTGTATAAATATTAGTGATGGAGAAACTCCCTCCCCCTTTACTCTGTGTGTAATATTAATTATAAGTAGAGATGAGTGAACTTTTGAAAAATTCGATTCGACTGATTCGCCAAATTTCCCGACAAAAATTGTTTCGACCCAAATTTATTCGCGATGAATCGCTATTAAAAACGGCTATTTCTGAGCCTTCTAGAGCCTCAATATGGTTGTAAACCATTCTGCCTTGCTGTAACACGCATAGGATGCGTGCTGGGTTAGTGAAATAATACTGTAGATAATTATCACATGCAGATCAGAGGCATCGCTAATAGAATCGCAGAGCGGCACAATTGCAGAGAGTTGAAGTGGCATCACTATGAGGGGCCCCTATAGTGCCTGAAAAACACACCCTGGAGCTGGCAGCAGCAGGAGCCCAAAAATTAGCTGAATCACACCCTGGAGTTGCAAGCAGCAGCAGCAGCTGCAGGAGCCCAAACATTGCTTTAAAGAGACACTGGAGTTGGCTGCAGGAGGCCAAAAATTGGATGAATCACACCCTGGAATTGCAAGCAGCAGCAGGAGCACAAACATTGCTTTAAAGAGACACTGGAGTTGGCTGCAGGAGGCCAAAATTTGGATGAATCACACCCTGGAGTTGCAGGCAGCAGCAGCAGGAGCCCAAACATAGCTTGAAAGAGACACTGGAGTTGGCTGCAGGAGCCCAAAAATTGGATGAATCACACCCTGGAGTTGCAAGCAGCAGCAGCAGCAGGAGCCCAAACATTGCTTGAAAGAGACACTGGAGTTGGCTGAAGGAGCCCAAAAATTGGATGAATCACACCCTGGAGTTGCAAGCAGCAGGAGCCCAAACATTGCTTGAAAGAGACACTGGAGTTGGCTGCAGGAGCCCAAAAATTGGATGAATCACACCCTGGAGTTGCAAGCAGCAGCAGCGGGAGCCCAAACATATCTTGAAAGAGACACTGATGTTGGCTGCAGGAAGCCAAAAATTGGATGAATCACACCCTGGAGTTGCAAGCAGCAGCAGGAGCCCAAACATTACTTTAAAGAGACACTGGAGTTGGCTGCAGGAGCCCAAAAATTGGATGAATCACACCCTGGAGTTGCAAGCAGCAGCAGCAGGAGCCCAAACATTGCGTGAAAGAGACACTGGAGTTGGCTGCAGGAGCCCAAAAATTGGATGAATCACACCCTGGAGTTGCATGCAGCAGCAGGAGCCCAAACATAGCTTGAAAGAGACACTAGAGTTGGCTGCAGGAGGCCAAAAATTGGATGAATCACACCCTGGAGTTGCAAGCAGCAGCAGTAGCAGGGGCCCAAACATTGCTTGAAAGAGACACTGGAGTTGGCTGCAGGAGCCCAAAAATGGGATGAATCACACCCTGGAGTTGCAAGCAGCAGCAGCAGGAGCCCAAACATTGCGTGAAAGAGACACTGGAGTTGGCTGCAGGGGCCCAAAAATTGGATGAATCACACCCTGGAGTTGCAAGCAGCAGCAGCAGCAGGAGCCCATACATAGCTTGAAAGAGACACTGGAGTTGGCTGCAGGAGGCCAAAAATTGGATGAATCACACCCTGGAGTTGCAAGCAGCAGCAGCAGCAGGAGCCCATACATAGCTTGAAAGAGACACTGGAGTTGGCTGCAGGAGGCCAAAAATTGGATGAATCACACCCTGGAGTTGCAAGCAGCAGCAGTAGCAGGGGCCCAAACATTGCTTGAAAGAGACACTGGAGTTGGCTGCAGGAGCCCAAAAATTGGATGAATCACACCCTGGAGTTGCAAGCAGCAGCAGGAGCCCAAACATTACTTTAAAGAGACACTGGAGTTGGCAGCAGGAGCCCAAAAATTGGATGAATCACACCCTGGAGTTGCAAGCAGGAGCAGGAGCAGGAGCCCAAACATTACTTTAAAGAGACACTGGAGTTGGCTGCAGGAGGCCAAAAATTGGATAAATCACACCCTGGAGTTGCAAGCAGCAGCAGCAGGAGCCCAAACATTGCGTGAAAGAGACACTGGAGTTGGCTGCAGGAGCCCAAAAATTGGATGAATCACACCCTGGAGTTGCAAGCAGCAGCAGGAGCCCAAACATTGCTTGAAAGAGACAATGGAGTTGGCAGCAGCAGGAGGCCAAAAATTGGATGAATCACACCCTGAAGTTGCAAGCAGCAGCAGGAGCCCAAACATTACTTTAAAGAGACACTGGAGTTGGCTGCAGGAGCCCAAAAATTGGATGAATCACACCCTGGAGTTGCAAGCAGCAGCAGCAGGAGACCAAACATTGCGTGAAAGAGACACTGGAGTTGGCTGCAGGAGCCAGAAATTGGATGAATCACACCCTGGAGTTGCAAGCAGCAGCAGCAGGAGCCCAAACATAGCTTGAAAGAGACACTGGAGTTGGCTGCAGGAGGCCAAAAATTGGATGAATCACACCCCGGAGTTGCAAGCAGCAGCAGGAGCCCAAACATTACTTTAAAGAGACACTGGAGTCGGCTGCAGGAGCCCAAAAATTGGATGAATCACACCCTGGAGTTGCAAGCAGCGGCAGGAGCCCAAACATTACTTTAAAGAGACACTGGAGTTGGCTGCAGGAGGCCAAAAATTGGATGAATCACACCCTTGAGCTGCAAGCAGCAGCAGCAGGAGCCCAAACATAGCTTGAAAGAGACACTGAAGTTAGCTGCAGGAGGCCAGAAATTGGATGGATCACACCCTGGAGTTGCAAGCCGCAGCAGGAGCCCAAACATTACTTTAAAGAGACACTGGAGTTGGCTGCAGGAGGCCATAAATTGGATGAATCACACCCTGAAGTTGCAAGCAGCAGCAGCAGCAGCAGGAGCCCAAACATTGCGTGAAAGAGACACTGGAGTTGGCTGCAGGAGCCCAAAAATTGGATGAATCACACCCTGGAGTGGCAAGTAGCAGCAGCAGCAGGAGCCCAAACATTGCTTGAAAGAGACACTGGAGTTGGCTGCAGGAGCCCAAAAATTGGATGAATCACACCCTGGAGTTGCAAGCAGCTGCAGGAGCCCAAACATTACTTTAAAGAGACACTGGAATTGGCTGCAGGAGGCCAAAAATTGGATGAATCACACCCTGGAGATGCAAGCAGCAGCACGAGCACACACATTGCTTTAAAGACACCCTGGAGTTGGCAGCAGCAGGAGAACAAAATGTTCTTCCCATTGTCGGTAACCCTGATTCCCATTTTAAGTTTTCTTGGAGTAAGCCATGTTTGGATTTCCTGATGAATACATTTAAGCAGTTCCTCCCCTGTGTGACTCCGTTCGCCAAGACAAACCATGTGAAGCACAGCGTGACACCTCTGTGCCCTGCACACATGGTAGACTGGAGGGGCACTGAGACTTGAGCCTACAGTGGAGGATGAGGAGATGGCGGAGGATGAGGAGGCCGAGTCGCACGGTGTCACAGGCCCAACGGGCAGGGAGCGCGGAGGCCGAAGCGCGTGACCTGTCCAAGTTGCTGCTGCTGCTGCAAAGGGACCACATTCACCCAGTGGGCCGTAAACGACATGTACTCTCTCTGACCGTAGTTACAGCTCCAGACGTCGGCGCTGCCATGCACTTTGCTACACACTGACAGACTCAAGGACTGGCCCACCTTCTGTTCAACAAAAGTGTGCAGTGCTGGTACTGCCTTCTTGGCAAAGAAATGACGGCTTGGGATTCTCCACCTCGGCTCGGCACAAGCCATCAGTTCTCAGGGAGTGACTGCAGCACCAGCAACTTGGACAGGAGCACATTCAGCGCCGTAGGATGAGTGGGCGCATACTGCTGTCTCTTGGACATGGCTTCGCTGATGGATTGCTGACTTGGAGGAGGAGGAGGAGGAACAGGAGCATCAGGAGCGACAGAGGATGGGTATGACGCACAGCTGCCTTCGGCTGAGGCTCCACCTCGGCTGGCAGAAATTGGGAGCGGCGTGCCACTTGGTGAGGAAGCAGGCTGGACAACCTTTTCGGAGCCTCGGTTCTCCCAGGCCGCTTTATGGTGATGCATCATATGTTGACGCAGGGCCGTGGTGCCAACATTTGGGCCCTGGCCACGCTTCACCTTCTGCCTACATATCTTGCATGTGGCCATGTTTCCCTCCTGCGGAAGCTTCAGGAAAAACTGCCACACTGCCGAGTAGCTACTTTTCCCACCAACAGGCCGCACTGATTCACTGCTACTGTCGTCAACTCCAGGAACCCCTGCTCCACTACCTCCCGATAAGGTAGCCTGCCGTGCAGCAGGTGCTCTACCCCGGCCCCCGCCCCGTTTGGCTCCAGACTTTACATTTGTGCCCCCATGCTGACTGCCAACCATGCTGCTAACACCTTGCTGCCTCAGCTGCTGACTCCGGGGCAATCTGCGCCCCTCTTCTCCTGATGATAACGATGAAGCCCCTTCTGCACCTGGCTCCCAAGTGCGATCGGCTTCATCATCATCATCATCACCGAGTTGTGGCTGCACGTCACTGATGTTCTCGGTTTCCTCAACAGTGTCTGGCGCAGGAGCTGGAACGCTCGCAACACCAACGACACTCTCCACATCACTATTTGCCTGCCTAGCTAAAGAAGCCACCTCCATTTCTTGGCTGGACAGTAGCTGCTGACTGTCCTCTATCTGATCGTCCTCCTCACTAAAGAGTGGAGCTGAACCCAAAGCATAGGATACGTCGCTGGGGGAGGGAACGGCGTAGGACAGAGGCAATGGGAGGACAAGGACTGCTCTCGGGGCATGCCAACTCAGGGTTGTGTCAGAGGAACCTATCGACCCTAGACTGGGGGTCTCAGATGTAACTTGTGATGATGTGGATGACCGCGTTAACCAATCTACCACGGCAGATGCATTACTGGTGGAGACACGACCGCTAGCAGATACAGACCTCTCACCGTGACTACTGCTGCCACTCGCCCCTAGTCTGCTGCGACCTCTGCCTGCTGAATCTTGGCCTCTGTCACTCCTCTTTGAACATCCTGGCACTTGTCTGCCTGACATTTTTATGTATTTGAAATGCGCAATAGATACGTTAAAAAAATGTGTTTACTTTAAAAAGCAGAAGCTAAATAAAGTGAGGAACTGCTTCTCTGCACCAGATACTATGAAAATTGGCAATATGGGATACCCTGCGGCCTAGTGTTTTTGCAGCAGGACAAAAACCAATTCAAAATGCAATAGCTTGATTAAGCTGAGGCTGAACAAGCGTATTTAGTATGACAGATAGGGTGCTACGTGCAGGTTTGGGATACCCTGCGGCCTAGTGTTTTGGCAGCAGAACAAAAACCAATTCAAAATGCAATAGCTTGATTAAGCTGAGGATGAACAACGCTTATTTAGTATAACAGATAGGGTGACATGTGCTGGTTTGGGATGCCCATGTGGGCTGGTGTATTTAAACCAGACAAAAACCAATTCAAAATGCAATAGCTTGATTAAAATGAGGCTGAACAACACTTATTTAGTATAACAGATAGGGTGACATGTGCTGGTTTGGGATGCCCATGTGGGCTGGTGTATTTAAACCAGACAAAAACCAATGTGATAGCTTGATTAAGCTGAGGATGAACAAGCGTATTTAGTATAACAGATAGGGTGCTACGTGCAGGTTTGGGATACCCTGCAGCCTGGTGTTTTGGCAGCAGACCAGAAACCAATTCAAAATGCGATAGCTTGATTAAGCTGAGGATGAACAAGCGTATTTAGTATAACAGATAGGGTGCTACGAGCAGGTTTGGGATACCCTGCGGCCTGGTGTTATTTTGACAGCAGGACAAAAACCAATTCAAAATGCAATAGCTTGATTAAGCTGAGGATGAACAAGCGTATTTAGTATAACAGATAGGGTGCTACGTGCAGGTTTGGGATACCCTGCGGCCTAGTGTTTTGGCCGCAGGACAAAAACCAATTCAAAATGCAATAGCTTGATTAAGCTGAGGATGAACAAGCGTATTTAGTATAACAGATAGGGTGCTACGTGCAGGTATGGGATACCCTGCGGCCTGGTTTTTCTTTTACAGCAGGACAAAAAACAATTCAAAATGCAATAGCTTGATTAAGCTGAGGATGAACAAGGGTATTTAGTATAACAGATAGGGTGCTACGTGCAGGTTTGGGATACCCTGCGGCCTAGTGTTTTGGCAGCAGGACAAAAACCAATTCAAAATGCAATAGCTTGATTAAGCTGAGGATGAACAACGCTTATTTAGTATAACAGATAGGGTGACATGTGCTGGTTTGGGATGCCCATGTGGGCTGGTGTATTTAAACCAGACAAAAAACAATTCAAAATGCAATAGCTTGATTAAAATGAGGCTGAACAACACTTATTTAGTATAACAGATAGGGTGACATGTGCTGGTTTGGGATGCCCATGTGGGCTGGTGTATTTAAACCAGACAAAAACCAATTCAAAATGCAATAGCTTAATTAAAATGAGGCTGAACAACGCTTATTTAGTATAACAGATAGGGTGACATGTGCTGGTTTGGGATGCCCATGTGGGCTGGTGTATTTAAAGCAGACAAAAAAAGATTAAAACTAAATTAATACTAATCCAGTTATGAGAAATGCTTGCGGGTAACAGATAGGGTTAAATATGCCAATGCATGGATGGGATGCACAGTGGCAAGGCAGGTTTACACCACAAAGAACTGAAATTGAATTGAAAACTGATCTGGCTAATGAAAATTTTCCCTGTCACTTCAATGCTGTCCCTGCCTGGATCATTCCGGTTTTCCCTGGCTCTGTCTACCTCTCTTTCTACCTCTCTGTCGGTCTCTCTGACTCTCCCTACCTCTATCTAACTCTGTCCCTGTGTGTAACAAGCTGTGCTCTGGCCGCAATAGAACGCTGAACTGCGCACAAGGAAGATGGCTGCTGTTTATATAGCACAGTGACGTCACCAGGCTTCCTGGCTGCTGATAGGCTGCATGTGACTTTCCCATGATACATTGCCCCAGTGAACATGTCCGGACATGTGCTTCCACCATTTTAGAATGCCTGTAATTGAAATAAATGGAGTTTAAAGGAAAACTTCAATCGAATCGCGGGGAAATTCGGATTCGTTCAGAATCAAATTTTTCCTGAAATTCGGAACGAATTCGGGTTCGTCAGGATCGATTCGCTCATCCCTAATTATAAGCATTAAACTCTACAATCCAGGGCTGCTGATGCTTCTTAAAGTGGACCAACACCCAGGATTTTGACTATCCTGGGTATTGGTCCACTTCCACGGGGCACCCTGATCGTGGGTGCCCCGCTGTGTGAAACCCCCCAGAAAGCCCCGAAAACCCACCTGACCCCGCTCCCACATGACTCGCTCGTCCTATCGCCGCTGACGCACAAGGAGAGGCAGCGACGGACAAGCTGAGCGCGGGCCGCCGCCTCCTGCCGCGCGTCCCTCTTACAGGGAGTGCTCCCGCACCGGCCGTTCACAAACGGCCGATTCACAGACGCGCCGGCCCACGCATGAGCCGCTGGAACGAGGATCAGGTAGGATTTTCAGGGATCTGGGGGGGTTTCACACAGCGGGGCACCCCCGATCGGGGTGCCCCGCAGTCAGGGAGCTGATCGGTCTGGGAATCTTATAGATTCCCGGGCCGATCAGGGGAGGGTGTTGGTCCACTTTAAATAAGGCTCATAGTGTTCTCTTTCTCTCTCTTTCTCTTTACATTCCCTGATATACCCTATAGAACGTGCTTCCCTTCTCTCAACCTGTGGCGTCCTGAGTTGTCTGATGTGGTCCTCAACCTCAAACCTTGACCACGGCCACAAAAAGTAAAGATGGAATGGACATAATTGTAAAAATGATCTTAAAAGCGGTCCTTTTTTTGCTCCCCCTGTCCCCTTGGTCCACCCCAAGAACCTAGAGGCAAACATCAGGAGAGTGCACACGTGGCTCACAGGGTGAGTTGCTGCGGCAACAGCGGGTAGGTACTCCATTGTCCAGCAAGCAGACAGTTTTGGAGGAATGAGAGGAGGACTTTCTCTCACAGCAGGGTGACACCCAGTGCAACTCATGGACATCACTGGAGCGTGGCTGTAGGGAGGAGCAGGAAGAGGAGGAAGAGACACCTGACACTGGGGACAGCTTCTCCTTGACTCAGGGCAACCTGGCTCACATGAGCCACTACAAGCTCCAATACCCGCATAGTCACTAGTGACGATTACTGAGTGGTCACCCTGCTAGATCAATGCAACAGAGGCACTTCACAGGGGAGGGTGAGTATGACCACAGTGTGGAACACCATATTCCATGGTTCGCCACATCTGTGTTTTTTGGAAGCAGTCTTCACTACCTGCAATCTGTTGCCATTGGCAGCATACATCAAGTCTGTACACCAAGCAGAAAGAGGTGAGCCCTGAACACACAGAACACTGTTACTATGGTCAGTGCTGAGGTCAGGGGGCTTACTCAACCTTACATCTAGCAGGCCCACTTCTCCCTTCTTGGTGCACAGACTTGGTGTACATTGCCAATGGCAACATATTGCAGACAGTGAAAACTGCGACTGGAGGACAGCACACAAAAATATACACTTTCCATTCAAAAGTGGACTTTCCCTTGAAGCACGTGTCCTCTAATAATCACGACAATACTTCCAAACTAATGTCTGCCCTCCAAATAAACAGTTTCTTTCCCATAGTCTACCCTGTTGATACAATTGGCCACTCTTTTTAGGGCCCCTGGCAAGGCCTGTTGCGGGCATGAAAATTTGAATGAGAGAGGCAGTGGTGCTACGCGGCATGGACAAAGGTGGAGAAAACAACACCTGATATTGATGAGGTAAGAGGGCAACACAACCCAACTTTAATGTAGCTGGCAGCATCCACCATGGATGTAGTAGGAGGCAGGGAAACCCTGCATCAGTGGAGAAGGAGGTGAGGGTGGCACATGCATCAATGGAAAAGGAAGAGGACTGGCATCAATAGTCAGTGGCAGTACCCAGCGGTGATAGAGGAGGAGGCAATAGCTCCTGCTTCCATGGAGCAGAAGGTGGAGGTAGTGGCACCGGCATCAATGAAGGAGTAGGTACCACCGGAGACTATTGGCAAGGGACCAGTCGGTATTTGGCTCTTTAATTTCACCCATCTATGAGCTGCATGCAGCAATCTGCCAAATGCAGCACAACAAGCATTTAAATGGGCACAACTTTTTCTCTGCTTTATAAAGGAGAATTTTTACTCCAACGCAACTAAAGCGGTTCCTAATTATTCAAGCTAATGTGTTTTAGTTATATTTAACTAGTAGGTCTATTATAATACATGCAACAATTATGATTTACAGAGCAGTAGAACAAATGTTAGCTGGGATAGGGCAAGTTATAAGTAGGAGCAGTACCCGGGAAGTCATAAGGGGGGAAAAAAAAGGAAAAAATGTGGCACTATATCCTATTAGATGTAGAGGTGCCGCTCCCAAAGCTGAAAAAAAGCTCAAACCAGGAGCAAAAAAAAGCATATAGGGAGGCACTCTCAACTCAAATTGATCAAAAAATACATTTTTATTAATTACATATTTATAATCACTACATACAATACACTCAACATATTAAAATCCCTTAAAAAAACACATAAATTGAACAATAACACACAGCACATACAATAGATAAAGGTGTCAGTAATATACAGAAAGACAATTGCAATATACAAAAAGGCCACTAGGTGTCACCCTGGGGGAGAGGTATAACATTTTAAGGGGGGAATGGAGTTTGTATACTCCACTAAAATGGATCCTGGATTTGCTTGGTATATTGGTGCCCCTACTCCTTTTTCCAACTTAATAGGTTTGGGGGGTACGGTTAGTGCCAAAGAAAAATCTATATGGCTTACTAACCCTAAGTGGAGTAGTTTATGGGGCTTTTTGTTAATAACAAAAAGCCCCATAAACTACTCCACTTAGGGTTAGTAAGCCATATATAGATTTTTCTTTGGCACTAACCGTACCCCCCAAACCTACTGAGAGGTATAAAAGCCTGCTCACCATGTGCTCAGGGTGAGACTTCCTGGCTGAGAGGCAAAGACACAGCTACTGTAGGAGCAGCTACAAAGGAGAGCGAGGAGGGCAACTGCTGAGCAAGGAGGGCAGCTGCTGACATCGGGCTGAGCAGAGCAGGCCCCATCGTGCCCTGGCACCCAGTGGTGCCCCAAGTAATTTTACATGACTGATCCCACAATCCTGAGATTCTCAGCCGGAGGAGAGGAGAGGGAGGTCCCAGTCTGCAGTTGCCAAGATACTCCTGAGGCGACCCTTTCCTGAGGGAAATTCTGGGGCCTATAGCCTGGATGAGCCTATTGGGGTCTGGGAACTTAATGTGCTGCTGAGCGCAGAGTGGAAAGTGGGGCCCAGCTGCTGAGTTTTATGACCAGAATGGGGGTGAGCTCTCCCATAATAGTGACAGTACAGTGACAGTACAGTGGGGTGACTCGCGACCTACCGGCACACCAAAACAGGTTACATACCAGGTGCATGTGCACCCGGCAAGCCCGGTCAGCTGCCGGGGGCCCCCACCCCCCAGGTGGGCCCACTGACATCTGGCACAATGTGGTTAAAGAAGAAACTTTATTTGCCCCTGCGTCGCCTCCCCCTCAGCTGAGCCCCATCCATCCATGTCCCCCCAGTTCTGCCCCATCCAGCCATGTCCCTCCAGCTCAGCCTCATCCATCCATCCATGTCCCCCCAGCTCAGTCCCATCCATCCATGTCCCCCCAGTTCTGCCCTGTCCATTTATGTCCGCTCAGCTCAGCCCAATCCATCCATGCCCACCCAGTTCTGCCCCATTCATTCCTGTCCCTTTCGCTCTCCCCCACAGCCCTGTCCCCTCAGCTCTCCCCCATCCCCTTAGCTCTATGCCTCTCCATCCCTGCCCTCCCAGCTTTGCCCATCTACCCTCTTCCTTCCAGCTCTGACAGTCTACCCATTTACCTCCGCCCACCAGCTCTACCCAGCCATTCCTGTCCTTTACATTCTGCCCACCCATCCCTCTTCCTTCCAGCTATCTCTCCATCCATCCATTCCTGCCCTTCCTGTTTTGTCCATCCCTCTTCCTCTGCTTCTCAATACTCTGGGTTGAAGGGCAAGCAGCCCTTCTTAGTTTTGGCCATGGAATATATAGACCCCTGACCCGCTACTCTCTACCACAAAGGAGCTCACTGAGGCCATGCCGCCTGAGGGCCTACATAAACCCGGAGCCGGCCCAGCATAGAGCACACAGTTGGTTTCAAGCCCTTTCCCAAACAAACATTTTGCCTAGATTTGGGCTATGGTTAACTTGTTTTGCTGGCAGCCTTTCCTTGAATTCTCAGTTTTAAAAAACAAATGTGGCAGAGAACAATAGGGGGTTAATGTTTTATGATTGTGACATATATATACATATTGTTTAATGATTACATGATGTTTTGCAAAAACAATTGTATTAATTCAACTATGTAACATCACTGTATCACAGATCAGATGTACTGTATTAGCACAGTTTGCATAAAAGAGCTTGAAAATAAAAAGATTAAAACAAAAAAAAAGGAATACATCTCTACAGAGTAGTTTATTGTTGTCTCACTTCCTGCTTCTGAAATTAGGACTGCACTGCCTCTAGTGGCCAGCCACATGAACTGCTGGCAAGGAAAGCACCGCTATTCAACTCCCTAACATTTAGAATTAGGGATTCCAGGGGCCGCAACTGAGGGCCAGTGTGGGCCACAGGTTGTGCATTGCTGATTTAAAGGAAATGTCCCTGACAGTTTTAATCAGTGCATTGCTTATGGATTATTTTAATTCAATCAGTGCATACATAAGAAATCCCTAGCGTGCCTCCTCCACGCTGCAAATGCTCTTGATGATTTGAATAACAGCACTATAGGATACCCTTTTATGTTGATAAGGCTGCTTTTCAGTTGGGTCTGATCTATTAAGCAGGGAATAAATAGTAAAACATATTCTATATTTATTCCATGAAGTTGCTTTATTATGTTTGGTGTAGCGTCTCTAAAGACCTGCCATGGGGCAGCATGGTGTGCTTGATCTTATTATCCCATTTCTTTGCTGTAACACTATAAAGATGAAACAACCATACAGTAATGTGTAGTCGCTTGAAGAGAACCCTAGTGCGACATATAGCATATAGATCTATACATAAATCTGAGGGCAAGGCGAGCAGCACACTACAGTGACTGTTTAATCATTTAAAACTGAATCCATTAGGGCTTGGCAATTCAACCTAAAACGAATATAGCTACATTGCTTTTTATATTCCTTTATTACCCTTTAATCATCAAAAGCTGTACTACAGCCTACAAACATACAATTTCTACATGCAAAAGCATAACCTCCAGTGAGCTATACAATAAAAACAAAACAATATATCAAGTAATAAAACAATATACATTACTCGTCAGTTAAATACGTACCTCCCTGCTCCTCTACTGATTATCTTCAAAAAAACCTATAAAGGCTAAATAAAATCAATACATATTGCATTAACACCCAAACAGCTGCTTGTCATCTCAGAGGTATGTGTTTAGTGATTTCTTATGTCCAGTTCTAAGCAATGCCTTGCATTCGTCTCTCTAGTCTCTGTGATTTACAGGGATTGTGACATTAATCTGCACATTGAGAGGTTCCGTGTCTCTGCCTGTCCATGTACTTCAGTCTCTTCCTCATTTTACTTCCAACATAACATCATTTATATTGTGTCTGTCAGTAAACCTTGCAGTATCTGTTCAAAATGATTATAAATCCCAAAATAGGTCCAGAGAGGCCGGAAATATGGCAGACCACATATATTCAAACTATGAGTTGCTAGTCTATACAAATACATCATAACAAAGGTAGTACCAGGGGCAAGGTAGAAGGATACACGTGGGGGCTAGAACCAAACAGAAGGGCATTGACTTTTTTAGGCAGAACAGAAACAGAAAGAGGAACCTTAGGAGAAGGAGACAGCTTAAGAGAAGTAGACTCAGTGACACAGTCCCACAAGAGACCAACTTTGTTCCCAGATTAGAGGAGACACAGCAAAAACAGGACATGAGCATAGTAAATCTGTCATCATTTGTCTTAACTGAGACTCAGAGAAAGGCACTAAAGCTAGGGTTGAATTTCTGTCCACTACAAAAGCTGGATGTCTTTGAAGTTATTAAGGACATTAACTTATTTGCCCAGAGACTTCACTTTATGAATAAAGGTAGAGAGGCTACCAACAGATAGTACTAGGCCAGGAACATGATACCAGTGCTTAGCCAACATGGAGGTTGAAGCCAGTTGAAGATATACCCTCCTGAAGGGAGATGCCTAGCAATTTAAAGTTCAGGAAACTATCTACTTTCATTCCCCCTTGTCTACCAATCCACATTTGGCAACATTTACCCAAATGTTTGCCAATGACATTGAACAGTTACCAGCTAATAGTTACAGTAAATCAAATCTACACATTGATATATACGCCAAGCATGAAAGGAATTAGAAGACAATTCCAATAATGTCATCTAACTTCCAGACAAGGGGGAGAACATCATGGTGATGGACCAATTTATTTATGAAAGCATGTGTCTCCAGATTCTTGACAACAAGGAGTGGTATGCCGGGGCCCCCATGTCCAGGGACACTCAGGAGTTTCGGGACCTGATTCTCCAGGCACATGAGACTGGTGTCATTGATGCAGGGACGGTTGGCTTCCTGGAGACCCCATGCCCGATAATCATAATCTGTTCCTCTTGAGACTAATTCAGTTCATCCTCACCCACAACCTCTTTCTCTTTAAGGGTCAAATCTACCACCAAATACAGGGGACTGCGATAAGGACAATTTGTGCCCCATCGTATACAAACCTGAATCTGGGTGGGTGGCAGAGGAGGTTCTGGGGTGGGGATGAAATGTCAATACATAGAGGACATTTTTTGGATTTGGACAGGTTCAGAGAAAGCCTTTAAAGACTTTGCAGCAGCTCTAAACAACAACGACCTGGACTTGAAATTTACTATGGGTTATAACTTACATCAGGTCGCGTTTTTAGACTAGAAAAGCTTGTTGGAAAACACTACCCTAAGAGCATCCAGTTCATACCCCTGCCCACTAATACAGAATCCCATGGGGGAATACGTCAGGGCAAAAGAACCAGTATGCTTTCAGGATGGTAAATATTAAAACTCCAGTTGGGAGGCATTTCTCAGTGAAACACGATAAGGCCCCTGAGGCCTCAAAATGCAGGGCCTGAATAGATTACATCAGACAATCAGAGGGGGTAACCTAGAATGGTCCATTCTACAATTAAACCGGACCTTCAGCAACATTTAATGTAAGGCCCAAACCCATAAAAAACTATTCCCCAGCATCTAAAATTAATATATTTTAAGTTTTTAGTTGCTTAATTATTGTTCTTTCCCAGCTGGGCTGCAACTCTGTGCAGGACTCTAGGATACAGGTGCCGCCATCTTGCCTTAGAAGCATCACATACTGTGGAGAGGGGAGAAAAGTGCAGGGGAGCAGGTTATAGCTGTGCTTTGCACAGACAGAGCAGCACTGGGGCCCAGTGTAACAGTATGTTCTTACTATGCTCAAGTTTGTAAATGACTCAGGTTAGCCAAAGGAGGGGAGTTTAATGATAGGGTTCACCATAGGCCATTAGGTTCAATGTAGGTATTTCTGTCAAGTATGTCAATGTAGGTATTTCTGTCAAGTATGTCAATGTAGGTATTTCTGTCAATAGATGAAAATGGATTTTTACAAATACTGTAGTTCCCCTTTAATCTATCTATCTCTGTAGCAGTCCCCCTCCAATGCCCATGGGAAGGTAAACAGATACTGTATCCAGTGGTCTCTAAAGGCAGCAAAGGGGTCAATACAGGAGGAGAGGTCCCTGGCGTGTTGGGCTCTTGCTGATTGAAATTAGTCAATCAGACATGCAAGTCACACAACCGCCAAAACCAGATGGTGATCAGGCGAAAGTGACATGTGCCCTCCACAGCACGAAGCACACTCTCACCTGTTTATCCTGGGTAAGGGGGGCAGGGAGGGCTGTACCAGGCCAGCCTAGAAGGCCCTATCTGGCGGTGCAGAACATCGTGCCTCCCACACTTGACTATAGCTACAGATGCCAGCCTAGGGTAAGTAAAGCGGAGTGGCTTGCTTTGTTTATTTTATAGGGGTAACGTTTAGTATAATATACCTGGCCATTAAATATGTCTTTTACAGCATTTAACTGGCTAACTGCATTTTGGCTGAACCTTTGGTCATTTAATCCCTATGGCTACCTGACTCAATAGAGATTTATATGTACATCTGGACGTGCAGCAAAAATAGGTGTGCAATTCTGAAATGTATTTCACTGACAACATATTCATTTATAATCAACTGAATCAGAAAATAATTTTACATTGATTAGCTGTATCTAAAGGATGGATAAGGCTATGGTTACGTGTATTTTACAGTGTATTCCACTATTGGCATTGAGAAACTTGTACGAGTCTGCCATCTTCTGGATAGACTGCATATTGCATTTACAAGCAATTAACAGCCTTTCTTAAATGCATTTACGCATGAAAAAGTGCGCAAATGTATATTATTTTCAGAATATCTTCCATTTTTGAGCTACTGGTGTGTTTTTTTAGACGGATATGCCTTTGCAGAAGTGCGTTTTAGCTTTTTTGCGATCATGTCTACAGCATATTTTTCTTATGTAGTTTTTGCGTTTAAGCACATAATACATGATTAGTATGGGCTTGTGCATGATTCACAGCCCCGATTTGGCTTCATTTTACCTTCCATATGAGCCAATAAAACGCCCTTCATTTACAGGCTTCTTTACCTGGCAGGAGTGCAGTGGTGTGATACACAAGATCGTTCGGTGATGGAGTCCTATAATAAAGTGCTGTCAGGGTATGTGCGGCTGCAGTGTCACAGCATGCTGGGCATGTGCCTGATGGAGCTTCATTTGCATCACCTGCTTGTAGATGTCGATCGGATGCATGACGTTGAGCTATTCGAGCTGACCATACTTTATTGTGAGCTACAGCCATGGTTGGCCCCTGCCACAAGCAAGGGGCATGCAACTGCAGGTATGACCAAATAGGTTGGCTGCCTTCAATTTTTGGCGAACGGTTCATTCCAGAGGCTGCCACTCTCTCTGTGGGCATGTCCCAGCCTACGCTCAGCAGCACTCTCAATAAATGTTTTGATGTCATGGCTACCTTGGCAGACAAATATATATATTTCCCTGACACCATGGTAGCCTGGAGTGCGGTTAAGCTGGTTTTTTACGAGCTAGCTGATATGCCCAATGAGTATCTACACAGATTTCCTAAAAGCAAGTCCCACTGCATGCCCAGATACCCATTAAACCATGGCACTACCGCTGTAATTAATAAAAATAGATGTTTTTATTTAATAGACAATTCTACATACATGAGACATGATTAAAAAACACTAAGGACAATAAACAACAAGGAAGGGAGACATCTGGTGGGGGCAGTGGGAAGTGGTTTTGATGTAAATTGATAGTACAGATCAATACAGATTAGTAAAACCTGGCTACATTTAAAGTGCATAAGTGCCAATTAACCTAGTTCTCCTTATTATTTAAAAATAACTACATAACACCCATATCACGTGCAATAAATAATTGTCAGAAAACCCTTCTAATGGTAACCAATTTATAATGTAATCCTAACAGCCTAATAATACTGTCTACTGTGAACACACTAAGTGAAATGAACACTGCCAGGGGGGGACCAAGGAAATAATCCCCAAAGTAAGAGACAATGGACTTACATGCAAACACGACCACCTGCCCACCGCCCCGCCCGTCTAAGCGTTGCGTGACGTCAGAACGCGTCACTTCCTCAGGAAGAGACGCGTTCTGACGTCACGCAACGCGTAGACGGGCGGGGCGGTGGGCAAGTGGTCGTGTTTGCATGTAAGTCCATTGTCTCTTACTTTGGGGATTATTTCCTTGGTCCCCCCCTGGCAGTGTTCATTTCACTTAGTGTGTTCACAGTAGACAGTATTATTAGGCTGTTAGGATTACATTATAAATTGGTTACCATTAGAAGGGTTTTCTGACAATTATTTATTGCACGTGATATGGGTGTTATGTAGTTATTTTTAAATAATAAGGAGAACTAGGTTAATTGGCACTTATGCACTTTAAATGTAGCCAGGTTTTACTAATCTGTATTGATCTGTACTATCAATTTACATCAAAACCACTTCCCACTGCCCCCACCAGATGTCTCCCTTCCTTGTTGTTTATTGTCCTTAGTGTTTTTTAATCATATCTCATGTATGTAGAATTGTCTATTAAATAAAAACATCTATTTTTATTAATTACAGCGGTAGTGCCATGGTTTAATGGGTATCTGGGCATGCAGTGGGACTTGCTTTTAGGAAATCTGTGTAGATTAGTGTTACCCATGTGTGCACACCGCCTTTGATTTATATTCTTAAATAATCATTAATACAGGCCTGGGTGCAGTCTCAAATTGTCGCCCAATGAGTATCTTTTAGGTATGTGTTTGATTTCCCTTTGCATCCTTCAACTGGACCTTTAGCATCATTTAATAAAAAGCCCAAACTCTTAATAAACTATTCCCCAGCATATAAAATTAATATATTTTACATTTTTAGTCACTTACTTTTTATTCTTTCCCCCACTGGGCTGCAACTCTGTTGAAAACTCTAGGATACATGCGACACCATATTGCCTCAGAAGCATCACATACTGAGGAGAGGAGTGGAAGTACGGGTGGGTTATAGCTGTGCTCTGCACAGGCATAGCAAAGCTGGGGTCAGAAAAAAAAACAATCCCACAATACAGAGCGGCATAGCCAGAAAAACTTCCTGTTTGCAGGCAGCCTGAGACTCCATGGGCCGCCATCTTGGATATTTAAAGGCTCATAAAATGCAGTAGATGCAGGTAGGATGATTTTTATTGTGGGCAATCTGTATGTACAGGGTGGTGGAAACATATAAGATAGCCTCTAATTCAGGGTGAAGGTCCAGTTTAATTCCATGCTTTGAAGTCACATCTATTTCTAGTCTAGCTTCCCCATATTTGGTGTGTGTCCCTTTTTTGTCCCTTGCATTGTATTGCCTCCTGTAAAGCGGACCTCTGTAGTTGCCTCAAACTAAAGTAAGCCAATGTTAACGTTCATTTGCCTTTTACTCACACAAGTTATGGCCTCCCACCTAACACTATCTTTCATGTCCCTTTTTCTTACTCACCCAAAGAAGGCAGGCTTACCAGTACTTGCCCCTTTCTGCTTAGCATCTGTTCTGTCAGTGTAGGTGGGCTTGAATGACGCTGGGCTCTTGACCTTTGTGTCTTTTGTATAGGAACTGTAAGATGGGTCATTCCATCAGCGTTTAATGTGATGCCAGTCCTGACCTGTGGTTCCTAAGCATTCTGGCTGGATTTCCAGGCTCACCCATGATGTGTACATAATTCGAGCCTGTTTGTTTGTTTCGAGTCTGCCGCGCTGTCTGGTGGGTGGCTACTTAGTAAGTGTTGTCATTGTTACTCCTTTATCGCTGATGTATTTTTTTCATGCTTAATTTGTGTATCTGTGGTTTTGAGGTGGCATGTGGCATTATTCCGAGATTCGGCTGGTTGCCAAACCTGTGTGTCATGGGCCGGGCATAACATTTAGGCCGTACTTACGTCCTGAACTTGGACATTAAAATGAGGCATACATCAAGCTTGACACAACAACTCAAACAAGGCCACAACATATTCCAGCAGCTTCATGTAAGTCGATGGTCCTTTGAGCAAGCCCTTTAGTGTTGCTGGGTTCAACAGGCCATTAACCATTTCTTCTGCAGCTGTAAATTCCGGATTGCGCGCTATTCCTCCTTCGGTTTCCAAGCTGAAAAACAGACAAAAAGGATGTAGCAATGCAAATGTCAGGGCACACATCAACATCAATAATAGCACACAGTCCCTTGCCCTTGTTGCCTTCTTTTGTTGATTTTTTTCCTTTAGCTCTGGGCCAGCACTATTAATCTGTCTGGTGATGGTGTCCCACAGGTCAGACTTGACAGCTTTGGGTGTGGCTCTAGACCTGCGTCTATAGAGCTGATCAAAATGGTCCGACACCCCAGTCACTAAAGCTATACATTGGGCATCATTAAACCTGGCATTCAGGGCACCCTGCTGCAGGTGGCAGCCAACATAGAATTGGCCATCATCTCCCTGTGTACTGGGGGGAGCAGGGGACATCAGCACAATGGGTGGTGAGCCGGATTCTGAGGGTGTATATTGTTGACTGTCTGGTGACTGGACACGGCTGCCTGGGGAGCTGGGTGTCTGGCATAGGATCAGCCATGATAAGCATGTAATGGAGCCTGCTGGGGAGAGGGGGTATCCAGATTTAAGTTGGGCTGCCTGCTGCTTGTGACACAGTAAGAAGTTAGGGTGACAGGTACATTGGAAGAGGGGGTGCGGGGCTGTGCAATCTTGACCTAGAACTTTGCCTGGCACTGCTCTGGCTTGCCTTGCACTTTGCCCAGCACTGCTCTGGCTTTGCCTAGCACTTTGCCTGACACTGCTCTGGCTTGGCCTAGCACTTTGCCTGACACTGCTCTGGCTTGGCCTAGCACTTTGCCTGACACTGCTCTGGCTTGGCCTAGCACTTTGCCTGACACTGCTCTGGCTTGGCCTAGCACTTTGCCTGACACTGCTCTGGCTTGGCCTAGCACTTTGCCTGACACTGCTCTGGCTTGGCCTAGCACTGATCTCACTTTGGCTGAGGCGGTGCAGGCTTTGGCTGAGTGTGTGCTGGCATGCGCTCAAAGGGGGGGGGGGGGGGGCTGTGGCGACATGGTCTGGCCCGAACATCCATCAGGGCATTGCTTTGCTCAGCTGTCCTGACTGTGTATGTGCATTTTCTGCTGCCCATCCTGACCTATCTCACACTGGAAACAACAGTGTTGGAGTGTTGCCTTCTCCAGATGTCAGTGTGTGTGGGGTTGAATTTATGCTTCCCTGATACATAATTGCGGCTGCCCAGGCAGAAGCTAAATTCAGACATATGCCAACTTCACTAGTGGATAGCAATTCAGGGGCGCAAGTGGATAGGAAAGAACAAAAAAATATACTCTTTTGCCATTAGATACAAAATAAAAATTAAAAAATGAATGACCAAAATAATTTAAAAAAATGTATTCTTCATTCGCACGAACGTTCGGCCATATGCGTATATGTTCTTTCGATTTCCGCCCGTCAATTGTATTTTTTGCGTTAGTTATTGTATATTTCCCGTCCAAATCGTATTTTTTGCGATCGTTCCTAATTTGTCCGTTAATGACATGGGCTTGCGAGCAATTCAGAGAGCTGATTGCCAAGTGTTTCTAAGCACATTTAATGGTTGATTTCCGAAATGTTATCCGGCAGCTTTTTGGCCTCGGGAGTAGCATGGATAGGAGTGAGTTCGAGGAACATCAAGGTCTAATGCTTTTTGGCATCGATTTGATCTGGATGTCTGAGGGCAGATTGCCCCTGCGTCGTCGCATGAACATCGATGGCATGAATGACATTGAGCTGTTCGAGCTGACCAGGCTTAATCGCGCTTCCCTCCATAAATTGTATAGTGAGCTGCGGCCATGGTTAGCCCGCACCACAAGGAAGGGGCAAGCAATTTCAGGTATGACCAAGATGCTTGGCTGCCTGCAATTTTTGGCGAACGGCTCGTTCCAGAGGCTGGGTGCCCTCTCTGTGGGGTTTTCCCAGCCTACGCTGAGCCGCGCACGTATCCAAAATTCAGGAACAGAGTTGCAGCACAGTGGTGGAAAGAATAATAATTTATTGGCTAAAAAATGAACACTAAAAAATATGATATGGGGGCAAATCATTTGTAAATAGTTGGTGCTTTTCATTAAATCATGTAGAAGGTCTGGGTTAAGCACTTAGAATAGTTACCTGTGCTAAATTCATTACCTTAATTACTATGAAGAATGACATATGTGATGGATTCCGCTGGATTTGACTAACAAACAATCAATCCGAAGCCTACAAACCGGTCTGGTACTACTATTTATGTTTATTTCTCTATTGGTTACAGGGACCCCACCGCAAACAGTGGCAGAAAAAAAAAAAGGATCCTTGAGTTGGTGGCCGAGCTGCAGGCCATACAGGCGACGTTGGGGCCAACTGAAAAAGATGATTAGTGCCCTTGGTCCTGGCTCAAGATTGTAAATAGTTTTTAAAGATTTTATTATATTTTTGAAATTTTAATTCGAAAAAAATATGTTATCCAACATATATATTGTGAAAAAAAAATATTTTAACATTCGAAAATGACTCATTTCTATTTATAACATACATTAAATTTTGACAAACACGAAAAGCCATGTTTTAAGAAATAAATACAGATGTACATTAAGTGGTTGGGGTAATATTTCTGCACCACACAAATAAGAAGAATGGAACCGGCAAGGGGTTTGGGTAAGTTTTAGGGTCATCAAAAACAAGAAGAATGCAACCGGCAAGGGGTTTGGGTCAGTTTTAGGGTCTGGAAAATGAAAAAGAATGCAACCGGCAAGGGGTTTGGGTAAGTTTTAGGGTTCGGAAAATGAAAAAGAATGCAACCGGCAAGGGGTTTGGGTAAGTTTTAGGGTCAGGAAAATGAAGAAGAATGCAACCACCAAGGGGTTTGGGTCAGTTTTAGGGTCAGGAAAATTAAGAAGAATGCAACCGCCAAGGGGTTTGGGTCAGTTTTAGGGTTAATAAAGGTAAGTGTAAGAATGCCGCAAAGTAGTTGGGTTGAGCTAGGTAGTGTACGATATGGGCCACATTAGTTGAGTGTAGCTTGTATTGCGCATGCGCAAGATCTTCTACATTTACGAGCGCACGAGTATTAGAGGTTAAAAAGCAGGAAAAACCATCGGGAAACGCAAGAAATACGAAGAGGTGGACGATGGAAGAAGGGAAAAAAAACATGCTGCCGTCTCAACAACAGATCACTCAACCTAAAATTTACGTTTGAAAATGACTGGGCCAAGTTCGGGAGATAGCATACGAACGGACGGGCATTTTACAATAGGAAACTCCATTAGGTTATAGAATCTGAAAAACAATAAAAAACACAGAGCAAAAAATAGTCTATTATGAAGTCCAATAAATAGTAGATCAAATTAAATTCTTCCAAACTTCAAAACACCAAGTGACTTTCATCAAATATAGTGCAAATCCACCACCTATGTGACAGGAGGCTTACCAAATTTAAATCATAAGAAGGCTTTTCTTAAAACAAAGTATCCCAACGACTTGCAGCAAATCCCATCCCAGGATGGAGGATGATAATTATAGCTGGCAAAAAGCTTCAACTTCCAGTTAGGAGTAGTTTAAATCCACTCAGGCATAACAATTTTCAGATCCCAAGAGTATAAAGGGAATAAGAAAAATAGAACAAATAGTGCAACACCGCTAATAAAAGGGGCTTTTTAATAAACAATTATATGCACTCACATGATAAAAAAATCTTTAAAGCGTAGCAAAAGATAAAAGTTGTCTGCGACTCTCACCGCCAGGCATCAAAATCCAGTCGTTGTATACCAAGAGTAACTTCCAACTGCTGCTCACCAACGCGTTTCACCCCACATTGGGGCTTTAACCAGGTTTGCAGCTCGTTTGAGAGTATGGGTTTAAATATCCCCCTTTCCTTTCATTTCAACCCGGAAGTGGAGTAATTACTTCCGGTCCGCGATCGGCACTTTAAAAATGTGGAATATTCCTGACAACCCTTCATAGATGGCACCAATTCACCACTATATAAAGGCAAATGCTATAGTAAAAGAAGTTTACCTGTATATAGACCCGCATAGTTTCCTAAACCTTTCCGGTCTAGCCGGAAGGTGAGACATATGTCACTGCGCCTGCGCCGACTCAATCCCTCATTGCGCACGCGTCAGTCACGTCTCTCCTGACGGGCGCTACTGCGCATGTGCCCGTCCTTTGCCACCTGAGGCACACTGCGCATGCCCGAAAACTCTATCAACCAGTACGGGACTATTGACACTGCGCACACATCAATGCGCAATCGCCAGCCCCATAACTCCGGGCCCACATCGCACATGCGCCGACTCTTTGACACTATTGACACTGCGCACACATCAATGCGCAAGCGCCAGCCCCATAACTCCGGGCCCACATCGCGCATGCGCCGACTCCGCTGCCCAGCAGTCGGCAACGCACACACACACACAGTGACATACAGCTGTCACTGTATCCAAAATGCCAACGCAAACTATCCTGTCCTAAAGGAAAGGGCTAGCATTTAGAACTAAGGGCCAAGGTTCATACTAAGGATGCAAATGCTTTGGGAGATAAAAAGCTAGATAATAAAATATAAAAATGTGTAATTAAAATATAATAAAATTACGCTTAACTATTAGAAGCTAGACATCTCATTTGATGATCATAAATTCCTAATACTAAGACAACGTAGACTCGGACTATTGTAGCCTATAGGTGAGAGTCACAGCTAACAATTCACCACTTTTAAAACACATATAATACAAACAAATTCATATCATTAGGAACATAGGGGATTCTTAATCCACAGATATTCAGGACACCATAACTGACATTAAAAATCTTCAATAAAACAATTTAAATCATATTCAATATTAAGGCCCCTCGGGGTCAAGGTATTCAGATTATAAATCCATCGACTCTCCATACATGAGAGATTCCTCTCTAGATTATTCCCCCGCCAATGTGCTATAGCTTTGTCTACCCCCATAAAGGAGATAGTACTGGGGTCTGAGTGATGGAATTTTTTATAATGGGCCGACACACTATGTCCCTCATATCCCCTCCTGATGTTATAAATATGCTCCCTAATGCGTATCTTTAGAGTGCGAGTTGTCCTTCCTATATAGATTAAATTGCATGGACACCATATGGCATAAACTACATATCTGGTGCTGCATGATATGAAACTCTTGATTTTTATAGGGTCGGCCATCCCTGGCACATAGAACACAGACAAAGATTTGTTCAATTTGAGTCCAGTTCTGCAGCCACAGCATGACCCGCACCTAAAAAAACCATTGGGGGGGTTTTCTACCAGAGTGATAGGTTTGGGTGGGTCTACAAAACTCCGGACTAAGCGGTCCTTTAAGTTCGGGGCCCTCCTGTATATACACGATGGTTTATCCGGTAACACAGGCCCAATCACCGGGTCATCCTTCAGGATGTGCCAATGTTTATTCAAAATGCTCCTGACCTTACGGTGTTGTAAACTATAGCCCGTCAGGAAAGCAAAATCAGTTTGCTTCGGATCCCTTTTGGGGCGATCTCTTGGATGTCCCAGAAGTACAGATCTATCCATCTCCCTCACCTGTACCCTCTGTTTTTCAATCTCAATTCTGGGATATCCTTTCTCCTCTAATCTTTTCTGCAATTGTAAAGATTGTACATCATAATCTGCAATTTTGTTGCAATTTCTCTTGATCCTAACAAATTGACCTTTGGGTATGGCCCGGAGCCAGTTTGGATGGTGACAGCTGGCTCTGGGGACATACCCATTTCTGTCAGTGGCTTTGAAATATGTAGAGGTGGTTAATCCACCAACCTCCCTCCTAATCTCCAGATCCAGAAAGTGTACTGCTGAGTCACTAATATCAGCAGTAAACTCCAGATTATAATCGTTTGAGTTCACTGAGATAAAGAATTCTTCCAATGATGTTCGTGTCCCATCCCACACTACAATGACGTCGTCAATGTAACGACGCCATAACTTAAGGGACGGCCAACCTTTCCCAAAGATGAAGTTTGCTTCCCAAAGTGAACTCAAACGATTATAATCTGGAGTTTACTGCTGATATTAGTGACTCAGCAGTACACTTTCTGGATCTGGAGATTAGGAGGGAGGTTGGTGGATTGCAACAAAATTGCAGATTATGATGTACAATCTTTACAATTGCAGAAAAGATTTGAGGAGAAAGGATATCCCAGAATTGAGATTGAAAAACAGAGGGTACAGGTGAGGGAGATGGATAGATCTGTACTTCTGGAACATCCAAGAGATCGCCCCAAAAGGGATCCGAAGCAAACTGATTTTGCTTTCCTGACGGGCTATAGTTTACAAAACCGTAAGGTCAGGAGCATTTTGAATAAACATTGGCACATCCTGAAGGATGACCCGGTGATTGGGCCTGTGTTACCGGATAAACCATTGTGTATATACAGGAGGGCCCCGAACTTAAAGGACCGCTTAGTCCGGAGTTTTGTAGACCCACCCAAACCTATCACTCTGGTAGAAAACCCCCCCAATGGTTTTTTTAGGTGCGGGTCATGCTGTGGCTGCAGAACTGGACTCAAATTGAACAAATCTTTGTCTGTGTTCTATGTGCCAGGGATGGCCGAGCCTATAAAAATCAAGAGTTTCATATCATGCAGCACCAGATATGTAGTTTATGCCATATGGTGTCCATGCAATTTAATCTATATAGGAAGGACAACTCGCACTCTAAAGATACGCATTAGGGAGCATATTTATAACATCAGGAGGGGATATGAGGGACATAGTGTGTCGGCCCATTATAAAAAATTCCATCACTCAGACCCCAGTACTATCTCCTTTATGGGGGTAGACAAAGCTATAGCACATTGGCGGGGGAATAATCTAGAGAGGAATCTCTCACGTATGGAGAGTCGATGGATTTATAATCTGAATACCTTGACCCCGAGGGGCCTTAATATTGAATATGATTTAAATTGTTTTATTGAAGATTTTTAATGTCAGTTATGGTGTCCTGAATATCTGTGGATTAAGAATCCCCTATGTTCCTAATGATATGAATTTGTTTGTATTATATGTGTTTTAAAAGTGGTGAATTGTTAGCTGTGACTCTCACCTATAGGCTACAATAGTCCGAGTCTACGTTGTCTTAGTATTAGGAATTTATGATCATCAAATGAGATGTCTAGCTTCTAATAGTTAAGCGTAATTTTATTATATTTTAATTACACATTTTTATATTTTATTATCTAGCTTTTTATCTCCCAAAGCATTTGCATCCTTAGTATGAACCTTGGCCCTTAGTTCTAAATGCTAGCCCTTTCCTTTAGGACAGGATAGTTTGCGTTGGCATTTTGGATACAGTGACAGCTGTATGTCACTGTGTGTGTGTGTGTGCGTTGCCGACTGCTGGGCAGCGGAGTCGGCGCATGCGCGATGTGGGCCCGGAGTTATGGGGCTGGCGCTTGCGCATTGATGTGTGCGCAGTCTCAATAGTGTCAAAGAGTCGGCGCATGCGCGATGTGGGCCCGGAGTTATGGGGCTGGCGATTGCGCATTGATGTGTGCGCAGTGTCAATAGTCCCGTACTGGTTGATAGAGTTTTCGGGCATGCGCAGTGTGCCTCAGGTGGCAAAGGACGGGCACATGCGCAGTAGCGCCCGTCAGGAGAGACGTGACTGACGCGTGCGCAATGAGGGATTGAGTCGGCGCAGGCGCAGTGACATATGTCTCACCTTCCGGCTAGACCGGAAAGGTTTAGGAAACTATGCGGGTCTATATACAGGTAAACTTCTTTTACTATAGCATTTGCCTTTATATATTGGTGAATTGGTGCCATCTATGAAGGGTTCTCAGGAATATTCCACATTTTTAAAGTGCCGATCGCGGACCGGAAGTAATTACTCCACTTCCGGGTTGAAATGAAAGGAAAGGGGGATATTTAAACCCATACTCTCAAACGAGCTGCAAACCTGGTTAAAGCCCCAATGTGGGGTGAAACGCGTTGGTGAGCAGCAGTTGGAAGTTACTCTTGGTATACAACGACTGGATTTTGATGCCTGGCGGTGAGAGTCGCAGACAACTTTTATCTTTTGCTACGCTTTAAAGATTTTTTTATCATGTGAGTGCATATAATTGTTTATTAAAAAGCCCCTTTTATTAGTGGTGTTGCACTATTTGTTCTATTTTTCTTATTCTCTTTATACTCTTGGGATCTGAAAATTGTTATGCCTGAGTGGATTTAAACTACTCCTAACTGGAAGTTGAAGCTTTTTGCCAGCTATAATTATCATCCTCCATCCTCGGATGGGATTTGTTGCAAGTCGTTGGGATACTTTGTTTTAAGAAAAGCCTTCTTATGATTTAAATTTGGTAAGCCTCCTGTCACATAGGTGGTGGATTTGCACTATATTTGATGAAAGTCACTTGGTGTTTTGAAGTTTGGAAGAATTTAATTTGATCTACTATTTATTGGACTTCATAATAGACTATTTTTTGCTCTGTGTTTTTTATTGTTTTTCAAATTTTGCTTAGTTCTGGGTGGGAATCCCAGTTTTTGACACGTTGAGCTTCTTATGTTGTGGGACAGCGCGGTTTTTTTTTCTTGTTTGTTCACAGTTATCATAGGTTATAGAATCACTCGCAAGTTCATACGAATGCTCGAGCGTTCGGAAAAAATACCATGATCGGCAACAAAATCAAAGCTTTTACATGTTTCTTTGAATCGACCCTAATGTCTCTTTAAACCAAGATTTACAATTGTTATATTCGGTTGTATAGTCTCCTTTAGACTCAACACAATACAGATGGTATTTCAGTGTCAAGGTCTCAATCTTCGAATTGAAATCAGCGAACATTGGCCGCCTCTGAGGACGTCACTACCAGACGAAACGAGTGTTAAACAAGCAGTTTCAGATGTAACAAACCTGTGATATAACAAAGAGCTATTTTTACTACTCGGCACTAAGGATTTCTTTGTTCCAACTGATTGCTGTACGGCTTCTTCCACAGGAGCTTTATAAACCAGAGCCGCGCGGGCTGGGGAACTGCAGCTGAATCATAGGCGGACAGCTCCCTGCCGAAAGAAAGCTTTAAATGAGACCTGGATCCAGAGCTCCTAATGTAAAACCGGTGAGCTTGGGGCAGCAGTGAGCTCATTTCACTTGAATATTCCTTTACGATTTGGGCACACGCTTGTAATTCGAAGATTGAGACCTGTTGAGGCTAGAATACCATCCATATTGTGTCCAGTCTAAAGAAGACTATACAGCTGAGTACAATAAGTGTAAGCCTTGTAGGTTTAAAGAGGCGTTGTGTAAACCTTGATAGCGCTTCAATATCATAATGACATTTTGTAACCCTGTACACAAAAACAGAGAGGTAAATCTAGTGCCCACAGAACACGGCTGCTAGGAAAGTGTGCGTGAGCACCCTCACCTCAGCAGTGGCCATAGCATCAGTGTTCTGTGTGTAAAGGACTCAGCTCTGGGGGCGTGGCCAAGATGGCGACCAGAGAGGACGTGCATGAGAAGGGCTCCGCATTCCATCCTGACTTACCTGAGCATCCTGTGGCTGGGCAGCGTCTTCTGTCGTCCCTGGAGGCTCTCCCTGTCCAGCAGAGGAGCAGCAGTGACGCGGCGCCATCTTGCTACACCACTTGGAGGTGAGGGAGGGGCGGAGGGCCCTGGGCAGCACAGTGCGGAGCACAGTACAACACGGTGCAGAGGAGCACCATCTCAGCATCTCAACGCTGGCAGAATAAGCCAAGCCTGGGTGGGAATCTGGGGTCGCTTGGTCCCTGAAGTGGAAACTGGTGAGGAGACTTTCCTGGGGTCCTGCAGGGTGTGGGGCTGTCTCCAGGGGAGGGAGTACCTCTGGCAAAAAAAAAAAGCTGTTATTCCCTGTGCACATTGGAAGCTCCCTGAGATCTGCTGTAACACTGTTATCCCTGGTGCATATTGTGGGCTCCCTGAGATCTGCTGCAAAGCCGTGAGTTCCCCTGCATTTGTGGGCTCCCTGAGATCTGCTGCAAAGCCGTGAGTTCCCCTGCATTTGTGGGCTCCCTGAGATCTGCTGCAAAGCCGTGAGTTCCCCTGCATTTGTGGGCTCCCTGAGATCTGCTGCAAAGCCATGAGTTCCCCTACATTTGTGGGCTCTTTGAGATCTGCTGCAAAGCCGTGAGTTCCCCTGCATTTGTGGGCTCCCTGAGATCTGCTGCAAAGCCGTGAGTTCCCCTGCATTTGTGGGCTCCCTGGGATCTGCTGCAAAGCTGTGATTCCCTCTGCATTGTGGGCTCCCTGGGATCTGCTGCGGGGCCGCGATCTCCTCTGAAATTATAAGCTTCCTTGGATCTGCTGCAAGCTGGGTCTCCCTCTGCATTATCAGCTCCCTGAGATCTGCTGCAAAGTCGTGATTTCCTCGGCATTATAAGCTCTGTGAGATCTGCTGCAAGCTGTGGTTCCCTCTGCTTTATAAGCTCCCTGTGATCTGCTGCAAAGCCGCGATTTCCTGTGCATTTCCCCCCACACATCAAAGGAAATAAAAAGCGCAAGTCGACGGCAGTCACCTGTAGCACGCAAACAATGGAGGCCCCGAGAGGGGTTGGGCAGGAGCCCTCTGATCCGGATACTGCAGCCATCATGGCGGCTATTGCCTCGTGTCAGAGTGCCCTCATGTCCAAATTTGACGCCCTCCAAGAGCAATTTAATTATGTGCGTCATGATCTGGATAAAATCCGGGACCGTACTGGGGAGGCGGAGAGGAGAATCGGAGATACGGAGGACCGGCTCTCAACGCATGCGGGGGAGATCGCTCTGTTGAGGAGGCAGGTGACTACTTTGATGGGAAGAGCCGAGGATGCTGAAAACAGGAATCGGAGGAATAATGTTAGAATCCTGGGTCTCCCCGAAAAGGCTGAGGGTCCTTCCCCAGAACAATTTGTTGAGAACCTCGTTAGGGAGACGTTGGCCCCAGTCAACCTGACTAAATTTTTCACTGTGGAAAGAGCGCACAGGATCCCCATGAGGCCCCTCCCCCCGGGAACGCTGCCTAGACCTTTCATATTTAATGTCCTCCACTGCCAGGACAGGGACGCTATCCTGGCCGCAGCAAGAATGAAAGGGGTGGTGATCTATGATAACAGCCGTCTGTCCTTCTTCCCGGATTTTACATCCGAAGTTCAAAAGATGCGCCGCTCCTTCAATGGAGTGAGAGAGAGGCTCCGGTAAAAGAAAATCAAGTATTCCATGTTGTTTCCGGCGCGGCTACGTGTGCAGGACGGGGAATCTACTAGATTTTTTGTTTCTGCCGAAGAAGCCAATGCCTGGCTGGACTCTCTACCTGGGGCCTGATGGACTGGGCTCTGGATCGGAGAGGAGCTAATACCTTTTACGCTGATGTTACCGATGACTTGAGGCCGGGGGCGCCTGCCTCCATTGGGCTCCCTGGTCGATAGGCTGGGGGCGCATTCTGGTTCGGTTCGGCCGGGCTGGGTCGCTGTTGCCAAGTTGGAAAGTTTAAAGTTGATGTTGTTGTTATACCTTGAAATGCTGCCCAAGCCACAAATGTATCCTGTCACAGGAGAGTTGAGGCTCTGGATCCCTTGGGAGTAATGCTAGCCCCCTTTCCTCGTTCCCCTTTTTTTCCTTCCCCCTTTTTCCTTTTTCCCTTTCTTTTTCTCTCCTCTCCATCCCCTTGTTTCCTGAATCTGCCCTCCCCCCCTTCGTTTGCTTTCATGCGACCCTGGGTACCGGTGGCAGCTAGTCTGCCTCCCTGTGATACTTGAATGGTTCATCCTATGTTGCAGGCCCACTAGGAGTAGGTACCTGCACCCCAGTTGCAACAAGTTACACCTGTGTTGTCGTTTTTGGTTGGGAGGGTTTGATGCTCGCCAGAGTTGGGGGGTGGTGGAGCGGGGTGGGGGGGAGGGGGTTTGGGAATTGTTGGGTTAGATTTATGTATAGTATTATCTGTATATGCTGTCGATGTGTGGGTTTGATTGCGTGGTGTGAATGTGGGACTCGAGAAAAGAAGGGATCTTGGTTGGGAGGATTGGAGTACGTGGGAGATTTCGCTTCCGGTTTGGGTACATGTACTCAGGGTTTTGGTAATAGGTGAATGTAGTTTTCTCTCCTGGAACGTCCGGGGGCATAAAATTAAGCGGGCCACGGTCCTCCAATTTGTCAAGAGATACAAACTTAATGTGGTGGTCCTGCAGGAGACTCACCTGGTGGGGCGGAGAGTACTTGCACTTAAGAAACCTTGGATTCAGTGCGCTTACCATGCTTCTTTCTCGGCCTACTCCAGGGGGGTCTCGGTATTGATCTCCAAGGGGACGCCATTTGTGTTATATTCTGTGCAGATACTGCATGCCAAACTCATGGACACGGATGTGATCATAGTTGGCGTGTATGTTCCTCCTCCCTTCAGTGATCAGGTGCTGAGCCGGGTTATGGAGAGAGTGGTTGCCCTACCTCCTGCGCTAGTTCTTCTTATGGGAGATTTTAATATGGTGCTGGATGCGGCCTTAGATCGCCTGGACAGGACTTCCGGCCCCAGAACGCGGCTGGCCTCCTGGCAGGGGCGGGCTGGCCATAGGGCATACCGGGCAAAATCCCGGTAGGCCGGCACTAGCAAAGGCCACGAATGACAGATGCGGGAGGGTGGGCGGCATCTGCCATTCGCGGCCCCTCGCTGCTGTTGCCCCGCCGCCGCTGCCGCTCTCACTCACACACAACACACACACATACACATGCTTACCAGCACTTCCTTGTTGTTACACGGTGGGCGTCTATGGGCGGCGTCCATTGTTTTCATTGGATTCCGGCCATCTGGGGCCCGCCCACCGACCAGGAAGTGCCGGTTAGCATGTGTATGTGTGCGTGCTATGTGTGTGTTTGAAAGCGACGGGAGCGGCCACGGGAACAGCAGTGAGGGGCCGCGAACGGCATCTGCCGCCCACCCTCCTGCATGTGTCATTTGCAGGCTATGCATGGCTTCAGCGGCAGCAGCAGCGGAACAGCAGTGAAGGGCAGACCGGCCCTCCGCCCACCAGGAACCAGGGTGAGTGTGTGTGTGTGTGTACAGCGGGGGGGGGGGGAATTGAGGGATGCCCCCACTGGCTGCACTGAGGGATGCCCCCACTGGCTGCACTGAGGGATGCCCCCACTGGCTGCACTCAGGGATGCCCCCACTGGCTGCACTGAGGGATGCCCCCACTAGCTGCACTGAGGGATGCCTCCACTGACGGATGCCCCCACTGGCTGCACTGAGGGATGCCTCCACTGAGGGATGCCCCCACTGGCTGCACTGAGGGATGCCCCCACTGGCTGCACTGAGGGATGCCTCCACTGAGGGATGCCCCCACTGGCTGCACTGAGGGATGCCTCCACTGAGGGATGCCCCCACTGGCTGCACTGAGGGATGCCTCCACTGAGGGATGCCCCCACTGGCTGCACTGAGGGATGCCCCCACTGGCTGCACTGAGGGATGCCCCCACTGGCTGCACTGAGGGATACCTCCACTGAGGGATGCCCCCACTGGCTGCACTGAGGGATGCCCCCACTGGCTGCACTGAGGGATGCCCCCACTGGCTGCACTGAGGGATGCCCCCACTGGCTGCACTGAGGGATGCCCCCACTGGCTGCACTGAGGGATGGCCCCACTGGCTGCACTGAGGGATGCCCCCACTGGCTGCACTGAGGGATGCCCCCACTGGCTGCACTGAGGGATGCCCCACTGGCTGCACTGAGGGATGCCCCCACTGGCTGCACTGAGGGATGCCCCCACTGGCTGCACTGAGGGATGCCCCACTGCCTGTACGGAGGGATGCCCCCACTGCCTGTACGGAGGGATGCCCCCACTGCCTGTACGGAGGGATGCCCCCACTGCCTGCACTGAGGGATGCCCCCACTGGCTGCACTGAGGGATGCCCCCACTGGCTGCACTCAGGGATGCCCCCACTTGCTGCACTGAGGGATGCCTCCACTGACGGATGCCCCCACTGGCTGCACTGAGGGATGCCTCCACTGAGGGATGCCCCCACTGGCTGCACTGAGGGATGCCTCCACTGAGGGATGCCCCCACTGGCTGCACTGAGGGATGCCTCCACTGAGGGATGCCCCCACTGGCTGCACTGAGGGATGCCCCCACTGGCTGCACTGAGGGATGCCCCCACTGGCTGCACTGAGGGATACCTCCACTGAGGGATGCCCCCACTGGCTGCACTGAGGGATGCCCCCACTGGCTGCACTGAGGGATGCCCCCACTGGCTCCACTGAGGGATGCCCCCACTGGCTCCACTGAGGGATGCCCCCACTGGCTGCACTGAGGGATGCCCCCACTGGCTGCACTGAGGGATGGCCCCACTGGCTGCACTGAGGGATGCCCCCACTGGCTGCACTGAGGGATGCCCCCACTGGCTGCACTGAGGGATGCCCCCACTGGCTGCACTGAGGGATGCCCCCACTGGCTTCACTGAGGGATGCCCCCACTGGCTGCACTGAGGGATGCCCCACTGCCTGTACGGAGGGATGCCCCCACTGCCTGTACGGAGGGATGCCCCCACTGCCTGCACTGAGGGATGCCCCCGCTGGCTGTACTGAGGGATACCCCCGCTGGATGCACTGAGGGATGCCCCCGCTGGCTGCACTGAGGGATGCCCCCGCTGGCTGCACTGAGGGATGCCCCCACTGGCTGCACTGATGGATGCCCCCACTGGCTGCACTGATGGATGCCCCCACTGGCTGTACTGATGGATGCCCCCACTGGCTATTCTGAGGAATGACCCCACTGGCTGCACTGAGGGATGCCCCCACTGCTTGTACTGAGGGATGCTACTTAATGGTTGTAATGAGGGATGCCGCTCACTGACTGTAATGGGGGGATTTTATCACACCATTTGGTTCATAATATTTTCTTTCTTTATTTTGTCCTCTAAACCCTGTGTGCGTGCTGTGGAACGAAAAATAAGGCTTATATATAATGTGACATTACGATACTATACTGGGCCAGAGGCAGTGCAGCAGGGCCGGTGTGCCCCAAAAAGTCCCGGGCCGTTTTTTAGCCCCAGTCCGTCCCTGCCTCCTGGGCTGAGGCTCTGGGCCTGCAGGAGCTCTGGAGATGGAAACATCCTAACGACAAGGCATACTCCTGTCACTCGGGCACCCACAAATCCCTGTCCAGGATTGACCTGGCGTTCTCATCCTCTGACCTACTGGCCAACGTGGGGGCTTGCAGCTATCTTCCGAGAGGCATCTCTGATCACTCGCCACTGTTAACGGTGATTGGGTTGTCACATGTGCGGAATAGTAGAGTGGGGTGGACCCTAAATCCCTTATGGTTGGAGAACCCTGACATCAAAGATAACCTGTCGTCTTCGGCAGAGATGTTCTGGGAGTGTAATTTAGATGAGACGTCAGTAGGGGTAAGATGGGACGCTTTTAAGGCGGTCACCAGAGGATGTGCCATTAGCGCCATTAAAGCGGTTAGAGAGAAGAAAGGAAGGGAAAGGGTCGAACTTGAAAATAAACTTGTGGCCGCTGAGGAGAAATTTGTGGTCTCAACTGACAGTGAGGACTATTCGACGCTGATGACTCTTAAAAGAGAGTATAACCTATTGCTGACTGACTCAGCTAGGAAATTGTTGCTATATAGACAGGCGACGATATTTGATAAAGGGGACAAGAACGGGAAAACGTTAGCCTATCTAGCAAGGGCTGAGGCAAAATCCAACAGCATTGCAGGTATCTCTGATGGGAGGGGATTGGTAACGGGGGGGACTGAAATTGCTCAGCGGTTCCATGAGTATTACTCTGCCTTGTATTCCTCGAAGTCCAGTTACCGGGAGGAGGAATTGGGTAACTACTTGGACCGGATTGACTTCGCGGTGCTGGCCCCAGAGATGCGGGAGTCCCTGGACGCCCCCATCACTGTGGAAGAGGTCGTGGGTGCAATTGGGGCACTCCCTGGACGGAAGGCACCAGGCCCCGACGGAATGCCGGCCGAGTGGTACAGACTGGCGCAGGAGCAGACTGCGCCTAGACTACTAGAAGTTTTTAAGTTGGCGTTAGAAAATGGAAGCCTCCTCGCCTCCTTTAGCGAGGCACATATAGTTCTTATACACAAGCAGGGGAGACCCCCCGATGCCTGTGCCTCGTACAGACCCATTTCCCTTTTAAATCAGGATGCCAAAATATTAGCCAAATTGTTAGCTATCAGATTAAATCGAGTCATACTACAATTGATTGGACCTGATCAGTCGGGCTTTATGCCGGGTCGCACCGCAGGGATAAACCTGCGGAGACTTATATCGAACCTTCAAATTGTGCGTGATAACTGTGGCGGTCGGGCGATTGTTACGCTTGACAATGAGAAGGCCTTTGACTCGGTGGAGTGGGCCTTCTTGTGGGCGGTGTTGGCTAGAGTTGGGCTCCCCGAAAGTTTTGTGAATTATATCAAACTACTATATAGATGTCCCACGGCCCGCGTTCGGATCAATGGATGTTACTCTGACCCTTTCACATTGAGCAGAGGAACCAGACAGGGGTGCCCACTATCGCCACTGCTATTTGCATTGGCCATTGAGCCATTGGCAATTCTGGTGAGGAATTCTCCGGCCATCACGGGGTGGAAGATGGGTGCGGTGGAAGAGAAAATTTCGCTGTACGCCGATGATACCCTGTTATACTTGGCCGACTGCCATGAGTCGCTAGAGGCTGCCTTAGATATTATTGATACATTTGGAAGATTCTCAGGCTTGAAAATTAACTGGGACAAATCCAGTTTGATGCAAGTTGATGTCTGTGACTCTTTGGGTATCTCCCCGAGATCACAGCTAAAGGTGGTACGGGAATTTAAGTATCTTGGGATCATGGTTGGGAAGCTGCCCAGTCTATTTGTGCCCCTCAATATATCGCCAGTTATTGCGAAATTTAAACAGAGGGTCAGTCAGTGGCCAGGTCTTCCACTGTCGGTCATGGGGAGGATCAACATATTCAAGATGATCTTTCTTCCAAAATGATTATACATTTATCAGGCCTCTCCCATATTGCTCCCCGCTTCTCACTTCAAGGCGTTGGAAGCAATTATTTTTGGATTTATTTGGGGGCATGCCCCTCCTCGGTTAAATAGGCAGGTTATGAAGGCACAAATAGTCGCCGGAGGACTGGCTGTACCGCACATGAAAATGTATTTTTATGCAACCAGCTGCTGTATGCCCATTGGTGGATCAGCCGACCGGGGGACAATCCGGTGATGCATTTGGAGGAGGCAGTGCTTGGCTCCCCCGTGCGGCTATCCTCCTTGCCCTATAGGGGTACGAAGGGACTCAGGGAAGCGACCACATGTATGAGAACGGTCTGCAGTATCTGGGAGCGGGTGGCCAAATTATGTGCGGATCCGGGAGAGAGTAGGGTGTATTCCCCCTTCACCCCCCTTTGGGCTAACCCTGGGCTTCCCGAGCTCGTGACTGTGCAGGATCCACAGTTCTGGAGCAGGAGGGGGGTGCATCGGCTGGGCCAATTATATAAAGAGGGGGTACTGGTGTCCTTCGATCATCTCAAAGAGAGTTTCCACCTGTCTAACCGGGATTTTTTCTGCTACTTGCAAATCAGACATGCCCTGAACGCACAGTTCTCCAGGGTGGGCCCACAGGTGTCGGTTTCGCGGGTGGTTAGAGATTCGAACCTTAAAAAAACGGTCTCCACACTATACAAAACCCTGCTGGGTGAGCTGGGGTCCCCTAGGGAAGGGATTGAGAGGAAGTGGCGGGCTGTGGACCAGGGCCTGGACCAGGATGATTGGGAGGAGGTGCTGGACAATTTGCATTCCTCGGTGGTTGAGGCGAGAGATAGAATGATCCAGACCAAATGGATCCACCAGGCGTATATTACTCCGGTCCGTCTGCACAGGATGGGACTCCTGGATAGAGACACGTGTCCTAGATGTGAGGGTGGTAGCGGCACATGGGTGCATATGATTTGATCATGTGGAATACTTGCTGGCTATTGGGAGGATGTAATGAACCTGATCTGCAAAATAGTGGGATTTCGCATCAGGGGTTCGGTTTCGGTGTGCCTTCTGGGAGTGGTGGAGCCACTGTCGGAGCTCCATACATTGAAAGCGTTGCTTCGGCTGCTGCTCTTTTATGCCCGGAAGTGCATACTGATAAACTGGAAGCACCCGGCTAGGCCGTCCTTGCAGGCATGGAAAAGGCTGGTTAATCAGAAGCTTGCCATGTATAAATTGACATATCAGGCGAGAGGTGTGCCAGACAAATTCACCAAGGTCTGGGACCCTTGGCTACAGTGCCAGGATACGGCCTCTGATGATGGCTGAGATGAGAGTGTGTCGCATCACGGGGATTATGGCTCTTATGGCGATACGTGGAGCAGGGGAATATGATGGTGGATCGATATCCAATCCTGGGGGGGAGCAGAGGGAGGTGGGAAGTTAGGTCTATGTGGGAGACTGAATACCCGGAGGTACTTTTAACCATTTTTTGCTCTTTGGGTCCCCCCAGCAAGGTTCTTACCTGGTAGGGCTTGAGTCCGGTGTGAATGTCTTGTGTTGTGTGACTGGACGTCTTGTGTGCAAGTAGGCCAGACTGTTTTAGGCGCCTGCAGCGTCCTGTTTGCTGCTTTGCATATTTTATTGTATGTCATGTTTTTCTACGTTTCATGCAAATAAAAACTTTAAAAAAAAAAAGGACTCAGCTCTCTCTTCTTGGTGTACAAACTACTTCTAATCTGCGGGAGCTGTCCGCCTATGGTTCAGCTGCAGTTCCCCAGCCCGCGCGGCTCTGGTTTATAAAGCTGTACACAGTTGCCAGTGGCAACAGATTAGAAGTAGTGAAACTGCTTTCATAAAACACACATTTGCTAAATAAGAAAATTAAAAAAGTATATATAACTAACTTTCAAAAGTGTAAGCAAAAATTGAGTTTCCACTTAAAACCTAGTTTTGCCGGTGCTGACTTTTTTCCAGAGGGCATCCCAAATCAGGAGGTGTGTTAAACCACAGAACTCACATGCTTCCCAATGTCCTCGGCACTCCCGCCCCCAGCCACATGCTGCTGTGGTTGTGGCACTGCGCTCCCAATTGTCAAAGCTCCACATGTAAACAGACCCATTACATATGCATGGCAAACCATCCAGATTGGATGAGGGCCCTCCCATGAGCCGTAGGACCAGGAAAGGTGAGTTTGTGTAGACGTTATGGGGATTTTTCAGAATGTCCCCGATGCAAGGAATAAAACCAGTTAGTCAAGATCCCAGCTTTTGTTCTGCTTTAAAGCGGACCTTCACTCTGAATAAGAGTCTATCTTATATGTTTCCCACACCCTGTACATACAGATTGCTCACATTAAAAATCATCCTACCTGCATCTACTGCATGTTATCAGCCTTTAAACTTTCAAGATGGCGGCTTATGGAAGCCGCCATCTTCTCAGGCAGCCTGCAAACAGGAAGTGCCTCCTGACTGTGCTGCTCTGCATTCTGGGACTGCTGACCTTTACCTGACCCCAGCTCTGCTCTGTCTGAGCAAAGCACAGCTATAACCCGCCCCCCTGTACCTTATCCCACTCTCCTCTCCTCAGTAAGTGTGATGCTTCTGAGTCAAGATGGCGGCGCCCGTATCCTAAATTCCTGAACAGAGTTGCAGCCCAGTGGGGGAAAGAATAATAAGTTAGTGACTAAAAACGTAAAATATATTAATTTTAGATGCTGGGGAACCGTTTTTTAAGAGTTTGGGCTTTTCATTAAATCACGCTGAAGGTCCGGTTTAAAGTAGACCAAAACCCACTGAACTTGTGAAATACATTTGGACAAAACCTCTGCTGATACTCCCTTCTTAAGGTGCAGAACTAGAAATGGATATCTTCGCTTTTCGAATTGTCCCGGAACACTGATTTCTTTGCTGTCTCTCAGTGTGGGATGGCAGGCGACCAGTCACTGCATAGGTGTCGCAATTACATCATTGCCACACAGAACAATGGCAATGAATGGAGGAGGGGGGCTTTACAACTAAAACAGGCGCCATTATCTGGGATTAGAGTGAAGCAAAAGCAAGTAAAATGGGCAAAAAGCACTCTTCAAAGGGGGAGCAATTCAGGGGATGCTAGTTAAAAATGTGTCGTTTGGTCCACTTTAAGTAATAAAGTGACATTGCATGCCTTTCTCCTTTTTCCATCCACAATGCCTCTTTATATGTATTCTTCATGCTATTTTTTTAGCCTCCAGGTGCAAACTTTACATTTGTCTTTATTTGCAATATGGCTGCTCACTCCTCCTCCAATATAATTCAGCCTGCAGGTTGGCAACATTCCATCTAACCTCTGACCCCGTGCCAGTATAATAATTCCTGTTCCTAAAATCTAATATTAGTTCGATGTCTATATAGTGTAGACATATATATCTTGGCATTGCTGAAGCATGAAGAAAATATTTAATTAGTCACATATTTATAGGACTACCACAGTAAAGAAGCGTAGAAGTGAGAATAGGTTCACTTTTAATAGAGGCAAAGCAACATTTCCTGCAAAGAAAAACAAAGTAGGTTGCAGAATTGTTTTTAGAAACAGTTGTATATCGCCATCATGTGGTTATGTCTAGTAATTCATGTTGTCCATATGGTTTCTTCTTTGATCCCACAGGCATTGTTCACTTCATCAAAAGGGCTTTAAAATCTTTTGATTTCCAATCAAGATATTTAGCGAATTCCCAGACTGTATTTTCTAAAAGTTAGTTTAAATTTAGTGACACTAAAGTCATGCTGCAGATTGTCAATGAGATTTAGGTCTGAATTTGGAGTCATTCCAACACATTAAGATGCTGTGATTTACCCCATTCCATTGTAGCTTTGGCTGTGTGTTTAGGGTCATTGTCCTGCTGGAAGGTGAACCTAAGCCCCAGTCTCAAGCGTTTTGTAGCCTCTAACAGGTTTTCCTCCAGGGTTGCTCGATATTTAGCTTTATCCATCTTTTCATCAACTCCAGCTTCCCAGTCCCTGCTGAAGAAAAGTACCCCACCAGCATGATGCTGTCAACACCATGTTTCATGGTGGGGATGGTGTGTTCAGGGCAATGTGCAGTGTTTGCTTTCCTCCACACATAAGGGTTGATTCAGCACCAGGAGAAAAAAATTCAGAAAACTGCCATTCACTTTCATTGTCTAACCTATAGGTGATTCAACAGCAGGTGAAAGAATGTTCCCTTCTGAATCACCCCCAAGGTAGACAATAAAAGACAGTTTTTCCTCCGAAAAAGTAGTGCACTTTATATTTTAGTGCTGAATCAACCCCATAGAGTTGGACATTTTGGCCAAAAAGTTTAACTTTGGTCTCATATGTCCAGAGCACCTTTTTCTACATGCTTTCTATGTTCCCTGCATATGGTCAAAGTGCAAATGGTCCTTTCAATGACTTGCTTTCAAAAATGGCTTTCTTCTTGTCACTCTTCCATAATTGCCAGATTTGTGAAGTACAAGACTATGGGCCTTATTTATGATGTGTGCTGATTAGCATCTTTCTGGTGGCTATAGCGCCAGTTTTTGAACTCCAACATCTTTTTATTTTTTGGTACTGTGATTATGTCTACAGTGACGCTATAAGTCACTGCACACAATGCTAACTAATTTGCTTTGATACCCTGTTTCCCCGAAAATAAGCCCTGTCTGGAAAATAATCCCAGCTCCCAGCTTCAGCAGAGGGATGGGAGTGGCAGGCTCTGTGCACATACTGTATGGAGCTGCTGTACTGCTGCCACCATCTTGAACCACCCTGAAAATAAGCCTTAGCACCTATTTTTGGAGCAAAAATTAATAGAGACCTGTCTTATTTTGGGGAAAGTAGTAGCATTAGATATTGTCCAGCCTGTGTCAGTGCCTGTTGGACCCGTCTGCCAATTAGTCTGGTCCTGCTGGTGCTGGAGGTGGTCCCAAATCCTCAGTTTGGGGGAGACAAGTGGCCTTGTTGTTGTGGAGGTAGTGCTAGAGACTGAGACAATTAAAGCAGCAGAGGGAGACTCAGGTGTTTTTAGGTGTTTTGCCGCTGCAGCTTGTCTTTTGTTTGCAGATGCCTGGTCATGAACGAGGAGCTGAGATCATTAGCAATTTTCTCCCCGCTTCAGCCACTGTTGGCACAGCTTGCGCAAGCAGTCCTCTGTGCACTGCTTGAAAAAATGCCACGCTGTCGAGATCCTTTGAGGCAGCTTTGGCGTGCTCAGTCCTGGGGCTTGGTGGCAAGTAGTTGCAACGGGCTGACCGCTGGTGGTTTGCACCATTCTCCTTCTTCTGCTGGCTGCCTGGGTCTGTTTGACCACTACATCTTCCTCTGCACTCCGGGTGGCTGGGCCTTGCTCATCAGTGGATAGAAAACCAGTTTTTTTCCTGCAGATGGTGAGGTCGTGTGTTGAGAAAACCTCTGTTTATGCCGCTGGATTTATTGCATCTGTCAATATAGATAAAATGAAGAAAATGTTCTGGGATTAGGTCCAATCCCAAGGCCCAACACGGACCCAGCACTCCCACCACACCTCACAAATTAGTTTAAAACATTATTCTATCCTTATTGAGAATCGTAATAAAAAGAGGATCCGGTTGGATCAATACAAAGGGTTATTCTATTCGTATTTAAGTCGTGTCAAAGGACATACAATTATTAAAGCAGAAGTTTATACATCAAAACAAATTTATCTTAAAGATTTCTTAAAATAGCAGCATTTCTTTTAACAGTACTTCTTATAGCAGCAATACTTAAAGCAGCATTTCACAGCTTATTTGTCTTACTGGTATGTCGATCAATATGAGGGCAGACGTGTTTCGCCAAAAATGGCTTCTTCAATGCCGTGATACAAATGTCAAAGAATATGTTTTCAGTATCTTTTTATATCAACATATCTGTAAATATGCTATACTAAGGTATAGTAGCACATGGTAATTTCTCTATTGGTAACAGTACATACGTTCAACATTTTTTTGGTAACAGTGCATACAGTATTAGATTGTATCATGGTCAGCGTTAATAAGCATTATGTTGTATTATATTATCTTCAACGATATAATTTGGGTGATGAGAATGAATATCCTAAAAGTGGCCTACCTGATTTATACCAGTATAGGTCCAACGTTTTGCCCTGGGAGAGATGGAGAGTTTCCCCTGATGCATTCGCAATTTAAAAACTCTATATGATTCTGCTGCGTGGCCCTTTAAAGAAAAATTCATTATTAATGTCTTTATAATAGTTATTCGCTACATTGAGTTAAAGCAGGGCCACTTTGCAGCCTTATAATATCATTTATATGCAAAAACTATTAAAAGGTACCTCCGCATTGGTGTTTCATATGGATTGGTGTTGCTGCATCCTTAAATGAAATTGTATGTCATAATGATCAGAACCAATTTACTATGTGGAGCCACGCTGGTTCCTGTATTAGTGCGGAATTATGCATTAATATTACTGCCCTCATTTATGGTAGATATTGGACTAAAATATGCACCCATTATAGAGATGTGTGGTACCTTTTAGACTGACTTGTCTCCGTGCTTCCGCAGTGGTGTCAAAGTGTGTCAGCGCTGTCCCGTCTTTTCAAGAAAGCCCCAAGATACAGTGATTCGAATATCTGCCTTATAGGCAGGCAGCTTGCAATTATGCGCGATTTGCATCTCTAAAAATATATTTTCTCGCTTGTGGCTGGGGCTGAGTACGGGTGCGCGTCTCCTCACTGTGGCACCTCACCATATCACTATGTCTGCCTTGTGCCGCCATCTTGTCGTAGACCGGCGGCATTGGCAGCAGCGAGCGTATTTGACTATGTGTATTAAAATTATATGATGTTGAGGTCGTGCTTTGATTTTAGCTACTCAAATGTTTCTTTGTCCATGATGGAATTATAATGTTGTTGATGTCTGGCGGATCGCTTAGTATGAAGCCTGTCTTGTCAGTGTGTCTTATGGGAGGCAACTGCGGAGTTAGATGTCACGGAGATAAGTAGCAGCTTAAGGGGAAAGAAAATATGTAATGGTGAATAAAAGCAATAGCAATAATTAGACATGTGGGTGAAAATCTATGTATTCACAAATTTAAGGGGATCCCCCCATGATTCATAAGGTTAACAGCGCATGTATTGTGTGTTATATATGATTAATCAATTATGATCTGAAGAAGAAGTTACACATGTGTGAATAGAAAGCTATATATTAAAGGGGAACCCTCTATGTCTCCCAGGATTGCCAGCAGGGATGATGCTGGTAAAGATTGTGCCGAGCATAAGGATGGCATCAAAGTTGCTGTAAATTTCATAGTGGTATGTGGGGATCCAGAAACTATATTAAAGCACATAGTAGGATATCAACGCTGTGCATGACCACAATGAATGGTTGTTTTAAGTGAATCACCAAAGGTCTAAACCTTTCAAGGTCTAAATGAAACTATAAGCTTTGCCCCTTTCTATGATAGGGTCAAACTTAACCTTCCAATATTGTTATCCCACTTAATTTGGGATTAACAACCATCCGGTTATAGTCCCATTTCAAAAGGGGCTAGAGTCCAATAATACACCACTTCATGCGTGCAATAGTTGGACATCATAATCACGAGTTCGGATGCAATAGAAAAACAAACACTGGTCTATAATAATAATTGAGGCTTAAGTCCCTCTTAGGACATCAGAACTAGATACTTGAGGTCAGTCTGCATACTATGTATATGATTTACGAGCACCAGCTGATGTTATTTGAATGTATATAAATATGGTGTCCAGTGACCATTAATGCATAATCCCGCACTAATACAGGAACCAGCGTGGCTCCACATAGTAAATTGGTTCTGATCATTATGACCCACAATTTCATTTAAGGATGCAGCAACACCAATCCATATGAAACACCAATGCGGAGGTACCTTTTATTAGTTTTTGCATATAAATGATATTATAAGGCTGCAAAGTGTCCCTGCTTTAACTCAATCTAGCGAATAACTATTATAAAGACATTAATAATTAATTTTTCTTTAAAGAGCCATGCAGCAGAATCATATAGAGTTTTTAAATTGCGAATGCATCAGGGGAAACTCTCCATCTCTCCCAGGGCAAAACGTTGGACCTATACTGGTATAAATCAGGTAGGCCACTTTTAGGATATTCATTCTCATCACCCAAATTATATCGTTGAAGATAATATAATACAACATAATACATATTAACGCAGACCATGATACAATCTAATAATGTATGCACTGTTACCAAAAAAATTTTGAACGTATGTACTGTTACCAATAGAGAAATTACCATTTGCTACTATACCTTAGTATAGCATATTTACAGATATGTTGATATAAAATGATACTGAAAACATATTCTTTGACATTTGTATCAGGGCATTGAAGAAGCCATTTTTGGCGAAACATGTCTGCCCTCATATTGATCAACATACCAGTAACACAAATAAGCTGTGAAATGCTGCTTTAAGTAATGCTGCTATAAGAAGTACTGTTAAAAGAAATACTGCTATTTTAAGAAATCTTTAAGATAAATTTGTTTTGATGTATGAATTGTATGTCCTTTGACACAACTTAAATACGAATAGAATAACCCTTTGTATTGATCCAACCGGATCCTGTTTTTATTACGATTCTCAATAAAGATAGAATAATGTTTTAAACTAATTTGTGAGGTGTGGTGGGAGTGCTGGGTCCGTGTTGGGCCTTGTGATTGGACCTAATCCCAGAAAATTTTCTTCATTGTATCAATTTTGATGGACCAGTAGTCTCCAAACCCCCTCCATTTATTCTCAGTAATAAATCTTCTTTCTCTTAAAGGAGCACTATCGCGAAATTGTGTAATATTAAAAATCTACATAAACACTTTAGCTAATGAGGGTAGGGTCACTTATATACCTGAACTGAATAAAACTCCCACCAAGCTAATGGTTTTCTTCCCCTGGTAGGAATAAAATCCTGGGATTAAAGGTGTAGTCTATGAGGGGTGACAGAGTCTGTCACCCGAGAGGTCCTCTTCCTTTCATTAAAATAAAAAAACAAGCCTGGCTTGATATTCTTAATGTTGGGTTTATAAGTGACCCCTCCTCTCTCCATCCAGCATATTTATATGGATTTTTATTCTTGGGCCATTTTTTCACGATAGTGCTCCTTTAAGGTGGGTCGCCTTTAAAAAATAGGACAGATCACCACTTAGTGAGGATCTGCCCTAACAAATATTTTCTCATCTGTCAATATATTCAGAATTGGAGACTTTATGTTGCTGATAGTGACCCCGATCCTGAGAGTAGTGACACCCAAGTGGTTTGAACAAGTGGAATTAAAGAGTAGTGACACCCAAGTGGTTTGAACAAGTGGTATTAAAGAGTAGTGACACCCAAGTGGTTTGAACAAGTGGTATTAAAGAGTAGTGATACCCAAGTGGTTTGAGCAAGTGGAATTAAAGAGTAGTGACACCCAAGTGGTTTGAGCAAGTGGTATTAAAGAGTAGTGACACCCAAGTGGTTTGAACAAGTGGCTTTAAAGAGTAGTGACACCCAAGTGGCTTGAGCAAGTTGTATCAAAGAGTAGTGACACCCAAGTGGTTTGAGCAAGCAGTATTTAAGAGGAGTGACATCCAACTTATCTAGCCCTCACTCCAGCCACTTTCCCTAAATAAATGTACTTATAAGGACAGTTTTTGTAAAAAAAACTCTGCAGTCTGAGTGCGCCGGAAGACTGACCTGGCCTTTAATATGGCAGGGTCCTGTGTCCCATCTGGCAAATTACAGCCATGCCCAGATATCGCGAAAAAATGGCCAGCTGTGGTTTCCTAGGCAAGAACAAGGCTGATTGGCTGCTTCCGAGTTCCGGCTGAACGCACACAAAGATTTCAATTTGAAATCCATGTTCGCGTTCAGGGACCCGAACTTGCAATGTTTGGCATGGACCCCAACTTTGCGAGTCAGGCCAGCGTAACCCTAGTGATGAGCCCTAAAGGTCTGAAGGATAATTTTTGACAGCGGGACCAACACCTTTTAAAGAAAAACTGGTGTTTGTCCAGTATAAAAGAATATGTTTTCGGGACAGACAAAATGACGAAAGCAACAGAGCCGGTGGATTGCCGTCTCTGGGCTGGAGCCCCCCAAACAGATGTTTATACTATCGTTCACAACCCAAACAGGCCCATAGGAATAAAAATTGTCAGGCTTTTTTTCTCATAAAGTGATTTTCTTACTACCATGAGAATTTTTTTTCAACTCCTGTTGACCCGTATGTTGCAAATTTCTAATAAATGCAGATTATACAAAATGTTTGATGAGTTTTCTATGTACCATTCATAAATTCACCCGCTGACATCTCTCAAACTTCCTGTTTTGGCAGCAAAAAAATGTGGTCCAACAGCTATGGCATCTGGAGGAAAGCCCAGCTTCCGCAGTGATTGCAGGCAGATTATACCAATAAGGTATTTTTTATCACCATGCTGCTCTTCAGCACAGTCAGCATCCCTATAGACTAGTAACAGAAGGTACTGGGGGCCCAGCAACTAAGCTGATTAAAGGCAGCCTTCTCCAGGAACAGAAGAGAGCAACTGTTTTTATGGCTACTTTACTGTAAAACAGGGGTGTAGCTGGGAGGGCTCAGGCTGGGCACGTGCCCTGGGTGCAGCAGGTCAGGGGGGCACCAAAGGGGGCCTGAACACAGGTGGGGGTGCCATTTCGAATATTTTCCCCGGGTGACAGAAAGCTTAGCTATGCATCTGCTGCAAAAATTCTGCTCCTGCATTAAAATTTGTTTTTTCCTACTGCCGACCATGTCATGTCTGACCATATCCTGTGCAGGTATTTACTGTTGTTGACCACTGCTACATCTGACCACATCCCGAGCCACTCTTCCATGTTGCTGACCACTGCCACCTTTGGAAATATCCAGTGCCACCATACCTGCTGCTGAGCCTGTGCCATGTATACCAGCAATCCTTGGGAAGTAAGGAGTGGAGGGGATGAAACAGCAGTACACCTACAGGAGAGAGTAAATGCCAGCACACGCTCCAGGTGACGTGAACTACAGGCTGAGGATAATACTTATCCCAGTTTGCTTTAAAACAGTTTGGCCCACCAGGACCTCTCTCACCACCCCTTCCCAATCCCCCACCCACCATAACCAGTCCACCCTTGCATACAACCTGACCAACAAAGCGTATACCTGCAACACCACTATACCTGGTCTTACATGATTTGACTTATGTGTTACTGTAACCAGTGTTGGACTGGGATGCCTGGGGCCCACCAGCAGAACTGACTATATTATTACCATACAGTCTTTGTATGTGCAATTGGGATGCCACAATAAGATATACATAGTTCAGGTTTTGGTGATGAAGGCCCCTCGAAGAGACCCCTGAGACCCAACAGGTGTTTTCCTGGTAACCCTGTGGGCCAGTCTGAGCCTGACAGTGACTGCTACTTTTAACAAATCTTTTCAAAACAATTTCCTTTTGTTTATTTCATGTATTTAGCAGCCCATGAAGTCTTTATCATATTAATGATTTAATTTTTCTAGGAAATCCTTGACTTGAACGACATTAAATATGAATGTCAGACTCTTCTAGCTGTTTGTTGTGAAACTGTTGTAGAAAAAAAATGTGTTTCATTACACAGTTCATTGACTTGTGTATTGTACTGTGCCAGGTAATTCTAATTCTCATTATATCTATAAAAATATGTTCTGAGAGCTCCAGAAATCTATTTTTCATCCTTCATGTCACGTAGTATTGTTATTATTGCTATTACTATGTCCTTTGTAACCATAGATTCTTGGGGTTGCCTTGATGCCATGAAATGCGCTACTGATATTATCTTAAATCAAGTATGAAATACATACATAGGTGCAGACAAATTTTACGTGATAAACTAAAGTCTTTCTGCTTAGCCAGTTTGGAAGTGATAACATCTTATAATAATAATAATAATAATAATAATAATAAAGTCGACCAAAACCCAGGATTTTGACTATCCTAGATTTTGGTCCTTGCTCCCGGGGCACCCCAATCAGGGATGCCCCGCTGTGTGAAACCCCCATGTTGACCAATCTAATTCACCTTTACCCAGTCCTACTGCGCATGTGTGACTTCTCGTCCAATCAACACGCTTGGACCATTCGTCTAAGGATTATCTAAGAATCGGCTCCAGCCAAGTCTAGCCAAGTCCTGATAAATGTGTGTCTGTGGCCACATCCCCGCCACTACTCTATAGCAGGAAGCATGTCTACGTCGGCCATTCCAAAATTGAGATGCACCTGGGGCAAGGAACAAAACCTGGGATATTTAAAATCCAGAGTTGTGTTCCACTTTAAAGCAGCCACACACCCATTTTCTACATAATAAGGTCAATTCATCCCCTTTTGCCCAGGCCTGTGTGCATTCCTTGGCATATGCGGAAATTAACTAATGGACGCATGATTCATAGACACATACGCCACAATTCAGCATGTGCGTGAACCTTGCACCAAAGCCACGCGTAAATTCTCTCTATATGCGCCATTTAAAAAAACGCCCAAGTTTTTACTGAATCGCTGTATGCAAGTTGCTGGTATAGTTTTCTTCAGTTAAAATGGCAGAAGAAATTTAAGTTTTTCTAACTTTTTTAATGATTTTATTCCAGTTAAGAAAAAAATGTGTACCCCCCCCCCCCCAAAAAAAAGCTAACTACCCAGGGCACCAGGCATAAGGTCTGGCAACGAGAGATGGGTCTGTACTGAACATTGCGAGTTCGGGTCCCCGGGCCCAAACACAGACTTCAACCAGAAGTCTGTGTTCTGGTTACAGTAAGGATAATTGATGGGCCGCCGAGCCCATCAACCAGCTTTTAGCCCATAGCAACCACAGTCACGCCCAGCATGGCTGTGATTGGCCAGATGGGACACGTCACTCGATTTGAGGCATGGTCATTGTCACAGACCATCTTAGGTTTATTTTAATTCTCTGTGTGTGTATGTTGGGGTAATACATATGTGTGTGTGTATACATATAAATATATATATATATATATATATATATATATACACTTTAGTTGACCTGCCTGTAAACCCCTCATTTCTTTTCTCCCCCCTCCCACTTGGATTTCCTAGTTATCTAACCCTCACATGCCAGGTCAATGCTGATAACCATCTCCTCTTAAAATCCTTTCCTCCCTCACACTAGTAATAAAACCACTTGGAAAAGCCAAATAAACAAATGGCAAATAGATCCCAGCTAGGTCCCTCATGCTTGTCACCCCCCTCCCTTGGAATGTGGTCAGTTGGTATCCTATAGCAGAAATGGGAGGGGTAGGGAGACTCACTGTTCTGGGGCCTATAAGCATGGCTGGAAGAATGGCCAGAGACACTCGATCTGACCATCAAGATTGGCTGGCTTTTAACATCCAAGCTGAACAAGACCAGAAAGCGTGTGAGGACAATTGATTTGATCAAACAGAACGCAGCCCAGACGGACTTTTAAGTATATTTTCCACCTTCTTTTATTTTGCATTGCTATTTATCTTATTTACCGTGTTTTATAGTTAACTCTGGCTTTATCACCTTGCATTGTGTTTCTTGTTGTTTTGTGTTTTCTGTTTGTTTAAATAAATTCTAAAAATACAGCAGATGTTCACTTATGTAGTACAAAGTTTCTCAGCCAGCCCAAGATGTTGAAAAATCTTCAATTTTATTAAACTTCCATCAATAAAATCAGCAGTCCAACAGGAACAATCATAGTATAAGCAAGATAAGGCCTAACGCCAACGCGTTTCGGACAACAGGTCCTTAATCATGACATTTAATGGTAGCATTTCCTTCATCCTTATATACATAGTTAGTAATGACCAGGGCCCTCCCATTGATCACGTGATACACTCAATCACAGTAGTTATCTAGAGCAGATGTTCACTTATGCTTTTGATTAAGGATATAAAAGGCCCATGCTAGTCTGAAGAGCCTGGCTACCCTACTTGCCTAGGACGCTCGATCGCCCCCTGCCTAGAAGTGGTTGTGGGTCGATCGATACGTTTGATCTGATTGTATTGCGTGTGTGGCCTGTATTATATTATAGAGTTGAGCATTGTTGTGCTCTGGTGGCAGCAGTTTATAACCACGTGTGTTGCCAATTGAAGAATTACGGTTGGCCGGTCTGATCAGATGAACAATCAATAGGTCTAATCAACCCGTGCAATCGTCACAGTCATATGTCCCAGCACTGTTATAGCTAGGTAGGTTAGACGGAGAGGTTGTAGCTGTAGAGAGGGACAGTTAGGGGCAGGTAGGGTGATGGAGGAGGCTCATAATGAGGGACAGCTAGTAATTTTAAATAATTGCACTTCTAGGGCAGTGTCGGCAAATAAGTGTATTCATACCATCTTCCACTTATACGACCATATCCACCTCCTCCCCCTGGACTTCTGACACCTGTTAAAAAAATAATTATTTTACTTTTTATTTATTCTTTTATTTTATATTATTACTATCCCATTTTTGAAGGACAATTGGACTGTTATTACCCCCATTTTGCAACCCTCTACCCTTTTCTACCCCCATTTTACAGCCATTTTTGATCACCAAGTTCGGATCCCCATTGATTTCAATGGAGTTCAAGTTCAGGTGTTTATGGAATCCAAACCGAACTTGCCAAACCCAAACTTTTCCTTTAGGGAATTCAAACCGAACTTGCCAAACCCAGACTTCTATGGGTTGGCTCAATACTACTGGTAACCCAGGGTCTTTAGCATTCGGTATAACAAAAGTCCATGTTGTCACAAACGGCCTTCTGGCTTACTCACAGTTATGACCAGTATGCAGCTTCAACTGTCATATGCTTCTCAGACTTTCCAGGTTCCCAGCTCTGCCCTAGCACCATTCTCATGCACGGCAGTCCTCCACATGGCCCAGCCCCTGAGGCCTCACGCACCTGGTCCTTCCCCACACCATCATGGCTGCAGGCTTCTCCAAGGCCCAGCCAAAGTCAGTAGACTCTATCTCAGTCGTGCCAGTCCCTTTGTTGTTCTTTTGGCATGGATCAGGACTTGACTCTAGCTATTCGGCCAGCAGGACCCACACAGTTTTCTTACTGATCAGGCTTAAAGACACTGTGGAGCACTTTACCAGAGACCCCTGGAGCCTTCTGGAAACATTGTGTAGCCCAATCCCTCCTTTTACCATTCAGAAGTGCCTATTACCTTTTGTCATGTTGGCAAACAACCTATTACAATTCATTGATACATTCTCCTCCTTCTTAGCAAGAAAGGCTAATAAGACCTATCTAGTCACTACTAAACTCCACAGCATGTAATCCTTTCCTAGAGTGGGTGTCTGTACAAGGGATAGTCTAGTACCCCCAAGTTAAAATGAACATCCCAGTGTCCTAGGGGCAGGCTAGCCCCTCCACAATGGGGCATCCCAGTTACGGATGTCCCAGGGGCATGCCCCTCCTGTGACATATGTAGTCATGTGAGGGAGATCCCAGAGAGGGAGCTGAGAAGAGCTTTGAAAAACAGCAGAGACCGGCATGGGACACAACCTGATGGACTGGATGAGGACGGCGTGCGGCTTGGGATAGAAAAAAAGTAGACAGGGACCAGTAAATAGTGAAATTTAGATTAATACAAAATGTATTTGTGTGGTGTTTTATTTCTTATCTGGGGTGAACTGGTAAGGGTTCCAGGGGGCCTGGAATGTCACCTGATGGCATTGGTGGGTGACATGCTGGTAACCTGCCCAAATTCACCCAAATTAGGGACGATTGGGTGAAGAAGGGCCCGGTGCCTATGGTATCCCTGGAAGAGTCCTGCACCCATAACAAAGGGCATAAGTGCTAGTTAACTGGCAGGGTCAGGGGCCAGCCTGGCACGGCCTCTGAGCCCTGGGTTACCAGCCCTTATGTCTAGTGCCCCTGCAAGTTTGCTTTTGCACATATCCGAGTTTTTTGTGAATGGCTCTAAATTAAGCCTCAGGGCCATCCATTGTGGCATTTTTGCCACTTTAAAAGGTTATAGGTCAACTTCATAAACCACTCAAGTTGCAGGAAAACCCTATGTATGCTTACAAAAAGCTTACAGAAAATTATTTTAATGTAGAATTGTTTTACTAACAGATGCTAGTCTGCTTTTACATGGGTTATGCGGTAAGTTGTATCTTAATGGGGTCAATGGTAGTCCCTTAAACACGTCTGAGCTTTTATCACGGTTATGCTCACAAAGGGGACTTGCTTATTTTGATACCTTTCATGGCCTTAATTAAAAGTTACATTTTATAAATCACACTTGGAATTTGAACTACTTATTTTTCTCTAGCATATAAATGGGTACCAAAGCTTGGGATTTTGACCACCTAGAGTTTAGGTCCATGTACCTAGAGCATCCTGATTTGGGTTAGTTGAAACCCCCTGGGAACTCCAGTATACTCACCTTGCTGGAAATCCCACAGCAGATGCACAGTCTCTCATCCAATTAGCATTCTGTGTCATGCATATTAATGGTGCATAAAACCAGAGGTTTTCACATAGTGGGGCACCCCAAGTCAGTATGCTAGGGAATAGGCCAGAAGGCCAAAAACCTGATTTCCTACCCTGTGCCACACAACCTTTTCAGTATGATTCTTGAATATAAGTTGTGCATATGCAAATTATTTGGTAATCCAAAAGGCATTGTGCAATTATATCATTTAAATCTGCTTGCCAGTTTGGAAGCTGGAATGTAAGCAATGTCTGTCAGGAAAATATTTTTGTTTTACTATAGCAGATTTAGCATGTAGCTGTGTACTAATGGCGAGTATCAAGCTGTGTTGTTGCTTTTTCCTTTCTAATACATACATCAAACTCATCATCAATACATATTTGACTTAGCAGAACTGTCAGAAGTCAAAACCGTGCATCAAATTAGACAGATGATTAACTATATCCTGTTTGATGTTGATGCCTTATGTTCCTTTCACTAGGTTAATTCATTAATTCTTGTATGGAAAGGAAAAAACATAAGGCTGGGATTCCAGCCTGTACAAGTCAGAGAGAGAGTGAGGCGGGAACACGGCAAAGAAACAAGGCAAAAGGCAGCATTCTAATGAGTAAAGATATGGTAAGGTTAGGTATTATGAACAGGTTAATGCCCATACACAGGAGCTTATCCAATCAGCGTTGAATGCCATGCATAGTAATGATGCATAAGCATCCTCATCCACAGTTTGCCAGTGTCATGTGGCGAGCAGCGCTCCCATCACCAGCCTATCCAAATTGCTAGGTGCAGGAGCACGTCTCAGCTACATGGGTGTCCGGTATGTGGTCACTGAGTGTGATGTGGGAGTCTCAGAAAAGGTAAGTGAATGTGGGGTGATCTGGTGAACTCACACAGTGAGGCATCCAGAATCGGGATGCCTCAAGATACCTTGGCCAGCCCTAGGGGGTTTTACACAGTGGGGGGCAAGAACCAAAACCCAGGATAGTCAAAATCCTGGGTTTTGGTCCATTTTAATAAGTAGGGAAAAAGGGAATGCCGGAGTGAAATTGTTATTCTTGGGTTTCTGCTACATCTGTTACCCTGTTATTAGGGGAGCAGTAACATAGCCCCACCATGCCTTTAATGGCTGTGATATAGAAATAGCCAATCAGTTTCAAAGTCATTGAGTTGCAAACTTCCCCCACTTGCAGTGGAGAGCTATTTTGAAAGGATATCACCCAAAAAAACAATAAAGAAGCCAGGTTTATTTTGTGTGTTTAATACTCTAGATTAGAGCTGACAGTCTGCTATGGTTATCTAAGGTAAAATAAAAATCTCTGCTTGGCATCACCTTTATGTTAAACACTAGATCTATTGAATGTCTATTAAAATATACAATCCAAGCTAGCATAATCCACAATAAACACACAACAGAGTCAGCCCTTGTTACATTATCTGGCACTTTTGAAACAGCAAAGTCTTAGAAGTCTTAGATTTGATTGCTCCCTAAGGAGCAATCATAATCTCACTTTTTGTCTTGCTGCACCACACGATAGATTACTGTTCTTCATAAAACCCATCGTTTCTAGATTAGCAAATGAGGTTATGCAGAGAGATCTTTAGCAAAATGCAGCTTAAAATAATTTTTACAGCTGAACCACATTAAAACATAATGCTAACAATGCCTCCAAAGCGGTGATGCACAACCTGCGGCCCACCGTGCCTTTAATTGCAGAATTTCTAGCTGCATTTGCCTGCAGTGCAAGAGGTTTGCCATTAGAGGGCAGTGAGTTACTAATTACTCAAGTAAGAAGTGGAGCACATATTAACCTCTCTGTATAGATGAATGACACAAATGTGCTACAGGGCTACAGGGTATTTGTACTGGATATTTCTGAATATACCTATGTAGACTCTTCCTGGCTCCCTCCAGCTCACCTTATAACAATTGTTTTGGCACACATTAATAGAACATTTTAATGAATGTCATTGAATGTGGAATTACCCCTTAAAGCACATGGGGTTTAGCTCCTCTTTAATACTGCTTGTTCAAAGCCCTGTGCTTCAAGTCCTCTTTAATACCAATAGTTCAGGGCACTTGTGGGTCACTACTGATAAATATCAATTGTCCAGGGCACATGTATGACACTGCTGCTAACAAATAGTAATTCAGTGTTCACTGGGCCAGGCCACACCGGGCTCTTTTTGGTCTCCTTGACTTTGCTAAAACTATGTAATTATGTGCAAACCTGGCATTAGACCATTTCTTGGCTTTGTTAAAAGTATGTAATTGTGGGCAAACCTGGCAATAGACCCTTTCTTGGTCCTTGCTAAACTTCTTAATTGTGGGCACACCTGGCATTCATTCGTCTGTGCATTAAGGGGCAGCAAGGCTGACCCTTAATCTGTTCATGTTTATTTTACATAAAAAATTTTCTATACCTTCCACCTGCCGTGTGTTTTCTGCCAGGTAGGTGGAAGAGATGGAAGTAGGCAACACTTCAACCGCCCGCTCAGGTACTGGCACAGCCAAGTCCTGTGGAATTTTTTTATCCGGTTTATCTTCAGGAATCTAATGGTAAGGGTAGGTGGGCATGCAGGCAGGAGGGTAGGTGGGCGCATAGACGAGTGGGTAGGAGGGCAGGAGGCAGGTAGGTGGCCATGCAGGCAGGCAGGCAGGTGGGTAGGTGGGCATGTAGGCTGGTGGATAGAAGGGAAAGAAGCAGGTCGTTGGGTAGGTAGGCATTAAGGCAGGGGGGTAGTTGGGCATGCAGGCAGGTGGGTGGGTGGACATGTAAGCCAAATGAAGTGCTCTTTTTATACCCAGCAAGTTCCAAAGTTTTATCCTTCCAACACCGGTCTAACCATGGTTCCTGTAACCCTAATTAGCATATGAATAACCACTATGAATTAGCATTTCAATAATCTTTGCATCTATTTAGCATTTTAATCGACAGTGGCTGTGATTAGGTGAAACAAGCACAGCTTTGGAACAAGACAATAGAGCCTGCACTCCCTCCCTTCATTACTGATCATCATACTGTGGACACGGTGGATCAGAAATGACTCTGCTGGTGTATAAACTAATTCTATCCAATGTAAAACAACACTAACAGAGTTAGAGGGAAGAGCACAGCCAGGGTGTTTGATGCATAATAATATAACATATAATAATAATACCAGGCTCCTACAGACCCTGCCTATTATGTTGAATGTTATGCAGCATCACAGCTCCAAGGGCCACGAAGTGAAACCTTGAAATCTCGGCCATTTCTTCTTCAATTCTAAAACAGAAAACAGTTTAGCACAACGTAGCCCGATGCAATGGCCTAGCAATTGCTTTTGCCTGCTGTATTCCTTTAACCAGGGTTTAGGAGAAGGATGAGTGGGATTAAATGCGTTTTCAATGTTTTTCTTATTATTGTCTTGATAATAAACTTGAATAATTTTATATACTGTGTTGTTTTATTACTATTACTATTAGCTGCCACATATAACACTGTTGAAACCTATTACCACTTTACCTATTCTGTTTTAATACCTATTCCTTGTGGCCATGTACAGTAATTGCAGTCCACATCCTACCTCTTTTTTCTGACCCTATTATAATTATGCTGATGAAAATTGGCGCAAAAGTATTAACAGTATTTACCACTTGAAATAAGAAAGCTAAATGGGTGACGAGCAAAAGGTTTCCAAGATAAATACAGCAAGTCGAGTTGTGTTGACTGATTAACACAGATAAACATTGTGTTGGGTTTCCTAGAAAGGTAAACACACATAGGGCTTGATTTGTTCCATAATAGTAAGGCTTTGCCATTACACCTGGTGCTAACCTGCCTAGAAGTGACCTACCACTGGAGAGGTAATGCATGATAAGGTCTGCACATTATTTTAAAGCAGACCAAAACCCTAGTAACCTTGCTTTAGATTCTAAAAGACTATGATTTGTCATGTCAGGCTGCGTGAAACACCCTGGATCCCTCAGTTACTCTCCTAGGGAATCAACCCCACAGCACATGTGGAAACATCCTCAGTACTCGTCTCTCTGATGTGCTCACCACCCCCGACGATATTGGAAATTCTGCCAACAGGTGTGTGCAGCAGAGGGGAGTGGCCAGCGGGGGGCATCCTGGAACCGTTGCATTCAGAACTCATCGCCGGCCATGAATTCGCAAGCCAAAGCATTGTGATTGTACGAGAGACAGTGCATGTACAGTGGGGCCGTGAATTGAGGTAAGCAAACAATATGGGATGTTCCTGTAAATTGACCCAAAACATCCTTAGAATCTATCAACCACACTTCTGAATACATTTAGAACTTTATATAAAGCTGCATGTAGTTCACTGCACAGGCTGTTCTGGGGCTACATTGGCCTTTGCATGTTGGCAGATTAAAGACCATACCGTTAAAAAGACCATATATATGGGCAAATAGAAAATATACTCACGTAACCCCAGCACAGTCCCAGTTTCATTCTGTCCCTCACTTGGGCTACAGATGTGCTCCCCCAGCAGGTCTAACATATCCCAGACCAGCCTCTCTGGTGCAGGGCACTCCCCCAACCATAGAGAGGAGCCTTTTTCTTCATACCTGGACTGAGTCAGGGCTGCAACCGAGGGGGCATGCGGCAAATCAAAGAGAAAGAAGACAGGTTAACTTTTTAATGTCTATATAGTTTATTTTTGTCTCATTGGACCACAGATGGCTTTTATAGACCCTGTATTATTTTTATTTTTTTAAACAGGTTTATAGTATAATAATTACACAGCATGGTTTAAAAAGGAACAAATCCTGGAAATTTCTCTATCCCAGTTTTTTTTTTCTCTTCCCTCTGTGAAATCTCCCAGACCTTTTCGGTGCTCCCATGGCATGTGTAGGCCACAAGCCAAACCCTGTTATGTGCGCAACGCAGTTTGTTTCGCAGGGATTCAGCCCCACGCATGCACCATGGGATTGTTGGCATGGTCATTTTATGGGCCATCTGGGGGAATATCACAAATCAGGGCATCTGAAATCAGAATGCACCACAAAGAGGTAATTGTGGGGAAGGTTTCCTTTTTAATAAATATTAGTAATGCTAATAAAGGATCTTTAAAATGCTAATTGAGGGACCTACTGAGATTGTTCTAAAAAAAAGTTCTTTGGGAGTAATAAAAAGGGTACTGTTTACCTAGTTGGTGGTTTCCTTGTTGGTGGTCAACTATGTAGCAATTAAGCTATCAATATTATTATTATTATCATTATTATGATATACCGTATTTTTCGCCATCCTATAGGGCTCCTATGGGGCACCTGCCCATAAGACGTACCTAGGATTTGAAGGAGGTAAATAAGAAAAAAATATTTTGAACCATATGTTTCTCTTAAAACACCACCCTACAAGAACCAAATAATAGGCAAGGTGCAGAATCCACCCATTACTGGCAGTGTGGCATTCTCCCTTCTTTTTTACCATAGGCATTCCCCCCCCCACAATTTCCTTATTGGCAGTGTGACTTCCCCCCTTTTATTACCCATATAGGCAACGTGGCAGAATCCCCCCCCCCCCCCCCCCGACACTGGATGAACACAAAAAAAAGCTCCTGCATTGCTGGTATCATGGAAGGCCAGGTGATGGATGAGTGGCGGCCCACTTTCCTCGCTGCCGCTGCTTCTTTTCTCAGACGTGGCATGCGCCCTACACAAACACATATTCCGTGCAGTTTGTGGACGTGGCCTGCTACTAATGTCATGCCTACCCGCTGCACAGACCGAGTATTTGTGTAGGGTGCGCCCCACACCTGAAAAAAAAGTAGCGGCGATGGGGACAGCAGGCCACCACTCATCCAACGCCTGACCTCCTTGGCTGCCAGCAACGTGGGTGCGCTATATGTTAGTATTTTTTCCTTTCATTTTTTTTATTTATTACATTTGTCTGATAAGACCTACTGACATCCCCCCCCCCCCCCTTCCCCCACTTTTGAGGAAAAATAAATTCATCTTATAGGGCAAAAAATACACTAGCGCTGTACAAGGTAGAATTACGGACAAGGTAGATAGATTTTGCCTCTGCAACATCCCCTGCATCCCCAGCAGCTCCCGCCACTATCATTCTGATAGGTTGGAACAGGAGTTCGCATGCTGCCAGGGTTACGGGGGAAGCCGCAGTGCACGCTTTCCCCAGTGAATTCAATCAGAGCCCTTTGCCGAAAGATGTAAATGTGCCAAACGGCTCTGATTGGATGAAAGCCTGCGCATGCACTGTTGAAATGGGGAATGTTGAGTTTTACTGGGCGACGTTGAGAGTTTCACACAATGGGCATCCCAATGCCCCAGGAGAACAGAACAAAGTCAAAGTCAGATTCCTGGGCTTTGTTCTGCTTTAAAAGCTTGAGGTGTTCGGTAGAGTCAAATTGAGGGGGGGATGCATTCCAGAGAAGTGGAGAGACACAGTTGAAGTCCTGAAGGTGGGAGTGAGAAGAGATGACCGAGGACAGAAGAATGTCAGGGGCAGAGGTTGCGTCTAGGCTGGAATTGCTGGATTATGGAAGAAATATAGGGAGGGACCTGGCTGGAGAAAGCTTTGTAAGTTAGAGCTGCCATTTTAAACTGAATTCTGTAAAAAATAGGCAGCCAGTGGAAGATCTGAGAGAGGGGATCAGCAATGAAGAAGCGGAGAGGTGGATGAGCCGAGCAGCACAGTTCAGAATAGAGTCCTATAAAACAAAATTTTCAGCAGTATAAGTACCAATCTTCATGTTCTTCGAAATACAGTAACATGGGCACCACACCTCCACCTCAGTGTTTTCAAGACTCTCACCAGACGCCTGACTCGGTAGTCCGATGTAGGTCCACTTTAAAGATAGAATGGATTTCTCAAAGCCATTCATTCAGGCCCTTCCAATTATCCTATATGCACTAAAACCTGCTCATAGTTACAGAGGATGTGCCAGGGACACAGCAAGCGGAGCAGAAGCAGGGCAATCGCTGCTGGGAACTCATGCTGCTGAGGGTGCTGGCTGTCAGAATAGAATGGAGGCATGTGCATATCTATAGGGGGTGCAGAGGAAGAGATCGCACCAGGGCCCATAAGGTCAGAGGGGCCCCTTTGTTGGGTCTCCGCCACTCTTTTTATTAGATGTGTGCTAGAGCAAAAAGAAAGATAGGATGTGCTCATCCAGTCAATATATAGCAATCAAGAGGTGCTAGAGGGGTGTGACCACACACCAAGCAACAAAGAAAGTTAACCCTCTGCACACTCATACTATTGAAAAACCTAGCTAACACTTGTTAAGAACATGGACTGTTAGTTAACATAGATTGCAATGAATGTAGAAGCGAGGTAGCCACGTCAAGGCCTTCCAATTTGTACCCCGTCCCTAACATTACTAAGTTTAAAAGTTTGTGCAGACATTGCTACTTCTTTACTTTTGTGTGCACAAGCAATGCAATACATTAATATTTTTGAACTGTAACACTGTGCAGGCAAGTAAAGCATTTTTCATTGTGTGTGTGCAAGCAAGTTAAGTTATTGCAATGTCTTTAGACAGGCTGATTCATGTATTGCATTGCTTGTGCACACACAAGTAAAGAAGTAGCAATGTCTGCACAAACTTTCAAACGTAGTAATGTTAGGGACGGGGTACAAATTGGACTGCCTTGACGCGGCTACCTCGCTTCTACATTTATTGCAATTCATTGTTAACTAACAGTCCATGTTCTTAACACATGTTAGCTAGGTTTTTCAATAGTATGAGTGTGCAGAGGGTTAACTTTCTTTGTTATTAGATGTGTGCTCCCTTGGCATCATGTACAGAAAAAAAAACACAATTTGTCTCACTTGTCTCACTCTTTAGTTGTTTATTTGTATTCAACTGACAGGTAAAAGGTTACTGTATGAGTCATGATGGGGCCCCATCATAATGTTTGCACCAGGGCCCGGTCATATTTACTTACACCACTGACTGGAGGGGTGGCAGCCTGATTGTTGGTAAAGGATGTTGTTGCATTAGTCAGTTTGGGATTATGACTAGGGCATGCATTAATATTTTAGTGGTATCAGGTGAGAGAAAGAGACGGATGTGGAATATGCTTTTAAAGCAGAACCAACCCTCATGGCATGGCCTTGGAATCTAAAAGATTCCAGGGCTGGCCGTCGGCCTTTCCTTGGAGCATCCCAGTTCGGGATGCCCTGCTGTGTGACCACCCTGGGACAGTACAACACTAACCTGCTTCCGGACTCCCTCACTGATGTAAACATCCGGTGGCTGCATCCCGGTATCTTTGGGCTGTGAGCGCGCTCCCACCCCAACCATTCAGATAGGCTGGGGGCAGGAGCTCACATGCTGCTGGGGTTGTGGCCTCTGCGCTCCTGATTGATGAAGCCATACATGCAAACAGAGCTGTATGATCAGCATTACATATGCACAGCAAACTGCTCTGATTGGACGAGAGCCTGTGGTAGAAGGTGAGTTGTTCTGGGTGATCTGGGAGGTTTCCCAGTTCGAGTTGCTCCAGGAGTAAAGAACAAAACCAGGAAAGTAAAAATCCTGGGTTTTGTTCCACAAAACAGACCACAACCCACGTTTTTAACAAGCATCCCCTGAATTGCTGTCCCTATATGAAGAGCACATTTTGCTCATTTTTACTGCTCCTGCTTCACTCTAATCCCAGATAATGGCGCCTATTTTAGCTGTAAAGCTCTGCCTCCATTCATTGCCCCTGTTGTGCATGATAATGATGTCATTGCGACACCTATACAATAGGGTCGATTCTAAATGCAAAAGTTAATTGATTTCGGATCGGGAATCGGAAGTTTGGGTGGGTGTTAGTCATTTTTTCCTTTTTTTTTGGCCATTTCCGACTCGCGCGAACGTTTGAACGAATTCGTATATGCTCTTACGATCATCGGAAGTTTTACTAACAAAATCGGAAGTTTTACAACCAAATCGGAAATGTTCCCAACCAAATTGTAATTTTTCCGTTCGTTCCTAAAACTTCCGTTAATTGGATGTGTTTCCATGTGATTCAGAGAGCTGATTCCCACCCTAAAAATCTGTTTAATTGAAAATCCACTTCCGACACCTTTGAGGACTCGGATTTGCTATTGTAGAACATGTTTTGTGGCTATGTGGAGGAGTCTGCGCGCCTTCAGCTCCAATGAACTGCATGTATCAGCATGGCCGAGGCCATAAATTGTATAGCAATGCATACCTGAATCAATACATTTCATGTATGCCTTATAAAAGCATTTTAATGTGGACCTTAATTAGTCCTTTGCATGTAAACCTTTATTTTGCCACACATCCATATCATTGCGTTTTCTTTTTAAACTTATGTCCTTTGTTATTTTTTTTTTGGGATTGTTGTTGTACTTGAATCTTAATTTGTTTTCGGATTTATTGTTGTAGTTGGCAACCTTTGCTTTGTGTAATTATTTTATCTTATCTTTGGTCAGATGCATCACACTTACTGAGGAGAGGAGAGTGGGATAAAGTGCAGGGTGCGGGTTACAGCTGTGTTTTGCTCAGAGACAGCAGAGCTGGGGGCCTTGAAAGGTCAGAAATCCCAGAATGCAGAGCAACACAGTCACAAGGCCCTTTCTGTTTGCAGGCTGCCTTATATTACCTGACCCGCCATCTTGGCTGTTTCAAGGCTCATAACATGCAGAAGATGCTGGGTGTTTGAAAAATTTGGAGAGCAATCTGTGTGTACAGGGTGTGGGTAACAACAAAAAAATTTAAAGTTGTACCATTTGAAACCAAAAATTTTAATTAAAAAACGCAAGTAAAAAATGCCAGTTCAAAATAAAAAAATTTAAAAAAATGTATGATTTACTTTTAGAAATACATTCATTAATGGTTGGTTACCACAAAACGAATGAAATAAAGAAAAAGCAGAAATGAAGATTCGCCTGAGCGCACAGTGGTTTGGGTCAGTTTTAGGGGTGAGACATGGAAGATGTAAGAAAGTGCAAAGTGATTTAGCTAAGCATTGTAGAAGAAGTGAGTGAGCCAAATATGTAGGCAGCACTTTAATGAGTTAAGTTTGTAGTGTGCAGGCGCACGATCATAAGGATTTTCGTCCGGACAAAAAAGGAAAAAGGGCAAAATCCAAAACCGACTTTGAAACCTGAGAAAGGAAACGGAAAAGTCAGGATGGAAACTGACATTCAACTGATTCACTAACTGCCATACGAACGGACAGAAAACTTACACACGGTTTGAAATGCATTATAGAATCGCTCGAATGTTCATACGAAATCGGAAAATTTACACCAAAAAACACAGATCGGAAAAAATACTAACGTTTTTGGTGTTTCTCTGAATCGACCCTAATGACTGATCGTCTGCCATCTTACAGAGAGGGACATTAAAAAAACTACGCCCTAAGAAGGAAGTATCGGCAGTGGCTTTGGCCAAATGTTTTTTTGTTTCAATATTTTTATTAATGCTTTGAGTTTCCAACATTACAGACATACGAAATGTATGCATTATAATACCATCCCACGCAGGGGAGGTGAGAAGGAAAAGCTGACAGTGCATAAGATTACACATAGATCATGTTGGTATTTCAATGATTTGCAATGCATACGAGTTAAAGTAATAAACGACAGCGTATCGCAGTCTGAAGGGAGGAAAAAATAAAAACTGGGGGGAAGGGAAGAAGTTGGAGAGGGGGAAGAGGTCGGGGGGGGGGGGAAGGATCGAGGGGCTCCCGCACTCCACCAGCCTACGTACCTGGATGCTACAGCCTCCATGGGGGTTCGCCAGGCCAAGCAAATCTCATCCAGGGCTCCCATATTGAGAGGAATTTATCATGAGTGTCGGCCAGAATACTGGACAACCTTTCGTTGATGAGAAACCCATTCATTCTGGCCGACACCTCTGAGACTGGGGTAAATTGTTTTTTCCAGGCTTTGGCTATGGCCTGTTTAGCCGCCAGGAGGAGGAAGACAAAAAGTCTGTGCTGTTTGCTGGTGAGCTCCTGGGGCTTGCAGTGCAGGAGGGCAACCCAGGGGTCTTTTTTCATATTGGTTTGGAAAATGCCGTTAGCCAGCCTATATACCTGGTTGGCTTTGGCCAAATGTTTATCCCAAGTTCAGTGGGTTTTGGTCTGCTTTAAAGTGTTGTAATAATAAAAATCCATATAACATGGCGGCTAATGAGAGGAGGGGTTACTTATACACTGGAACTGAATAAAACTCCCACCATGCTTGTTGTTTATTTTTTCTCCTGAATAAAATCCAGGGATGACGTGATTCTGAGGGTATCAGGGGTGACAGAACCTGATTCCTGGTCCTTCCATTAAAAAAAAGAAACAAGCCTGGCTGGATATTTCTTGATGCCACGTGTATAAGTGACCCCTCCTCCTGCCATCCAGCATATTTATATGGATTTTTATCATTGGCCCATTTTCTATGCAATACTGCTCCTTTAAACTGAACCAACAGCCTGGCACAGTTGGAAAAGAAAGGTAGCGGCCATTTTGGAGCTTCCTCTCCCAGCATCTCAGCCATGCTGCTGCCTGGGTTCAACTGACATAACTGGCAATGCACAATAACAGGAAGCCCAGCAGCACTTCCTGTTTGCAGGAGGCCTGCAAATGCATGAACTGCCAATTTGTTTCTAAAATTTACTACATCAAGAGTTAGAAAAAGGTGAATTATTTTTATGTTCAGTAATCTAATTTGCCCCGGAGAGGGATGCATATGAGCACTGTTTGTGGTGTTGATCTAAATCATTTTTGAATGTTGGTCCACTTTAAATCGGACCATCAGCATCGTTTAATGAAAAGCCCAGACCCTTTAAAAGCTATTCCCCAGTATCTAAAAATAATATATTTTAAATTTCTAGTTGCTTACATATTATTCTTTCCCCCACTGGGCTTCAACTCTGTTAAGGACTCTAGGAAAGGGGCTCCGCCATCTTGCCTTAGAAGCATCATATACTGAGGAGAGGAGAGGAGTGAAAAGTACAGGGGGCAGGTTATAGCTGTGCTTTGCACAGACAGAGCAGAGCTGAGGTCAGGAAAAGGACAGCAATCCCAGAATGCAGAACGGCACAGTCAGAAGACACTTCCTGTCTGCAGACAGACTGAGCAGAGGAGTAGCTAGACTTTCTGGCACCCAGGGGAAAGTTTCGAAATGGCGTCTGTTCACAAGCCCCTCTGACCTCTGACCTGCTGCACCCGGGGCAAGTGCCCCCTCTGCTCCCCCCCCCCCAGCTACGTCACAGGCCTCAGACTCCAAGAGCCGCCATCTTGGATGTTAAAAGGCTCAGAAAATGTAATAGGTGCAGGTAGGATGATTTTTGATGTGGGTAATCTGTCTGTACAGGGTGTGGGAAACATATAAGATAGACTCTTATTCAGAGTGAAGGTCCGCTTTAAGTAGTTAGGAATTGAATGTGCGATGTGAATGAGAGAGAGTCCTCCAGAATAACATAATAAAATAACATTTAAATATTAAAATGGAGTCAGAAATGTTCATTTGCCCAATACAAGTGTTCTGGCCATTCTGGAGACACATTCCATGAGGCAATGCAGTTATGATCACTGATATCCTCTAGATGGCAGCACAGGCCTGTCATTGGCTCTGACTGCGGCCTTTAGCATTCAGCACTTGGTAAACAGCTCTATTCTAGAGGACAGCACTGCTTACACATGCTAAATATAATCATCTTTACTGTGCTGGAGAGAGAAGGAAATCTGCAGATTATATGTGAAACACCGCGCGCGCACACACACAAAAACACACACACATGTACACACACAAGCACGCACACACACAAGCACACACACACGCACACGCCTGACAAACAGATACAAGAGTCTTCCTGAGGAGGAAAAAGACTCAAGCTCATTTCAAAGATATTACATTGACTAAATTCAGAGACAGCGCTAAAACCAAGCAAAGCCATTCAATCTCATGGATACTAACAGCAGGCATCCTCCATCACTCCTCATAAACATTCACAGAGGCGCCAACCTTTGAGACCAGTTTATAAGATGATGGGCGTAGTAGGGTGTGGTAAAGGGGCGTGGCTTATTCACAGACTTTCGAAGGTCAAGTGTTTATCACCAGCTTGCCAATTTGAAGTTATAATAAGGGTCTTAAAGTGGACCAAAACCCAGGATTTTGACTCACCTCACCTCTTCCCGATCCTATGGCGCATGCACAGCCGCTCGTCCGGGCGAGCGTCTCCGAGTGTGCTGTCGTCCGCGTCCCCCGCTTCCCTCTAACTGGGAGCGTGTCCGCACCCTGCTAGAGGGATGGCTGGGATGCGCATACGCTATTGGACCAGAAAATAAGGTAAGTGCATTGGGTGACCTGGGGGTTTCACACATCCTGATCAGGCTGAACGCCATGGGTTTTGGTCCACTCTAAATCCATAATGCTTACATAGTAATACTGGCGATATACTTTACTATTTCAGTAACTGAGACTAAAAAACAAAGCAAGCTCTCACTGTCTTTAATTGGAGCCTCTATGAACAATAGATCCTCATGTATGGAGGCGTCCATTGAAATCAATAAGAGTGCTCTATACTGAGGCCATACAAACCCCGACATATCTAGCCAACCAGACACTTAGAAAAGGCCAGAGGCAGCCAATAGAGAGGGGGCAGATGGCCAGCCAATTATTTAGTATTGTCTGCTAGGATATAGTGCATGGGGTGGAGATGGCAGTCATCCAGGCAGCAGGGAGGAGGAAAAAATTCATGTTTTGCAGGGTGATTTCATAGTTTTGTAGGGTGACTGGGTGAGGGGGGGTCAAAAACAGGGTGACTTGGCATCTCTGCATTCAGCCCATGAACAGGTCTTTTGTGTAAACCTGCAACATGGCATCATCTGCGACCACCAAGGTGTGATGCCTATATAAAGTGCCCACCAGAAAAGAATATTCCAGGGACTGTCCAGCCTAACAAAACAAAAGTTATACTCACCTTTCCTACCTCGCAGCTAATTGGTCTGACTCCAGTGGCCAGCAACGCACTGCACCACAAGATCAAGGCACCCGTGCTGCCCAGGCCCGAATTTCATTCACTTGCGCCTCCATGATGAAGGGCCATCCCACACCATCAGTCACAGTGACGCTGGAGCACCCACTCCATTCACCGCAATTTAGGTGGGCGTGCCAAGGCCGAAACTATCCGCAGTACAAGCGATGCGGCAGGAGTGTAGTTGGAATCATGGCAAAGGTCGGTTAAGGAGGTGGTCACGGAATGGTCAGGCAAGCTGGTCGGCAACAGTATAACAATCAACGAACACAGGATCAATAGCACCCAGCAGCACACTGTCACCGGCAGTGAGAGAGTGAGCTGGGAAAGCATAAGAAGCATGGAAGAGGACGGGATTGGCTGGGGGGAACACCCAAGCTCATTGGCCCAGCTACAACCTGTGGGCTGGTTGCCCAATACAACAATTGGGTGTTTCGCCCATCAGTAACATTAGGGCTCATTGACCCTTTAAACTAACCCCCGGCGGGCACGCTGTCTGCAGCATAAGAGGGCATAAGAAAGCCGTGCTTGGGCGCAGACGAGCCGGGAATGCGGCCACGAGCAGAAGGCGCTGCCCAAGCCAAGATGTTGCGTAAGTGAACCCTGACAAATACTACTTCCTGTTAGTGTTTTTATCAATATTGGCCAAAGGCTTTAGTTGAAAAAGAAACACAGTATAGGTGCACTTTAGGGTGAGTTCCCAGACTTATCAGCTGTGGGGGAGTAGAAAAGTTGTTTCTTTGTTGTTAGACTGGACAGTCCCTTTAAACCGAACTGCAACTGCCTTGCAAAATACACTTGCCCCATCTGCATGCACAAGGAATATCCAGACCAGCAACATGGACCTAAAAGCACAATATTATATCAGTCTGGACACATGTTGAATGAAGCACCTGGGGGAGGGGCTGTAGAAGTCAGCTAAGTGGTGAGACAATTCTAGAGAAAAGATAGGATGAGGTAACATGCCATTTTGTGATGAAGATTCTTGGGGGGTCACGTTGTCCACTCCCCCGCCCACATCCCTCCTTCAAACTGTAGCGGCCCTTTAACTTCAGCATTTGGGCATTGTGGAGTGAGCATTCTGCAATGCCCAGTGAGAAACTACGGACTTCCCGGGTGACTGATGGCACCTTGGCCGTAACTCTCCTCTGATGCTGGCTGCATCGATTTCGCAGGCCCAGTACTTGATGCAGCAGCCAAGAGGATTGTAGGATACACACACCTACCGGTTGCAGCAAGATGGCGGTGGCAGGAGATCCTCAGGAGCCAGTGCAGAGATAAGGTGAGTAGGTCATTGAAAAGCATGAAGTGGTTTGCATGCTTATCATAGACATGCCAACCTTGTAGACCAGATGATGAACGTGGCAGGGTCGTAGTCTAGGAGTTTTGTTTATTTGCAGGCTTTTGTGTAACAAATATTTTAACAGAACCTCGAAAGTTGTTCTCAAAATGCACCTAGCATTTAAAGCAGAAGTTTGGGCTAAGCCCACCCTGCTGCAGCATGGCCCCCGATGTAAAATAACATCTCCTCCCCCATTACCCCCCCCCCCCTTATAATACAGCTACTGATTCACATGTACAGGCTGTCAAGGGACACAGGAACATAACACCCACCTCTGATTGGTGGAGACTGTGCTATAACATGTGTGAACATGTGCTGTTTTAGGTGGGGTATTCGGACAAGGGGCATCGCTAATCAGGATGGCTTAAAGAGGAACCACACCCCAGAAAATAAGAATCAGAACAGTCTTTGAGGCAGGCAGATAGCACCGCTGCAGGGTGAACTGAGCTGTTGGCAGGGTGAACGGGAGAGGGGGGTCAAAACTCCCTGGAAAACTGGGTGACTTGGCATGTCTGTTATCAACACAAAGAAGCTGTAATATAGTGGATGACACAGCCTGGGTCAATGTCATCCACTGCTTTCCTCTTTCTCTTGCAATCAGCAGGACCTAAAGCTGTGTAGCATTGCACATGGTGCTCCGCTGTCCTGAAACTGATCTGCTTGGGGTCACACAGCCACAAACTTCAAGAGCTGATGGGGGTTACAGAGACTAAGTTTGACATTTAGGGACCCCATACAGACATTTGTGTGTCTCTTCTATTTCAGGACAAAGTGCACAATGCCAATGCTGGATGATTCATTTTGACCCAGGACAAGGCAATTTTCTATGCTGAGTTTTTTTTTGCAGGTCTCATTGATAGCATTTGAAATTTTTTTAACTTTGGCTATCCTGGGTTCTGATCCTTGCCCCCGGGGCACCCCGATTGGCGGTGCCCTGCTGTGTGAAACCCCCAGGTCGCCGAAACAAACTCACCTTTTCCCGGTTCTAATGCGCATGTGCGGCCACTTGCCCAATCAGCGAGCTTGGATCTGCTGATGTCCCTTCGTCTAAGGCGAGCAGCTCTAAGTGCACTGAAGGCCGCATCCCCCACTACCCTCTGACAGGGAGCATGCCTGTGGGAATCTGTAAGATTCCCAGGCCATTCGATTTCCAACATCGGGATGCCCTGCTGTGTGAACCCCCCCCCCCCCAGGTTGCCCATACACTTACTTTCTATTTCGGTCCAACAGCTATTGAGAGGGTATGGGTACATTGGGGTCAATGATTTTCATCTGCTGAGCTAGCTTGCAATTTCATGACTACACCCATAGCTTTATCTTCATCAAATAATTCCAAAAATGTAGAGGTCCCTCCTAGTTTGATAAAGTAGCATCACCCCCAATTGGGTAATGGCTTCATTAATATGGGCATTATAGACGCTTCAACTGTAAAGCTCAGAATTTGATCAATAAATAAGATTGTATATCATTTAAAGGAGTGTTATTACCAAAATATGGTTTAATGATAAACATTTGCATGAATTTGAAAGTCAGAAGAGAGGTTACTCCTCTAACCTGCATTAAAACAAAATTCTAGCCATACTTGTCTCTTTGTAAAAATACCCTTCTGCTTTTATGGGGGAGAACTGGTCAACTCTAGTCAAGAGCAAGCTTGTGCTGGAACACTAGCAGGTTACTTTTGCAATTCAAGTTACACACACCTTGCTGGTGCTGTGCACACAGGCTGTACAGTGTGGGCGCCATCAGGAAAAAATATTGCACTTGCACAGCAGTGAGAGCGAGTAATCGTTACCTATTGTTTTCAGTTCCTGGGGTATTTAAGTGGTTGGCCACCCAGAATCTGGATGCCTGGCAGGGGTGAGAATGTCAGAAGCCCACCAGGCCAGTCGATATGAGAGATGTCTGTTTTAAGTGTGCAGTTTTACCTGCAGGAGAATGTTAAGTAGACACTAGGGGCGTCAGAAAAATAGATTCTGTCAAATATCACGATATTTCATTACACGATACTAGATCCTCTGATACCCTGCCTCCCCCCTCCTCTGGCTGGCGATCACAGCATCTGTCACCCGATCTGCAAGGGACAGAGAGGCTGACGATCGTGGGTGAGTAAAGAATTTTTTTTTTTAATAAATGTCATTTTTTCTTATGTGTGGTGTCTTTTTTACTGTTAACTCTGTGAACTGGTAACTGGCTTAAGACCCCCTATACCAGTTCACAAGGCTTAGGGGGTAGGCAAACCCCGAGCCCCCTCATTACCTGCCTCCCCAAAGCACAGGGACGGAAGAAGACTCCGGGGCCATGACGGCTATGTCGGCTTGAAGCCTGCAGGGCCAGGGGCCACCAAAGTTGGCCCCTTCGCCCTGTTCTACAAGCTCCCATAGCTGGTGCCCGGGCTGGTTATGCTGGGTAAGAGGGACCTCACACCGTTTTTTGGGGGGTTTTAAGGGTTTAACCCTGCCAGTGCCAAGCACGTAGAATCTAAGTGCCTGACTTTCCCCCCTGCTACAGTAAAAAAGAAGTAAAAAAAACACTCACCTGACCCCGGAATTACCTGTAAAAAAAAATAAAAATGACATTTACTCACTGCAGTGTCCGATCGCTCCCTCCGGGTCTCCTCTTAACCAGGGGGGCCTCCGATCGCCCCCCCCCCGGCTCTTCAGCTTCAGGGGAGAGCCTGACAGGCCTCTCTCCTGACGGGTGCCGCCATCTTGCCGCTAAGCCCCACCCCCAAAAGGGGTGACATCACTCCCGGGTGTCGTCCTGGCTCCCGGCTGTTTTTTTTTCAGATGCAATCATGCTGGCCACAGGAGCAGAGGGGCAGGTGATCAGATCATCGCCTGCCCCTCTGCTACTGTGGCCAGCATGATCGCATCTGTCATTGGATCGAGGGACACAGGAGCTGACTAGGGATGAGCGAATCGATCCAGGACGAACCAGGATTCGTTCCGAATTTCATGGAAAATTCGATTCTGAACGAATCCGAATTTCCCCACGATTCGATCGATCAAAGTTTTCCTTTAAACTCCATTTATTTCAATTACAGGCATTCTAAAATGGTGGATGAACATGTCCAGACATATCCCCTGGGGCAAGGTATCATGCATAAGTCATATGCAGCCTATCAGCAGCCAGGAAGCCTGGTGACGTCACAGTGCTATATAAAGCGGCGGCCATCTTGCTTGTGCGCATTTCAGCCTTACATTGCGGCCAGAGCACAGCTAGTTAGAGACAGGGACAGAGAGTTAGAGATAGGTAGGGAGAGGCAGAGAAGCAGACAGAGAGGTAGACAGAGCCAGGGAAAGATAGGGAAAGATAGGGAAAAACCGGAACCATCCAGCCAGGGACAGCTTAGACGTGACAGTGAATTTTTTTTTTTTTTCATTAGCCAGATCAGTTTTCAATTTGATTTCAGTTCTTTGTGCTGTAAATCTGCCTTGCCACTGTGCATGCCATCTATGCAGTGGCTTATTTAACCCTATCTGTTACACACAAGAATTTATCATAATATATAACTGGATTAGTTTAAATATTTTTTGGTCTGCCTTTACCAAAAAAAAACACCAGCCCACCTGGGTATCCCAAACCTGCACTTAGCAGCCTATCTGTTATACTAAATACGTTTGTTGATCCTTCCTCAGCTTAATCAAAGTATTGCATTTTGAATTGGTTTTTGGTCTGCCTTTAACAAAAAAAACACCAGGCCGCAGGGCATCCCAAACCTGCACTTAGCAGCCTATCTGTTATACAAAATACGCTTGTTGATCCTTCCTCAGCTTAATCAAAGTATTGCATTTTGAATTGGTTTTTGGTCTGCCTTTAACATAAAAAACACCAGGCCACAGGGCATCCCAAAAATGCATTTAGCAGCCTATCTGTTATACTAAATACGATTGTTGATCCTTCCTCAGCTTAATAAAAGTATTGCATTTTGAATTTGTTTTTGGTCTGCCTTTAACAAAAAAACACCAAGCCGCAGGGCATCCCAAACCTGCACTTAGGAGCCTATCTGTTATACTAAATACGCTTGTTGATCCTTCCTCAGCTTAAACAAAGTATTGCATTTTGAATTGGTTTTTGGTCTGCCTTTAACAAAAAAAAAACCCCAGGCCGCAGGGTATCCCAAACCTGCAATTAGCAGCCTATCTGTTATACTAAATACGCTTGTTGATCCTTCCTCAGCTTAATCAAAGTATTGCATTTTGAATTGGTTTTTGGTCTGCCTTTAACAAAAAAAACACCAGGCCGCAGGGCATCCCAAACCTGCACTTAGCAGCCTATCTGTTATACTAAATACGTTTGTTGATCCTTCCTCAGCTTAATAAAAGTATTGCATTTTGAATTTGTTTTTGGTCTGCCTTTAACAAAAAAACACCAAGCCGCAGGGCATCCCAAACCTGCACTTAGGAGCCTATCTGTTATACTAAATACGCTTGTTGATCCTTCCTCAGCTTAAACAAAGTATTGCATTTTGAATTGGTTTTTGGTCTGCCTTTAACAAAAAAAAAACCCCAGGCCGCAGGGTATCCCAAACCTGCAATTAGCAGCCTATCTGTTATACTAAATACGCTTGTTGATCCTTCCTCAGCTTAATCAAAGTATTGCATTTTGAATTGGTTTTTGGTCTGCCTTTAACAAAAAAAACACCAGGCCGCAGGGCATCCCAAACCTGCACTTAGCAGCCTATCTGTTATACTAAATACGCTTGTTCATCCTTCCTCAGCTTAATCAAAGTATTGCATTTTGAATTGCTTTATGGTCTGCCTTTAACAAGAAAAACCAGGCCGAAGGGCATCCCAAACCTGCACTTAGCAGCCTATCTGTTATACAAAATACGCTTGTTCATCCTTCCTCAGCTTAATCAAAGTATTGCATTTTGAATTGGTTTTTGGTCTGGCTTTAACAAAAAAAACACCAGGCCACAGGGCATCCCAAATCTGCACTTAGCAGCCTATCTGTTATACTAAATACGCTTGTTGATCCTTCCTCAGCTTAATCAAAGTATTGCATTTTGAATTGGTTTTTGGTCTGCCTTTAACAAAAAAAACACCTTGGCCGCAGGGCATCCCAAACCTGCACTTAGCAGCCTATCTGTTATACTAAATACGCTTGTTCATCCTTCCTCAGCTTAATCAAAGTATTGCATTTTGAATTGGTTTTTGGTCTGCCTTTAACAAAAAAAAACACCAGGCCGCAGGGCATCCCAAACCTGCACTTAGCAGCCTATCTGTTATACTAAATTCGCTTGTTCATCCTTCCTCAGCTTAATCAAAGTATTGCATTTTGAATTGGTTTTTGGTCTGCTGCCAAAACACTAGGCCGCAGGGTATCTCATATTGCCAATTTTCATAGTATCTGGTGCAGAGAAGCAGTTCCTCACTTTATTTAGCTTCTTCTTTTTAAAGTAAACACTTTTTTTATCGTACCAATTGCGCATTTCAAATACATAAAAATATCAGGCAGACAAGTGCAAGGATGTTCAAAGAGGAGTGGCAGAGGCCAAGATTCAGCAGGCAGAGGTTGCAGCAGACTAGGAGCGAGTGGCAGCAGGAGTCATGGTGAGAGACCTAATCTGCCAGTATATGCTAGTGGTCGTGTCTCCACCAGTAACGCATCTGCCGTGGTATATTGGTTAACACGCTCATCAACATCATCACAAGTTACATCTGAGACCCCCAGTCTAGGGTTGGTAGGTTCCTCTGACACAACCCTGAGTTGGCATGCCCCGAGAGCAGTCCCTGTCCTCCCATTGCCTCTGTCCTACGCCGTTCCCTCCCCCAGCGACGTATCCTATGCTTTGGGTTCAGCTCCACTCTTTAGTGAGGAGGACGATCAGATATAGGACGATCAGATAGAGGACAGTCAGCAGCTACTGCCCAGCCAAGAAATGGAGGTGGCTTCTTTAGCTAGGCAGACAAATAGAGATGTGGACAGTGTCGTGGGTGTTGCGAGCGTTCCAGCTCCTGCGCCAGACACCGTTGAGGAAACCGAGAACATCCGTGATGTGCAGCCACAACTCGGTGATGATTAAGCCGATCACTCTTGGGAGCCGGGTGATGAAGGGGCTTCATCGTCATCATCAGGAGAAAAGGGGCGCAGGTTGCCCCGGAGTCAGCAGCCGGCAGCATGGTTGGCAGTCAGCATGGGGGCACAATTGTAAAGCCTGGAGCCAAACGGGGCTGGGGTAGAGCGCCTGCTGCGCGGCAGGCTACCTTATCGGGAGGTAGTGGAGCAGAGGTTCCTGGAGTTGGCGACAGTAGCAGTGAATCAGTGCGGCCTGTTGGTGGGAAAAGTAGCTACTCGGCAGTGTGGCAGTTTTTCCTGAAGCATCCGCAGGATGTAACATGTAACATGGCCACATGCAAGATATAAGACCAAGTGGCACGCCGCTCCCAATTTCTGCCAGCCAAGGCTCCAGCACCTCAGCCGAAGGCAGCTGTGCGTCATACCCATCCTCTGTCGCTCCTGCTCCTCCTCCTCCAAGTCATGCATCCCGCCAGCAATCCATCAGCGAAGCCATGTCCAAGAGACAGCAGTATGCACCCACTCATCCTACGGCGCAGAAGCTGAATGTGCTCCTGTCCAAGTTGCTGGTGCTGCAGTCGCCACCCTTTTCAGGTGGTGGACTCTGCACCTTTCAGAGAACTGATGGGTTGTGCCGAGCTGAGGTGGAGAGTCCCAAGCCGTCATTTCTTTGCCAAGAAGGCAGTACCAGCGCTACACACTTTTGTTGAACAGAAGGTGGGCCAGTCCTTGAGCCTGTCCGTGTGTAGCAAAGTGCATGGCAGCACCGACGTCTGGAGCTGTAACTACGGTCAGGGACAGTACATTTCATTTACGGCCCACTGGGTGAATGTGGTCCCTTTGCAGCAGCAGCAGCAACTTGGACAGGTCACGCCGCTTCGGCCTCCGCGCTCCCTGCCCATTGGGCCTGTGACACCGTGTGACTCGGCCTCCTCATCCTCCGCCATCTCCTCCCCCTCCACTGTAGGCTCAAGTCTCAGTGCCCCTCCAGTCTACCATGTGTGCAGGGCACGGATGTGTCACGCTGTGCTTCACATGGTTTGTCTTGGCGAACGGAGTCACACAGGGGAGGAACTGCTTAAATTTATTCATCACGAAATCCAAACATGACTTACTCCAAGAAAACTTAAAATGGGAATCATGGTTACCGACAATGGGAAGAACATTTTGTCTGCGCTGCGCCGCGCCAAGGAAGCCTGACCCATGCCCCCTGCATGGCTCACGTCTTCAATCTGGTTGTCAAGTGGTTTCTGAAGTATTCCCCCCATCTGCAAGACATCCTAACCACTTCAAGGAAACTTTGCATGCACTTCAGCCACTCATGCAACGCCAAACACACCCTTCTTGAGCTACAGCGTCAGAACGGTAGCCCCCAACATAGTCTGATTTGCGATGTTTCCACCCGTTGGAATTCCACCCTTCACATGTTGGACCGATTATATGAACAGAGAAAAGCCATCACGGATTTCCTGATGATCCAAGCGGATAGGGGGACTCCCCTGTTTAACTTCAATGTCAACCAGTGGCAGCTCATACGTGACACCTGCTGTTTGCTCAGGCCCTTTGAGGAAGCCACTATATTTGTCAGTCGGCAGGATTATGGGATAAACTACGTGATTCCACTGCTTCATGTACTACAGCACATGTTAGAAACCATGGCTGGTCTGGGCACTGGAGACATGGCGTCTACATCTTACGGCCACATGAACCCCATTGGAGCTGAACTGGAGGAGGAAGAGGAGGAGGAGTTGCCCAGTGAAACACAGTTTAGGCTTGGCGAAATGGCCATTTTATCTAGTCAGCGGACAGGAGAGGAGGAGCAGGAGCAGCCAGAGGAGCTAGAGGGTTTTGAGGAAGGCGAGACAGAGGACCCGGACACACCGTGGCAGTATGCAGTGGAGATGGAGACAGGTAGTCCCTCCGAGTCACTTGCGCAAATGGCAGGAAGGATGCTCACGTGCTTGGGTAGTGACCCCAGAATTGTTTCCATTTGTCGGCAGGATGACTTCTGGCTGTCCACCTTATTGGACCCTCGCTTCCGGCACAAAATGGGGGCGTTTTTTAAACCCGCCGAGAGGGAGGACAAACTGAACTACTACAAAGACATTCTGCGTAGTCAGTTGGCCGATGCCTATCTGTGCCATGGTCCATACTCTCGCAGGTCTGACTCGAGGGGACCTCTGCGCTCACCTTCCACTGCCATGGCTGCTGGGGAGTTGGCAGGAGCAGCAGCAGCAGCTCCATCAGCAGCAGCCTCAGTCTTCAGTTGCTAATGAGTAGCTTTCTACACTCGCATAGTGAGGCTACTCATGAGCAGCAGGAAGACCTGGAGCAGGACCTCAACCAGCAGGTCATGTCATACCTTGACATGACGATGCCAACACACCTTGAGGATCCGCTGCACTTCTGGGCAGCCAAACTTGGCTTGTGGCCGCAACTAGCAGAGTTTGCCCTGGAAAAGCTGTCCTGCCCAGCCAGTAGCATGCCATCTGAGCGGGTGTTTAGTGCGGCGGGGGCCATAGTTACGGCGAGGAGAACTCGTCTGTCAACTAAAAATGCGGAGAGACTCACTTTGTCAAAATGAATCAGGGATGGACCAGCCAGGATTTCCACCCACTAATGGCTGATGCATGCGACTAGATTCAGCATGGTGCCACGTTTTACACTTTCCAAATGGTGCAAAACATATTTATGTCTTTAGACCAATTTTTGGGCTCCTGCTGATGCCAACTTCAGGGTGTGCCTTCCAGGCAATTTTTGGGCTCCTGCTGATGCCAACTTCAGGGTGTCTTTCAAGCAATGTTTGGGCTCCTGCTTATGCTGCTGCCAACTCCAGGGTGTGCCTTCCAGCTAATGTTTGTGCTCCTGCTGCTTTTGGGTGCCTTCCAGCCAATTTCTGGGTTACTGCTGCTGCCAACTCCAGGGTGTGTCAGTCAATTTTTGGGCTCCTGCTGCGGCTGCTGCTTGCAATTCCAGGGTGTGATTCAGCTAATTTTTGGGCTCCTGCTGCCAACTCCATTGTCTCTTTAAAGCTATGTTTGGGCTCCTGCTGCTGCTTACAACTCCAGGGTGTGATTCATCCAATTTTTGGGCCCCTGCTGCCAACTCCAGTGTCTCTTTCAAGCTATGTTTGGGCTCCTACTGCTGCTTGCAACTCCAGGGTGTGATTCATCCAATTTTTGGGCTCCTGAAGCCAACTCCAGTGTCTCTTTAAAGCAATGTTTGGGCTCCTGCTGCTGCTTGCAACTCCAGGGTGTGATTCATACAATTTTTGGGCTCCTGCTGCCAACTCCAGTGTGTCTTTCAAGCTATGTTTCGGCTTCTGCTGCTGCTGCTTGCAACTCCAGGGTGTGATTCATCCAATTTTTGGACTCCTGAAGCCAACTCCAGTGTGTCTTTCAAGCTATGTTTGGGCTCCTGCTGCTGCTGCTGCTTGCAACTCCAGGGTGTGATTCAGCCAATTTTTGGGCTCCTGCTGCCAACTCCAGTGTGTCTTTCAAGCTATGTTTGGGCTCCTGCTGCTGCTGCTGCTTGCAACTCCAGGGTGTGATTCATCCAATTTTTGGGCTCCTGCTGCCAACTCCAGTGTCTCTTTAAAGCAATGTTTGGGCTGCTGCTGCTGCTGCTGCTTGCAACTCCAGGGTGTGGTTCCGCCAATTTTTGGGCTCCTGAAGCCAACTCCAGTGTCTCTTTAACACTTTCGCTGCCAGGCTACCTGGAGTTTTTGTCACCCTTTGTTGCCAGACCATTTCGCACTATTTTGCGCTCCACATGTTCAACTGTGATTTTTTTAGGGATTTCCAGGGAATTATATATTCTTTTATTCAGCAGAATCTGGGTTTTAACATGAAATGTCTTTTTTGTCATTTTTTAGGTGTATTCTCAATATTTTGGGGTGAAATATGTGCAAAAAAATTTAAAAAAAAATCTATTTTTTTACAATTTGTAGTGTTTTTTGCAATAAAAAAAGTAATTTAGTCAATAAAATCTTATTGCATGTGAAATCCTAATTTCTCCTGGTCACAGCGTTACCACATATGTATAGGTAGACACCCTTTCCTGCCCAGGAGACTCCCCCAAACTGAAACAGCGCTTTAGGAGATTTTCAGATAAAATACAAATATGCTAAGCGCTAGGCGCACCTTGCAGTTTTTCAAGAAAAACAACCCTTTAAATTTGAAATACCCCCACAAACTATATTCCCTGAAATTATACACCTCAGGCTTTCTAGTGTACCAGGCTTGTTTTCATAGGTGCAGTTTTCTGGAAGTAATTCCTCAATGAATTCTTTGGTAGCACAGAGTTTCACTAAAAAAGAATAAAAAGCAGAATCAAACTCATATTTTCCGAAAAAAAAATATGCAAACAAAAAAAACAAGCCCAATCTGAAAAAGCAACATGCCCCGAACAGAACAATACCCAACATGCATAGCTACTGTCAAGGAAAGAGTTGTCAAACACCTCAAAGTAAAGCATGTGCGTAAGGGTAATTTTACTTGAAAATTTCAGCTCTGCAGACAAAGTGCGCACCTTGTACTTTTTCTACCAAAACAACCCTTCATTTGGAATACCCCCCAGAAACCATATATTACCTGAAAGAACATATGTTAAGCTTTCTAAGTGTACCCAGCTTGTTGTAGTGGGCTCATCATTTTAGAAGTAATCCCTTGAAGAATTCTTAGGTTGCACGAGGTTTCCCTCAAAATAATTATAAAAAAACAGAATAAAAAACACATTTTCTTAAAAAAATCAATATGCAAACATGAAAAGACAAGCTAAATCTGAAAGAGCAAGGTCCCCCGAGCAGAACAATACCCCACATGCATATGTACTATTAACCCTTTTAATTGCCTGTCTACTTGAAATTTTTTCACCCTCTGTTGACAGGTAATTTTTCACCATTTTGCACCATGTTTAACCGTGATTTCTGGAAGAATTTCCAGGAAAATTATAGATATATTTTTGCAGCAGGGTTTAGGCTTTAACATGAAATGTCTTGTTTGCAATTTTTCTACTGTTTTTTTTATAATTAATTTTTTTGTTTAAATTATAAATATTTTTTGCGTAAAAAGAACAAAGAAAAAGAAAATTGTCTCCTTTATTCTAAATAAAACATTTACTTTATTAGAGAAAACCATATTGCATGTGAAAGCCCCATTTCTTCCGATTACAACGGTACCACATATGTATCGGTAGCCCCCCCATTCTTGCCCAGGAGACCCCCCAAACTGAAAATAGCACTTTATAACATTTACAAATAAAATACTACTACTATCCACACTATAAACATAAGGGGTTAATTAAAAAAAAATGACATAGGGTCCCCCCTCCTAGGGGGGAGGGGAACCCCATATTTTTTGGAATTTTAAGGGTTAAAAACCCTTAAAATCGAAGAAAATAAAAAAATGGGGTCCCCCTTACCCAGCATTACCAGCCCGGGGGCTTGTAGGCACAGAGTGGGGGGCCAGCTTTTGTGGCCCCCCACCCTGCAGCCTACGAGCCCACATAGCCTATTTGGGCCCGGGCTCTTCTGCCCTCCCACCCCCGGGCTTTGGGGAGGCAGGTAATTGGGGGTGCCAGGGGTTAATGGCAAGTCACCCGCTAGTTGCAGGTGACTTGCCAGCCCCCAGCCTTGTGAACTGGTATAAGGGGTCTCATGGACCCCTTACCAGTTCACAAAGGGTTAAATGTAAAAAAAAAAAACAGAGAAATAGAGAAAAAATATTTATTCCCATATTCTTTGGAATTTTAAGGGTTAAAAACCCTTAAAATCGAAGAAAATAAAAAAATGGGGTCCCCCTTACCCAGCATTACCAGCCCGGGGGCTTGTAGGCACAGAGTGGGGGGCCAGCTTTTGTGGCCCCCCACCCTGCAGCCTACGAGCCCACATAGCCTATTTGGGCCCGGGCTCTTCTGCCCTCCCACCCCCGGGCTTTGGGGAGGCAGGTAATTGGGGGTGCCAGGGGTTAATGGCAAGTCACCCGCTAGTTGCAGGTGACTTGCCAGCCCCCAGCCTTGTGAACTGGTATAAGGGGTCTCATGGACCCCTTACCAGTTCACAAAGGGTTAAATGTAAAAAAAAAAAAACAGAGAAATAGAGAAAAAATATTTATTTATTTATTTTTTTTAATATACTTACCTCCCATCCATCCCTGCGTCCCACGCTGATCAATCTGGCTTCTGCTCTCCTGCTGCAGCTGGAAGCCTTTTATAGCTGCTGGTTGACAAAGCATAAGGGGTTAATTTAAAAAAAAAATGACATGGAATTTTAAGGGTTAAAAACCCTTAAAAATTACCCCAAAAAATGAAATGGGGTCCACTTTACCCAGCATTACCAGCCCGGGACCAGCTGTGGGGGCTTGTACGCACTGAGTGGGGGGGGGGGCAGCTTTTGTGTCCCCCCCACCCTGCAGCCTACGAGCCCACATAGTCAGTGTGGGCCCGGCTCTTCTGCCCCCCCCCCCTGGGCTTTGGGGAGGCAGGTAATAGGGGGTGGCGGGGGTTAATGGCAAGTCACCTGCGGCTAGCAGGGAACTTGCCAGCCCCCAGCCTTGTGAACTGGTATAAGGGGTCTCATGGACCCCTTACCAGTTCACAAGGGGTTAACAGTAAAAAAAAAAAAACACACTAAAACATAAGAAAAAATTTGTTATATTAAAAAATAAAAACTTTTTTTTACTTTACTTACCTCCGATCGTCAGCTCCTTTGTCCCTCGATGTGATGACAGATGCAATCATGCTGGCTGCAGTAGCAGAGGGGCAGGTGATGATCTGATCACCACCCCCCTCTGCTCCTGTGACCAGCATGATCGCATCTGAATGAAGAGCAGCAGGGAGCCTGGACGACACCCGGTGAGTGACGTCATAAGCCCCGCCCCCACAGGTAAGTAAATGTCATTTTTATTTTATTTTTTTTTACAATTACAGCTGCTGCTAATGAAGCGGAGAGAGGCGGACTATTCCGGGGGCTCTCCTGGAGCCATCCAAGCCCCCACGGGGGATCGGATGGCACCAAATTAAAGAGGAGACCCGGCCGGATCCAACGAGGGGTCAGGTGAGTATTTTGTTTTGATTTTTTTAACTAGCAGCGGGGAAAGTCAAGCACGTAACACCTACGGGCTTGGCACTTAAGGCCTAGCCAAGCCAGCACGTAGGTGTTACGTGCTTGGCACTTAAAGGGTTAAAGTAATGTTTTGGCTCCTGCTGCTTGCAACTCCAGGGTATGATTCATCCAATTTTTGGGCTCCTGCTGCCAACTCCAGTGTGTCTTTCAAGCTATGTTTGGGCTCCTGCTGCTGCTGCTGCTGCTGCTTGCAACTCCAGGGTGTGATTCATCCAATTTTTGGGCTCCTGCTGCCAACTCCAGTGTCTCTTTCAAGCTATGTTTGGGCTCCTGCTGCTGCTGCTGCTTGCAACTCCAGGGTGTGATTCATCCAATTTTTGGGCTCCTGCAGCCAACTCCAGTGTCTCTTTAAAGCAATGTTCGGGCTCCTGCTGCTGCTGCTTGCAACTCCAGGGTGTGATTCATCCAATTTTTGGGCTCCTGCTGCCAACTCCAGTGTCTCTTTAAAGCAATGGTTGGGCACCTGCTGCTGCTTGCAACTCCAGGGTGTGATTCATTCAATTTTTGGGCTCCTGAAGCCAACTCCAGTGTCTCTTTAAAGTAATGTTTGGGCTTCTGCTGCTGCTTGCAACTCCAGGGTGTGATTCATCCAATTTTTGGGCTCCTGCTGCCAACTCCAGTGTGTCTTTCAAGCTATGTTTGGGCTGCTGCTACTGCTTGCAACTCCAGGGTGTGATTCATCCAATTTCTGGGCTCCTGCTGCCAACTCCAGTGTCTCTTTCAAGCTATGTTTGTGCTCCTGATGCTGCCAACTTCAGGGTGTGATTCATCCAATTTTTGGGCTCCTGCAGCCAACTCCAATGTCTCTTTCAAGCTATGTTTGGGCTGCTGCTGCTGCTTGCAACTCCAGGGTGTGATTCATCCAATTTTTGGCCTCCTGCAGCCAACTCCAGTGTCTCTTTCAAGCTATGTTTGGGCTGCTGCTGCTGCTTGCAACTCCAGGGTGTGATTCAGCCAATTTTTGGACTCCTGAAGCCAACTCCAGTGTGTCTTTCAAGCTATGTTTGGGCTCCTGCTGCTGCTGCTGCTTGCAACTCCAGGGTGTGATTCAGCCAATTTTTGGGCTCCTGCAGCCAACTCCAGTGTCTCTTTAAAGCAATGTTCGGGCTCCTGCTGCTGCTGCTTGCAACTCCAGGGTGTGATTCATACAATTTTTGGGCTCCTGCTGCCAACTCCAGTGTCTCTTTAAAGCAATGTTTGGGCACCTGCTGCTGCTTGCAACTCCAGGGTGTGATTCATCCAATTTTTGGGCTCCTGAAGCCAACTCCAGTGTCTCTTTAAAGCAATGTTTGGGCACCTGCTGCTGCTTGCAACTCCAGGGTGTGATTCATCCAATTTTTGGGCTCCTGCTGCCAACTCCAGTGTGTCTTTCAAGCTATGTTTGGGCTGCTGCTGCTGCTGCTTGTAACTCCAGGGTGTGATTCATCCAATTTTTGGGCTCCTGCTGCCAACTCCAGTGTCTCTTTCAAGCTATGTTTGGGCTCCTGCTGCTGCTGCTTGCAACTCCAGGGTGTGATTCATCCAATTTTTGGGCTCCTGCTGCCAACTCCAGTGTCTCTTTCAAGCTATGTTTGGGCTCCTGCTGCTGCTGCTGCTTGCAACTCCAGGGTGTGATTCATCCAATTTTGGGCTCCTGCAGCCAACTCCAGTGTCTCTTTAAAGCTATGTTTGGGCTCCTGCTGCTGCTTGCAACTCCAGGGTGTGATTCATCCAATTTTTGGGCTCCTGCTGCCAACTCCAGTGTCTCTTTAAAGCAATGTTTGGGCACCTGCTGCTGCTTGCAACTCCAGGGTGTGATTCATCCACTTTTTGGGCTCCTGAAGCCAACTCCAGTGTCTCTTTAAAGTAATGTTTGGGCTCCTGCTGCTGCTTGCAACTCCAGGGTGTGATTCATCCAATTTTTGGGCTCCTGCTGCCAACTCCAGTGTGTCTTTCAAGCTATGTTTGGGCTCCTGCTGCTGCTGCTTGCAACTCCAGGGTGTGATTCATCCAATTTTTGGGCTCCTACTGCCAACTCCAGTGTCTCTTTCAAGCTATGTTTGGGCTCCTGCTGCTGCTGCTGCTGGCAACTCCAGGGTGTGATTCATCCAATTTTTGGGCTCCTGCAGCCAACTCCAGTGTCTCTTTAAAGCAATGTTTGGGCACCTGCTGCTGCTTGCAACTCCAGGGTGTGATTCATCCACTTTTTGGGCTCCTGAAGCCAACTCCAGTGTCTCTTTAAAGTAATGTTTGGGCTCCTGCTGCTGCTTGCAACTCCAGGGTGTGATTCATCCAATTTTTGGGCTCCTGCTGCCAACTCCAGTGTGTCTTTCAAGCTATGTTTGGGCTGCTGCTGCTGCTTGCAACTCCAGGGTGTGATTCATCCAATTTCTGGGCTCCTGCTGCCAACTCCAGTGTCTCTTTCAAGCTATGTTTGTGCTCCTGCTGCTGCCAACTTCAGGGTGTGATTCATCCAATTTTTGGGCTCCTGCAGCCAACTCCAATGTCTCTTTCAAGCTATGTTTGGGCTGCTGCTGCTGCTTGCAACTCCAGGGTGCGATTCATCCAATTTTTGGCCTCCTGCAGCCAACTCCAGTGTCTCTTTCAAGCTATGTTTGGGCTGCTGCTGCTGCTTGCAACTCCAGGGTGTGATTCAGCCAATTTTTGGGCTCCTGATGCCAACTCCAGCGTGTCTTTCAAGCTATGTTTGGGCTCCTGCTGCTGCTGCTGCTTGCAACTCCAGGGTGTGATTCAGCCAATTTTTGGGCTCCTGCTGCCAACCCCAGTGTGTCTTTCAAGCTATGTTTGGGCTGCTGCTGCTGCTTGCAACTCCAGGGTGTGATTCAGCCAATTTTTGGGCTCCTGCTGCCAAATCCAGTGTCTCTTTCAAGCTATGTTTGGGCTCCTGCTGCTGCTGCTTGCAACTCCAGGGTGTGATTCATCCAATTTTTGGGCTCCTGAAGCCAACTCCAGTGTCTCTTTAAAGTAATGTTTGGGCTCCTGCTGCTGCTTGCAACTCCAGGGTGTGATTCATCCAATTTTTGGGCTCCTGCTGCCAACTCCAGTGTGTCTTTCAAGCTATGTTTGGGCTGCTGCTGCTGCTTGCAACTCCAGGGTGTGATTCATCCAATTTTTGGGCTCCTGCTGCCAACTCCAGTGTCTCTTTCAAGCTATGTTTGTGCTCCTGCTGCTGCCAACTTCAGGGAGTGATTCATCCAATTTTTGGGCTCCTGCAGCCAACTCCAATGTCTCTTTCAAGCTATGTTTGGGCTGCTGCTGATGCTTGCAGCTCCAGGGTGCGATTCATCCAATTTTTGGCCTCCTGCAGCCAACTCCAGTGTCTCTTTCAAGCTATGTTTGGGCTGCTGCTGCTGCTTGCAACTCCAGGGTGTGATTCAGCCAATTTTTGGGCTCCTGAAGCCAACTCCAGCGTGTCTTTCAAGCTATGTTTGGGCTCCTGCTGCTGCTGCTGCTGCTGCTTGCAACTCCAGGGTGTGATTCAGCCAATTTTTGGGCTCCTGCTGCCAACCCCAGTGTGTCTTTCAAGCTATGTTTGGGCTGCTGCTGCTGCTTGCAACTCCAGAGTGTGATTCAGCCAATTTTTGTGCTCCTGCTGCCAACTCCAGTGTCTCTTTCAAGCTATGTTTGGGCTCCTGCTGCTGCTGCTTGCAACTCCAGGGTGTGATTCATCCAATTTTTGGGCTCCTGCTGCCAACTCCAGTGTCTCTTTAAAGCAATGTTTGGGCTCCTGCTGCTGCTTGCAACTCCAGGGTGTGATTCAGCCAATTTTTGGGCTCCTGCAGCCAACTCCAGTGTCTCTTTCAAGCTATGTTTGGGCTGCTGCTGCTGCTTGCAACTCCAGGGTGTGATTCAGCCAATTTTTGGGCTCCTGAAGCCAACTCCAGTGTGTCTTTCAAGCTATGTTTGGGCTCCTGCTGCTGCTGCTGCTTGCAACTCCAGGGTGTGATTCAGCCAATTTTTGGGCTCCTGCAGCCAACTCCAGTGTGTCTTTCAAGCTATGTTTGGGCTCCTGCTGCTGCTTGCAACTCCCGAGTGTGATTCATCCAATTTTTGGGCTCCTGCAGCCAACTCCAGTGTTTCTTTCAAGCTATGTTTGGGCTGCTGCTGCAGCTGCTGCTGCTGCTTTCAAATCCAGGGTGTGATTCATCCAATTTTTGGGCTCCTGAAGCCAACTCCAATGTCTCTTTCAAGCTATGTTTGGGCTCCTGCTGCTACTGCTTGCAACTCCAGGGTGTGATTCATCCAATTTTTGGGCTCCTGCTGCCAACTCCAGTGTCTCTTTAAAGCAATGTTTGGGCTCCTGCTGCTGCTGCTTGCAACTCCAGGGTGTGATTCATCCAATTTTTGGGCTCCTGCTGCCAACCCCAGTGTCTCTTTAAAGCAATGTTTGGGTTCCTGCTGCTGCTGCTTGCAACTCCAGCGTGTGATCCATCCAATTTTTTGGCCCCTGAAGCCAACTCCAGTGTCTCTTTAAAGTAATGTTTGGGCTCCTGCTGCTGCTTGCAACTCCAGGGTGTGATTCATCCAATTTTTGGGCTCCTGCTGCCAACTCCAGTGTGTCTTTCAAGCTATGTTTGGGCTCCTGCTGCTGCTTGCAACTCCAGGGTGTGATTCATCCAATTTATGGGCTCCTGCTGCCAACTCCAGTGTCTCTGTTAGGCACTTACCTCATCGCCGTCCCTGGTCCCGCGGCGCGCTGTCAGGTGGCTCCCGGCGGGCGGCTGGTCGCTTGTCTCCGGGTCCGCCGTCTTCTCAGCGCCGTCGTGGGGTCCGGGGGCTGGCGGCGCGGGACGCTGCTGGAGCCGGTGTGGCAACGTGCTCCGCGCGGCTGCGCGGGCCTGTCATTCCCTCCGGGGATGCGGCACCTTCCCCTCCTGCCGGGGGCGCGCCCGACACTCATCGTGCTCGCGCGCGCGCGCGCGAGCACGTCTCTTTTATGCCTCCCGGCGGCGCTTTCCCCAGCGCGCCCGCCGGGGGCAAGTTTGAAGTATCCAGTCTCTGGCTGGATCCTGGGATTGAGCCCAGGGACTGGTCGGCCTGTCTGGCCTGGGCCGTCCAGCTCCTGGGACCTATCCCATGATCCGGTGTCGCACCAATCACTCAGGTTCCCTCCAATTCCCCTTTTCCCCAATGGCCAGCATTTATTATAAAGCCCTTCGGCTCCGGGTTCCCAGTGCCCGTTATAGCCTTTGGGTTCTGGATGTGCGTTGCTGACTTTGTGTACTTTGGATCTTGGATTTTGACTTCTCTTGCTTGCTGCCTGCCCTGACCTCCTGCTTTGCCCGACTACGCCCTTGCCTGACCCTTCTGTACTGCGCTCCGTGACCTCCTGGATTTGACCTCGGCTAGCCTCGACCATCCTTTCGTTACCTCCTCTGGATACCTCGCCCCGTGACCTCCTGGTTTGACCTCGGCCTGTAATTCGGACTCTGTCATCCGGCATCCTCGTGCGGGATTCCCTGCCAAACATCTTTCTGCACCTTAAGCTGGTATCCTTTGCGCCTTATAAGTCCTGGGGGCAACCGACTGGGAGAGGCATTACCCGCGTCTCCTACAAGCGGGGGCTTGTCTATAGGCGGAAGTGGCGGTGGAGATTGGGGGATACCAGTTCAAGACAGACGGGTGTTTGGTACAGTCCTGACAGTATAACGGGCCAGAAGAATGGACCAAATTCTGGAACAGGTGCAAGCCTTAACAGCGGCGGTGGAGCACCTGGCTCATCGGGTTGCGGCCCAGGAGAACCGTCCTGCTCCTATCGTCCCCAGTCCTCAGGGGGCCCCGGCCGCAATGTTTGTGGAACCCAAAATTCCACTCCCGGAAAAATTTCACGGTGACAGGGCAAAATTTGCCAACTTCCGGGACTCTTGCAAATTGTACTTCCAGCTCCGTCCTGTCTCTTCAGGGTCACAAGAGCAGCGGGTCGGCTTGATTATCTCCCTCCTTCAAGGTGATCCTCAGTCCTGGGCCTTTAGTTTGGCATCCCAGGATCCAGTTCGTCTCTCTGTGGACAGTTTTTTCTCCGCGATGGAGGTTCTTTATGACGATCCCGACAAAGGGGCCACAGCTGACGCTAAGTTGCGTACTCTTCGCCAGGGACGCCGTCCAGCCGAAGATTATTGCTCGGAATTCCGTCGCTGGGCAGTAGACTCCCGCTGGAACAATCCTGCCCTCTGCGGCCAATTCCGGCTTGGTTTGGCTGAATCCGTCAAGGACACAATGGTGAATCATCCGGAACCTCAGACCCTAGACGAGTTAATGCACCTCGCCATTCGCATTGACCGTCGGCTTCGGGAAAGACGCCAAGAAAAAGGGTCGCATGCTGAGACAGCTTCAAGGTCCGAGGCCCCACTAGCACAATCTTCGGAAGAGCCCATGCAACTGGGTGCCACAAGGCTCACCGAAGTCGAGAGACGTCGACGCTTATCCGAGGGGCTTTGTCTGTATTGTGGTGGAACCGGCCATATGGTCAGATTATGCCCAAAGAAGCCGTCGGGAAACTCCAGAGCCTAGGGGGTTTCGAGGGGGCCCTCCTAGGCTGTAAGGTATCACCTCAAGTATCGTCTCCAGTTCTTTTTCCAGTCCAGATAAAGATTAATTTTAAGTTTCTGAATTTAAAGGCTCTCATAGACTCCGGAGCAGCCGGGAACTTCCTTGACTCTGAGCTAGCTCAGAGTTTAGGAATTACGCTCCAGTCCTTGCCAACTCCCATCCGGGTCTCCGCCATTGACGGCACACCTGTGGCTGGAGGCTTAGTTCAGTTCAGAACCCTTCCCGTACAGTTCAAGGTGGGAGCTAATCACTCTGAAGTGATTAGTTTTTTAGTCTTGAGTATGCCTAGCACCCCTTTAATTCTGGGATTGCCATGGTTGCGAGAGCACAATCCCCAAATTGATTGGGTCTCAGGGCAAATCATAAAGTGGGGGCACCAATGCTTTCAGAATTGTTTGAAATTCCCGGTCAGGGTTGCGCAACTGTCCCCAGCTGGAATCCCCACTCCGTACTTAGAATTTGCCGACGTCTTTTCTGAAAAGGCGGCGGACAAACTTCCTCCCCATAGACCATGGGATTGCCCTATCGAACTACTCCCCGGTACCATGCCTCCGAGGGGAAGAATATTTAATCTAACCCGAGCTGAAACCATCGCCATGCGGGAATATATTGTGGAAAACCTAGAGAAGGGGTTTATTCGGCCATCATCTTCCCCGGCAGGAGCAGGGTTCTTTTTTGTAGAAAAGAAAGATGGGGGGCTCCGCCCCTGTATTGATTATCGGGGTTTAAATAACGTTACTGTTAAAAATAAGTATCCTCTGCCACTTATTGAGGGGTTATTTACACAGGTGGTTGGGGCGCAGGTGTTTTCCAAACTCGACCTTCGGGGGGCCTATAACCTCATCAGAATTAGGCAGGGGGACGAGTGGAAAACGGCCTTCAATACCCTTGAGGGGCACTATGAGTATTTGGTAATGCCATTTGGGTTGTGCAATGCCCCCGCGGTCTTTCAAAGTTTTGTAAACGAAATTTTTAGGGACTATCTTGGCCGATTTGTGGTCGTTTATTTAGACGACATTTTGATTTTTTCTTCATCCCTGGAGGAACACCGCAAACATGTGCGTATTGTGTTGCAAAAACTCAGGGAAAATTGTTTATATGCCAAGTTAAAGAAGTGTCAATTTGAGGTATCCGAGGTTCCGTTTCTCGGCTATATTATTTCTAAATCTGGTCTATCCATGGATCAGTCTAAAGTGAAGGCAGTCTTAGAGTGGGAGCAGCCCAAGGATCTGAAGGGCCTGCAGAGATTCCTGGGCTTCGCTAATTTTTATAGAAGGTTCATTAAGAACTTTTCTTCTCTAGTAACTCCATTGACTAATCTTACCAAGAAAGGCGGGTACCCCTCAGTATGGCCAGTTCAAGCCGTTCAGGCCTTTGAGAATCTGAAAAGAGTGTTTAGCTCCGCCCCGGTCTTAGTTCACCCGGATGAGCAATCACCCTTCTATGTGGAGGTGGATGCCTCGGAATTTGCCGTGGGGGCGGTTTTGTCACAATATCATGGGTCACCTGAACGCCTCCATCCATGTGCTTTCTTCTCCAAAAAGTTCTCTGGGGCCGAGAGAAATTATGATATTGGCAACAGAGAATTATTGGCTATCAAGCTGGCCTTCCAGGAATGGAGACACTGGCTGGAGGGGGCTCAGTACCCAGTTACGGTCTTTACAGATCATAAAAATCTGGAATACATTCAATCTGCAAAAAGACTAACTCCAAGACAGGCTCGCTGGTCCTTGTTCTTTTCCCGGTTTAACTTCTCTATCACCTATAAACCTGGGTCCAAAAATGTTAAAGCGGATGCCCTGTCTCGGAGTTTTTCTTTCCCTAACTCGCCCGAAAGAGTGGATATTCCCATCTTACCCCACTCCCTGGTGGTAGCCGCCATCCAACCCCAACTTCCTGATCTAGCTCAGTTCCAAGCCGAAGCTCCACCTGAGAAACCTGAGTCTGTCCAGTTTGTGCCCTCTCGTTACCGCACTGCCTTTTTGTCTCATTTTCATGATACTAAAACAGCGGGTCATCCGGGGATCAAGAAAACTATTAGCCTATTGACGCGCCAAGTTTGGTGGCCATCCATGAGAAAGGACGCTCAGAATTTTGTCTTAGCCTGTAAAGTCTGTGCTCGGAGTAAGTCTTTAAGACATTCTCCTGAAGGCCCGCTGCTACCGTTGCCCACTCCTGCCTCCCCATGGACCCATCTGGCCATGGACTTTGTTACTGATCTGCCCCCTTCCCAGGGATTTACAGTTATTTGGGTAGTAGTGGACCGCTTTAGCAAGATGGCTCATTTTATCCCTTTAAAAAAACTTCCCTCAGCTCAAATATTAGCTCAACTCTTTGTCACTCACATTTTTAGAATTCATGGTATTCCAGTAGATATTGTTTCGGATAGGGGGGTCCAATTCGTCTCCCGTTTTTGGAGGGCCTTCTGTTCTAAGTTGGGTTTCACCGTCTCTTTGTCCTCGGCTTTCCATCCTCAATCGAATGGACAAACCGAAAGAACTAACCAATCTTTAGAACAGTACTTGCGTTGTTTTACGGCCGAAACTCAGACGGATTGGGCCTTCTTCCTACCGTTTGCTGAGTTTGCATTAAACAACGCCTCACATTCCTCCACGGGGGTTTCTCCCTTCCATTGCGTCTATGGCAAGGACCTGAAGTTTTCTGCCCTTTCTGACCAACCCTCTAGAGTTCCCTCCGTGGATGAATGGCTGGCCAAATGGCCAGGGGAATGGAATAAGATCCAACAACATCTAACTAAGGCTGTTCTTCAACAGAAAAGGTTTGCAGATCGCAGACGTTCTTCTAACCCTAGTTATGAGGTGGGAAATTGGGTTTGGCTTTCAACCAAGAATTTAGCCTTACGCCAGCCCTCCGCTAAGTTAGGGCCTAAATTTATCGGCCCCTTCCCCATAACACGGAAGATCAATCAGGTTACGTACCAGTTAGCCCTCCCTTCTTCCATGAAAATTTGTAGATCTTTTCACGTTTCACTTCTTAAGCCTGCAAGAAACCATGAACCCAATAATTCCCCTGGGCCTGTGCTAGTCGATGGGCATCAGGAATTTGAGATTGCCCGGATTCTTGACTCCCGCCTGTTTAGAAACTCTCTTCAGTATTTAATTGACTGGAAGGGGTACGGCCCGGAAGAAAGATCTTGGGTTCCGGCCAGAGAAGTTCATGCGCAGAATTTAGTGAAGAGATTTCACAGAGAGAATCCGTTGAAACCCAGCTTGGAGGGTCCAGTGGCCCCTCCTCAGGGGGGGGGTAATGTTAGGCACTTACCTCATCGCCGTCCCTGGTCCCGCGGCGCGCTGTCAGGTGGCTCCCGGCGGGCGGCTGGTCGCTTGTCTCCGGGTCCGCCGTCTTCTCAGCGCCGTCGTGGGGTCCGGGGGCTGGCGGCGCGGGACGCTGCTGGAGCCGGTGTGGCAACGTGCTCCGCGCGGCTGCGCGGGCCTGTCATTCCCTCCGGGGATGCGGCACCTTCCCCTCCTGCCGGGGGCGCGCCCGACACTCATCGTGCTCGCGCGCGCGCGCGAGCACGTCTCTTTTATGCCTCCCGGCGGCGCTTTCCCCAGCGCGCCCGCCGGGGGCAAGTTTGAAGTATCCAGTCTCTGGCTGGATCCTGGGATTGAGCCCAGGGACTGGTCGGCCTGTCTGGCCTGGGCCGTCCAGCTCCTGGGACCTATCCCATGATCCGGTGTCGCACCAATCACTCAGGTTCCCTCCAATTCCCCTTTTCCCCAATGGCCAGCATTTATTATAAAGCCCTTCGGCTCCGGGTTCCCAGTGCCCGTTATAGCCTTTGGGTTCTGGATGTGCGTTGCTGACTTTGTGTACTTTGGATCTTGGATTTTGACTTCTCTTGCTTGCTGCCTGCCCTGACCTCCTGCTTTGCCCGACTACGCCCTTGCCTGACCCTTCTGTACTGCGCTCCGTGACCTCCTGGATTTGACCTCGGCTAGCCTCGACCATCCTTTCGTTACCTCCTCTGGATACCTCGCCCCGTGACCTCCTGGTTTGACCTCGGCCTGTAATTCGGACTCTGTCATCCGGCATCCTCGTGCGGGATTCCCTGCCAAACATCTTTCTGCACCTTAAGCTGGTATCCTTTGCGCCTTATAAGTCCTGGGGGCAACCGACTGGGAGAGGCATTACCCGCGTCTCCTACAAGCGGGGGCTTGTCTATAGGCGGAAGTGGCGGTGGAGATTGGGGGATACCAGTTCAAGACAGACGGGTGTTTGGTACAGTCCTGACAGTCTCTTTCTTTGGGCGGCTGCTGCTGCTTGCAACTCCAGGGTGTGATTCAGCTAATTTTTGGGCTCCTGCTGCTGCCAGCTCCAGGGTGTGTTTTGCAGGCACTATAGGGGCCCCTCATAGTGATGCCACTTCAACTCTCTGCAATTGTGCCGTTTTGCGATTCTATTAGCGATGCCTCCGATTTGCATGTGATAATTATTTACAGTATTATTTCAATAACCCAGCACGCGTCCTATACGTGTTACAGCAAGGCAGAATTGTTTACAACCCTATTGAGGCTCTAGGAGGCTCAGAAATAGCCGTTTTTAATATCGATTCGAATAAATTCGGGTCAAAACGATTTTTGTCTTTTTTTTCTAGAGCTGACCATCGGAGGTGAGTAAAGTAAAAAAAAAAAAAAAAAAAATTTCTTTTTTAATAAAGTCCATTTTAATTATGTGTGTGGTGTGTTTTTTTATTGTTAACCCTTTGTGAACTGGTAAGGGGTCCATGAGATTCCTATACCAGTTCACAAGGCTGGGGCTGACAAGTCACCTGCAGCTAGCGGGTGACTTGCCATTAACTCCCGGCACCCCAAATTACCTGCCTCCCCAAAGGCCAGGGGGGGGGAAGAAGGGCCCGGGCCTCACAGAGGCTATGTGGGCTTGTAGCCTGCAAGGCCAGGGGACACCAAAGCGGCCCCTGTGCCCTGTTCTACAAGGCCTGCATAGCTGGCCCTGGGCCGGTTATGCTGGGTAGGGGGACCTCATGCCATTTTTGGGGGGATTTTTAAGGGTTTTTAACCCTTAAAATTCCAAAATAAATGGGGTTCCCCCACCCCGGGAGGGGGAACCCTGTGTCTTTTTTTAAAATTAACCCTATGTTACCTGTCACCCAGCAGGAAAAAAAGGCTTCCAGCAGCAGCAGGAGTGCTGAAGCCAAAGTGATCAGCATGGGACACGGTGCCCTGGGATGGATGAGAGGTAAGTATTAAAAAAAATAATATTTTTTTTTTATTCTGTGTGTGTGTGTTTTGTTTACATTTAACCCTTTGTGAACTGTAAGGGATCTATGTGACCCCTATACAAGTTCACAAGGCTCTGGGTCTGGCAAGTCACCTGCAGCTAGCGGGTGACTTGCCATTAACTCTGAGCCCCCCCATTATCTGCCTCCCCAAAGCCCGGGGGGGCAGAAGAGCCCATGGCCATAGGCTATGCCGGCTTGTAGCCTGCAGGGCCAGGGGCCACCAAGGTTGGCCCATGTGCCTTGCACAAGCCCCCATAGCTGGTACCAGGGCTGGTTATGCTGGGTAGTGGGGACCTCATGACAATTTTTGGGGGGATTTTTAAGGGTTTTTAACCATTAAAATTCCCCCCCAAAAAATGGGTCCACGACATTTTTTTTAAATGTAACCCTTTATAGTGTGGATAGTAGTTGTATTTTATTTGTAAATGTTATAAAGTGCTCTTTTGAGTTTGGGGGGGGTCTCCTGGACAATAACGGGGGGCTACCGATATATATGCGGTACCGTTGTAATCAGAAAAAATGGGGCTTTCAAATGCAATATGGTTTTCCTTAGTAAAATAGTTTAGTCAAAATAAATGAGACAATTTAAAAGAAATAATAATTTTTTCTTTTTTTAGTTTTTGGACTGTAAAAAAATTACAAACAATACATTTCATGTTAAAGCCTAAACTCTGCCGCAAAGAAAATATATAGAATTTTCCTGGAAATTCCGGAAAAAATCCCGGTTAAACATGGGGGAAAATGGGGAAAAATGACCTGTCAACAGAGGGTGACAAAATTTCAAGTAAGCTGGGAAATGAAAGGATTGAAAGTACCTATGCATGTTGGGTAATATTTTGCTCGGTGGACCTTGTTCTTTCTTGTTTGTATATTGATATTTTAGGAAAAGGTGTTTTTTATTCTGCTTTTGTATACATTTTTTAGGGAAACCCTGTGCAACCAAAGAATTGTTTGAGGGATTACTTCCAGAAAGATGAGCCCACTACAACAAGCTGTGTACACTTAGAAAGCTTAACAGGTGTACTTTCAGGGAATATATGGTTTTTGGGGAGTATTCCAAATGTAAAGGGTTGTTTTAGTAGAAAAAGCTCAAGGTGCGCACTTTGTCTGCAGAGCTGAAATGTTCAAGTAAAATTATTCTTACGCACACGCTTTACTTTGGGGTGTTTGCCAACTCTTCCCTTGACTGTAGCTATCCATGTTAGGTATTGTTCTGTTCGGGGGATGTTGCTTTTTCAGATTTAACTTGTTTTTTCTTGTTTGCATATAGATTTTTAGGAAAAAAATGCCTTTAATTCTGTTTTTTTATTCTTTTTTTTAGGGAAACCCTGTGCAACCAAATAATTCATTGAGGGATTACTTCCAGAAAACTGCACCCATGTCAACAAGCCTGGTACGCCTAGAAAGCTTGAGGTGTGTACTTCCAGAAAATATATAGTTTATAGCATATAGTTTGTGGGGGTATTTTAAATGTAAAGGGTTGTTTTTCTTGAAAATCTGCAAGGTGCTCATAGCGCCTAGCACAGGTATCCCCTGGGCAGAAAAGGGTGTCTACCAATACATATGTGGTAACTGGGAGAAAAGGGGCTTTTACATGCAATAAGATTTTATTGACAAACTTACATTTTTTATTACAACAAAACACTTCAAATTGTAAAAAAAATGATTTTTTTTTATTTTTTTGCACATATTTTACTCAAAAATATTGGGAATACACCTAAAAAGACATTTCATGTTAAAGCCCAGACTCTGCTGAAAAAAACAATATATAATTTTCCTTGGAAATCCCTTCAAAAATCACAGTTGAACATATGGAGCGCAAAATGGTCTGGCAACAAGGGTGACAAAATCTCCAGATAGGCTGGCAGCGAAAGGGTTAACCCTTAAAATTCCCAAAAAAAGTGGGGTTCCCCCCCCCCCAGGAAGGGGGATCATGTCACCCAGAAGGTACAAAAGGCTTCCAGCAGCAGCAGCAGGAGAGCAGAGGCCAAAGTGATCAGCATGGGACACAGTGCTTCAGGATGGATGGGAGGTAAGTATTAAAAAAAAAATATTTTTTTTTCTCTGTGTCCTTTTTTTAAAAATCAGGATAGTGTATCATCATACGTGTATCGTGATAGGTATCGTATCGCCAGATTCATTCACACCCCTAGTAAATGCCGGTTTTGGCTGTTGTGAGCTCTAGTAAATCAGGACCCAAATGCAACAGAAGTCAAATCTTTCAGCTACCTGAACATGGATTAACATGGATTTCATACAGGGAAATGCGTGCAGGCAACAAATCTTTATTAGTACAGTTTCTTTGTAACTGACCACTGAGACCACTTGAGTAGCTTTTGTAGATAAAGTTACTAAAATATTGATCTTGTGCCGCTGGTGTACATAACCCAGCAGCAGCTCCTCTGTGCCGAGCCGGTGTCACTGTCTATTGTCTCCTTAGTCTGGAGCGCTTTGTCACGTGCAGCCAGTGTTTAAAAACAAATTACAACTCACGCGGTGGCACTGGGGATTCATGAAGCTGGAATCTGAGCATATTAATTCATCCAAAGGCATGGAGCGGCGTTTTATGTTCTTTCTCTGTGTTGCCATTACGGCTTTGATTATTCCAATTTTATGTTTGTCAGCACAGCATATGGGTAAGATCATTTGTATTCCAAGCATTATGCTGCCAGTGTAAATTATTAAACGCCCAATTCATGGACGCAATATCCACCATATGTATTTCTCTCATTTTGCAGCATTTGTGGAGCGCCTCATTACTGAATATAGGAAAAAAAAATGGAAATTTACACTGGTAAACTTATTATCTGACCTTTAACTGGAAGAAAAAAATGGGGATCCAGAAAGACACGCCTCAAGGTAATTGTGCAAATGCTAGGAAGACTAATATATGTGTCGCACTAATATCTTCACTTTTTAATATATATATATATATATATATATATATATATATCCTTTATAGAAGTGTATGTGGGCAACTGAATATCACATATATATGGTTTTGAACATTTAAAGTGGGCAACAGTCAAAAATGACTTAAAGTAGATCAAAACCCAGGTTTTTGACTATTCTCCCCCGGGTCCACTCTCCTGGGGCACCACTGATCGCTATGTGAAACCCCCCAGATCGCCAGCTTCAACTCACCTCACTGCGGTCCTACGGCGCATGCGCAGACGCTCGTCCAATCAGCGCGCTCTGAGCCGCTGAGCTATGGACGTCTAACCCGACGTCTAATCTCAGTGGCTCCGAGCGCGCTGGCAGCCGCATTTCGCGCTTCCCTCTAACAGGGAGCACGCCCGTGCCGGCCACTCACAAATGGCCGGTGCGGGCACGCACCCTGCTAGAGAGATAGCGGGGATGCGGCCCACGCATGCGCCGTTGGACCGGATTAAGATAAGTGTAGCAGCCACCTGGGGGTTTCACACACAGGGGCATCCAGATTTTGGATGGGGAATGGCTTGGCCGATCCTGCTGGGTTTCAGTCCACTTTAAACCAGACCAACACACCAAACAGTGCTTATATGAATCCCTCCCCAGGGTAATTTGATTGCTGCACATAAAAATCAATTTTCCTTTTTCTCACTCCTGCTGTAGCACATTTTAGAAACAAAATGGGGGTTCATGCATTTGCAGGCCACCTGCAAACAGGAAGTGCTGCAGGGCTTCCTGTTACTGTGCATGGTCAGTTATGTTAGTTGAATCCAGGCAGCAGCATGTCTGAGATGCTGGGAGAGGAAGCTCCAAAATGACCGCTACCTTTCTTTTCCAACTGTGCCAGGCTGTTGTTCCGGTTTAAAGAGGAACATTGGGGGAGTTTAAAACCTCCCCAAACCTCACCAGATTGCCCCCTCCGGTTTCACAATTGGACAGTATTTACTCACCTTGCCAGGGGATCCATCTTCTGGGTCCCCTGGATGCCGGGCGACCTTCGGACAGGCGGCACCATCTTGCATCCCATCAGGCACTGCTTGCGGCCCCCGATCTCGCGCTGTGCATTGCCCATGAATAGGATTTAATGGAGCCGCACGAAATTCCGCAAGACTTTGTGGAGCTGCAAGATCGCCGTGGGACATTGAAGAGCACGGCTAAGGCCATGCTTGTCATTAACAGACGCCTAAGCGGACAGCAGGGTGAGGATCTGGCCCTGAAGCAGCCCAGGCAGCTGCAAAATCCAAGAGGTAAGTAGGGCCCCATGGGGGGGAAATCGGCCATTTTTAATTTAGGTTCGATGTTCCTCTTCAACGTAGATAAACAATAATGTAGTGTAAGAGCACCTTCCCTGCTGCAGGCTAAACCAGGGTTCACACTGACATTCAGCTCATTGCAGCCTGGCTGCAGGTGCCTCCTGCGCCTTATCAGCCCATTCAATATCAGCAGAACCTGTCTTGTCTGCCTCTTCATATGCCTCTTGGCCTGGATCAGAACTGGACTGGATGACATGACCAGCAGGACCCATCCATCTTGCCTGTCAAAATTGTCAACAAAAGTGAGTATACAACCAAGTAAAAATGGCTAAATTGGGAACAAAGTTTTGAATATTTTGTGTCGACACCATTTTTTTCCAGCATAGCCTTAACTCTCTTGGGCATGGAGTTCAATAGAACGTCAAAAGTTGCCGCTGGAATCCTCTTCCACTCCCCCATGACTGTTGCAGAATGTAAGTGCTAGGCGCAGCAGAGTCAAATCTAGATTTGTGTGATGTCACAGGAACTGGCTTTACATGAGTGCAATAAGAGAAGGTCATCTAACATGATGGGAATGCATAGAAAGACTACAGTTAAGCATTGGTTAATGTCAGTTAGTTAGTTAGTTAGAGTCATAAATGTAAACTGCAGCCAATCCAGCAAAAGTCAGTGTACAATAGACTAAGCTTGACAGTTGCATAGATATTGTATCTCCAACAATGACAACATCACTGGGTTGGTGGAAGTTAGAGACCTTGAGCCCCTTCTGTTAGAGGATGCCCACAAATGCTTAAAGCGGACCAAAACCAACCAAACTTGTGAAATACATTTGGCCATAGCCTCTGCCGATACTCTCTTCTCAGGGTGTAGAATTAAAAATAGATATTTTTGTTTTTCGAACCATCCTGGAACACTGATTTTTTTGCTGTCCCTCTCTGTAAGATGGCAGGCTATCAGTCATTGCACAAGTGTGGCAATGACATTGCCATACACAACAGTGGCATTGAATGAAGGAGCTAAAATAGGCGCCATTATCTGGGGTTAGAATGAAGCTGGAGCACTAAAATTTGGCAAATGTTTCGCTTCAAGAGGGATGCAATTCAGGGGATACAAGTTAAAAATGTGGGTTTTGGTCCTCTTTAATAGGGCTTAGGTCTGAAGACATGCTTGTCCAGTCCGGAACCTTTACTTTTAGTTTGGAGGTTCTCTTGGAGGTGGGTTTGGGGTCATTATCATGAAGGAATACTGCCCTGCGGCCCAGTTTCCAAAAGGATGGGATCATGCTCTGCTTCAGTATGTCACAGTACATGTTGGCATTCTTGGTTCCCTCAATGAACCGTAACTCTGCAAAGACAGCAGCATTCATGCAGACCCAAACCATGACACTCCCACTACCATGCTTGACTGTAGGCAAGACACACTTGTACTCCTCACCTGGTTGCCGCCACACAATGTCATGATTAAGGACTAGTGGGTTTGAAACTGCTTATGGGCCTTATGTACCTGCCTTGCTGCAATTTTTAATCATTTGGAATAAAGATTTGGGATATTCTATGGCTGGAAAACTTTGCTTGGATTTACATTGGAGTTGGAGAGCTCACAGCCTTAGCCGGGAAGTTTTCCTTCAGAACTTGAAGATGTAATTTGAAATAAGGTAGCACTGATTTGTCTTTTGTATTGCCACCCACACTCTCAACACCATCTGAACCACATAAGTTTATCTTGAGCCCTTATTCATCAAGCGATAGCGCCAGGTAGTGTCTGACGAGCGCCAGGTAGCGGCAGCTAACGGCGACTACCGACTCAAGTACGCCCGGCGGCGGTCACAATGACGCATTTATCAAGCAAAATGAGGCTAGCGCCGGCGAGAGCAACGGCTAGCGCGGCATTCATCATGAAGCCGCCTGGACCGAACAGCGCCGCTGCAAATTCCCTCACAGCGCCAGGTATGAGCTGTCGCTCCCTGGCGATGTCCAATGCATTTCAATGGAGCAATCTATAATTATTCATAATTAATTGGTATTAATTTTTTTTTTTTTTTTTTTAATGTCAAAAAATCGGAGACCACTTCTGCAATGTTAGGATTTATTTTTAAGTCAAAAAAAAACTTTAAAAAAATTTGTGCAGAATTGATCTAACAGGTCTGAGATTAATGTATTCATATTACAAAATGATTCTAAAAACATGTATAATGTTACATTCAAATAATATGGTTGTTTAGGGGTTAAAAACTAGTTAATACACATCGCCGCAAGCGCTCTGGGGTTTAAACAAGGAATGGACAGTGACAGCACATTCGGAGCATGATTTGTTGATGAATATGAAGCTAGCCGTTCGCTCTGGCCATTCGTTGTCAGGCGCTCACATACAACGCTGGACCTGTGAAACAGCGACCCCCCAGCCCGTATTCAACATTACCGCACACCGACTGAGTCGCTGTCATCAAGCTAATGCCGGCCAAGCACAGCGAATACTGGCTGGCGCTGAAAAAATCACGCTACAGTCGCTCATCTGTCGCTACCTGGCGCTATTAATGAATCGGCCTCCCCGTCTCATCAGACCACAGGACATAGGTCTTTAGTCTGCTTGTCCTCAGCAAACTGTTTGCAGGCTTTCTTGTGCATCAATGTTAGAAGAGGCCTCCATCTGGGACAACAGCCATGCAGAGTAATTTGATGCAGTGTGCGGTGTATGGTCTGACCACTAACAGACTGACGCCCCCCAACCCCTTTAATCTCTGCAGCAATGCTGGCAGCGCTTACTTGTCTGTTATGAAAAGACAGCCTCTGGATATGATGCTGAGGGTGTGCACTCAGCGTATTTGGTCGCCCATGTTTTGAGTGGAACCTATTTGGTAAACCACTGTATGGACTTGGCCACTATGCTGCAGATCAGGTTCAGGGTGTTGGCAATCTTCTGATGCGATGCACCGTTGGACCGGAAAAGAAGGTAAGTGTATGGGGCGACCTGTGGGGTTTCACACAGCGGGGCATCCTGACTTTGGATGCCCCAGGGTCAGGAATCTTATAGATTCCCGGGCCGATCCCCTGCCAGCCCCCCCCCCCCCCCCCCCCGGGATTTTATTCCTAACATGAGAGAATAATCCACAACTATATTTAGGACACACCATATTTGCACTTATACAAGCTGTGCACTGACTACTTAACATTGTATCAAAGTGTCATTTGTTCAGTGTTGTCCCATGAAAAGATAGAATAACATACATACAAAAATGTGTGCAGTGTACTCACTTTTGTGAGATACTTTAGCGGAGCACTATCGTGAAAAATGGGCCAATAATAAAAATGCATATAAATATACTGGATGGGGACAGGAGAGGTCACTTATACACCTGGCATTTAGAAATATCCAGCCAGGCTGTTTTTTTATTTTTATTAATGGAAGGAAAAGGAAATCGGGTGACAGGTTCTGTCACCCCTGATACACTAAACCTGTCGCCCCTGGATTTTATTCCTAGAGAAGAAAACCACAAGCTTGGTGGGAGTTTTATTGAGTTCAGGTTTATAAGTGACCCCTCTTCTCATTAGCCATAGTGTTTATATAGGTTGTTAATATTACACATTTGTGTGCGTTTTGGCTCCTTTAAATCATTTCCCTATACAGTCCCTGAATATGGGTGGCTACAGAACACCACAAAAAAACTGCAAATGCAAAAAGAGACTTCTATTAATTTGATACATTATGTGTTGCTGTTTTAGTTTTTTAGAAAAAATAATTCTCATACAGAGTAGTAACACCCAGTGTTTCCCATACAAATCTCACATTCCCTCTAAATAAACAAATTAACAGTTGATTCCTAACTTCGACAATTACACGGGGAGGCCGATTCATTAATAGCGCCAGGTAGCGACAGATGAGCGACTGTAGCGTGATTTTTTCAGCGCCAGCCAGTATTCGCTGTGCTTGGCCGGCGTTAGCTTGATGACAGCGACTCAGTCGGTGTGCGGTAATGTTGAATACGGGCTGGGGGGTCGCTGTTTCACAGGTCCAGCGTTGTATGTGAGCGCCTGACAACGAATGGCCAGAGCGAACGGCTAGCTTCATATTCATCAACAAATCACGCTCCGAATGTGCTGTCGCTGTCCATTCCTTGTTTAAACCCCAGAGCGCTGGCGGCGATGTGTATTAACTAGTTTTTAACCCCTAAACAACCATATTTTTTGAATGTAACATTATACATGTTTTTAGAATCATTTTGTAATATGAATACATTAATCTCAGACCTGTTAGATCAATTCTGCACATATTTTTTTTAATTTTTTTTTTAACTTAAAAATAAATCCTAACATTGCAGAAGTGGTCTCCGATTTTTTGACATTAAAAAAAAAAAAAAAAAAATTATTACCAATTAATTATGAATAATTATAGATTGCTCCATTGAAATGCATTGGACATTGCCAGGGAGCGACAGCTCATACCTGGCGCTGTGAGGGAATTTGCAGCGGCGCTGTTCGGTCCAGGCGGCTTCATGATGAATGCCGCGCTAGCCGTTGCTCTCGCCGGCGCTAGCCTCATTTTGCTTGATAAATGCGTCATTGTGACCGCCGCCGGGCGTACTTGAGTCGGTAGTCGCCGTTAGCTGCCGCTACCTGGCGCTCGTCAGACACTACCTGGCGCTATCGCTTGATGAATAAGGGCATTAATCTAACACTTAAAGTGATAGTCCAGACAATGATAATATTAAGACAGTAAGGAGCTCCCACGTAGCCTGTCATGTACCTCTCAGGAGCGTAACTTGAGGGGGTGCGACCGTACTGGGGCCCAGAAGATCACAGGGACCCCATCATTGTTGCTGCACCTTATTTATTTTATTTGTGTCCACCTGATAGAACAGAAGCACCATTCGTCTGTCTTTAGAATGAGTTAAATGACAGCCTTGACAGGCCTCCATTTAGTGTTCCCACCAGTGTCCCATCACAGTTAGTTACACCACTGATAGAGGGTGCAGATTGGGTGCAATCACGTCGGGCCCAGAAAGTCAGGGAGGGACCCATTATTCTTGCTCCTCCACTTTATTTATCTTATTTGTGCTCATACAGAAATGAAGCCCCACTTGTCTCAACTCTTTAGTTGCCTAGTTGCCTTCAGCCCTGACAGGTCCCGTTTAATATTGGCACTAGGGCCCTGTCACATTTAATTACAACACTTGTGCCTTTCCTCCATTTCCTACAGTGCACTGTAGTCTTTTGCCCCTTCTTTCTGTTTTTTTCTGAATTTTTCACACTCCAAATGTGGTCCCACAGCTGCCTCTGGCCCGGGACGTTCCAGAAGAGTGCAACCACTATGGCTTGTCAGGCTTGCTCACGCTCAAGAGCTCTGAGGGACAGGGGCAGCTCTGTGACCACATTTGAAGTGGGGTAGTGGAAAATTAGGCTGCAGCCTATGGCAGGTACAGGTCACCATGAAGTCCATATAGCTGGAAAACAGCACAAAATCACTAAAAGGGTCATGTACAGCTTCTTTTGAAGATGCCTTGATGTATTTCTCTAATGAATTTGAGCTTCCTGAGCTCAGCTTAGCTGTGCTAATTAAGTAAGCATACCTTCAATTCACTTAGGCCCTTATTTATGAAGGAATAGCGACAGGTAGCGACTGGTGAGCGGCCGGTAATGACGGGCCCCGCCACGAGAACGCTGGCTCCCCACCACAATCACACATTTATCAAGCCAATCCTGCTTAGCGACTGAGATAGCGCCATATAGCGACTCATTCATCATTATTCCAGCCTCAGCCCACAGCGCCAGCGTCCGACCTTGAACAGCGACAGGTATGACCTATCGCTACCTGGCGCTCTCCAATGCATTTCAATGGAACAATCTTTAACTATTAATAATTAATTGTTATTAATGTTTTTTTTTGTTTTTTTTTTAAATGTGAAAAATTCTGTGACCACTTCTGCCATTTTAGATAAGGGAGAAAAAATAAAAAAAAATGTATAGAATTGATATTAGAGGTCTGATATTAATGTATTCATATTACTTAATTTTTTTAAAAACTTGTTTTTTTTTGGTTTCCAAAAATATGGTGGTTTGGGGGTTAAAAAACTACTTTTAACCCATCGCCTCCAGCGCTCTGGGGGTTAAACATGCATTTTACAGCGCAAGAAATTTTTGAGCGTGATTTTTTTATGAATATGGTGGGAGCCGGTCGCTAGGGCCAGTCGCTATCATGCGCTATACAGCGCGGAACCTGTCAAATAGCGACTCCTAACCCAATATTCAACATTACGGCAAACAGACTGAGTCGCTATCAACTACCGAACAACGGCCAAGCACAGTGACTACTAGCGGGCGCTCTGAAAATGCCGCTACAGTCGCTCAACTGTCGCTACCTGCCGCTATTAATGAATCGGGTCAATGTGATTAATCCAAGAACTGTAACCCAGAAATCTGCATTAAAAGTCCACCCTACCACTGGTGGGGACTTGTTAGTGGAGGTTTTCCCGTTCATTACACCCTTTAGGGTATACAGACCTTCAGAAGGCTGGACATTGCTAGCTGGGTTTAAAGTAAAGGGTACTCTTGGGGGGATTCGCCAAAACTGGACACCATCCAGCTACAGAGTAATGCTCTTAGTCCATCTAGAGGTAGCGGCAGAGGCAGATGTTGGGCCACACAAAAGGAAAGTACCTCCAATGTGGAGAGCCATCACTTCAAGTGGCAGCAATAAAATGTTGCGGCGAGTTGCAGCAGGAAAGCTGTAACCTTAAAGTGGACCAACACCCTTACTTTTTTTTTTTTCATTCAAATAATAACCCATGCCATGCCCCGGGACCCGTTAAAGATAATAAAAAAAAAAAAACTTACCTTCGATGAGCCTGCGCGGCGTCGCGTCATTTTTTGTTTCGCGTCGCCATCTTTGATTTTCATGTAAGAGGAAGAGATCGTTTGACCTCTTCCTCTTGCAATTCTCGTGCATGCGAAGTAGCGCCGCTTAGGTAAAGTGAAGCGCTGCTCGCTCCAGTTGCAAGCGGTGCTTAACTTTACCTAAGTGGCGCTACTGCGCATGCGCGTTTTTTAATTTTTTCTTTAGGTGAGTGCGCGAGCGCGCTATGCAGAACAGGGGAAAGGCGGAGGGAGTGAAAGTCGGGGATATGCCTGTGATAGGTGAGTTATTAATTCATTTTTCTATTTTTTTTATTCAGGAACTAGACCAGAGAGACGTGCACGCTCCCGAGAGAGGACAGAGGCCACGCCCCCCCGATGACGTTAAGAAGAGCAGAAGAAAGTGAAATCTCGCGAGTGAGGAGGACAGTTTATCCAGACAAGGAAGAGGGACAGCATGCAAATGGATGGACAAGCAAGACGGACAGAATGGTAATGAATGGACAAGAGCTGGAGGGCGGGACTTCCGGACGAGATTTTTGAAGAATACAGGCGCTGCGAGGTACAGAAGGCTGCAAAAGTCATCAAAAGGTAAGTGTCTTTTTATGTTTAACTGTTCAGAGACTTGTTGTTTTGGAGGGTGTTGGTCCACTTTAAAGCATTATTTATGCTTTAATGTACTGTGTATGGAAAGGTGAGCAGAGGTTAGATGGGTAGAGGTGTGAGTTGTGCAGAGGTGAGGAAGAAAGAAGTGGGCAGAAGAGAGTTGGAAGAGGTGAGGTAAGCAAAGCACAGGTGAGGCCAGAAGAGCTAAGGTGGAAAAAACGGGCAGGAAAAGGAGAGGTGGGCTGAGGTGTGGTAGGATTAGGTGAGATTAAAGGTGGGGTGAGCAGAGTTGGAGTAGGAAGAAGTGGGCTAAGGTGAGGAGAGTAGAGGTGAGGTAGGAAGAAGTGGTCAGGGGCCAGGCAGGAAAAGGTAGAGAGGTGGGCAGAGCTAATCGCAGTTAAGTTAAGCGAAGGTAGAGGTAGGCAGAGGTGCCGCAACTGACAACAGTGCCTGCTTTGTGTCCCGCCCACCAACCCCCATCCTCCATGCATCCCTGTTGTAGCATAGGAAAAGACAAGTAGAGACCTTCAGAAGTGGGTTTTCTGGAGAAACCCCAGCTACTCACACCAACCACAATAGGATTTTCAATACCTGTGGTATATCTTAAACTCCTTGTGAGCCCTGAGCCGATCAGAGTAGACCTAGTAGAGCAGATTCCCCTTTACTCTAACATGCTGCTTTCAACAGCCACACCATCAAAGCCAGTGGCTGCCATAAAGAAGACCCTGTCTGGTCATAATCACAGGTGTCACTTTGTGGTACTAAGCAATTCTTAGCAAAATGTCTGGAGTATGTTGAATATCCTTGGTTCTGGTCTTGCGAGTGGCATTATTCAGAGGAAACAGTGGAAAGGCATATCGGGCACCTGCCCACTTCTCCCTAGTATGAAACTGGGCATATGGAATCGCCTCTGTGGAATCCACCATCATTACAATGTAATGCAACAACAGTGGGATGCCACTCCTCAGTGAGAAAGATTCTGCCCAATTACATGGAAATACATAGAATTTAGGTGTTGGACAGAAGCAAAGATCATTTTTGGAGACTCAACAGTCCATCCTAAATGTCCCTGAGTGGTCAGAAACACTGACACCCTTCCTGGCTGAATGACAAAGCCACAAATTAAGTGTTCTCCCCAAACCTCAGGTACCACTGATGCACCCTGCAGATACATAGATGTATACCTCCTTGGTATCCACCATAGCCCATTCTAGGGAAGCTAATGCTGGCCTGAGGGATTCCTTCCAGATTTAAAATAGAATTTAAGTGCTCTGACCACATCCTGTAGGTACAATATCAAATTCAGCAATGGATTAGGTATGTATGGGGGGAATAACAATAAGAAAAAAAACATTTTTTCTTGTGTCTGTGTGTTTTATTTACATTTCACTCTTTGTGAAACGGTAAGAGACCTTGAGACCCCTTTACCAGCTCACAGGGCAGGAGGGGTTGGTAAGTCACCTGCCAGCAAGACAGGGGCCTTGCCATAATCCCCACCCCATTACCTGCCTCCCCAAAACCCCTCTAATACAACGCTGTTGTCTGCAGACTCACAGTTACTATCTGTCACTGAACATCAGAGAGATGGCTGAATGCAGAGCGTGCGTCTGGCTTCCGCCAGTCTCTCCCACTGTCAGTCACAGCTGAGCTCCCCACCACAGGGAGGGGCTATTTATACTGGGAGCGAGCTGTGGCGTCGTAGGATGAGGACATTGTATATCGTTGGAACAGGTATGGAGGTAAGCTAGTTTTCTTTATTTTTTGCGTGAGTTTGTTAAAAGTTTGGTTTGGACAAATCCAAATTTCTTGGGAAAATTTGGCAAATCACCTGAACTGAACATGTAAAAAGTTCACTCATCTCTAATCCTTATATAAAAAAAGGAAAGATGATTTGAATGTGGTAAGGAAATGGATCAAAATGAGATGCTTACAGTGCTGACATAACCAGGTTAAAGTCTTTGTCCAGTACGTAAAATAAAAACATCTTTACTCTCACTTTGTCCACCTCCAATGACGCTATAAATCTTTCCTGATTGGCAGGTCGGGCCAGTTACAACCTTTTTTTAAATGATGGGCTGCCCCCCCGCCATACATCACAGTGACTTTGGCACACCCCCCCCAACTTCAATAGGGGGCATACCAAGTGAGTATAGCGTTCTTATTTTACCGCCTGGACAAAAGGCTTGATTCAGAGCCAGGTGAGAAAACTCACTCATTTTTTGAGAAAGAAAACTGCCATTCACTGTCATTGCCTGTATTGGGGCTGATTCAGAGCCAAGTGAAAAATTACACCTGGTTGCTGAATCACCCCAAGGTAGACAATGAAGGTGAATGGCAGTTTTCTCTCCTAATAAAGGAGTTTGTTATTTCACCCCGCTCTGAATCGAGCCCAATGACTTTAAACTCCAAAGATTCCACAACAGCCTAAGCTTTGGGAAGTCTGCACCAGGGCATTCTTGCTCAAAAGCCTAAAAACATTTTTAAATAGGACCAAGAGAGCCAGTGTAAATTGGACCCACACCCATTTCCTATCTAATGGGTGTGAAGCCAGTTTCCTGGAGTCCCCCTGTGCATCAACCCCTGCAACACCTGCAATCCATACCTTAACCACGATCCTCGGCCCAAATGCAGCCCCGCAAATGGCTGCCAGTGGTCACAAGGATTGTGGACCCATTCTCTGTCATGGCTGCCGATAAGAGCCACCCATGGGACTGAGCAATCGGAGGGCAGTATTTCGGCCAAGGTTCGTGGTTAAGGATTGTGGGGGGGCGTAGCAGGGGCCAATGCGAGGGGGGGTTCCAGCACCCTAGCTGCCCCCCTAAGCCTGTAACAATGTGGCCTGGGTCTGCCCCACACCCATTACCTAGGAAATGGGTGTGGGTCTGCTTTAAAAATTCTAAGGAAAAGGCTTAAATCCAGATGCAACTGCAAGAAGCTGACACCTCCCATCAATCCAATTCGTAAGAAGGACTCTAAGGCCTGCAACTTCTAATGCCAATTGAGTGGGGCCTTGGTACTAAATGGTGTGGGCAGGTAGGACCCACTAAGAATTTGCTCTCCTACCTCTGTACAGGGCACTAAAGAAGGATGCTGTGTAGAGGCACATTTATTCCTAATACCTTAAGATCACAGTGGATCTTGAGGTCAAATGAGATGTGTGCTCTGCAGCTCTGAGGCTCCTATTTTGTTCTACCACAGCTGAGCATAAAATGGAGGATGCTCATAGAGAAAGGGGTCACATGCAGGGGCTTACATACCTTAGAGGCAGTGCAGGAACGTGCCCGTGTCTGTGGAACAAGGGGGCCTGGCTCACACTGCCTTCACCGCCTTTGTGATATGTACCTGCATACTTACCTAGCCATGCCTCCTACATTCCGCTTCTTTCCGTCTGGGGAACGGGCCCTGCTTCTGCAGCGGGGCCCGCACACAGGCCCTTCTTTTACGTCAACACTGTGCGCGAGCCCTGTCCCGTCTCTGATGTCACCGCAAAAAAAGTTGCTGACAGGCCGGTAAGTGTCCCCGGGGGGGATGGAGTGATGGAGTTGATGAAGTGCTGCTGATGATGGGGGCCCATAATGGCTATTTACGTACCTTATAGAAATCTATAAGGCAGCATTTCAGGTATATGAACAACAGAATAAGCATCATAAGCATGTCAACCTGAAACCAACCCTTCAAAACAGAATATCCATCAGGTGACAGTACATAGGTGAAAGCATATATACATTCATATGTAAAGAATGATAAGCAAATACAGCTCAAATGTATTGCGAGTATAAACATTCAAATCCTTTGTACACAACACGACTTGCATGGCAGCATATTAAAAGAGAAGAGGAGAAAACCCCCAGTTTTTACCACTTAATATAGAATATCAGATAGCTTGTAACTCCTTGATACGCAAATTACCAGTGAAGAGAGGCCTTTCTCCTTCAAGACTCTACATTCAATAGGTATGCCATAGAAAGGACCCTGCTTAGAGGATGGCAACTTCAGCAAGGTTGACCACTACGACATACCTCTAGTCTTACCTTACCAATCCAGTCTAAGCCCCTGTTGGAGTATGACCAGTGTGTCTGTGCCAGGCCCAAGAATCTCAGGACCATCCTACAAGGATTTTTTGTTGGGTGGTGTTATGAATAGGTCCTCTTCCGGAGTTCACTAGTTTTGACACCTTCCACCCAACAAAGCATGAGATTTAGTTTGTTCATGGCTGCCCTGTCTCTTGTACCATTTTGTTGAATTTATATATGGCACAGCCATGGAATTGTCTGACTGGATCTGTTTAGGATATCGGATCAGTTGTGTAGCAACAAGAGGATCACTGTTAGCTCCAGGACTTTGGTGTATTCATTTTCTACCACCTCCCCTGTACCTTCCAGGCTGCAATGCTGGCATTGGTTGTTAGGACCTTCTATTGGACAAAAGAAATAAGCAACCTACAGAGAGATGAGTGGATTTCATAAATCAGAAAGGGCATTCCTTATCTTAAACGATGTGTAGAATGTACATCCAGTCTAACAAGTGTGGAGAAATGTTCCATTTTGGCAGTACAGCAAGGTACAGGTATAAAACTGGGCAACAAGAATTGCCCCTCTGGGGGCTATATAAAGGCCACATTCAGCCTCAACACTCTCATGTAAAAATAGTTGACTTTGGCGACACAATTTAATTGAAATTATTCAGTGTACTCAAGACCACATACATCCTCATCTCTGTCACCTACAGTGTCATAACCTTTACCAACAGGTAAGGAATGTCGGTATTCTCTGTCTTTTGACATCTTGGTAAACACCCTGGGTTCCATGGCCAGGTCAAACAGCATGGCAGCAAACAAAAATAGTTCTCTCCTACTACAAAATGAAACCTGTTGTCCAGGGTCAGAAACTCCTCTGTTCCACTGGAGTGTTTTTACCTGAAATCAGCCTGTGTAAAAGTGCTGATTCAGAGGATCAGTTGAGCTGAATAATACCTTTGGCATAGAAACAAAGCTTATTGCTGAACATGATCCAGTTGACCACCCCCTGCCCATGAAGGAGACCACAGAAGGTTGCAGGGGAATAATGTATCTAGGGGACTTGAGCAAACATTTATCTTGTAATCCATTGCACCCTTCCTAGTCCAGATGTCTTGACGTTCACCATCCCCAGTTAAGAAAACCTCAACAAGGGCCCTCACCCACAACTGAAGGGTTTAACTTCACCTTGTTGCACAATGGAGCTCCAAGCTTCTATAGCCTTGGCTATTTAGTCAGGCTTTTTTCCCTTCCACCCCACCCCAGAGATGGATTCAAGGTCTATGTGATTCATGAACATTGCTTTGGTCTGATCAGGATTTGAAAGAACTACCACCCCTTCAAGTCTGTTAGACTCTCCTACTCACCTCTTTCCGGAACCCATGTTGCACCTCGACGCCAATAGCTTTATGCAGATTTCTTTGCCATGCTGAGCGACCCACATGGGTACCAGAAAGAAGCAAGTCCTTCGTCAGGAAGCAACAAGGACCCAAGAAAGTGATTTATGGGTTTTGTTCCTCTTTAAGGTCAGATGAGACATATTCAATTTCCAGATCTGATTGTGCAATGTCATCTGAGTTTTGGCTGGCCCCTCAGAGCTCCTAACTCATGGTAATCACATTCTTCACATTTTGTAGCAAGCAGTATTGAGAAGAACCAAAAGATCTCACCAACTGAGTACCACATCTTGTGGTATGCCTACCCTGTTCTGAGTGAAAAAAATACATTGAAAACAACAAGGACTACCAGAAACACACATGTAGAACTAAGCAATCTAAAGGACTTTCTAAAAAATACAATTCTGTGAAATACTCACCTGTAGAATTGGTATTATACGCATACAGCACGTCCATCTATAATACTTACACATGGGTAATCCTCCGCCAGATGGCGCTGTTCACTGCAGACATGCAAAAACAGGCTCCTCCCGGCCCTTCATATACCCAGGGACCTCCCACAAATCCCCAGCATTGAAAAGCAATGAGAAAAAGAAGCCGGAAGAAACCAACCACCAAACTGGTAATAATAACAATGGTAACAATCACCATACAGGGGATCCAGAACAAGGTGAAACCAGGGTGGGGTGGAGCAGGACGTGCTGTATGCGTATAATACCAATTCTACAGGTGAGTATTTCACAGAATTGTATTATTCTAAGCATACAGCACGTCCTGTTCCATCTATAATACTTACACATGGGACATCCAATAGCAGTGTCCATAAAGTAGGGTGGGATCCCCAACAACATAGGCAGCGGCACGTAGTTCAAACTACAACCGCCTGTAAAACCTTACGGCCAAAGGCAGCATCAGCTGAGGCCCGAACATCAACTTTGTAAAACTTTGAAAAGGTGTGAACAGAAGACCAAGTAGCGGCCTTGCAAACTTGTTCAACAGAGGCCTGTTACTGAAAAGCCCAAGAGGCACCAATAGCACGAGTGGAGTGAGCCGTAAGACGGAACGGGGGAGGCCTCCCCTTAGTAGAATAGGCCTGAATCACAGCCTGACGAATCCATTTACTGATGGTAGACTTGGCGGGAGCCAAACCTTTCCTAGGCCCCGAAGGCACAACAAAGAGAGCATCAGTCTTCCTGAAGGCCTTAGTGACAACCAGGTAATATTTCAAGCACCTGACTTAGTCCAAGGAATGCAGAACCCGCTCCTTGTCGTTGCGAGGATTGGGACACAGAGAAGGAAGAACAATATCCTGGTTCAAATGAAATGCCGAAACCACTTTTGGCAGAAAGTCCGGTTTGAAGCGGAACACCACCTTGTCCTGGTGTCGCTCATAGTATGGAGGCTGAATAGATAGAGCGGCCAGCTCTGACACACGCCTAACCAAAGTAATAGCCACCAAGAAGATAACCTTGAGAGTGAGAACGACCAGAGCAGCCTCTTGAATAGGCTCAAAGGGAGCCCCCTGCAAGGCAGACAAAACCAAATTCAAATCCCAAACAGGGACTGTAGGCTTTCGGGGGGGACGCACGTGAGTGACCCCCTGGAAAAAGGTCTTAATCAGGTGAAGCTGAGCAAAGGTCTTCTGAAAGAAGATAGATAGGGCAGAAACCTGACCCTTCAGAGTACTAAGTTTGAGACCTAAGTCCAAACCATGCTGCAAAAACTCCAGGACCCTAGGGACGGAGAATTCTCGGCAGGGAAGAGACCTGGACTCACGCCAGTCAATGTAGGAACGCCATACTCTATAATAAATAGCAGAGGAAGTCTTTTTTCCTGGCCTGCACCATAGTAGCCACCACAGAGGCAGACAACCCTTTCTCCATCAAGATGGAGGTTTCAGCAGCCAGGCCGTCAAAGCCAGCGTTTGTAAATTGGGATGGCGTAATGATCCTTGGGTTAGCAGATCCGGTAGGCTTGGCAGATCGTACTGATCTACTGCCATTTGAACCACGTCTGCGAACCACACTCTTCTTGGCCACCTGGGGGCCACCAGGATCACAGGTACCCCTTCCAGAGCAATCTTGCGTAGAACCCTCACCAGAAGGGGAAACGGTGGAAACGCATACGGGAGTCGAAACTCCCTCCAAGACATGGACAGGGCATCCGTGGCCATGGCCAGAGGATCCTGAGACAGGGAGACAAAGGCCGGGAGCTTGTGATTGTGACGGGAAGCAAACAGATCCACATCCGGTAGACCCCAACGGTGGCACAGGGAATGGAATACCCTGTTGCAGAGGTACCACTCCCCCTGACGGGACATTCCCCTGCTCAGGGCGTCCGCCAGCAGGTTCTCCGCCCCCGGAATGTAAACAGCCGTAATGCATTGAACATTGGCCTCCGCCCATGTCAGAATCTGAGACACTTCTTGGAGAGCACCCTTGCTCCGGGTCCCTCCCTGATGATTGATGTAGGCAACCGCCGTTCTGTTGTCTGAGCGAACTTGGACCGACAGACCCATCAGGTGTTGGGTCAACCGCTCCAGTACCAACCTGACTGGCCATCATTCCAGAATATTGATGGGCAAATGGGCCTCCTGAGGGCCCCACGTCCCCTGGAAGCGCAGAGACTTCCAGAATCCTCCCCAACCTGACAGACTGGCATCTGTTGTGACCGTCTCCCAGGATGGGGTCAGAAAGGACCTGCCCCTTGTCAAGTTCCCGTGGTCCCACCACCACGCAAGGGACTGTCTGACCGAGGGGGGGAAGCACACAGAACCCGTCCAAGGACGCAGGGTTCTTGTCCCAAACTGACAGAAAGTGAAGCTGCAGAGGTCTCAAGTGGAACTGGGCAAAGGGCACCGCCTCGAAGCTCGCCACCATCAGGCCCACCAACTGCATTCCCTGCCGGATGGAGAACTGTGGATTCGAGAGCAGGAACCTCGCCTGCGCTGTCAGAGCCTCCACCTTCTGTTGAGGAAGGAATATCCTTGACTGAACCGTATCCAGAATCATTCCCAGGAACGGAGTCACCGAGGAGGGGGACAGGGATGACTTGGGGTAATTGATCACCCAGCCGAAGGACTCCAGGGTGGACACTACCAGCCGAGTGTCCAACTCTGCCTGTCACAGAGACCGAGAGGTGATGAGAATATCGTCCAGGTAGGGCAGCACGCGTATGCCCCTTAGCCTTATCAGGGACATCACCCCTGCCAGCACCTTGGTGAACACCCTGAGAGCCAACGTTAGGCCGAATGGCAAGGCCACAAATTGGTAATGCTGATCTTTTAGTGCAAATCTGATAAACCTTTGGTGTCCCGGAAACACCGGGACGTGCAAGTAAGCATCCTTGATGTCTACGGACATCATGAAGTCCCCTGGGCGCAGTGAGCCAATGGCCGAGTGCAGAGTTTCCATGCGAAAGTGCTTGTTCTTGACAAATTTGTTGAGGATTTTTAAATCCAGAATGGGCCTGACTGACCCATCCTTCTTGGGTACTGTGAAAAGGTTTGAGTAGAACCCTGTGTCCCTGTCGCCAGGGGGAACCTTGCAAATGACCCCTAGGTCCATGAGACCCTGTACGGCCAGCAACAAGACCTGAGCTGAGGCAGGGTCTTGAGGGATTCGAGACCCAATGAACCTGGTGGGGGGCTGTACAGCAAATTCTATCTTGTAGCCGGAGGACACTACCTCCTGAATCCACGTGGCGCCGCCAGACGTGCTCGAAGTGCTGTAGACGTCCCCCCACCCTGACGGGTGAGGGGCCCCCTCATGCCTGGGGGGCCTTGGGAGGGGCTTTGGGTTTGGTTCCCCAGGAGGAACCTGAATAGCGTCCTCTGTTCCTGTTCCAGGAATCAGCGTGGGCCCCTGCGAAGGATGCCCCTCTACCCTGCTTGGCCCCCCGATAGGGGGTTGACAGGGAGCCTTGGCCACGAAAGGGCCGAATCTGTCGCCTGCGCTGGGGTAACTTGCCTCCCTTGGCAAAGAGGTCTAATCTATCCCCAAACAAGCGCAGCCCTTTAAATGGCAGCCCCGTGAGGGCTTTCTTGGCGGCATTGTCTGCGGCCCACTGGCGCAACCAGACCACGCGGCGTATAGCAACCACCAGGGCAGATGACCTGGCACACATCTTAATGGCATCGTCCGATGCAGACAGGATAAAGTTCACAAACGCATCACAGCTGGACAGAGCATTGACAGTATCAGGAGGCAACTCATCTGTGCCATCGAGAGCACTCCTAACCACGGCCCTGAGCGCTACCGCCGTAATGGCTAAGGCGCAAACCGGGCGCAGAGTCGCTCCCCCAAATGCAAAGGCATGACATGCCAGTTGGTCAACACGCCGGTCCTCAGAGTCCCATAGCGTAGTAGTGTCAGGGGAGTGCATAATAGAGGTGTTGGACAACCCTAGAATAGGAGCATCGACCTCGGGTGGCGATGACCAGCACTTAACCAAGTCAGCAGGGAAAGGATATTTCCTATCCACGCTCTTAGGGACCCCGTGAAGTCTGCTGGGATGTTCCCATTCTTTAAGCACGAGGCTATTTAAATGGGTCTGCTCGGGGAACTCCAAGTGAGCTTTAGCAGTATGGAAAAGATCACCCCTTTGACGGGGGGCCGCAGCAGGGGGAGAGAGGGACAGAACCTCAAAGATCTGAACCAGCAGTCTATCGACATCATCCGAGGACCAATGCTCGGAGCCAGACTCTTCCTGACCCCTGGACGCATCGTCATATGATCCTGAGTAAGAGAACAGTTCCCCTTCGTCCGAGGGGATATGGGCATAGGAATGCAACAAATCATCAGGTTCTACAGGGAAGAGGGTCGATTCAGGGTTCAAGTGCCGCCTCTTGGCGGTGGCTTTACATGCTAGGGAATTAGCAAGTAAGTTTTCAACACTAGCCAGCCTCTTGGCCAGATCAGGATGAGAATCCTCACTGGTATTGGGGGCTAGACTCAGGCTTGGGGGAGTAGGTGAAGTGCGGCGGGGTGCAGGCCCTGCCTCAGATGAGACGGGAAGCACCGATAGCGCCTGCTGTGCACAAGGAACGCAGACCCGTGCATTGTCACCACTGCTAGGTAAGACCCCACAAGCTACACACAGCCGGGCTTGTCCCGAAGGAACCCCGTTCACAATATCCTGAGATGCCTCCATATGGTGATTTATTCGGCACAATTTGCCAGTAGGGATTGACGCTGTAAGCTACCCTGGATGCCCCAATAACCCGCTGGGAAGTGGGAGTAAGTTTATATGGTCGCGACCGGGAGCTATGCTGGGCCGGCAGAAGCCACTTGAATCCGCGGTCTGAAAGACATAAGGGGAAACGGGATGTCAGAGCCATGCGCAATGGTGGATGAGAGTAAAGAAAAGTCGCCCGTGAGGGCACTTACATACAGAGAGGAGGGAACGATTTTCGCCACACGCGCGGGAGAAGAAAATGGTGCCGGAGAACCTCAGGGGGCGGGCCTGAACCGATCGTGACGCGTAGCGCGCCAAGCCGAAACCACGCCCCTCTTCGAGTGAGCGCGAAGCTCGTAAGGCAACCAGCCAATGGTGGTACAGACAGGAGAAGTAAAAGGCAGACGGCCTATTAAAAATACAACTCTGTGAAGTACTCACCTGTAGAGTTGATATTATATGCATACAGCACGTCCTGCTCCAGTAGTAGTAATAACATGTGGGTAATCCTCCGCCTCCGGCGCCGTGCACTGCAGACATGTAGAAGACAAGCTCCTCCCGGCCCTACATATACCGAGGGACCTCCCACAAATCCCCAGCATTGAAAAGCAGTGAGAAAGAGAGGCCAGGAGAAACTGGCAAAAATATCAAAGATAACAATCACCAACAGGGGATCCAGAACAAGGTGAAAACAGGGTGGGTGGAGCAGGACGTGCTGTATGCATATAATATCAACTCTACAGGTGAGTACTTCACAGAGTTGTATTATTCTAAGCATACAGCACGTCCTGCTCCAGTAGTAGTAATAACATGTGGGACATCCAAAAGCAGTGTCCATAAAGAAGGGTTGGATCCCCAACAGAAGGCAACAGCAAGCAGTCTAAACTACTGCCGCCTGCAGAACCTTGCGGCCAAACACAGCGTCAGCTGAGGCCCGAACATCAACCTTGTAAAACTTTGTAAAGGTATGTACAGAAGACCAAGTAGCGGCCTTGCAAACTTGCTCCACAGAGGCCTGGTGCTGAAAAGCCCAAGAAGCCCCAACAGCTCTAGTAGAATGAGCAGTAAGACGAAAGGGGGGAGTCTTCCTCTTAGTAGTATAGGCTTGAACAACAGCCTGACGAATCCATTTACTGATGGTAGACTTGGCGGGAGCCAAACCCTTCCTAGGCCCATGAGGCACAACGAAGAGAGCATCCGTCTTTCTAAAGGCCTGAGTGCTAACCAGGTAAGACTTGACACACCTGACCACATCCAAGGAATGCAAAACCCTTTCCTTAGGGTTACTAGGATTAGGGCACAAGGAAAGAAGTACAATATCTTGATTCAAATGAAATGCAGACACAACCTTAGGCAGGAAGTCTGGCTTGAAGCGAAACACCACCTTATCCCGGTGTCTCTCAAAGTAGGGAGGCTGAATAGACAAAGCAGCCAACTCAGACACGCGTCTAACCGAAGTGATAGCTACCAGGAAGACAACCTTGAGCGTGAGCACAGCGACAGCGGCCTCATGAATAGGCTCAAAAGGAGCCCCCTGCAGGGCCGACAAAACCAAGTTCAGATCCCAAACAGGAACCATAGGTTTCCGAGGAGGACGCACATGAGTGACCCCCTGAAAGAAGGTCTTGATAAGAGGGTGCTGGGCAAAGGTCTTCTGAAAGAAGATAGACAGGGCCGAAACCTGGCCCTTCAAGGTACTAAGCTTAAGACCTAAGTCTAGACCATGTTGTAAAAACTCCAGCACCCTGGATACCTGGATTCACACCAGTCAATGTAAGAATGCTATACTCTATAATAGATGGTGGCAGAAGTCTTCTTCCTGGCTTGCACCATAGTAGCCACAACAGATGCAGACAAACCCTTTTCCATCAAGATGGAGGTTTCAATAGCCAAGCCGTCAAAGCCAGAGTGAGTAAATTGGGATGGCGTATAGACCCTTGAGTCAGAAGGTCTGGCAACCTTGGCAGATCGTACTGATCTACTGCCATTTGACCACATCTGCGAACCACACTCTTCTTGGCCACCTTGGGGCCACCAGAATCGCGGGTACCCCTTCCAGAGCGATCTTGCGCAGCACTCTGCCCAGAAGGGGAATTGGTGGAAACACATACAGGAGCCGAAACTCCCTCCAAGACATTGACAGGGCATCCGTGGCCAGAGCCAGAGGATCCTGAGACAGGGATACAAAGCTTGGTAGCTTGTGATTGTGACGTGACGCAAAGAGATCCACGTCTGGCACACCCCAACGGTGACACAGGGACTTAAATACCCTGTCGCAGAGGGACCATGCCCCCTGACGGGACGACCCCCTGCTCAAAGCATCTGCTAGCAGATTCTCCGCCCCCGGAATGTAGACAGCCGAGATGCATTGTACATTGGTCTCTGCCCATGTTAGAATCAGAGACACCTCCTGGAGAGCACCCTTGCTCCGGGTTCCTCCCTGATGATTGATGTAGGCAACCGCCGTCCTGTTGTCTGAGCGTACCTGAACCACCAGACCCTGCAGGTGCTGGGTCAATCATTCCAGCACCAATCGGACCGCCCTGAGTTCCAGGACATTGATAGGAAGATGGGCCTCCTGAGGGCCCCACCTCCCCTGGAAGCGCAGGGACTTCCAGAATCCCCCCAGCCCGAAAGACTGGCATCCGTTGTGATCGTCTCCCAAGAGGGAGCTAGGAAGGATCTGCCCCTTGTCAAGTTCCTGTGGTCCAACCACCATGCAAGGGATTGCCTGACCGAGGGGGGAATCACCCAGCTGTCGTCCAAGGATGCTGGGTCCTTGTTCCATACTGACAGAAGGTGAAGCTGCAGAGTTCTCAGATGAAACTGGGCAAAGGGCACCGCCTCGAAGCTTGCCACCATCGAGCCCACCAACTGCATTCCCTGCCGGATGGAGGGATGAGGGTTCGCGAGCAGGGATCTCGCCTGGGTTGTCAAAGCTTCCACCTTCTGCGGAGGAAGGAATATCCTTGACTGAACCGAGTCCAGAATCATCCCCAGAAACGGGGTCACTGAGGAGGGGGACAGAGAGGACCTTGGGTAATTGATCACCCAGCCGAAGGACTCCAGGGTGGACACCACCAACCGAGTGTCCAGCTCTGCCTGCCGCAGAGACCGAGAGGTGATGAGTATATCGTCCAGGTAGGGCAACACGTGTATGCCCTTTAGTCTTAAGAGAGACATCACCCCTTGGTGAAGACCCTGGGAGCCGACGTAAGGCCGAATGGCAGGGCCACAAACTGATAATGCTGATCCAACAGTGCAAATCTGAGGAACCTTTGGTGCCCTGGGAACACCGGAACGTGCAGGTAAGTGTCCTTGATGTCCACAGATGTCATGAAGTCCCCTGGACGCAGCGAGGCAATGGCCGAGCGCAGAGTTTCCATACGAAAATGCCTGCTTCTGACAAACTTGTTTAGGATTTTCAAATCCAGAATGGGTCTGACTGACCCGTCCTTTTTGGGCACCGTGAACAGGTTGGAATAAAACCCCATGCCCCTGTCTCTTAAAGGGACCTTGCAGATGACCCCAAGCTCCAGAAGGTCCTGCACAGCCAGCATCAAGACTCGACAGCATCAAGGGTGTGCCCAGAAAGTGCTGTGCAAGGAATGTATATGCAATATATGTGCATGGGTATATAGTCTAAACACTCACTGGCTTTAGCAAATGACACAATGCAATCATATGGTATAAAAGAATAAATACATCACCATAATTTATAGCATGAGCCAGAGCCCGCCGACCCCCCCACCGATCTAGACAGCCGCCGACGCGTTGCGTGGATACGCCACTTCACCATGACGGGACCATTTATACCATATGTGTCATTTGCTAAAGCCAGTGAGTGTTTAGACCATATACCCATGCACATATATTGCATATACATTCCTTGCACAGCACTTTCTGGGCACACCATGTCCTACACTCAGCACTCTTGTAGACACAGTTTGCACATAGGTTTTTAGGCCAATTTTCGGCATTGATATGTTAATGTGTTATAGACACTATATTTTGGTACAATATTTTGTTTAATCTACACTCACTGGCCAGGTGAAAAATTCTTATATTTCTATATTATCAGATATACAACAACACACATGCAATATGTGATAATTTATCAAATATATTATTCATAATAGAGCTCCCCTTTTTGCCTTGCCCAAGTCCCTCCACCTTCTTTGTATTGTGTATATGTTTTTTAACTATGTAGTGTCCTTTTGGTCTATTGTTGAATTTAATACATTTAGTGACAGTTTTTTTATAATTGATTGCTCTGTATTATTTATTCAGGGTGAGTGCGGATAATTCTTGGTGCATGTATGGGATATAACAGAGTGTCCCTCTAATTCTTCTTGTCACCTTTGGCAAAGATATCTAACCTTTCTCCAAACAGGCGCAGCCCTTTAAATGAAAGCCCCGTAAGGGCCTTCTTGGCTACGTTGTCCGCAGCCCACTGGCGTAACCAGATTGCGCGGCGTATGGCCACCACCAAAGCAGAAGATCTAGTGCTCAGCTTAATAGCATCGTCCGATGCAGATAGGATATAATTCACAAAGGTCTCACAGGTGGCCAGAGCGTTGGCGGCTCAGAGGGCAAGTCATCCGCCCCTTCCAGGGCAGTCTTAACCACCGTCCTGAGCGCCACCGCCGTGATGGCTAAGGCGCAAATCGGGCGGAGCGACGCTCCCCCAAATGCAAAGGCATGACGTGCCAATTGATCAACTCGCCGATCCTCTAAATCCTGCAGCGTAGTAGTGTCAGGGGAGTGCATAAGTTGATCAAAAGGCATGACGTGCCAATTGATCAACTCGCCGATCCTCTAAATCCTGCAGCGTAGTAGTGTCAGGGGAGTGCATAATAGACGTGTTGGACAGACTCAGAATCGGGGCATCGACCTCGGGTGGCGATGTCCAACACTTAACCAGATCGGCAGGAAATGGATACTTCTTATCCACAGCTTTAGGAATCCCCTGGAGTTTGCTGGGATGTTCCCATTCTTTCAGCACTAGGCTATTAAAATGAGTTTGTTCAGGAAACTCCAACCGCACCCTAGCGGTATGAAACAGATCACCCCTTTGCTGAGGGGCTGCGGGAGGGGGAGAGAGGGATAACACATCAAAGATCTGAGACAGCAGTCTATCAATGTCGTCCTGGGACCAATGATCAGAACCAGACTCCTCCTGACTCCTGGACTCGTCCTTGTAGGATCCTGAGTCAGAGAGCAGTTCCCCTTCCTCTGATGGGGACTGAGCATAGGAAAGCAGTAAATCATCAGATTCTACAGGGAGAATAGTAGCTTCAGGATTCAAATGACGCCTCTTGGCAGTAGCCTTGCGCGCCAAGGAGCCAGCGATGAAGCTTTTCACACTAGCCAATCTAGAGGCCAAATCAGCGTGAGAATCCCCACTAGTATTGGGGGTTAGGCTCAAGCTTGGGGGAGTAGGGGAAGTAAGGCGAGGTGCGGGCCCGGCCTCGGAAGAGATGGGGAGACCGGCTAGCGCCTGTTGGGCACAAGGTACGCAGACCCGTGCATTGTCACCGCTGCTAGGTAAAACCCCACAAGCTGCACACAGACGGGCTTGTCCCGGGGGGGACCCCGTTCACAATATCCTGGGATGCCTCCATATGGTGATTATTAAATTCAATATGCCAGTAGGGATTGACACTTTAAGCAACCCTGGATGCCCCAATAACCCGCTGGGAAGAGGGAGTAATTTCGGAAAAATGGTCTGGACCGGACGCTACGTCGGGCCGGGAGAAGCCACCGAGGACCGCTGTCTGAAAGACACAAGGGGAATAGGGATGTCAGAGCCGAGCGCGAAGAAGCAAGCTAGGGAAAAGATCGCCCATGAGGGCACTTACAGGTCTGCGAGGGGAGGACCATCTTCACCACGCACATGCGAGAAGGAAATGGCGCCCAGCGAACCTCGAAGGGCGGGCCAGAGCGGGTGATGGCGCGGAACGCGCCAGACCAAACCACGCCCCCCCCCGGAGAGCGCGAAGCTAGAAGGCGCGCAGCCAATCAGGAGAGAATAGTAGATACGTCAGCATCACTTCAGAGAAGTCTGACAGAGTGAGTAAGGAGATTGAAAAACGCCGTAGCTTCCCCGAACAGTGCTGCTGTATGCCCCATAGAGAACAGTAAAACGATGCGGTTAGTTGAAAAACTAAAAAGTGAAACGCGCTCTGACACCCGGTAGTGGTAAAGCCATCTATAGTGTAATAAAGGCAAGGATGGGCCATCAAACACATAACCCCCCCCCTTTTTCCCCCCTCTAACGGGGGAGTCTGGGGAGGAAGGTGACCCGAATAGAGGGTTCACCGTTAGATGGGACATGGGGGCACTGGTGCGGGAGGGGCATCCACTGAAGGCTCACCATTCGCCTTAACCGCCTACCCTATGGAGGGGGATTGCGGTGGAGACTAGCTACGATAAGGCTAAGAAGGGAAGGAGGGAAGAAGGAGACGCCAGGGCGTCCGCGATCCGCTGCCGTACTTGCGGCAGAAGGCTGAATACTAGTGTGCTTAAACAGTAAGGTAAGAGCGCGGCTCTGATCCCCAATCCCAGTGAAACACAGTTAAGCCATAAGCGTGTAAGTATACACTAAGGCCGCTATAGACACAACCCCCCCATCTTTTCCCCCTGACTAAGGAGGGAACGAGGGAGGAAGGCGACCCGTTAACATAGGGTCCACCGCTACATGGGGCGTGAGGCAATGATGCGGGAGGGGCATCCCCTGAAGGCTCACCATCAGCCTTGACCGCCTACCCTATGGTGGGGGATTGCGGTGGAGCGTTGCTCCGTAAGCACACCTGGTGCTACCTACCTTCACCCGACCAGCGCAACCCAGGCTGGGAGGCACATCTTGTCGAAGAGGACGGGTGGGAATAGTCTCACAGGGCTGCAATAGCCCCGCTCACCTGCGAGAGAGTGATACTTCATGTCTTCGCAGTCAGCACTGCAGAGAAATCTGGGGATTTGTGGGAGGTCCCTGGGTATATGAAGGGCCGGGAGGAGCCTGTTTTTGCATGTCTGCAGTGAACAGCGCCATCTGGCGGAGGGTTACCCATGTGTAAGTATTATAGATGGAGCAGGACGTGCTGTATGCTTAGAATACAGGATTTTAAACACTAATCGCAAGCAGCAGAATTTTTCCTTCATCTTTTGTGATTTTTGTTGCTGGCTACAGGCAGTAGGCAGATGCAGACAACTGGGATGTCCCAAGCAGTAATACATAGGATGGGTATGTAACAGATTCAATTAACCTTTGCCCACTGAATGCCAAAAATGGATGGCAACTGTTATTTTCTTTTAATTCTTCTAATGCAGGATCAGCTGAAGTCATGCTGTCAACCTTGTAACAGTATGGACAGAGGAGCAAGTAGCTGGTCTCTAGACCTGCTCCACAGACTCTTAATGACGCAGTGCTAAATCCTCAGTGGTCTCCTGAGACCTGTGGGCAAGCACACCAAACAATGCTGCAAAATTCTAATCCACATCAAGGACCTCATTCCATAGGAATGAGAAAAAAGCAATTCTGTGAGTATTCACCTGTATACCAATATATATATATATATATATATATATATATATATATATATATATATATATATTGTAAGCGGGCAAACAATCAGCAGTGACGGACAACGGATTTGAACGGCAAAAACGTTTTTTATTGAGCAAAGTTCAGTAGATAGTCCAAAAGATTGCAGCATAAATGCAGTAAGCAAAAAGGGTTACTTCACCAACCAAATAGTCCTGGGCTGGGTACTCCAGCAAGCTGATCAGTTCCAGTCCACTTTACAGGGCGTATCAGCCCTCTGCTCAATGTCCAGTGCTATCCTTCACCACGGTGCAGCTCAGCCTGGGCTCACTCCAACAGGCTGGTCATAGACAAAGGAAAGGCCGTGTGCTCTCTTCTTATACAGGCTTCTCCTGTAAATCAGAGTGCACACTTGTGGAGGGCCTTAGAACATGTAACAACCCGTTAGGGAATTGGGGAAGTGACCTGGGTCCTGAAAACCAGGCCCGGATGGTGCTTTATACAGCCAAGCAGGGGAGAAATAGACATTTTGATACAATTTACCACTATATATATATATATATATATATATATATATATATATATGAATAACGATAACAAGGGTGGGTAGAAGCAAGCCGTGCCGTGCAAGAACAAAAACAATTATACAGGTGAGTACTCACAGAATTGCTTTTTTCTTTATTGCATGGCACGGCCTGCTTCGGTATTCATAACAGTTGGGACATCCAAAAGCAGTGTCCAAAAGTAGGGTGGGATCCCCAATAAGCAACAGCCGGCAGTTCAAGTCACTACCGCCTGAAGCACCTTGCTGCCAAAAGCAGCATCCACTGAGGCCTTAACATCAACCTTGTAAAACTTGGAAAAAGTATAAACAGAAGACCAAGTAGCGGCCTTGCAAACTTGTTCAACAGAAGTTTGGTGCTGAAAAGCCCAAGAAGCACCAATAGCACAAGTGGAATGAGCAGTAATTCTAAAGGGAGGTTCCTTCCCCTTAGCAGAATAGACTTGAACCATCGCCTGACGGATCCACTTGCTGATAGTGGATTTAGCTGGAGGCGAACCCTTCCTAGGTCCAGAAGTGAGAACAAAAAGAGCATCAGATTTCATGAAAGGCTCAGTAGCGACCAAATAAAACTTCAGAGCCCTGACCACATCCAGAGAATGCAGTGTCCGCTCCGTGGAATTAGCAGGATTAGTACACAATGAAGGCAAGACAATGTCCTGATTGAGATGAAAGGCAGACACCACCTTAGGCAAGAAATCTGGCTTAAGCCGAAACGCCCCTCAAAATAAGGAGGTTTGATGGAAAGCGCCGCCAGCTCAGAAACTCGCCTTACAGAAGTGATAGCCACCAAAAAGGCTACCTTAAGAGTCAGAATGGGCAAAGCAGCCCCACAGATCAAAGGGAGGACCCTGCAGAGCAGACAACACCAGATTGAAGTCCCAGAATGGTAGCATAGGCTTACGAGGTGGACGCACATGAGTAACACCCTGGGAAAAAAGTTTTAACCAACCGGTGGTTGGCAAAGGATCTTTGGAAAAAAAAATTGCCAGAGCTGAAACATAGCCATTGAGGGTACTCAGTTGAAGGCCAGAATCCAAACCATGTTGCAAAAATTCCAGAATCCTGGGAATGGAAAAAACCCGACAGGGAAGAGACTTAGGCCCTTATTCATCAAGCGATAGCGCCAGGTAGTGTCTGACGAGCGCCAGGTAGCGGCAGCTAACGGCGACTACCGACTCAAGTACGCCCGGCGGCGGTCACAATGACGCATTTATCAAGCAAAATGAGGCTAGCGCCGGCGAGAGCGACGGCTAGCGCGGCATTCATCATGAAGCCGCCTGGACCGAACAGCGCCGCTGCAAATTCCCTCACAGCGCCAGGTATGAGCTGTCGCTCCCTGGCGATGTCCAATGCATTTCAATGGAGCAATCTATAATTATTCATAATTAATTGGTAATAATTTTTTTTTTTTTTTTTTTTTTTAATGTCAAAAAATCGGAGACCACTTCTGCAATGTTAGGATTTATTTTTAAGTCAAAAAAAAATTTAAAAAAATATGTGCAGAATTGATCTAACAGGTCTGAGATTAATGTATTCATATTACAAAATGATTCTAAAAACATGTATAATGTTACATTCAAAAAATATGGTTGTTTAGGGGTTAAAAACTAGTTAATACACATTGCCGCCAGCGCTCTGGGGTTTAAACAAGGAATGGACAGCGACAGCACATTCGGAGCGTGATTTGTTGATGAATATGAAGCTAGCCGTTCGCTCTGGCCATTCGTTGTCAGGCGCTCACATACAACGCTGGACCTGTGAAACAGCGACCCCCCAGCCCGTATTCAACATTACCGCACACCGACTGAGTCGCTGTCATCAAGCTAATGCCGGCCAAGCACAGCGAATACTGGCTGGCGCTGAAAAAATCACGCTACAGTCGCTCATCTGTCGCTACCTGGCGCTATTGATGAATCGGCCTCTTAGACTCACACCAGGCAATGTAAGCATGCCAGACCCTGTAATAGATAAAGGACGAGGACTTCCTAGCCCGAATCATGGTATCCACAACAGAGGCAGGCAACCCCTTCTCTGTCAAGATGTAGGTTTCAGCAGCCAAGCCGTTAAAGCCAGCGTTTGTAAATTGGGATGGCGTAGCCGTCCCTGAGTGAGAAGATCTGGATCCCTGGGTAAGATGTACTGGTCTACTGCCAACTGCACGACATCTGCGAACCACACCCTTCTTGGCCAAAAGGGGGCCACCACAATGGCTGACACCCCCACCTGAGCAATCTTGCGCATGACCCTGCCCAGTAGAGGGAACGGAGGGAACACATAGGGAAGCCAAAAATCCATCCAAGGCATTGCCAGTGCATCCGTGGCGAAGGCCAGAGGATCCTGTGACAGAGAGACATGACTGGGAAGTTTGTGATTGTGACAAACAGGTCCACATCCGGCTGACCCCAGCAGTGACACAGGGAGAGAAACACCTGGTAGTTGAGGGGCCATTCCCCCAGACGAGACGCCCCCTGCTAAGGGAGTCCGCCACCTGGTTCTTCACCGCTGGAATGTATACCGCTGAGATGCAGGGGACATTCTGTACCGCCCAAGACAGTATCAGAGACACTTCCTTGAAGGCTCGCTTGCTCCGAGTCCCTCCCTAATGGTTGATGTAGGCAACTGCCGTCTGGTCGTCTGAGCGGATCTGAACAGCCCGACCCCAAAGGTGTGTGGTCAGGTGGGACAGAACCAACCTGATCGCCCTCAGTTCCAGGATATTGATGGGAGCCTCCTGGGGGCCCCAACAACCCTGGAACTGTAGGGACTTCCAAAAACCTCCCCAGCCCGTCAGGCTGGCATCCGTGGTGACAGTCTCCCAGTACGGGGGCAGGAAGGTCGTGCCCACCAGAAGATTCCTTGAGTCCAGCCACCACGAAAGGGACTGCCTGGCCAGGGGAGACAGAGCAAATTCCTGATCCAGGGACAAGGGGTCCCGATACCAGGTGCAACTGAAGAGGTCTCATGTGAAACTGAGCAAAGGGGACCGCCTCGAAGCATGACACCATCAGGCCCACCAACTGCATTCCCAGATGAATTGAGGGATGAGGACGCAAGAGCAGAGCCCGTGCCTGCTTCTGAAGGCCCTCCACCTTCTGCTGAGGAAGGAACAACTTGACCTGAGTGGTATCCAGAGTCATGCCCAGAAAGGACCTCACCAAGGACGGGGACAGTGAAGACTTGGGGAAATTGATCACCCAGTCGAAGGACTCCAGAGTGGAGATCATCACCTGGGTGTCCCGTTCGGCCTGATGAAAGGACTGAGCCACAATGAGGATGTCCTCCAGGTAGGGAAGGATGCAAATGCCCCGGGTTCGCAGCAGAGCCATCACTCCCGCCAGCACCTTGGTGAACACCCGAGGCGCCGAGGTGATACCAAACGGTAAGGCCACAAACTGGTAATGCTGATCCTCCAACACGAACCTCAGAAATCTCTGATGCCCTGGGAAGATAGGTACATGAAGATAAGCATCCTTGATGTCCACGGGGGTCATGAAGTCGCCCGGGCGAAGGGTACCGACAGCAGAGCGTAGCGTCTCCAAGCGAAAATGTTTGAATCTGACAAACTTGTTGAGGCCCTTCAAGTCCAGGATGGGCCTCAGAGAGCCGTCCTTTTTGGGGACCGTGAAGAGATTGGAATAGTACCCCTGACCCTTTTCTTGATGGGGCACCTGACAAATGACCCCTGACTCCAGCAGGCATTGAACCGCCAAAAGTAACCCTTGAGCTGACAGGGGGCTTAAAGACATCCGGGATCTGATGAATCTTGGGGGCGGCCAGGCTGCAAACTCTATCTTGTAACCGGAGGACACCACCTCCTGAATCCACCGGTCTGAAACGTTTAGCCTCCAGACATGAGCAAAGAGCCGAAGCCGTCCCCCCACCCGGATGGGTGAGGGCGCTCCCTCATGCCTGGGGGGCCTTGGGAGGAGGTTTGGGCTTGGAACCCCAGAAGAGACCGGTACGTCCACGGGATCTGCCACGTCCCCAAGACTCTCTGCGGCTGCCTGAGAAGAGGGAGCCACGACCTCCTCTGGAAGAACGAAAGGAGGGAAGGGGGACGGAGGACCCCCAAAAAGGTCGGCGCTGCCTCCTACGCTGAGGCAGCCTGCCATCCTTGGGCAGAACATCAAGATGCTCACCAAAGAGCCGCAGCCCTGCAAAGGGGGGCCCAGTGAGAGCCTTCTTAGCAGCAGCAGCAGCTGCCCACTGACATAACCAAACAGAGCGGCGCATAGCCACCAAAAGTGCAGAGGTCCTACCGCCCAGCCTCACAGCATCATCCATGGCAGTAAGGATAAATGCAACAAAATCAGAGCAAAGCAAGAGGGCCCTATAATCCTCCCTCCTCTTACCAGCCATAGCGCCATCACATAGACGCTTGAGCAGTTTCTTAAGGGCAATAGCAGTAATGGCAGCAGCACAGGCCGGGCGCAGTCCAGCCCCCACACAAGTAAAGGCATGGCAGGCCAGCTGACCTATGCGCCGGTCCTCGCTGTCCTTCAAAGTGGTAGTGTCAGGAGACACTGGTAGTGTCAGGAGTACCATAGAAGTAAAATGGCCCTGCTCAGGGAACTCCAGACGCTGTTTACCAGGACGAAAAAGCTCACCCTGCTTTCTCTTAGCCACCTCAGGGGGGCAATGTGCAAGATTTCAAAAATTTGTGACAGCAGATTGTCAGTGTCCTCAGGGTACCATGATTCCTCCCCGGACGCAGACCCAGGGTCACTAATGCAACCCTCCTGCTGGTCCCCAGAGGAGTCAGAGTCCTGTAACAATTCCCCTTCCTCTAGGGAATAAAGTCCCCCAGTGGCATCAAGCTCCTCATACTCCTCAGTGGAGCGTGAGGGAGTGGAAGTCAGGTGCCGCTTCTTGCCCGAGGCCTTCCTAGGAATAGGCCCGGCAAGCTGCTTCTCAATGTTGGCCACACGAAGTGCCAGATCAGACTGTGAACCCCTGCTAGCATCCCCCTCACTGGGAGGTAATTGCAGCAGTGGGGGGGTAGGTTATGCCGAAGGGGGCACAGAACTGGGAAGCGATGCAGGCAAACCAAGCTGGAGCGCAAGGACACTTTGAGCGCACGGCACGCACACCGTGACATCATTGCTGATAGGGGATACCCTGCACATGGAACACAGCCGGGATTGCCCCGAAGGACCCCCGAGCACGCTATCCCCAGAAGCCTCCATATGGTGATTAACACAGGTGCAATAGGCCAGCGCTGGGTAGAGGCTAATACAAAAGCCACCCGGGATGCCCTCCCACAGAATGCCCCCAGATAAGCAAAACTGGGTGGGGGGATGAGGGGGAGGAAGGAGTAGAGCCGGGAGAAACCACAACCCACTGGTATCCCGTCTAAAAGACATAAGTAAAACGACACATGAGCATCCCGCAGCACATGCCCAACGAGACCAATAAGAAAAAAACCCCAAGGGGGACTCACGGACCAAGGACACCGCAGGGTCACCAAGGCACAGACTGCAGGATGAAGCAACACAGTGAAGGAAACAGTGCTGCAGCCCAGAAGGGAGAAATCCAGACGCGCAGCTAATCCAAAATGGCGCTGGCAGAATTACCTCAAGGGGCGGGCCGCGGGGGGACGACGCGATACGCGTCATCCCCCCGCCCGCGCCCCCGAAGAGCACGAAAACAGCGCCATGACAGAGCAAAAACGCCACAGGTTATAGCGCCCACAGCCGCAGAGTACAGTACAAAGCGGCGGGGGGGGGCTAAAAACACCCCAAAACACACTGTAAACGCCAAAAACACAACAAACACCACTCGCCGCTACCACCCCCCCCCCCCACCCCAAACAAAGTCAGAGAGGGGGAGGGGGGGGAGAGACGAGAAGCCAGCGGCGAGTATCCAGGCCAGGAGGGGGGGGGGTGTGGGACTCCTGAAGGAAAAGAAGGGGACACAGCTCCAAAACACTCACCCCCTCAGAAGCCAGGACAGGAACTCCACATCCCTAGTAGGCTCACCATAAAGCCTATGGCCGGCTACCCTTTGTGACACAGGGTCTGCGGCTTGGAGCAGCGCTCCAGGAGCACTTGAGCCTAGTGCTCTTCTATCCTCACCCGATCTGTCAGCCAAGGCTGGGAGGCAGTGAGGGTCCAGAAACGGGTGGAAATAGACTTGCAGGGCCGCAGGCTTAGTTGCCCCGCTCACCTGTGCAAGAGAGAGAGCCATCTTCTAACTTCGCAGTTTCACTGCAGAGGAAACACTAGGAACTCTATAGTTGATCCCCCTTTTTATAGGGGGCCGGGAGATGCCACAGCTTTCTGCAGTACCACTGCGCCACCTTGTGGCGGAATAACCCAACTGTTATGAATACTGAAGCAGGCCGTGCCATGCAATAAAGAAACAAAGCATACAGATCATTCCATTTATGATAGGTATGCTGGCCAGAGATTCCTATTCATCACATATAAGGTACACTGTGGGAAGATACAGGTCAGAAGCTGCTTGCCAGATGGAGCTCCTGGACTGGCCATCTGGTAGCCATGACAGGCCAGCACACTGCATAGGTGTGTAGGTAGACTCCTGGGAAGCAGAAAGGGAAATAGATCTAGATGGGGTAACTATCTGGGGACTCCAGAGGAACACAGTTCCTGTGCTTCCCAGTCTACTACCCAGTGAAAGCTCTGTCTGGGAGATCTAAGACCACACTGTCACCTGAAGTACACAATAGCAACCGTCTGCCTTCAGGTTATACAGGTAGATCTTGTAATCACGCACCTTCAAGTCCAGGGCCACCAGCACTATTTGCATCACATGCACCCCTGTCCATTGCCGTCAATGTGCAGGAGGGTGCATGTTCGGGAAAGCGCCCAGTGGCCGGTGGAGGTGTCAAGAAAATGGAGGAGGCTGATTGCTGCAGGATCAACCCTGGATTCGGGGGGAAGACAAGTGTCTTATTTCATGTATTACACATGCTTTAGTACTAATAGGAGAGGGTAGTTTGATATTTTAAACCGACTTGAGTGGTCCTTTAAAGTGGACCAACACCCTGGGGTGATCGGCCCGGGAATCTATAAGATTCCCGAGATCGGGATGTCCCGCGGTGAGGAACCCCCCCGAAAACCCCCCAAAAACTCACCTCCTCGGCGCCCGCGCTGGCCGTTTGTGAATGGCCGGCGCGGGCGCTGTCAGAGGGACGTGCGGGAGGCGGCGGCGGACGCGCTGGCTTGTCCGTCGCTGTCAGCGCTTGTCCGTCGCTGTCACCCGGCCACGTGGGAGCGTTTTGAGGTGAGTATTGGGGTGTTTCTGGGGGGTTTTACACAGCGGGGCACCCCTAATCGGGGTGCCCCCCTGAAGTGGACCAAAACCCAGGATAGTCAAAATCCTGGGTGTTGGTCCACTTTAAGTCCTCAGATCATCCTGCCAACCACAAAGTATACTCACAAGAAGCAGTGCTACAGTATTTTGAGCTGTAGAACTGGTAGGACCACTAAAACAGGTTATCTGCTACAATGATGGATGTCACTTATGGTCCTAGCAGCACCAGGGCTGCCGAGAATACAGTTTCCACCAGGATAAAAGGACTGACACCATGGACCAGGTGATAACTCTTTATAATCAGCATTGGGGAGGGTCAGTTGTTTGCTTACAATACAACAAACCCTCTTCACACAATCAGTGTTTTGGTTCTTCTGTAGTATGGCTTGACCAATTTACTAAAGACCCTCTTGTCCCAGCGGTCAGGCCAACATTAAGCCCTAGTTACAGTGGCAACTGCCTAGTGTACCAGGAAGCCCCTGTAATATTTTTGGTCACACTGGGCCTTCTGTAGCGCACCCAGCCTGGTAACCCTCTCCCCATAACATGCTGTGTGGCAGATACCCCAGGCTAAGCGGCAGAAGTACCCCATCACCATATCTCAGACTGTGGCCGTATCCCCATTCACAGGCTATGTTGCAGTACCCCCCCAGGCTCTTGTCCTGGAAGCCATGTACCCCTGCAAACAGGCAAACCATACCAATAAAACAGCCTTTTTATACAGGACACCTCATGTGACAGTAGTACCTGTCGGGAGGGTCAAACTAGGTTTATGAAAAGATCCTCTGAAAAAAAAAAAAATACAATTCTGTGAAGTACTCACCTGTAGAATTGATATTATTTGTATACAGTACGTCCTGCTCCAGATATAGTACTTACACTTGGGTCATCCTCCGCCAGATGGCGCTGCACTGCAGAGACATGCAAAACAGGCTCCTCCCGGCCCCTCAAATACCCAGGGACCTCCCACAAATCCCCAGCATTGAAAAGCAGTGAACAAGAAGCCGGGAGAATTTAACCACCCAAAACAACTGGTAACTATAACAAAGATAACAATCACCATACAGGGGATCCAGAATAATGCAAAAAAACTGGGTGGGGTGGAGCAGGACGTACTGTATACAAATAATATCAATTCTACAGGTGAGTACTTCACAGAATTTTATTATTCTTAGTATACAGTACGTCCTGCTCCAGATATAGTACTTACACTTGGGACATCCAATAGCAGTGTCCATAAGTAGGGTGGGATCCCCAACAAAAGGTGACAGCAGACAGTTTAGACCACTGCCGCCTGCAAAACCTTGTGGCCAAAAACAGCATCAGCTGAGGCACTAACATCAACCTTACAACTTACAACCGTAAAACTTTGAAAAGGTATGAACAGAAGACCAAGTAGCAGCCTTGCAAACTTGTTCAACAGAAGCCTGGTGCTGGAAGGCCCAAGAGGCACCAATAGCACGAGTAGAATGAGCAGTAAGGCGGAAGGGAGGATTCTTCCCCTTAGCAGAATAGGCCTGAATCACAGCCTGACAAATCCATTTGCTAATAGTAGACTTGGCAGGAGCCAAACCCCTCCTAGGACCAGAAGGGACCACAAAAAGAACATCAGTCTTCTTGAAAGCCGCAGCGACTACCAGGTAATATTTCAGAAACCTGACCACATCCAAGGAATGCAGAACCCTTTCCTTAGCGTTGCTAGGATTAGGTCACAAAGAAGGAAGAACAATATCTTGATTCAAATGAAAAGCAGACACCACCTTAGGCAGAAAGTCTGGCTTAAAGCGGAGCACCACCTTGTCCTGGTGTCTCTCATAATATGGGGGCTGAATAGACAGAGCCGCCAGCTCAGACACACGCCTGACCGAAGTAATAGCCACCAGAAAGACAACCTTGAGGGTAAGCACAGCCAGAGCAGCATCCTGAATAGGCTCAAAGGAAGCACCCTGCAAGGCAGACAAAACCAAGTTCAAATCCCAAACAGGGACCATAGGCTTACGTGGGGGACGCACATGAGGACACCCTGAAAGAAGGTCGTAACCAAGGGATGCTGAGCAAAAGACTTCTGAAAGAAGACAGACAGGGCAGAAACCTGACCCTTCAGAGTACTGAGTTTTAGACCCAACTCCAATCCATGCTGTAAAAACTCCAGAACCCTGGGGACTAAGAACTCCCAACAGGGAAGAGATTCACAGACTCACACCAATCAATGTAGGTACGCCATACCCTATAATAGATAGCAGAAGAAGATTTCTTCCTAGCCTGCACCATGGTATTCACCACCGAGGCAGACAAGCCTTTCTCCATCAAGATGGAGGTTTCAGCAGCCAGGCCGTCAAATCCAGAGTTTGTAAATTGGGATGGCGTAAGGAGCCCTGAGTGAGCAGATCTGGCGCCCCTGGCAGGACGTACTGGTCTACTGCCATTTGTATGTCTGCGAACCACACTCGTCTTGGCCACCTTGGGGCCACCAGAATCACTGGCACCCTTTCCAGAGCAATCTTGCGCAGAACCCTGCCCAGAAGGGGAAACGGAGGAAAGACATACAGGAGCCGAAATTCCTTCCATGACATTGACAGAGCATCCGTGGCCAAGGCCAGAGGATCCTGAGACAAGGAGACAAAGACCGGGAGCTTGTGATTGTGACGGGATGCGAACAGATCCACATCCGGTAGACCCCCAACAGTGACATAGGGACTGGAATACCCTGTTGCAGAGGGACCACTCCCCCTGACGGGAAGTCCCCCTGCTCAGAGAGTCTGCCAGTAGATTCTCTACCCCCGGGATATACACGGCCAAAATGCATTGAACATTGGCCTCCGCCCATGTCATAATCCGCGACACCTCCTGGAGGGCACCTTTGCTCCGGGTCCCTCCCTGATGGTTGATGTAGGCAACCGCAATCCTGTTGTCTGAGTGCACCTGCACAGCCAGACCCTTCAGGTGATTGGTCAACTACTCCAGTACCAACCTGATCGCCCGTAGTTCCAGAATGTTGATGGGCAGGTGGGCCTCCTGAGGGCCCCACCTCCCCTGGAACCGCAGGGACTTCCAGAATCCCCCCCCAACCTGACAGACTGGCATCTGTGGTGACCGTCTCCCAGGAGGGGGCCAGGAAGGACCTGCCCTGTAGCAGGTTCCTGTGGTCCAGCCACCACGAGAGGGACCCTCGGACCGAGGGGGGAAGCACACAAACCCCGTCCAAAGACGTGGGGTCCTTGTCCCAAACTGACAGAAGGTGAAGCTGCAGAGGCCTCAAATGGAACTGAGCAAAGGGCACTGCCTCGAAGCTCGCCACCAACAGGCCCACCAGCTGCATTCCCTGCCTGAGGGAGGGCTGGGGGCACGAGAGCAGGAACCTCACCTGCGCAGTCAGAACTTCCACCTTTTGTTGAGGAAGGAATATCCGTGACTGAGCCGTATCCAGAATCATCCCCAGGAATGGGGTCACAGACGAAGGGGACAGAGAGGACTTGGGATGATTGATCACCCAGCCGAAGGACTCCAAGGTGGACACCACCAGCTGAGTGTCCAGTTCTGCCTGCTGTAGGGACCGTGAAGAGATGAGAATGTCGTCCAGGTAGGGCAGCACACGTATGCCCCCTGACCTTATCAGAGACATCACCCCCGCCAGCACCTTGGTGAACACTCTGGGAGTGAGGCCAAATGGTAGGGCCACAAACTGGTAATGTTGATCTTTCAATGCAATCTGAGAAACCTTTGATGTCCCGGGAACACAGGGATGTGAAGGTAAGCATCTTTGATGTCCACAGACATCATAAAATCCAATGGCCCAGTTTCCATGCGACAGCTTCTGTTGTCAAATCTGTTGAGGATCTTTAAATCCAGAATGGGCCTGACTGACCCATCTTTTTTGGGCACTGTGAAAAGGTTGGAATAGAACCCCTTGCCCAATTCTCTTAAGGGGACCCTGCAAATGACCCCCAGATCCAGAAAACCTTGCACGGCCTGTAGCAACACCTGAGCTGATACAGGGTCCTGGGGGATCCGGGACCTGATGAATCTTGTGGGGGGCCGCACAGCAAATTCTATCTTGTAACCAGAGGACACTACCTCCTGAATCCACCGGTCTGAGACTTGGCGCCTCCAGACGTGCGCGAAGTGCTGTAGCCGCCCCTCCACCCTGGCGGGCGAGGGCGCCCCATCATACCTGAGGGGTCTTGGGAGGGGGTTTGGGTTTGGAGGAGCTCGGACGTCGTCCTCTGCTCCTATGCCAGGAATCTGCGCGAGCCCCTCCTTTAGCAAAGAGGTCTAGGCGGTCCCCAAACAGGCGTAGCCCCTTAAATGGAAGTCCAGTAAGGGCTTTCTTAGCAGCATTGTCAGCAGCCCACTGGCGCAGCCATACCGCGCGGCGTATAGCTACCGCCAAGGCGGAAGATCTGGCACACATCCTAATAGCATCATCCGATTCAGACAGGATAAAGTTAACAAACACATCATAGGTAGACAGTGCATTAATAGTATCAGGTGGCAAATCGTCTGGGTCATCTAGTGCATTCCTGACCATGGCCCTGAGTGCCACCGCAGTAATGGCCAAAGCACAAACCGGGCGCAGCGCCGCCCCCCCAAATGCAAAGGCATGGCATGCCAATTGGTCAATGCGCCGGTCCTCAGAATCCCGCAGCGTAGTAGTGTCAGGGGAGTGCATTATGGAGGTGTTAGGCAGCCCTAGAATAGGAGCATCGACCTCGGGGGGCGATGACCAGCACTTGACCATATCAGCAGGAAAAGGATACTTCCTGTCCAAACTCTTAGGAATCCCGGGAAGTCTACTGGGATGTTCCCACTCCTTAAGCACGAGGTTATTGAAATGGGTTTGCTCAGGAAATTCCAATCGACCCTTAGCAGTATGAAATAGCTCAAAGGGGAGAGATAGCCGCAAAAGGGGGAGAGATGGACAAAACCTCAAAAATCTGAACCAGCAGTTTGTCAGTATCATCCGGGGTCCAGTGATCACAGCCAGAATCATCATGACCCCTTGACTTCTCGTCAGATGACCCTGAGTCGGAGAAGAGCTCCCCTTTGTCCGAGGGGGTATGGCCATATAGATGCAAGAACTCATCAGACTCCGTAGGGAAAAGAGCGGTATCAGGAGCCAAGTGCCGCTTTTTTGCGGTGGCCTTACGCGCTAAGGTATTGGCAAGCAATTTTTCAACACTGGCCAGTCTAGCAGCCACATCAGGATGAGAATCCCCGCTTGTATTGGGGGTTAGACTCAGGCTTGGGGGAGTAGGTGAAGTGAGGCGAGGTGCAGGCCCAGCCACCGGAGGGGCGGGAAGTACCATTAGCGCCTGCTGTGCACAAGGAACGCAGACCCATGCATTGTCACCGCTGATAGGTGAGACCCCACAAGCTACACACAGCCGGGCTTGTCCCGAAGGAACCCCGGTCACAATATCCTGGGATGCCTCCATATGGTGATTAATAGGCCAGTAGGGATTGACGCTGAAGCTACCCTGGATGCCCCAATGACCCGCAGGGAAGTGGGAGTAATTATACTAGGCCCAACTGGCAATTACGCCGGGCCCGGAGAAGCCACTGGATTCAACCGTCTGAAAGACATAAGGGGAATAAAGGGTGTCAGAACCATGCACAGTAATCAAGGAGCATGAAAAATCGCCCGTGAGGGCACTTACAGACCGCGGAAGGAGGGGGACTGATACCACACGCGCGCGCGACTACCATCAAAATGGCGCCAAGCGAACCTCGAAGGGCAGGCCCGTGACGCGGAGCGCGCCAAGCCAGGTCCTCGCCCCCCGAAGAGCGCGAAGCTCTAAGACAGTAGACAAGGAGGAGCGAAGTGTATGACGCACTTAGAATAGATGATTTTGCCAATGATGGCGACGCCGGCGCCCGGCGCAGCACATCCAGTGAAACAAAGAGGCAGATACACAAATAAGGCTGCGAATCAGCGCGGTGTCTGACACCGAGTATACAAGTCAAATGACATTACTAAAGGCCACAAGCGTGTAATCCAATACACTGAGACCACATACACACCCCCCCTTTCTTTCCCCCCCTGGGCTACGGGGGGGAACGAGGGAGGATGGCGACCCTTTGTACAGGGCCCACCGCTACACGGGGCATGGGCAATAATGCGGGAGGGGCATCCCTTAGAGGCTCACCATCAGCCTAAACCGCCTACCCTTTGGTGGGGGACTGAGGTGGAGCATGGCTCCATAAGCACGCATGGTGCTGCCTACCTTCACCCGACCAGCGCAGCCCAGGCTGGGAGGCACATCACAAGGACGGGTGGGAATAGTCCAACAGGGCCGCAGGCTTTAATAGCCCCGCTCACCTGCGAGAGAGTGATACTTCATGTCTTCGCAGTCAGCACTGCAGAGAAAATACAATTCTGTGAAGTACTCACCTGTAGAATTGGTATTATACGTATACAGTACTTCCTGCTCCAGATATAATACTTACACTTGGGTTATCCTCCGCCAGATGGCGCTGTGCACTGCAGACATGCAAAAACAGGCTCCTCCCGGCCCTTCATATACCCAGGGACCTCCCACAAATCTCCAGCATTGAAAAGCAGTGAACAAGAAGCCGGGAGAATTTAACCACCGAAACTGGTAACAACAATGGCAACAATCACCATACAGGGGATCCAGAATAATGCAAAAACCAGGGTGGGGTGGAGCAGGACGTACTGTATACGTATAATACCAATTCTACAGGTGAGTACGTCACAGAATTGTATTATTCTAAGTATACAGTACGTCCTGCTCCAGATATAATACTTACACTTTGGACATCCAATAGCAGTGTCCATAAAAGTAGGGTGGGATCCCCAACAAAAAAGGCAACAGCACGCAGCTTAAACTACTGCCGCCTGCAAAACCTTGCGGCCAAACACAGCATCGGCTGAGGCCCGAACGTCAACCTTGTAAAACTTTGAAAAGGTATGAACAGAAGACCAAGTAGCGGCCTTGCAAACTTGTTCAACAGAAGCCTGGTGCTGGAAGGCCCAGGAGGCCCCAATAGCACGAGTAGAATGAGCAGTAAGACGGAAAGGAGGACTCTTCCCCTTAGCAGAATAGGCCTGAATCACAGCCTGACGGATCCATTTGCTGATAGTAGACTTGGCAGGAGCCAAACCCTTCCTAGGCCCAGAAGGCACAACGGAAGCGGAACACCACCTTGTCCTAGTGCCTCTCATAGTACGGAGGCTGAATGGATAGAGCAGCCAGCTCTGACACACGCCTAACCGAAGTTATGGCCAACAAAAAGACAACCTTGAAAGTAAGAACAGCCAGAGCAGCATCATGAATAGGCTCAAAGGGAGCACCCTGCAAGGCAGATAAAACCACGTTTAAATCCCAAACAAGGACCACAGGTTTACGAGGGGGACGCACACGAGTGACCCCCTGAAAGAAGGTCTTAACCAAATGATGTTGAGCAAAGGACTTCTGAAAGAAGATGTACAGGGCAGAAACCTGACCCTTCAGAGTACTGAGTTTTAGACCTAACTCCAAACCATGCTGTAAGAACTCCAGAACCCTAGGGACAGAGAACTCCCTACAGGGAAGAGACCTAGACTCACACCAGTCAATGTAGGTACGCCATACTCTATAATAGATAGCAGCAGAAGTCTTCTTCCTAGCCTGCACCATAGTACCTACCACAGAGGCAGACAAACCCTTCTCCATCAAGATGGAGGTTTCAGCAGCCAGGCCGTCAAAGCCAGCGTTTGTAAATTGGGATGGCGTAAGGAGCCCTGAGTTAGCAGATCTGGCACCCCTGTCAGATCGTACTGGTCTACTGCCATTTGAACCACGTCTGCGAACCACACTCTTCTTGGCCACCTGGGGGCCACTAGAATCACAGGCACCCCTTCCAGAGCAATCTTGCGCAGAACCCTGCCCAGAAGGGGGAATGGTGTAAATACATACAGGAGCCGAAACTCCTTCCATGACATGGACAGGGCATTCGTGGCCAAGGCCAGAGGATCCTGAGACAGGGATACAAAGGCCGGGAGCTTGTGGTTGTGACGGGATGCAAACAGGTCCACATCCGGTAGACCCCAACGGTGACACAGGGACTGGAATACCCTGTTGCAGAGGGACCACTCTCCCTGACGGGACGTCCCCCTGCTCAGAGCATCTGCAAGCAGATTCTCTGCCCCCGGAATGTAAACAGCCGAAATGCATTGAACATTGGCCTCCGCCCATGTCAGAATCTGAGACACCTCCTGGAGGGCACCCTTGCTCCGGGTCCCTCCCTGATGGTTGATGTAGGCAACCGCCGTCCTGTTGTCTGAGCGTACCTGGACCGACAGACCCCTCAGGTGTTGGGTCAACCGCTCCAGTACCAACCGGACTGCTCGCAATTCCAGAATGTTGATGGGTAAATGGGCCTCCTGAGGACCCCACTTCCCCTGGAAGCGCAGGGACTTCCAGAATCCCCCCCCCCCCCCCAGCCTGACAGACTGGCATCCATTGTGACCGTCTCCCAGGAGGGGGCCAGAAAAGACCTTCCCTCTATCAAGTTCCCGAGGTCCAGCCACCACGCAAGAGACCGCCTGACCGAGGGGGGAAGCACACAGACCCCGTCCAAGGACGCTGGGTTCTTGTTCCATACTGACAGAAGGTGAAGCTGCAGAGGTCTCAAATGGAACTGGGCAAAGGGCACTGCCTCGAAGCTTGCCACTATCAGGCCCACCAGCTGCATTCCCTGCCTGAGGGAGGGCTGTGGGCACGAGAGCAGGAACCTCGCCTGCGCAGGCAGAGCTTCCACCTTCTGTTGAGGAAGAAATATCCTTGACTGAACCGTATCCAGAATCATTCCCAGGAACGGAGTCACCGAGGAGGGGGACAGAGAGGACGTGGGGTAATTGATCACCCATCCGAAGGACTCCAGGGTGGACACTACCAGCTGAGTGTCCAACTCTGCCTGCCGCAGAGACCGAGAGGTGATGAGTATATCGTCCAGGTAGGGCAGCACGCATATGCCCCTTAGCCTTATCAGGGACATCACCCCTGCCAGCACCTTGGTGAACACCCTGGGAGCCGACGTGAGGCCGAATGGCAAGGCCACAAATTGTAATGCTGATCTTTCAGTGCAAATCTGAGATTGGGACGTGAAGGTAAGCATCCTTGATGTCTATGGACATCATAAAGTCCCCTGGGCGCAGAGAGCCAATGGCCGAGCGCAGAGTTTCCATGCGAAAGTGTCTGTTCTTGACAAATTTGTTGAGGATTTTTAAATCCAGAATGGGCCTGACTGACCCATCCTTCTTGGGTACTGTGAAAAGGTTGGAATAGAACCCCATGCCCCTGTCTCCTAAGGGGACCTTGCAAATGACCCCTAGATCCAGGAGACCCTGCACGGCCAGCAACAAGACCTGAGCTGAGGCAGGGTCCTGAGGAATCCGGGACCCGATGAATCTGGTGGGGGGCCGTACAGCAAATTCTATCTTGTAGCCGGAGGACACTACCTCCTGAATCCACCGGTCTGAGACGAGGTGCCTCCAGACATACTCGAAGTGCTGCAGACGTCCCCCCACCCTGACGGGCGAGGGCGCCCCCTCATACCTGAGGGGTCTTGGGAGGGGCTTTGGGCTTGGGCCCCCAGGAGGAACCAGGGCGGCGTCCTCTATTCCTGTGCCAGGAATCTGCGCGGGACCCAGCAAAGGACACCCCTTTTCCCTGTTTAGCCCCACGGTAGGGGAAAGGGTGCCCTGGCCTCGAAAGGGCCGAATCTGCCGCCTGCGCTGGGGCAACTTGCCTCCTTTGGCGAAGAGGTCTAGACGGTCCCCAAACAGGCGCAGCCCCTTAAATGGAAGCCCAGTAAGGGCTTTCTTAGCGGCATTGTCAGCCGCCCACTGTCGCAACCAAACCACGCGGCGTATAGCTACCGCCAGGGCAGATGATCTGGCACATGTCCTTATAGCATCGTCCGATGCAGACAGGATAAAGTCTACAAACACATCACAGTTAGACAGTGCATTGACAGTATCAGGTGGCAACTCATCTGTGCCATCGAGTGCATTCCTGACCATGGCCCTGAGAGCTACTGCCGTAATGGCTAAGGTGCAAACCGGGCGCAGAGTTGCTCCCCCAAATGCAAAGGCATGGCATGCCAATTGATCAATACGCCGGTCCTCAGAGTCCCGCAGCGTAGTAGTGTCAGGGGAATGCATAATAGAGGTGTTGGAGAGTGCCCCCCCGGAGAGTGCGAAGCTCCAAAAACGCATAGCCAATAGAGAAAACAGGGCAGTGACGCCTGAAGGAATTGATCTAATGGATTACCGCAGCAGAGCCACTTCAGGCTAAGAAAAAGACGCCGCAGCATCAGCAAAGCCACCGCCGCCCGTGCAGTACAACCATATAGGAAGGGCGCGGCTCTGACACCCATTCCCAGTCAAACGCGATACTAAGGCCATAAGCGTGTAATGGGGTACACTGAGGCCGCCATACTCACAACCCCCCTCCCCCCCCGGGCTAGGGGGGAGAACGAGGGAGGATGGCGACCCTTTACACAGGGCCCACCGCTACACAGGGCGTGGGGCAATGATGCGAGAGGGGCATCCCCTAAAGGCTCACCATCAGCCTAAACCACCTACCCTTTGGTGGGGGACTGCGGTGGAGCATGGGTCCGTTAAGCACACATGGTGCTGCCTACCTTCACCCGACCAGTGCAGCCCAGGCTGGGAAGCACATCACAAATAGGACGGGTGGGAGTAGTCCAACAGGGCCGCAGGCTGTAATAGCCCCGCTCACTTGTGAGAGTGATACTTCATGTCTTCGCAGTCAGCACTGCAGAGAAATCTGGGGATTTGTGGGAGGTCCCTGGGTATATGAAGGGCCAGAAGGAGCCTGTTTGTCTGGAGCAGGACATACTGTATACTTAGAATACCTGGGGATTTGTGCGAGGTCCCTGGGTATTTGAGGGGCCGGGAGGAGCCTGTTTTGCATGTCTCTGCAGTGCAGCACCATCTGGCAGAGGATAACCCAAGTGTAAGTACTATATCTGGAGCAGGCCGTACTGTATACTAAGAATAAAGCCTTAGTGCATTCTTTGGGAACAACATTTTAAACTCCGTCTTCTTCAGGGCAAGAGTAAATTACACCCGCAATATTTTCAATTTGCTTTAACGCAGCTAAATATATAAATGTAAGAGTGCACCAAAATCCAGGATTTTGGTCCACTCCCTGGGGCACCCTGCTATGTGAAACCCCCCCAGACTCCCACATCAACTCACCGCAGTCCTACAGCGCATGCATGGCCACTCACCCAATCAGCGCGCTCGGCGATGCTGAGCTATGGACATCTGAACCCGACGTCTTAGCTCAGCGGCTCCAAGTGCGCTGGCGGTCGCATATTGCACTTCTGAGAAAGTGTGCCAGTCATGCGCCCTAGTAGAGGGATAGCAGGGATGCAGCCTGTGCATGCGCTGTTGGACCATATTAAGTGTAGCAGGCGACCTGGGGGAAGTTTCACACAGCAGGAAGTTGATCAGTTTGGGAATCATAGATTTCTGGGCTGATCCAACTGTGTTTTAGTCCACTTTAATGTTTTAGCAGCCAACTGCATTGCTTAGAGATATAGCGAGGGGGGTCTAACAATTTGCATGTGCACATCAATGATACTGTTGATCAGTTCTTATTTCACAAAGACTCAAGACTTAAATACAGTTAGATATTTAATCATGAATTCAAACATGTTACTGTAATAGTCATTTACCAAATATGGGTCATACAACTTCCCCCAAATAAGCAAGGGCTAACGCACAATCACCTGCTCCTAGGTCCTTACAGGGTGGCAAGTTTATAGCTTCTAGTAAACGTAAAGCAAATGTCAGTATGAAAAGGTTGTGGACAACTGATTCTGGAGGAGTATCTTTAGGCTAAGGGCCTGCTCAAGCACCATCTGCCAGACTATACCACATCAGTGCAAACATTTATAGTTTTCAGAATGTTGCAGCACTGCTAATGTTTTACCAAGTGTGTACATTGTAGCTACTCACTGTGGCATAGTCTGGCAAAAAAAAGCTTGATGAATTAGACCAAGTGTTTTGTGCCCCAGAAGTGTTTAAGTCATTTACAAAGAATTTCTCAAGTCACCAGTTGGAACAGAAGCAACTTACTACTGAGTTCCTTTGTTACACATTCACTGCATCAGTCTGAATAAGTGTCTGAAGACATTACAATGTTTTCAAGAACAGTCTTAAAAATGTAATACTGTTTTTATTTGCTTCAAAAACATTTCAGCATTCTAAAACATAAAAACAGAACATTGCAAATATATAAGCACAAAGCGTTTTTAATGTTGTAATCCTGTACTCAGCCTCCGCTTTATGGGAGGTTGTGGCTACAGTCTCCATTTAAAAACCTATCGCACTTAACTAAGTAGAACAAAAAAAAAACAAACCCCCATACATCTCATGCCAGCTGAACTCCTCTCAACTACTAAGTGGCAGAACTATTCACTATATACAGAAAGGAGAAAAAAAAAAAAAAAAATCTTTAATCCGAGCTCAAATTGACACCCATTGTAGTGTGAATGTTGATGTGCATGCTTCGAGCTAAAATTACAAACCCCAAAAAGGATTTTATAATGCAGGGATGTTCTTAAACCCTGATGTACTAACAGCTCCAGAAAAAATGCCCTCAAGACTCTCCTCTAGTTTACAGAATACAGATATGTACAATTCATAACCCAGGCTTTGTTAAATCAAATAACCATTTAGTAACATCTTAAATTAAAAAATGCTTGAAACATTTTTAAATGCTTTGATACACCAACAGCAAAGTGCACAGAGTGAGGAGAATATTAGAGTGCCTTTTAAAAATGATTTTTGCAGTATGTACAACTTTGATACAGTTTCAGATTGCTCATTTTACACACACGGCTACATAATGTAAACCAGTAACAACTCTAAGAGCATTGTTTTGAAACTATGTTGTCAGTAACCCAATTTCTCAATTAAACCTAATAAGTGGCAGTTGGCCATCAGAGAAGATGCCAGCCAGAGGTGGTTCCCCTACTCTATGAGATTAACACAAACAGAACTTCATTCATCATCCTCCTCGTCGTCTTCCTCCTCCTCCTCGTCTTCCTCATCTTCATCATCCTCATCTTCCTCCTCCACTTTTTTCCGGGGTGCCTTAGGTGCACTCTTAGCACCATCAAATTTCCCCTTTGACTTGTAGTCCGCAACATCCTAATAAAAAAGTCCAACTTTTAGACTAGATTCAAATTCACAATGGAAAAATTGCAGCATTTGGTCAGTTGCCCTACATACTAACAAGTTTAAAGGGCCAGTGGTTAATTAACCCCCAACTTAACATGTTTCAAGGTGAATCAAGCTGCTGTTCCTTGAAACAGACATATCTAGTTAATTAAGGTTAAAAATACAAAATGGGTAATGCTCTACCAAGTTTGATTTGCCAGAATTGGCCAGTTATAGATGTAGAAATTTGTAGTAGATCTCATGTGAGGTTCTGAATTTGTGACAGTGAAAAGTCAGTGCACTTGCTAAAGTTTCAAACCCCATGCTCCCACAATTTAAGATGCTTAGAAGACCCAAAAATTGGGTCTGAAGCCCATCTGCTACTGGGGATGCTTCCACCCTTTCCCAGACCCTCTTGGATGGAGCCCTGTTAAAGAAAGGAAGAATTGCAAATGCAGAGTTGCCAGGAATAGTTCAGGTCCACTTTAAGGGTCTGAGAAGAGTAACCCAGAGCTAACTTAAAGTGGACCGTCACCCATGGGTGATTGGCCCGGGAATCTATAAGATTCCCGTGCCGATCACCCCCCTCACCGCGGGACATCCGAGACCCCCCCCCCCCCCAAAACCCCAAAAGAACTCACCTGATCCCGCGCACTCCTCCAGCCGTGCGTGCGCCCGCGCCGGCCGTTTGTGAATGCCCGGCACTGGCGCGCGCACTGTCAGAGGGGCGCGCGGGAGGCGGCGGACGCGCTGCCTTGTCCGCCGCTTGTCCGTGGGAGCGTGGTGAGGTGAGTTTGGGGGTTTCACACAGCGGGGCACCCCTAATCAGGGTGCCCCCCTGAAGTGGACCAAAACCCAGGATAGTCAAAATCCTGGGTGTTGGTCCACTTTAAGGGTCTGAGAAGAGTAACCCAGAGCTAACTTAAGTTTGGAGAATGTGGTGTGTAGGTGCATTTAGTAAGTAAACCATGAAACATTTACCTTCTCATACTTCTCCTTCAGCTTGCCAGCCTTGTTGTTGTAGGGCTGTTTCTCACCATCACTGAGGTTGTTCCACATCTCACCAAGTTTCTTGGCAACATCACCAATGGAGATGCCAGGGTGGGAGGATTTAATTTTGGGACGGAATTCTGAGCAGAATAGGAAAAATCCAGATCTAAATAGAAGGAAAAAAAAAAAAAAAAAACATTTAGGTAAGGTTTCAAAACCTTCAGATACATTATCACCTTGGCCACCCATCCAAGAACTTACGGTGGCCGCTTTGGTGCATTTGGGTCCTTCTTTTTCTTGCCTCCTTTAACGGGTCCGTAGTCTTTCATCTCTCTGTCATATCTTACTTTGTCTGCTTTAGCCATGTCATCAAACTTTGACTTCTCTTTGGCAGACATAGTCTAGGGGAAAACAAGAGCCTTTAGCAACAATCGCAACGCAGTTTTAAATGTTATACATCTATAGATAGGAGACAAAACTTACCTTCCATCTCTCTGAGCATTTCTTTGAGAACTCTGCAAAGTTGACAGGAATTTCTGGATTCTTCTTTTTGTGTTCCTCACGACACGTCTGCACAAAGTAGGCATAGGCAGACATTTTGCCTTTTGGCTTCCTCGGGTCTCCTTTAGCCATTTTGATTCTACAAAAAAAAAAAAAAACACTATAGGTTAAAATTGGTAGCACAGCTCAAATTATAAAGGTTTAATCTGTAGAGGATGTGCCAATACCAGAAAAACTGTTTAGAACATGTGATTGCTGATGCATCTGACCCATTCATCCCATTAAACTGGAGTTTTACCCTTCTACCCCAGTATAGCTGGGCAATGCAATTGGCTGCCACGGTCGAGTGGTTGCCAGATACCCCAAAGAGGCTTGAGGATCACAGGACCACAGCAGCCAATCACATTGCTTGACTTTGCTGTGGGTCAGAGAAGGCAATTTTTCTCTCATTTAATGCAGGAGCAGGCATTGTGATACCTCCCTGTGCTAACACTTTGGGGGGGGGGGGGGGTGCTGTTTTAATAGAGCATTGTGCTTGGGTCTAGAGATCAACTAATCTGCTGTTGTGAAGGGAGATTTGTTTTTTGTCTTGCCAGTTCACAAAAAACTACTGGTACCAGGTTCAACTGAGTGGGCGCAACAATTTCAGAAAATCCAAGGTGTCAGTTGGAGGCGTCACTGCTTGTGGCATATGGCAGTCCCCCTTTTGGAATCATAGGCTGGATCAATTCCCACAATGTGCAGGTCTGTATGGCCTGCTCCCCCCACTTCAGTAATTTAAGTATGCACACTTTATTAACTGCAGTAGGGCACTAGGCCTTGGCATACACCTTTGCATTTCAGTGAGTGAAGAGGGTATGGGAGGCCGTTTGCCATGATGCTCACCCAGCTGGAACTGTGTAGAACTTAGTGTTAGGACACAGCAAGTTAAACCAAACTAGGATAAAAGGGTGATCGCACAGCCTGGGCTAAAAAGGTATAGGATTAAAATTCCATCTTCAGTGTTTTCTATGCCAGATGCATATTATCTTTTAGCTTCAACTACAAAAGCCATTTAATAATTCTTAAAGCAAAAACCAAGAGGGCTGGGACCTGGAATCATAAAGATTCCATGGCTGGCTGTTGGCTTATCCCTGGGGCATCTCAAATCAGGATACCCAGTACCAGTAGGCTGTGTGCGCTCCTGTCCCCATCCAGATCGGTTGGGGATATAGCGGTTCTCGCTCCCACTTGCTATAGACAGGAGTTTGCCAAGCATTAAATATGCATGGCAAACAGCTGATTGGACAAAAGCCCGCACATGTGCCTTTGGGCCAGGTAAATGAGTGTTATGGCAACATGTGTTTCACGCAGCAGTATATCCCAAATTGGGATACCGTGGGATGGCCAAAATACTGTTTTTTTGCTTTAAAGTGGACAAAAGCCAGGCATTTGGTCTTTGCCCCGGGGCACACCAATTTGGGATGCCCAGCCATTTGATACCTCAAGAAAACCCATTTCTCCCTGGTCCTATGGTGAATGCTCTGAATCAGCGCACTCACAAATAATCGGCTAAGACTCAGCTAAGGGCCAAGGCTAGCCAAAAGTAGCCATATGCCACACGCACTCCCTGCTAGCTGACCGTGGCTCATGCCTGTTCCGTTGTATCAGGGACAAGGTAGGTTTTTAGGGAACTCTGGGGTTTCACACATGGCAAACCAATTGGGATGCCCTGTGAGGAGGGAATCTGGCAGCCATAAAATTTTATAAATTCCAGTGCCATCGTCCCATATGTTTGGTGCACTTATTTTTAAGCCACTATTTGTTTATATTAAAATGTAAAAGGTTCCCTTGTCTGATTAAAAAAAAATTAGATAAATGATTATTGTAATAAATAGTGAAGCCATGCGTCCTAAAAGCAAAGCTTATAAGTAGGAGTGATGCCCCTTTGCTCGGTCATCATTTCCTCTCCCCACGCCCAAGGTCATAATAAGAGCATAAAAACTAAAAGCTATAACTATAAAGATGTATGGGGGAAAAGGCAGCGCTGCCCTAGGCAGTGGCGATGCCGGGGAAGTGCCTCGCAGCCGTGATGAAGGCGCCGATCGGCGGTGGCGAGAGGAAGCCCAGACACGACAGGTCACCAAGACACCAATAATTCATCTTCCATTTTGTGAAATGCTTCTTCATGAAAGAAAGTGCCCCTGAAATGCGTCCAGTAGCGCCCCCGTGTGCCCGGGGTGGCAGGAGAGGGGTGCGAGGGGTCGGCTGGGGCGATGGTAGCGGGCTTGGCGCCGGTATAGAGCCTTGCTATGGAGTCTATAGAGCAGGCTAGGCGCGCTGTGCTCGCATCGCCCCCATTCACTAAAATGGCTTCTCTCTCTATGCACAGCACAGGCTCAGCCTGCATTGCTCGCTGCATTAGCCTTGCCGCCTGAAAACACCTCGGATATCTCGGCGGAAAATGCTCCGATCGTCCTGGGAGAGGTACGATTGGAAAGAGCAGGCGAATTTCTATAAGAATCCGTCGATTTGATTAGTGTAGGGCGTTCCTGAGAGGAAGCAAAGTCGGGTGTGTGAGGCGCCCCCCCTCCACCCTCAGCGAGGCTTAGCGCAATCCACTGTATAACAAAGAGCCCTGATCAGCCATTACAGGCATAGGAGGCGGGAGCCGGCCACGGAAAGGGGGGGGGCGGATAAAAAGTGGGAAAACGGGCAACACCGGGCGCCAACAACACCCAAACCGGTATGGCTGGCAAGGGTAGAGTCTGGGGTATCAGCAGGGGTAGTTATATGAGGGGCAGATTGTTGCTGGGGGTAACGGGGGCAGGTTAAAGTGACGGGAGACGCGCTTTCTGGCTGCCTGTCGCCCTGTACAGGAGCGCACCTTACCAGGGGCAACACCAGGGGGCAAATTCTGAGGGGAAACAAGGGCTTAACAGGGTTACCCACCCCCCATACCTCACAAGAAAACAAGACCGGGGCAGCCATGTTAATGCAGCGCGACCCCAAATATTACATATCCACACACACACACACCACAGCAACCCCATCACTAGAGGGCGCGCGCTTCCCCCCCGCCTCAGGCTCTCAGCAATAAGCGCAGCCTGAGGCCCCTCCAGCGGTGGACAAGATACATTTTCACAAAAATAAAAAAAAAAAACATAAAAAGTAACAATTAACAGGAATCAGAATTAAAGCGGGATAAATAATAAGAAATACAGCGCGGGCGGGAGCGCAACACACACATATATATATATATATATATATATATATATCTGACTATATACACTCACGCAGGAGGCGGCAGCTGCGGCTGGACGTACCTGTATTGTTCGCTAGTCTGAAGCCCTGCGCACGCTGTTCCCAACTAAAGCTTGGCTCGCAACCTCGCGCTAGCTTACTACGAGAGCGAGCTGATTGGCTACAGCCGACTCCTCCGTTTAAAACAACCTCCCAGTTCGGTGATTGGGCCGGAGGGCTCATTAATATTCACCACGCCCATCGACGCTATTGGGCGCCCGCCCGTAGACGTCATTCATTCAAAAGAACGTCCGCCTGGGGACGCGAAATGGAGTTGTAAAAAAAGGCTCGGGTTGTGTTTTCTTATTGTAATGTATAGGGAGCGACGTCACGCTGGGCGCTCCGCATGCCGCCGCTGACATGGGCGGGTGAAAACACTGCGGCGCGTTCTCATTGGCGGGGAAGGGCCGCTATAGGGGAATACTGGAGAACAGCGGCTCCTCCATCACGGCGGCCCCGTGTATAAGCATCCGAATGGCCGGGGCCGCCACTTGCTGCAATTACATGGCATATGGCATCAAACTTCTATTTCACCATCTGTCAGAGAGGGGGCGCTCTAACTACATGTTTCCAATATCCCTGATAACTGCACTTTGTATACATGTCCCCAATATCCCTGATTACTGCACTCTGTATAGATGTCTCCAATATCCCTGATAACTACACTCTGTATACATGTCCCCAATAGCTGCAATCTGTATACATGTCTCCAATATCCCTGATAACTGCACTCTGTATACATGTCTCCAATATCCCTGATAACTGCACTCTGTATACATGTCTCCAATATCCCTGATAACTGCACTCTGTATACATGTCTCCAATATCCCTGATAACTACACTCTGTATACATGTCCCCAATAGCTGCAATCTGTATACATGTCTCCAATATCCCTGATAACTGCACTCTGTATACATGTCTCCAATATCCCTGATAACTGCACTCTGTATACATGTCTCCAATATCCCTGATAACTGCACTCTGTATACATGTCCCCAATATCCCTGATAACTGCACTCTGTATACATGTCTCCAATATCCCTGATAACTGCACTCTGTATACATGTCTCCAATATCCCTGATAACTGCACTCTGTATACATGTCTCCAATATCCCTGATAACTACACTCTGTATACATGTTTCCAATATCCCTGATAACTGCACTCTGTATACATGTCCCCAATATCCCTGATAACTGCAATCTGTATACATGTCTCCAATATCCCTGATAACTGCACTCTGTATACATGTCCCAAATATCCCCGATTACTGCACTCTGTATACATGTCTCCAATATCCCTGATAACTGCACTCTGTATACATGTCCCCAATATCCCTGATAACTGCACTCTGTATACATGTCCCCAATAACTGCACTCTGTATACATGTCTCCAATATCCCTGATAACTGGACTCTGAATACATGTCCCCAATATCCCTGATTACTGCACTCTGTATACATGTCCCCAATATCCCTGAAAACTGCAATCTGTATACATTTCTCCAATATCCCTGATAACTGCACTCTGTATACATGTCTCCAATATCCCTGATAAGTGCACTCTGTATACGTGTCTCCAATATCCCTGATAACTGCACTCTCTATACATGTCCCCAATTACTGCACTCTGTATACATGTCCCCAATATCCCTGATAACTGCAATCTGTATACATGTCTCCAAAATCCCTGATAACTGCACTCTGTATACATGTCTCCAATATCCCTGATAACTGCAATCTGTATACATGTCTCCAATATCCCTGATAACCGCACTCTGTATACATGTCTCCAAAATCCCTGATAACTGCACTCTGTATACATGTCTCCAATATCCCTGATAACCGCACTCTGTATGCATATCTCCAATATCCCTGATAACTGCACTCTGTATACATGTCCCAAATATCCCTGATTACTGCACTCTGTATACATGTCTCCAATATCCCTGATAACTGCACTCTGTATACATGTCCCCAATATCCCTGATTACTGCACTCTGTATACATGTCTCCAATATCCCTGATAACTGCACTCTGTATACATGTTTCCAATATCCCTGATAACTGCACTCTGTATACATGTCCACAATAGCTGCACTCTGTATACATGTCTCCAATATCCCTGATAACTGCACTCTCTATACATGTCCCCAATTACTGCACTCTGTATACATGTCCCCAATATCCCTGATAACTGGACTCTGTATACATGTCCCCAATATCCCTGATAACTGCACTCTCTATACATGTCCCCAATATCCCTGATAACTGCAATCTGTATACATGTCTCCAAAATCCCTGATAACTGCACTCTGTATACATGTCTCCAAAATCCCTGATAACTGCACTCTGTATACATGTCTCCAATATCCCTGATAACTGCACTCTGTATACATGTCTCCAATATCCCTGATAACTGCAATCTGTATACATGTCTCCAAAATCCCTGATAACTGCACTCTGTATACATGTCTCCAATATCCCTGATAACTGCAATCTGTATACATGTCTCCAATATCCCTGATAACCGCACTCTGTATACATGTCTCCAAAATCCCTGATAACTGCACTCTGTATACATGTCCCCAATATCCCTGATAACTGCACTCTGTATACATGTCCCAAATATCCCTGATAACTGCACTCTGTATACATGTCTCCAATATCCCTGATAACTGCACTCTGTATACATGTCTCCAATATCCCTGATTACTGCACTCTGTATACATGTCCCAAATATCCCTGATAACTGCACTCTGTATACATGTCTCCAATATCCCTGATAACTGCACTCTGTATACATGTCTCCAATATCCCTGATAACTGCACTCTGTATACATGTCTCCAATATCCCTGATAACTGCACTCTGTATACATGTCCCAAATATCCCTGATAACTGCACTCTGTATACATGTCTCCAATATCCCTGATAACTGCACTCTGTATACATGTCTCCAATATCCCTGATTACTGCACTCTGTATACATGTCCCAAATATCCCTGATAACTGCACTCTGTATACATGTCTCCAATATCCCTGATAACTGCACTCTGTATACATGTCTCCAATATCCCTGATAACTGCACTCTGTATACATGTCCCCAATATCCCTGATAACCGCAATCTGTATACATGTCTCCAATATCCCTGATAACCGCACTCTGTATACATGTCTCCAATATCCCTGATAACTGCACTCTGTATACATGTCCCCAATATCCCTGATAACCGCAATCTGTATACATGTCTCCAAAATCCCTGATAACTGCACTCTGTATACATGTCTCCAATATCCCTGATAACTGCACTCTGTATACATGTCCCAAATATCCCTGATTCCTGCACTCTGTATACATGTCCCCAATATCCCTGATAACTGCAATCTGTATACATGTCTCCAATATCCCTGATAACTGCATTCTGTATACATGTCTCCAATATCCCTGATTACTGCACTCTCTATACATGTCCCCAATATCACTGATAACTGCAATCTGTATACATGTCTCCAATATCCCTGATAACTGCACTCTGTATACATGTCTCCAATATCCCTGATAACTGCACTCTGTATACATGTCCCCAATATCCCTGATAACTGCATTCTGTATGCATGTCCCCAATATCCCTGATTACTGCACTCTGTATGCATGTCCCCAATATCCCTGATTACTGCAATCTGTATGCATGTCCCCAATATCCCTGATAACTGCATTCTGTATGCATATCTCCAATATCCCTGATTACTGCATTCTGTATGCATGTCCCCAATATCCCTGATAACTGCATTCTGTATGCATGTCCCCAATATCCCTGATAACTGCATTCTGTATGCATGTCCCCAATATCCCTGATTACTGCACTCTGTATGCATGTCCCCAATATGCCTGTATGACCTAAAGGAATACCCTGCGGTCTGTAAGCCTCCGGCATTCCTGTATATTCTCAACTGGGGATCTCATTGAGTATTCACTGTCTTGACCTGGCATCTTTGCTCACCACGCCTGGCAGGCTTAAATATCTGCTGGTGTGGGCGTGCACAGCAGTGGTAGTGAGGATGCCACAGGGCTAAGTAGAGTTATTGCCACCTTGCACGGTCCTGTCGGCAGGCATGCAGACTTAAGATGCCTCAGGAAGCCTGATTATGCACAGTGGGTATATGGGAAACCAGGGGACCCCTGTTCCATTGCAAGGGTAGCTAAAAGGAATTTTGACCCACTTACAATGGGGCCTTTAGGGGATCCTGATTTGGGATGCCTCACTTTTTAAAACTCACCTAGTCCCAGGATGCAGTGGTGGGCAGAGAGAAGAAGATTGTCCCTGCAGGACCATGTAAACTCCCCATGGCTTAGACTCACCTCTTTCAGGCTGGAGTCTGCATTTACTCGCTCCCAGCAGACCACTGGGTGCTAGCACAGCAGGGCTTTAAAAAGCAAATGCGCTAGCAACCCCTAGCACCGGCTGGGAACTCTAGAAAGCTTAAACCGGACCAACACCCGTTTTTACCTTAACGGGTGTTTGGTCTGGCTGTGTGGTCATTGTAAGAAGTGAGGGGGGCATCCAGAATGCTGGAGCCCCCCATCGCAGCAAAACGAACCAGCGGCGAGAACGGAGTCCCGCGATTGGCCACCGGGCAGTCACGTGGGCGCAGTCGCATCCCCTGTGCCGGCCACCGGCAGGACCTGCCTACGTGACCGCCCAGCGGCCAATCGCGGGACTCCGTTCTCGCCGGCTGGTTCGGTCCGAAGGTGAGTAAAACAAGCTATTTATGCGTTTTGCTGCGAAGGGGGCTCCAGCATTCTGGATGCCCCCCTCACTTCTTACAATGACCACACAGCCAGACCAACACTCGTTAAGGTAAAAACGGGTGTTGGTCCGGTTTAAGCATTCATTAAAAAAAACAGTGCCCATACAGGGGCTGTCAAAAGGGGATTCCAGGCGTCCCAAGCAATGGGATCAGGCCACACAGTGCAGGGCATCTGGTCCTATCACTGTACACTGTAGCACTGTAGGGAACTCAGTGCCAGCGACATCCCATCGCTAGCGCTGTTGATAGATGGGACACTACCTGGCACTATCACAGGCTCTCTGGATTTTTGACTTGATAAATACACCTTTTGCATTAGGACCTGACATTCACCTAATGCTCATCTGCACTACGTAGCACTAGCACTTCTTAAAGTGGACCAACAGTCAAAAATGGATTAAATCAGACTAACTCAACAAACAGTCCTCATGCATCCCTCTCCAGGGCAATTTAGATTGTTGGGATAAATTTTAAAAACAAGATGGCCACTTATGGGCTTGCAGGCCACCTGCAAACAGGAAGTCATGCTGCGCTTCCAGTTATTGTGCATTTCAGTTATGTCATTTGGGAGAGGAAGCTCCAAAATGGCTGCTACCTTTCTTTTCCAACTGTTACTACAGTTGGTACAGCGCCCGATAGCCGATCACAGTGTATACTAGCGGTCGCTCTTAGCGCCTCTGTACAGGCGCTCATCTGCCGATAGCTGGATCTAGTAATAAATCAGCCTGTAAATCTTCTTCCAGCAGGGAGCCTGGAAGTTGTAGCACACACTGCAGGAGCAAATCCCTCCTTTTGGACGGGGAGGCCGATTCATTAACAGCGGCAGGTAGCGACAGTTGAGCGACTGTAGCGGCATTTTCAGAGCTCCCGCTAGTAGTCGCTGTGCTTGGCCGTTGTTTGGTAGTTGATAGCGACTCAGTCGGTTTGCCGTAATGTTGAATATTGGGTGAGGAGTCGCTATTTGACAGGTTCCGCGCTGTATGGGAGCGCATGATAGCGACTGGCCCTAGCGACCGGCTCCCACCATATTCATTAACAAACCACGCTCAAAAAATTCTCGCGCTGTGAAATGCATGTTTAAACCCCAGAGCGCTGGCGGCGATGGGTTAAAAGTCGTTTTTTAACCCCCAAACAACCATATTTTTGGAAACCAAAAAAAAAGTTTTTAAAATAATTTAGTAATATGAATACATTAATATCAGACCTGTAATATCAATTCTGTACATTTTTTTTTTTTTTTAACTTAAAAAAAATATTTAAAATGGCAGAAGTGGTCACAGAATTTTTCACATTTAAAAAAAAAAAAAACATTAATAACAATTAATTATGAATATTTAAAGATTGTTCCATTGAAATGCATTGGAGAGCGCCAGGTAGCGAGAGGTCATACCTGTCGCTGTTCAAGGTCGGACGCTGGCGCTGTGGGCTGAGGCTGGAATAATGATGAATGAGTGGCTATATGGCGCTATCTCAGTCGCTAAGCAGGATTGCCTTGATAAATGTGTGATTGTGGTGGGGAGCCGGCGTTCTCGTGGCAGGGCCCGTCATTACCGGTCGCTCACCAGTCGCTACCTGTCGCTATCCCTTGTTAAATAAGGGCCTCACTGTTGGATATCATAGTTTGTGCTGTGGCTTCCGGTCCCCAAAAGATTGAGGACCACTAGAAACGAGTGAGTATGAGTATCCCCTCGATTTGTCACCTTTATATACCATATCTTTATAAAACAATTTGTAATCTAATTGTGTCTGTCTATAAATAGTGAACACATATGAGTTTATAACACAGGAAACTTTCTAAAGCTCCTTTCTCGTGATTTTCTTCCTCGGCGCAATTTAGCACCATATTTAGCTGTGCATCGAGGGAAAATATTGTGAGAAGTGTTTTCTTGAAAAAAAAAAGTGAGTAAAAAAAAATGGTGCTGAATCAAGCCATTTTTCCTGTTGTCTTCACTAATTTAAATACAAGTAGACAGTAATGATGAAAACAGCAGAGACACAGGCAGGCTGATTCATTACTAGCACCAGGTATCGGCAGATAAGCGTCTGTATAGCGGCGCTTAGAACGACTGCTAGTATAAGCTGTGATTGGCTATCGGGCGCTGTAACAGAGAGCCTCAGTCGCTGTAGTAACCTGGCTAGCTTTGATGAATGAGATGTATGTAGGGCGTTCTAGCACCAGTACAGCGCTGCAGGGAGTGAAAGGTAGCGCCAGCTCATTGCGACCGACTCTCAGCGACTTCTTTGGGTCGCTGTTTGTCTCCTGCCCCGCCGGCACACTCGCCTTGTGCTGTCGGATGGCGGTCTCTGTCTGCATGGTTCCTCGCTGCAGAGGGCGGGCCCCCTGTCACCGGTGGGGCCCGTCACCCCCTGCCCTGCTGTCAGGAGTTTCCTTGGTTACATGAGGACTCCTGCGGCGTTGGGGGCGGGGACGCGTCATTTGATGGCTACTGCTTGTCAGAGGCTGGGGTCATGTGCCCCGGCCCGAGACTGACGTCATCACGTCCCGACGGGGTGCGCGTCCCTTCGTGGATGCGCGCGCCTGGACGGCGTGGTGTTTGGCGGGAGCGCCGGCGGGGCAGGGGATAGGTAGGTGTACATATAAATGAGAGTGAGACAATGTTAGACTTTACCTTCACCCTTCTGAAGCCGCACGGGGGCGGCGGGCGCAGGTGGCCGGGTTTCTTGCGGTCCCTCTTCAGTGATGCCTTGCTGACATGCTTCTTGCCTTATGTGACTAACTTTGGGCACTGGTAGTATAACATTGGTTTACTGTGCAGACATATTTATTTGTGCCTTTTGAGCTCTTAGTGTTTCCTATACCACCTGTTATTTTGATTATTATATATGCAGCAATTTATTGAACGGTTGTGGGTTTGTATATAGTTTATTGAGTGTATAGTTTTTTATCACTTACATTTCATTTATTTAGGAAATAGATCACTTTGGGGCATTGATTCACATAGACTTATTAGATGTATATAGGATGTATTTATGGATACATCAACACAGCACTTAAGCACTTTAGTTCACAGATATTGCACAGTGTTTTTGTAAATATTTGTTTTAATATTCTATTTTTATAAATGTACATTGTGGATAGGATCATGGAAGATAACAGAGACCCTATTTTGGGTCCTTAGAGTGCCGGCACAGATATTGGGGTAAGTGGGTGTAGAGGTAGTTCACCTCTGCAGGCACAGACCCCAGTACTTCATTTATAGGAATCCATTTGCCCGTTATTGATTATATAGTATTGGAGTTTTGTCTGCATCACATCAAAGGTTATATTAGATTCCCCAGGATTGGGGGCTTGGAGATATATTGAGATAAGAATATGAATTGGGACCCAATAATTGTTTTTAATTGTCTTGTGTTATGTGTTATTTAGTGTATGTGTATTTTATGAATTTATATGCAAACAATAAATTTTGAACATAGAGATTTGCGGCCTTATTTATCAAGGGCTAGCGCCAGGTAGTGTCTGCCGAGCGCCAGGTACCGCCAGCTAACGGCCGCTACCGAATCAAGTACGCCCGGCGGCGGTCACAATGACGCATTTATCACGCTAAATGAGGCTAGCGCCGGCGAGAGTGTCAGCTGGCGCGGGATTCATCATGTAGCCGACTGCAACGAACTGCGCCGCTACTAATCCCATCACAGCGCCAGGTATGACCTGTCGCTCCCTGGCGCGCTCCAATGCATTTCAATGGAGCAATCTTTAAATATTCATAATTAATTGAGTTTATGTTTTTTTTTTTTTTTTTTTTTTCTAACTGTCAAAAATTCTGTGACCACTACGGCAATGTTAGATTTTTTTTTAAGAAAAAAAAAAAAAAAATATGTGCAGAATTGAGATTACAGGTCTGATATTAATGTATTCATATTACAAAATGTTTAGAAAAACTTGTATAATTTTTACATTTAAAAAAAATGGTTGTTTGGGGGTTAAAAACTACTTTACACACATCGCCGCCAGCGCTCTGGGGTTTAAACAAGGAATTCACAGCGCGAGAAATTTTTGAGCGTGATTTGTTAATGAATCTGCAGCAAGCCGTTCGCTCTGGCCATTCGCTGTCAGGCGCACCCATACAACGCAGAGCCGGTGAAACAACGACCCCTAACCCCGTATTCAACATTACCGCACACTGAGTCGCTGTCAACAAGCAAACCCCGGCCAAGCACAGGGAATACTAGCTGGCGCTGTGAAAATCACGCTACTGGCGCTCATCTGTCGCTACCTGGCGCTATTAATGAATCGGCCTCTTGGTATATTTTTGGTGCTCCTTATAGGGAGGGAGGTGTGTTTTTCACGGCCGCTCCCATCGGAATAGCCAAATAAACGCAATTTTATTTATTTACTGAGGGAAGGATTTAACTAGAGTCTGTTAGAAACATAGAAACATAGAAACATAGAAGGTTGACGGCAGAAGGAGACCATACGGTCCATCTAGTCTGCCCTTATGTGTATACTGTATGTTCTCTTTATCTTAGGATAGATGTGTGCTTATCCCAGGCATGTTTAAATTCAGTGACTGTTGATGTTTCAACTACCTCTGCTGGAAGTTTGTTCCAAGCACCTACTACTCTTTCTGTAAAATAATATTTTCTAACATTGCTCCTGATCTTCCCCCCGACTAGCTTCAGGTTGTGCCCCCTTGTTCTATCGTTAAGTTTCTTCTTAAAAACACTTCCCTCCTGAACCTTATTCAATCCTTTCACATATTTAAAGGTCTCAATCATGTCCCCCCTCTCCCTTCTTTCCTCCAGACTGTACAAATTAAGTTCTTTAAGTCTCTCCTGATAAGTTTTAAGTGTAAGTCCTTCCACCATTTTCGTTGCCCGCCTTTGGACCCGTTCTATTTGAATAATGTCTTTTTGCAGGTAAGGTCTCCAGAACTGCACACAGTATTCTAGCTGTGGCCTTACCAGGGCTCTATACAGCGGCATCACAACCTCCCTCTTCCTACTGGTGATGCCTCGAGCTATGCAGCCGAGCATCCTGCTTGCTTTTCCCACTGCCTGGCTACACTGTCCACTCATCTTGCAGCTATCAGTAATCAGTACCCCTAAATCTCTCTCCTCCGAGGTCCTGGCTAACACAGTACTGCCCATACGGTACTCAGAGCAGGGATTCCTTCTACCCAAGTGCATGATTTTACATTTAGAGACATTAAACTCTAGTTTCCACAGTTTTGACCATCTATCCAGTAAAGCTAAATCATTTTCCATGTTGCAGACACCTCCAGGAATATCCACCCTATTACTAACCTTTGTATCATCAGCAAACAGACAAACTTTTCCTACCAAGCCTTCTCCTATGTCACTTACAAATATATTAAAAAGAATGGGGCCCAGGACAGAGCCCTGCGGCACACCACTTGTAACTCGCCTTTGTTCAGATTGCACGCCATTTACAACAACGCTCTGATACCGATCCCTCAGCCAACTGGAAATCCACTGAACTATCCAGGGATTGAGTCCTACCTTCAATAACTTATCTATGAGCTCCTTATGTGGTACAGTGTCAAAGGCTTTACTAAAATCCAGATAGGCGATATCCACAGCACCACCTTCATCTAACACTTTAGTGACATTGTCAAAGAAATCAATAAGATTGGTCTGACATGATCTGCCCTCAGTAAAGCCGTGCTGTTTTGGGTCCAATAGGTCATTAACTTTTAGATGGGAAATTATCTGTTTTTTTAAGAGTGTTTCCATTAATTTGACCACTATAGATGTTAAACTAACTGGCCTGTAATTACTGGCTTCTTCTCTACTCCCCTTTTTATGGATTGGTACGACATTGGCCATTCTCCAATCATCTGGAACCTCACCAGTTGAAAGGGAATGGTTAAGTAAATCAGTTAGAGGGGCTGCAATCACAAACCTAAGTTCCCTTAGAACTCTGGGGTGGATTCCATCTGGACCCATTGCCTTACTTACCTTTAGCTGTGCCAGCTCGGCTAAGACATCAGCCTCCAGAAACTCCGGAGCTGTGCCCTCCCAGCTGGATGCTGTGCTATGGCCATGCCTGCTACTATCTGAAAATACCGAACAAAAGTAGCTATTCAGCCACAGCCTTATCTCCGTCAATATATTTATTTTCCCTATTTCTAATTTTTGAGACTGCATTGTTTTTCTTCTTTCTGTCACCAATATATCGGAAAAAGGTTTTATCTCCCATCTTCATAGATTTGGCCATTTCTTCCTCTTTTTGCCCTTTAGCAGTCCTTATAATTAGTTTTGCTTCCCTCTGTTTAATTTTATACGCCTCTCTGTCAGCTACACTTCCACTTACTTTATACTTCTTATAGGCAGACTTCTTATCTTTTATGATAGTGCTGACTTCCCTAGTAAACCATAATGGTTTCTTCTTCCTTTTATTCTTGCTAGTTTGTTTCACATATTGCTTAGTTGCCTTTAAGATGGCCATTTTTAATAGTGACCACTGGGCACTCACTTCTGCTACTCTGTTCCACTCACCTAATTTTCTTTCTACATACTCCGCCATTTCCTTGAAGTTTGTCTTCCTAAAGTCTAGCACTTTGGTTCTGGTGTGTGATTGCACAATGTCTGTTTTTATTCTGAACCATAAGCATTGATGGTCACTGGAACCCAGATTTTCTTCAACCCTGACCTCGGACACCAGATCCCCATTGGTCAGAACTAAGTCCAGAATGTTATCTCCTCTAGTTGGCAATGTCACAAGTTGTTTTAGAGACACTCCATTAAGTGCCTCTTTATTTATAGACTTTATTTTGGTTTTGGTCCAACCAGGGTGCCATAGGGGGACAGACCAAAACCCGGGATAGTGAAAATCTAGGGTTTTGGTCTGTCCCCCTATGGTTTGGAGTGCCATTTGCTGAATCTATTCACCTATCCTTGATCCAATGGTGCATGTGTGGCCGCTCGTCCAACCAGCTTCTCCGGCTGTGAATATTAATGTGCGGCTGGAGGAGCTGAATAGAATCCCAGCCACACACATTGGTGGCATGCGGCATCTTCCGCAACACTTCGGCTGTACACGGCCTCGCACAGCCATTCAGTTGCCGAGGACGTGGCTGCGTGCAGCCAATAAGGATGTGAGTGAAGCTGGCCACGCATGCACCGCGGGCTCGGCGGAAAGTTAGGAAATGTGGGTGACCTGGGGGGTTTCACACACCAGGAGGAGGGAATCAACCTCATTGACCAGGGTCAGTTTTGGTCCACTTTAACAGCAGCTTTATCAGCGTGTGTAGGTGCACATGGTAAATCAGAAGTGAAATGTATAATGATACTCTGCCTTATGTGAATCTGTGGTGTGTTCCAAATGGTGGCATTAGGTTCTGTGTGCTTAAAATGATAAATGTCAGGAAATGTAATCATGGTCATTCCATACACATTTTAGGCCTCATTTATAAAGTGTAAGCACCACACAGCATCACTTTGGCCTCATCGACACTCAGCATACGATTTAAGAAGTAAAAAAAAAACCAGCACCAATGCAGCCGCCGGCTAGTCTCTTATTTAACAATAGCGCTGAAAATGATGCAGTGCCAGGCGCTCTTGTTGAAGCAACGGCAGATGAAACCTGGCGCTGTAGCTCAAGATCCCATACAGCACAATGGGCAGAACTGGACTGAAGTGTTTAATGGTTTAATGCTATAATTAATATTAAACACATTTATTTGAACAGAACTTACATTGTTACTTGTCATTAATTGAACCACAGGACCTAGATGCCACTAACTGAATTTTTGGGATTATTAAAATTGGTTTTAATGGCTTCTTTTGCTTAACAATGTGTAATTTGGACAACAACAACTAAAACGCAACTTACACGCACTGTAAAGTTTGTCCCCAGCAGTGATTTCTTGTAATGATGAAACTCTGACCAGCACCAGAAGAATACTGCGCCAAAGATTTCAGGGTAGAAAAAGATCATAAATATGCTATTGAGCCCCGAAAAAACAGCCAGGCCCAACAACAACAACAAGTGGCACTCACTGGCGCTGGGATAATTGGCAGCCAGGTCCAACAGACGCTGACATAGATCGCCCAATACCTAGTGCAACAATCAAAGCTAATTAGGCCCTTATTTATGAAGGAATAGCGACAGGTAGCGCGACTGGTGAGCGGCCGGTAATGACGGGCCCCGCCATGAGAACGCCGGCTCCCCACCACAATCACACATTTATCAAGCCGATCCTGCTTAGCGACTGAGATAGCGCCATATAGCGACTCATTCATCATTATTCCAGCCTCAGCCCACAGCGCCAGCGTCCGACCTTGAACAGCGACAGGTATGACCTCTCGCTACCTGGCGCTCTCCAATGCATTTCAATGGAACAATCTTTAAATATTCATAATTAATTGTTATTAATGTTTTTTTTTTTATCAATGTGAAAAATTCTCTGCCATATTAGATAATTTTTTTTAAGGTAAAAAATTTGTGCAGAATTGATATTACAGGTCTGATATTATTGTATTCATATTACTAAATTCTTAAAAAAAATGTTTTTTTTGTTTTCAAAAATATGGTGGTTTGGGGGTTAAAAAACTACTTTTAACACATCGCCGCCAGCGCTCTGGGGTTTAAACATGCATTTCACAGCGCTTGAATTTTTGGAGCGTGATTTTTTGATGAATATGGTGGGAGCCGGTCGCTCTGACCAGTCGCTATCATGCGCAGCCATACATCGCGGAACCTGTCAAATAGCGACTCCTAACCCCGTATTCAACATTACTGCACACCGACTGAGTCGCTATCAACAACCAAACAACGGCCAAGCACAGCGACTACTAGCGGGCGCTGTGAAAATACTGCTACAGTCGCTCAACTGTCGCTACCTGCCGCTATTAATGAATCGGCCTCTTAGTTCGCATTCTGCACAGCAACTGCTAGTGCAAATGTAGTTCACAGCACAGTGCCAGACCAAGACCAAAACTGGCACTATAGCCACAATAAAGATGCTAAATGGCGCACTCCATAAATAAGGTCCTTTATCCAACTGCCTGACTGTGCTCTTTACGTAATTTTAAGTGTCACAGATATGAAATACAACGTAACCTAAATACCAATACACAAAACATATTTTACATGTAGTATGAATGTAAAAATATATAAATGCATTACTAATAATATATATATATATATTTTTTTTTTTTTCATTTACTTAGAGTAACATTCACAGATGACTCAGTTATAAAGCGCCTCCGTTGGTTAATGCTGCCATATGCACTGTTAACACAACTTGTAGACATAAGCTGGCTTCCACCGCCCTTCAGATACACAAACCTTTCTGTAACACTTGGCTGTGATGATAACGCAGCTATATTGTGGTGTCATTGGCATAACAAGAGCTGAGCGCCAGGTGAGAGGCAGAGCTGGGGCACAGCCAGCAGTAATAATGGTTATCTCAGCATGCGTCCATATGCTTCATAAAGAAGTTACACAAAGGACAGTGTTATATACAGTATAACTATTTACATCTCTATCTAACACCTTATTGACGCAAAACATGTCCATACCCACAGAAGAAATGACTTGGCCAACATTGTAAGTGGCATTTATAAATAGAGAAATATAATATGAATATATATATATATATATATATATATATATATATATATATTGGCTTGGAAAATTATAATTGTAAAACACCATTGTTGTATTTTATTCCTAGATATACTTCAATAGGTGTTAGATTACATATACAGACAAACTCTTTTAAACTTTGTTTACCGAGTTTCGGGAAAAATTCACATTAAAGTATATTTCTACATTATGGTCACGCTTGGAGCCTTATTTATGATGTGCGCCTTTTAGCACCATTTATGTGGCTATAGTGACAGCTTCGGAGAGGCGGCATTCCCATCTCATCTGGGGATGTGCTGTGTACTACATTGGCGCTATCAGTCGCTGCGCAGAATGCTACGGGCAGGCTGATTCATTACTAACGCCAGGTAGCGTCAGATGAGCGTCTGTAGCACGGATTTCAGAGCAACTGCTAGAAGTCGCTGTGCTCGGCCATGGTTCTTTGTTTCAGAGCGCCTCAGTCGCTGGCCTGCATTGATGGATATGTTGTATGAGTCGCAGTACTACGCTGTATGGGAGCGAATGGTAGCGCCAGCTCAGTGCGACCGACTCACACCACATTCATCAAGAAAAACAGCCTCAAACATCGCCGGCGCTCAAAATCGGGTAGTTGTAGCCCATAGCGCCAGAGGCTGTGTGATTAAAGTCTGTTTATGAACATGTATCCAGTAGTAACAAAGCGAAAACATATGGAATTACATTGTAACAACATTGTAACATGAACACTTTAATGGCAGACCTGTAATGTCATTTCTGAAGAAATTTTTAAAAAATCATAAAAAATTGAAAAAACAGCTTTTTCAGTGTCAGAAGAGGTCACAGAATTATTTGTGATTTTTTTGGCAAAAAAAAAAAAAAACACTCGGTTTAAAGAGAAGAAAAGGTTCGTCCATTGAAATGTATTGGAGAGCGACAGGTAGCGAGAGGTCATACCTGGCGCTGTGCAAGGCTGAACGCTGGCGCTATTCGCTGAGGCTGTGAAAATGATGAATCAGACGCTACATGGCGCTATCCCAGTCGCTAAACAGATTCTGCTTGATAAATGTGTAATTGCGTGCCGTGTCCGGCGTTCACCAGTCGCTATCCGTCGCTACCTCACATTAACCAGGCGCATCCTGATGCTATCCTTTCTTAAATAAGGGCCTGTAAGTGAGTATCTGGCGCTGTAACCTAACATTGAGTTCGCTGTAGTAACCTGGCCGGCATTGATGAATGTGATGTATGTTGGGCACTCTAACAACAGTATAGCGCTCCAGCGAGCAATAGGTAGTGCCAGCTCAGTGCTCTCAGCACTCGGTGCTCCACAACATTTTTAAGGAAAAAACTACACACAATATGTTGGGCTCTGTAGGATAGAGCGCCAGACGCTGTGTGATCAAAGTCTGATTTTGAACACATATACACCAGTAACAAAGCGAAAACATATGGAATTACATTGTTTTTACACTGTGTCGTTAATACAATTCTGCATAAAAATATAAAAAGTCCACAAAATGTATAAAAATGCTTGTTTGCAGCCAGGAGAGGTCAAACGATGATTTGAGCAAAAAAAAAACAAAAAAATATTTGTCAAACACGCTGTTTAAACACAATCAAATGAAGCCCAGTTGAAATGTATGGGAGAGCCACAGAGCGACAGGAACTACATGGCACTCCTGAGCCTAGAGCGCCGGCGCTATACGCTGAGCCGCCTGGATTAATACATGACGCTACATGGCGCTGTTAGAGGCGCTCACCAAATTCGCTTTCTTAAATGTGGTTTTGCGTACAGCGCCCGGCGTTCACCAGACGCTGCCTGCCGCTACGAAGCACTACCTGGCACTATCCCTTCTTAAATAACCCCCTTAGTTGTTGGTGTCCAAATTACACATTGTTAACCAAAAGAAGCTATTAAAATAAATTTTAATAAAAAAATTTGGCCCATCTAGGTCCTGCGTTTCAATTATTGACACGTCCCAATGCAAGTTCTGTACAAATAAATGTGTGTAATATTAAAGCGGACCTTCACTCTGAATAAGAGTCTATCTTATATGTTTCCCACTCCCTGTACATACAGATTGGCCACATTAAAAATCATCCTACCTGCATCTACTGCATGTTATGAGCCTTTAAACATCCAAGATGGCGGCTTATGGAAGCCGCCATTTTATCAGGCAGCCTGCAAACAGGAAGTGCCTCCTGACTGTCCTGCTCGGCATTCTGGGACTGCTGACCTTTACCTGACCCCAGCTCTGCACTGTCTGAGCAAAGCACAGCTATAACCCGCCCCCCTATACCTTATCCCACTCTCCTCTCCTCAGTAAGTGTGATGCTTCTGAGTCAAGATGGCGGCGCCCGTATCCTAAGTTCCTGAACAGAGTTGCAGCCCAGTGGGGGAAAAGAATAATAAGTTAGTGGCTAAAAACGTAAAATATATTAATTTTAGATGCTGGGGAACCGTTTTTTAAGAGTTTGGGCTTTTCATTAAATCATGGTGAAGGTCCGGGGAGGCCGATTCATTAATAGCGCCAGGTAGCGACAGATGAGCGACAGTAGCGTTATTTTCACAGTGCACGCTAGTATTCGCTGTGCTTGGCCGTTGTTCGGCTGTTGACAGCGACTCACTCGGTGTGCGGTAATGTTGAATACGGGGTTAGGAGTCGCTGTTTCACAGGTTGCACGCTGTATGGGAGCGCATGACAGCGAATGGCCATAGCGAACGGCTTCCACCATATTCATTAACAAATCACGCTCAAAAAATTCTCGCGCTGTGAAATGCTTGTTTAAACCCCAGAGCGCTGGCAGCGATGGGTTAAAAGTAGTTTTTTAACCCCCAAACAACCATATTTTTTGAAAAAAAAAAAACATGTTTTTCAAAACATTTTGTAATATGAATACATTAATATCAGACCTGTAATATCAATTCTGCACAAATTTTATTTTTTTTTTTAACCTTAAAAAAAATATCTAACATTGCAGAAGTGGTCACAGAATTTTTGACATTTAAAAAAAAAAAAAAAAAAACATTAATAACATTAAAACAATAAATTATGAATATTTAAAGATTGTTCCATTGAAATGCATTGGAGAGCGCCAGGTAGCGAGAGGTCATACCTGTCACTGTTCAAGGTCGCTCGCTGGCGCTGTGGGGTGAGGCTGGAATAATGATGAATGATTCGCTATCTGGCGCTCTGTCAGACGCTAAGCAGGATCGGCTTAATAAATGTGTGATTGCGGAGGGGAGCCGGCGTACTCGTGGCGGTGACCGTCATTACCTTTCGCTCACTATTCGCTACCTGGCGCTATCCCTTGTTAAATAAGGGCCTAAGCAATAAACACTTCAATCCAGTTCTGCCCATTGTGCTCTATAAGCACAATGAGATCTTGAGCTACAGGTTTCATCTGGCGCTACTTCAACCAGAGCGTCCGGTGCTGCATAATTTTCAGGGTTAGTGTAAAATAAGACCCCAGCTGGCAGCCGCAACAGTGCTGCCGTTTTTTTTCCTAAATCCCACGCTAAGTGCCACTGAGGCCAAAAAAGTGGCGCTGCGTGCACCTGACGCTTCCTAAATAAGGCTCCTGGTCCACTGACAACATGCTTGGACTTTTACAAGAGAAAGATGCATGGAGTTGATTTATGATCGCAGCAGTGATCTGTGTCAATGTGGACCAAAATGACGCAAAGCCTTGCATCATATTTACCTCAACTGCAGTCCGTAGTACATTGTGCGCTTCCACCACTTCTGTGTGTCCTGCTGCCCCTCTGTTATCGGGAACTGAGGTGGCAGCCTGCAGTGTCCCTAGTTTTTCTGCCCCAGGACAGCGGCAGGTGATGGACTCAAGAGAGAGAGGTGGCGGCACCGGCACTGTGGAGGTAGCCGGAGGACAGAATGACCCTGTATTCAGGGTGGTAAGCTGAGCCACCCTCCAGAATTTTTAGGCCCTCTACAGCAGCAGTGTCTGCCTCCCATAACCAATGTGTGATGTTTGGTCCCTAGTTTAAAATGAGCCTTTGGTCCCAAGGCAACCAGGCTCACCTCAAAATCCAGACAGACCAAATGGAAAACAAAAACTAGGGGCTCAGCCATCACATTATATGTTATGGGGGCGCAGACTCTATACAGCTTATAGTGTGTCTCTTAACCTATATGTGATGGTTGGGGCCTTAGTTTGAACTAGACCTCTCAGAGGCAGCCAGACTTACCTCATTAATCAGGCCATAAAGGAAACTGAAAAGCAGACTAGGGACCCAGCCATCACATTATAGGTTATGAGAGGCCCAATATAATCTCTGAAGAGCCTTGCCCCTTCTCTAACCTATGTGTGATTGCTTAGCCTCTAGTTTGAACTGGGCCACAAAGCAAACCAGCCTGGGGGAGGGGAGAATACACCTTCATTTATTATCAACACCAGCAGCAATAGTGTGGCAGTCTGTGGATCTCAGGTCAGGGTGTCCATTATGGCCACCTGGCCAGGGGCCCCCTCTTCACAGCTGGGCCCCATACTGTAGTCTTGACACTCCTGCCCTGATGGCTGCCTTGAGTGCAGGCAATGTGCAATATATGTACTTTCCCTGTGCCGCACAGCACTTACACGGGTTGCTATCCAATCAGTGCTCTATCTCCACTCATTCCTTCCATAGCTGACGTGACATCAAATCAGCAAGGAAACCAGAATTGTGCACACTTCATACAGCTGCTCCACGGTCCTGCACCAGCCATTCAGAAGTGCCTTAGCTAAGAGTATAGGCGGGATGGGGCCTGCACATGCTCTGTGGGATTGCTATACTGGGTGATACCAGGCTTATACACAGTTGGGCATCCCAAATCAGGAAATATATAAATATTGTATATTGTAGTAGTAATAATAATATGCAGTGTTTCAGACTGGCCCACAAGGGGATCATTCGGTGGGCCCCATTCTCTGACCCGAGGCCACCATAAGGGCAGTACAGTCGGTCCAAGACTAGCACAATGTTTTTGATTTACCTGTGTTCTGTAAATTGGTAATTTAAAAAGTAAGTTGCGTTTGTTATTTGATTCATAAATATCACATTATATTCATATTATGCAACAACATAATTAGGAGTGGTCTTGCATTATTTCTATAAAGTAAAAGGGTGGTCCCCAAGAATTCCTTTGGTGGGCCTGAGCTACCAGTCCGACACTGGTGATATGCACCATTTCCATTGTGTTCGATAGTACATGGTGTAATGTAGTACAATGTTTGTCAAAAATGGTTTCAGCCCCACTGTAATCTACCCCTGGCCCCAGCCTCCCAAACATCCCTGAGGGCAAAATACTTACTGCTCTGTGGTCCATCAGCAGTGGCAACCTACAAAGTTTGCTGGCTCTGTTGGTCACTGGTGGATGCGTGGGTATCACATAGAGCACCATTTTTCCAGCTGCTAAACATCCCAATTCAAGACGCTCGAGGGGAGGGGTAAGCAGCAGTTCCCAGGGGCCACTGCAGGATTTTGAGTTGGAGATACACTTAAAGTAGGGCAATAGGGGGAATGCAGTGGACAACAAGACATTTTCTGTTTAAATATAAGAGGTACACACTTTTCCAACTGTGGTTGGAAAACCAAAAACCAGTATGGGCAGCAAAGTTGGGCAGAGGAAAGGATTAGGCTATGTTCATACCTGGTCAGATGGACATGACCACTACTTGCCATGCAGTGCACTGCAAGTTTGAATCCCTGTCTGTGTCAGTCTATTGGCCTTTCCCCGTGACATCAATTTTGCCATTGGATATCATCTGGAATCTTACCCTACTCCTTGCTGCACCGGTGTGATTTCGCCAAGTGACCGAGGAGAAAATTAAGAAGCCACTGACAATCGGGATGCCCCTGTCTATCTACAGCCCCCACACAAATCTATGGAACTAACTAGGAATCTGATCTAAAATGTGCAAGGCTGGCTAAGGCCCAAATTAAATGCTGTGAAAGATGGGCTCTAGTAGCCTGGGGAAACCAATCTACCCCCCTCCCCCCCTGTGACGTATAAGTCACATGCAGGAGGTCCCAGAGAGGCTTCTTCTTTCTGTATAAAAGGTTGTTCCCCATGGCATAGAAAGCAGTCCCATCTCCAACTAGCTGCAACAGGTGTCAGCATGTGATGGCCACCACCACAGAAAGAAAACAGCAGAGGGGTGCAGAGGAACAGGGTAGGGGCCACCCTGTCACCTGACTGCCTGTTGGTACCCCACCTCAATTACCCGCACCCCCATTTGGGATGTTGGCAGTGCAGAAGAGCCCAAGGCTGTGGGCACCCCTGGAAGAGCACAAAAGTCTTAAAGGGGCCACAGCACTCAAACCAGTTAGCTTGCTGACCAACCTACAAACTGTCTCTAAACTAGGTTAAAAACAGGGGGCTCGGTCACACACATCTGCAGAAGTATGCTTAAGCTGCACCACCAGCGCCAAGGTGCCCCTGTGAGGTGCAGTCCTAACTCTAGTACTAATTCTAGTCTCTAAGAGTCCCATTTGGGACATACAATGCAATAGATAAATTGGGAGCAGGCTTACCTGAGGTTGCCCTAAACCTCAAGTGCAAGCCATGGGGTGGAAGGGTCAAAGACCTTGCAATACAGCCTAGACCCCACACTCCATGGGCTGCCACCCCTCCTTTGTTTCATTTGAATTTGTGCAAGCACATGGAGTGTGGGGTCTAGGCTGTATTGCAAGGTCTTTGACCCTTCCACCCCATGGCTTGCACTTGAGGTTTAGGGCAACCTCAGGTAAGCCTGCTCCCAATTTATCTATTGCATTGTATGTCCCAAATGGGGCTCTTAGAGACTAGAATTAGTACTAGAGTTAGGACTGCACCTCACAGGGGCACCTTGGCGCTGGTGGTGCAGCTTAAGCATACTTCTGCAGATGTGTGTGACCGAGCCTCTGTTTTTAACCTAGTTTAGAGACAGTTTGTAGGTTGGTCAGCAAGCTAACTGGTTTGAGTGCTGTGGCCCCTTTAAGACTTTTGTATTCTAATTGCCCTGCTAATGTGCACCTCCCTGGTTAGTTATAAAATGGTCTGAGCGGCTGCCACCCCTCCTTTGTTTCACCCCTGGAAGAGCCCCAAACCCATACCGAAGGGCATAGGGGCTGGTAAACCCGCAGGGCCAAGGGAATCAGCTGACGCAGACCTGGTGTCTGGGCTAGTCAGCTCTTGGGGGGGGGGGGGGGGGGGGGCAATGCCGGCTATCATTTTAATTGATTTCAGTGATTTAGTGAACTTGGCGCATGAAGAGCAAATGTACTCACAGCTCTGGTGCTATTGTGGTGCATGTGTCCCCAAATAATGCGCATGTGAGTACATCTCCCTCATTCTTTCTATATTTTATTATATTAAAAAGGTGTTATTTTACCTTTAAAACTAAATCGGAGTCACTATGACAGAAGCAAGCATGAAGACTGCAGTAGCAGCTCTAAAGAAAGCGCTAAGAAATAAAAACAATACATAGATCTCGTTGTCCATATTCATTTAATAATCATGCAATAGGATGTATTCTTTTATGTTAACATGCCACGTCTGGGCATTGTCATGTGCAAAGCCCAGCACAGCAGCATTGCCTTGCTTATACCATAGAGCAGCACTTTCCCGGTGACTGGTCGGTGATTTACAGCTATTGTTCTCATGATAAATGTCGCCCCAGAGAAAGTGACTGAAGCAGATAACAGAGAGCTCCGAAAAACACTTTGTTAATGTGTAAGCCTCATATATCTTAGCCAGAAACAATGTACAAATCCGTACTAATACTGCTCTCTCAGTGTGTCCTGCCTGAAAGTGGACCAAAATCAGCCCTGAATTCTATAAGACTCCAGGATCAAAACCTAGGATAGTCAAAATCCACTTTAAGTTTAAATTACCTTTCCACCCACATGCCCAATCCCTCTTTAACCTGCTGGCTGAAAGAGAAACATCACTCAACAATTATGGTGGTTTTTCTGAACTGGGAGGGGATCATCTAATTGATGTATTTTCGATACCAGGAGCTCCCAACCAGTGATACTAGTACCAGTTGTGGTACTCAAGATCCTATCAGGTGGTATTCGACAAGGCTGCAGACTGATCTATACCTCAACCTGATCTACTGCCATCTTTACCCAAGCCTGAATTATTATATAAGCACACAACTGCCCCAAAACCTGATGAAATACCTTTCTGCAAATTTTGTGTGTTTAACCCTAAATCACTGTTTTGTATGTTTTTTTTAACATGGTTCCAAGTGACTGACAACCCACATGCACTGCCCAGGTGGTACTTGATATACATGGAAAATAGAAAGTGGTACTTAATGAAAACAGGTTGGGGACCCGTTCTATACCATATACCTGCTTGAGGAAGGCCATTCCTCAGCCCCCGTTTCTCATCTACTTAAGTTTTCACACTGCCTCAAAGCCCCACTTGACCAACAACAGCGACCCAGTGGTTAATAAGTATCTGCCAAGAGGAATCAGGCTTCCCCTGCCAGTAGTGGGAACATCAGGAGGTTTTTGTTGTGTGGCCATGGCATCTACTTTGGTCTCCTGCTTCACAGACCTGTTACTTTGAACTTTGGGTCCTTAGGCCTGGCTCCCTATTCAGCCTTAGAGGAGTAAGTGGGGGCATTGGGGTTTAAACACAACTTGTTCTCTGCCATAACTCTGTCCACCAACTGCCGTGCATAAACTAGCCATTCCTGCTGTTCAGCAACCTGGACCAGAAGACCTTCTGCAGGAGCCTGACACTGGATGCTATAGGTTTAGAGGCAGTGTTTACTATGGGCATAGTTCTCTACAGACAGGGAGATTAGGATCTTCTTACTATGCCTGTGGCCCTTGGAATGATGTACCCGGGTAGTCACCCGCTTAGTCATGTCCAGGGACAGTACCACCTGCCAAGTGACTTGGGCACACCCTGGCAAGTGTATTTGCCTGCATAGAACCCCTCCATGGACCTGTAATCTGTTCCACTGCAACAGCAAGTTATAGGCCTCCTCTGGCCATACAACAGAGACACAAGAGGGTCAGTGAGCTGCTCTGCCGCATAGTTAGTATCACCAATCACCACCTGTGATGAGTAAAAATACAAACAGAGGGCTCAAAGTCAACACGTGATCGGGTTTTTAGGTGCCCCCCAGAGGGCAGCCACCACCCCATGGCTTGTTGGTTTAGCAACCCCCCGGTGGGCTGATTAGGACAGTCTCTTGCCAAGGGGTTCCTTTTCTCTGCCAGGACCAACACACTCTATCAGTATCCACCGAGGCAGACAGTCCTGGGTTCCTCTCCTCTCACAGCCTCCGACTGGTGTGTGCAGCCCCCCAGACACAGTACCCTGGTCTCAGCTCCTCTATCTGATATTGCTTCCACAGAGAAAAACTAGCCATCTCCTCTTTCTCAGCAGCCAAGGCCAGCTCTTCCAAACTGAAAGGAAATATCCATTTGTAGAACAATTTTCCTGTTTAAAGCATTCCTCGCATTAGGGCTGTGCAGCCCCAGCACGAACCACCGATTAAAATGGGACATGGTGGCCGCAGCCACTGGTTCCTTCCATTTAATGGTGGCCAATATATCCTGTAAGGCAGGAGTGCTTTTGACAAGCTTGGACCACATAAATGATTTGGAACCTGGTTGTGGGTCACAATGAATAGGTTCAGAATTTCAGAATCATCTAACGAAGATTTACTACAACAATCAGGCTACCCACTGTCTCCACTTTTGACAAGCTTGGACCACATAAATGATTTGGAACCTGGTTGTGGGTCACAATGAATAGGTTCATAATTTCAGAATCATCTAACGAAGATTTACTACAACAATCAGGCTACCCACTGTCTCCACTTTTGACAAGCTTGGACCACTTAAATGATTTGGAACCTGGTTGTGGGTCACAATGAATAGGTACAGAATTTCAGAATCATCTAACGAAGATTTACTACAACAATCAGGCTACCCACTGTCTCCACTCATATCTCCTTCTACCACACCCCTACAATTATATGTATCACCCCTCTTGCTAGTAATGCACATGCCAATTGGCTTCTCTCTATGAATAGATGGGTCCCTTATTTACAGCCTTTTCTCATCAGTCCCACATCATAACCATGTCCCCAATATCCAACCCATCTAAGCTCACGCTAATGCTAAGCAAACTATTTTATATAAAAACAATTTTACCAAATGATTGTGCCGAAGATTTCAACCAGCTGCCACCTCTATTTGCCAATTTTCCCATTCCTATATCAATCTCTGTGCAATCGCCCGTATTTGCTGTACCCTTTTTAACTACCTTTACATGTCTGGTCTATTTACCCCTCCCCCTTTCCCCACAGCAGGTTAGGGGCAACATCAGATATCTCCGAGAGCCACAGGTTGAGCACATGTGCTGTAAGGCATTTGCATACTCCGGGATAGACTCTACCACATGCTGCAATAGGTCTACAAAAATTTTTATTACAACATGCACTTAGGCTGTATCTCCATACACTTCCTCCAGTAAAGCCAGCACCTTTTTCAGAGTGTCTCTCTCAGAGGGTTCCACATACAGCACAGTCTTTCTCACATTTCCCTCTAGTGCATTAAGCGCGATTTCCACTTGAAGGCTATCATCCAAGCTGCAGGCTCGCCACACTCCTCACGCGCTCAGCCCAGTCTTCCAGCGACGGCTTAGTCCCGCCAAAATTAGGTATTTGCGATGTAAACATTCCTGCAAACATAGGGTTAACAGTTCTCTCCGCTGTCCCCTTCAGACATTGGGGAGCCTGGTTGGATTGGGGCATTGGGGATGGATTAGACATTTCCATAGTCTTTCACACCCGCACGCTTTTGCATAGTGGCACCCTGCCACCACTAGTCCAAATTGTAATTCATGTCCCCAGTGGGGGGCGAGAAACACACAGACGCTGCACACCAACCCAAACTGTAATCCTTGGATTCCTCAATAGAGTCGCAGTCCCAACGACTGCCCTCGCTCTGCTCCAGCGCCCCTTTACAGCAGCTGTGTCGCGGTCTCTCAAACCAGGAAGTCTCTTCCTAGCACATGGTGAGCAGGCTGTTTATATATATATCCCATGGGGCAACACATTGTGGCCTTTTTGTATATTACACCAACTCCACCACAACCAGTTGCTGAGCAATAGTAATTTTGTTTGTTGTTCCTTTCAAATCTGCCTTTATTCTTGTGATGTCAGCCCTGATGCTGACATCTTACTTCCAGTGTCACTCACCACTGATAAGCGTATCAGTTATTGTTAAAAGTACATGTTTAATTACTGTATTTTCTCACCATAAGACGCACCCCCACCCCCAAGCCTAGCGTCTTATAGAGCGAATGTGACATATCCCCCCCCCCCCCCCCCCCAATCCCTAACCGTTGCTGAGGAAGATTGGAGGGGTTCTGCCACACTGCCTGTTTTATGGTGGTTTTGGAGTACTCAGCACGCTGCCTGTTATATCGTTATTTGGGAGTACTCTGCACGCTGCCAGTTATATGGTTATTTGGGAGTACTCTGCACGCTGCCTGTTATATGGTTATTTGGGAGTACTCAGCACGCTGCCTGTTATATGGTTATTTGGGAGTACTCTGCACGCTGCCTGTTATATGGTTATTTGGGAGTACTCTGCACGCTGCCTGTTATATGGAGGAGGGGGATTCTACACACTACTTGTTTTTGGAGATGGGGGGAACTGCTATAATACCTGTTATGGGCGGGTTGGAGATGTTCTGCACACTGCCTGGATTTACCAAGCTACCTGTTATAGGGGACTGGGGGAGTTCTTGCACACTAATGCTATGGGGTTTCTGGGATTCTGCCGTGTCCTGTTTGGTTCTGGGGGGCAATTTAGCTCACTATTTGGTCAAGAATATGTTTTTTCTTTTTTCTCCTCCAAATCCTAGGTGCGGCTTATGTGCAGGTGCATCTTATAGGGCGAAAATTATAGTTATTATTATTGCTAAAGGTGCATCCTATTATTCTGCAAGCTTTTGAAGTTGGGAACCAAAATCCTGGATGGTCAATATCCTGGGTTTTAGTCCATTTTAATAGATTTTCCTTAGAGCCACCCCAATTTGAGATGCCCCACTGTGTGAAACCCCCTGGTTTCCCCATAAACCCACCTCAGTCCTCACGTGAGAGGGAAAGAGAAAGATTTAACCCAGACTAGAGTGTTTTAGACTAGTTTGGGATTATGTTCACTTGGATATGCGCAGCTAAGAATGCTGATTGGAGGAGAGCCCCCACATGCACTAGGGGTAGTCACCGGGGTAAAAAAAATAATAAACCACTGGGTTTCAGAAAGCAGGTGATGCTGCAGGGGCATGGACTAAAACCTGGAAAAGTTAAAATCCTGTGTTTTGGTCTGCTTCCAAAAGAGGATAAGGATTAGGACCCCCAATTTTGGGATTCAGCTGGGCCAAAAAAATTACATTAAAGAGTTTCCAGTGGCTTTCACTTTTCATTTCATATGCAGTTTCACTGCCACATGTGTGCCATCGCATAGGGGCCTGCTGAGACTATGGCCCTTATTTATGAAGGAATAGCGACAGGTAGCGACTGGTGAGCGGCCGGTAATGACGGGCCCCGCCACGAGAACGCCGGCTCCCCACCACAATCACACATTTATCAAGCCGATACTGCTTAGCGACTGAGATAGCGCCATATAGCCACTCATTCATCATTATTCCAGCCTCAGCCCACAGCGCCAGCGTCCGACCTTGAACAGCGACAGGTATGACCTCTCGCTACCTGGCGCTCTCCAATGCATTTCAATGGAACAATCTTTAAATATTCATAATTAATTGTTATGATTTTTTTTTTTTTTTAAATGTGAAAAATTCTGTGACCACTTCTGCCATTTTAGATAATTTTGTAAGGTAAAAAAAAAAAAAAATTGTACAGAATTGATATTATGGGTCTGATATTAATGTATTCATATTACTAAATTATTTAAAAAACTTGTTTTTTTTTTGGTTTCCAAAAATATGGTTGTTTGGGGGTTAAAAAACTACTTTCAACCCATCGCCGCCAGCGCTCTGGGGTTTAAACATGCATTTTACAGTGCGAGAATTTTTTGAGCGTGATTTTTTAATGAATATGGTGGGAGCCGGTCGCTAGGGCCAGTCGCTATCATGCGCTCCCATACAGCGCGGAACCTGTCAAATAGCGACTCCTCACCCAATATTCAACATTACGGCAAACCGAGTCGCTATCAACAACCGAACAACGGCCAAGCACAGCGACTGCTAGCGGGCGCTCTGAAAATGCCGCTACAGTCGCTCAACTGTCGCTACCTGCCGCTATTAATGAATCGGCCTCCCCGTTGGCCTATGGAACAACATAGACCTGGAGCCAGCCCTGCTCCTGGTGGTGACAGATTGGGGACATCAGGTATCCAGCATTGTCTTTATAAATGTTTTTGCAATACAACATTTTCACTTGTTCAACTATTTATTCTAAAACCAACTTCAAGCAGTGTATTGGATCTCATGTACATAAAACAACATTACAAACTGGGGATTATGGGTTTGCTAGCTGAATGTAGATCAGAGTGTTTAACACAGCAGTATGTACTACACAAAGCTTTAAGAATTTGTTGGTTCAACAAGAACGTGCTTTTCATTTTTTTTTTCTTCACTGATGCAATTTTCTAGTATGCCTCTCAAGTGTAGATGAGGAGCACAGATAAAGTGGAAAATTATTTATTGTTCTCCACTCAGGAGGTGTATCTGCTGGATTAATTGTCTCTGTCTCAAGCATACTCTAAACTAAAGTGTCTGGCGGGTGGCTCAGTGCATTTCCCCATAGCAGGGACACATATGATAAAAAATCTCTCTCCCCAAGACAAGCTGCTGGCTCAGCACTTCATTGCAATTCCGAAATTTATTTCAGAGATGAGAAAAGAACAGCTTTGATTTAGGTCCTCTTGTTGCTTGCTGCGGTGCCGAGAGGTGGCACCTTACAAGAGGGAAATAATAGAGCCTCTTAGAACACAAGGAGATGGAGAACAAGCTTAGGCCCTTATTTAAGAAGGGATAGCATCAGGTAGTGGCTGGTTAATGACAGGTAGCGACAGGTAGCGTCTGGTGTACGCCGGACACGGCACGCAATTACACATTTATCAAGCAGAATCTGTTTAGCGACTGGGATAGCGCCATGTAGCGTCCGATTCATCATTTTCACAGCCTCAGCAAACAGCGCCGGCGTTCAGCCTTGCACAGCGCCAGGTATGACCTCTCGCTACCTGTCGCTCTCCCATACATTTCAATGGACGAACCTTTTCTTCTCTTTAAACGGGGTATTTGTTTTTTGTTTTCTGTTCACAAAATCACAATCAAAATTCTGTGACCTCTTCTGGCCTTGAAATAGCAGTTTTTTCACAATTTTTTCATTTTTGATATATTACTTCAGAAATGACATTACAGGTCTGGCATTAAAGTGTTCATGTTACAATGTTGCTACAATGTAATTCCATATGTTTTCGCTTTGTTACTAGTGGAAAGATGCTGAAAAACAGACTTTAAACACACCGCATCCTGCGCTCTGGGCTTCAGATAAGCATTTTTCAGCGCCAGAGATTTGTGAGGCTGTTTTTTGCTGAATATGGTGTGATTCGGTCACTATGAGCAGTCGCTAACATACGCTCCCATAAAGTGCTGTACTGGTCAAATAGCGACTCCTCACAATGTAATCAACATTACTGAACAGCGACTGAGCCGCTATGAAGTAGCGACCCACGGCTGAGCACAGTGACTACTAGCGGGCGCTCTGAAAATGCCTGCTATAGACGCTCATCTGTCGCTACCTGGCGTTAGTGTTGAATCAGCCTGCCAGTGACAGCACTTGTCGGCTCACCTGTTAGGAACAAGTCAGACCTGGTTAGAAAACGTTTTCTGCTACAGGAAGTGTTATTCCTATGCATACAGCGTCATAACTGGCAGAACTGCTAATCTAGAATAATCTCATATATATCCTATATAAGAAAACAAAATCATACGAGAATTATTTGCCATGTAAATTCTTTCCATTTTAAACATTTCTTAAAGCAGGACAAAACTTGACTTTCCCGGGTTTTGTTCTGTGTCCCCAGGATTTTAACTTTCCCAGGTTTTAGTTTCTCCTGCAGCATCCCGGTTTGGGATCCCCTACTGTGCGAAACCCACCGGTTCACCATTTTCTTACCTTGGTGATTACCCCTAGTGCATGTACGGGCTCTCCTCCAATCAGCTTTGTAAGACAAAGGAAAACGCACCTGTCCTCGGTCTAATCACACACACGCCCCCTCGTCCAATCAGAGCCCTTTTACTTGTTTACATCTTTGAGCAAAGGGCTCTGATTGTATTCAATGAGGAGAGCATGCTGCCACATCCCCCGTATCCCCGACGGCATGTGCGCTCCTGTCCCAGCCTATCTAAATGGCTGGGGTGGGAGCACGCGCTGCCACATCGCCACCAGACATTCATATCCCCATTGAAAACAAGCAGAGCCATTTGCCGGAAGGCAAATGCCTCTGATTGGACAAGAGCCTGCACATGTGCCGTTAGAAAAGTGGAAAGTTGAATAACTACTGGCACCCTGGGGGGCGGGATCCAAACTGATTCGGGATGTTACGGGGGAAAGCCAGCAGCCGGACGTAAAATCTTTTAGGTTCCAGGCCAGCCGCTGGTGGGTTTTGATCTGCTATAAAGCAGACCTAAAGTAAAACTCTTTTTAGCATTTAACAGTCAGAGTTGGCTCTTTAGGCATGCACTAGCACTTTTTATTATACATGTTGGATCAATTGGATTAATTGTATTTATTATGCAATATCGGTATGTTTTTGGCATCTTTTTCTGTGTATGTGTTTCACTTACTTTGATGTCCCTGCGGAAAGAATGAGTTTTTAGATTATTGTGAGTCATTTTTAATAATATTAATAAATTGTGAATATTATGTAGATTTTCTTTGGGTTGGTGGTGCTGACTTGGATTGCTTTTTGTGGTTGTTGGGGCCCCATTTTTGGGATTTGTAAATTGCTTGGTCAATAGGGCATCCCATTTTGGCACACCATTCCCATTTCTTTTAAGTATTCTTGGGTGGTGCAAGGTCAATTTCCTTTTGCTGTTAGAATGTGCCTCCAGTTAAAGTGGACCAACACCCATTTTATACAAAATGGGTTTTGGCAGCATCTGTACTTTCCCTGACCTAAAAGATTCCAGGGCTGGGTGCTGGCTTTTCCCTGATCCAGGATGCCTCACTGTCAGATAGGCTGGGACAGGAGCACGCGCATGGCTGGGGATGTGGTAGCGTGCGATCCCCATTCTAGTAAATGATGTAGTCATTTCAGACGGCTCTCATTGGATGAGAGCCTGTAAAATGAGCCATTGGATCGCGGCAAGGTGCGTTTTTTTCTGGCTTCCTGGGGGGTTCCACACAGAACAAACCCTGGGAAATTCAAATTTACTGCTTTTGTTCTGCTTTAACTCCATCTAAAACAATCAGCTCCATAAACGCTTGTTGTTCCTCTCATTTTATTTTCACTGTAAGCAAGACACCTTCTACTACAGCATTGTCTTTTAGGTTCTTTGCTACCACTATTCAGAAAAACTTGCTGCTTGGGCCAACACAAGATAAAATTAGGTCATTTTACCTGAAACGTCATCATTTTTGCTGGTGATGGATAATAAACTGGATGTCAAGTCGAAAAGTGTAGCATATCCAAGATGGCTGCACTCAGCGCCGAAATTGCCGGCTATCAGCATGGATCCCGGGCAAGGCAAGAAGTTTATTTTGTTGTAACCCCCAGCCCTGCCGCAGCGCTAGGGGAGGGTGACAGGAAAGGGGGACGGATTAATCTTTCCACTTTAAATCTACAAACTCATATTTTATTGCAACACAAAGACGAAAGTATTTGTGAAGTGTAAAGAAAATGATATATGCTTTTCCAGATTTTCAAATTCATATGTATTAACCCCTCTGAATCAATACTTTGTAGGACCACCTTTAGCTGCAATTACAGCTGCAAGTCTGTTGGGTTACATCTAGAAGCAGATATTTTTGGCCTTTCTTCTTTGAAAAAAATATCAGATGTCAGATCGGATGGAGGACATTTGTTTTCAAGCCACGGCCACAGATTCTTAAAGTGGACCAAAAGCCATGGCAATTGGCCCAGGAATCTATAAGATTCCCAGGCCGATCAATTACCCCCCCCCCCCTCCGGGGCATCCAAAATCTGGATGTCCCGCTGTGCGAAACCCCCCAGGTCGCCCCATACACTTACCTTCTTCACGGTCCAATGCTACATGTGCGAGCCGCGGCCGCCTCCCTGCTATCCCTCTAGTTATTCCTGCCAGGTATTTGTAAGCCACTCGCCCTAGACGAAGGGACATCAACAGATCCCAACATGCTCACTCACTGCTCACTTTCAAAGTTTTCCATGGTGCTGCACCCACCTAAGTACTTTCCTTCTTTAATTGGGTTAACTGCTCTGCATGTGATCTGCGCTCTGCGAATGATTTTCAACTAACAACCACCATCTTTCGGACCTCTCACTCCAGTTCACAAGACTTAATTAAAAGAATTAAAGCCACACAAAGCCCAGGGATTTGACTTTTCCGGGCTTTGCTCTGTACCCCCTGGGGCATCCCGATCTGGGATACCCCGCTGTGTAAAACAACGGTGAATGCGTGGGCTCTCATCCCATGACTACTTAATTCGGCAGGCAGCTCTCATTGAAATGAATGGCACATCCCCATAAACACGCGCAACGCCGGGGACACGTCTGTCTGTTTTACCCAATCACAATTAGAACCGCCTGCCGAATTACGCAGTAATGGGGGACAGCTCTCATTGGATGGGAGCCTGTGCATGCACCATTGGAGCCAGGGAAGGTAAGTATTTTTAAGCGTTCTGGGGGGTTTCACAAATCGAGGCATCTCAATTCAGGACGCCCCAGGGAAAGCCAGCGGCCAGCCTAATATTTTAGATTTGAGGCCGGTTTTGTTCCACTTTAAGGTCAGTTTTCAGGAAAACTCTGTTCTCTTGATCAGACATGATGTGATACCCTCCATCCTGCCTCAGCTCCAGGAAAAGGGGGCAGAGTGAGGGGGTGCCTAAGAGACTGGACTTCTACTTTAACACACAGTAAAGTGCAAGAAGGCTTTTGTTCTAGTTTTAACAAACCTAATCACTTGCACATGATCATGAGATGGGGCATTTCTACATGTGATGTCCATAATCTTTTTCCAGTGAGATAAAGCCGTATTTTTTGAAAGTTTCGAGAAAAAAGTTAAACTTGTTTTACCAAATAATCAGTATGATTCCTGTCTGTTTTCAAAATGTAAAAAAATATCCTCGCCTCATTGGAAAATTATGCAACTCACCTGTAAAAATGCCCCATCATTCTCTAGGTACAAGTGATTTTGTTTGGGAAAAAAAAGGTTTTTTTTGTGTGTTAAAGTGGACCAAAACCCAGAATTTTGACTATGCTAGGTCTTGGTCCTTGCCTGGCTGAGGAGTTTCAAGCCTCTTCCCAGTCCTAGGGCACATGTGCAGCCACTCATCCAATCTGCAACCTCGCAGATATGCTCACGTCAGCTCATCCAAGCCATCGTTTAAGGCGGATTGGAAAAGAAGGTGAGTTTATGGGCGACCTGGAGGGTTTCACACAGTGGGGCGCCCCCGTTCAGGGTGCGTTGGGGGGGAAGGAATCGTTAAGATTCCCGGGCTGATCTCCGTGGGGTTTGGTCCACTTTAGAGAGAAACATCGGACAAACAAACATGGGCGATTCCCCCCTCCCCCATTGGGCCCTGCTTAGCTTTTGAATGTTGCCGCAGACTCATGCGCCGACATCTGGTTGCTTCAAGGTCCAATCCTACGCAAGCCCCCCCCCCCCCCCCCCCCCCAGACGCTACTTGACAGCCTAAAAGTTCAGCACCGCTCAGTCTTGTGGCTTTTTGGACGGCTCCCATTGATTCTCGTGCAAGGGCGAGATCGCAGGCCGCGCACCATGCATGATGGGATACAAGATGGCGTTGGCCGTTGGGAGGTCGCCCGCAATCCGAGGGACCCAGTAGATGCGCTGGCGAGGTAAGTACTGCCCAAAGCTGAAACTAGAGGGGGGGAGCAGCAGTCTGGTGAGGCTTGGGGAGGGTTATACATCCCCTGATGTTCCTCTTAAAAATAAAAAAAGCTCACAGATGTAGGTTGCAATTTACACCCAAAAGCACACGGAAAGTTAAACTTGCTTTACCAGATTAGCAGCATGGCCCTCTCTGATGCTATAAGATGGTTCACAAAGAAACTTGTGATTTTTAACTTTTTATTTTAGTTAAATGCAATCTTGATCATTATATGGGAAGTGTTGCCAAAACATTGTGCTGGAAGAAAGTCTTATCAACTCCCCATTTGCTTGTGATTTCCTCAGCATTGTCTCCTCTGACTGAAAGGCCGCCCCTACCACTGGCCACTGTCTCCTCCATTGTTATTCAATGTAAGAAGGAACATACACTGAGCTACAGATCAGGGGAGTGAAAGAAGATCCAGGGGAGAAGACAAAAGAGGACAATTCCATTCATCACCTAGGGAATAGTATTAGAATCTAAACAGCAAATGTTTTCACACAGTACCAGAGTATATGTGAGTGTGAAGCAGAATATGCAAATGAACAGACTGATTCATTACTAACGCCAGGTGCCGGCGGATGAGCGTCTGTACAGTGGCGCTAAGAGCGACCGCTAGTGGTCGCTCTGATCGTCCGTGAGTCGCTAATACAGAGCGCCTCATTCGCTGTAGTAACATTGCCTGCATTGATGAATTTGGTGTGTGAGTCGCTAAAACACCAGTACAGAGCTATATGGGAGCGAACGGTAGCGACTGGTAAGTGTGAACGACTCAAACCATATTCATAAAAAAAACAGCCTCAAACAGCGCTGGCAGTGATAATTGTGTCGCTGTAGCCCAGAGCACCAGAAGCTGTGTGATTAAAGTCTGTTTTGGAACACATATCCACTAGTAACAAAGCGAAAACATATGGAATTACATTGTTATTACATTACACTTTAACACTTTGACATTAACACTTTAATACCAGACATGTAAGGACAATTCTGCATAAAAATATAAAAAAAAAAAAAAGTTTTCAAAAATGTATTTAAATAGGCCAGGAGAGGTCACATAATGATTTGATACAAAACAAAAAAAAATATTAAAATAAAACCCTGTTTAAAGAGAAGAGAAGGAATGTCCATTGAAATGTATGGGAGAGCGACAGGTAATACCAGGCGCTCTAGAAACCAGAGCGCCACCGGGATCCGCTGAGCCGTCTGTGATGATGAATCGGGCGCTACATGGTGCTGTAAGAGGCGCTCACCAGAATCGCCTTCATAAATGTGGTATTGCGTGCCTCGGCCGGCGTTCTCCTGACACTACCTGCCGCTACCTGTCGCTTACAAGGCACTACCTGCCGATATCCCTTGATGAATAAAGCCCTAAGACACTGGAGGATTTCATTTTTATCATACTTTCAAAAAACGTTATCTTAGATGCTACACAAAGATTTGTCAGGATGAGAATGTTTGAGGAACCTGCATTGTATGAGTGTGCAGACTCAGACTGGCCCAAAGGGTTACCAGAAATAAACCAGGTTGGCCCCTGGTCCCAGGGGCCCATTTGAGGGCCTTGGTCACCAATCCTGAACTATGTATAGCTTATTTGGGCCATCCCAAGTGCAAACACAAAGACAATACAATCTATAATAATGTTTCTGTGCCTGGGCCCTGAATGTAACCCAGTAATAATTGCATCTAAATGTGGGGTGGGCCCCCAAAGTCAGTTCTAGTGGTGTGACACAGTTCCCTTAGATGGGAGGGGCTGGAGGCACCTTCAACTTATTGAGTTTGCATGTTACATATCTTCATACGTCCTCAACATTTATGATCCCCCTCTCAGTTTATAAGGGTTAAACTATTAGACTATAGGTTACTATCCTAAAAGGCCGGAGGAGTTCTTTAAGCAGAATAGCAGTTTCTATAACCTATGGTAATAATGTAGTGATAGTAAAGCCTAACAAAACCCAACGCCGCCAGCCATGGCAATCTAAAAGATACCAGGGCCGATCGCTGCTCTTCCCATGGGGCATCCCAAATCAGGAAGGATGCTCCGCTGTGTAAACCACTCCCCCCCCCCCCGGGGCACCAAAAACCTTGCCTTTTCCCCGCCTCCCTCACTGATGTAAACACAGCCGGCTGCATTCCCCAGCATCTCTGCATGCATACTTCTGCCCCCCATTCATTCAGATAGCCTGGGGACAGGAGTGCACTTGCCGCTGGGAATGCGCCCGCTTGTGCTCCCGAAAAAAACAGAGCCCTTTGCTGAACACTACAAATGCATGACAAACATCTATGGTTGGACGAGAGCACATGAATGCATCATCGGACCAGGAAAAGTTTAGTTATTTTAGGTGATCTTGGGGGGCAGGGAACAAAACCCTCTATAGTAAAAATCTCGGGTTTTGATCCACTTTAAGGGTCTGATTTAAAGCGATCCAACACCATTACTCTACACAATGGGTGTAAGGCCGCATTGTGACAGTTTTAAATTCTTACCTGCATCTCGATCCTCAGATGAACTGCGGCCCTACATGGACCAGCAGCCAGGAAAGCGACCACCAGCAGCCAATGTCGAGTCTGTATTTGAGGATCGAGGTGCAAGTTAGAATTTAGGGGGCTTGCTGGGGTCTATGCAGCAATGCACACCCATTATGTAGAAAATGGGTGTGAGGGCGGCCTTAATAAGCATCTGTGGCATTTTGCATCATTTAGCGTGGATAGTTTTGCCACAGCATCATTGTGTGACAGTTATCACCAAGTAGAACACCTTAAAGTGGACCAGAAACCAACAGAAATCGGCCAATTGATTCCCTCTGCCCAGGGCCCTGCACTGTGAATCCCACCAGGTCGCCCATAAACTCTCCTTGTTTCCCGGTCCAAAGGCGCAAGCAGCGGCCACATCCTCACTATCCCTCTAGCATGGAGCGTGCCCACGCCAGGCATTTGTGAATGGTCGTCTCGGGCACACTTCAAGCTAGCGGGAATGCGACCACCAGCGCGCTCAGATCCGTTCATGGGCACAGAGGCTCGAGCATATCTAATCGCGCTGATTGGACGAGCGGCCACACATGCGTCATAGGAACAGGGGGAGAGGTGAGTTTGGGCGACCTAGGGGGTTTCACACAGCGGGATGCCCCGGAGCAAGGACCAAAACCCAAGATAGTCAAAATCCTGGGTTTTGGTCCACTTTAAATAGACAAACTTATGATTCTTGCGTTCTTCGCATTGCAGTGCTGAGCAGTTGTATAAGCTACACCAGTCATAAGTAGCACTGAAGCCTAAGCTACCATAGAGCACAGTGGCAGAAAAAGGATTATGCTTGTATTGCAAAAAATGTTGAAAAGCAAAAAAAGGAAATAGTGTGTGTAACATGTCAAATATGCAAACGCATGACTTAGATGTCGCCAACTGCTATTCTTTTACAGATTGTCAAAAAAACACTTTTCCTACAGACTTTCACACCAATGCCTTTTTTCTAACTTCAAAAACTAAAACTGGAATTAAACTCACTATCAAAGTTTGCCACAATTTGATGACAGCAGTGTTTTCACATAACTTTAATGATAATAATAACTTTAATGATATTACGACATCCATCGCCAACATCCGCTGGGTGTTATAAGTGATCAAATCTAGCATGCAGTGCCCAGAATTTCATAGAACAGAGTAGCGCACATTGGCGCTGGTAAATACAACAAAAGGTCCATATGTGCAAAAATAGGCACTAACACAGGCTGGTCAATAGGAAGAGACTATTATCGCGCCAATGCAAGCAGACATTTTGACTTTCAGCGCCATTCAGTGCAAACTTACAGCACCAACAGCTATGCTTTTGTACGTAAAATGGTCAGGAAGCCATGGTCAGGATCTCAAGGACCCCTTACCAGTTCACAAAGGATTAAATGTAAAAATAACACACAGAGATAACAATTTTTTTATACTTACCTCCCTCCATTGCTGATCACTGTTGTCCCACGCTGTTGATCGTTAACCGAAAGTGATCATAGAAAGCCAGGAGCGGGGCAGAGGATGGGTGCCCTCTGCCCCTCACCTGGCGTCCGCCCATCACTCCAGGCCTCTGCTCACTCCTGCCGCTGGGATACACTGAAGACCTGGGGGGGGTCTGAGGCCCTGGAGGGAGGGGGAGACCCGCAGGCACTTTATCCCGGACGGAGGCGAGCACGTTTTTTTTGCCGCAAGCCCAGGTAAACGCTAAGAATGTAGAGCCTACTCTTGGCCAATAACAGCTGGGGCATGTAGGTTCTATGTGCTTGCCATTTTAAGGCTTAAAAAAATCCCTCACAGGTACAGGTGATGGAACAAACATTTTATTGCACTTTCATGTGTGCTGAAATCACCTAAGCTCCCCGAGATGCAAGTTATGGCATTTTATTAATAATGTAATTTTAGCCAGTATCTAACTTTTCTGTATTGCATTCTTTATTTTCTTAAACCGGACCTTCATCCTGAACTAGAGCCTATCTTATATGTTTCCTCTGTCCTGTGCATACCGATTGCTCACATTAAAAATCATCCTGCCTTCACCAACTGCATGAGCCTTTAAACATCCAAGATGGCTGCCCATGGAGCCTCAGGCTGCCTGCAAACAGGAAGTGTCTTCTGACTGTGCCGCTCTGCATTCTGGGATTGCTGTGCTTTTACTGACCCCAGCTCTGCACATTCTATGCAAAGTTGCAGTTTTGCCCTCCTCTCCTCAGCATGTGATGCTTATGAGGCAAGATGGCGACGCCAATATCCAAAATTCCTGAACAGAGTTGCAGCCCAGTGGGGGAAAGAATAATAAGTGACTAAAAACTTAAAATATATTAATTTTAGATGCTGGGGAATAGTTTTTTAAGGATTTGGGCTTTTCATTAAATGATGCTGAAGGTCCGGTTTAATTGAAAATAATTGAAAGATAATGAATAAAGAATATTTAAAGCAGACCAACACCCTCCACTGCGCAGGCGTTAGTTGCCACTGGTGCCGCCACTATAAGACTTGCACATAACCCCCCCCACAGAACGCCAGTAATCTATACCTTTACCTTGGTCTACTATTGAGAATCCAGCACCGGGATTGGCACCCAGCACTCATATGGGCAGGGCATTAGGCCCTCGCAACCTCACTTCCCACGTGAGCATCAGGCGGGAAATCACGGGGCTGGACTCTTGGCTGTAGACCGAGGTAAAGCTAAGGATTGCGGGCATTCTGGGGGGTTATGTAAGGGAGGGCTCCAGAATTCTGGATGCCCCCTATACTGTCTTATAGTGGCAGCACTGTGCTGCTGAAGGTGTTGGTCCACTCTAACTATATAACTATACATTGATGTATCCCTAAGGGAAATCATTTTATTCCCAGTTGCGCATCACTATTGCTAAGCCTATACCTTTTTGACTCTGCATGCATTAGGTGTAAAACTTGTAACAGTTAAAGTGGACCAAAACCCAGCTGGATCGGCCCGGGAATCGATCCATTCCCTTCCCACGGGGCATCCAAAATTGGGATGCCCCGCTGTGTGAAACCCCCCAGATTGCCCATAAACTCACCGTCCTTCCCGGTCCAACTATGCATGCGCGTGCCTGCGCCAGCCATTTGTGAAAATTCTGCCCCCTGCTCGCCTGTCCTATGGTGCTGCTGTTGTGCATTACCCATATATTTTGCTGTACCTCTTCCTTAGAAGCAGGCAGTGCCCCCTCCCTATTACTGAGCCCAATATTGTATAATAAGGGTCATTTCTTATGGCCTGCACCACCAACTGTGACTCATGTGCAGAAAACAGGATTGCTGGGATAAAGGCGCCCCCCAATGGCTCTGGCGCCCAGGGTGACTGCCCTGCTCACCCTTCCCTAGAAACAGCCCTGTGAGTCTGTGTGCGAGACGGGGAGAAGGCATAAGGGGTTAAATGCAGGTTAGTCTATACTTCTTACCAGCTTCCTAGGTTGTCTAATTGATAATAAGGTCCTGAGTAGGGACCACATCACTCTCCCACTTCACCTTTTTTATTTGATTTGTGGCATTGTGTACAAAAAGAAATAAACACCTGTCATTTCAGTGTTTAGCAGTCAGTTTATGTAAATTCATCCTAAGGGCCAAATGTGACAGGATTAAATGGTATGGGTAACAATGGGGCCCATATTTTAAGTGGAATTCCAGTCTTTAAAGTGGACCAAAACCCAGCTGAATTGGGCCGATCCATTCCCTCCCCCCGGGGCATCCAAAATCAAGATGCCCCGCTGTGTGACACCCCTCACTACACATACCTTAATCCCGGTACAACGGCGCATGCGCGGGCCGCAGACGCATCCCAGCTATCCCTCTAGCAGGGCCGCGCTCCTTGTTAGAGGGAAGTGTTAGATGCAGCCTCCAGCACGCTCGGAGCTGCTGAGCCAAGATGTCGGGTTAGACGTCCATAGCTCAGTGGCTCCGAGTGCGCTGATTGGACGAGCGGTCGCACATGCGCCGTAGGACCGGGATGAGGTGAGTTAATGCGCGATCTCTGTGGGTTTCACGTAGTGGGACAACCCCAATTGGGGTACCCTGGGGGAATGGACCAAAACCCAGGAGAGTCAAAATCCTGGGTTTTGGTACACTTTAAAGCAGAATTCACTTGATTGCACGGCGGATGAGTCGGGGGATGTCACTTTGTGTCTTTCTGTGCGGTTGCCTTCGGGGGAGCGCAGCACACTGCTGGGCCGTGGATGAGGTAAGGGTTTTTTTTCTTTATAACCCCCGTCCTGCCTCAGCGCCAGGAGAGGGTTGTAGGACAGAGGTGTTGTTGAACTTCTGCTTAAATGTCTGCACCAGGGACCCGTTACATTTAGTTAGGCCCCTGGTTGCCAGGTTTGATTGACTTCTGCTTTTTAACAAACCTTTATAGTTTTTAAATATTCCAGTATTCAATTTTACACTTTAACAAACGTTTTACAAACATTTGAATGGCTCACTAATCTAAAAAAACAAACAAACCTTTTTGCAGTTAGAATGCGCTAGCAGTATGTCTGTGTAAGGAGGTGCACTAACACATTTCCAGCTAGATGGCGCTGTTGTACTTCTTGCTCATGCAGAAATGCATCATTACCAATGACAGGCCTGAACATCAAGGCCCAGCAGCTCGCAGTCAATAACAACATGTGCTAACCATTTCTAACAGGCTTCAATACTTAGGGCACTGTATGTTAAGGCATAGCTACCAACTGTCCCTCTGTGGCCGGCGTAAAGTGGTCAACAATTATATTTGGGGTTCTTCAGTGTGGTAGTTCATATCGGTCTTGCAGTCACTACATGATGGCACTGTTGGATGGCTAATGGATTGTGACACTGTAGGTCTACCAAACTGTTGGCTATAACCTAACCACATAGGGGTACAGCTGAGCTGCCATTGGCTGAGGTGAGTAAAACTAAAGAAGGTTCTAGAAGCCAGCCAGAGGTAATCTATATAACAAGGTCATGAGGAGAGTCACCTCAGTAAGTGTAGGATTTTATTGTAGTAACAAGGAGTGAGGAAGGTACCAGCAGAGTCACTGGGATAAGAGAGAGTAGAGGAGCCACATTCATGCCTAACAAGTGATCACAGGAAAGGTGAACCATTCCCTCTGAGATGCTGATGGAGGAAGCTAAGGCCTCAGTATTCTGCTATGGGACCAGAATGAGTGCCCACCACCTGTTGAAGTCCACCTGGATGTAATGCTGTGCTATGGAAACTGCTAAAGGAACTGATGTGGATAATGACTGGATGACCTGCTGTGAACCATCAAGTGTACCTAAAGTCCTGCTAATAAAGTAAGTGCCCTTTTGAGTTTTGAGGTGTTAATAAACAGTAAAAAAAAAGGTTGAAATTTATTTTTTGAATCACACCTTATTTTCTTCATTTCTGAAATGATGTAAGAAATGGCCCTTATTTACAGGAGATATTTTGTGGAAAGTTTACTGAATTGAGGTCCAAGTAGGTGCTTTAAGTTTGCTTTATCTAACTCCTCAGGCAGGGGTGTTGTGACCGCTCCGGGGCCCAGAAGTGCAGCGGAGCCTAACCATTGTTGCTCCTCCACCTTATTTATCATATTTGTGCATTACTGGTGGGCAAGAGGAGGGTTTTTATTTGCAACTGTGGAGTCATTTTTAAGTCCCTGTCCTGGCACATACTAGAAACATACTAGTGTAAAGTAAGCCATTTCAAAGCCCCTCAAAGTATTTGATTATATGTAGACACCTTATGTTTCTCTGCTTCAATTTCTGGGTCATGGTTGAGATGGAAAGGTCATGTCATGGCACAGCTTTATAAGTCATGTGAGCTCACTGCTGTGGTCAGAGATAGCAATAGGACCACAGTTGCTTCCCGTGCTCCCTCATACTGCCTGCCACAGAGACCGAGAGGTGATGAATATATCGTCCAGGTAGGGCAGCACGCGTATGCCCCTTAGCCTTATCAGGGACATCACCCCTGCCAGCACCTTGGTGAACACCCTGGGAGCCGACGTGAGGCCGAATGGCAAGGCCACAAATTGGTAATGCTGATCTTTCAGTGCAAATCTGAGAAACCTTTGGTGTCCTGGAAACACCGGGACGTGAAGGTAAGCATCCTTGATGTCTACGGACGTCATAAAGTCCCCTGGGCGCAGGGAGCCAATGGCCGAGTGCAGAGTTTCCATGCGAAAGTGCCTGTTCTTGACAAATTTGTTGAGGATTTTTAAATCCAGAATGGGCCTGACTGACCCATGCTTCTTGGGTACTGTGAAAAGGTTGGAATAGAACTCCATGCCTCTGTCTCCTAAGGGGACCTTGCAAATGACCCCTAGATCCAGGAGACCCTGCACGGCCAGCAACAAGACCTGAGCTGAGGCAGGGTCCCGAGAAATCCGGGACCCAATGAATCTGGTGGGGGGCCGTACAGCAAATTCTATCTTGTAGCCGGAGGACACCACCTCCTGAATCCACCGGTCTGAGACGTGGCGCCTCCAGACATGCTCGAAGTGCTGCAGACGTCCCCCCACCCTGACGGGCGAGGGCGCCCCCTTATGCCTGAGGGGTCTTGGGAGGGGCTTTGGGCTTGGGCCCCCAGGAGGAACCGGGACGGCGTCCTCTATTCCTGTGGCAGGAATCTGCGCGGGACCCAGCGAAGGACACCCCTTTTCCCTGTTTAGCCCCACGGTAGGGGATTGAAAGGGTGCCCTGGCCTCGAAAGGGCCGAATCTGCCGCCTGCGCTGGGGCAACTTGCCTCCTTTGGCGAAGAGATCTAGACGGTCTCCGAACAGACACAGCCCCTTAAATGGAAGCCCAGTAAGGGCTTTCTTAGCGGCATTGTCAGCAGACCACTGTCGCAACCAAACCGCGCAGCGTATAGCTACCGCCAGGGCAGAAGATCTGGCACACATCCTTATAGCATCGTCCGATGCAGACAGGATAAAGTTTACAAACACATCACAGTTAGACAGTGCATTGATAGTATCAGGTGGCAACTCATCTGTGCCATCAAGTGCATTCCTGACCATGGCCCTGAGCGCTACTGCCGTAATGGCTAAGGCGCAAACCGGGCGCAGGGTCGCTCCCCCAAATGCAAAGGCATGGCATGCCAATTGATCAATACGCCAGTCCTCAGAGTCCCGTAGCATAGTAGTGTCAGGAGAGTGCATAATAGAGGTGTTGGACAACCCTAGAATAGGAGCATCGACCTCGGGGGGCGATGACCAGCACTTAACCAAGTCAGCCGGGAAGGGTTACTTCCTATCCACACTCTTAGGGGTCCCAGGAAGTCTGCTGGGATGTTCCCATTCTTTAAGCACGAGGCTATTGAAATGGGTTTGCTCGGGAAATTCCAGACGAGCCTTAGCAGTATGAAATAGCTCACCCCTTTGCCTGGGAGCCGCAACAGGGGGAGAGATGGACAAAACTTCAAATATCTGAGCCAGTGCTCGGAACCAGACTCATCGTGACCCCTTGACTCCTCGTCATATGACCCCGAGTCAGAGAACAGCTCCCCTTCGCCCGAGGGGGTATGGCCGTAAGGATGCAACAACTCATCAGATTCCATAGGGAAAAGAGCCTCTTAGCGGTGGCCTTACGCGCTAATGAGCTAGCAAGCAATCTTTCAACACTGGCCAGTCTAGTAGCCACATCAGGATGAGAATCCCCGCTTGTATTGGGGGTTAGACTCAGGCTTGGGGGAGTAGGTGAAGTGAGGCGAGGTGCAGGCCCAGCCACTGAAGAGGCCGGAAGAACCGATAACGCCTGCTGTGCACAAGGAACACAGACCCGTGCATTGTCACCTCTTCTAGGTAAGACCCCACAAGCTACACACAGCCGGGCTTGTCCCGAGGGAACCCCGTTCACAATATCCTGGGATGCCTCCATATGGTGATTTAATCGGCACAATAGGCCAGTAGGGATTGACGCTGTAAGCTACCCTGGATGCCCCAATAACCAGCGGGGAAGTGGGAGTAAATTTAATAGTCTCAACCGGGAGATACACCGGGCCGGGAGAAGCAACCAGAATCCACTTTCTGAAAGACATAAGGGGAACAAGAATGTCAGAGCCATGCGCAAGGGAGTAATAAAGGTAATATAAAGTCGCCCGCGAGGGCACTTACAGACAGAGGGGGAGGACGGTCTTCACCACGCGCGCGCGAGCAAAAATGGTGCCAAGTGAACCTCGAAGGGCGGTCCAGAGCCGACCGCGACCCGGCATCAGCAGAGCCACCGCCGCCCGTGCAGTACAACCATATAGGAAGGGCGCGGCGGCGATCAATACAAAGTAAAAAAGTAAAAAGTACACAGTGCGGCTCTGACACCGATTCCCAGTCAAACGCGATACTAAGGCCATAAGCGTGTAATAGGGTACACTGAGGCCGCCATACTCACAAACCCCCCCCCCTTTCTTTCCCCCCGGGCTAGAGGGGGAACGAGGGAGGATGGCGACCCTTTACACAGGGTCCACCGCTACACGGGGCGTGGGGCAATGATGCGGGAGGGGCATCCCCTAAAGGCTCACCATCAGCCTAAACTGCCTACCCTTTGGTGGGGGACTGCGGTGGAGCATGGCTCCTTTAAGCACGCATGGTGCTGCCTACCTTCACCCGACCAGCGCAGCCCAGGCTGGGAGGCACATCACAAATAGGACGGGTGGGAGTAGTCCAACAGGGCCGCAGGCTGTAATAGCCCCGCTCACCTGCAAGAGAGTGATACTTCATGTCTTCGCAGTCAGCACAGCAGAGAAATCTGGGGATTTGTGGGAGGTCCCTGGGTATATGAAGAGCCGGGAGGAGCCTGTTTTTGCATGTCTGCAGTGCACAGCGCCATCTGGCGAAGGATAACCCAAGTGTAAGTATTATATCTGGAGCAGGGCACACTGTATACTTAGAATAATAGAAAAATTATAGACTGACTATATAAAAGTGCCAACATAGTAGGGGTAGATGTGCGCACACACATCTATAATGCTATATGAATAGCTGTGAATACATTACACTAATCAGCAATGCTGTGGGGGGGGGGGGGGGTGATACAAGCCACATGGAAAGGCTACTAAATGAGAACTGACTTTCTGATAAGAATCAAGGGTAGGATGCAAAGAATATGGGAGACCATAAGCCTGATTCATAGCCTCTCCCATACGTATTCCCGCACTGGGGAATGCTTAAAAATCTGTTGCTGTTATGCAGGACTTTTTGTTTTGCGTATGAAAAAATTAGTATTTGACGTATTAATATGTCTCAGACACGAGTCATTTTTGTAAGCTTACAGTTTTAGCCTGCGCTTGCACATTATTATGAGCCCTGATTTGGCCTTGGTGGGGCAATTAAAACCGGAAGTTACCAGCGTCGAATTACATCATTTTTTGCTTGCGGAATTGCTGGCGGATGTGTGATGAAGCCCCTTGACAAGTTCCTGGAAGGGTATGAGCATCTGCAGTGGAGTGACCTGATGAATTTGTACCTTCTGTAGCTTAGGCATAGCCGCTATTGTCTGGACATTGATCGGACGGATGTCCAATCAACAGGTGTTTAAATTGACCCAACTGAATTGCTTTTTTCTTGACAAGCTTTACCATGTTTGGCCCCCATGACAAGAAGAGGGCATGGGATTGATGGCATGACCAAATTGGCTGCCTTCAATTACTTGTAAAAGGCTCCTTCCAGAGGCTTGAGACACTGTCCCAGCCTTCGCTGAGCAGCACCCTGCTACATTTCCTCGATGGCATAGCTGTCCTGCAGGAGAAATACATCTATTTTCCTGACAGCATGGCAGCGTGGAATGTAGTGAAGTTGTGTTTTTTAAACTTCAAGAAAATGCTGAATGTCATGGGCGCCATTGACTGCACGCACATGGTTGGTGCCTCCTATGGTGCAGGAGTTTATGTATAGGTATGTTTAGGTGCTCATTGGTCCTCCTTCTTGTCAAGTCTCCTGTGTTTATTCTTGCTCTCCTAAACTAGATAATCCTTGTTCCTCATTGGGCACACTGATCCATGTGTCCCAGTTGCCCATGTATCTTCTTGCTCTTTGCCTGCTACTTTAATTTTGCTTGTGTATTAACCTGTGTCTGTTGTCCCTTTCTCCTAGAAACCAAAAGATGGCACATTCTATGAACGTCCAGTGTGTGGAGGGTCCTGATCTGCGGTTTTTCAGTGCCTTGGCTGGCTTCCCTGGCTCAAGCCATGACGCCTTCATCCTGCACAGCTTGAGGCTCTATTCTCATTTTGAGAGTGGCGGTTGGCTTCTGGGTTAGAGTTGCCTTTTTGCCTTTCTATAGCTAGCATTGCATTTGCAGTGTTGGATGTTGTTATCAGCTGAGCCCCATAGCATGGATTTTTTTTGTCTTTTTGTGTGTCTTAGCTGTCTCTCAGTCCTGCCGCTGTAATTGGGTGCACCTGTCCCTAGTTTCAGTCCCCATTCCCCCTGTTCTTAGTTGAACTCCTTTGGCCTTGTAGTGCGCCTTACCTTTAGTTTGTCCTGCAAACTGTTTGTATAATGTCAGTGAAACTCTTGACCTACTTGCAAATGTGGTCCCCAATTTCATCAGCTTTACTGAAGATATTATGTATTTTTTGGGCACATTTGCCCTTGTGGATACCCTTCCTAGTAGCTCTCCCTCTGTAAACTAGCCTTGTTTTGTGATTGTAATGTTTTTTGTTTTGTTTTTTGTCCTTTTAGCTGATTACCCTCTATTGCCCTGGTTGCTGACACCTTTTTGCATCTGTAGACGCAAGGCTAGGAGGCCTATAACTGGGCCCACCACTGGACCCGTGGTGTGGGGAGGATGTTTTTGGGCTAATAAACCGGACCTTCACCATGATTTATTGAAAAGCCTAAACCCTTAAAAAACGATTCCCCAGCATATAAAATTAATATATTTTATGTTTTTAGTCACTTACCTATTTTTCTTTCCCCCACTGAGCTGCAACTCTGTTCAGGACTTTAGGATACAGGTGCCGCCATCTTAACTCAGAAGCATCACACTTACTGAGGAGAGGAGAGTGGGATAAAGTACAGGGGGGCGGGTTATAGATGTGCTCAGACAGAGCAGAGCTGGGGTCAGGAAAAGGTCAGTAATCCCAGAATGCAGGTCAGGAAAAGGTCAGCAATCCCAGAATGCAGAGCAGCACAGTCATTTGTTGTTTTGGCCCACCATTTGGGAAATATTGCTATTGAGGCACTGCTGCCCAACCACCCCTGCAGCCAGGTCCTCATGGAGCAGACTGGCAGTCCTCTGCACCAATTTAAAATTCCTGGTGGAGTTTCGTCAGGTGTTGGCCCGCCAGTCTGCCTCCATTGAGAGATGCTGTCCAGGGGTTGGAGCTGGCAGGCCGCCTGGGTTCCCGTGGGGGGGGACTTCTCCTAGCTCTGCTGTCCCCGGGACTCCTCCAGGCCCTGGATTGCTTCCAGGAGAGGTGGGGTCTGTGTGGATAAAAGTAAACATTAGTGTTTGTTTCGGGCCACGGTCCCACACAACAAATACTATAATTCATTTCATTAGTCTGAGCACATTGCAGCCCCACATTTACCTCATTTAAAGGTTGGGTCTGGGCTGGTGGATGGTCCAGGGCTGGCTGGTGCTTCTGGTGGAGGAAGTGGACCTGGGGTGGATGGAGGCCCATTGGGTGCCAGAGGTGGAGGCAGGGCTGGTGACTGGGTGGGTGCTACAAGGCAAGGCGAAAAACAATGTAAGCTAAACAAATTCCTTAGCTGCGCTCCTTAAGCTACTCAACATGGGGTACACACGGGTACCGCAGTGACGTGTGCCCACTACACCTTTGCAAGCAATTTAATATGGCTGTTTGGGATTGCAATTGTAGGTAATCCCACAATTGGGCGCAATCTTGGCAATGTTGCGTCAGGCCACCCATATTTGATAACTGTTTGTGGTTTTGATCCTCCCTACCTCCCAAATTCCGCATTGTTGGGGCAACTCTTACCACTGGTAGGCAGGTGCTGCTGGTCAGTGTCGACACCCCCAGGCTTCATGGCTGTAAGTAACATGTAACCGATAGCTCAAAGCCTGTTTTATGGAAAACAACCACTAGATGGCGACAGTAGAATGTGACCCTATGGAAAAATGAACATTGATTAACTAGAAGAATAAACAAAGAAATTTACAATGGCAAAGCCGCTACGCTAGAATAAAAGCCATTTTTTTCACAAGGTAAGGTAAGATTTCTTCCATTTGTGGGTGGTAATGGGCAGGGGGGCATCCACAATCAAGATTTTGTGAAAATGGGTGAATAATCACACAAATGAAAATACAAATGGGTATTCAAATTTTGTCCATTGCAGCTGATAGGTCCTACTATGCACAGAAATGACAGTGACAGGAGTTTGGGCTCGGCTGGCATGGGATTCAATCCAGCGATCAGGCGAGTTGCCGATCAGCTGCAGGGGACAAAAGTTAAGTACAGTTTGTTTTTTTATTTGGGTGATAATTCATGCAAAAGGCAAAAGGGATTTTTCATGCAAAAGGCTAAAAAAAATAAACAGCAGCTTAACTTGCCAAGCACTCCCCCAGCACCGTGCATCCTCTCAGCTCGGCACTGTAAAGGAGGAAATACACTTCCCCCTCTGCCCCTCCGGCACCACCCTGCCAATGCGGGCCACCAATACTAGCTCAAAGAGCTAGTCCAAAATACACCCCCTCTGTAAAGATGGATTGAAAGGTGCTCTCAGCGCCATTCAAGCACTACTAAAAACACAGGCAGGGTGATAAAAATGCCTGTATCTGAAGCAAGATCTCTGGCTCTTACAGACACCGCCCATTTTGCTGATTATTATGCTGCATCACAGCTCCAAGGGCCACGCCCACATGCTTCAGAAGAGAAATCACATGGTAAAACTCTAAACCTCCATATCTTGGTCATTAATTCTTCAATTTAAAAACTCAGTGTTAGGACAGTGTGTAGCCCCACACCATGGTCTAACAATTGACTTTGCCTGAAATATCACTTTAATGTGAATGTTCAGTCTCTTCCCCAGCACCGAGACAGGGGGGGGTCTTAAAAAAATAAAACACCTAAAACACCATACCTGTCCCAGGGATCCAGTGCTGTCACCGGCGCTATGGATGGGAGTTGTACAGAGGCTGCACAGAGTGGCATCTTCTGCTTTGTGCACATGGCTGTCTGCCCATTCAAGTGAATGAGAAGATGAGCACAAGCACAGAATGGGGGATGCCACTCTCTATAGCCTGTCCAAGATGGTTGTGCCCAGCACTGAAATTGGCCGGACATCAGGGTCCAGGAAAACTGTCCATGACAGGCTGGTCAATTTTAGGGGGCCTTTCTTTTTGTTTTGTTTTTTTTTCAGTTTTTAGTAGAATATTAAAACATCCCCTCCTCAATCCACCCATCCCAGTGCACCAGGCATAGGGGCTGGTGACCAAGGGCTCAGAGGATTAATGTTTTCTCCCTGAACATGCATGCTTGCCAAAATATAACCCCTTCTGGCACAGGTCCGGTGCTGGTAGGTGACATGCCACCCCCCCCCCACCAGCACCCTTTGAACTGGTATAGAGTCCCTTGGACCGCAAGCATGCGATGGCCATATTTGCGGATAAAATAAAATGGGGGCCTACCACCCAAAATCAGGCAAATCTGGTAACTTTTGCCTATTGTATTTAAAGTAGACCAAAACCCACCCTGGAGTCTATGAGGCAGGCTTACTCCCTCCACCTGTGGCATCCCAAACTGGGATGCCTTGCTCTATGAAACCCCCCCCCCCCCAAGTTGCCCACAAATCGTACTTTTTCCCCAAGCCCACAGCACATGTGCCAGCATTACTAGCCTCCCTTCTCGGCTGTGCACGGCCCCACCCGCCGCAACTGAATGGCTCTGCGTGGCTGTGTGCTGAGTAAAGTGCAGCTTGGATTCCACCCTGCTGCTCTAGTCGCTAAGTGGGCTTGAGGAGAGGTGAGTAAGCTCAGTGACCTGGGGGAATTCACACAGCAGGGCACCCCAAACCAGGGTGCTCCAGGGAGGAAGGACCGAATCCAGGGATAGTGAAAGTCCTGGATTGTGCTTCACTTTAATAGGGACCTTCACCTGGCTTTCCTGAGCACGTTTACCCTAAAATGTAAGTGCAAGGCCGGGATGCCCCGCTGTGTGAACCCCCCCAGAACGCTTGTAAACACTTAATTTCCCTGGCTCCAATGGCGCATGTGCTGGCTCTGAGAGCTACTGACCATGACTATATAATTCCGCAGGTGGTTCTCATTGTTTCGAATGCAGAGCACGTGCTGCTGCGTCCCCTACATCCCAGGCTGGGGCAGGAGTGCGTGTGCAGGTGGGGATACGGGGCATGCATTCCCTATTCATTTCAATGAGAGTCGCCTGGCAAATCATAGTCACGGCAGACGGCTCCCATTGGACGTGAGTTTTAACGGGCTAACCAAATCTGGATGCCCCCGCGGTATGGAACATAACCCGGAATAATCAAATTCCTGGGGTTTTGTTCTGCTTTAAGTCTTTATCCTTTTACTAAATATACTACTGGCCTTGGAAGCAGCTACTTGACATTGCATAGTGCTATTTCCCTGTGATCTACCAATTCTTACAGATCTTTCTCAACAAGTGATTCTCACAGCTTTACGCCTAGGACATATGGGGCTTACAGATTATTAGACCCCAATATGTCTTTTTTCAACCTAAATAGCCATAACTGAGAGGATTTTGTAAAATCTCCCTATGCCAATCTGCACAAGAAATGCCATTGCAGATGCAGAAAAATGACATCATCTCTTTTCCAAATGTATGTTTCTAGCATCTGGGTCTAGGAAGAATTAGAGGCTCCGTCCTTGTTTGATAGCGATTGACAGAAATCTGTGATAAACGCATCAAGTTATCAAAGCTGAAATAAAAGCAGAGCAGAAAGCGAATTGTCAGCTTATATAGTTGATGTCACAGCAGTAAACAACCTTTTCCTCTCTATTAGCATGCTGCTAACATCCTTCAGCAGCCATAATGAATTAGCCAAGGGGCACAGAAACAATATATTCCAGTTGTCTAATTGCAATCCTGTCTGCCCGTGCTTTATGGATGTAATCTTAGAAATGCATGTTTACAAATTCCGCTTTTCAAATCTTTCTTCATGCTGCTGCTTGGAAAATATGTGTATTTCACTGAAATGTCCTCCTGTAAATTACTATAGAGGGAAGGAGAGGCTGCTAACAGGCGGCCTGGAGAATTTGCATATTCTTTTTCCCTTTCAGATCAGCAGTAGATGCTGGCTTATCCTTTGATGGCATTTATTACAGCTAGATGTGTGTGTGCAGATTTTACAGAGAGGGACAAAACATGACAGATCTTTTATAAAATTCTTAGGAGAATCAATATCTGTTGTTACTTATGACCCACAATTTGTGGCTTTTACTATCTTAAAATATCCAGGCGGCTCAGGGTGACAGTTACAGTTATTTGGAGAAAAGAATGGTTTCTGGTGTTTCTACAATGTCATGGTGTGTCTAGAATTATGCTAAAACATAGCCTTTACTTTACTTGATACATTAAAAATTGCTGGGGCAGAAATATTAAAAGGAAGCTGCAGGGCTGCAGTCTAACATGAATTATCCTCATTATTCCCCCCCCCCCCCACACACACACACACACACACACGTACTGAGTTCCCTCCTTTTCCCCCTACCTCCACCTTTCTCCCTTCTATTGGCTTTTCCTCCCTCCTACTGAGTTCCCTCCTTTTCCTCCGACTTCCAAATTTCTCCCTTCATTTGGCCTTTCCCTCCCCCCTACTTACTGAGTTCCCTCCCTCCTTCTCCCTTCATTTGGCCTTTCCCTCCCCCCTACTTACTAAGTTCCCTCCCTCCTACCTCCCCCTTTCTCCCTTCATTTGGCCTTTCCCTCCCCCCTACTTACTGAGTTCCCTCCCTCCCCCTTTCTCCCTTCATTTGGCCTTTCCCTCCCCCCTACTTACTGAGTTCCCTCCCTCCTACCTCCCCCTTTCTCCCTTTATTTGGCCTTTCCCTCCCCCCTACTTACTGAGTTCCCTCCCTCCTACCTCCCCCTTCATTTGGCCTTTCCCTCCTCCCTCCTACTGAGTTCCCTCCTTTTCCTCCTACCTCCCCCTTTCTCCCTTCATTTGGCCTTTCCCTCCCCCCTACTTACGGAGTTCCCTCCCTCCTACCTCCCCCTTTCTCCCTTCATTTGGCCTTTCCCTCCCCCCTACTTACTGAGTTCCTTCCCTCCTACCTCCCCCTTTCTCCCTTCATTTGGCCTTTCCCTCCCCCCTACTTACTGAGTTCTCTTCCTCCTACCTCCCCCTTTCTCCCTTCATTTGGCTTCCCCCCCTACTAACTCCCCCTCCCTCCTTTTCCTCCTACACCCCCTTTCTCCAGGGGTGTCGCTAGGGGGAGGGGCGGGGGCATATGCCCCGGGTGCAGCAAGGCAGGGGGGCTTGAGCACAGGCGGGGGCACTATTTAGAATGTTTGCCCCAGGTACCAGAAAGCCTAGTTACTCCTCTGCTTTCTCTCTTCATTTGGATTTACCCCCCCACTTACTGAGTTCCCTTTCTCTTTTTCCTCCTATCTCACACTTTCTCCTTCATTTGCCCCACCCCCACTTACTGAGTTCCCTCCTTTTTCTCCTACCTCCCCCATTCTCCCTTCATTCGGCTTTTTCTCCCTCCTACTGAGTTCCCTCCTATCTCCCCCTTTCTCCTTTCATTTGCACCCCCACTTACGGAGTTCCCTTCTTTTTCTCCTACCTCCCCCTTCCTCCCTTCATTTAGCTTTACCTTCACCTCCCCCGTACTGAGTTCCCTTCTTTTTCTCCTACCTCCCCCTTACTCCCTTCATTTAGCTTTACCTTCTCCCCTTCTCCCCCCCCCCCCGTACTGAGTTCCCTCTTTTTCCTCCTACCTCCCCCTTTCTCCCTTCATTTGTCTCCCCCCCCTACTAACTGAGTTCCCCCCCTCCTTTTCCTCCTACCTTCCCCTTTATCCCTTTCCTTTCCTCTCCCCCCTTCTTTTCTCTTCTTTTTTCTCCATTTTCTTCTCTTGCCTCTTTTGCCTTATACTTTTTAGTCTGTGTTATTTTATATAACAATGACGTTCCTAGCAAATGTGACCAAATCAAGATATTTATCTTTATCTGTTCATTACCATATTGTAAATTGTGTTACTGGTTATGATTTACGTTTGATGGGCTTTCCACCTAAATGGAAATAATCTTGTCTGTAACTGAAAATCAAAAAATAAAAAATATTTTGAAATCTGAAAGATGTAGCCATGTTATATCACTCTTAGGGACGCGTTTCAGATAGGAGTCCAAACCTGTATCAAGCCTGATACTGCACTGGACAATATTTTTGTTTACGAGGTGAGCAACTGGTCATTCTCATTCACAGGTTTTTTGTATGTTGCACAAGGTAGGTCCTATAGATTTTTTATGCCAGAGATATGATGCCAATATACAGAGGAATGGGGTCTCATTAGGTATAAAAAGCAGAAATGATGATTATGCATTAGGAGCATTGCTGTGCCAATCTATGCCATCCTGATCTCTTTGCAAGAAGCCCCATAAAAATGCCTCTTTCCATTCTTTTTTCCTTCTTCTCGCCATTCACTAATTTGATCTTTATTTCTTGTATATGAGTCCTCTATCTTTTTCCTTTCTTTTACCTCTTTTTTTCCACTTGATCTCTGTGGCTCCAATTTCCACACTGCCTTGCCATTCCCCTTTCTTTTGCATAGAACTTTCTTTTTTTACCTTCCCTCCATCCCTCCTCCATATTTTTTCTGATTCTCTCTCTTGTCATCTTCTTTCCCTCTCAGTTCCCTCTCTACATTTTCATCTTCTCTATGTCTTGCTTTTTTTCAATCTCTTATTTACATTCCCTTCTTTATCACATCTTAACTCCATCTCTTCCATATTTCCTCCTTCTCTTTATCTTGCCACTTTTTTCTTACTTTCTCCTCATCCTTCCTTTCCTTTTTTATCTTCCCCGTCTCCTTCTCTTTCACAGCTTCTCTCCATTCAACACTAGGTGATAAAAATGTGCTACTTGATTTAAACCTTACGTCTTACTTTCCCATATCCCATCTATTATATCCCCCCTTTCATCTGTCTCCTTCTTTTCTGTATTGCCTCTGTCTGTTTCTTATCCCTGCGTTAGTCTGAATCTATGCGCAACCTTTTGACGGAACATCCGGAAATCCTACAGGGTGACATTTTGTGGTTAATTTATTACAAAAGGTGTGGGCGGCACGTCCGAAACGCTCAGCGGCATTTGCACCACAACGCCGGCTTCAGGCGCTGCCATCTTAAATGACAACACATGAGACACATCCCCACGGCTCTGTGTGCACTCCTGCCCGTCCATTCAAGTGAATGGAAGCAAGGAGCATGCACTGACCCAGGGAATGCGGCTTTGTGTCAATCGTGGCGGTGGCCGCACAGAGACCAGGGGAGCGGCGCCTCCTGGGGATAAGGTAAAGGTTTTTTTTCTTTGTAACCCTTCCATCCTGCCTCAGCACCAGGTTAGGGTTTTTTTGTAATACAAAAGTTTTTCAATAAAATCATATTGCATGTAAAAGCCCCATTTATCCTGGTTACAATGGTACCACATATGTATTAGTAGACACCCTTTCCTGCTCAGGAGAGACCTACCACAAACTATATATTCTTTGGAAGTGCATATCTCAAGATTTCTAGGTGTACCAGGCTTGTTGACATGGGTGCAGTTTTCTGGAAGTAATCCATCTATTAATTCTTTGGTGGCACAGGCTTTTCTGAAAAAAAAGAATAAAAAAGCAGAATCAAAGCCATTTTCCTAAAAGAAAACAATATTCAAACAAGAAAAAACAAGTTAAATCTGGAAAAACAAGCGCCCCTGAACAGAACAATACCCAACATGGGTACTGTCAAGGGAAGAGTTGCCAAACACCCCAAAATAAAGCATGCACCTAAGGGAATTTTTTTTAAGAAGTTCAGCTCTGCAAAGTACTCACATTGTGATTTTTCAACCAAAATAATCCTTTACATTTATATATTCACTGAAAGTACACGTTAAGCTTTCTAGGTGTACCCAGCTTGTTGTAGTCTGAACATTCCTCAGGTTGCACAGGGTTTCCCTAAAAAAATTATTAAAAAACAGAATAAAAAACATTTTCCAAAAATATAAATATGTAAAATATGTAATGTCCCAAGAAAAAAACAATACCCAACATGCATAGGTACATGAAACCCTTTTAGCTATCCGCCTACTTGAGATTTTGTCACCCTCTGTTTTGCTCTATGTTTAACAGTGATTTTTGCAGGAATTTCCAGGAAAATTATATATTTGGCATATTGGGATATATTTTTTTTGGCAGAGTTTGGGCTTTAACATGAAATGTTGTAATTTATTCTGTGCTTTAATAATATGTTGTGTAAACATTTAAAAAAATATGTTTTTGAATGCTGTTGTGTTTTTATTTAATCATTTTTTAAAGAAAACCATATTGCATGTAAAAGCCCTATTCCTCACTATTACAATAGTACCTCATATGTATCGGTGGCCCCCTGTTCCTGCCCAGGAGACTCCCCAAGCTTAAAACGAGAGCTTTTCAAACAAAATATTACTATCTGCGCTACATTTAAAAAACATTTTAAAATTTTTAGGTCAATCTTTTTATTACATTTTCAATGTTACAGCAACACTTAATTCAGAGAAAAAAAGAAATAAAGATTTATACATACATATGGAGTGTTGCTGACTTTCTTAGTATGTTATGCACAGTTTCTTGTCGATCATATCAGAACACATTGATGAAGATGTTGTTCTGTCGTTTACTCATCAGGTACTAGTTTAATGCCAACAATGAAAGGTTTGGGGTGGCATCATTTTTCCAGGGTTCCCCAATGCTAAAAAAAAATATTATGCTTATCATTTAGTATGCTGGTGGGCTTCTCATTTATAATAAAAAAAAACATTGATCCATGCAAAATTCCATAGGGGAGTTGTCCAGCAGAGTCGATGCTAATAAGACCACTCAGGTGGACCTACAAGCGAGAGACGAGGTTCTAGAACGAGACACCACAAGGCGGGCACTCACCCATCTACAGTTGCAGCAAGATAATCATGAAAACAGGAACCGCCGCAACAATAATAGACTTAGGGGCATCCTAGAGACGATAGGCCCCCTGAACCTGAAAACAACAGTTTGCGGGGTTCTCAACAACCTTATGGACCGCCCCATTACAGACCATATTGAAATCGACAAAGTCCACCGGGCCCTGGGTCCCAGGCAGAGAGATCCGACCAGGCCGCGGGATGTGCTGTGCAGAATACACTGCTATCAGCTTAAGGAAGCGATCATGCTGAGAGCCTGGGATAAAGGTTCGGTCTCGGTGGAGGGGGCGAGTGTCACCATATTGCCGTATCTCTCCAGGAGGACTTTACAGATGCGGAGGCTACTGAGACTGCGCTTAGAGGTTATACGATGACACGGAGCAACCTATCGGCGGGGCCACCCGTTCCAGTTGATCGTTCGGAAAGAGCGGAGGAACTTTGGGCTGAAATCACCGGCGCAACTCCCGGAATTATTTGAGTTTCTGGAGGCGGGCCAAATCGAGGTGCCGAACTGGTTGGAGCTGGAATTAGACAATGGTGGGGACCCGCGCCCGCAGCGAATACGGAGAAGAAATCGCAGGCAACGGGCCGATCCACCTGAGCAGGTGCGGGAGGGAGACGAGCTCCAGTGGAGGCGGAGTGACTACTGATGTACCGGGTTGACCGTATGTAATTAAGTTACAGCCAGATTAAAATTGTATTTGTTTTATAGCTAACGTGAGCTTTCCCTATTTCTTACGTGTGGACTTATGTCGTGTTTGATAAGTTTTGCTGAAAAGTTACAGTTGTTGTGGGGCTGCGGGGGGATCGGGATGTCTTTTGTTTCGGTCCCCTCCGCCGGTATTGAGCTGGGCTGTGGGGGCCGACACTCCTGGGGTGAGCTCGCTTTGACCTGCCGCCTGCTCTCCGAAGCCCCCCCCCCTCGTGGGGTCCGCGGGATGGGCTAGTATAGACCTCGGACGGTGGAGCTTTGTCATGAAGCGGGAGGCTGGAATGGTTGGGGCGGCCTTTTTCTCCCCTCCGGTTCCGATGGGTCCGCCCACACGTCTAACATGATCTCCAGTCCCCCACCATGGGGAGAGTGGAATACATAGAGACTGGCTGCTATGGGTGGGAGGGGATGGATGCCCTTGGGGCTTGTCCTCCCCCCCCCCCCCCCACGGCAGAGGTGGCCTGGCTGAGCCTATCGGGCCCTCGATTGGGCGGGAGGGGGCCGGGGGGATGACCCTGGGAGTGTTGTCCCGAGAACCAAATTATCAAATGAGACGTGGTCCCTTTAGAGGCGTTATGTTTTGCAGGTTATGTTTTATAGGTTTGAATTTCATGTGATGTTTTTCTGTTCTTTTTTCTTTTTTTTGACAAGTTGGCTGTTCCTTAAATATACTTTTGAATTTCTTGTTGCCTAATTGCTGCTGCCTACCAGTTAATGTGTACAAGGGGACTTGGGGGAGCAGGTAGTGTTGGGAAGAACTTTCGAAATCCCTTGAATAATTTAGTTCTTTTTCACTTGGCATCCACATTCCCCCCAGAACTCGAGACAATGCCCCGGGGCGACATCCGGAAGTCCCCCCGGAAGTGTGGAGTTTAACCCCCTATTATAGGGTGGTTACTAGACATTTTTCAAGAAGCCCGGAGTTAAAAGTGCTGTTTCCGTAATTTCGTTTGTGTGTATTGTTTTGGTGTCCTCTTAGTGTACCCTCTTCCTTTCCCCTTACCCCACCCTTCCTCTTTTTCCTGCCATTCTAAACTTTCTCCCTACATCCCTTAATCTCGTCACCGGATCCTTTAGGAGGGACTCGTTCAGCCGCCAAGTACAGGCGCCTTTTCCTTTCTTCCCAGGTAGATAAAGCTATCTTTACTGGTCCATGGTCAGACAGGGACGCCACCCCTATGATAGGGTTTTGCACCCTTGGTAACAAACAGTGGGATGTGAAGATATAGTCCAGTCTCGCATATGTTGAATGGGTTGGCGAGAAATGTGGTTATAAAGTGTATCAGAAAGCGGTTCAAGACGCCCTTTCTGAGTATTTCCGCCTAAACTGTTCAGATGAAATAGCTCCCATGATGGTCTGGCAAGCCCATAAGGTGGTAATTAGAGGAGTTCTTATTCAGCAAGGGTCCAGACTCAAGAAGGCGTATCCTGAAAAACAAGACCAACTCCTCTTACAGATCCAAACCTTAGAGAAGAGGCATAAAGAGGCCCATATGCAGGACACTTTACGTGAACTGACGACATGTGGAGAACAACTGAACTCTCTACTTTTGCAAAAAGCTGTGTTCTCCATAAAGAGATGTAAACGCTTTTCTTATGAGTGGGGAAACAAAAGTGGTATGCTGCTTGCTAAAGCTCTTAGAAAACAGCAGTCCCTTAACTTCATAGCCTCAATTGAGGATGCTCAACGGCAGAAACGGCACAACACCGCGGACATTGCAAAAGTGTTTCAGGACTATTATCATACACTTTATAACCTGCGCCCACGTGCGGCGGGGGACCCTAGGATAGATATAACTAGGAAGAGACAGTATATCGAGACGTCGGAGATGCCTAAACTGAGTGAGGAGGCAGTAGCACAAATGGAGGAACCAATCTCGGAGGAGGAATTGAGGCAGGCAGTGAAGGCCCCTCCAAAGGGGAGGTCCCCTGGACCAAATGGTCTGACGATCGGCTATTACAAGGAATTCTTGTCTGTGCTGGGTAGGCACTTTCTCCGCGCCTTCAACAACATTGCAGCGGTAGAAAACTCTGAGGCACTCCCGGCAGAGTTACTGGAGGCTCACATCACAGTGATTTATAAGCCGGGCAAGGACCCTTTGAGCTGCAAGAGCTATCGCCCCATATCCCTTCTCAATATAGATCTCAAACTGTTTACTAAAATCTTGGCGAACCGCCTGTCTGGCTACTTACCTGATCTGATTAACGAAGATCAGTGTGGCTTTATCCCTGGTAGAGAAGCAAGGGATAATACGATTAGCACTCTAAACCTCATTCATCGATCACGGACCGATAACGCCCCAATTATGCTGTTATCCACTGATGCGGAGAAGGCGTTTGATCGCATTGATTGGGACTTCGCTTTCAAAGTTCTGAGACATATAGGTCTCCAGGAAAGAGCGATCAATTTCATCACAGCGGTCTATTCTAAGCCACAAGCTAGAGTGAAAGTTAATGAAGCCCTGTCCCCACCATTCCGCCTGTCTCCCCTCATCTTTGCCCTAGTGTTGGAGCCCTTCCTGAGGCATGTTAGAGAGAACGTGGACGTCCGAGGAAGCAGAGTTAAGGGAGTAGAACATAAAATATCCGCTTATGCAGATGATTTGTTGTTTTTCATATCAAACCCATTAGTTGGACTCCCTGTATTAATGAAAGAATTTGAGAAATTTGAAAAATTAATTTTGAACTTAAGTCTGAAGCGCTTAATGTCGGCTTACCCAGCACGACTGTACTGACCATCAAAGCCTCCTTTCAATTCCGTTGGACATCCCCCACCCTGACATATCTGGGCACTAAGATACCTAGTGTAGTTGATGAGGTGTTTAAATACAATTTTACGCCAATGCTAAATAAGATTAAAGGAGACCTCTTGACTTGGAGAAACCTTACGCTTTCTTGGATAGGCCGAGTAAATGTATTGAAAATTACAATTTTGCCTAGGATCCTTTATTTGTTTCAGGCCCTCCCGTGCCATTTCCCAATGAGCTATATAGGTGGACTGGCAGTACCGAACTTGCTTATATTGGCAAGCGGCAAGATATTGGCAAGCGGCCCACCTGCAGAGGATTATAGACTGGACTACGAACGGAGAGAAGAAGAAGTGGGTCGAAATTGAGGACAGCGGAGTAAAAACCCCACTGAAAGAAGCCCCATGGATATCAAGAGACTCGGGTAAAAGACATAATAATAATCCCATAGTCAGAGAGACCCTACGAGTCTGGTACAGGGTACGGAAGGGAGAAAAAATATCTCCCTGGCCATCACCACTGATCCCGGTGACCGACAACCCCGACCGACCGGTCGGGATGGGTGCCTGGTCTCGGGGAGGGTGGGGGAGTTTGGGGGTAGTCCGCGGAAGGGACTTGATCAGAAATGGAGAATGGTGTTGTATAGAAGAACTCAGAAATACATGGAACAATCACCAACTTGATCCTTGGCGTTTATTAATGTTTCAGCACTTTTTGCAGAAAACAGGACCTAAGTCCGCACTCGGGCATACCCTCACGGGCTTCAAAGACTTGGTCACCAGAAAGGACCCTGAGAAAGGAATGATCTCAGATCTATCAGCTCTTGGAGGGGGGACAGGAGCCAGACCCCCCCTTCCGAAGGGAGTGGGAGAAAGACCTGAACAGGACATTCACAGATGAGGATTGGGAGAAAATATATACTTTAGCTCATCAGTCGTCTATTTCTGTCCAGGTACAAGAAACCAATTATAAATGCCTTTCAAGATGGTATTATACCCCAAAGCGATTAGCCTCTTTTTACCCAGATGCCTCGTACAATTGTTGGAGATGTAAAAAGGAAGAGGGATCACTCTTCCACATTTTTTGGGCCTGCTCAAAGATCCAACCATTCTGGAACAGTGTTTCCAAAATTATGGCTGAAGTTACTGGCTCACAGATCCCGTGTTGCCCGGCCCTTATGTTGCTACACTTTTCCTCGCACAGGATCCTAAACTATAAGAGGTCCATACTACGACACCTGATCAATGCGGCAAAAGTCCTAAACCCTAGATTCTGGAAAACGGAATCCGTGCCCACAGTGGGTGACTGGATTCAGGAAGTTAATAGGATCAGGGAGATGGAAGAATTGACCGCAACTGTACAGGATAGAGAGGAAAAGTGTTGAATGGAATGGACTCCTTGGTATTTGTACTAAGATTCTGCGATCTTCCCCCGACGTCGCCAAGTACCTGGGACGTCTGGGAGTGACTCTGATGCACAATGTCCCGCTCCTGCTCCGCCGATCTCCCCCTCCCTCCGGGACCTATGATCCGGGATTTGGCGATGAGTCGCCGTCTCCTCCCTTTCCTTCCCCCTCTTACCTTCTCTTTTGTACCTTCCCCTCGTATTGTTTTGTTCCTCTTGTCCAGACTGTGATAATACTATAATCAGACCTACCCCGGGATGATACTAGGTGGAGTTGGAACCACCAGGGTTCCTAGATCTGGAATTGGTCCACCTTACCAAATGGCCCCACCCCACGCCAGTAGTTAGGATGAAGCACTGATGGCCAATCGAAGGGTGGTAATTGTAGACCACACTCTCCTTTATTTGGGATAAGAAGTGGCTTGCCTGACTACTCTGGCTCCCTGAATGTCCACTACAACTATAGGGGTGGGAGAATAAGCCGGAAATGGAAGACCCAGCCATGAGAATCGGGTGGAATGATATGACATGATTAATATGCTTGTAAGATTTATGAGATCTTGTACACATGCTGTAATATTTTCCTGTAACACGTGTATCTTTCACACTGGACTGTATTCGTGATTTTTCTGTTTGTATTTCTGTTTTTGAAAAAATGAAAACGCTCAATTTTTTTAGTCTATATGCAGGGGCTATTCACAGCAGAGTGCTCTCCAGACCCGGGAGCTTAAGAAGTGCCCACAGGGGGAGATCTCTGTCAGCATGTATTAAGGATAGTTGGGCAGTGGCTGATATTAGGGACCCCCAGACCCCCCTGGTTCTTGTGGGCAAATAGGGTGTGCCTTGCCACTCTAGGTTTGGTTGACAAATAAATTTTAGCATCTAAATTTGCAGTATATGTAACATATAGGTTGGTACTCTAAAGCAGTATAGGATTTTGGGAAGTATAGACATTTTGACGGAAGCAATTCGACCGATCCATAAGATGGGGAGGTCAGACCATGATTCCATCAGAGCCTCAAGGCGTCTTAAAAGGGGTTGGTAATTGGCGGCAAATAATCCCCCATAAGTGGGCAATAAGTGGATACTCAAGTATGGCAGACCACTAGATAACTATTTAAAGTGATTTTGAGATGTTGTAGTAGGTCTCCTGGGAGGCCTACGTTTATGGCCAGTGGTTTTGCCCTATTGATCTGAGATCCCAGCAAATTAGTCCAGCATCAGGAATAAGTTGGGTAGTGTTGTGATGGGTTGGTATATGGCCAGGAGGGCATCATCTGCAAATGGAGATATTTTGTGGGGCACGCCTACTATTTCTACTCCCTTGATGCTTTTATTGGCTCTGATCGTAAGCGCTAGGGGTTCCATGGCTAAGAAGAAGAGGATAGGGGATAGAGGACACCCTTGGCGAGCGCCTCTCTGGATGTTGAACTTGTCTGAGGAGAATCTTAAATATTTGACTCTAGCAGATGGCGAGGAGTACAGGGCATTAATTCATTGCTTAAACCTGTCACCGAATCCTCATTTCTCCAGAGTTTTGTTCATGTACTCCCAGGAGATGGTGTCAAATGCCTTGTATATATCAAGGGATAACAAGAAGGCGGGGATCTTCCTGTCATGTATGCAATCTAGTAAGTGGGCAACTCGCCTCACACTGTCGCTCACCTGTCTAGAGGGGGCAAAGCCTGTTTGGTCAGGGTGTATTATAGAGCCCAGACAGGAATTGAGGTGCATCGCCAGGATTTTGGCTAATAGCTTATGTAAGGGAACCGCTCACGTGATCTGACTAATAATCAGAGACCTCCAAACACATAGCCCGTTTTCCCAAAGCCCTGTCGGTTCGCCCGCCTGGCGGGACTACCAGGCCTAAATGCCTACAGACACACAGATTCTTGGCTAGGGCAAAAAGATTGCTCAAGTTAAATAAAGTTTTTGATGCAATGCGCACACTAGGCAGTGATAACAAACATTTGATTATGGTGGAATAAATACAAATGTCATTCTGAGAAGTGGGTTACAGTGCGTTATACAGATGTGAGATACAACAGAGTTACCTTAAAATGCAGATGTAGAGTAGTGATGATGATGAGCTCCCACAAGGGGATATGTCAAGAGCTTATAGATGTTTTGGGCACCTCCAGTACGCTGCAGCGTGACCTCCCTCTAGAATTGACAACCCCTGGCCCAGGGTCATCCCTCTTTATGCCTCAGGACTCAGGGCCAATTCTGTAGGGCAGACTACCACACCCCCCCCCCATTGTGGAACCTGCATTAGAACATAGACTTTAGGGGTTATAACTTTGGGTAGGGGGTCATATGTCTATAGATACGGCACCAAACGATCATGCTGGATATTGGCATCCAATGAGCGCAAAGATGGAGTCCCTAGATGGGTCAGAACCCGAAATCTCCATCTCTTCAGGTTTCCGTGGTCACATGGCCCTGAAAATCATACGTCTATGTGCAGTCAGGGATCACCTTTGCTTCAGACTCATCGGGGCCTTCCCGACTCAAAGGTGTGAGAGAATCAGCAGGGAGTCTGTGATATGTGCCTGGTTTAACTCACAAATGCTAATTGTCCTTCCTGGGGGAGATTAGGTCCTGTGCATGTTTATGGCTAGAAAGCCTTAATGCTGCAGGGGCAATTAAAGGGTGACATTTGCTAAGAACAGAGACTCTTAAAGGGGGATGCCGGGCATCAGCAATAAAATGACATATAATATTTGCCCTATTCCTCAAACCTCCCCCTTTAAAAGGGCGCTAAGGGGCGAACTTCTCGGTGCTGACCCGTGCGCCCATGTGTAATCTATTCCTGTCTGGAGAACTCCACGGCAGTGCCATGGCCATAATGCTGCCTCGTGCTGAGGATTTTGGGCAAGGTCCAACTGCTGTGGGACCCTGGGGGTCCAAGCCTTCCCGGTGCAATCCCCATAAGGGAGGTCCGAACCATACATAGATAGTTTTGGGAGTCTCCTTCTGGGTTTATGTGCCAGACTGCAGTACACATCCCTCCATGATTGGTAATGGTTGGACCACTGCCGGAAGGGGTGTAGGTGGCATCAGCAATAAAATTACATATAATATTTGCCCTATTCCTCACTGGTTAATGTCCTGGTTAAAGCGGACCTTCACTCTAAATAAGAGTCTATCTTATATGTTTCCCACACCCTGTACATACAGATTGCTCACATTAAAAATCATCCTACCTGCATCTACTGCATTTTATAAGCCTTTAAACATCCAAGATGGCGGCTTATGGAAGCTGCCATTTTTGCAGGCAGCCTGCAAACAGGAAGTGCCTGCAAACAGGAAGTGACTGTGTTGCTCTGCATTCTGGGACTGCTGACCTTTCCCTGACCCCAGCTCTGCTCTGTTTGAGCAAAGCACAGCTATAACCCGCCCCCCTGTACCTTATCCCACTCTCCTCTCCTCAGTAAGTGTGATGCTTCTGAGTCAAGATGGCGGCGCCCGTATCCTAAATTCCCGAACAGAGTTGCAGCCCAGTGGGGGAAAGTATAATAAATTAGTGACTAAACATGTAAAATATATTAATTTTAGATGCTGAGGAATTGTTTTTTAAGAGTTTGGGCTTTTCATTAAATCATGGTGAAGGTCCGGTTTAAGTAGAAAGATGGGTCTGTAGTTGGATATTTGCAAGTAGTCTTTGTCTGGTTTAGGGATCATGCTTATGTCAGCCATTATTGATATGGGGTTAAATTGAGACTTGTTCTGAGAGAGCTGAAGAGGTCTACTGGGTGGGGTCCCAGGGTTGTAGCAATTTTTGTAGTTCAGTCCTATGTAACAATCAGGACTTGGGGCCTCTTCTGGCTTTATGGCCCCAAGTCCATAAAGCATCAATAGCATCTATAACATCTTGAAGTGTGATGGGTTTCTCCATTTTACCAATTTATGCTTGGGGGAGGGGGGAGTAGTTCTATGCAATTGAAAAAGTCATCAAATCCTGCTAGTTCACCCTGCCTCAATACACCCGGATGTGCCCTCTCCTCCTTGCTGGCTGCCTGACGCCATTTCCTCCGTGTCTAGCCGGCAGACTTGAAGACGGACAGTGCCACCAGCCAGCCAGCAGCCCGGGTCGGTGCAGCCGCTACACACAATAATGCCCTTTGAATTCAGGAGGAAATATTAACAAATACGCCGACAATCAGCCTAATTTAAGACGTCGCATCTGGAGTCTAGAGCGGCCCGTATACCAGAACTTTAAGAACGGATGATCTGGTGGTTTGAAACTACAGGATAAGACCACAGAGCCCATAAGCCTTAGCGGCTGTGATGTACAGGTAACTGGCTGTCAGATGCGTTCTGACAAATTACTCATTTTAACTACAGGTCCCATCAGCCTTATCAGCTGGGACCTATAAATATCGTCTGTTTGCACCTGCGCACTGAGGACCCTGAGGAAGAGAAATCAAAACGTGCGTTGGACCTCCATCTGCAGCGGGAGCCGCTCTGTCTATTTGCGGTTTGCTATTGTAAACATTTGGACGCCTTTTGGACATTTCTGGAACTTGCTGTTTATACAAGTGTGGACCAATTTTGGGAACAAACTCCTGGGAGTGCACAACCAGGTTTTTGGAACCCAAGAGACGGACATTTATTTTATACAGCAGCCTGTTGCACGATAAGGGCGAGGAGTGCTCTTAAAGGGACCAGGACTTAAAAAAGCCTTCACATTTGTGCAGGCTTTATTATAGTATATTTTAATATCTTAAATAAAGGAATCCTTTTTAAGAGGAAGAATTTTTTAATTCTTTATGAAGAAAGACCCATCTGGGAATAGTTCACAAGCACATGAATAAAGTGGCCCTGGTAAGGTGAAATCCGCCGGGACTGGTGAGCAAGTTTCTATATTAGACATTACCTACTACTTAATACATATCTTTGGAATTGTATCATTTTTTGTTTTGCCTTTGAGTGTAGCTGTCACATTGCAGTTTGCGGTTTGTTACAGCAAGAAAATAACATATAGAGCACAACAGAGAAAGTAAGAGCATATAGACGGGATAAGAGTTCATGTTCTCTCATTCTGGTTACACTGTTGCTCTTACAATCATCAGAACGCGCCTGAATATTAGGGTTTTCTAACTTAATAGCGATTTAATTGCATTTTGTTCTTTAACTCTAATTCCCCATCACACTTCTTGTTATACGGACTAGCCACCCGGTCAGGCTGCAGCTATTATTTCATTTCTTAGCGCTATCTATACATCTCTCTTTGTTGGAGAAGATGTCTGAGAGGAGTGATCTGAAAGTTTTTAGGATTTTTTGTGGATCTGCTGTGATATTGCCCTCTAGCCTTGGTTTGATTGGTTGGCCCTTTGGTTTGGAATCTGCCTCTCGAGTAAAAACGTTGTTTTGACCAACGCACATGTTTCTCCATCTGGCTGTCTAGAAGTAAATTTAATTCCACACGGTCAACGTTTTCTTTCATGGCTTACCATGGGTTGGTTTCAACCAGTTCTTTTACTTTGGCTTCCCTCTCTTCTCGCCGCTACCTGTACGATACACTCTCGCATCAACACCTTGTGAGCCTCCCATAACATGCCTGGGGTCTCCACTGAGTGGGTATTTGAAGAAAAATATTCAGCCAAATTTTTTTGGAGCTTATCAAGAGTACCTTTAGTTGTCAGCAGTGACTCATTGAGTCGCCATGTGTCTAATAAGTGTTCGGGGGCTATTGGACTATTAGAGATCATCATTGAGCTGTGGTCAGACCAGGGCGCCGAGAAAATCCCTGCATCCTGAAGTTGCGGGAGGAGGTGCTGAGGTAGAAAGACATGGTCAGTTCTACAGAATGACTTGTGTGGAGTAGAATAGAAGATATAGTCCCGTCTATTTGGATGCATCTCCCTCCACGCATCACATAAGGTATGGGAGTCTAGGAGCTCTCTGAACACATAGACATAGAAAGTTGATGGCAGAAGGAGAGCATACAGTCCATCTAGTCTGCCCTTATGTGTATACTGTATGTCTCTTTATCTTAGAATAGATGTGTGCTTATCCCAGGCATGTTTAAATTCAGTGACTGTTGATTTTTCAACTACCTCTGCTGGAAGTTTGTTCCAAGCATCTACTACTCTTTCTGTAAAATAATATTTTCTAACTTTGCTCCTGATCTTCCCCCCCGACTAGCTTCAGGTTGTGCCCCCTTGTTCTATCATTAAGTTTCTTTTTAAAAACACTTCCCTCCTGAACCTTATTGAATTGTTTCACATATTTAAAGGTCTCAATCATGTCCCCCCTCTCCCTTCTTTCCTCCAGACTGTACAAATTTAGTTATTTAAGTCTCTCCTGATAAGTTTTAAGTTTAAGTCCTTCCACCATTTTTGTTGCACGCCTTTGGACACATTCTATTTGAATAATGTCTTTTTGCAGGTGAGGTCTCCAGAACTGCACACAGTATTCTAGCTGTGGCCTCACCAGGGCTCTATACAGCAGCATCGCATCCTCCCTCTTCCTACTGGTGATGCCCCGAGCTATGCAGCCGAGCATCCTGCTTGCTTTTCCCACTGCCTGGCTACACTGTCCACTCATCTTGCAGCTTTCAGTAATCAGTACCCCTAAATCTCTCTCCTCAGAGGTCCTGGCTAACACAGTACTGCCCATAAGGTACTCAGAGCAGGGATTCCTTCTACCCAAGTGCATGATTTTACATTTGTATACATTAAACTCTGACCCGAGTCTGCCCACTTCCCAGACCCTGTGGATACCAACAGCGACCTACCCACTTTATGATTGATAGTGAGGTTTCAATCGCCAGCCAAATACCTGATGCCTTTAGTCTGTTCTATTACTACTTTTAGGAGAAAAATTTGGACCGAAAGGTATTGGGGGCGTAATAAGATACTATTGTCACCTCGACATCAAAAAGGGAGTCTTACAGCAGGATATATCTCCCTGTCCGATCTTTCATTTCCTTATTGCAAATGAAGGGGAGGTTTTTCATTAACACGATTGTGACTGCGATTCTTTTCTCTAAACATTACACTATAGTGTAGAGGGAAATAGCTGCTTAAATACTTAGGGAATGAGTGTAGAGCAAATCTTGTCTTTTGTAGGCACAGGATATCTGCACTGCAAGATTTGTAGAATCGAAAGGCCTTACTCCTTTTGGATGGTGAGTTGAACCCCTGTACAGTATGCAAAATTATCTTTAGGTTATTCTGCGTCATCTTTGCAGATAAAACAAGTCAAGGCCAACCATGACAGGTCAGGGATGGGGGGGGTGGGGGAAGGGATATGTTAAACGTGGGGAACTATAAAGGATATATAGAAGGTAACAGGTAAACATGAACAAGCACGTATTGTGCAAATATATCAATACAGCAGGTACTTAAGAGGTGGGCTTATAAAGGTCCATGAGAGGTATCTTTCCTTGTCTGAAAGATTGGACCTGTAATGGGCTAAGAGTGGTGTAACCATGATTTTAGTAGAGTGGTGTAACCATGATTTTAGTAGTGGGCTGTGGGGGTGAATCCCCCAGAGCAGGCAAAGCATGGCCTTATCAGTAATGCCAAACTCAGCAGTTGGGGTCCCGCCCAGTCCAAGACCCAAACTGAGGCTTGGGCCCATACCCAGACAGAGCCCAACCCCTGCCCGCCAAAGCAACCCAGTTGCCTGTGGGACCTTGCAGAGGGATCAGGTGTTTTTTCTTCTTTGGCCACTAGCAGGGGTAAATGCCAGGCCCATGAATTTTACGCGGCTGGCACTTAAGGGACGGAGAGGCAACCACATAAAGAGGCAACCACGTAAACTCACCTCACCCCGCTCCTACGGCGCATGCATGGCCGCTCGTCCAATCAGCACGCTCAGAGCCGCTGAGCTATACGCGTCTAAGCGCCGTCATAGCTCAGCGGCTCCGAGCACACTGGCGGACGCATCTCGCGCTTCCCTCTAACAGGCAAATGGCTGGCACAGAGCGAGATGCGTCCGCGGCCCGCGCATGCGCCATTGGATCAGGATGCAGGTAAGGTGAATGGGGCGCCCTGGGGGGTTTCACACAGCGGTGCCGATGCTGGATGCCTCGCGGGGAGGGATTGGATCCTTCAGGGTGTTCGTCCACTGCCCCCCCCAATCATCTTGGGTGTGACAGCATACCTTCCAAGTGTCCCTGATTTAGAGGGGCTGTCCGTCTTTTGAGTCAATGTCCCTCGTTGTTCTCCTTTGTCCCTCTTTGAGGTGTAACATTCAGATCTGCAGCAATAAATGAATCATTTGTCTATTCAGAGTGTTTATATTGAGGTAACCGTTACATCTATATCTCATCCATCCCTAAATGATAGCCACGTCTTAATTGAACTGTCCCTCTTTCCCTCCCTGAATAGTCGCTAGGTATGTGACAGGGCTCAGAAGCATGTCACCCATATATTCTGTAGTCACCCTTTTGCAGTCAGCATGCATGCCATGCGGCCGGAGCTGGGCCCCGATCTCTAGCCCCGGGGTGTCCCGCTATATGTGGCCGCAATCACGGCTCCGAGCTTTACATGAAGGAAGGGGTGACCGCCATTGTGTCTGGGGGTTGGGCAGGTGTCGGGCGGCAGCACAGCGGGGTGAGGGGCCATTGCGGCGCGGCTATTCCAGGCGGCCGGGTCGTGGCAGTGGTGGGCGTGGCCTATGCCGGCTCCTCCCCTCCCGCAGGCAGTGCTGGAATCAGGGCGCAGCGTTACCCTGTGTGCACTGGCCGCTGCTCCGCTCCTCACCCGCCGCCACTATGGCCAAGCTCAGCCCCGGCTGTGTGCTGTGTGCGCTGGCTCTGCTGGCTGCCGCCTGGAGGGGTGAGTCCGCTGTCTCTCTGTATGTCTGGCCTTCCCCGCCCTGCTCCTGCACGCTGGCTGCCCTGTATACAGCTCAGGGTGTCACTGGCTGCCCTGTATACAGCTCAGGGTGTCACTGGCTGCCCTGTATACAGCTCAGGGTGTCACTGGCTGCCCTGTATACAGCTCAGGGTGTCACTGGGTGCCCTGTATACAGCTCAGGGTGTCACTGGGTGCCCTGTATACAGCTCAGGGTGTCACTGGGTGCCCTGTATACAGCTCAGGGTGTCACTGGCTGCCCTGTATACAGCTCAGGGTGTCACTGGCTGCCTTGTATACAGCTCAGGGTGTCACTGCTGCCCTGTATACAGCTCAGGGTGTCACTGGCTGCCCTGTATACAGCTCAGGGTGTCACTGGCTGCCCTGTATACAGCTCAGGGTGTCACTGGCTGCCCTGTATACAGCTCAGGGTGTCACTGGCTGCCCTGTATACAGCTCAGGGTGTCACTGGCTGCCCTGTATACAGCTCAGGGTGTCACTGGCTGCCCTGTATACAGCTCAGGGTGTCACTGGCTGCCCTGTATACAGGGTGTCACTAGGTGCCCTGTATACACCTCAGGGTGTCACTGGTTGCCCTGTATACACCTCAGGGTGTCACTGGTTGCCCTGTATACACCTCAGGGTGTCACTGGCTGCCCTGTATACACCTCAGGGTGTCACTGGCTGCCCTGTATACACCTCAGGGTGTCACTGGGTGACTGGGCTGCTCGCCATGGCTGATGCACCGGGGCGAGCCTGGCTCTATAGATAAGAGCGCTATCCCCTGGCCTGCAGCCATTGCACTCTAATAATGGGGTGTTGACAGCATTGACGTCATTGTTACTGGGGAGCCCCTGACGTCATCCTGGATGGTAAAGTTTAGAAGTGGTCACTTTGGGGTTTAAGTGATTTGTCTGCTGCTACGTGTCTTCTGGTCACCGGCTCCTTTCCATTCTGATGGTGCTGCTTGTCTGGGCTTGCTGGATGATGGATGGGATGGAGCTGTCACTGGCTGCCATTGCTGACCCCCCCCCCATTAATTCCTGGTGCCCCCCATTAATGCCCAGCCCCCATTAATGCCCAGCTCCCCCCATTAATTCCAGCTGCCCCCCACATTAATTCCTGCTGCCCCCTATTAATGCCCAGCTCCCCTATTAATTCCTGCTGCCCCACATTAATGCCCAGCCACCCTTATTAATTCCCGCTGTCCCCCACATTAATGCCAAACCCCCCTATTAATTCCTGATGCCCCCACACATTAATCGCCAGTCCCCTGCACATTATTTCCAGCTGCCCCCCATTAATTCCTGTTGCCCCCAAATTATGCCCTGTCCCCCATTAATACATGATTCCCCTATATTCATGCCTGTTGCCTCCCACATTAATGCCCAGCCCCCTATTAATTCCTGCTGACCCCCACATTAATGCCCAGTCCCTCTACTAATTCCTGCTGCCCCCCCACGTTAATGCCCTTTGCCCCTGCACATTATTTCCAGCTGCCCCCGATGAATGCTTGTTGCTCCCCCAAATTAATGCCCAGTCACCCCATTAATGCATGATTCCCCCATATTCATGTCTGTTGCCCCCCCCACATTAGAATCCAGTCCCCCTATTAATTCCTGCTGTCCTCTACATTAATGCGCAGCTCCCCTATACATTCCTGCTGCCCCCCACATTAATGCTTGTTGCCCCATAAATGAATGCCCAGCCCCCCCATTAGTGCATGATTCCCCCATATTCATGTCTGTTGCCCCCCACATTAATGCCCAGCTCCCCCACCCACATTAATGCCTGTTGCATGGCAGTCATGCTGCTCCTCCACCACCGTGTACCTCAGACCTGGAGTGAGTGTAAGACAAGGAACCATCGCTCTCTCCCGGGCCTGCCGACCACAATGGCGGCCTTATATATCACCCCTGGCAGCTCATTGTTTGCAGATAGATTGGGCTGCATGTCTAGTTGTGGTGGGAAACTTCTCCCGGGCAGGGTTGGTATCAGGACCTTATATGCTGAGAAGCCGTTGTGTGCTCATTGTGATTTAATTTTAGTTATAAGAACACATTTATTTTACCAAACCAGGGCACTTCAGCTCATGACCTTGGGGCATCCCGGTCTGAAACCCCCAGTTTACCTTGTTTACTTAAAGAGGAACTTTCGGAGGCCCTGCAGTCTAAAAGATTCTAGGGCCATCCAAGCTTCACTCCTTGGGGCATCCTGAATTGGGATGCCCCACTGTGTAAAACCCCCCAGATTCGCTGTTCCACTCACCTCTAGCGTAGCGCGCACCCATGCCAGACCATTCTGAATGGGCGGCGCGGGTATGGCATTGCTAGAAGCTCAGCGGGGGATGTGGATGGCGGTGCACATCGGCTCTATTCAGCTGCTTAAACACTGGCAGAGCCGAGTGAAATTGAGCACGCTGATTGACCGGGCCGCTCAGACAATCAGCATGCTGGGTTTTGGCTGAGCCTGCGCCAGGTAGGTGAGTAGAATGGACGACCTGTGGGGAGACACACAGTGGAGCATCCCAATTCAGGATACCACCCCGGGGAGGAACAACACATGGGAAAGTGAAATTCCTGTGCGGCGTTCATCTTTGTGTATCCTCCAGGATTATCTGTAAACTCACCTTTTCCTCGTTCCTATGGTGCAGGCACATTGTCAGGTAATGCAATCTGTTCTGATTGGCTGACATCACCTGGCAATCTATTGGAGGAGAACCTGTGCGTGCACATTGGGATCACCGTAGAGGTACGGAAGTATTCCGGGTGAAGCGTGAGGTTTCACAAAATGAGAACTCTGGGTTTTATCCCCCTTTTACTCAAGAATGGGATGCCCGAGTAAAAGTGACTAAAACCCAGGTGAGTAAAATTTCTGGGTTTTGTTTAACTTTATGTATCCTCAGTTGTTGTTTGTTGTCACGGGCCACACAGCAGGGCATTCGCTTTGGAACCACCCACCCCAGGTCACCTTTGCCCTGGCTCTCATGGTGATGTAAGCAATGCCAGCTGCACCGGCATCCAGCCATTCAAATAGGCTGAGGACAGGAGCGCTCCGGTCTAAAGGGAAACTGGGGATGCAGCCACTCTCGCCCCCTATTGTGGAGCTGTGTGTCTAAACAGCCGTATGCCAGACATTTAAATGCACGATAGACGGCGCTGATTGGATGAGAGTCTGCGTCATGTGACTGGGGAAGGTAGGTTTCCATTGGCCATTCTTGGGGTTTCTTATGGTGGGGCATCCCAAATTGGGATGCCAACTGGGCAAGAATCAAAACCCGGGATATTGAAAATCCTGGGTTTTGTTCCACATTAAAAATAATTTTTACCACCGTCTGAAGCACTTTTGTTTTCTAGTTTAAATGAAGCTTGGGTAAAGCCTGCTTGTGCACATGCCACAAAGCTCAATACTGACTGTTTGTGATCCTTCCCCCTCGTAATAGTCTGTATGTACTGTATGTTTCTACCCTGTCTGTAATTACTACTTTGTACAGTGCTACGGAAGATGTTGGCGCTATATAAATAAACAATAATAATAAAGCAGAGAGAGCAGCAGATCAGGTTGGGGTACAAGTTAGTCTGCAGCCCAAATAGCACGTACCACTGCTTTTTAGCAATGGCTGGAGTGAGAAGCTGATTTAAAGGCCATTTGTCACCAAAAAGAGACCCCCCCCCCCCCCCACGCATCACTCCTGCAGGTTTCCCCTTTCAACAGTGTCTGGGGATTAGTCATGCTGCATCTTTTTTTCAGCAGATGTGACAGCTGCTGAAGAGGACCTGCAGGAATTTGCTTAAAGTGGACCATCACCCTCGCGTGATCGGCCCGGGAATCTATAAGATTCCCGGGGCGATCACCTCCCTCCTCGCGGGACATCCCGATCTCGGATGAAACCCCCCCAAATCCCCTTACCTTGTCTTCGGCGGCGGGTGTCTGTGAATGGCCGGTGCAGGCGCGCGCGTGTCAAGAGTGACGCACGGGAGGCGGCAGCGGAGGAGCCGCTTGTCCGCAGCTGTCAAATCGCTTGTCCGTCGGCGTGGGGAGAGGTGAGTTTTTCGGGTGATCGGGGGGGTTTCACACAGCGGGGCACCCCGATCGGGGGTGGCTCACCGAAGTGGACCAAGACCCAGGATAGTCAAAATCCTGGGTGTTGGTCCACTTTAAAGCCGATAACTGGATGCCCTACTGTGTGAAACCCTCTGGGTCGCCGGTATTCTCACCTTTACCAGCTGAAATCACAGGCCGCCGCATCCCCAGCTTCCCTGTAGCTGTGCGTGTTCCCGCACCCAGCCATTCAGATAGGCTGGGAGTGGCCGCACCCACTGTGAAAGCTAGGGATTGCACCCAGCCGGCGTTTGAACACCCTGCCCTTATGGGATCAGCCAACCAGTGATCTCAAAAGGTGGCGGGTGGATTGTTTTTCCAAACCAGGCCACCGCCGAGCCGGCAGCATCACCTGAAGAAAGTGTTTTGCTCTGCTTTAAAGTAGACCAATAACAATAATAATAGTGAAAATCCTGGTGATTGATTGTGACCCCTCTAGATCAACTCAGCTTTCCGCCGCATGCGCAGGCTCTCGTCCAATCAGGGCTCTATTCCCTGCAGACTAATGCACAACTTAGAGCCATTGTTTTGGACTGAGCATTGGCATAGGGAGCGGGGTAGCTGCATCTCCGGTCTTCCAGCAGAGTGGGCATTTCCTGAATGTGGGTTTTTTCCGCAGCCCGCAATCTCTGCGAGTGATTGGCGGGAAGGGGTTTGCGGGCCACTGTGAGGAGTTCACATAGTTGGGCATCCCAAACCTGGATCAAGGGCACTTTGTCTGCTGATCCTGGAGTCCTTTAATGCCGTTGTTGATTGGTCCCTTTTAATGTCCCGCTGTGGAATTTGGCCACAGATGACCTTTAACAACAGGGACTTCTGCTGAGGTTGGTGGTGATGCTATTAGTCTGTCTGTGTAATGCTCACCAGGTTGTTCATTGTATGTGATCACCGACCTGCTAAGATTGCAACGGCCACCATAGATCTGTAGCTGCTTTCCTGATAAAAGAATCTGGGTATATCCTAGGCCTATAAAATGAAAGCCGTTCTCTGTGGCTTAGACACCCCCTTTCTTCCCCACCCCCACCGTGGCGACTGAATCACCTGGTCGGCTCATGCAAAGTGGGCCTATGCCCTAAAAGTAATTTGTGCCAAAGGCTAAAGCTTACCTCGCCCCCTCTTACTCCCCCATGGGATTGGCTGCTCATAGTCCTTTGCTGTCAGCAGTGAGGGTCTAACCACACTGACCTGGAGAGAAAGCTGCCGTTCACTTTCATTGTCTACCAGGTGAATCTGAATCAGCCGCAAGGTAGATAATGAAAGTAAATGCCAATTGTCTCTCCAAAAAAAGGAGTGAGAATTCCCACCTGGCTTTGAACCAACACCATAGAGGGGATGCCAATCGGTCACTTCCACCGCCAGAAGCATCATGGGAGCATGATGGATGGCGGTATTGGTTGAGCTAATTATTTTATTTTAACAGTCCAAACTGCCTAAGTGGCATGAGAGAGGACCCAAAAGTCACTAGTTGGTTAGGGTCTCTTTAATGGGTAGACTGATGCAGGGCTAAGATGGATATAGCTCTGATCATTCTGGTTGTATCTTATACTGAAAGTTACATACTCTCTTTGGGAGGATGTAGCTCCACTTTAAAGGGACAGTCCAGGTTGCCAAATGAAAGAAAAGGCACCTACCTGCCAGTCCACAGGCTCAGTCCTTTGGGTTGCTGTCCTCAGGTTACAGCACTGTTGGCCCCGACAACATGTTTATAACACGGTCCCACTGGTGGCAGGACAGCAGCCCTCTGGACTGAGCCTGCAAGCTGGCCGGTAAGTGCCTTTTGGATATTTATGACATCCAGGACAGGGAAGCATAAACATCTGCCTTTCCTCTGTTTTCCTAACTTTGTCTTCAGGTCCAGACTGGGTCTCCATGTAGTACCGGAAGCCACTACACATGTTGGGCTCGATTCAACAAAGTTTGTAACAAGAAATTAGTCTGTTTCTTGAGAAAAAAAATACTACTTTTTTAGCTTTTTCAAATTCTTGTGATTCAACAAAGAAAAAAACACGCTTCATTTTCAATATGTCTTTGCTCGTGAAGTGAAAAAAATTTGTCTAAAGTGAAAAAAATACAACTGAAACTTACAATTGTAAAAAATTAGTGTAATTCAGCAATGTTCTGAACTGCAGCTGCCCCGAGCAGGTGTAAAAAATTCTCAGCACATTCCCTTGTTTATTTTACCCAAAAAAGCCAGGTTAGCAACTGCCAGCACTTTTTTTTTTATTAGCATAAAAGACGTGCGGAAGTAACTTTACATTTTTTATGACTGTTTTAATTTAAAACTGCTGACACCCCATGAAAAGCACCAAATCTGGGCCAAAGACTAAAGGGGCAAGTGAGTTGCTAGGACCAGACTGGTGCACTAGCCTGGTAATTTGGAGAGAGGTGTCATGATTTGTTTTCATTTTTATTGAAACAGTAAAAAATAAATAAATAAAAAGTTAACATACATCCAGTGGGATGAATATCAAAACATGTGGAGCAAGACAAAACAGCAGGTCCGGTTACCTTGATCTATTACTAATTACATCTCTTTATTAGTTAATTTTATATTTTTTAATTACGTTATAATAAAATATAAAAGCTGACACCCAAGAAAAAGTACTAAACCATGGCCAAAGGCTCTGAGGCTGGAAAGGTGCTGGGGCCGGGGGCAGCTGGCATCGGCTTTTTGACTCTGATCTTACTATGTCTGGTTCACCAGTCTGATAATCTGAAGGAAGGACCATGATTCTTCCTTCATCTTATCTGAAACCGTTACAAAATAAATAAAAAAAGTTAACTCCGGCATACCTGTAGGAATATATCTATGCAACTTCAATAGCGTTTTTTTTTTACTTCAAAACATTTCACAAGTCATTCAGCTGCCTTTCCTAATAGTGGGATCGAGGACACAACATGTGAAGCAAAAGAATCAGCATGTCCAGTTGCCTTGATCTGTTACTGAATATATAACTAGCATTACATGGATGATTGTGATCCTTCATAACAAAGTGACTAGTTGTACAAGTGCATTAAAAAACAATTGTCATCTGAGATATGGGGACGTCTCCTGACCATTCTGAAGCTGTGTGAAATGTAGTAAACAAATGCACTATTTGAGGTAGATGTTTTTCCAACCAAAACAATTTTTTTTCTGTTTGTTGAACCAAGCCCAATGTCTACAACCAGCTGGCTGTCAAACCCCCACCCCTAAAAATGTAGTTTCATTAGTCCTTACACTACAGTGCCTTTGAATTTTGCCTAAATGTATCCCCAATATTAACCATGTAAATATAGGGAAACAGGCAAATAAAAAAGTTGGGAAATAAATGCATGCAAAAATAATCTATAAAAAAGTTAAAGTGGACCAACACCCAGGATTTTCACTATCCTGGGTTTTGGTCCACTTCCGCGGGGGCACCCCGATCGGGGGTGCGCCGCTGCGTGAAACCCCCCAGAACCCCCAGCTCAACTCACCTCACCCCGCTCCTACGCGAGCGCTCATCCAATCAGAGCGCTCAGAGCCGCTGTGGTATGCACGTACAAGCGACAGACAACCACAGCGGCTCTGAGCGCTGGAGGCCGCGTCTCGCGCTTCCTTCTAACAGGGAGCACGCCCGCGCCGGCCATTCACAAACGGCCGGCGTGGGTGTGCGCCCTGGTAGAAGAAAGCGCGAGATGCGGCCCGCGCATGCGCCGTTGGAACGGGGATAAGGTAAGGTTTCTGGGCGTTCTGGGGGGGTTTCACCCCCGCGGGGCATCCCGAATCTTATAGATTCCCGGGCCGATCCCCCCTGGGTGTTGGTCCACTTTAAAACAACATGCAGCAGTCAGAGAAACATGCTCTTCCCCAGAAATGTGTGCACTAAGTTAAGAATTCTTTCAGGAAAATTCAAACACATTTTCGCAAGTTTTCGCAACAAGTTTTCGCTTGCTACAGCTTTTTTACGATCGCTTCGAATATTTTACGATCGCATTTTCGCACACATTCGAGTACACAGATTTAATTCAACCCCTTTGCTGAATGGCACGAAAAATTTAAAAATTCACACATGCGATCCAATTTTCCAAGCAAAACTAATTTTTTCTACCTTTGTTGAATCGAGCCCATTGTGTCTTACAGAGACACAGCCTGGACCAGGAGGGGGGAGTTCGGTGGTTTGGGGAAGGCTAGTGTCACCTTGGGTGTAGTTCCTATAGAAAGTACCCAATAATTTAACTTACCTGGGTTTTGGTCCACTTTATTGGGGGATCCCAGTTTGGCATGTCCCTGTGTTTGAAATCACTGGGATCACCTGGTTGACTCTCGTCCAATTAGAACGATCTGCTTTGCATATTTATGCCCAGCAATGGGTTTGGAATGGAACAATTGCTAGGTGCCTCCCTCTCTGCACCCACGGGCAGGCACTCAGATATGCTGGTGTGGGTACGCGCATCAAATAGAGGAGTGCTAGGAATGCCTCCAGAGGTCCACACATGCATTGTGCGATCAGTTGCCAAGGTGTGTATACGGGTGACCCCCAGGGGGCTAACGCAGTCATGGCTCTCAATGAACGAGGCCCTGCTAGAGAAAGGCGAGTATTTCTCTAATTCAAGGCACATTGATGGTGTGGGTTAGTTTAGCACCTCTGTTTGTATTTTTCGTATTTTATGTCTAGACACTTTATTATTATTTATATAGCGCCGTCATCTTCAGTAGCACTGTACACATACAAAATACAGTACATAGACTAATACAAATGCAGTTACAGAGTTTACAAAGCATATTCTGAATACAAGATACAATAGGTGAGAGCCCTGCCCTTGCGACCTTACAGTCTAAAGGATGATACACTTCACAGATTTAATACAATATATTTCTTCAACCTGCAAGCACCTGATAAATCTAAAATAAATAATATGTAGCATATATTTTATATTGTTGACACATAGAAATGAAATATTTATTCTAATAATACATATACAAAATAAAAATATAAAGCTCTCCTTTCTTTCCCTTAAAGCTGAAACATGCCACTTTCTTTGTTGTGTGTATTGTGTTGGGGGATGGGTCTGGCTAAGAAGATGCACACGGGTCTCTTGGGGTTGTTACTCAGAAGCGGCTTGTATAAAACACTGGCCTGTATACACTCATAGGCCTGCATGAAAGCACATCCCTCTGTTGTGTTCTAGCATGGCTGGCCACTATCCAGGTGCAAGTGACCAGTGCCACTATGAGATGTGGCTCAATTAACAAACTTCTTTAGTTGCCATTGTGCACAATCGTTCCCGATCCTGTTTTCACTTATAAAATGATTCTACTCAATAGTGTGGCTGTAGGTATGACTTCTGGGCCTGATGAGGGGATCACTGTATAGCATGTACATTCTTACATATATTTTGCCCATACCCTCTAAATCTCTGGGGCCCCTTTGCACAGAGGTCCTTTTTACTGGGGATTTGAATGTAGCTGCGTAATGCAGTGCTACCAACCCATATAGGTAGAGACGCTGATCCAGTACAGCCCCGAAAGGGAAAAAGGTAAATTCAGGGCCTACTGGTGGTGGAAGGGGGTGGGTTAGACTGAGTGTGCATGGACCTGGGTTAGGGGTTTAATGAGCGTAGCTGGAAGGCAAAATGGAGGAGGAGTAGAGATAGGTGGGGGGTGAGTGAGTGTCATTTCTGGGCCCCATACACCCTAAATCTCTGGGCCCCTTTAACAGAGGTCCCTTTGTCAGGGGATATGAAAGCTGTGCTACACACCCCTCCCTATTGGTAGAGGTGAAGATTCATGACATACATACATGCATGCAGCTGTTCCTGGTTTCCCTGTTGGACAAAGCTTACAAAGGCAAACTATGTCTACCTCTGATTGAAAATTGAGGCATTTCCCCCCACCCCTCCACCCAGCCATCTATCGGTGGCGAATACTGGTTTTCCTCTTTATGAGCAGCCTGAATTACCACTGTGTATATATCCTTATAAGATACCATAGTAAGATGGTGGCCTGTCATGAATATGCCCCACAGCAGAGTTTTAGTGTAGGTCAGGTACCCACAGGTTATGCAATTTGTGTATTTAATGGGCAGGTTGAATGGCAGATCATTTTCCAGGTGGAATGGGTCAATTAAACAAAATTTAAAGCAGAACAAAACCCAGTGCTTCTGGCCCTGTACTCCAGGGCCGATCATTGTTCTTCCCCCCTGGGGCATCCCAAATCAGGATGCCCCCCACATCTCCAGCATCTTTGTGCACTCCCACACCCAGGCCATTTATATAGGTTGGGGATGGGAGCCGCCCTCATATATAGCGCAACTAGGGGATGCAACAAACCCAGGATGGTGAAAATCGCTGGTTTTGTCCCGCTTCATACTGATAGAATAGTCAGGAGCTGTGTTACTAATTAGGTGTGTGGGAAAGAAGGATGATGACTTACCTGGTCTGGACAGGGACTTGCTTTCTCAGCCCCCTCTGTGCAACTGTCACATGACCATCATTCTTGAGCCATGGTATAAGGCTGAGAGAGCAAGTACCTAGCTAGCTGTTACCCTACCAGCTTGACTAGGTAAGTCTACATGTATCCCTTCCACACTCTGATTTGCGTGCAACCCTTTATCTGTTTACCGTGCATTACCTGTATTACACACTGCTCCTCAACCTGCTGACTTCCATATGCCATATGTGCTCAGCCTGCGGGCAGGGGGCCACATGTGGTCCTCAGAACCATCCTGACCTGCTGTGGGGAAAGTGGGAAAGGTAAATAGGGGTTGATGGGATAGGGTTATAAATAACGGACCCCAAAATTTAAAGAGGTAAACCAATCGGCATGTGTATTTCTAGCTTGTTGGGATTGTTGCATATGAATGTAGGGGCATGGTGGAAGGACATAGAAGTGGAGTTTGTGGAGACGGTGGGTATCTATTCCAAGCTATTCTATATAGCATGGAATAGATACTATTTTATGCTATTCCAAATGAAAGAAATTCTGAACCTATTCATTGTGGCCCGCGACCAGGTTCTAAATCATTTGAGTGGCGTTATGTAGCAATTGCTACTGAGATAAATCTACACAGGCCATTTTGACTTTTTGTCTGGTTTAAACCTAACTGAAAGTCCAAAAAGACTTTCAGTCTGACAGGCAAGGGACATCCCGATTTGTTTTTCTATGTGATGTTAAACTAACTTTTTTGTATAAACTGAACAAAATCAGGTTTTCACACAAGATATATGTGTGTGTGTGTGTGTGTGTGTGTGTGTGTGTGTGTGTGTGTGTGTGTGTGTGTGTGAATAATATATATTATATATATATATATATTCCTGTTGAGTGATGGGTTCCGTGCTTGTTGCTGTAGAGTAGCCACGAGGCAGCAAATCCCGATTGTCACATAGAAAGTTCAGCGTGGGCTGCAGACAAAGCTGCACGAGAGTTTTGACATTTTAGTATTGTTCCAGTGAGTAGCAAAATCCACCGCATCAACAATTGTTTTGTTCTCTTAAAATCAGAGAGCTAATCCTTCAGCGGCTGAATAGCTGTGGGATTATATGGTAACCATATCAAAAGCCTTTATCTGCGGCTACGGTTTCTGATCTGGGTTTGGGGAATTATCATATTTAGATCAGATTTAGATTTTCAGATTTGCTGTTTTTATAATCTGATGCACTCCTTGAATTAATTTACGTGTATCGCCACTTTGCTGTTTTGTTGGCCATTGAAGTGTTTTCCAGGATTATGGATTTTTATACAGTGCTGTTTAGAGTCACAATACACATGGAGGCAGTGTTGCTGACCTGTTGAAGGTTAAATGGTTTGAAGCCTCTCCAGTTATTTAGCTGTATCACTAAATGGCACACACATAAGCTGTTTGTTTCATTGTGGAAGATGCATTGTAACAGTTGCGTTTTATGCAGAGCCATGCTTGTGTCTGCACTGAGCTGAGCCCGAATACCTCCCCAGAACCTGCTTTTACTCCATAACTTCCGCGGGGCACCCGATCGCTGTGTGAAACCCCCCAGAAAGCCCCAAAAACTCACCTGACCCCGCTCCCACGTGACTCGCTCCACCAATCACCGCCGACGGACAAGGTGAAAGCGCCCGCCACCACCTCTCGCGCGTCCCTCTTACAGGGAGTACGCCCGTGCCGTCCATTCACCAACGGCCGGCGCGGGTGCATGCCCTGCTAGAGGGATGCGCGAGAGGTGGCGGCCCGTGCATGCGCCGTTGGAACGAGGAACAGGTAGGATTTGCGGGCGTCCTGGGGGGTTTCACACAGCGGGGCACCCCCCGATCGGGCAGTGATCAGGCAGGGAGCTGATCGGCCCAGGAATCTTATAGTTTGTGTTGACTGACCACTGATGGGTGGTCCTCTGCCACTGATCACACACCAGCCCTTACTGCATTCTCCTCTGCAATCTCTGTTGAAAAGTCCACCATTGCTGTCTCACCCTCCATTTCTCAGCACCTTCTCCAAAGACAATGTTTGTCCTCTTGTGCTAAGGCCAGTCATAAGCAGGTCTGCACAAGGGACACCCAGCTGAGCAGCCCAATGGGGCACACTGATAATTCATACTGCGACCAAGTCTAAAGATGTCCTCGCACACCCATTGCTGGTGCTAGCCCTGCTGGTATTCATGAAATTGTTTACATGAGCTTAAAGTGGACCTCCAGCCTGCCCACTCACAGCAGCTCTCAGACCACTGACTTCCCCACTGACCGAGCATCCTCCATTTAGGATGCTTATACCCAAAAAACAGGCCTATGGAAATGCATTGTGTCTATGCTCTTGCACTGTGTAAGTATCACATGTGACTGCTGATTGCCAGTAGGATTGGCCGGCAGTGATGGAATTTTCAGGTGCCAGCGTCCCAGGAATGCTGATGTATTGCGCCCAGTTTTCCTGCACTTTTGGGGGTGTAACAGCCCTGGGGTGGAGCCAGTTCTTTATAGTTCTATTATATTTTCCTTGCACATTTTACACCTCAAATCCTTATTCCAGAGCAGTGTATCAAAACTAAACTTGCAAAATGAATCATCGTATATAATTTGATTGGATTATGATGCCCATACAGCAATATGAGTAACCTACAGATTTTCACCAACTGAACATGCAGTGTTCTGGAGTCATGGATTGCCCAGTGATACCTCACATAGATAAATATATAGATATATACAGATCCTTTTGGCTGCTCTTCAGTAAAACACATACAGATGTTCCAATACTTAAAGGGCCACTCCAGCTCCTTTGCAAAAAAATTCCTTCCCCTGACCCCTCCTATTAGTGATCGTGAACGTCAACTATAAGGAAAAAAAGATACTCGCCTTCATGCCGAATCCAGCCTGAATGGGCGCGCAATGGGAGAGCGCCAGCTGGTGGACGGAATACAGGGATATGGTGGCAAGCGTTCGGTGCCACATTTGTAGCACCACCAACTTCACGGCTGGATTCGGAGTAAAGGTCAGTCTTTTATTAGTCGTTCACGATCGCTAATGGAGGGGGCAGGAGTGGCCCTTTAAGAGGAGCTTTGCAGGTCAGTTCGAGTTCTGCTCCTTTGGACATCCCTAATTGGTATGCCTCGCTTTGTAAACTCCCCACCCCCCCCCTCACCTTCTCCTGGACCCCTTGCCATGTCTCTCTGGGCCATGGCCGCATCCCCGCACACCTTCAGCCAGGCGCGCACCTGCGCCCGTCCTTTCCGAATGGGATTGTGCGGGCACGCCATGGCTAGAAGGTAAGCGGGGGATGCGGCTGGCAGCACACGCATCTCCCTTCAGCGCTGCTTAACAGTCAGCCAAACTGAAGGAAGCCAAAAACTAGTGAGCTAATTGGCTGACCAGGCCACTCAGGCAATCGGCACGCTTGTTCTCGTCTGAGAAGTTCAGGCAAAGTTAAAAAACTTGATATAGCAGCTCCTTATAGCTGCCCTCTCCTTTCCTGTCACTTGGCAGTACCAAATGGAAGCAGAAATGTGGCACTGATTTCCCTTGCAGTAGACCATCAATCACAGGCCTTAGCTGCTGGTCAATTGTTCTGCCCCCATTAGTCTACTAATGGTGAGCACATTGCTGCCCTAGGCACTGATCACATCATCCTGAGTCCCCATCAGCCTCTCAGACCCTGTCACATGTACATGAAACTGTGCTTATCAATGAACTTTTTTTATTTTAAAATATGAAAATAAAATAGATTGTTGATAGTGTTCCCTCAGTCTGGTTCAGGAGGTTGCACAATCATGGAAAAGATTTCTGACTTGGCAGTTAACCAGAAGACAGTCATTGACACCCTCCACATGGAGGGTGACCCACGAAAGGTCATTGCTGGCTGTACATAGTGCTGGATCTAAACATAATAATGGAAAGTTGAGTGGAAGTGCAGTAGAAAAAATTGCAACAAACCACACCGATAATCTCAGCCTTGTCAGGAAAAGGCTATTCAGAATTTTTTGGGAAGATGAGTTGTGTTATTAACTACCAAATTGGGCTTAGCCAGGGGCTCTCCTGTCTTCCTGTCTCCCCCCCCCCCTTCCTCCTTCTAGATTTGGTCCCCACCCTGCCAGTCGCCAAACGGCAAGGCCCCCCCACTCCCTGCCTAGACAACCTGCCTCTCCCTCCCAGCATGGAAGCCGACAGGCACTGCATCAAAGCCTGGGCAATAGATAGGGGACGCAACCATCGGAGCCCACCACCCGAGCGGGGAGGAGGAAGGAGCCGCAGCCGCCGCAGGTAGGAAGAACTGTCCGCCCAGAGCCTGCACCGCCTCTACTGCTGGCGTCCCCCTTCCCTCCCTCCTGCCCAACAGCTCACCCATCTGCCTATCCACCTTCCTGGCCATCCACCAATCCCCCTCTCTGCAATCCTACCTACCAGGTCACCCACCTGCTTGCCCTGCTTGTGTGTCTGGGGGTGCATGCATGCGTTTGGGAGAGTGGGGATGCATGCATGCATTTGGGAGTGCGGGGGTGCCGGCATGTATTTGAGAGTGTGGGGTTGCGTGCATGAGTGTGGGGTTGCGTGCATGAGTGTGGGGTTGCGTGCATGAGTGTGGGGTTGCGTGCATGAGTGTGGGGTTGCGTGCATGAGTGTGGGGTTGCGTGCATGTGCTTGGGTCAGTTCATGTGTTTGGGAGTACAAGGGTGCGTGCATGTGTTTGGGAGTGTGGGGGTGCGCGCATGTGTTTGGGTGTGCTTGGGTGAGTTCTTGAAGATGGGGGGCTTCAACTCTGTCTCCCAGCCGCTCACCAGCTCCAGCATTCCTGGGGACCCCCCTTACATGCCTGAAGTTTGTTCCTAAGCTGATAGCTTTGGATCGTGCAGAGTGAGGGGAGTGTGCCGGGGCCCCCAAAGATCAGGACCCTGCTGCAGCCTGATCTCTGGGCCTTGCATGGTGGTCCTGCTGTGTGCCTCGCACTTAGCCTTATTCCCTCTACCCCCTGGGTCATCCACCTCTATGGCTCCATGACACCCCATAAGAGACATGTTTCCCCAGGGCTGTCAGTGTTTGGGGGGGGCAATTGCCCTTGCCGCGAGTGGGGTGTGGTCACTGCCGATTGGGCAACTTTGAAATCGGGGGTGTGGCATTGGCCCACCGGGCCTTACAGTAGGACAGGAGGAAAGAGTGGGGTGACCGTATTTGCATCTCCTGATCATCGCCTGGCAGCTCCTGCACTGCTTCCTGGTTCTCCTGACCTGAGGATAGACTCCAGTAGTATTTTACGCAAAAAAAGATTACAAATAAGACATTTCATGTTAAAGCCCAAATTCTGCTGAAAGAAGCAATATATAATTACAGCGCAAAATGGTGAAAAGTGACCTGGCAACAGAGGGTGGATTGGCACTGAAAGGGTTAAATTGACATTCAGGGCAATGAGTTAAATTGGCCTGTTTTCCGCTCTCTCTCTCCATGATGAATGTGAGGGGCTGCATCTTTTAATCAGCCTGCTTTTTATAGTTTTTTTATGAGACCTAGTGATCTCCCTCCCTCCTGCTGGGCCTCCTCAGCAGCAGAGGATGACTCTCCCCAAAGTGTGACTGTCCCCTTCAAAATGAATTCATTTTGGGGACTGAGAAAGAGGAGTCAGCAGAAAGGGGCAGGTTCAGCAGGGTTTATCAGGGAATTCAAAGACCTAGAGAATGAAAAATGCCGCCCTGACAGCCAGCATGGTACAAGCAGGAAGCAGCTAATTTAACCCTTTGTATGGAATGCCCCTAGACCTTGTATACTAATATCTGAGCTATATGTTCTATAGAAGTAGCCTTATTGCTTATATAACGGTAAAAGCTTTGGATTACCAAGCGCTCACCCCTGGGTATCGCCAGCTTATCTCTGTGCCGCTGTTCTCTTATAATAATGGTTCCTTACAGCCATGGGGCCTCTAATGTCTCATGTACTTGACAGGCAGCACTTGTCAGTTGCAGCATATTAATAAGTCATGTCTGCTAAATGTGCTTGCTCAGTGTTGGCTGCCCTTCATTGGAAAGCTCACAGTGCTTCAGATCTGACCGAGACGCCAGAGAATTCTTCCTCCTATTCATACTATCTTCACCAAATAATCAGCAAGGCACGAATGGCGTGTTTTTCTACTAGGATTCTGGCGTTGGCCACCTCTGCATTGAACAGTCTGTTGGCTGTCATTGACTATTATTTCATATAGATTTATAAATAGTGACTTTGGTATTAGGGAGCCTCTGTTGCAGTGACCACCTTGAGAATTTCCACCGCCATTATGTTGTAGCTTTGACCACGATGCATTCCTGTTCCTTAGAGCTGACAAGAATCCAGCCTTTGTTTCTGGCTAATTGTGTAACAGCTGTGGTGAATCTTGTGTCATTGACGCCCCCAGAGGCCTTGGAAGTCCTCATCCCTTTCTAGGAAGCACAAAGGCAGCCCATTTATTACAGGCGATGCACAAACTAAAAATGGCTGTCATCACGTGTTTAGGTTTTGTTTTGTTTTTTTATTCTAGGGGAATATCATAATCATTGAATTCATTCATTTCATGCAGTTCCATTGCCATGGGTGTATAAAATCACCTAGCCTTACAGTACGTCTTCACAGATATTGGAAGATAGTTTTTCTCAATAGCTCCCGGAGTTCCAGCTCCTCTAACTCTCTAAGCATTTTCACTGACCATCCACCAATTTAAAGCGACCTTCACCCTGTATAAGAGCATATATTATGAGTTTCCTCCACTCTGTACATACAGATTGCCCACATTAAAAATCATCCTTCCTCCATCTACTTCATGTTATGAGCCTTTAAACATCCAAGATGGCGGCTCATGGATCATCAGGCAGCCTGCAAACAGGAATTGTCTTCTGACCGTGTCGCTCTGCATTCTGGGATTGCTGTACTTTCCCTGACCCCCAGCTCTGCTCTGTCTGAGCAAAGCACAGCTATAACCCGCCCCCTGTACTTCTGCTTCTCTCTCCTCCCCTCAGTATATTATGCTTCTGAGTCAAGATGGCGGCGCCCGTAGTCCTGAACAGAGTTGCAGCCCAGTGGGGGAAAGAATAATAAGTGACTAAATACATAAAATATATTACATTTAGATGTTGGGGAATATTTTTTTAAGGGTTTGGGCTTTTCTTTAAATGATGCTGAAGGTCTGGTTTAAAGTGGACCAACACCCAGGATTTTGACTATCCTGGGTATTGGTCCACTTCCCCGGGGCACCCCGATCGGGGGTGCCCCGCTGTGTGAAACCCCCCAGAAAGCCCCAAAAAACTTACCTCACCGCCGACGGACAAGCTGATTGACAGCGACGGACAAGCAGCTTGCCCGTCGGCGCCTCCCGCGCGTCACTCTTGACGTGTGCGCACGCACGTCTAGAGGAGCGCGAGTGAGGCGGCGGCGGCGGAAGCAGCGGCTGGAGAGGTAAGGTTTTTCTGGGGTTTTGGGGGGTTTACACCCCGCGGGACATCTCGATCTCGGATGTCCCGCGGTGTGTGAGGTGATCGCCCCCCCCAGAATGCGTGTAAATCTTACCTTAACCTCAGTCCTCCATCGAGAATCTAGCGCCACAACTGGTCACAGATACTCACATTGGCAGGACATTTTGGCGTTCAGAACGATGGCGTCGCTCGCTATACACGTGGACACTGGTAGGCTAATGGCTGCAGTGGATTCTCGGCGGAGGATTGAGGCTAAGGTAAGCTTTAAGGGCGGTCTGCAGGGTTATCATTCAGGCAAATGGTTCTTATTGGCTGGGGTATGCGTGCTCCCGTCCTACCTATTCAGGCTGGCTGGGGCGGTGGCCCGCATGCTGCTGGCTATGTGGCAGGTCGCGCTCCTCATTCAAGTCAATGAAAGCCAGATAACTTAGTCACAGCAGACAGCTCCCATTGGACGAGAGCCCACGCTTGCACCTTTGGAACAAGGAAGAGGTGAGTGAATAGCAGCATTCTGGGGGGTTTCATGCAGCAGGGCATCCCAACTTGGGATGCCCAAGGGGAACAGAACAAACCCTGGAAGATCAAATTCCTGGGACTTGTTCCGTTTTAAATCTGGCCGATAGACATAAGGGGATAGGAGTCTCCAAACTACTAATTTGTAAATACTTTATATGGCTGCAAATAGTATATTTATGGTAAATTTGTATCCGATAACTGTTATGCTATGACATGGAAGTTCAGCCACTATTTAAAGGAGACCTAGCCTCCACAAGTTGAGCTTTTTTTCTTTATTCTATTAGGTGAGACCAGAATTCAGTGAAGGCATCTATGGTCAGGCACTGCTACAGCCACCTCTTGGGGGCCTTCCACTAGTCTTTGCTGGAGTAGAGGACTGAAGGTGCCCAGGAGACTGTCTGCAGCAGTGCCTGAATGGAAGATGGAGGCCGGGACAGTGGTGGGGACCAGTGGCATGGATTGGGAGGTGAGGGAGAGTAGGGCCCTTGCACCACAGGTAAAGCGCAATGCACGTAAGGGGATAGGAATCTCCAAACTACTAATTTGTAAATACTTTATATGGCTGCAAATAGTATCATATTTATGGCAAATTTGTATCTGATAACTGTAAGTTGTTGTACCGTGTTAGCCATCGATGTAAGCAGGAAATCCAAGGTTAAGGTAATACCATTTATTGGCTAACTCAATAAGATTGAGAATGCAAGCTTTCGAAGCTGTTCAAGCTTCTTCTTCAGGCATAATACAGATCTGTAACTTAGACACACATTTATCCAGAAAACTACAAAGGAGTGACAATTGTTTTTACACTGACACACATGAAAAATCGACAACCTCCCAACCTCAGAAAACTCATTGTGAGGAGCTCCCTAAGTGACCCAGCACAAAATGGGACATGGCCTTGCCTGCAGAAAAGGTGTGAAACCTGCGCACACATCTACACCACCGACAGAATAAAGACACCAGGTATGCAACATGATTACAAAATACAGGGTCATTTCACGTGCAAATCCCCTAATGTAGTATACCTGATTATGTGTGTGCAGTGCCCCTCAGCATTTTACATCGGGCAGACAGGACAAGCGCTAAGAAAGTGACTAAATCTGCACAGGTTCACAATCAAAAATAATAAAACTGATGTGCCAGTTGTAGCCCATTTCTGCAGACCAGGACATGGCCTATGTGATCTCAAACTCACAGTGCTCAAGGGGGGTTTCCGCTCACAAAAGGAGAGATTGGAGTGGGAGTGCAAATGCATCCAAATCTTTAAATCGATGGACTGTGGGCTAAACAGGGACAATAATTTTATGACATGGATTGAATAGACAAGACTCATCACAAGGTCTGATATTAAACAGACTGTCTGACCTGGTGTGAGAGCAATAAAAATTCCACACACTTTCTCTCCCACTCTCATTCTTATCAGCCCACCATTAATTGCTATAATCCCCCTGATTTTTATCTCACAGTATACGATTTTACGACTTAGCTATTTTTCATGTGTGTCAGTGTAAAAACAATTGTCACTCCTTTTGTAGTGTTTTGTATAAATGTGTGTCTAAGTTACAGATCTGTATTATGCCTGAAGAAGGAGCTTGAACAGCTTCGAAAGCTTGCATTTTCAATCTTATTGAGTTAGCCAATAAATGGTATTACCTTAACCTTGGATTATCTGATAACTGTTATGCAATGATATGGAAGTTCAGCCACTATTTAAAGGCGACATGGCTTCCACAAGTTGAGCTTTTTTTTCTTTGTTCTACTAGGTGAACAGTGTGTCTGTTGTGTGTTTTAGCGTGTTATATATCACTGAGATACAGGGGTAATCTTTACACTGTAACCAAGTATCATATATTCCAAGTGCCATCACTCACCACACCCATAACACTTACTCATGTGTCGCCATTAATTTTGAATTGTACACATACACTGCCAAAAAGAGCTTGCTGTAAATAGGACCCAACCGAAAGGGGCATATGTTGCTTGATTTCCAAAGTATTTGCCTTCAGAAAATGATCTATTGTGTGCCCAAAATAATATGTTCAATGTGCTAATCTTATCTGTTCTTTTATTTTACTTTCTATTTGTTTGCAACTCTGTTGTAAAAGAAAACAGTTTTCCCTAGCAACAATTTGTTTACCTTAGCTATGTACATCAATTGGTGCATTAGATGTACAGATCAGAGACTCCTCACAGCTTACTAATCATCTGGCTAAGGCAGGGATGACAGGTTTAATCAATTCTGCTGAAATTCAACTAGTTTGGGAGGATCACAGACTTGTGTTTCAGTAGCAAAATGGCTACTGTCAGGCTTCCGACCTGAAGAGGCCATTATGCTGCTTAGACCAAATCTGCTGATTAGCTCACGTTCTATTGGAAAGATTCTGGGACTTGTAGTCCATTGTTTTTACGCAAGGACACGACCGCTCCCACTGTAGCAAAACAGAGCCCCAAGAATATGATGAAAAAGTCTGGGGGCACAATCGTAACACAAATGTCATACATTCCAAAAGTGATACATTAAGACAGAACACCAAAAATCTGACAAAAGGGTGTTTACCTTTAAAGTACATTTCAGGCAAAAAATAAAAAAAAGCTATACTTACCTTTTCTCCCTTGCAGACCGTTGCTCCTAGTCCGGGCTGCAGCACTTACCTGAAAGGCTTCATCCAGGTCCCTCACTTGCAGTACTTCACAAGGCAGCTTTAGAGTGGGGAGTTTGGTTTTCACCAGAGCTTCCCACAAGAAGAGCTGGACTGTGCTGCAGACAGGCCTAAGTCCGGTATAGAGTGAATGCAGGAACAGAGCCGAGAAGCTCCAGGTAAATGCAGAAACAGAGTTGGGTGTTCGGGGTTCCGATGCTGCAGGAACAGAGCTGGGCATTCAAAGTTCATGTGCATATAGCAACAGAGCTGGGTGTTCGGGGTTGCAGTGCGTGCAGGAACAGAGCTGGGCGTTCAGAGTTCAGGTATGTGCAGGAACAAGCTAGTAGTATGGAGAAGATCTGCAGGCAGCTTTCAAGGGCATCCTTTTAAAGGCCACTAGCACCAGGAAGTGCCTGTTGTACATGCTCAGTAGCGTGCGTGCAGGATCAGATCGGCCATCGTGACAACCCATAAAACGCTGGCACATTTTCTCCAGCTGTTGGGGGATACAAGTGCGTCTTATGATGCGAGGAATAAGGTGTGCATCTGGTGAATTGTCAGCTGGTGGGATGCTGCAGCAAAGCAGAATCCTGGGACTAGGGGAGTTTTAGGCTGCTTACACATTATGCGCATCCACCACTATTGCAATGGATATACACAGACTCAGTGCAGCACTGCACACAATTCTGTGCTGCTGCAGCGGTGGCGTGTACATGCTGCCATGCTCCTCCCCATTGTTTCCTGTCACCTGATGCGGGTAGTGGTACCTGGGGGCAGCAGAGGTAGCAGGGACGGCACCCTGCATCGGGATGTTGGGCACCCTACATCGGGATACCCCTGGGGCAGTGATCAATCACCAGGATAATCATAATCCCAGGGATTGGTCCACTTAAAGCACTTGGAATACACAAAAAAAATATTCTTTTTGTCTCCCACAGCACCTGTCCTAGTCCAAAATCGAATCAAAAATTGAATCGCAGTCCTTGACAACCTACTGGACAAATGGCCACACCCCAGTTGAGTTGGGGTTATGATGTTTGAAATTAAGGTCCTGGTGAGAGATGGTCAGGTGTAGACTAGACTAGACTAGGAACCATGCACTGCATGGAATTGAAATGCATGAGGATGTATATTTGTGTGTGATTGGCCTGGAATGTTTTTTTTTTTTTTTTTTAAAGGAGCAACGAGCAGCCTAGAGTTGGGATACCCCTAGGAGGAGAAACTAAACCTGGAATAGTGGAAAATCCTGCTCCTTCTTGTAGGGCATGCTTCTCCTCAGCAATACCATATGATAGCCTTTCTCTGAGTGATATTGTCATGATGGGATCATCTTGTATCATTTCTTACTTTATCACCTTTAAAAGCCGGTGAAAGCTTATGAGCTCAGAGTACAGTGAAAGGAGGGCACCACAGAGCACCAGTGATGAAGGCTGGGGTTGACAAATGGTTAAGCTGAACATAGGGACAAATTAGGGACCCCTAAATTGTGACCGCTTGACAAATCGTAATTTTTGCTAGAAACAATATTGTATGATGTGTAGCCAATGTTCTCGCTATTGAAAATAAACCTTGTGATTTAAACCGGACCTTCCGCGTGATTTAATGAAAAGCCCAAACTCTTAAAAAACGGTTCCCCAGCATCTAAAATTGATATATTTTAAGTTTTTAGTCACTAACTTATTATTCTTTCCCCCACTGGGCTGCAGCTCTGTTCAGGAATTTAGGATACGGGCGCCGCCATTTTGACTCGGAAGCATCACACTTACTGAGGAGAGGAGAGTGGGATAAGGTACAGGGGGGGCGGGTTATAGCTGTGCTTTGCTCAAACAGAGCAGAGCTGGGGTCAGGTAAAGGTCACCAGTCCCAGAATGCAGAGCAGCACAGTCAGGAGGCACTTCCTGTTTGCAGGCTGCCTGATAAGATGGCGGCTTCCTTAAAGTGGACCAACACCCAGGATTTTGACTATCCTGGGTTTTGGTCCACTTCGGCGGGGCACCCCGATCTTATAGATTTCCGGGCCGATCACCTCTCGGTGTTGGTCCACTTTAAGCCGCCATCTTGGATGTTTAAAGGCTCATAACATGCAGTAGATGCAGGTAGGATGATTTTTAATGTAGACAATCTGTATGTACAGGGTGTGGAAAACATATAAGATAAACTCTTATTCAGAGTGAAGGTCCGCTTTAAGCTGTCAAATGTAAGCGTCCCAAATTTGTATCTCGCCTTACAATAGTAACTGGTGGGTTTAGAGGCCAGGCTTTTGTACCTACACATTTTAGTTGTGTGTTTTAAAGTAATCCTTTAGAATAATAATTCCTGCTGCTACATTTTGCTCTGCTTTACGTTTTGTTTTATAAAAACAGGATGTTTAGCAGCAAGCAGGAAATGACACTTTGTAGTTGTGGAGGGTAGGTCCGTAGGGCAAAATAAGTCTATCCACTTTTGTACTTGTGCACTGCAGATTCTAATAATATGGCAATACCATATGGCAGCCTCTTGCCATTGTATTCTGTAACACATATTAGGATTTCTAGTTTTATAACCGCTTGAAATTCTCAAATTGAAATTGGAGAAAGTCACTAGAGAACATAAAAACAAAACAAACCATAAAACTGGAGAAAGTCACTAGAGGAAAAAAATGATATTGTAACCATTCTGTTTACAGCAAGTGGAAGAGACAGTGTACTTTTCCTTTCAATCACAGTCCATTACAGTTAATCTGTACTTGAGGGTACCCTACAGAAAATGACACGTGAGTTTGTTTCCAACGGCCTGATGCACGGATAGTATAAACAGGTCTACACAAGCATTATTCCTGCAGATTTGACACAACCAGTGACCACAATTGGTTTATTAAGAGCTATCTGATTTCTTGTTTGACAAGCAGCAGGCTGCTTGTACATTTGGACTCTCTGGACAGGCTGTCTCAACTAGTACCCCCTAGCGACAAGATGTCCCAAACAAGTATCCCGAAGGGGGTTATTAATTATAAATGGTACCAAAATACAGTATGTAGGCCATAGGCCTTGTGGCACTTTTAAAGAAAGAAGGGATTAGGTTTCACTTGTAAAATAATATACCATATCAGTCAGAAAGCCGAAAATTTGCCCCGGAACTCTGCCATGTACCCCCTGGGGTATGTGTATTGCAGGTTGAGAAACTGTGAAAGTAGAAGACGCTCCTTAAAAATCACTATTTAAAGCGGACCTTCACCCTGAATAAGAGTCTATCTTATATGTTTCCCACACCCTGTACATACAGATTGCTCACCTTAAAAATCGTCCTACCTGCATCTACTGCATGTTATGAGCCTTTAAATATCCAAGATGGCGGCTCATGGAGCAACAGGCAGCCTGCAAACAGGAAGTGCGTTCTGACTGTATCTCTCTGCATTCTGGGATTGCTGTCCTTTTCCTGACCCCAGCTTTGCTCTGTCTGTGCAAAGCACAGCTATAACCCGCCCCCCTGTACTTTATCCCGCTCTAGACTGTATTTTAAACCTGTCATATGGTACACACCTACTTTCTCAGTAATGGGGGGGGGGGGGGCTGGTATAGTTTCTAGGAAGCAAGGTCACATCTTTTTAATATGAAGTAAATGTCGCATGTCCTCACCACTAGGGTTTGTCTAGGCAGAAAAAAAGCTATACTCACCTAGTGACTGGGGAAAGGACCAAGCTGCTCTGAAACATGCCCATCTGATCCTGCAGTGTGCACAATCTGAGGGATTCAGAGAACTGCCTAGCGTGGGAGCAGCTGTGGAGGGCAGTAGGTCCTTGGAACTAAAGGGCCTTTACCAAATTCTGTTCATTTATTTTGCATGTAAGATGGATTACTAATGCTCAAGGTCACATTTTCCGTGCCTTTTGGGAAGTATGAACATCTCTTGGCCTTATGTGGCCCTCAGTCATTTCCATTTGTAATTGGTAGTGGAATTGCCCGTAGACGTTCACTAAATGGAAAGCTAAGGCTATACATGGCACTGGCCGCTATTTCCATTGTGCAACCCAGTGGTACCACAGAAGTAAACTGGCGGCCACTCTGATATTAGCCCCAGATCGGGGGTGCCCCGCTGTATGAAACCCCCCAGATCTTCTGAAGAAACTCGGCTCTTCCCGGTCCTACGGCACATGCGAGGCCGCTTGTCCAATCGGCGTGCTCAGAACCTCTGACGGCACACCATCTAGAACTGCGTCTAAGGCCAGTGGCTCCAAGCGTGCTGGCGGCTGTATACCCAGCTTCCCTCTTCACAGGGAGCGTGCCTGCACCAGCCATTCACAAATGCCTGGCACAGGCACACACCCTGCTAGAGGGATAGCGGTGATGTGGCCATGGCCTATGCATGCACCGTTGGACCGGGAAACAGGTAAGTGAATGGGGCGACGTGGGGGTTTAACACAGCGGGGCATCCCGATTTTGGATGGAATCGAGCTGGGTTTTGGTCCACTTTAAAAAGGGAGGCTAGTGCCACTCTGCTACAAATTGGTGGAATGAAAGTTTCCACATGAATTAAAGGTAAGAGGATATCCTCACCACTGGATAAATAAAGCGGGTCTGCTGAAAAAAAGGGAGCACCCCTGGAACAAAACTGGGCTCTTGCATGTCACGCCCTGCCTGGCGGGGTTGCGGGTAATTGGGTAGAGGTTATCATCAAGCCATCGTTGGGCAGGTGTCTTGCTGGCCCACCTACTCTTTGAACTAGTATACGGATGTCCCCCCCCCCCCCCCATTACCTGTTCACTAGTAGTGAAATATAAATAATAAAAACACACGGATACCTTGAAAATAAATTTTAATAAACTAACATTAAACTATACTGACCTCTGATGTTGAGGGCCGAGCACAGTTCTCCAGTCCCATGGCTCCCGGGTCTGCCGTTGACTCCTCTTCCACCTTTAGAGGGAGTGACAGTTTTTCTGCCATTTGGGTTGAGGGAGCCTTTTATGCACCATGGCACAGAAGCCTTTTCTAAATTCTGTTTTTGTTCTGCATGTGTAATCGTACATAGTCCTACAAGCAAAAGGTCCCCTTATTTAAAGAGGAACATAGAGGGAGGTTAAAACCTCCTCCAAACCTCACCGATCTGCTGCCCCCCCCCCCCCTTCCGGTTTTACACTTGGGCGCTATTTACTCCCCACGCCGGAGGATCCATCTTCTGAGTCCCTCGGATTCCGGGAGAACTTACGATGGGCGTTGCCATCTTGCTTCCCATCAGGCACTGCACTTGGCCCCTGATCTCGCGCATGCACAGTGCCCATGGGATAGAGCCGCCTAAAATCCTGCGAGACGCATCTATAGCCGCGTTGTCACTTACAGAATGCTAAGGTGGAGGGGTAGAGGACCGGGCCGATGGGGAGGGGGAATCGGGCCCTTTTTATTTTAGGTTGCATGTTCCTTTTTAAGCCTATGGGGCTATATCTCTTGGCCTTGTTATGCGGCCTTGTTTTACTGGCATACAGGTGGAGGAAGCCTTTTTATGCACCAGGGGCGGTGGCTACTTCACTATGGACAAAAGTGTCAGAGAGGGGTTTCCATTGCGTTTCCCCTTCATGACCCTCCATTTCACAGTGATGCACTGTCATATGGAGGGGAGTCACTATAAGCTCTATCTCTGCTATATAAACCAGACTGAATCATAACGGTAGTGTTCAGGTTGAATTTAATCCTGACGCGAATCTGATGCTCATCTCAACAGCATGTCTGGTGTTAAACCCCAAGATATAGTGTCAGGAAGCATACTCCTCTTCCTTACCATGTTGCTCATTTGTGCCAGAGCTGCACAGACTTGTCCACATGACCAAGATGTATTGTTCAAGTTAATGTACAGAACATATTAATAATTCTCTGCCCACCTTGTACTGCTTAATAATTTTTTTTTTTTTGCAATACAGCTCGCGGACAACATGATTTCGACCTAGAAGATGCTTTGGATGATGTACCAACTAAGAAACGTAAGTGTTGATTGCGTAATGTTTGGCAAGCTCTCCACCTCTCCACCAAAATAAAGTTCAAACCTTAAACTGGACCTAACCTCACCCATTCCCGGATGTACCCCTCCCCGATATACCCCACCCATCCTCCCTGCCAAGTACATAGGATGGTGCTGCTGGCATTGTGGCAGATCAGTAAAAAAAAAAAAAGCCACCGGATCCACGTTGATTGGCTGAACTTAAATATGCCATGTGATGTGACAAGCCTGCTGGGCTAACCACTGGCTACCCTCTAGTGCTCAAACTTGCAGACTGTCTGAATTGCTGGGCCCTGGAATGTGCCTCAGTTAAAGGAAAGCGGGGGGGGGGGCGCGAAGACTTGAGCTTTGCGGGCAATCCCAGGGGGTTCACCAGTTTTACCTGTACACTATATATGCGACTTAGTCATTTTGATTTTTGTTACCTTTTGCATTCACAGCTATGCCTGCACCAAAGCCGCCAAAACCCCCAAAACAACCTTCAGGTAAGAGACCTCTCTCCTAAGCTACTGTAGTAATGATACTTCAGCCAATTATTCCAATTATGCAAACAACCTATATACTATATGCTCTTAAAGTACATCCCAGCGGCAGTGTTGACCTAAAGCCAGATGTTCTTTCTACAGAATTGTAAGCACAAGGCAGCTGATATTTTCCATGCACATTACAGTTTTGCTAGGAATAGGTAAAGACTATGACTTTTAGGCCCATTTCACACCTTCCTGTCCCTGCATTGGAGTAGGAAAACTTCAATGCAACAAGTTCTGCCCTCAGTTGGCACCCTTACATTTATTCATGGCTGCAGTGCAGCCTTTACTCAACAAAGCAGAGAGGTGTATGGGCAGCGCATGTATTGTGTTTTACACGTACTTTATTGTAGTGCAGCGAATACTCACCACCCCCACCTCCCGATCCATTCTGGCCCATCTGTCCCCTCCAGCAAGCAGGCATCCATTGAAGTTGCTCCAGTGGTCCTCCTTCCTTTCTTGCTGCTTCTGCTGTCTCCTACTGCCGCTGCTACAGGCCTTTCGGCCTTCTGTAGGTTCTCCCTGCCCCTGCCTCTATTACCAGGTACCGCCACTGTGGGACAGGAAACAAACCTGTGGCATAATGGGTCACCACCCCAACAGAGGCACAGTGCTGCAAACAATGGTGTACTGCACTGCAGTTGTGCGTATCCACATTCAAGTCTGTCAGGTGGGCAGAATGTGCAAAGCCTGGATGCTGTGGCAGGGCCGTTCATGCACTATGGAATTGAAGAAGGTGGCAAATTAACCTGGGCATTGGGGGGGGGGGGGGGGGGGGGGGGGGCTTTACAATATGAGGCTCCCCAAAAGCTGGAAAGTAATCTTGAAGGCTGCCATGATCCTGAGGCGACTGGAATTGTATGTTCCTCATATCTACATTGTAGGTGAAGATCCATGGCGTTGAATGGGCTTTGGAACCCAAGGTCTTTCTATAAGTGAGATTTCATGACAAAACAGGAAGATATCACCATTTTGTTATAGAGGCTCCTAGTCAAGAACAGTCATGTTCACGCCTAAATTGTGGAGGTTCAAGGGCCATCTTTCAAAACATCCGCAATGGTGCCACTGTTGGCGACTAAAAAATGGTATTTTTATTAGTAATCATGTCTGTCAGACAAGTCCTGGATTTTGGGGCACAGATCGTTGCTCTATTTGCCATCTCCATTCTTGACAAAAATAAATCGTGCCTCAGTTTTAAATTAATGAAGACTTATCCTTGCCATCCTAGTGTCTGTTGCCACCTTCTACTAGGAAAGTGCAACTGATTCTGCTTGCTACACCGGGATCTTGCCACTAGAGGGAGATTACATACACGCAAATGTAACGCTTCTTGTAGCTGCTATAGGCAAGTCATCATTCATGGTGTATGGCACAAAATGGCAGTTAATAGCTTGACTGAATTTTCCAGTGGGCTTGCACATCCAACATGGAAAGATTCTGTTGGTCACCTGATTAACTTCCATTTTGTGCCATACAACATGAATGAGGAAGGGGTGACTTGCCTATAGTTCATCTTTATCCCCACACATCCTATGTCTCCAATAGCGAGATAAAATTAGATTTTAAGTTACTAAAACCCATTTGATTTACCCTTTTAATACTAAATATAACCTATACATTTTTTTATTTTAAAATTGGTCATTGAGTGAATGTCTGTTATTAACTTAACATGATCCCACTGCACCAGTTGATGTATGTGTTTGATATCTGTATTTCATATTTTTTATAGATGATTTTGACTTGTCTGACTTCTTTGATCCTGAAGAGCCACCAAAGAATGGGCCCAAACCTCCTACTCAAAGGCCAGGTAATACTTACTTTACACGACCAACCATGTATTTTAAAAATTGAAGAACAAAATGAAGTAGTTATTTAATTATGGTAGAGAATCCCTGTATAACTGTTTTTGCTTCTAATGACCTTTTGGCACAGACCATACTAAGGTTCTCTTTCAACCCGCATGGCCAGAAGTGTGCCAAATCGCAAGCAAAGCAATTGCGACATCTGGGTGGGGGGATTCCATGCTGCAGAGGCATTGGTAGGGGACCTCAACATGTGAAAACAGGTAAGTATTGGTTTTCTTTAATTGATAGATTTTGATTATCCTGATAACTGGTCCTGGCCGATTTGGGATGCCCCACTGTGTGAAACCCAGATCATCCACTCACCTTTGAGCTGGTCCCACAGTGCATGTGCAGGTGCTCATCCAATCGGCGCTTTATGTCTTACATTCAAATGCACAACATAAACCCCTTGTATTCTTAGTATACAGTACGTCCTGCTCCAGATAAGATTCATAACACTTGGGAACTACTCCGCCAGATGGCGCTGGACTGCAGAGACAGCGAAATTGGCTCCTCCCGGCCCCTCAAATACCCAGGACCTCCCACAAATCCCCAGATTTTCTCTGCAGTCTGGACTGCGAAGGACAAGAAGATGGCTCTCTCTTCTCGCAGGTGAGCGGGGCTATTAGCCTGCGGCCCTGTAGGATTATTCCCACCCGTTCCATTATTAATGTGCCTCCCAGCCTTGGCTGCGCTGGTCGGGTGATGGTAGGCGGCACCGCTGTCAGGTGCTTAGGAGCGCTGCTCCACCGCAATCCCCCACCAAAGGGTAGGCGGTATAGGCATATGGTGAGCCTCTATGGGATGCCCCTCCCGCCCTATTGCCCCTTGCCCCTGTCTATCGGGCCCTATGTTAAGTGGCCGCTGCCCTCCCTCGCTCTCCCTTGTAGCTCCTGGGGAGGGGGTGGGGGGGGTTGTATGTGAATTTACCTTGGTGCTTCACTGTATTATGCTTTTCTGGTTGGTGTCAGTCGACCCGCTGACTTGGTTGCACTGGTTGCTTTTTTTAAAATTGCCGCTGCGTGCGCGCGCTTCCACTGTGCTCCGCGCTTGGCGGCGGCGTTACCTCAGACGCTGGTGCGCCGTTATTGGCTGCTTGTCACGCGTGCGGCTTCGCGCTCTTCGGGGGGGGGGGGGGGGCGGTGCCCCCGATTGGCGCATTCTGCGTCACTGTCTCTGTGGCCCGCCCCTCGAGGTATACCCGGCGCCATTTTCTCTGGATCAGGCTGCTGCGTGACTGGCATCTACCTACCGCGGTCCGTGAGTGCCCTCGCGGGCGGCTTTATTTACCCTATGTCTTTTTACATGTCACTTAGGGGCTTACGGGGTTCTCTTTGCTTATGTTTTTCAGATGGGCCGACCTCTATTGGTTTCTCCCGGCCCTACTCCCTCTATTTAGTTATTAAACTTGTGAAGCCTAGTGTGTAAATTGCTCCCACTTCCCTATCGGGCTATTGGGGCATCACGGGTTGCTTTTATAACGTGAATCCCGATCGGCCTATTGTGCCGCTATAATCACCATATGGAGGCGTCTCAGGATAATGTGCTCTGGGTTCCTTCGGGACAAGCCCGGCTGTGTGTAGCTTGTGGGGTGTCCCCTACTAGTGCTGACAATGTGCGGGTCTGTGTACCTTGTGCCCAGCAGGTGCTTGCGCTGCAGCCTGGTTTACCAGTAGCTGGGCCTGCGCCTCGTATGGCTTCGCCTACTCCCCCAAACTTAAATTTGACTCCCATTGAGTTGCATACAAGTGGGGATTCTCTGCCTGATGTGTCTTCTAGACTGGCTAGTGTTGAGAAGTTGCTTGCTAATACCTTGGCGTGTAAGGCCTCTGCTAAAAAGCGGCACATAACTCCTGATGTCAGTCTTTTCCCTATGGAAGCTGATGAGTTTTTGGAACTGTCTGGCTATACCCCTTTGGAAGAGGGGGAGTTATTCTCTGACCCGGAGTCATCTGATGAGAGGCCCAGGGGTCATGATGATTCTGGCTCTGACCCCTGGGCCCCAGATGATACTGATAGGCTGTTGGCTCAGATTTTTGAGGTACTCTCCATCTCTCCCCCGGTTGCGGCCCCCAAGCAACAGGGGGAATTGTTTCATACTGCTAAGCCACGTTTAGAATTTCCTGAGCAAGCCCATTTTAATAATCTTGTGCTTAGGGAATGGGAGCGTCCCAGCAGGCTTCCCGGTGTACCTAAGAGTTGGGATAAGAGGTATCCCTTTCCTGCTGATGTGGTGAAGCGTTGGTCATCCCCTCCTGAAGTGGATGCCCCCGATCCTAGGGTTATCTAACACCTCTGTCATGCACTCCCCTGACTCTACTACGCTGCGGGATGCTGAGGACCGGCGCATTGATCAGCTGGCGTCCCATGCCTTTGCGTGTGTGGGGACGGCGCTGCGCCCGGTCTGTACCTCTGCCATTACGACTGTGGCTATTAGTACCCTGTTTAGAAGTATCCTTGATGGTGCCCCTGATGATGTGTCTAGTGAGGAGTTTAATGCACTCTCTCGTGAGGTTTTTGTGACTTATGTCCTCTCTGCCTTGGATGATACCATTAGAATGTGTGGCAGAACCTTTGCCCTTGTGGTGGCTATACGCCGCTCGGTTTGGCTGCGCCAGTGGGCTGCTGACAACGCTGCCAAGAAAGCTCTCACTGGTTTTCCCTTCAAAGGACGACGCCTGTTTGGGGACCGCCTGGACCTGTTTGCTAAGGGAGGCATGTTACCCCAGCGCAGGCGGCAGTCTCAGCCCTTTCGGGGTTAGGGCTCCTTTTCTTCCCCCTACCGTGGTGCCAGACAGGGGAGGGGGGGGTCTCCCTTACCGGGGCCCAAGGAGATTTCTGGGGTAGAGGCAGAGGACGTGGACGCCCTGGCTCATCCTGGGGCTTCAAGCTTAAGTCTTCTCCCAAGCCCCCTCAGGCATGAAGGGGCGCCCTCACCCATCCGGCTTCAGCACTTCGCTCACGTCTGGAGGCTTCATGTCTCAGACCGGTGGATTCAGGAGGTAGTGTCCTCCGGTTACAAGATAGAGTTTGCTGTCTGCCCCCCCCCCCCCAAGATTCATCAGATCCCGGATTTCTCAGGACCCTGTGTCAGCTCAGGCTCTAGTGCTGGCGGTGCAAAGCCTTCTGGAGCTGGGGGTCATCTATCATGTCCCCTTACGAGAAAGGGGCAAGGGCTTCTATTCCAACCTTTTCACCGTGCCCAAAAGAGATGGGTCAGTCAGGCCCATCTTGGACTTGAAGATCCTCGATAAATTTGTCAGGTGCAGGCGCTTTCGCTTGGAAACTCTGCGCTCTGCCATCAGTTCCCTGCGTCCTGGGGACTTCATGACGTCTGTGGACATCAAAGATGCTTATCTTCATATTCTTGTGTTTCCAGGTCATCAAAGGTTTCTCAGGTTCGCTCTGGAGGATCAGCACTACCAATTTGTGGCATTGCCCTTTGGTCTCACTTCAGCTCCCAGGGTGTTCACCAAGGTGCTGGCAGGAGTGATGTCTCTGCTCAGGTCTCAGGCAAGGATTTTTCTTCCTCAGCAGAAGGTGGACAGTCTGATTGCGCAGGTTCAGTTCCTGCTATCTTGTCCTCATCCCTCCATCAGGCAGGGAATGCAGCTGGTGGGCCTGATGGTGGCGTGCTTCGAGGCGGTCCCTTATGCCCAGTTCCACATGAGGCCTCTGCAACTCCACCTCTTGTCAGTATGGGACAAGGATCCTGCGTCCCTGGACCAGGTCCTTGTGCCTTCCCCCCTAGGCAGGTGGTCCCTCTTGTGGTGGCTGGACTCCAGGAACCTGTTGGGGGGGGGGGGGCAGATCTTTTCTGGCCCCCTCCTGGGAGACGGTCACCACGGATGCCAGTCTGACAGGTTGGGGGGGGGGGGGGGGGTTCTGGAAGTCCCTGCAGTTCCAAGGGCGGTGGGGCCCTCAGGAGGCCCACACACCTATCAACATTCTGGAACTGCGGGCTATCAGGTTGGTTCTGACTCAGTTGACTCATCCCCTTCGGGGCCTGCCTGTTCAGGTTCGCTCGTACAAGTAGGTAGTTGCCTACATCAATCATCGGGGAGGGAACCGGAGCAAGAGGGCCCTCCAGGAAGTGTCTCTGATCTTGGCCTGGGCGGAGGCCCATGTTCCCTGCATATCAGGTGTGTACATCCCGGGGGTGGAGAATCTGCAGGCAGACTCTCTGAGCAGGGAGACCTCTTGCCTGGGAGAATGGTCCCTCTGCAACAGGGTGTTTCAATCTCCGTGTCACCGTTGGGGTCAACCAGATGTGGATCTGTTTGCGTCCCGTCATAATCACAAGCTCCCGGCCTTTGTCTCCCTGTCCCAGGATCCTCTGGCCTTGGCCACAGATGCTCTAGCAATGTCATGGCAGGACTTTCAACTTTCGACTGTATGTCTTTCCTCCATTCCCCCTGTTGGGCAGGGTTTTGCGCAAGATAGCTCAGGAGGGGGTGCCAGCAATACTGGTGGCCCCCAGGTGGCCAAGAAGAGTGTGGTTCGCAGACATGGTGCAGCTGGCAGTAGATCAGTACGTTCTGCCCAGGGTGCCAGACCTGCTCACTCAGGGTCACTTACGCCATCCCAATTTACAAACTCTGGCTTTGACGGCCTGGCTGCTGAAACCTCCATCTTGATGGAGAAGGGGCTGTCTACATCTGTTGTTGATACCATGATAAAGGCTAGGAAGAAGTCTTCTTCTTCCATTTACTATAGGGTTTGGCGTGCCTACATTGACTGGTGTGAGTCTAAGTCTCTTCCCTGTCGTGTGTTCTCTATTCCCAGGATCCTGGAGTTCCTGCAGCATGGGTTGGAGCTGGGGCTCCAACTCGTTACTCTGAAGTGTCATGTCTCTGCCCTGGCTGTTTTCTTCCAGAGGTCCTTTGCCCAGCATTCTCTGATCAGGACTTTTTTTCCAGGGGCTTACACATGTGCGTCCCCCACGTAAGCCCATGTTGCCCTGTTTGGGATTTGAACTTGGTCTTGTCTGCCTTGCAGGGTGCTCCCTTTGAGCCTGTGCAGGAGGCTGCTTTGGCCATTCTTACTCTCAAGGTTGTCTTTTTGGTGGCTATCACTTCTGTTAGGCGTGTGTCTGAATTGGTGGCGCTTTCTATCCAGCCCCCCTACTTTGAGAGACACCAGGACAAGGTGGTTTTTCGCTTCAAGCCAGATTTTCTGCCTAAGGTAGTGTCTGCCTTTCATTTGAATCAGGACATTGTTCTTCCTTCCTTGTGCCCTAATCCTAGTAATGCTAAGGAGAGGGTCTTGCATTCTTTGGATGTGGTTAGGTGTCTGAAGTACTATCTGGTGGCTACTGCACCTTTCAGAAAAACTGATGCTCTTTTTGTGGTCCCTTCTGGTCCTAGGAAGGGTTTGGCACCTGCCAAATCTACTATCAGCAAATGGATCCGACAGGCTGTGATTCAGGCCTATTCTGCTAAGGGGAGGAATCCTCCCTTCTGCCTTACTGCTCATTCCACTCATGCTATTGGTGCCTCTTGGGCTTTTCAGCACCAGGCTTCTGTTGAACAAGTTTGCTTGGCCGCTACTTGGTCTTCTGTTCATACCTTTTCAAAGTATTACAAGGTTGATGTTAGGGCCTCAGCTGATGCTGCTTTTGGCCGCAAGGTTCTGCAGGCGGCAGTGGTCTGACCTGTCTGTTGTTAACCTTTGGGGATCCCACCCTACTTTATGGACACTGCTATTGGATGTCCCAAGTGTTATGAATCTTATCTGGAGCAGGACGTACTGTATACTAAGAATAATACAATTCTGTGATTACTCACCTTTAGAATTGATATTATGAGTATACAGTATGTCCTGCTCCACCCCACCCTTGGTTTTGCATTATCCTGGATCCCCTGTATGGTGATTATCATTGTTATAGTTGCTAGTTGGTTCTGTCTTAATTCTCCCGGCTTCTCCTTAACTGCTTGTCAATGCTGGGGATTTGTGGGAGGTCCTGGGTATTTGAGGGGCCGGGAGGAGCCAATTTTGCTGTCTCTGCAGTCCAGCGCCATCTGGCGGAGTAGTTCCCAAGTGTTATGAATCTTATCTGGAGCAGGACGTACTGTATACTCATAATATCAATTCTACTGGTGAGTAATCACAGAATTGTATTTTTGTACTGCGCACTGGCATCGGGAACGCCGACAGCCACATTCCTGGTTTCCCTGTGGAGTGTGCCACAGGAGCGTGCACAGCTGCATTGATGCTGGGGACGTGAAGGAACGATGGAAAAGAAAGTTGTTTGTGGACGATCTGGTGGAGTGGGGGTTCACACAGTGAATTACAGTGAATTCTATTACAGAATGCCCCAGGGGCACCTAGTTGGCTGGCCCTGGAGTGCACTTTAAGTTATGTGTAATAGTAAGAGATGGCACATGAAAAAAGTATTGAACACGCTAACTGAAATGTATTCAATTATTTGTACAAAAGCCTTTGTTTCTAATGACTGCTTCAAGGTGACTCTTGTATGGAGAAACTTGTTGCAAGCATTGTTCAGGTGTGATTTTTGGCCCACTCTTCATATCCTGAAGGTTCCGTGCGCTCCTTCTCTGAATGCTGAGCTTTAGTTCCTCCGTAGATTTGCAATGGATTCCAGTCAGGTGATTGAGTGGGCCATTATGGCAGCTTTATGTTCATTCCCTGAAACCATATAGTATTTACTTAGCAGTGTGTTTAGGGTCATTGTCTTGCCAAGTATCCACCCTTATTTCATCTTAATTATCCTGGTCGATGGCAGCAGATTTTTATTATGAATAGCTTTATCCATTTGTCCATTCATCCTTCCTTTAATTATATAAAGCATGACCGTGCCTTATGCAGAAAAACAGACCCATCCCATGATGTTCTCACCTCCAAGCTTCACTGTTGGCATGGCTTTTTTGGGGTGATATGCAGTGCCATCTTTTGACCTCCAAACATTACAGTGTATTAAGACATTTAAACAGGTAAAATTTGATCCAATATGGCTAGACTATATTATCCCGGTATTTCACAGATGTGCCTAAGTGTTGTTGATCAAACTTTAAATGCGCTTCAACCTGCTTTTCCTTCAGCAATGGAGTCTTGCATGATGAGCGTGCTTACAGACCATTGAGGTTGAGGGCATTATGTTTAACAATTGTACCTGCTAATTCCTGGTCTTTCCGTAGCTCTCCACAGGTGGTCTGAGGCTTTTGGAGAATTCTTCTGATAATTCTTTGCTTTTTTCTGTGTGAAATCTTGCGGGGGAGCACCTGGTTTTGGCCAGTTTATGGTGAAATATGTTCTTTCCACTTTGGATTATGGCCCCAACAATGCTCAATGGAACTTTCAGTAGCTTAGAAACGCCATCAGTATGTTTTGCAACAATAAGGTTGTGAAGCTCTTCAGAGAGCTCACTGGTTGTACCCATCATGAGATGTTTCTCGTGTGGCACCTTGGTAATGAAGTATGGTGTACAATTACACCTACATTATTTAATTATTTATTCATTTATGAAATTAGGAAGGTCATATCTTTAAAATACTTTTTGGAGCCTCTATGTGGGGAACCCCCTTCTCTGTCATTGTGTATATGTATTTTAAAATGTAGATTATATATTTTTTTGTGTATTTGCCCATGAGTCTTTCTAATTTAATAAAATCAGATATATTTTTTTACATAGACTTTTTGTAGATATTTAATTTCCTGGGTGGAGTGCGGACCTTCTGGGGACCTGAGGGGAGATTCCCAGAGCCTACCCCAAAATTGTGTGTGCACCTTGGTAATGAGGCACCTTTCTATAGGCCATTAATTGAACCAGCTAATATTAATTTGCGCTAAGTGGCAGGGTTGCTTTCTAAACTGTCATGACTTCCCATGACTTTTTGCACCTCTTTCTTCGTGTGCCAGGATTTGTGGTGGGGGAGAGAAGTTGAGTGTTTATTTTTCATAGTTCAATACTTATTTCACTCATTCTATATAGTGTAAAATTCCCAACCAACCTTTGTTTATCAGGTACCTCTTTCTATTTTCTAATTGAATAAAGTACCACTTGGCTAGTATTTATATGTTGTCAGTGTCATTTAACTGTGTGATTTATTTAACATACACTAAATAAAGGGCTCTTAAATCGTTTTAATCACATTTTTGGAGCAAATCAGGCTTGGGTAAAGTATAGATGGCAGAAGACTGTGTTGGGGTACAGACTAGAGCTGTTGATTTAAATCCCTGTCAGGGCTGCCGATAACTAGCCCCACTTATCCCCATGGGAACCGTGTAAAATGAAGCAATTTAAAGCTTCACAAAATCTCACATTATATGTAAATACCTTATGTATTCTAAGTAAGATTGTTGGCTTTTCCTGGCCATGGCTGAGCCAAAAAAAGGGCATGTTGTGCCAAAATTTTGATTTTTGAGCATGCTCTGCTGTGGTCAAAGCTAGCTCTGGGACCACTGTGGCTTGTCATGATCCCTTGTACTGAGAGCTCAAAGGGACAAAGTTGCTGTTCGACCACTTTTTTGTGATGTCGTGGAGGAATGGAATTGAAAGAAGGGCAAACTTTGGAGCCCTATATGGATTTTACCCAGTGCTGGAGGAAATGAAGGAAAGAGGTCCTCAGGGCAGATTTAGGTGAACTTAATGGAAGCTAAATGTAAAAAGGGACTGTACAGGGAATGGCAATAAGAGGCCTGCTGCCATTCCCTGTACAGTCCCTTTTTACATTTAGCTTTCATGAAGTCCACCTATATCTGCCCTGAGGACCCCTTTTCCTGTATACTAGCAGTAAACAAAACGTAAATAAAACACCTTGTAACAAAATGTGTACTTGATAAAAGGAGCTTTGGTTAAGCAGACTGCAAACTCTGTGTCTCTTGAGCTGCCCCTGCTAATGAAGATACATTTTTAGAAGTGTTCCCCCCTACTTCACTAGGACAGTTAAAGGGTTTAATGCCTTTGCTCTGGTCTCTGGGGAAAAAGTAGAGGAAAAGCCTTTTGCAGAATTTCCCCCTACGGAGTTCAATGGGATTCAGATTTTGGGAATACGGCAACCTTTTCATACTGAGTATATTTAAGGTTACTAAATTGTGTGTAACAACAAAGCATATCAAGTCCTTTATGGATTATATACATAAAATGCAATACATGAATTCTAACGCACATACCGACATACCGGTACATTGTAGCTAGAATTGACCAAAAAGGAATAAAAATCACAGCACTGCATTGAAAGTGTTGTGTAGAAATATACACAATACTGATAATATAAAGGTGGACTATGGTTGACGATCTCATGCATATTATGATAAAACAGTGTACGGGTTATGTTCTATATCTATTTCCTAAATTTGTTTTAATTTGCAGTAATCCCCATGACGACAAAGAGGACCCCTGTGGTGACAAAGAAGCCACCAAAGAAAGCAGGTAATTATTGCTGGTTTCTAAATCTGAAATCGTATTAGAAATTAGAGTACAGTGATAATATGTTAAAATGTACATTTAACCAATTTAATGTCAGCTACGTGAGTCTTGCATAGCTGCCTCTCTGGAAGTTATGTGCCAGTTACATGCGACTCACGTAGCGACATTACCCTGATTTAAAAGCTCAGCTTCGTACGCGATCCATTTCTTGGGGGGTATGGTCTACCTCCTTATGGGTCTTCCTATAAAGGTGAGTTTATGATTGAACCTGGGGGGGGGGATACACTCAGTGAGGCATCCCAAATCAGGATTTCCTGCCATAAAATGACAAAAGCCAAGAAATTCAAAATCTTGCTGGTGTTCACTTTTAAATTCTAGAAGAGTGTTTAGAGAACTTTTTAGTTACTCTGCTGCACAATAATTTTTCAGTTTAAACCATATTTGTTGATATCACCAATGGCATTTTTTCAAGGTTATGTTTTTTTTTTAAGTTTATGAAGACATCTAGATGCCTAGAACAAGCATGCTGTAATGGGAGTATTTCACATGATTTAATTTTTTTTTTATTTTTTGCAATAAGTTTTTATTAGATTTTCAAGTATACACAGAAATTTTACAGAAAGAAAGAAAAAACATACAGATAATGGGATGCAAACAGGGCATACATAGCAACAATACAAGACAATTTTTGACCGTGCTTATCATCCAAGGGGCTGGGGCCCTCCATCCGGTGACCCAATGGTAGATACACATAGGTGGGTCATCGAAATGAGGATGACAGTACCAGACAATGCCAGACCCTTTCAACCAAGGGTGTTATGGACCTCACCTGTCGCTAGACGGCCCCCCTAAAGTACCCCCGGATCTGTATTGCCACAGCCACCCCGTCCGCCTCACGGAAAAAGAATAGGGGAAGAAGGGCCAACTTGCCCCAAAAGGCTTGCGGCAGGGATAGAGAAAAAAAGACAGAAAAAAAAAAAAAAGGAGAAGACAAAGAAGCTAAGAAGACGGGAGACCCATTCCCCATGTCCCGACCCCGGAACCCCACCACTATTTCCGTAAGCTACCCCCGTACCCCCCCCCCCCCCCCCCGCTTTCTACCCACCGACCACTAAATATCCTTCAAGAGATCCTGAAAGTCTGGCGCTCCTTTAGAAACTTCCCAAAGCACCCAAGTACCTCGGAGTCCCACCGTCCGTTCTCTCCAGCGCCAATTCCTCCATCCTTCTTATGTTCTCCACCTCCCCATACCACTCCAATAAGGAGGGGGTGACATTAGTCCGCCAATGGCGAGGGATCACAGTCCTAACCGCTGTGAGCAGGTGTCTCAGTATTCCCCTCCCCCCTGCTGCCACTGATCCTGGGAGAATTGACAGAAGGGTCACCTGAGGAAGATTGGGGATGCTCTCTAGCGTCAAATATTTAAAGATTCCCAACACCTTTTCCCAAAAATTCCTGACCACTGGACATTCCCACCAAATATGAGTAAGCGTCCCCGGGGCTTTATTACACCTCCAGCAATCCCCTGATTCCGCACCCCCAAACCATATCCGGTCCACTGGGCATTTATACCATCTGGACAAGATTTTGTAATTCTTCTCCTGGGCCCTGCAAGCCATAGAGAATTTGTGAGTTAGGGCAAAGGATTTCTCCCATTCACTTGCCTCAAATGACTGTCCCAATTCCTCCTCCTACAGAACTGAGGAAGCTCTCTTCCCTCTTGGAGGATCTTATACAGACCAGAGATGACATGTGTGGGGGGGGGTTGGGTCCTTGAGAATCCTCTCCAGCGCCGTAAGGGGGCGAGACAACACTAGCCTGGTGGTAAATGAGTTGACAAAGGCCTCCAGCTGGGCATGCAGGAACCATGACAATCCGCGCCCACCCGCTCTACGCTCCTGGAGGTCTGCAAGAGTGGGAAGGCCAGACCCAGAAACCATGTCCCCCAATCCTACATCCTGGGAAGCGTTCCAAACGAGAAACGTTGGGGTGCCCACCCCCGCCCGAAATGCCGGATTATCAAATAGAGGGGTAAGGGGTCCCGGTCTATGTGAAATACTTTTCAGTTTTATAATCCTATCCCACAGGGCCAGCAGGGGGCCAACCAGATATGGGAGCTCCTGTTTCTTAGGGCGACGGGATGGCTCCACCCAAGGCAAGGCTGTCAGACCAAGTGGGGAAATGTCCCTCTCAAGAACCACCCATCGCTTGCTCTCTTTATGGTGAAACCAATCCGTGAGCCGCACCAGGACCGCCGCCGCGTGATACAGTTTGAGGTCCGGGACTCCCAGCCCCCCCTCAGACCTGGGTCTACGCAACGTATCCCTTGGGTTTCCCTGGGTTTCTTGCTGTTCCAAATAAACTTAAACAAGGCTTCCTGTAACATCTTAAAAAACCCTTGCTCCGGGGCAATCAGCAGGGCCTGGAACACATACAAAAAACGGGGTAACACATCCATTTTCAAAATATTAATTCGTCCCAGCCATGAGTGTTGTCTCTTCCCATAGGCCTGAAGGTTACTTAGTGTGGCATTCAGGAGTGGGGCGTAATTTAGTCTATATAACTTCCCCAAATCTGTAGGCAGCCTGACCCCTAGGTATTTTACTGATTCTGTCTGCCATTTGAAGGGAAAGTTCGCCTCCATTAATTGCCGTGTTTGCGCCGTCAGAGAAATGTTCAACACCTCAGTTTTAGACAGGTTCACTTTGAAGTTACTAATTAGACTGAAGCCGTCAAACTCTGCCATAATAGAGGGTAGGGAGATGTGAGGGGAAGTGATGTATAAAAGCAGGTTATCGGCAAAAAGGGAGAGCTTGTATTCCTCTTCACCACAGGATATTCCTTTAATAGATGAATTGGCCCTTAATGCATTGAGCGAGATGTTCCATTACTAAGACATATAGTAGAGGGGACAAAGGGCAGCCCTGCCGTGTGCCATTTCTGATCTTGAAGGATCCCGAAAGGGTTCCATTGATTTTTACCCTAGCGGTGGGGTCCTGATAGAGGGCCATAATTCTCCCTACCATTACCGGACCTATCCCCACCTGGATTAGGGATGCTCTCAGGAACCCCCAATGCACCCTATTGAATGCTTTTTCCACGTCTACCGCCAACAGACAGGCAGGGATCTTTCGCGACTGAGCACAGTGCATCAGGGAGATAGTATTAATAACATTATCCCTAGAATCCCTACCCGTGACAATCCCCACCTGGTCATTGTTAACCAATAAGGGAAGTGCCACCCACCCCCCCAAAGCTTGGAAAGCAATCAGTGGCATGGGAGCCTGTAAGGTATAATGTCTTGTGTGTGTGTTGGGCTGGGCATGGGAAGCCGGCAGGCAGCAAGTGCAAGTTTAACTGCTTCCTCTCTGCAAGTCCTCATTGCGCTCCCTTCTCACACACACACACACACACACGAATGGGGGGTAGGGGATTCTGCTCAATGCCTGTAATGGGAGATGCTGTTTACTATCTGTATCGGGGAAGCTGTTCACTAGCTGTAATGAGGGATGCTGCACACTGCCTATAATGAGGGATGCCGCACACTGCCTATAATGAGGGATGCCGCACACTGCCTATAATGAGGGATGCCGCACACTGCCTATAATGAGGGATGCCGCACACTGCCTGTAATGAGGGATGCCGCACACTGCCTGTAATGAGGGATGCAGCACACTGCCTGTAATGAGGGATGCAGCACACTGCCTGTAATGAGGGATGCAGCACACTGCCTGTAATGAGGGATGCCGCACACTGCCTGTAATGAGGGATGCCGCACACTGCCTGTAATGAGGGATGCCGCACACTGCCTGTAATGAGGGATGCCGCACACTGCCTGTAATGAGGGATGCCGCACACTGCCTGTAATGAGGGATGCCGCACACTGCCTGTAATGAGGGATGCCGCACACTGCCTGTAATGAGGGATGCCGCACACTGCCTGTAATGAGGGATGCCGCACACTGCCTGTAATGAGGGATGCCGCACACTGCCTGTAATGAGGGATGCCGCACACTGCCTGTAATGAGGGATGCCGCACACTGCCTGTAATGAGGGATGCCGCACACTGCCTGTAATGCGGGGATGCCGCTCTCTGGCTGTAATGCGGGGATGCCGCTCTCTGGCTGTAATGCGGGGATGCCGCTCTCTGGCTGTAATGCGGGGATGCCGCTCTCTGGCTGTAATGCGGGGATGCCGCTCTCTGGCTGTAATGCGGGGATGCCGCTCTCTGGCTGTAATGCGGGGATGCCGCTCTCTGGCTGTAATGCGGGGATGCCGCTCTCTGGCTGTAATGCGGGGATGCCGCTCTCTGGCTGTAATGCGGGGATGCCGCTCTCTGGCTGTAATGCGGGGATGCCGCTCTCTGGCTGTAATGCGGGGATGCCGCTCTCTGGCTGTAATGCGGGGATGCCGCTCTCTGGCTCTCTGGCTGTAATGCGGGGATGCCGCTCTCTCTCTCTGGCTGTAATGCGGGGATGCCGCTCTCTGGCTGTAATGCGGGGATGCCGCTCTCTCGCTCTCTGGCTGTAATGCGGGGATGCCGCTCTCTCTCTCTGGCTGTAATGCGGGGATGCCGCTCTCTGGCTGTAATGCGGGGATGCCGCTCTCTGGCTGTAATGCGGGGATGCCGCTCTCTCGCTCTCTGGCTGTAATGCGGGGATGCCGCTCTCTCTCTCTGGCTGTAATGCGGGGATGCCGCTCTCTCTCTCTGGCTGTAATGCGGGGATGCCGCTCTCTCTCTCTCTGGCTGTAATGCGAGGATGCCGCTCTCTCTCTCTCTCTGGCTGTAATGCGGGGATGCCGCTCTCTCTCTCTCTGGCTGTAATGCGGGGATGCCGCTCTCTCTCTCTCTGGCTGTAATGCGGGGATGCCGCTCTCTCTCTCTCTGGCTGTAATGCGGGGATGCCGCTCTCTCTCTCTGGCTGTAATGCGGGGATGCCGCTCTCTCTCTCTGGCTGTAATGCGGGGATGCCGCTCTCTCTCTCTGGCTGTAATGCGGGGATGCCGCTCTCTCTCTCTGGCTGTAATGCGGGGATGCCGCTCTCTCTCTCTGGCTGTAATGCGGGGATGCCGCTCTCTCTCTCTGGCTGTAATGCGGGGATGCCGCTCTCACTCTCTGGCTGTAATGCGGGGATGCCGCTCTCTCTCTCTGGCTGTAATGCGGGGATGCCGCTCTCTGGCTGTAATGCGGGATGTCGCTCTCTGGCTGTAATGTGGGGATGCCGCTCTCTCTCTCTGGCTGTAATGCGGGGATGCCGCTCTCTCTCTCTGGCTGTAATGCGGGGATGCCGCTCTCTCTCTCTGGCTGTAATGCGGGGATGCCGCTCTCTCTCTCTGGCTGTAATGCGGGGATGCCGCTCTCTCTCTCTGGCTGTAATGCGGGGATGCCGCTCTCTCTCTGGCTGTAATGCGGGGATGCCGCTCTCTGGCTGTAATGCGGGGATGCCGCTCTCTGGCTGTAATGCGGGGATGCCGCTCTCTGGCTGTAATGCGGGGATGCCGCTCTCTGGCTGTAATGCGGGGATGCCGCTCTCTCTCTCTCTGGCTGTAATGCGGGGATGCCGCTCTCTCTCTCTGGCTGTAATGCGGGGATGCCGCTCTCTCTCTCTGGCTGTAATGCGGGGATGCCGCTCTCTCTCTCTCTGGCTGTAATGCGGGGATGCCGCTCTCTCTCTCTCTGGCTGTAATGCGGGGATGCCGCTCTCTCTCTCTCTGGCTGTAATGCGGGGATGCCGCTCTCTCTCTGGCTGTAATGCGGGGATGCCGCTCTCTCTCTGGCTGTAATGCGGGGATGCCGCTCTCTCTCTGGCTGTAATGCGGGGATGCCGCTCTCTCTCTCTCTGGCTGTAATGCGGGGATGCCGCTCTCTCTCTCTCTGGCTGTAATGCGGGGATGCCGCTCTCTCTCTCTGGCTGTAATGCGGGGATTTTTGTTTGGGGGGGGGGTTACTCTGTAATGTGGTGATTCATCCTTTAAACACAGGGTTTGTCTTATGGAGCAAAAATACTGAAAGCTGTACTTTCTTTCTTTCATAATTTTAACACCCAGGGGGGATCGGCCCGGGAATCTATAAGATTCCCGGACCGATCAGATCCCTCCCCGCGGGGCATTCGAAATCGGGATGTCCCGCGGGGAGGAACCCCCCAGGAGGCCCACAATCCTCACCTTACCGGCGATCCAACGGCGCATGCGCGAGACGCGGCCGCGTCTCTCGCTTCCCTCTAGCAGGGCGCGCTCCCGCGCCGGACGTTTTGTGAATGGCCGGCGCAGGCGCGCTCCCTGTTAGAGGGAAGCGAGAGACGCAGCCAATGACAGCGCTCTGGTATGCGCGTCCAAGTGGCTTTGGACGCGCATACCAGAGCGGCTCTGAGCGCTGTCATTGGCCGGACGAGGTCACGTGGGAGCGGGGAGAGGTGAGTTTTTGCGGCGATCGGGGGGTTTCACACATAGTCAAAATCCTGGGTGTTGGTCCACTTTAAAGGAAAACTGCATTTTTGTCAGGATGTTGGTGTTCTGCCTTATTGTCTTCTGGAATGTAAAATAAAATAAACCTGTGTTAGGATCTTATATTTATGTGGCTGCTGCTCAAGAAGGAGCTGCTCTCCTGGCCTTGAATAAAGTCCTTTTAGTATAGGTGTTGCCTACAAATCCCAGAAGCCTTCCACTGCAAAGGGGGCTTGTCCACGTTGTCCATTCACCAATGCCTGGCACGTGTCTGGCTAAAGGTATAGCGTACTGCAAGACTTAAAGATTCCAGGGCCAATGCTCCACGGTGATGTATAGTAGAGTACAATGCTCAACTGGTTGCCCCTAGAGAATAATGCTCTGTCCTCTTACTCGATAATGCCCCCCTTCAGGCTGGAAGCCAGAAATGAGATACCCCACATCAGACGCAGAGGAGCAATATTTCAAGCGGACCGACAGTCAAAAATAAATTAAACCAGACCAACACAACAAGCAGTGCTCATATGCATCCCTCCCCAGGGCAATTTAGATTGCTGCACATAAAAAATAATTTACCATTTTCAAATGGCTACTGGGATCAATTTTAAAACAAGATGGCCGCTTGTGGACTTGCAGGCCACCTGCAAACAGGAAGTCGTGCTAGACTTCCTGTTACTGTGCATTTCAGTTATGTCAGTTGGAGAGGAAGCTCCAAAATGGCCGCTACCTTTCCTTTCCGACTGTTCCAGGCTGTTGGTCCGGTTTAAGCTGTGAGAGTGCAGTCAGTTTTGATGAGGAGCCTTATGCCTCTATGGCACACCAGATCTGAAGCAGGGAAAGTGGACTGGGTGAGTGCTTGTGTCATGCATTGCCAGAAAGTGTCATAAGCTGCCTTGAAAATGTCTTATTCTTAGTATACAGTACGTCCTGCTCCAAATCTAATACTTACAGTTGGGATATACTCCGCCAGCTGGACTGCAGAGACATCGAAAATAGGCTCCTTCAGGCCCCTCAAATACCCGGGGACCACCCACAAATTCCCCAAAATTTCTGTGCAGTCTGGCTGCGAAGGACGCAAACCAGGGAAGGGGGGTGTCTTTCCCTGGGGCCCGGGGAGATTTCTGGGGTAGAGGCAGAGGACGTGGACGTCCTGGCTCCTCCTAGGGTCCCAAAGCAAAATCCTCTCCCAAGCCCCCTCAGGCATGATGGGGCGCCCTCACCCATCCGGGTGGGGGGACTGCTGCAGCACTTCGCTCACGTCTGGAGGCTTCATGTCTCAGACCGGTGGATTCAGGAGGTAGTGTCCTCCGGTTACAAGTTGGAGTTTGCTGCCGATCCCCCTCCAAGATTCACCAGTTCCCGGATTCCTCAGGACGCTGTGTCAGCTCAGGAGCTAGTGCAAGCAGTGCAAGGCCTCCTGAAGCTGGGGTTCTTCTGCCAGGTCCCCTTAAGAGAAAAAGGCAAGGGCTTTTATTCCAACCTATTCATAGTACCCAAAAAGGATGGTTCTGTCAGGCCCATCCTGGACTTAAAGATTCTCAGCAAATTTGTCAGGTGCAGGCGCTTTCGCATGAAGACTCTGCGCTCTGCCATCAGTTCCCTGCGCCAAGGGGATTTCATGACTTCTGTGGACATAAAGATGCTTACCTTCATATTCCTGTGTTCCCAGGTCATCAAAGGTTCCTCAGGTTCGCTCTGATGGATCAACACTACCAATTTGTGGCCTTGCTCTTTGGCCTCACTTCAGCTCCCAGGGTGTTTACCAAGGTGCTGGCTGGCGTGATGTCTCTGCTCAGATGTCAGGGCGTCCGCGTGCTTCCCTATCTGGACGACATTCTCATCACTTCCCAGTCTCTACATCAGGCAGAGTTTGATACTCAGCTGGTGGTGTCCACTCTGGAGTCATTTGGATGGGTGATCAACCACCCCAAGTCCTCACTGTCCCCTTCCTTGGTAACTCCATTCCTAGGAATGAATCTGGATACAGTTCAGGCAAGGATCTTCCTTCCTCAGCAGGAGGTGGACAGTCTGATTGCACAGGCCCAGTCCCTCCTAGCTTGTCCCCATCCCTCCATCAGGCAGGGGATGCAGCTGGTGGGCCTGATGGTGGCGTGCTTCGAAGTGGTCCCTTATGCTCAGTTACACTTGAGGCCTCTGCAACTTATTGTCTGTATGGGACAAGGACCCAGCGTCCCTGGACAGGCTCTTTGTGCTCTCCCCCCTGGTCAGGAGGTCCCTCTTGTGGTGGATGGACTCAAGGAACCTGTTGGGGGGCAAATCCTTTCTTGCCCCTTCCTGGGAGACGGTCACCACGGATGCCAGTCTATCAGGTTGGGGGGGGGGTCCTGGAAGTCCCTGCGGTTCCAGGGGAGGTGGGGCCCTCAGGAGGCCCACACACCTATCAATGTCTTGGAGCTGCAAGCGATCAGGTTAGTTCTGGCTCGCTTGACTACTCATCTTCAGGGCCTGCCTGTTCAGGTGCGCTCGGACAACCAGACGGCAGTTGCCTACATCAATCATCAGGGAGGGACCCGGAGCAAGGGGGCCCTCCAGGAAGCGTCTCTGATCCTGACTTGGGCGGAGGCCAATGCATTTCAGCTGTGTACATCCCGGGGGTGGAAAATCACCTGGCGGACTCTCTGAGCAGGGGGACCTCTCGCCAGGGAGAATGGTCCCTATGCAGCAGGGTGTTTCAATCTCTGTGTCACCGTTGGGGCCAACCAGATGTGGATCTGTTTGCGTTCCGCCACAATCACAAGCTTCCAGCTTTTGTCTCTCTGTCCAAGGATCCTCTGGGCCTGACCTCGGATGCGCTAGCAATGTCATGGAAGGACTTTCAGTTCCTGGATGTCTTCCCCCCAACCCCCCCCCCCCCCCCAATTCCCCTTCTGGGCAGGGTTCTGCACAAGATTGCTCTGGAAGGGGTGCCAGCAATTCTGATGGCCCCCAGGTCGCCAAGAAGAGTGTGGTTCGCAGACGTGGTACAGCTGGCAGTAGATCAGTACGCTCTGCCCTTGGTGCCAGATCTGCTCACTCAGGGCTCACTACGCCATCCCAATTTACAAACTCTGGCTTTGACGGCTTGGCTGCTGAAACCTCCATCTTGATGGAGAAGGGGCTGTCTTCCTCCGTTGTGGATACTTTGATTAAAGCTAGGAAGAAGTCTTCCTCTTCCATTTATTAAAGGGTTTGGCGTGCCTACATTGACTGGTGTGAGTCTAATTCTCTTCCCTGTCATGTCTTCTCTATTACCAGGATTCTGGAGTTCCTGCAGCATGGGTTGGAGATCCAACTCAGTACTCTGAAGGGTCAGGTTTCTGCCCTGGCTATTTTTTCCAGAAGTCCTTTGCTCAGCACCCTCTGATCAGGACTTTTTTCCAGGGGGTTACTCATGTGCGTCCCCCACGTAAACCTATGGTGCCTGTTTGGGATTTGAACTTGGTTCTGTCAGCCTTGCAGGGTGCTCCCTTTGAACCTGTGCAGGATGCTGCCTTGGCCATTCTTACGCTCAAGGTTGTGTTTCTGGTGGCTATCACTTCTGTCAGTGTGTCTGAGTTGGCGGCGCTGTCCATTCAGCCCCCCTACTATGAGAGGCACCAGGACAAGGTGGTGTTTGGTTTCAAACCTGATTTTCTACCTAAGGTAGTGTCTGCCTTTCATTTGAATCGGGATATTGTTCTTCCTTCTTTGTGCCCTAATCCTAGCAATGCTAAGGAGAGGGTTTTGCACTCTTTGGATGTGGTTAGGTGTCTGAAGTACTATCTGGTGGCTACTGCACCTTTCAGTACTCCTGCCAAGTCTACTATCAGCAAGTGGATTCGTCAGGCTGTGATTCAGGCCTACTCTGCTAAGGGGAAGAATCCTCCCTTCCGCCTTACTGCTCATTCCACTCGTGCTGTTGGTGCCTCTTGGGCTTTTCAGCACCAGGCTTCTGTTGAACAAGTTTGCAAGGCCGCTACTTGGTCTTCTGTTCATACCTTTTCAAAGTTTTACAAGGTTGATGTTAGGGCCTCAGCTGATGCTGTTTTTGGCCGAAAGGTTCAGCAGGCGGCAGTGGTTTAAACTGCCTGCGGCTGATTTTCTTGGGGATCCCACCCTGCTTTATGGACACTGCTACTGGATGTCCCAACTGTAAGTATTAGATTTGGAGCAGGATGTACTGTATACTAAGAATAATACAATTCTGTGATTACTCACCTGTAGAATTGGTATTATGAGTATACAGTACGTCCTGCTCCAACCCACCCTTGGTTTGCATTTTTCTTGGATCTCCTGTATGGTGATTGTTATCATTGTTATACTTGATAGTTTGGATTGTTTAATGCTCCCGGCTTCTCGTTAACTGCTTTTCAATGCTGGGGAATTTGTGGGAGGTCCCCGGGTATTTGAGGAGCCTATTCGATGTCTCTGCAGTCCAGCGCCATCTGGCGGAGTATATCCCAAGTGTAAGTATTAGATTTGGAGCAGGACGTACTGTATACTCATAATACCAATTCTACAGGTGAGTAATCACAGAATTGTATTTTTGAGCTGTCTGCAAATGAAATCTGAATAAAGGAAAACGACAAGTTACTTCACTACTTTACTTGTGGTAAGCCATATCTATCTACCCGAGTGGTGTAAACATTCATCGGGTTAAATAAGATCTAAGGCCCATTATTTCACCTAGATTTTTTTTCTTGGACCTTTGCTGACTGCGTCAATTCCACAGAACTGGTAAATTGCTGATGTTATCCCATCGTCCAAAAAAATAAGAATACAGCTTAGTTTTTAAATTACTTGAAAGTAATCTAATGGAAGAACATAATCAAATATGTTGCGCTGAATATAATAACTGCTCACCACAAGTGTATAAAATTTTGCTGATGTCCTCCAAATGCTGTAGGCAACTACCTTTAAGCACATATGGGCCCTAAGGCAAGGAGGGGATTGACCTGAGCTCTCAATAACGAAGAACTACAGGGCAACTTCATTTGTATTTTAGGAGGAGATCAGTTTGGGGTTAACTGTGTTTAAATTTTTAAGCCCTGGGAGTCATATGTTTAGCTTTAATTTTGAAGTTGGTGGAATGCTTCAAAATGGAGTCATTTCCAGTTGAACCTAAAGTTACCAGGGGTAAGATCACTATTACTGAATAGTTCTAATGCTACCAATAGTATCTATGGGGAGGAACCAGCGGTGCACCTAGCCTATTTGCTGCCTCAGGCGCACTATAGAAAGACTCCTCTCCACTCTGTAGGGGGTAGGGAGTGGAGGCGGGCTGGGGCTGATGAGCCACCAAACGTTTACTTGAAAAACGTGACAGCAGTAAAAAAAAAATATAAAAGTATATTTTAAATGGAAAATAAATGTAAAAAAACGGGTCAGTTTCTGTCTCCTCTGCACTGCTGCCTCTCATGGCCTCATTACAGTTGCACCACTGGGAGGAATTGCCAAGCCTAGTATGGAGGGTTCCTCTGACTGTTGTCATCCCTGTTCTAACATGAATATAATTGTTATTAAAGCAGCTTTATATCAGTCATGTTTTCAGCCACAATTAAACTTTATAATATGTCAACTTTGTTCTTATTCCTTTCTTTTATAATCTCTTTCCTAAGATCCCAATGACTTTGACTTGTCTGATGCCTTGAATGACAAAAATGATCGCCCTGCAGGCGGAGGAGGTGGTGGCGGTGGAGGTATGATTTTTTTTTTCATGTGTTCTCATTGTTTTCTTTTCATGTGTTCTCATTGTGTTCTTTTCATACAGGAACATGTCATCCAATTATGGATCTACTTAACTAATATTGATTTAATATAAAACTGGTAATTAGAATTTTATTTAAAAAAAATTATTGAGCCAATGATTTTTCTCTTAAATAACTATAGTTTATTCTTTTGTTTTGTTTTTTGTACTCCACCTAAAAAGTCAATATGCCAAAAAGTGGCCTCCAGCCCTTAGGCTTGGCTTATAAGAAACACAGTTGCAATCTCTTTAAAGAAGACCTACGCTCTCCCCTGCAACTATGTATTAGGATGTGTCCTGGTTCACAGGGACGCAAACTAACCTAAACAATCCCACCACATCATCAGTGATCCCTGCATTAGAGAGACTTTTACCTAACGGAGCTGCATTCCTTGAGGTAAAGTTAATACACGTGTGGAATCTGTAGCTCATCTAATTGGAGACTTGCTTCACTGAAGTGCGTGGCTACATCCTGACCCCTCATCTCCTAATGCCCGTTTTTGGCCTACTAAGGATTTTTAACTGTAGAAGCATCCCAAATCGGGATGTCCCAGGGACATAAAGTCACTTTTGACTGATGTTCAACTTTTATTTTGAGCCTCCCAGGAAGATTTTGCACTGTTCAGTTCAGTAATACATTACAAGCATTTTGAGTTTGAAACCCAACATGGGTTGATTTTTGAGTAAAAAACCCAACATGGGTAAGGGAGTGTTTTGAGACAACATTGTTCATCTAGTGTTAAGTGTCACCGAGTTAAAAAGTCTTGTGACAGAATGGAGTTCTAGTACATGTGGCACTACTTTGCCCCAGCGTCTACTAGAGAGCCTATTGTCTTGTCACTCTAGAGAGAAAGTAAGATTACATTTCCACAATGGGTCACAAGCAATATCAAAACATTTTTCAGAATTTATAGCTTTTACTGGACACTACACATTTTCTTTTTGATCCTAGACCATTTATAAGTATGGAATATACAATACCAAAATCAGGGGCTAATTTACTTGGACATGTATTACTTTTAAAAACAGATTGCTGGTTTGTTTTCTGTTGTATAGAATTAATATTTTCATGGATATAGGTTCCACCATTAGGGATAAGAATAAGCCCGCTGGTGGTGATGGATATGGTAAGACATTCTCATCCATAATGTTTCCTCTTCAACTGCTTGCTCTATTCTACTTCACTTTCTGGTGTGAGCTTATTTTTATCACCATATAAGTGAACCGAAAGGTTCTTGTATTCCACATGTGCTTGTGTTAATCACAAGCAAATTGTAAATTTTAAAAGCATTCTTACATTGCAGCAGTTTTTTTAAATCTAAAAATTTGCACAGTATTATACTGGTATGTGTTTGCTTTCTTTTTTAGTTTCTTTTTTGTTTGTTCTTTAACATCTAGCTAAGGGTGAATTACTATCAATACCACCTTTCTGCTTTTGTGTGATGGCCAGAAATGTTGTTGTGTGTCTTTGTTGCATGAGTAATCTAACAAGTAATTACAGCCATATAATACAGCAATGCATGCAACTTTTTTGAAATGTTACAATGACACAAACTCTTAAAAGGTTACTTCTAATGAGGTGCATGAAAAAAGGGTTGCTGGTTAGTCTAGTATTGGATTAAATCCTCTCTAGCCTGCTGATGACTATTTCTTTGCAGATTGGTCCACATGCCAGCCCCTGCTATTTCATTTTTTTTATTGTTCTTCTCATAGTGACTGTCATTACAGGGAGCTAAGTAATACAGTAATGTACTGTGAAGCATAAAGATCAATGATAATACAAAATCCACTCTACTGGCAGTTTTCCTAATCTGCTGCTGAAATCCCGTTTGCTGGATTGATTTAGATGTATTGGGATTCTTGTTTTTGTTTCACCATTTTTATATGAGAGTAAACTGTCCATTTTTTGGAGTACTCAAAAGTGGGACAGTGGGTCCATAAAAGATGTTGGTGGCTGAGCCAATGCTCAGAAGTCCATGCATTCCACTACCACCATTTAACCAAAGAGTCAAAGCAGTTGTAAACCACCCAGACATCCAGCAATCTGCATTTGGTGGGACAGTCTTCCTGATGTCAACAAAGTGGGATATTTTAGGTATCCCCAGAGTTTTCTGAGAGACAGTGGGCCTCAAAGTGGGACTGTCCCACCGAAAGTGGGACATCTTGTTGGTTTATATAAGAAAGTTTACCAAGGAAAATGTAAGTGCCTCATTCAATTAAAGGGTTATTTCATTAAATTAACTTGGGGTCCCTATATAAAGTGTCTTTATCATCTGGGGTAGAAAATTTAAAGACAAAAGGTTAAATCTGGCCTCTAGTTTGAGTCTATCCAACTAGTAGCAGACACTTCAGTTTGCTCAGTCTCTTTACTCTAGGTCTGTGAAAGTTATTGTTCATTGAGGTCATGGTATACCTGTAGGAATAAATCTAGGCAATTGGACTTCCAGTATTATTTTATTGAAGGTGTTTTGCTGGCCGTCCGACTGTCTTTCTCATTTCAGAGGGACTTGTGTAGAAATCTAGCAGCAGTAAGGTATTAAACCGGACCTTCACCCTGAATAAGAGCTTATCTTATATGTTCCCCCACCCCTGTACATACAGATTGCCCACATTAAAAATCATCCTACCTGCATCTACTGCATTTCATAAACCTTTAAACATCCAAGATGGCGGCGCACAGTGTCTGCTTTCTGGTATTTCTGTCCCTTTCCTGATCTCAGCTCTGCTTTGTCTGAGCAAAGCACAGCTATAACCCATCCCCGTCATTTGTCAATGGCTAAAAATGTAAAATATATTCGTTTTTAGATGTTGGGAAATAGTTTTTAAAGGTTTTCATTAAATTAAGCTGAAGGTCCCGTTTAAGGTGTCTTATTGCTGATTCCCGTACAAGTCACCATGAATTTAGAAAGCCAGTTGGACTGCTAGCAAGATGCTTCCATGATAATAATATAACAAGTTTCATTCCCTTAATGTATCTTTCCTTCATGTCTCTTTGCTCTAGTTCTGATAGCCCAGGCAATTAAGGCATTAAACAGCTTTATCTGTTTTTTTTTTAAAAAAGGTCCATTGGGTTGGGGCAAGGCAGCCTGATGGGCAATTGTGAGAGGCATTCTAGTATGGTGTTGATTGCTGTACATAGCATTATGGTTTTAACTAAACCCTTTGCCCAATATTCCTAACACAAACTAGATGCAATCGGACATACTTCTCTCTGGCCAGGCTGCACCGTCCCTGATTCCTGATTGCTTCCCAGCAATTATGTATCACAGTACACACAGCTCAGCATTGGGGAGAACTTCTACCTAAACTGAAGAAAACTAGAAAGAAGGGGTGGCTCTAAGAGACCTCCCCTGGTGTATGCCATCTGGAACCAATATTGAAGCTGGTCAATATACTGGTATAGTTTTAGAGCTATAATTCCAGGTGATTTCCCAAACCAGTAGTACTACCTATGATCATCAATAGCATCCTTTATTACTTTACGTCCTTACATCCATTACAAGCTAATTCAGGCCGTCAAATGCTGACTATGGGGCATCAGTGTGTACAGGAATTAGTAAAAGCACATGAACAATGATTACAGAATGCCATAAATCAAACAGACAAACAGACACTGAATATAGGGCTTTCCTGTGAATTCCTATCACTTTGTTCTTATTGCTGTGGACATGTTTCGTATTCCATAAATGCTTTCTCAACACACTAGTTCAGATCTAAAAGCAAATAACGTGACAGATGGTATCAACATTGCTATATCATATTTAGATTGTTTACATGTGCTATATGTGCATCCTTTGCCTATTCACAGTAGGAGTTTAGCAATTGGTCCAGCCTCTTCACAGAGTGACTTCGGCTTTATTATATCGACAATGTAAAAATCGTATCCAACATATTATGTCATAAAATAAACATGTTTCTTCTATAAGGACAATGGCTTAACATGGTCATGTTACCTGTGATGTTGTAAAAAAAAATCCATTAGGCCCCCAGTGGGAGGTGAACCGTGGAGGGGGCGCTGCCATTGCCATGTGAAAAAACAGCCGCGTACCCCTCTCGGTGCCGACACCGCTGATAAGGTAGTATGGCGGCCGTCGTGCCCGCGCAGTGGTAATTGTGCACTTTAGACTGGCGCGCATATCGTGGACGCTGCAGCACCATGGCGTTTGAGGCGTCCTCGCGCCCGAGCAGCCTCCAACTCCGCCCGTTCCAAATGGCGGGATGCCCCCGCATGGAAGCGAGGAATGCGCCACCCCCTCCTCCCTCACACAAGGTCAATCAACATATCAAGGCCAACCGTCACCCGGGTGCACAGATGCGAGCTGTTATGCTGCTGGGTTAAAGGGCCACTCCAGCATCTTTGCTAAAAAAAATGACATACCTCTCTCCTATTAGCCATCGATAAAAGGATAAAGACACTCACCTTCACCCTGAATCCAGCTATTGAAGGCGGTGGTGCTGCAGATGCGGCACCTAACGCTCGCCACCATCTTTTTGAAGTCCCAGCTGGGAGCTGGCGCTCTCCGGAGGGCGTGCGGTGCGGAGAGCGCCAGCGGCCGGCCTGGACTTCAGGAACATGGTGGCAAACGGCTGGATTCAGGGTGAAAGTGAGTGTTTTTTCTTTTAGATGTTCACGATCGCTAATAGGAAAGGGCGGGGGGGTTATGTCATTTTTGCAAAGGGGGCAAGAAACCTTGAGGCAGGGAATGACAGCGTTGTTTGCCCAGTCATCCCTGGTTATTGACAGAATTGTTAAATACATATTTAATTACCACATTTGATTACCACATCTGTGAGAATTTTTTTTCACCACACACTGCTGTTGCTGAGGCAGACCCTTACTGTCACAAAGATAACTAAATAGAGAAAGATATGGAAAATACAGCAATGTCAAAAATATAAATAATAACTCTGACACTTCTAAGTCAAGTCATGTCTATGGGGGCTCTCCCTATCCTCCAGTAAATAGAAAAACTCATAACTGCCAAGGTGAACTAATTCCCCAACACTGCTTTACTACAGCCCAACCTATCTGTCAGTGGGAATCATTCAATTAGTTAGACTTGCTACTATTGAAAGATCTTGCTTTTAGACCATCACATAGTTAAATTCATTCTATTTAGCCAGGAAAGGGACATTACTCATATAGTTATTGAGCCCCGGAGATTTTAGGGCTTTAAGGCGGTGTATCCGTGTTCGACTCACTAAGTGACCACCCCTTTAATGACCATGGAGCCGTGTGATACCCTGAAACCTAAGTCCCCTTGGATTACTGTTTAGGTTTATAAAAAAAATATCTAGCTAAAGGAGATTTCATGTTCTGTTTTTGAGCAACACATTTATGTTTGTAAATCCGTAGGGGTCTATTTTACACACATAAAAATGCCCACAGAGGCATGTTAGCAGGCATATAACATTAATGGTCTGGCAATTTATGAAATGTTTGGATGTTATTCTGTATGTGGATCTCTTTGACCTGCAGTATATATTGACACATATTGTATCTCCCACACTTGAAAATGGCCACTGTTGGGCAGCATTTTTTGCGTTTCCTCTCGTGGTCACTCTGCTCCACTTTATCCCGAATGTTAGTGGCCCAGCGATATACGATTCGTGGCCTTTTTTTTAAGTAATTCCTTGGTCGTCCTTTAGTAGGCGGTGCCAGTTTTTATTATAGTTTAAACTTTGGTATGTTCCTATGAAGATGTGGCATTAAGGGCCAGTAGACTCAGATCCTTACCCTTCCTCTTTTCATACAGGATGTTTTGTCGGCTACTAGATCTGGCCCTTGTCTTTGCATTACGTAATTGTGGATGATGTTTAAGGCAATTTGTAATTTCCCCTGGCCACTGTTAGGCAGTCATCCTCCATGGAACGCTTCCTCCTGGCACAGAGGAACTCCCTATAGGAAATGCTATTTCTGTGTGGCTAGGAATGCGAGTTAGTAACCATGGTGGCCTTACGATAAAGGGCCATGTGTATCTGTCCATCTTCTTTCTTAAAGATGGTCAGATCAAGGAAGTTCTGGCTGGTGCTGTACACCATTGTGAACCTGAGGTTCTCCAAGTTGTTGTTCAGGAGTTTTTCAAATTTCTTTAACTCATGTGGTCCCCTGCCAGACGACCAAGATGTCAATGTACCTGTTCCACGAGATGACATGGTCCAGGTACATCAATGCATCATTAGTGGCCCACAACCTCCTTTCCCACTCCCCCAGGTACAGGTTTGCATACAATGGGGCACACATGGTCCCCATCGCCTTCCCCTGCACCTGGAGGTATAGGTCGTTGTTGAACAGGAAGAGATTGTGGGCCAATACAAACCTTAACAATTTGAGAAAGAAATAGACTGTGGTTGTGTTCTTCAATGTGGAGTTCATCCAAGAAAACCTCCACAGTCATGATTCAGTTTTTATTAGGGGTACTGAAGTAGAGGCCTCCACGTAGAAAGTGACCAGGAAAGAAGTCGGGGGCACCATGAATCCCATCCAGGACATGAAGAATGTAAGCAGTGTCCTGGATGTAGGATGGGAGTTGCCCTAAAAAGGGCTGCAGGAAGAGATCGATGTACTGGCTAGCCTTTTCTGTAAGGGACCCCATGCCAGACACAGTAGGGCAGCCTGGTGGATCACTAAGAGACTTATGTTTCTTGGGCAGTGCTTAAAATGTATTTGTTATTGGGCATAGGGTCTCCAGGAAGTCCCTAGCATCGCTGTGGATCACCACTGCCTACCATGCCTCCCGGACGAGATTGCAGTACTCCCCCACTTCCTGTGCCAGTTTTGACATGGAGACCCTCTTATACCACTCCAGCTTTCATAGAATTTTTTTCACACATCTGTTGATTAGTGCTCAATATCCAGCACCACTACCTTTCCACCCTAGTTTTCTTGGTATCCTGCTCGGGTCGCTTCATTCTTGACAGTTGGGTTATCCGCCACAAGGTGGCGCAGTGTTACTGCAAGACATAAAAGCAGTGACTCCTCCCGGCCCCCTTTATAAGGCAGGTGTCTCAATAGAATCCCCCAGTGTTCGCTTGCAGTATTACTGCGAAGACATCTATGGATGCTCTCTCTGAAATATCGCAGCTGAGCGGGGCATCTCAAGCCTCACGGCCGCTGCACCACTATTTCCACTGTCTCCGTGGCCCCACGTTGCCTACCAGCCTCGGCTGTACGGGACAGGTGCAGGTAGGGAGAACGCCGAGGGTCAGGCCGATCATGGCACATGGTGAGCCAATTGGGGGGTGAGGAACCACCTTTTTGTGTTTTGTCCCACAAGCTTTATTTGTGCATGTGTTTTCTGTGTAACTTTATATCCCTCTTTCCCTTCTTGTCCTCCCTCTCCCTCTCTCTCTCTCCAGCTGCACTCTCTCCAGCTGCACTGTCAGGGCGCGTGGATGCGCTGTTTGATGAGGGGGGGGGGGCCCTCCGCGGGCTGCACCGTTGTATTCTGCGAGGCCTCCGCCATTTTGGGCTATGAGGATGATGGAGGCGGGCACTGCCTTCGCGCCATTGGGGGGGGCGGAGCCGTGCGGTGACGCTTTTCGCCCGCCCCTCCTGGAGAGCCGTTTAGCTGTTCGCAGCACCGTCTAAGGCTGCACCGTCTAAGTCCTTCCTGGCCCCCCTTGCTGTGCATCGCGGGGCATGATTGGGCGCCGCGCCGGTCTCCTCCGGGGCTCCATGGAATAGGGTCGTACACCGGGCGCCCGGCCGCCAGGGACCTAAGGACCGGCCGGCCTTTCCGTTGATCCCTTGCTACTGGGACTCCTCCCTGCTTCTCGCCATTGTGAGTCTTGCTTCCTTATGAGTATTCTGACGCATGTGCTGTGGGATGCCTGTTTTGTTGCTTGTGTTGTGGTTCCTCCTGGGCTCTTACGGCCCCCCCTCACCTTCTCCCTCTTCCCTTTTCCCTCTTTTTAGTAGGAGGAATCACCGGAAGAGGGACTATATGGGAGGGGTCAGCGGTTTGGGCCGTTACCGCCTTGTAACCTGCTGAACCGTCTGCTAATCACCATATTGGAGGCTTCTGGAGATAGTGAGCTATGGACCTTATCTGGCGGGTGAGGCTCTGCCCCATGTGCGGTACCAGCCCCCCGAGGCGGACTTGGCACGATTAGTTTCCCTTGCCCTGGGTGCGTATGTGGGAGCATTTTAGGGCGGGCGCATCTGTCCCTGGCCCCTTTTGCCTGCGGCCTCGTCAGCACACCCACCTTGCTTCTGCCCTCTGCAAAGGGGCAGCCAGCTGGGGTCCCGACCCGTCTTGAGATGCCGGGTAGCTGGGCTTGAGAGCCCACAAGTAAGAGGCGGCACTCGAGCCTGGCTACTCGGGTTGTTGCTGATGTAAGCTCCTGTTGGTGGTCTGGGCTCCATGGAATACGGCTATGGCCTCAGGATTCTTTCCCTTTTGGGATCATTCGGCTGGCTATGGCGGTGACCACGGCTCCACTTCGGGAGGATGGGCCCTGGCTTTACTAGCTTACCCTTCGGTGGGGGTCTTGCTTATTGTACCTCTTAAGCGTTGCTTCCCTGAGCGGACCTTTTCTCCATGGTCTATGGATGGGGAAGGATCTAATATTTACCATCTAGGGCAAGGATAGGCGGTATCTCCTTTGGTGGAGTCGGTCCGTCTCTGTCTCTGCTTCCCCGACCTGTTTCTCCCGTGTGGGGGTTTTCTTCAATTCGGTTGGTGCTTATTGACTCCCCGTTTAAGGGGTCGTGCTACCCAGGTTCGCTCGGACAATCTGACGGCTGTCACCTAGAGAGAGAGCCCTCGTGGAGGTGACCCAGATTCTGACTTGGGCAGAGGAGATTGTTCCCTGCATCTAGGCAGTTTACATCCTCGAGGTGGAGAACCAGGAGGCAGACTCCCTGAGCAGGGGGACTTCTTGTCTGGGGGAATGGTCTCTCAGCAACCTTATCCTTCTTGTTCTGTGTTGCCGCTGGGATCAGCCGGATGTGGCCTTTTTGCGTTCCGTCACAAGCTTCCAAGTATGTCTCTCTGTCAAGAGATCCTTTGGTCTACACCAAGGATGCGCTGACAGTCCCTTGGACGAAGTTCAGTCTCCTCTACGCTTTTTCTCCTTCCCTCTCCTGGGTCGCGTGCTGTGCAAGATAGCCCAGGAAGGAGGTACCATCCATCCTTGTGGCCCCTCAGTGGCCGAGGCGGTCTTGGTTCGCGGACATAGTCCAGATGTCAGTGATCGTTACGTCATGCACGACTTTCCAGGGTTTCTCACTCAGCGGCTGTTACGCCACCCCAATTTACGAATGCTGACTTTGACGGCTTGGCTGCTGAAACCTACATCTTGACTGAGAAAGGGCTGGCTGCCTCGCTCGGGCATACCATGATTCAGGCTTGGAAGAGATCCTCCTCCATTATTTTTTATAGGGTCTGGCGTGCTTGCATTGTCTTGTGTGAGTCTAGGAGTTTCCCTTGTTGCACATTTTCTTTTTCTAGGTTTTGAAGTTCCTACTACTTGGTTTGGATTCGTTGGTTTGGCCTTTAGCTGAGTACCCTCAAGGGACAGGTTTCGGCCTTGGCTATTTTCTTAAGATCTTCGTCAATCATAGGCTTATCAAGACCTTTTTCCAAGGAGTTGCTCATGTACGGCCACCGCGTAAGCCTATGTTACCGGTGTGGGAGTTGAATTCGGTGCCTTATGTTCTCCAGGGTCCTCCCTTTGAGCCTTTGTGCGATGCTGCTTTATCCACTTTGATTCTGACGGTGGTCTTTTTGGTGACTATCACTTCGGTGCGTCGCGTTTCTGAGCTGGCAGCCTCCTTACTTTGAGCGACATCAGGTTAAGGTGGTTTTTCATCTTTAACCGGACTTTTTACCCAAGGCTGTTTTCTGCCGTTCATCTCAATTAGGTCATTGTTTTGTCTTCTTGTGTCCCGCTCCTTCTAACCCTTGCTTTTGGTTCTCATTTTGTCTTTATGGTGATTCCGTTCTTTTTGAACTTCGTTTTTGGAGTTTTTGTGGAGAGAGTACATGCTGAAGCTTTTGATGTATTTTGTTTTCTTGGCCTCCCGGCCTGTCTCATTCCTACTGCTGTTTAACCACTGGGGATTCTATTGAGACGCCTGTCTTATATAGGGGGCCGGGAGGAGTCACTGCTTTTTTGTATTCCAGTAACACTGCGCCACCTTGTGGCGGATAACCCAACTGTCAAGAATGAAGCGACCCGAGCAGGATACCAATAAAACCAATTCTATAGGTGAGTAATCACAGAATTGTATTTTTATTACCAGCTGACAATTTTGTTCTAATTCCTTCAGAGCAGCTTGCCATTCACTAGGAAGATTATCCTTCTGTTTTCCTTTGTCAGAGATTTTTTACTATACCTCCTTGTTAAAGGTTCAGGAAATGTGGCTATATTTGGATGGGCCTGCAAGGATGGAAAGAACATGGAGGGTTTTCTGAAGGGTTTTCTACTGGTTGTGCCTGCAAGGCTTCCAACAGTGTTTGGGACATTGTCTCTTCACCTAATTCAGATGTTTCCCCCTCTGTCACAACCTTAGTAGGGCCAGGGGGTGGATGCTGATCCCCAAGGTGTCTTTATCCCTGTGTATATATCTCTTAAGAGAATCTTGCAAGCAAAGAGAATACATTTTTCACGAAGTTAAACTTATCAAGTCTATCCATCGGACAGCAATTCGGCCCTTCGAAAACACCTGAATCTGTTGAGCTGTTAGTTTCAGAGATGATAAATTCAGAACATTGCTCTTTCTTTTTCAATTCCACAGCTTTTTCTTTCCCCTTATCCGAATCTATATATCCTGTCCTCTGCTCCCTCATCTGATTTCCCTCTAATTTCATTTCTTTTTTCTGTATCAGCTATTTATTTAATTGTTAAATGAACTGGTTAATATGTGCATCTGTTTTGAAAAACATTGTCCTTTTTTAAATTTGTCTAGCTCCTTGCTGATTTCTATCTATTACTCTTATTCATTCTTTATAATGTTTAATAAGCAGGTTCATCAGTTTTCCTGCCAGGCCATTGTTTTTTTTAATTGTTATTCAAATCATCTACTTGTGGAATGATAATGATTCTGAGTCCTTTGGGAACAAATTCTTTTATATAGGCCTTAAAGTGGACCAACACCCAGGATTTTGACTATCCTGGGTCTTGGTCCACTTCGGTGGGGCACCCCCGATTGGGGTGCCCCGCTGTGTGAAACCCCCCCGAACCCCCCGAACTCACCTCTCCCCGCGCCGACGGACAAGCCGCGGACAAGCGGCTCCTCCGCCGCCGCCTCCCGCGCGTCCCTCTTGACACGCGCGTGCCCGCGCCGGCCATTCACAGACGGCCGGCGCGGGCGCGCGCACGTCTACAGGGGCGCGAGGGAGGCGGCGGCGGGCGGCCGCCGCCGAAGATAAGGTAAGGAGTTTGGGGTGTTTGGGGGGGTTTCACCCCGCGGGACATTCCGATCTCGGATGTCCCGCGGGGAGGGAGGTGATCGGCCCGGGAATCTTATAGATTCCCGGGCCGATCACCGGTGGGTGTTGGTCCACTTTAAGAAAACACACATCCCACCATAGGACTGTGTTCCCAAGTTTGCATTTTGATAAAGTGACCATCATTCCGTTTTATTTGTCCCAACCTAATCATTCAAAGATAATATGCTAATGAATAGGCCTGCCAATATATGCCCCATATTCAGGCTTAATTAAAGCTATGGAGTGGGTAGATCCAGCTATTTATTAAATGGATTTACCCATGGGCTCCACCTTACTTCAATCTAATTGCCATTATGTGACAGTTGTGTTAGTTGTAACTGAATTTATTAGCATTAGCACCATCATGCTGCTTTCTTTTAGTGTTTTTATAAATATTGGGCAAAGGATTTTGGGGATAGAAGGTGACGTCTTTCTATGTATAGGATCAAAATAGCGAAATAGTTTGCAAAACTATAAAAAAATGTGGGGGATCCGCTTTGCAAACTCTTTGGTCAGTTCTTATCACATCTGGGTTTCATTCTCAACTTATTTTAATGATTTATTTATTATTTTGATTGCTTAAATTGTTTTTTTTTCATTGCAGGATTCTCTGACTCAGACTTGGATGATATTTACAATGATGGTTACAGACCTGACAAAGGCAAAGGTAAATTTGAAATAGAGGTCTGATGGCTAATTTTAGCATTTTGGAGTACTAATAATATCTTCTTTTTTAGGAGGAAGAGGGGGCGATAGGAGACCCTCAGGAGATCAAGATAACCGTGATAACAATGACGCAGGTGGGTAGAACAATAAACTATTGATGGATAGATAGCAATACCTGACTATGGGGTCGATTCAGAGCTTGCTGTTTTTTTTTTAGGAAAGAAAACTGCCATTCACTTTCACTGTCTATCAACAACCGGGTGTACATTTTCACCTGGTGGTGAATCAGCCCCAAGGTAGACAATGAAAATGAATGGCAGTTTTCTCTCTTTAAAAGGTGTGAGTTTTTGCACTTTGCTCTGAATCGACCCCTATATGAGGCAAGTTTTGGGTTTTTTCCTAGTGCACAGCACGGCCTGTTTCATGTAATCCTTACATCTGGGTATTCCGCCACAAGGTGGCGCAGTGGACTGCAGAAGATTTGTGGCTCCTCCCGGACCCATATAAAAACAGGAATCACCAATGGACCTCCAGTGTTGTCCTCTGCAGTCATACTGCGAAGATAGAAGATGGCTCTCTATGTTTCGCAGGCGAGTGGGACAACCAAGCCTGCGGCCCTGCAAGCCTATTTCCACCCGTTTCTGGACCCTATTAGCCTCCCAGCCTCGGCAGTCGGATCGGGTGATGGTAGGGGAACACTAGGGTCAGGTGCTCGGGGAGCGCTGCTCCAAGCCGCAGACCCTGTACCACAAAGGGTAGCCGGCCATAGGCTTCTTATGTTGAGTCTGCTGAGGGATGACGAAGCACTGCTGTCGCTATGGTGTAGGGGGTGAGTTGTGCTTGGGGACTTGTGCTCCTAGCCAGTCTTCCCTTTTCTGTCTGACTTTCTTCCCTGTTGGGTGTTTGCCTCACTTGCCCCCCTCCCTCCTCTCTGTGCCCTTTTAGACGGCTCTCGCCACTGCCTGCTCTCTCCTCCGCTCCCTCTCTCCCCGATGGGTGCTGTCGGGGTGGGGGATTGGCGGCGGGTAAGGCGGTTGTGTAGTGTTGTTCCGCTGTTGGTTCTCGCTGCCGCCGCTTTTACTCCTATCATTCTCACAGACTGTCATGGCGCGGGCACCGGGTATGCGTTTTTTCGCGCTCTTCGTGGGGGCGGCGGGGGATGGCGCCTTTCACGTGATGCCCCCGTGGCCCACCCCCAAGGTGCTTGATCGTGGCGCAATCTTAGTTGCATGCTGCGTTGCTTGTGAGCTGTGTTCCGGTGGTCCTGGTCAGCGTGGCCTGCGGCGGTGAATTTGCTCTTCCTGATCTACCTCCGCGGATCCTTTGACTGTACTCCGGTCGCCTGCGTGTGCTGCGCGCGCTGCGCTCTTGGTCCGTGAGTCCCATATGGGATTTTTTTCCTGTTGGGGCATGTACTGCGGGATGCTTATGTGTCTTTTTGATTATGTCTTTCAGGCGGGATAACAGTGTATTGTGGTTGCTCCCGATCCTATTTTTTTTCCCCTTTGGGTCCTCTCTGTGGGCATCCCGGGTGGCTTTTATTAGCCCCCTTACCCTATACTGGCCTATTGTATCTGTGATAATCACCATATGGAGGCTTCTGGGGATAGCGTGCTCGGGGGCCCTTCGGGGCAACCTCGGCTATGTGTCATGTGCAGGGCATCCCCTTTGAGTGGTGGTGGCGCGGTTTGTGTGCTGTGCGCTCAAGTTATTATTGCGGACCAGGCTGGGATGGGTGCTTCTCTTCCCAGTTCTGCGCTTCTTCCGGCATCTCCTACTCCCCCGCGTCTGCATTTAGCCCCCAGCGAGGAGGATACTAGCAGGGGGTCACAGTCTGATCTGGCACTACGCGTGGCCAGCATTAAAAGGCAGCTTGCCTGACCTGTGACGGGCAAGGCCTCTGGCAAGAAGCAGCATCTTGACGCCGCGCCTTCCCTCTTTGCCGAGGAGGATGAGGGCCTTGATGTGTTTGGCGGCCGTGGCTCCCTAGAGGAGGGGGAGCTTTTCCATGATTCAGATTCCTCTGGGGACCATCAGGAAGGTTACGACAGTGACCTGGGGTCCGCCTCTGATGAGGATACCTGGCTCCCTGATGACACTGATAGCCTGTTGTCGGACATATTTGAGACATTGCACATTGCCCCCCCCCCCAGACGGCGAAGAGGAAGCAGGGTGAGCTCTTTTACCCGGGCAAGCAATACTTGGAGTTCCCGGAGCAGGGCCATTTCTCCAATATGGTGCTCAAGGAGTGGGAACGTCCTAGCAGATTGCCCAAGGGATTGGATAGAAGGTATCGCTTTTTGGCTGATCTGGTCAAGCGCTGGTCGTGTCCCCCTGAGGTGGACGCTCCTGTTCTAGGATTGTCCAACACTTCGGTCATGCCGTCCCCTGACACTACTACACTACGTGATGGCGCGGACCGGCGTATGGATCAGCTGGCATGTCATGCTTTCACCTTTGTAGGGGCAGGCCTGCATCCGGTCTGTGCCGCAGCCATTACGGCCATTGCCCTTAAGAGGAAGCTCAAGCGTCTCGCTGATGGCGCCATGGCTGGTAGGAGAAGGGTGGATTATAGGGCCCTCTTGCCTTGCTCTGATTTTGTTGCCTTTGTGCAGGCTGCCATGGATGATGCCGTCCAGCTGGGTAGTAGGGCTTCGGCCCTCTTGGTGGCTATGTACCGGTCTGTTTGGTTGCGCCAGTAGACAGCTGACACTGCAGCTAAGAAGTCTCTCACGGGCTCCCCTTCATGGGCTTCGTCTCTTTGGTGAACGTCTGGATGTTCTGGCCAAGGATGGTAGGCTACCTCAGCGTAGGAAGCAGTCCTGGCCCTTTCGGGGGTCCTCCACCTCCTCCTTTCGGGGCTAAAGGGGAGGTCGTGGCGCACACTTCTCTGGTAGCCGCAGAGACTCTTGGGGCCGTGGCAGATCCCATGGTCGTCCCGGTCTCTCATGGGGCTCCAAGCCTAAACCCCCTCCCAAGACCCCTCAGGCATGAGGAGGCACCCTCACCCGCCCGGGTGGGGGGACGGCTTCGGCTCTTTGCTCAGTATCTTTATGGTGATTGTTCCAACTTACATTGGAGTTTTTTACCTTTTCTACATTCTTACCTTTATTCTCGCCCGGCTTCTTGTCTCACTGCTCGTCTACGCTGGGAACTTGTTGGTTAATCCCATTTTTATAGGGAGCCGGGAGGCGCCACAGCTTTCTGCAGTGCTACTGTGCCTTGTGGCGGAATAACCCATCTGTTATGAATACCGAAGCGGGCCGTGCCATGCAAGAACAAAAACAATTCTACAGGTGAGTACTCACAGAATTGCTTTTTTTTACCTTTTTTAACCTTTATTACCTCCCGGCTTCTTGTATAACTGCTTGTCAACACTGGAGGTCTATTGGTGATTCCTGTTTTTATATGGGTCCGGGAGGAGCCACAAATCTTCTGCAGTCCACTGCGCGACCTTGTGGCGGAATACCCAGATGTAAGGATTACATGAAACAGGTGTGCTGTGCATAGTAAAAACAATTCTACAGGTGAGTACTCACAGAATTGTAAACAGCACGTCCTGTTCCAGAATATTCCTTACTCCTGGATAATACATCCACAAGATTGCGCTGGACTGCAGAAAACGTCTTGTGGCTCCTCCCGGCCCTATATAAGTCAGGGACCTCCCACAAATTCCCCAGTTTTCATCTGCAGTCTGGACTGCGAAGATAGAAGATGGTTCTCTATATACGCAGGTGAGCGGGGCTTACCAGCCTGCGTCCCTGCAGGACTATTTCCACCCGTTCAGGACCTGCTGCCTCCCAGCCTCGGCTGACTGGTTTGGGTGAAGGTAGGACAGCACCGAGTCAGGTGCTTGAGGAGCGCTGCTCTGACCACAGTCCCTGCTTTGACATGGGTAGGCGGTATAGGCCTGTGGTAAGCCTTGTGGGATGCCCCCTCCCGCTTCCAGGGTTCCCCCTTAATCCCTGTCCCCCTTAGGTGTCTGCCCCCTCCTCTCCTTTTTATTTCACTTTGGGCGTTGTGTTTGCTGCTCCCTTGCCTCGCTCTCCCTGGGGAGATCTCAGGGGGGTGCGGTATGTCAAGCAGCCTGAATTGCCTTCTTTACTTGTGTTTAATGTGTTTTACGGTTAGCCGCCACCACGCGCTTGTACAGCGCTCCGCGGACGGCGGCGACATTACTTCAGGCGCTGCCGCGCGATGGCGGGATCACGTGGGCGCATTTCGCGCTCTTCGGGGGGGGGGGCGATCTCTGCAGATGACGTTTCCCGCATCACTCTGCGGCCCGCCCCTCGAGGTATATGCGGAGGCCATTTTTACCTTCCCTGTGCTGCGTGTCTGCTGTTTCCTACCGCTGTCCGTGAGTGCCCCTGCGGGGTGGCTTTATTATATATCTTTTGTTTATATATATATATTTTATTCTTATATTCTTATGGGAATGTATTCTTATGTCTTTCATGCGGGTAGACCTCATTGTGTTTCTCCCGGTCCTTCCCCTTTTTTGTTAAGGCTATTGCTATTATATCTCCCACTTCCCTAGCGGGATTCTGGGGCATCCTGGGTCGCTAACATTAGCATTAACCCTATATTGGCCTGTTGTGCCACTCTAATCACCATATGGAGGCTTCCGGGGATAATGTGCTTGGGGTTCCTTCGGGACAAGCCCAGCTATGTGTTGTGTGTGAGGTGTCCCCTATAAGTGATGATGTCAGGGTGTGTACCCTGTGCCCAGAGAGTGCTTGCGCTGCAGTCTGGGTTGCCTGTTACTGGGCCCGGTGCTGCGCCCCTTCTGGCTTCGCCTACCCCCCCTCGCTTACATCTGACCACCACCGAGGGGCATACTAGCGGGGAGTCTCAACCTGATTTAGCTGCACGGGTGGCCAGCATTGAAAAACATCTTGCTGGGTCTGCCCCGCGTCAGGCTTCTGCTAAGAAGCGGCATTTATCACCCGCGGTTTCCCTCTTCCCTGTAGAAGATAAGGGCCCTTTCTCACTCTCAGGCCCCTACCCCCTTGAGGAGGGGGAATTATTTTCTGATTCTGAATCCTCTGAGGAACAACCTAAGACTTACGGTGGTACTGGTACTCCCTTTGGGGAAGACCCGTGGTCCCCTGATGACACTGACAGATTGCTGAGTCATATTTTTGAAGTATTTTGTATTTCTCCCCCGGCAGTGGCTCCGAGGCAGCAGGGTGAGCTTTTTCATATGGTTAAGCCACGCTGAGAGTTCCCTGAGCAGTCTCACTTTAATAATCTAGTGCTCAAGGAATGGGAACGGCCTAGCAAGCTGCCAGGGGTGCCTAAGAGTTGGGACAAGAGGTATCCCTTTCCTGCTGATGTTGTTAAGCATTGGTCATATCTTCACGAGGTGGATGCGCCCATTCTCGGGTTGTCCAATACATCTGTCATGCATTCTCCTGATATTACTACCCTGCGGGATGGGGAGGGCCGGTGCTTGGGCCAACTGGCCTTTCACGCCTTTGCCTGTGTGGGGATGGTGCTGCGCCCTGTCTGTGCCTCTGCTTTCACGGCTATTGCCATTAAAGGAGTGATTAAGTGTCTCTTGGACGGGGTATCTGAGGGTGTGGGTAGAGAAGAGTATAGATCTCTCCTGCTTTGTGAAGAATTTATTGCATATATTCTTTCTGCTATGGATGATGCCATTAGAATGTGTGGTAGGACTTCTGCCCTGTTGGTGGCTATATGCCGCTCTGTGTAGCTACGTCAGTGGGTAGCTGATAATGCTGCTAAGAAGGCTCTCGCTGGTTTCCCTTTCAAGGGCCTGCGCCTTTTTGGTGAAAGTTTGGATTTGTTTGCCAGGGGTGGTAGGTTACCTCAACGTAGGAGGCCGTCACGGTCCTTTCGGGGAATGGGTGCCTTTCTCCCATCCTTCTGTGGTTCCAGAACTGGCCGAGGAGTCTCCTTTACTGGGGCCCGCGGAGATCACTGGGGAAGGGGCAGAGGACGTGGCCGTTCTGGCCTCTCCTGGGACCCCAAGCAAAAATCCTCACCCAAGCCCCCTCAGGCATGAAGGGGCGCCCTCACCCATCTGGGTGGGGGGACGGCTCCGGCTCTTTGCTTCACGTCTCAGACCGGTGGATTCAGGAGGTAGTGTCCTCCGGTTGCAAGATAGAGTTTGCAGCCGCCGCCGCCGCCTCCCTCGCGCCGTCTAGACGTGCGCGTGCCCACGCCGGCCGTTTGTGAATGGCCGGCGCGGGCGTGCGCCCTGTAAGAGTAACGTGCGGGAGGCGGCGGCGGACGCGCTGTCTTGTCCGTCGCTGTCACCCGCTTGTCCGTCGGCGGGGATTGGACGGCGTGGGAGCGTGGTGAGGTGAGTTTTTGGGGCTTTCTGGGGGGTTTCACACAGCGGGGCACCCCCAATCGGGGTGCCCCCCCGAAGTGGACCAAAACCCAGGATAGTTAAAATCCTGGGTGTTGGTCCACTTTAATACCATGATTCGGGCTAGGAAGAAGTCCTCGTCATCCATTTACTATAGGGTATGGCATGCTTACATTGACTGGTGTGAGACTAAGACGCTTCCCTGTCGGGTGTTTTCTATCCCTAGGATTCTGGAATTCCTGCAACATGGTTTGGATTTGGGTCTTCAACTTAGTACCCTCAAAGGTCATGTTTCTGCTTTGGCTATTTTCTTCCAAAGATCCTTTGCTCACCATTGTCTGGTCAAGACCTTCTTCCAGGGGGTTACTTGCATGCGTCCTCCACGTAAGCCTATGTTACCAGTCTGGGATTTGAACTTGGTCTTATCTGCCTTGCAGGGGTCTCCCTTTGAGCCTTTGCGTGAGGCCCCTTTGTCCATTTTGACTCTTAAGGTTGTCTTTTTCGTGGCTATCACTTCTGTTAGGCGTGTTTCTGAGTTGGCGGCGCTTTCCATCAAGCCCCCTTATTTTGAGAGACACCAGGACAAGGTGGTGTTGTAGCTGCCTTTCATCTCAATCAGGACATTGTTTTGCCTTCTCTGTGCCCTAATCTTAGTAACCCTAAGGAGCGGATTTTACACTCTCTAGAAGTGGTCAGGACTCTGAATCCTGTGGCCACTGAATCCTTCAGGAAGACTGATGCTCTTTTTGTGCTCCCGTCTGGACCTAAGAAGGGTCTGGCTCCAGCTAAGTCCACTATCAGCAAGTGGATCCGTCAGGCTGTGGTACAGGCCTATTCTACTAAGGGGAAAGAGCCTCCCTTCTGCCTTACTGCTCATTCTACTCGTGCTATTGGTGCCTCTTGGGCTTTTCAGCACCAAGCTTCTGTTGAACAAGTTTGTAAGGCTGCTACTTGGTCTTCTGTTCATACTTTTTCTAAGTTTTACAAGGTTGATGTTAGGGCCTCAGCTGATGCTGCTTTTGGTCGCAAAGTTCTGCAGGCGGCAGTGGTTTAAACTGCCCGCTGTTACTTTTTGGGACACTGCTATTGGATGTCCCAGGAGTAAGGAATATTCTGGACCAGGACGTGCTGTATACTTAGAATAATACAATTATGTGATTACTTACCTGTAGAATTGGTATTATATGTATACAGCACGTCCTGTTCCATCCCACCCTTGTTATAATTATTCTCAGTTACCTCTGTATAGTGATTGTTCATATGTTCATTTTTGAATTCTTGTTATTATTGTTTTCCCGGCTTCTTGTTAACTGCTTGTCAATACTGGGGAATTTGTGGGAGGTCCCTGACTTATATAGGGCCGGGAGGAGCCACAAGATGTTTTCTGCAGTCCAGCGCCATCTTGTGGATGTATTACCCAGGAGTAAGGAATATTCTGGAACAGGACGTGCTGTATACATATAATACCAATTCTACAGGTGAGTAATCACAGAATTGTATTTTTTATAACTACTGGAATTTTTTTGCATCTTTTTGTTTTAGTGTACATACCATTTATTTATATATTTTTTCATGATAGGTACTTTGACAGAAACTGGAACCATTGCAGGAATTGCTAGTGCTTTGGCCATGGCGCTCATTGGAGCTGTATCCAGCTACATCTCTTATCAACAGAAGAAATTTTGTTTCAGCATTCAGCGTATGTTGATCTTCTAAATACCAGTCCCAGCATATGATTGTATTTTTTGGGGCATTTGAGATTATCCTTTTCACTGCCAGCCTACCTGGAGAGTTTGTCACCCTTGTTGCCAGACCATTTTGCACTATTTTGAGCTCCACATGTTCAACTGTGATTTTTGAAGGGATTTTCCAGGGAAATTATATATATATATTTTTTTCAGCCTGAGTCTGGGCTTTAACATGAAATGTCTTGTTCGTCATTTTTTAGGTTTATTCTCAATATTTTGGGGTGAAATATGTGCAAAAAAAATTTAAAAATCTATTTTTTACAATTTGTAGTGTTTTTTTGTAGTAAAAAATGTAAGTTTGTCAATAAAATCTTATTGCGTGTAAAAGCCTGGTTACAGCAGTATACCACATATGTATTGGTAGACACCCTTTCCTGCCCAGGAGACTCCCCCAAACTGAAACAGCGCTTTAGGAGATTTTCAGATAAAATACAACTATGCACACCTTGCAGTTTTTCAAGAAAATCAACCTTTTAAATTTGAAATACCCCACCTCAAGCTTTCTAGGCGTACCAGGCTTGTTGACATGGGTGCAGTTTTCTGAAAGTAGTTCCTCAATGAAGAATAAAAAAGGGTTTCCCTAAAGGAAGAATAAAAAAGCAGAATCACATTTTCCTAAAAAAACAATATGCAAACAAGAAAAAACAAGTTAAATCTGAAAAAGCAACTTCCAGAACAGAACGATACCCAACATGCATAGGTACTGTCAAGGGAAGAGTTGGCAAACGCCCCAAAGTAAAGCGTGTGCGTAAGAATAATTTTACTTGAACATTTCAGCTCTGAATACAAAGTGCGCACCTTGCGCTTTATCTACCAAAACAACCCTTTACATTTGGAATACCCCCCACAAACCATATATTCCCTGAAATTACACATGTTAAGCTTTCTTAGCGTATCCAACTTGTTGTACTGGGCTCATTTTCTCGAAGAATTCTTTGGTTGCACAGGGTTTCCCTAAAAAATGTATAAAAAAGCAGAATATAAAACACCTTTTCCTAAAATATTAATATGCAAACAAGAAAAAACAAGCTAAATCTGAAAGGTCCCCGAGCAGAAAAATACCCAACATGCATAGCTACTATTAACCCTGTTAATTGCCCACCTACTTGAAATGTTGTCACCCTCTTTTGACAGGTAATTTTCCCCATTTTTCCCCATGATTAACCTTGATTTTTGCAGGAATTTCCAGGAAAACTCTATATATTTTCTGTGGCAGAGTTTAGGCTTTAACATGAAATGTCTTGTTTGTAATTTTTCTACTGTTTTTAAAAATATTTTCTCATTTATTTTAAATAAAACATTTATTTTATTAAAGAAAACCATATTGCATGTGAAAGCCCCATTCTCCCAATTAGAACGGTACCACATATTTATCAGTAGCCCCCCCCAAACTGAAAAGAGCACTTTATAACATTTGCAAATAAAATACAACTACTATCCACACTATAAAGGAATAATTAAAAAAAAATTGGAATAGGGTCCCCCTTCCCGGGCGTGGAACCCCATTTTTTGGAATTTTAAGGTTTAAAACCCCTAAAAATAAAAAATAAAAAATGGCATGAGGTCCCCCACCCAGCATAACCAGCCCGTGACCAGCTATGGGGGCTTGTAGAACAGGGCACAGGGGCCAGCTTTGGTGGCCCTCCGCCCTGCAGGCTACAGGCCGGCATCGGCTATAGCCATGGGCTCTTCCGCCCCCCCCCCCCCCCCCCCCCGGGGCTTTGGGGAGGCAGGTAATTGGGATGCCAGGGGGTTAATGGCAAGTCTCACGCTAGCCGAAGGTTACTTGCCAGACTCAGAGACTAGTGAACTGGTATAGGGGTCCCATAGATCCCTTACCAGTTCACAAAGGGTTAAATGTTAAAAAAAAAAAAAAATAAACCACAGTCACAGAGAAAAAATATTTCATTATTTTTTTTTAATACTTACCTCCCATCCATCCCTGGACACAGTGTCCCACGCTGATCACTTTGGCTTCTGCTCTCCTGCTGCTGCTGGAGGCCTTTTATACCTGCTGGGTGACAGTTAACATGGGGTTAATTAAAAAAAAAGACAGGAACCCCATTTTTTTTGAATGTTAAGGGTTAAAAACCCCTAAAACCCCCCCAAAAATGATGTGAGGTCCCCCCTACCCGGCATAACCAGCCAAGGGACCAGCTATGGGGGCTTGTAGAACAGGGTGCAGGGGCCATCTTAGGTGGCCCTGCAGGCTAGAAGCCAATGGCAATGGGCTATTCTGCCCCCCCCCCCCGGGCTTTGGGGAAGCAGGTAATGGGGGGACTCAGGGTTAATGGAAGGTCGCCCGCTAGCCGCAGGTGACTTGCCAGACCCAAAACCTTGTGAACTGGTATAGGGGTCTCATGGACCCCTTACCAGTTCACAAAGGGTTAACAGTAAAAAAAAAATACACAAAGATGACATTTATTGAAAAAACCCCCAAAAACTTTTTTTTACTTTACTCACCTCTGATTGTCAGCTCCTGTGTCCCTCGCCGATCCGATGACAGATGCTGGTAATAGGCAGCCAGAGTGGGGGGGGGGGTCGGGGGACCAGAGCATCTCCTGCCCCTTTACTCTGCCCATCGATCTCTGGGCATCTGACACCCGAGCCGCGGGGAGCCAGGACGACGCCTGCCAGGTGACGTCATTAGCCTCGCCCTCCTGAAGATAGAAGAGCCTGGGGGGGGGGGGGGATCGGAGGCCCCCTGGTTGAAGAGGAGAGCCAGCAGGAGCGATCGCAGCTGCAGGTGAGTAAATTTTTTTTTTTTCTTTAAACAGGAATTGGCCGCGGGAGGGGGGCACCCTATTCTTGGCACTTCCCTGCAGCCGGAGGAGCCCGGGGGTGAAGAGGAGACCCGGCCGGATCAAACAAGGGGTCAGGTGAGTGTTTTTTTTACTTTGTTTTTACTGTAGCAGGGGGGAAAGTAAGGCATGTAGATTCTATGTGCTTGCCACTTAAGTGGAGTGGAAGCGAGCACGTAGAAACTATGTGCTTGGCACTAAAAGGGTTATATGGGTTCTTGATTTATCAGCTAAACACCCCCTCTCATATTGGGGGATGCTTTGGCGCTCACATTTTTTATGTTACCAGATAAGACTATTAGTTCACTCCAGCCAGCAGAAGCCCACTTCTGCCACCACTACGATTTAAAGTGGAACAACACGCAGGATTTTGACTATCCTGGGTTTTGGTCCACTTCAGTGGGGCACCCCGATCGGGGTGCCCCGCTGTGTGAAACCCCCCAGAAACCCCAAAAAACTCATCTCTCCCCGCTCCCACGTGAACGCCGCAGCCAATCCCCGCCAACGTCCAGGCAGGGGACAGGAACGTACAAGCCGCTTCCGCCGCCCTCCCGCACGTCACTCTCGGCGCCCGCGCCGGCCATTCACAGAGGGCCGGCGTGGGCACGTCTGGAGGGGCGCGCGGGAGGCGGCGACGGCGGAAGCGGCGGCGGATCAGGTAAGGTCTTTCTGGGGTTTCTGGGGGGTTTCACCCCGCGGGACATCCCGATCTCGGATGTCCCGCGGGGTGGGAGGTGATCAGTCCGGGAATCTTATAGATTTCCGGGCCGATCACCCCTGGGTGTTGGTCCACTTTAATATACTGAATTTAATCAGACCAATTTAACCCCATAACCATTCAATCATACTCTCAAACTATTTCTCACTTGGAACAATAACAACAACAACAGGTGACTTGCCATTTAACCCTTAAAAATCCCCCAAAAAATGCCCCCCCCCCAGGGAGGGGGGACCCTATGTCGATTTAACCCTTTGTAGTGTGGATGGTAGTTGTATTTTATTTGTAAATGTTATAAAGTACTTGTTTCAGTTAGGGGGGGTCTCCTGGGCAGGAACGGGGGGCTACCGATAAATATGTGGTACCGTTCTAATCGGTAGAAATGGGGCTTTCACATGCAATATGATTTTTTTTAATAAAATACATTTTTTATTTAAAATAAAGGAGACAATTTTCTAAAAAAAAATTATTTATTTATTTTTTTTACTTAATAATAATATTGTAAAAAACAGAATAAAATTTTGCAAACAAGACATTTCAAGTTAAAGCCTAAACTCTGCTGCAAAAAAATATATATATATGAATTTTCCTAAAAATTCCAGCAAAAATGTTGCAAAACATGGCGCAAAATGGGGAAAAATTACCTGGCAACAGAGGGTGACAAAATCTCAAGTAGGCTGGCAATTAAAAGGGTTAATAGTACCTCTGCATGTTGGGTATTGTTCTGTTCAGGAGACCTTGCGCTTTCAGACTTAGCTTGTTTTTTCTTGTTTGCATATTTATATTTTAGGAAAAGGTGTTTTTTTATTCAGCTTTTTTATACATTTTTTAGGGAAACCCTGCGCAAACAAAGAATTCTTTGAAGGATTAATTCCAGAAAGATGAGCCCACTACAACAAGCTGGGTACGCTTAGAAAGCTAAACATGTGTACTTTCAGGGAATATATGGTTTATGGGGGATATTCCAAATCTAAAGGGTTGTTTTGGTTGAAAAATCGCAAGGTGCGCACTTTGTCTGCAGAGCTGAAATTTTCAAGTAAAATTACTGTTACCCACAAGCTTTACTTTGGGGTGTTTGGCAACTCTTCTCTTGACAGTAGCTATGCATGTTGGGTATCGTTCTGTTCGGGACATGTTGCTTTTTCAGATTAAACTTTTTTTCTCTTGTTTTTAAATAATTTTTTAGAAAAATGTGGCTTTGATTCTGCTTTTTTATCCTTTTTTTAGGGAAACTCTTTGCAACCAAAGAATACATTGAGGGATTACTTCCAGAAAACTATGGCCACATCAACAAGCCTGGTACGCCTAGAAAGCTTGAGGTGTGTACTTCCAGAGAATATATAGTTTGTGGGGGGTATTTCAAATGTAAAGGGTTGTTTTTCTGGAAAAACTGCAAGGTGCGCATAGCAGTTGTATTTTTTCTGAAAATCCTCTAAAGTGCTGTTTCAGTTTGGGGGAGTCTCCTGGGCAGGAAAGGGTGTCTACCTATACATATGTGGTACCACTGTATCCGGGAGAAATTGGGATTTCACACGCAATAAGATTTCATTGACAAACTTACATTTTTTATTACAAAAAAACACTACAAATTGTAAAAAATTGATTTTATTTTTTTTTCGCACATATTTCACCCAAAATTATTGAGAATACACCTAAAAAATGACAAACAAGACATTTCATGTTAAAGCCCAGACTCTGTTGGAAAAAACAATATATCATTTTCCTGGGAGATCCCTGGAAATCCCTTCAAAAATCACATTTGAACATGGGGAGCGCAAAATAGTGCAAAATGGTCTGGCAACAGAGTGTAACAAAAACTCCAGGTAGGCTGGCACTTAAAGGGTTAAATAACTGGAATCAATTTGGGACGTTTTAATAACTTTGGCTGTGCCAGCTACCCCTTTCTATCTTGATGCTTTCAAGAGACACAAGTAGTCCCAGCCTGGCACCCACAACCAAGAGCTATAGTTCTTTTGGTTTAGTTAATAGAGGACATGATTGGGTAAGTGTTCATGATTGGATGTTTAAAGGCTTATAACGTGCAGTAGATGCAGGTAGGATTATTTTTAATGTGCGCAATCTGTATGTACAGGGTGTGGGAAACATATATAAGATAGACTCTTATTCAGAGTGAAGGACCGCATTAAGACTCTAGGTTCACGAATTCGCCTTCTCCAGGGCACAACAGCATCCAGCTGCTCAAACTTCACACAGAAACAGAGAACAGCTCCATGGTTGAAGAACGGAAATGGCATTTTCACCCATGAAACTGCATTCTCTCCTCCTGTAAGCAGCATAAAAAAACATTTGAAACACTACAATTTATTTCATGTGAGGCGGTAATCTAGAGCACAGGAATTGCTTGAAATATTTTGCGCTTGCAAATTCCACACAAAATAAATTAGATAAGCCAGTTTTTTTGGTGCATTTTCTCATGTTCAAATTTAATTAGCAGAAATCGAAAAAACACAGCCTTTAGAAGGTTGATGAATCACATGTAAATTTCTTAAATTTTCAAGAAAAAAAAACACACACACAATTTTATTTTTGTCCTTTAATTAATCAAGCACATTGCCTGACTGACTTGCCTTTATATGTGTCAGCTCAGCCAAGACATCAGCCTCCAAAACCTCAGGAGCTGGACCCTCCCAGCTGGATACTATGCTATGGCCATACCAGCTATGGGTTTGAAAGTCACCATCTGCAAATACTGAACAAAAGTAGATATTCAGATGGTCAGCCATAACCTTATCTCTGTCAATATAATTATTTTACCTATTTCTAATTTTTGAGACTGCATTGTCTTTCTTCTTTTTGTTGCCAATATCGGAAAAAGTTTTATCTCCCCTCTTCACAGATTTGGCTATTTCTTCTTCCTTTTGGCCTTTAGCAGCATTTATAATAAGTTTTGCTTCCCTCTGTTTAATTTTATAAACCTATCTGTCAGTTCCACTTCCACTTTCTTTATACTTCTTATATGCAGACTTCTTTTCTTTTACTATAGTGCTGACTTCCCTAGTAAACCACAGCAGTTTCTTGTTTCTTCTTTTTTGGCTAGTTTGTTTCACATATTGCTTACTTGCCTTTAAGATGGCCATTTTATTTGTGACCACTGGGCACTCACTTCTGCCACTCTGTTCCACTCACCTAATTCTCTTTCTACATACTCAGCCATTTCCTTTGTTTTTTTCCCCCTAAAATCTAGCACTCTGATTGTAGTGTGAGATTGCACAATGTTTGTTTTTCTGCTGAACCATAAGCATTGATGGTCACTGAACCCCAGATTTTCTTCTACCCTCACCTCTGACACCAGATCCGCATTGGTCATAACAAAAGTCCAGAATGTTATCTCCTCTAGTTGGTGATGCCACAATTTGTTTTAGAGATGCTCTATTAAGTGCCTCTAATACATTTCTGCGCTTGCATGTCTATGCACTTGGGATATTCCAGTCCACATCAGGCATGTTGAAGTTACCCATAATTACAATTTATTAATTATTGCCATTCCACAGATTTTATCTATTAACAGGTTATCTAAATCCTCAGATTGTCCAGGGGGCCTATATCACACCTATTTTGACCACAGGCTTCTGGGCTGGAACTTGATGTTATGAGGATAAGCAGGGAAGGTGGTAATCTAATTATTGTTGATCATCTTTTAATTGCAAGTTACTTTTACCTATATTATGCTCTGATTGTATAGTATACTCTATGTAACCCAAGATGGAACACTTAATGGTTTTTGTTGTAATGGATTGATGTGTTTTTCAGTTGTCCATTGCTTAACATATGCCAGGGAACACAACCTACTATAGCAACATCTGTACGTGTCACACTTTTTTTTTACATGGTGTTAGCATTATCATATTTTCAGCTTTTTGCATACTCTTATAGCTACATTCTGAATCACTGCATTATTTCCCCCCCTCCCTTCCTGTATTGTGTAATAAGCTGTTCAGAGAAAGACGTTTCCCTTTCAGCACAAAGAACTGATATCTGAAGCCAGCAAAGATGGCTTTATTAGCGCAGACCTAAGTTGGGTATAATAGCTCTGTGTCTCAATGTTCCTTTGCACATTATACATTGCCAGTGCTTCCTATTATTGTGTGAGAACAGCTTGTGAATAAAAGAAGCCTCACAAACACTCTAGCGGTAATTCTTATTTAGTAACTGCTTAGCCAGTATCTTAGCACACAGGCCTGCAGTTAGAAATAATTACAGCTATTTAAGCGCCGTGTGTTTGTAGCTCATGCTAGCCATTAATTGCCCAAACCAAGTAAGTGATGCCGCTGATTTGAACATCGCTTGCCGTATGCTAATTATTTCTGTTCAGTCTGAAATGTGGTAAAGAGTCCCTCCTAGTCTTTTGGAAATGATGACTCTAATGGTATGTCTATCCTTCTTCAGAAGGGAAGTTTATAAATCTAATAAGGGATACATGAAAGGGTTTGTTACCAGTCTTATACTGTGCTATACATTAAATATAAAAATATATCTGAGTGCTGTGACTTACATTCCCTTAACCCCTTCCCACTCCTCTTTTTTCTATTTCGCTCTCTACTTATCCCTCTTTCTCTATCTCCTTTAGATTTTCTTAGCTCTTCTTTTTCTAGCTTTTCGTTTCAAGGTTCAACCTTTTATATGCATAGCCTACGGTACTTGCATTTTTTTCTAGCTTTTTGTTTCAAGGTTCAACCTTTTATATGCATAGCCTACAGTACTACAAGAATAATGCTAGAGGGATATGGGTGCTGACCACTACGCAGGTGAAGGACTGCAGTGTAAATTTATATCTGGAACACAATAGGAAGTATAGTTAAGATATTGATGTGAGAGCCTTGAACAGTTTCTAATTCTCTCTGTGTTGAAATATTATACAACTTTAAATAAGAGCGCAGACAGTGTTTATAGTGACCATCCACAATCTAGAGGGAAAAACACTTTGCTGCTTTAATACTCAAGATAATGCTCACATGAGCAGTTGATGCATGTAATGAATGTAAATCCTTGATGAGTTTCACACTAAAATGTGCTTTATCAGGAGGTAGATATATTGTGGTGGAATAATCACTGTTTAAAAACATTTGTGTAAAAAAAAAAAAGGAAAGTACATACATTTTTGATGCCGCCACACGTACATGATCCCTACAGATGAACCAAACGACCCTCTCTTCAGTTTGGAGGCTGTTTGGTCAAATGCGTTGAATACGTTAAAGTCTATCCAGTAAAAATAGGTTTTATTTAAAAAAAAAAAATGTGCCCTTACCCCTAGGGTAGCAGTGGGGCTAGTAACCTAAGACTCTAAGGCCAAGCAGCCAGCCCCCCCGGGCCCATCCCGCAAAGGGGGATGCCAACTGCTGTTAAGGGAGCCTTTTATATAGCGGCTTCTGGTGACTTCCCTCCATGTGACAGAACGGTGGACAGGAGGGGCATGAGGTGAAACATTAGACTTTTAATATTGCTATTTAAGTCTGGCCAGACTGAGCCATATTGGCAATATTTGGGTCCAATTTAGATCTGACCTGAATCCGGAGCTTCTTTCTAATGGTAGCCTGTATTGTAATGCTCGGTAGGTGCAAAATGCCCCGATGTGTGAATCCCCCCCAGATTGCCCACTTAACTAACCTTTACGCTGTTCCCATGGCACATGCATGAGCTCTTGTCCAATCAGCGCTTTATGCCTTGCCTACTCATGCAAAGCATAAAGCCGTTGTTTTGGACTGCGCATCAGCACGGGGTGCGGGGGCGGACACATTCCCCAGTTTCCTTGCGAAATGTGTGTACGCCCGCGCCCCGGGAGCGCACCTCAGCTACAGGGATGTGTCCGGCAATCACAGTGGAAAGGTAAGGGGGTTGCAGGCCACTGTGCTGTGCTCACACAGTAGAGGATCACAAATAGAAATGCCCCAGGGACACCAATTCGGCCAGCCCTGGAGTCTTCTAAACCCCTCATCAGGTCCACAGATTGGTACTTTATGACATTGGTGTGGCATTAAGATTATTGGACTAGACAAAACAATAGCATTTACCTTTCAGTGGGGCTGTCCCCCCTGGGAAAGGGATTCTGGAGCTGAATTCAAGGAGAAAAGGCCCAGGGGTAATAGACTGACAATGTAGGTACTTTTGGAATATGTAGAAATATGCTTCAAGGGTTCCCACTAGGTAAAAGTAAAACAAATATTTTTGCATTGCAGATGGTAAATGCTTGTATAAAAGATCCTGTATGGTGCGAAATTCTGTCCAACCCCCCTCAGAACGCCATCAGTGAGTTGGAGCTGGGGGAGTGGGAGTTGGTCCCAGCTAGGTAATTTTTTAGTCCAGTAATCTGCCAGTGGTCAAAATGATCTAACCTGCCTCCTCCTCATCAGTCATTAGCTAGGTTTACTCATGAATGGAGATGAGCCTCGCATGCTTGGATAACGGATCATGTATAGAGGGCACGATGACTCCGTAGGGAAGCCTGGTGCCAACCAATCACCTGTATGAAGCACTGTGTTTTAGAAAATCTTGGTAGACCTATGTATATGCCAAGAATGTATATTTGAGGAAACAAACCCTGCATCAAACTATAAGCTGACCAGTCCAGGCCCTTTACTTTACTTTCCTCATTTGTATATAGATCTATTTGGTGGAGCCGCATACAGCACAGCTATTTTCATTGATGCCACTTTTTTTTGTTGGGTCCAGTTACTTACGGCGCTGTTTCTTTTTAATTTGAAAAGCCATATGACCCTGTGTACCAAATGGAATCAAAGATTGGGCAGTTATTGTTCTTCAGATACTTTGTGCTTTCTGTGATCAGCCTGATTCCAAGGGGCTGTGGTGGAAAGCTCTGCATCATCATGTCTGACAATGAGGACTAGTTATCCTCAAAAGCTTAAAATAGTCTTATTAGCCTACAGATGTTGACTTTTCTCTTAATAAACATTAGAAAGTATTAGGAAATAAGTTACAGGTTATCTTGCATTTCTTTTGCAGAGGGACTTAATGCCGAATATGTGAAGGGGGAACAGATGGAGGGAGTCGTTTCAGAAGAACCTCAAGGTAAGTTCAGTGCATGTTTTAATCATTTCTCATGTCTCTCTTATGGCCTTTTTATTCTTGCCCTAATGTATATATGAAGTGTGGGCCCTGCATGCAAATTCCTTGTTTACCACTTCCTGACTTCCTAAATAAACGTTCAGAAATCTAATTAAATGCATCCATCCTTCCAGTTCATGGATGCATTCATCAATCAGGACCTATTACTACGTACATAACTGTTTTTGGAATCCCATACAAAGTTTTGATTCTTCAGTAATGGGGTGGATGTAGAGATTTGCTCCTGTAGGTGGGCTCTTAGTCAGTTTAGCATAGTTTAAAGTCACGTTGGGGGGAGGGTGCAATGCTTATATATACCGGCAGTAGCAGTCAAAGTGAGGATTTCTGGTGAGGGGTATCCCAGGTCGCCAGGGAGTAAGCCTTCTACATACCAGAGGCAGGGCCTCTCCTCTGGTGACCCCCCCCCCCCTTCCATCTCACACTGTTTCACTGTGGAGGGGCTGAGTTTGTAACACATGACCGCCAGCAGCCAATCTCAGCGCCATGGAAGTGAAGTTAAAGGTAAGGTTATCTGAACATGCATTGAGGGTCAGCAATCAGGATGCCCTACGCTCTGTCCACGGGGTAGGGGGGTGGGATCAACATCCATCTAATTTAAAATGGGTGTTGATTGATTGATTGATTCAAGGCTCCTGTGTGTATTGCGATATTATTTTTGATCTAATTGTACCCAATTATCTAACCAGACTTTTTCTATTTTTTTCAGTAAAATACTCTGTTCTTGAAACTCAGCCTGCAGTTCCGCCAGCAGAAGACCCATCAAAAGTAGTTTAACCATCACAGTGGAAAAGGAGACCCCCCCAACGCTCTCACCTCTTATGTTACCTAAGAGGCTTTACCCCATCTCTTGGGGTCTTTATGTTTGTATTTTATTTATTAAGCCCACTAGGTCATGCTAAGTTTTAAGCTGCCTCAATTGTACCATTGGTTTTACTCCATTTTAAGAGTTATTGTTTACATTTTAGCTAGAGGTCAGTGTTTTTAGCCTATTTTATATTCTTTGCTAACTTATTAAACAAGCTAAAATGGAAGGCATGGAGTTCTCTTAGCAAATGCCTTCCTTCTTACATGCACTTTGCATATCTGTTTTTTATACAAGCCAGTTGTAGCCCACGGTTTTTAGAGTCCCTTGAATTTTCCCATGTCTGTCGTAGCCTATTCAACTGTAAATGTAAAATGTTCATATTCTGTTAGTTATCAATAACTAGACACTGCTGAAAAATGACCAGCAGGCCCTGACAATTAGCATGTAGGCGCGTGGTATAGTTAACCCATAATCTGGGCCAAATTGCAAGATTGACTGTATTTTTTCTGCAAATGTTAATTTCCTCAGGTCAGCCATCTTTGCTGATCTCTCGCCTTTGTCATGGATAATAGGAATGCATTAAGGAAGATGTTTTGTATATTCTTTAATGGACCTAAATATAACTTTAGGTTTGCTTAACTCCCAATTTAGGAGGTTCTGCAGCCTAATTACAAAATATAAGCCAAAGAATAGGATAACATACTCGCTTCTAGGTCCCAGCAACGTGGCTAAAGACCTCTTATCTCCGGCACTGTAGCGTAGCGCGCCCTGTGTGTCCACCCATCTGCTTGTAACCACCAATAGATGCAGAAAGGGGGGGGGGCACCTGCTTCTATGCAGCGGTGGAATGCAGAAGGGATAAGTATAACAGCCCGGTCTTGGACTTCTGATCAGCATTTGGCCTCTCATTGGAACATCAACCAAACTCTACAGGGTCTATCGGGAAGTAATGTTGAGGCTATTTTTGGTGCTTTGATAAATCATTACTATTCTGTATATAAGAAACATTGCAAACATTTAGTTTTGTCTCAGCTGGGCCCTAAAACTGTGCACTGAGCCAGATCAAGACTACAGCATTGCAGAAATGTACCAATTTGATTTCAGGGAACCCTCCAGGCAAATCAAATCACTTACCTGCACGTCTGGTTATCTCAGAAGCAGAGAGCGCATGCACGCTTATACATCCGTGGTGGACACCTGTGTAGGTCACGTGACCCATTCACTGCTGCCAATCAATGAGGGTGCACCAGGGCCAGACGGGGAGTGTGCTGTCGACTCCAGTGGCAAGAGTGCTAAGACCGGACTACAGCAGAATTTTGGAGATTGTCTGAACAGGGATTTTCCATTTCCCTGTCTAACTAATATGTGGGACTGCCTCCATCACGGCAGTGATGAATCTGGCCACCTCTTAGTTCTACAACCCCTGACTTTTGTTGATTTTTACATCTCCCCAAGGTCGCCTGTGTTGCCAAGCTAAGCAAGCACTGCAGTCTCTTATCTCCTTTTGTGAATAATTATATTGCCTAATAAATATTGATTTTAAAAATCAGCATGATTTAAAAATGTATTGAAGCATTAAAGTGGATCAAAATCTGTGACCTAAGGTTTTGTTCCTTGCCCCCGGCGCACACCGATTTGGGATGCCACGCTGTGTGAACCGACCCCCCCCCCCCCCCCCCGGGCCCAGTCAAACGATCCTACGGCGCATGTGCAGCCTCTCGTCCAATGCCTGGTGTGGACTCATGCCCAGCTAAAAGTATAGCCTGTACACAATTAGGACAGGGAGAAAGTAGGTTTTTGCAGGGGGGGGGGGGTCACAGAGCAGGGAACCCTGAAAAAAGTTATGTGACAGCCGCTTAAACCGGATCTTCACCATATTTTTTTGAAAAGCCCAAACCCTTAAAAAAAACAATTCCCCAGCATCTAAAGTTAACATATTTTACGTTTTTAGTCACTTACTTATTATTTTTTCCCCCACTTGGCTACAACTCTGTTCAGGACTTTAGGATACGGGCGCCGCCATCTTGACTCAGAAGCATCACACTTACTGAGGAGAGGAGATTAGGATAAAGTGCAGGGGGAGGGGTTATAGCTGTGCTTTGCTCAGACAGAGCAGAGCTGGGGTCAGGAAAAGGTCAGCAGTCCCAGAATGCAGAGCAACAGTCAGAATACACTTCCTGTTTGCAGGCTGCCTGATGCTCCATTAGCCGCCATCTTGGATGTTTAAAGGCTCATAACATGCAGTAGATGCAGGTAGGATGTTTTTTAATGTGAGCAATCTGTATGTACAGGGTGTGGGAAACATATAAGATAGACTCTTATTCAGGGTGAAGGTCTGCTTTAAGTTGGGTTTTGGTCCACTTTAAGCACCTGAAGTCTATTTTGATGGCGACTTCACCTATTACTATTTACTTTGTCCATCACTAGACCTGTGTAGGAAAGACTAACCCAACAAGCCATATGTGGGCCCCTCGGTCAGACCTGTCAAACGCTACAACTGTATTTTATTACACTGCCCTATGTCTGTCAACATTTTTTCAACTACACATACAGGGGTGCACATGTAATGAGGCCATGTGGGGCAGCTGCCCCAGGAGACACAGCAAGGGGGGCAGCACTCATTGGTCGTTTATTATTATTATTTTATATTGCAGTAGTAGATCAGTTGAAATCTGAGGCACCCCTGCATGCGTTTACAGTCAGTTATTGGTGGCTCAGTGGCTGTAAATAGCAGCTGATCCCATGATGGGAAGGAGCCTGGGGGAGAGGCATAAATAGAGAGGTACACTGCTCTACTGAGCATGTCCTGGGGGGGGGGGGGGCGCCGTTCTATACTTCTCCTCAGGTAGCAGAGCGCCTAGGTTCACCCCATACACATGTGTAGGCTCTGACATACCTCTATGGTGGTGCCTTAAAGCAGTGGTCCCCAGTCCTTTCCAACAAGGCTCACCAACAGCCCATGTTTTGTGGATCTCCGCATAGCTGCCTCTATAGCTCTGCTGTTGCACTACTTACTCCACTGTGCGTCTTTGTGGAGATCTGCAAAACATGGGCTGTTGCTGGACCTCGAGAGGGTCGGGGTCCCCAGCTTAAAGATCGCATGGCTCCTACCATAGAGAGATGTTTAGTTCTATAAATTCCTAGGGATTAGTAAACAAATGGGAAAAGCTTGACTATCTGTCTGTGTTCTGTTGATGCCTTTAATGCGAATAATGGCCCAATGTCACTAGAAGAGGCCATTTTGTTAACTTTTGTTAATAATAACAACAGTACTAATACTTAGAAAAATATATAATGGATTTAATGCCTATACAAGCACATTTATTATTAGACTATCAATTTGACTTTGGCCCAATTAGATTAAAGTGGAAAGTTCAGTGTAACTGTACCCTGGTGATATGCGACCCCTGCCCCGTGCTGAGCCCGAATTGGTAAAAACAAACAGACCTAAAGCTTTAGCTGTCTGGAGCGAATGCCCGTTCCCCACGAGGGCATGGGGCACTGGGCAAACTAACTGCTATTCAGTATGCAGCATCCCCAGAGGGGAACAGCAAGCTAATTTTTAGTTTTGCCAGTTTGGGCACGGCAGTGGGGTCCAGTTACACACTTATCAAGTAGGGTAAAGTCTTGGAAATCCCCTTTTCTGTCCCAATTTAATCAAATAAAAATCGATGTGTGGACAGGTTTTTAGAACATGTCCGTTCAATTATAATACGGCTGTACAGGACCTTTGATGTCATGTGACATCAACTGGAGGGGGCAACGTATTACCCAGGCAACCTATATATAATGTATATGGTACCACCTCTGTAGAAGAAAGGGGTAGGGTGAATGTGGCGCTGATCTTTGCAGACTTTTATTTTGTCACAGAAGGATTTGCCTCAGTTGCCAGTTCCCTGGATGTACAGCTCTGGCCTATATGAGGTCTCCTAGGATGAGAATGATTCTCATACTGGATGCTATGTTTAGCAGTCATGCTTCCTGGGGCATCCCAAATTAGATCTCCGGAGGGTGAGTGTTAGTCTGTTTTCAAGCTTTTTACGGGCAGTTAAAGACCAGGGCATCCCATATCTAAATGCCTTTGGGGGAGGTTCAGCAGACCTAATGTTAATTTTAACTTTAGATCTGCTTTGCTTAACTCACTGAAGTAATGTCTGGTTGTAGAGGTCTACCAAAGACTTGTACTGTTCCCCTTCAGTGAGGCATCTATATTTGGAATACCTCTCTGTATGTCCCCCAAAAATGCCCTTTCGAGGGATTCCACAGCGCATGCATGACCCACCAGCCAATCAGCGGGTCACACACACCTTCATTCTATCCTTGGCCAATCTGAAAGCAGAATGGAATGAACGCCGCTCTCCTACCCAGGAATGTCTGGAGCGGGTACACGCATCAGCTAGAACATAGCAGGGATGTGGCCCAAGCTTGCGCCATGGGATTTCACATAGCCAGAATGAGGAAATGGCCTGTTGTCAATTTTAACTATCCCCGGTTTTGATTCTCGCCCCCCTAGGGGGTTTACCTGTATTCTTAACTTGCTGGCTAACCCATGCCACATTGTATATGTGGGCCCCACAGACAGTGGGTACACTCATCTGGCTGCGTGTACCCACACCCGCTATTCAGGTATACCTGCTGGTGCTGCTGGCAGCCTGTGCTTTCTCTCCTATTTTACCCATCATGCACTGCTTTGGGCAAATATTAGAGTGGTTAATGCAGTGGTTCTATACAGTTTCGCACAATTTTATCCATGTAAAATTGGGATGGTATGTTTAAAAAAACTTGTGTGCCCCAGAATCTCCTTTCTTTCAGTTAAAGTAAACCACGAGCATGGCGGGAATTTTTCTTTTACACAGGGTATAGAACGGTGTTCCCCAACCCGCTCCTCGAGGGCCACAAACAGGCCAGATAAATAGGTGAAGTAATAAGCAGCAGTTCTAAATAGACCCAGCTACTTGTTTGGTGGCTCTCCAGGAAAGGGTCTGGAAACACTGGTGTAGAAGGACCCCTCCTCTAGCTATCTAGCATGTTTATATGAACTTTTATATTATAATTATTTCTCGCTAGAACACCTTTAATGGTCCCTCTGTAGGCACAGCACCTATATACCACTAGCATATATTTGTGGTTGTGTTAGTGACAGATGTCTGTCAGTCCTTATATAACAGGCACCTTCTCAGTGGAAGAAGCGGCACATGGAGAATTGTGCGGCTGGCTACTTCCCCAGGACACACCAGCTGGATGCAGATAGACCTGGTGCAGTATAAGGTGGATTCAGCACCATAAGCATTTTTTTCCTCTTGTTTTTCTCATGATTTGTTTCCTCGGGGCAAATCAGTACCATTTTTAGTGGTGAAAATGATTTAAATTGAGAGAAAAAAAATCAAGGAAAAGGCATTTTCTCTTAAAAAAAATGTTAGAAAAACAATTTCTCATGGTGCTGAATCAAACCTTACATGGCTCCTCAGAGCCTCCTCCTACCCATACTTTAGGTGGGTAGGACACAGTAGTAGTCTCGAATCCCCAAATCACAACCACAATCAGACATGCTGGGGGGGGGGGGGGGGGAGCATCCAGAAATGCTGGAGCCACATCGCAGCTCCCTCCCCAGAACGGCCACAATTTTTTACATCTTTCTCAATCCTCGACCAGCTGACCAGCAATTAACCATCGGCGGTCATGTAAGTTAGAGTCGCATTCTTGGTTCTTTTCCCAACCGCCCACTTGACTGATGGCTGCCAATCGCAATGCATTCCTAGCCGAGAATCGAGGAAGACGTAAGAATTCTGGAGGGGGGGGGGGGGGGGATGATCCAAGGGGGGGTTCCAGCATTCAGAATGCCCCCCTGAACCTTTCAGAATGGGGCTGGACTCACACCTGTTAGCGAAAAAACGGGTCTGGGTCTGTTTTAAGTAATAACAAGAGTTTAAAAAAAAAATTTTTGGATGAGGCGGCAAAATCAAACAGTGACATCATACACTTTGATGAGTGCTTCCCTTTACATGAAATTTGTATTCCCGTTGTCTTCTCACGCCAGGATGTTGGTAAATTACAGCAAGCCCTCTGCTTTCATATGACGACTATGTTTACCAAGACCTCTAATATTCCTTTCCCTTTTCTCCTGATCTGGGGCCTAATTCAGGCTTTACAGTCTCAAGTGGTATTTTAGGCATGTTATATTGCTTCCTACAGTGTCTGATGAATTGAAGAATGTGCCACTAATTTGTAGTCTGCGTGCTGATCCTCTTAACAAGAACATTCTGACTGTTAAGGAAATTATATGGCTGTGCAGCCAGGAATCAATACTCTGCTTCACTTAATCAAGAGCGGGTCAGCAAATGCAATTAATGGGAATTTGTAAAATGCTTCTGCTTAGGATGTTAAGCACCTATAGACTGTTACAGGGGGAGAGAATGGAGTGTTTGGGAATGCTGACTGAATAAAATCATTTAAAAATGGAAGCTTTCTACTGTTTTCATTTGAAGCGTAACACCCTTGTTCATAAAATGCAATCATTGAGCTAATGAAGAAAGGCAATTTCTGCGCACTGTGCGCCAACGCCACTAAGGCCTCTGACATTGCAGCAGAATATTTATGAAAGAATTATTAACCCCTTTATGACCACTATCTGCCTGTGTTTCTAGGCCCTGTGCCAGGACATGAATTAATGTCCATTGACTTTAAATGTTTCCGTAATTGCACTGAACTTCAGGACTTTGCTGCAAGTAACAGCTGAAACTCTAACTGTAGTAAGAGGAAGCCATTGTCATCTCCTTGTGATTGAATCCTAATATTTCTTAAAATTTATATATATATATATATATATATATATATATATATATATATATATATATACCGTATTTTTCACCCTATAAGACGCACTTATCCCCCCCCCCCCCCCCCCCACACACACACACACACACACACACACACACACACACACACACACACACACACACACACACACACACACACACACTTTTGGGGGGAAATATCAGTGCATCTTATTGGGTGAATGTTAAAAAAAATAAAATAAAAAAACTTACATTACTTACATTCCATGGCTTCCCCACTGCATGTCTGCCTCCTCCGTAGCCACTGCAAGTTCAGAGCAATCAGGTCCCGGCCCCTGGTTGGGCATGGCCCAGAAGACGTAACCGGATCGCTCTGAGCTTGGGGCTGCTGGGCGCTGCTTCCTTAGCTGCCACCAGGGGCGGACTGGGATTGAAAAACTGCCCGGGACTTTTTTTGTCAAACCGGCTCGCTATGGTATGTTATTTCACACTCTCTCATTACACTGCCTATATGGGGCATGGGATGGGGGGTAATGCCACACTGTCTATAGGGAATGGTAGGGGTGAATTCCATGCTGCCTATGGGGAATGGTAGGGGTGAATGCCATGATGCCTATGGGGAATGGTAGGGGCGGATGCCACGCTGCCTATGGGGAATGGTAGGGGCGAATGCCACGCTGCCTATCGGGAATGGTAGGGGTGAATGCCACGCTGCCTATGGGGAATTGTAGGGGTGAATGCCACGCTGCCTATGGGGAATGGGAAGTGGGAAGGCCACACTGCCTATGGGGAATGGGAAGTGTCTCTTACAACTCCCCAGAGGGATTCACTGACCTTGTGCAGTATTTGGTCTAGAAGCTGTGAAAGTTGATCCATCAACATAGATTCCATCTTGAGCTCTCTGGAGTCAAAGGGAAATTTCTGTGCCATTGTTTCCACCTGCTTGATGCATTTAGCAGACCTGCTGCCACTTGCTTGCTAGCAGTAGAGTTGGCAGCCCGGTTCGTTTTTATCCATCAGGGCCATCCCACCCTTCCTGCCACCTCTGGTCTGTGTGTGTGGGCTTTCCTCCGATAAGAGCTCCTCAGCTGCTCCCAGCTCAAGTAAGCATGCGTGTTGGGTGTATGCAGAGCACACGGACTTTACGTCCTACCCGAATGTCTGCGCCTGTGGTTTTGTACTTTTTTAAGAATGGCATTAGTACTTAGATACATTTACACTGAGGTTTAGGGACGGCCGCAGAGTTAACGCGGCTCTCGGCGCTCTGTGTTGCAGTCTAAAACGGCCGGCGCTGCAACACAGAGGAAAGCCTTAGTTCCGCATCTGCGTGCTGTCAGCACAGATAGACCCTGAGAGCTGCGAGCGGCCATAAGCCCATAACGTAAGCTCTTCTCTGTGTTGCAGCGCCGGCTGACATAGGCTGCAGCACAGGCTGCCAAGAGCCACAAGATGACCTGGACCCGGACCTGCCCTTTGTTCACCCCTCTCGCAAGCGGAAAACAAACCAGACCAGAGGTGGCCCAGCATAATACACAGGCGGAGCGGCCTACCGGGATTCTGCCCGGTACGCCCTATGGCCAGTCCGCCCCTGGCTGCCACTCTCTCCCTCTGTAGCTGCAAGATCAGAGCGAGGCCCCTCTGATCTTGCAGGCGCAGCGGCGGCTAAGGAAGCGCTGCAAGCTCAGAGTGATTTGGTTCTGGCTTCTGGGTGGGCGTGGTCTGTGACTCCTGCCAGCGTCATTGGACATCTGAACTTGCGGCGGCGGGAATGTGTGTTTTTGTGGGGGGGGGGGGTTTTGCTTGTTTTTCGGGGCATGCTGCACACTGCCTGTATTGGTGGTGTCTGCACACTGTCCGTATTGGGGATACCTCTCACTGCCTGTAATGTGTAATACTGGTCACTGCTTATAATGTGGAGTCTGTAATGGTGTGATTGGGGAATTCTACACACTGTCTACAATAGGGTGATTGGTAAGGTGAATTTTAGCACACCATTTCATTCAGAATATTTTTTTCACATTTTTCTCCTTCAAATCCCGGGTGTGTCTTATAGAGCGAAGATACATTACACTGTTTTCAGTTTTCTAGCACTAAGTAAATACTGCAACATTCCCGGTACACTCTTATCACACAGGTATCAAACTCCCTCCTAAAGGACCAATTTGTGACGTGTGACCAGGCTACATCTAGTTGCATTACCAGTCCCTGTCTGTGGCACAATTTACAATTCACATACTCCAGCACAGTTCACACATAAGGGCTCATGAAACTGGCAGGATTATTGAGCCCACTTTGTAGTGTTTGAAATGTTTGCATAAATGTATATTCCCAGATGTTTCTCTATGTGTTCTGAATCCACCCATCAGAACTGTTACTTTTAAATCATCTATTGTGTGGTCTGCTCCAGGCAAATGTGCAGCCTGAGATTTTTAATGTTGAACCTATGTGAGTTTATTCATTGCTGAAGTCTCTGCCCTGTTTCTCCCACATAGAGGCCTTTGGTAGGACATGGTGCACACATTATTAGCTACACCACATTAGAGGACCTGCAGGAGAATGTACCTTCTGCTCTGTAACTGCTGAGAATGTGGTAAAGACATGGTGGAATGAATATGTATACACTTCTTGCATCTCTTTTGAAAGCAGGGTGTTGTGCCATTCAGTTTATGGCCTAGTTTATTGTAAATAAGTCACTGATCTGTATAGCTCTGCAAATGGCCTTTTTTCTTAAGGCCTTTTGATGTTCAATGCTTTGTGTGTACAAAAGCCGGTGATTTTTCTGTTATTCTGCATAATATCATGTCTGATGAAATGGAGTTTTCTCGAAAGCTTACCTTAAATATAATTATATTGCAAAAGGTGCGCTTAAAGTGGGCCGAAACCCAAAGCGATCAGCATGGGAATCTATAGGATTCCTGGGCCAATCTATTCCCTCCCCCCAGGGCATCTGCTATATGAAACCCCCAGGTCACCCCATACACTTACCTTGTTTCCCAGTCCAACAGCGCAAGCCGCGGCCGCATCTCCGCGCCAGGCATTTGTGAATGGCCGGTGCAGGCACAGTCCCTGTTAGAGGGTAGCGGGGGAAGCGGCAGAAGCGCCCGTCAGCGCGCTCAGAGCTGCTGGCCTTAGATGATGGCTTAGACGACGTGACGCCAGTGCCTAGGAGTGCACTGATTGGATGAGTGGCCATGCATGAGGCGTAGCACCAGGAAGACACGAGTTGGCTTCGGCAATCTGGGGGGTTTCACACAGCGGGGCACCCCCAATCGGGGTACCCCGGGAGAAAGAACCAAAACCCAGGATTCATACAATGAATTCAAGCAGCAGTGTATAGCCCGTGGTCTCAAAAGCTATTATACATAAATACATACATATAGTGTTCAGTAAATATAACTAGTCCTATCGATTTCAGTCAAAACATGGACGTATTCCATGTGCTACTGGTGCTTGGTATAAGGTAGCTGGTATACAGGTCCTTCTCAAAAAATTAGCAAAGTTCACCATTTTCCATAATGAAATGATAAAAATTAAACCTTCATATATTTGAGATTCATTGCACACCAACTGAAATGTTCCAGGTATTTTTTTGTTTTAATACTGATGATTTTGCCATACAGCTCATGAAAACCCCCAAATCCTATCTCAAAAAATTAGCATATCATGAAAAGGTTCTCTAAACGAGCTATTAACCTAATCATCTGAATCAACTAATTAACTCTAAACACCTGCAAAATATTCCTGAGCCCAGCCTGGTTCATTACTCAAAACCGCCATCATGGGTAAGACTGCCGACCTGACTGCTGTCCAGAAGGCCATCATTGACACCCTCAAGCAAGAGGGTAAGACCCAGAAAGAAATTTCTGAACAAATAGGCTGTTCCCAGAGTGCTGTATCAAGGCACCTCAATGGGAAGTCTGTGGGAAGGAAAAAATGTGGCAGAAAACGCTGCACAACGAGAAGAGGTGACCGGACCCAGAGGAAGATTGTGGAGAAGGACCGATTCCAGACCTTGGGGGACTGAGTCTGCAGTAGAAGCATCCAGCGCCACCGTGCACAGGCGTGTGCAGGAAATGGGCTACAGGTGCCGCATTCCCCAGGTCAAGCCACTTTTGAACCAGAAACAACGGCAGAAGCGCCTGACCTGGGCTACAGAGAAGCAGCACTGGACTGTTGCTCAGTGGTCCCAAGTACTTTTTTCTGATGAAAGCAAATTTTGCATGTCATTCGGAAATCAAGGTGCCAGAGTCTGGAGGAAGACTGGGGAGAAGGAAATGCCAAAATGCCTGAAGTCCAGTGTCAAGTACCCACAGTCAGTGATGGTCTGGGGTGCCATGTCAGCTGCTGGTGTTGGTCGACTGTGTTTTATAAAGGGCAGGGTCAATGCAGCTAGCTATCAGGAGATTTTGGAGCACTTCATGCTTCCATCGGCTGAAAAGCTTTATGGAGATGAAGTTTGCATTTTTCAGCACGACCTGGCACCTGCTCACAGTGCCAAAACCACTGGTAAATGGTTTACTGACCATGGTATTACTGTGCTCAATTGGCCTGCCAACTCTCCTGACCTGAACCCCATAGAGAATCTGTGGAATATTGTGAAGAGAAAGTTGAGAGATGCAAGACCCAACACTCTGGATGAGCTTAAGGCCGCTATCGAAGCATCATGGGCCTCCATAACACCTCAGCAGTGCCACAGGCTGATTGCCTCCATGCCACGCCGCATTGAAGCAGTCATTTCTGCAAAAGGATTCCCGACCAAGTATTGAGTGCACAACTGAACATAATTATTTGAAGGTCGACTTTTTTTTTATTAAAAACACTTTTATTGGTCGGATGAAATATGCAAATTTTTTGAGATAGGATTTGGGGGTTTTCATGAGCTGTATGGCAAAATCATCAGTATTAAAACAAAAAAAGACCTGAAAAATTTCAGTTGGTGTGCAATGAATCTCAAATATATGAAAGTTTAATTTTTATCATTTCATTATGGAAAATAATGAACTTTAGCACTATATCCTAATTTTTTGAGAAGGACCTGTACTTGCCTCACAAGTGTGGTGCTGATAGGAGAATACGTTCATGTTTTGAATGAAATCTATGGGACTATTTTTGGACTTTACCTTAATTCTACTCCTCCTCAGTTAGCATGAAAAGGTATCGCCGGATTTCTTCACTTTCTGCTGCTATGAATGACTAACACCACACCACATAATACTGCTTTGGATCTCCACAAAGGTGGAGTAGTAATTAGTGCTCAGACAAAGCTATAGCGCCACCTATGTGGAGATCCACAAAACAGGACCTGTTGCTGGCCCTTCAAGAGAAAGTTTGAAACCCTTGCTCTAGCACAGGGGTACTCAACCACTTTTTTTAAAGGTCCATATACAGGCATCTGGTGAGAGGTGAAGGTCCAGGAGGGGGGCTGTCGCGGAGGGGTTAGTTAGAAATCGGCGCACTGGGGGTGCTATAGATTCCACAGGCAAAAAATCTTGGGTTGGGTGGGGAAGAGCTGAGAGGACAGGAATGGATGGGGGACGGGGATGTATGGGGCTGAGCTGGGGCAGCGGGACAGGATTGGATGGGGCAAAGAGAAACAAAGTTTGAGTGTGCCTTGCAATGCAACTTCCCACCCGTGCAGTACTTCATATTGCAATGCTAGGTGCCAGGGAGCCATGACACTGGCACGGAGACTAAGCACTACATCGCCGATCAAGTGGATAGCACTGAGCACGGCAACATGGAGGCAACCGAGTGCGGGGCTGTCAGGGCAGGGGTCCAGAAATCTGGTGCCGAGGTCCGCATTCAGACCCCGGTCCGCCAGTTGAGTACCACTGCTCTAGCAGGTAATGTATTAGAGTTTGAAAGGTCTCTACATTTTTTTACATAGATATATACCTATGTGTTTAAAAATGCATTCTATGTAGTGTAGTCATTGAGTATTAAACATTTGGAGGTTCTCAACATTCTAATGAGAATACCCTACATACAGTTTAAAGTGGACCAAAGACCAAGCCAATTGGCCCAATCGATTTCCCCCCCCCCCCCCCCCCCGGCATCTAAAAATCGGGAAGCCCCTACTGTGTGAAACCCCCCAGGTCGTCCCATTCACATACCGTGTTTACCGGTCCAACAGTGCTTGCACGAGCCACGCCCGCATCCCCGGTATCCCTCCAGTCCGGCGTGTGCCTGCGCCAGGCATTTGTGACACCAGCACACTCCTTGTTAGAGGGAAGCGGAGGACGCAGCCGTCAGCGCACTTAGAGCTGCTGCTCTTAGACAAATCGTAGGACCGGGCAGAGGTGAGTTGGTCTTGGCATCCTGGGGGGCTTCAGGCAGCGGGGGACTGAGGGAAAGGACCAAAACCCAGGATAGACAAAATCCTGGGTTTTGGTCCACTTAAAATGGATATTCCATAGCTTTTGGCCTCTCCCTATTCTTACATCATTCATGACATAAAATATGTTCTAAGTATGCAGCACGTCCTGCTCCAGATAGTATTCATAACAGCTGGGATATACCTCCACAAGAGGGCGCTTTACTGCAGAGATGGCAAAAAGAGGCCCCTCCCGGCCCATATATACCCGGGACCTCCCACTAATTCCCCAGTTTCTTCTCTGCAGTGGGCTGCGAAGATCAAGACGATGGCTCCTCTTCTCACAGGTAAGCCGGGCTTCACAGCCCGTGCCCCTGTAGGACTATTCCCACCCGTTCCACCTTTATTTCTGCCTCCCAGCCTGGCTGTGTGGTCGGGTGATGGTAGGCAGCACCTATTAGAGGTGGTTTATTAGGGGCTTGCTCCACCGCAAATCCCCCACCAAAGGGTAAGCGGCCCAGGTTTTTTGGTGGTCCTGAATTGGGATGCCCCATCCGCTCTATGCCCTCCCCAACTTGTCTTGGGTGTCCTTATGGGCATCCTTCTACCCCCTTCTCCCGCTATCACAGTTCGTCGGGGGGGGGGGGTAGGATGAGTGTCTGTGTGTGTGAGCGTTTGCTTCACTTTATGTGCGCTGTGGCTGTGTTTTATACATGATTGCGCTGCTGCTCTGCTAAACAGCTCTTCACTTTTCACAATTTTTTCAAATTATCCCGCCGCTGACTCGCGCGCCCTGCGGCGTCTGCGGTCAGCGGCGACGTCACTCCTGGGTCTGCTGTAGCGTGATTGGCTTCAGGGAGGCGCTCTGTCGGCTTGTCCCTGCATTTCCTGGAGGGGGCGTGGCTTAGAGCTGGGCGCGCTCTGCAGCTCACCTCATGCGGCCCACCCCTCCAGAGCCCTCCAGGGCCATCTTGCTTGCTGACTGATCGATTGCCAGCTCCTCTGTGGTCCGTGAGTGCCCCAGCAGGCTTGATTGATTATATTGTTATCCACCTTTTTTCTGTATAACTAATGGGTGTTATGTTTATCTTTTACAGGCGAGAAAACTGATTAGAGGTTTCTCCCGGTCCTATGCCCTCTATTAGTTATTTATAACTGTATTAGAGGCCTAAATAGTTAAATACTCCCACTATCCTAGCGGACATTTGGGGCATCCCGGGTAGCTGTACAGCATAATTCCTATTGGCCAGTTGTGCCACTAAAAATCACCATATGGAGGCTTCACAGGATATTGTGCTCGGGGTCCCTTCGGGACAAGCCCGGCTGTGTGGGGCATCCCCTGTGAGCGAGGATGTGCCGGTCTGTGCACCCTGCGCCCAGCAGGCGCTTATGCGGCACTCTGGGCTGCCTGTGTCTGGGTCTGCGGCCACCATGTCCTCTCCCACACCCCCTCGCTTGATTAGGACCCCCCAGTGAGATCAATACTAGTGGGGAGTCTCAGCCTGATGTGTCTGCCAGGCTGGCCAGCATTGAGAGATTGATTGCTAGCTCTGCGGCCCGTAAGGCCCCAGCTGCGTCAGTCTTTCCTTTGGAGTCTGAAGATTTCCTTGATTTATCTGACTATACCCCACTTGAGGAAGGGGAATTATTCTCAGATTCAGAATTTTCTGATGATCAGCATTACCTTGGCGCTGATGCCGGCTCAGAGCATTGGGATGCTGATGACACCCATAGACTTTTGACTCAAATCTTTGAAGTGCTTTCCATTTCCCTTCCTGCTGCGGCACCCAAGCAACAGGGGGAATTGTTTGGTACTGCAAAGCCAAGTTTGGAATTTCCAGGCAGACAGGCACAGTTCAATAATCTGGTTCTCAAGGAATTGGAGCGGCCTAGCCGGCTCCCTGGTATCCCTAAGGGATGGGATAAAAGGTACCCTTTTCCCTCGGATGTGATAAAATGTTGGTCAACTCCCCCAGAAGTGGATGCCCCTGTTTTGGGGTTGTCCAACACTTCTGTGGTGCATTCCCCTGATTCCACTACCTTGAAGGATAGTGATGACCGGCGTATTGACCGGCGTATTGACCAGCTGGCTTCCCATGCCTTTGCGGGTTCTGTCTTGTGCCCTGTCTGTGCTTCTGCTATTACTGCTGTGGCTATTAGGACTCTGGTCAAGGGCCTTTTGGAAGGCCCTCTCGATGAGTCTTCTAGTGCTGAATTTAGAGCCTTATGACAATGTGAGATGTTTATCGCTTATATTCTTTCTGCCTTAGATGACACCATTAGGATGTGTAGCAGGACCTCGGCTCTGGTTGTTTCTATTTGCCGCTCGGTCTGGCTGCGCTAGTGGGCAGCTGGCAATGCTGCGCCTTTTTGGTGACCATTTGGACCTTTTTGCAAAGGGTGGTAAGTTGCCCCAATGCAAAAGACAGCCGCAGCCCTTTCAAGGCTCAGGGTCCTTTACTCCCTCCTTTCGGGGATCCAGGTCGGGGAGGGGGGTATCCTTTGCGGGGCACAGGGGAGACTTCTGGGGCAAGGGCAGAGGCCATGCCCTTCCCGGATCCTCCTGGGGATCCAAGCCAAAATCTGTCATCAAGCCTACTCAGCCATGAAGGGGCGCCCTCACCCTTACGGGTGGGGGGACGGCTGCGACTTTTCGCTCAGAACCTATTGGATATGGGGGTCATCTGTCCGGTCCCTCCGGGGGAGAGAGATCAGGGTTATTATTCCAATCTCTTCACAGTACCCAAAAGGGATTGTTCCATCAGGCCCATGCTGGACTTAAAGCTTCTCAACAAGTTCATCAAAACCAGACGCTTTCGCATGGAGACCCTGCGCTCCGCGATCAGCTCCTTGCGCCCGGGGGACTTCATGACCTCCATAGACATCAAGGATGCTTACCTTCATGTGCCAATCTTCCCAGGGCATCAGCGGTTCCTCAGGTTCGCCTTGGAGGACCAGCACTACCAATTTGTGGCACTTCCCTTCCTTGTTCACCAAGGTACTGGTGGGGGTGATGGCCCTCCTCAGAGCCGGGGGCATTCGCATTCTCCCTTATTTGGACAACCTTCTCATTACATCTCATTCTCTCCAGGAGGCAGAATTGGATACCCAGATGGTGGTAACTACCCTGGACACGTTCGGATGGGTGATCAATTATCCCAAGTCCTCCCTCTCCCTGTCCTGGGTGACCTTCCTGGGCATGAATCTGGATACCATTTAGGCCAGGATTTTTCTTCCTCAGCAGAAGGTGGATTCTCTTCAAGCTCTGGTTCATTTCATGCTGTCCAGCCCTCATCTTTCCATCAGGCAAGGGATGCAATTGGTGGGACAGATGGTGGCCTGCTTCGAGGCAGTCCCTTATGCTCAATTTCACATGAGACCCCTTCAGTTCCATCTCCTTTCAGTCTGGATCTGGATCAGGCTTTTGTTTTTTCTCTCCTCTGATCCGGCGGTCCCTCCTGTGGTGGCTGGACTCGAGGAATCTTCTGGGGGGCAGATATTTCTGACTCCGTGTTGGGAGACGGTCACTACGGATGCCAGTCTGTCAGGTTGGTGGGGGCTACTGGAGAGCCCCCCAATTCCAGGGGCTGTGGGCCCTCAGGAGGCTCATGCTCCTATCAACGTCCTGGAGCTGAGGGCGGTTCAGTTGGTGCTGGCACAGTTGACTCCTCACCTTCAGGGTGGTCTGCCGGTACAGGTTCGCTCCGACAACCAGACGGCGGTCTCCTATATCAATCATCAGGGAGGGACTCGGAGCAAGAGTGCCCTCAAGGAGGTGTTGTTGATTCTGTCCTGGGCCGAGGACAATGTCCCATGCATCTCAGCAGTTTATATTCCCGGAGCGGAGAATCTGGAGGCGAATTCCCTGAGCCGGGGGGCCTCTTGCTGGGGGGAATGGTCCCTCAACAGTGAGGTCTTCCTATCCCTTTGTCACCGTTGGGGGATGCCGGACGTGGATCTGTTTGCTTCTCGCCACAATCACAAGCTGCCAACATTTGTCTCCCTGTCCCAGAATCCTCTGGCTCTGGCAGTGGATGCTCTGTCGCTACCCTGGCAGGGACTCTGTCTCCTGTACCTTTTTCCTCTGTTTCCTCTTCTGAGCAGGGTTCTGCACAAGTTGGTGCAGGAGAGGGTGCCAGCCATTCTGGTGGCTATCAGGTGGCCAAGACAGGTGTGGTTCGCAGACGTCGTGCTGCTGGCAGTGGATCAGTACACTCTACCCTTGGTTCCGGACCTTCTCACTCAAGGACAGCTCTGTTATCTCAATTTACAGACGCTGGCTTTGACGGCCTGGCTGCTGAAACCTCCATCCTGAAGGAGGAAGGACTGTCTGATTCGGTTGTTCGTACTCTTGTCAGGGCTAGGAAGAAATCTTCCTCTACTATCTACTATAGGACCTGTCGGACCTACATTGACTGTTGTGAGTCTAGAGCCTTTCCCTGTTGTGTGTTCTCCATTCCTAGGATCCTGGAGTTCCTTCAACATGGTTGGATTTGGGTTTCCAGCTCAGCACCTTGAAGGGTCACGTGTCCGCCTTGGCTGTTTTCTTCCAGAGGTCCTTCGCTCTACATCCTCTGGTCAAGACTTCCTTCCAGGGGGTCGCTCATGTGCGCCCTCCCCGCAAACCCATGCTACCGGTCTGGGTTTTGAATTTGGTGTTGTCTGTCCTTCAGGGTCCTCCATTTGAGCCTGTGCATGAGGCTGCCTTGTCTATCCTTACCCTGAAGGTTGCCTTTCTGGTGGCTATCACTTCTGTTAGGTGTGTTTCTGAGTTGGCGGCTCTGTCTATTCAGGCCCCCTACTTTGAGAGACACCGGGACAAGGTGGTTTTCCATTTTAACCCTTTAACCGCCAGCCTACCTTGAGATTTTGTCACCCTTTGTTGCCAGACCATTTTGCACTATTTTGCGCTCCCCATGTTCAACTGTGATTTTTGAAGGGATTTCCAGGGATTTCCCAGGAAAGTGATATATTTTTTTTTCAGCGGAGCCTGGGCTTTAACATGAAATGTCTTGTTTGTCATTTTCTAAGTGTATTCTCAATATTTTTGGGTGAAAATTGTGCAAAAAAATAAAAAAAAAACTATTTTTTACAATTTGTAGTGTTTTTTTGTAATAAAAAATTTAAGTTTGTCAATAAAATCTTATTGCGTGTGAAACCCCAATTTCTCCCGGTTACAGCGGTACCACATATGTATAGGTAGACACCCTTTCCTGCCCAGGAGACTCCCCCAAACTGAAACAACGCTTTAGGAGATTTTCAGATAAAATACAACTATGCTTTGCAATATGCGCACCTTGCAGTTTTTCAAGAAAAACAACCCTTTACATTTGAAATACCCCCGACAAACTATATATTCCCTAGAAGTACACACCTCAAGCTTTCTAGGCGTACCAGGCTTGTTGACATGGGTGCAGTTTTCTGGAAGTAATCCCTCAATGTATTCTTTGGTTGCACAGGGTTTCCCTAAAAATGAATAAAAAAGCAGAATCAAAACCACATTTTCCTAAAAAAACCTATATGCAAACCAGAAAAAAACTGAAAATCCGAAAAAGCAACATCCCCCAAACAGAATGATACCCAACATGCATAGGTTCTGTCAAGGAAAGAGTTGCCAAACACACCAAAGTAAAGCATGCGCATAACGGTAATTTTACTTCAGATATTCAGCTCTGCAGACAAAGTGCGCACCTTGTGCTTTTTCTACCAAACCAACCCTTTACATTTGGAATATCCCCCATAAACCATATATTCCCTGAAAGTACACATGTTAAGCTTTCTAAGCGTACCCAGCTTGTTGTAGTGGGCTCATCTTTCTGGAAGTAATATCTCGAAGAATTCATAGGTTGCACAGGATTTCACAAAAAAATGTATAAAAAAGCAGAATAAAAAACACATTTTCCTAAAATATCAATATGCAAATAAGAAAAAACAAGCTAAATCTGAAAGCGCAAGGTCCCCCAAGCAGAACAATACCCAACATGCATAGGTACCTGTAACCTTTTGACTGCCAGTCTACTTGAGATTTTGTCACCCTCTCCTGACAGGATATTTTTCACCATTTTGCGTGATGTTTAACTGTGATTTTTGCAGGAGTTTCCAAGAAAATGGCATATTTTCTTTTTGTGGCAGAGTTTAGGCTTTAACATGAAATGTCTTGTTTGTATTTTTTCTACTTTTTTAAATATTTTCAAATAAATAAATAAATATATATATATTTTTTAAATTGTCTCCTTTATTTTAAACAAAAACATTTATTTTATTAAAGAAAGCCATATTGCATGTGAAAGCCCCATTTCTCCCGATTACAATGATACCACATATGTATCGGTAGCCCCCCGTTCCTGTCCAGGTGATCCCATAAACTGAAAAGAGCACTTTATAACATTTACAAATAAAATACAACTACTATCCACATAATAAAGGGTTAAATAAGGCAGGTAATGGGGGTCTCTGGGTTAATGGCAAGTCACCCACTAGCCACAGGTGACTTGCCAGACCCCTGAGCCCTGTGAACTGGTATAGGGGTCACATGGACCCCTTACCAGTTCACAAAGGGTTAAAAGTAAAAAAAAAAAAAACACACACACACAGAGACACACTTTAAAAAAAACTTTATTAAAAAAATATATTTTTTTAATTATTTTTTTTAATACTTACCTCCCATCCATCCCTGTGTCCCACGCTGATCACTTAGGCTTCTGCTCTCCTGCTGGGTTACAGGTAACAAAGGGTTAATTAAAAAAAAAATGACATAGGGTCCCCCCTCAAAGGGAGGGGGACCCCATTTTATTAAAAATGGCGTGAGGTCCCCCCTACCCAGCATAACCAGCCTGTGACCCGCTATGGGGGCTTGTAGAACAGGGCGCAGGGGCCAGCTTTAGTGGCCCCTGGCCCTGCGGCTACAAGCCGTCATAGCCTAGGGCCACGGCTCTTCTGCCCCCCCCTGGGCTTTGGGGAGGCAGGTAATTTGGGGGGCCAGGGGTTAATGGCAAGTCACCCGCTAGCGCAGGTGACTTGCCAGACCCCCGAGCCCTGTGAACTGGTATAGGGGTCACATGGACCCCTTACCAGTTCACAAAGGGTTAAAAGTAAAAAAAAACACACAGACACACTTTTTAAAAAATATCTTTATTAAAAAAAAAAAAATTTTTTTTAATATTTTTTTTTAATACTTACCTCCCATCCATCCCTGTGCCCCACGCTGATCACTGAGGCTTCTGCTCTCCTGCTGCTGCTGGAAGCCTTTTATACTTACTGGGCTACAGGTAACAAAGGGTTAATTTAAAAAAAAAATGACATAGGGTCCCCCCTCGAAGGGAGGGGGACCCCATTTTTTTTGGGGATTTTTAAGGGTTAAAACCCTTAAAAATCCAAAAAAAAAAATGGCGTGAGGTCCCCCCTACCCAGCGTAACCAGCCTGTGACCAGCTATGGGGGCTTGTAGAACAGGGCGCAGGGGCCAGCTTTAGTGGCCCCTGGCCCTGCGGCTACAAGCCGTCATAGCCTAAGGCCACGGCTCTTCTGCCCCCCCCTGGGCTTTGGGGAGGCAGGTAATTTGGGGGGCCAGGGGTTAATGGCAAGTCACCCGCTAGCGCAGGTGACTTGCCAGACCCCCGAGCCCTGTGAACTGGTATAAGGGGTCACATGGACCCCTTACCAGTTCACAAAGGGTTAAAAGGTAAAAAAAAGACAAGACACGTTGTTGAAAATAAGTTTATTAAAAAAAAAAAAAAAACTTTTACTTTACTCACCTCCGATCTTCATCTTCTGTGTCCCGCGGCGATCTGCTGTCAGTGACGGCTGGGCAGAGAAGGGGGGAGGCAGGCGATCGGAGGATCGCCTACCTCCCTCCTTCCCCGCCCAGCCGTCACCGGCATCTGAGAGATGAACTGCCGGGTGCCCCGATGACACCCGGCGGTGACGTCATCTGGCCCCGCCCCGTGACGTCACCAAGATGGCGGCCGCCATCGGAAGACAGCAAGGGAGGAGGGCTGTTATGCCCCCTCCAGAAGACGGAAGAGCGGGGAGGGGGGATCGGAGCCCCCCCCCCCGTGAAGAGGAGAGCCTGCGGGAGCCGGCGGGGACAAAGGTAGGTAACTGTCATTTTTTTTTTTTTTTTTTTATGACAGGAAATCGGGCGGCTGCTGAAACGGGGGGGGCACCCTGTTCCGGGCCCTCCCCTGCAGCCGGAGGAGCCCCGATGGGCGATCAGAGCCCCTCTGGCTGAAGAGGAGACCCGACCGGATCGAACGAGGGGTCAGGTAAGTGTCTTTTATTTTTACTTTTTTTTTTATTTATGGGGAAAGTCAGGCACGTAAATTTTACGTGGCTGGCGTTTAATTGTTGGAGAGGCAGCCACGTAAAATTTACGTGGCTGGCGTTTAAAGGGTTAAACCTGACTTCTTGCCTAAGGTTGTCTCTGCCTTCCATCTCAATCAGGACATTAGCCTCGATTCAAAGACACATTCGTCCGGACTTCCGTAGCTGTCTGTGAAAGTTTGGGTGGGTGTTAGTCTTTTTTTTGTTTTTTTTTTGTCCATTTTCTACTCGCACGAACGTTCGAACTAATACGTATATGCTCTTTCGATGATCCAAAGGAAATCAGAAGTTTCGCGGAAGTTCGGGACCTTTTCCAACCTAAATCTGAAATGTTTCGATCGTTCAGAACACTTACGTTATTGCAATGGTCTGGCGATTAATTCAGAGAGCTGATTGCCGAGGGGCCAACACCCAATAAAACAGTTTCATTTTCGATCCCCTTACGAGACCATTTTGACCTCGGAACTAGCAGGCTAGCAGCTATGGACGACTCAAGTGCATTTGAGGAGCATGAGGATCTGCAGCTCATGGGCATTGAGATCGTCCGGAGGTCAGAGGCCAGATTGCACTGGCGGCGACGCATGGACATCAATGGCATGCATGACGTTGAGCTGTTCAAGCTCACCCGGCTTAATCGCGCTTCCCTCCATAAGTTGTATAGTGAGCTGCGGCCGTGATTAGCCCGCACCACAAGGAAGTGGCAAGCAATTTCAGGTATGACCAAGATGCTTGGCTGCCTGCAATTTTTGGCGAATGGCTCGTTCCAGAGGCTGGGTGCCCTCCCCGTGGGGATCTCGCAGCCTACGCTGAGTCGCGCCCTATCCAAGTTTTTGGAAGGCATGGCTACCCTAACTCGGAAATATATTTGTATATATATTTGTATATATATTCCCTCATGGTAAATATTCCTTAATTGGAATTATTCCCTCCTTGTAATGTTTCCGTCCTTGCAAACAGTCCCTCTTTGCAAAGAGTCCCTCTTTGCCAAGAGTGCATGTGAACCAATGGCCCGTATTTTTGACTAAAATAATTTATTATGTGGTGCAAAGGCAAGCATTTTAAAGTGGCCTTCTAATTGAACAAGTAAATTTAAAATTTAAACTGTCTAACATACATATCCTTTTTTGGGGGACTAAATTCTTATGAAGTTGTTTTGTGTTATTTGTATTGGCATCCACGTTTGACTTAGGGTGTTATAAGTTAGTGTTTAAATTGTTTGCCAAGCCTTACTGATGTTTTTTTATCTCTTTTTTTCCCAGGAACCGCAAAATGGGCCACTCACTGAATGTGCAAGCAGTTGTGGCCCAGGACATGCGGCTCCTTAGCGTCCTCGCCGGCTACCCAGGCTCATCCCATGACGCCTACATCCTTAGAACATCTGGATTGTTCCGTCGGTTTGAGTCTGGGGAATTTTCCGGTGCATGGCTCCTTGGTAAGTTGAGTCCTATAACGTCATTTTATTTTCAAGGTATGCCTTTGATTTTTGTTTTGTTCCCATTTCTTAAACTATGCCTTTTTCCTCACCTTGGTAACATGTGAAACACGACTGTACCCATTACATTAGCAAAACAACAAAGCCTTGCAAAATGTTGGTATAGCATAGTGAAACATCTAAAGACTAATTTGAGGCAAATTACTAATCAGTCTTCCCAACACTTGTCTGTAATTCTGTTGTGGAGTTTATCATAGGGTCTGCGCCATCTTTGCTTAGATGCATTACACTTACTGAGTAGAGGAGAGCGGGATAAAGTGCAGGGGCCGGGTTAGACCTGTTTTGGCCTCAGACAAAGCAGATAATGGGTCCTGAAAACTTAACCCATCCAAGATTTCAGAGCAGCACAGACCTAAACCAATAGCTCCTAACAGTCTGGCTGATTGGCCAGCATCCGCAATATTGGTTCTCTAATGTTGGGCCCCATCTATTAGATATGTTTCTTTGTCAATTTGCCCTGTGCAATATGTATGCTCATGTTTTTGGCCCAATGTCACCTAGCCTCTTATTCAGTTAGTTTGAGCTTTTTTTGGCTTCAATGTATGGAGTAATTTTTTTTTTCTTTTAATTTTGCTAGGAGATTCGGGATATCCACTCCTCCCATGGCTGTTGACGCCTGTACTACGGCCCCAGAATGCTGTCCAAGAGGCCTATAATAGGGCGCACCGCAAAACCAGGGCAGTGGTGGAGAGGGCCTTTGGCCTATTGAGGACCCGATTTCGATGTTTGGACCATACCGGGGGATCCCTTCAGTATGACCCAAAAAAGGTAATAGATATCATCATGGGCTGGGCTGCGCAGCAAAATTTTGCAATCTTGCAGCGGGTCCCCCAGTATGTGGATTTGCCACCCTCTCCACCCGCCGATGAGCCAGAGGACGCCTATGTTGGGCAGCACAGTGTGTCTGGGCAAGCCATCCGTGCTAATCTAATAGCAACACATTTTGCTTAATTGTTTGCTCCTTTTTTGTTTTGTTTTTACCTTGTTTGTTGTTATTGCTTTGTTCCATTTGTTTTTAGCTTTGGGTTTTATTAATAAAAAAACAGTAATGAATTAATTACCAAAATCATCAACAATGTTTTGAGACTCTTTTTTTGTTAATTGTAGGTGTTTGTTTATGGGGCTAATTTAAATCATATTTATTATCCAAAAACCGAAAGACAGCAACTTAGCCAGAAACACGTGTATTTTATTGTATTTTTTTTTTTTTAAATTGGGAGTTGATGGTCACTCCCATAGTTATGGGGAATACATGGACATGAAATTTAGCCCAAATCATGCCACATAGCAATTGCATACAGGCTGGATTTACAAAGTAAGGCACTCCAGGACTAAGTTAACCTTAAAAAAAACATACTAACATATGTGTGCCAAGCATTGTCAAGTGGATAAATCAGAGATGTTACATGTTCAAAATATGGACACAAACACACCCTCTCCTGCTTGGCCACATTTGCCATAGGCACAGCTTGAAAGCAGACATACGTATGCCACATCTGCACCTGTTACTCAGTAGCCCACCCAAACAAGAACACCCAGTCCCAATCCAATTCCAGTAAAATTTCAGCCAGGGGCCAAGGTAGTAAGTTTGGCAGTCCAGAATGTCATACAATCATGCCTACAAACAGGAGGAGCCACAACCAATGTAATTAGGCCCAAGGCTGCAGCGCAACAGCTTGAGTGGCCGGTTCAGTGAGGCTTGACCTCTGGCATTGGCTCGTGGGCTACCTCAGCACTCTAATGAGCTATATGGGCGCAAATCCAAGGCATACAAGCAAAGCCATAACAAAATGCTATATTGGTAGGGCTCACCAGACAAGTCAATACAGTGGGGATGTAGAGCAAAGATGTAGAACAGATTCAGGCCAAATACACATTAATATGGGGGATGCCCATAGAACCCAGGTTGGGGCCCTTGGTGGTGGGCCCTAACCTGGGCCTGTGTGGCATTCAGAATCTGCAACTGTTCCAAAATGTTTCTTTGGTTAGTTTGCAATTCAGCCATGCTGGCCCTGAATTCGGTTGTCAAGTTGGCCATGTGGCTGTTATGGGTCCTAAATTCAGTCAGCATGGCACTTAAGTTATTATTGAGGTTCTCTAATTGGGCATTAATATGCTTGTGGTTTTGTTGATTTTGGCGCTGAAATAGCTGCCTCTCATGGTGCCATGCTGACTCCATCATCTGCACGCACCTCCCCTGGGAAACTGGGCGACGTTGCTGAGTACGCCTCCCAATTCCCCGGGTTGTGGGGCGTGCAGGTGATGTTGCTCTAGGACCCCCAACAGCCACAGGTATGCTGGGCAAATCCTCAACAGCAGATGTTAAACTGGGGCCTGGAGGGTCAGTCTCTGCATGCTGCCCACGATGTGCAGGCAGCATGCAACCAGCTTCCCTCTGCTGCTGAGGATTTGTCGGAGAAACATTTTGGGACAGTTGCAGATTCTGGCCCATTGGGAGATCTTAATAAGGTCCCATGCAGGTTCCATCCTCCTCCAACTCCTGGATTTCCTCCATCAGTGTGTGGGCCTGTTGGGACATGTAAATAAAAAAGGTTCAGTTTGGGGAATACATATGTAATTCAGCCAAAATAAACATGGCAAGGCACATGCATAAGCAACATCATAAAAAAACACTTACCATAGATATTGGATCCTGGGTCCGAGGCAGCACGGAAGTAGACGGCATTGTAAAACTGGCAGAGGATTCCACACTAGCTGAGGGACGAGGCTGGGCTGCATTAGAAGAAAACAAACAATGTAAACACACAACTATGCATTGGTGATGCTTAATAACACATATGCTTAAATCAAATACGTGGCCAAGCTGGAATGGCCACTCCCACAACGGTGCAACTTGACCTTCACTATGAATGCCATTATCTTGAAAATGGATTTTGAAACAAGTACAGACACATTGGTCACATGAAGCCAACCAAACATGCAAGTACTGCCTGTTGTGTGTGTTTAAACATCCCTTATAGGCCATTAAGTGAACACACTCAGCTTTCAAATAGCAGTTACAATATGATTCTGCTCGTTAGCATTGTATCTATGAAAACATTGCAATCACCCCATCTTAAGCCGTTGGGACCCAATCACAGCTCAAACCCAAGTGGGCAACAGAAAAAGATGTAAGTGTTGCATGTGATTGAATAGAAATACATATCACGCAGTCCTTTGCTAATCTCAATACTTTACTACTCTTCCTAAATGTTCGGAAACGTCATGTATGGGCAAGCAAATTTTAAAATTATCTGTCCACATACATGACACACCCTGGTCAAATTGTTCACTCCACTACAAGGCACACCCTAGGGGCATATGTTTAGATATGCCTTGCTGGCTAATTTCACAGGTTGCACAATTGTTAGGGAAAAAAACACATTACTAACCTGCTGTAATTGGCGGGTTGTCCGTGTCCTGTTGTGCCGAGTGTCCCTCTAACGCAACAGGATGTAGCAGGCCCAGCACCATCTCCTCAGCCTGGGTAAATTTCAATTTAGTGGGGGAATCCTCCGCAGTTTGTAAGCTGAAAAACATAGTTACAAAAATTAAGCTCAATGATGTCTATACAAGAAGAATAAAAACCCAAAAATAAGATATGTACCTGTACTGCCGCCTTTTATTCTCTTTCTTTCGTGCGGAAGTTCTGCCAAAATCTCCGCTTTGCGCTGCTTGCTTGTTGATTTGGATTTGCTCCCATATAGCTCATCATAATATAACGTTAGACCACTAGCCAATGCCAGAGTTTGGGCCTCACCAAAACAGCCATTCAAGTGGCCTCTGCACAATGTGCACCCTGTTTGTGGTGGTTGTGGCTCCTCATTGTTTCCAGGCAAATGGGGTGACATTCTGGCCTGGGTGTGTGTTGGAGAATTCAAGGACTGCAGGCTGGCTGCTGATCAAACTGGACTGGGAAAGAGACTGGGTGTTCGTGGCTGGGTGGCCCACAGAAGTTGCAGGGGTTGATGTGGCATAGGGTGATTGCCTGGCCACCTGTGCCGGTGGAGAATGTGGCCGAGGGTCTGGATGAGCTTGAACTTGTGCTTGGAAGGAGCATGGCCCTTGGAGGTACTTGGCCGGTCCATGGGTGACCCAGAGCTTGTGGTTCTGCCACTCTTGCCCGTGGATTGGTAGCCCCGTGCGGAAGGGGATGTGGAGCTTGGGATTCTCTGCCTTTTAGGGCTTTTGCCCCTGCTGTGTCTTCTGGGCTGTCGGGGGCTTCTGGGCCTGCTGTGGCTTCTTGGCCGTCGTGGGCTTCTGGCCCTGCTGTGGCTTCTTGGGCGTCTGGGGCTTCTGGCCCTGCTGTGGCTTCTTGGGCGTCTGGGGCTTCTGGCCCTGCTGTGGCTCCTTGGGCGTCGGGGGCTTCTGGCCCTGCTGTGGCTTCTTGGGCGTCGGGGGCTTCTGGCCCTGCTGTGGCTTCTTGGGCATCGGGGGCTTCTGGCCCTGCTGTGGTTGTGCCTCCTTTTTTTTGGGAGTAGTGGTGGGTTGCTTGGGCGGAGCATTGTTTTTTTTGCCGCAGTTTGGTTTTGGGCATTTGTGATCGAGTTTTGGGCCCTTCTGATGCCTCCTGCCGCTTGGGTGCCTTTTTCCCGCTTGCCGCTGCTTGCTTCTTGGGTGCCATTTTGCACGGACTCTGAAAGAGAATGAGCTGTGTGTCCATGGACCTTTAAATAAGATTGGCGGCCTTGGACGCCTACGCGCTCGTGTACGCATGCGTACGGCCGTTCATTCGGCCCCGCGGAACCCGGAAACCGCTGAGGCATTACTTATCTACTGCGGAGAAGAACAAAGATGGCGCCCACAATCTTCACCCCCCAAGAAGAAGAGATCATCATGCTTGTAAGTGTCTTTTTATCAGTTTGATTTGGCAGCTAAATGCATGTCTACCCATTAAGGAAGCGCAGGAAGTAAGGGTTTTATTTAAAAGTGGCTACAACTCCGTGCACAACCAAAGTCACGGCACACACGTGCCAAACACCAGTTTGCCCAGCTTCAAGGATTTGATTAGCCTAGCAATGTGTGTGTTAATGTCATTTAGTCAAAGGATCTATATTTGACAGATATTGGCAGCCAATTGGAACTAAATGCTATGTTTGCTTTATGTTTTGTAGACCATGCTGGAGCGCAGGTACGACTACCTGCCCAACTCTTTTGAGAAACGCAACACCGCCCTGGAGATCATAGCAGAAATCCAGCATCTTACCAACACCACCTTCACCCACATGCAGATCATGCAGCATTGGTCGGACCTGAAGCGGCTGCACATGGCCCGGGTGCGGATGTTTTTCGGCATCCATTTCCCTAGTTAGTACATAGCGATTGCATGCCAGATGTAACTAAGACACAAGGTAGGCCTTTAGTTAAAATGTCTTTTCTTTGGTAGTGTTGGAAATGGATTACCTCATACGCCGCACCCGGAGGCGCACAGGCCGACCAGTGCTGCATGAAGCTGCAGCTGGAAGTGAAGGTGGTGGATCTCCAGGGCGACGGTCCTACCTCTCCTCTGTTGGGTCCTCCGACCAGCCCCTGGACCTTTCCACAGAGGAGGGGCGGTGCGGCGTGGGCAGGCAGTCGTACCCTGCAACACATGCAGGAGCCTCTGGTATGTGACTCTTCATGGATACGCACACACATATACATTCTATTTACTACCAAGCTGATTCCCTTCATCTGTTTTAATAGATGCTTCGGGAGCGGGTGAAGTTGTGGAGGAAGCGGCAGATCGGCCACCTAAAGAACATGGTGAAGGTGATTGATGTGACCCAGACATTTAAATAGACATTTTATTACTGTTGAATAAGACATAAAAACTAACTGTAATTGCCATGTTTCTCCAGGAACTTCTTCACAGCAGAGCCAGGGCCCAGGACGTCGGGTTGTCCCCAACAAGCCCTCTCTCGGCCACCAACCAAGTAAGTAGTAATGCCATTATTTGCAGTATGTGGTAATTGACATGAACGCACAGATACATCAAGCCATAGTCAATGGTATTCGAAGAATGACCTCTGGCCACTTCCTTAGCTTAATGACTTTGCATAATCACCTCTGGCCACTTCCTTAGCTTAATGACTTGCCAGATTGACATGTGTGGCCTTTATTTAATTAGCTAACTAAAAAACATTCAATCCACAGGTGACAAACATATATTGTTCTCCAAGTAATGTTTTATTCTCAATTTGTTACAGGGACCACACGCCAAGCAGTTTTAGAACTGAATAGGAGGGTCCTTGAGTTGGTGGCCGATATGAAGGTGGTGGTTGCCTCGTTGGGGACAACAGAAGAAGAGGAAGAAGATTAGAGTGCTGGGTCCTGGCCCTGTTTAGTTTATAGAGTTTTAAAAAAAAAACGTTTTTTACAAAATTTTATATTTTTTATACAACAAATCCGAAAATGTACATAGTTCAGTTTTAAAAAAAAATCTTTAATGAAACAAATTTTACTGATAAAAAAAAACAACAACAAAGTTTCATTGTCATTTATTTAAACACATACATTTCCAACAAAGAAAGGGTCAAAGAAATATTTTTATATCAAGATTCAGATGTCTGCGAAGTGGTTTGGGTAAGTTTTAGGGGCCTAAAATGGAAGAAGAACCTAACCGCAAAGTGATTTGGGTAAGTTTTAGGGGCCTAAAATGGAAGAAGAACCTAACCGCAAAGTGGTTTGGGTACGTTTTAGGGGCCTAAAATGGAAGAAGAACCTAACCGCGAAGTGGTTTGGGTAAGTTTTAGGGGCCGAAAATGGAAGAAGAACCTAACCGCGAAGTGGTTTGGGTAAGTTTTAGGGGCAAAAAAATGTTAGAAGAACCTAACCGCGAAGTGGTTTGGGTAAGTTTTAGGGGCCTAAAATGGAAGAAGAACCTAACCGCGAAGTGGTTTGGGTAAGTTTTAGGGGCATAAAATGGAAGAAGAACCTAACCGCAAAGTGGTTTGAGTACGTTTTAGGGGCCTAAAATGGAAGAAGAACCTAACCGTGAAGTGGTTTGGGTAAGTTTTAGGGGCCTAAAATGGAAGAAGAACCTAACCGCGAAGTGGTTTGGGTAAGTTTTAGGGGCATAAAATGGAAGAAGAACCTAACCGCGAAGTGGTATGGGTACGTTTTAGGGGCCTAAAATGGAAGAAGAACCTAACCGCGAAGTGGTTTGGGTAAGTTTTAGGGGCATAAATGGAAGAAGAACCTAACCGCGAAGTGGTTTGGGTAAGTTTTAGGGGCCTAAAATGGAAGAACCTAACCGCGAAGTGGTTTGGGTAAGTTTCAGGGGCCTGAAATAGAAGAAGCTAACCACAAAGTGGTTTGGGTAAGTTTTAGGGGCCTAAAATGGAAGAAGAACCTAACCGCGAAGTGGTTGTGGTGAGCTTTAAGGGTCCAAAAGGGAAGATGGAGGATAGTGCTAAGTGGTTGTGGTGAGCTTTAAGGGTCCAAAAGGGAAGATGGAGGATAGCGCTAAGTGGTTTGGGTGAGCATTAAGGGTCCAAAAGGGAAGATGGAGGATAGTGCTAAGTGGTTTAGCTAAACATTGTAGTAGAAGGGAGGGTGGCAAATATGTATGCGAGCCTTTTAATGAGTTAAGTTTGTAGTGCGCAGGCGCAAGATCGTAAGGATTTTCGTCTGGACGATTATTTTTGGAAAAAGTGAAACAGAATCTATCGGGAAACGTAAAGGATTCGTGGGAGGAGACGATGGGAAAAGGGCAAAAACAAAAGCCGACGTTGTAACATGAGAAAATGAAACAGAAAAGTCACGATGGAAAATGACATCCTCGTTCTCGTACTCTGGCATACGAACGGACGGAAACTTTACAGAAGGTTTGCAATGCATGCATAGAATCGCTCGCACACTCATACGAGAGAGGGAAAATTTGAAAGTAATATGAAATGGGCACTAAAACGGAAGCATTTTTTTGTCTCTCTGATTCGAGCCTATTGTGCTTCCTTCTTTGTGCCCTAATCCTGGTAATCCCAAGGAGAGGGCCTTGCATTCTCTGGATGTTGTCAGGAATTTGAAATACTACCTGGTGGCTACTGCGCCTTTCAGAAAGACGGACGCCTTGTGTGTGGTTCCATCGGGTCCCAAGACGGGGTTGGCTCCAGCTAAGTCTACTATTAGCAAATTGATTCGTCAGGCTATTGTTAGGGCCTATTCTACTAGGGGGAAGGATCCTCCTTTCTGTGTTACTGCTCATTCTACCCGTGCTGTTGGGGCTTCCTGGGCCTTCCAGCACCGGGTTTCTGTTGAACAAGTTTGTAAGGCTGCTACTTGGTCTTCTGTTCATACCTTTTCCAAGTTTTTACAAGGTTGATGTTCGGGCCTCAGCGGATGCTGTTTTTGGCCGTAAGGTTTGTCAGGCTATTTATAGATGTCAATATATTCATGTATGATTTCATACCCAAATTTAGCAGAAGCCATGGCCTAGTGATGAACTATATATATATATATTTATATTTTTTTCTTGTGAGACCTGTGTGAGGCAATACAAGATCACGTTTTACAATCTCGATTCTGCTGAGGTTAAGACTTTACTATTTTGAAACCTGCATGTTTGCGTATCTGCTAAGTTTAGTTCACAGATATAGGGTTTATTTGGACAGGAGAAGTCATCACAATAGGGGACCTGACTATATGCTGTGTCCCATGAGAAAGCTTACAGGGACCCACGGATATCAGTATTTCAAATAGGAGTTGTTTGATATAGAATTAACAAACAATGGAAGTCCTGAGCAAAGGGTTGGGGATGTGCAATGTGTAACCCCCTGTGTGTATCTGTTTATTAGCGATATGTATTCTGTTCAGGTATCTGCTTAAAATCAACAAAACTGGGTACAATTAGTATGAAGGACAGAAGCTAGCAATTAAAAGTCTGTTTGGAATTCCCGGAAAGGAATGCTTTGTCAGCCAAATAGGTGAGGCCGAAATAAATTTGCTATAATCATTTAAAATTATAGGCACCACCATTTTATATTATATTGATAGCATGTTAAATGACCAAGGTAGTAATCATGATTGGGTAGAATGATTTCTTATTGTATATAAGTTTAAAATATATTTTAACATAGTTATATAATACCGATTGCATGTGGATTTATTAGTAGTTTTAAGGGTTTTATTTGAATGTGTGTCTAAATATATATAAGGGAAAATAAGGCTATTGTATAAGTATCAAATTAAAGTCATTCCATATTTTATATCTTTAAAATAATGAATATATATTATAGGTTGTATTGTAAAATTGTGTTATTTTAATTTATATGAGATAGGATAAGAATAATCCTATGTGTATTTTTAAATAGGGGATAATTCATTTTTACATTATTAGACTTGCAGGAATAATTTTATCTCCTCCAATATCCCATATAAAGATAATTTGAATATAATGTTTTCAATTGTTTATCAGTTATGATCAGTTATAATTATCCTCAGGACATGCCAATATATTGGTTACAAATATTTAGTTTAGAAAAAGGGAGGAATTATTGAAAATAATTAATATAATAGTAGAGACCGTCATGTAGATTAGGTGGGGATGGGTGGTTGCTTGTGTGTATATATATATATATATATATATATATATATATATATATATATCTTTATATATAATTCAAATAGAGGTTGAAAATATATTATTTTCCAAGAATTGTTGAAGGAATTTCTTGTCCAATGATGCCCTCTAGTGGTCAATATAGACTGAGTAAAGAATCTCCTTAACCACACCCCAGACATGCCCCAAACACACCCCTGGGTGTTATTATTTGTTATGGGTGGGGGAAAGGCCTGGGGTCTTGTATATAAGCTAGGGGCTCATTCATATAGTAAACACATCTGAACAACACATCTGGGACAAAACACCTGATCTGACATCTGACCAGCATACATGCTCCACAGACCTGACCCAGGACACCAAAGCAGCCATTTTGCAAGCTATTTTATCCAGCCCTATTTGGTTACAATCCAATAATAGTTTGGTAAAGTATTAATTTCATTTTTAAATCTTTAGAAATTTATATGGCTATATATATTTAAGCTACCATATTAATGCCCTTTTGGAAGTCTCATATCTGATACCAAGGCCTTTGTCAGATGCGACACTTTTTAAAAGTGGATATATAATTTTGATAGCTTAAATTAAGCCAGATTACTTGTCAATCTCCAATTGGTTATAGACTTTAGGAGCTTTATAAATCTTGGGATAATTATACTGATTCAAAAATTCCTTATTTCAAATAATATTATACTGTAGGATTACACACTATTAGTAATTTTCTGACTAAAAGTAATGGTCTACTAAAAGTGAGCCATCTAGTGGCCAAATATCAAAATTGTGATTAATGATTTGTTTTTTTTGTTGATTTTATTGTATATAATAAATGTGTTATTTATCTTTTAACCAGAGATTTTATTGTTGCATAATTTTGGTTTTGTACATGGATCTCTTCTAAACTTATCAAGTGTTTTTATGTCCACTTGTTTAAGGATAACCCTGAATTATTTTAATTCATTTTTATTCTTAATTGGTTAATAATTGATTATCATTTAATAATTATTGATTAATTAAATAGTATATAAGGCTCTGCTTTATACATCTCGACAGGTTCTGCAGGCGGCAGTGGTTTGAACTGCGCGTTGTTGCCTTTTTGGGATCCCCACCCGTTTATGGACACTGTTATTGGATGTCCCAGCTGTTATGAATATTATCTGGAGCAGGACGTGCTGCATACTTAGAATAATACAATTCTGTGATTACTCACCTTGTAGAATTGGTATTATAAGTATGCAGCACGTCCTGCTCGATCCCACCCTGATTCCTTTATTCTTGGATCCTCTATGTGGTGATTGTTTTCATTGTTAACGTTGTTAATTTTGTTATTGGCTTCTCCTGGTTTCCTTACTGCTTTTCTATACTGGGGAATTAGTGGGAGGTCCCGGGTATATATGGGCCGGGAGGGGCCTCTTTTTGCCATCTCTGCAGTAAAGCGCCCTCTTGTGGAGGTATATCCCAGCTGTTATGAATACTATCTGGAGCAGGATGTGCTGCATACTTATAATACCAATTCTACAAGGTGTAATTTTTTTTTAAACCCCCAGCTATAGCTTATGTACATTTAGATGTGGCCTAGAGGTAAGTAAGCTGCCTTGTGACCAGAAGGCCGAAGGTTTGGTTCCATGGGACATGACTGATACCTAGACATAAGCCTTCAACAGGAAAACGACTAGCTAAAAACATCCAGGCATGGCTAAAGTGGCCGTATGAGCCATAATCTAAATCCTGTTGAATATCTGTGGAAGGAGCTAAACCATGCAGCCTGGAGGATTCACCCTTCCAACATGAGCATGCCAGAGCAGTTTTCTCAAGAGGTAAGGGCTAAAATACATGTGGACAGGTGCAGAAATCTTATTGAGAGTTACAGAAATAATTTGTTTGGAGTGATCACGTCAAAAGGCTGTGCAACAAAATGTTAAGCCTTTTTTATCAGCATGCACTAGCATTGGTCTATAGGCCCCTAGTTAGGAACACAAGTCTTCCTTAACATACTACTGTTAAGTGGATGGGGGTTTTGAAGGACCTTGGCAGAACCAGTTCTTATCCTTTGTGTCCTTATGGATTCCCTTTCCAGAAGCTTTATAGGGATTAGGTCTCCCTATGTTTCCTTACCTTCAGGGTCATTTACATCGATTCTTCTTTTGCTCAGGTTAGTCAGCAGGGTCTTTTAGAGGCGCACTTGATCCTGCAGATCGAAGATAAAATGTTAGGTGTAGTTCGATTTGTTGTCTACCAGGAACCTACCATAGGCCCAATTTGTGAGAAATGTTCCTGTTGTGTTTTCCACTCAAGATCTCTTTCCTTCTTTTCTCAGAAACACATGTATGGAAATATCTAATAGGTGCATGGATAAAAGACCTTAAACCGGACCTTCACCATGATTTATTGAAAAGCCCAAACCCTTAAAAAAAGATTCCCCAGCATCTAAAATTAATATATTTTATGTTTTTAGTCACTTATTATTCTTTCCCCCACTGGGCTGCAACTCTGTTCAGGACTTTAGGATACCGGCGCCGCCATTTTGACTCAGAAGCATCACACTTACTGAGGAGAGGAGCGTGGGTTAAAGTACAGGGGGTGGGGTTATAGCTGTGCTTTGCTCAGACAGAGCAGAGCTGGGGTCAAGAAAAGGTCAGCAATCCCAGAATGCAGAGCAAGACAGTCAGAAGGCACTTCCTGTTTACAGGCTGCCAGATGTTCCATGAGCTGCCATCTTGGATGTTTAAAGGCTCATAACATGCAGTAGATGCAGGTAGGATGATTATTCCAAGTGTGACATACACTCCGCTTCAACTCTTCATGACATTTGGGTTATTCTCCAGTAGAGGGCGAACTTCTGCAGAGATGAATGCAAAAAAAGGAGCTCCTCTCAGTCCATAAATACCTGGGACCTCCCACCAATTCCCCAGTTCCTTCTCTGCAGGAAGGTGAGCAAGACAGAAGATGAAGACTTCTCTTACTTGCAGGTAAGCCGGGCTCGCGCCCGGCCATTTTTGTCCCTATTGCTGCCAGGACCTTTTCTAAATTGTCCCTATTTGAGCCTCCCAGCCTTGGCTGCAGGTCCTGGTGGCAGCAGTAGGCAGCACCTTATGGGTGTTGTAGGAGCCTTGCTCCACCGTGAGACCCCATTGCAAGGGGTAGGCGGTTGTCCGGGTTGGTGATCCCGGTATGGGATGCCCTGTCCCTTAATCCCTATGACCGGATTCCGGCTTGGATTTCCCCCCCCTTCCGGGTCCCTTCCTTTCCCTCTGGGGGGGGGGGCTGGCCTCACCCACGGTTGTTTAATTACTGAAGCACTGTGTGAGTGTGTGTGTGTCTTTCACTTGTGTGTGTGTTGGTGCTGACTGGGGTTGATTGTGGTCTCCTTCACTCTTTACCTTCTTTAATCAGCCTGGGGAGCTTCTCTCCCTCAGGCTGTGTTAGGTGGGGGGCGGGACCGGGCCATCGGCGCGGCCGCAGTAGCCCCGCCCCCTGGTTTGCTGCGATTATGCGGGCCAGCCCAGGGCTGGGATCCGCGTTGCTGGGAGGGGGTCGTGGCCTGACGAGCGCGCGTTCGGCGCTGGCCCGCCCCCTTCTTCCTCTCCTCTGCTCGTGTGACTCTCCGGGGGCCATCTTGTGTGATTGCTCTGGCTGCTGCTCTGATTAACTCCTCGGTCGGTAAGCGCCTGTGCGGTCACCTCCTTAGCTTCTGCGGGGTCCTTGAGCGGGGGGCCTCCTCTTAATGCTTTTGTGCTTTCATATGGATATATAGATATTTTAAATTATAGAATATTCTGAGCATATGGTTGTATTGTGTATCAAAATTAATATATTGGTATTTTTTAGTTATTTCTTCAGTGTGATTGTATTATTGCTTGTGTGTTTCAGATTGCTTCGTGTATGGGCTTTTTAAGGGGTTCCTCCTGGTCCTGGGGTCCCTAGGCTTAGATTGCTCACCCAAAAATCCTCCCACTGGGACTTTTAAGGGGCATCCCGGGTTGCTTATTGCTTAAATTCCCTGCGGTCTTGCGACTGACCACAAGAATCACCATATGGAGGCTCCGCAGGATACTGGGCTCGGGCTCCCTCTGGGACAATCCCGGCCATGTGTGGGATGTGGGGCATCCCTTACGGGTGAGAATGTGCTTATTTGTATACCATGTGCACAAAAGGCCATATTGTGGCAGTCGGGTGCCCAGCCTTCTGGGTCGGCGCCCCCCGCTTCATCGCCTTCCCCTCCCCGCCTTATCCGTACCCCAAGTGACATTGTTGCCAGCGAGGAGTCGCATTCCGATGTTTGTGCTAGGTTGGCCAGCATCGAGGAGTTCATGGTTAGCGTGGTGGGCAAGAAGGCCCAGGCTAAAAAGAGACATTTGTCGTCGGTCCAGGCGACTTGGGATATTGATGATGATTCATTTGATATGTCGGATTATTCCCCATTAGAGGAGGGGGAATTGTATGAGGAGTCAGAGGCTGACGATGTACGGTTTGGCGGGGCTGATGTTGGGCAGGCGCTGGGGGATGCTGTTGACACGGCCACGGTTTTGTCACATCTCTTGGAGGTTTTGGATATTGCGCCGCCTGAGGCGCCCCCTCTCAAGAAGGGGGAATTTTTTGGGGCCCACAAGCCTCGTTTGGAATTCCTTACCCAGGGTCATTTTGATGCACTGATCCTTAGGGAATGGGAGAAACCTAGTCGGCTTCCGGGTGTTCCTCAGGGATGGGATAAGAAGTATCCTTTCCCAGTGGAAGCGGTTAAGCGCTGGGCTTCTCCTCCCGAGGTCGATGCGCCAGTTTTGGGGTTGACCAACTCCTCCGTGCTTCACACCCCAGACACCACTTCCCTAAAGGATAGTGAGGATAGGTGCCTTGATCAGATGGCATGCCATGCCTTTGCCAGTGTTGGCTCGGCCTTGCGGCCTGTTTGTGCATTTGCGCTGGTGTCGGTGGCTGCTAGGTTAAAGGGACTGGTTAAATGACGCTCACCTTGATCCGGCCAGCGCTGAATTCACTACGCTTAAAAGATTTGAATTGTTCATGGATTTTGTCTTGGCTGCTATGGAAGACACTATTGTTATGTGTAGTAGGACTTCAGCCTTATTGGTGCCCATGCACCGCTCGGTATGGCTCCGTCAGTGGACGGCGGACTTTGCGGCCAAGAAATTGCTCACAGCTCTTCCCTTCTTGGGTAAACGGCTATTTGGAGATAAGTTGGATGCTGTGGCAAAGGGAGGTAAGTTACCTCAGCGGAAGAAACAGCGCCGTCCCTTTCGGGGGGCAGGCTCTTTCAATCCTTCCTTTCGAGGTGCCAGAGCTGGCAGAGGTTTGGCCTTTTCGGGTATCAGAGGCTCTTCCTGGAACAAGGGCAGAGGTCGGGCACGTCCCGCTTCTGCCTGGGTTTCCAAGCCCAAGCCTGCGGGTAAACCAGCTCAGCAATGAAGGGGCACCCTCACCCGCACGGGTGGGGGCGGCTGCGGCTTCCAGGTCTGGGCCCGGGAGGTCACAGACAATTGGTTCTTGGAAGTGGTCTCCTCCAGGTACAAACTGGAATTTGAGTACTGGCCTCCTCCAAGATTTCTAAGGTCTCGGGTGCCCTTGGACCCTCAGGCTGCACAGGGGCTCCTGTTAGCAGTGAAAAACCTTCTGGACATGGGAGTTGTATGCCCGGTGCCTCCGTCGGAGAGAGGCAGGGGTTTCTACTCCAATCTTTTCACGGCCCCCCCAAAAAAGAAGGTTCTGTAAGACCCATTCTGGATCTCAAGGTCCTCAACAGATTCATCAGAACCAAGAAGTTCCACATGGAGACTCTGCGCTCGGCCATCAATTCCCTTCGTCAACGGGATTTCATAACATCCATAGACAGCAAGGATGCGTATTTGCATGTTCCAATTTTTCCAGCGCATCAGAGATTCCTCAGGTTCGCGGTGGACTATCAACATTTTCAGTTTGTAGCCCTTCCCTTCGGGTTGACCTCAGCGCCGAGGGTCTTCACCAAGGTTCTGGCGGGCAAAATGGCCCTATTCAGAGCTCAGGGAATTTGCATTGTGCCGTATCTGGACAACCTATTGATTTCAGCTTCTTCTCTCCGTCAGGCGGAGCTGGACACCCACCAGGTGGTGTCGACCCTGGAGAGGTTCACCATTACGGGTGATTTCATTCCTGGGCATGAATCTGGATACCATTCAGGCCAGAGTGTTTCTACCCCAGACCAAGGTGCAGGGGATTCAGGATCTGATCCGCCTTCTTCTGGCCAATCCTTGCCCCTCTATCCGACAGGGGATGAAACTGGTGGGATTGATGGTGGCCTCCTTCGAGGCGGTCCCGTTTGCGCAGTTTCACATGAGATCTCTTCAACTTCATCTATTGACGCATTGGGACAGGTGTCCGCTGTCATTGGATCAACCGTTCAGGATGTCTCCCGGGGTTCGGCAGTCCCTTTGGTGGTGGCTGGAGTCGAGCAACCTGTTGAGGGGCAGATCCTTTCTGGTTCCTCGCTGGGAGACGGTTACCACGGATGCCAGCCTGTCGGGCTGGGGAGGTTTCTGGAAAAGTCATTAGTTCAGTGGGGTGTGGGGTCCTCAGGAGGCTCACAACCTCATCAATGTCTTAGAGCTCAGAGCCATCCGGCTTGTCCTGTCACGGCTGAAGTCGCACTTACAGGGTCTTCCGGTTCAGATTCGATCAGACAATCGGACGGCGGTAGCCTACATCAATCACCAAGGAGGGTCTCGCAGCAGGAGTGCCCTCAGGGAAGTCTCTCTGATCCTGCATTGGGCGGAGAGCAATGTTCCTTGCATTTCGGCAATCTACATTCCGGAAGTGGAGAACACGGAGGCAGACTCCCTGAACAGGGGGTCCTCTCGCCAAGGAGAGTGGTCTCTCAACCCCGGGGTTTTTCGGTCTTTTTGTCGCAAGTGGGGGACTCCGGAGGTGGATCTCTTTGCCTCACGGCACAATCACAAACTCCCGGCCTTTGTGTCTCTATCTCAGGATCCTCTAGCTCTGGCAGTGGATGCCTTGTCCCTTGCTTGGAAGGATCTGGGGTTTCTGTACCTGTTTCCTCCCTTCCCCATGCCGGGCAAGGTAGTTTGCAAACTGGCTCTGGAAGGGGCACCAGCAATTCTGGTGGCTCCAAGGTGGCCAAGAAGGGTTTGGTACGCAGACGTTGTAAGGCTGGCGGTAGATCAGTACCGGCTTCCCATGTTTCCGGATCTGTTATCTCAGGGTCAACTACTTTATCCCAATTTACCAACGCTGGCTTTGACGGCTTGGCTGCTGAAACCTTGATTAGAGCTAGGAAGCGGTCCTCTTCTGGCATTTACTATAGGACTTGGCGGTCCTATATTGACTGGTGTGAGGCAATGGCCTTGCCTTGCAGGGTGTTTTCGATCCCTAGGATTTTGGAGTTTCTTCAGCACGGTCTGGATCTTGGGTTCCAGCTTAGTACCTTGAAAGGGCAGGTCTCTGCTCTATTTTCTTCCAAAGATCTTTTGCCTTACACCCGCTGGTTAAGACTTTTTTCCAGGGGGTTACTCATGTTCGACCCCCTCGGAAGGCTATGGTTCCTGTTTGGGATTTGAATTTGGTTCTTTCGGCTCTCCAGGGTCCTCCTTTTGAGCCGTTACAGGATATTGCTCTTTCTGTTTTCACTCAAAAGGTTTCCTTTTTGGTGGCTATTACCTCTGTTCGGCGTGTCTCTGAGTTGGCGGCTCTGTCGATTCAGGCCCCTTACTTTGAAAGACACCAGGACAAGGTGGTCTTTCGCTTTAAGCCAGATTTCCTACTTAAGGTGGTTTCTGCTTTCCATCTCAATCAGGATATTTTTCTCCCTTCCTTGTGTCCTAAGCCTAGCAATGACAAGGAGAGGGTTTTGCACAATTTGGATGTGGTTCGCTGTGTGAAGTACTATTTGGTGACTACTTCTTTTTTTCGCAAGACGGATGCCTTTTTCGTGGTGCCCTGCGGGCCTAAAAGGGGAGGACTCCCCCTTTTAGGGTCACTGCGCATTCTACTCGTGCTGTTGGTGCGTCCTGGGCTTTTCAGCACCAGGCTTCTGTTGAACAAGTTTGTAAGGCTGCTACTTGGTCTTCTGTTCATACTTTTTCCAAGTTTTACAAGGTTGATGTGCGGGCTTCAGCGGATGCCGTTTTTGGCCGCAAGGTACTGCAAGCTGCAGTGGTCTAAGTTGGTGCATTCTTTACTGTTTATGGTTCCCACCCATGACGGACACTGCAAGTCCCAAATGTCATGAAGAGTTGAAGCGGAGTGAATGTCACACTTGGAATAATACAGTTTTGTGAGTACTCACCTTTAAAACGGATATTATGAGTGTGACATACACTCCGCTTCACCCCACCCTTTTGGTATTTTGGATCCTTTATATGGTGAACCATTGTTTCTTGGTTGTTAGTTTTGTTATATTTGGTTCTTCCTGGTCCCCTTACTGCTTTCTTACACTGGGGAATTGGTGGGAGGTCCCAGGTATTTATGGACTGGGAGGAGCTCCATTTTTTGCATTCATCTCTGCAGAAGTTTGCCCTCTACTGGAGAATAACCCAAATGTCATGAAGAGTTGAAGCGGAGTGTATGTCACACTCATAATATCCGTTTTAAAGGTGAGTACTCACAAAACGGTATTTTTAATGTGAGCAATCTGTATGTGCAGGGTGTGGGAAACATATAAGATAGACTCTTATTCAGAGTGAAGGACCGCTTTAAAATGAAAAAGGACAAAATATAAAAAGCCAAACTCCCCTCTTGTCTCCACTGGTAATTGCAGTGATGGGATGCAATAGGTTTTGCTGAACTGCAGTAGGTTGAAACAGTTGCGGGGGAAAGAAAATGTACATTCTTTTTTGTTGGATACCTATAAGGAATATCGCACATGGCAGTGACCAGTGCATCCCATGCATCTCACTGTATTTCATAACAAGGTTCAAGACCAAGTGCTTAGAGATTGCAAGGAGAAAATTGTTGATCTCATGTTAACCTAGCTGGAACATCTTGTATTTCACATCTAGTGCCAAAGATATAAATCTCAAGAGACTGGAATGCTCTGCAGTGTATGAAGAAAGGGAGGGGCGGGACATGGTGGGAAGGAGGAAAGGGGGGGGGGGAAGGAGAGGAAGGGTTTTTTTTCTGTTTGATGTCCCCCCAAATCATGGGTGGTTGTCAAGCAGCTGTTAAAAATACAATTCTGTGAGATACTCACCTGTAGAATTGATATTATACGCATACAGCACGTCCTGCTCCAGATATAGTAATAACATGTGGGTAATCCTCCGCCGTGCACTGCAGACATGTAGAAAACAAGCTCCTCCCGGCCCTACATATACCGAGGGACCTCCCACAAATCCCCAGCATTGAAAAGCAGTGAGAAAGAGAAGCCGGGAGAAACCAACCACCCAGAAAAAGGCAATAATATCAATGATAACAATCACCATACAGGGGATCCAGAACAAGGTGAAATTAGGGTGGGGTGGAGCAGGACGTGCTGTATGCGTATAATATCAATTCTACAGGTGAGTATATATGTCACAGAATTGTATTATTCTAAGCATACAGCACGTCCTGCTCCAGATATAGTAATAACATGTGGGACATCCAATAGCAGTGTCCATAAAGTAGGGTGGGATCCCCATGAGAAAAGGCACAGCCAACAGTAAAGCGCTGTCACCCTCAACCATGCTACCAAGAGCAACGAGAGCAATGCTCTAACCTCAACCTATGAAACTTTGGAAAGGAAGAACTGAACACAAGCAGTGGACTAGCCAGCTTGCTCAACAGAACCTAGTGCTGAAAGGCCCAAGCCAAGCACAAGTAGTAAGAGAGCAAAAACCAAGAGAGAAGAAGAATCTTCCCCTAAACGAGTAGGCCAGAGTAACAGCCTAACCCTGCTACTGGAAAAAAAAGGGTAGCTATGGCAACCTTAGAACTCTCCCCATCCGGGAATATGAACCCAGGTCTCAGGCGAGACCAGCAGGAATACTGAAAAACAACGCTAACAAGATTCAGCAAGAGCCGAAACGTTTACTTTAGGCTCAGAAGGACAAAACCAACCGAGCAGGACCAAGCCAAAGGGCACCTACACCCGTGGTAGCAATCAGATCCGGTGCATAAGGATGGAGAAACCCTACCAGGGACAAGAGACAGACCAGGAATCTCCAACACAGATACAGATCCCTTTCGCTCAGAGTAATCAAGACAATAGCCCAGAGACCGGAGGGTCTGGACTAAAGGAGAATAAAAACACCGCCTGGACCCAATTCGGCGTAAGGCGGAACACCCTCACGGTGTACAGATATATAACATATATATATATATATATATATATATATATATATATATATATAATGACTAGGACCGCTAACAGAGCCATCCTTTATGGCACACTTCTGACTGAAGCAACCACCCCAGAAGAGCGATATGAGGGAAGGAACAGTTCAGACAAGAACCTGAATAAGACCCAAGGGAACCCTTAGCAGGGCATCCGGATAAGTAACCCCCCCAAAAGGGAGCATATAATTCCCTGGGGAATGCACCCGAGCAACCCCTGAGGAATGCGCAACACAGAAGATTGAACTAGACTTCTGCAGTGGGTGAACAGGGCGAGCCAACTTCAACCATGCTATAATAACTCTAGGACCCAGGGAACGGAGAACATCCCGCAGGAGAGAGAGCTAGTCCAAGCAAAGCAGACTAGAACAACATACTCCAACATAGCCGGCAGAAAAGGGAGAAGAAGAGGAGGGGGCTAGGCCTAGCCCTCCAATAGAGAAAAGACACCCAGGGATACCCATCTCCAATAGGGTGAAAAGCAAACCGACCAATCACCTAAAAGGCCTGTAGGTAGGGGCGACGCAGTAAGGAGCCTGAATAGGCAGAACAGCCCACTTGAGAGGGCATTCTCATTGTCAGCCCCCCACTGTCGCAGCCAAGCAGGCGACGAATAGCCACCACAAGAACCGAGGTTCTAGCGCACATTTTAACAGTGTCATCCATCGCTGAGAGAAATAAACCTCACAAAAACATCACAATCAGACAGTGCATTAAAGACCTCCCAAGGGAGATCCTCCGGCTGGTGGTCAAGTATCTTCCTAAGAAGGGTCCTGGTGGCCACCGCAGTGACGGCCACGGCACAGACCGGGCGCAGAGCCGTCCCTGCACACGAAAGGCGTGGGAAGCCAGTCTGTCAATGCGCCGGTCCTCAGCATCCCGAAGGGTACGATGAGTAGAGGCTGTCATGAAGGGAGGGTTAGCAACCCCAATAATAGGTGCATCCACCTTGGGAGGGACTGACCAGCAGCCAACCACATCAGGGGGAAAAGGGTACTTGCAATCCCAGACCCCCGGAACTCCTGTAAGTTTACAAGGTGATTCCCATTCCTTAGGTATAAGAGCCTGGAAATGATCCTGCTCCAGAAATTCCAAGCGCGGCATCGCCATGTGGAAACTCTCCCTCTTGGGCTTGGGAGACTCTCCCGGAGGAGAGATAGATAGTACTTCAAAGATCTTTATAAGTAATTCATCAGCGTCACACAGGCCCCAGGAACCAGGGCCAGAATTATCACGGCTCCAGGGTATCTCGTCTGAGGAACTGGAACCTGAGAATAGTTCACCTTCATCAGAAGGATCAAGGACCTGCATAGAAGCAGACTCCTCAGTTTCAGTGGGAAACATAGAACCAGGAGGCATCAGGGACCGCTTCTTTCCAGCGCCCAAGCGCTCCGCCAAACCAGGCATCACCTGCTCAGCCGTAGGTAGACTGCGCGGCACCACCTGCTGGTCATCCCCGCTCGAGTGCGACTCATCAGGAGTGAGATTTAAACACGGGGAGACAGGTGTATTGAAGCGAGGTGCAGCCACTGGTAAACCTGATTGCAGGGCCAGTACTTGTTCAGCACACTGTCCGCTGACCCGTGCTCTGTCAGCATTAGCATGGGGTTGTCCACATGCAGTACACAGCCGGTCTTGTCCACGCAGGACCCCGGACACATAATTTTGAGATGCCTCCATATGGTGATTATCAAAGCAATATGCCAGCAGGGATTTATGCTGTAAGCAACCCTGGATGCCCCAAGACCCGCTAGGAATGTGGGAGAATTTAAATGTGAACCCGTTTAAGATATATATCAGGCTGGGGGATGCCACCGGAATCTTGGCGCCTGAAAACGTAAGGAGAAGAATGGGTGTCAGAGCCATGCGCAGCTGGAAAAAACATATAAAAGGAGTCACCCGCGAGGGCACTTACAGACCAAGGGAGGAGGGGAACCACCACCACGCGCGCGCGAAGATCAGCAAAATGGCGCCCAGCGGGCGGGCTCGATGCTCGGCCGTGACGCGGAGCGCGCCAATTCAAGTCCCCACCCACTCCGAAGAGCGCAAAGCTCTGAGGTAACGGTAAGGCAAGGATACAATCACACGCTTAAGGATTTGTAGAAAAAACGTTACATCTAGTAAGGAAAAGGCGCCACAGCATCTGGACAACGCAGCAAACTGTGTATAAGACATACGGCGGCAGCCGAAAACCGAATAACAAGCAAACAGCGTGGCTCTGACATTTCAATGTTAATGAAGGGCAGAAATAAGGCCATAAGTGTGATATACTGGTACACTGGGACCGCCACACATATACCCCCCCCTTTCTTTTCCCCCTAACTTGTTGGGGAAATGAGGGAGGATGGCGACCCTTTACACAGGGTCCAGCACTACCCGGGGTACGGGGCAATAATGCAGGAGGGGCATCCACTAGAGGCTCACCATCAGCCTAAACCGCTGATCCGTTAAGCACACTAGGTGCTGCCTACCTTCACCCGACCAGCGCAGCCCAGGCTGGGAGGCATATTCTTCCAAAGAGGACGGGTGGAAATAGTCCCGCAGGGTCTCGGGCTGTAAAGCCCCGCTCGCCTGCGAGAGCGTGATACTTCATGTCTTTGCAGTTCCAGCACTGCAGAGAAATCTGGGGATTTGTGAGAGGTCCCTCGGTATATGTAGGGCCGGGAGGAGCTTGTTTTATACATGTCTGCAGTGCACGGCGCCGGAGGCGGAGGATTACCCACATGTTATTACTATATCTGGAGCAGGACGTGCTGTATGCTTAGAATAGATGTTCAAGTCGGACTTGGTATCTGAGATTTCTAGCACAACCCGAGGGGAGTTTGGGAAAGGGGCCTCCCTGTATTTCTCTGTGGGTCTTCAAGAACCCCCAGAAGATGAAGATCTGGGGCATTCTCTCCAGCTATGTAACAAATTGCTACTTCCTGCCTGGGACTGAAATGCGACTGTACACTGTAGTAAGTCGGTTGTAGTATTTCTCTTGTGTAATGTTGGTTAGCAATACCTTGTGTGTCAAGAAGATTTTCTCTTTGTATTGACGAACCTCTTGGAAGGGGTTAAAGTGGATCAAAACCCAGGATTCTGACTATCCTGGGTTTTGGTCCTTTCCCCCAGGGCACCACGCTGTTTGAAACTCCCAAGATCGCTGAAGCCAACTCACCTCTTCCCGGTCCTACGGCGCATGCAAGGCAGCTTGTCCATTCAACATGCTCGGGGCCGCTGACGTCACATCGTCTAAGGCCAGTGGCTTCAAGCGAGCTGGCGGCCGCATCCCCTGCTTCCCTCTAACAGGGAGCATACCCCTGCTAGAGGGATAGCGGGGATGTGGCCATGGCTTGCGACATCTTATAGATTCCCTGGCCGATCGCTGTGGGTTTTGGTCCACTTTAAGGTAGGATATGCTCTGTTAAGGATATCTCCTTCAGAGATTAATGTTTTAATTGTCTACATAGAAACCATGAGAAGTATTGAGCTGGGGTCTGAGGCTTCAGCTCAGCCAGGGAGGAGATTGCTCTGCTTGAGAGGACATCACATATTCAGATATTCACATAATATCGGCATTAAGGAACCAAGTCTGTGGATAATCTCATGACCCTTCAATAACCAAGGTCACAACAGGAGTTACTGAACTAGATAAGATGCTAAGCAGAGCTTTGAAAGTAAACTGAAAGGCCTTGTTCTCCCATGGGATTTAAAGAGGAACAACACACCCAAGTTTGCCTTCTTGGGGTGTTGTTCCTATATGCAGTGGCATCCCAAATTGGGATGTCCCACTGGGTGTATTCCCTCAGATCGCCTGATCAACTCACCTACCAGTCCCTCCTACGAAGCAGGCTGAAGCTGAAAGCGAGCGTGCTGATTGGCTGCAATGCCCACTTTCACTTAGCTCTCTTCGGCTTCACTGGCGGCTAAGCATCTGAGTTCGCCACTGGATGCATCCCCTTTTCACCTCCTAGCTGAGGCGTGGCCGTGCTGCCCATTCAGAAAGACTGGGAGGTTCTGTCCAGGTACCCATGAACTTCCTCCTACATTATCCCCATTGGGAACTATGTAAAATGAGCAATTGCAAAGCACCTCATAATCTCTGCTAATATATAAATACTGTATGTATTCTAAGCTGCTTTCTTTGCAGCTGAGCTGGGAAGGACATTGGTTGGTGCAGTGAGGCTTGAACATGCTCTGCTGTGGTCAGCTGCAGGACCACTGTGACTTGCCAGGCTCACTCACACAGAGCATCAAGAGACAGGGCAGCTGTCTTCTTCCCTGAAATGTAGGAGAGGCACATAGGACAGGCATCAGATTCACAGTCCCTTTAAGTACTTACCATAAGATCCTTTTTCTGATGCGCCCCCCCCCCCCCCAAGAAAAAAAAAAACTCTGACGAGGTATTAGGAGCCAGTTTCCACTGTAGATGGGAATGGGACATGTGTTTGGCATGGAGATGAGCAGCAAGACCCCTGCAGGGAAATGGATTTTACAGGAAGGTTAAAAATACAGAGCCATGGCATTTCTTTTTAATAATTAGAGTATTATCTAGATTTTTATCCATCCCCACTAAATAACAACATCGTACTCTAAAAATGTAGAGATCTGAAATAGCACTTGACTGACAATTGTGCCCTAATTTACATAATGACAAGTAGCCGAAGATTAATGCTATACAAATATTTGGATAATTGGCTGCATATAAAGGACACACTTATATTTAATGGATGCAAAAACTTTTCCTGGTCTCAAAGATAAATGTTTAGAAGCCGGAGAGATTCTTTTTGTGAGGCTTGAGCCAAGTTGTTTTCCAAGCGGTAAATCGAATGCAACATGGGAGGAAGCAAAGCCAACTGTGATGAGCAATGGAAAGAAACGACAGAGCTAGTGCTTGACCCCTTCAGAGTGTAGGCTAAATAATTGCCGCTTCCTCTTTGTTATGTTTATAATTAGTCTGATGTCATCATTAGTCAGCCAGATAAACGTAGAGAGAAGTTTCATCAGTCTACTGCAAATGAACCCTGCAGTTATAGAGCAATAAATATATAAATGTACAAGGAATCTCAAAATGCTGAGCCATCACCTGATCTATGGAAGAGGGCAGCCTGTATGTGCACAGGTGAAAGGCCAGGCTCATTGGGAATACGGGGTGGCTCTATGCAAACCCCAACCTATACACTTCACTTCTGCTGATTGGATGCTCTGTAGACACAACAGCATATGAACAGTTTCCTTAAACAATAGGCAGTTAAAGTAATTGTCCAGGGTTAAGATAAAAAAAAACCCTATACTCCCCTTTTGTCCCCCCACCAATTATTGCTCCTAGTCTGGCGCGCTAATTATTACTCGTCCAGCCTGATCTTTGGTTCCTTCCACATGCCAGAACGAGGCATCATCCCCCTGCCATCAGTCACAGTGATGCTGACGTAAGAGAATAAACATTACATTACATAGAGACCATTGTTCTGTTGTTTTGCCACAAGAGGCCGCTGTTTCCCCCACGCAGCTAAGCTATGCTGAAGCTTACACTCAGAGAGAGAAAATGAGTCAGCTTGTCTGGAATGAGGAAGCAGAGAGACCTCCATCTTGGGACAGCAGAGGAAGACCTTGTGGGAGCGAGGTCTGGGTGTCGTGCGGATACCAGTGTTATAGAGGGACTGAGGGCTATCCCGATCCTTGCTGAAAGCGGAGAACTCTTCCAGGACGTCTGCTGAGTGCTGTGTTAGGAGTCAGCCTGCTGTTCTTCAGGCTGGTGGATGGAACCTGCTTCGGCCCAGCTTTGAGACCTTATTGAATGCATCCTTCAGACCCGGGTCAGTAACAATACATAAGAGCATGCTTAACTGAACAGACTGAGACTAGGCCTTTTAGTTAGTTATATTTTACTTAGGCCAAAAGTGTTCTCCCCGGTTTGCTATTTGCTGCCTGGATTTTGAACTCAAAGGAACATTTTTGCCTGTGAAAGCTGACAACTGCAAGCTTCGGTCAGTGGATTCTTCACTCATCCAGCAGCAACATCAGTCTTTTGGGTTTTGGGCTAGTGCTGGGGAGGGGAGTTGTTTTTCTGTTATTTTATGGTGATAGGATTGTAAGCTGCTGTGCTGTACCGCCGATGACCCCTCAGTGAGCACCCACACAAACATTTGTTCCAGCATAAGGGTATTAACAGGTAACTTGGGATGTTTTAGTGTACCCACTAGTAGGTGAATCACCAGGCCTTCCTGTAACATCCAATCAGGGTCATCTGACTGTGTAGCACAGGGGTTCTTAGCCCAAGCCGAGTGTGTGTACTTAATTTTTATTGTTTCTCCCATTTGTCTTTTCTTGAAGTGGGTTTGGTACTCTTTTGTAGTAAAAGTTTGGTTTACAAACGCTGGTGTCAGTGTCGCTTTTCCTGCACGTGGCTTTGCTGTATCCTGGGGAGCACACACCCGTACACGGCTCACATTTTGGCGTAGTCGGCAGGATACAGCGTGTTATGGATGGGAACGTGGAGGGGGATCTTCCCCTGGTGCCAGTGGCACCAGATCAGAACCCAGCTCAGAGTACACCTGCGCAGGGCCAGCCTAGCTGTAGCGCCATGTCTGCCCCAGTAGGATATATCCCAGTGGGGGCGCTGTTGCGCCATCTGCCGAAAATTGATGGCAAAGACATGACATTGCAAGACTGGACGGAGAGGGTGCGGAGTGCGGTCAAAATGTGTAACCTAACCCCCGAACTGCAGGCAGAGGTTGCGCTGGGAGCGATTGAGGGCGATTTTAGGCGGACTGTGATGGTGAGGCCCGAATCTGAGAGGGATACCCTAGAGAAAATATCTCCTACTGGAGATAGCACAAGGGGGCCGTGCTAAAGTGGTACAGCGAAGGAGCCGCTTCTTCAACCGCCCGCAGCAAGAGGGAGAGACTGTGATGCAGTATTCTAACGCCCTACAGGAAATGCTTAATGAAATCCAGCGGCGAGACCCAGGGGCCATGGGGGCCTTCCGGGAAGTGGACCAACTGCTGAGGGATCAGTTCATAGTGGGGCTCTCCAATAAGTTCCTGCAGGATAAGCTGCGCGAAATGACCTGGGTGACAGCTGACAGGTCATTCTATAGTGTCTACCAGGCTGCCGTGGAGAGAGAGGAAGAGCATCTAACGGTGGCAGCGAGAGCGGTGAGCAGCACTGAGGCTCCCAAGGAACAGCTGGTATTGGAAGAATCTGAGTCCTTAAAGGAAGTAGTCCAGGCCCTGTGAACTGAATTAAGAGAACTGTGGTTGGAGGTGTCCCAGATGAAGACAGAATCTTTCCAGCCCCCAGAAGTTACTCCAGCACGCCACACCACCCCACGCATGAGGAATCAGGTGCAGGGACCTGACAGAAGAAGTCTCCTCTGTTGGGGTTGTCGGTAGTACGGCCATATAGCCCGAGAATGCCCCGACTGGATGGAATCCAAGTAGCCGTTAAACTTCCGACTGCCGCAGTAACTGGGTGCCCTTCGGCGGTACGTCAACAGATAAGCCCTGTGCGGAAGGATCATGACCTGTATGCCAGCAGCCTCGTCATGGAAGCAGAGTTGGAAGGTCAGGAGGTACGCTGCCTAGTTGATACAGGGTCAGAGTGCACCCTTATGCCCCTACAGTTCTTTGAAAGACGCTTTGGACATATGATGGAGCCAGAAGATGGAAGTGTCATCAGGCTGACGGCTGCCGACAATAAGGAGATGGATGTCCGAGGGATAGTCTGGATGCGGGTCCGAGTGCTTGGGCAAGAAGGGGGTCGTGCTGGTGGAGCATTCTTCTCAGAGCGGGATGGATGTGGCGCTGGGTATGAACGTACTGAGAGACCTAGACCATCAGCTATATGCCAGAGAAGGGCCAAAGTATTGGCAATGGGCCACCACCCACCGGCCGACTCAGAAAGTTCTTCAACAGATAGTGAGAAGCTGTAGTCTGCAAAAGAGTAACCTCTCCGGTCAACCCGCCTGAAGAGCGAAGGTGCCAGGGGGGACCCCGGTGAAGATCCCACCGCGACAAGAACGAGTATTGATGCTGCCGGTGGGGGCAGGACGACGACTGAATGGATTAGAAGTCCTGATTGAGCCAGCCCAGCAAGAGGAACCCCAGGCTCGCCCATTGATAGCTTGGGCCCTCGCCATTGTGACAAATGGGTGTGTACACGTACTTGAATGTTGCAGACTGCGAGATAACCGTCCCTGGCAACGCCTTCCTGGCAGACGTTTATGTGTCCGAGGGGGGCATTTCTCGACGGAAAAGCTTCACCCTGCAGCCTGATGGAAGAGCAGCCTGGATTTATGCTGTAGAGGTCCAGCAGAAGGAAGCCCCGATGGAGGAATGGTATGGTAGAGTGATCATGACCCGGTTGGGGGTGGACTGTAAGGCTCTGACAACAGAAGTTGCTGGAAGATTTCAGGAGGCGTTCTCAAGACACAATGAGGACTTCGGGTGTGCTTCTGTTATAGAACACGAAATCCCCACGGGCGATGCTGCACCAATTAGGGAACGTTACTGGCAGATTCCACCCAAAATGTATCAGGAGGTGAAGGATATGGTCACCAACATGCTGGAAAATCGGGTGATCCAGGAGAGTCAAAGTTTGTGGGCAGCTCCAGTAGTCTTGGTGAGAAAGAAGGATGGGAGTCTCCGGTTCTGCATGGACTACTTGAATGCCCAGACCGCCTGGGATGCGTACCCTCTCCCGCGGATTGAGGAGTCGCTATCAGCCTTGGGCCAGGCGAAGTTTTTCTCAACCCTCGATCTGGCCAGTGGATATTGGCAGGTACCGGTGGCGAAGACTGACAAAGCGAAGACAGCTTTCATCTTACCTATGGGACTGTACAAGTTTAACTGAATGCCATTCGGCCTCAGCAATGCCCCAGGGACATTTCAGCGGTTAATGGAACACTGTTTGGGGGACCTCAATTTTGAGTCAGTATTGATATACCTGGATGACATAGTGTTTGGGGCCTCCTTTGAAGACCACCTTCAGAAGCTGTGGCAGGTCCTAGGACGACTGTGAGACCACGGGCTTAAGATCAAGCCAAAGAAGTGCCAACTGTTTCGCCAACAAATAGAGTACTTGGAACATGTGGTCACCTCCGAAGGGGTAAAACCGACCCCCAGCAAGGTGGATGCCGTCCAGGAATGGCCCCAGCTGAGGACACTACGAGAGGTACGGGCATTCGTGGGACTGGCAGGTTACTACAGGAGATCTATACCCAAATTTGCGCATTTGGTGAGCCCGTTGAACGAGTTATTGAGGGGCACCGCAGGAGGTCCGAAGAATCGACCCATTGGCTGGGGCCCCCGGCAACAAGGGGCCTTTGCGGCGGTGAAGGAGGCGCTAACCAGTGCCTCGATTCTGGCTTATGCGCGGTTCGATACCTCATTCCTGCTGTACACTGATGGAAGCCTCCATGGGTTGGGAGCCGTCTCATCCCAAGTCCAGGATGGACGCGAGAGAGTCATTGCCTATGGGAGCCGGTCTCTGAGGGTATCCGAGCGCAACCCTGACAACTATAGCTCCTTTAAACTGGAACTGTGGGTGCTGGTATGGGCCATGACTGAAAAGTTTGCAGAATATTTGACGGGCGCAGAAGTGACAGTGATGACGGACAACAACCCATCTGGGGAATGCCAAGCTGGGTGCGCTAGTGCAGAGGTGGTTGGCTCGCCTTTCCAAGTTCCAGTATCGCATCAAGTTCCGGTCGACAACAGATTGTAATCCCCATGTCAGTGGAACCGGAGGCTGCTTGGGAAGCTCATGAGAAGGGTGCCCATTTTGGGAGCGAGAAAACGTTTAAGTGGCTCCAACGTCTGGTGTACTGCCCAGACCTGGCAGACATGGTGGCCGAGGCTTGCCTGAAGTGTCGACCTTGCGGGTTCAGCAAGAGTGCTGAACAACGGGCCCCCGTCCAGGCTATCCAGACTTCAGCACCGTTAGAACTTCTGATGATTGACTATGTGCAGATTGGATACTCTACCTCAGGACACTCGTACTGTCTAGTCATGACGGATCATTTCACGAAGTATGCCGTGGCTGTACCCACCAGAGATCAGACAGATCCAAGTCTTTGGGATTCCACGGAGAATACACTCAGACCAGGTAGCATGTTTCCAGGGCAATCTGATGAATCAGCTGTACCAATTCTATGGAATCGAACGCTCCTGCACCACCCCATACCATCCCCAGGGATGTGTGAGCGCTTTAACCGCACTTTCCTTCAGATGTTACAGACTTTGGAGGATGGCCAAAAGGCTCGGTGGCCCGAGTATCGACCCGAACTGATGTGGGCCTATAACAACAGGGTACACAGTACCATCGAATACTCCCCCAAATATGCTCATGTTTGGAAGAGCCGGACGAGAGGTGGAAGACCAACCCGAGGGAACCACCACCGAGAAGTACCACTGCATGGATGCAAGAGCACCGCCGCCGATTGAGAGCGGTCCACAAAGTTGTAGGGGAGCGCCTGAGGCAAGTGGTGCACCCCGACCAGAGACCGGTGCAGAGGGATGGTCAAAGCCAAACGACCGTCTGGGAAGCTGGATGGGCGGTGGGAGGCGGTTCCATATGTGGTGAAAAGGAGGGTCGACCCTGCCATTCCGGTCTACGAGGTGGAGCCGGTAGGGACTGGGAGACCCCCACATAACTTGCACAGTAACATGCTAAGATGTGCGCATGTAGGGGAGCTGCCTCCGCATGCTCCGAGTACCGGGGAAAGCTCCTCAGAGGAGGAAGAAGAGTGGTGGGTCGCCCCTGCTCAGGTACCCACCGGCATCCCAGGTGGGTCAGGTTTGCCACCCAGAGAGAGGGCTGAACAAATGGTGGCATCTCCCTGACGCACCCCATACCCCTGAGGCCTCCACTTTGGAAGGCCAGCAAGGTCCAATGCTGGTGTGCCCACACAGCGCTATGCCCAGGAGAAGTTTATATGGGGAGGGTTGCTGAGGACGACAACCTCTAGTGGGGTGGCATGTAAGAGAGTAAACATTACATTACATAGAGACTGTTGTTTTGCCACAAGAGGCCGCTGTTTCCCCCACGCAGCTAAGCTATGCTGAAGCTTACACTCAGAGAGAGGAAATAAGTCAGCTTGTCGGCGATGAGGAAGGAGGAAGTAGAGAGACCTCCATCTTGGGACAGCAGAGGAAGACCTTGTGGGAGCGAGGCCTGGGTGTCGTGCGGAGACCAGTGTTATAGAGGGACTAAGCGCTATCCTGATCCTTGCCGAAAGCGGAGAACTCTTCCAGGACGTCTGCTGAGTGCTGTGTAAGGAGTCAGCCTGCTGTTCTTCAGGTAACAATACATAAGAGCATGCTTAACTGAACAGACTGAGACTAGGCCTTTTAGTTAGATTTTTTTTTAGAGGTTTTACGTAGGCCAAAAGTGTTCTCCCCGGTTTGCTGTTTGCTGCCTGGATTTAGAACTCAAAGGAACATTTTTGCCTGTGAATGCTGACAACTGCAAGCTTTGATCAGTGGATTCTTCGCTCATCCAGCAGCAACATAATTCTTTTGGGTTCTGGGCTAGTGCTGGGGAGGGGAGTTGTTTTTCTTTTATTTTACGGTGATAGGATTGTAAGCGGCTGTGCTGTACCGCTGATGACCCGTCAGTGAGCACCCACACAAACATTTGTTCCAGCATTAGGGTATTAACAGGTAACGTGGGACGTTTTAGTGTACCTACTAGTAGGTGAATCACCAGGCCTTCCTGTAACATCAACAATAAAAACAAAAAAGATGTTGGTTAACTGTAAGGCTGGCAAATCACACCACAGCACAACTATTGCCGTAAAAAAAAAATATTTAATTAGTAAAGATATGGCATAAAACATATACACCATGTATTTACACCGAGTCTACAAAATACTAAAAAGCAATTGCTAGAGCTAAAACCAGGGACCCCCGCCAGGTACTACCTGGACTCCACACACCCCTCCACACTTCAACCATACACACTGGCCGGCCAGCCTTAACAAGAGGGATAATATCCACAGTTACTTAGAGGCTAATGTCCCGAGTTTTGCAGTGGCGGAGATGCTTTTATAGAGACCAGTCAATGAGAATAGATCAACCTGTGCAACTACACAATGTCACAAATAGATAACCACCATAGTGTAAACTCATTCCCAGTTCTTGAAAATAGCCAGGCGCTGTATCCGGACTTATTCAGGCAGACATAGCAGAGCTCGCGTGCGGGAGTACAGACCAGCAGCCAAGCTCCAAGGCTGGCCGCCGCCGCTGTCACTCTCCCGCCGCTCAGGAATCTTACCACCGCCTATATGTAAGTCTGCATCCGTGGTAGCCGGTGACAGGGCGCCTCTCCGCTTCCACTTCAGCGTACCCGGTTATCACATGTAGCGGCCGGTATCAGTCAGGTTGCGTTGGAGGGGGCGTGGTCGTTTTTTATTGTTGAAATATACCGGTTGGTAAGGCGCCCATATTGGTGGCAGTGCATCTCACCTGGTCTAATAGGGACTCCCAAGTTTTTTAATCACCTATATTTAGCTTCCTGTAACATCCAATCAAGGTCATCTGGCTGTGTAGCACAGGGGTTCTCAGCCCAAGCCGAGTGTGTGTACTTAATTTTTATTGTTTCTCCCATTTGTCTTTTCTTGAAGTGGGTTTGGTACTCTTTTGTAGTAAAAGTTTGGTTTACAAACGCTGGTGTCAGTGTCCCTTTGCCCGCACCCGTACACAGCTCACACTGACGTAGCTCTTCCATTCACTGATGGTTGGGGGGTGCCCCAATGTGCATGTAGATACAACAAGCAATATATATATTAAACAGTCTACATTTATCTGGTTTAAGTAATCTGGGGAAAACCAGCAGGCCTCATCCAAGATCCACATCCTTCGCAAGATGGCTGCCAGGTTCAAGTCAGTCTATCACCTCCCAGAGCACAGGCCCCATCCTCTCATCACCAAAGTTGGTCTGTCTATTCTTGCTGTCTCAAAAGAAGTCTCCTTTTCTGTCCACAAAAGCAAATCAGTCTCTACATCCTCAACTGCTGTGTCTTTGTCTCATTCAAACTAGCACAGGTCATCTCTGATTGGACGGTCTCAAATCAACAGCTAACATGACTGTAGTGGCTTAATTAGCATGTCAATACATACATGAAGCTAGCTGAGGCCAAAACCCACCAACTCAGAACAAAGGAGTCAGCCGTGCTGGCTTTGGGCAGGCATTAGGCCTTCACACACAAAATCTGGGTTGGCCATCTATCGGGCCATATACAGAGCAATTTTGAGTGTATAAGATTTTACAATTCTTTGGTGCAAACAAATATAACATAGTATTACACCTACAAATACCAGAGAACAGAGTGAGTACTCCTACCCTGCTCCCAGATCCAAGAAATACCCATGTCCCAAATTTGGCCAAATCCAGGGGCATCCCTAAATTCACCCCTCAAATTTACCTAAATTTTATGGGGTGCTCCCCACATACAGACCAAGAGTGCAGAGTACATATGACCCAAGAGCAGTAGCCATGCAAATAATATCTTTTAGGCCGATATCTCAAGCCCCCGCCCAATCTCTCAACAGTAGGCTGGGCATGAAATTCTTGAGTACACCAACTATTTAAACACATGTTTCAGGCCAGTGGCCCTCATCAGCAAAAGGTTAGATGACTATCTCTTATTTTTCGGCATTCCTCCAATTGTTTTATTTTAGGTTGCCATTGTTTCTTTCTTGTTCCAGATTCCCTATTCATTATATTCCACCTCCCTTTCCACTTTCCTCCTGTCTCGGTCATTGTAGTGTATATTTGCTTTTGTTTGGGGGGGGGGGGGGTCCTAAAATCCTGTATAGGGCGCCTTTTAACCTAAGGTTGGCCCTGCCATTTTCTTTTACCCCAAGCTTGTGGTAAGCTTTGTTGCACATTGTACATATCAAACCCCAGCCCAGCTAGATCATGGAACAGCAAGTCATCAGTTTAATGCAGCAGGTCTACACTATTTTGAATGGCTTATATTTAATCTTCTTGTTATTTTGCATGCCTAGCTGTCCATTTGCCCTCCAGGCTTATTGCACGTAGCCACCATGCATCTACAGGCTCCTGCTCGGTAGCCAAGACTTGCTATTTGCTTGATAAGAGCTAATGTATGGATGTAGCCCGACCTGCCTGCAAATGGCTTTTACTGATGTGAGGCCATCATTTAAGAAGTGTGGAATAACAAAATGAGGATATTAAAAGCACAAACCTCACAGCTTTTTAACTTCAAACGATGACCTTAAAGGGTTGCTAGGCAACGCAAAGCCTAGCAGGCTAAAAATATGATCAAATGGAATATGTTTGTTAGGATGGTCTTATTATTTGGGCATTAGAGGGTCATTATATTACCTAACAAAACAGGTTGGCTATGGAGGATAGATGGAGCAGAGCAATTTTTTTGTCACCAGCCATTAGAGAGAAAGATGAAAATTGTGTATTATGGCGTGGTGGAGGGAAATGCATTTTTTTCATTGGATATCCTATGTTTAGCTGGACTGTACACAGGATTACACAGTGAATCAGTGGGACAACATAACCCCCAGTTATTTACAGTGTATCCACAACAGCTGACACCAACAAACTCTTACTTGTTGTCTAAACCATCCAAATCTCACCTTTCTATGGAGCACCTGGTTCCTCATGTGGGGTCCAGAGAGGTGTTGGCAGACAGTTACAGTATCAGAAATCAATGAGTTGAGCACTGACAACTATTACTGCTTAAAGTGAACTTAGCACCAGGTCCTTGTCCCTGGAGCATCCCAATTTGGGATTTCCCACTGCATGAAACCTTGCAGATCACCATCAAAACTCACCATTGAGCTTGGCAACTTAAACCGAACCTTCAGCATCATCCAATGAAAAGCATCAAACATTAAACAGGACTAACATCCTGGCACAGTTGGAAAAGGTAGCGACCATTTTACCTTCCACGACCCTCCTGAGATTACCTACTGTCCATGCTCCCGGGCAGTAGGCAAGCGTGTAGGAAGGGAATCCTGCAACATTTTTTAAATCCCGGGGGAATGGTGATCCCTAGACATTGGAAGAGAGCAGAGACACCCTCCCTGCTGGAATGGTTTGAGGAACTGAATAGCATCATGAGGATGGACGAGTTGGTTGCAGAAGTGGGAAGGGGAGGCTTTTGGACGAGCACGGGCAGCATGGATGGTGTTCAAGAGTTCAGATCAAGGTTTGAAACAGATAATGGGGAGTAGCAGATAGAGGGGGGCCTTTAGCCTCTTCCTCTCTCCCGGGTAGGAGGGGCTTGCATAAGTTGAAAGTGAGTACCAAGTAGAGGGGTGGGTGAGGCTGGGAGTGTTGCCTTTAGGGAGGAAGGCCTACAGGAAGGGGGCAGGTTTGGGTAGGTGGGTATGGGGGGGGGGGTGTGTCTTTCCCCCCCCCCCTTTTCTTTCTCCCTATCTTTTCCTTCCCTCCCCATTTTCTCTCCTTTGTGTCAGATGTTTTGTCTGATGTTCCCCATCTCCTTGGTGTGTATGCGGCATGGGCAGACGTGCAAGAGGTGGACAAATTTGGAAGATAAAAAGATGGTCAGATGGATGGGTAACTGGTATTAAGATGATTTAACAGGTGAACTGGGCAGCCAGGTTTTAACCAGGGGCCGAGGAGGGCTAATATGTGATATATGATGAGTTGGTCACACCATGTCTGCTTTGGTGTTCTAAATGTATATTTTGTTGTATACGCTGTATGGTAATATTTTTCCCTGTTTCTGTATTTGTTATTGTCTGTTATTGCTCTGTATCGGAAAAACTCTCAATAACATAACAATGCACAGTAACAGGAAGCCCAGCAGGACTTACTGTTTGCAAGTGGCCTGCAAGCCCATGAGTAGCCATGTTGTTTTTAAAATGTATCCCAGTAGGCATTAGAAGAATGTAAAATACAATTCTGTGAAACTCACCTGTAGAATTGTTTTTGTATCTATCTAGTCCAGGCCGTCCCAATATCTTCACGATTGGGTGTTCGCCTCTAGAGGGCACTTGACTGCAAGATCAAAGATGTAGCTCCTCCTGGCCCCCTATAAAGGCAGCTGTCCCTCTATCATTCCCCAGTGTTTTAAAAGCAGTACTCAACAAAAGAGGGCAGGCCGGGAGACCTAAGAAACCATGTTACTTCACATAGCTTCAGCTTGTACTCTCTCTAAGCAAAAACTAGAAAAACTAGTGTCCTATGAACAAAAATGGTTGATCACCATAACAGGCATACAGGACATAATGAACACAAGGGCAGGGTGGGACGGCCTGGACTGGATGAATACAAAAACAATTCTACAGGAGAGTTTCACAGAATTGTATTTTTCTCTACCATCCAGTCCAGGCCGTCCCAATATCTTCACGATTGGGACATCCAAAAGCAGTGTCCATATGTGCAGGATCCCCAGTGCGGAACAGCATGTAGTTCATTTCACTACCGTCTGAAGCACCTTTCGGACAAAAACAGCGTCAGCTGAGGCCCTGACATCCACCTTGTAAAACGTTGTAAAAGTATGAACAGAAGACCAAGTTGCGGCTTTACAAACTTGTTCCACCGATGCCTGGTGCTGAAAAGCCCAAGAGGCACCAATGGCTCTGGTAGAATGAGCTGTGATTCGAAAAGGGGGTTCCTTCCCCCTGGCAGAATATGCTTGTACCACCGCCTGTCTGATCCACTTACTGAGAGTGGACTTGGCTGGTGGCAATCCTTTCCTAGAACGCTCTGTTAGGACAAAGAGCAAATCCGATTTCCTGAAGGATTCAGTCGCAGCCAGGTAATACTTTATGGCTCTGACCACATCCAAAGCATGGAGGGTCTGTTCTTTGGAATTAGCCGGTGCTGGACACAAGGAAGGTAAGACAACTTCCTCATTAAAGTGAAAGGGAGAAACAACCTTAGGCAAAATATCAGGTTTAAAGCGAAAGAACCACCTTATCCCTGTGGAACTCAAAGTAGGGTGGTTTCATACAAAGCGCGGCCAGCTTTGATACACAACACGCCGAGGTGATCGCCACCAGAAAGACCACTTTGAGAGTCAACATAGACAATGCAGCACCACTCAATGACTCGAAGGGGGAGCCCTGGAGAGCAGATAGTACTAAATTCAAGTCCCACACCGGTAATACTGACTTACGCGGTGGCCGGACATGGGTAACTCCCTGGAAAAAAGTCTTGATCAACCTATGGTTGGTAATGGATCTCTGGAAAAAAAAATGGCTAAAGCAGAGACCTGACCCTTGAGGGTGCTCAGCTGAAGACCCAAGTCTAAGCCGTGTTGTAAAAACTCCAGAATCCTAGAAATAGCAAATTTTCGGCAAGGAAGGCTTTTGGCCTCGCACCAAGCGATATAGGCCCGCCAAACTCTGTAGTATATCATGGAAGAAGACTTCTTCCATGCCTGAATCATTGTATGCACAACCGTGGCCGATAACCCTTTCTCTGTCAGGATTGAGGTTTCAATAGCCAGGCCGTCAAAGCCAGCGCCTGTAAATTGGGGTGCCACAGCGACCCCTGTGTGAGAAGCCCTGGGTTGTCGGGCATGATGTAGTGATCTATTGACATCTGGACTATGTCTGCAAACCAACCCCTTCTCGGCCAGCGAGGGGCCACCAGGATGGTTGGTACCCCTTCCTGGGCTATTTTGCGCAGCACTCTGCCCAGGAGCGGAAATGGAGGGAATGCATACAGAAATTTGAACTCCGTCCAAGGAATCACCAGAGCGTCTGTTGCAATGGCCAGAGGATCCCTTGAGAGGGAGACAAAACTTGGAAGCTTGTGATTGTGTCCACACAAAAGGTCCACACAGAGCCTGAAAGATCTCGCTGCTGAGGGACCATTCCCCCTGCCGAGATGCAGGGAACATTCTCCTCTGCCCAAGTCAGAATCTGGGTTACCTCCTTGAGGGATCTCTTGCTCCGAGTCCCGCCCTGGTGGTTGATGTAGGCCACAGCAGTTTGATTGTCCGAGCGAACCTGGATCGCACGGCCTCTTAAATGGGGAGTTCTCCTGCAGACCCCACTGACCCTGGATCTTCTGGGTCTGCCAAACACCTCCCAGCCTGTCAAACTGGCATCCGTGGTAACTATTTGCCAATGGGGAGTCAGAAAGGACTTGCCCACCAGCAGGTTCCGGGAGTCCAACCACCACAAGAGGGACTGCCTGGCCAGGGGGGACAGCGAAAAGGCTTGTTCCAGAGATTCCTGCATCCGATTCCAGCCGGTCAGCAGGTTCAATTGTAGAGGTCTCATGTGAAATTGGGCGAAGGGTACTGCTTCGAAGCATGACACCATTAGGCCCACCAATCTCATCCCCAGACGTACAGACAGCTGCTGACAAGACAGCAAGGCCTGCACTTGTGTCTGGAGACCCAAAACCTTCTGCTGTGGCAGGAAGGCCTTGACCTGAGCGGTGTCTATCGTCATTCCCAGGAAGGATCTCACTGTTGAGGGAGTGAAACGACTTGGGGTAATTGCTTACCCAACCGAAGGCTTCCAGGGTTGACAACACCGTCCGAGTATCGCTCTCGGCCTGCTTAAGGGACCGGGCCAAAATCAGCAAATTGTACAGATAGGGTAACACACGAATACCCTGACTCCTCAGGATAGCCACGATGCCCGCCAGCACCTTGGTGAACACACGGGGGGCTGAGGATATCCCGAATGGAAGAGCTACAAACTGGTAATGTTGGTCCTCCAGCGCAAACGTCAGGAACTTCTGATGTCCCTGGAAAATCGGGATGTGCAGATAAGCGTCCCTGATGTCCACTGTAGTCATGAAGTCGCCGGGCAGAAGCGATCTCACCGCCGACCGCAACGTTTCCATGCGGAAATGTCTGACTCTTACAAACCTGTTGAGACCCTTCAGGTCCAAGATCGGCCGTAGCGTTCCATCCTTCTTGGGAACAGTGAACAGGTTGGAGTAAAATCCCTGACCCTGTTCCTACCGGGTACAGGAAGATCACACCTATCCACAGGAGGTGTTGAACAGCCGTTCTCAAAGCTTGAGCTTTTAGCGGGTTTCGAGATATCCTTGAAAGGAGGAATCTTGAGGGTGGCCTGGCTGCCAGCTCTATCTTGTAACCGGAGGACACTACCTCCTGAATCCACCGATCCGAGACGTGCCACCTCCAGATCTGAGCAAACAGAAACCGTCCCCCCACCCGGACGGGTGAGGGCGCCCCCTCATGCCTGAGAGGGCTTGGCAGGGGGTTTGGACTTCGCTCCCCATGAGGGGTTGGGTCGGCTGCGGGACCTACCTCTGCCCCAGGTATCTCTGCGGCCACCTGGAAATGAAGATCCTCTTCCTCCTCGAAAGGAACGAAAGGAAGAGGGGTTCCGAAAGGGCCAAGCAGGCTTCCTTCTCTGAGGGAGTCTACCATCCTTGACCAAAAGGTTCAGACGCTCCCCATACAGCCGACTTCCCACAAAAGGTAGACTTGTGAGGGACTTCTTGGCAGCCGCATCAGCCGCCCACTGCTTCAGCCAGAGCGAGCGGCGTAGAGCAACCAGCAAGGCCGAAATTCTGGCGCCAAGGCTGACTACATCATCCATGGCAGTAACAACAAAGCCAATGAAATCTAAGCAAGCCTTGAGTTCCTTATACTCCACAGCCCGCTTGCGAGCCTTAGCTTTAGCCACAAGGTATCTCACCTTTCTCCTGTTGGCTAGGGAGACGATAGCCGAGGCAAACGCTGGGCCAAAGAGGGCACCAGCAAAGGTGAACGCATGGCAGACCAGCTGATCTATGCTCTTGTCTGCAGGATCACGTAAGGAAGCATTGTCAGGCGACAGCATTAACAGTGGTATTGGACAAGCCTGACATGGGAGGATCCACCTCTGGAGGGTGACACTATAACCGAACCAATTCAGCAGGAAAGGGGTACCGCCTATTTAGGCCCTTAGGGACCGACAGTAACTTGTTGGGCCTTTCCCATTCCTTAAGGATCATTTTAGAAATGAGGCTGCTCCTGGAAGACCCGCCTTTGCCTCTCACGCCGAAATAAATCACCCTGCTTCCTTTTAGCCGCTCTCGGAGGGACAATGTGTAGGGTATCAAACACGGAAGAGAGCAAACTCTCCGTATCATCCGGGAGACAAGAATCCTCATCCGAGGAGGAACCAGAGATACTGTCATCGCCAGCGGAATATTCCACCGTGGAGCTGGAATCATTTGGCAACTCAACTTCCTCCGCAGAACCCAAGCAATCAAAAAGATAGTCATCCGAGTAAATCGGCTCCAGATGCCGCTTCTTACTCAAGGCCTTCTTAGGGACTGTCAACGAGATCTGCTTCTCGAGACTAGCCAGCCTATGCGCAAAATCAGTATGAGACCCCTTGCTGGCTCCCCCTTCTCTAGGGGCCGACAGCAGTGGAGGGTCCGGAGAGGCCAATGGTAATACAGTGCTAGGGTCAGGGGCGACCGCGCGCTCATGGTCCAAAACAATGCCTCTGGTGCAAGTGGGACAAACAGTGCTGAATCTGCCCAGAGGATTCCTTCTGTACAAGGGGCAGAGCCTGTCCTGCCCAAATGGGGCCCCCAGCTCACTATCCCTCTCCATTATGGTGATTAGAATAGTAAAAATTCAATAAGGCTACTAGACGCTAACGGCCTAAGCCTATAATCGATCCCTCTTATTAAAAAGGGGGACCGGGAGAAACCACAACCCTCAACCTTAGCCTACGAACTAACAAAAAAGAGAAAAAGAGAGACCCATGTCAGCCTTAGCATAAATACAATGGCAGAAGCAACAGCAATCAAAAGAGGGACTCACGACACCGACAGGAGGGATCACCAGCGACCGCAGCAGGAAGGCTGGGCCCCGCCCCCTACCGCCGCACGTCATGAGAAGAACGCCGCCTCCTACAGAACTGTCATGGCGGCGGCCCCCGTCAGGGAGGGCCGCCACATGGTACAGGCGCGGCCACGCTCCCCCCCTCCGTCTATACTCGGAAACGCCGCACACGCTGGTGCGGAGAAGCCCGCGGGGCGCGACTGCAGAGAGGCGCGTGTTCCGGGCACCCGACGGGGGAGTGCAGGGAGGTGACTACTGTGCTCCTCACTGACAGGCAAAGTCACACCAAAGCAGCGTACACATACACAACAATAACGCTTGTGGACAATGAGGGACACATACAAAAAAATATAAACCTAGTGGTTCCCCCTCAGGCTCACCATAAGCCTGTGGCCGGCTACCTTTTAGAAATAAGGTCTGCTCTGCTGCCAAAATCTGAGAGAGTGCCAACGATCTTATGCAGCCAGACTGCAAGATGAACAGGGGAATGATAGAGGGACAGCTGCTTGTGTGGGGGGCCGTGAGGAGCTACATCTTTGATCTTGCAGTCAAACGCCCCCCTAGGGGCGAACACCCGATCGTGAGGATATTGGGAGGCCTGGACTGGATGTAGGGAAAATTGGGCTTTAAAATCTCTTACAGGGGTATTCCAGGCAAAGGCTGACTCTGACAGCCAGCACGTGGAGAACCTAATTTATCCATTTAAACATATAAGAAACTGAAAAAAAAAATCAGAAAAAGGTTGTGTGGGCTTTTTTATGCTTTGGGGTGCATCTCCCTTTAGGGACATCCAAACTTGTGTGAATGCCTCACTGTGTGAAACGCCCAAATTCGCCACATACTCCACCTAGATGGCATGGTACTTGTGAGGGCCTTCGGGGGCAGGAGCTGGGATGCAACGTGAGGCTGCAGCACAGAGTTTTTTTTTCCATGCTGCTGCACCCCGCTCATTATGTTCGGTGGGCACGACAAAGGCACAAGGCTGAAATGTTCCCAGAGGAACACGCATGTGACACGGAATCAAGGTGAGGCACATCTGAGGAGTTTCACACTGCAGGGTATCCCAAATCACTAATGCACCCAGCTGTAGACGGCTTTTTTACCTTGGGACATACAGAGCAGACAGACCCACAAACATTCTGCAGTGTCAGTAAAAAAGACCAACTAAAACACAAATGTCAGGATAAAATACTTGTTTGAAATAAAAACACTATACAAATACAAAGTAGGTGCAACAAGATAACTTACATAATAGGTTAAATTTCTTCATTCATTGTTCGAGAAGCTTTACAGGGCTTGTGGCGTAAAACACATTAAAAAAGTCACTGGCTAGTCAGCTCACATTATTGTTTAGCATGTCCCCAGTTTTCCCCAAGAGTTCTGCTTTCATGAAGAAGTTGTAAAACTAGCCTAAAAGTGGACCAACACCCTCCCATGATCGGCCCGGGAATCTATAAGATTCCCGGACTGATCAGCTCCCTGACTGCGGGGTACCCCGATCGGGGGTGCCCCGCTGTGTGAAACCCCCCAGAAACCCCTAAATCCCTACCTGCTCCTCGATCCAGCGGCGCCCACCGCCGCCTCCCGCGCGTCCCTCTCGCAGGAAGCGCACCAGCGCCGGTCGTTTGTGAATGGCCGGCACGGGCGCGCGCCCTGTAAGAGGGACGCACGGGAGGCGGGCGCACTCTCTTGTCCGTCGCTGCCTCCCGCTTGTCTGCCGGCGGGGATTGGCTGCAGCGGTCACGTGGGAGCGGGGAGAGGTGAGTTTTTGGGGCTTTCTGGGGGGTTGATTGCTGTTGCTTCTGGTCCACTTTAAAGCAGGCCCACACCTGTTATCCACAGGATGTGCACAATACCATCTGCAACACCCCAAAATTCTTACCTGAAACTTGGGTCAAAATGCGGTCCTCTGACTGACCGCCGATGGTCACGTGTGCCATCTTTCCCTTCCATCAGTCAAGGCCCACCCATGGGACTGCCAGCAGCCAATCAGAGGACCCCATTTTGGCCAAAAATTGAGGTTCAGGTAAGAATTTTGGGTGGGGAGGTCCAGCAATCTGGATGCACCCCCAAGCCTATCACTATGAGGCCCCGTACCCATTCGAGAATGGGTGTGGGACTGCTTTAAAGAGGAGCTCCACTCTGGAATTTCATTCTCCTGGATATTGTTCCTCTCAGACGGGGCATCATGATTTGGGATGCCCCACTATGTGTACCCCCCCCCCCAAATTCACCGTTAAAACTCGCCTTCTTGAAGTGCTCAGGGCACATGCAAGTTCAAAACCAATCGTGGCAGGCTCCAGCAGGCTTAGTGCCTAAGCAAGCCAAAATAAGCCACATGCCTGTTCAGTTTCTAGCTGTGGCCGGGCCATCCATTCAGAATAGTCTGGTGCGGGTAAGCACACAGCTAGAGGTGACAAGAGGTGTGGCTGTGGCGCAGACACACACTAAGGGCTCTGGGAGCAGGTAAGTGGAACAGGCAAGGGGAAGGGGGGGATGATTGCTCCAAGCAGTGGGACTCTGGAGTTTCTCTTTAATTATTCACATCACTTCAGCAGAACTACAGCAATGCACTACTGCAGCCGACCAGCTCGCCAGGAAACAATAAGAAAACAAATGCGACTAGCACACTCTATAGAGCGGAAGCCATCCTCCACTGTAACAGACTATGTGTCATAAATGCACTACAAATACACAGTTTTTATGTTACTACATTACCAAATATCAGGGAAGTTTCTAGGCAAATTTCTTACCTATGGTCCCACTGCTGTTCCATATGTGTCACCCTGAGCCCCTTTCTCAGCAGCAGACAGGTGCCACTATAGTGTACAGGATGCTGGCCCAGCCAATCACCACCACTGTTCAACCATTGATCACAGGCAACTAAAGGACATAACACAGACCCACTACACAGATTGCTGGAAGCCATAATTCTAAACCGCTTCAGATTCCAGCAACAGGAAGAGGGCACATTGTCCTCATCGTTACACAGGCTGCAAATAGCTGAACAGAGGCATGATGGTTCATGCAGTATAGGCCTGAGGCTTGTAAACATTGAATAACAATTATATTTACACTTTGTCTAGAGAGACAACGGAATGATTCTCAGCCTGCAATCTTCAAGAGAATGTTGCTGCTGAGGCAAGATTGTGTAGGTGTAGCCCCAGGCAGAAAGGAAAGTTCTGGAAGATTGCAGTGATCCCTGTGACTCTGAGGGGTGTCTTCTTAAACAAAGCGCATGTGATGTACAGGTGTCTTCTGATAGGGCTGTGTGGTTCGTTTCAGACAGCTGTGTGGACTGGAGTGGCGGAATGTGAAGGGGAGGATCCTCTGTCTGAGGAGGACGACACAGATCTTGTGGTGGCTTCACGCTGTAGTTCCTCCACCCTCTTCTGAAGCTCTGCTCTGATAGCCAAGAGATCCTTCAGGTTCTGATGAATTGGCATCTAGAAAAAAAAAAAAAGCATAAACATAGATCAGTTCCCTGGACACAGTATAAGTTGGAATTATCAGAAATGCCAAATCGTCTTGGCAGCAGGGGGAACATCAGTGGCAGAGGAGGTACTGACCAAACACATGAATTCTGTGGGGTATTCAAGTCAAACATTAGAAGACAACCACCTTTTTCCAAGCATGATATTGATCATAGCAACCACAATCCAATGCATATTACCATTACCATTTCTGTGTAATATCCACAATATAATAGAATTATTACTTTATGGGGCCCTGCAGAAAGTGAAGCAGGACAAATAACATTTGCTGTCTAAATAGAATGTGGTGACCCAATGTATTGCCCCTAGCCTGGTACCTTCCTAACAGTCTGAGTGTCGTATATAATAAGTTGCTCTGTTCCATCTTTCCAATGCCACAGCTGAAGTGTGCAGACTCTCCTAGAGCTCTGGCAGGGCCACATCTGAAATACTATGTGCAGTTCTGGAAACCTCTCCTACAAGAATACATTATACAAATACAGACATGATGGAAGGACTTAAAGCAAAACAAAACTTGAGGGTCGGCCCTGGGATCTTAAAGTTAGGTTCATAAATATTTGAAAAGAGACAACATTTTTCTAATTTTGGTTTTGTACATTACCACAATGATTTTTGAACAAAATAATTCAGATGCAGTTGAAGTTCAGATTCATTCAGTGGGTTGAACAAAATGATTGCATAAAACGTGAGGAACCTAAGCATTTTTATACACAATCCCTTCATTTCAGGGGTTCAAAGGTAATTGGACAAAGTCAATAATTGCAAATAAAATGTTAATTTCTAATACTTGGTTGAAACTCCTTTGTTGACAATGACTGCCCGAAGCCTTGAACTTCTAGATATCAAACAATGCTGTGTTTCCTCCCTTTAACGTTCTATCAGGTCTTTAGTGCAGCGGTTTTCAGTTGCGGTTTGTTTGTGGGTCGTTCGGTCTGAAGTTTAGTCTTTAAAAAGTGAAAAGAGGCTCAACTGGGTTGAGATCAGGTGACTTGACGTGGCTTGGCCATTCAGGAATATTCCACTTCTATTCTTTAATGAACTCCTGAGTAGCTTTGGCTTTATGTTTTGGGTCATTGTACATCTGTGTTACGAAACGCCGACCAATCAGTTTGGCTTGAGCACACAGTATCCAGTGTCTGAAGTAAACACTAGTGACCCAGTGCCACTGGCAGCCATGCATGCCCAAGCAATCACAGTGCCGCCATATTTTACAGAGGATGTGCTAGGCTTTGGATCATGAGCTGGACCACGCCGTCGCCATACTTTCCATCATTTCGATAGGAGGTTGATCTTGGTTTCATCTGTCCAAAGAATGTTCTTCCAGAACTTTGCTGGCTTTTTATTTATTTTTTTTTTTTTAGCAAATCTGGCCTTTTTATTCTTGAGGCTTACGAGTGCACTGTGCAGTGACCCCTCTGTCTTTACTTCTATGCAGTCCTCACCTGTTGTTCACGTGGTTGGTTGTTGTTAAGGGGATTCTGTTCACCATGGCAGTTATTCTGCGAACATCCACCAATGTTGTCTTCCATGGGCGTCCAGGTGTTTGCATTGATGAGTGCACCAGTGCTTTCTACCTTTCTCAGGATGTACCAAACTGTAGATTTTGACACTCCTAATATTGTGCCGGGTGCCCCGGGGGAGTGGACCAAAACCCAGGATAGTCAAAATCCTGGGTTTTGGTCCACTTTAAAGATGGCTTGTTCCACCTGCATGGAGAGTTCGTTTGACCGCATGTTTTCTTCACCACAAAATCTTCCAAATTTAAGCACCACAACTCAATATATTCCAGGGCTTTTATCTGTTTAACTGAGAATGACATAATGAAAGAATTGCTACCTCCTGCCCATAAGCAGCCTTTGAATCAATTGTCCAATTACTTTTGGTCCCTTTAAAACAGAGTAGTACATGTTAAGGAGCTGGAACTCCTAAACCCCTCATCCAGTCCTCTTCCAATGTTAAAACTCTCAAATGAAAGCTGAACGTCTTGACCGTATGTCCATATTCATTATATAACTTATATAACTTGAATATGTTTCAGTAAATGGGTAAAAAAATATTTCTGGTTTAAAGTATGTATAAATGTACCAAAACTTGGATTACACAAAGATATCCTACTACACACTGACAAACAAAAATCCCAGGATAAAAAGCCACAACGTTGTTTAAGATAAAGAAATTGGCCCACTCACACCCTCCAATCATTCATATTGCTGGCTCAAATTCATAGGGACTGCAAAAAGCAACTAGCAGCATCAGCAGAGATGAATCCTTACTCCAAAAGGGAACTTACATGTTCACCTCTATTGGAAAGTTCAATACTTAGCATTAAGCTGCCTATGACAGGTGCTCACCCGGGAAGTAATCAAAGGTAACAGCAGTGTTGCAGAGAGACATTCAAACCTCACATTGATCTGAAAGCCATGGGAGTCTTGTGTTTGAGTTCACTGTAAGTACTGAGCGGAGTTATCCAGCCAGACAGTCACGCAGCAGTCACCAACACAACAGCGCCACCAACACCCACGCTGATAGACGACGGCCCTCCAAACAGCCACTGTTCACTCTGCTCCAAAGGCCCCAAGTAAAAATTCTTATTCACCTGAGGAGCCTCCTGCACAGAGGTGCTATCCAATTAGGAACAGAGACAGCAAGGCTTCTATCACTCCATACAATCTCACCTCAGCTGATAAACATTAAACCGGACCAACAGCCTGGCACAGTTGGAAAAGAAAGGTAGCAGCCATTTTGGAGCTTCCTCTCCCAACTGACAAACGAAAATGCACAGTAACAGGAAGCCCAGCATGACTTCCTGTTTGCAGGTGGCCTGCAAGCCCATGATTGGCCATCTTGTTTTTAAAATGTATCCCAGTAGGCGTTAAAAAGGTAAATTTTTTTTTATTTTCAACAATCTAAATTGCCCTAGAGAGGGATGCTTATGAGGACTGTTTGTTGTGTGGTCGGATTTAATTTATTTTTGACTGTTGGTCTGCTTTAGCACAATGGCCATAAACAGAACCCAGTTGAGCAGATCCCAAGTGTAAAGAGACCTGCCAAAAATACAATTCTGCGAAATACTCACCTGTAGAATTGATATTATTTGTATACAGTACGTCCTGCTCCAGATATAGTACTTACACTTGGGTTATCCTCCGCCAGATGGCGCTGCACTGCAGAGACATGCAAAACAGGCTCCTCCCGGCCCCTCAAATACCCGGGGACCTCCCACAAATCCCCAGAATTGAAAAGCAGTGAACTAGAAGCCGGGAGAATTAACCACCAAAACTGGTAACTATAACAATGGTAACAATCACCATACAGGGGATCCAGAAAAAATGCAAAAACCAGGGTGGGGTGGAGCAGGACGTACTGTATACAAATAATATCCATTCTACAGGTGAGTATTTCACAGAATTGTTCATTATTCTTAGTATACAGTACGTCCTGCTCCAGATATAGTACTTACACTTGGGACATCCAATAGCAGTGTCCATAAGTAGGGTGGGATCCCCAACAAAAAAGGCAACAGCAGACAGTTAAAACCACTGTCACCTGCATAACCATGCGGCCAAGACAGCATGAGCTGAGGCCCTAACATCAACCTTGTAAAACATTGAAAAGGTATGAACAGAAGACCAAATAGCGGCCTAGCAAACCAGTTCAACAGAAGCCTGGTGCTGAAAAGCCCAAGAGGGACCAAAGGCACGAGTAGAATAAGAAGCAAAGCGAAAAGGAAGATTCTTCCCCTTGTTGGAATAGGCCTGAATACCAGCCTGACGAATCCAAACGCTAACAGTAGACTTGGCAGAAGCCAAAAAGCCTTTCCTAGGACCAGAAAGGAACCATCCCATTCAAGTAATGACCAGGCCAAAGCCGCCCAACTCCCCGAGAGCAGACGAGATCGAGCACATTCAGGATGGAGTGACCATAGGCCCAAAGGAACATCAATTCTCCTCAAGGACACAGTGACTACCAAAGAAAAACTTCCAACACCTGTTCAAGGAATGCAGAACCCTTTCCTCAGCGTTGCTAGGAATAAGGCACAGAAGGAAGAACAGTATCTTGAATCAATGAACATAAGACACCACCTTAAGCAGAGAGTCCGGCTTCAGGCGGAACACCACCTTTTCCTGGTGTATCTCAAAGAATGGGGGCTAGGTAGACAGAGCCACCCGCCAAACACACGTCTGACCGAAGTAACAGCCACCAGAAGGACAACCTTGAGGGTAAAAGCAGCCAGACAGCATCCTGAATAGGACCAAAGGGAAAAACCCCGCAAGGCAGACAGAATCAAATTCAAATCCCAGCAGGGACCATAGGATTACATGGGGGACGCACATGAGTACCCCCTGAAAGAAGTCTTAACCAAGGAAGACTGAACAAAGGACTTCTAAGGCAAGGCGGACAGGGCAGAACCTGACCCATCAGAGCACTGAGTTGGAGAACCAACTCATGCTGTAATAACTCTAGAACCCTGGGAACCGAGAACGCCCAACAGGGAAGAGACCTAGACTCGCACCTGTCAATATGGGTATGCCATACCCTATAACAGATGAAAGAAGAAGAAGCAGCTTGCTCCTAGTCTTCACCGAGACAGATAAGCCTGTCTCCATCAAGATGGATGTTTCAGCAGTCAGGCCATCTAGGCCAGAGTCTGTAGATTGGGGTGACGTAAAGGGGCCCTGAGTGAACAGAGCTGGCACTCCTGGCAGAACGTACAGAACTACTGCCCTCGTTACCACGTCTGCAAACCACACTCTACTAGGGCACCCGGGGCCACCAGAAACACTGGTCCCCCTTCCAGGGCAATCTTGCACAGAACCCTGCCAGCAGGGGGAATGGAGAAAAGACATACAGAACAGAACGTCCAGCCATGACGTTACTAAGGCATCCTGATCACGGCCAGAGAATCCTGGGACAGGGAAACTAGGGCCGAGAGCTTGTGATAGTGACGGGGCAAGCAGATCCAGAACTGGTTGGACCCCATAGTGACACAGGGATTAGCACATCCTGTCGCAGAGGGACCCCCACCGGAGTGAATACCACTGATATGCAGGGGGCATTGTCCTCCACCCAGATTAGGATCAAAGACACTTCCTGGAGGACCCTCCTGCTCCAAGTCCCTCCCAATTATTAATGTAGGCCACTGTCGTCAGACAGACCGAGCGCCCCCGAACAGGTGGGCCCTGAAGAGGAGTAGTCAAGCGAGATAGAGCCAACCTAAACGCTCACCGATTAAAACATCTATAGGTGTATGGACCTTCTAAGGGCCCCACCTCCCCCAGAACCGCAGGGAGATTCAAAAGAAAAAACCCGCCCCTTCAACCTGACAGATTGGCATCCATCGTGACCGTCTCCAGGACGGGGCAAGAAGGGAATTGCCCCCAGACAGGTTCCTTAAGTTCATCCACTCTAAGAGGGACCTCCTTACCAGGGGGGAAGGCACACAGACCCTGCTCCAGGGATGCTGGATCCCTGTCCTGTGCTAACAATAGAAGTCGCAGAAGGGGCCAAGGGAAACTGAGCATAAGGGACCTCTTCTGAGCAGGCCACCAACGGGCCCACCCTCTGCATCCCTGCCTGGTGAAGGGACTGGGACAGCAATGAGGGACCGAGCCCATGCAACCACATAGTCCGCTTTGTTGCTGAGGAAGGAAGATTCTAATCTGAATCGAATCCAGAGTCATTCCTATGAATGGAGATACCAATCAAGGGGACAATGAGGACTTGGGGTGATTGATCACCCATCCAATGACTCCCAATGGACACCACCAGCCGAGTGTCCAACTTAGCCTGACGTAGAGACTAGGAAGTGAAAAAGGACGTCCAGGTAGGTCATCGCGTGGACGCCCCTTGGTCTCATCAGAGACAACACTCCCGACAGCACCTTGGTGAGCACTCTGGGAGCTGAAGAGAGGCCAGATAACAAGGCCACAAATTAGCAGTGTTGGGCTTCCAACACGAACCGGAAGAGTCTCGATGTCCAAAGACACAGTGATGTGAACAAGGCATCTTAGAGCTCCACAGACGGCAAGAAGCCCCCTGGACGCAAGGCGCTGATGGCCCATCTCAGAGTTTCCATACAGAAACTGCCTGCAGTTGGATGATCACCGAGAACCTGTGAATCCAGAAGGGCCCAGACTGACCCATCCTTTTGGGGGACTGTGGAAGATTGGTGTAACGGCCCCTGCCTCTGCCTGTTAAAGGCAACCTGCAAGTGACCCTCAGACCCCGCAGGTCCTGCATGGCCTGAGCCAGCACCGGAACAGCGGCAGGGACCAGGAGTACCCGGGACCTAATAATCTTGGGGAAGGCCGCGCAGCAAACTCTATCTTGTATGCGGAGGACACTACCTCCTGAATCCACCATTATGAGGCGTAATGCCTCCTGACAAGAGCCACAGCCATCCCCTCACCCAGACGGGCGAGGGCGCCCCATCATGCTTGAGGGGGATTGGTGGAAGATTTAGGCTTAGCCCCGGAGGGGCCAGAGCATTGTCTGCTGCTCCCGGGGCAGGGGCCTGCGCGAGCCCCAACGAAGGACACCCCTGGTTCTTGTTTAACACTATGGTAGGGAGGAGGAGGGGTGCCCCTGGCCGAGACGGCCGCCTGCGTAGGGGTGACCTACTCTTTTTTCCAAACAGGTCTAGACGGGCCCCAAACAAGCGTAGCCCTCTAAAGGGAAGCCCGGTAAGAGTCTTTTTGGTAGCATCATCAGCACCCCACTGTCGCAGCCAGGCCAAGCGACGTATAGCCACCGTAAGGGCAGAAGTTCTTGCACACATTCTAATGGTGTCATCCAACGCTAATAGAATAAATTTTACAAACACATCGCGGCTGGAGAGTGCATTAAGCACATCCCAGGGGAAATCCTCAGAGTGATGATCAATCATCTTTCTGATGAGGGTTTTAGCGGCCACTGCAGTAATAGCCGCGGCACAGACCGGGCGCAAGGCCGTCCCTGCACAAGAAAAGGCGTGGGAGGCCAGCAGATCAATGCGCCGGTCCTCAGCATCCCGAAGGGTATTATAAGCAGGGGCTGCAATAAAGGGGGAGTTAGGAACCCCTATGATCGGAGCATCCACCACGGGGGGGGGGGGGGGGGGATGACCAGCAATTAACCACCTCAGGGGGAAAAGGGTATTTCCTATCCCAGTCCCCTGGGACCCCTGGAAGTTTACTGGGGCATTCCCATTCCTTGAGCACAAGAGCATGGAAATGTGCCTGCTCTAGGAATTCCAAACGTGGTGTCGCTGTATGGAAACGCTCCCCTCTCAGCTTGGGAGCCTCACCAGGGAGAGAGATAGACAGGACCTTAAAGACCTTAATCAACAAATCGTCAGTGTCACACTGGGCCCAGTATTCAGGCCCAGAATCGTCATGACTCCTTGGCCTCTCATCAGATGAGCCAGAGAATAGCTCTCCTTCATCAGAAGGGGAATAGTCACACGGAGCAGTAAACTCCTCAGTTCCCATAGGAAAAACAGTCACATGAGGCGTCAAGTGCCGCTTCTTACCAGGGCCCTTGCGCTCTGACAACCTCACAATAATCTGTTCAGCCGTAGGCAGTCTGGAAGACCCAACAGGCTGCAAATCCCCACTTGTATGCGACTCAGCAGGAGTGAGATTTAAGCATGGGGAAATAGGTGAATTGAAACGAGGTGCAGCCACTGGCAAGCCTGATTGCAGGGCCAGTGCTTGCTCGGCACAGGGTCCGCAGACCCGTGCCCTATCAGCATGGGGTTGTCCACACGCTATACACAGCCAGTCTTGTCCCAGAGGGACCCCGGTCACATAATTCTGAGATGCCTCCATATGGTGATTATTTAGGCACAATATGCCAGTAGGGATTTATGCTATAGGCCACCCTGGATGCCCCAAAGACCCGCTAGGGAAGTGGGAGAATTTTACAAGGCCCGCTAAAAATTACACCGGGCCGGGAGAAGCCAATGGTGTTCAGCAGTCTGAAAGACACAATGAGAATAAGGGGTGTCAGAACCATGCGCAGTAAGCAAGAAGTATGAAAATCGCCCGCGAGGGCACTTACAGACCAAAGGAGGAGGGGGACCGTTACCACGCGCGACTACCATCAAAATGGCGCCAAGCGAACCTCGAAGGGCGGGCCAGAGCGGCCCGTGACGCGGAGCGCACCAAGCCAGGTCCCCGCCCCCTCGAAGAGCGCGAAAACTCTAAGACAGTAGTCAACTTGTCATGAGGAGTGAAGTGTATGACACACTTAGAATAGATGATTTGCCAATGAAGACGCCGCAGCGTCTGAGGCGAGGCCGCCGCCCGGCGCAGCACATCCAATGAAGGATAGAGACGCGCGCGGCGGCGGCAGAAACACAATAAAAATGCAAATCTGCGCGTCGTCTGACACCAAGTATACAAGTCAAGGGACAATACTAAGGCCATAAGCGTGTAATCACAATACACTGAGACCACCACACCCCCCCCCCTTTCTTTCCCCCCGTAGAACGAGGGAGGATGGCTACCTTTTGTACAGGGCCCACCGCTACACGGGGCATGGGCAATAATGCGGGAGGGGCATCCCCTAGAGGCTCACCATCAGCCTAAACCACCTACCCTTTGGTGGGGGACTGCGGTGGAGCATGGCTCCGTAAGCACACATGGTGCTGCCTACCTTCACCCGACCAGCGCAGCCCAGGCTGGGAGGCACATCACAGGGAGGACGGGTGGGAATAGTCCAACAGGGCAGCAGGCTTTAATAGCCCCGCTCACCTGCGAGAGAGTGATACTTCATGTCTTCGCAGTCAGCACTGCAGAGAAATCTGGGGATTTGTGGGAGGTCCCCGGGTATTTGAAGGCCCGGGAGGAGCCTGTTTTGCATGTCTCTGCAGTGCAGTGTCATCTGGCGGAGGATAACCCAAGTGTAAGTACTATATCTGGAGCAGGATGCACTGTATACTAAGAATATACACAACACAGCCCACTATCAGACTGACAATGCAGATTCAAGGCATATAGCAAGATTCCAGGCCCATATCTCAAGCACATATGAGGCGCATAAGTGAACCTAACACATGAGGCTCAGCGAAATTTCTTTACTTTTAAGTTCTAATTATTTATTACCCCCCTTCCCTTCCTTTGAAAGGCAGTCATACCCAACTCAAAGCAGACCTAAACTGCATGATACATGTACAGTAACCCCAGGGGGCATTCCAGGCACCAAAAGCCCATAAGATAGAAAGACACATACGAAGTAGGATATGTTTGTGTAATCAAAGTTTTTGTACATTTCAAGCCTTGGTCATAATAACCTGTTGGTCGGTGATCAGTTCTGATATTAAGGACAGTGCTTGTTTTGACCCCGATTCCCTCTTTTTTTTTTAATAGTTTTGTTCCAAATATGTATGGACCTAACTGTGTTCCAAATATGTATAGACCTAACTGTATTTTTCTAAGTGTAGACATACATTGTGAATACAACAAAACCTCTTTACACAATAAAACCCAACTTTTTCTACCCTCTTCAGTGACTCTACACTCTAGTGACATAAAGCTCAATTTTATGCTCCATTTTTCTTTCCTACCATACTAACCGTTGTGTGTCACCATACCCCTTCCACAAAAAAAACGTAGTAATTACAGATGCATGCAAATAAATAAAAAACAGAAATACTATGGCCTTGATTTACAAAGAGTTGAAAAAAACGCTCATGGTAGTAAAAAATTAAATTCATGAGAAAAAAGCCTGAGAATTTCCCTGTTAGTGAATCACCAGATAGGAAAACAATGAAAGTCAATTGCACTTTTTTACTCTTGAAAAAGGTATTGAACTTTTTACCTGTAGTAAAAAGTGCCATTGACTTCCATTGTATTTCTATCTGGTGATTCGATAACAGTGACATTATCAGGCTTTATCTTCTCAGGAATTGAATTTTTTACTACCATGAGAGTTTTTTTCAACTCTCTGTGAATCAAGGCCTATGTATCAGAAGGTTTATATAACTGCTGATAGTAATTTTAGTAATGAAAAGGCAGGTTACTGTCACCACATGATTATTGCCCCATCCAGAGAGAGCTTTATAAATTATTCTGCATCCTCCCTCCCAAGCTGTCTCTGCATTAAACTGGCTTTAAAGTGGACCAACACCCAGGGGTGATCGTCCCGGGAATCTATAAGATTCCCGGGCCGATCACCTCCCTCACCGCGGGACATCCGAGAACGGGATGTCCCGCGGTGAGGGACCCCCCCCCAAAAAAACCCACCTGATCGGCGGCGGCAGCGGGCGCCGCCACCTCCCGCGCGCCCCTCTAGGTGTGCGCGCGCCGGCAGTTTGTGAATGGCCGGCGCGGGCCCGCGCACTGTCAAAGGGGCGCGCGGGAGACGGCGGCGGACGCGCTGTCTTGTCCGCAGCTGTCACCCGCTTGTCCGTGGCTACGTGGGAGCGTGGTGAGGTGAGTTTTGGGGGGTTTCTGGGGGGTTTTACACAGCTACCTAATCGGGGTGCCCCCCTGAAGTGGACCAAAACCCAGGATAGTCAAAATCCTGGGTGTTGGTCCACTTTAAAGTGGCTGGGCATGGCTTATTTGCAGTTGTATGACATCGGATGCTGTATTACTCCTGCATCTCTTGGCACCAAACAGCAGAATAAGAGAATGCAAAGTATTTAGCACTGTAATCATGCTGGGGACATGCAAACTGGGTTTATGGGGGGTGCAGTATTTTCTCCTGTAACAGTCCTCAGGGGTGGATAGAGCATCAACAACAGAATTTTATTCTGCCCTAAGAAACTAGTTGCACAGTCAAGGAGAACAAAGCTCACATTTCCCTCTAATTCAAAAGGGATCAAAGTGAATGTACAAGGATTTTAATATTTTAATTTGTGTTTTATACTGGACCTAGAGCCAGATTGACCCGCAGGGCCATTTTCTGCCCACCTCTGGGCCAACCTGATAGCTGAAAAAATACAATTCTGTGAAATACTCACCTGTAGAATTGGTATTATATGCATACAGCACATCCTACTCCAGATGTAGTAATTACATGTGGGTAATCCTCCGCCTGAGGCGCTGTTCACTGCAGACATGTAGAAAACAGGCTCCTCCCGGCCCTACATATACCGAGGGACCTCCCACAAATCCCCAGCATTGAAAAGCAGTGAAAGGAGAAGCCAGGAGAAACCAACCACCCAAAAACTGGCAATAATAACAATGATAACAATCACCAAACTGGGGATCCAGAACAACGTGAAACCAGGGTGGGTTGGAGCAGGACGTGCTGTATGCATATGATACCAATTCTACAGGTGAGTATTTCACAGAATTGTATTATTCTAAGCATACAGCACGTCCTGCTCCAGATGTAGTAATTACATGTGGGACATCCAATAGCAGTGTCCGTAAAGTAGGGTGGGATCCCCAACAGAAAAGGCAACAGCAAGCAGTTTAAACTACTGCCGCCTGCAAAACCTTGCGGCCAAACACAGCATCAGCTGAGGCCCTAACATCAACCTTGTAAAACTTAGTAAAGGTATGAACAGAAGACCAAGTAGCGGCCTTGCAAACTTGTTCCACAGAGGCCTGGTGCTGAAAAGCCCAAGAAGCCCCAACAGCTCGAGTAGAATGAGCAGTAAGACGGAAGGGGGGAGACTTCTCTTTAGTAGTATAGGCTTGAACCACAGCCTGACGAATCCATTTACTGATGGTAGACTTGGCGGGAGCCAAACCCTTCCTAGGCCCATGAGGCACAACGAAGAGAGCATCGGTCTTCCTGAAGGCCTTAGTGATAACTAGGTAATACTTGACGCACCTAACCACGTCCAAGGAATGCAAAACCCTTTCCTTAGGGTTACTAGGATTAGGGCACAGAGAAGGAAGCACAATATCTTGATTCAAATGAAAGGCAGACACCACTTTAGGTAGAAAGTCTGGTTTGAAGTGGAACACCACCTTATCCTGGTGTCTCTCATAGTAGGGAGGATGAATAGATAAGGCAGCCAACTCAGACACATGCCTAACAGAGGTGATAGCTACTAAGAAGACAACCTTGAGCGTGAGAACAGCGAGAGCAGCCTCCTGAATAGGCTCAAAGGGAGCACCCTGCAGGGCCGATAAAACCAAGTTTAAATCCCAAACAGGTACCATAGGCTTGCGGGGGGGACGCACGTGGGTGACCCCCTGAAAGAAAGTCTTGATGAGAGGATGCTGGGCAAAGGTCTTCTGAAAGAAGATAGACAGGGCCGAAACCTGGCCCTTCAGAGTATTAAGCTTAAGGCCTAAGTCTAGACCATGTTGGAAAAACTCCAGCACCCTAGAGACTAAAAATTCCCGGCAGGGAAGAGACCTGGAATCACACCAGTCAATGTAAGAACGCCAGACTCTATAATAGATAGCAGAGGAAGTCTTTTTCCTGGCTTGCACCATAGTAGCCACTACAGATGCAGACAAACCCTTTTCCATCAGGATGGAGGTTTCAGCAGCCAAGCCGTCAAAGCCAGAGTTAGTAAATTGGGATGGCGTAGAGACCCCTGAGTTAGAAGATCTGGCAACCTTGGCAGATCGTACTAATCTACTGCCATTTGAACCACGTCTGCGAACCACACTCTTCTTGGCCACCAGAATCGCGGGTACCCCTTCCAGAGCGATCTTGCGCAGAACTCTGCCCAGAAGGGGAATTGGTGGAAACACATACAGGAGCCGAAACTCCCTCCAAGACATGGACAGGGCATCCGTGGCCAGAACCAGAGGATCCTGAGACAGTGATACAAAGCACGGGAGCTTGTGATTGTGACGGGACGCAAACAGATCCACATCTGGCACACCCCAACGGTGACACAGGGACTGAAATACCCTGTTGCAGAGGGACCATTCCCCCTGACCGGACGACCCCCTGCTCAGAGCATCTGCCAGCAGGTTCTCCGCCCGCGGAATGTAGACAGCCGAGATGCATTGGACATTGGCCTCCGCCCATGTTAGAATCAGAGATACTTCCTGAAGAGCCCTCTTGCTCCGGGTCCCTCCCTGATGGTTGATGTAGGCAACCGCCGTTCTGTTGTCTGAGCGTACCTGAACCGCCAGACCCCTCAGGTGATGGGTCAATTGTTCCAGCACCAATCTGACCGCCCTGAGTTCCAGGACATTGATAGGCAGATGGGCCTCCTGAGGGCCCCACCTCCCCTGAAAGTGCAGGGACTTCCAGAATCCCCCCCAACCCGACAGACTGGCATCCGTTGTGACCGTCTCCCAGGAAGGAGCCAGGAAGGATCTGCCCCCTGTCAAGTTCTTGTGGTCCAACCACCACGCAAGGGATCGTCTGACCGAGGGGGGAACCACCCATATCCCGTCCAAGGACACTGGGTTCTTGTTCCAAACTGACAGAAGGTGAAGCTGTAGGGTTCTCAAATGAAACTGGGCAAAGGGCACCGCTTCGAAGCTTGCCACCATCGAGCCCACCAACTGCATTCCCTGCCGGATGGAGGGATGAGGGCTCGAAAGCAGGGACATCGCCTGCGTTGTCAGAGCTTCCACATTCTGCTGAGGGAGGAATATCCTTGACTGAACCGTATCCAGAATCATCCCCAGGAACGGGGTCACTGAGGAGGGGGACAGAGAGGACTTGGGGTAATTGATCACCCAGCCGAATGACTCCAGGGTGGACACTACTAACTGAGCGTCCAGCTCTGCCTGTCGCAGAGACCGAGAGGTGATGAGTATGTCGTCCAGATAGGGCAACACGCGTATGCCCTTTAGTCTTAACAGGGACATCACCCCTGCCAGCACTTTGGTGAACACCCTGGGAGCTGATGTGAGGCCGAATGGCAGGGCCAGGAACTGGTAATGCTGATCCAGCAGCGCAAATCTGAGAAACCTTTGGTGTCCTGGAAACACCGGAACGTGTAGGTAAGCATCCTTGATGTCCACAGATGTCATGAAGTCCCCTGGGCGCAGCGAGGCGATGGCCGAGCACAAAGTTTCCATACGAAAGTGCCTGTTTCTGACAAATCTGTTGAGGATTTTAAAAATCCAGAATGGGTCTGACTGACCCGTCCTTTTTGGGTACCGTGAAAAGGTTGGAATAGAATCCCCTGCCCCTGTCTCTTAAGGGGACCTTGCAAATGACCCCTAGATCCAGAAGGTCCTGCACAGCCAGCATCAAGACTCGTGCTGATACAGGGTCTTGAGGGATCCGAGACCCAACGAACCTGATAGGGGGCCGTACAGCAAATTCTATCTTGTAACCGGAGGACGCTACCTCCTGAATCCACAGGTCTGAGACGTGGCGACTCCAGACATGTTTGAAGTGCTGTAGACGTCCCCCCACCCTGACGGGAGAGGGCGCCCCTTCATGCTTGAGGGGTCTTGGGAGGGGCCTTGGGCCCTGCCAGGGCTCTGCCCGAGACTCAGCGAAGGACACTCCTCTGCCTTGCTTAGCCCCCCGGTAGGGGGTCGATAGGGAGCTTAGGCCACGAAAGGGCCGAATCTGACGCTTGCGCTGGGGTAACTTGCCACCCTTGGCAAAGATATTTAACCTTTCCCCAAACAGGCGCAATCCCTTAAATGGAAGCCCCGTAAGGGCCTTCTTGGTGGCGTTATCAGCGGCCCACTGGCGCAACCAGACCGCTCGGCATATAGCTACCACCAGAGCAGAAGCCCTAGCACTCAACTTAATAGCATCGTCCGATGCAGATAGGATATAGTTCATAAAAGTTTCACAGGTGGCCAGAGCATTGGCAGCATCAGAGGGCAAGTCATCCGCCCCTTCAAGAGCAGTCTTAACCACGGTCCTGAGCGCCACCGCCGTGATGGCTAAGGCACACACTGGGTGGAGCGACGCTCCCCCAAATGCAAAGGCATGACATGCCAGTTGGTCAACACGCCGATCCTCCGAATCCCGCAGCGTAGTAGTGTCGGGGGAGTGCATAATAGAGGTGTTGGACAGGCTTAGGATTGGGGCATCAACCTCTGGTGGTGATGTCCAACACTTGACCAGGTCAGCAGGAAAGGGATATTTCCTATCCACACTTTTAGGAACCCCATGAAGTTTGCTGGGGTGTTCCCATTCTCTCAGCACGAGGCTATTAAAATGGGTTTGTTCGGGAAACTCCAACCGCGCCCTAGCGGTGTGGAACAGATCCCCCCTTTGCCGGGGAGCCGCGGCAGGGGGAGAGAGGGACAATACGTCAAAGGTTTGGGTCAACAGTCTATCCATGTAGTCCGAGGACCAATGATCAGAACCAGAATTTTCCTGTCCCCTGGACTCGTCATCGTATGACCCTGAGTCAGAGAGCAATTCCCCTTCGTCTGAGGGGGAATGAGCGTAGGAAAGAAGTAAAACATCAGATTCTATAGGAAATATAGTAGATTCAGGATTCAAATGTCGCCTCTTGGCCGTGGCCTTGCGCGCCAAGGAGCCAGCAATTAAGTTTTCCACACTAGCCAGCCTAGTGGCCAAATCGGAATGAGAATCCCCACTGGTATTGGGGGTTAGGCTCAGACTTGGGGGAGTAGGTGAAGCGAGGCGAGATGCGGGCCCAGCCTCAGAAGAGGTGGGAAGACTGGCTAGCGCCTGCTGTGCACAAGGGACGCAGACCCGTGCATTGTCACTGCTGCTAGGTAAGACCCCACAAGCTACACACAGACGGGCTTGTCCCGAAGGAACCCCGTTCACAATATCCTGAGATGCCTCCATATGGTGATTATTATGTGCAATATGCCAGTAGGGATTGACGCTATAAAGCAACCCTGGATGCCCCAATGACCCGCTGGGAAGTGATTTTTTAGAAGTCAGGGCCGGGCGTTACGCAGGGCCGGGAGAAGCCACCGAAGCTCACAGTCTGAAAGACCCAAGGGGAAGAGGGATGTCAGAGCCAAGCGAGGAGATAGCGAAAGCTAAAGAAAGGTCGCCCGTGAGGGCACTTACAGAACAGCGAGGGGAGGACAGTCTTCACCACACGCACGTGAAAAGGAATGGCGCCAGCGAACCTCGAAGGGCGGGCCAGAGCTGAACATGACGCGGAACGCGCCACATCAGACCACGCCCCCCCGGAGAGCGCGAAGCTCGGAGCGCGTAACCAATAGAAAAACGAGTAGTTAGAAACTGAGCCCCTACCAAGTGAATCACCTCAGGGACTGACATGACAGGAAAGAATAGAGAAATCAACCCGTAGCGTCCGCGATCGGAGCCGCCGTACTCGCCGAGTAAACTACATTAAGGGCGCTGCGGCTAAGGTTAAGATAAGTGTTGAAAAGCGGCTCTGACACCCAGTAACCGTCAAGGGCTTCAACTCACAGTGTAATGGGGCAATGTTAAGCCGTCTGTACACACAACCCCCCCCTCTTTTCCCCCCAATAGCGGGGGAAACTAGGAAGGAAGATGACCCAATACTCGGGGTTCACCGCTACACGGGGTATGGGGCGCTGATGCGGGAGGGGCATCCTCTGAAGGCTCACCATTAGCCTTAACCGCCTACCCTATGGTGGGGGATTGCGGTGGAGTCTAGCTCCGTAAGCACCTAAGGTGCTGCCTACCTTCACCCGACCGACGCAGCCCAGGCTGGGAGGCATATTCTTTCATAAAGAGGACGGGTGGAAATAGTCCCGCAGGGCCTCGGGCTGTAAAGCCCCCGCTCGCCTGCGAGAGCGCGATACTTCATGTCTTTGCAGTGAGCACTGCAGAGAAATCTGGGGATTTGTGGGAGGTCCCTCGGTATATGTAGGGCTGGGAGGAGCCTGTTTTCTACATGTCTGCAGTGAACAGCGCCTCAGGCGGAGGATTACCCACATGTAATTACTACATCTGGAGCAGGACGTGCTGTATGCTTAGAATATGGGCAATAAAACTCTTCAGTGTTACTGGGCCATCCGATGCTGCATCTGTGCTTTCAAATTAGCAGTAGGGCCTTCTGGGTATGCATGTGCAGTGTGTAGCTCTAGCACAAACAGCGAACCCTATCGGCTGCTGGTGGTCATGTGGGAATGGAAACATCTGACTTTGGGCATTTCCAATTACTTTCCACTGACGAGCATCCTATGTCTGGTGGGAGATAATAAATACTGTATTTTTCGCCCTATAAGACGCATCGAGGAGGAGGAAAATAAGAAAAAAAATATTCTAAACTAAATGATGTGGTAAAACACCCCATTACAGGCAGTGTGGCATTTCCTCCTCCCATCGCCATAGGCAGTGTGGCATTCCCCCCTCCCATTCCGATAGGCAGTGTGGCATCCCCCCTCCCATTTCCATAGGCAGTGTGGCATTCCCCCCCACCCCATTCCCCATGGCCAGTGTGGCATTTACCCCTTCCATTGCCATAGGCAGTGTGGCATTCCCCCACCTCCCATAGGCAGTGTGGCATTCCCCCACCTCCCATAGGCAGTGTGGCATCCCCCTTCCATTCCCATAGGCGGTGTGGCATTCCCCCCTCCCATTCCCTATATATGCAGTGTGGCATACCCCTACCATTCCTACCATAGGCAGTGTGGCAGTGCTGGAAGGCAGAGCACTGGCTCCAGGCGCCGCCACAGTCTCTCGGGTGACAGTGCGGGCTGACACAAACAGCCGAGTGTCAGTCATTTATTTTTATTTTTTTACTTTCGCCCAAGACCACGCACGGACATTTTCCCCCCACTTATAGGGCGAAAAATACGGTAACTATTCTTTTACCATTCTATATTTTCCTAATTAAAAGACCTTTTTCTTTTAGTTTCAATGATTTTCACTATGAAGAAAATGCAACATAATATCCATAGAAGAAATAACTTCATGTATCACGCTTTAGTCTTTACGTGCAGTGAACACATTGCATGCAATACAGGACACAAGAAACGATTTATAGAAATAAGCAGCAGGTGAGTATCCAAGCACTGCAATAACATGGAGCTGTGTGTTGAATCTGCAGATTGGAAGCAGAGAGGGGATTTTACAAGGTCTTCCCCACAAAGGATACTCCTATTTACAAAGTGTGTGTCTGGCTTTATAAAAGCACTGAGCATTTTTCACTCAAGGGCACACAGTTCCTTGAAGACTGTTAAGTGATGAATCTATTTGTTCTTGCTGAATGAGTCTTTTTTAATCTTGAGATACAACTGAGAGTCTTGATAGGTAAGCCAATGTGCTTTATGCCGCTGTGTTGATTCAGTCACATCATGCCGCCATTTATTACCATTTATCTGTTCTAGCACATTTCCTTCAAGGCTCAAAATTATTATATTTTTTTTTTTTGCCTGTGGTTCAGCATTTTTGTGTTGCTTGTAAAAAGCCATGTTAGTTAAATGCATTTGCAGTGAAAGGTGCCACTTAGCCATTAGAAAAGCAGCACTACAATGTGCTTCAGTGGGGACAACTAGCATTTCCCTGCTGCAATCTTCAGACTCGCCACGTCAAGGCTTTGTGACATATGTAGTTTTTAATAACTTCAAGCTAAACAACAGAGCTGAACTGGCAAGTAGGGAATGCAGGCCAGGCTAAGGGGAATTTGTTACACTCCTCATATTAGGTCATGTCATAACTAGCAACTGCCGTATTTAAAGGGAGTCTGTAGGCAAAGTGCATAAACTCATCCCCTAATGGCTGCCCTCTCCCTTCCTGTCAGAATGCAGATGCTCCTGGAAGTAGAAACATGACAGAGTAGTGGCACACCCCCTAAATTCCTTTGGCATAGGCCACCAATTATAGGGCTCGACTGGCTGTCTATAGCGCCGTCCCATTTGTCATCTCCGCAAGAACAAGCACACTAGTATTTTGCAGCCTCAGCCAGCACAGCCAACTGCCATTCCACCTCTCTGCCCCCCCCCCCCAGCTTGCATGTGACGGCGCTAATTAGCATATGAATAGTAATTGTGTAAGCATTTCAGTCACCGCTGCACCGAATTATCATTTGTATCACCTTGGGCTGCCTGTGTGCTTGTGGTTGTAACTAGGTATCACAATAGCCGGTTTGGAACAAGACAGAAGAGCCTGCACCCCTGCACAGGAGAATGCCTGTGTCTGAAGCAATATCTTGTGCCCAAATATTATAAGGTGAAACAGTATACCCTTGATATCTTGGCTATTTCTTCTTCAATTCAAAAACTGAGCCCGGTGCGATGCTCTAACATTTGCCTTTGTCTACTGTATCCTTTAAAGACTGGGGTTAAAAAATCTACGTATATAAGCAATGGTCTTCCATCTTGAAATGTTTTGAAAGAAAAAGGATTACCACAAGTGTACACACAGCTTTATATCGCTCACTGAGGATTATATAAATCGGCCTTTTTACACTGTATCCTACCGCTGCTGTTCAGGGATCTAGTGATAAGGGTGCTATCAGGGACGACTGAAAACATGGCACTAGGCAATCATATTTCCTATATTTCCTGATAGAATTTTGGTAAACCCAGAATAAGGGTATTAGAAAGGAAGATTATCTAGACATCACATGTGGCAGGTGAATTTTGAAGTGGACCCACACTGGTAATATATAACAAGAAACCCTGTCCCACAGGGACTGCTAATCCACTGTAAATAGAACTCATGGCAAAAGGATCTGTAATATAATTTTATTGAGACACAAATGACCAATCAGGTACATCTGGTTTATAGCCAAACCCACCAGAAGAGCCCTACTGCCTTTGGGTTAACAAATCTCCTCCACATCATGTAGCCTGCAGTCTTGTGCAAAGCAAAACATCACCTGTTGCTTAAAGTAGGCAGAAAACCATTGTGCAAGACAACCTATCATTAAAAAAGCTGATACCAGAAAAATGGATGGAGCATCAAGAGCCACGTCTTCCAAAGTGCCAAAACCCAATTTTGTGAATGTTCCCATAAAATGTTTAAACGCTAGCCAGCAAAGTACTACGATGGATGATATCAATTAGAAATGTTACAAAAAATACAATTCTGTGATTACTCACCTGTAGAATTGGTATTATACGTATACAGCACGTCCTGTTCCAGAATATTCCTTACTCCTGGGTAATACATCCACAAGATGGCGCTGGACTGCAGAGACAGAAAAGTGGCTCCTCCTGGCCCCATATATACTAGGGACCTCCCACAACTTCCCCAGTATTGAAAAGCAGTTAAAATGAAGCCGGGAGAACTATAACCCTTATCAAATATTGAACATAAGAACAATCACCATAAGGAGGTAACTAAAAATAATGATAACAAGGGCGGGGTGGAACAGGACGGGCTGTGTACGTATAATACCAATTCTACAGGTGAGTAATCACAGAATTGTATTATTCTAAGTATACAGCACGTCCTGTTCCAGAATATTCCTTACTCCTGGGACATCCGATAGCAGTGCCCGTAAGGTAGGGTGGGATACCCAAAAAGAGCAGACAGTTTAAACCACTGCCACCTGCAGAACTTTGCGGCCAAAAGCAGCTGAAGCCCGAACATCAACCTTGTAAAACTTTGAAAAGGTATGAACAGAAGACCAAGTAGCGGTCTTGCAAACTTGTTCAACAGAAGCCTGGTGCTGAAAAGCCCAAGAGGCACCAATAGAACAGAATAGGCCTGAATCACAGCCTGACGAATCCACTTGCTGATAGTAGATTTAGCTGGAGCCAGACCCTTCTTAGGTCCAGACGGGAGCACAAAAAAAGAGTCAGTCTTCCTGAAGGATTCAGTAGCCACCAAATAGAACTCCTGACCACATCCAAAGAGTGTAAAACCCTCTCCTTAGAGTTACTAGGATTAGGACACAGAGAAGGCAAAACAATGTCCTGATTGAGATGAAAAGCAGAAACAACCTTAGGCAGAAAGTCTGGCTTAAAATGAAACACCACCTTGTCCTGGTGTCTCTCAAAGTAAGGGGGTTTGATGGAAAGCGGCGCCAACTCAGAAACACGGCTAACAGAAGTAATAGCCACCAAAAAGACTACCTTAAGCGTAAGAATGGACAAAGGGGCCCCCTGCAAGGGCTTGAAGGGAGACCCCTGCAGGGCAGATAAGACCAAGTTCAAGTCCCAGACTGGTAACATAGGCTTATGTGGGGGACGCACGTGAGTAACTCCCTGGAAGAAGGTCTTGACCAGGGGATGCTGAGCAAAAGATCTTTGGAAGAAAACGGCCAAGGCAGAGACATGACCTTTCAGAGTACTGAGCTGAAGACCCAGATCCAAACCATGTTGCAGAAACTCTAGAATCCTAGGAAGAGAAAACACACGACAAGGAAGCGACTTAGACTTGCACCAGTCAATGTAAGTAGGCCAAACCCTATAGTAGATGGAAGAAGAGGACCTTTTCCTAGCCCTGATCATGGTATTAACAACCGAGGCAGACAGCCCCTTTTTCATCAAGATGGAGGTTTCAGCAGCCAGGCCGTCAAAGCCAGCGTTTGTAAATTGGGGTGGCGTAGGTGCCCCTGAGTGAGCAGATCTGGAACCCGGGGCAGGGCGAACTGATCTACTGCCAGCTGCATGATGAACCACACTCTTCTTGGCCAACAGGGGGCCACCAGTATGGCTGGCACCCCTTCCTGAGCTATCCTGCCCAGCAGGGGAAACGGGGGAAACACATACAGGAGCTGAAAACTCGTCCAAGACATTGCTAAGGCATCCATGGCCAAGGCCAGAGGTCCCCCTGCTCAGAGAGTCTGCCTCCAGATTCTCCACCCCCGGAATGTACACATCCGAGATGCAGGGAACATTGTCCTCCGCCCAGGACAGAATCATAGACACTTCCCTGAGGGCCCTCCTGCTCCGGGTCCCTCCCTGATGATTGATGTAGGCAACCGCTGTCTGGTTGCCCGAGCGGACCTGAACATCCCGACCCCGAAGGTGTGGGGTTAAGTGGGCGAGAACCAACCTGATCGCCCTCAACTCCATAATGTTGATAGGGGTGTGGGCCTCCTGAGGGCCCCACTGACCCTGGAATTTCAGCGATTTCCAGAAGCCCCCCAACCTGTCAGACAGGCATCCGTGGTGACAGTCTCCCAGCAAGGGGCCAGAAAGGATCTTGGGTTCCTTGAGTCCAGCCACCACGATAGAGACCGCCTGGCCAGAGGGGACAGAACAAACACTTGATCCAAGGACACAGGGTTCCAATCCCATACCGACAAGAGGCAACGCTGAAGAGGTCTCATGTCAAACCGAGCATACGGAACTGCCTCGAAGCAGGACACCATCATGCCCACCAGCTGCATTCCCTGCCTGATGGACGGATGAGGACAAGACAGAAGGAGTTGTGCTCGCTCTTGAAGACTCTCCACCTTCTGCTGAGGAAGAAAGACCTTGAAAGGACCGAGAAGCGGTAAGCATGTCGTCCAAGTAGGGAAGAATGCGAAGGCCCTGAGATCTCAGCAGAGCCATCACTCCTGCCAGCACCTTGGTGAAAAACCTGGGAGCCGAGGTGAGACCGAAGGGCAAGGCCACAAATTGGTAGTGCTGATTCTCCAGAGCAAACCTGAGGAATCTCTGATGACCCTGAAAGATTGGTATGTGAAGGTAAGCATCCTTGATGTCTACAGAGGTCATGAAGTCCCTTGGGCGTAGAGAATTCACAGCGGAGCGCAGAGTCTCCATGCGAAAGTGTCTGAATCTGACAAATTTGTTGAGGAGCTTTAAATCTAGGATGGGTCGGATGGACCCATCTTTTTTGGGAACAGTGAAAAGATTGGAATAGTAGCCTTTGCCCCTTTCCCTTAAGGGCACCCGGCAGATGACTCACAATTCCAGAAGGCCTTGGACAGCAAGGGACAGACCCTGAGCTGACAGGGGGTTTTGAGCTAACCGGGATCTGATGAATCTTGGGGGCGGCCAGGCTGCAAACTATCTTGTAACCGGAGAACACTACCTCCTGAATCCACCGGTCTGAGACATGACGCCTCCAGACGTGAGCAAAGAGCCGAAGCCGCCCCCCCACCCGGATGGGTGAGGGTGCCCCTTCATGCCTGAGGGGGCTTGGGGGAGGACTTAAGCTTGGGACCCCAGGAGGGACCAGGGCAGCCACGTCCTCTGCCCCTGCCCCAAAAAACTCCAAGGGCTCCAGCAAAGGAAGCTCCCTGTCCAATTCTGGAACCACGGAAGGAAGAAAGGCACCTGAACCCCGAAAGGACCGGGGCTTTCTTCTACGCTGAGGTAACTTCCCTCCCTTAGCAAACAAGTCCAGACGTTCACCAAGAGGCGCAGCCCCTTGAAGGAAAACCCAGTGAGAGCCTTCTTAGCAGTGTTGTCAGCTGCCCACTGGCGCAGCCAGACCGAGCGGCGTATCGCCAACAACAAGGCAGATGCCCTGCCACACATTCTAATGGTATCATCCAGGGCAGGGAGAACATATGCAACAAATTCCTCACAACGCAGAAGAGCTCTATACTCTTCACTACCTGCATCATCAGGGGACCCATCTAAGAGACTCTTGAGCAGGCTTTTAAGAGCAACAGCCGTAATGGCAGAGGCACAGACCGGACCAGCACGGTCCCCACACAGGCAAAGGCGTGGCAAGCCAGCTGATCCATGCGCCTGTCCTCCCCATCCCTCAGGGTAGTATGACGGATGTGTTGGACAACCCCAGAACTGGTGCATCCACCTCGGGAGGGCATGACCAACGTTTAACCATCTCAGCGGGAAAGGGATACCTCTTATCCCAACTCTTTGGTACCCTGGGAAGCCGGCTAGGCCGTTCCCACTCTTTGAGCACCAGATTATTAAAGTGAGTTTGTTCAGGAAACTCCAAGCGTGGTTTAACAGTATGAAACAGCTCCCGTTACTGCTGCGGAGCCACGGCAGGAGGAGGAATACAGAGTACTTCAAAAATGTGAGCTAATAGCCTATCAGTATCATCTGAAGCCCATGGGTCATACCCAGAATCGACACCATAAACCTTAGGCTGTTCCTCAGATGATTCTGAATCAGAAAATAATTCCCCCTCTTCCAGGGGGGTATAACCGGCAATGTCAAAAAATTCCTCAGCCTCCATAGGAAAGAGTAACACCAGGTGATAAATGCCGCTTCTTAGCAGAAGCATTATGCGGGCCAGACCCAGCAATATGTCTCTCAATGCTGGCCATCCGTTCAGCCAAATCAGGTTGAAACTCCCCACTAGTATTCACCTCACTAGGAGTCAGATGTAAGCGTGGGGGGGGGGTAGGCGAAGCCAGAGGGGGTGGGGCCCAGCCACCGGTAACCCAGACTGCAGCGCAAGCGTCTGCTGGGCGCAGGGTACACACACCCTGACATTGTCACTTATAGGGGATACCCCACATGCCATACACAGCCGGGCTTGTCCCGAAGGAACCCCAAGCACATTATCCTGAGAAGCCTCCATATGGTGATTATTGTGGCACAACAGGCCAATTGGGATTGACGCTAATAAGGCTACCCCGGGATGCCCCAATAGCCCGCATATACCTCGCACAGGAGCACAGGAGCTGCAAAATGGCGCCCGCATATACCTCGAGGGGCAGGCCGCGGAGAAGTAAAGCGGAAAACGTCATGCGCATGGCCCGCCCCCCCCTCGAAGAGTGGGAAAACGCGCCCACGTGACGAGGCCAGCCAATGACGGCGCAGCAGCGCCTGAGGCGATGTCTCCACAGGCCGTGGAACGAAGTACAAGTGCGCGGCGGCGATAATAAAAAACCTACATAGTTATACATACACCCCCCCCGAGATCCACCCAGGGAGAGCGAAGGGGAAGCAGCCCACAAGGCTCACCACGGGCCTGTACCGCCTACCCTTTGGTGGGGGACTGCGGTTGGAGCAGCGCTCCTTAGCACTTGACAGCGGTGCTGCCTACCATCACCCGACCAGCGCAGCCTAAGCTGGGAGGCAGTGAAAAGGAACGGGTGGGAATAGTCCTACAGGGCCGCAGGCTAATAAGCCCCGCTCACCTGCGAGTAGAAAGAGCCATCTTCTAGTCATCGCAGCCCAGACTGCAGAGAAGAACTGGGGAATTTGTGGGAGGTCCCTGGTATATATGAGGCCGGGAGGAGCCACTTTTCTGTCTCTGCAGTCCAGCGCCATCTTGTGGATGTATTACCCAGGAGTAAGGAATATTCTGGAACAGGACGTGCTGTATACTTAGAATATAAGTCTTAAAGACTGTAAATCCCACTCCCTGGGGCAATCCCAAATGGCATGCCCTACTGTGTGAAGGCAGAACTTTTGCTGCGGCGCATCACCAGCATAACTATCTGTGGTGTGTATCTGCGCCAGGCCTTTCTGGATGGCTGGCGCAGGTACACCCACAGCAAGGAGATGAGTAGGAATGGGGCAGGTGGCTCACTTTGTTCCATTTGGTTCATTAGCCACTGTGCAGCTAGTAGAGCCAAATAGGGCCAAGCCATGTTGAGCAGCCGTGGGAACACCAGAAAGGTGAATGGTGGATCAGAGGACCACCACCCGAGAGGGTGAAATTCCTCAATATTGTTCCTCTTTAAAAGCAAGGGGGAATAACGTCTTACTGTCAAAATAATCCCTACCCTGTTGGTAGGCTTTAACACCACCGAATCTGTATGCCACCGGTTAAAGTGGAACAAAACCCGCATGATGCCCTGCTGTGCAAACAAACCCCTACAACTGCCCCCCCCCATGTCCAGCCATTTAGTTAGGCCCAAATCTAAAGGGCATTAGGCATGTGGGTGTTTTCCACTCCCGACTGTAGAGCTCTTGTCTTAACAGAGTCGTATTGCCACGCATTAATATGCACAGCATGCAGTGCTGATTGGACAAAAGCCTGTACATGCAACTGAGGAAAGGTACGTTTGTATGGGCGATCTGGGGGGTTTCACACAGTGGGGGATGCCCCCGAGGACAAAAACAGGAACAAGGTAAGTCCAGGTCCCGGGTTTTAATCTGCTTTAAGCAACAGTGCCTTAAACCGGACCTTCACCATGATTTAATGAAAAGCCCAAACTCTTAAAAAACAATTCCTCAGCATCTAAAATTAATATATTTTACATGTTTAGTCACTAATTTATTATACTTTTCCCCACTGGGCTGCAACTCTGTTCGGGAATTTAGGATACGGGCGCCGCCATCTTGACTCAGAAGCATCACACTTACTGAGGAGAGGAGAGTGGGATAAGGTACAGGGGGGCAGGTTATAGCTGTGCTTTGCTCAGACAGAGCAGAGCTGGGGTCAGGGAAAGGTCAGCAGTCCCAGAATGCAGAGCAGCACAGTCACTTCCTGTTTGCAGGCACTTCCTGTTTGCAGGCTGCCTGCAAAAATGGCAGCTTCCATAAGCCGCCATCTTGGATGTTTAAAGGCTTATAAAATGCAGTAGATGCAGGTAGGATGATTTTTAATGTGAGCAATCTGTATGTACAGGGTGTGGGAAACATATAAGATAGACTCTTATTTAGAGTGAAGGTCCGCTTTAAAAACGACACAGCAATGCAAATAACAAAAAATGTAAGACAGGTGTTCCCAACATTTTTCATCAAGTACCACTTTCCATTTCCTCTTTCCCTACAATACGATTTAAAATAGGAGAATCAGAAGATAGAGCAAAGGTAGGATAATATAATAAAGAATAACAAACCTGAGGCCTGGTCCGAGGATTCCACCTGATATAATAATTTACCCAGAGTTCCAAGTGGCTCAGACTGGCAACTGGATATAGCACATGGTGCTCATAATTCACATAAAAGGGATTAGTAAATTCATCCGCGTGGCTATTGATATAGGACCACAGAGATATTGTCTTTGTTTGGACTTCCTGGAAAAGAGAGAGAGAGAGAGAAAAAAAAGCGAAATTAAACATTTACATTCAATCAATACTCTAGAGATAATAGTTACTTCAACAATCTGTGTGACCCTTGAGACCCTAAACAACATGGACCCCAATTTGAATCCGTTTTAACATTTTCCTACTGATGCAGAAGCATGACGGATCTTAGTTTGAAGATAGATTACAGAAATTATATCCATTTAGTCTTGAGAGGAGCAGTCTAAGGGGGGGGAACATGTTTAACTTGTATAAATATATAAAATGGCCAGTACCAAATATATGGGGAAAAGCTATTTTATGTAAAATCCTTTCTAAAGACAAGGGGGCACTCCTTCCATCTAGATAAAAAATAATTCAGTCTCCAGAGAAGGTCCTTCTTTACCATAAGAACTATAAATCCGTGGAACAGCCTCCCACAGAAGCTTGTTACAGCATCAATAGTTGACAGCTTTAAAAAATAATTAGATGCTTATTATTATTTATTTGCTTATTTATTATTTACAGATAACAGCTAATAGTAACTTTCTCCAACCTTGTCCCTTGGTTGAACCTGTAGCATTGTTTTTGAATATATTCAACCGTAACAATATAAAATGGCCTTGATTCAGCAAGAGTTGAAAAAAATTCCCTTGGTAGTTCACTTTAGGAGAAAAACCATGAGAACTTACTGTTGCTAAATCACCAGATAGGAAGTTAGGCACTTTTTTTACTCCTAAGAAAAATAGACAACTTTTTTTCACACTGTAGTAAAAAGTGCCATTGCCTGTCATTGTATTCCTAGCTGGTGATTCAGCAACATTCTCAGTCCTTTTTCTTCTAAAATTATTTTTTACTACCAAGATAATTTTTTTTAACTCTTATTGAATCCAAACCAATGTCTATCACTTACGCTGCACCCAAATTAATTTTAAAGTAACCTTCCAATGACAGTCCCACAAGGTTACCAGGTACATGTTTTTTAGATTTCTTTTTACAGGATAGTAAAAACCTTGGGTTTCATTCTGCTTTAAGGTATTAACCAGGCCATTTTAGTACAATCAAGATCAAAAGCCTTCTGTTGGAGATTTTGAGAGTAATGCATCTCAAAATGTACATTTTCTTTCCCTGCCACACTTTTAAATCACTTGAAAATTTTGGGCTTCGCCATGTACTTACAAAACAGTGGGTGTTCCCTATACTAAAATATGGACCAATGAACTGTTTCCTTAAATACTGTTCTGTGTTATAAACCCCACCAGTAGTCATCAACAAAAAGACAAAGTTTGTTCAACAAACCTTCCATTAGATCTCAATACCTAATCCCACATGTTGTGGCTCACCGCTTGTGACTGGTTTAAAATGCACGACATTAACATCAGTAGATCTATCCCTTAACCAGCTGCAAAGCCTCTGGTGTGTCCATGGGTTCATTCCTAACTTTTTGATGAGTTCATTATGTGGACTTGTGTCAAAAGCTTTTCTAAAGTCAAGATAAAGCTTTTCCACCAGCAGTCTGAGTTCAAAACATTTGGAAAAAAAAAAAAAAAGATTTGACAGTATGCACCCCGAGTATGGGCCAAGCATGTTGTACATAGGATAATAAAACAATTTTTTTTTTATCAATTCGCTATAGCAACCCACTGGTTAGCAATAGAGGTGAATCGAAGGGGAGTAGCATAAACGAGTCCCCAAGGACGACACCATACAACAGCATGTTTTCTGTATACTCAACCAGAGGAGGTGTTAAAGCGGACCAAAACCCACGTTTTTAACTAGCATCACTTGAATTGCTTCCCTCATGAAGAGAACCTTTTCATTGCTCATGCTTCACTCATTATCAAAGATAATGGCACCGGTTTTAGCTGTAAAGCTCTACCTTCTCCATTCATTGCCACTGTTGTGTCTCAGATGGTTTTGGTCCGCTTTACCTCTGAGGCGCAAAAATAAAAATAAAAAGTCGAGCCCAGAATAATTTAAACAATTTACACTTATGGGTCACCCCTTTACCCAGAACATGTTGCAGTCCATTTAGGGACATTTCAGACAACTGTAACTACTTGAAACTGGTGGAAATGCCCCCCCTCCAGAATACAGCTGGCAGACAAATAGGGAGGTGGTCTCGGAAGTCCCTGCAGCGCTGGATGAGCCATCTAGGATGGAGGGGGAGGGGTAACTATACACTTTTAAAAAATCTTTTAACAATTGAAAGATTGTCAAAACCATAAAATTTAATCCAAACCATCTAGTGCAGGAGTGTACATAAAGCATGCCTAATACTGATTTCATAAAAAAAATAATGCAGGATTAAATGACAAAATATGGTGCATTTGTTTTAGTCTGCCTGTTGTTTTGTCTACTAAAGCTCACAGACGGCATTCAAATGTGTGCTGTATGGAATACGGCTCCTGGAGCAATCAACAATGACGGGTGACTGCGCTAGAGAATTTCATGTCAGTGCAGCTAAAAAGCAGTAAAAGCAGGCTTGTCCTTAACATCTGATATTCTGGAAACATTATGAATAGAGGAGGTGGGAAGAATATTAATGAAACTGCATCAATGCTGAAAATCCCTGGTAAATACTTGAGCTCCATCTTGCGGCAAAGCTCTATGATTTCCATTGCAGATTTTCTCAATAAAGAATCCGAGACAAAACCCGAGAGGCCGATACCATGAAGATATCCAGATGAGCCACTGCCGAGAAAATAACCAAGCCTAATAGACACCAAGGCTCACTCATCTACAGACTCCAGGAGGGTTAGGAACATTTTACAGTCTGTCGAGTCCTGTAGGATCCACTTGACTGTATTTTGCCAAAATAAATTGGACACAGAGGCTTTACCTGGGCCATCTTATACAAAGGGTAGGAAAAAATTAATTGCAGAAAAGTTTGGCGCTTACATTGCAGAACCGATATTTTCATATATTTGCTGCTGGGTCGTTTTATTTTTTATGAAATCAGTTGCAGGGCGGGGCCTTAGGAAAAATGTCACCCTGTGCAAGATAGCAGGATGGTGCCCCCCCCCCCCCCCCAAATTCATTCAATTTGAAAGGGAAGGTAGGAATGTACAAAGAAGAGGGAAATATAAAATAGGAAGACAGATGTATGTGACAAGAAAACGGAAGGGGAGAATAAAGCAGGAATGCAGAAGAAGAATAAAAAGGAAGGGAATGAGTAAAACACACAATAGGATGTATGGAAAATAAAAAAGAGAGAATGTGGAAAAGAGAAAAAGCAAATGTGTAAGAGTGAGAAAGCAGGAGGGAACATGGGGGAAAAAAAGAGAATGGGCGGAGAATGGGGGAGAGAGAGAGAGAGAGAGAGAGAGAGAGAGAGAGAGAGAGAGAGAGAGAGAGAGAGAGATGGGGTGTAGAAAACAAAGGGGCAGGAACAAAAGAGAAAGAGTGACCGTGAAGGAGGGGGTTTGGAAAAGAGAGAGAAATAGGGGATGTGAAAGAGAGAGGTAGAGGTACTGTACAGAACGTGAAGAGAGAGCTATAAAAAGGTAAGGTGATGAGAGAGACAGGGAACATGGAAGATTGATAAAGGGAACATGTGAAAAAAAGAGACCTCCTGAACCAAATAATACAATTCTGTGAAACTCACCTGTAGAATTGTTTTTGAGTATATCCAGTCCAGGTAGTCCCAGTGATGACATGTGGGTATTCCGCCCCCGGGGGCGCTCGACTGCAAGATCAAAAGATGTTGCTCCTCCCGGCCCCCTATAAAGGAAGGTGTCTCTCTATCATTCCCCAGTGGTTAAAAAGCAGTAAACAAAAGAGAACAGGCCGGGAGGCCAAGAAACCATGTTACTTCACATAGCTTCAGCTTGTACTCTCTCTAACAAGACTTAAGGATACAAGTCCAAGCAATAAAAAATGGTAATCACCATAGCAGGCAAACAAGAGATAATGAACCAAGGGCGGGGTGACTGGACTGGATATACTCAAAAACAATTCTACAGGTGAGTTTCACAGAATTGTATTTTTCCCTATATCCAATCCAGGTCGTCCCAGTGATGACATGTGGGACATCCAAAAGCAACGTCCATTTGGGTGGGATCCCCCGTGCGGAACAGCATGTAGTTCATTTCACCACCGCCTGAAGCACCTTTCGGCCAAAAGCAGTGTCAGTTGAGGCACTAACATCCACCTTGTAAAACTTTGTAAAAGTATGAACTGAAGACCAAGTGGCGGCCTTACAAACTTGTTCAGCCTGGTGCTGAAAAGTCCAAGAGGCACCAATAGCTCTGGTAGAATGAGCTGTGATCCGAAAAGGGGGTTCCTTGGCAGAATATGCTTGTACCACCGCCTGTCTGATCCACTTACTGAGAGTGGACTTGGCTGGAGGCAAACCTTTCCTAGAACCCTTTGTTACGACAAAGAGCAAATCCGATTTCCTGAAGGATTTAGTCGCAGACAGGTAATACTTTATGGCTCTGACCACATACAAGGCATGGAGAGCCCTTTCTTTAGAATTAGTCAGTGCTGGACACAAGGAAGGTAAGACAACTTCCTCATTAAGGAGAAAGGGAGAAACAACCTTGGGCAAAAAAATCAGGTTTAAAGCGAAAAACCACCTTATGCCGCTCAAAATATGGAGGCTTCAGCATCGCACAATGGTTCGAAGGGAGGACCCTGAAGAGCAGACAGCACTAAATTCAAGTCCCCCACCAGTATTACTGCCCTACGCGGTGGTCGGACATGGGTGACTCCTTGGAAAAAGGTCTTGATCAACCTATGGTTGGCAATGGACCTCTGGAAGAAGATGGCCGAGACCTGGCCCTTGAGGGTGCTCAGCTGGAGACCCAAGTCTAAGTCATGTTGTAAAAACTTCAGAATCCTAGAAATAGAAAAGGTAGACTCTTGGACTCGCACCAAGCAATATAAGCATGCCAAACTCTGTAGTATATCATGGAGGAAGACTTCTTCTGAGCCTGAATCATGGTCTGCACAACAGTGGCCGACAGCCCCCTTTCCGTCAGGATTGAGGTTTCAATAGCCAAGCCATCAAAGCCAGCGTCCGAAAATTGGGGTGCCGCAGCGACCCCTGTGTGTGAAGCCCTGGGTCGTCGGGCATGATGTAGTGATCTACTGGCATCTGAACTATGTCCACAAACCAACTCTTTCTCGGTGGGGCGAGGGGCCACCAGAATCATCGGCACTCCTTCCTGGGCTATCTTGCGCAGCACTCTGCCCAGGAGTGGAAACGAAGGGAATACATAAAGGAACTCAAACTCCGTCCAGGGAATCGCCAGAGCGTCTGTGGCAATGGGCAGAGGATCTCTTGAGAGGGAGACGAACCTTGGAAGCTTGTGATTGTGTCGCAAACAGGTCCACATCCAGCTGACCCCAGCGAAGACATAGAGTGTGAAAGGTCTTGTTGCTGAGAGACCATTCCCCCAGGCGCGAGGCGCTCCTGCTCAGGGAGTCTGCCTCCAGATTTTCTACCCCAGGAATGTAGACCTCTGCCCAAGTCAGAATCTGCGTCACCTCCTTGAGAGCTCTCTTGCTCCGAGTCCCGCCCTGGCGATTGATGTAGGCGACAGCCGTCTGATTGTCCGAGTGAACCTGGATCGCACAACCTTAAATGGTGAGTCAAGTGAAGAAGCAAGGGATTTATGGGTAAACAGTTCTCCTGCGGACCCCACTGACCCTGGATCTTCTGCGTCTGCCAACCGCTTCCCCAGCCAGTCAGACTGGCATCCGTGGTAACTATTTCCCATTGGGGAGCCAGAAAGGACTTGCCTACCAACAGGTTCCTGGAGTTCAACCACCACAACAGGGACTGCCTGGCCAGGGGAGACAGTGAATATTCCTGTTCCAGCGACTCCTGCATCCGGTCCCAGTCGGTCAACAGGTTCAATTGAAGAGGTCTCATGTGAAATTGGGCGCAGGGCACTGCCTCGAAGCATGACACTATTAGGCCCACCAGCCTCATTCCCAGACGGATCGACGACCGTTGACAAGAGAGCAAGGCCTGCACCTGCGTCTGTAGACCCAAAACCTTTTGCTGCGGCAGAAAGACCTTGACTTGAGAGGTGTCTATCGTCATGCCCAGGAAGGACCTCACTGTCGAGGGAGTGATAAAAGACTTTGTATAATTGACTACCCAGCCGAAGACCTGCAGGGTTGACAACACCGTCCGAGTATCGCTCTCAGCCTGCTGAAAGGACTGGGCCGCAATCAGCAAGTCGTCCAGATAGGGCAGCACACAAATGCCCTGGCTCCTCAAGATAGCCATGATGCCTGCGAGCACCTTGGTGAAGACATGGGGGGGCTGAGGATATCCCGAATGGGAAAGTGCCACAAACTGGTAATGCTGATCCTCCAGAGAAAACCTCAGGAACTTCTGATGCCCCTGGAAAATCGGGATGTGCAGATAAGCATCCCTGATGTCCACTGTGGTCATGAAGTCGCCGGGCCGAAGTGAGCTCACCGCTGACCGTAAGGGTTCCATACGGAAATGCCTTACAAACCTGTTGAGACCCTTCAGGTCCAGGATAGGTCTTAACGTTCCGTCCTTCTTGGGAACCGTGAACATGTTGGAGTAAAAACCTTGAACCTGTTCCTGATGAGGTACAGGGCAAATCACACCTAGCCGCAGGAGGTTCTGCATGGCCATTCTCAAGCCCTGTGCCTTCAATGGGTTTTGGGATATCTGAGACCAAATTTTGTGGGCGGCCTGACTGCCAGCTCCATTTTGTAACCAGAGGACACTACCTCCTGAATCCACCGATTCAAGACGTGCCATCTGCAGACTCGAGCAAACCGCAGAAGCCGTCCACCCACCCGGATGGGTGAGGGCGCCTCCTCATGCCTGAGGAGACTTGGCAGGGGGTTTGGACTCGGCTCCCCATGCGGGATTGGGTCGGCCGCAGGATCTACCTCTACCCCAGGTATCTCTGCGGCCACCTGAGAATGAAGAGCCTCTTCCCCCTCGAAAGGAGCGATAGGCAGAGGAATTCCGAAAGGGCCGAGCAGGCTTCCGTCTCTGGAGGAGTCTACCATCCTTGACCAGGAGGTCCAGGCGTTCCCCAAACAACCTGTGCCCCACGAAAGGGATACTAGTAAGTGACTTCTTGGCCGCGGCATCAGAGAGAGCAAGTGCAACAAGAAGTGCCGAAATCCTGGCACCAAGCCGGACCCCATCGTCCATGGCAGACACAACAAAAGCAATGAAATCCACGCAGGCCTTGAGGTCTTTATACTCCTCCGCCCGCTTGCGAGCCTTAGCTCTATCCACAAGATGTCTCACCTTCTTTCTGATGGCCAGAGAGACAATAGCTGCGGCACAGGACACAGGACGAAACAAGGCACTGTCAAAGGTGAACGCATGACAGACCAGCTGATCCATGCGCTTGTCAGCAGGGTCACATAAGGAAGCAGCATTAGGTGACGGCATAACAGTAGTATTGGACAACCCCGACACAGGGGAATCCACCTCGGGGGGACGAGACCACAACCGAACCAGGTCTTACGGGAAGGGATACCGCCTATCCAGGCCCTTAGGCTTGGTAGCTTGTTAGGCCTTTCCCAATCCTTGAAAATCATATTAGAAAAATAGGCCTGCTCCGGAAAGACCCGCCCCTGTCTCTCGGGCCTAAACAAATCACCTTGCTTCCTCTTAGCCGCTCTGGGAGGAACAATGTGCAATGTCTCAAACACTGCGGTAAGCAAATTCTCTGTATCATCAGGGAGCCATGCATCCTCATCCGAGGAGGAATCAGACAAACTGTCATCACCCGCAGAATAATCCGCCGTGGACCGGGAATCATCTGGTAACTTGCCTTCCTCCACAGAGCCCAGATCGTCAAAAAGGTCGTCATTATCCGAGTAAACGGGATCGTTTCTTACTCGTGGCCTTCTTAGGAGCCGTTCACGAGATCTGTCTCTCGAGATTAGCCACCCTATGCGCCAAATCAACCTGGGACCCCCGGCTGGCTTCCCCCACGCTGAGGGCTGAGTGCAGCAGCAGAGGGTCTGGAGAGGCTGCAGGCAGTGAAGGGCTAGGGGCTGGGACGCCCGCCCGGTCATGGTCCAAAATAATGCTCCTGGCACACGTGGTACAAACAGTGCTGAATCCGCCCAAAGGGTTTGCACTGCACAAGGGGCAGAGCTTCACCCGCCCAGATGGGGCCCCCAGCTCACTATCCCCAGATGCCTCCATTATGGTGATTAAAAATTGTCAAGTTAAAGGTTACAAGGCACTAACTGCCCAAACCTATATGATCCCTCTTAATAAAAGGAAGGGGGACCGAGAGGAACCACAACCCTCAACCACTAAGCTCACGACCTATGCAAGACAAAAGAGAAAAGAAGCTATCAGGCCACTAAGCTCACGACCTATGCAAGACAAAAGAGAGAAAAGAAGCTATCAGGCCTTCTAAACAGTGATATGCATGAGATAGCAATATAACATTCAAAAGAGGGACTCAGACACTGACAGGTCTTGATGCGATCAGGCAGCAGCACAGCGGCAACAGACAGCACAACACACCGCAGCCAGAGCTTCTAGCTCGTTCCTCGTGGGACGGGCCGTATCATGCGGCTCCGCCCCCCCCCGGCAGCACGAAAACAGCGCCCGCCCATCGTCACATCACGGCAATAATCCCCGCACATGGGCAGCAAAAGCGATGGCCGCCATAACTGCACACCGCGGCCCAGGGGCCATACTGAAGGGCCACGTGGCGCGCGTAACCGCGCCGCCTGCCTGTCATGGTCGCGCGAGCGGCGTCTCCCGTTCTCTCCGCCACCCCCCATCACAGCGTGACTGAGTCAAGATGGAGGGAGGGAAGGCAATGCGAGGCCTGAGAGAAACCGCGAGGGAGGTAAGCATGACAAAAGACTCCAGGGCAGTAAGGCCAGCGAAGAGCAGTGCAAGTAAAAACACAGAGCACACATATAATAAAGCTTGTGGGCAGGGAGGGTGATACAGGCAAATATAAGCCATAACAATTAGGGTCACCATAAGCCTATGGCCAGCTACCCTTTAAACAGGGTCTGCAGCCCAGAGCCTATCTCCCTCTACCGTCACGATCCCGAAGCAGCCAGCGGCTGGGAGGCAGAAATGGGTCTGACAGGATCAGTGGAAATAGGGCCCGCAGCGGCCGGGCTAGGAGGCCCCGCTCAGCTGCCAATATCCAGAGAGCGTATCCAACGATCTTCAGCAGTCAAGACTGCAAGATGAACACTGGGGAATGATAGAGAAACACCTTCCTTTAAAGGGGGCCGGGAGGAGCAACATCTATTGATCTTGCAGTCGAGTGCCCCCCTGGGGGCGGAATACCCACATGTCATCTGGATATAGGGAAAAAGGGCACTGTTTATTCGGGGCATCAGAACAGTGCCCCTTGGCGCCCCCCTACAAGGGGGATGGGATGGCACCCTGTGCGGCCGCACACCTTGCACACCCCAGAGGCCGGCTATGATCAGTTACAAGAGGTATGCATAAGCTTTTATTTTTTAAAGGGAGAATCCAAATTTAAATTTAGCCTGTTTTCTGCTCACCATGCTGGCTGTGGGGGGCTGAACCTCTCATTCAGCCAGCTTTAGATTTCTTGATAAGACCTAGAAAACCTTATGCCCTCTTCTGCACCTTTTTAGTAGGTGATGATTTTTAGAATCGCTTTCTCTCTGCGACCATATAGAAGGTTCAACTTAAAAATGTTAAGGGTGTCATAGAGGGGAATTATTGGTAAGGGAAGAATATACTGTACTGGTCCCCACTAATCGTGACATTCTACCTGTATTTCTTACAAATAGGGATCAAAGGCTGCAAAAACAACACTAAAGTGTTTCTAACACCGGCCAAATGAAATAAAACAAACAAAAAAAATACCATTTTGTGAATACTCACCTGTAAAATGGGTATTGTAAGTATGTCACACACCCCGCTTCAAAACTATTATTACACTTGGGTTTACCTACCTGTAGAGGGCGATATTGCAGAGAAGTCAAAGAAAAAAGAGAGCCCCTCCCGGTCTATAAATACCTGGGACCTCCCACTATATCCCAGTTTTTAAACAGCAGTAAGGCAAAGGGACCAGGAAGATCCAACTGTAAACCTTAAAATTGAAAAAAGCTTCACCATATAAAGAATCCAGGATACCAAAAAGGGCGAGTGAAGCGGGGTGTGTGACATACTTACAATACCCATTTTACAGGTGAGTATTCACAAAATGGTATTATTCTAAGTATGTCACACCCCGCTTCAAAACTATTACACTTGGGACATCCAAAAGCAGTGTCCACAAAGGGCGGGTATCCAACAAGGCAATGATGCATAACGCAAACCACTGCAGCTTGCAGAACCTTGCGGCCAAACACAGCATCCGCTGAGGCCCGCAAATCAACCTTCAACCTTCCATAAAACTTGGAAAAGGTGTGAACAGAAGACCAAGTAGCAGCCTTACAAACTTGTTCAATAGAAGCCTGGTGCTGAAAAGCCCAAGACGCTCCAATAGCACGGGTAGAATGAGCAGTAACACAAAAAGGGGGAACCTTCCCCTTAGCAGAATAGGCCCCAACAATAGCCTGGCGAATCCATTTACTAATGGAAGACTTAGCAGGAGCCAAACCTTTCCTAGGCCCACAAGGAACCACGAACAAAGCATCAGTCTTACGAAAAGGAGAAGTAGCAAGCAAATAGTACTTCACACAACGTACCACGTCCAAAGAATGCAAAACCCTCTCCTTGTCATTCCTAGGCTTAGGACACAAAGAAGGAAGAACAATGTCTTGGTTAAGGTGAAAGGAAGAAACCACCTTGGGGAGAAAATCAGGTTTGAAACGAAAAACCACCTTGTTCTGATGCCTCTCAAAGTAAGGAGCCTGAATTGACAAGGCCGAGACACGCTGAACAGAGGTGATGGCAACCAAAAAGACAACTTTCTGAGTTAACGTAGAAAGAGCAATATCCTGCAAAGGCTCAAAGGGAGGACCCTGAAGAGCAGAAGGAACCAAATTCAAATCCCACACTGGGAGCATAGGTTTCCTAGGAGGTCGCACATGCGAAACCCCCTGGAAGAAGGTCTTAACCAAAGGATCAAGCGCAAGAGACCTTTGAAAAAAGATAGACAAGGCAGAGACCTGCCCTTTCAAGGTACTCAGCTGGAAACCCAAGTCCAGCCCATGTTGCAAAAATTCCAAAATCCTAGAAATAGAAAACACCCTGCAGGGCAAGGCCCTGACCTCACACCAATCAATATAAGACCTCCAAGTCCTATAGTAGATGGTAGAAGAAGATCTCTTCCTAGCACTAACAAGAGTCTGGATCACTGAATCAGAGAGACCTTTCTCCTTCAAGATGGAGGTTTCAGCAGCCATGCCGTCAAAGCCAACGTTGGTAAATTGGGGTAAAGTAATTGACCCTGAGTGAGCAAGTCCGGCCGAAGAGGCAGAACAAACTGATCCACTGCCAGCCGGACGATGTCTGCGAACCACACCCGCCTTGGCCACCTTGGAGCCACCAGAATGGCGGGAACCCCTTCTAGAGCCAGCTTTCGCAACACCCTGCCCACCATGGGAATCGGAGGAAACAGATAAAGGAACCCCAGGTCCCTCCAGGTCAGAGATATGGCATCCACTGCCAGAGCCAGACGATCCTGAGAGAGAGACACAAAGGCCGGAAGTTTGTGATTGTGACGAGAGGCAAACAGGTCCAAGTCCGGTGTCCCCCACCGGAGGCAAAGAGACCGGAAAACCTTGGGATTGAGACACCATTCCCCCCGGCGAGAAGAACACCTGCTCAGAGAGTCCGCCTCCGTGTTCTCCACGCCCGGGATGTACACTGCCGAGATGCAAGGGACATGGCTCTCCGCCCAAGCCAGAATCAGAGACACCTCCCTGAGGGCACTCCAGCTGCGAGTCCCTCCCTGGTGATTGATGTAGGCAACCGCCGTCAGATTGTCCGACCGAACTTGAACCGGCAAGCCCTGTAACTGCTGTGTCAAGTGAGACAGAACCAACCTGATGGCTCTCAGCTCCAGAACATTGATGGGCAAGTGGGCCTCCTGAGGCCCCCACAGCCCCTGAAACTGAAGATCCTTTCAGAAACCTCCTCACCCCGACAGACTGGCATCCGTGGTGACTGTCTCCCAAAGAGGTGGCAGAAAAGACCGACCCCTCAAGAGATTGGCCGGAACCAGCCACCACTGAAGAGACTGCCGAACCCGGACATCCGGAAGGACAGATCCAACGACCTTGGACACCGGTCCCAAGCCGCCAACAGATGAAGCTGAAGCGTCCTTGTGTGAACTGAGCAAAGGGAACCGCCTCGAACGAGGCCACGATCAATCCCACCAGCCTCATTCCCTGCCTGATAGACGGGCAAGGGTTGGACAAAAGAAGCTGAATCAATTCCTGAATCAAGAGAGCCTTGGAGTGAGGAAGAAACACTCTGTGTTGGGAAGAATCCAGAGACATTCCCAGAAAGGACACCACCCTGGACTGAAAGAGGGAGGACTTGGGATAGTTGATCACCCAGCAGAATCTCTCCAGAGTGGCTACCACCGTCCTGGTGTCTGTCTCCGATTGGCTGAGCGACGAAGCCATAATGAGAAGGTCATCCAGATAAGGCACAATGCGAATTCCCTGTGCCCTGAGGAGGGCCATCACCCCTGCCAGCACCTTGGTGATAACCCTTGGAGCCGAGGTAAGGCCGAACGGAAGAGCCACAAATTGAAAATGCCAATCCTCCACCACGAACCTGAGAAATCTCTGGTGTTCCGGGAAGATAGGAACATGTAGATAAGCATCCTTGATGTCTATGGACGTCATGAAGTCCCCCTGACGAAGAGAATGGATGGCTGAGCGCAGGGTTTCCATGCGGAACTTCCGAGGACGAATAAACCTGTTGAGGAGCTTCAGATCCAGGATGGGACGGACAGATCCGTCCTTTTTGGGCACTGTGAACAGATTTGAATAGTAGCCCAGGCCCCTTTCCGCGGAAGATACCGTGCAAACGACTGCCATATCCAGAAGATTCTTCACAGCCGCCCGGAGTCCTTGCGCAGCCAGGGGGTCCGACGAAATCCGAGACCTGAAAAATCTGCGGGGAGGCCGGGACTCGAACTCCAGCTTGTAACCGGACGACACCACTTCCCGAATCCATCTGTCTGAGACCTCCCGGTCCCAGACCTGGGAGAAAAGTCGCAGCTGCCTCCCCACCCGCAAGGGTGAGGGCGCCCCCTCATTGCTGAGCGGGCTTGGCAATGGGCTAGGAGCCCCAAGAGTGTCCAGGACGGGGACGACCCCTGCCCCTGTTCCAGGCGACACCTCTGGCGGCGGAGAAAGCTGAACCCCTGCCCGCTCTGGCTCCCCGAAAGGAAGGGCTAAAGGAGGTGGTCCCCCGAAAGGAACGATGTTGCTTCTTGCCCTGAGGTAACTTACCTCCCTTGGCAACCGAATCCAATTTGTCTCCAAACAGGCGCAGACCCACAAAAGGGAGAGCCGTAAGAGACCTTTTAGAAACAAAATCAGCCGCCCATTGGCGCAACCAAACCGACCGCCGGATAGCCACCAACAAGGCCGTAGTCCTACTACACATCACCATGGTGTCATCCTGAGTGGCAAGCACAAAAGACAAAAACAACTCACAATGTTTGAGAGCAATGAACTCATCACTAGACGGGTCAAGACCGGAAGAAGTCAACAGATCCTTAACAAGCGACCTGGAAGCCAGCAACAACAGTGCAGAAGCACAAATAGGCCTCAAGGCCGACCCAACACTGGCAAAACCGTGGCAAGCCAACTGGTCAATACGTCTATCCTCACCATCCTTGATGGTAGTACAACCAGGAGAATGCAAAACCGCAGTGCTAGATAACCCCAAAACCGGAGCATCAACCTCGGGAGGGGATGACCAGCGCTTGACCAGGTCCGCCGGAAAAGGATATTTCTTATCTCAACCTGGAGGAACACCTGGAAGCCGAGTAGGCCTTTCCCATTCCTTAAGAATGACATCGTCAAAATGCTTTTGATGGGGAAACTCCAAGCGTGGCTTGGACACCTCAAACAACTCCCCTTTTGGCGGAGGAGTCACCTCAGGAGGAGGAATAGCCAAAACCTCAAACATCTGAGCCAGGACCGAAGGGGTGTCAAGGACATCCCCCCACGCCTGCTCACCAGCTGCACCAAGGAATTGCTGGTCGTCAGCCTCGTCCGATTCGTCCAAGAGCTCACCCTCCTCAAGCGGGTAGCAATCGGACCAGTCTAACGATTAACAGCACAGGCCGGCGCGGCTGGGGAAAGATGCTTCCGCTTAGCCGGGGCCTTCTGGGCAACCACGGTAGAAAACAGTTTCTCAAGATTGGCCAATCTGGCACACACCTCAGATTGCGACTCCCCACCCATGACAACGTCACACGGGGTACGGAACAGGTGGGGAGGGGTAGGTGATGATACAGGCGGAGAGGAGCCGGACGCCGGCTTACCGGACTGTCGCTCGATGTTCCGCTGAGCACATGGAATGCAGAGTATAACATCATCCCCTGGTAGGGGAGCCCCACACCCCAAACATTTCTTGGATTGCCCCGAGGGGCCATTTCAGGTATCGTCAGAAGCCTCCATATGGTGAAATTGTGGTAGTCGCAATGACCCAGGGAATTACGCAATAAGCGACCCGGGATGCCCCTTTAATGTCCCACGTGGGAGAATTTGGCAGGGAAACCTAAGACTACCCAGGTATCTAAAGACCGGGGGACCCCTTTAACGTGCCACAGGGGACCTGGAAAACAAGAGACAACAATCACTACAGGATCATGTTTCCCACACAGATATGCAATATACATAGAAATATATACATAAATATACTAAACATGCAACAGAAAAGGCAGCAAATGACCTACAAAACTCAAGGCACATGTGCCTGATAGAAACATATACAGACACAGATGGACAACCACAAGGGCAGCGCTAATAAAGAATGAAACAAACTCACAAGATGGCACCGAACACGAGGTCCGCAGCAGCAGGAAAAGGAGAAGGGGGCGGTCCAGCACGAAAAAACGCGCGTAGCGCCCCAGCCCCGCCCCCTCCATGATGCGCACACGAGCAGGGCGGGCCGCGCGATGCGCAGCCCCGCCCCCAATCAAACCCCAGCCACGCCGGGCCAGTGCGCAGAGCAAGCAGCAAGGGGAGGCGGGCCATCGGTCGCGTGGTGCGCCCGGCCCCGCCCCCCCGAGACAAGTAAGGAGCCCGGCCATAGAGCCGGCTTCTCCGTGGCGCCAACAGCAGGAGCGGGGCGGGCCGCCGGCTCGCGCGCCGAGACCCGCCCTGCCCCTCCCGCAGACACCCGAGGGAGAGAAGCTTCCCAAAAGCCACTGGCAGCGCCGCATGCAGCGGCCGAAGAAAAAAAAAAACACACACACACACACAGAAGTAGAAGCGCAAGCACACACACACGCGAGGGAAGACCCCCCCCCCCCCTCCCCCCTAGCGAAGGGAGTAATTGGGGACCAAGCAGGGGAGAAGCACCAACACCCAAGGGGTGAGATTAGGGACGGGGCATCCCCAACCGGGATCACCAGACCAGATAACCGCCTACCCCCTAGTATGGAGCCTTGCGGTGGAGCTAGGCTCCTAGGCACCATAAGGTGCAGTCTACCTTCGCCCGGCCCCGGCTGGGAGGCTTCAATAAGGGAATATAACAGAGTGCCGGGCAACCTGCAAGCAGGAGACTTCATTCTTCTGACTTGTCGCCGATCTGCAGAGAAGGAACACTGGGATACAGTGGGAGGTCCCAGGTATTTATAGACCGGGAGGGGCTCTCTTTTTTCTTTGACTTCTCTGCAATATCGCCCTCTACAGGTAGGTAAACCCAAGTGTAATAATAGTTTTGAAGCGGGGTGTGTGACATACTTAGAATAAAACAAACTACAAGATTGTAAAGCAGCACAGGGCCAAGTAATCTTATGTACTCTACAAGCACAGCTAGACAGCAATGCTGAATCTAGTGCTGATCAGCTGCATTATAAAATGTGGGCAGCCTGGTCATTATCTGCATATTAATGAGGCTAAATAGTTTCAGAGACGGTTATGCCTTTACAGTTTTTTTTTTTGTTATTTTTTTAACTCTCTACTTTACCTTTGTTAACCTCACAAGATTAGCTTTTCACTATTGAATTAACCACAGTAGCACTTTAAAGAGGATTTCCATCCAAAGAGGATTAGCCTAGGTACATGCTCAGATACTAAGAGATAGGAGTTACAGGTGCTGAGAAATTATTGAGAGAGAGCACGGTCAGGATTTTTACTTTCACTTAAAGTGGAAAACCATATTAAAGTGACTTAATTAAAAGGGGGGTTCTTGAAAGCTACAAATTAGACTAAAGAAACTCAGAACATTATACGACAAATAATTCAGAATTATTTTCAAAATATATTAATTACTGGACACAAACAATATACTTTTTGTTGCTACAGGATCTTGAGATACGACAACTTGAGACGACACAGCTCAGAGAGCCATATATTGGGATGGGAGGTAAAACCTTGGGATGCATTATCTTTACCTACTGCTATGACAAACATGACGAGCCATTCTGAAAAGCTTGCCAGCTCCCTAATGAGAGGTCCATTGTGTTACATTATTTAAGCAAAATAGTAATTCATTTATCTTAACTGTCTCTATAGTCATTAGCTGTGATACTTCTCTAAAGCAGTTATGAGCCTTTTCTTGGCATTCAGATGGTGTACAGTGCAATGTGATGCGTGTATTGCACATTGTGATGGGGAAGACACTCAAAGTCTCCTCTGTATCAAGATATTGAACCACTGGTGAAAGACACTGTTCCTGAGCACCATGCATAGCTGCCTGCCTAGAGAAACCCACTGGCGCCAGATGTTCATGTCTGTCACTGCAGAGAGTTCAGAGGGGTTGAGTAACACTGGCCAATTATAGACATTTCCAAAGGCATTTAAACCAGAACAGCAGCCTTGTACAGCTAGAAGTCCCAAAAACTTGCCCCATCTGCAAGCATGATACTGAATCTTTATCAGTACTTATATTTGCCTCTTCACCAACTCAAAGCTGAAACGCCGCCTCACCGATATCCTCTTGGTAGTGGCCAGTTTGGAGCTTCCCAGCATCCCATCCGTGCTGTTGCTTGGATTCAACTGACATAGCCCACAATGAACAGCAGCAGCAGGAAACCCAGGAACAACATCCATGGGATGCCATTTGGTTTGTAAAATTGACCACAGCAGGAGTTACAAAAAGGTAAATACATTTTAATGTGCAGCAATCTGAATTACCTTGGGGAGAGATGCATATGAGCACTGTTTCTTCTAAGGGTATTGCCCCAGCTTAAGATTGGACTACCCTAGGTACACTAGGTAGGTTCCCTAGGTAAGTAGGAATAGCTAGAATCTGAATAGAGCTTTTTAATTATAAATAAAAATGCAAACTCGGAAAAAAAAACGTTACATCTCCAAAACATTCACTAACTAGCCTACTGCTACTCACATGGATAATGGTCCATATTAGTATGGACAATTCACTTTGTGAGGTCTGCAGGGAGATTAACAGCTAGGTTAGCGCCACTAGGATTAATAAAACCCCTTTACAGGTGTTACTTTATAGAGTTCAAGCTGTCCATCATAGCATTAGCCACATATTGTGGAGCTCTACCAATAGTGGCCGTGTCCCTACTGGGGATTCAACATATTACATGAACCCAGATTGTAAATATAAATATAATTGCATGCAAATGTTTTAGCACCCCTGTTACAGTTTCTGTGAACAATTAAGCAGAAGATTAAATGTTCTCCGTAAGGTTGTTCAACACATAATTTCCCACAACTTTAGCAATATCAGTGGTTTGGTACAATGTTAGATTGCAGACCTTTCAAAGTATGGAAAACTCAGATAACAGACAGAGGTTTCATATATTAGATATAAACTTAGTTATAAAGACATTTATAATATAAACATCTATCTATATAATCCATGAACTGTAGGATAGTAACTGGGAATTAACCCCAACCCGATTTTCATACCTCCCTAAGGTCTTGAGATTACAGTCCTAGTGGAGGACAATGGAGACTATTCCTTCTCTTTCTTTCTGACCTGCTCCAGTGGCTGTGGAAGGCCAGGAGCGAGAAGTTCTGCATGCCACCTCCATGGTGGAGATCACAGTTGGAGTCTCTCTCACTCCTACCCAGCTGGCACACTTCCCGGAAGAGTGAAGGTACAAGCATATGCTCCCTGTACTGTTCCCCCAGTTTCCTCTAGTAAGGAGGGGCGTTGGGGGCATTATAGGATGGAAAAACATTCCATCCAATCGGGAGGTAGAGCAGGCACTAGGTCATGCAGGGTGCCATTTTCATTTTCCATGTAAAAGATGAAAAACAAATGTTTCTATACAAAAGTTAATGTGTCATATCTTTAACGTTATGCCTTACAACAGATGAACACCTATTTTTTAAGCCACACGCCTCCCCATCCATCCTCCCCACTCGAGTACCGTGGGCGATGCTGCCGGCTCGGTTTAAGGGGGGAAAAATACCATTTTGTGAGTACTCACCTTTAAAATGGGTATTACGAGTGTGTCATACACCCCGCTTCCACCATTCATGACATCTGGGTAGTCTCCAGTAGAGGGCGAACTTCTGCAGAGATGAATGCAAAAAAAAAGCTCCTCCCGGTCCATAAATACCTGGGACCTCCTACTAATCCCCCAGTGTATGATAGCAGTAAGAGGACCAGGAAGAACCAATATAACAACAAAAATAAAAAAGGTTCACCATAAAAAGGATCCGGAATACAACAAGGGCGGGGTGAAGCGGGGTGTATGACACACTCATAATACCCATTTTAAAGGGGAGTACTCACAAAATGGTATTATTCGAAGTGTGTCACACACCCCGCTTCCACCATTCATGACATCTGGGACATCCAATAGCAGTGTCCGTCATGGGTGGGAACCAACAAAAAAGCAGGGAAAAAAAAAATGCACCAACTTAAACCACTGCAGCTTGCAGAACCTTGCGGCCAAAAACAGCATCCACTGAGGCCCGCACATCAACCTTGTAAAACTTGGAAAAAGTATGAACGGAAGACCAAGCAGCAGCCTTACAAACTTGTTCAACAGAAGCCTGGTGCTGAAAAGCCCAGGACGCACCAACAGCACGAGTAGAATGCGCAGTGATCTTAAAAGGGGGAGTCCTCCCCTTAGCAGAATAGGCCCCAACAATGGGCTGGCGTATCTATTTACTAATGGTAGACTTGGCGGGCGCCAAACCTTTTCTGGGCCCGGAAGGCACCACGAACAAGGCGTCCGTCTTACGAAAAGGAGAAGTAGCAACCAAATAGTACTTCACACAACGAACCACATCCAAAGAGTGCAAAACCCTCTCCTTGTCATTGCTAGGCTTAGGACACAAGGAAGGGAGAACTACAGGGAAAGCAGAAACCACCTTAGGAAGGAAATCTGGTTTAAAGCGAAAAACCACCTTATCCTGGTGTCTCTCAAAGTAAGGGGCCTGAATAGACAGAGCCGCCAACTCGGAGACACGCCAAACAGAGGTAATAGCCACCAAAAAGGCAACCTTTTGAGTGACACAGAAAGAGCCACATCCTGCATCGGTTCAAAAGGAGGCCCCTGGAGGGCCGACAGAACCAAATTTAGGTCCCAAACGGGAACCAAATACTTTCTAGGGGGCCGAACATGAGTGACCCCTTGGAAAAAGGTCTTGACCAGAAGATGCAAAGCAAAAGACCTTTGAAAAAAGACAGCCAGGGCAGAAACCTGACCCTTCAAAGTACTGAGCTGGAAACCCCGATCCAGACCTTGTTGTAGAAACTCCAAAATCCTAGGAATCGAAAACACCCTGCAAAGTAAGGTCCTAGCCTCACACCAGTCAATATAGGAACGCCAAGTCCTATAGTAAATACCAGAGGAAGACCTCTTCCTAGCTCTAATCAAAGTCTGAACGACAGCCTCAGACAAACCTTCCTCCTTCAGAATGAAGCTTTCAGCAGCCAAGCCGTCAAAGCCAGCATTTGTAAATTGGGGTAAAGTTGTTGACCCTGAGACATCAGGCCTGGAACCAGGGGCAGCCTGAGCTGCTCTACCGCCAGTCTTACGACGTCTGCGTACCAAACCTGTCTTGGCCACATTGGGACCACCAGAATTGCTGGTGCCCCCTCCAGAACCAGCTTGCGAACTACCTTGCCCACCATGGAGAAGGGGGGAAACAGATACAGGAACCCCAGATCCCTCCAGGCAAGAGACAAGGCATCCACCGCCAGAGGATCCTGAGATAGAGACACAAAGGATGGAAGCTTGTGATTGTGCTGTGAGTCCCCACTTGTGACACAGGGACCGAAAAATCCCAAGATTGAGAGACCACTCCCCTCGGCAAGAAAAGCTCAGGGCATCCGCCTCTGTGTTCTCCACTCCCGGAAAGTAAACTGCCGAAATGCAAGGGACATTGCTCTCCGCCCAAGTCAAGATCAGAGAGAATTCCCTGAGGGCACTCCTGCTGCGAGTCCCTCCTTGGTGATTGATGTAGGCCACCGCCGTTTGATTGTCTGATCGAACCTGAACCGGCAAGCCCTGTAAGTGAGGTGTCAGCCTTGACAGAACAAGCCGGATGGCTCTGAGCTCTAGGACATTGATGGGGGTGTGAGCCTCCTGAGGACCCCATAACCCCCTGAACTGATGACTCTTCCAGAAACCTCCCCAGCCCGAAAGGCTGGCATCCGTAGTCACCGTTTCCCAACAAGGGGCCAGAAAAGACCTGCCCCTCAACAGATTACTTGGCTCCAGCCACCACTGAAGTGACTGCCGAACCCTGGGAGACATCCGGAAGGACTGATCCAAGGACTGCGGACATCTGTCCCAATGCAACAACAGGTGAACCTGGAGCGACCTCGTGGAACTGGGCAAAGGGGACTGCCTCGAAGGACGCCAGTTTCATCCCCATCCGGATAGAGGGGCAACGAATGGCCAGAAGAAGGCAAATCAGATCCTGAACCCCCTGCACCTTGGGTCGAGGTAGAAACACTCTGGCCACCATCAAACACTCTGTCCAGATACGGCACAATGCGAATTCCCTTGGCCCTGAACAGGGCCATTATGCCCGCCAGAACCTTGGTGAAAACCCTTGGTGCTGAGGTCAGCCCGAACGGGTGGGGCCACAAACTGAAAATGAAGATCCTCCACCGCAAATCTGAGAAATCTGTGGTGCGCTGGGAAGATTGGAACATGCAGGTAAGCATCCTTGATGTCTATGGACGTCATAAAAGCCCCTTGACGAAGGGAACTGATGGCAGAGCGCAGAGTCTCCATGCAAAACTTCTTGGTTCTGATGAACCCGTTGAGAACTTTTAGATCCAGAATGGGTCTTATGGATCCATACTTTTTGGGAACCGTGAAAAGATTGGAGTAGTAGCCTCTGCCTCTCTCCGAGGGAGGCACAGGACATATGACTCCCATGTCCCGGACATTTTGGACTGCCAAGAGGAGCCCCTGTGCAGCCTGAGAGTCCGTGGGCACCCGAGACCTTAAGAATCTTGGAGGGGGCCAGTACTCGAACTCCAGCTTATACCCAGACGAGACCACTTCCAGAATCCATCTGTCTGTGACCTCCTGGGCCGAGACCGGGAAGAAGAGCCGCAGCCGTCCCCCCACCCGTACGGGTGAGGGCGCCCCCTCATTGCTGAGTTGGTTTGGCAGAGGGCTTAGGTTTGGAGCCCCAGGCAGATGCTGGACAGGCCCGTCCTCTGCCTCTGCCCCAGGAGGAACCTCTGACGCCTGAGTAGGCGAAACCTCTGACGGCTCTGGCACCTCGAAAGGAAGGGGTGAAGGAGCTCGCCCCCCGAAAGGAGCGACGCTGCTTCTTACGCTGGGGTAGCTTACCACCCTTAGCCACCGCATCCAACTTCACTCGAAACAGCCACGTACCCAGGAGGGGGAAGAGCGGTGAGCGATTTCTTGGCTGCAAAGTCCGCCGCCCACTGGCCAAGCCAGACCGATCGGCGCATGGCCACCAATAAGGCCGAAGTTTTACTACACATAACAATAGTGTCTTCCATAGCAGCCAAGACAAAATTCATAAACAATTCACATCTTTTAAGGGCAGCGAACTCAGCGCTGGCCGGATCAAAATGGGCACCATTTAAAAACTCCCTGACAAGGGATCTATTAGCCACAGCCGCTAGCGCAGATTCACACACAGGCCGTAAGGCTGAACCCAAACTGGCAAAGGCATGGCAAGCTAACTGATCAATGCGCTTATCCTCACCATCTTTGAGGGTAGTGGCATCAGGGGTGTGGACCACAGAGGTGTTGGACAACCCCAAAACAGGCGCGTCGACCTCGGGAGGGGAAGACCAGCACTTTACCGCATCAACCGGGAAGGGATACTTCCTATCCCATCCCTGAGGAACGCCGGGAAGCCGACTCGGTTTCTCCCATTCCCTAGGGATCAATGCATCAAAATGACTTTGCATAGGAAACTCCAAGCGGGGCTTAGATGACCCGAAAAAATTCCCCTTTTTTGAGAGGGGTCCGCCTCCGGTGGGGCAATGTCCAAAACCTCCAGGAGATGGGCCAGAACTTTAGAAGTGTCAATGGCATCCCCCAGCGCCTGCCCAACACCATTATCACACAACTGCACATCGTCAGATTTTGATTCCTCAAACAACTCCCCCTCTCTAACGGGGAGTAATCCGACCACTCATCCTCATCAAAATCCAAAGCCGGCCATACCGGCGATAAATGTCTCTTCTTGGCATGGGCCTATTTGCCCACTGCGCCGGAAAATACAATTCTGTGAAATACTCACCTGTAGAATTGGTATTATACGTATACAGTACGTCCTGATCCAGATAGAATACTTACACTTGGGTTATCCTCCGCCAGAGACATGCAAAACAGGCTCCTCCCAGCCCCTCAAATACCCGAGGACCTCCCACAAATCCCCAGCATTGAAAAGCAGTGAACAAGAAACTGGGAGAATTTAACCACCAAAAACTGGTAACTATAACAATGATAACAATCACCATACAGGGGATCCAGAAAATGCAAACCCAGGGTGGGGTGGAGCAGGACGTACTGTATACGTATAATACCAATTCTACAGATGAGTATTTCACAGAATTGTATTATTCGAAGTATACAGTACGTCCTGCTCCAAATAGAATACTTACACATGGGACATCCAATAGCAGTGTCCATAAAGAAGGGTGGGATCCCCAACAAAAAAGGCAACAGCAGACAGTTTAAAGCACTGTCACCTGCGAACCTTGCTACCAAGAGCAACAAGAGCAAAGGCTCTAGTGTCAAACTCCTAAAAACCTTGGAAAAAAAGGTATGAACAGAGAACAAATAGCAGTCTAGCAAAACTGTCCAACAGAAAACTCTGTGCTGAAGCCCAGACAGCATCCAGAATGGGTCCAAGGGAAAACCCCGCAAGGCATACAGAATAAAATTCAAATCCCAAGAGGAACCAAAGAATTACGTGGGGGACGCACATGAGCAACCCCCGAAGAATCCTTAACCAAGGAAAAACAGAGCAAAAGACTGCTACAGGAAGGCGGACAGGGCAGAACCTGACCCTTCAGAGTGCTGAGTAGAGAGCCAACTCCAACCCATGCTGTATAACTCTAGAACCCTGAGAACAGAGAACACCCGACAGGGAAGAGACCTAGACTCACACCAATCCATATGGGTACGCCATACCCTATAATAGATGGAAGAAGAAGAAACTTGCTCCTAGACTTCCAAGTAGTCACAATCACCGAGAAGATAAGCCTGTCTCCACCGAGATGGATGATTTAGCAGTCAGGCCGTCTAGGCCAGAGTCTGTAGATTGGGGTGACATAAAAGGGGCCCAGAGTGAGCAGATCGGCCCTCCTGGCAGAATGTACCCTCAGTACTATGTCTGCGAATCCTCACTCCACTAGGTCACCCAGGGGCCACCAGTATCACTGGTCCCTCCTTCCAGCACAATCTTGCGCAGAACCACGCCCAGCAGGAGGAATGGGGATAAGACATACAGAATATAATATCCAGCCATAACGTTACTAACTGATCAATGCGCTTATCCTCACCATCTTTGAGGGTAGTGGCATCAGGGGTGTGGACCACAGAGGTGTTGGACAACCCCAAAACAGGCGCGTCGACCTCGGGAGGGGAAGACCAGCACTTTACCGCATCAACCGGGAAGGGATACTTCCTATCCCATCCCTGAGGAACGCCGGGAAGCCGACTCGGTTTCTCCCATTCCCTAGGGATCAATGCATCAAAATGACTTTGCGTAGGAAACTCCAAGCGGGGCTTAGATGACCCGAAAAAATTCCCCTTTTTTGAGAGGGGTCCGCCTCCGGTGGGGCAATGTCCAAAACCTCCAGGAGATGGGCCAGAACTTTAGAAGTGTCAATGGCATCCCCCAGCGCCTGCCCAACACCATTATCACACAACTGCACATCGTCAGATTTTGATTCCTCAAACAACTCCCCCTCTCTAACGGGGAGTAATCCGACCACTCATCCTCATCAAAATCCAAAGCCGGCCATACCGGCGATAAATGTCTCTTCTTGGCATGGGCCTATTTGCCCACTGCGCCGGAAAATACAATTCTGTGAAATACTCACCTGTAGAATTGGTATTATACGTATACAGTACGTCCTGATCCAGATAGAATACTTACACTTGGGTTATCCTCCGCCAGATGGCGCTGCACTGCAGAGACATGCAAAACAGGCTCCTCCCAGCCCCTCAAATACCCGGGGACCTCCCACAAATCCCCAGCATTGAAAAGCAGTGAACAAGAAACTGGGAGAATTTAACCACCAAAAACTGGTAACTATAACAATGATAACAATCACCATACAGGGGATCCAGAAAATGCAAACCCAGGGTGGGGTGGAGCAGGACGTACTGTATACGTATAATACCAATTCTACAGATGAGTATTTCACAGAATTGTATTATTCGAAGTATACAGTACGTCCTGCTCCAAATAGAATACTTACACATGGGACATCCAATAGCAGTGTCCATAAAGAAGGGTGGGATCCCCAACAAAAAAGGCAACAGCAGACAGTTTAAAGCACTGTCACCTGCGAACCTTGCTACCAAGAGCAACAAGAGCAAAGGCTCTAGTGTCAACCTCCTAAAAACCTTGGAAAAAAAGGTATGAACAGAGAACAAATAGCAGTCTAGTAAAACTGTCCAACAGAAAACTCTGTGCTGAAGCCCAGACAGCATCCAGAATGGGTCCAAGGGAAAACCCCGCAAGGCATACAGAATAAAATTCAAATCCCAAGAGGAACCAAAGAATTACGTGGGGGACGCACATGAGCAACCCCCGAAGAATCCTTAACCAAGGAAAAACAGAGCAAAAGACTGCTACAGGAAGGCGGACAGGGCAGAACCTGACCCTTCAGAGTGCTGAGTAGAGAGCCAACTCCAACCCATGCTGTATAACTCTAGAACCCTGAGAACAGAGAACACCCGACAGGGAAGAGACCTAGACTCACACCAATCCATATGGGTACGCCATACCCTATAATAGATGGAAGAAGAAGAAACTTGCTCCTAGACTTCCAAGTAGTCACAATCACCGAGAAGATAAGCCTGTCTCCACCGAGATGGATGATTTAGCAGTCAGGCCGTCTAGGCCAGAGTCTGTAGATTGGGGTGACATAAAAGGGGCCCAGAGTGAGCAGATCGGCCCTCCTGGCAGAATGTACCCTCAGTACTATGTCTGCGAATCCTCACTCCACTAGGTCACCCAGGGGCCACCAGTATCACTGGTCCCTCCTTCCAGCACAATCTTGCGCAGAACCCCGCCCAGCAGGGGGAATGGGGATAAGACATACAGAATAGAATATCCAGCCATAACGTTACTAAGCCTCATGACCACAGTCAGAGGATCCTGGAACAGGGAAACAATGGCCGAGAACTTGTGATAGTGACGAGGCCCAAACAGATCCACACTAGTTGTACATCATAGCGACACAAGGATTAGCACATCCTGCCGCAGAAGGACCTCCACCGGAGCAAATACCACTGATAGGCAGGGAACGTTTTCCTCCACCCAGATCAGGATCAGATACCTTCCTAGAGGATCATCCTGCTCCAGGCCCCACACAGATGATTAAGGCACGTCACTGTCACCAGACAGACCAAGCGCCCCCAAACATACAGGTCCTGAAGAGGAGTAGTCCAGCTAGACAGAGCCAACTTGAAGCTCACTGTTTCAATAATCGATAAGGGTATGGACCACCTAAGGGCCCCACCTCCCCCGGAACCACGGGGGGTTTCAGAAGAAAAAAAACCCCGTCAGCCTGATAGATATGGTATCCATGGGGACCATCTACAGGAAGAGGCAAAGTAAGGGGGTGCCCCCAGACAGGTTCCTTGAGTTCTATCGCTTCAAGGGGGACCACCGTACCAGGGGGGAAGGCACACAGACCCAGCTCCAGGGATGCTGGATCCCTGTCCAGTATTAACAATAGAAGTTGCAGAAGGGCCCAAGGGAGCTGAGTATAAGGGACCTTCTCTGAGCAGGCCACCAACGGCCCACCAGCTGCAATCCTGCCTGGTGAAGGGACGGGGGACAGCAATGAGGGACTGAGCTCATGCAACCCAATTGTCCACTTTATTGCCGGGGAAGCAAGATTCTCGCCTGAACCGAATCCAGATTCATCCCTAGGAAGGGAGTTACCCAATGGACATAACCAGCCGAGTAGCCACTCAGTCGGACGTAGAGATTGGGAAGTGAAAAAGGACGTCTGGGTAGTCCTCGCGCGGACGCACCTTGGTCCCATCAGAGACATCACCCCCGTCAGCACCTTGGTGAGCACTCTGGGAGCAGAAGAGAGGCCAGATAACAAGGCCACGAAGTAGCAGAGTTGGGCCTTCAACACGAACCTGAAAAGCCTCGGTGTCCAGAAGACACAGGGATGTAAAAATAAGCATCTTCGATCTTCACAGACGGCAAGAAGCCCACTGGGCGCAGGGCGCTGGCGGCCCATCTCAGAGTTTCCATGCAGAAAACTGCCTGTAATTGTAGAATTGCCAAACCTGTGAAACCAGAATGGCCAGACTGACTCATCCTCTTGGGGGAATGTGGAAAGGCTGTTGTAGTGGCCCCTGCCTCTGCCTGTGATGTGACCCCCCATCCTGCAGGCTGTGTACTCCTGAACAGAGGCAGGGACCAGAAGTACCCTGACAATCTCGGGGGAGGCCACACAGCAAACTCTACCCTGTATCCGGAGGAAACTACCTCCTGAATCCTCCAGAATGAGGCACGATGCCTCCTGATAGGAGCAAGGTGCTGCGGCCATCCCCTCACCCAGATGGGCAAGGGCGCCTCATCATGCTTGAGGGGTATGGGTGGAAGAATTGGACTTAGTCCGGCCAGAGGGGCCAGGGCGTTGTCTGCCGCTCCTGGGGCAGGAGTCAACACGAAAATTCTGGAAGGACACCCCTGGTTCGTGTTTAACAGTAAGGTGGGGGGGGCAGGGGTGCCCCTGCCCTGAGGGGGCCGAGACGGCCGTCTGCGTAGGGGTGTTTTGCCCTTCTTACCAAACAGGTCCAGACGGGCCCCAAAAAGGCGTCGCCCTCTAAAGGGAAGCCCAGTAAGAGTCTTTTTAGTAGCATCGTCAAAACCCCACTGTCGCAGCCAAACCAAGCGACGTATAGCTACTACAAGGGCAGAAGTTCTTGCACACATTCTAATGGTGTCATCCAGCACCAATAGAATGAATTTTACAAATACCTCACAACTGGAGAGTGCATTAAACTCCTCAGGGTGATGATCAAGCATCTTTCTGATGAGGGTTCTAGCGGCCACTGCAGTGATGGCCGCGGCACAGACCGGGCGCAGCGCCGTTCCTGCACAAGAAAAGGCGTGTGAAGCCAACCTACCAATGCACCGGTCCTCAGCATCCTGAAGGGTGCGGTAAGCAGGGGCCGTAATAAAGGGGGGGTTAAGAACCCCTATGATCGGTGCATCCACCACGGGAGGTGATGACCAACAATTAACCACGTCAGGGGGGAAAGGGTATTTCCAATCCAAGTCCCCTGGAAGTTTACTAGGGGATTCCCATTCTTTGAATACAAGAGCCTGGAAATGATCCTGCTCCAGAAATTCCAAGCGCGCTGTCGCTGTATGGAAACTCTCCCCTCTAGGCTTGGGAGCCTCACCAGGGAGAGAGATAGAGAGGACCTCAAAGACCAGTATCATCATGACTCCTCGGTCTCTCATCAGTTGAGCCTGAGTCAGAAAACAACTCCCCTTCATCAGAGGGGGCAAAAACACACGGAGTAGTAAACTCCTCAGTTCCAGTAGGAAAAGGCGAAAAAGAAGGCGTCAGGGGCCGCTTCTTACCAGGGCCCAAGCGCTCAGACAACCTTGAAATAATCTGATCAGCCGTAGGCAACCTGCGCGTTACGACTTGCTGATCATCCCCGCTCGAGTGCGACTCATCAGCAGTGAGATTTAAGCACGGGGAGACAGGTGTATTGAAGCGAGGTGCAGTCACTGGCAACCCTGATTGCAGGGCCAGTGCTTGTTCAGCACAGGGCCCGCAGACCCGTGCTCTGTCAGCATCAGCATGGGGTTGTCCACTCGCTGTACACAGCCGGTCTTGTCCCAGAGGGACCCCGGTCACATAAATCTGAGATGCCTCCATATGGTGATTAACAAGGCAAATATGCCAGCAGGGATTTAAGCAATAAGCTACCCGCTAGGAATGTGGGAGAATTTTTTGCAAGCCCGCTATAATTTATGTCAGGCCGGGAGAAGCCACCGGAGAATAAGGGGTGTCAGAGCCATGCGCAGCAGAAAATATGTTAATAATGAAAACGCCCGCGAGGGCACTTACAGACCAAGGGAGGAGGAGGACCACAACCACGTGCATGCGCCAAGATCATCAAAATGGCGCCAAGCGAACCTCGAAGGCGGGCCCGATCTGGCCGTGACGCGGAGCGTGCCACGCCAGGTCCCTGCCTCCCCCAAAGAGCGCGAAGCTCTGAGGCAGCAGTCAAATCTTAACAAGCAAATGATAAGATACACTTAGTATAAGCCTTTGCTAATGGAGACGCCGTAGACGGCGGCAGCCAAAAACTATGAAGAACAAGCAGCGTGGCTCTGACACTCAGTTGCAAGTCAAGGGCAATGCTACAGCCATAAGCGTGACAATACAGTACACTGAGACCGCCACACACATACCCCCTCCCACCCCCTTTCTTTTCCCCCGAACTACGGGGGAAACGAGGGAGGATGGCGACCCTTTACACAGGGTCCACCGCTACACGGGGCATGGGCAATAATGCGGGAGGGGCATCCACTAGAGGCTCACCATCAGCCTAAACCGCCTACCCTTTGGTGTGGGACTGCGGTGGAGCGTGGCTCCATGAGCACACATGGTGCTGCCTACCTTCACCCGACCAGCGCAGCCCAGGCTGGGAGGCACATCATGAAAGGACGGGTGGGAGTAGTCCAACAGGGCCGCAGGCTGTAATAGCCCCGCTCACCTGCGAGAGAGTGATACTTCATGTCTTCGCAGTCGGCACTGCAGAGAAATCGGGGGATTTGTGGGAGGTCCCCGGGTATTTGAGGGGCTGGGAGGAGCCTGTTTTGCATGTCTCTGCAGTGCAGCGCCATCTGGCGGAGGATAACCCAAGTGTAAGTATTCTATCTGGAGCAGGACGTACTGTATACTTAGAATAGAAATCTCTCAATGCTGGCCAGGCGAGCACAATCAGAGTGCGACTCCCCACTAGTGACGATGTCACTTGGGGTACGGATAAGACACAGAGGGGTAGGAGATGAAGCGGGCGGTGCTGACCCAGAAGCCGGGGAAGCAGACTGCCGTGATATGGCCTTTTGTGCACATGGAATACAAATTAGCACATTCTCCCCCATAAGGGATACCCCACAACCCACACACGGCCGGGATTGTCCCGAAGGAAGCCCAAGCCCAGTATCCTGCGGAGCCTCCATATGGTGATATTTTGGGGTAGTCGCAATGACCCTAGGGAATTAAGCTGGTAAGCAACCCTGGGATGCCCCTTTAAAGTCCCAGTGGGAGGATTTGGAAAAGGTCTCACGGAGGAGCAATGCTCCTTAAACACCTACAAAGGTGTTGCCTACCCTCACCAGGACCTACAGCCAAGGCTGGGAGGCTCATACGGGACAATGGAATAAGGTCCAGGCAGAAATAGGGGCAAGAATGGCCGGGCATGAGCCCGGCTTACCTGCAAGGAACAGAAGTCTTCATCTTCTGACTTGCTCGTCGCACTTGCAGAGAAGGAACTGGGAGATTAGTGGGAGGTCCAAGGTATTTATGGACCGGGAGGAGCTTCTTTTTTGCATTCATCTCTGCAGAAGTTCGCCCTCTACTGGAGCCTACCCAGATGTCATGAATGGTGGAAGCGGGGTGTATGACACACTTAGAATAAGGTTTCCCCATCTTTTTGAGATTTCCAGTATTACCCTGCTTTCTGCTAACCCCATGCTGACTGTGAGGGGCTGCATCTTTCATTCAACTGTGTTTTACTTTTATTGATAAGCCCTCTGATTGTAAAGCACTGCACGATTATTCTAATTTATCAACACAATACATTATCAATGGGGCTCATCAGGGAATGCAAAGTTGGGGTGGGGCCAGCAGAAACCAGGTTCATTTAACCCTTTGCCCCTTTAATGTCCAATGTATTAGGCTCATTACTTTAATGTCCAATGTATTAGGCTCATTACCTAAAAAGCATATCAGTAATAATCAAGTCCACTATAGAAACAAAAGCCTATGACATTCACTATTTGCTATACAAAGAGTACAGATCATAGCTGCTACTGTAGTACACAAGCCCAGGATACTACAACTTTTTACTAACAGGTAGGCTAGGCATCACTGTGGCTTTTAGCCTTGTCTCACATATGGAATGCCTTATGTATACTATGTCCACTATACTGTTGAACATCCATAAAGGCTAAAGAGATAATGGAGCTACAGCACGAACCAAGCAGCTGCCTGATCCCTTACAAAGCAAACAAGTGGGCAGTTGCAGTGTTCAGTAGCTTCACTGGCCTGGGTCACTCAAGTGATATTAGGCAAACAGGGATATTCATCTGGCATTCATAGGCTCTATTTCTGTAGTTTAAAACCTACCAAGACAATCCTGTAACATGTAAAGTTAGGAAAAAGTAAAAATACCATTTTGTGATTACTCACCTGTAAAATGGGTATTATAAGTATGTCACACACCCCACTTCAGATACTTATTATTATTACACTCGGGTAACTCACCGCTAGGTGGCGCACTTGCAGAGATCTCCAAAAGCTTCAGCAAGCCCCTCCCGGTCTATATATACCTGGTACCTCTCACCAATTCCCCAGTGTTCAAAAAGCAGTAAGACAAGGTACCAGAACTAAACAAATTTAACCCTCAACCGTAAATAACAAAACTTCACCATATAAAGAACCAGGATACCAAAAAAGGGCGGGTGAAGTGGGGTGTGTGACATACTTATAATACCCATTTTACAGGTGAGTAATCACAAAATGGTATTATTCTAAGTATGTCACACACCCCACTTCAGATACTTATTATTATTACACTTGGGACATCCAACAGCAGTGTCCAAAAGAGGGCGGGTATCCAAACCAGGCAATAACGCAGATAAAACTCAAACCACTGCGGCCTGCAGAACCTTACGGCCAAAAACAGCATCCGCCGAGGCCCGAACATCAACCTTGTAAAACTTGGAAAAGGTGTGAACTGAAGACCAGGTAGCAGCCTTACAAACTTGTTCAACTGAAGCCTGGTGCTGAAAAGCCCAGGACGCACCGATCGCACGAGTAGAATGTGCAGTAACACGAAAAGGGGGGTCCTTCCCCTTGGCAAAATAGGCAGCAATAATCGCCTGACGAATCCACTTACTAATGGAAGACTTGGCCGGAGCCAAACCCTTCCTAGGACCACAAGGCACTACAAACAAAGCATCAGTCCTACGAAAAGAAGACGTGACACGCAAATAGTACCTAACACATCGCACCACATCCAAGCAGTGCAACGCACTCTCCTTATCATTCCTAGGCCTAGGGCACAAGGAAGGAAGAACAATGTCCTGATTAAGATGAAAAGCAGACACCACCTTAGGAAGAAAATCTGACTTGAAACGAAAAACCACTTTGTCCTGATGTTTCTCAAAATAAGGAGCCTGAATCGACAAGGCTGCCAACTCCGAAACACGCCGAACCGAAGTGATGGCCACCAAAAAGACAACTTTCTGAGTCAGAGTGGATAAAGCAATACCCTGCAAAGGCTCAAAAGGAGGAGCCTGTAACGCAGAAAGCACCAAATTCAAATCCCACACTGGGAGCAATGGCTTCCTAGGAGGCCTCAGATGCGAAACCCCCTGGAAAAAAGTCTTGACCAAGGGATGGCTAGCAAAAGACTTCTGGAAAAAAATTGACAAGGCAGACACCTGCCCCTTCAAGGTACTCAGCTGAAGACCAGAATCCAACCCAGATTGAAGAAAATCCAGAATCCGAGAAATAGAAAAAACCCGGCATGGCAAAGATCTAGTCTCACACCAATCAATATAGGATCTCCAGACCCTGTAATAGATGGAAGAGGAAGACCTCTTCCTAGCACTAACAAGAGTCCGAATGACCGAGTCGGAAAGACCCTCCTCCTTCAAGATGGAGGTTTCAGCAGCCAAGCCGTTAAAGCCAGCGTTGGTAAACTGGGGTAACACAGTTGTCCCTGAGTGAGCAGATCTGGCCGAAGAGGCAGATCGAACTGATCCACTGCCAGACGAACGATGTCTGCGAACCACACCCGCCTTGGCCACCTTGGAGCCACGAGAATGGCGGGAACTCCTTCCTGAACTAGCTTTCGCAGCACCCTGCCTAGCATGGGAATCGGAGGGAACAGATACAGGAACCCCAGATCCTTCCAGCTCAATGACATGGCATCCGTCGCCAGTGCCAGAGGGTCCCGAGACAGTGACACGAATGTCGGAAGCTTGTGATTGTGACGAGAGGCAAACAGATCCACCTCCGGCGTTCCCCACCGAAGACACAAGGACCGAAACACATGGGGATGGAGAGACCATTCCCCCCGGCGGGACGAGCACCGGCTCAAGAAGTCCGCCTCCGTGTTCTCCACTCCTGGAATGTACACCGCCGAAATGCAAGGAACATACGTCTCTGCCCAGACCAGAATCAGAGACACTTCCCTGAGGGCACCCAGACTGCGAGTCCCTCCTTGGTGATTGATGTAAGCAACAGCCGTCTGATTGTCCGATCGAACCTGAACAGGCAGGCCCTGTAACCGATGCGTCAAGCGAGACAGAACCAACCTGATGGCTCGCAATTCCAGAACATTGATGGGCAAGTGAGCCTCCTGAGGGTCCCACAGCCCCTGAAACTGAAGATCCTTCCAGAAACCTCCCCATCCTGACAAGCTGGCATCCGTGGTGACAGTCTCCCACCGCGGAGTCAGAAACGACCTGCCCTTCAGAAGATTGTCCGGAAACAACCACCACCGAAGAGACCGCCGAACCCGAGGGGAAATCTGGAAGGACCGATCCAACGACCGCGGGCGCCTGTCCCAAGACGCCAAAAGATGAAGCTGCAGCGTCCTCGTGTGAAACTGTGCGAAGGGAACCGCCTCGAACGAGGCCACCATCAACCCCACCAGTCTCATCCCTAGCCGAAGGGACGGGCGAGGAATGGAAAGAAGACGCTGAGCCAATTCCTGAATCAAAAGAACCTTGTCCTGAGGAAGAAACACTTTGTGCTGACAAGAGTCCAAGGACATCCCCAGAAAAGTCACCACCCTGGCCGGAACCAGAGAGGACTTGGGGTAATTGATCACCCAGCCGAACCTCTCCAGCATGGACACCACCGTGCTGGTATCCCCTTCTGCTTGGCTGAAGGAAGGAGCCATGATGAGAAGGTCGTCCAGGTAAGGAACAATACGAATCCCCTGAGCTCTGAGCAGGGCCATCACCCCTGCCAACACCTTCGTGAACACTCTCGGGGCCGAGGTGAGGCCGAATGGGAGAGCCACAAACTGAAAATGACGATCCTCCACCACAAAGCGAAGAAACCGCTGATGTGGCGGAAAGATAGGAATGTGAAGATACGCGTCCTTGATGTCTATGGACGTCATGAAGTCCCCCTGCCGAAGCGAGCCGATCGCCGACCGCAAGGTCTCCATACGAAACTTCCGGGGACGAATAAACCTGTTGAGACACTTCAAATCCAAGATCGGACGGAAGGACCCGTCCTTCTTGGGGACAGTGAAGAGATTGGAGTAATAACCTCTTCCCACCTCCGAAGGAGGAACCGGGCAAATGACTGCCAACATCAGAAGATTCCTTACTGCCGCCAGGAGCCCCTGCGCGGCCACAGGATCTAGAGGCACCCGAGACCTGAGAAACCTTGGAGGAGGGCGGGACTCGAACTCCAGCTTGTAACCGGTCGACACTACCTCCCGGATCCACCTGTCCGATACCTCCAGGTCCCACACCCGGGAGAAGCATCGTAACCGTCCCCCCACCCGTGCGGGTGAGGGCGCCCCCTCATTGCTGAGCGGGCTTGGCAACTGACTTAGGCTTGGCGCCCCAAGCGTGAACGGGGCGGCCACGGCCTCTACCCCTATTCCAACCCGTGCCCCTGGAAACCGAGACGCCCGCACCTCTGCCAGCTTTGGCTCCCCTAAAGGACGGATTAAAGGAGACCGCCCCCCGAAAGGAACGGCGAAACCTCTTGCGCTGAGGCAACCTGCCTCCCTTGGCAACAGAATCCAGCTTTTCACCAAAAAGCCTCGACCCCAAGAAAGGAAGGGCCGTGAGAGATCTTTTAGAATTAAGGTCAGCTGTCCACTGTCGCAACCACACAGAGCGACGAATAGCCACCAACAGAGCAGAAGCTCTGCCACACATCAACATGGCATCATCCTGGGCGGCCAGAACAAATGACAAAAAGGAGTCACAACGCTTGAGCGCAAGAAACTCATCACCAGAGGGATCAAGGTCCACACACAAATCCCTGACCAAAGACCGTACTGCCAAGGTCAAAAGAGCCGAAGCACAAACAGGCCTCAAAACCGAGCCCGCACAAACAAAACCATGGCGGGCCAACTGATCAATCCGGCGATCTTCGCCATCCTTGAGATAAGTAGTGTCAGGAAGATGAACAGTCGCCGTATTAGACAGTCCCAAAACCGGGGCATCCACCTCGGGAGGGACCGACCATCGCTTTAGCAAGTCCGCCGGAAAGGGATATTTCCTATCCCAGCTGGGCGGAACACCAACAAGCCGTGTAGGCTGCTCCCATTGCTTAAGGACAACATCATCAAAATGCTGTTGACTGGGAAACTCCAAACGCTGCTTGACCCCCCCAAAGAGCTGACCCCTAGGCCGAGGAGCCGCCTCGGGAGGGTCCAAATCCAGAACCTCAAACATCTGGGCTAAAATAGAAGGCGTGTCAGGAACGGGACCATCAATATGGTCCCCCTCAGTACCCAACACCTGCTGACCCACGGAAACATCCGATTCTTCCTCAAGCTCCCCCTCCTCAAGGGGGCGATCCACCCAATCCAAATCCTCAACAACCTCCTCATCAGAGTCCGGCTGAAGCGGAGATAGGTGCTTACGCTTCGCGGTAACCTTCAGAGCGGACATATCTGAAAACCGCTTCTCGAGGCTGGCCAGACGGGCGCACACCTCAGATTGCGAATCCCCACCCGTGACAACGTCACACAGGGTCCGGAACAGGCGAGGCGAAGAGGGAGATGGCGCGGACGAAGAAGTCCCAGGCACCGGAGTGCTGGATTGACGCTCAATGTTCCGCTTTGCACATGGTATACATATAATGACATCATCCCCCGGGAGCGGAGTCCCACAACCCCCGCACAGCCTGGATTGTCCCGAAGGATCAGTTCCGGTATCCTTGGCAGCCTCCATATGGTGAATTTATGGTATTCGCGGAACCCAGGGATTTATGCAGTAAGCGACCCGGGATGCCCCCAATGATACAATCTAAGTATATATAAATATATACAATCTATACTGCCCAGACCAGGGAAAGAATTTCTTTTTTTTTTTTTTTTTTTTTTTTTTTTTTTTTTTTTTTTTTGCCAGCCACCCAAAGGGACTATAAGGCCGAACCCAAACTAGCCAGGTATATGAGACCGGGAGAGCCCCACAGGATGGAATCCCGGAATCTGAAAGACAAAGACAAAGACAACAGTCAAAAACCAGCACAACATGGCAGCAAACACACAACATAGCCAAAATACTGGGAAGCCAGGGAGGGCCAGACTTAGCAGAAAAACAGGGAGGCCAGGGGCCAAGAGCATATAAGCATAAAATAATGGCTGCAAAATACCCCACCTGCTTCTATTACCAACAAGGGCATACCCAAAACCTGGCCACATATACCACCCAACACCCCCGGACGGAGGGGGGGGGGGGGGGAGGTGGAAGGGGAGGGGGGGGGGGGAGAACAGAGCCCGCAATAAGGCCCAATAGCCAGCGATCCCTGCCCCACTATCCCCTATAGGCAAACACAGAAAGGAAAACCACAAAAACCTACCTGGATCCTGCCGCACTAACAGACGTCACGAAATGGCGGCCAGCCAGGGAGAGAAGGAGCGAGACTCGGGGCGGGCCCAACAGAAACGCGGGAGCCGCTAAAGCCCCGCCCCTTCTCGCTCCGCTTGTCACGGCGCGGGCCGCGCGAGCCGCGGTCCCGCCCACCTCTGAGGCAGAGCGAACAGCGGGCGCCACATGAATGGCGCCCACGGAAACCGCCAAGGCGGACCAGCAGCGCACATGCCGCCCCGATCCGCCCGCAATAAAAGACCGGCGAGCGCGACCGCGGCCTACGGGCCGGCGGCGCAGCGCGCCTGCCGGCCCCGCCCACAGAGCGAGCAGGGGACCCTGGGCCACGACAGGCGCCCTGACATGGCGCACGCCCCTACCTACAAAACGGGCCGGCGAGCCCGCCGCCCGCACAGCCCCCTAAGTGAAAAACACGGGGCTCAGAGAGCCCCCCAAGCACCAAGCACCAAAAACAGAAAACGCCAGACCACTCATCCCTGCCACTCACACACACAGACATGAATAAAAGACAAGGGCACTAAGGGCAAACTAATGGGGATATAAGGGCTGGGGCATCCCATGTCCGGATCACCAACCGGAGCACCGCTATGCCCCATAATATAGGGTCGAGCGGAGGAGCTAATCTCCTAGGCACCTAGAGTGCCATCTACCTGTGCCCGGCCTCCAGCCTGAGCTGGGAGGCTGCCATAGAATAAGGGGATAAACACAAAACAGAGCCGGGCAGAAATAGACCATTGGGGGGGGGCCGGGGTGAGACCCCGGCTACCTGCAAGCAGGAGACTTCTCTCTTCTGTCTTGTCGCCATCTTGCAGAGACCAACACTGGGGAATTGGTGAGAGGTACCAGGTATATATAGACCGGGAGGGGCTTGCTGAAGCTTTTGGAGATCTCTGCAAGTGCGCCACCTAGCGGTGAGTTACCCGAGTGTAATAATAATAAGTATCTGAAGTGGGGTGTGTGACATACTTAGAATATCAGACCTTGCTTTGAAGATACTTTTTTTTGGGGTGGGGGGTGAGGCATAGATGGCTATTGTATGCGCATTTATCCCATCCGTGCAGTGAGTGTACACATGCCCAGACTGCTGGGCTGCCCCAATTACGGAGCCCGGGGAGCAGTTGGGGGGGTGGTGGTGGTAGGTAAACATAAAATAATGGGGGCCCTTGACCTTATGGGCCCTGGTGCAGTCGCAACCTCTGCACCCCCTGTAGCTACACCCCTGCCATGAGGTTAGGGAAATATACGCTTATTTGCCTGGAGATAGGCTTTAAGCAATTACCATTCTCTGTGACCAGTAGCAACCCAAAAATCTGCCTCTTTAGTGTATACATAAGCACTTACCTCTTTCACTCTCTGCTGTTCACTGTTGTACAAAAAAGTCCCGAACAGGCAACTGTACAGATGGTCAAGAATGGTGATCAGGAAGAGTTCATTAAACTCAAATGCTGCAGGAAACTATAAAGCAAAACTTTGCTTAGATCCTTGTATTTCCATAGTGTAAAAACAATATATAGAACACTACAGATGAAAAGTGTAGACACAAGGCCATTAAACCAAAATTCAAGGTCATAGCGGTAGGCCACAATGTTCTCCCGAATTGGTGATTAAGTCCACCTTGCTTCTGTGTTTAACATGAGTCCTGGATATAAATGTACTGAATAACCATTTTAAGTTGCCATCTTCACGGTTTGCCCTTCAAGGATCTGCAACAATAAAGCAGCAAGGAACTGCAGCTAAAGCCTGTCCTAGCATCTGACTTGCCCCCATTTTCTGCAGCCCGCTGCAGATGTAGTAGCAGGTCTGCAAAGTTTGCCCCTCCACAGCCACACCTGTCCCTCAACATTTCCAGCGTGAGCAAGCCACAGCGCTTGCACTTCCTGGGTTTGCTCATGTTGGGAGAGAGACATCGGTGTGATTTCAGTGTCCAAAAAAAGCAGGGCACCGTGGAGATCTTCTATAGCAGTGCTCCCCCGAGCCTCTCCTCAAGGCCTTAGAACAAGACATGTTTTGATGATCTCCCCACAGACACACAGGTGAAGGTGATGATCATACAGAGCTATAGAACCAGCCACATGAAGATCCATGACCTGTTGGTGGACTGTGTTGAGGGGGTTGGGGGAAAACTATGCTACAGCATTCTGCGGAGAAAAAAATACAATTCTGTGAGTACTCACCTGTAGAATTGTTTCTGTAGTATACAGCACGTCCTGTTTCACTAATTTCCTTACGTCTTGGTTATCCGCCACAAGGTGGCGCAGTGGACTGCAGAAAAGACTTGTGGCATCTCCCGGGCCTATAAAAAGCCAGGAACCTCCCACAAATTCCCAGTGTTACAAAGCAGTTAGACAAGAAGCCGGGAGAACAATAACAAAGAAATCCCAAAAGGAGCATTTGAACAAATCACCGTACAGAGGAAACCAAGAATAATGAAAACAAGTGAGGGATGAAACAGGACGTGCTGTATACTACAAAAATACAACTCTGTGAATACTCACCTGTAGAATTGGTATTATATGTATACAGCACATCCTGTTCCAGAATATTCCTTACTCCTGGGTAATACATCAACAAGATGGCGCTGGACTGCAGAAAACAGCTTGTGGCTCCTCCCGGCCCTATATAAGTCAGGGACCTCCCACAAATTTCTCAGCATTGACAAGTAGTTAACAAGAAGCTGGGAGAACAATAATAACAAGAATTCAAAAATGAACATATGAACAATCACCATACAGAGGTAACTAAGAATAATGATAACAAGGGTGGGATGGAACAGGACGTGCTGTATACATATAATACCAATTCTACAGGTGAGTAATCACAGAATTGTATTATTCTAAGTATACAGCACGTCCTGTTCCAGAATATTCCTTACTCCTGGGACATCCAATAGCAGTGTCCTTAAGGTAGGGTGGTATCCCCAAAAAGTAACAGCAAGCAGTTTAAACCAATGCCGCCTGCAGAACTTTGCGACCAAAAGCAGCATCAGCTGAGGCCCTAACATCAACCTTGTAAAACTTAGAAAAAGTATGAACAGAAGACCAAGTAGCGGCCTTGCAAACTTGTTCAACAGAAGCTTGGTGCTGAAAAGCCCAAGAGGCACCAATAGCACGAGTAGAATGAGCAGTAAGGCGGAAGGGAGGTTCCTTCCCCTTAGCAGAATAGGCCTGTACCACAGCCTGGCAGGTCCACTTGCTGATAGTAGACTTAGCTGGAGCCAGACCCTTCTTAGGTCCAGACAGTAGCACAAAAAGAGCATCAGTCTTTCTGAAGGATTCAGTTGCCACCAAATAGAACTTCAGAGTCCTGACCACATCCAGAGAGTGTAAAATCCGCTCCTTAGGGTTACTAGGATTAGAGCATAGAGAGGGCAAAACAATGTCCTGATTGAGATGAAAAGCAGACACAACATTGGGTAGAAAATCTGGCTTAAAACAAAACACCACCTTTACCTGGTGTCTCTCAAAGTAAGGGGGTTTGATGGAAAGTGCCGCCAACTCAAAAACACGCCTAAAAGAAGTGATAGCCACCAAAAAGACTACCTTAAGTGTCAAAATGGACAAAGGGGCCGCACGCAAATGCTCAAAGGGAGACCCCTGCAAGGCAGATAAGACCAAGTTCAAATCCCAGACTGGTAACATAGGCTTACCTGGAGGACGCACGTGAGTAACCCCCTGGAAGAAAGTCTTGGTGAGCAAAGGATCTTTGGAAAAAAATGGCCAAAGCAGAAACATGACCTTTAAGGGTAATAATTTGAAGACCCAAACCATGTTCCAGGATCCTAGGGATAGAAAACACCTGACAGGGAAGCGACTTAGACTCACACCAGTCAATGTAAGCATGCCATACCCTATAGTAGATGGATGACGAGGACTTCTTTCTCGCCCGAATCATGGTATTAACAGAGGCAGGCAGCCCCTTTTCCATCAAGATGGAGGTTTCAGCAGCCAGGCATTTAAAGCCAGCGTTTGTAAATTGGGATGGCGTAGCTGTCCCTGAGGTCTGGATCCTTGGGCAGGGCATAGTGATCTACTGCCAACTGCACGACATCTGCGAACCACACCCTTCTTGGCCAACAGGGGGCCACCAAAATGGTTGGCACCCCTTCCTGGGCAATCTTGCGCAGCACCCTGCCCAGCAGAGGAAAAGGAGGGAACACATAGAGGAGCTGAAAGCTCTTCCAAGGCATTGCCAGCGCATCCGTGGCAAAGGACAGAGGATCCTGTGACAAAGACTGGAAGTTTGTGATTGTGACGTGAAGCAAACAGGTCCACATCCGGCAGACCCTAGCGGTGGCACAGGGAGCGAAACACCCTGCTGCTGAGGGACCATTCTCCCAGACAAGAAGTCCCCCTGCTGAGGGAGTCTGTCTCCAGGTTTTCCACTCCTGGGATGTAAACTGCCGAGATGCAGGGGACATTCTCTTCCGCCCAGGATAGTATCAGGGACACTTTCTTGAGGGCTCGCTTGCTCCGAGTCCCTCCCTGATGATTGATGTAGGCCACCGCCATCTGGTTGTCTGAGCGGATCTAAACAGCCCGACCCCGAAGGTGTGGAGTCAACTGGGAGAGAACCAACCTTACCGCCTGCAGTTCTAGAATGTTGATGGGAGCATGGGCCTCCTGAGGGCCCCACTGACCCTGGAACTTCAGAGACTTCCAAAAGCCCCCCCAACCTGTCAGACTGGCATCTGTGGTGACAGTCTCCCAGCACGGGGGCAGAAAGGTCCTGCCCACTAGAAGATTCCTTGAGGCCAGCCAGCACGAGAGGGACTGACTGACCAGAAGGGACAGAGCAAATTCCTGATCCAGGGACACAGGGTCCCGATCCCACACTGACAAGAGGTGTAGCTGAAGAGGTCTCATGTGAAACTGAGCATAGGGGACAGCCTCGAAGCATGACACCATCAGGCCCAGCACCTGCATCCCCTGCCGAATGGAGGGATGAGGACAAGAAAGAAGAAACTGTGCCTGCATCTGCAGGCTCTCCACCTTCTGCTGAGGCAGGAAAACCTTGACCTGAGATGTATCCAGAGTCATGCCCAGAAAGGACCTCACCAAGGACGGAGACAGTGAAGACTTGGGATGGTTGATCACCCAGCCGAAGAACTTGAGTGTGGAGACCACCATCTGGGTATCCAGCTCGGCTTGATGGAAGGACTGAGGCGCAATCAGAATGTCGTCCAGATAAGGAAGGATGCGTATGCCCTGAGATCTCAACAGAGCCATCAACCCCGCCAGCACCTTGGTGAAAACCCGAGGAACCGAGGTAAGACTGAACGGTAAGGCCACAAATTGGTAGTGCTGATCCTCCAGAGCGAACTTGAGAAATCTCTGATGACCTGGAAAGATTGGAACATGAAGGTAAGCATCTTTGATGTCCACAGAAGTCATGAAGTCGCCCAGGCGCAGGGTACTGACCGCCGAGCACAGAGTCTCCATGCGAAAATGTTTGAACCTGACAAATTTGTTGAGGCGCTTCAAATCCAGGATGGGCCTCAGGGACCCATCCTTTTTGGGAACTGTGAACAGATTGGAGTAGAAGTCTCTGCCCCTTTCCCGGAAGGGCACCGGGCAGATGACACCCAATTCCAAAAGGCCTTGGACCACAAGCCGCAAGCCCTGAGCTAACAGGGGGTTTTGAGCCATCCGGGATCTGATGAATCTTGGGGGCGGCCAGGCTGCAAACTCTATCTTGTACCCGGAGGACACCACCTCCTGAATCCACCGGTCTGAGATGTGCAGTCCCCAGACGTGGGCAAAGAGCCGCAACCGTCAGCCCCCCCCCGGATGGGTGAGGGCGCCTCCTCATGCCCGAGGGGGCTTGGGGGAAGATTTGGACCTGGGACCCCATGAGAGACTGGGACGTCCACGACCTCTACCCCGGCCCCAAGGGTCTCTACGTGTCCCCGCAAATGGTGCACCCCGGCCAATCCTGGGAGCACGGAAGGAGGGGAGGGAAGAACCAGCCACCCGAAAGGCCCGCGGCTGCCTCCTGCATTGAGGTAGCCTATCATCCTTGGCAAATAGATCCAGAAGCTCACCAAAGAGCCGTAGCCCCGTAAAGGGGAATCCAGTGAGAGCCTTCTTAGCAGCATTATCAGCTGCCCACTGACGCAGCCAAACAGAACGGCGTATAGACCCCAAAAGGGCAGAAGTCTTACCACACATCCGGACCACATTATCCATAGCAGAAAGAAAAAATGCAACAAATTCATAGCAAAGCAGGAGGGATCTATAGTCCTCCCCCCTATTGGCATCCGAGGCATTATCCAGAAGGCACTTGAGCAACCCTTTAATAGCAAGAGCCGTGATGGCAGAAGCGCACACAGGGCGCAGCGCAGTTCCCGCACAAGCAAAAGCGTGACAGGCCAGCTGATCCACACGCCGGTCCTCACCATTCCTCAGAGTAGAAGTGTCAGGGGAATGCATGACCGAGGTATTGGACAACCCAAGTACGGGAGCATCCACCTCGGGGGGGACACGACCAGCGCTTAACCACAGCAGCAGGGAAGGGATACCTTCTGTCCCAACTCTTGGGCACCGCGGGCTATCTGCTAGGACGTTCCCATTCCTTGAGCACCAGATTATTTAAGTGGTTCTGCTCAGGGAACTCCAAGCGTAGTTGAACAGTGTGAAGAATCTCACCCTGCTGCTTTTTAGCCGCCACAGGAGGAGTAATACATAGTACTTCAAAAATGTGAGCCAACAGCCTATCAGTATCCTCGGGAGACCATGGATCTTCTCCAAAGGAGACCCAGTACCGCCATAAACCTCCTGCTGTTCCCCAGAGCAATCAGAATCAGTGAAAAGTTCCCCCTCTTCTAGGGGTAATGGCCAGGAAAAGAATAATGTCCCTCATCCTCCTCAGGAAAAAGGGAAACAGCGGGAGTTAAATGCCGCTTCTTGCCAGACGCCTTACGGGGGGCAGGCCCAGAAATATGCCTTTCCAGGCTGGCCACCCGCATAGCCAAATCATAATGTGATTCTCCGCTAGCATGTCCCTCACTAGGTCAAATGCAGGCGCGGGGGGGGGGGGGGGGTGATGTAGAAGGGGGCACAGAGCTGGGCAGCATAGCAGGCAACCCAGACTGCAGCGCAAGTACCTTCTGGCCGCAGGGCACACATACCCTGACACCATCACTCACAGGGGATACCCCACACGTGGCACGCAGCTGGGCTTGTCCCGAAGGAACCCCAAGCACATTATCCCCGGAAGCCTCCATATGGTGATTATTATAGGCGCCAACAGCCAGTATAGGGTCACAACTAACCAGAGCCACCCGGGATGCCCCCCCCCAGGGATGCCCAGAAGCCGCTAGGGAAGGTGGGAGATGAAAAGGGCAGGGCCGGGAGAAACCACAGTCACGACTGTCCCGCCTGAAAGACACAATAAGGACATATAAAAATCCTGCAGCGCAGCAATATATATACATTAAAAAGAACCCCACAGGGGACTCACAGACCAAAAGGATAAGATGCACCGACCGCACCACAGAGAAAGCACGACACAGCTCCCGAAGAAACGAGGGTCCCAGAGCATAGTGAACACAAAATGGCGCCGGAGAGGTCCTTGAGGGGCGGGCCGCAGTGGTATGACGCAGAACTCGGCCTCCGCAGGTCCCGCCCCCCCCGAAGAGCGCGAAATCTTGGTCACATGACACGCCAGCGCCATGACAGAACTGAAGAAAAGACACCTCAGATATAGTGCCGCCCGCCGCGGAGCGTCGTACAAGGCGGCACGGCGGCACGGCGGCGAAAACACAGTCAAAGCGAGGGGGCAACAGGGCAGCGGCAAGGACCCAACCAGGGAAGATGAAGGGGGGGGGGGGGGGTCGCGAGGTTCCCAGCATCCCACAACAGGCTCACCAAAGGCCTGAACCGGCTACCCATGTGGTACAGGGTTTTGCGGTCTGGAGCAGCGCTCCTCAAGCACCCGACCCTGGTACTGTCCTACCTTCACCCGAACCGTCAGCCGAGGCTGGGAGGCAGTGGGTCCAGAACGGGTGGAAATAGTCCTACAGGGCCGCAGGCTGGTAAGCCCCACTCACCGGCGCAGTATAGAGAGCCATTTTCTATCTTCGCAGTCCTGACTGCAGAAGGAAACTTGCAATTTGTGGGAGGTTCCTGGCTTTTTATAGGGCCGGGAGATGCCACAAGTCTTTTCTGCAGTCCACTGTGCCACCTTGTGGCGGATAACCCAGATGTAAGGAATTAGTGAAACAGGACGTGCTGTATACTTGGAAAAAAAGGAGAAGAAGCACATGGGACAGGCTTCAGGTGAGTTCCTTGCTGGCTTATCCAAGAATGACCCTTCAACACATTCATTTTAGTTTATTTTATTATCTTTAGAAAACGTATGTCCATCACTATACATGTAACGTGTGCTTATTTGTTTCTAATAGATTTAAAAACACATTCCTCCTAGGGGAGCAATCTACCCTGCCCATACACTTACAGTAAACATTTTCTATGGGATTATCATAATGAATTAAAATTGAACTCCAGGTAAAACTTTCTTATATATGGGATACATTCTTATATAAATAATAAAATGAAACAGCAACTGAATAAAAATTGCAACACATTTACCTGATTTGTCATTTGCCACACGCAGTCAATGAACTGCAGAAAGATTGGCGACCGGTCAGCATCTGCATGGTTGTCATCACCATGACCAACTCTCTACAAGGACAAGACATTACTTATCAAGTACCCAGGCATGCGAGTCATATTAAACTGGAATGGTAGCCATTTCAGACACATTTATTTTACACTATGTTACTGTTTACAACTATTATAACTAATACCGCTATTCTACAGATGTGTTTTTCCACATCAGGGCCGAATACTTACCAAAGCAAACCTATGTCCAAAACTCATCCACTCCTTTTCAATTAGGACCTCAAATCCTTTGATGGTTCTGTAATAGCTATCCAGCATTAGCATGGCCAAAGAAGTGAGCTGCGCAGTCCGGTCCCAGCCATCACTGCAATGTACTACCACAGATGTCTTACTTGATTCAACTTTATCAGCAATCCTTACTGCACCAGCAAGAAGCATCTGGAATAACAAAAAAACAGGTATATAGCAGAAAGAAAATCAAACTTACCACCTAATAAAGGCCCACCAACGCTGTAAGCCTTTTTATAGACAACTTAAAAAATGACTATGCCTGCCAAAACCTGGTGCAATTAGCCTTTAACAAAGAGCCCTCATCTCAGTAGTCAGGTTTATTTTTTTTCTTTGCATGTTTGTGTAAAACATCAGATACTCGTTGCACCAACCACTCCAGTTATTCAAAAGCAGTAAAAAAACACAATTTTGTGAATACTCACCTGTAAAATGGGTATTATAAGTATGTCACACACCCCGCTTCAAGACATTCATTACACTTGGGGTATACTGACCTGTAGATGGCGATCTTGCAGAGATGATCTCAAAAAAAGGTAAGACCCTCCCGGCCCATAAATACCTGGGACCTCCCACTCATTACCCAGTATAAAGATAGCAGTAAGATCAAGGGACCAGGAAAGTCAATTAAAATTAACAAAGGTTCACCATAAAAAGGATCCAGAATACAAAAGGGCAGGGTGAAGCAGGGTGTTTGACATACTTATAATACCCATTTTACAGGTGAGTATTCACAAAATGGTATTATTCTAAGTATGTCACACACCCCGCTTCAAGACATTCATTACACTTGGGACATCCAATAGCAGTGTCCATAAAGGGCGGGGATCCAAATAAACAAGGCAACAAGGCCAAACCTAAACCACTGCAGCCTGCAGAACCTTGCGGCCAAAAACAGCATCCACTGAGGCCCACACATCAAACGTGTAAAACTTGGAAAAAGTGTGAACCGAAGACCAAGTAGCGGCCTTACAAACCTGCTCAACAGAAGCCTGGTGCTGGAAGGCCCAGGACGCCCCAACAGCACGAGTAGAATGAGCAGTAACACGAAATGGGGGAACCTTCCCCTTGGCAGAATAGGCCCCCAACAATGGCCTGGCGAATCCATTTACTAATGGAAGACTTGGCAGGAGCCAAACCCTTCCTAGGCCCAGAGGGCACCACAAAAAGGGCGTCAGTCCTACGAAAAGGAGAAGTAACCACCAAATAGTACTTCACACAGCGAACCACATCCAAAGAACGCAAAACCCTCTCCTTGTCATTGCTAGTCTTAGGACACAAGGAGGGTAGAACAATGTCCTGATTAAGATGAAAAGCAGAGACCACCTTAGGAAGGAAATCTGGCTTGAAGCGGAAAACAACCTTGTCCTGATGCCTCTCAAAGTAAGGGGCCGAAATAGACAAGGCTGCCAACTCCGAAACATGCCGAACAGAAGTGATGGCAACCAGAAAAACAACCTTCTGAGTAAGCGTAGAAAGCGCAATATCCTGCAAAGGTTCAAACGGAGGACCCTGCAAGGCAGACAAAACCAAATTCAAATCCCACACTGGGAGCAAAGGCTTCCTAGGAGGCCGCACATGCGTAACCCCTTGGAAAAAGGTCTTAACCAGAGGATGAAGAGCAAAAGACTTTTGAAAGAATACGGCCAGGGCAGAAACCTGCCCTTTCAGCGTACTAAGCTGCAAACCTTGGTCCAGACCATGTTGCAGAAATTCCAAGACCCTAGGGACAGAAAACGCCCTGCAAGGCAAGGCCCTACCCTCACACCAATCAATATAAGACCTCCAAGTCCTATAATAGATGGCAGAGGAAGACTGCTTTCTAGCCCTAACCAGAGTCTGAATGACAGCATCAGAAAGACCTTTCTCCCTCAAGATTGAGGTTCCAGCAACCACGCCGTCAAAGCCAGCGTTGGTAAATTGGGGTAGAGTAGTGGAACTTGAGTGAGCAGATCTGGCAGAAGGGGCAGGTCTAACTGATCCACTGCCAACCTTACCACGTCTGCGAACCAAACCTGTCTTGGCCACCTTGGAGCCACCAGGATTGCTGACGCGCCCTCTAGGGACAGCTTGCGCACCACTCTGCCCACCATGGGAAACGGAGGGAACAGGTACAGAAACCCCAGATCCCTCCAGTTCAGAGACACGGCATCCGCTGCCAGAGACATGGCATCCGCTGCCACAGCCAGCGGATCCCGCGAGAGACACAAATGCCGGAAGCTTGTGATTGTGACGAGAGGCAAAGAGGTCCACCTCCAGAGCCCCCCACCGGTGGCAAAGCGACCGAAACACCTTGGGGCTGAGATGACCCCCTGCTCAGGGAGTCCGCCTCCGTGTTCTCCACTCCCGGAATGTACACCGCCGAGATGCATGGGACATTGCTCTCTGCCCAAGCAAGGATCAAGGACACTTCCCTGAGGGCACACCTGCTGCGAGTCCCTCCCTGGTGACTGATGTAAGCGTCCGCCTGTCCGACCGAACTTGAACGGGTAGGCCCCACAACTGATGAGTCAAGTGAGCCAGAACCAACCTGATGGCTCTCAGCTCCAGAACATTGATGGGATCGTGAGCCTCCTGAGGCCCCCACAGTCCCTGAAACTGAAGATCCTTCCAAAATCCCCCCCAACCAGACAGACTGGCACCGTCTCCCAAAGAGGGGTCAGAAAGGATCTGCCCCTCGTCAGATTGCTTGGTTTTAGCCACCACCGAAGGGAACGCGGCACCCGGGGGGACATCCAAAAGGACTGATCCAATGACAGCGGGGACCCATCCCAGGCCGCCAAGAGCTGGAGCGTCCTTGTGTGAAACTGGGCAAAGGGAACTGCCTCGAACGACGCCACCATCAATCCCACCAGTCTCATCCCTAGCCGGATGGACGGGCGAGGGATGGATAGCAGACGCTGAGTCAATTCCCAAATCAGAAGAACCTTGGCTCAGGGGAGAAACACCCTGGCCTGAGAAGTGTCCAGCGACATTCCCAGGAACTCCACCACCCTGACTTAGGGAAGACGCCATGATGAGAAGATCGTCCAGATAGGGCACGATGCGAACACCCCTGGCTCTGAGGATGGCCATCACTCCTGCCAACACCTTGGTAAAAACCCTTGGAGCCGAGGTAAGGCCAAACGGAAGAGCCACAAACTGAAAATGCCAATCTTCCACTATGAACCTGAGAAATCTCTGATGTGCCGGGAAGATTGGAACATGCAGATAAGCATCCTTGATGTCTATGGACGTCATGAAGTCCCCCGATGAAGTGAATGGATGGCAGAGCGCAGAGTTTCCATACGGAACTTCCGGGGACGGACAAACCTGTTGAGCAACTTCAGATCCAGAATAGGACGAATGGAACTGTCCTCCTTGGGCACCGTGAACAAATTGGAATAGAAGCCCAGGCCCCGGTCTGAGAGAGGCACCGGACAGATGACAGCCATGTCCGCGAGGCTTGCTGCTGCCGCCCGAAGCCCCTGGGCGGCCAGAGGATCTGACGGCACCCAGGACCTGAAGAATCTGGGAGGGGGCCGGAACTCGAACTCCAGCTTGTAACCGGAAGACACCACTTCCTGAATCCACCTGTCCGAGACCTCTTGGACCCAGACCTGGGAGAAGAGTTGCAACCATCCCCCCACCCGCACGGGTGAGGGCGCCCCCTCATTGCTGAGCCGACTTGGCAGCGGCTCTAGGCTTGGAGCCCCAACTATGTCCTGGACGGGTCCGACCCCTGCCCCTAGTCCAGGAATCACCTCTGGACGCAGGGAAGGCCGAACCCCTACCAACTCTAGCCCCACGAAAGGACTGAGAGAAGGAAGCCGCCCCCCGAAACTCTGAGGTAACCTACCTCCTTTTGCCACCGAATCCAATTTTTCTCCAAAGAGCCGCAGTCCCACGAAGGGAAGGGCCGTGAGTGACTTTTTGGACACAAAATCAGCCGCCCACTGACGTAACCAAACCAACCGGCGGATAGCCACAAGCAGGGCCGTAGCTCTGCTACACATCACCAATGTGTCATCCAGGGCGGACAGCACAAAGGACAAAAATAACTCACAACGCTTAAGGTCGGCAAACTCCTCACTAGCCGGGTCAAGCCCAGAAGAGGTCAATAAACCTGGCAGCTACCAATACAAGCTCAGAAGCGCAAGGAGCTGGACAACCCCAAAACAGGAGCATCCACCTCGGGGGAAGACAACCAGTGCTTCACCGCGTCCGCCGGAAAGGGATATTTCTTGTCCCAACCCAGTGGGACACTCGGAAGCCGCGTCGGCCTCTCCCATTCCTTGCGAATGATACCATCAAAATGCTTTTGATAAGGAAATTCCAAGCGGGGCTTCGTCTCTTCAAAGAACTCCCCCTTCAGCGGAGGAGCCACCTCGGGGGGAGAAATAGCCAGGACCTCAAACACCTGAGCCAGGACCCTAGATGTATCCGAGGAATCCTCCTGGCCCTGCTCGGTATCAGCGCCCACAAACTGATGATCGTCGGAGTCATCAGACCCCTCATACAGCTCACCTTCCTCACGCGGGGAGCAATCAGACCAATCCAGGGAGTCAAAATCCTCCCTATCAAAGGCCTGCGCAGCCGAATACAAATGTTTCCTCTTTGCCGTGGCCTTTTTTGCGACGGCACTAGAAAACAATGACCACATCACAAGCACGTGTCAGGTGAGGGGGAGGAGACTGGCGGAGCAGAACCAGATGCCTGAGATCCGGTCTGCCGCATAATAGACCTCTGCGCACAGTGTACACATAGAAATATATCATCCCCCAAAAGGGATACCCCACACCCCAAACACAGCCTGGATTGCCCCGAGGGGGGGGCACAAGCCCAGTATCCGGGGAATGGTGATTTTTTAGTACTATATATATAGTATATACAATTAAATGTGTACAATGCTCTTTTTATTTGGGAATTACGCAATAATGCAACCCGGGATGCCCCTTTAAGTCCCGAGTGGGAGGATTTTAAGCCAGCTAAAAATTAACCAGGGACCCTGGACCGGGAGAACCCCCCCTTAATATGATCAATGGTCCACCTGGAACACAAGAACACAAGCACACACTCAGATCATGTTAAAAGTACAAGAGAAAGAATAATGTTATTGGTGGCCAGCAGGCCCCTCACCCGGCCTCCGGTACCGCAGGCAATGGCGCGCAGTGTGTAGAAAGGAGGATAGAGGGCGGGCCGGCGCGGTTCGCGCGTCGCGCCCGCCCCCGCCCCTCCCCCGTCTTGAAGCCAGGACATGAAACAACCGCGCACAGCACGGGGGCGGGCCGTAGGCGCGCGTGAGCGCCCGGCCCCGCCCCCCCCCCCCCCCCCCAGCCCGAGGAGAAGAAGCCCTGCATGGGCTCGCCGCCATTGCAGCCAGCACCATCCGCGTGCCGGAGGCCGGCGCCGCGGGACCTCCGGCGCCATGAGACAAACCGCAAAGTGACAGAAAGTGAAGCACAAACATGTACACATAAACACACGCACACACACATAAGGGTACCTGGGAGAGGGGGAAACGATGCCTGGGAAGGGACAGGGCATCCCAAACCGGGATCACCAACCCGGATAGCCGCCTACCCCTTGTTATGGGGTCTCACGGCTCCTAAGCACCTGAGGTGCCAGCTACCTTTGCCCGGACCAACAGCCTAGGCTGGGAGGCAGGGAAAATGAAACAATGGGATCCGGGCAGAAATAGGAGAAAAAATGGGTCCGGGAGTCATCCCGGCTACCTGCAAGGAGGAGACATCATCTTCTGACTTGCTCGCCACTGCAGAGATGAAAGACTGGGTAATGAGTGGGAGGTCCCAGGTATTTATGGGCCGGGAGGGTCTTACCTTTTTTTGATATCATCTCTGCGAGATCGCCATCTACAGGTCAGTATACCCCAAGTGTAATGAATGTCTTGAAGCGGGGTGTGTGACATACTTAGAATACAGAGAGGAAGGAAGAAATATTCGCCTTTTATTAGCCATCAATTCTATAAACCACTATGATATTAAACATCTTATAAAACCGCACCCAAGTATATAATCAATATTTTGATATAAATTATAATCCTGCATTAGGAGTAAACAATTAACACTTGTGTCACAAAAGGTTCTCAAATTAGAACATTCTAACTATAGACTTTCTAAGTGATCTATTAAATGGACTCTGCGGGCTAAAAATTCTGTGAAACTCACTTGTAGAATTGCTTTTGTTTCCGATCCATTCCAGCCTAGGGGGCGCACTCCCAAATGTGAATACTTCTGGACAGGCTGGAATGGATTGGAAAGAAAAGTTCTTTACAGTATCAAGATCACCCAGTTTTAATTATTTTCTTCAATATAAGTGAAAATCTAATCACCAAATTATGTGAAAGCCAGATCCAAAATAATTATGAGCAGACCATATAAACTCCAATGTGGCCCCACTTTGATGTAAATTTCATATTGTAAATTCTATCCAATCAGTTTTTATTCCATTTTCTTGTATGATCTTGATATTTCAGCTATTATAATCGGGTAGGAAAACGGATTGGATAAACCATACAATGAGATTTACATCAAAGTGGAGAATTATTTATTGGATTTCTCTAGGTGTACTATCCAACATAACAGATGCATTAGCTCTAAAGTCACAGAAAGACTCTGAAGAAGTGAGGCCTCTGTGGTCCCTGTAACCAGGAGACCATCTAGATAAGGACAAATTAAAATCCCCTGGCTCCCCAGGACACTCATGGCTTCCACCTGTACCTTTGTGAATATCCTGGGAGCCAAGGAGATTCCAAACAGCAAGGCCTATTACTGAAAGCGCAGGACTACCGAATCTAGGTGGAATGCATAGAAACCTGCGCTGAGCCTGCAAAATGGGTATGTGTAAATAGGACTATATTCACCATAAAGTAGGTCTCAGCGAGTTTCTTATTGTAAATATTGACTCCATTCTGAATCTTTTGTAGACAATAAAGTGATTTAGAGCTTTCAGACAGAGTATCATTCTGAACCAGAAATGCATGAGGATAATAACCTTTGCCCTGACTGACACAATGGACTGTCTCTATTAATTCTTTGTAAAGTAAATTCTAGATAACTTGGGGAATAGCCCTCTTTTTGGGGTTTTGTGGCAACCTCATGATCTAAAACTTCTGTGGAGGTCTGGAACAGAGTTCCAGTAGGTACACCTGATACAGCATTCAAAGGGATTCAAAGTTCTGGACTGTCAAGCGACCAGAAAGAAGGTTAACCTTCCCCCCCAACCTGATGCTCAGTGCCAGGATTAAGGTTTTTGGGGGATGTTGGGGGATTGCAGCCCAAACTTGGCTTGCGTCCCCCTTTATGTTGCTCCCAATGCTTCTTGGGCTCCAAAATTGAAAAAAAATAAAATTCTTTGATGGAATGGTGTTCTTTTTTCTTAGGTCTAATAGAAACCTTTTTAGTTCTGAGGGCATGGTGATCGTTACCTTCAGTTCTGTGTCGAACATGAGATTTCCTTTAAATCGAATTCCGCACAATCAGGTCCTGGAGGCAAGGTCCCCCTGCCAGGTTTTTAAACAAATAGCTTGCCTGGCTGAAATAATTAGGGCTGAAGCCCTGGCCGTGGCTCTAATCGCTTTGGTGGAGGTGTCCTCTAGGAAGGATCTGAACAGGGAAGGGTATTCAAAAGGGCTTGTTTTGGCGTATCATTTTCTATGTATCCATTCAGGTTCTGCAGCCACACTCCAGGATTTCTGGCAAAACACAAGCTGATGCCAGGGTTGGTTTGAAGGTAAATGAGACCACATCCCAATCGGCCGTCCATAGGGTCTCTAAGGGTACAGGAATCTTCGAAACTCAGGTCTGAAGATCTGGAGACCTGGTGGTCTCTTCAAATGAGAATTTCTGCTTAATGGAGTTCAAGAGAAATGGTTTTCTCTCAGGGAACTCTAATTCCTTTTTAATTAAGTTAGACAAGGAAGAGTTAATCAAAAGAGATCTTTCCATTCTACCCATGAGTTTGATAAATTGTATCCTGAGCCAATATAGCCTGTCGATCGCTAGGAATTTTCATAGTCATAAATATCAAATAAGAGTGCTGCAGTTTCCTACGACATCTTATTCTTTGGACCTTTACTCCAAAGCCCTCATTTAGTGAATCCTCATCTGAGGAGACAATACCTTCACTCTCCTCAGTTCCCTGACTGTGATTGGTAGCAGAGAGAGGGAGCAGGCTGAGGCGGTGCACCATAGGGGCTGTCCGAGTTATGGTAAAATCTTGTGTCGGAGGAAATGTGGCTACTGGGGCAGCTGTCCTGGCCAACAGAGCCGCCTTGCAAATCTCCAGGGTCGAGGCTATATCCATTTTCATGGAATAGACAGTCTCTAATATAAAGGAAGCTGCATTGTCAATAGAGTTTTGATAAAGGGGTCTGATAATTTAGACAAAACTAACGTACCCCTCGGGCAGCAGAAGAACTATCCAACAGAAGTAAAGCCCAGGGTTGGCGAACCCTACCCCAGGAACTCCTGGGGGTAAAACACAAAAATCTAAAATAATAAACTTGACGAAGTCTGCAGTCTAAGCAGCTTCATTGGAGAGGAAACAAAATACTGATGGGCAGGGAGGAAGGGGTGGGGCTTTTAAACTTGTCCCAGTTTGTGTTTACTGTTCAGGGGGAGGAGCCTCAAGTGGCCTTGATGAAGGATGAAAATTCTGCCAAGATTGTTTCTTTTTTAGAAGAAAGAAACACTAGGGTGACATGTTGATTGACCACCAGACCAATAAAACTAAAGAGCACTCATCTTTTTTTCACTTTCAGCCGATCAGCAAACTTTGGTGATCAGTCAGCTCACCCGATCGCTGGACTGCATCTAGAGCCAGACACACTGGAGCTCCATTCACCGGCATTACGTGTAAGGATTGTAACCTTCCGCCATCAGTCACAGGGGCGCAGCCATACCCTCTCAATTCACTGTAATGGATTCAGTGTGAAGAGGCCTGACACATTCGCTCTGTTGTAGTGAATAGAGAAGGTGTGGCCCCGCCACTGTGACTGATGGCAGAAGAGCATAATCTTGACACGAAAGTGCCAGTGAATGGAGTTCTGACACACCGGCAAGGGATCTGATCTGGCGAGTTGCTGATGCTCGGTGATAGGCTGCGGGGGATAAAAGGGGAGTACCCTTTTGTTTAAATTGGGTGGTCATTCCCTTTATCGTACCAGTCTCCTAATTTAGAAGAGACCTGCTTAACACATTTGGCTTGTTTTCTAGGCCAGCCTGTGCTGCCAATAATAGCTCATTGCCCCGGCTAGTTTTCTAATTTGAGTAGATGCTTTGACCCATCATGCAATACCTTTGACAGGTATTCAAGTGGCTATTGCTACCATTTCAACAGGCTGGCTCAGGAGGCAAAGAATTAGAGGTCAGTAGTTCTCCACTGTAAAAGTGGAATGGGAATGGTGAGAATGTTTTTCAGTTCGAGCATAAAAGTAACACCTCCTCTCACTATCTAGTACATTTCTAAGGATTTTTAATATTATGGAATTTCAAAATAGAGTCCCTTTAAAAAGAATACCCTCTTGATAAATTATGTTGAAAATACATTTTCACATTAGTTAAGAAAGTAAAGAAAAGAAAAATCAGAAGTGTTTCTTGTGCTCCTTTAAGAACTGTTAGGTGTAAGGTGGTTGCGAACAATAAAGAAAGAATGCAAGATGCAGGAAGATGTACGGTACCCGGATGTATTCCAGCCAGTGTGTGCCATCCACATTGGTTAGCCAGCGGGACTCGTCTATGGTTGGGTATACAATCTCCTTCAGTTTACGCAAGGATTCCCGCATGACATGAATGTTGTGGATCTCAAGGAAAATCAGCTCTGCGTTGGGGTAAGCGGTCTCACTTTCATACCCTCCTCCTTTTGTCTGCAGTACACAAAGCACAGCAATAAGCAGGTAAACAGGGGAGAGAAATTAACAGTTAAGATAAATAACCATACACTACCTTCTGCTGATTTTCATGTAAATGGACAGGGACCATCAAAAAGTGGGGGATGCTGCTCTGTGCTTACTTTACAAGATGGCAGTGCCAAGGACCCAAGACGTCAGGAGACCAGTTGGATCCTGGACAAGGCAAGCAGTTTTTTTTATCGTGACCCCCCCCACCCTGCCTCAGCATCCATGGAGGGTGATGGGGACACTGAACTTCCACTTTAAACTAAAAGTCCAGTCTCCTGATAACCCCTCTCCCTGTCTCCGTTCCTTCTATGCAGTTCTATGTGAGTTATAATGCTGGATGCCAGGAGAGGTAGTTTTTTTGTTGTTGTTGTAATCCTTGCCCTACCTCAGTGCTGGGGGGGGGGGGGGGTTACCAGGAGATCGGAACCTCCACTTTGAAGGTCCCTTTCACATTGTGTTTCCACCACAATTTGATTCGAACCCACAGGTAAAGCACAGCACACTTTTGTACTGTGTCTCCGGTAGCGGAGCACTGCGGTGGGGATCCATTGTGCCTCCCTACAGCCTCAGCTTTCCGTCATTCAGTGCCGAGCCGGCTTACCTGGGGAAGGACCAGCGTGTTATCCGCCAGAGGAGTGGCTCCTGATCTGCTGGCTGTAGTGGTCAATGTGCATTTAATTATAGTCATCCCCTAGAGCAGAATTATTACTCCCCTTCCCATCATGTTTCAATTGTAGTCAAATCCTTATAGGTTTGTATGTGGGCTGACTAATCCCCCTAAGACTATGATTGATTTGTCATTATTTACACCAATGTTTAAAATAATAGCTCAATACTGTCCTGTTGCTTGACAGACATAATATTATTATAGATCTATTTTATATAGAGCAGTTCCATAAATCCGATATTCAGCCAATATTTTTCTAGAGTAGATGCTGATGTTAATCAAGAGGTTTACAGCAACGACATACTGCTCATATTAGCAAAGCAATATATAACTAGTAAGAAAAACTATGATGATATTGCATTATAAAGGGAACACAACATAAGTGGCTTTATAAGAAGAAATGATAATTTTAGAATTACCTTGTTAGTGTCAGCAACACTGTTCTGTCTGGCATCAAAGATAACAAGCTTGTGTGACTGAGCATTGGCATCCATTATAGTCTGTAAATACTTCTCATCTTCTTTGCACCGCTTATCACTTGGCCCAACTAATGGTTGGCTGCAGCGAGTTATTGTAGCCTGGCTTTCAGGATGGATCCACGACAAAACCTGGCAGGTAAAAGCGCCATCAATCTGCCACTGTATACTGAATCCATTGCATAAAATTGCACTGAGATAACTCTTTAGGTAAAGACTATTATCTAATGATCTAGAAGTGCAGATACTGGAGCAAGAAAAGATCACAGAAAACACACGGAGGAGCAATAATAATCCCTGAATTAATGTACTTTGTGGAACTGAATGCATGGACCAGAAGGTAAACACCAAGCTGTTAACAGTCCATATTCTTTAACCCTTTCGCTGCCAGCCCCGTCACCCTTTGTTGCCAGACCATTTTGCACTACTTTGCGCTCCCCATGTTCAAATGTGATTTTTGAAGGGATTTCCAGGGATTTCCCAGGAAAATGATATATTGTTTTCAGAATAGTCTGGGCTTTAACATGAAATGTCTTGTTTGTCATTTTTTAGGTGTATTCTCAATATTTTTGGGTGAAATATTTGAAAAAAAAAATAAAAAAAAAAAAATCTATTTTTTACTATTTGTAGCGTTTTTTTGTAATAAAAAATGTAAGTTTGTCAAAAAAATCTTATTGCGTGTGAAATCCCAATTTCTCCCAGTTACAGCGGTACCACATATGTATAGGTAGACACCCTTTCCTGCCCAGGAGACTCACCCAAACTGAAACAGCGCTTTAGGGGATTTTCAGATAGAATACATCTATGCTATGCGCACCTTGCAGTTTTTCAAGAAAAACAACCCTTTACATTTGAAATACCCCTGACAAACTATATATTCTCTGGAAGTACACACCTCAAGCTTTCTAGGTGTACCAGGCTTGTTGATGTGGCCACAGTTTTCTGGAAGTAATCCCTCAATGTATTCATTGGTTGCAAAGAGTTTCCCTAAAAAAAGGATAAAAAAGCAGAATGAAAACCACGTTTTCCTAAAAATACAATTCTGTGAAATACTCACCTGTAGAATTGATATTATTTGTATACAGTACGTCCTGCTCCAGATATAATACTTACACTTGGGTTATCCCCCGCCAGATAGCGCTGCACTGCAGAGACATGCAAAAACAGGCTCCTCCCGGCCCTTCAAATACCCAGGGACCTCCCACAAATCCCCAGCATTGAAAAACAGTGAACAAGAAGCCAGGAGAATTAAAACCACCCAGAACAACTGGTAATGAATAACAATGATAACAATCACCATACAGGGGATCCAGAATAATGCAAAAACCAGGGTGGGGTGGAGCAGGACGTACTGTATACAAATAATATAAATTCTACAGGTGAGTATTTCACAGAATTGTATTATTCTTAGTATACAGTACGTCCTGCTCCAGATATAATACTTACACTTGGGGCATCCAATAGCAGTGTCCATAAAGAAGGGTGGGATCCCCAACAAAAACGACAACAGCAGACAGTTTAAAACCACTGTCACCTGCATAACCATACGGCCAAGACAGCATGAGCTGAGGCCCTAACATCAACCTAGTAAAAAACTTGCAAAAGTTATGAGCAGAAGGCCAATGGTAGTGGCCTAGCCAACCAGTTCAACAGAAGCCCGATACTGAAAAGCCCAAGGGGCAACAAGCACGAGTAGCAAAGGAATCGAGACGACAAGGAAGAATCATCCCCTTGCTGGAATAGGCCTGAGTAACAGCCTGACGAATCCAATAACTACAGTAGACTTGGCAGAAGCCCAAGGACCGAACGAAGGACTAGGAGGAACATCCATTAAGGTAATAACCAGGACCAACCGCCCAACTCCCGAGAGCAGAAGGGATCGAGCACATTCAGGATGTAATGACCACAGGCCCCAAGGAACATCAGTTCCCCTAAGGACACAGAGACTACCAAGGAAAACTTCCAACACCTGATTAAGGAAGGCAGAACCCTTTCCTCAGCGCTGCTAGGAAAAAGGCACAGCAGGGATAGCAATATCTCGAATCAATGAACAAGAGACACCTCCAGATGCAGATAGTCCCGGCTTCAGGCGCAACTCAACCTTATCCTAGTGTATCTCAAGGAATGGGGGCTAGGTAAACAGAGCCGCCCGCTAACACACGCCTGACCAAGGTAATAGTCACCAGAAGGACAACCTTGAGGGTAAGAACAGCCAGACAGCATCCTGAATAGGACCAAGGAACAGAAAAAACCCTGCAGGCAGACAGAATGAAATTCAATTTCAATCCCAACGGGGACCATAGGATTACATGGGGGACGCACAAGAGCACCCCCTGAAGGAAGTCTAACCAAGGAAGACTGAACCAGACACTACTAAGGCAAAATGGACAGGGCAGAACCTGATCCATCAGAGTACTGAGTCGGAGAACCAACTCCAATTCATGCTGCAAACAACACTAGAACCCTGGGAACCGAGAACGCCCAACAGGGAAGAGACCTAGACTCACCACCAATCAATATGGGTATGTCATACCCTACAACAGATGGAAGAAGAAGAGGAAGAACTTGCTCCTAGCCTTCCCATAGTCTCAAAACACCGAGACAGATAAGCCTGTCTCATCAAGATGGTTGTTTCAGCAGTCAGGCCGACTAGGCCAGAGTCTGTAGATTGGAGTGACGTAAAGGGAGCCCTGAGTGAGCATAGCTAGCACTCCTGGCAAAAAGGTACAGAACTACCGTCCTTGGTACCATAACCACCCTCTACTAGGGCACCTGGGGGCCACCAGAATCACTGGTCCCCTTACCAGAGCAATCTTGCGCAGAACCCTGCCCAGCAGGGGTAATGGGAAAAAGACATACAGAACCGAACGTCCAGTCATGACGTTACTAAGGCATCTGGACCACTGCCAGAGGATCCTGGGACAGGGAAACCAAGGCCGAGAGCCTGTGATAGTGACGGAACACAACAGATCCACAGCTGATTGGACCCCATAGTGACACAGGGATTAGCTCATGTCGCAGAGGGGCTGCACCGAGTGAATATTAATGATATGCAGGGAACATTATCTCCACCCAGATTAGGAACCTAGACGCTTCCTGAAGGGTCCACCAGCTCCAGGCCACTTCCAATGGTTACTGTAGGACACTGTCGTCAGACAGACCGAGCGCCCCCAAACTGGCAGGCCCAGAAGGGAAGTAGTCAAGCGAGGCAGAGCCATTGAAAAACGCTCACTGTTTCAAAATCAATAGGCGTAAGGACCGTCTAAGGGCCCACCACCCCCAGAATCGCAGGGAGTTTCAGAAGAAAACCTCCCCCTTAAACCTGATAGTTTGGCCTCCATGGTGACCATTTCCAGGAATGGGTAAGAAGGAACTGCCCCCAGACAGGTTCCCTGAGTTCATCCACTCCAAAGGAAAACTTCTTACCAGGTGGGAAGGCCCACAGACCCTACTCCAGGGAAGGCGGATCCCTGTCCTATATTAACAATAGAAGTCGCAGAAGGGCCCAAGGGGAACTGAACATAAGGGACCTCTTCCGAGCAAGACACCAACGGCCCCACCAGCTGCATCTCTGCCTGGTGAAGGGAACGGGACAGCAATGAGGGACTGAGCCCATGTGACCAGATTGTCCACTTCATTGCGGAGAAGGGAAGATTCTCGTTAGAACCTGCTCCAGATTCATTCCTAGTAATGGGGTTACCAATTAAGGGGACAATGAGGACTTGGGGTGAAGGTCCCCCATCCAAATGACTCCCAATGGACGCCATCAGCCGGACATCCATCCTAGCCTGACGCAGACTGGGAAGTGAGAAAGGGCGTCCAGGTAGTCATGGCGCGGACGCCCCTTGGTCTCATCTGAGACATCACCATCGTCCCACCTGAGAGATCACTCTGGGAGTTGAAGAGAGGCCAGATAACAAGGCCACAATTAGCAGTGTTGGACTACCAACACGAACCTGAAGAGCCTCGGGGACCTGAAGTCACAGGTATGTAAACATAAACATTTTAGAGTTCCCCAGCAGAAACTGCCTGTAATTAGAGAGTTGCTGTGAATCCAGAATGGGCCAGCCTGACCCATCTCTTTTAGGGGACTGTGGAAGGTTGGTATAGCGGCCCCTGCCTCTGCCTGTTACGGGCAATCTGCAAGAGACCCTCAGCCCTCGTAGGCCTAGCATGGCCTGTGCCAGCAACTGAAGAGCGGCAGGGACCAGGAGTACCTGGGACCTGATAAAACTGGGGAAGGTCGCGCAGCAAACTCTATCCTGTATCTGGAGGACACAACCTCCTGAATCCACCAGAATGAGGCGAAATGCCTCCTGATAATAGCAAGGTGCTGCAGCCATCCCCTCACCCAGACGGGCGAGGGCGCCCCATCATGCTTGAGGGGGTTTGGTGGAAGATTTGGGCTTAGCCCCGCCGGAGGGGCCAGGGCTTTGTCTGCTGCTCGTGGGGCAGGAGTCAGCACGAAAAACCCGGAAGGACACCCCTGGTTCCTGTTCAACACTAAGGTAGGGGGGAGGAGGGGTGCCTCTGCCCCGAGGGGCCGAGATGGCCGTCTGCGTAGGGGTGATTTGCCCTTTTTACCGAACAGGTACAGACGGGCCCCAAATAGGCGTCGCCCTCTAAAGGGAAGCCCAGTAAGAGTCTTTTTTGTAGCATCGTCAGCACCCCACTGTTGCAGCCAGACTAAGCGACGTATAGCTACCGCAAGGCAAGTTCTTGCACACATTGTAATAGCGTCTTCAAGCGCCAATAGAATAAAGTTTACAAATACATCACAATTGGAGAGTGCATTAAACACCTCCCAGGGGAGATTCTCGGAGTGATGATCAAGCAATTTTCTCATGAGGATTCTAGCGTCCACTGCAGTAATAGCCGCGGCACAGACCGGGCGCAGCGCCGTCCCTGCACAAGAAAAGGCATGGGAGGCCAACAGCTCAATGCGCCGGTCCTCAGCATCCTGAAGGGTACTATAAGCAGGGGTTGTAATAAAGGGGGGATTAGGGACCCCTATGATCGGCGCATCCACCACTGGGGGTGATGACCAGCAATTAACCACCTCAGGGTGAAAAGGGTATTTCCTATCCCAGTCCCCTGGAACCCCTGGAAGTTTACTGGGGTATTCCCATACCTTGAGCACAAGGGCATGGAAATGAGCCTGCTCTAGAAATTCCAAACGTGCGGTTGCAGTATGGAAACGCTCCCCTCTAGGCTTGGGGGCCTGACCGGGGAGGGAGATAGACATTGCCTTAAAGACCTTAATTAACAAGTCGTCAGTGTCATACTGGCCCCAGTATTCAGGGCCAGAATCGTCATGACTCCTCGGGCTCTCATCAGATGAGCCTGAGTCAGAGAACAACTCCCCAATAGTGTTCACCAGTCTGAACATAATCAGACATAATGGGAATAAAGGGTGTCAGAACCATGCGCACTAATCAAGGATCATGAAAACTGCCCGCAGGGGCACTTACAGACCAAGGGAGAAGGCGGACCGCTACCACGCGTGCGTGCGACCAGCATCAAAATGGCGCCAACGAACCTCGAAGGGCGGGCCAGAACGGCTGTGACGCGGAGCGCGCCAAACCAGGTCCCCGCCCCCCCCCCCCCCGAAGAGCGCGAAGCTCTGAGATAGTTTCAACGTTGTCATGAAGAGCGAAGTGTATGACACACTTAGAAAAATGATTTGCCAATGAAGACGCCGCAGCGTCTGAGGCGATGCCGCCGCTCGGCGCAGCACATCCAGTAAGGGAAGAAGTGTGCGCGGCGGCGACAGATACATAATAAAAATGCAGCAACACGGCTCTGACACCAGGAATACCAGTCAAAGACAGTACTAAGGCCATAAGCGTGTAAACATACACTGAGACCACCACACACCCCCCCCCTTTCTTTCCCCCCGGGCTACGGGGGGAACGAGGGAGGATGGCGACCCTTTGTACAGGGCCCACCGCTACACGGGGCATGGGGCAATAGTGCCTACCCTTTGGTGGGGGACTGCGGTGGAGCATGGCTCCGTTAAGCACACGTGGTGCTGCCTACCTTCACCCGACCAGCGCAGCCCAGGCTGGGAGGCACATCACAGGGAGGACGGGTGGGAATAGTCCAACAGGGCCGCAGGCTTTGATACCCCCGCTCACCTGCGAGAGAGTGATACTTCATGTCTTCGCAGTCAGCACTGCAGAGAAATCTGGGGATTTGTGGGAGGTCCCTGGGTATTTGAAGGGCCGGGAGGAGCCTGTTTTTGCATGTCTTTGCAGTGCAGCGCCATCTGGCGGAGGATAACTCAAGTGTAAGTATTATATCTGGAGCAGGACTTACTGTATACTAAGAATAAAACTATATACAAACAAGAAAAAACAGCAGAAAAAAAGCAACATCCCCCGAACAGAACGATACTCAACATGCATAGCTACTGTCAAGGGAAGAGTTGGCAAACACCCCAAAGTAAAGCATGTGCGTAACGGTAATTTTACTTGAAAATTTCAGCTCTGCAGACAAAGTGCGCACCTTGCATTTTTTCAACCAAAATAGACCTTTACATTTGGAATATCCCCCATAAACCATATATTCCCTGAAAGTACACATGTTAAGCTTTCTAAGCGTACCCAGCTTGTTGTAGTGGGCTCATCTTTCTGGAATTAATCCCTCAAAGAATTCTTTGGTTGCGCAGGGTTTCCCTAAAAAATGTATAGAAAAGCTGAATAAAAAACACCTTTTCCTAAAATATAAATATACAAACAAGAAAAAACAAGCTAAGTCTGAAAGTGCAAGTTCCCCCGAACAGAACAATACCCAACATGCATAGCTACTTTTAACCCTTTTAATTGACAGCCTACTTGAGATTTTGTCACCCTCTGTTGACAGGTCATTTTTCCCCAATTTGCACCATGTTTTGCACCATTTTTGCTGGAATTTTCTGGAAAGTTATATATATATTTTTTTTTTGCAGCAGAGTTTAAGCTTTAACATGAAATGTCTTGTTTGTAAATTTTATTCTGTTTTTTACAATATTATTATTAGGTAAAAAAAAAAAATACTTTTTTTTTCCGAAAATTGCCTCCTTTATTTAAAAAAAAAAATGTATTTTATCAAAGAAAACCATATTGCATGAGAAAGCCCCATTTCTACCAATTAGAACGGTACCACATATTTATCGGTAGCCCACGTTTCTGCCCAGGAGACCCCCCAAACTGAAACAAGTACTTTATAACATTTACAAATAAAATACAACTACCATCCACAATGCAAAGGGTTAAATCGAGAAAAAAAGGGGGGAGGGGGGACCCCTTTTTGTGTGGATTTTTTAAGGTTTAAAAACCCTTAAACATTGAAAAAAAATTTACATGGGGTCCCTCTTACCCAAAGTAACCAGCCCGGGACCAGCTATGCAGGGCTTGTAGGAACAGACGCAGGGGCCAGCTTTTGTGGCCCCTGGCCCTGCAGGCTACGAGCCTGCATAGCCCATGGCCACGGGAGGAAGGTAATTGGGGGTGCGAGGGGTTAATGGCAAGTCACCCGCTAGCCGCAGGTGACTTACCAGCCCCCAGCCTTGGGAACTGGTATAGGGATCTCTTGGACCCCTTACCAGTTCACAAGGGGTTAAGTGTAAAAAAAAAAAAAAAAACACCACACACACACAGAAAAAAAAATATTTTATAATTTTTTTTTTTTAATACGTATCTCCCATCCATCTTGCACCGTTTCCCTCGGCAGTCACTGGCTTCTGCTCACCTGCTGGAAGCCATTTATAGCTGCTGGGTGACAGGACATAAGGGGTTAATAAAAAAAAAAAAACGACATAGGGTCCCCCCTCCCGGGAGGAGGGGGGGGGGGGGTGGAACTCATTTTTTTGGATTTTTAAGGGTTAAAAAACCTTAAAAATCCCCAAAAATATGACATGGGGTCCCCCTTACCCGAAGTAACCAGCCCAGGAACAGCTATGCAGGGCTTGTAGGAACAGGGAAAAGGGGCAACTTTTGTGGCCCCTGGCCCTGCAGGCTACAAGCCCACATAGCCCGTGGGCCTGGGCTCTTCTGCCCCCCCCCCCGGCCTTTGGGGAGGCAGGTAAAGGGGGTGACGGGGGTTAATGGCAAGTCACCCGCTAGCCGCAGGTGACTTGCCAGACCCCCCGAGCCTTGTGAACTGGTATAAGGGGTCTCATGGACTCCTTACCAGTTCACAAGGTGTTAACAGTAAAAAAAAAGACACAGACAGAATAAAAAATGACTTTATTAAAAAATAAAATTTTTTTTTTTACTTTACTCACCTCTGATCCTCAGCTCCTGTGTCCCTCGCAGCTCTGATGACAGTTGTTGTCATCGCTGGCCAGTGGAGGAGGGAGGCAGGCGATAAGATCATCACCTGCCTTCCTCATCCTGTGGCCAGCGATGACAAGTGTCAGAAATGACAGCCGGCGTCAGGACGTCCCCTGAGGCGTGACGTCATAAGCCCCGCCCCCAAAGGGCAAGATGGCGGCGCCCATCGAGGAGCACAGGGAGAGGGCCTTTCAGGAGAGCCAGGGGGGGCAATTGGAGACCCCCTGGTGAAAAGGAGACCCTGCGGGAGCGATCGAGCTTTTAGGTAAGTAAATGTCATTTTTATTATTTTATTTTTTTTTTTACATGCATTTCGGCGGTTGCTAAAGGGGGGGGGGGGGCTATTCCGGGCCCTCCCCTGCACCCGGGGGGGCCTGGGTGGGGAATCGAAGCCCCCCCAGATGAAGAGGAGACCTGGCCGGATTGAACAAGGGGTCAGGTGAGTGTTTTTGTTATTTTACTTTTACTGTAGCAGGGGGAAAATCAAGCACGTAGATTCTACGCACTTAAGTGGAGTGGAAGCAAGCACATAGAAACCATGTGCTTGGCACTGAAAGGGTTAAAGGAAACCTACTGAAGCAAGGCAGACTCATTAAAAAGGGACATTCCAGGCAAAGGGTGAAAGCAATTCTGCAGGCAAAAAATACCATTTTGTGAGTACTCACCTGAAAAATGGATATTGTTGGTGTGCCACATACCCCGCTTCACTTTTAAATATTCTTCACTTATTGGGTTAACTCACCGCCAGGTGACGCTGTGCAGAGAGGAAGTCTTGTAACGAGCCCCCTTCCGGCCTATATATACCTGGTAACTCCCTTCAATCACCAGTATATTAAAAAAGCAGAAAGACAAGGTACCAGTATTCCACCGGTAACCTCAAAATCAATTTGATATAAATAAAAAGCTTCACCATAGAAAGGCTTCGGAAATACCGAAAAGGGTGGGAGTGAAGCGGGGTGTGTGGCACACCAACAATATCCATTTTTCAGGTGAGTACTCACAAAATGGTATTATTCTTGGTGTGCCACACACCCCGCTTCACTTTTAAATATTCTTCACTTATTGGGACATCCAAAAGCAGTGTCCACAAGGGATGGGCATCTCAAGGCCAGGTGAAGCATAACTTAAATGACTGCAGTCTGCAGAACTTTGCGGCCAAAAACAGCATCCGCTGAGGCTCGCACATCAACTTTGTAAAACTTAGAAAAAGTGTGAACAGAAGACCAAGTGGCGGCCCTACAAACTTGTTCAACAGAAGCTTGGTGCTGAAAAGCCCAAGACGCCCCAATGGCGTGAGTAGAATGAGCAGTGATACGAAAAGGGGGAACTTTCCCCTTAGCAGAATAGGCCGCCATAACGGCCTGACGTATCCACTTGCTAATAGCAGATTTGGCTGGTGCCAAACCCTTCCCCATGGGGCATAACAAAAAAGGAATCCGTCTTACTAAAAGGAGACGTGATTATCAAGTAGTACTTAACACAGCGTACTACATCCAAACAATGTAAAACCCTCTCTATGTCATTCTTAGGATTAGGACACAAGGAGGGAAGAAAAATATCTTGGTTCAAATGAAAAGCAGAAACAACCTTAGGAAGAAAGTCTGGCTTGAACCAAAAGACCACTTTATCCTGATGCCTCTCAAAGTAAGGCGCCTAGATAGACAAGGCCGCCAACTCCGAGACACGCCGGACCGAAGTGATCGCTACCAAGAAGACAATCTTCTGAGTCAGGGTAGACAAAGCAATATCTTGCAAAGGCTCAAAAGGAGGAGCCTGAAGAGCAGAAAGAACCAAATTCCAATCCCAAACCGGGAGTAATGGTTTCCAACCGACCCTGAGTGAGCAGATCGGGCCGAAGAGGCAGGGCGAACTGGTCCACTGTCAGCCGAACGATGTCTGCGAACCACACTCGCCTTGGCCACCTTGGGGCCACGAGAACGGCGGACACCTTTTCCAGAGCCAACTTCCGAAGCACCCTGCGCAGCATGGGTATCGGAGGAAACAGGTATAGAAATCCCAGATCCCCCCAGCTCAGGGACATGGCGTCCACTGCCAGAGCCAGAGGATCCTGGGAGAGCGACACGAAGTTCGGGAGCCTGTGATTGTGACGAGAGGCAAACAGGTCCACCTCTGGTGTCCCCCATCGGAGACACAGTGAGGGAAACACACGAGGATGGAGAGCCCATTCTCCCAGACGGGGAGAGCCCCTGCTCAACCGATCCGCTACCTGGTTCTCCACTCCTGGAATGTATACCGCCGAGAGACAAGGAACATGGGCCTCTGCCCAGGTCAGGATCAGGGACACCTCTCTGAGAGCACTCAGACTGCGAGTCCCTCCCTGATGATTGATGTAAGCAACCGCTGTTCGATTGTCTGAACGCACCTGGACCGGAAGGCCCAGAACGTGCTGAGTCAGGAGAGCAAGCACCCGACGGATGGCTCTCAGTTCCAGAACATTGATGGGTAAGTGGGCCTCTTGAGGTCCCCACTGCCCCTGGAACTGCAGCTCCTTCCAAAATCCGCCCCAACCCGACAGACTGGCGTCCGTGGTGACAATTTCCCAAAGAGGGGTCAGGAAAGACCTGCCCTTCACAAGATTGGTCAAGACCAACCACCACTGGAGGGACTGCCGGACCCGGGAGGACAACTGGAAGGGCTGATCCAGCGACCGAGGCTGCCGGTCCCAGGACGCCAACAGATAAAGCTGAAGCGTCCTCGTGTGAAATTGAGCAAAAGGAACTGCCTCGAAAGAGGCGACCATCAACCCTATCAGCCTCATCCCCAGACGGATGGACGGCGGAGGATTGGAAAGTAGGACCCGAGCCAACTCCTGGATCAGATGAATTTTGGACTGGGGGAGAAACACTTTGTGTTGAAGAGAGTCCAACTGCATCCCCAGAAAGAACACCACCCTGGCCGGAGCGAGGGAGGACTTGGGGAAGTTGATCACCCAACCAAAGCTTTCCAGCGTGGAGACCACCAACCTGGTGTCTGTCTCCGATTGATTGAGCGACGGAGCCATGATGAGAAGGTCGTCCAAATAAGGTACGACACGAATGCCCCGAGATCTGAAAATGGCCATGACCCCTGCCAGCACCTTGGTGAACACTCTTGGAGCTGAGGTAAGGCCAAACGGAAGTGCCACGAATTGAAAATGCTGATTTTCCATCACGAATCGAAGAAAACGTTGATGAGCGTGGCAGATGGGAACATGAAGATAAGCATCCTTGATGTCTATGGACGTCATGAAGTCCCCTTGCCGAAGGGAACCGACGGCCGTAAGCAAAGTTTCCATGCGAAACTTCCGAACACGGATGAACCTGTTGAGTAATTTCAGGCCCAGAACGGGACGGACTGACCCGTCTTTCTTAGGGACTGCGAAAAGATTGGAATAAAACCCGAGGCCCATCTCTAAGCGCGGTACCGGCCGGATGACCGCCATCTCTAACAGATTCTTTACCGACGCCAGGAGCCCCTGTGTGGCCAAAGGATCGATGGGCACCCGAGACCGAAAGAACCGTGAAGGAGGGCGAGAGTCGAATTCCAGTCTGTAACCGGACGACACTACCTCCCGGATCCATCTGTCCGGAATCTCCTGGTCCCAAACCTGGGAGAAGCATCGTAATCGTCCCCCCACCCGCACGGGTGAGGGCAGCCCCTCATTGCTGAGCGGGTTTACCAGCAGGCTTGGGCTTGGTGCCCCAGGACTGAGCGGGACGGCCATGGCCCCTCCCCCGAGTCCAACCTGCACCTCTGGTAGCGGGAAAGGAAGCCCCCCTACCCGCTCTGAATCCCCGAAAAGAAGGCCTACCAGCACTTGTCCCCTTAAAGGGACGACGAGGCCTCTTGCGTTGTGGCATCTTACCACCCTTTGCGACTGAATCAATTTTCTCACAAAACAGACGCAAGCCCAGAAAGGGAAGAGCTGTGAGCACCCTTTTAGAAGCTGAGTCCGCCGACCACTGACGCAGCCATACTGACCGACGAATAGCCACCAGCATTGCAGCTGTCTTGCTACTCATAGCCAGCGCATCGTCCTGAGCGGATAGAACATAGGAAACAAAAGATTCACACTGCTTGAGCGCAGTAAACTCTTTGCAAGTGGGATCTAGATCCTCATACAGCTCCTGAATTACAGACCTAACCGCCAATAGAAGAAAGGCCGAAGCACACACCGGGCGCATCGTTGATAAATAAAACCATGGCGAGCGTACTGGTCAATCCGCCGATCCTCCCCATCTTTAGGGACAGTGGTCTCCGCAGACTGTACCATAGCTGTGCTGGAGAGCCCTAGCACAGGGGTATCGACGTCAGGAGGGACGGACCAGAGCTTCACCAATTCTGGCGGAAAAGGATAACGCTTTTCCCAACTGGAAGGGATTCCAGATAACCGCGTGGGATGTTCCCATTCCTTAAGGACCACCCTCTCAAAGTGGTGTTGTCTGGGAAAAACCCAACGCGGCTGAGGCTCTTTAAACAACTGGCCCTTTGGCCGGGTGACAGCCTCAGGCGGATCTAAATTCAGAATTTCAAACATATGAGCCAGAATGGAGGGGGTGTCAAGGGAAACACCGGCCGACCAATCGCCAATAGCATCAGCCTCAAGCTGATCTGCAGGCTCATCTGACTCCAACAGGAATTCTCCCTCGTCCGGGGAGCCATCGGACCATTCCACAGGCTCACATACCTGTGAAGCCGAAGGTATCGGAGTCAGGTGCTTCCGTTTTGCAGTGGCTTTAGACCCTGCTTTAACGGGCACTATTTTCCGGAGGCTGGCCAATCGCGCCGCCACCTCGGATTGCGAATCCCCACTCTTGACAGTGTGATGCGGGGTCCGGAACAGGGAGGGAGAAGTAGGAGATGATGGAAGATGCGACGGGCCAGCAGCCGAAGCGACGGACTGACGTGCAATACTCTGCCTTGCACAAGGAATGCATACAAAGACATCATCATCTGGGAGCGGAGTCCCACATCTTGCGCACCCCCTAGATGGCCCAGAAGAACCATTTCCGGTAATAACGGAAGCCTCCATATGGTGATTTATGGTATTCGCAATTCTTTTGGGATTTAAGGCACAAGCCGACCCGGGATGCCCCCTTATTGTAAATGTCCCGGATTTTTTTTTTTTTTTTGGGAGGATTTAATTCAAAAAGAAGATCCCCTTAATAATCTATATATAAATATAGATTGTGTATATATATATATATATATATATATATATATATATTTTTTTTTTTTTTAAATATATATACGCAAGTATATATAAATAAATATGTCCCAATTTAGGAGAAAAAGAGACTAGCCAGGCAATAAAGAACTGGGAGGCTACTAATTGAAGGGATCCCAGGATCTGTGGGGAAAAAACAAACCAACAGTAAAAAAACCCCAGAAACCAATGGCAACATGCAATATAACATACATACACAGCACCAAGTGCTTTGAAGAGGCAATAAAACTGGCCTCTGATTTTCCTCCTTATATATTTTTCCCCCTTTTTTTTTTTATTTTTTTTTAAAACAAAAGTATATTTCCATTAAATATATTACTTATTAATAAACAGTCAAACCCATAAAAATATAGACAGCCCTACACCAGGTGAGGCCGCTTACCTGCCCCAGTAAGGCTTACAAAAGCCCAGCACCCAACCAAAGAGGTGGTGGAGACGGGCAGAAAATGTCAGCGAAGGCGGGAGTGGCCGATTAAAACAAAGGAGAAAAGCGGAGGGGGGAGGGGAGCTGGATAAGGTGAGAAAAGTGCAGGCAGCCAAAAGCAAGCCTGACACCATACAGCCTGCCCCGGTCACCCCTAAAGCTGACCCAAAGCTCTGGCTCTACAGGCCAGCAGCAGCAGCCCGCAAAACAGAGACTGCCATATAAGGAGGAACCAAAGTCAGGCCATATGCACACTCACTTGCAGTGCAGCTTGACAACGTTGAAATAAGCAAAACACATGAACATACAGTAAACCATACACACAATACACATCCCTCTACCCCCCCCCCCCCCCCCATAATGAAGGGAGAAGGGACCGTAACGGGAGAGTAAGGGGCTAAGGGGACCCTCGGGACAGGGGCATCCCATTTCCGGATCACCATGCCGGATAGCCGCATTGCCCCACGCATGAGGTCGAGCGGAGGAGATAAGCTCCTAGGCACCTATAGTGCCATCTACCATTTGCCCAGTGAGCAGCCTAGGCTGGGAGGCTTCCATTCCACCATCAAGGTATAAACACTCAATCCGGGCAGAAATAGACCAAAAGGGGGGTGCCGGGGTAAGACCCCGGCTACCTGTAAGCAGGAGACTTCAATCTTCTGTCTTGTCGTCAAGCAGAGAGAAAAATACTGGTGATTGAAGGGAGGTACCAGGTATATATAGGCCGAAAGGGGGCTCGTTACAAGACTTCCTCTCTGCACAGCGTCACCTGGCGGTGAGTTAACCCAATAAGTGAAGAATATTTAAAAGTGAAGCGGGGTGTGTGGCACACCAAGAATAATACAATTCTGTGATTACTCACCTGTAGAATTGGTATTATGAGTATACAGTACGTCCTGCTCCAAATATAATACTTACAATAGGGTAATACTCCGCCAGATGGAGCTGGACTGCAGAGACATCGAAAATAAGCTCCTTCCAGACCCTCAAATACCCGGGGACCTCCCACAAATCCCCAGCATTGAAAAGCAGTTAACGAGAAGCCGGGAGATTTAAACAACGCAACTATCAACTATAATCAATGGCTAAAAAGTGGGAGGTGCCTCACTAAAGAAACTCCCCATACAGAACTCAACAGAGTCTTATAACTGCACAACACCAAATATATGGTAGATGAATAATTTTATTAATTTGTAGATACTAAAACATAGCTAATTACATCACAGGCACATAATTAAAAAACATAAAAGACATGCTAAAATCTCATCTGCCAGGAGGGGGCACTGCTAAACCTTACTGCCATCATAAGTATTAATAATATAAGGTGCAATTCAAAACCTAGTAAAAAATCTTACAAAATATACCTCCTCTATCTAATAAAGTGCTATGTGCTTGTCCCAATAGTACATCAATTCATAGTGAGCCAATAGGTGCAAATAAGAATAGTAGTTTTATCGTCAAAACAGTACAGCACACAAATCAGCAGCAAAAATAGTGCAAAAAGACAATTACTTATCCATCCAAGTGTAAACAGCTGGCAGACAGTGTCCCCCCTCCTTATACGATCCCACGCGTTCCGAGACGTGTGTCTCTTTCTCAATGCAGGATATATATGCTGATTTGTGTGCTGTACTGTTTTGACGATAAAACTACTATTCTTATTTGCTCACTATGAATTGATGTACTATTGGGACAAGCACATAGCATTTATTAGATAGAGGAGGTATTATATTATTAATACTTATGATGGCAGTAATGTTTAGCAGTGCCCCCTCCTGGCAGATGAGATTTTAGCATGTCTTTTATGTTTTTTAATTATGTGCCTGTGATTTAATTAGCTATGTTTTAGTATCTACAAATTAATAAAATTATTCATCTACCAAATATTTGGTGTTGTGCAGTTATAAGACTCTGTTGAGTACTGTATGGGGAGTTTCTTTAGTGAGGCACCTCCCACTTTTTAGCCATTGATTGTATGGAGTCATAAACAGAGCATTGCACCACATTCACCAATAATCATACTCTACTGGTGCCAGCTCTATTCCCTTTCTTAGTACTATCAACTATAACAATGATAACAATCACCATACAGGGGGATCCAAGATAATGCAAAACCAAGGGTGGGTTGGAGCAGGACATACTGTATACTCATAATACCAATTCTACAGGTGAGTAATCACAGAATTGTATTATTCTTAGTATACAGTACGTCCTGCTCCAAATATAATACTTACAATCGGGACATCCAATAGAAGTGTCCATAAAGTAGGGTGGGATCCCCAAGAAGAAAGACAGCAGCAGGCAGTTTAAACCACTGCCGCCTGCAGAACCTATCGGCCAAAAACAGCATCTGCTGAGGCCCTAACATCCACCTTTTAAAACTTTGAAAAGGTATGAACAGAAGACCAAGTAGCGGCCTTGAAAACTTGTTCAACAGAAGCCTGGTGCTGAAAAGCCCAAGAGGCACCAATAGCACGAGTGGAATGAGCAGTAAGGCGGAAGGGAGGATTCTTCCCCTTAGCAGAGTAGGCCTGAATCACAGCCTGACGAATCCACTTGCTGATTGTAGACTTGGCAGGAGCCAAACCCTTCCTAGGACCAGAAGGGACCACAAAAAGAGCATCAGTTTTCCTGAAAGGTGCAGTAGCCACCAGATAGTACTTCAGACACCTAACCACATCCAAAGAGTGCAAAACTCTCTCCTTAGCATTGCTAGGATTAGGGCCCAAAGAAGGAAGAATATCCTGATTCAAATGAAAGGCAGACAGTCAGGTTTGAAACGAAACAGCACCTTGTCCTGGTTCATAGTAGGGGGGCTGAATGGACAGCGCCGCCAACTCAGACACACGCCTGACAGAAGTAATAGCCACCAGAAACACAACCTTGAGCGTAAGAATGGCCAAGGCAGCATCCTGCACAGGTTCAAAGGGAGCACCCTGCAAGGCTGACAGAACCAAGTTCAGATCCCAAGCAGGCACCATAGGTTTACGTGGGGGACGCACATGAGTGACCCCCTGGAAAAAAGTCCTGATCAGAGGGTGCTGAGCAAAGGACTTCTGGAAGAAAATAGCCAGGGCAGAAACCTGACCCTTCAGAGTACTGAGTTGGAGCCCCATCTCCAACCCATGGTACAGGAACTCCAGAATCCTAGGAATAGAGAACACATGACAGGGAAGAGACTTAGACTCACACCAGTCAATGTAGGCACGCCAAACCCTGTAATAAATGGAAGAGGAAGACTTCTTCCTAGCTTTAATCAAAGTATCCACAACAGAGGAAGACAGCCCAGCAGCCAAGCCACCAAAGCCAGAGTTTGTAAACTGGGATGGCGTAGTGAGCCCTGAGTGAGCAGATCTGGCACCAAAGGCAGAGCATACTGATCTACTGCCAGCTGTACCACGTTTGCGAACCACACTCTTCTTGGCCACCTGGGGGCCACCAGAATTGCTGGCACCCCTTCCAGAGCAATCTTGCGCAGAACCCTGCCCAGCAGGGGAATTGGAGGGAAGACATACAGGAACTGAAAGTCCTTCCATGACATTGCTAGCGCATCCGAGGTCAGGCCCAGAGGATCCATGGACAGAGAGACAAAAGCTGGGAGCTTGTGATTGTGGCGGGATGCAAACAGATTCCACAGTGGAACTGAGCATAAGGGACCGCTTCGAAGCACGCCACCATCAGGCCCACCAGCTGCATCCCCTGCCTGATGGAGGGATGGGGACAAGCTAGAAGGGACTGAGCCTGTGCAATCAGACTGTCCACCTTCTGCTGAGGAAGGAAGATCCTTGCCTGAACTGTATCCAGATTCATTACTAGGAATGGAGTTACCAAGGAAGGGGACAGTGAGGACTTGGGGTGGTTGATCACCCATCCAAATGACTCCAGAGTGGACACCACCAGCTGAGTATCCAACTCTGCCTGATGTAGAGACTGGGAAGTGATGAGGATGTCGTCCAGATAGGGAAGCACGCGGACGCCCTGACATCTGAGCAGAGACATCACGCCAGCCAGCACCTTGGTGAACACCCTGGGAGCTGAAGTGTGGCCGAAGGGCAAGGCCACAAATTGGTAGTTTCACAATTAACTTTTGTTAATTGTGAAACTGCTCTGACACAGTTATTGGACTCCTGCGCTGGACTCTTCATTTGAACTGTTATATTCATTCCATAGGAATATTGATTGGAGATATAAATTGCCTAGTATAGAGTTATAGCGCAGCTTTTCATTGGTGTTAGATTTTGGGCATATCTCCAGCCCAGATTCTATATACCAGTAACCTACTATCACAAATTGGTAGTGTTGATCCATCAGAGCGAACCTGAGGAACCTTTGATGACCTGGGAACACAGGAATATGAAGGTAAGCATCTTTGATGTCCACAGAAGTCATGAAATCCCCTTGGCGCAGGGAACTGATGGCAGAGCGCAGAGTCTCCATGCGAAAGCGCCTGCCCCTGACAAACTTGTTGAGAATCTTTAAGTCCAGGATGGGCCTGAGGGAACCATCCTTTTTGGGTACTGTGAATAGGTTGGAATAAAAGCCCTTGCCTTTTTCTCTTAAGGGGACCTGGCAGATGACCCCCAGCTCCAGGAGGCTTTGCACTGCTTGCACTAGCTCCTGAGCTGACACAGGGTCCTGAGGAATCTGGGATCTGATGAATCTTGGAGGGGGACAGGCAGCAAACTCCAACTTGTAACCGGAGGACACTACCTCCTGAATCCACCGGTATGAGACATGAAGCCTCCAGACGTGGGCGAAGTGCTGCAGCCATCCCCCCACCCGGATGGGTGAGGGCGCCCCATCATGCCTGAGGGTGCTTGGGAGAGGATTTAGCTTTGTTACCCCAGGAGGAGCCAGGACGTCCACGTCCTCTGCCTCTACACCAGAAATCTCCCCGGGCCCCAGGGAAAGAAACCCCCCTTCCCTGTCTTGCACCACGGTAAGGGGAGGAGAAGGAACCCTGACCCCGAAAGGGCCGAGATTGCCGCCTGCGCTGGGGTAACCTGCCTCCCTTAGCAAAAAGGTCCAGGCGGTCCCCAAACAGGCGCAGTCCTTTAAAGGGAAACCCAGTGAGGGCCTTCTTGGCAGCGTTGTCAGCAGCCCACTGGCGCAGCCAACCCGAGCGGCGTATAGCCACCACGAGGGCAGAAGTTCTGGCACACATTCTGATGGTGTCATCCAATGCTGAGAGGACAAAATTTACAAAAACATCACAACTGGAGAGTGCATTAAACACCTCACAAGGCAAATCATCAGGGGCACTATCAAGCATATTTCTGATAAGGGTTCTAGTGGCCACAGCAGTAATGGTAGAGGCACAGACCGGGCGCAGCACCGTCCCCGCACATGCAAAGGCGTGGGATGGCAGCTGATCAATACGCCGGTCTTCAGTCTCCCGCAGGGTAGTAGAATCAGGGGAATGCATGACAGAGGTGTTAGATAGCCCTAGGATCGGGGGGGATGACCAACATTTAACCACCTCAGCAGGAAAGGGATACTTCCTATCCCAACTCTTTGGAACCCCGGGAAGTTTACTGGGGCGCTCCCATTCCTTGAGCACAAGGTTATGGAAATGTGCCTGCTCTGGAAATTCCAAATGTGATTTTGCTGTATGGCAAAGCACCCCTCTTTGCCTGGGAGCCTCAACAGGGAGAGAGATAGACAGAACCTCAAAAATCTGGGTCAATAATCTGTCAGTATCATCCGAGGACCAGGGGTCAGAGCCAGAATCGTCATGACCCCTCGGTCTCTCATCAGATGAGCCTGAATCAGAAAAGAGCCCCCCTTCATCAGACGGGGTATAGCCACACAGATTCCAAAGCTCCTCAGTTCCCATAGGGAAAACAGTAACATTAGGCATCAAGTACCGCTTCTTAGCAGGACTTCGCAATAATCTGTTCAACAGTAGCTAGTCTAGAAGACACATCAGGCTGAGAATCCTCACTAGTATGCAACTCAGTAGGAGTGAGGTTTAAGCTCAGGGGAGTAGGCGAAGTGAAACGAGGTGCAGCCACTGGCAGGCCAGATTGCAATGCAAGCACCTGCTCAGCACAGGGAACACAGACCCGCGCCTTGTCAGCGTCAGCATGAGGCTGCCCACACGCTACACACAGCCGGTCTTGTCCCGAAGGGACCCCGGTCACATTATCCTGGGATGCCTCCATATGGTGATTATAACGGCGCTATACGCCGATAGGGAATAACGCTATGTAGCAACCCTGGATGCCCCAATAACCCGCTAGGGAAGTGGGAGTATAATTTTTACAAGGCCTACAAGTAATATACTAAAACAGGGCCGGGAGAAGCCAAAAAGGGTTCATCCCGCCTGAAAGACATAAGCAGACAAGACCTTAAGTACATCGTAACAAAAGTGAAGGAGATAAAGCCGCCTGCGAGGGCACTTACGGCCGTGGTAAGTAGGAGTCCGTCGCGCATAGGCCAACCAAGCAGGACAGATGGCGTTGGTATACCTCGAGGGGCGGGCCAGTAACAGCAATGACGCGGAATGCACCAAAGACGGGCCCCGCCCCCCCCGAAGAGCGCAAAGCCAGAACGGCAAGCAGCCAATGATGGCGCACCAGCGCCTGAGGTAATGCCGCCGCCAAGCGTGGAACGACGTCCGCGCGCGACGGCAAATTTAAAAAAGCAGTAAAGACAAGTCAGCACGGCGGCTGACACACGAATAAAAGGCATGTGAAAAGAGTGTGTAAAACACAGAATGCATAACATACATATCTATACACATACACCCCCCCCTTTTCCCCCGAAGACTACAAGGAAGATGAGGGAGGACGGCGGCCACTTAAATAGGGCCCACCGATAGGCAGGGGCAATAGTGCGGGAGGGGCATCCCATAGAGGCTCACCATAAGCCTGAACCGCCTACCCTTTGGTGGGGGATTGCGGTGGAGCAGCGCTCCTAAGCACCTAACTGCGGTGCTGCCTACCCTCACCCGACCAGCGCAGCCAAGGCTGGGAGGCATAATACTAGTGGAACGGGTGGGAATAGTCCTACAGGGCTGCAGGGTAATAACCCCGCTCACCTGCGAGTAGAGAGCCAATTTCTCGTCCTTCGCAGCCAGACTGCAGAGAAATTTGAGGGGATTTGTGGTAGGTCCCTGGGTATTTGAGGAGCTGGGAGGAGCCTATTTTCGATGTCTCTGCAGTCCAGCACCATCTGGCGGAGTATTACCCGATTGTAAGTATTATATTTGGAGCAGGACGTACTGTATACTAAGAATACAAACGCTTTCATCCCCTGCAGGTGATTGCTGATAGTCCACAGACACTTACTGGTATGTCTGATCTCGTCCCGCTATTGCGGCATCGCCAAACCTCTCTCCTCTGTGCCACAGCTAATGGACCACCTCTGTGCCATTCATTGCAATGGAGGGGAGCTCGCCTTGAGGATGCTACGGCGGCTGCAGGGGCCAGCGGGCAGTTTCAGATCAGACATACCTGTAATTATCTGCACACCGGACTAGCATAGATCGCCAGCTGAGGATAAAAGGCGAGTATAGCGTTGGTTATGTTTATGGCTGCAGAATGCCACATGTTTAAGATAGAGTAAAGGGGGTGGGAGTAGCTCCATCACTATTATTTATACAAAATTATTATTATTATTATTATTCAGGGCCAGGGAACCAATTTATCACCCTATCATCATCCAAGTATTAAGCACCAAACATGTCTAGCTATGTGGAAAGCCAGAGATTTGGTTGCATATATTTGCAGATACATGTGGAAGCCACACCGCCCGACAAGGCACTCTGTGTTTAGTGTGGTACCTACACTTATTTTTGAGTCCCCAAAGTTGGGACATGCAATGCAGTCAACTATTTCAGAGCTACTCAACTGGGAAGCTGCCAGTCTCCCTTTAGAACACTCCACAGGGAGAGATCCATATTGACTGAATCCCTCCCTATGTGTGCTCATGGCAATTCAACTGAGTAAAGGGGGTGGGAGAAGCTCCACCACCATTATTTATACAATAATATTATTCAGGGCCTGGGAACCAATTTACCGCGCTCTAAACACAGAGTGCCTTGTCGGGGCGGTGTGGCTTCCACATGTATCTGCAGATATATGCAACCAAATCTCTGTCTTTCCACATAGCTAGACGTGTTTGGTGCTTAATACTTGGATGAGATTGATGATGAGAGGGTTAAACTGGGCTGTAAATTGGTTCCCAGGCCCTGATTAATAATTTTGTATAAATAGTAGAGATGGAGCTACTCCCACCCCTTTACTCGTTTAAGACAGGCTGACCTAGAGGATGGAGCTGTGGGGAAGAATTTTTTTTTTATGTTTGCCTGGGCTGTCTCTTTAAGGCCATAGCTCCAGGACAGTCAATCCAGCACGGAGTTAACTATAGGAAGAGTTTCTGACTGACCGCGTCAGGCAATCAATCAGAGCGCTGGATTTCTCCAGGGAAACAAAGAGAAAGGAAAGTTTTTCCCATTTCCAGCCGCCCAGAACACCACCCACTTTTTGAAAAATGGGTGTTCTGGTTTAAATTAGGAAGGTAGCTCTGAAGGAAAGGGGGGGGGGGGATGATCTTTTAAAGACAGATGACACCAGAAGAGTCAGGACTTCTGTAGTCAGTCTATCACTGAATAAGCTGCACAAGAGGCATAGAAAGCATATGGTTATTTTTTTACTAAAAAAAGGGCTGTATTTGCCAGAATAGGAGATCTTTCATCTATAGATGCCCTTTTGCACTTAAAAACCCATGCTCAACCACCCCAACCTTACCGGTATACGTCCTTTAGCTCTGAAAGCCGCCACTCTGGCCAGATCATCATCTGCTACACTTGTGGGCACAACGATTACAGCAGGGTAGGTGTCACACAGCTCATAGTTACTGTTGATTTTAGTAATTTTCCAGCTCTCGTTAGGCAAACCCTGTACAGAAAAGTAAGACAAAACATTTTCCCTCTCCAACTGTAAAATTCTGTCACTTTCCTAAACTGCATTGATTTAACTTTTGCAAAAAAGTATAAAGTATATACATATTACATATGCAAATGTTTCGTAAACTTAGTCATGTTATATCATCACAGCCTTTTTCCATGTAAATGTTGCATTGTTAGGATGACCAAGCATGACAAGTCTAGTATTACAGCCAACAATTACGCAGCTCAGTTGGAACTTAAAGTGATATCAAAGGCAATGATTAGACCATTGTGTTTTCAATTTTTAAATTAAAGAAAGAATGCCTGAGATATCAAGGATTACAGTTTTCCTTATGATTTTTCTCCTGAAGCGCGTGGCCTGGGGCCTGTGATGCAGCATAACGGCGGGGTCCTTAAGGGCCCAAAATCTTGCTTCAGACACAGGCTGAGCTAGAATGGCAGCTATAAGAGTGTCATTCAAGCCATCAATACAGTGCCAAGTCGAGAGCAGGCACAGCATCGAAAGAATGCTTGGCAAAGGTGCAGATTTATTTATTTTTTTTAACCTTTTGCATGAAAAATCCACTGTACCTGTCTCTTGTATTCTCCAGGTGGATCGTAAACTTTCCAACCATCCACAGAAAATCTTTCCTTATAACTAAATGCAAAAAGGGCCTAGAAAAAAGGAGAAAGGATTTACTGAAAATTGTTTTCATGGAAAGAAACACATGGCTGCAACAAGTTTATTGGTAAACATTTTAACTTTTGTAATAATCTACATATATAATACACATGTAGAAATATTCAGATAACTATACTTCTAATTTGGCATTAAAAATCACTAAACTTTCTGTAAGCAGCAAGAACAAATAGGAAATTCTACAGAAGGTTGAGCAACGGCAGCTAAAAGCAGAAGTTCAGTCTCCAGGTGACTTAGGGGCATTCAATCATGCCCCAATCACCTCACCATTTTGACCAACAAGAGTTTGTTAGACATACCTTTACTTTAATCAGCCCCCCGTGGCCCAGCTGCCAGGCACCCAAAAATACAAATCTGTGAGTACTCACCTGTAGAATTGGTATTATAAGTATACAGCACGTCCTGTTCCCGAATACACTTGGGTAATACATCCACAAGATGGCACTGGACTGCAGAAAAAGACTTGTGGCCACTCCCAGCCCCTTAAATAGCCAGGAACCTCCCACTAATTCCCAGTGTTGACAAGCAGTTATACAAGAAGCCGGGAGAATCAACAAACATAAACTGAACAATCACCACACAAAGGTAACCAAGAATAATGAAAACAAGGGCGGGATGGAACAGGGCGTGCTGTATACTTATAATACCACTTCTACAGGTGAGTACTCACAGAATTGTATTATTCCAAGTATACAGCACGTCCTGTTCCAGAATATTCCTTACACATGGGACATCCAATAGCAGTGTCCGTAAGGTAGGGTGGGATCCCCAAAAGTAGCAGCGGGCAGTTTAAACCACTGCCGCTTGCAGAACTTTGCGGCCAAAAGCAGCATCCGCTGAGGCCCTAACATCAACCTTGTAAAACTTAGAAAAGGTATGAACAGAAGACCAAGTAGCGGTCTTGCAAACTTGTTCAACAGAAGCTTGGTGCTGAAAAGCCCAAGAGGCACCAATAGCACCAGTAGAATGAGCAGTAAGGCGGAAGGGAGGCTCCTTCCCCTTAGCAGAATAGACTCGTACCACAGCCTGACGGATCCACTTACTGATAGTGGATTTGCCGGAGGCAGACCCTTCCTAGGTCCAGATGGGATAACAAAAAGAGCATCAGTCTTCCTGAAAGATTCAGTAGCTCCCAAATAGAACTTCAAGGTCCTGACAACATCCAAAGAGTGTAAGACCCGCTCCTTAGAGTTACTAGGATTAGGACACAGAGAAGGCAAAACAATGTCTTGATTAAGATGAAAAGCAGACACAACATTAGGCAAGAAATCTGTCTTGAACCGAAACACCACCTTGTCCTGGTGTCTCTCAAAGTAAGGAGGTTTAACCCTTTAAGTGCCAGCCTACCTGGAGTTTTTGTCACACTCTGTTGCCAGACCATTTTGCACTATTTTGCACTCCCCATGTTCAAATGTGATTTTTGAAGGGATTTCCAGGGATTTCCCAGGAAAATGATATATTGTTTTTTTCAGCAGAGTCTGAGCTTTAACATGAAATGTCTTGTTTGTCATTTTTTAGGTGTATTCTCAATATTTTTTGGCGAAATATGTGCAAAAAAATTAAAAAAAATCAATTTTTTACAATTTGTAGTGTTTTTTTGTAATAAAAAATGTAAGTTTGTCAATAAAATCTTATTGCGTGTGAAACCCCAATTTCTCACAGTTACAGCGGTACCACATATGTATAGGTAGACACCTTTTCCTGACCAGGAGACTCCCCCAAACTGAAACAGAGCTTTAGGGGATTTTCAGAAAAAATACAACTGTGATATGCGCTATGCGCACCTTGCAGTTTTTCCAGAAAAACAACCCTTTACATTTGAAATACCCCCCACAAACTATATATTCTCTGGAAGTACACACCTCAGGCTTTCTAGGCGTACCAGGCTTGTTGATGTGGCCACAGTTTTCTAGAAGTAATCCCTCAATGTATTCTTTGGTTGCAAAGAGTTTCCCTAAAAAAAGGATAAAAAAGCAGAATCAAAGCCACATTTTCCTAAAAAACTATATACAAACAAGAAAAAACAAGTATAATATGAAAAAGCAACATCCCCCGAACAGAACGATACCCAACATGCATAGGTTCTGTCAAGGGAAGAGTTGCCAAACACCCCAAAGTAAAGCATGAGCATAACGGTAATTTTTCTTGAAAATTTCAGCTCTGCAGACAAAGTGCGCACCTTGCGATTTTTCAACCAAAACAACCCTTTACATTTGGAATATCCCCCATAAACCATATATTCCCTGAAAGTACACATGTTAAGCTTTCTAAGCATACCCAGCTTGTTGTAGTGGGCTCATCTTTCTGGAATTAATCCCTCAAAAAACTCTTTGGTTGCGCAGAGTTTCCCTAAAAAATGTATAAAAAAGCAGAATAAAAAACACCTTTTCCTAAAATATAAATATGCAAACAAGAAAAAACAAGCTAAGTCTGAAAGCGCAAGGTCCCCCGAACAGAACAATACCCAACATGCAGAGGTACTATTAACCCTTTTAATTGCCAGCTTACTTGAGATTTTGTCACCCTCTGTTGACAGGTCATTTTTCCCCATTTTTTGTTTTGCGCCATGTTTTGCGCCATGTTTTGCGTCATTTTTGCTGGAATTTTCAGGAAAATTATATATATATTTTTTGCAGCAGAGTTTAGGCTTTAACATGAAATGTCTTGTTTGTAAATTTTATTTATTATTAATTTTATTTATTATTAAGTAAAAAAAAATAAAAATTTTTTTTAGAAAATTGCCTCCTTTATTTTAAATAAAAAATGTATTTGATTAGCGAAAACCATATTGCATGTGAAAGCCCCATTTCTACCGATTAGAACGGTACCACATATTTATCGGTAGCCCCCTGTTCCTGCCCAGGAGACCCCTCTAACTGAAACAAGTAATTTTTAACATTTACAAATAAAATACAACTACCATCCACACTACAAAGGGTTAAATCGAGACATAGGGTCCCCCCTCCCGGGAGGGGGGGGGGGGGGCATTTTTTGGGGGGATTTTTAAGGGTTAAAAATCCGTAAAAAAAAAAAATGTCATGGGCCCCCCCCTTACCCAAAGTAACCAGCCCGGGACCAGCTATGTAGGACTTATAGGAACGGGGCGCAGGGGCCAGCTTTTGTGGCCCCTGGCCCTGCAGGCTACAAGCCCACATAGCCAGTGGGCCCGGGCTCTTCTGCCCCCCCCCCCCCCCTGGGCTTTGGGGAGGCAGGTAATGGGGGTGCCGGGGGTTAATGGCAAGTCACCGGCTAGCGCAGGTGACTTGCCACCTCCCCCAGCCTTGTGAACTGGTATAGGGGTCATGGACCCCTTACCAGTTCACAAGGGGTTAAATGTAAAAAAAAAACACAGACACACAAAGAGAAAAAATATTTTATTATTTTTTTTTTTTTTAATACTTACCTCCCATCCATAGTGGAGCACTCTTTCAGCCTTTTATAGCTTCTGGATGACAGAAAACAAAAGGGTTAATTAAAAAAAAAAATGACATAGGGTTCCCCCTCTTAGGGGGGGTGGGGGGCCCATTTTTTTTTGGAATTTTAAGGGTTAAAAACCCTTAAAAATCCCAAAAACAAATGACGTAGGGTCCCCCCTACCCAGCATTACCGACCCGGGCCAGCTATGGAGGCTTGTAGAACAGGGCGCAGGGGCCAGCGTTGGTGGCTCCTGGCCCTGCAGGCTACTAGCCCACATAGCCACTAAGTGGCCCGGGCCCTTCTGCCCCCCCCCCCCCGGCCGTTGGGGAGGCAGGTAATGGGGGGCTGGGGGTTATGGCAAGTCACCCGCTTGCCGCAGGTGACCTGCCATACCCAGAGCCTTGTGAACTGGTATAAGGGGTCTCATGGACCCCTTACCAGTTCACAAAGGGTTAAATAAAAAAAACACCACAAAAATTTTTTTTTACTGTACTTACCTCCGATTGTAAGCTCCTTTGTCCCGCGCCGCTCTGCTGACAGATGCCGGTGATCGGCATCCAGAGAAGGGGGAGGCAAGAGATCAGAGGATCTCCTGCCACCTCCTTCCCCGTTGCCGATCACCGGCATCTGACAGCTGAAAGAGCTGACGCCGGTGATCGGGGCTGGGATGACGTCATAGCCCCGCCCCCAATGGCGGCAAGATGGCGGCCGCCATCGAGGAGGAGAGAGCCTCCCGGGCTCTCTCCTGAAGATCGGTAAGTCCTGGGGGGCGATCGGAGGCCCCCCAGGTGAAGAGGAGGGACAGCGGGAGCCAGCGCACACACAGGTAAGTGAATGTCATTTTTATTTTTTTATTTTTTTACAGTTAGCAGCTGCTGCTGCAGAAGCGGGGGTGGGGCGGCCTATTCCGGGGGCTCTCCTGGAGCCATCCGACCCCCCACGGGGGATCGGATGGCACCAAATTAAAGAGGAGACCCGGCCGGATCCAACGAGGGGTCAGGTGAGTAATTTTTTTTTTTTTTTTCGCCCACTAGCAGGGGTAAATGCCAGGCACGTAAATTTTACGTGGCTGGCACTTAAGTGACGGAGAGGCAACCACGTAAATTTTACGTGGCTGGCATTTAAAGGGTTAATGGAAAGCGCCGCCAACTCAGAAACACACCTAACAGAAGTGATAGCCACCAAAAAGGCTACCTTAAGAGTCAAAAACGCACTCACCTGTAGAATTGTTTTTTCTGGGAATCCATTCCAGACACTCCTTACACTTGGGATTACCTCCTTGCCGATTGGATGTGACTGAAAGACAAAAAAGGCGTGGCCCCTCCCGGCCCCATAAGTAGCAGCTGCCTCCTAACCCAGGTCAGTTACTTAAAAAGCAGTGAAACATCAAATAGAGGCAGGCCGGGAGGCCCTATATAGGAGTCCATGTTACTTCACACCAAACTCCGCCAGAATAAAATGAATAATAAACGAGTAAATAAAGCTCTCTTTTTCTTTTTTTTTCTTTTTTCCATGCCAATGAAATAAATGGACTAAACACCATCAAAAGATAGATCATGACCCAAACACGGGTGGGCCGGAGTGTCTGGAATGGATTCCCAGAAAAAACAATTCTACAGATGAGGACTCACAGAATTGCGTTTTTTCTTCCAATCCATTCCAGACACTCCTTACACTTGGGATCTCCAAAAGCAGTGCCATCTATGGGCGGGATCCCCAGCGCAGAACAGCAGGTAGTTCATTTCACTACCGCCTGAAGAATCTTTCGACCAACAACAGCGTCAGCTGAGGCTCTAACATCCACCTTGTAAAACTTGGTGAATGTATGAACTGAAGACCAGGTGGCAGCTTTGCCAACCTGTTCCACCGAAGCCTGATGCTGAAAGGCCCAGGAAGCACAAATAGCCCTAGTAGAATGGGCCGTGACCCGAAAAGGGGGTTCCTTCCCCTTGGCCGACTAGGCTCTTTCTACTGCCTGCCGAATCCACTTACTGACAGTGGCTTTAGCTGGCGGAAGCCCCTTTCTCGATCCTTCCGATATAACAAAAAGAAAATCCAACTTGCGGAAGGAATCTTTAGCTGCCATGCAATATCTTACAGCTCGGGCTACATCTAAAGAATGAAGCGCCCTTTCCTTAGCCGGAACAGGGCACAAAGAAGGAAGAATTACCTCTTGATTAAAGTGGACCAACACCCAGGGGGGATCGGCCCGGGAATCTATAAGATTCCCGGACTGATCAGATCCCTCCACGCGGGGCATCCGAAATCGGGACGTCCCGCGGGGAGGAACCCCCCAGGAGGCCCACAAACCTTACCTCGCGCTTCTCTCTAGCAGGGCGCGCACCCGCACCGGCCGGTTGTGAACGGCCGGCGCAGGCGCGCTCCCTGCTAGAGGGAAGCGCGAGACGCGGCCTCCAGCGCTCAGAGCCGCTGAGCTGCTATGCGCGTCCAAGCGGCCTTGGACGCGCGCTGTGATTGGCTGGAGCGGTCACGTGGGAGCGGGGAGTTTTTGGGGCGTTCTGGGGGGTTTCACACAGCGGGGCACCCCCGATCGGGGTGCCCCACCGAAGTGGACCAAAACCCAGGATAGTCAAAATCCTGGGTGTTGGTCCACTTTAAGGTTAAAGGGAGAAACGACCTTAGGTAAAAAAAAATCAAAAAAAAAATCAGGTTTAAACAGAAAAACTACCTTGTCTCTGTAACTCAAAATAAGGAGACTTCATACATAAGGCGGCTAACTCCGAAACACGCCGCACCGAGGTGATTGCCACCAAAAATATCACCTTAAGCGTCAAAATGCTCAATGGAGCGTTAATCATACGTTGAAAAGGAGCACCCTGGAGAGCCGATAATACCAGATTCAAGTCCCACACCGGTAAAATAGACTTGCGTGGTGGTTGGACATGAGTATTTTCCTGAAAAAAAGTTTTAATGAGCCTACTGCTAGCGATAGTCTTCTGGAAAAAAACAGATAAGGCCGATACATGCCCCTTTAGGGTGTCTAAGAATGTAAAAATTCTAGAAATCGAATACTTTCTACATGAAAATTTCCTAGCCTCACACCAGGATATGAACGCCCGCCAGACCCTGTAATAAATCATGGAAAACGACTTCTTCCGGGCCTGAAACATGGTATGAATAACCTTAGCCGATAAACTTTTCTCTGCTAAGATCGAGGTCTCAATAGCCAGGCCGTCAAAACCAGCACCTGTAAATTCGGGTGCCGAAGCGCCCCCTGTGTGAGAAGGTCTGGATAGACTGGCAGGCGCCAATGATCTACCGACATCCTTGCTATGTCTGAAAACCAACTTCTCCTTGGCCAGCGAGGAACCACCAGAATGGTTGGTACCCCCTCCTGAGCTTTTTTTAGTACCCGGCTCAGAAGCGGGAGAAAAACGTACAGGAGCTTGAACCTTGCCCAAGAGGTTGACAGGGCGTCTGTGGCTATGGCCAGAGGGTCCCTTGACAGGGACATGAATTTCGGCCGCTTTTGATTGTGTCTGGATGCAAAAGGATCCACCTCCGGACACCCCCAGCGAAGGCAACGAGCTTGAAAGATCTTCTGACTGAGGGACCATACTCCCTGACGCAGTACCTTCCTTCTCAAAGTGTCGGCCTCCTGGTTTTCTACCCCCAGGATGCAGGAAACATTCTCCTTTGCCCAAGTCAGAATCCGGCTTACTATCTCTATAGCACTCTTGCTCCGAGTACCCCCCTGATGATTGAAATAGGCTACCGCCATCTGATTGTCTGACTGGACCTGGACAGCCTGTCCCCTTAAACTGGGGGTCAGATACTGAATTCCAATATATTTATGGGAAGCTGATTCTCCTTCGGACCCCATTATCCCTGGATCTTCTGGGCTTGACAGATGCCCCCCCAGCCTGTAAGACTGGCATCCGTGGCAACGATCTGCCACTGCGGTGTCAGAAAGGACCTGCCTACCGATAGGTGCACAGCCGAAATTGCCTGGCCGAGGGAGTCAGAACAAAGACTTGATCCAACGACTGCATGGCTCGATCCCAGCTTGCCAACAGATTCAACTGAAGAGGCCTCATGTGAAACTGGGCAAAAGGCACAGCCTCGAAGCAGGCCAACATAAGGCCTACTAGTTTCATCCCTAGCCGAATGGTCGGCAGGCCAGTAAGGACTCTATTTGATTCCGAACTAGCAGAGCCTTCTGCTCTGGTAGAAACACCTTGACCTGAACTGTGTCCAGCGTCATTCCTAAGAAATTCCTTACTGGTGCCGGAATGATATGAAACATCGGATAATTGATCACCCAGCCGAACTCTTCCAGAGTTGATAGGACCGTCTGCGTATCCTTCATGATCTGCTGAGGAGACCCGGCTGAAATTAAGAGATCGTCCAAATATGGGATGATGCATATCCCCTGGCTTCTGAAAATGGCCATGAGACCTGCCAAGACCTTGGCAAATACTCTTGGAGCCGAGGATATCCCGAATGGAAGTGCCACAAACTGGAAGTGCTGGCCTTCCAGGGCAAACCTCAAGAATCTCCGATGCCCTGGAAAAATCGGAACATGAAGATATGCGTCCCTTATGTCTATTGTAGTCATAAAATCCCCGGGCTGAATTGATCTTACCGCTGACCTTAGAGCCTCCATGCGAAAATGTTTCACCCGGATATACTTGTTGAGACCCTTTAAGTCTAAAAATGGGACGAATCGACCCGTCCTTTTTGGGAATTGTAAACAGGTTGGAATAAAATCCTTGACCTTCCTGAAAGGGTACCTGATAAACTACCCCTTCTTGAAGTAGATGCTGCACAGAGGCTCTCAGGGCACCTGCTTTTAGCTGGTTCCAGCTAAAAGCAGGTCTTGTAGCCTGATGACTCGATCTTGTAGCCTGATGACACCACCTCTTGAATCCAAAGATCCGCCACGTCGCATCTCCAGATAGGAGCAAAATGCAAGAGCCGTCCCCCCACCCGCTCGGGTGAGGGCGCCCCCCTCATGCTGGAGTGGGCTTGGCTGGAGGTTTGGGCCTACTTCTCCAGGCCCCTCCTGCCCTATTACGAGCTCTGCCTCTACGGGAGCAAGGACGGAAGGCACCTCTGCCACTCCGAAAGGGCCGATATTATGAAGGCCTCTGAAAAGGCCGCGTCGCCCTCTTCCTTTGAGGAAGTTTGCCATCCTTGATCATATGGTCCAGCTTTTCTCCAAAGAGTCTGCTCCCTAAAAAAGGTAGATCTGTAAGAGCTTTCTTAGCGGCGGCATCCACCCACCATTGTTTTAGCCATAAGGAACGGCGCAAGGCAACAAGAAGAGCAGAAGTTCTAGCAGCTAGCCTGACCGCATCATCCATAGCAGTGATAGCGAAAGAATTAAAGTCCAAACAAACCTTAAAATCCTTGGACTCTTGAATAAGCCTGCGAGACTTAGCCCTGGCCATAATTTTCTTCACCTTCTTCCTTGAAGCCAAAGACACAATAACCATGGCACAAACAGGGCGAAGAAAGGAACCTACCATAGCAAAAGCATGGCGGGCCAACTGATCCATTCGTCTCTCTGTGAGATCTCTTAAGGATCCCATAGTAGCCGATGGCATGACAGAAGTATTAGACAAGTCTGATACTGGAGAATCCACCTCGGGTGGAAAAGACCAAAGCTTAATCATATCCGCAGGAAAAGGATACCTAGCGTCTAGGATCCTGGGAACAGCCAGCAGCTTGTTAGGAGTTTCCCACTCCTTTAACACCATCCTGGAAAAATGCGGCTGTTCCGGGAACACCTGCCTTTGCCTTACTGGCTTAAACAGGTCGTCCTTCCCTCTTTTTGCCACCTCAGGAGGGGTAATAATCAAGGTTTCAAAAACTGATGAAAGTAAACACTCTGTCTCGTCTGAGAGAAGGGGATCCTCATCAGAAGAGAATAAAATAGAATTACTATCTTCTTCACCAGAGCGTAACTCGCCCTCTGAGAGCTGCTTATCTATATACTCTTCCTCCTCCTCAGACCCAAAGGAGGCAAATAAATCTCTTACCTCAGAAACAGGCTCCAAATGCCTCCTCTTATAGGTGGCTTTCTTAGGAATGACCAAGGATAACTGTTTCTCTAAGTTACCCAACCTGTGCGCCACATCCGCCTGTGCCTCACTGCCTTTCCCCTCTCCGGGGGATGTAAGGGATGGGTGAGCTGTCGCGTTCCTACCAACAATAGCTGGGCTAGAGACCTGACCCACCGCTCTATTATTGTCTAAACCAATTCTCATGGCGCAAGCAGAACAAACCGTGCTGAAACTACCCAGGGGATCCAACTTACATAAGGGACAGAGCCCACCCTGCTCAAGTGGGATGTCCGAATCACTATCCCCTGATGCCTCCCTCCTGGTGTTTTTTTTTTTCTTCAAAATTTGGCAAACAGACCTAAGGTCCTAAGCCTGAACCAATCCCAAAGAGACTGGGAGGAACCACAACCCTTCTTTATCCTTCTTCCAATTCTAAAAATAAAAGGAAAAAAATACATTAGACAATATATATATCTATCTTTCCTTTTTGTTTTTTTAAACTCTTGGGAATATAATTAATAAATACTAATTATGATAATAATAATAATGCCGACGTCCACTCACCACCGCAGCTCTTCACTTTACAGCCTATACAAGAAAAAAGTATGACTAACACAATATATATATTATTCGCAATCCAAAGCCCCTAAGCTTACCCCTCTTGGGTCTCTTAGAAGGTCAGTGACCTAAACCACAATGGCTGCCGCCGCAGCCGCACTCTGCACAGGCTGCACACAAAGAACCCCTAGGCTCCAAGAAGTATGGGATTAAGGGAACCAGCGGCCCGGCCCGAGATGGCCGCCACTGCCACAACCGCTATCCCCACACCCAGAGCCCTTAAGCTTAACATGATCAAAATCCAGCAAACTGCCTGGCCAGCGGTGGCAGCTGCCGTCGCTGCCGCGTCGCAAACACAATAGCAGCCTCATGTCAGCCAGGCTGCTGTACACTAACCTTGAACGGTGCAGGGGAGCCTGAACACAACCTCCCTCCAGCCCTGAGAGAGACACACTGAATTAACATGGCCTCGTGGTTCCGTGTTAAGCTCCGCCCCCTGCGCGACGTCAGCCCCTTAAAAGGCATACCAACATTTTTTCTCTTTTTTTTTTTACTTTTTTGAAAAACAAAAACCTACCTAACTTGGAAGGAGGACGGGTTGAAACTAAAAAAATAAAAAATGTTCCTCAGCAGGTACACCAGAGAGAAACCTGCGGCTATCTTACTTTTCAAAAAGCCTGCAGCCCAGAGCATATACACTCTGTAAGAGCCCCAGGACCCCAGCACTTCCACCTTACCTTGACGAACCCCAGAACAGCCAGAAGCTGTGGGAGGCACAATTGGGTCTGGGGGATCCGTGGGAATAAGGCTATGCAGGAAGCCAACAGGGTGCAATCCCCCGCTTGCTGCCAATCCTTGAGAGCGAATTCCTGAACAACCTTCACAGTCAATTGCAACTGCAAGAAAGAAAACTGATCTGGGTTAGGAGGCAGCTGCTACTTATGGGGCCGGGAGGGGCCCCGCCTTTTTTGTCTTGCAGTCACGCAGCGTCTCCATGCGAAAATGCTTGAATCTGACAAACTTGTTGAGACACTTTAAATACAAGATGGGCCTGAGGGACCCATCCTTTTTGGGGACCGTGAAGAGATTGAAATAGAAGCCTCTGCCCCTTTCCCTGAAAGGTACAGGGCAGATGACCCCCAACTCCAGAAGGTTTTGGACCGCAAGGCGCAGGCCCTGAACTGACCGGGGGTTTTGAGCCATCCGGGATCTGAGGAATCTTGGGGGCGGCCAGGCTGCAAATTATCTTGTAACCGGAGGAAACCACCTCCTGGATCCATCTGTCTGCTACACGTCGCCTCCAGACGTGAGCAAAGAGCCGAAGCCGTCCCCCCACCCGGATGGGTGAGGGCGGTTCCTCATGCCTGAGGGGGCTTAGGGGAGGATTTGGGCTTGGGACCCCAGGAGGGGCCGGGGCGACCACGTCCTCTGCTCCATCAAAGGAAGCTCCTCGACCAGCCCTGGAGGCGCAGAAGGAGGGGAGAGAGGCACCAGCCGAGATGGCCTCCTACGTTGAGGTAACCTACCACCCCTGGCAAACAAGTCCAAGCGTTCACCAAAGAGGCGCAGCCCCCTAAAGGGAAAACCAGTGAGAGCCTTCTAAGCAGCGTTATCAGCTACCCACTGACGCAGCCAGACAGAGCGACGTATAGCCACCAACAGAGCAGACGTCCTCCCACACATTCTAATGGCATCATCCATAGCAGATAGAACATATGTAACAAATTCATAGCAAAGCAGGAGAGATCTATACTCCTCTCCACCTGCAACATCAGAGGCCCCATTTAAGAGCCCTTTAATAACAATAGCTGTAATGGCAGAGGCACAAACCGGGCACAGAGCAGTCCCCACACAGGCAAAGGCATGACAAGCCAGCTGGTCCATACGCCGGTCCTCACCATCCTGCAGGGTAGTAGTGTCAGGAGAATGCATGACAGATGTATTTGACAACCCCAGAACGGGCGCGTTCACCTCGGGAGGACATGACCAACGCTTAATCACATCAGCAGGAAAGGGATACCTCTTGTCCCAACTCTTGGGCACCCCAGGTAGCTTGCTAGTTTGCCGTTTCCATTCCTTGAGCACCAGATTATTAAAGTGAGTCTGCTCAGGGAACTCCAAGCGTGGCTTCACTGTATGAAAAAGCTCACCCTGCTGCTGCAGAGCCACTGCAGGAGGGGAAATACAAAGCACTTCAAAAATGTGAGACAACAACCTATCAGTGTCATCTGAGGACCATTGGTCTTCTCCAAAACGAGACCCGGTATCACCATACACCCTAGGTTGTTCCTCAGATGATTCCGAATTAGAGAATAGTTCCCCAAGGGGACCATAACCCGAGATGTCAAAAAAAATACAATCCTGTGATTACTCACCTGTAGGATTGGTATTATGAGTATACAGTACGTCCTGCTCCAAATGTAATACTTACACTTGGGATATACTCCGCCAGATGGCGCTGGACTGCAGAGACATCGAAAATACCCGGGAACCTCCCACAAATCCCCAGCATTGAAAAGAAGTTAATGAGAAGCCGGGAGAATTAAACAATCCAAACTATCACTATAACAATGATAACAATCACCATACAGGGGATGCAAGATAATGCAAACCAAGGGTGGGTTGGAGCAGGACGTACTGTATACTCATAATACCAATTCTACAGGTGAGTAATCACAGAATTGTATTATTCTTAGTATACAGTACGTCCTGCTCCAAATCTAATACTTACACTTGGGACATCCAATAGCAGTGTCCATAAAGTAGGGTGGGATCCCCAAGAAAAATCAGCAGCAGACAGTTTAAACCACTGCCGCCTGCAGAACCTTTTGGCCAAAAGCAGCATCAGCTGAGGCCCTAACATCAACCTTGTAAAACTTCGAAAAGGTATGAACAGAAGACCAAGTAGCGGGCTTGCAAACTTGTTCAACAGAAGCCTGGTGCTGAAAAGCCCAAGAGGCACCAATAGCATGAGTAGAATTAGCAGTAAGGTGGAAGGGAAGATTCTTCCCCATAGCAGAGTAGGCCTGAATCACAGCCTGACGAATCCACTTGCTGATTGTAGGCTTGGCAGGAGCCAAACCCTTCCTAGGACCAGAAGGGACCACAAAAAGAGCATCAGTTTTCCTGAAAGGTGCAGTAGCCACCAGATAGTACTTCAGACACCCAACCACATCCAAAGAGTGCAAAACCCTCTCCTTAGCATTGCTAGGATTAGGGCACAAAGAAGGAAGAACAATATCCTGATTCAAATGAAAGGAAGACACTACCTTAGGCAGAAAGTTGGGTTTGAAAAGAAACACCACCTTGTCCTGGTGTCTCTCATAGTAGGGGGGCTGAATGGAAAGCGCCGCCAACTCAGACACACGCCTGACAGAAGTGATAGCCACCAGAGATACAACCTTGAGCGTAAAAATGGCCAAGGCAGCATCCTGCACAGGTTCAAAGGAAGCACCCTGCAAGGCTGACAGAACCAAGTTCAGATCCCAAACACGCACCATAGGCTTACGTGGGGGGCGCACATGAGTGACCCCCTGGAAAAAAGTCCTGATCAGAGGGTGCTGAGCAAAGGACTTCTGGAAGAAAATAGCCAGGGCAGAAACCTGACCCTTCAGAGTACTGAGTTGGAGCCCCATCTCCAACCCATGCTGCAGGAACTCCAGAATCCTGGGAATAGAGAACACAAGACAGGGAAGAGACTTAGACTCACACCAGTCAATGTAGGCACGCCAAACCCTGTAATAAATGGAAGAGGAAGACTTCTTCCTAGCTTTAATCAAAGTATCCACAACCGAGGAAGACAGCCCCTTCTCCATCAAGATGGAGGTTTCAGCAGCCAAGCCGTCAAAGCCAGAGTTTGTAAATTAGGATGGCGCAGTGAGCCCTGATTGAGCAGATCTGGCACCAAGGGCAGAGCGTACTGATCTACTGCCAGCTGTACCACGTCTGCGAACCACACTCTTCTTGGCCACCTGGAGGCCACCAGAATTGCTGGCACCCCTTCCAGAGCAATCTTGCGCAGAACCCTGCCCAGCAGGGGGATTGGAGGGAAGACATACAGGAACTGAAAGTCCTGCCATGACATTGCTAGCGCATCCGAGGTCAAGGCCAGAGGATCCTGGGACAGAGAGACAAAAGCTGGGAGCTTGTGATTGTGGCAGGACGCAAACAGATCCACATCTGGTTGGCCCCAACAGTGACACAGAGATTGAAACACCCTGCTGCATAGGGACCATTCTCCCTGGCGAGAGGTCCCCCTGCTCAGAGAGTCCACCAGGCGGTTTTCCACTCCCGGGATGTACACAGCTGATATGCAGGGGACATTGGCCTCCGCCCCAAGTCAGGATCAGAGACGCTTCTGGAGGGCCCCCTTGCTCCGGGTCCCTACCGGATGAGTGATGTAGGCAACTGCCGTCTGGTTGTCCGAGCACACCTGAACAGGCAGGCCCCGAAGGTGAGTAGTCAAGTGAGCCAGAACTATCCTGATCGCCCGCAGTTCCAAGACATTGATAGGTGTGTGGGCCTCCTGAGGGCCCCAACTCCCCTGGAACCGCAGGGACTTCCAGAAACCCCTTCAACCTGACAGACTGGCATCCATGGTGACCGTCTCCCAGGAAGGGGCAAGAAAGGATCTGCCCCCCCAACAGGTTCCTGGAGTCCATCCACCACGAGAGGGACCTCCTGACCAGGGGGGAGAGCACACAGACCCTGTCCAGGGATGCTGGGTCCTTGTCCCATACTGACAATAGGTAAAGTTGCAGAGGCCTCAAGTGGAACTGAGCATAAGGGACCGCTTCGAAGCATGCCACCATCAGGCCCACCAGCTGCATCCCCTGCCTGATGGAGGGATGGGGACAAGCTAGGAGGGACTGAGCCTGTGCAATCAGACTGTTGAGGAAGGAAGATCCTTGCCTGAACTGTATCCAGATTCATTCCTAGGAATGGAATAACCAAGGAAGGGGACAGCGAGGACTTGGGGTGGTTGATCACCCATCCAAATGACTCCAGAGTGGACACCACCAGTTGAGTATCCAACTCTGCCTGATGTAGAGACTGGGAAGTGATGAGGATGTCGTCCAGATAGGGAAGCACGCGGACGCCCTGACATCTGAGCAGAGACATCACGCCAGCCAGCACCTTGGTGAACACCCTGGGAGCTGAAGTGAGGCCGAAGGGCAAGGCCACAAACTGGTAGTGTTGATCCATCAGAGCGAACCTGAGGAACCTTTGATGACCTGGGAACACAGGAATATGAAGGTAAGCATCTTTGATGTCCACAGAAGTCATGAAATCCCCTTGGCGCAGGGAACTGATGGCAGAGCGCAGAGTCTCCATGCGAAAGCGCCTGCCCCTGACAAACTTGTTGAGAATCTTTAAGTCCAGGATGGGCCTGAGGGAACCATTCTTTTTGGGTACTGTGAATAGGTTGGAATAAAAGCCTTGCCTTTTTCTCTTAAAGGGACCTGGCAGATGACGCCTTGCACTGCTTGCACTAGCTCCTGAGCTGACACAGGGTCCTGAGGAATCCGGGATCTGATTAATCTTGGAGGGGGACCGGCAGCAAACTCCAACTTGTAACTGGTGGACACTACCTCCTGAATCCACCGGTCTGAGACATGAAGCCTCCAGACGTGAGCGAAGTGCTGCAGCCGTCCCCCCACCCGGATGGGTGAGGGTGCCCCATCATGCCTGAGGGGGCTTGGGAGAGGATTTAGCTTTGGGACCCCAAGAGGAGCCAGGACGTCCACGTCCTCTGCCTCTACCCCAGAAATCTCCCTGGGCCCCAGGGAAAGAGTCCCCCTTCCCTGTCTTGCACCACGGTAAGGGGAGGAGAAGGAACCCGGACCCCGAAAGGGCCGAGGTTGCCGCCTGCGCTGGGGTAACCTGCCTCCCTTAGCAAAAAGGTCCAGGCGGTCTCCAAACAGACGCAGTCCTTTAAAGGGAAAACCAGTGAGGGCCTTCTTGGCAGCGTTGTCAGCAGCCCACTGGCGCAGCCAAACCGAGCGGCGTATAGCCACCACGAGGGCAGAGGTTCTGGCACACATTCTGATGGTGTAATCCAATGCTGACAGTACAAAGTTTACAAAAACATTACAACTGGAGAGTGGATGACCAACATTTAACCACCTCAGCAGGAAAGGGATACTTCCTATCCCAACTCTTTGGAACCCCGGGAAGTTTACTGGGGCGCTCTCATCCCTTGAGCACAAGGTTATGGAAATGTGCCTGCTCTGGAAATTCCAAATGTGATCTTGCTGTATGGAAAAGCTCCCCTCTTTGCCTGGGAGCCTCAACAGGGTGAGAGATAGACAGAACCTCAAACATCTGGGTCAATAATCTGTCAGTGTCATCCGGGGCCCAGGGGTCAGAGCCAGAATCGTCATGACCCCTTGGTCTCTCATCAGATGAGCCTGAATCAGAAAAGAGCTCCCCTTCATCAGACAGGGTATAGCCACACAGATTCATAAACTCCTCAGTTCCCATAGGGAAAACAGTAACATTAGGCGTCAAGTGCCGCTTCATAGCAGGGGTCTTACGCGCTAGGGACTTCGCAATAATCTGTTCAACAGTAGCCAGTCTAGAAGACACATCAGGTTGAGAATCCCCACTAGTATGCAACTCATATACAACTCAACAGGAGTGAGATTTAAGCTTGGGGGAATAGGTGAAGTGAAAAGAGGTGCAGCCACTGGCCGGTCAGATTGCAATGCAAGCACCTGCGGAGCACAGGGTACACAGACCCGCGCCTTGTCAGCGTCAGCATGAGGCTGCCCACACGCTACACACAGCCGCTCTTGTCCCAAAGGGACCCCGGTAACATTATCCTGGGATGCCTCCATATGGTGATTATAGCGGCGCTATACGCCGATAGGGAATAACGCTATATAGCAACCCTGGATGCCCCAATAACCCACTAGGAACGTGGGAGTATAATTTTTACAAGGCCTACAAGCAATATACTAAAACAGGGCCGGGAGAAGCCAAGAAGTGTTCGGCCCGCCTGAAAGACATAAGCAGACAAGACCTTAAGTACATCGTAACAAAAGTGAAGGAGATAAAGCCGCCCGCGAGGGCACTTACGGAACGCGGTAGGTAGGAGTCCGTCGCACATAGGCCAACCAAGTCAGAAAAGATGGCATCGTTATACCTCGAGGGGCGGGCCAATAATAGCGATGACGCGGAACGCGCCAAAGACGGGCCCCGCCCCCCCGAAGAGCACGAAGCCAGAAAGGCCAACAACCAATGATGGCGCACCAGCGCCTGAGGTAATGCCGCCGCCAAGCGCGGAACAAAGTCAGCGCAGTGGCTGACACAAGAATAAAGACATGTGAAAAGTGAAAGCACAGACTTGCATAACATACATATCTATCCACATACACACCCCCCCCCCTCTTTTCCCCCGAAGACTACAAGGATGAGGATGGACGGCGGCCACTTAAAGAGGGCCCACCGATAGGTAGGGCAAGGGGCAATAGTGCGGGAGGGGCATCCCATAGAGGCTCACCATAAGCCTGAACCGCCTACCCTTTGGTGGGGGATTGCGGTGGAACAGCGCTCCTAAGCACCAACAGCGGTGCTGCCTACCTTCACATGACCAGCGCAGCCAAGGCTGGGAGGCATATTACTAGTGGAACGGGTGGGAATAGTCCTACAGGGCCGCAGGTTAATAACCCCGCTCACCTGCGAGTAGAGAGCCAATTTCGCATCCTTCGCAGCCAGACTGCAGAGAAATTCTGGGGAATTTGTGGGAGGTCCCCGGGTATTTGAGGGGCCGGGAGGAGCCTATTTTCGATGTCTCTGCAGTCCAGCGCCATCTGGCGGAGTATATCCCAACTGTAAGTATTATATTTGGAGCAGGACGTACTGTATACTAAGAATAAAGACACAAGTAAAAGCACAAGAGTGTACTCCCCGGGCGTCCCCTGCCGATCACGCGGAATCCAATGAGGGGGGCCTGCACAACCAACAGCGTGAAAAGGGAGGGGGGGGGGAGGAGGGATAAATATCCCGAGATAAAGGGCTGGGGGCATCCCATTGAGGCTCACCATAGAAGGCCTGTCGCCGGCTACCCTTTGGTACAGGGTCTTGCAGCCCGGAGCAACGCTCCTTCAGCACCTGACCCTAGTGCTGTCCTACCTTTACCCGAACCGTCAGCCATGGCTGGGAGGCAGTGGGTCCAGAACGGGTGGAAATAAGCCTGCAGCGCCCTATGCAAAGCCCACACCCTGCGCAGAAGAGAGCCATCTTCATCTTCACAGTCCAGACTGCAGAAAGACTATGAGAATTAGTGGGAGGTTCCTGGCTATTTAAGGGGCCAGGAGTGGCCACAAGTCTTTTTCTGCAGTCCAGCGCCATCTTGTGGATGTATTACCCATGTGTAAGGAATATTCTGGAACAGGACGTGCTGTATACTTGGAATATGTGTGGCTGCCGCAGACACAGAGAGCTATTATGTGCCTTATGGCACTGTCTGATCGGCTTGGGCCAAAATATCGCCCTACGCAGGACTGTGCTCAGAGTCCGAGCCCCAACTACTTGCCCGTTCCCTTTCGCAGACAAATGTGTGTAAGCGCAGTCTTGTTTTACCTCAGTCATGGCTATAGTCCCTCTATAGTGTATGTGCAGCATGGCTCATGGGGCCACGGTGATTGAATGAGCCGGTCAGCGCATGCATTTGTAAATGCAGTAGCATCCTTCGAGCACGGTAGCATCGCAATAAAGACTGTACTTGTGCAATTTTGTCTGTGCCGCAGGGGGAGATGGCAGGCTGAAAACACGGCGGTGTTTACCCGTATAAAAGGAAGGACCCTAGGGGGCATTTGGAGGGGGTGGAAAAGCCGGAGCAGAAAAAGGTAAGTGGATTTTCAAGGGGCTCTGGGCTTGCCCGATTTGCCTAAATCAAAGCCAATCCCCACAGAGTAGAATACAGTTTTAAAGATTACAGTCACAAACAAATGAATTTCATCGAGATTTTGTGTGACAGACCAACACAAAGTATCAACTATTTGTAAAGGGAAAAGACAATGATTCATGGAGTTCCAAAGAAAAAAATTAAAAAATGTAAATAAAGTGTGGCATGCCTATGCATTTAGCCCCCTGTACTCACATACCACTAAATAAACTCCAGTGTGAGCAACTGCCTACAAATGTCAGATTATACACTAAATACAGCCCCACCTCTATGTGATCTCAGTATAACCAAAGCTGTTCTGTGAAGGCCTCAGCAGTTCGGGGCATTGAAGAAAAAACCATCATGAAAACCAAGGAACACACCAGGCACCTCACAGAACACGCTTTGATCCATCATGTATAATAAACTATTAGTTGTCTACGCCGCAATTCTGGCCTTTATGGAAGAGGAGCTAGAATAATTCAAGTTAGACAAGTTATAAGAAGGCCTCAGGTAATTTTTGAATCAAGTTATAGGAAGGCCTCAAGTAACATTTTTCCCCAACTAACGCTGAGGAATCTAGATTTAAAAAAATACATTTCTGCGATTACTCACCTGTAGAATTGGTATTATGAGTATACAGCACGTCCTGCTCCAGAAGATTCCTTACACTTGGGTTATACATCCACCAGATGGCGCTGGATTGCAGAGACGGCAAAAAAGTGGCTCCTCCTGGCTCCATATATACCAGGGACCTCCCACAAATTCCCCAGTATTGAAAAGCAGTTAAAATGAAGCCGGGAGAACTATAACAATCAAAATTCAATGAACATCTGACCAATCACCATAAAGAGGTAACGTCCTGCTCCAGAAGATTCCTTACACTTGGGACATCCAATAGCAGTGTCCGGAAGGTAGGGTGGGATCCCCAAAAGCAACAGCAGGCAGTTTAAACCACTGCCGCCTGCAGAACTTTGCGGCCAAAAGCAGCGTCAGCTGAGGCCCTAACATCAGCTTTGTAAAAATTGGAAAAAGTATGAACAGAAGACCAAGTAGCGGCCTTGCAAACTTGTTCAACAGTAGCCTGGTGCTGAAAAGCCCAAGAGGCACCAATAGCATGAGTGAAATGAGCAGTAAGGTGGAAGGGAGGATTCTTCCCCTTAGCAGAACAGGCCTGAATCACAGCCTGACGAATACACTTGCTGATAGTAGATTTAGCTGGAGCCAGACTCTTCTTAGGTCCAGAAGGAAGAACAAAAAGAGCATCAGTCCTCCTGAAGGAATCAGTAGCCACCAAATAGAACTTCAAGTTCCTGACCACATCCAGAGAATGTAAGAGCCACTCCTTAGAGTTACTAGGATTAGGATACAGAGAAGGCAAAACAATGTCCTGATTGTGATGAAAAGCAGAAACAACCTTAGGCAGAAAGTCTGGCTTAAAGTGGACCGTCACCCAGGGGTGATCGGCCCGGGAATCTATAAGATCGCTCGGATATCCCTCGGATGTCCCGCGGTGAAGGACCCCCCCAAAAAACTTACCTCATCGGCGGCGGCCGCCTCCCGCGCGCCCCTCTAGACGTGCGCCCACCCGCGCCGGCCGTTTGTGAATGGCCAGCGCGGGCACTGTCAGAGGGGCACGCAGGAGGCGGCGGCGGACGCGCTGTGTTGTCCACCGCTGTCACCCGCTTGTCCGTCGGCGGTGATTGGTCAGCGCGGCCACGTGGGAGCGTGGTGAGGTGAGTTTTGGGGGCTTTCTGGGGGGTTTCAAACAGCGGGGCACCCTTAATCGGGGTGGCCCCCTGAAGTGGACCAAAACTCAGGATAGTCAAAATCCTGGGTGTTGGTCCACTTTAAAACGAAACACCACCTTGCCCTGGTGTTTCTCAAAGTAAGGGGGCTTAATGGAAAGCACCGCCAACTCAGAGAAAAGCCTAACAGAAGTAATAGCCACCAAAAAGACTACCTTAAGCATAAGAATAGACAAAGGGGCCTCCTGCAAGGGTTCAAAAGGGGACCCCTGCAAGGCTGATAAGCCCAAATTCAAGTCCCAGACAGGTAACATAGGCTTACGTGGGGGACACACGTGAGTAACCCCCTGGAAAAAGGCCTTAACCAGGGGATGCTGAGCAAAGGATCTTTGGAAAAAAATAGCCAAAGCAGAAACATGTCCTTTCAGAATACTGAGCTGAAGACCCAGATCCAAACCATGTTGGAGAAACTCCAGAATCCTAGGAATAGAAAACACATGACAGGAAAGTGAGTGGGACTCACACCAGATGATTGATGTAGGCAACCGCCGTCTGGTTGTCCGAGCGGACCAGAACAGCTCGACCCTTCAGGTGTGGGGTCAGTGAGCGAGAACCAACCTGATCGCCCATAATTCCAGAATGTTGATAGAGGCATGGGCCTCCCGAGGGCCCCACCTCCAGAATCCCCCCCCAACCTGTCAGACTGGCATCCGTGGTGACAGTTTCCCAGCTGGGGGCCAGAAAGGACCTGCCCCCCAGCAGGTTCCTGGAGTCCAGCCACCACGATAGAGACCGCCTGACCAGAGGGGACAAGACAAACACCTGATCTAAGGACACAGGGTCCCGATCCCATACTGACAAGAGGTGAAGCTGAAGAGGCCTCATGTGGAACTGAGCATATGGAACCGCCTCAAAGCAGGACACCATCAGGCCCACCAGTTGCATACCCTGCCTGATGGACGGATGAGGACAAGATAGCAGGAGCTGAGCTTTCTCTTGAAGGACCTCCACCTTCTGCTGAGGAATAAAGATCTTGACCTGAGCTGAATCCAGAATCATGCCTAGAAAAGACTTTACCATGGAAGGAGACATGGAAGACTTGGGGTGGTTGATCAACCAGCCGAATGACTCCAGTGTGGAAACCCGCTGAGTGTCCAGCTCTGCCTGATGGAAGGACTGAGAGGCGATAAGCATGTCGTCCAAGTAGGGAAGAATGCGAATGCCCTGAGATCTCAGCAGAGCCACTACTCCTGCCAACACCTTGGTGAATACCCTGGGAGCCGAGGTGAGACCGAAGGGCAAGGCCACAAATTGGTAGTGCTTATCCTCCAGAGCGAACCTGAGGAATCTCTAATGACCTGGAAAGATAGGTACGTGAAGGTAAGCATCCTTGATGTCTACAGAGGTCATGAAGTCCCCTGGGCGTAGGAAAGTCACAGCTGAGCGAAAGTGTCTGAATCTGACAAATTTGTTGAGAAGCTTTAAATCCAGGATAGGTCTGATGGACCCATCCTTTTTAGGAACAATGAAAAGATTGGAATAATAGCCTTTGCCCATTTCCCTCAAGGGCACCCGGCAGATGGCCAGAAGGCCTTGGACAGCCAGGGACAGACTCTGAGCTGACAGAGGGTTTTGAGCCAACCGAGGGGGGGGGGGGGGGGGGGTCAGGCTACAAACTCTTGTAACCGGAGGGTACTACCTCCTGAATCCACAGGTCTGAGACATGACACCTCCAGACGTGAGCCAAGAGCCGAAGCCGCCCCCCCCACCCGGATGGGTGAGGGCGCTCCTTCATGCTGAGGGGGCTTGGGAGAGGACTTAAGCTTGGGACCCCAGGCGGAGCCAGGGCGGCCACGTCCTCTGCCCCTGCCCCAAAAATCTCCATGGGCTCCAACAAAGGAAGCTCCCCTTCCAATTCTGGAGCCCCTGAAGGAAGGAGAAAAGGCACCTGAACCCCGAAAGGACCGGGGCTGCCTTCTTCGCTGAGGCAGCTTGCCTCCCTTAGCAAACAAGTCCAAACGTTCCCCATAGAGGCGCAGCCCCTTGAAGGGAAATCCAGTGAGAGCCTTTTTGGCAGAGTTGTCAGCTGCCCACTGGCACAGCCAGACCGAGCGGCGTTTCGCCAACAAGGCAGAAGCCCTGCCACACAGTCTAATGGTATCATCCAAGGCAGAGAGAAAATATGCAACAAATTCCTCACAACGCAGAAGAGCTCTATACTCTTCACTACCAGCATCATCAGGGGCCCCATCTAAAAGACCCCTGAGCAGACTTTTAATGGCAACAGCAGTAATAGCAGAGGCACAGACCGGATGGAGCGCGGTCCCCACACAGGCAAAGGCATGGCAAGCCAGCTGATCAATGTCCTCCCCCATCCCTTAGTGTAGTAGAGTCAGGGGAATGCATGACGGATGTGTTTGACAACCCCAGAACTGGGGGGACCTCGGGAGGACATGACCACCGTTTCACCATTTCAGCAGGAAAGGGATACCGCTTATCCCAACTCTTTAGGCCCCCCGTGGAGCCGACTAGGCCGTTCCCACTCCTTGAGCACCAGATTATAAATTGAGCTTGTTCAGGGAACTCCAAGCGTGGTTTAACAGTATGAAACAGCTCCCCCTGCTGCCGCGGAGCCACGTAAGGAGGAGAAATACAGAGTACCTCATAAATATGAGCCAAAAGTCTGTCAGTATCATCTGAAGCCCATGGGTCATGCCCAGAATCTGCACCATACGCTCTAGGATGTTCCTCAGATGATTCTGAATCAGAAAACAATTCCCCCTCCTCTAGGGGGGTATAGGCAGTAACATCAAAAAATTCCTCTGCCTCCATGGGAAAGAGGGAAACACCAGGTGATAAATGCCGCTTCTTAGCAGAAGCCTTACGCGGGCCAGAGCCAGCAATATGTCTTTCAATGCTGGCCACCCGAGAAGCCAAATCAGGTTGAGACTCCCCACTATTATGCACCTCACTGGGAGTCAAATGTAAGCGTGGGGGGATAGGCGAAGCCCGAGGGGGCGCAGGCCCAACCACCGGTAACCCAGACTGCAATGCAAGCGTCTGCTGGGCGCAGGGAACAAACACCCTGACATCATCACTTATAGGGGATACCCCACACGCTATACACAGCCCAAGCACATTATCCTGAGAAGCCTCCATATGGTGATTATTGTGGCACAATAGGCCAATTGGGATTGACGCCAATAAGGCTACCCGGGATGCCCCAATAGCCCGCTAGGGAAGTGGGAGATAAAAATACAATAGCCCTCCAATAGGAAGTTAACACTAAATAGAGGGGATAGGACCGGGAGAAACCACTAAAGTTTGAGCCGCCTGCAAGACATAAGCAAAAATACCATTTTGTGAGTACTCACCTGAAAAATAGATATTATCGGTGTGCCACACACCCCGCTTCCCTTTTAATACTTACGATCGGGTTACTCCACCAGCAGGTGGCGACGTGCAGGGAGAAGTCTTGAAAACGAGCCCCTTCCGGCCTATATATACCTGGGACCTCCCACTGAATCACCAGTTATTTAAAAAGCAGAAAGACAAGGTACCAGGAAATCCAACGGTAACCTCAAAATAAAGAAAAGCTTCACCATTTAAAGGATTCGGGATACCGAAAAGGGCGGGTGAAGCGGGGTGTGTGGCACACCGATAATATCCATTTTTCAGGTGAGTACTCACAAAATGGTATTATTCTCGGTGTGCCACACACCCCACTTCCCTTTTAATACATACGATCGGGACATCCAAAAGCAGTGTCCACAAGGGGTGGGTATCCAAAGGCAAGGTGAAGCATAACTTAAATGACTGCAGTCTGCAGAACTTTGCGGCCAAAAACAGCATCCGCTGAGGCCCGCACATCAACCTTGTAAAACTTAGAAAAAGTATGAACAGAAGACCAAGTAGCGGCCTTACAAACTTGTTCAACAGAAGCTTGGTGCTGAAAAGCCCAAGACGCTCCAACGGCGCGAGTAGAATGAGCAGTGATACGAAAAGGAGGAACTTTCCCCTTAGCAGAATAGGCCGCAATAATGGCCTGACGTATCCATTTGCTAATGGAAGATTTGGCCGGCGCCAAACCCTTCCTAGGCCCACAGGGCATAACAAAAAAGGCATCAGTCTTACGAAAAGGAGAAGTAATAATCAAATAGTACTTAACACAGCGTACTACATCCAAACAATGCAAAACCCTCTCCTTGTCATTCTTAGGCTTAGGACACAAGGAGGGAAGAACAATATCCTGATTCAAATGAAAAGCAGAAACAACCTTAGGAAGAAAGTCTGGTTTGAACCGAAAGACCACTTTGTCCTGATGCCTCTCAAAGTAGGGCACCTGAATAGACAAGGCCGCCAACTCCGAGACACGCCGAAGTGATAGCTACCAAGAAGACAATCTTCTGAGTCAGGGTAGACAAAGCAATATCTTGCAAAGGCTCAAAGGGAGGAGCCTGAAGAGCAGAAAGAACCAAATTCAAGTCCCAAAACAGGGAGTAATGGTTTCCTGGGAGGCCGCACATGCGTAACCCCCTGGAAAAAAGTTTTAACTAAAGGAAGAAGCGCGAAACGCTTCTGAAAAAAGATAGATAAGGCAGAAACCTGCCCTTTCAAAGTACTCAGCTGAAGACCAGAGTCCAGCCCTGATTGTAAAAACTCCAGAATCCTGGAGACCGAAAAGACCCTACAAGGCAAAGACCTAACCTCACACCAAGCGATATAGGCTTTCCAAGTCTTATAGTAGGTGATAGAAGAAGACCTCTTTCGGGCAGCGATCAGAGTCTTAATAACCGAACAAGCCATCAAAACCAGTGTTGGTAAACTGGGGTAAGACAGCCGACCCTGAGTGAGCAGATCGGGCCGAAGAGGCAGAACGAGCTGATTCGCTGTCAGCCAAACGATGTCTGCGCACCGCACTCGTCTTGGTCCTCTTGGGGCCACGAGAATGGCGGACACCCTTTCCAGAACCAGCTTCCGTACCACTCAGCCTAGCATGAGTATCGGAGGAAACAGGTACAGAAAACCCGGGTTCCCCCGGCTCAGGGATATGGCTTCCGCCGCCCGAGGCAGAGGATCCTGGGAGGGTGACACAAAGATCGGGAGCCTGCAATTGTGGCGAAAGGAAAACAGGACCACCTCCGGTGTCCCCCACCGGAGCGGACTGCAGACTGCCGAGAGACAAGGAACATGTGTCTTCGCCCAGGTCAGGATCAGGGACTCCACTCAGAGCACCCAGACTGGAAGTCCCTCCCTGATGATTGAAGTAAGCAACCGCTGCTTGACTGACCGAGCGTAGCCGAACCAGAAGGCCCAGACCATGATGGGACAAAAGAGCAAGAACCAGACGGAAGGCTCTCAGCTCCAGAACAGACGGCCGAGGATTGGAAAGAAGGATCCAAACCAACTCCTGAATCAGACAGACCTTGGACTGAGTGAGCAACACCCTGTGTTGACCGAAATCCAACTGTATTCCCCGAAAGGACACCACCCTGGCTAGAGCAAGGGGGGACCTGGGAAGCTTGAAAAACTTCAGATGCAGGACGGGGCAAGCTGACCCGTCCTTCTAGGGGACTGCGAAGAGAATGGTGTAAAAATCGAGGCCCACCTCTAAGTGCGGCACCAGCCGGATGACCGCCATTTCCAGGAAAACCCTTGAGGGAGGGCGAGACTCGAACTCCGGTCTGTAACCGGGCGACACTACCTCCCAGATCTATGTGTCCGGAGACTCCCGGCCTTAAACCAGGGAGGAGTGTCGCAATTGTCCCCCCACCCGCACGGGTGAGGGCAGCCCCTCATTGCTGAGCGGGCTTAGCAGTAGGTTTGGGCTTGGCGCCCCAGGACTGACCGGGACGGCCACGACCTCTTCCCCGGGACCAACCTACAGCCCCGGTAACGGGAAGGGAAGCCCCTCTGCCCGCTCTGGCTCCTCGAAAGGAGGGACTAAAGGAACTCGCACCCCTGAAGGAGCGACAAGGTTTCTTGAATTGAGGCAACTTACCATCCTTGGTAACAGCATCCAATTTCTCGCCAAAAAGGCGTAAACCTACGAAGGGTAGCGCTGTAAGCGCCTTTTTAGAGTTAAGGTCCGCCGTCCACTGGCGCAGCCATATAGACCAACGAATAGCCACCAGCAATGCCGCTGTCCTGCTACTCGTCGCAAGAGCATCGTCCTGAGCAGTCAGGGCAAAAGAAACAAACGACTCACACTGCTTTAGAGAGCTAATCATATCACAAGCGGGATCAAGATCTGCAAGCAGATCCCTAATCATGGATCTAACAGCCAGCAACAGAAGCGCCGAAGCACAAATTGGCCATAGTGTCGAGCCGGCACTGATAAAACCATGGCGAGCCAATTGATCAATCCGACGATCCTCACCATCCTTAATGGTAGTGGTGCCAGAAAGGTGCAACGCAGCCGGGCCAGTCAACCCCAACACCGGGGTGTCGACTTCGGGGGGGCACTGACCAAAGCTTCACCAAGTCCTCTGGAAAGGGATAACGCTTATCCCAATTAGGAGGAGTTCCAGCCAGGCGCGTGGGTTGTTCCCATTCCTTAAGGACAAGCTTCTCAAAGTGCTGTTGCCTGGGAAACACCAAACGCGGCTGGGGTACATCAAACAACTCACCTTTTGGCAGAGGGACCACTGCAGGCGGATCCAAGGCCAAAACTTTAAACATTTGAGCCAAAATAGGAGTGTCAAGGGACACCCCCACAGCCTGATCACCAGCAGTATCAAACAATAGCTGGTCTGCAGGCTCATCCGATTCCTCAAGAAGTTCCCCCTCCTCATCAGGGGGACAAACGGAATAATCCAAAATTCAGATACCTCATCCTCCGGGGCAGGTACTGCCGGAGCAAGGTGCTTCCGCTTTGCCGTAGCCTTCTGAGCCACTGAAGCGGAGATAATTTTCTCGAGGCTGGCCAACCGCTCATGCACCTCGGAATGCGAATCCCCATTTTGACAGTGTCACACGGGGTCCGGACTAGGTTGGGGGGAATAGGAGATGACGGAAATTGCGAGGTGCCAGAAGCCGGAGCAACGGACTGGCGCGCAATGTTCTGCTGAGCACCGATTCCTCAAGAAGTTCCCCCTCCTCATCAGGGGGACAATCTGAATAATCCAAAATTCAGATACCTCATCCTCCGGGGCAGGTACTGCCGGAGCAAGGTGCTTCCGCTTTGCCGTAGCCTTCTGAGCCACTGAAGCGGAGATAATTTTCTCGAGGTTGGCCAACCGCTCATGCACCTCGGAATGCGAATCCCCATTTTGACAGTGTCACACAGGGTCCGGACTAGGTTGGGGGGAATAGGAGATGACGGAAATTGCGAGGAGCCAGAAGCCGGAGCAACGGACTGGCGCGCAATGTTCTGCTGAGCACATGGAACACATAATATGACATCATCGCCTGGGAGCAGAACCCCACAGCCCCCACACAACCTGGATGGCCCCGAGGAGCCATTTCCGGTAACATTGGAAGCCTCCATATGGTGAATTTATGGTATTCGCAACAACCCAGGGTTTTACGCAATAAGCAACCCGGGATGCCCCTTTATAATTAAAGTCCCGGAAGTGGGAGGATTTTTTTTTTTTTTTATATATATATATTTTTTTTTAAACCTAGGAAAATCCCAATTTAGAGACTAAGACTAGCCAGGTATAACAGACCGGGAGAGCCACTGCAGTGAGGGGATCCCAGAATCTGTGGGGGAAAAGAGACCACAGTCAGTCCCCCAGCTACAATCATACATAACCAAGGCAAACATATATGGCTAGCTTAAACATCTTGAATAAATATACATGACACATGTAATTTCAAGGCAAAGCAGAGTGCAAAAAATCAGAGCACATACTGTGTATAAATACATGCCCATACACATACATGCAGCCACTGGAGCACATATCCCCCTATGTGAAACAACAACATTCCCCATAAGTAGAAATGCCCCAGGGAGAAAAATGCTGCACAAGCAGCCATAGCATAAGAACGGCCCCACGTGCGCAATGGTGGGGCCGTTTTACCTGTGTAGTTTTCAGCAGCAAGGAAGCTCTTCCCCCACCGGCTGCAGCGTCCAGGTCTCTAATGAGACCAGGGAAGCGAGGGGCGGGCCCGGAGACAGCACGTCCTGGCCAGCAAAGGGAGGGAAAAACAAACAATGAAAAACAGGCCCCAGCAGCCCTGTCCATGCGCTGACACTAAGACCTTTTCACAGTAAAATAAAGCACTCATGCACATTACACCCCCCCCCCTTAGCGAAGGGAGAAGGCCAAGCGGGAGAAGGTGACCTAAAGGGACATCAGGACAGGGGCATGCCAAATCTAGATCACCAGCCGGATAGCCGCATTGCCCCACAAGTGGGGTCGAGCGAAGGAGATAAGCTCCTAGTGCCATCTACCTTTGCCCAGCCCGCAGCCTAGGCTGGAAGGCTTCCATTTAACTAAGCATAATAAACACACAAGAACTGGGCAGAAATAGACCAAAAGGGGATGCCGGATTTTACCCCGGATACCTGCAAGCAGGAGACATCATTCTTTTGTCTTGTCGCTTCATGCAGAGAGAAAAAACTGGTGATTCAGTGGGAGGTCCCAGGTATATATAGGCCGGAAGGGGCTCGTTTTCAAGACTTCTCCCTGCACGTCGCCACCTGCTGGTGGAGTAACCCGATCGTAAGTATTAAAAGGGAAGCGGGGTGTGCGGCACACCGAGAATATACAACTCTGTGAAGTACTCACCTGTAGAGTTGGTATTATATGCATACAGCACGTCCTGCTCCAGTAGTAGTAATAACATGTGGGTAGTCCTCCGCCTCCGGCGCCGTGCACTGCAGACATGTAGAAAACAAGCTCCTCCCGGCCCTTCATATACAGAGGGACCTCCCACAAATCCCCAACATTGAAAAGCAGTGAGAAATAGAGACCAGGAGAAAGCAACCACCCAAAACTGGCAAAAATATCAAAGATAACAATCACCAACAGGGGATCCAGAACAAGGTGAAACAGGGTGGGGTGGAGCAGGACGTGCTGTATGCATATAATACCAACTCTACAGGTGAGTACTTCACAGAGTTGTATTATTCTAAGCATACAGCACGTCCTGCTCCAGTAGTAGTAATAACATGTGGGACATCCAATAGCAGTGTCCATAAAGAAGGGTGGGATCCCGAACAGAAGGCAACAGCAAGCAGTCTAAACTACTGCCGCCTGCAGAACCTTACGCCCAAACACAGCGTCAGCTGAGGCCCAAACATCAACCTTGTAAAACTTTGTAGAGGTATGTACAGAAGACCAAGTAGCGGCCTTGCAAACCTGTTCAACAGAGGCCTGGTGCTGAAAAGCCCAAGAAGCCCCAACAGCTCTAGTAGAATGAGCAGTAAGACGAAAGGGGGGGGGGGGGGGGGGGAGTCTTCCCCTTGGCAGTATAGGCTTGAACAACAGCCTGACGAATCCATTTACTGATGGTAGACTTGGCGGGAGCCAAACCCTTCCTAGGCCCATGAGGCACAACGAAGAGAGCATCTGTCTTCCTAAAGGCCTGTGTGGTAACCAGGTAAGACTTGACACACCTGACCACATCCAAGGAATGCAAAACCCTTTCCTTGGGGTTACTAGGATTGGGGCACAAGGAAGGAAGTACAATATCTTGATTCAAATGAAATGCAGACACAACCTTAGGCAGGAAGTCTGGCTTGAAGCGAAACACCACCTTATCCCGGTGTCTCTCAAAGTAGGGAGGCTGAATAGACAAAGCAGCCAACTCAGACACACGTCTGACCGAAGTGATGGCTACCAGGAAGACAACCTTGAGCGTGAGCACAGCTAGAGCGGCCTCATGGATAGGCTCAAAAGGAGCCCCCTGCAGGGCCGACAACACCAAGTTCAAATCCCAAACAGGAACCATAGGTTTCCGAGGGGGGTGCACATGAGTGACCTTCTGAAAGAAGATAGACAGGGCCGAAACCTGGCCCTTCAAGGTACTAAGCTTAAGACCTAAGTCTAGGCCATGTTGTAAGAACTCCAGTACCCTGGATACTAAGAATTCCCGGCAGGGAAGAAACCTGGATTCACACCAGTCAATGTAAGCACGCCACACTCTATAATAGATGGCAGCAGAAGTCTTCTTCCTGGCTTGCACCATGGTAGCCACAACAGATGCAGACAAACCCTTTTCCATCAAGATGGAGGTTTCAATAGCCAAGCCGTCAAAGTCAGCGTTAGTAAATTGGGATGGCGTAGAGACCCTTGAGTCAGAAGGTCTGGCAACCTTGGCAGATCGCACTGATCTACTGCCATCTGAACCACGTCCGCGAACCACACTCTTCTTGGCCACCTTGGGGCCACCAGAATCGCGGGTACCCCTTCCACAGCGATCTTGCGCAGCACTCTGCCCAGAAGGGGACTTGGTGGAAACACATACAGGAGCCGAAACTCCTTCCAAGACATTGACAGGGCATCCGTGGCCAGAGCCAGAGGATCCTGAGACAGGGATACAAAGCTCGGCAGCTTGTGATTGTGACGTGACGCAAAGAGATCCACGTCCGGCACACCCCAACGGTGACAAAGTGACTGAAATACCCTGTCGCAGAGGGACCATTCCCCCTGACGGGACGACCCCCCTGCTCAGAGCATCTGCTAGCAGGTTTTCCGTCCCCGGAATGTAGACAGCCGATATGCACTGTACATTGGTCTCTGCCCAAGTTAGAATTAGAGACACCTCCTGGAGAGCACCCTTGCTCCGGGTTCCTCCCTGATGATTGATGTAGGCTACGGCCGTCCTGTTGTCTGAGTGTACCTGAACTGCCAGACCCTTCAGGTGCTGGGTCAATCGTTCCAGCACCAATCGGACCGCCCTGAGTTCCAGGACATTGATAGGAAGATGGGCCTCCTGAGGGCCCCACCTCCCCTGGAAGCGCAGGGACTTCCAGAATCCCCCCCAGCCCGAAAGACTGGCATCCGTTGTGACCGTCTCCCAGGAGGGAGCCAGGAAGGATCTGCCCCTTGTCAAATTCCTGTGGTCCAACCACCACGCAAGGGATTGTCTGACCGAGGGGGGAATCACCCAGCTGACGTCCAGAGACGCTGGGTCTTTGTTCCATACTGACAGAAGGTGAAGCTGTAGGGTTCTCAAATGGAACTGGGCAAAGGGCACCGCCTCGAAGCTTGCCACCATCGAGCCCACCAACTGCATTCCCTGCCGGATGGAGGGATGAGGGTTCGCGAGCAGGGATCTCGCCTGGGTTATCAGAGCTTCCACCTTCTGCGGAGGAAGGAATATCCTTGATTGAACCGAGTCCAGAATCATCCCCAGAAACGGGGTCACTGAGGAGGGGGACAGAGAGGACTTTGGGTAATTGATCACCCAGCCGAAGGACTCCAGGGTGGACACCACCAACCGAGTGTCCTGCTCTGCCTGCCGCAGAGACTGAGAGGTGATGAGAATATCGTCCAGGTAGGGCAACACGCGTATGCCCTTTAGTCTTAAGAGAGACATCACCCCTGCCAGCACCTTGGTGAAGACCCTGGGGGCCGACGTGAGGCCGAATGGGAGGGCCACGAACTGATAGTGCTGATCCAACAGCGCAAATCTGAGGAACCTTTGGTGCCCTGAGAACACCGGCACGTGCAGGTAAGCGTCCTTGATGTCCACAGATGTCATGAAGTCCCCTGGACGCAGCGAGGCAATGGCCGAGCGCAGAGTTTCCATACGAAAAATGCCTGCTTCTGACAAACATGTTTAGGATTTTCAAATCCAGAATGGGTCTGACTGACCCGTCCTTTTTGGGCACCGTGAACAGGTTGGAATAAAACCCCATGCCCCTGTCTCTTAAGGGGACCTCGCAGATGACCCCGAGCTTCAGAAGGTCCTGCACAGCCAGCATCAAGACCCGAGCTGAGGCAGGATCCTGCGGGATCCGAGACCCGACGAACCTGGTAGGGGGCAGCACAGCAAATTCTATCTTGTAACCGGAGGAGACTACCTCCTGAATCCACCGGTCTGGGACGAGGCGTCTCCAGACATGCTCGAAGTGCTGTAGACGTCCCCCCTCCCTGACGGGCGAGGGCGCCCCTTCATGCTTGGGGGGTCTTGGGGGGGGGGGGGGCGACCTCTGTTCTTGTTCCAGGGTTCTGAGCGTGACCCAGAGAAGGACGCCACTTTACCTTGCTTGGTCCCCCGGTAGGGGGTAGAATGGGAGCTTGGACCACAAAAGGGCCGAATCTGACGCTTGAGCTGGGGCAGCTTGCCCCCCTTGGCAAAGATATCTAATCTTTCTCCAAACAGGCGTAGTCCTTTAAACGGAAGCCCTGTAAGGGCCTTCTTGGCGATGTTGTCGGCAGCCCACTGGCGTAACTAGATCGCGTGGCGTATGGCCACCACCAGAGCTGAAGATCTAGCACTCAGCTTAATAGCATCGTCCGATGCAGATAGGATATAATTCACAAAGGTCTCACAGGTGGCCAGAGCGTTGACGGCCTCCGAGGGCAGGTCATCCGCCCCTTCCAGGGCAGTTTTGACCACCGTCCTGAGCGCCACCGCCGTGATGGCTAAGGCGCACACCGGGCGGAGCGACGCTCCCCCAAATGCAAAGGCATGACATGCCAATTGATCAACTCGCCGATCCTCTAAATCCCGCAGCGTAGTAGTGTCAGGGGAGTGCATAATAGAGGTGTTGGACAGACTCAGAATCGGGGCATCGACCTCGGGCGGCGATGTCCAACACTTAACCAGATCGGCAGGAAATGGATACTTCTTATCCACAGCCTTAGGAATCCCCTGGAGTTTACTGGGATGTTCCCATTCTTTCAGCACTAGGTTATTAAAGTGAGTTTGTTCGGGAAACTCCAACCGCACCCTAGCGGTATGAAACAGATCGCCCATTTGCCGAGGTGCCGCGGGAGGGGGAGAGAGGGATAAAACATCAAAGATCCGAGACAGCAGTCTGTCAATGTCGTCCTGGGACCAAAGATCAGAACCAGAGTCCTCCTGACTCCTGGACTCGTCCTCGTAGGATCCTGAGTCAGATAGCAGTTCCCCTTCCTCTGATGGGGACTGAGCATAGGAAAGCAGTAAATCATCAGATTCTACAGGGAGAATAGTAGCTTCAGGGTTCAAATGACGCTTCTTGGCAGTAGCCTTGCGTGCCAAGGAGCCAGCAATAAAGCTTTCCACACTGGCCAATCTAGAGGCCAAATCAGCGTGAGAATCCCCACTAGTATTGGGGGTTATGCTCAAGCTTGGGGGAGTAGGAGAAATAAGGCCAGGTGCGGGCCCAGCCTCGGACGAGGTGGGGAGACCGGCTAGCGCCTGTTGAGCACAAGGTACGCAGACCCGTGAATTGTCACCGCTGCTAAGTGAAACCCCACAAGCTGCACACAGACGGGCTTGTCCCAGGGGGACCCCGTTCGCGATGTCCTGGGATGCCTCCATATGGTGATTATTAAATTCAATATGCCAGTAGGGATTGACGCTTTAAGCAACCCTGGATGCCCCTATAACCAGCTGGGAAGTGGGAGTAATATCTGAAAAATGGTCTGGACCGGGCGCTACGTCGGGCCAGGGGAAGCCACCGATGACCGCTGTCTGAAAGACACAAGGGGAACAGGGATGTCAGAGCCGAGCGCGAGGAAACAAGCTAGGAAAAGGATCGCCCATGAGGGCACTTACAGTCTGCGAGGGGAGGACCGTCTTCACCACGCGCATGCGAGAACGAAATGGCGCCCAGCGAACCTCGAAGGGCGGGCAAGAGCGGGCGATGACGTGGAACGCGCCAGACCGAACCACGCCTCCCCCCCGGAGAGCGCGAAGCTAGAAGGCGCGCAGCCAATCAGGAGAGAATGTAGATACGTCAGCATCACTTCAGAGAAGAAGTCTGGGGAAGCTACGTGGGTTTTTCAAATTTCCTTACTCACTTCGTCAAACAGTGCTGCTGTATGCGCGTAAAGCATAGTAAAACGCTGCGGTCAGTTCAAAAATAAGCAAGTGAAACGCGCTCTGACACCCAGTAGCGGTAAGCATCTAAAGTGTACTTAGGGCAAAAAGTAGGCCATCAACACACAGCCCCCACCCCTCTTTTTCCCCCCACTAACGGGGGAATCTGGGAAGGAAGGTGACCCGAATAGAGGGTTCACCGTTAGATGGGGCATGGGGGCACTAGTGCGGGAGGGGCATCCACTGAAGGCTCACCATTCGCCTTAACCGCCTACCCTATGGAGGGGGATTGCGGTGGAGACTAGCTCCGTAAGCACACTAGGTGCTGCCTACCTTCACCCGACCAACGCAGCCCAGGCTGGGAGGCATATTCTTTAGAAGAAGGATGGGTGGAAATAGTCCCGCAGGTCCTCTGGCTGTAAAGCCCCGCTCGCCTGCGAGAGCGTGATACTTCATGTCTTCGCAGTTCCAGCACTGCAGAGAAATCTGGGGATTTGTGGGAGGTCCCTCGGTATATGAAGGGCAGGGAGGAGCTTGTTTTCTACATGTCTGCGGTGCACGGCGCCGGAGGAATACCCACATGTTATTACTACTACTGGAGCAGGACGTGCTGTATGCTTAGAATAAAGATCCCATAAGCAATGTGCAATAGAGAGAATACAAAATAAATCAGCCCGCAGGGGCACTTACGGACCGCGATAGGGAGACGCCAGACACACGCAGCAGAGAGCTAAAATGATGCCCGCATATACCTCGAGGGGCAGGCCGCGGAGACAGTGATGCAGAACGCGTCAGCCGCAAGGCCCGCCCCCCCGAAGAGCGCGAAAACGCGCCCACATGACAAAAGCAACCAATGACAAAAGCAACCAATGACGGCGCAGCTGCGCCTGAGGTGATGTCGCCGCCGACCGCGTAGTACAAGTGTGCGGCGGCGGCAAAGGAAAACCGTGCAACCAATTCCAAAAGGGATCATCACATAAAGCTAATGTTAAATACATATAAAGACATGCACCCCCCCCCCCCCCCCCAAGAGATTGGGTGCCAGATGCCGCCGCTTAGCAGGAGCCTTACGCGGACCAGACCCAGCAATATGCCTTTAAATGCTGGCTACCTGGGCAGCCAAATCAGGTTGAGACTCTCCACTGGTATGCACCTTACTGGGAGTCAGGTGTAAGTGTGTGGGGGGGGGGGGTAGGCGAAGCCAGAGGGGGCGCAGCACTGGGCACAGTCGCAGGTAACCCAGACTGCAGCGCAAGTACCTGCTGGGCGCAGGGTACACAAACCCTGACGTCATCACTGACAGGGGATACCCCAGCCGGGCTTGTCCCGAAGGAGGATTCTGCATGCTGCTTGCTTTTGGGTTATAGGGGACTATATGCGGTGACTGGGGGGATTCTGCCATGTCCGATTAGGTTCTCGGGGGGGGGGGGGGGGTGATCTTGGCTCACTTTTTATATTTTTTAAGACTTTCTCCATCTCTAGGTTGGAACAAGTGACCAAAACTGGCACCTCCTCCCAGTCTCCAGGTGTTATAAACATCTGACAAATACAAAGACAGACCAGAACACTACTGAGGGAAACCTGCATGCTGCCCGTTTGGATGTTTAGAAAAGAAGTTACCAAGTAACTAACTTAAGTTTTCTCAAAACATCCTCAGGGCAGAATACTCATGAGAGATAAGCAAGATCTACCTCTACTGGGTGGGAAATGCTGCCTGAAGCACACTTGGTCAGCAAGTACAATCGGTAATGTGTAGCAAACATCTTGGCTGAAGACCAGGTGGCTGCCTTACAAATCTGTTCAATAGAGGCCCCCAGCTTGCTCTGCCCAAGATGTAGAGACACTTCTCCTTTAGTGATCTGTAATTTTTCCAGGAACTGGAAATCCAATTATAGACAAAACCTAATTTCACTCTTCACCCACTCACGGTTGACTTAGACACCCGATGGCCCTTTCTAGGACCTGAAAATGAGACGAATAAGCTATGTGCTTTTCTCCAGTCCTTTGTTTGGTGAAGGTATTCCAGAAGACATGCCCTGACATCCAAAGATTTACTCACAGACGTATCTTTACTATCCGTTGATCGATGAGATCAGAAGATATTTTATGAAGGTAGCAGGGGTTCACCCTTAATAGCACCCAATGCTGAAAAATCTGAAAAAAGGGGTAACGACAGGACACTGCTTGGATATCACTGACTCTGCGGGCATAAGTAATTGCCACTAAAAACAGTACCTTCCATGTGAGGAATTTAATAGGGGAGTCCCGAAATAGTTCAAATGGAGGAGGCATCATTGCTGTCAGGCCTTTAGCCAGATCCCATTGAGGCACTACCTTCATGCGGACTGGCTTAAATCGCCCCACAGCTAGAAAAAAAAACGTCGGACCAATGAAAATGACAATAGTCTCTTACCCAAAAATTCTGAAAGAGCCGCCAGTTGTACCTTTAGAGTACCGACACCGAGACCCAGATCAACTCCCCTCTAGCGAAAATCAAGAACAGGAAGGTTAGAAGCAGGCTTCCAGAGTCTTCCATTTTTCAAAGGTCTTCCAGACTATCAAATAAATCTTTCTTGTCATCTTTTTTCTACTGGCAAGTAGGGTCTTGATAACATGGTTTGAAAAACCCTCCCTTAGAAGCAATGGGTTTCCTAACCCCATGAGGCGGCATTTGCTGCTACAATTTGGTCCCTGGGATCTCTCCAAGATAGGCCGTTGACAAATCCGTTTTTGCACAGCCACCACTCCAGAGAATTCTTTACAAGCTCAGAGATTTGCATTGCATTTTCTAGAGATTTCAGAGACTTGTCCCAGGTGTTCAACATATGCAGCTGAAAAATCCTTGAGTGTAGCTGACCCTACTTTCTTGCTGGAAAGCCTGAGGACCGAGACTGGAAGGAGGGGCCAAAGTTTTATTCATTCTGGTTGTCACATGTTCCAACCTAGAGGCAGAGGACATTTTGAGAAAATACGGTATGTGGAAAGAGGCACTCTTGTCAGATGAGGTCAAAGTTAAAATTTGTGGCCTAAATGCCAAACACTATCCCCTCGATTCAAAGAGCAAAAGTTAATTGATTTCGGATCGAGAATCGTAAGTTTGGGTGGGTGTTAGTCATTTTTTCCTGTTTTTTTGGCCATTTCCGACTCGCACGAGCCTACGTACGAATTCGTATATGCTCTTACGATCATCGGAAGTTCGTTCCTAAATTTTAGGATCAAAACGTAAAACTTAAAATCAAATCCTAAAACTTAGGATAAAAACGTAAAACTTAGGATAATCGGATGTGTTTAGGTGTGATTCAGAGAACAGTTTTCCAACCTCTAAATACGTTTTAAAAGAAAGCCACTGCCGACACCTTTTAGCAGTCGGATTGCTGTTCTTGAACAGGTTTTTTGGCTATGTGGAGGAGTCTGCGCATCTTGAGCTCCAATGAACTGCATGTATCAGCATGGCCGAGGCCATAAATTGTATGGCAATGCATACCTGATTCATGTATGCCTTATAAAAGCATTTTAATGTGGACCTTAATTAGTCCTTTGCATGTAAACGTTTATTTTGCAATATATTTGCGTTAATTAAAGAAACTTATGTCCTTTGTTATTTATTTTTAAATTGATGTACTAGAATAATATTTTTAGATTGCATTTATTGGTGTAGTTGTTTACCTTTGCTTTGTTTAATTATTTAAGCACATCTTTGGTCAGATGCATCACACTTACTGAGGAGAGGAGAGCGGGATAAAGTGCAGGATGTGGGTTACTGCTGCATTTTGCACAGACACAGCAGAGCTGGGGGCACGGAAAGGTCAGAAATCAAAGAATGCAGAGCAACACAGTCACAAGGCCCTTTCTGTTTGCAGGCTGCCCGAGAATACCTGAGCCGCCATCTTGGCTGTTTCTAGACTCATAACATGCAGAAGTTGCTGGGTGTTTTTTTATATTTGAGAGCAATCTGTATGTAGAGGGTGTGGGTAACCACACACAAAATTTTAAGTTGTACCATTTGAAGCCAAAATATTTAAATTAAATCCTCAAGTAAAAAATGCAAGTTAACTAAAAATTAAACAAAGTAAGATTTACTTATGCAAATGCATTCATTAATGGTTGGTTACTACAAAATGAATGAAATAAAGAAAAATAAAAGACCAAATATTTAGAATGCACTTTAATGAGGTAAGTTTGTAGTGCGCAGCCGCAAGATCAGAAGGATTTACGTCCAGACAAAAAAGGAAAAAGGGCAAAACCAATGTTGCAACCTGAGAAATGAAACGGAAAATTCAGGATGGAAACTGACATAGGTCAGATTCCCAAACTGCCATACGAACGGAGGTACATTTTAGGATAGAAACGTATTTGCTTATAGAATCACTCGCAAGTTCATACGAACGCACGAGCGTACGGGAAAAATAGGATGATCGGCACCGAAATCCAAGCTGTTACATGTTTCTTTGAATCGACCCTTATGTGTGGAGGAAATCTAACATTACATCACCCAAAACACACCATCCACACCATGAAATATGGTGGCTGGATACTTTTCTTCATAAGGGCAATCTTGGAGAAAAACCTGTTAGAGGCTGCAAAAGACATGAGCATATTATTACCTTAAAGTCATACTAAAGGCAAGCCCGATTTTTGTCCCACTGTCTGAGGCTACACGTTGCACTGTCCCAAACTTCAATCCGCTTCCAAAAAGACCCTGTAGTTCCAAATTTATTTGTAAAAGTATTAAAAGAGCATAGATGCAGTGAGGGGCAGCCAATCAGGACATCTGGGGAAGGAGTGGGGGGGTGTTTCCGTTCTCGGTCCATTGAAGGTTGACTGAAGGAACAGGTCAGTGGGGTGGAGTTATAAAGCTGAATAAGGAATTGATTTTCTCACTAAATAGGCAGACAGTGGAGGAAGCACAATGCTCGAGCCACACAATAAAGAGTAAGCTACTTTTTTTTTTTTTTTTTAACTTTTCACTTGCCAATCACTTTAAGGCAGGACAATGACTCTTAATATACAGTCAGACAGTATTTTTCAAAACAATGGGCAAGTCTGTCAGCCTCTAGGTGAGCAAAGCTGGTAGAGACATAGCCCAACAGATGTGCATCTGTAATTGTGTTCCTATAAAGACACATGGGGGGTGAATGTGTATACACACCATTTTTCGGAAATTCCACATTACAGAAATATAGTCCCGTTAGACTATACAAAAAAGTCAGGAATTAGTGTTTTGTCTGTAGAAAAATCCTCTCTCCACTATCCCCACATAGCAAACAGCACTGCAAGCGGCTTCTCCGACAAGCAATCTATCATCAAGGACAGGGACCCCCACTCACCATGGAATTGGAAAGAGGAAATGCGTGTCTTATAAGATTTTCAAATATTTCCAGCTTGCTCTGCTCTTCCTGTTTGTAGGCCAGCCGTAAGTTCCTCATATCCTGAAAGCACATAACAAAAGGCCATGTTAGAGAGAGTAGAAATTTCAGCATAAAACGAACAGTACAGCACTGGAATTTAAACTGTCCCGGTTATAAGTCCTTGTCTCTGGATTATCCCAATCGTGACACCTCCAAAATGCCCAAAAAACTCACCTTTCCGCTTTTCCCACAGTGCATGCACAGGCTCTTGAACAATTAGCGCTTTATGCAGTGCATACTAATGCAAAGTATAAAGCATTGTTTTGAACTGAGCACCAGATATAAGTAGCAGCCACAACCCCAATTTCCCTGTGGTGTGTGGCACGCTCCCATGTCCAGCCTATCTGAATGGCTGGGTGTGAAAGTGGGTCTCAGCTGCATGGATGCGACCCACGATCCTCATGAACCAGGAATGCCCCAATCCGCATACAGAGAGCTCACACCCTGTACCAAATACTCACCTAGTTTTGTATTTCAGACTTGTTCATGGCCCAAAATGACTGCCACTGGGTGGCAAGACTGCAGGGGTGGGTGGCTGCACATCACTGTGTAAGCCCGTCTCTTGAGCCCTACTGGCTGCCAGATGGCCACCCGAGATAGGATTTCGACTGCCAAGACTGATTGTCACAGGAAATCACTCACCTCATGCTTGGTCCAGCAGTGTCTGTGGGTGGTACACGGAGCTGACTGTCGCCTGGCCGGTGTGCCAGTCTCAAATGCCGATTCGAGCAGTGCTGCCTTCCCTCTCTTTCACAACATTTTTTTGTCCTCCTGCAGTGCTGCACGCACCATGACCGCAGGAAGCTAGGTTGAATTGGCCAATGAGCTCTAACGTTGTATATGGGCGTCTAGCCCTTAATCAGTTTTGGAAAATCAGCCTATATGCCAGCCTATCCCTGCACACCATCCCCTATAAAGGTGGGGGGTGGGCTTACTCTTTATGGGAAATTTACTGCCCTTCTCCAAGGAGAGAGAAAGGACAGATTCAAGCTCTGGACCAAACAAAAGTTTCCCCTCGAACAGAAGCCCACAGACTTGGACGCAGAGCACTGTAGAGCTCTAATGGCTTCCGCGGAGGTATCCACAATGTAGGCCACCACCTTGGAAAGGGAGTGCAAATTTTACCCTTTGAGGGCATCCATCTCCAAGAGCAGGATGTACTGTATACTCATAATACAAATTCTACAGGTGAGTAATCACAGAATTGTATTATTCTTAGTATACAGTACATCCTGCTCCAAATCTAATACTTACACTTCGGACATCCAATAGCAGTGTCCATAAAGTAGGGTGGGATCCCCAAGAAAAATCAGCAGCAGACAGTTTAAACCACTGCCACCTGCAGAACCTTTCGGCCAAAAGCAGCATCAGTTAAGGCCCTAACATCAACCGTATAAAATTTTGAAAAAGTATTAACGGAAAACCAAGTAGCAGTCTTACAAACTTGTTCAACAGAAGCCTGGTGCTGAAAAGCCCAGGAAGCCCCAACAGCACGAGTAGAATGAGCAGCCCGTCTTACGAAAAGGAGAAGTAGCAACCAAATAGTACTTCACACAACGAACCACATCCAAAGAGTGCAAAACTCTCTCCTTAGTATTGCTAGGATTAGGGCACAAAGAAGGAAGAACAATATCCTGATTCAAATGAAAGGCAGACACTACCTTAGGCAGAAAGTCAGGTTTGAAACGAAACACCACCTTGTCCTGGTGTCTCTCATAGTAGGGGGGCTGAATGGAAAGCGTCGCCAACTCAGACACATGCCTGACAGAAGTGATAGCCACCAGAAATACAACCTTGAGCGTAAGAATGGCCAAGGCAGCATCCTGCACAGGTTCAAAGGGAGCACCCTGCAAGGCTGACCCAAGTTCAGATCCCAAACAGGCACCATAGGCTTACGTGGGGGGCGCACATGAGTGACTCCCTGGAAAAAAGTCCTGATCAGAGGGTGCTGAGCAAAGGACTTCTGGAAGAAAATAGCCAGGGCAGAAACCTGACCCTCCAGAGTACTGAGCTGGAGTCCCATCTCCAACCCATGCTGCAGGAACTCCAGAATCCTGGGAATAGAGAACACGCGACAGGGAAGAGACTTAGACTCACACCAGTCAATGTAGGCACGCCAAACCCTGTAATAAATGGAAGAGGAAGACTTCTTCCTAGCTTTAATCAAAGTATCCACAACCGAGGAAGACAGCCCCTTCTCCATCAAGATGGAGGTTTCAGCAGCCAAGCCGTCAAAGCCAGAGTTTGTAAATTGGGATGGCGCAGTGAGCCCTGATTGAGCAGATCTGGCACCAAGGGCAGAGCGTACTGATCTACTGCCAGCTGCACCACGTCTGCGAACCACACTCTTCTTGGCCACCTGGGGGCCACCAGAATTGCTGGCACCCCTTCCAGAGCAATCTTGCGCAGAACCCTGCCCAGCAGGGGGATTGGAGGGAAGACATACAGGAACTGAAATTCCTGCCATGGCATTGCTAGCACATCCGAGGTCAAGGCCAGAGGATCCTGGGACAGAGAGACAAAAACTGGGAGCTTGTGATTGTGGCGGGACGCAAACAGATCCACATCTGGTTGGCCCCAAGGATGGCACAGAGATTGAAACACTCTGCTGCATAGGGACCATTCTCCCTGGGGGGACCTCTCGCCAGGGAGAATGGTCCCTATGCAGCAGAGTGTTTCAATCTCTGTTTCAAAGCTCAGAGAGTCCGCCAGGCCGTTTTCCACCCCCGGGATGTACACAGCTGATATCCCCTGCGTACATTGGTCTCCGCCCAAGTCAGGATCAGAGACGCGTCCTGGAGGGCCCCCATGCTCCGGGTCCCTCCCTGATGATTGATGTAGGCAATTGCCGTCTGGTTGTCCGAGCACACCTGAACAGGCAGGCCCCGAAGGTGAGTAGTCAAGTGAGCCAGAACTATCCTGATCGCCCGCAGTTCCAAGACATTGATAGGTGTGTGGGCCTCCTGAGGGCCCCACCTCCCCTGGAACCGCAGGGACTTCCAGAAACCCCCCCAACCTGACAGAATGGCATCCGTGGTTACCCTCTCCCAGGAAGGGGCAAGAAAGGATCTGCCCCCCAACAGGTTCCTTGAGTCCATCCACCACGAGAGGGACCTCCTGACCAGGGGAGAGAGCACACAAACATGTCCAGGGATGCTGGGTCCTTGTCCCATACTGACAATAGGTGAAGTTGCAGAGGCCTCAAGTGGAACTGAGCATAAGGGACCGCTTCGAAGCATGCCACCATCAGGCCCACCAGCTGCATCCCCTGCCTGATGGAGGGATGGGGACAAGCTAGGAGGGACTGAGCCTGTGCAATCAGACTGTCCACCTTCTGTTGAGGAAGGAAGATCCTTGCCTGAACTGTATCCAGATTCATTCCTAGGAATGGAGTTACCAAGGAAGGGGACAGTGAGGACTTGGGGTGGTTGATCACCCATCCAAATGACTCCAGAGTGGACACCACCAGCTGAGTATCCAACTCTGTCTGATGTAGAGACTGGGAAGTGACGAGGATGTCGTCCAGATAGGGAAGCACGCGGACACCCTGACATCTGAGCAGAGACATCACGCCAGCCAGCACCTTGGTGAACACCCTGGGAGCTGAAGTGAGGCCAAAGGGCAAGGCCACAAACTGGTAGTGTTGATCCATCAGAGTGAACCTGAGGAACCTTTGATGACCTGGGAACGCAGGAATATGAAGGTAAGCATCTTTGATGTCCACAGAAGTCATGAAATCCCCTTGGCGCAGGGAACTGATGGCAGAGCGCAGAGTTTCCATGCGAAATCGCCTGTCTCTGACAAACTTGTTGAGGATCTTCAAGTCTAGGATGGGCCTGACTGAGCCATCTTTTTTGGGTACTGTGAATAGGTTGGAATAAAAGCCCTTGCCTTTTTCTCTTAAGGGGACCTGGCAGATGACCCCCAGCTCCAGGAGGCCTTGCACTAGCTCCTGAGGAATCTGGGATCTGATGAATCTTGGAGGGGGACAGGCAGCAAACTCCAACTTGTCACCGGAGGACACTACCTCCTGAATCCACCGGTCTGAGACATGAAGCCTCCTGACGTGAGTGAAGTGCTGCAGCCGTCCCCCCACCCGGATTGGTGAGGGCGCCCCATCATGCCTGAGGGGGCTTTGGAGAGGATTTTGCTTTGGGACCCCAGGAGGAGCCAGAATGTCCATGTCCTCTGCCCTACCCCAGAAATCTCCCCGGGCCCCAGGAAAGGAACCCCCCCTTCCCTGTCTAGCACCACGGTAAGGGGAGGAGAAGGAACCCTGACCCCGAAAGGGCCGAGATTGCGGCCTGCGCTGGGGTAACCTGCCTCCCTTAGCAAAAAGGTCCAGGCGGTCCCCAAACAGGCGCAATCCTTTAAAGGGAAACCCAGTGAGGGCCTTCTTGGCAGCGCTGTCAGCAGCCCATGGCGCAGCCAAACCGAGCGGCGTATAGCCACCACAAGGGCAGAAGTTCTGGCACACATTCTGATGGTGCCATCCAATGCTGATAGGACAAGGCAAATCATCAGGGGCACTATCAAGCATATTTCTGATAAGGGTTCTAGTGGCCACAGCAGTAATGGCAGAGGCACAGACCAGGCGCAGCGCCGTCCCCGCACATGCAAAGGCGTGGGATGCCAGCTGGTCAATGCGCCGGTCCTCAGCATGCCGCAGGGTAGTGGAGTCAGGGGAATGCATGGTGTTAGATAGCCCTAGGATCGGGGCATCCACCTCAGGGGGGGGGGGGGGATGACCAACATTTAACCACCTCAGCAGGAAAGGGATACTTCATATCCCAACTTTCTGGAACCCCAGGAAGTTTAATGGGGCACTCCCATTCCTTGAGCACAAGGTTATGGAAATGTGCCTGCTCTGGAAATTCCAAACGTGATCTTGCTGTATGGAAAAGCTCCCCTCTTTGCCTGGGAGCCGCAACAGGGAGAGAGATGGACAGAACCTCAAAAATCTGGGCCAGTAATCTGTCAGTGTCATCCGGGGCCCAGGGGTCAGAGCCAGAATCGTCATGACCCCTTGGTCTCTCATCAGATGAGCCTGAATCAGAAAAGAGCTCCCCTTCATCAGACGGGGTATAGCCACACAGATTCCAAAACTCCTCAGTTCCCATAGGGAAAACAGTGACATTAGGCATCAAGTGCAGCTTCTTAGCAGGGGCATTACGCGCTAAGGACTTGGCAATAATCTGTTCAACAGTAGTCAGTCTAGAAGACACATCAGGCTGAGAATCCCCACTAGTATGCAACTCAGTAGGAGTGAGGTTTAAGCTCGGGGAGTAAGCGAAGTGAAACGAGATGCAGCCACTGGCAGGCCAGATTGCAATGTAAGCGCCTGCTCAGCACAGGGTACACAGACCCGCGCCTTGTCAGCGTCAGCATCAGGCTGCCCACACGCTACACACAGCCAGTCTTGTCCCGAAGGGACCCCGGTCACATTATCCTGGGATGCCTCCATATGGTGATTATAGCGGCGCTATACGCCGATAGGGGATAACGCTATATAGCAACCCCGGATGCCCCAATAACCCGCTAGGGAAGTGGGAGTATTATTTTTACAAGGCCTACAAGATATATACTAATACAGGGCCGGGAGAAGCCAAAAGGGTTCGCCCCGCCTGAAAGACATAAGCAGACAAGACCTGTAAGCACACAGTAACAAAAGTGAAAGACATAAAGCCACCCGCGAGGGCACTTACGGACCGCGGTAGGTAGGGGTCCGTCGCGCATGGGCCAACCAAGCAGGTTAAAATGGCGTCGGTATACCTCGAGGGGTGAGCCGGTATCATCGATGACGCGAAGCGCGCCATAGACGGGCCCCGCCCCCCCCCCCCGAAGAGTGCGAAGCCAGAACGTGCAAGCAGCCAATGACGGTGCACCAGCGCCTGAGGTAATGCCGCCGCCAAGCCCGGAACCAAGTCAGCACGCGGCGGCGGCAATTTTAAAAAGACAGTAAAGGCAAGTCAGCGCGGCGGCTGACACAAGACTAAGCAGAATGGAAAAAGAGTGTAAAACACAGAATGCATAGCATACACATTTACACACACACCCCCCCCCCTCTTTTCCCCCGAAGGCTACAAGGAGGATGAGGGAGGACAGCGGCCACTTAAACAGGGCCCACCGATGGGCAGGGGCAAGGGGGCACTAGTGCGGGAGGGGCATCCCATAGAGGGTCACCATAAGCCTGAACCGCTTTGGTGGGGGATTGCGGTGGAGCAGTGCTCCTAAGCACCTAACAGCGGTGCTGCCTACCTTCACCCGACCAGAGCAGCCAAGGCTGGGAGGCATATTACTAGTGGAACGGGTGGGAATAGTCCTACAGGGCCGCAGGCTAATAGCCCCGCTCACCTGCGAGTAGAGAGCCATTTCTCGTCCTTCGCAGCCAGACTGCAGAGAAATTCTGGGGATTGGTGGGAGGTCCCCAGGTATTTGAGGGGCCGGGAGGAGCCTATTTTCGATGTCTCTGCAGTCCAGCACCATCTGGCGGAGTATATCCCAAGTGTAAGTATTAGATTTGATTTGGAGCAAGACGTACTGTATACTAAGAATAGCTCAAAAGAGCTGAACCGAAGGGGCGGGCCTTTAATGCTCTTTCAGAGGGGGTCCTGGAGGACGCTGGGAGAAAATGGACCTAAGGAAATTTTTGATTTGAAGTGTGCTTTAAAAAAAGGTACCTGAGGCATATGGTACAAGTAGACAACTGGAGTGGACCAGGGGCACAGAGGGTGGGCAATGTTCTGAAGCTTATCTCTCCATTAAAGTAATGTAGAAGGCAAGTATAAAGGTAACATGACACCCCCCCCCCCATGCCACATATTTACAAAATGGTAACAACTGGTAACAATACAGCAGTACTGTAAAGTAAACTGCAATACCTTACACACAATCTCTATACCACATGAATTGGTCCCTTGACTCTGAACTCCAATCTTTTCCACTCTGCTGATTACACCCAGAGGGACATCCAGGATGAAGGGCGGGTCCTGTAAAAAAAAAAAACATTTGATAAAGCTTTAAATAAGCATTGCCTCTATTTATTCTTAATAGTAAAATACTAATGAAACGCTATCCAATAACAGGCATCTAAAATATTAGTTATCCATTTATTTATCACCAAGTACAGACATACAAACAAGGAATAATTTTGACCAGGCCTAATTTAGAAAAATATGAGTTTGCCTTTCTAACCGTTAAACCAAACCTTTAGCCCAAACCCTTAAACTATTCCCCAGCATCTAAAATCCATATATTTTAAAGTCTCTTACTTCTTTCCCCCACTGAAACTCTGTTCAGGATATGATATGGGCGTCGCCATCTTGCCTCAAAAGCATCACATATTGTGGAGAGAAGGGTAAAAAGTACAGGGGGTGGGGTTATAGCTGTGCTTCGCACAGACAGAGCAGGGCTGGGGGTCAGAAAAAAGGCAGAATTTCCAGAATGCAGAGCGGCATAGTCAGAAGACTCTTCCTGTCTGCAGGCAGCCCGAGACTGCACAGTCCGCCATCTTGGATGTTAAAAGGCTAAAAAACACAACAAGTGCAGGTAGAATGATATTTGATGTGGCCAATCTGTATTTACAGGGTGGGGAAAACATACAAGACAGTTTCTTAGTCAGGGTGAAGGTCCGGTTTCAGCACTAGCAAAGTGAATATTACGGCCAGCATTTTTCCTGTTTGAAAAAAAAAAAATAAAAAAATAACCATAGTCCAGGATCCAGCACTGGGGGTCACCTCTCCAACCCCCCAGAATCTCCTGGGGGCAGAAAATGGCCGTTTCATGAAGCACCACCCCCAGCGGCTTCTGACAGCATCAGTCGTTGCAGGGAGGGGCCATTGTAGGAGGAGTAAGATTACATAATCTCCCTCTGGTGGCTTGCTATTAACCTCCGGCCCCATTACCTGCCTCCCCAAAGCCAGGGAGGGGGTTCGGAAGAGCCTGCAGTGCATGAGGACTATGTGGACTTGTAGCCATAGAGCCGGGGTCAACCTGCGCCCTGGTCTACCATCCCACATAGCTGTTGACCGGGCTGGGGACGCTACGCTGTTTTTTTGACCCTTGATAGTTCGGACCCAAATAATACAATTCTGTGATTACTCACCTGTAGAATTGGTATTATGAGTATACAGTACGTCCTGCTCCAAATCTAATACTTACAGTTGGGATATACTCCGCCAGATGGCGCTGGACTGCAGAGACATCGAAAATAGGCTCCTCCCGGCCCCTCAAATACCTGGGGACCTCCCACAAATTCCCCAGCATTGAAAAGCAGTTAAGGAGAAGCCGGGAGCATTAAACAATCCAAACTACCAATTATAACAATGATAATCACCAAACAGGGGATTCAGAAAAATGCAAACCAAGGGTGGGTTGGAGCAGGACGTACTGTATACTCATAATACCAATTCTACAGGTGAGTAATCACAGAATTGTATTATTCTTAGTATACAGTACGTCCTGCTCCAAATCTAATACTTACAGTTGGGACATCCAGTAGCAGTGTCCACAAAGTAGGGTAGGATACCCCAAAAAATCAGCAGCAGGCAGTTTAAACCACTGCCGCCTGCAGAACTTTTCGGCCAAAAACAGCAACAGCTGAGGCCCGAACATCAACCTTGTAAAACTTTGAAAAGGTATGAACAGAAGACCAAGTAGCGGCATTGCAAACTTGTTCAACAGAAGCCTGGTGCTGAAGAGCCCAAGAGGCACCAATAGCACGAGTGGAGTGAGCAGTAAGGCAGAAGGGAGGATTCTTCCCCTTAGCAGAGTAGGCCTGAATCACAGCCTGACGAATCCACTTGCTGATAGTAGACTTGGCAGGAGTACTGAAAGGTGCAGTAGCCACCAGATAGTACTTCAGACACCTAACCACATCCAAAGAGTGCAAAACCCTCTCCTTAGCATTGCTAGGATTAGGGCACAAAGAAGGAAGAACAATATCCTGATTCAAATGAAAGGCAGACACTACCTTAGGCAGAAAATCAGGTTTGAAACAAAACACCACCTTGTCCTGGTGCCTCTCATAGTAGGGGGGCTGAATGGACAGCGCCGCCAACTCAGACACACGCCTGACAGAAGTGATAGCCACCAGAAACACAACCTTGAGCGTAAGAATGGCCAAGGCAGCATCCTGCACAGGTTCTAATGGAGCACCCTGCAAGGCTGACAGAACCAAGTTCAAATCCCAAACTGGCACCATATTTTTACGAGGGGGACGCACATGAGTGACCCCTTGGAAAAAAGTCCTGATCAGAGGGTGCTGAGCAAAGGACTTCTGGAAAAAAATAGCCAGGGCAGAAACCTGACCCTCCAGAGTACTGAGTTGGAGCCCCATCTCCAACCCATGCTGCAGGAACTCCAGAATCCCGGGAATAGAGAACACACGACAGGGAAGAGACTTAGCCTCACACCAGTCAATGTAGGCACGCCAAACCCTGTTAATAATACCATTTTGTGAATACTCACCTTGTAAAATGGTTATTATGAGTATGTCACACACCCCGCTTCAAGAATCCTTAACATGTGGGTAATATCGTCCTGAAGAGGCGTTCCTGCAGAGATGATAGCAAAAGAAAGCCCCTCCCTGATCCATAAATACCTGGGACCTCCCACTCATTACCCAGTATACAGAAGCAGTAAGTAAGGGACCAGGAAGAGGCAAAAGTAAACAACAACCACGCAAAGTTCGCCATAAAGAGGATCCTGAATACAAAAGGGCGGGTTGAAGCGGGGTGTGTGACATACTCATAATAACCATTTTACAAGGTGAGTATTCACAAAATGGTATTATTCTTAGTATGTCACACACCCCGCTTCAAGAATCCTTAACATGTGGGACATCCAACAGCAGTGTCCATAACAAGGGCGGGGATCCAAAACTAGGCAACAATATAAAACTTAAACCACAACAGCTTGCAGAACTTTGCGGCCAAAAACAGCATCCGCTGACGCCCGAACATCAACTTTGTAAAACTTGGAAAAAGTGTGAACAGAAGACCAAGTAGCGGCCTTACAAACTTGCTCAACAGAGGCCTGGTGCTGGAAGGCCCAGGACGCCCCAACCGCACGAGTAGAATGAGCAGTAACACGAAAAGGGGGACTCTTCCCCTTGGCGGAATATGCCCCAAGGATGGCCTGACGAATCCATTTACTAATGGAAGACTTGGCAGGAGCCAAACCTTTCCTCGGCCCGCAGGGCACCACAAAGAAAGCATCAGTCCTACGAAAGGAAGACGTAACCTCCAGATAATGTTCCACAACACGAACTACATCCAAAGAATGCAAAGCCCTTTCCCTATCGTCACGGGGATTTGGGCATAGAGAAGGCAAAACAATGTCCTGATTCAGATGAAACTCCGAGACCACTTTAGGAAGAAAATCCTGCTTGAAACGAAAGACAACCTTGTCCTGATGTTTCTCAAAGTATGGAGCTGTAATGGATAAAGCTGCCAACTCAGAAACACGCCTAACCGAAGTGATCGCCACCAAAAAGGCCACCTTTTGCGTAAGAGAAGACAAATCTACCTCCTTCAAGGGCTCAAACGGAGGGCCCTGGAGAGCAGACAGAACCAGGTTCAAATCCCAAACTGGAACAAAAGGCTTCCTAGGAGGCCGAACATGCGTAACCCCCTGGAAAAAAGTCTTGACTAAAGGATGAAGTGCAAATGACCTTTGGAAGAACACCGCCAGGGCAGAAACCTGCCCTTTCAATGTACTAAGCTGGAGCCCCAGATCTAGACCATGTTGAAGAAACTCCAAAATTCTAGGTATGGAGAACTCTCGACAAGAGAGAGACCTACTTTCACACCAATCAATATAGGCTCTCCAAGTCCTGTAGTAAATAGAAGAGGAGGAGCGCTTTCTGGCACAGATAAGAGTCTGAATCACCGCGTCAGAAAGACCTTCTTCCTTCAAGATGGCGGATTCAGCAGCCATGCCGTCAAAGCCAGCGATGGTAAATTGGGATAGCGCAGCTGACCCTGGGTGAGCAGGTCCGGCAGCAGAGGCAGGACAAACTGATCCTCTGCCAGCCTTACAAGATCTGCGAACCAAACTCGCCTTGGCCACCTTGGGGCCACTAGAATTGCTGACGCGCCTTCCAAGGCCAGTTTGCGCACCACTCTGGCTAGCATTGGGAACGGGGGAAACAGGTAAAGGAACCCCAGATCCCTCCAGTTCAGAGACATGGCATCCACTGCCAGAGCCAGAGGGTCCTGCGAGAGAGACACAAAAGCTGGGAGCTTGTAATTGTGACGAGAGGCAAAGAGGTCCACCGCTGGGACCCCCCACCTGAGACATATTGAACGAAACACCTTGGGACTGAGAGACCACTCCCCCTGACGAGAGGAGGCCCTGCTCAGCAAGTCCGCTTCCGTGTTCTCCACCCCCGGAATGTAGACTGCTGAGATACACGGTACGTGGGTCTCTGCCCAGTCCAAAATCAAGGACACTTCCCTGAGGGCACTCCTGCTGCGAGTCCCTCCTTGGTGATTTATATAGGCCACCGCCGTCCTGTTGTCCGACCGGACCTGCACCGGCAGGCCTCTCAACTGCTGAGTCAAGTGAAACAGAACCAGTCTGATGGCTCTCAACTCCAGAATATTGATGGGTTCGTGAGCTTCCTGCGGGCCCCACAGACCCTGGAACTGGAGGTCCTTCCAAACACCCCCCCAACCTGACAGACTGGCATCCGTGGTGACCGTTTCCCAACACGGAGCCAGAAAAGACCTGCCCTTCGACAGATTGACAGATTGCAACCACCATCGCAGGGACTGACGAACTCGGGGGGTCATCAGGAAGGATTGATCCAACGATTGTGGAGACTTGTCCCAAACCCTCAACAGATGAAGCTGAAGCGTCCTTGTGTGAAACTGCGCAAAGGGAACTGCCTCGAACGAGGCCACCATGAGCCCCACCAGCCTCATCCCCAGTCGAATGGTCGGATGAGGGGCCGACAAGAGAAGCCGAACTAACTCCTGTATCAGAAGAACCTTGGCCTGGGGCAGAAAGACCTTGGCCTGCGAGGTGTCCAGAGACATCCCCAGAAAGGTCAGAACTCTGGACGGAGACAGAGTCGACTTGGGGTAGTTGATCACCCAACCGAACCTCTCCAACGTGGACACCACCAATCCGGTGTCCGACTCCGCTTGACTGAATGAGGAGGCCATGATCATGAGATCGTCCAAATAGGGCACAACACGGATACCCTGAACTCTGAGCAGAGCCATCACCCCTGCTAGCACCTTGGTGAAGACCCGAGGAGCCGAGGTGAGACCGAAAGGCAGAGCCACAAACTGAAAATGCCGATCCTCCACCACAAACCTGAGAAACCTCTGGTGCGCCGGAAACCTGTCCGAGACCTCCTGCTCCCAGAGCTGGGAGAAGTGCCGCAGCCGTCCCCCCACCCGCATGGGTGAGGGCGCCCCCTCATTGTTGGGCCGGCTTAGCCGCCGGTTTGGGCTTAGAGCCCCAGCTGTATCCAGAGCGGCCACGTCCCCTGCCCCTACCCCCAGAATCTCCTCTGGGAGAAGGGGAGGCGGAACCCCTGCCAGCTCTGGCCCCACGAAAGGAGGGGGTAAAAGCAGGCGCCCCCCGAAAGGGACGACGTTGCTTCTTGCGCTGAGGTAACTTACCACCCTTGGTAACAGAGTCCAACGTCTCACCAAAGAGCCGAAGACCGACAAAAGGTAAAGCCGTCAGCGACTTTTTGGACATAAAATCAGCCGCCCACTGGCGCAGCCACACCGACCGCCGGATAGACACCAGTAGGGCCGACGTCCTTCCGCACATCATCAAGGTATCGTCTAAGGCTGTAAGCACAAAGGACAAAAACAACTCACACCGTTTTAGGCTAATGAATTCATTACTCCCCGGCCGAAGCCCGGAAGAAGTCAAAAGGTCCCTGACCACAGACCTGGCAGCCAAGACCATAAGTTCAGAAGCACACACAGGCCGCATGGCTGACCCGACGCTAGTGAAACCATGGCAAGCCATCTGGTCAATGCGTTTATCCTCACCATCTTTGAGGGTGGAACAATCGGGCCTATTTAAAACCGAGGAATTGGACAACCCCAAAACCGGTGCATCGACCTCGGGGGGGGGAAGCCCAGCGCTTAACTACCTCCGAAGGGAAGGGATATTTTCTATCCCACCCTTGAGGGATACCAGGGAGCCGAGCCGGCCTGTCCCATTCCTTATCAATGATCTTGTCAAAATGCCGTTGTGTAGGGAACTCCAAGCGCGGCCTGGATTCCTCAAACAACTCGTCCTTCTGCTGTGACACTTCCTCAGGAGGAGAAATATTTAAGACCTCCAACATAAGAGCCAGAGCGTGCGGAGTATCCACAGATTTCCTCAGCTCAGCAGACTCGGCCTCAGCAGCAAAGGACAGCTCATCGTCCGAAGCATCTGACGCCTCATAAACCTCCCCTTCCTCTAGCGGGGAATAATCAGACCAATCTAGATCATCAACATCATCAAGGTCATCCTCCAACGGAACCAGTGACAAATGCTTTCTCTTAGTCGGAGCCTTACGGGCGACCGAACCGGAAACCATTTTCTCAAGGTTAGCCAATCTGGCGCACATCTCAGATTGTAGATCCCTGCCCATGACTACGTCACACGTGGTACGAGTCAAGGTGGGAGGAAGAGATGAGGCGACCGGCCGTACTGACCCCGACGTACGGGGTTCGGACTGCCGTGCAATAGTTTGCCGTGCACATGGAATACACAGTAAAACATCGTCCCCAGTAATGGACACACCGCACAAAATACATTTTTTGGGATGCCCCGAAGTGGTCCCAGTCCCAGTATCTGGGGATGCCTCCATTAGGTGATTTTTAGGTGGTCGCCAAGACCCAGGGAATTACGCTAGTAAGCAACCCGGGATGCCCCTTTAATGTCCCGAGTGGGAGGATTTAATAACAAGATGGAACCCAGGGATTAGGACCGGGAGAAAACCCTCTAATGCTACCACAGATCCTCCTGACAACCTCCTCCTGAAAGACACAGAAGGTACTGATAAGGAGACAGATACAAAAGACATGCACACACGCAGACAGTAAAATAAAATGAGTAGGGGACCAATGGCCACTCACAAAACCTCAGGGCTCGCAATGGAGAAGACCATGAAGAGATTCCTGTCAGGCCGAGAAGAGAGATGAGGAGACAGGGGGCGTGGCCAGCGCGGGGCGCGCGAGGCGTCAGACCACGCCCCCCACCCTTCCCAAGCAGCGCATCAGCTCCTCAGCGGCGCTAGGAGATAGATGGGGGCGGGCCGCATGACACAACAGTACCGGCCCCGCCCCCAAGAGGAGAGTCGTGAGGTAAAATTACCTCAGAAAAAAAGGCGCCATTTACACCGTCCCTCGCCGCAGTAACTATGCGGCCGGGGCGCTTGGAACCCCCACACACACACAACCCAGGTCAGGAAAAATAAAGAGGAGGGCACATTCGAATACAAAGAGGAACGGACCCCGGGCTGCGCCGAAAGTCCGGCCCCGCCCCCCCCCCCCCCGCTGCATACCATGTAAAGCGTGAGGTAAATCACCTCACCATACTGAGAGAAGAAAAAATGTCACAATTCACACAGAAACCCTCAGAAGCGCTGCAGCGCTGAAATGACATTTAAAGATACAGACCACATAAAACAGTGAGAACAGACAGCCTCTGGATTGAGAAAAATAAAGAGGGGACCCAACAACCACTTATCCCCACCATGGAAAGGGATCCCGGGGACAGGGCATCCCAAGCCGGGATCACCAACCCAGCTTAACCGCCTACCCTCTTTAATAGGGTCTCACGGTGGAGCTATGCTCCTAAGCACCAAAGGTGCTAACAAAAACCTTCGCCCGGACCCGCAGCCACGGCTGGGAGGCATATATATATATAGGGATAATTTGGTCCAAAACGGAAATTAAATAAAGGGCCGGGAATCATCCCGGCTACCTTAAATCCCCCTGTGCAAGGAGGAGCCATCATCTTCTGACTTGCTCGCCGTCTTGCAGAGATGGAAAACTGGGTAATGAGTGGGAGGTCCCAGGTATTTATGGATCAGGGAGGGGCTTTCTTTTGCTATCATCTCTGCAGGAACGCCTCTTCAGGACGATATTACCCACATGTTAAGGATTCTTGAAGCGGGGTGTGTGACATACTAAGAATAAATGGAAGAGGAAGACTTCTTCCTGGCTTTAATCAAAGTATCCACAACTGAGGAAGACAGCCAAGATCAAGATGGAGGTTTCATCAGCCAAGCCGTCAAAGCCAGAGTTTGTAAATTGGCATGGCGTAGTGAGCCCTGAGTGATCAGATCTGGCACCAAGGGCAGAGCGTACTGATCTACTGCCAGCTGTACCACGTCTGCGAACCACACTCTTCTTGGCCACCTGGGGGCCACCAGAATTGCTGGCACCCCTTCCAGAGCAATCTTGCGCAGAACTCTGCCCAGCAGGGGAATTGGGGGGGGAAGACATACAGGAACTGAAAGTCCTTCCATGACATTGCTAGCACATCTGAGGTCAGGGCCAGAGGATCCCTGGACAGAGAGACAAAAGCTGGAAGCTTGCGATTGTGGCGGGAGCAAACAGATACACATCTGGTTGGCCCCAACGGTGACACAGAGATTGAAACACTTCCTGGAGGGCCCCCTTGCTCCGGGTTCCTCCCTGATGATTGACGTAGGCAACTGCCGTCTGGTTGTCCGAGCGCACCTGCACAGGCAGGCCCTGAAGATGAGTAGTCAAGCGAGGCAGAACTAACCTGATCGCTCGCAGCTCCAAGACATTGATAGGTGTGTGGGCCTCCTGAGGCCCCCACCTCCCCTGGAACCGCAGGGACTTCCAGAAACCCCCCCAACCTGACAGACTGGCATCCGTGGTGACCGTCTCCCAGGAAGGGGCAAGAAAGGATCTGCCCCCCAACAGGTTCCTGGAATCCATCCACCACAAGAGGGACCTCCTGACCAGGGGGGAGAGCACACAGACCCTGTCCAGGGACGCTGGGTCCTTGTCCCATACAGACAATAGGTGAAGTTGCAGAGGCCTCAAGTGGAACTGAGCATAAGGGACCACTTCGAAGCATGCCACCATCAGGCCCACCAGCTGCATCCCCTGCCTGATGGAGGGATGGGGACAACCTAGGAGAGACTGGGCCTGTGCAATCAGACTGTCCACCTTCTGCTGAGGAAGGAAGATCCTTGCCTGAACTGTATCCAGATTCATTCCTAGGAATGGAGTTACCAAGGGAGGGGACAGTGAGGACTTGGGGTGGTTGATCACCCATCCAAATGACTCCAGAGTGGACACCACCAGCTGAGTATCCAACTCTGCCTGATGTAGAGACTGGGAGTATGTCATCCAGATAGGGAAGCACGCAGACGCCCTGACATCTGAGCAGAGACATCACGCCAGCCAGCACCTTGGTGAACACCCTGGGAGCTGAAGTGAGGCCGAAGGGCAAGGCCACAAATTGGTAGTGTTGATCCAGCGAACCTGAGGAACCTTTGATGACCTAGGAACACAGGAATATGAAGGTAAGCATCTTTGATGTCCACAGAAGTCATGAAATCCCCTTGGCGCAGGGAACTGATGGCAGAGTGCAGAGTCACCATGCGAAAGCGCCTGCCCCTGACAAATTTGTTGAGAATCTTTAAGTCCAGGATGGGCATGACAGAATCATCCTTTTTGGGTACTGTGAATAGGTTGGAATAAAAGCCCTTGCCTTTTTCTCTTAAGGGGACCTGGCAGATGACCCCCAGCTCCAGGAGGCCTTCAACTGTTTGCACTAGCTCCTGAGCTGACACAGGGTCCTGAGGAATCCGGGATCTGATGAATCTTGGAGGGGGATCGGCAGCAAACTCCAACTTGTAACTGGAGGACACTACCTCCTGAATCCACCGGTCTGAGACATGAAGCCTCCAGACGTGAGCGAAGTGTTGCAGCCATCCCCCCACCCGGATGGGTGAGGGCGCCCCATCATGCCTGAGGGGGGCTTGGGAGAGGATTTTGCTTTGGGACCCCAGGAGGAGCCAGGACGTCCACGTCCTCTGCCTCTACCCCAGAAATCTCCCCGGGCCCCAGGGAAAGAGACCCCTTCCCTGTCTTGCACCACGGTTAGGGCTGGGGTAACCTGCCTCCCTTAGCAAAAACAGACGCAGTCCTTTAAAGGGAAACCCAGTGAGGGCCTTCTTGGCAGCGTTGTCAGCGCAGCCAAACCGAGCGGCGTATAGCCACCACGAGGGCAGAAGTTCTGGCACACATTCTGATGGTGTTATCCAATGCTGATAGGGACAAAATTTACAAAAACATCACAACTGGAGAGTGCATTAAACACCTCACAAGGCAAATCATCAGGGGCACTATGAAGCATATTTCTGATAAGGGTTCTAGTGGCACAGCAGTAATGGCAGAGGCACAGACCGGGCGCAGCACCGTCACGCACATGCAAAGGCGTGGGATGGCAGCTGATCAATACGCCGGTCTTCGGCATCCCGCAGGGTAGTAGAATCAGGGGAATGCATGACAGAGGTGTTAAATAGCCCTAGGATCGGGGCATCCACCTCGGGGGGGGGGGGGGGATGACCAACATTTAACCACCTCAGTAGGAAAGGGATACTTCCTATCCCAACTCTTTGGAACCCCGGGAAGTTTACTGGGGCTCTCCCATCCCTTGAGCACAAGGTTATGGAAATGTGCCTGCTCTGGAAATTCCAAATGTGATCTTGCTGTATGGAAAAGCTCCCCTCTTTGCCTGGGAGCCTCAACAGGGAGAGAGATAGACAGAACCTCAAAAATCTGGGTCAATAATCTGTCAGTGTCATCCGGGGCCCAGGGGTCAGAGCCAGAATCGTCTCTCATCAGATGAGTCTGAATCAGAAAAGAGCTCCCCTTCATCAGACGGGGTATAGCCAGACAGATTCATGAAACCCCTCAGTTCCCATAGGGAAAACAGTAACATTAGGCATCAAGTGCCGCTTCTTAGCAGGGGCCTTACGCGCTAAAGACTTCGCAATAATCTGTTCAACAGTAGCCAGTCTAGAAGACACATCAGGATGAGAATCCCCACTAGTATGCAACTCAACAGGAGATTTAAGCTTGGGGGAGCAGGTGAAGTGAAACGAGGTGCAGCCACAGGCCGGCCAGATTGCAATGCAAGCACCTGCTCAGCACAGGGTACACAGACCCGTGCCTTGTCAGCGTCAGCATGAGGCTGCCCACACGCTACACACAGCCGGTCTTGTCCCAATGGGACCCTGGTAACATTATCCTGGGATGCCTCCATATGGTGATTATAGCGGCGCAATACGCCGATAGGGAATAACGCTATATAGCAACCCTGATAACCCGCTAGGGACGTGGGAGTATAATTTTTACAAGGCCTACAAGTAATATACTAAAAACAGGGCCGGGAGAAGCCAAGCAGGGTTCGTCCCGCCTGAAAGACATAAGCAGTCAAGACCTTAAGTACATCATAACAAAAGTGAAGCAGATAAAGCCGCCCGCGAGGGCACTTACGGACCGCAGTAGGTAGGAGTCCGTCGCGCATAGGCCAACCAAGTCAGAAAAGATGGCGTCGGTATACCTCGAGGGGCGGGCCATTAACAGCGATGACGCGGAAGGCGCCAAAGACGCCCCCGCCCCAAAGAGTGCGAAGCCAGAAGGCCAACAGCCAATGATTGCGCACCAGCGCCCGAGGTAATACCGCCATCAAGCGCGGAACCAAGTCAGCGCGCGGCGGCGGCAAATTTAAAGGCAAGTCAGTGCGGCGGCTGACATAAGAAAGTTGAAAGCACAGACTTCAGAACCTACATATCTATACACATACACACACCCCCCCCTGTTTTCCCCCGAAGACTATAAGGAGGATGAGGGAGGACAGCGGCCACTTAAATAGGGCCCACCGACAGACAGGGGCAATAGTGCGGGAGGGGCATCCCATAGAGGCTCACCATAAGCCTGAACCGCCTACCCTTTGGTGGGGGATTGCGGTGGAACAGCGCTCCTAAGCACCTGACAGCGGTGCTGCCTGCCTTCACCCGACCAGCGCAGCCAAGGCTGGGAGGCATATTACTAGTGGAACGGGTGGGAATAGTCCTACAGGGCCGCAGGTTAATAACCCCGCTCACCTGCGAGTAGAGAGCCAATTTCTCGTCCTTCGCAGCCAGACTGCAGAGAAATTCTGGGGAATTTGAGGGAGGTCCCCGGGTATTTGAGGGGCCAGGAGGAGCCTATTTTTGATGTCTCTGCAGTCCAGCGCCATCTGGTGGAGTATATCCCAACTGTAAGTATTAGATTTGGAGCAGGACGTACTGTATACTAAGAATAATAGTTTTTTAATTTAAAAATATACAAATGAGGCACCGATGTTATTGGAAGGAATTCAATGCCATGATTCAATACGTTTAAAAAAAAATCTCATGGTAGTAAAAATTCACTTTATGAGAAAAAAGCCTGAGAATGTATCTGTTGCTTAATCACCAGCTAGGAAAACAATGATAGTCAAGGCTACTTTTTTTTACACCTAAGAAAAGTAGAAAACTCCTTTTTACATGTAGTAAAAGGTGCCATTGACTTTCATGGACTTCCAATTTGGTGATTTAGTAACACTGACATTCTCATGCTCTTTTCTCAATTGATTTTTTACTACACAAGACTCTCATTGAATTAAGTCCAATATGGTTTTCTTGAAAAAAAAAAAAAATGTTTTTTTTGTTACCCAAAAATATTATTCAAGCACTGAAAAAATACCATTTTCTAAAAACCAGGGAGTGACCTTCAAGATATAGGATGGCTAGTGCACTGCCCTTAAAGCAGGCGCCCTGTTCAACCTAAGGAACTCAGTAACAATAAACACATAAGCAAGACAGGTGGTTGTTCTACAGGGCTAACACTTAAAAATCACCAATCATTTTTACCTGTTGTTTTATCTGTTGTGCCCCGCCTCTTCATAACAACACTATCTCATGCTTAGCATATGCAACCTCTGCAGGAACCGCTGCAAACATCGATGAACCCGCGGGTTAGCTAAGAAGGATCACGCCGAGGCACTCAGATTGAGCAGTCATCTTAACCCTTGCATATACTCCTCCTCGCTCTTTTACTAAACAGCATGTATTCTAGTATCACAGTTTGTAGACATTGTGATCTTCTTATTTCATATAAAGTATAGAAAATATAGACCGAGGTGAGTTGTTTGGGCAAATAACAGTCCTTTTAGGTTATTCCTTTTGCAATCACTTCAGCGCATACATTCCATATACCACAGCCAATCAACATACTCAAAACTTTATGCAAAGAATTAATAAGAAATGAATCCAAATAGATGGATAGGTAAACCTACCCAACCTTAAACAGTATATACATATACGTATATGTTGGCCGTATGGGGAAAAATACAAAAATCACATATTTAGAGACTACATATACACTCAAAAATAGAGTGTGTGTAAATTCCCCAAAACCCCAGACCCCAACCATAAATTTAGAAACACAGATGAGGAAATAAATTAAAAGGAAATGGATTAAAGGAACAAAGGCAGGAAGAAAAAAGAGAGGTAAGTGAGTCAAACAAAGTGTGGCAATCCAAATGCTACACACTTGTGAAAAAGTACCCACAGGGCATTTAGATATCACAAGAATGACTTCAGACCCATATCAGTATTGAGTCCACGTGGTATCATTGTGCCCAATTCAAAGATCAAACGTGCTTCATGCTGATGGAGCCTGGTATCTCTAAACCCTCTCCTACCTTCCGTTTCCTAACATGTTCCCCTATTCGGATCTGCAGTTCTCTTATGGTTTTCCCTACATATTTCTTATTGCACGGGCAACTAAGCAAATAGACTACATATTTAGAGGAGCAATTAATAAACCTCTTTATTAATTGAGGGCCTTTACTTTTTGGGCCTGTATAAGACAAAGTTTTTTCCATATATGGACACACATGGCAATGCCCACATTTATAAGAGCCCTTTAACACCTTAATGTCTTCTTCTGTGCACCAAAAGGTCCCAAATATTAGCAGCCCGTCTTGCTGTTACAAGGGGTCTCGGTCCTACATGTTTTGCTATTACAGGATCCAATAAAAGGACATGCCAATGGGACCCTAAGATATTACGGAATTTTTCCCAGTGAACATTATATTGGGTAATGAGGCGGACATGCTGCCCACCCGCCAACCTTCTAGAACCTGTACCATTCAACAAACCATCACGCGATGTCTCCAAAGCCTTGTGGAAACAGGTCCGCAAAAGCCGATGGGGATATCCTCTATCCCTAAATCGGCGAGTGAGGGCCCTGGCCTCCCGCACGTAATCCTCCACGGAACTACAGTTTCTACGAATACGTAGGAACTGTCCTAGAGGAATCCCACGTCTCAGGGGGCCAGGGTGATGGCTGGCGAAGTGCAAGAGGGTGTTCCCTGCTGTGGGTTTTCGGAAGGTGGTGGTGTCCAACCTACCCGCCTCATTGGTAATCCGGAGATCCAAAAATTCAATGGTAGTGGAACTAAACTTAAAGGTCAGTCTAATATTCCTTTGATTGTGATTCAGTGAGGAAATAAACCCCTCTAACTGTTGTACTGTACCAGTATAAAAATACAATTCTGTGAAATACTCACCTGTAGAATTGGTATTATATGTATACAGTACGTCCTGCTCCAGATATAATACTTACACTTGGGTTATCCTCCGCCAGAGGACGCTGTGCACTGCAGACATGCAAAAACAGGCTCCTCCCGGCCCTTCATATACCCAGGGACCTCCCACAAATCCCCAGCATTGAAAAGCAGTGAACCAGAAGCCGGGAGAAACCAACCACCAAAACAACTGGTAATAATAACAACAACAACAACAATCACCATACAGGGGATCCAGAATAATGCAAAAAACCAGGGTGGGGTGGAGCAGGACGTACAGTATACGTATAATACCAATTCTACAGGTGAGTATTTCACAGAATTGTATTATTATAAGTATACATTACGTCCTGCTCCAGATATAATACTTACACTTGGGACATCCAATAGCAGTGTCCATAAAAGTAGGGTGGGATCCCCAACAAAAAGGCACAGCAGGCAGTAGAGACACTGTCACCTGCAACCTTGCCACCGAAAGCGTCAGGAGCAAAGACTCCAGCGTCAAATCATAAGAACCCTTGAAAGGGTATGAACCAAAAACCAAGGTAGCTGTTTAGCAAACTTGTACAACAAACCTGGTGGCAAAAGGCCAAAGGATACCTACCCACCAGTAGAATCAGAATAAGGTGAGAGAAGCTCAGCACCTCAAGGAATAGGCCTGAGTAACAGCCTGACAAGATCAAACGCTAACAATTATTCCAGGAAGAAGCCAATCTTCCCTAGGACCAGAAGGGCAAAACATCCAAGTAAAGGCTAGGCCAAGGACCGCGTAACCTCTGGACGGAGACGGAGCCCACCTTATCCTGGTGCATAACAAAGAACGAGGGCTAGCGAAACAGAGCCACCCACTCAGACACACGTCTGACTGAGACAGCAGACCCAAGGGACAACGAAGAAGGTAAAAGACAGCCAGACAGCCTCCTGAATCGGTCCAAAAGGAACGTCCCACAAGGCCAATGGAATAAAAAATTCAAATCCCAACAGGGACAGTAGAATTAAGTGGGGCACGCAGTGAGCAACCCCCTAAAGAAAGCTTCGCCGAGGGAAATAAGCAAAAGACTTCTGCCAGAAGGCGGACAGGGTAGAACCTGACCCTTCAGAGTACCGAGTTGGGGAGCCAACTCCCAGCCATGCTGTAATAAACTCTAGAGCCCTGGTGACAGAGAATGCCCAACAGGGAAGAGACCTAGACTAACACCAATCCATATGGGTAAGCCATACCTCATAAGAATGGAAGAAGAAGAAGAGCGCCGCTCTTAGACTTCCATTAGCCACGAACACAGAGGAGAGAATCCCGTCTACATAAGGACGGAAGAACCAGCAGTCAGGATGGCTAGGCCAGAGACTGTGGAATTGGAGTGACGTAACGGAGGCCCTGAGCGAAACAGGGTGACACCCCTAACAGAAGGTACAGAACTACTACCCTAAGGTATCATGTCTTCGAATCCACACTCCACTAGGCCACCCAGGGGCCACCAGTATCAATGGTCCCCCTACCAGAGTGAAACCCGCCTAGCAGGGGGAAGGGAGACAAGACACACAGGCCAGAATGTCCCGTCATAAAAATACTAAATCCTCATGACCACAGCCATAGGAGCCAGGGACAGGGAGACGAGTGCAAGAGCTTGAAAAAGTGACGGTGCACAAAACAATCCATACTGGTTGAACTCATAGTGATCCAAGAATTAGCACATCCTATCACAGAGTAAGCTCCACAGGAGCGAATACCAATGATAAGCAGGCAACATTATCCTCCACCCAGAACAGGAACATATACCTTCCTGGGGAACCCTCCTGCACTAGGTCCCACACAGATGATTAAGGTAGGCCACAGTTGAAAAACGGACCGAGCACCGCCAAACAGGCAGACCTGGCAGAGTAGAAGACAGGCGAGATAGCGTCAGCCTGAAAACTCACTGTTTCAATACTAAGAGGTACAAGGACCTCCTAAAAAGGCCCCACCTTCCCCACACCCACATGGGGTTACAGAAGAAAAACCTCCCCATCACCTGATAGGTTGGCATCCACGGTGATCGTCTGTGGAAGGGGCAAGAAAGGAACTGTCCCCAGACAGGTTCCTAGAGTAAATCCACTCAAAGAGGAACTCCTAACCAAGGGGAAGGGCACACATGATCCCGCTCCAGGGATGCTGGGTCCCAGTCCAGTATTAAGAATAGAAGTTGCAGAAAAAAAACCCTGGTAGAGGAATATAAGGAACTTCAACTAAGCAAGTCACCAAACGGGCCCACCAGCTGCATTCCTGCCTGGTGAAGGGACTGGAACAGCAAGTAGGGACTGAACCCACGAAACCAGATTGTCCACCTTATTGTAGAGGGAGGAAGATTCTTGCCTGAACCGAGACTAGATTCATCCCTACCAATCCAGAGGACAAGGAGAACAATAGGTGAAGAAACACCCATCCAAATGATTCCCAAGGGACGCCACCAGCCGAGTAGCTAACTCGACCTGACATAGAGATTGGTCTCATCAGAGACATAGCTTCCATTAGTACCCTGGTGAACACTGTGGGGGGAGACAACAAGGCCATGGGTTAGCGGTGTTGGACATCCAACACAAACCAGAAGAGCCTAGGTGTCTAGCAGACACCGGGAAGTGAGCATAAGCATCCTTGATCTCCCCAGAAGGCAAGGACCCACTAGGCGCAAGGCTAGTGGCCCATCCCAGATTTTTCATGCAGAAACTGCCTGAATAGTAGAACTGCCAACAACCTGTGCAATCAGAAGGGTAGACAGACTCATCCTTTTGGTAGAATGTGAAGGGGTTGGTGTAGCGGCACCTGCCTCTGCCTGATAAGGGCAAACTGCAAGTGACCTCCAACCCCGCAGACCGTGTATGGCCTGCACCAGCACCCGGACAGAGGCAGGGACCAGGAGTACCCTGACAATCATGGGGGACGCCGCGCAGCAAACTTTATCCTGTATCCGGAGGAAACTACCTCCTGTATCCACCAGAAAGAGGCAAAATGCCTCCTGATAGGAGCAAGGTGCTGCAGTCATCCCCTCGCCCAGGCGAGGGCGCCCCATCATGCTTGAGGGGATTTGGTGGAAGATTTAGGTTTAACCCCGCCGGAGGGCCCAGAGCATTGTCTGTTGCTCGTGGGGCAGGGGTCTGTACTAAGACTCCGGGAGGACACCCCCGGTTCTTGTTTAACGCTATGGTATGGAGGGTGAGGGGTGTCCCTGTCCTGAGGGGGCTGCGACGGGCGCCTGCGCCGGGGTGACTTGCCCTTCTTTCCAAACAGGTCCAGACGGGCCCCAAAGAGGCGATGCCCTTTAAAGGGGAACCTGGTAAGAGTCCTTTTAGCAGCATAGTCAGCACCCCACTCTCGCAGTCAGACCAAGCGACGCATAGCCACCACAAGGGCGGAAGTTCTCGCACACATTCTAATGGTGTCATCCATAGCTAAAAGGACAGGGTGGATAAAAATCAACGGTTTTTTTTTAAAAATCAAAAAAATCTGATTTTTTTGATTTAAATCGGATTTTTTTTCAATAAACTGCTTTTTGAGGAAAATATTTTACCATCCAAAGGTTCTTCCATCATGAGATAAAGCTGAGTTGTTTAACTCAGTAGAATAAAGGCTGTATATGTGTAACATTCACAATGCCATGCTCTTCCAGAGGTTTCTGTAGGATTAGTGGGCAGTTTCTCTCCTATATTATCACAGACGCTCGCTTTACTTACGCAGTTCTCAAAACTGAATTTGACTCCGCAGAGGTCCCAGCCTCTTCTTCACAGCAAAAATGTTACAACATGAACAGAGTTGAGAAAAAGACCTTAATCCTATTGTTCTACAAACCTATGACTAGTGAGCTACAGAGGACAGCAGGGACAGTAGTATTTAAGTTTTTCATGTGTCGGCTGGGCTGACAGTCTAAGTTTCTTAAAATATATATATATATATATAGATTTTGTTTAGCCAAATTAGTTAACAAAACATGGATGTTTGTTTAAGCAAATAACTTATGCTGTAATGTTGTTATTGTTTCAGTTGAATAAATCTATTTAAATTGTTATTAAGGTCAGGATTATTTTTCTCCTTCCTAAGTACAACAGAACAGTGGTGTCCAAATATGAATGATTAACCCATTAAACTGGGGAGAAAAAAGTAATATAAAAAGTGATTCTAAAAACCTTCATCTAATTGCATGTTAAAATAGCAAGAACTAGTTTAGGTAGAAACTTTGATTTAAATCAAGCCTTACTGACTAGTGATTTAAATCGTGATTTAAATCATGATTTAAATCAGTTAGATTTAAATCAAATCCACCCAGTAAAAGGATAAGTCTTACAAATACATCACAACTGGAGAGTGCATTAAACACCTCCCAGGAGAGATCGTTAACATGATGCTCAAGCATCTGTCCGATGAGGGTTATGGCGGCCACTGCAGTGATGGCCGTGGCACAGACCGGGCGCAGCGCCGTTCCTGCCGTCAGCACTCCAGAGAAATCTGGGGATTTGTGGGAGGTCCCTGGGTATATGAAGGGCCGGGAGGAGCCTGTTTTTGCATGTCTGCAGTGCACAGCGCCCTCTGGTGGATGATAACCCAAGTGTAAGTATTATATCTGGAGCAGGACGTACTGTATACTTAAAATAAAGCAGTAAGGGGACCAGGAAGAGCCAATAAAATCTATGAGAAAAAAGTTTCACCACATAGAGGATCCAAGATATACTTATAATACCCATTTTACAGGTGAGTAATCACAAAATGGTATTATTCCAAGTATGTCTCACACCCTGCTTCGGAGGTATTAATTACACGTGGGACATCCAATAGCAGTGTCCAAAAAGGGTGGGGATCCCAACAGGCAATAGTGCACAAATTAAACCACTGCAGCTTGCAGAACTTTACGGCCAAAAACAGCATCCGCTGAAGCCCGCACATCAACCTTATAAAACTTGGAAAAAGTATGAACAGAAGACCAAGTAGCAGCCTTACAACTTGTTCAACAGAGGCTTGGTGCTGAAACGCCCAGGAAGCCCCAACAGCACGAGTAGAATGAGCAGTGATCTGGAAAGGGGGGATCCCTCCCCTTATCAGAATAGACCCTAACGGCCTGAAAAATCCATTTACTAATGGGAGACTTGACAGACGCCAAACCCTTCTTGGGTCCAGAGGACACCACAAAAAAGGGGTGCGTCTTCCGGAATGGTGAAGTAGCCCCAGATAGTACTTTAAACATCTAACGACGTCCAGAGAGTGCAAAGCCCTCTCCTTGTCATTGATAGGTTTAGGACACAATGAAGGAAGCACAAAGTCCTGATGGAGGTGAAAGGCAGAGACAACCTTTGGCAGGAAGTCTGGTTTAAAGCAGAAAACCACCTTGTCCTGATGTCTCTCAAAGTAGGGGGCCTGAAAGGACAGAGCCGCCCACTCCGAAACACGTCAAACAGAGCCACCAAAAAGGCAACTTTTAAGGTGAAAATGGATAGAGCAGAATCCTGGTTCAAAAGGAGGACCCTGAAGGGCAGACAACACCAAATTCAAATCCCAAACAGGGAACATGGGTTTGCGAGGAGGGCGCACATGAGTGACCCCCTGAAAAAAAAAAAAAAAAGAAGATCTTAACCAAAGGATGAAGAGCGAAAACCTCCAGAACGGACACATGCCCCTTAAGAGTGCTAAGCTGAAAACCCATGTCCAGACCATGCTGAAGAAACTCCAAAATCCGAGGAATGGAAAACACCCGACAAGGAAAGGACCTAGCCTCACATCAATCAATGTAGGTCCGCCAGATGCTGTAGTAGATATTAGAGGAAGATTTCTTCCTAGCCCTGACAAGAGTCTGGACAACGGCTTCAGACAAACCCTTTTCCTTTAAGATGAAGGTTACAGTAGCCACGCCGACAAAGCCAGCGTTTGTAAATTGGGGTAACAAAGCAGACCCTGTGCGATCAGATCCGGAACCAGAGGCAGCCTGAATTATCGACCGCCAGCCGGACGATGTCTGCAAACCACACCTGTCTTGGCCACCAGGATTGCTGGCACACCCTCTTGAGCCAACTTGCCTACCACCTTGCACACCAAGGGAAAGGGAGGAAACAGATACAGGAGACCGAGCTCCTGCCAGGACAGAGACATGGCATCCACCGCCAGAACCAGAGGGTCCTGGGACAGAGACACAAATGCCGGAAGCTTGTGATTGTGACGAGAGGCAAACAGATCCACCTCCGGACTCCCCCACCTGCGACAGAGGGATAGAAATACCTTGTAGCTGAGGGACCATTGCCCCCGGCGAGAGGTCCCTCTGCTCAGAGAGTCCGCTTCCAGGTTCTCCACCCCTGGAATGTAGACTGCCAAGATGCATGGAACATTGCTCTCGTCCCAAGCAAGAATCATAGACACCTCCCGGAGGGCACTCCGGCTGCGAGTCCCTCCTTGGTGGTTAATGTAAGCGACTGCTGTCCGAATGTCGGAGCGAACCTGAACTGGTAAGCCCTGAAGGTGATATGTCAGGTGCGACAGCACCAACCGAACCGCCCTCAGCTCCAGAATGTTGATGGGGATATGGGCCTCTTGAGGACCCCACAGCCCCTGGAACTGACGTTCCCTCCAGAAGCCTCCCCAGCCTGACAGACTGGCATCCGTGTTGACCGTCTCCCAACAGGGCGCAAGAAAGGACCTGCCCCCCCCAGGAGATTCCTCTGGTCCATCCACCACTGTAAGGACCGCCGGACAAGAGGGGACAGAGCACAAGTCTGATCCAGAGACAGAGGACATTTGTCCCAAACCGAGTTGAAGGGGTCTCATGTGAAACTGAGCAAATGGCACTGCCACGAAGCAAGCCACCATCAAACCTACCAGCCTCATGCATTGCCTGATGGACGGACGAGGGCTGGACAGAAGAAAACGAATAAGAGCCTGAAGAACATCCACCTTCGGCTGGGGTAGGAACACCCTGGTCTGAATTGTATCCAGAGTCATGCCCAGGAACGAAGCCACCCTTGATGGTGATAGAGAGGACTTGGGGTAATTGATTACCCACCCGGACCTTTCCAGCGTCGTCACCACCGCTCTGGTGTCCAGCTCCGTCTGGTGGAGAGAGGATGACGTAATGAGAAGGTCGTCCAGGTAATGCAAGATACGAATGCCCCGGACTTGGTGAACACCCTGGGCGCCGAAGTCAGCCCGAAGGGAAGAGCCACAAACTGGAAGTGCTGGTTGTCTACCACGAACCTGAGGAACCTTTGGTGCCCCGGGAAGACCGGCACATGAGGGTAAGCGTCCTTGATGTCTATTGAGGTCATAAAGACCCCCGGACGAAGGGAGTAGACCGCAGAGTCTCCATGCGAAATTTCTTGGTTCTGAGGAACCGGTTGAGAAACTTTAAATCCAAAATGTGCCTTATGGATCCATCCTTTTTGGGCACCGTAAAGAGGTTGGAGTAGTAACCCTGACCTCTCCCTATGGGGGGAACCATAGAAACGACCCCCATATCCCGAAGGTTTTGCACCGCCAGGAAAAGTCCCTGTGTGGTCCGAGGGTCCGCAGGAACCCGAGACCTGAGGAATCTGGGAGGAGGCCGGTATGCGAACTCCAGCTTGTACCCAGAGGAGACCACCTCCGGGATCCAGTTGTCTGTGACCTCCAGAGTCCAGACCTGGGCAAAGAGCTGCAGCTGTCCCCCCACCCGTGAGGGTGAAGGCACCCCCTCATTGCTGACTGGGCTTGGCAGCGGCTTTGGGTTTGGCACCCCAGGAAGTCCCGGGTCGGGCGCATCCTCTGCCCCTACCACAGGAATCGCCTCTGAACGCAGGGAAGAAAATTCCCCTGCTCATCCGAGAACCATGAAAGGAGGGATTGAATGAGCCTGAACCCCGAAAGGGCCGGCGCTGCTTATTGCGCTGAGGTAACTCACCTTCTTTTGCCACCGAGTCTAATTTATCACCAAACAGGCGCAGACCCACGAAGGGTAGCCCTGTGAGCGCCTCCTTTGCAGCGATATTGACCGCCCATTGGTGCAACCAGACCGATGGGCGTATAGCAACAAGCAATGCCGAGGTCCTGCTACACATACGGATAGTATCATCCAAGGCTGATAAGACAATGCAATGAACATCTCACAATGCGTCAATGCTGTAAATTCCTCACTGGAAGGATTCAGTTGGGAACCATCCAACAGGCCCTTGATTAACGCTCTAGTAGCCACGGCTGTGAGAGCAGAGGCACAAACCGGGCGCAAGGCCGAGCCCACACAGGCAAAGGCATGCGAAGCCATTTGGTCGAGACGTCAGTCCTCACTATCCTTCAAGGTAGTGGAATCTGGGAAATGCACAACCGACGTACTGGACAATCCCAGTACTGGAGCGTCGACCTCTGGGGGTGTCGACCAACGCTTAACAACATCAACAGGGAAGGGATACTTCCTATCCCATCCCTGAGGGATACCATGGAGCCGGCTAGGCTAATCCCATTCTTTAAGGATCAGATTGTTAACGTGTTTCTGATCCGGGAACTCCAACTCCCAAAAATTCCCCCCCGTTGCGGAGGGGCCCCCACAGAAGGGGAAATAGCAAGCACCTCAAAAATACGGGTCAGGAGTCTGGGGGTATCCACGGTATCCCCGCGCTCTGTACCGGCATCAGCATCCAGGTACTGCTGATCGTCAGAGCCTTCAGATTCTGAAAACAATTCCCCTTCCTCAAGCGGGGAATAATAAGACCAAACAAAAGAGTCATAATCGTCATAATCGAAGGCCGGCGCAGCGGGCGCCAAATGCCGTCTCTTAGCTGGGGCCTTCCTGACCGCAGAGCTAGCAATCATCTTCTCAATGTTGGCCCGTCCAGCACAGACATCGGATTGCGACTCCCCGCTAATGACAACGTCACTTGGGGTCAAATGACCAATGGGAATTACGCTAAAAGCTACCCGGTATGCCCCTTAGCGTCCGTTAGTGGGAGGATTTGGCAATGACAAAGGGAACCCCAATTTGAAACAAGGGACCTAAAGGACCGGGAGAACCCCCTTTTTTATTAAGGTACGGTAGTCCCACCTGGAAGACACAATAAGGGCCCCATAAATATATAATATGTACACAGAAACACATTTTAACCACAACATATGCAGCATATATAAATATTTACACACACGGTGATGAGGAAGACCATTAAGGTTAAGTGCAGGAAATAAGCCGATAACCCCAGGTCCTCAGGCGCTGTGCCAACAGAGCAAACTAATCAGATAACAAAGATCAAAGCCCCGAAGGGCACTCACAGAAGGTGTTGGGACAACCCTAGAATAGGAGCATCGACCTCGGGGGGCGATGACCAGCACTTAACCAAGTCAGCCGGGAAGGTATACTTCCTATCCACACTCTTAGGGATCCCAGGAAGTCTGCTGGGGTGTTCCCATTCTTTAAGCACGAGGCTATTGAAATGGGTTTGCTCGGGAAATTCCAGACGAGCCTTAGCAGTATGAAAAAGCTCACCCCTTTGCCTGGGAGCCGCAACAGGGGGAGAGATGGACAAAACTTCAAATATCTGAACCAGCAGTCAATATCATCCGAGGTCCAGTGCTCGGAACCAGACTCGTCGTGACCCCTTGACTCCTCGTCATATGACCCTGAGTCAGAGAACAGCTCCGCTTCGTCCGAGGGGGTATGGCCGTAAGGATGCAACAACTCATCAGATTCCATAGGGAAAAGAGCAGAGTCAGGGGTTAAATGCCGCCTCTTAGCGGTGGCCTTACGCGCTAATGAGCTAGCAAGCAATCTTTCAACACTGGCCAGTCTAGTAGCCACATCAGGATGAGAATCCCCGCTTGTATTGGGGGTTAGACTCAGGCTTGGGTGAGTAAGTGAAGTGAGGCGAGGTGCAGGCCCAGCCACTGAAGAGGCGGGAAGAACCGATAACGCCTGCTGTGCACAAGGAACATAGACCTGTGCATTGTCACCGCTGCTAGGTAAGACCCCACAAGCTACACACAGCCGGGCTTGTCCCGAAGGAACCCCGTTCCCAATATCCTGGGATGCCTCCATATGGTGATTTAATCGGCACAATAGGCCAGTAGGGATTGACGCTGTAAGCTACCCTGGATGCCGCAATAACCCGCGGGGAAGTGGGAGTAAATTTAATAGTCTCAGCCGGGAGATACAGCGGGCCGGGAGAAGCCACCGGAATCCACGGTCTGAAAGACATAAGGGGAACAAGAATGTCAGAGCCATGCGCAAGGGAGTAATAAAGGTAATATAAAGTCGCCTGCGAGGGCACTTACAGACAGAGGGGGGAGGACGGTCTTCACCACGCGCGCGCAAGCAAAAATGGCGCCAAGCGAACCTCGAAGGGCGGGCCAGAGCTGACCGTGACGTGGAGCGCGCCAAACCGTGACGAGGAGCGCGCCAAATCAGGGCCACCCCCCCCCCGAAGAGCGCGAAGCTCCAAAAACGCGTAGCCAATAGAGAAAACAGGGCAGTGACGCCTGAAGGAATTGATCGAGTGGATTACCGCAGCAGAGCCACTACAGGCTAAGAAAAGACGCAGCAGCATCAGCAAAGCCACCACCGCCCGTGCAGTACAACCATATAGGAAGGGCGCGGCGGCGACCAATACAAGTAAAAAGTACACAGCGCGGCTCTGACACCCATTCCCAGTCAAACGCGATACTAAGGCCATAAGCGTGTAATAGGGTACACTGAGGCCGCCATACTCACAAACCCCCCCCCTTCTTTCCCCCCCGAGCTAGGGGGGGAACGAGGGAGGATGGCGACCCTTTACACAGGGTCCACCACTACACGGGGCGTGGGGCAATGATGCGGGAGGGGCATCCCCTAAAGGCTCACCATCAGCCTAAACCGCCTACCCTTTGGGGGGGAACTGCGGTGGAGCATGGCTCCGTTAAGCACGCATGGTGCTGCCTACCTTCACCCGACCAGCGCAGCCCAGGCTGGGAGGCACATCACAAATAGGACGGGTGGGAGTAGTCCAACAGGGCCGCAGGCTGTAATAGCCCCGCTCACCTGCGAGAGAGTGATACTTCATGTCTTCGCAGTCAGCACTGCAGAGAAATCTGGGAATTTGTGGGAGGTCCCTGGGTATATGAAGGGCCGGGAGGAGCCTGTTTTTTTGCATGTCTGCAGTGCACAGCGCCATCTGGCGGAGGATAACCCAAGTGTAAGTATTATATCTGGAGCAGGACGTACTGTATACTTAGAATAATAAAGCACCATCATACACAACACACACTCACACACGCGCGCTAGTAAGCAATTAAGGGGGGCGCGCGAGTAATGGAGGGGAAGCCGGAAACTACATACTAAGTAGTGATGGCATAGATACGGACAGGGCATCCCACGTCAGGATCACTAACCTGACGACCGCTTACCCCTTGGTGGGGGCCTTGCGGTGGAGCATGGCTCCTGTATAAACATCTCTAAGGTGTGACCTACCTTCACCCGGACTCTACAGCCAAGGCTGGGAGGCATGGGGAAATTAAGAAAATAGTCCGGGTGGCAATAGGAAAAAAACAAAGCGGCCGGGTGTACACCCGGCTTACCTGCAAGGGAAAGAGACAGCCATCTTCTTGACTTGCTTCGCCGTCTGCAGAGACTAAACTGGGGAATGTGTGGGAGGTCCCAGGTATTTATGGACTGGGAGGGGCTTCTTCTTTTCTAGTCATCTCTGCAGAAGTTCGCCCCTACTGGCTATAACCCACGTGTAATTAATATTTCCAAAGCAGGGTGTGAGACATACTTGGAATATACAATTCTGTGATTACTCACCTGTAGAATTGTTTTTATGGTAATCCAGCACAGGTTGCTTCATCTGTAATTCTCACATTACACATTTCAACTTGAGGACTTGTGGCTCCTCCTGGCCCATAAAAGGACAGGAATTACCCAGAAGACCCAGTGTTTGAAAAGCAGTGATGCAAGAAGCCGGGAGGCAAAGACCATGTTAAGAAAAACACAGCCCACTAAAAAAGAACTGTCAACAAAATTCACCAGAATTGTATTTTTCTGGTATCCAGCACGGGTTGCTTCATCTGTAATTCTTCACATTTGGGACATCCAAAAGCAGTGTCCAGGAAGAAGGGTGGGATCCCCAGTGAGCAACAGCAGGCAGTTCAAGTCACTACCGCCTGAAGCACCTTGCGGCCAAAAACAGCATCAGCCAAGGCCCTAACATCAACCTTGTAAAACTTAGAAAAGGTATGAACGGAAGACCAAGTAGTGGCCTTACAAACTTGTTCAACTGAAGCCTGGTGCTGAAAAGCCCAAGAGGCACCAATAGCCCTAGTGGAGTGAGCAGTAACACGAAAAGGGGGGTCCTTCCCCTTGGCAGAGTATGCTTGCACCACCGCCTGTCTGATCCACTTGCTGATAGTGGATTTGGCTGGAGGCAAGCCCTTCCTAGGCCCAGCAGGGAGGACAAACAGAGAATCTGACTTCCGAAAAGACTCAGTGGCGATCAAATAATATTTGAGCGCCCTGACCACATCCAGGGAATGAAGAGTCTGTTCCTTAGAATTAGAAGGGGCAGGACACAAAGAAGGCAAAACAATGTCCTCATTGAGATGAAAAGCAGATACAACCTTGGGCAAGAATTTCGGCTTAAGACGGAACACCACCTTATCCTGATGCCGCTCAAATTAAGGAGGCTTCATAGAAAGCGCCGCCAGTTCTGAGACGCGACGCACCGAGGTGATAGCGACCAAGAAGGCCACCTTAAAGTGGACCAACACCCACCGGTGATCGGCCCGGGAATCTATAAGATTCCCGAGCCGATCACCTCCCTCCCCGCGGGACATCCGAGATCGGGATGTCCCGCGGGGTGAAACCCCCCCAAACTCCTTACCTTAGTTTCGGCGGCGGCTGGCGCCGCCTCCCTCGCGCCCCTCTAGACATGCGCGCGCCCGCACCGGCCGTCTGTGAATGGCCGGCGCGGGCACGCGCGCGTCAAGAGGGACGCGCGGGAGGCGGAGGAGCCGCTTGTCCGCGGCTTGTCCGTCGGCGCGGGGAGAGGTGAGTTCGGGGGGGTTTCACACAGCGGGGCACCCCGATCGGGGGTGCCCCACCGAAGTGGACCAAGACCCAGGATAGTCAAAATCCTGGGTGTTGGTCCACTTTAAGAGTCAGAATGGATAGAGAGGCATTGCACAAAGGTTCAAATGGTGGACCCTGGAGAGCAGAAAGCACCAAATTCAAATTCCACACCGGTAGCAGGGGCTTACGTGGTGGATGTACATGAGTAACTCCTTGGAAAAAAGTCTTGACCAGCCTATGATTGGCGAAGGATCTTTGGAAAAAATTGCCAAGGCCGAAACCTGTACTCAGGGTACTCAGTTGTAGACCCGACTCCAGACCATGTTGAAGAAACTCCAAAACCCTGGAAATGGAGAAAGTGCGACACGGAAAAGACTTAGACTCACTCCAAACAATGTAAGCATGCCAAACCCTGTAGTAGATCATAGAAGAGGATTTCTTCCAAGCCTGAATCATAGTACTGACGACCAAAGCCGGCAATCCCTTATCCATCAGGATGGAGGTTTCAGCAGCCAAGCCGTCAAAGCCAGCATTTGTAAATTGGGATGGCGCAGCTGTCTCTGCGTGAGGAGCCCTGGATCTTCGGGCATGACGAAGTGATCCACCGCCATCTGGACGACGTCCGTGAGCCACACTCTCCTCGACCAGCGGGGGGCCACCAGAATGGTTGGTACCCCCTCCTGGGCTATCTTGCGTAGCACACAACCCAACACAGGGAAGGGAGGAAATGCCTAGAGGGGTCGAAACTCCGTCCAAGGAATTGCTAGCGCGTCCGTGGCGACGGCCAGAGGATCTCTTGACAGAGAGACGAATCTTGGAAGCTTGTGACGGGACGCAAACAGGTCCACGTCCGGGTGACCCCAGCGGCGACACAGGACATAAAAGATCTTGTTGTCGAGAGACCATTCCCCTAGGTTCCCCTGCTCAGGGAGTCCGCCTCCTGGTTCTCCACCCCTGGGATGTAAGCCACTGAGATGCAGGGAACATTCTCCTCTGCCCAAGACAATATCAGGGACACCTCCTTGAGGGCTAACTGGAACAGAACCAACCTGATCGCTCTCAGCTCCAGGAGATTGATGAGCGTGTGGGCCTCCTGAGGGCCCCACTGGCCCTGGAACTTCAGCGATTGCCAAAACCCTCCCCAACCGGTCAGACTGGCGTCCGTGGTGGCAATCTCCCAGCACGGAGGCAGAAAGGACCTGCCCGCTAGAAGATTCCTCGAGTCCAACCACCACGAGAGGGACTGTCTGGCCAGAGGGAACAGAGCGAATTCCTGCTCCAGGGATTCCTGTTTCCGATCCCAAATGGTAAAGAGGTTCAACTGAAGAGGTCTCATGTGGAACTGGGCGAAGGGTACAGCCTCGAAGCAAGAAACCATGAGTCCCACCAACTGCATCCCCAGACAGATGGAGGGATGAGGACACGACAGCAGGGCTCGCGCCTGCATCTGAAGGCCCTCCACCTTCTGCTGAGGAAGAAACACCTTGACCTGAGAAGTATCCAGCATCATGCCCAGGAAGGACCTCACCAATGACGGCGTGAGTGAAGACTTGGGATAATTGATCACCCAACCGAAGGACTCGAGGGTGAACACAACCACCTGAGTATCCCTCTCGGCCTGATGAAAAGATTGAGCAGCAATCAACAGGTCGTCCAGGTAAGGAAGAATGCGAATGCCCTGGCTCCTCAGGAGGGCCATGACACCCGCCAGCACCTTAGTGAACACCCAAAGGGCCGAACGGCAAGGCCACAAACTGGTAGTGCTGATCCCCCAGAGCGAACCTCAGGAACTTCTGATGTCCTAGGAAGATAGGAACGTGCAGATAGGCATCATTGATGTCCACAGTGGTCATATAGTCGTCTGGCCGAAGAGAGTTCACCACCGACTGTAAGGTCTCCATGCGGAAATGTTTGAACCTGACAAATCTGTTGAGACCATTTAAGTCCAGGATGGGTTTCAGGGAACCGTCCTTCTTGGGCACCGTGAACAGATTGGAGTAGAACCCCCGACCTCGTTCTTGAAGAGGCACAGGACAAACCACTCCGCCGTCACAGGATTTTGGGAGATCCGGGACCGAAGGAATCTTGGGGGCGGCCAAGCTGCCAGCTCTATCTTCTCCAGACGTGAGCAAAGAGCCAAAGCCGTCCCCCCACCTGGATGGGTGAGGGCGCCTCCTCATGCCTGAGGGGCCTTGGTGGGGGGCTTGGGCTTGGACCCCCAGGAGAGACCGGGTCGACCGCGGGCCCTATCTCGCCCCCAGGATTCCCTGCGACTGCCAGGGAAGGAGGTGCCGCGTCCCCTTCAGAAGGGCCGAAAGGAAGAAGACCTCCGAAAGGGCCGAGAATGCCTTCTATGCTGAGGGAGCCGACCATCCTTGGCCAATGCACGCTATAGACGCTCCCCAAAAAGAAGGAGTCCCGTGAAGGGAAGACCGGTGAAGGACTTCTTAGCGGCAGCGTCAGCCGCCCACTGCCGCAGCCAGACAGGAAGGACTTCTTAGCGGCAGCGTCAGCCGCCCACTGCCGCAGCCAGACAGACAGATGCATGGCTACCAACAGGGCTGAATCCCTACCGCCAAGCCGGCCAGCATCATCCATGGCAGATAGTACAAAGGCAATAAAGGGGGGGGGGGGGGCTACCACACGGCACAGTAAAGCAAGCAAGTAAAAACAACCAATGTGAACACAATCACAAAACAACATAATAAGTTAGGCTTATTTAGTCTATAAAAAAGACGATTGAGGGGTGATCTAATAACTATGTATAAATATATTCGGGGTCAATACAAGGATCTGTCCCACAATCTATTTATACCCCGGAGTGTAACCATAACCCGGGGGCATCCACTAAGGTTATAGGAAAGGTGCTTTCTCCACCGACATAGGAGGGGATTCTTCTCTGTAAGAGCAGTGAGACTATGGAACTGGCTGCCAGAGGAGGTAGTAATGATGGATACAGTAAAAATGTTCAAAAGTGGCCTTGATGCCTTCCTGGCATGTAATAACATTTCCAGCTATGGCTACTAGACCACTGGAAGGAGTTAAACAGGCTGAACTGGATGGACTAAAGTCTTTATTCAGCCTTACATACTATGTTACTATAAAGCATGTGGGATAAAACAATAAGGGTGGTTTCTCCCTTCCCCCATCTAGGCTCACCATTAGCCTATGGCCGGCTACCCTTTGGGTACAGGGTCTGCGGCCCAGAGCATAGCTCTATGAACACTCGACCCTAGGTGTTCCCCTACCTTCACCTGGGAGGCAGAAGGGTTCTAGCACAGGTGGGAATAGGCTTGCAGGGCCAACAGGCTTGGGACGCCCAGCTCTCCTGCAAGTAACCAGAGAGAGAAAATCTTCTGTCTTCGCAGTCAGGACTGCAGAAAAACTTGGGTCGTCTGGGTAATTCCTGTCCTTTTATGGGCCGGGGGTGCCACAAGTCTTCCTGCAGTCGACTGCGCCACCTGGTGGCGGATTACCCAAATGTGAAGAATTACAGATGAAGCAACCCATGCTGGATACCAGAAAAACAAGTCATTTCTTTTTAAAGCCCAAACTCGGCCCCAAAAAACAATAGAACATCATTTTCTGGAAAGTGTGTTAAACATAGCGCAAAGCAACAGTACATATGCATGTTGGGTATTGTACTCTATTATTGCTCTGATTGTTATCAATATGAATTGAGTGCGGAAGCTTCCCCTGCATCCTTGGCCTGTGCCCCCCTGTGCTTCAGTCCATCGTTGGGAATGCCCCCGCTCTCGCTCCTCATTGAAGGCAATGAGAACCCTTTGCTGAAGGACTCCGATTGGACGAGCGCCCATGCATGTGCCATTAGACCAAGGAAAGGCAAGTTTTACTAGGTGAACTGGGGAGTTTCACAAAGCGGGCATCCTAATTCGAGATGCCCCAGGAGCACGGAACCCAGTCAAAACCCGGGGTTTTGCCACGATTTAAACATGTATAGCTTGAAATTAGGAAAAATGGCAACAGAGAGTGACAACATCTCTAGATAGACTGGCAGCGAAAAGGTTAAGATTTTCTGCAATGCCACGCATACATTTATTGCCATGTCCGTGCCTCTCCTCTCCTCTCTCATCATTCTCTGTCAATCAGCGCATGTTGCATGGGGAAAACTCCTGTGCTATAATATAGGTTTTACTTTCATGACACACACAACATAAATCACATTTGATTTTGACACTCACCCTTTCAACATTCTTGAAGTAGATTTTAAAGTCTGTCACCGTTAACGTTCCACTGACAGCTCCCCAAAATGGGCAGATGTACATGACGTCTTTAGCTGAAAAAGACATTTCAGTGCTATGGTCAAAGCGCAAAGACAATGTATCTATGCTTGTTGGCTATCGGTCACTGGCTATAGGCTTCACCAACGAATACCCCTTCTCATGCATCATATAGCTAGATTAAACAGACAAGGGGTTAAATTATTAAAGTAGCCCGCTTTCTGCTCGCCTCATGCAGGGTTAACTTAATAAATGACACTTGTCTGGGGTCAGACCCCAAGATTAGCACGGGACCATGCATTAAAGAGACCCCAGTCAAATAAAAGCATGAGGTGATCAGAAAGCAGGACAATTTTACCCTTCTATTAGACTGTTCCTTTAAAGCAATATTTCAGTCACAATATAACCCCCTGTCCCAGATAGAAAACCCCCTTACTTTATGCAGGGGCCAGTGCAGCTACTTCCGAGCCCATACAGCCATAGAAGGAAAAGATACAAAGTGGCATCCCCCGGGCGCTTCACTTGAATGGGCAAGAGGGAGTGTGCATGGAGCCGGGGGATGCAGCTCTGCATTTTATTTTTAAGATGGAGACAGCACCCAAAGCCACATGGGCTTCTGGATAAGGTAAGGGGATTTTTTTTTGTTACCACTCCATCCTGCCTCAGGATAGCTTGGCCGTGCAGGCTAATGCAGTGCTACTTAGTAACTGAGAGAACATGCAAGGTGAGTGCGTGTGTGTGCGCGCACACTTGGTCTGAGTGTCCAAAAATTAAAAGGATAAGGCTGGATGTATCAACTGATCTTTACAGTCTATGGGCTAATTTAATACAATTTTATCTTTACAGCTGTAAAACAGGTCACTGCTGTAGGTCCCATTTGTCTGTACAAAAAAAATGAATGTGATGCTCAAGCATGTTGTCTCTCCCCTACCTCTATCGATTCTCATCACAGCATCATGCAGCGAGTCATAGCAATAGCTTATGGAGAGCACTGGAAAAGGTTCCAGGGTTGGCCGAGTCTCTATCCCTGGGACATCCCAAACACGCAAAGCTGTGTTGTTCCTGTTGAAGTCAGTCAGTGCTGCTCTAAGCAGTACCATCCAAAGCACTTTCTCAGCATGTGCACAGTAAAGGAACCACATTTGCATCCCTCACGGTGCAGACACTATGCGCCAGTGAGCATAAGGCTCTCTAGCCAGACACCCACGGGGCGCCAGAGGCCTCCAGAGGAGGAATTCCACATCTTTATGCCAGGTGACAATATAACCCGGGGGGAGCGGGGTGTAGGGGAGTCACCGGTAAAAAGAAAAGAGAAACATAGAAGGTTGATTGCAGGAGACCATACACCCCATCTAGTCTGCCCTTATGTGTATAATGTATCTGCTCTTTATCTTGGATAGATGTGTGCTTATCCCAGGCGTTTTTAAATTCAGTGACTGTCGATTTATCAACTACCTCTGCTAGAAGTTTGTTCCAAGCATCTACTACTCTTTCTGTAAAATAATATTTTCTAACATTGCTCCTGATCTTCCCTCCGACTAGCTTGAGGTTGTGCCCCCTTGTTCTATCATTAAGTGTCTTCTTAAAAACACTTCCCTCCTCAACCTTATTGAATCCTTTCACATATTTAAAAGTCTCAATCATGTCCCTCCCTCTCCCTTCTTTCCTCCAGACTGTACAAATTAAGTTCTTTAAGTCTCTCCTGATAAGTTTTAAGTTTAAGTCCTTCTACCATTTTTTTTGCCCGCCTTTGGACATGTTCTATTTGAATAATGTATTTTTGAATGGGTGTGGCATCTCTTTAACCCTTTCAGTGCCAAGCACGTAGAATCTACGTGCTCGCTTCTACTCCACTTAAGTGGCAAGCAAGTAAAATCTACGTGCCTGACTTCCCTCCCTGCTAGTTAAAAAATACTCACCTGACCCCTCGTTGGATCCGTCCGGGTCTCCTCTTTAATCTGGTGCCATCCGATCCCCCGTGGGGGGTCGGATGGCTCCAGGAGAGCCCCCGGAATAGGCCACCCCCCCCCCCGCTTCGGCAGCAGCAGCTGCTAACTGTAGCTGGTCCTGGGCTGGTTACTTTGGGTAAGGGGAACCCCATGTCAATTTTTTGGGGGATTCTTAAGGGTTTTTAACCCGGGAGGGGGGACCCTATGTCATTTTTTTTTTAATTAACCCTTTGTGTTCTGTCATCCAGCAGCTATAAAAGGCTTCCAGCAGGTGAGCAGAAGCCAGTGATCGCAGAGGGACACAGTGCTTCAGGATGGATGGGAGGCAAGTATTTAAAAAAATAAATAAATAATAAAATAATTTTTTCTCTTTGTGTGTGTCTTTTTTTTTTTTACATTTAACCCCTTGTGAACTGGTAAGGGGTCCATGACCCCTATACCAGTTCACAAGGCTGGGGGGGGGGGGTTGCAAGTCACCTGCGACTAGCGGGTGACTTGCCATTAACCCCCGGAACCCCCATTACCTGCCTCCCCAAAGCCCGGGGGGGGGGGGCAGAAGAGCCCGGGCCCATGGGCTATACGGGCTTGTAGCCTGCAGGGCCAGGGGCCACAAAAGCTGGCCCCTGCGCCCTGTTCCTACAAGCCCTGCATAGCTGGTCCCGGGCTGGTTACTTTGGGTAAGGGGGACCCCATGTCAATTTTTGGGGGGATTTTTAAACCTTAAAAATCCCCCCAAAAAATGCCCCCCCCCCCCCCGGGAAGGGGGACCCTATGTCATTTTTTTTCTCGATTTAACCCTTTGTAGTGTGGATGGTAGTTGTATTTTATTTGTAAATGTTATAAAGTACTTGTTTCAGTTAGGGGGGTCTCCTGGGCAGGAACGGGGGGCTACTGATAAATATGTGGTACCGTTCTAATCGGTAGAAATGGGGCTTTCACATGCAATATGGTTTTTCCTAATAAAATAAATTTTTTATTTAAAATAAAGGAGCCAATTTTCTAAAAATGTATTTATTTATTTATTTTTTTACTTAATATTGTAAAAAACAAAATAAAATTTACAAACAAGACATTTCATGTTAAAGCCTAAACTCTGCTGCAAAAAAATATATATATAATTTTCCAGAAAATTCCAGCAAAAATGGCGCAAAACATGGCGCAAAATGGGGGAAAATTACCAGTCAACAGAGGGTGACAAAATCTCAAGTAGGCTGGCAATTAAAAGGGTTAAAAGTAGCTATGCATGTGGGGTATTGTTCTGTTCAGGGGATCTTGTGCTTTCAGACTTAGCTTGTTTTTTCTGGTTTGCATATTTATATTTTAGGAAAAGGTGTTTTTTATTCAGCTTTTTTATACATTTTTTAGGGAAACCCTGCGCAACCAAAGAATTCTTTGAGGGATTAATTCCAGAAAGATGAGCCCACTACAACAAGTTGGGTACGCTTAGAAAGCGTAACATGTGTACTTTCAGGTAATAATACCATTTTGTGAGTACTCACCTGAAAAATGGGTATTGTTGGTGTGCCACACACCCCGCTTCACCTTTAAATATTCATCCATTATTGGGTTAATCCACCGCAGGTGACGTAGTGCAGAGAGGAAGTCTTGTAACGAGCCCCCTTCTGGCCATATATATAACTGGTACCTCCCTTCAATCACCAGTATATTAAAAAAGCAGAAAGACAAGGTACCAGTATTCCACCAGTAATCTCAAAATCAAATTTGATATAAATAAAAAGCTTCACCATATAAAGGCTTCGGAACTACCGAAAAGGGTGGGAGTGAAGCGGGGTGTGTGGCACACCAACAATACCCATTTTTCAGGTGAGTACTCACAAAATGGTATTATTCTTGGTGTGCCACACACCCCGCTTCACCTTTAAATATTCATCCATTATTGGGACATCCAAAAGCAGTGTCCCCAAGAGCTGGGCAACTAAAAGGCCAGGTGAAGCATAACTTAAATGACTGCAGTCTGCAGAACTTTGCGGCCAAAAACAGCATCCGCTGAGGCCCGCACATCAACTTTGTAAAACTTAGAAAAAGTATGAACAGAAGACCAATTGGCGGCCTTACAAACCTGTTCAACAGAAGCTTGGTGCTGAAATGCCCAAGACGCCCCAACAGCGCGAGTGGAATGAGCAGTGATACGAAAAGGGGGAACTCTTCCCTTAGCCGAATAGGCCGCAGTAACGGCCTGACGTATCCACTTGCTAATGGCAGATTTGTCTGGTGCCAAACCCTTCTTAGGCCCATGGGGCACAACAAAAAAGGAATCCGTCCTACGAAAAGGAGACGTGATAATCAAGTAGTACTTAACACAGCGTACTACATCCAAGCAATGCAACACCCTCTCTTTGTCATTCTTAGGATTAGGAAATAAGGAGGGAAGAACAATGTCTTGGTTCAAATGAAAAGCAGAAACAACCTTGGGAAGAAAGTCTGGCTTGAACCGAAAGACCACTTTATCCTGATGCCTCTCAAAGTAAGGCGCCTGGATAGTCAAGGCCGCCAACTCTGAGACACCCCGGACCGAAGTGATAGCTACCAAGAAGACAATCTTCTGAGTCAGGGTAGACAAAGCAATATCTTGCAAAGGCTCAAAAGGAGGAGCCTGAAGAGCAGAAAGAACCAAATTCAAATCCCAAACCGGGAGTAATAGTTTCCTGGGAGGCCGCACATGCGTAACCCCCTGGAAAAAGGTTTTAACCAAAGGTTTAAGCGCAACACGCTTCTGAAAAAAGATAGATAAGGCAGAAACTTGCCCTTTCAACGTACTAAGCTGAAGACCAGAGTCCAGCCCTGATTGTAAAAACTCCAGAATCCTGGAGACTGGAAAGACCCTACAAGGAAAAGATCTTATCTCACACCAAACGATATAGGCTTTCCAAGTCCTATAGTAGGTGATGGAAGAAGACTTCTTCTGGGCACTGATCAAAGTCTTAATGACTGAATCAGAAAGACCCTCCTCCTTCAGGATGGAGGTCTCAGCAGCCAGGCCGTCAAACCCAGCACTGGTAAATTGGGGTAACACAATCGACCCTGAGTGAGCAGATCGGGCCGAAGAGGCAGAACGACTTGGTCCACTGCCAGCCGAACGATGTCTGCGAACCACACTCGCCTTGGCCACCTTGGGGCCACGAGAACGGCGGACACCCTTTCCAGAGCCAACTTCCGAAGTACCCTGCCTAGCATGGGTATCAGAGGAAACAGGTATAGAAATCCCAGATCCCCCCAGCTCAGGGACATGGCGTCCACTGCCAGAGCCAGAGGATCCTGGGAGAGCGACACGAAGTTCGGGAGCCTGCAATTGTGACGAGAGGCAAACATCGTCTCCCATCGGAGACATAGTGAGCGAAACACCCGAGGATGGAGAGCCCATTCTCCCAGACAGGGAGAGCCCCTGCTCAACCGGTCCGCTTCCTGGTTCTCCACTCCTGGAATGTATACCGCCAAGAGACAAGGAACATGGGCCTCTGCCCAGGTCAGGATCAGGGACACCTCCCTGAGAGCACTCAGACTGCGAGTCCCTCCCTGATGATTGATGTAAGCAACCGCTGTTCGATTGTCTGAACGCACCTGGACCGGAAGGCCCAGGACGTGCTGAGTCAGGAGAGCAAGCACCTGACGGATGGCTCTCAGTTCCAGAATATTGATGGGTAAGTGGGCCTCCTGAGGTCCCCATTGCCCCTGGAACTGCAGCTCCTTCCAGAATCCGCCCCATCCCGTCAGACTGGCGTCCGTGGTGACAATTTCCCAAAGAGGGGTCAGGAAAGACCTGCCCTTTACGAGATTGGTCGAGACCAACCACCACTGGAGGGACTGCCGGACCCGGGAGGACAGCTGGAAGGGCTGATTCAGCGACCGAGGCCGTCGGTCCCAGGACGCCAACAGATAAAGCTGAAGCGTCCTCGTGTGGAATTGAGCAAAAGGAACCGCCTCGAAGGAGGCAACCATCAACCCTACCAGCCTCATCCCCAGACGGATGGACGGCCGAGGATTGGAGAGTAGGACCCGAGCCAACTCCTGAATCAGATGAATTTTGGACTGGGGAAGAAACACTCTGTGCTGATGAGAGTCCAACTGCATCCCCAGGAAGGACACTACCCTGGCCGGAGCGAGGGAGGACTTGGGGAAGTTGATCACCCAACCAAAGCTTTCCAGCGTGGAGACCACCAACCTGGTGTCTGTCTCCGATTGATTGAGCGACGGAGCCATGATGAGAAGGTCGTCCAAATAAGGTACGACACGAATGCCCCGAGATCTGAAAATGGCCATGACCCCTGCCAGCACCTTGGTGAACACTCTTGGAGCTGAGGTAAGGCCAAACGGAAGTGACACGAATTGAAAATGCTGATTTTCCATCACGAATCGAAGAAAACGTTGATGAGCGTGGCAGATGGGAACATGAAGGTAAGCATCCTTGATGTCTATGGACGTCATGAAGTCCCCTTGCCGAAGAGAGCCGACGGCAGTACGCAAGGTTTCCATGCGAAACCTCCGAAACCGGATGAACCTGTTGAGTAACTTCAGGTCCAAGACGGGACGAACTGACCCATCTTTCTTGGGGACTGCAAATAGATTGGAGTAGAAACCGAGGCCCATCTCTAAGCGCGGTACCGGCCGGATGACCGCCATCTCTAGTAGATTCTTTACTGACGCCAGGAGCCCCTGTGCGGCGAAAGGATCGATGGGCACCCGAGACCGAAAGAACCGTGAAGGAGGGCGAGACTCGAATTCCAGCTTGTAACCGGACGACACTATCTCCTGAATCCATCTGTCCGGAACTTCCCGGTTCCAAACCTGGGAGAAGTGTCTTAATCGTCCCCCCACCCGCACGGGTGAGGGCAGCCCCTCATTGCTGAGTGGGCTTACCGGCAGGTTTGGGCTTGGAGCCCCAGGACTGGGCGGGACGGCCACGGCCCCTCCCCCGAGTCCAACCTGTACGACTGGTAGAGGGAAGGGAAGCCCCCTTACCCGCTCTGTATCCTCGAAAGGAAGGCCTACCAGAACCTGCCCCCCTAAAGGGGCGTCGAGGCCTCCTGCGTTGTGGCATCTTACCACCTTTCGCGACAGAATCAATTCTCTCCCCAAACAGACGCAGCCCCAAAAAGGGGAGAGCTGTGAGCACCTTTTTGGAAGCTGAATCCGCCGACCATTGTCGCAGCCATACAGACCGACGAATGGCCACCAGCATTGCCGCTGTCTTGCTACTCACAGCCAGCGCATCGTCCTGAGCGGATAGAACATAGGACACAAAAGATTCGCACTGCTTAAGCGCAGCGAACTCATTACAAGCGGGATTGAGATCCTCGTATAGCCCCTGGATTACAGATCTGACCGCCAATAGAAGAAGGGCCGAAGCGCACACCGGGCGCATTGTAGACCCAGCATAACTAAAACCATGGCGAGCATACTGGTCAATCCGACGATCCTCCCCATCTTTAGGGACAGTAGTCTCAGCCGACTGTACCATAGCGTTGCTAGAGAGCCCTAGCACAGGGGTATCGACTTCAGGAGGAATGGACCAAAGCTTCACCAATTCTGGCGGAAAGGGATAACGCCTTTCCCAACTGGAAGGGATTCCAGATAACCGCGTGGGATGTTCCCATTCCTTAAGGACCACCCTCTCAAAGTGGTGCTGTCTGGGAAAAAACCAACGCGGCTGAGGCTCTTTAAACAACTGGCCCCTTGGCAGGGTGACAGCCTCAGGCGGATCTAAATTCAGAATTTCAAACATTTGAGCCAAAATGGAGGGGGTGTCAAGGGCAACCCCCGCCGACCAATCGCCAATCGCATCAGCCACAAGCTGATCTGCCGGCTCATCTGACTCCAAGAGGAATTCCTCCTCATCCGGGGAGCCATCGGACTATTCCACAGGCTCACATAATTCGTCCTGTGGAGCCGAAGATACCGGAGTCAGGCGCTTCCGTTTTGCAGGGGCCTTCAACCCCGCTTTAACGGGCAATACTTTCCGAAGGCTGGCCAATTTTGCCGCCACCTCGGATTGCGAATCCCCACTTTTGACAGTGTCATGCGGGGTCCGGAACAGGGAGGGAGAGGCAGGAGATGATGGAAGTTGCTTTGGCAACTCTTCCCTTGACAGTAGCAATGCATGTTGGGTATCGTTCTGTTCGGGGGATGTTGCTTTTTCAGATTAAACTTGTTTTTTCTTGTTTGCACATAGTTTTTATTAGGAAAACGTAGCTTTGATTCTGCTTGTTATCCTTTTTTTAGGGAAACTCTTTGCAACCAAAGAATACATTGAGGGATTACTTCCAGAAAACTATGGGCACATCAACAAGCCTGGTACACCTAGAAAGCTTGAGGTGTGTACTTCCAGAGAATATATAGTTTGTTGGGGGTATTTCAAATGTAAAGGGTTGTTTTTCTGGAAAAACTGCAAGGTGCGCATATTGCATAGCATAGTTGTACTTTATCTGAAAATCCCCTAAAGCGCTGTTTCAGTTTGGGGGAGTCTCCTGGGCAGGAAAGGGTGTCTACCTATACATATGTGGTATCGCTGTAACTGGGAGAAATTGGGATTTCACACACACAATAAGATTTTATTGACAAACTTACATTTTTTATTACAAAAAAAAACTACAAATTGTAAAAGAAATGTTTTATTATTTTTTTTCACATATTTCACCCAAAAATATTGAGAATACACCTAAAAAATTACAAACAAGATATTTCATGTTAAAGCCCAGACTCTGCTGAAAAAAACAATATATCATTTTCCTGGGAAATCCCTGGAAATCCCTTCAAAAATCACATTTGAACATGGGGAGCGCAAAATAGTGCAAAATGGTCTGGCAACAGAGTGTGACAAAAACTCCAGGTAGGCTGGCAGCGAAAGGGTTAATAACCAGCATTCACGTGGCTGCTGGCACTCAGATGGAAACTCGGCTGCCCGGGGAACCGAGGCAAATGGTAGGATTTCTCTCGTTCTGTGTAGTGAATGTACCACAATAAGGATGCCCCCCTGCTCTCAGAACACCCATATTTCATAAAATGGGTATTGTTCTGGTTTAAAGGAAGAAGGAAGCAGATCTCCTCTAGAGGGGTCTGGTCACCTGTCACACCATGTATAATAAATAAAGTTTTCTACTCACCAATGGCCTTGATAGATTCCCCAGGAAATAGCGGTGCCTCCTCCATCTGTGCCAGCTTATTTCCATCTCTTAACGCCTGATAAAAAAATTACAACAGTGTTACCTCCTATCAGTAAAAAATGTTTCAGCCACTTAAACAGTGAACGCTCCTGAGCCTTCTTCAGACTGTGAATGTGGAAGTTGTATTAAAGTAATCACAGCAAGCTCCATTCAGCCAGGATCGCCTCCTGCTAAAATCATTAGCTTATAAATAGTAGACTCCTCTTTTAAAATGGGTATTTCAAATCCTGGCATGGAGGACAGCCAAGTGCCCATAGCAGCCATGGATTTCAGCTTTTCTGTGCATGGTTTGCTATTCAACACTATTTATAGGGCAGATAATTTTGCAGTATAATGCATAAATATCAGTAATAAGCAGGCAGGATTTTTAACACTCGCAACAGGAATCTGGGCATGAAATTAATCGAACGTTTTAAGAATTGGCCGACACAGAGGCACAATATAAAGCAGCACATTGTTCAGTATCATAGCTTGAATTGGAGGCAGGCAGCAGAAGGCAGTGCAGACTGCATGGATGGCAGAGATACATTCATTAAAGGTAGATTAGTAATCCATTAAATATCTCTAGGGGTTCAGACCATGTCCCAGCAAGAAATGTCTACAATGAATGGAGGGTAAAAATAAAACAGCAGAAATTAGTTTTTGCTGCTTTATATTTTCTCATTAACAAAACGAATTTTTTTCCCCACACCCTTCAGACAGTCAGGTGGTAGAGAGGTGAAGGAAATATACATCCTTCCTGCAGTGCGTCCAGTCTGAAGCGGATCTGTAGCCAAATGTAAAAAACTAAAAATACTCACTGCATTAGGTTAAAGGAGAAGTACAGTTTGGAAGTTACCCCTGCCCCCCCCCCCCCCAGGTTAAAGCAGGAGAAGGGATTTAAAAAAAAAAAAAAAAAAAAAAAGAAGAAGAAGCAGCCCTTTTGTTTCATGGAATTCTGTGACATTCCCTTGACGATTCCAGTGCTGTGCGCATCCATCTTGTTGCCAAGGCTGAAAACAAGGGGGGCTCTGTACAAAGAAGTTATTGGTGTACCAAGGCCCTCATTCCCATAGCCACCCAAACCCAGGACACACTAACTGGAACCCGAATGCACAGGAGTGGTGGTCAAATAAGTGGATCATCTAGTGCCCTCCAGCACTGCCCGGCCCTAGAGTTTTTAGAAAAACCCACAAAAGTGCATAATACTTTTCAAAGTGTCTTGTTTAGCGTCCCCTGCACAGCGCAGTCAGGGTTAAAGGGTGCTATCTTGTCATCTCATGTTTCGGTCAGGAGCTGTGTTTATAATCATTGTCTGCCCCCCTTTTTTTTTTTTTTTTTTTTTTTTAAAGCCGAGATGGTCCCATGCTCCAGAGTCCTTCACTGAAATTCCTTTGTCTTAATGCTTTTCAAACATTAAGTGTCATTCAGCCTCCCCATACACAGTGCGGTCAGGAACATATAGCTGAATAAAAAGGAAACTTCCAACAATTATTGATCATAAACAAAGCCCCCAACACATACATGAGGGAACAGGTTAGAACACTTAGTTAACTCTTTGCCTGGACAGTCCATTTATAGACAACAGCAACAAAGAACGGAATAGGCATAAAAAGGGACCTAAATGCTCTGCATAATATAAAAATAAAGCAATCCTAATGCAGACAGTGCTTCGGCACATGACCAACCACTGTATTTTTATTGTTTGTGTTAATATACATAATTCTACTCTACATCGAAAAAAAAGTACCTCTAAGAGTAAAAAGTTAGGCTGGGTCAACCATAGAAAAATACAATTCTGTGATTACTCACCTGTAGAATTGGTATTATGAGTATACAGTACGTCCTGCTCAAAATCTAATACTTACAGTTGGGATATACTCCGCCAGATGGCGCTGGACTGCAGAGACATCGAAAATAGGCTCCTCCCGGCCTCTCAAATACCCAGGGACCTCCCACAAATCCCCAGCATTGAAAAGCAGTTAAGGAGAAGCCGGGAGCATTAAACAAACCAAACTATCAACTATAACAATGATAACAATCACCATACAGGGGATTCAAGAAAATGCAAACCAAGGGTGGGTTGGAGCAGGACGTACTGTATACTCATAATACCAATTCTACAGGTGAGTAATCACAGAATTGTATTATTCTTAGTATACACTACGTCCTGCTTCAAATCTCATACTTACAGTTGGGACATCCAATAGCAGTGTACATAAAATAGGGTGGGATCCCCAAGAAACATTAGCAGCAGGCAGTTTAAACCACTGCCGCCTGCAGAACCTTGCGGCCAAAAACAGCATCAGCTGAGGCCCTAACATCAACCTTGTAAAACTTTGAAAAGGTATGAACAGAAGACCAAGTAGTGGAATTGCAAACTTGTTCAACAGAAGCCTGGTGCTGAAAAGCCCAAGAGGCACCAATAGCACGAGTGGAGTGAGCAGTAAGGCGGAAGGGAGGATTCTTCCCCTTAGAAGAGTAGGCCTGAATCACAGCCTGACGAATCCACTTGCTGATAGTAGACTTGGCAGGAGCCAAACCCTTCCTAGGACCAGAAGGGACCACAAAAAGAGCATCAGTTTTCCTGAAAGGTGCAGTAGCCACCAGAAAGTACATCAGACACCTAACCACATCCAAAGAGTGCAAAACCCTCTCCTTAGCATTGCTAGGATTAGGGCACAAAGAAGGAAGAACAATATCCAGATTCAAATGAAAGGCAGACACTACCTTAGGCAGAAAATCAGGTTTGAAACGAAACACCACCTTGTCCTGGTGCCTCTCATTGTAGGGGGGCTGAATGGACAGTGCCGCCAAGTCAGACACACGCCTGACAGAAGTGATAGCCACAAGAAATACAACCTTGAGTGTAAGAATGGCCAAGGCAGCATCCTGCACAGGTTCAAAGGGAGCACCCTGCAAGGCTGACAGAGCCAAGTTCAAATCCCAAACAGGCACCATAGGTTTACGTGGGGGACGCACATGAGTGACCCCCTGGAAGAAAGTCCTGATCAGAGGGTGCTGAGCAAAGGACTTCTGGAAGAAAATAGCCAGGGCAGAAACCTTACCCTTCAGAGTACTGAGTTGGAGCCCCATCTCCAACCCATGCTGCAGGAACTCCAGAATCCCGGGAATAGAGAACACACGACAGGGAAGAGACCTAGACTCACACCAGTCAATTGTAGGCACGCCAAACCCTGTAATAAATGGAAGAGGAAGACTTCTTCCTAGCTTTAATCAAAGTATCCACAACTGAGGAAGACAGCCCCTTCTCCATCAAGATGGAGGTTTTAGCAGCCAAGCCGTCAAAGCCAGAGTTTGTAAATTGGGATGGCGTAGTGAGCCCTGAGTGAGCAGATCTGGCACCAAGGGCAGAGCGTACTGATCTACTGCCAGCTGTACCACGTCTGCGAACCACACTCTTCTTGGCCACCTGGGGGCCACCAGAATTGCTGGCACCCCTTCCATAGCAATCTCGCGCAGAACCCTGCCCAGCAGGGGAATTGGGGGGGAACACATACAGGAACTGAAAGTCCTTCCATGACATTGCTAGCGCATCCGAGGTCAGAGCCAGAGGATCCCTGGACAGAGAGACAAAAGCTGGAAGCTTGTGATTGCGGCGGGACGCAAACAGATCCACTTCTGGTTAGCCCCAATGGTGACACAGAGATTGAAACACCCTGCTGCATAGGGACCATTCTCTCTGGCGAGAGGTCCCCCTGCTCAGAGAGTCCGACGGGTGATTTTTCACCCCCGGGATGTACACAGCTGAAATGCAGTGGACATTGGCCTCAGCCCAAGTCAGGATCCGAGACGCTTCCTGGAGAGCACCCTTGCTCCGCGTCCCTCCCTGATGATTGATGTAGGCAACTGCCGTCTGGTTGTCCGAGTGCACCTGAACAGGCAGGCCCTGAAGATGAGTAGTCAAGCGAGCCAAAACTAACCTGATCGCTCGCAGCTCCAAGACATTGATAGGTTATTGGGCCTCCTGAGGGCCCCACCTCCCCTGGAACCGCAGGGACCACCAGAAACCCCCCAACCTGACGGACTGGCATCCGTGGTGACCGTCTCCCAGGAAGGGGCAAGAAAGGATCTGCCCCCCAACAGGTTCCTTGAGTCCATCCACCACAAGAGGGACCTCCTGACCAGGGGGGGGGGAGCACACAGACCCTGTCCAGGGACGCTGGATCCTTGTCCCATACAGACAATAGGTGAAGTTGCAGAGGCCTCAAGTGGAACTGAGCATAAGGGACCGCTTCGAAGCACGCCACCATCAGGCCACCAGCTGCATCCCCTGCCTGATGGAGGGATGGGGACAAGCTAGGAGGGACTGAGCCTGTGCAATCAGACTGTTGAGGAAGGAAGACCCTTGCCTGAACTGTATCCAGATTCATTCCTAGGAATGGAGTTACCAAGGAAGGGGACAGTGAGGACTTGGGGTGGTTGATCACAAATCCAAATGACTCCAGAGTGGATACCACCAGCTGAGTATCCAACTTTGCCTGATGTAGAGACTGGGAAGTGATGAGGATGTCGTCCAGGTAGGGGAGCACGCGGACGCCCTGACATCTGAGCAGAGACATCACGCCAGCCAGCACCTTGGTGAACACCCTGGGAGCTGAAGTGAGGCCAAAGGGCAAGGCCACAAATTGGTAGTGTTGATCCATCAGAGCGAACCTGAGGAACCTTTGATGACCTGGGAACACAGGAATATGAAGGTAAGCATCTTTGATGTCCACAGAAGTCATGAAATCCCCTTGGTGCAGGGAACTGATGGCAGAGGGCAGAGTCTCCATGCGAAAGCGCCTGCCCCTGAGAAACTTGTTGAGAATCTTTAAGTCCAGGATGGGCCTGACAGAACCATCCTTTTTGGGTACTGTGAATAGGTTGCAATAAAACCCCTTGCCCTTTTCTCTTAAGGGACCTGGCAGATGACCCCCAGCTCCAGGAGGCCTTGCACTGCTTGCACTAGCTCCTGAGCTGACATAGGGTCCTGAAGAATCCGGGATCTGATGAATCTTGGAGGGGGATCGGCAGCAAACTCCAACTTGTAACTGGAGGACACTACCTCCTGAATCCACCGGTCTGAGACATGAAGCCTCCAGACGTGAGCGAAGTGCTGCAGCCGTCCCCCCACCCGGATGGGTGAGGGCACCCCATCATGCCTGAGGGGGCTTGGGAGAGGATTTAGCTTTGGGACCCCAGGAGGAGCCAGGACATCCACGTCCTCTGCCTCTACCCCAGAAATCTCCCCGGGCCCCAGGAAAAGACACCCCCCTTTCCGGTCTTGCACCGCGGTAAGGGGAGGAGAAGGAACCCTGACCCCGAAAGGGCCGAGGTTGCCGCCTGCGCTGGGGTAACCTGCCTCCCTTAGAAAAAAGGTCCAGGCGGTCTCCAAACAGACGCAGTCCTTTAAAGGGAAACCCAGTAGGGCCTTCTTGGCAGCGTTGTCAGCAGCCCACTGGCGCAGCCAAACCGAGCGGCGTATAGCCACCACGAGGGCAGAAGTTCTGGCACACATTCTGATGGTGTCATCCAATGCTGATAGGACAAAATTTACAAAAATATCACAACTGGAGAGTGCATTAAACACCTCACAAGGTAAATCATCAGGGGCACTGTCGAGCATATTTCTGATAAGGGTTCTAGTGGCCACAGCAGTAATGGCAGAGGCACAGACCGGGCGCAGCGCCGTCCCCGCACATGCAAAGGCGTGGGATGCCAGCTGATCAATACGCCGGTCTTCGGCATCCCGCAGGGTAGTAGAATCGGGGGAATGCGTGACAGAGGTGTTAGATAGCCCTAGGATCGGGGCATCCACCTCCTGGGGGGGATGACCAACATTTAACTACCTCAGCAGGAAAGGGATACTTCCTATCCCAACTCTTTGGAACCCCGGAAAGTTTACTGGGGTGCTCCCATTCCTTGAGCACAAGGTTATGGAAATGTGCCTGCTCTGGAAATTCCAAGCGTGATCTTGCTGTATGGAAAAGCTCCCCTCTTTGCCTGGGAGCCTCAACAGGGAGAGAGATAGACAGAACCTCAAATATCTGGGTCAATCTGTCAGTGTCATCCGGGGCCCAGGGGTCAGAGCCAGAATCGTCATGACCCCTTGGTCTCTCATCAGATGAGCCTGAATCAGCAAAGAGCTCCCCTTCATCAGACGGGGTATAGCCACACAGATTCCAAAACTCCTCAGTTCCCATAGGGAAAACAGTAACATTAGGCATCAAGTGCCGCTTCTTAGCAGGGGCCTTACGCGCTAAAGACTTCGCAGTAATCTGTTCAACAGTAGCCAGTCTAAAAGACACATCAGGCTGAGAATCCCCACTAGCATGCAACTCAGCAGGAGTGAGATTTAAGCTTGGGGGAGTAGGTGAAGTGAAACGAGGTGCAGCCACGGGCAGGCCAGATTGCAATGCAAGCACCTGCTCAGCGTAGGGTACACAGACCCGCGCCTTGTCAGCGTCAGCATGAGGCTGCCCACACGCGACAGGCAGCCGGTCTTGTCCCGAAGGGACCCTGGTAACATTATCCTGGGATGCCTCCATATGGTGATTATAGTGGCGCTATACGCCGATAGGGAATAACGCTATATAGCAACCCTGGATGCACCAATAACCCGCTAGGGACGTGGGAGTATAATATTTACAAGGTCTACAAGTAATATACTAAAAACAGGGCCGGGAGAAGCCAAGAAGGGTTCGTCCCGCCTGAAAGACATAAGCAGACAAGTCCTTAAGTACATCGTAACAAAAGTGAAGCAGAAAAAGTCGCCCGCAAGGGCACTTACGGACCGCGGTAGGTAGGCGTCCGTCGCGCATAGGCCAACCAAGTCAGAAAAGATGGCATCGGTATACCTCGAGGGGCGGGCCAGTAATAGCGATGGCGCGGAACGCGCCAAAGACGGGCCCCGCCCCCCCGTAGAGCGCGAAGCCAGAAGGCCAACAGCCAATGATGGCGCACCAGCGCCTGAGGTAATGCAGCCGCCAAGCGCGGAACAAAGTCAGCACGCGGTGGCGGTAAATTTAAAAGCAATAAAGACAAGTCAGCGCGGCGGCTGACACAAGAATAAAGCCATGTGAAAAGTGAAAGCAAAGACTGCATAACATACATATCTATACACATACACACCCCCCTCTTTTCCACCGAAGACTACAAGGAGGATGAGGGAGGACGGCGGCCACTTAAATAGGGCCCACCGATAGGCAGGGGCAATAGTGTGGGAGGGGCATCCCATAGAGGCTCACCATAAGCCTGAACCGCCTACCCTTTGGTGGGGGATTGCAGTGGAGCAGCGCTCCTAAGCACCAACGGCGGTGCTGCCTACCTTCACCCGACCAGCGCAGCCAAGGCTGGGAGGCCTATTACTAGTGGAACGGGTGGGAATAGTCCTACAGGGCCGCAGGTTAATAACCCCGCTCACCTGCAAGTAGAGAGCCGATTTCTCGTCCTTCGCAGCCAGACTGCAGAGAAATTCTGGGGATTTGTGGGAGGTCCCTGGGTATTTGAGGGGCCGGGAGGAGCCTATTTTCGATGTCTCTGCAGTCCAGCGCCATCTGGCGGAGTATATCCCAACTGTAAGTATTAGATTTGGAGCAGGACGTACTGTATACTAAGAATATAATGGACACCTCATACTCCAAAACAATCCCCCTGAGGCTGAAAGCCAGAACTGCTGGACCCAGTGACAGGGACCTTAAAGTGGACTCGACTAGCTTGATTCCCTCCCCCCTGGGGCATCCAGAATCAGGATGCCCCGCTCCGTGGAACCCCCCCCTACCACCCGGTATGTTCACCTTCTCCCCCAGTCCAATTCCGCATGCACAAGCAGCGGCCACTCCCCTCTATTCCTTTAGCAGGACATACACTCGCGGCATTTGTGAATGGCGGGCATGCTTGCTCCCTGTTAGAGGGTCTGCTCCCGTAAACAAAAAGAACGGGAATGGATCTGAGAGTACCGATTGAATAAGAGGCCGCGCATGTGCCGTAGGACCGGGGAAAGGTGAGTTAGATTGGGAAATCTGGGAGGTTTCACAAAGTGGGGCATCCCCAATCGGGGTGCCCCAGGGGAAAGGAAAGAAACCCAAGAGAGACAAAAATACCGTTTTGTGAGTACTCACCTTTAAAACGGGTATTATGAGTGTGCCATACACTCCACTTCGATCTTCATGACATGTGGGTAATCTCCAGTAGAGGGTGAACTTCTGCAGAATATGCAAAAAAAGAAAGCCCCTCCCGGTCCATATATACCTGGAACCTCCCACCAATTCCCCAGTGTAAAAAAGCAGTAAGGGGACCAGGAAGAACCAATTATAACCTTAACAATCGAAGCCAATGTTTCACCATATAAAAGCCCCAGAATACCTGAAAAAAGGGGTGGGGCGAAGTGGAGTGTATGGCACACTCATAATACCCGTTTTAAAGGTGAGTACTCACAAAACGGTATTATTCTAAGTGTGCCATACACTCCACTTCGATCTTCATGACATGTGGGACATCCAATAGCAGTGTCTGTCATGGGTGGGAACCAGAAACAGTAAAGAATGTGCCAACTCAAACCACTGCAGCTTGCAGAACCTTGCGGCCATAAACAGCATCCGCTGAAGCCCGCACATCAACCTTGTAAACTTGGAAAAAGTATGAACGGAAGACCAAGTAGCAGCCTTACAAATTTGTTCAACAGAAGACTGGTGCTGAAAAGCCCAGGACGCACCAACAGCACGAGTAGAATGTGCAGTGACCCTAAAAGGGGGAGTCCTCCCCTTATCAGAATAGGCCCCAACAATGGCCCGACGAATCCATTTGCCAATCGTAGACTTAGCAGGCGCCAAACCTTTCCTGGGCCCGCAGAGCACCACGAAAAAAGCGCCCGTCTTGCAGAAGGAAGAAGTAGTCACCAAATAGTACTTCACACAGCGAACAACATCCAAATTGTGCAGAACCCTCTCCTTGTCGTTAGGCTTAGGACACAAAGAAGGGAGAACAATATCCTGATTGAGGTGAAAAGCAGACACCACCTTAGGAAGAAAATCCGGCTTAAAACGAAAAACCACCTTATCCTGGTGTCTCTCAAAGTAAGGGGCCTGAATCGACAGAGCCGCCAACTCAGAGACACGCCGAACAGAGGTAATAGCCACCAAGAAAGCAACCTCCTGAGTGAGAACCGAAAGAGCAATATCCTGTAGCGGCTCAAAAGGAGGACCCTGCAGAGCCGAAAGAACGAAATTCAAATCCCAAACAGGAACCACAGCATTCCGAGGGGGCCGCACATGCGCGACCCCTTGGGAAAAAGGTCTTAACCAGTGGGTGTAAGGCAAAAGACCTCTGGAAGAAAATCGACAGAGCAGAAACCTGTCCTTTCAAAGTACTAAGCCGGAACCCAAGATCCAGATTATGCTGAAGAAACTCCAAAACTCCTGGGTATCAAAAACACCCTGCAAGGCAAGGCCCTAGCCTCACACCAATCAATATAGGACCTACAAGTCCTATAGTAAATGCCAGAAGAGGACCGCTTCCGAGCCCTAATCAAGGTCTGAACAACAGCCTCAGACAAACCTTCCTCTTTCAAAATGAAGGTTTCAGCAGCCAAGCTGTCAAAGCCAGCGTTGGTAAATTGGGGTAAAGTAGTTGACCCTGAGATAGCAGATCCGGCAACAAGGGAAGCCGCTACTGATCTACGGCCAGCCTTACAACGTCTGCGTACCAAACCCTTCTTGGCCACCTTGGAGCCACCAGAATCGCTGGTGCCCCTTCTAGAACCAGTTTGCGAACTACCTTGCCCAGCATGGAGACGGGCGGAAACAGGTACAGAAACCCCAGATCCTTCCAAGCAAGGGACAAGGCATCCACTGCCAGAGATAGAGGATCATGAGAAAGACACAAAGGCCGGAAGTTTGTGATTGTGCCTGGAGGCAAAGAGCTCCACCTCTGGAGTCCCCCACTTGCTGCAAAGATCCAGAGGATCCCCTGCTCAGGGAATCCGCCTCCGTGTTCTCCACTCCCGGAATGTATACTGCCGAAATGCAAGGAACATTGCTCTCCACCCAGTGTAGGATCAGAGAGACTTCCCTGAGGGCACTCCTGCTGCGAGTCCCTCCTTCGGTTGTCTGAACGAACCTGAACCGGTAGACCCTGTAAATGTGAGGTCAGCCGAGCCAGAACCAGTCGGATGGCTCTGAGCTCCAAGACATTGATGGGGGTGTGAGCCTCCTGAGGACACCACACCCCGCTGAACTGATGACTTTTCCAATAACCTCCCCAACCCGACAGGCTGGCATCCGTGGTAACCGTCTCCCAAGAAGGGACCAGAAAAGATCTGCCCTTCAACAGGTTGCTTGATTCCAGCCACCACCGAAGGGACTGTCGAACCCTGGGAGACATCCTGAAAGGTTGATCCAATGACTGCGGACACCTGTCCCAATGCGTCAACAGGTGACGTTGAAGAGATCTCATGTGAAACTGTGCAAACGGTACCGCCTCGAAGGAGGACACCATCAAGCCCACCAGTTTCATCCCCTGTCGGATAGAGGGACAAGGATTGGCCAGAAGAAGGAGGATCAGACCCTGAATCCCCTGCAACTTGGTCTGGGGCAGAAAAACTCTGGCCCGAATGGTATCCAGATTCATGCCCAGAAATGAAATCACACGAGACGGAGAGAGAGAAGACTTGGGGCAGTTGATCACCCACCCGAACCTCTCCAGGGTCAACACCACCTGGTGGGTGTCCAGCTCCGCCTGACAGAGGGAAGAAGCTGAGATCAACAGGTCGTCCAGATAAGGCACAATGCGAATGTCCTGAGCTCTGAGCAGAGCCATTATTCCCGCCAAGACCTTGTTGAAGACCCTCGTCGCCGAGGTCAGTCCGAAGGGAAGAGCTACAAACTGAAAATGTTGCTCCTCCACCGCAAAGCGGAGGAATCTCTGATGTGCTTGAAAAATCGGAACATGCAGATACGCATCCTTGATGTCTATGGATGTCATAAAATCCCCTTGGCGAAGGGAATTGTTAGCCGAGCGCAGAGTCTCCATGCGGAACTTTTTGACTCTGATAAACCTGTTGAGAACCTTGAGATCTAGAATGGGTCTCACCGAACCCTCCTTTTTCGGGAACCGTGAAAAGGTTGGAGTAGTAACCCCTGCCTCTCTCCGACGGAGGCACCGGGCATATAACCCCCAAGTCCAGAAGGTTTTTTACTGCTAACAGGAGCCCCTGTGCAGCCAGAGGGTCCGAGGGCACCCGAGACCTTAAAAATCTGGGGGGCGGCTAGTACTCGAACTCCAGTTTGTACCCGGAGGAGACCACTTCCAAGATCCAATATTCTGTGACCTCCCGGGCCCAGACCTGGAAGAAGAGCCACAGCCGTCCCCCCACCGTTGCGGGTGAGGGCGCCCCTTCACTGCTGAGCCGGTTTAATGGCAGGCTTGGAACTCCAGGCAGCCGCGGGACGAGCCCGACCTCTGCCCCTGTTCCAGGACAAGCCCCTGGCAACCGAGAAGGCCAAACCCCTAGCCGCTCTGGCCTCTCGAAAGGAAGGAGTGAACGAGCCAGCCCCCTGAAAGGGCCGGCGCTGTTTCCTCCGCTGAGGTAACTTACCTCCCTTAGCAACAGCACCCAATTTATCTCCAAACAGCCGCGAACCCAAGAAGGGAAGAGCTGTGAGCGACCTCTTGGCCCCAACGTCGGCCGTCCACTGGCGGAGCCAGACCGATCTGCGCATAGCCACCAGTAAGGCTGAAGTCCTACTACACACGACATTAGAATCTTCCATAGCAGCCATGACAAAATCCATGAACAATTCGCATCTCTTAAAGATAGCGAACTCAGGCAGGCTGGATCAAACTGAGCATTATTCAGCCAGTTCCTGATAAGAGACCTGGTAGCAAGCGACACCAGGACAGATGCACAAACAGGCCGCAGGGCCGAGCCCACGCTGGCAAAAGCATGGCACGCCATCTGATCAAGGTGCTTATCCTCGCCATCCTTAAGGGAAGGAGCGTCAGGGGTGTTCAGCACAGACGAGTTGGTCAAACCTAAAACTGGCGCGTCGACCTCGGGGGGAGAAGACCAGCGCTTAACCGCCTCCACTGGGAAAGGATACTTCTTATCCCATCCCCGAGGAGCACCAGGAAGCCGACTGGGCCTCTCCCATTCTCTAAGGATCAGCGCATCAAAGTGACCCTGGGTAGGGAATTCCAGACGGGGCTTGCGGACCCCAAAAAATCCCCCCTTCTTGAGAGGGGGCGCCTCAAGCGGTTCAATATCCAACACCTCCAATAAATGTGACAAAACAGTAGCCGTATCTACGGCATCCCCCAGCGCCTGCCCGACATCGGCATCCCCAGGCTGAACATAGTCAGTCTCCGTTTCCTCATACAATTCCCCCACCTCTAACGGGGAATAATCTGACAGATCAACAGAATCGTCGTCAACATCCCACAAGGGCTGGGCCGACGACAAATGTCTCTTTTTAGCCTGGGCCTTCTTGCCCACCGTGCTAGCAATAATTTTCTCGATGCTGGCCAACCTAGCCCAAACATCAGAGAGCGACTCCCCGCTGGCACCAATGTCACTAGGGGTACGGATAAGGTGGGGAGGAGAAGGCGATGAAGCGGGAGGAGCCAACCCAGAAGGCTGGGTACCAGACTGCCGTGTTATGGCCTTTTGTGCGCATGGTATACAGATCAGCACATTGTCCCAGAGGGAGCCCGAGCCCAGTATCCTGCGGAGCCTCCATATGGTGAATTTTTGTGGTCAGTCGCAAGACCGCAGGGAATTTACGCATAAGCAACCCGGGATGCCCCTTAAAAAAGTCCCGGTGAGAGGATTTGAGGTGAACAAATTTACACTAGGGACTTAATATGCACATATACAATGCAATCTGTAACACACAAAACAGGCAACATAAGTGCAATCCTACAGATATAAGGCAAAAACACATACCTAATTGTATATGTAGATAGATAGATATCTATCTGTATCCCAGCCAGACATGCGTACCAACACAAAAAGCACACACACGCAATCAGTGGGAGCCCCCTCCCAGCAACGCGGATCCCCTAGAAACGAGCCACCAAATCGCGCCAGAGAAGGGGGCAGGGCTACCAAGGCCGCGCCGAGGGACTGGCCCCGCCCCCTCCCTGAACACAGCTTGAGGGGGAGAAGCTCCCCCAGGCTAATCACAGCACTGGGCACGGTCCCATAAGTAAAAAACACAGGCACACACACAGTGACAGGGGCATGGGTAGAACTAAAGCGAATTAACGGCTCGGCCAGACCCCCCCCCCCCCCCCCCCGGAGGGGAGTAAGGGACCCAGAAGGGGGGGAACCCTGCCAGAATCCGTCCGTAAGCATAGAGGGACGGGGCATCCCACACCAGGATCACCAAAAAAACCTGGATAACCGCCTACCCCATAGTGAGGTCTCATGGTGGAGCAGTGCTCCTTCCACACCCATAGGGTGTTCCTACCTTCACCAGAACCCACAGCCTAAGCTGGGAGGCTCAAATAGGGGCAATTTAGAAAGGGTCCTGGCAGTAATAGGGACAATAAACGGCCGGGTGCGCCCGGCTTACCTGTAAGTAAAGAAGTCTTTATCTTCTGTCTTGTCGCCTTCCCTGCAGAGAAGGAACTAGGGAATTGGTGGGAGGTCCCAGGTATATATGGACCGGGAGGGGCTTTCTTTTTTTGCATATTCATCTCTGCAGAAGTTCGCCCTCTACTGAAGATTACCCACACGTCATGAAGATCGAAGTGGAGTGTATGGCACACTTAGAATATTATATATTATTATGTGACTTTTATTTATTAATACTGTGCAAATGAAGAGTAACTTTCCATGGGGTGAATTTCTATTTCATCAGTCGTAAGGCCAAGGCAATATAATTATATAAAACATTATATATTATTTCAAATAATAACAATTCTGTGAATACTTACCTTGTAGAATTATGATTCTACAGTATGCAGCACGTCCTGCTCCAGTAATGATTCATAACAACTGGGATATAGTCCACAAGAGGGCGCTTTACTGCAGAGATGGAAAAAAAAAAAAGAGGCCCCTCCCGGTCCATATAAAGGCCGGGACCTCCCACTAATTCCCCAGTATAAAACAGCAGTAAGGGAACCAGAAGCCAATAACAAAAGTAACAATTTAACAAGGAACTAATCACCATATAAAGGATCCAAGAATAAAGTACTCAGGGTGGGATGGAGCAGGTTGTGCTGCATGCTTATAACAATTCTACAAGGTGAGTATTCACAGAATTGTATTATTCCAAGTATGCAGCACGTCCTGCTCCAGTAATGATTCATAACAACTGGGACATCCAATAGCAGTGTCCATCAAACGGATGGGGATCCCAAAAGGCAACAATGCGCAGTTTAAACCACTGCCGCCTGCAGAACCTTGCGGCCAAAAACAGCGTCCGCTGAGGCCTGGACATCGACCTTGTAAAACTTGGAAAAGGTATGAACAGAAGACCAAGTAGCAGCCTTACAAACTTGTTCAACAGAAGCCTGGTGCTGAAAAGCCCAAGAGGCCCCAACAGCACGGGTAGAATGAGCAGTGACTCGGAAAGGAAGATCCTTCCCCTTAGCAGAATAGGCCCTAACATTGGCCTGACAAATCTATTTATTAATAGTAGACTTAACAGGAGACAAACCCTTCTTGGGACCCGAGGGTACCACAAACAAGGCGTCCGCCTTTCTGAAAGGCGCTGTAGCCACCAGGTAGTATTTCAAATTCCTAACCACGTCCAGAGAATGCAGGGCCCTCTCCTTGTCATTACCAGGATTAGGGCACAAGGAAGGAAGCACTGATTGAGGTGAAAGGCAGAGACAACCTTAGGCAAGAAGTCTGGTTTAAAGCGGAAAACCACCTTGTCCTGGTGTTTCTCAAAGTAGGGGGCCTGAACAGACAGAGCCGCCAACTCAGACACGCCGGACAGAAGTGATAGCAGACAATACCAAATTCAAATCCCAGACCGGTACCATGGGTTTGCGGGGAGGGCGCACATGAGTGACCCCCTGGAAGAAAGTCTTGACCAGAGGATGAAGAGCGAAGGACCTCTGGAAGAAAACAGCCAAGGCGGAGACGTGCCCCTTCAGAGTGCTGAGCCGAAAACCCAAATCCAAACCATGTTGAAGTTACTCCAGGATCCGAGGAATGGAGAACACCCGACAGGGAAAGCCCCTAGCCTCACACCAGTCAATGTAGGTCCGCCAGGTCCTATAGTAGATGGTAGAAGAGGATTTCTTCCTAGCCCCGACCAGAGTCTGAACAACCGAATCAGACAGACCTTTTTCCCTTAGGATGGAGGTTTCAGCAGCCAGGCCGTCAAAGCCAGTGTTTGTAAATTGGGGTAACAGAGCCTTCCTTGAGTGAGAAGATCCGGAACCAAGGGCAGAGGGTACTGATCCACTGCCAGCTGCACGACGTCTGCAAACCACAGCTGTCTTGGCCACCTGGGGGCCACCAGAACAGCTGGCATCCTTTCCTGAACCAACTTGCGCAGAACCTTGCTCAGAAGGGGAAAAGGAGAGAAGAGGTACAGGAGACCGAACCCCTGCCATGACAGAGACAGGGCATCCACCGCCAGAGCCAGGGGATCCTGGGACAGTGAGACAAATGCTGGCAGCTTGTGATTGTGGGGGGAAGCAAACAGATCCACGTCCGGCATTCCCCACCTGTGACAAAGAGATAGGAAGACCTCGCTGTTGATGGACCATTCTCCCCGGCGAGAGGCCCCCCTGCTCAGGGAATCTGCTTCCAGATTCTCCGCTCCCAGAATGTAGACCGCAGAGATGCACGGGACAGTGTCCTCGGCCCACGACAAGATCAGTGACACCTCCCGGAGGGCACTCTTGCTCCGAGTCCCTCCCTGATGATTGATGTAGGCGACCGCAGTCCGGTTGTCGGAGCGAACCTGAACCGGCAGGCTCTGGAGGTGAGGCGTCAGCTGCGCCAGCACCAACCGAACCGCCCTCAGCTCCAGAACATTGATGGGGGCGTGGGCCTCCTGAGGTCCCCACAGCCCCTGGAAATGGAGGGCTCTCCAGTAGCCCCCCCAACCTGACAGACTGGCATCCGTAGTGACCGTCTCCCAACATGGAGTCAGAAATGACCTGCCCCCCAGAAGATTCCTCGAGTCCAGCCACCATAGGAGGGACCGCCGGACCAGAGGGGATAGAACAAAGGCCTGATCCAGAGACGGGACTCTTGTCCCAGACTGACAGAACATGGAGCTGAAGGGGTCTTATGTGAAATTGCGCGTAAGGGACTGCCTCGAAGCAGGCCACCATCTGTCCCACCAATTGCATCCCTTGCCAGATGGAGGGATGAGGGCTGGACAGCAAGAAATGAACCAGAGCTTGAAGAGAGTCCACCTTCTGCTGAGGAAGGAAAATCCTGGCCTGAATGGTATCCAGAGTCATACCCAGGAAGGGGATCACCCGGGATGGGGAGAGGGAGGATTTGGGATAATTGATCACCCATCCGAACATTTTCAGGGTCACCACCACCGTCCGGGTGTCCAGTACCGCCTGCTGGAGAGAATGGGACGTAATGAGAAGGTCATCCAAATAAGAAAGAATGCGAATACCCGGGGCTCTGAGAAGGGCCATCACACCCGCCAGCACCTTGGTGAACACTCTAGGGGCTGAGGTGAGACCGAAGGGAAGTGCCACAAATTGGTAGTGTTGTTCCTCTACTGCGAACCTGAGGAACCGCTGATGCCCTGGGAAGACCGACACATGAAGGTAAGCATTCTTGATGTCTATTGAAGTCATAAAGTCCCCCGGGCGCAGGGAGCTGATAGTGGAGCGCAGAGTTTCCATGCGAAAACGTCTGGTCCTGATGAACTTGTTGAGAAGTTTTAAGTCCAGGATGGGTCTGATGGAACCATCCTTTTTGGGCACTGTGAAGAGATTGGAATAGTAGCTCTGACCTCTCTCTCCCGGAGGGACCAGACAAATGACTCCCATGGCCAAGAGGTTTTGTACCGCCAGAAACAGACCCCGAGCTGCCTGAGGGTTCGTAGGAACCCTGGACCTGAGGAATCTGGGAAGAGGCCAGTCCTCGAACTCCAGCTTGTATCCGGAGAAGACAACCTCCAGAATCCAACTGTCTGAGACTTGTTGAGCCCAGACTTGAGCGAAGAGCCACAGCCGCCCCCCACCCACAAGGGTGAGGGCGCCCCCTCATGGTTGAGTGGGCTTGGCAGTAGATTTGGTTTTGGAGCCCCAGGAGGATCCGAGCCAGGCACGGCCTCTGCCCTTGCCCCAGAAATTTCCCCTGTGCCCCGCGAAGGATACCCCCCTGCCTGACCTCGATCCGCAAAAGGAGGGAGTGAAGGACCCGGAGCCCCGAAAGGGTCGCGGCTGCTTTTTGCGTTGGGGCAACTTACCTCTCTTTGCAAAAAGGTCCAAACGATCACCAAAAAGGCGCAGCCCCTTAAAGGGGAGCCCTGTGAGCAAATTTTTAGCAGCATTGTCAGCTGCCCACTGGCGCAACCAAACCGAGCGGTGGATAGAGACAACCAGGGTTGAGGTCCTGCTACACATCCGAATGGTGTCATCTAAGGTAGAGAGAACATAGGTGATGAACGTCTCACATTGTGACAAGGCTCTAAAATCAGTACTAGAAGGATCCTCATGGGAGCCGTCCAGAAGGCCCTTGATCAAGGTCCTAATAGCGGAAGCACAAACCGGGCGCAAGGCAGAACCCACACAGGCAAAGGCGTGGGAAGCCAGCTGGTCAATACGCCTGTCCTCACCATCCTTCAAAAGGTAGTGAAATCAGGGGAATGCACCACAGAAGTGTTAGACAACCCCAACACAGGGGCATCCACTTCTGGGGGAGTTGACCAACATTTGACCACATCCGTGGGGAAAGGATTCCTCTTATCCCACCCCTTGGGGATACCGGGGAGCCGACTAGGCCGCTCCCATTCCTTGAGAACCAGATTATTAAAATGGGTCTGTTCTATGCCTCCCCAAACTTCAAAGAGTTTATAACGAAAAGTTGGGCAGACTTCATGGATGATAACATACAACACATGGGACAATCCAACATTATTATGGGAAACGGCGAAGGCTGTTCTGAGGGGGCAAATCATAGCCTACACAGCCAGAAAAAAGAAGGAAGCAGGGGAAAAACACGCAATCTTATACAATACACTTACGAAGGCATACAAAACATACTTAGAAAACAATACAGCAGAAAACAAGAAGCGATGGCTGGAGGCGTCCTTGATATTAGACACACACCTAGGAGCAGAGGCCAAGAGCAAACTACATTTTCAAAGAGCAAAATATTTTAGATTCGGGAACAACGCGGGTGCATTGTTAGCCAACATGGCAAAACCAATGGGACATAAAAGAACTATAAATATCATAAAGGACACAGACACGGGTCAAAGGACACACAATTCCAAAGTTATAAACAATGCTTTTGAAAGCTACTCTAAAGAATTATACACCGCCACTGCATCAAACTACACCACAACACAAGAATTACTAAGTAAAGTAAGACTTCCAAAAGTTACAGCAGAGCAAAGGGCCACATTAGAGGCAGACATCACAGAGCAGGAAATAGCAAACACTATCAAAAATCTTAAGAACCAAAATACACCAGGTCCAGATGGATACACAACTGAATTCTATAAAATATTAAGCCCTATGATCGTTCCCACACTCAAAGAGGTATTTCATAAAATAATACACCATGGAACCCAGTTGCCTCGATTTACTGAATCCTATACAATTCTATTGCCAAAACCAGACCGAGACCCAGAGCTGGTTAAGTCTTACAGACCAATATCACTATTGAACACAGACTATAAAAAACTATCCAAGATAATGGCGGATCGTCTCCAGTGTTTTCTCCCGAAGCTACTTACTAAACACCAGCTGGGCTTTGTTAGGGGCAAACATATTTCAATAGGCATAAGAACTGCATTAACAGCGATTACTACTAAAAGAAACTCGAAAGAACTACTTCTCAGTTTAGATGTTGAGAAAGCTTTCGATAAGATATCATGGCCATGGCTAAATGCTCTACTAATGGAGAGAGCCTTTGGTAATTCGTTCACCTCATTGATACAATATATATACAGGGCACCAACATGCCGATTAATAGTTAACGGGCAACAAAGGTTGGGGGTCCTAGACTCACCCCCTATTTCCCCACTCACCGCCGCACACTGTAATACAACTGCAATGAGTTGTGTAAAAATATATATATTTTATTGAATCAAGGCTTAAAAACTGAAAAATAAGACATGGAAGGACACATTAAAAAACATTAAGACAAAACAAAACACTGGAGGGGGGGACCTTAACAATGGCTTATATTTTTACCCAATAGGGAAAAATAAATCAATCAAAAAAAAAAAAAAAAAAAAAAAAGAAGGATTAATAGTTAATTCAAGTACAAATGGCAAGTTAGACCTTTTATGTGAAGCCCAAATATTTATATAAAGTGCAAAGTGCTAGAATCCTGGCATCAGCCATTAAATGAATACCGTGAAGGACAAATAAAACAAATTAAATCTAAACAAAAACAGTGAACACATCAAAAAACCTTCAAACATATAGAAATAAATATGAAGTGCAAAGTGCCAAGTGCCAATTAGTCAAAAACTGGTACTAGCCGCCATAGTTCTATCATAAAGCCACATAGTAAGATATAAGTAAAAGGTAACATCACCAATCAGAAACGCCTCAGGGGTCACCACACAGCAGCCCAACACAGACGCGTTGCGTGGCCAATCGCCACTTCGCCAGGGTGAGTGAGCTGTTGTGAGTGCCCCCTCCCTTTTAAACTCACCTGAACCAATGCTGTCCCGTCGCCCGGACACCACGCCACCCAGCCAGCGCGCGCCCGTCCGACCGGAAATCTCCGTCGTGAGGGCAGCGCGTCAGGGGTACGTCATATCCGCCCGACGGAACGCGCACCCCAGCAGTAGGAGGTCCCGGGCGGCCACGCGCCCGAGCGCACACACCACCGACCCAACACCCAGTCCGCCCAGCTAGACCAATGTATTGGTCAGCGGAACGCGGAAGGTAAGTATTTTAAAAGAGAGGGGCAACATATAATATATATGCATCAAAAAGTGGCACAACCAAAAACATGACCACAAATATATATATACAAATTTTTTGAATTATGTGGTCATGTTTTTGGTTGTGGCACTTTTTGATGCATATATATTATATGTTGCCCCTCTCTTTTAAAATACTTACCTTCCGCGTTCCGCTGACCAATACATTGGTCTAGCTGGGCGGACTGGGTGGTGGGTCGGCGGTGTGTGCGCTCGGGCGCGCGGCCGCCCGGGACCTCCTACTGCAGGGGAGGCATCCCGGGGCGGGCGCAGGCTGGGGTGCGCGAGCCGCGGCGCGCACCCTTGGCTTGCGTTCCGTCGGGCGGATATGACGTACCCCTGACGCGCTGCCCTCACGACGGAGATTTCCGGTCGGACGGGCGCGCGCTGGCTGGGTGGCGTGGTGTCCGGGCGATGGGACAGCATTGGTGCAGGTGAGTTTAAAAGGGAGGGGGCACTCACAACAGCTCACTCACCCTGGTGAAGTGGCGATTGGCCACGCAACGCGTCGGTGTTGGGCTGCTGTGTGGGGACCCCTGAGGCGTTTCTGATTGGTGATGTAAACTTCTATCAAAAAGCCATATAGTAAGATATAACTATGGCGGCTAGTACCAGTTTTTGACTAATTGGCACTTCATATTTATTTCTATATGTTTGAAGGTTTTTTGATGTGTTCACTGTTTTTGTTTAGATTTAATTTGTTTCATTTGTCCTTCTTCACGGTATTCATTTAATGGCTGATGCCAGGATTCTAGCACTTTAGCACTTTGCACTTTATATAAATATTTGTGCTTCACATAAAAGGTCTAACTTGCCATTTGTACTTGAATTAACTATTAATCCTTTTTTTTTTATTGATTTATTTATCCCTATTGGGTAATAATATAAGCCATTGTTAAGGGTCCCCCCTCCAGTGTTTTGTTTTGCCTTAATGTTTTTAATGTGTCCTTTCATGTCTTCTTTTTCACTTTTTAAGCCTTGATTCAATAAAATATATATATTTTTACACAAATCATTGCAATTGTATTATAGTGTGCGGCGGTGAGTGGGGAAATAGGGGGTGAGTCTAGGATCCCCAACCTTTGTTGTTCTTTATGTGGATTTCTCTCCTCCCAAAATTGCCAGCACCTTTTTAATTATACATATTAATTGGTGGTTGTGCATACCTACACATTACTCTAATAGTTAACGGGCAACTCAAGGACATCATCTCACTGGGTAGGGGAGTCAGACAGGGATGCCCCCCTTTACCATTTTTGTTTAACTTGGCTATTGATCCGCTCTTTCGACTATTGGAAGGGGAAGCTACATTTCAGGGCATAAAGGTAGGAGGAGAGGAGATAAAGATAACAGCCTTTGCAGACGATGTCCTCTTGTATATTGCAAATCCCAAAAACACACTGCCACAGATACTGGAAATTATAGCCCAATTTGGCTCGGTTACAGGTTACTCGATAAACTTAGAAAAATCAGCTGCCCTGTACCTCAGCAGATGCACAAAGCCCAGCTGGGGGAACAATTTTCCATTTAAGTGGTATAAACAGCATATAAAATACCTGGGAGTCTTGCTGCCTAAAAACCAGCAAAAACTCTATGACATCAACATTAAACCCGTAATAAGAGAAATTCAACGGGATTTGCAAACCTGGTCCAGTTTGACACAATCATATTTGGGTTGTGTTTCCCTAATAAAAATGATCGCATTTCCAAAGCTGTTATTCTATATACAAACGCTCCCTATACTCTTAAGAGATAAGGAGATTACTGAACTAAAAAAAATCATCTGGGCTAAGAAAAGGGCAACAATCAGCAGAAGGGTGTTGCAGCAGCCTAGGGAGAATGCTGGAGTCAACCTACCAGACCTTTATAATTATAATTCAGCAGCGTTACTTGGTGTATTAAGAGATTGGATTAAAAATACTCAAACATACACAAACCCGCAGTTAGACCAAAACATGATACCAAATATCAAACTAACCTACCTAATACACGTGCACAAAGCGATGCTACCTGAACACGTTACCTTGAACCCACTATTAATGTCTATCTGGGAACTCTGGCAAAAATTAAGGGAAAGACACAATCTGAACCCTCACTCATCTACGCTTCTACCCAAAACGGGAAATTTAGATTTCTTAAATGGGGACACGACACGCCCATATACAGATTGGGAAAGGGTAGGAATCACTCAAATTAGACAACTATTAGTAGAGAGAAAAAGCTCACCTACCAAGAACTCAAAGTAAATTCCCATTTATGGCCTCACATAGTTTTGCATGGTTCCAAATATCATCGTATGTCAAAAAAACAATTAAAAAATTCTCCGCTAGGGACTGGGACAATGAACTGAACACACTCTTAAACACGACCCCACCGAATCGGAGAGCTATAGCGCTACACTAGAATTTCTTAAGACAATATGAGGAACTCAATACAGGGATGATCAAATGAGCTAGAGCTAGAAATTTATGATCTGCTAAGAATGTACAAATATTCTTGGGCAACCTTAGAGGCTTCTACATATAGGGAAATGCTCCTCAGACTATATCATTACAACTATGTGTCACCCGCCCGATCGGTACAGATGGGACTATCAGATTCAGACAAATGTAAAAAGTGTGGGGAGGACGGGGCAAATCTATACCACTGTCTGTGGGAATGCCCCGTCATCAACCAATTTTGGAGAACAAGAGAGTGGATAGCGGTACTAAAGGTTAATACTGATAGTATAAGCGGTTGCAAAAAAATTCTCCAGAATTGGATTGGTGCCCCCCCCCTCCTTCCGACACTTCATGGAAAAGTTACAACAGGTTTTTAAATTTGATTGGACAGACGCAACATTGGATAAGGAGAAAAAGACGCCCAATTTTTTCAAAACACAGACCCGCACATCATCGCCCACATGGGATGCCCCGCACACCACACACAGCCGGGCTTGCCCCAATGGGACCCCGAGCACAACATCCTGAGAAGCCTCCATATGGTGATTTTTATTGTCACAATGACCAATGGGAATTACGCTGTGCAGCTACCCGGGATGCCCCTTAAATGTCCGCTAGTGGGAGGATTTAATAATTAAGCCTCTAACAGTGTCAATATGGCTAATAGAGGGCACAGGACCGGGAGAAACCTCTAATTAGGTTGTCCCTCCTGAAAGACACAACACACACAGTCAGCATGATATACACAATAAATGAAAAAAAAAAGGCAAATTTAAATACAAGCCCGCTGAGGGCACTCACGGACGCCGAAGAGCTTGCACTCCACCGCAATGGCGGGACAAGATGGCGCTGAGAGGCTCAGGAGGGGCGGGCCGCATGTGGAACGCGCCAAGTGCTAGGTTACGCCCCCTCCAGGAACGCGGGGGCAGGGTGAAGACAGGCCGCCCCGTAGCCAATCATCGTGCAGTCGGCCCTAGAGTGACGCCACTGCCCCGCTGCCGCCGCCAAGCGCACGCTCCGTTCAAATGTGAAGCAGGAGGAGAGGAGGAAAACACTGAGCACATGTGCCAGCGCGGATTGTACAGTGTCATAAAGGCATAAGAGTTTACAGTGCATAATCACTCACACACACGGTCACTGACCCCCCCCCCCCCCCCCGACTAACAGGGCAAACGGGAGAAGGGGGAGTATAAGCCCTTGATTACATTTGAAACATGTAAGGGAGGGCTAAAGCGGACGGGGCATCCCAAATACATGCTCACCAAAAACCTGTGCCGCCTGCCCTTTGGTGGGTGATTTGCGGTACCGTCACCCGACCACGCAGCCAAGGCTGGGAGGCAAGTAAAGGTGGAATGGGTGGGAATAGAACACAGGGCCAGGGCTGTGCAGCCCAGCTTACCTGCGAGGAGAGAAGCCATCATCTTGACCTTCGCAGCCCACTGCAGAGAAGGAACTGGGGAATTAGTGGGAGGTCCCCGGTATATATGGACCGAGAGGGGCCTCTTTTTTTGCCATTTCTGCAGTAAAGCGCCCTCTTGTGGACTATATCCCAGTTGTTATGAATCATTACTGGAGCAGGACATGCTGCATACTTGGAATAAATAGATTTTGCTCACGCATCAGCTGATAAAGTAAAAGCCAACTTCTCACACTGAGAAAAAGCCTGGTGGGTTCTGAACAACTTAAACCAGGCCTTAACCTTTACCTTAACGGGTGTTGGTCCCGCTGTGTGGTGATTGTAAGAAGCGAGGGGGGGCATCCAGAATGCTGGAGCCCCCCTCGCAACAAACCAGATAAAAAGCTTGTGTTACGCACCTTCATTACGAGCCAGCGGCAAGAACGGAGTCCCGGTTTAAACAATAAAGAACTGTAAGGATAAACAGACCCACTCAAATAATCTGTCAAAACCAACATCAATCTTCTCTATGGAAAGGTCTAACAAGGGGATACAGTGTACAAAGACTAAGAGTGGACCTTCTTACCAGCATCTACTACATTTTATGAGCCTTTAAACATCCAATATGGCGGCTCATGGAGCATCAGGCAGCCCGCAAACAGGAAGTGACTTCTGACCGTGTCGCTCTGCATTCTGGGATTGCTATCCTTTCACAGACCACAGCTCTGCTCTGTCTGGGCAAAGCACAGCTATAACCCCGCCCCCTGCACTTTATCCGCTCTCCTCTCCTCAGTATGTGTGATGCTTCTGAGTCAAGATGGCGGCGCACGTATCCTAGAGTCCTGAACAGAGTAGCAGCCCAGTGCGGGAAAGCAAGTGACTAAAAACTTAATATATTAATTTTCGATGCTGGGGAATAGTTTTTTAACGGTTTGGGCTTTTCATTAAATCATGCTGAAGGTCAGGTTGAAGAAGTGGACAGCAAAAACCACACAGAGAAGATCTCACTGTCACAAAGCCATGTGTGTTGCAGTTAAAGCAACCGCGCGGCTTACCACAGCCACTTTAAATTATAAAATGACTAGGTCAGATTTTCAACCCCCGCAACCCATGACATTGCAATTTGAGATGCCTCTACATAAAGCGAAACAAAACCCAGTATTTTGATTATCCAGGGTTTTGTTCCCTGCCCTGGAGGCATTTTAACTTAGTATGCTCCAATGTTTGAAAACCTCCAGATCGGCAATACAGAACATGCGCTAGGATCCTATCCAATCAGAGCTGTTTGCCGTGCATATGTAATGTTTGGCAAGTGGCTCCATTTATGGCAATAAGGAGTGCGAGCAGCCACATCCCCTATCTGAATGGCTGGGGGCCAGAGCACGCGCACAGCCCATGGATGCTGGGGATGCGGCTGTCCGATATTTACCCAATCCCAATCCCAATTCGAGATGCACCACATGCGATAGAATCAGCCTCTTTAAAGGCGATATGTCGTCTTCAGCAGAAGCTTCTTGTCCTGGGACGCCCAGCAATCAGAGTATTTGGAGTGAAGTAGGAAAGGGCGTGGCACATTGTGTCTAGGCCAGAGATGGTGTTTAAATGTAAACTGGTCCTTGTTCACACCCCCTATAAAAGTGTCAGGTGGTCCCATTTTACATTTTTTAACCAGGTTCAAAGTTCAAGTGTTTACTGATGCTTTAAACCTTACTTCATTTGTTATGCACTCCAGAGCTAGACACAGTATTCCAAACAGAGTCTTACTAGGTTGGTGGAATAGTTGAGGAAAGACACTAGAGGGGTGCTTCTAGCTGTGGTGGCTTTTCCTAAAGCAGACCTTCACTCTGAATAAGAGCCTATCTTTTACGTTTCCCCCACCCTGTACAGATTGCTCACATTAAAAAATCATCCTACCTGCATCTACTCTATGTTATAAACATCCAAGATGGCTGCATATGAAGTCTTCAAACAGGAAGTGTCTTCTGACTGTGCTGCTCTGCATCCTGGGATTGCTGTCCGTTTCCTGACCCCAGCTTTCCTCTGTCTGTGCAAAGCACAGCTATAACCCGCCTCCCTGTACTTTTGATCCCTCTCCTCAATATGTGATGCTTCTGAGGCAAGATGGCGGCGCCCATATCCGAGAGTCCTGAACAATGTTGCAGCCCAGTGGGGGAAAGAATAATAGGTAAGTGATTCAAAATGTAAAATATATTCATTTTGATGCTGCAGAATAGTTCTGGGCTTTTCATTAAATGATTCTGAAGGTCCGGTTTAAGACAGCTGTCAAGTCAGCAGCCACAGTAATTAAAGTGAACATTCAGCTAAATAAGTATGGAGGGTCCCTAAAGTAGGTGGAGGGGGGTCAAGTATAATGGAGCTGGAACACAGTTACTAACCTTCTTCCATGTACTCGCATAGCTTTGAGGTCCCATGTGACCATCAGTGAGGTTTTCAGAAGTGCAAAGTGCTGTACACCCGCCTCAGAGTGACCACAGGAGGGGTCATATCAGGAAGCTTTATAAGAATCTATCCTGCCAACAATTAGTGGAGATCTGCTCGGCCACCTCAATGCCCCCCCCCCCCCCTTCCATGACTTGTATGCCAGGCAATGCCAACAGTAAAACATACAATAGTAAAGCATACAACTAGGCAAAAATACTTTCCAGTGCCTTGTTCCACTGGAGGCAGATCCTCTGCTGTCCCACTTTATGTACAGGGTGATAGCATTGCAAATGTTGTTTCTTTACAAGTAACAATATCATTACTAAAAGTTATTACACATATATTTAGACCGGAAACTAATCAATAAGAAAAACAGAATTATATATATATTGTGATGATGTGTGGGCTTTTTAAACAGAGACGTAATGGATTGGCTGCAACAACACGAGTCTAAAACTAAATGCATGCAATAACAGACATAAAACTGAGGGGGAAACTTGCCACCTGCTCGGCCTCCGTTTCTGAGCGATAGCCATTGTGCTCGTCCTTAATCTCCTGTTTGCATGAGGCAGCGATGGTCAAGACAAGAGGAAATAAGAGAAATAATCATGCAGACAACAGGTAAGAGGAGAGGTAAAAACAGTTACATAGACAATAAAAGCCTTTCTTAAAACCTAAACCAATTTAGATCGGTTTACAGCACGTGCAATGGAAGGAACATTGGGGAAAACTAGGGCACATGTTTAACATACAAAACTCCACCTTGATGGAAGATGTCCCCATAGAAGCTGGCGTCTCCATTAACTCCAATATGACTGAGTGGCCTAAAGATCTTCTAATATCCAGACTGATAGTAACAAGTCAGAAGCAAGAACGATTTTGTGCTTGAAGATGGATAAATGATTCTTCCATGTGGCTTTTCAGATTACTATGAAGCCAGTATCCTTTTCTAACATCTGGAAGGCAGAGGGTGGGCTGTCCCTTTCTTACAAAGGTGTCAATAAGAAGCATAAAGGAAGCTCCTCTTTGATCAACATGTCAGGCTGTTGTGGAATGTTTTCCACATGCAGATACTGACATTTAACAAAAAATTATTTGGTTTTAAAGGGGGAAGTTCAGGCAATGACAATAATAAGGCAGCAAGGAGCTCACATGGTGCTTATTCTGTTGCTTCTCCTCCTTTTCCTACACTGACTTGCAGATGCTGTAGCATATCTTCAACACGGGCACCTCCATTTTTTTCTATTCCTGCACATCCATGCTCCGAACGCAGTTGCATGGCCGCTAATGTAACAGACTTTGTGCAAATTATGTGGAAAAATGTATAGAAAAAAAGGGCGAACCATGTAGCAAGAAATGGAAGAGGGGATTATGGCAATTTCATTGCTTCCTTATTATTGCCATTGCCTGTTCGTTTAAAGAGGAACAACACACATGAATTTCTCATGTGTAGTTCCTCTCAGGGTTGGGCATCCCAAATTGGGATTTCCAGATGTGTGCCTCTCCCCAGGTCACTGATTCACTCACCTTTCCCGACGCCCATGGCACAAAAAAACGAGACGAAACCAAGCCAATCAGTGCACTCGATTTCACTCGGCTCCCTTCAGCTTAGTCAGTGGCTAAGCCGCTTGAACGGCTAAGCAGCCAAGCAGAGCCGAAGGGAGGCGAGTGTGCCACATCTCTGTTCAGCTTTTGGCTATGAGGGCCTGCGCCTCTCATTCAGAAAGGCCTGGCGCAGATGCATGCACAGCTAGAGGTAAGCAAGGGTGCAGCTGCCAGCAAAGGGTAAGTAGAATGGGGTATCTGGAGGGGTTCACATATAGGGGCATCCCAATACGGGTTGCCGCAAGGTGTGAAACTCGGATGACAGGAGTCTTTTAGACTCCAGGGCCTCCAAGGTTCCTTTTTAAAGTTGACAAAAACCAGGGATATCACTGACCTGGTCTGTGGCACCGTTTTGGGGTGAAGCTTTTCTTACCTTTCCAACAAGCTCACGGTGTATGTGTGCCTCTCCTCCAATCAGCTGATTTAAATGCAAGCTGCACACGCAATCAGTGAGCGGCGCTCCATGCGCCCCTTTGGCTGGTCCTCTTTAAAGGAGCACCATTGCGAAAAAATGGCCCAGTGATATAAAACCATATAAATATGCTGGATGGTGGGAGGAGGGGGTCACTTATATACCCAGCACTATCCAGTCAGGCTTGTTTTTCTTTCTTTTAATGGAAGGAAAAGGACATCTGGGGTGACAGGCTCTGTCACCCCTGATAGACTAAACCTGTCACACCTGGATTTTATGCCTACCATGAGAGAATAAACCACAAGCTTGGCGGGAGTTTTATTCAGTTCAGGTGTATAAGTGACCCCTCCTCTCATTAGCCAATGTGTTTATAAGGATATTTAATATTACAGTTTCGTGATAGTGCTCCTTTAAGCACTGTATGGCAGTATATTCAGAAATACAAAGTTAATGGTCAGCCAGCTTTAAATAGTTGCCTAGAAGAGCTTGGCTGGTACATGCCTGACCTGACTTCCACAAAAGGAAAAGAAAAAAAGTGCAACAAACTTTTCCTATAAAGGTCACAACTTTTGTGCTGTATCCACCCATCAGCCGGGAGGTAGAGGTGTGTGTATGTAATATGGGGGGGGGGGGGGGGGGGTTATAACCCCTAGTGAAGCTCCATATTTGGCAGACACAGCAGTAGAAATAAACCTCTTAAAAAGGAAATAGAAAGACATTTGTTTTAAACACAAACAACCAAAATGACAGAAAAGTGGGAGGGTGAAACTGCACACAATAAACACAGGAAATTCTCGGACCCCAGACACAGGAAGAGAAATCTTATGTTATATGTTGATTAAAATCAAGAACTGGAAATTGAATTCCACTGCATCTCTACTGCATTATATTTACTTACACTTAGAATGTAGAAGCCCTCCAGCAACCCCCATGCCCCTCTGAATTAAACAGATGAGAGGCTCAGCAACACTCTTAGGCCCTTTTGGGAGGACTTTATGAAGTTTGTGTGCACAGCTATTCCCTGATTTGGGATGCGCATAGATGTCCTAAAAACTAAGCTTGCGCTTCCAATCAGTGCTATATAATCAGGGCTACTTGATCAGCCAGCTCTGGAGTCTTTTAGTCACCAAAGCCGGCCAAAGTGGTGAATGTTCCTCTAAGAGAACACAGGAGAAACCAATTTCTGCTGCCATTTATGTGTTGGATCTGCCCTTAAAGCGGACCAAGACTCCAGGGCCAATTGGACGAGAGCCGTGCTGTGGGTTCAAGGAAAGGTAAAAAAGACCGGCAAATGGCGGGGTTTCACACAGCAGGGCAAACCAAAGCCTGAGATGCAAATCTTGAGTTTTGGTTTACTTTAAAGTGGACCAAAACCCAGGATTTTGATTATAGCGCTTCCAATCATTATGGCTATCCTTGGTTTTGGTCCACTCCCTCGGGGCACCCCACTGTGTGAAACCAAAAGCCAATAATCATCCACTTTTGTAACTGAAAATTAGTGATTTTTACTCATTGCAGCAACGAGGGATGTGTGTGCCGAAAAATGATCGCAAACCGACCTCATCCATGACCTATGCGCTTCCTACATGGAAAATAGGAAGTGGCCATAATACCGTCACTAGATTTGTAGCTACATTGTAAGAGGCCATTCAAATTCTGATGTCCAATCTGGGCCCCATGCCTTGATGGACACTCATACTATTGTCACTGTAAAGGGATTTTTGTGTCACCATTTGAGGATATTTAGCCTCGCCCTCATTTCACAGAACAAGTAAGAGAGTCCGAGCAGGCATTATTTATAAACGCAGCTCTGTAATTGGCCGCTGGCAGTCACATTTTGCTAGGCAAACAAGCAGCAGGTATAAATATCTCAGGGTGGCGTTGGTGTATGCATGGGGGGATATCACCAATCATGATCCCCCCCCCCCCCCAGGCAGCACCACAACTATTTAGCGTAAAATGTGTGTTGGTCCTCTTTAAAGAAGCACTATCACAAAATTGTGTAATATCAATTTTGTGGAGTCACTTATACAACTGAATAAACCTTCTTCCAAGCTTGTGGTTTATTCTCTCATGGCAGATATAAAATCCAGGTGTGACAGGTTTAGTGTATCAGAGGTGAAAGAAAAAAAAAAAAAAACAAGCAAGGCTGGATATTTCTTGATTTCACTTTTAATGCGTTTAAAATCATCTCCATAGTATGTCATCAAGCCAATAAAATCAATAGTAATTGAAGTCCTGGAAAACCATATGTACAGCATAGGTGACTTACACGTTTCGGACTCTACTATGATTAAGGACTGGAGCTAGGAGTCTAGTTGCCTATGCTGTATATATGATTTTCCAGGACTTCAATTACTATTGATTTTATTGGCTTGATGACATACTATGGAGATGATTTTAAACGCATGATTAAAAGTGAAGTTTTATGAGGAATGCGGACCATTCATTATACTTTTTGTGCTCTTTAGTGGGTTTGAGACCACCCACGGCCGTGCACATTCGGGATAAGGTGGTGAGCGGACATTCCTTCTATTGTTCTGGATATTTCTTGATACCCAGCTTATAAGTGACCTCTCCTCCTTCCATCCTGCATATTTATATGGATTTTTTAATTGGTCCATTTTTGTGATAGTGCTCCTTTAAGGCCCCTTAGACAAAAAGAAAATAGGATATTTGCACCTTGATTTTTTTTTAAACAAAAATTGATAATAAATTCCCACTTATTACAAAGGCAACACAAATGTATTTTTACATTCCCATATAAACAAGATGTGAACAGTCTATTTGTAAAAAAAAACAAGAGAATAACAATTATCAAACCTTTAACATAAACTGTCCCAGGCAAAGAATTAGATTGTTTGCTTCTATTCAAACATGAAACTTCAACTCATGCCCTGGACACCTGGCTCTTAATATCATCGGTTTTCCTTGAAGTAAAATACAGGCAACAGCAATAATTAGGCAGCAAGAAGCTCAGTCCCATGTGACTCTCCATTTCCTGAAGTGCAGGGTAGAAGCTGTAGCAGGGCTCCAACCTTTGCCCTCCTTTTAATTCCATTACTCCAGGACCACGCAAAAAAAGTTTTATCACTCACTCTGTCCCTTGAAGCTCCTAGCAAGCCACAGTGGTCTCACGGGTGTCTTTGACCACATCAGGGTATGCTCAAGATTTATTAAGCTGTGCTATGCTACGATCTTCACAGCTCATCCTTAGCCAAGAATTAAAACAAAGCAAGTGACTTTACTTAGAATACACAGGGTATTTATATATAACCCGATGCTTTAAAATGCCTCATTTTACAATGTTCACATGGGAGGATATGAGGGAAGAAAGCAAGAACACACCTGCACAGGGACTTAAAGAAACTTGGGCAACAATTATAGTTTGAAGTCTAAATTTAGCCAAAATGCTTTAGTACACCCTGAAAATCTTCAGAGGCATAGTAACTTTTTTCCTTCTCGGTTTGATCAGACAGGACAGGAAGGATATATCTATACAATGAAGTCACAGGCCTTATCACCTGTTTTGCAGGAAAATTGACAGTTTGCCTAGTAAGATAATACAAACCTTCTGGGTTTGAACGACTTCATTCAAACACCAAAGATTTGTTGGTGAGTCGGTCGCTACAGTGATCACTCATGTCGCTCGTTCTCTTAGCAAAACACATTTTTGTGGGCCACTTCTGTTTCCACACAGACATTATTGTTAAGCCAAGAAGATAATACGGGCGACCAATGAAGCAATTCTCGTTCATCGTTTGACCACAGCAGACATTTGTGATTATCGCTTAAATACAGGCGCTTAGTTGGACGCGGCGAAGGCCCGCTTGACGATTGACGCTCGCTGAAAGTAGGGTGGCCTCCTCCCTCCCTGTGAGGCCGGGCCAGTTGACCAACGCCTTTAAACCGATTTGGACCAGGAGAAGTACATCTCCCTATCCCCCTTTCCTGACATTCTCCCCCCCTCCGCTTCTGTGAGGTCCCCCCCCCCCCTTTTTTCTTCTCTTCCCTCTTTCAATATCTCACTCCCCCTTAGCCTTCCCACCTTGCCCCTCCCGGCCTCTCCCCCCCCCCCCATCTTGTGTCTTAGCCGTTTCACCTTCTCCTGTACACCCCGTGTCACCTTGATCCCCGGTTCTCCCCTTCCCCCTCACTGTCTCGATGGCCTGCCGTGATTCCCCCCCCCTTTTTCATGTGTCCTCCCGGCTGGGTCACCCCGTGCCCCCTGGTGGGTGCTCGGTGGCCTGGCAGGGGGTGACGGGTTCCACAGAAGGTGACCTGGTGCCGAAGGTCACGGAATTGACGTTGGCTGTCTCATGACATGATTGGCAAAAGTCTGGTGTAGCATGGCACCATGGGCGAACCATTGTGTTTCTCTTCATACGCAATACTCTCTCTAGGGGTGGGAGTGGACCAGGGTGCCTTGGGTCAGTTGCGGATGTGTCGGACTTAGCCGGGGGTCGAGGGTGGATTTACCTTCCTTATGCGTCTGTATACTTGCATTGCTACATTTCCTGTGTGTTTTTTCTCTTGTTGTAAAATGGTCAATAAAGACAGATTAAACTAAATACAGGCACTTTAGCAATTTTTCATTCAATAACCACTCCATTACTCTACCCTCATTTCACTCCACAAAGTTTTGGCTGGAATAAGATGTTAATTTTATTGCTGCACAAAAAGCAAACACTTGGTGAACAGAACTACCCCCCAAAACACACAACAACCAAATAAAGCACAAATAAAAAAAAAAAGCAAAAAATGCAATCTGGCAAAACCTAACGTTTATTTTTACATCACAAAGCAGACACTCTGACGAAGAGGCAGGTCAAAATCTCCAAAAGCAAGGCAAGCAGATGTTAACCACAAGATCAGTGTACACACAACAGCATTGGGATACTGTAAATAAGTCAGTCTGGTCATTGAATGTTCAATACGCAAATACCCACTGGGGGCAAAGAAAAAAAAAAAAACAGGATTCTCCCTTTGGTCTTGTGCTGCACGTAGAGCCAGGTACTTAATACTTACTCATGACCCTGCTGACTGTTTGCATACTGGCTACAGTATGCAAAAGCAGATAGTTGGAGTGTCACCTATTGCAGACTTTACAGTGAATGGAGCACACAGATCGCATCACTGTAAACAAATGGGACATGGCAGACACGGCCTCTACTTCCTCTGTCTGAGCTTGCAGTAGGGCAGAGTATGTAGCTCAGTACCCAAGTCTCCAGAATCTGCTGGGAGACCAAAGAGGATTAACCTGCATGTTTTATGTCTTTGCTCACAGTGGGTTTTTAATGAAGACTTCAAGCAAAATCAGAGATCAGAGAATGAGAGGGAGGGCTAGACAAGTGCCTATCTTGCAATAGCCACGCACAGGGCAGCTTATCCAGCAGAGTCCCTTTTTTATATCAGCAGTGGTACCCACCCGGCCTGCTCCAGCATTTCCATACATTCCTGCTTTATAGAGTGGCCATACTATGTGTTCTTATCTCAGCATTTCTGGTCTGAGGCTTGCTAGGGTATAAGCACTGCTGGAGACAGCTCGTGGCAGCTCAGACCTGGATCCGCTGTTCCAGGGGGTAGGGTAAGTTTTTTTTTTTTTTTTTAAACACTACAGATGGGTTTTAAAGTGGAACAAAACCCACCAGCAGCTGGCCTGGAATCTAAAAGATGCAAGGAACAACTACTGGCTTTTCCCTGGTGCATCCCAAATCGGGATGGACCCCCAACCACCCTAGTACATGCGGCCAAGATGATCTCTTGGGGATAGCCTGGTATTTGAAAAAAAAAATAAAAAACACTTGATGTGAGACGATGGCTGGGGATGCAGGGGGCGGCAATTGCAGTGTCATAGGAGCTGCTGGTAAATGTGAGTATATTGGGGACCCCAGGGGTTTCACCCGCTATAGGATGCCCCGGGGGAAGGCCAAAGCAAGGGTTTTTATCCGCATTAAAGCTGAATCAAAACTAATTTTCAAGTTTCACTGCAGTAGGGGAGGGAGGTCTGACCTCCAACAAGAATTGGCTGACTGGCCAGTCAATCAAGCTCACATACTATGCAGAGCCCCGACCTCCCATGGGAGCATCATCGTGGTGATCGGGTGAGTATTTGATTTTAATTCCCAATTGGCAATGATTCTATACGTTAAGATAGCATCTTTAGCAACTCCCCTCATTAACCTTTGACAAAGTTTTTGCTGGAGATCTATTTCAAGCTGTGGCTGAAAAGTTTGATGTTGTTATTGAACAAATAAAAGAATTTCAACACAAATCACACTACACAAATAGGCAAGAGGCCAGCTTGCACTACAAACATCTTACCCTTAAAATTGGCCTCTTGAAGACCTGTTAAAATGAAAGTGAAAACATTTCTATAGGACAAAATAAAATGAAGATTTTAGTCTACTCACTGTAAAACTTACAAAACATTGGTGGGCAACAGCTTCTTTACTCAGTGGTATGGAAGCTTTACCTAACAGGAGGTTGAACACTAATCAGACCTGTTCCCAATTGGGGCAATGTATTTTCCTGGAAATAATCTGCATGTCAGTGACTGCACTGGCACCCACTTGTGCGCATTGAATGTAATGCGCATATCCCAGTGCACAATTTTGCCAGTCACAGCAGCTAGTATGATCAGAAAACATCTGCCACCAACCGTGCAAAATCCAGAAAATCTAGCATCCGCAATATTCAAGCTTATAGAACATGGAAAAGGTAGATGAAGGGAATGAGGTGGAAGCCTTGTACTTCTGTTCCGATGCAGCCCAATGGCAAAAGGCCAAACAAATTACCATACTGCCTATGTGGAATGATCCATTAGCCAACAAATGCAAATGTAGTCCTGACCAGTGGCTGAACTCAATCTACCTGCTAATGGGGGCTGACAGAGATTTGTGGGGTCATCTGGAACCTCCACCAGAGACGTTAAATAATCATGCAGAAGAATAACAAGCTCTTGGTTGATGTAGGCCAAAGCACAGAGGTCCTTTGACAATATGGCATACACTGCTTGGATAAAGGCACAACTGGAGGCTTTTGCAAGGGCAATAACTCCAAATTCTGATTCTATGGAATGAGCAGGGCTTAAAATAGAGGAAAGACATGACCTGAATGATTTTGACTCAGGTCTTCTCTGCAAGAGGACCATTCATTGTGTTCAAAGCCAAACTTAAAACCAGTGCAGATGGGAAGAGCCATAGCAATCTAGACAGGGAGTAACAGCAGGAAAAGGATAGCAATGGAAGTAGCCTTTTCCTGACAAGGCTGCATATGCCTTTAGCTGGATGAATGCTGCAGGCAAACCCTTTTGTACTAAGGGACTGATGTCAAAGCAGCAATTGAAAATCTAAAGGGTCAGCTATCAGGATCATACAGTCATATTTACCAAGTCCACATATCAATACCCTCGGGCATCTGTTGTGAAGGGGTAAAAATGAACAACGCAGAGGGAGAGCAGAGAGTACTTGACCTAATCAGATCATCAAGAAGGTTTGATCCAGGAAAAAGGGCAGCCAATCCCAAACCAATAAAAGCCAAAGTTGCAGGAATTGCACAGTTCTTGACACAGTCGGGCAGTCATTGATAGCTAGAATTCCAAATCTTCTGAACCCAGGCAATTTGATAAGGTTAAGTTTACACTTGTTTCTTATTCTGGTAGAATTAGGTTGGTAACCACCAGTTTCCTTTCACAGATCTAGGTGGAGATTGGCCTGCGAGACTTTGTGAGCTTCGCCAAATTAAGAAATCGATGTAACATGTAACCCTTTCAGACAGAGCCAGCTCCAGGTTTATGTGGGTACTTGGGCGATAGTCCTAATGGGCCCCCTGCAGTGTGGTATAATACACCATACAGGATGGTAAAGTTGCATGTATGGTGAATACTGCCAAATAAATAGAATGAATGACAAAGTATAGTAGGAATAGAAGGAATGACAGAAAGAAAAAAAAAAAAAAAAGAAACAATAGAAGGAAAGGCAGAGAAACAAAAGAGAGAAAAGGAATGACAAAATAATAAATAGATGAAAAGAAATAAAGGATTGTAAAGAAAGAACAAAAGCATAGCATAAATGACAAACAAAAAAGGAAAATGAATGACAGACAACAAAGCAGTATATCCCCATTACACTTACTGGTAATGGTTTTTCTAGAAATCCTTCAGCATGACCCAGATAGAGAGAGGCTCCACCCCCTTGGAGGAAAAAAGAAAACTGAACAGCGGTTAAAAAAAGTTACCGGCCCGACCCACCGAGAGGATTAGACAAAGTTTACCTTAAACTGGACCAACACCCGTTATTACATTAACAGGTGTTGGTCCGGCTCTTTGCTGTTAGAAAGAAGCTTGAGGGGGCATCCAGAACGCTAGAGCCTCACCTTTGTAACAAGCCAGTGCCGGGTAAGGAGTCCCACGATTGGCCGCCGGCCGGTCATGTGGGCAGGTCCTGCCAGCGGCCAGCACAGAGAATACAGCCCACGTGACCGGCCAGCAGCCAATCACGGGACTCCTCTCTCGGCGCTGGCTCATAAGGAAGGTGAGTATTCTACAAGTCCTGTACATTTAGGTGCGAGGAGGCTCCAGCGTTCTGGATGCCCCCTCAAGCTTCTTTCTAGCACCAAAGAGCCGGACCAACACCTGTTGTAATGTAATAACGGGTGTTGGTTCGGTTTAAGAGTAGGAAGCTGCAAGTAAGACCCTTCTACCAAAGGCTTTGCAGACAGGCGATCAAGTCTATAGTGCTTGAGGAAGTTGTGGGATGATGTCCACGTTGCTGCTTTACAGATCTCTTCTTTAGAGGCACCAGTCCTTTCTGCCCAGGAAGTAGATATAGCTCTGGTTGAGTGTACAGAAACCTGCGGCGGAGACTCTCCTCTGGAAGTATAAGCCTGCACAAAAGTCAGTTTTGTCCAACAGGCAATAGTGGATTTTGAGGCCTTTTCTTTTGCCACTGAAGGTTATCAAAATATGTTCCACTGTTCGCCATTCTGTAGCGCCCTTTACAGAATAATTAATGCTCTTCTTCCGTCCAAAAGTGAGATCTTCTTCTGATCCCGCTGTAACTGGCAATGTCGGAAGCACTATGTCCTGAAAAGCACTATGTCCTGAAAGCAATTTACTGATGTAGCAATTTTAGGTAAAAATAAAGAATTTTGTATCAGGATAGCTTTATCTGGGAGAATCGTGCAGTAAGGTTCTTTATAGATAGAGCTCAAAGCTCACTCACCCGCCTGGCCGAAGTAATTGCCAACAGGAAGCAAAATTGTAACATTTTTACAGCACTTCTTTCAAGGGCTCAAATGAAGGTTCTAGTAGTCCCTAAATACCATAGATAGGTCCCAAGCTGGAAATCCTTTAAAGGTTACTGGCCTCTTATGGGTAATTGCTGGAAACAGAATGGGACCCTGATGAATTATATTCGGGATTCTTCTTTAAAGCGGACCTTCACCCTGAATAACAGCTTATCTTATATGTTTCCCACACTCTGTACATACAGATTGCTCACATTAAAAATCATCCTACCTGCATCTACTGCATGTTATGAGTCTTTAAAGAATAATAAGTAAGTGACTAAAAACTTAAAATATATTAATTTTAGATGCTGGGAAATAGTTTTTTTTAAGCTTTTCAATAAATCATGCTGAAGGTCCGGTTTAAGCTCGGAAAACCAGGATCATTTCGGCCAAATCGGTGCTATGAGGAGAAGGTCGATTTCTTCTTGTACCGGATCACCTGAGGCAGAATTCTGAAAGGAGGGAAGGCATAAGCTAGGTGAAAGTTCCAGGGATGAGCTAGGGCATCCACTGCTAACACACCCTTCTCCCTCCTCAGAGAGGGAAACATTCCGCACTTTGAATTGCTTGCTGGGGGAAAAAAATCTATTTGAGGGAAGCCCCATAATGTCACAATTTGGAGGAACACTTCTTGGTTCAGACACCATTCGGTCTGTCAAACCCTGACCCGGCTGAGAACATCTGCGATTGTGTTCAGGACCCCCTTCAGATGAACTGCCAAAATATAATCAGACCTGTTCCTGTAAGGGAAACATAATCGCATTGGCCAGGTCTATCAGTGCCAGGGATCTGGTCCGGCCCTGATGATTTATGTATGCTACTGTAGAAGCATTGTCGGAGCAGATCTGTAAGTCTCTGCTAGAGATTTCTGGAAGAAAATTATCCAGTGTCAGCTTTACCGCCATTAATTCCCTGAAATTGGAGATCAGCCTGCAATGTTTGGTGGCCATTTTCCCTGGACATTCTGTCTGTCCAAGTGGGCCCCTAACCCCAGGAATTGGCGTCTGCTGTAATAACTACTGGATTCCTTTGTTTCCAATTTTGCGTCTTCCTCTTTTTAGCACCTCTGGATCTGTCCTGGAAGCAAAATCCTCTGCCGAACACTGTCTATGTCGTGTTTGAGGAATATGAAAAAGCTATCTTGCTTCTCAGCGAGATACAATTCTGAAATTTCCGTTTTTTGTTTGGAAACTTTTTAGCCAAGTTAAAATAGTTTCTAGGTCTTCCCCAAACAAGAGATTACCAAGAAATGGGATGCCACACAATTTCAGATTACCTGTTTTTAGCCAAAGTGCCCTTCTGGTGCAAGCTAATAAGGCAGTAGATTTGGCCGTTGCTCTGATAGCTTCTTCTGAAGCAATCGTTATGTAGCAAACAAGAGTAAGTATCCAAAATACTCCCCTTGGGAGTGTAATCCTCCAAAAAAAACTTTCAGGCTATTGAGCTAAACTTCCATGCTCCTGGCCACAACATCAGTTGCCAGTGTAGATATGAAGGTAAAGGAGGCCCTCTTTAGAATGCCTTCAATTCTACAATCCATAGGATCATGAAATGCCCCCATATCCTCAATGTTTACAGTAGCGCAGAAAAAAAATTATTAAAAAATTCTGCTAACAGAGTGAAATGGCAAAAGCGGTCTAAAAAAAAATGGCGCACAACTAGTGCAATGTCAGAAAAAATACAATTCTGTGAAATACTCACCTGTAGAATTGGTATTATACGCATACAGTACGTCCTGCTCCAATATAATACTTACACGTGGGTAATCCTCCTCCAGAGGGCGCTGTTCACTGCAGACATGCAAAAACAGGCTCCTCCCGGCCCTTCATATACCCGGGGACCTCCCACAAATCCCCAGCATTGAAAAGCAGTGAGAAAAGAAGCCGGGAGAAACCAACCACCAAACTGGTAACAATAGCAATGATAACAATCACCATACAGGGGATCCAGAAAAAAATGTAAAACCAGGGTGGGGTGGAGCAGGATGTACTGTATGCGTATAATACCAATTCTACAGGTGAGTATTTCACAGAATTGCATTATTCTAAGCATACAGTACGTCCTGCTCCAATATAATACATACACGTGGGACATCCAATAGCAGTGTCCATAAAGTAGGGTGGGATCCCCATCAAAAAAGGCACAGCAGACAGTAAAGGCGCTGTCACCTGCAAACCTTGCTACCAAGCACGAAATGAGCAAAGGCTCTAACGTCAATCTGATAACAAAACCTTTGAAAAGGTATGAACAGAAAACAACAGCGGTCTAGCAAACCTGTTTAACAGAAAACCTGGTGCTGAAGGGCCAAAGGTACCCAAGCACAAGTAGAACAGAATAAACTGAGAGGAAGATTCTTCCCCTTAAAGGAATAGGCCAGAGTAACGGCCTGACCAGCCCAAATGCAACAGGAGCCTCAGTAAAACCCATAACTCTCCCCAACGGGGAATTGAAAAACTGGTCTCCCGCAAGACAGGCGGGGATACTGACCACTACACCAACAAGGATCAGCAAGGAGCCGAAACCTTTACTCAGGACCAGAAAGACAAATCATCCAAGTAAGATCAGTCCAAAAGGCGCATAGGCCCTGGAAGCAAACGAGATCAGGCGCATACATATGGAGGCGCCCGCAGACCCCAAGGTGCATCAGTCCCCCTAAGGGACAAGAACAACCAGGAAAACTTCAACACCTGTTGAGGGAATGTAGACCCCTTAACTTCTGCATAACTAAGAATCAGGCCCATAGGCAGACTAAAAGGGCATAAATAATGATCATAAGACACCACCTTGGGCAAAAGGCGGAATACCACCACATCATGAGATATATATATATAAATGAACGAGGGCTAACTAAACAGAGCCACCATCTCAGGCAGACGTCTGACTGAAGCAACAGCCCCCGGAGGGGCAACTTGAACTATGAAACAGCTCAGACAGCATCCAGAATAAGTCCCAAGGGAACAAACCGCAAGGCAAACAGAATGAAAATTGATCCCAACAGGGACCATAGAACTACTTGGGAGATGCACCGAGCAATCCCCAAGAGAACGCTTAACAAGGAAGACTGAACAAAACTTCTTACTGGAAGGCAGACAGGACAGAACCTGAACCTTCAGAGTACCTAGGTGGGGAGCCAACCCCAACCCATGCTGTAACAACTCTAGAACCCTGGGAACAGATAACGTCCAACAGGGGAGAGACCAAGACTCACGCCAATCAATATGGGTAACCCATACCCCGTAATAGACGGAGGAAGAAGAAGAAAAGAGAAGCTTGCTCCTAGCCCCCATAGACCAAGAAGATAAACCCGTCTCCAAAAGGGTGAATCAGCCGTCAAGCCCTCAGACTAGAGCCTGTAGATTGGGCGACTTAAGAAAGAGCCCGACAAGGGCAGAACCGCACTCCTGAGAGAGTGTACAGGTCCGCTGACTTCAGCAGAAGCCTCTGCGAACCGCAGTCCACTAGGCCACCGAGAGGCCATAAGTATCACGGGTCCCCTTATCAGCGCAATCTTGCGCAGAACCCCACGTAGCAGGGTGAATGAAGAGAAGACATATAAAATAGAATGTCCAGACATAAAATGACTAAGCCCCCATGACCAGAGTCAGAATAATCCGGGGCAGTAAAAACAAGGGCAAAGCCCCTGTGATATTAACGAGACCCAACAGAGCCATCCTAGTTGGCTCTCAGAGGGACACCTCTGAGTTGGTCCTTCAACACTAACTAGTAAAGGTCTTGGCGTCCAGAAGACACAGGGGGAACTAAAAGGATCTAGAACTCCACAGGAGGCCAGAAGCCCCCCTTGCACAGGGCGCCTGTGTCCCAAGACAGAGATATCATACAGGGACTACCTGTGAGTGTAGAATTGCCAAGCCTACCATAGGCCAGCATGGCCCAGACTGCCTCATCATTTGGAGGGAAGAGAAAGGTTAACATAGAGGCCATGGCCCCATTCTGTTAAGGGCAACCTGCAAGTAAGCCCAGACCCTGCAGGCCGAGTACGGCCTGCACCAACTCCTGAGGGGAAAACAGGGGCTAGAAGCACCCCGACAACCTCTGAGAGGGACCGCCCAGCAAATTCTATCCTGTGTCCAGGGGAACTACCTCCTGGAACCACCAGAAGGAGAAGATACACTCCTAGATAGGAGTCAGCTGCTGTAGCAGTACCCTCGCCCAGAAGGGCGAGGGCGTCCCTTCATGCTTGGGAAGTCTTGGCAGGATTTGGACTTAGTCCTGACAGAGGGCCCAGGGCGTTGCCTGCCCACCCCGTGGTGGAAATCCACTCCGAAAAGTTGGAAGCTCACCTCAGGTTCGTGTTTGATACTAACGTAGGGAGGGGTGTCCCTGCCCCAAGGAGGCCGAGACGGCCTTCTGCGTAGGGGTGCCTTACCCTTTTTTCCAAAAAGGTCCAAACGGGCCCCAAATAGACGCCGTCCTCTGAAAGGAAGACCAGTGAGAGCCTTTTTCGTATCATCGTCAGCACCCCACTGTCGCAGCCAGACTAGGCGGCGAATAGCTACCACAAGGGCAGAGGTTCTAGCACACATCTTAATGGTGTCATCCAGCGCTGAGAGGATAAACCTCACAAACACATCACAATCTGAGAGCACATTAAAGACCTCCCAGGGGAGGTCCTCAGGTCGGTGATCAAGTAGTTTTCTAACGAGAGTCCTGGCAGCCACCGCAGTGATGGCCGCGGCATAGACCGGGCGCAGAGCCATCCCTGCACACGAAAAGGCGTGGGAAGCCAGTCTGTGAATGCGCTGGTCCTCAGCATCCCGAAGGGTACGGTAATAAGGAGCAGTCATGAAGGGGGGTTTAACCACATCAGGGGGGGGTTAACCACATCAGGAGGGAAAGGGTACTTCCAATCCCAGACCCCTGGGACCCCTTTAAGTTTACAAGGCGATTCACATTCTTTGGATATAAGATTCTGGAAATGCTCCTGTTCCAGGAATTTAGGTCCGGGGAGACGGGTGTATTGAAGTGAGGTGCAGCCACTGGCAAACCTGATTGCAGGGTCAGTGCCTGTTCAGCACACGGTCCGCAGACCCGTGCTCTGTCAGCATCAGCACGGGGCTGACCACACACTGTACACAGCCGGTCATGTGCCCGAGGGACCCCGGGTACATAATTCTGAGATGCCTCCATATGGTGATTATCTGAGCAGTATGCCCGCAGGGATTTACGCAATAGGCAACCCTGGATGCCCCAAGACCCGCTAGGAATGTGGGAGAATTTTTTATGTGAACCCGCTATAATATATGTCAGGCCAGGAGAAGCCACCGAAATCTTGGCGTCTGAAAGACATACAGGGGATAAGAGGGGGGTGTCAGTGTCATGCGCAGCCGTAATAAAAAATCATAGGAACAAAAAAACGCCCAGGAGGGCACTTACATGACCAAGGGAGGAGGCGGATCGCAACCACGCGCGCGAAGACCGGCGGGCCTGATCTGGCTGTGACGCAGGGCGCGTCATGCCAAGTCCCCGCCTACCCCAAAGAGCGCGAAGCTCTAACCAGCGCAACGTCAGTGACAGTAGTGAATAGGACACACATACAGAGTGTAATTAAGGAGATTGCTCTCAACACTAGAGAATGATGCTGACGCACGGGCTGCACACTTCATGTAATGAAAGGACACACACGCGCACAACCAGACAAGGTTTATGTGGAGCAAGGAGCGCGGCACTGACACCCAAGTTTAAATAAAAAGTCAAACGTGTTAACATTACGCTGGGACCGCCACACACATACCCCCCCCCCCATTCTTTTCCCCCCGAGCTACGGGAGGAAGCGAGGGAGAAGCGGACCTGCACCCAGGGTTCATCGCTATGAGGGGCACGGGGCAACAATGCGGGAGGGGCATCTATTGGAGGCTCACCATCGGCTTAAACCGCCTAACCTATGGTGGGGGATTGCGGTGGAGCGTAGCTCCGTGAGCACACGAGGTGCTGCCTACCTTCACCCGAGCAGCGCAGCCCAGGCTGAGAGGCACATCCTTATCGAAGAGGACGGGTGGTAATAGTCCTGCAGGGCCGCAGGCTGTAAAAGCCCCGTTCACCTGCGAGAGAGTTGATACTTCATGTCTTCGCAGTCAGCACTGCAGAGAAATCTGGGGATTTGTGGGAGGTCCCTGGGTATATGAAGGGCCGGGAGGAGCCCGTTTTTGCATGTCTGCAGTGAACAGCGCCCTCTGGCGGAGGATTACCCACGTGTAAGTATTATATTGGAGCAGGACGTACTGTATGCTTAGAATAATTATTATGTGGGACTGCCCAGGCCGCCTGTAAACCTCAGGTGAACTACACCTGAAAATGAGACTCCAAGCTGAGCAGGTTTCTCCAGGCATCTCCTGGAACTGTAAATTACAACCTAAAACAACAAACAGGCTGTAGTCTTACTGTCCCTTGGTTCCCAGGGAGGAAACACAAGGAACTGAGGTGGGGAGAAAGAGGTGGGGCTTTTAACCACTGTTCAGTTTTGTGTTTCCTCCCAGGCAGTGGAGGCTCTCTCCCTCTCTGTGGGTCATGCTGAAGGATGATGGGAGAAAAAAATAATACAAGGAAAAAGAAAAAGGAATGGCAGAATGAACAGAAGAAAAAAAGAAACTAGAGGGGGAAGAAAATATAAGCAAAGAATAGAAGAAGGAATGACATAAATAATAGATGTAAAGAAGAAAGAAAGAAATGGAATGGCAGAAATAAGATACAAGAAAGAAAAAGGACAGATAAATAGAAAGAATAGGACTGGCAGAAAGAAAAAGTCTCTCCCAATGGATAATCTGCAACTGGCTGACCATCTTTAGTCCCAGTTACTGCAGTGTGCCATGCATCTGCAGTGTTGCCCAAGGTAGAGTGAATGAGGTGGGCCTCGGCACCTGCCTGGGTATGCCCAGTGCTGACACCTGCCCTGCCTTCAGAGGTAGAATTGACAAACAGTTTGCGACCTTTGTGGAGATGGCACAGGCCCTTTGTATGTGCTATGGATACCCAGAATCTCAGAGAGACAATAATTAAAAATGGTATCCTCACCATCCATTCATCAGGCCTAGCGGACCCTTGTGATGATTCAGATGCAGGATAAGGTGCAGTCCAAGCTTCCACCATATTGGCCACATTTTCCCAAAAGGTCTGAGCAGCCGGGGAAGCTGAATGGACTGAGGAATCATCAGACACAGTGTTGCCACATAATCAGCCATCAGCCACATAAAGTACCTGCTTATGGAAACAAATTTGTCCCTGCAATATGGCCTCCTTAGAAGGCATTGCCACATTGGAGGGACAAAGGAAGAGAGGGCCAACAAGAGAGTGGCGCTGCGCAAGGTGTCAGTGCAGCAAGGGACCTGGATAAAGCCTTTCAGATAAGCGCTGCAGCCCCAGGCTAGGATCAATGGTCTGCAAGGGAGAAAAAAGGGGAATATAGCCTTATTTTAGTTTTTTTGTCTGAAAATGCACTTAGGCTGGATTCTTTTTCTGTATGGAAGATTTAATATAGGCTCCTCATTGATGACCATCTGTGATTAGTGTCCAAGCTCCTCAAAGCGAATCATTTATATACCCATGAGGAAAGAATTAGGAAGCAGCTATCCCTAGTACAATTCAGGAAAAAGGTATTTAGAATTTTTTTACAATAGTAACCATACTTGAGCAGTGATTCTGCCAATATGTCAAGGACAAGAAAGCTGCTGGGTGTTTGATGTTTCTCAAGCAGTGCCGTATTCTCAGGCAACATGTATAAGGTTTATATTTCTTATATGTATTTAAAGAGGAACACAGAGGAATTTCACTTTCCCGTGTGTTGTTCCTCAGTGCGGTGGCATCCCAGGACGTCTGAGTTCCTGTCCTCGGGTCTTACCGAATTGGGAATGTGAAGCTCCCCAGATCCACTCACCATCTCCTGAGCCCTCGTCACGTTTCTGCGTTGCGCCTGCATCCCCGCTCACCTCTAGCTGCGCGAGTGCCCGGCCTTTCTGAATGAGCGGTGTGGGTACACCACGGCTGTAAGGTGAGCGGGGATGTGGCTGACGGTGCACTCAGCTCCCTTCGGCGTTGCCTGGGTGCTAAGCCTGGGTGTTGCTGAGGGGAGTCGAGTGACAGTGAGCACGCCGATTGCCTGAGTGCCAATCAGCGCTCTCGCCCAAGTCTGTGACGTGAGAGCGGGAGGAAGGCGAGTGTATGGGATGACCTGGGGGGATATGCACAGCAATCCCCAATTCGGGATGCCACCGCACTGAGGAATAACACAAGAGAAAAGGAAATTCTTGTGTGTTGCTTCTCTTTAAATACATATAAGAAATATAAACCTTATACATGTTGCCTGCACCCTCTATGCTATGTCTTGTACGTACCATCAATCTAAAATTAACCTTTTCTACCAAAAAATTCATAAACAGGCAAATATACTATGCATTTATCTGCATTATTACTTACCCTGTAATCTCTTGACACATTCTCAGGGGGCACAGAACCAGAAATTTGACTGGATATTGTGGCTGCTATTAGCTGCTTGCACCATTCAACGTGAGATCCCGTAGGGCTGCAAGAAAGAAATGGATATGAACACAACAATCATTGAATACTAAACTACAACCCCTTTAGTCTAAAGGAACATGCAAGCAGAAAAAAAGCACATCATGCTGTAAAACCTGCAGCCCTTTCACTGCATGACCACATGAATATCATCTGTGTGTGTGTGTGGTCATACAGGCAGGCAGAAATGAGTAAGGGGGTTTCAGTGGAGTATTTTCCCATGGAGACAGTAGTAAATGGCCGTGCATATAAATGTGCGGCTGGAGAAACTGAATGGAATTCTAGCTGCAATTGAGATCTGCACGTGGCGCCCCCTGCATCCCTCAGCTGTGTGCAGCCACACCAGCCATTTAGTTACAGTGACCACACAGAGCGCAAGAAAGATGCAAGAGATGTGCCTGAAGCTGCGCATGCCCAACAGAATTGTTGAAAAGGTAAGAAAAGCAGGCAATGGGCAGGGTTTTACATAGCAGGGCATACCGAATCGGTGGATGTTTAACTGGACATAGTGGAACAACAATGGACAGCAGAATCCAGCCAGCCAGCCCTGGTTCGCTGTACAATTCACCAGCTTCCTGGCTTCCTCGCCAATATAAATATCGGGAGGCTGCGTCCCCAGCATCATTGGTTGTGTGCATGCTCTCGGGATGCCCTTCAGGGCAAGGAACAAAACCTGGTATAGTCAAAATCCCAGATTTTTCTCTGCTTTAAGCAGACCAAAACATGCCAAGCCCTGCCCCTGTGTTTTTGCAGTATGAGCGGGCCAGCCCAACATATATGAATGTCTGCCTGTAGATGCGGAAAGCCTGCCCTGCACCGTACAACAGTTCTGTGGGGTTTCCGACACCAGGGCATCCCCTGTTAGGCAGACCAAACCCAGAGCGATGATTCTGCTGTTGGCTCACAAATGTGGACCACATTCATGTGAGGCCTATTCTCAAACCACTATGTGAAACCCACTAGGATCACCACATTAATCACCAGCAAAGCCATGGTGCATGTGTGGCCACAACCCCATTCCTACACTGGGCTCAGTCTGTAGATGAAGGTCGGGCATGTGTCATGTGATCACAGGATAGTTGAATTTTGGCGGCCATGGGGGGGGGGGGAATCAAACAGAGGGGCATCCAGAGAAAAATGGTCAAACCCCAAGATTTTGTTCCACTTGGAAGTGGTTTATTTCTATCCACCAAGCCCAAATATTACACCTGTGTGATACCACTCACATACTATACTACTGCATTCCCAGGTTTAAAAATTGTATAGTTTTGTTTAAAGGAGACCCACATTCTATTTTTTCTTCTCCTGGAGGAGCAAGCTGTTGGCACATGAAGACTGGGCTGGAATCCCAAACCTTGATGTATGTCAGGTTGTCCAGTAAGCAGAAAAGTAGAGCAAGAGGGTGATCTGCAGTTCTTACACTCTAGTTGTACTGGTACTACTAGTGGCACTTGATGTGCTCACAGGTGGTACTTGACAAAGCTGCAGACATGTCCTGCATCTGTACCCCAACCTGACCTGCTGTCATTTGCAACTCAAGCATGATTTGAACCATAAATAAAAAAACTGCCCCAGTTTAAATGGCTGTTTTGTGTGTTTCGATTAGGGGTTTAGGTAACTGACAACTCTCACACACCACCCAGGTGGGATTGATCAGAAAATGTAAAGTGGTACTTGATAAAAAAAAAATGTTCTCTAAATCACAATCATTCCATGATGACATACTAAAACAACCCAAAAAGCATGAAATTATTTGCTGCCTTTTCTGCAACAGACCTCGCTCACCCCCCAGTGATGCACAACAGACTGCCTGGCTTTAGCAGCTAGTCCCAGCATCACTCCTCTGACAATGAAAGACCACATGCACCCAGACACTGGCATCACCCCGCCAGAGGTCACAGCTTCACCCTATAAACTGGGGGTGCTACTGAAGACCCCTGTAAGGAGATGACAGTTGCCCACCTGTCTGGCTATTCTGTTAAACCCCCTTTTTTTTCAGCCACTGCTGAGGAACTATATATCCAAGTATGCCACAGTGCTCATGCATTGCCCCAAGGTGCCTGTATGAGGGGGCAGAGATCTGTGTATCCCCGAGATCTGTTACTGTAACCATAGATATTTGTCCCCGCAGATGCAGTAGGCAGGGTTAGCTGGCCACCCTCCCTCTCAGCAGTGATCAGGGGCAGGGTTAGCTGGCCACCCTCCCTCTCAGCAGTGATCAGGGGCAGGGTTGGCCGGCCACCCTCCTCCTCAGCAGTGATCAGGGGCAAGGCTAGCCGGCCACCCTCCTCCTCAGCAGTGATCAGGGGCAAGGCTAGCCGGCCACCCTCCTCCTCCTCAGCAGTGATTAGGGGCAGGGTTAGCAGGCCACTCTCCTCCTCCTCAGCAGTGATCAGGGGCAGGGTTAGCAGGCCACTCTCCTCCTCCTCCTCAGCAGTGATCAGGGGCAGGGTTAGCAGGCCACTCTCCTCCTCCTCCTCAGCAGTGATCAGGGGCAGGGTTAGCAGGCCACTCTCCTCCTCCTCCTCAGCAGTGATTAGGGGCAGGGTTAGCAGGCCACTCTCCTCCTCCTCAGCAGTGATCAGGGGCAGGGTTAGCAGGCCACTCTCCTCCTCCTCCTCAGCAGTGATTAGGGGCAGGGTTAGCAGGCCACTCTCCTCCTCCTCAGCAGTGATCAGGGGCAGGGTTAGCAGGCCACTCTCCTCCTCCTCCTCAGCAGTGATCAGGGGCAGGGTTAGCAGGCCACTCTCCTCCTCCTCAGCAGTGATTAGGGGCAGGGTTAGCAGGCCACTCTCCTCCTCCTCCTCAGCAGTGATTAGGGGCAGGGTTAGCAGGCTACTCTCCTCCTCCTCAGCAGTGATTAGGGGCAGGGTTAGCCGGCCACTCTCCTCCTCAGCAGTGATTAGGGGCAGGGTTAGCAGGCCACTCTCCTCCTCAGCAGTGATTAGGGGCAGGGTTAGCAGGCCACTCTCCTCCTCCTCAGCAGTGATCAGGGGCAGGGTTAGCAGGCCACTCTCCTCCTCAGCAGTGATTAGGGGCAGGGTTAGCAGGCCACTCTCCTCCTCAGCAGTGATTAGGGGCAGGGTTAGCAGGCCACTCTCCTCCTCCTCAGCAGTGATCAGGGGCAGGGTTAGCAGGCCACCCTCCTCCTCAGCAGTGATCAGGGGCAAGGCTAGCCGGCCACCCTCCTCCTCAGCAGTGATTAGGGGCAGGGTTAGCAGGCCACTCTCCTCCTCCTCCTCAGCAGTGATTAGGGGCAGGGTTAGCAGGCCACTCTCCTCCTCCTCAGCAGTGATTAGGGGCAGGGTTAGCAGGCCACTCTCCTCCTCCTCAGCAGTGATTAGGGGCAGGGTTAGCAGGCCACTCTCCTCCTCCTCAGCAGTGATTAGGGGCCGGGTTAGCAGGCCACTCTCCTCCTCCTCCTCAGCAGTGATTAGGGGCAGGGTTAGCAGGCCACTCTCCTCCTCCTCAGCAGTGATTAGGGGCAGGGTTAGCAGGCCACTCTCCTCCTCAGCAGTGATTAGGGGCAGGGTTAGCAGGCCACTCTCCTCCTCCTCCTCAGCAGTGATTAGGGGCAGGGTTAGCAGGCCACTCTCCTCCTCCTCAGCAGTGATTAGGGGCAGGGTTAGCAGGCCACTCTCCTCCTCCTCAGCAGTGATTAGGGGCAGGGTTAGCAGGCCACTCTCCTCCTCCTCAGCAGTGATTAGGGGCAGGGTTAGCAGGCCACTCTCCTCCTCCTCAGCAGTGATTAGGGGCAGGGTTAGCAGGCCACTCTCCTCCTCCTCAGCAGTGATTAGGGGCAGGGTTAGCAGGCCACTCTCCTCCTCAGCAGTGATTAGGGGCAGGGTTAGCAGGCCACTCTCCTCCTCCTCAGCAGTGATCAGGGGCAGGGTTAGCAGGCCACTCTCCTCCTCCTCAGCAGTGATTAGGGGCAGGGTTAGCAGGCCACTCTCCTCCTCAGCAGTGATCAGGGGCAGGGTTAGCAGGCCACTCTCCTCCTCCTCAGCAGTGATTAGGGGCTGGGTTAGCAGGCCACTCTCCTCCTCCTCAGCAGTGATCAGGGGCAGGGTTAGCAGGCCACTCTCCTCCTCCTCCTCAGCAGTGATCAGGGGCAGGGTTAGCAGGCCACTCTCCTCCTCCTCAGCAGTGATCAGGGGCAGGGTTAGCAGGCCACTCTCCTCCTCCTCCTCAGCAGTGATCAGGGGCAGGGTTAGCAGGCCACTCTCCTCCTCCTCCTCAGCAGTGATCAGGGGCAGGGTTAGCAGGCCACTCTCCTCCTCCTCCTCAGCAGTGATCAGGGGCAGGGTTAGCAGGCCACTCTCCTCCTCCTCCTCAGCAGTGATCAGGGGCAGGGTTAGCAGGCCACCCTCCTCCTCCTCCTCAGCAGTGATCAGGGGCAGGGTTAGCAGGCCACTCTCCTCCTCCTCAGCAGTGATTAGGGGCAGGGTTAGCAGGCCACCCTCCTCCTCCTCAGCAGTGATCAGGGGCAGGGTTAGCAGGCCACCCTCCTCCTCCTCAGCAGTGATCAGGGGCAGGGTTAGCAGGCCACCCTCCTCCTCCTCAGCAGTGATTAGGGGCAGGGTTAGCAGGCCACTCTCCTCCTCCTCAGCAGTGATCAGGGGCAGGGTTAGCAGGCCACTCTCCTCCTCCTCAGCAGTGATCAGGGGCAGGGTTAGCAGGCCACTCTCCTCCTCCTCCTCAGCAGTGATCAGGGGCAGGGTTAGCAGGCCACTCTCCTCCTCCTCCTCAGCAGTGATCAGGGGCAGGGTTAGCAGGCCACTCTCCTCCTCCTCAGCAGTGATTAGGGGCAGGGTTAGCAGGCCACTCTCCTCCTCAGCAGTGATTAGGGGCAGGGTTAGCAGGCCACTCTCCTCCTCCTCCTCAGCAGTGATTAGGGGCAGGGTTAGCAGGCCACTCTCCTCCTCCTCAGCAGTGATTAGGGGCAGGGTTAGCAGGCCACTCTCCTCCTCCTCAGCAGTGATTAGGGGCAGGGTTAGCAGGCCACTCTCCTCCTCCTCAGCAGTGATTAGGGGCAGGGTTAGCAGGCCACTCTCCTCCTCCTCAGCAGTGATTAGGGGCAGGGTTAGCAGGCCACTCTCCTCCTCCTCAGCAGTGATCAGGGGCAGGGTTAGCAGGCCACTCTCCTCCTCCTCAGCAGTGATTAGGGGCAGGGTTAGCAGGCCACTCTCCTCCTCCTCCTCAGCAGTGATCAGGGGCAGGGTTAGCAGGCCACTCTCCTCCTCCTCAGCAGTGATTAGGGGCAGGGTTAGCAGGCCACTCTCCTCCTCCTCAGCAGTGATCAGGGGCAGGGTTAGCAGGCCACCCTCCTCCTCCTCAGCAGTGATTAGGGGCAGGGTTAGCAGGCCACTCTCCTCCTCCTCCTCAGCAGTGATCAGGGGCAGGGTTAGCAGGCCACTCTCCTCCTCCTCAGCAGTGATCAGGGGCAGGGTTAGCAGGCCACTCTCCTCCTCCTCAGCAGTGATTAGGGGCAGGGTTAGCAGGCCACTCTCCTCCTCCTCAGCAGTGATCAGGGGCAGGGTTAGCAGGCCACCCTCCTCCTCCTCAGCAGTGATTAGGGGCAGGGTTAGCAGGCCACTCTCCTCCTCCTCCTCAGCAGTGATCAGGGGCAGGGTTAGCAGGCCACTCTCCTCCTCCTCAGCAGTGATCAGGGGCAGGGTTAGCAGGCCACCCTCCTCCTCCTCAGCAGTGATTAGGGGCAGGGTTAGCAGGCCACTCTCCTCCTCCTCAGCAGTGATCAGGGGCAGGGTTAGCAGGCCACTCTCCTCCTCCTCAGCAGTGATTAGGGGCAGGGTTAGCAGGCCACTCTCCTCCTCAGCAGTGATCAGGGGCAGGGTTAGCAGGCCACTCTCCTCCTCCTCAGCAGTGATTAGGGGCTGGGTTAGCAGGCCACTCTCCTCCTCCTCAGCAGTGATCAGGGGCAGGGTTAGCAGGCCACTCTCCTCCTCCTCCTCAGCAGTGATCAGGGGCAGGGTTAGCAGGCCACTCTCCTCCTCCTCAGCAGTGATCAGGGGCAGGGTTAGCAGGCCACTCTCCTCCTCCTCCTCAGCAGTGATCAGGGGCAGGGTTAGCAGGCCACTCTCCTCCTCCTCCTCAGCAGTGATCAGGGGCAGGGTTAGCAGGCCACTCTCCTCCTCCTCCTCAGCAGTGATCAGGGGCAGGGTTAGCAGGCCACTCTCCTCCTCCTCCTCAGCAGTGATCAGGGGCAGGGTTAGCAGGCCACCCTCCTCCTCCTCCTCAGCAGTGATCAGGGGCAGGGTTAGCAGGCCACTCTCCTCCTCCTCAGCAGTGATTAGGGGCAGGGTTAGCAGGCCACCCTCCTCCTCCTCAGCAGTGATCAGGGGCAGGGTTAGCAGGCCACTCTCCTCCTCCTCAGCAGTGATCAGGGGCAGGGTTAGCAGGCCACTCTCCTCCTCCTCAGCAGTGATCAGGGGCAGGGTTAGCAGGCCACTCTCCTCCTCCTCCTCAGCAGTGATCAGGGGCAGGGTTAGCAGGCCACTCTCCTCCTCCTCCTCAGCAGTGATCAGGGGCAGGGTTAGCAGGCCACTCTCCTCCTCCTCAGCAGTGATTAGGGGCAGGGTTAGCAGGCCACTCTCCTCCTCAGCAGTGATTAGGGGCAGGGTTAGCAGGCCACTCTCCTCCTCCTCCTCAGCAGTGATTAGGGGCAGGGTTAGCAGGCCACTCTCCTCCTCCTCAGCAGTGATTAGGGGCAGGGTTAGCAGGCCACTCTCCTCCTCCTCAGCAGTGATTAGGGGCAGGGTTAGCAGGCCACTCTCCTCCTCCTCAGCAGTGATTAGGGGCAGGGTTAGCAGGCCACTCTCCTCCTCCTCAGCAGTGATTAGGGGCAGGGTTAGCAGGCCACTCTCCTCCTCCTCAGCAGTGATCAGGGGCAGGGTTAGCAGGCCACTCTCCTCCTCCTCAGCAGTGATTAGGGGCAGGGTTAGCAGGCCACTCTCCTCCTCCTCCTCAGCAGTGATCAGGGGCAGGGTTAGCAGGCCACTCTCCTCCTCCTCAGCAGTGATTAGGGGCAGGGTTAGCAGGCCACTCTCCTCCTCCTCAGCAGTGATCAGGGGCAGGGTTAGCAGGCCACCCTCCTCCTCCTCAGCAGTGATTAGGGGCAGGGTTAGCAGGCCACTCTCCTCCTCCTCCTCAGCAGTGATCAGGGGCAGGGTTAGCAGGCCACTCTCCTCCTCCTCAGCAGTGATCAGGGGCAGGGTTAGCAGGCCACCCTCCTCCTCCTCAGCAGTGATTAGGGGCAGGGTTAGCAGGCCACTCTCCTCCTCCTCAGCAGTGATCAGGGGCAAGGCTAGCCCGTGACAAAAAGTAAAGCCGCTACAGCAGAGGAACTACATATCCAAGAATGCCACAGCGTTCATGCAAACACCCAGGCTTGCATCTCTGCCCCTCACCCTGGCAGGAACTGCATGAGTGCTGTGGCATGCTGGCAGTTGTAGTTCTTCAGCCATAGTCTGTAGCTACCTAGGAGTCATGCTGCGGGTAGGGTTAGCCATCAACCTCCTCCTCAGCGGTGATTAGAGGTCCAGCTTACCCATCAGCCCCCACTGCATGACTTACTGTTACCCAGGCAGCAAGGGTGCACCCCACCCCAAAAGTGACCAATAGGAAAGCAAACACGGCTGAGGGACTACAACTGCCAGCATGCTCAGAGCATCAGAGGGCATGCTGTGACTTGTAGTCCCCTCCGCCGCCATAGCAGTGACTACCTGTCCAGGGTCTCGACGCTGGGCTGCCGGGAGCTGGGCAATGAGGGGGGCGCGGATGGCCGGGGAGGTTTTCTGGCCGCTGTCCCGCCCCCTCCAGGTCCGCTCTCCAGTGCGGGCGGCAGCTTGTCCATGGCCTCCCCCCTCCTCCGGCTGCCGGATGGGCCGGGATGCAGCTGAGCCGCTTATCGCACAGGAAGCTCCGGATTGCTTCCTGACGCCCGCTGCCCACCCAATGGAGGAAACCCACTCAGACGTCACCGCTGTCAGAGACCGGCATGCACCGCGCTCTTCCCTCACGCCAAGAGGGGGCGACCCACAATGCAGCGCGCTCTCTATTCTGAGAGGAGGGGGTGTACTATGTAAGTTGGCTGTAGGTAAAACAGACCGTGTTCATGTCTCCCAATACATTAAAAATAAAAATAAAACTGGTTTTGGTCTCTGAAGCGTCGTCATTTAATGTGAGCCAACATAAGCAGCTGAGCGGCCGGGGTGCAAGAATAAACCTATTTTGCTCGTTTTTGTCATAGCAAACAGTGTTGAGCATGAGCAGGGTCGTGGCTCTGTGGGTATTGGATGGTGGTTGTCATAGCAACCTCTTATTGCCCTCCGACCGTAAATAAGAGGGCTGCACATTACTGCCCAGGAGTCGTTTGTGCGGCGCTGCCAGAGACGGTCACTTATGTTTACTGTGAGAGAAGCTATTTGCCTTTCTAATTAAACTAGTATGCTTAAGCCGGACCTTCACCCTAAATAAGAACATATCTTATATGTTTCTCCCGCGCTGTACATACAGATTGCCCACATTAAAAATCATCCTACCTGCATCTATTATATTTTCTGACACTTTAAACATCCAAGATGGCGGCCCATGGAGGTGCAGGCTGCCTGCAAACAGGAAGTGTCTTCTGACTGTGCCACTCTGCATTCTGGGATTGCCGACCTTTTCTTGACCCCAGTTCTTCTCTGTTTGTGCAAAGCACAGCTATATCCCCACTCCCCTGCACTTTTGACCCTCACATCTCCTCTCCTCAGTATGTGATTCTACTGAGCCAAGATGGTGGCGCCCGTATCCTAGAGTCCTGAACAGAGTTGCAGGTCAGTGAGGGAAATAATAAAAAGTAAATGACTAAAAACGTTAAATGTATTTATGTAAGATGCTTAGGAATAGTTTTTTTATGGGTTTGGGCTTTTCATTAAATGATGCTGAAGGTCCACTTTAATCTTTATCTTTTTTTTGACCATCTAATTAAGCTTTTCAAGCGTAATATATTTTCACCATCTAATTAAGCCGTTTAAGCTAATTTTAATTTTTTACCAGGCGGGCGCGCGCGCGTCAAGAGGGACGCGCGGGAGGCGGCGGCGGAGGAGCCGCTTGTCCGCGGCTGTCAAATCCCTTGTCCGTCGGCGCTGGGAGCGGGGAGAGGTGAGTTTTTAGGGTGATCGGGGGGGTTTCACACAGCGGGGCCCCACCAAAGTGGACCAAGACCCAGGATAGTCAAAATCCTGGGTGTTGGTCCACTTTAAGCGTCAAAATAGACAAAGGGGCCGCATGCAAGGTCTCAAAGGGAGACCCCTGCAAGGCCGATAATACCAAGTTCAAATCCCAGACTGGTAACATAGGCTTACGAGGAGGACGCACGTGAGTAACCCCCTGAAAAAAGTTCTTAACCAGATGATGGTTGGCAAAAGATCTTTGGAAGAAAATAGCCAAGGCTGAGACATGACCTTTGAGGGTACTAAGTTGAAGAACCAAATCCAAACCATGTTGCAGGAATTCCAGAATCCTGGGGATAGAAAACACCTGACAGGGAAGTGACCTAGACTCACACCAGGCAATGTAAGTATGCCATACCCTATAGTAGATAGATGACGAGGACTTCTTCCTAGCCTGAATCATGGAATTAACAACAGAGGCAGGCAGCCCCTTTTCCATCAAGATGGAGGTTTCAGCAGCCAGGCCGTTAAAGCCAGCGTTTGTAAATTGGGATGACGTAGTTGCCCCTGAGTGAGCAGGTCTGGAACCTTGGGCAGGACATACTGATCTACTGCCAACTGCACAATGTCTGCGAACCACACTCTTCTTGGCCAATGAGGGGCCACCAGAATGGTTGGCACCCCTTCATGTGAGATCTTGCGCAGCACCCTGCCCAGCAGAGGGAACGTAGGAAACACAAAGGAGCTGAAAGCTCTTCCAAGACATTGCTAGCGTATCCATGGCCAAAGCCAGAGGGTCCTGGGACAGAGAAACAAAGACTGGAAGCTTGTGATTGTGACGGGACGCAAACAGATCCACATCCGGCCAACCCCAACAGTGGCACAGGGAGTGAAACACCCTGCTGCTGAGGGACCACTCCCCCAGACGAGACATCCCCCTGCTGAGGGAATCTGCCTCCAGATTCTCCAACCCCGGGATGTACACAGCTGAGAGACAGGGGACATTCTCCTCCGCCCAGGACAGAATCAGGGACACTTCCTTGAGGGCCCTCTTGCTCCAGGTCCCTCCCTGATGATTAATGTAGGCAACCGATGTCTGGTTGTCTGAGCGGACCTGAACAGCCCGACCCTGAAGGTGTGAAGTCAATTGAGCATGTACCAACCTTATCGCCCTTAGTTCCAGAATGTTGATAGGAGTGTGGGCCTCCTGAGGACCCCACTGACATCCGTGGTGACGGTCTCCCAGCAAGGGGTCAGAAAGGATCTGCCCACCAACAGGTTCCTTGAGTCCAGCCACCACAAGAGAGACCGCCTGGCCCAAGGGGACAGAACACCTGATCCAGGGACACAGGGTCCCGATCCCATACTGACAATAGGTGAAGTTGAAGAGATCTCATTTGAAACTGAGCGTATGGAACCGCCTCGAAGCAAGACACCATCAGGCCCACCAGCTGCATCCCCTGCTGTATGGAGGGATGAGGACAGAAGAAGCTGGGCCTGAGCTTGAAGACACTCCACCTTCTGCTGAGGGATAAGGATCTTGACCTGAGACGTATCCAGAGTCATGCCCAGAAAGGACCTCACCAAGGACGGGGACAGGGAAGACTTGGGGTGTTTGATCACCCAGCCGAAAGACTCCAGTGTGGACACCACCCTCTGGGTATCCAGCTCTGCCTGCTGGAAAGACTGAGAAGTGATAAGAATGTCGTCCAAGTAAGGAAGGATGCGAATGCCCTGAGATCTCAGTAGAGCCATTACTCCCGCCAGTACCTTGGTGAAAACCCTGGGATCCGAGGTGACACTGAAAGGCAAGGCTACAAACTGATAATGCTGATCTCCCAGAGCGAACCTAAGAAATTTTTGATGACCTGGAAAAATTTGTACATGAAGGTAAGCATCCTTGATGTCTACAGATGTCATGAAGTCGCCCGGGCGCAGTGAATTGACTGCAGAGCGCAGGGTTTCCATGCGAAAATGCTTGAATCTGACAAACTTGTTGAGACGCTTCAAATCCAGGATGGGTCTGAGGGACCCGTCCTTTTTGGAGACAGTGAAAAGATTGGAATAGAAGCCTCTGCCCCTTTCCCTGAAAGGGACCGAGCAGATGACCCCCAACTCCAAAAGGTTTTGAACAACAAGGCACAGACCCTGAGCAGACAGGGGGTTTTGAGCCATCCGGGATTTGATGATTCTTGATGGGGGCCGGGCTGCAAACTCCATCTTGTAACCGGAGGACACCATCTGAATCCATCGGTCTTAGACGTGAAGCCTCCAGACGTGAGCAAAGAGCCGAAGCCGCCCCCCGGATGGGTGAGGGTGCCCCTTCATGCCTGAGGGGGCTTGGGGGAGGCTTGGGACCCCAGGAGGGGCCGGGGCGGCCACATCCTCTGCCCCTTCCCCAAAAATCTCTGTGGGCCCCAGCAAAGGAGGCTCCTCGCCCAATTCTGGAACCCTGGAAGGAAGGAAGAAAGGCACCTGTACCCCGAAAGGACCGGGACTGCCTCCTACGTTGAGGCAACCTGCCGCCCTTAGCAAACAAGTCCAAGCGTTCACCAAAGAGGCGCAGCCCCTTAAAGGGAAAGCCAGTGAGAGCCTTCTTAGCAGCGTTATCAGCTACCCACTGACGCAGCCAGACAGAGCGGCGTATAGCCACCAGCAGAGCAGATGTCCTCCCACACATTCTGATGGTCATCCATAGCAGACAGAACATATGCAACAAATTCATAGCAAAGCAGGAGAGAACCGTACACTTCTCCTCCCGCGTCATCAGAGGTCCCATCTAAGAGACTCTTGAGCAAGCCTATAATAGCAACAGCTGTAATAGCAGAAACACAAATCGGGCGCAGCGCGGTCCCCACACAGGCAAGCCAGCTGGTCCATGCGCCGGTCCTCACCATCCTTCAGAGTAGTAGTGTCAGGGGAATGCATGACGGAAGTATTGGACAGCCCCAGAACAGGTGCATCCACTTCGGGAGGACATGACCAACGCTTAACCACATCAGCAGGAAAGGGATACCTCTTATCCCAACTCTTTGGCACTCCAGGAAGCTTGCTAGGCCGTTCCCATTCTTTGAGCACTAGATTATAAAAAGTGAGTTTGCTCAGGAAACTCCAAGCGTGGTCTAGCCGTATGAAAAAGCTCACCCTGCTACTGCGGAGCCACGGCAAGAGGGGAAATACCTCAAAAATATGAGCCAAAAGCCTGTATCATGTAAAGACCACAGGTCGGCCCCAGACCCGGTATCACCATAAACCTTAGGCTGTTCCTCAGATGATTCTGAATCAGAAAATAATTCCCCCTCCTCCAGGGGAGTATAACCAGGAAAGTCAAACATTTCCTCGGCCTCCACTGGAAAGAGAGAGACAGCGGGTGATAAATGCCGCTTCTTAGCAGAAGCCTTACGCGGGGCAGATACAGCAATATGCCTTTCAATGCTGGCCACCCGTGCAGCCAAATCAGGTTGAGACTCCCCACTGGTATGCACCCCACTAGGAGTCAGATGGGGGGCGTGGGGGGGTAGGCGAAGCCAGAGGGGGCGCAGGCCCAGCCACAGGTAGCCCAGACTGCAGCGCAAGCACCTGCTGGGTGCAAGGTACACACACCCTGACATCCCTTATAGGGGATACCCCACACGCAATACACAGCCGGGCTAGTCCCGAAGGAACCCCCAGCACATTATCCTGAGAAGCCTCCATATGGTGATTAACGTGGCACTGCAGGCCAATATGGGATTAACGCTAATATAGCAACCCGGGATGCCCCAAGAGCCGGCTAGGGAAGTGGGAGATATACAAGTACAATAGCCCTCCAATAAAGGATTAGCGCTAAATCTAGGGGAGAGGACCGGGAGAAACCATAAAAAGTTTGACCCGCCTGAAAGACATAAGCAGACATTCCCATAAGCAAAACAATTCAATAAATTAACACAAAAAAAGGCCACCCCACAGGGGCACTTACGGACCGCGGTAGGTAGGGAGCAGCCACGCAGCACAGAAGTCAAAATGGCGCCCACATATACCTCGAGCGAAACGCTCCCACGTGACAGAGCCAGCCAATGATGTCGCGATGTTGCAGCCCTCCGCGGAGCGGAGTACAAGCGCACGGCGGCGCTATGTAAAAACATACGTGCAACAGCAATCTACAACCCAGCATTAACTGCCGCACCCCCCCCCACTGAGATGTCCCCAGGGAGAGCGAGGAGGGAGAACAGCAGCCAACCTAAAGGACGGGCCCAACCAAGGACAGGGAATAAGGGGATCCCAAAAAGCAGGAGGGACATCCCATAAGGCTCACCACGGGCCTATATCGCCTACCCTTTAAAGTGGACCAACACCCAGGATTTTGACAATCCTGGGTCTTGGTCCACTTCGGTGGGGCACCCCCGATCGGGGTGCCCCGCTGTGTGAAACCCCCCCTAACCCCCCGAAAAACTCACCTCTCCCCGCGCCGACGTACAAGCGAGGATCAGGAACGTCTAAGCGGCTGCCGCCGCCGCCGCCTCCCTCGCGTCACTTTTGACGCGCGGCCGCCCGCGCCGGCCATTCGCAGACGGCCGGCGCGGGCGCGCGCACGCCTACAGGAGCGCGAGGGAGGCGGCAGCGGCCGGCCGCCGCCGAAGATAAGGTAAGGAGTTTGGGGTGTTTGGGGGGGGGGTTTCACCCCGCGGGACATCCCGATCTCGGATGTCCCGCGGGGTGGGGGGTGATCGGCCCGGGAATCTTATAGATTCCCGGGCCGATCACCCGTGGGTGTTGGTCCACTTTAAGACAGGGACTGCAGTTGGAGCAGCGCTCCTTAGCACCAGACCCCGGTGCTGTCTACCTTCACCCGAACCAGTGCAGCCTAAGCTGGGAGGCAGTGGGTTTGGAACGGGTGGGAATAGTCCTACAGGGCCACAGGCTAATAGCCCCGCTCACCTGCGCAGCATAAAGAGCCATCTTTTATTCTTCGCAGCCCAGACTGCAGATAAGAACTGGGGAATTTGTGGGAGGTCCCTGGTATATATGGGGCCGGGAGGAGCCACAAGCTGTTTTCTGCAGTCCAGCGCCATCTTGTGGATGTATTACCCATGTGTAAGGAATCTTCTGGAGCAGGACGTGCTGTATACTTGGAATATTATTTTTTACGTTTTTAGTCACTTATTATTCTTTCCCCCACTGGGCTGCAACTCTGTTCAGGACTTACGGCACCGCAATCTTGACTCAGAAGCATCACACCGAGGAGAGGAGAGTGGGATAAAGTACAGGGGGGTGGGTTATAGCTGTACTTTGCTCAGACAGAGCAGAGCTTGGGTCAGGAAAAGGTCAGCAATTCCAGAATGCAGAGCAGCACAGTCAGAAGGCACTTCCTGTTTGCAGGCTGCCTGATGTTCCATGAGCCGCCATCTTGGATGTTTAAAGGCTCATAACATGCCAGTAGATGCAGGTAAGATGATTTTTAATGTGAGCAATCTGTATATACAGGATGGGGGAAACATATAAGACAGACTATCATTCAGAGCGGAGGACCACTTTAAACTCCTTTTCTGCACTGCCAAGCATTTATCTGGGCTGGGGGGAGAGCTTATATGAGAGATTTGCTCTCTGCATGGAATCATTTTTGGAAATTGAAAAGTGTATATAAGTGTGCCAAAATAATGTCTTCAATGTTGTTTTATTAATTATGTTAACAAGTGTGTGTTTTTTGGAAGTTGTTTTCACCATCTGCAATCTGTTGCTATTCACAACCATACACCTAGATCAGGGGTGGGGAATTCTTTTTTCCATGGGGCCACATGAGAAACAAAGTATTGTGGAGGGCCGGGCCAAAAGGCTGAACTCAATTCTGCATAATATAATTGCATTTCTTTATAAAAAGCAGTAAATAGCATTGTTTTGACAAGCTGGTACGAGTATATGTTATAGTTAAACAATGAAAAAGTGAGGTTCCCTTACAAAAAATGTAATTTATTAAATAAATCACATTTTGTGTGTCCAGTGAGGTCTCACACAAATTGGGATGCCCCAGAGGCATGATGCCTGTAACCCAGCCCTGGATTCCTTCCCACTCCATAGGGCTGGGTTACATGGGTTTTCGTCTGCTTTAAAACATCATGACCAAATCAGATTAGGATGGAATAACCCCCCTGCTACATTATTATTAAAGTAACACAAGGCTGCTCACACTTTTTACTCAGTAGCAATGTGAAAAATTGCGGATTTCCTCACATAAAGCAGAACAAAACCCAGAGCGGCTACTGGTCTTCCACCCTGGAAATCCCAGATCGGGATGCCCCACTGTGTGAAACCCTTTTTACTCAGTAGCAACATGAAAAATGGCAGACTCCCTCCTTTAAAACGGAACAAAGCCCCGATCTGGGATGCCCAGGTAGACCAGTGGCCACTCTGGGTTCATTTCCACGTTAAGGGGGAGTCCACCATTTGTCAAGTTGCTACTAAGTAACAAGGGTTTCACACAGTGGGGCATCCTGATTTGGGATGCCCGGGGGAGGGAGACCAGTGGCCGGGCCTCGGATAAAAGGCTGTGTGAAACCCTTCCTACCTTGCAGCATGGTCCCCCCGCCCTCCCAAAGGCATTAGGTGTGGACTACAAGTGCCAGCAGTCTGCAACGTGAGGCACAGACAAGTGGCTGGAGTACCTCGATCTCCAGCGTCAGCTCCGCAGCGACTGACACATGCCACACAGTACAGGCCAAGGGCGGGAAGAGAAACTCCGCCCACAGCCAAACCTGCGGGAGGGAGCTGTCCAATAGGAGAGCAGGCTCTAATCCACACACGCCCCCGATACATTAGACTCACTACAGATGGCAAAAGTGCTGTTCAAACCCGGCACTATCTTTTCTGGCAAGACTGTGCGGACAGTGGGTGGGACTGAGCGGCGGGGGCATCGGCAGCGTGCGGCCACACACCTTACAGGGAACGCTGGTCGCGGGCCAGTCAGAGCCAATCAAAGGGCCGTATGTGGCCCAGGGGGCGTACAATGCCAAGGTCTGACCTAGATCTTCAAGCAAAGAGATGTCCTGTAAACACAGAACACTGCTGCTGGGCATGTGTGAGTGAGCCTCCTCACCTCAGTAGTGTACTGTGTGTAAGGCTCACTTTCCTCTGCTTGTAAATCTTGGGTGTACAGATTTGCCATACACTTGCTAATAGCAACAGATTGCTGGTGTTGAAAATGGCTGCAGTAAAACACACATTTGCTAACATTTACTAGGCAAGTAAGCTGGTTTGATGAGGGTCTCTTCTTTTTGCCTCAAATATTGTCCTGGGGTAACAGGGGGCTGGGGTGGCTACATGTGGGATGGGGGAGTAGAGAGATGGGGCAGCCACATGTAGGATGGGGGAAACATGGAGCTGTGGTTTTAACTAATTTCTCCTATGCATGTCACAAAGGATAGCTATTGGTTTAATTAAAACGGACCACATATTTAACTAGCATGCTCTGAATTACTCCCCCCTATGAAGAGCACCTATTTCCAATTTTCACAACTCCTGCTTCACTTTAATCCAATATGTTTTAGCTGTAAAGCTCCGCCTCCTCAATTCATTTCCACTGTTGTGTGTGGCAATGATGCCATTGCCACACTTCTGCAATGCCTGATCGCCTGCCATCTCACACTGAGGGACAATAACAATATGAAAATTGGAAATATTCATTTTTAGTAGAAGAAGGGGCTTTGGCCAAATGTATTTCCCACGTTCAGTGGGTTTTGGTCTGCTTTAATCATTGGCCAATAATTATCTAAATTGTATGGGACATTTTAAAGGGGTCCAAGAATACATCCACTTTAACCTGACTCTACAGTAGGAAGCAAGAGCATTAAAAGTACCTATCTCAGCATAAATGCCCTGTATACAATCTTGTCTTTATAGTACTTACCCTAACAGCTTGAGACTGTTTCTCAAGTAGTGGAAGAACACTTGAATTCCTTCCCTGGGTGCCAGGTCAGAGACCAGCCACAATTATGTATGTGCATGTGGGAACATTGCTTGGTGGCATCCCAATTTGTGATTTCCCTCTCCTACGCATATCCCCCGGGTACTATTACCCTCATACTCTACCTCTTACAGGACTGGATCCGGTCGGGCAGTCCCAAACCCAGGTCTCTGCAAGTGGCCAACTGCTATGGCCTGGGGACATCAAATGGTTTCCAGTGGTTTTGTGGGTCAGAACCCAGAAAGGCGAGTTCAACAGTCCCAGTTTGTGTGTTTGCATGGAGAGAGGAAGATGCGTGGGGGGATGCATCCCAAACAGTGTGCCCCCCAGGCATGAACAGTTCTGTGGCCCCAAAAACCACCGTTCGACTTACAGGTAACAGGAAACCATCTTAACCACATGGAGAGATTATGCTCCACCCCCTGGGAGGAAACACAAATATGAACAGAGATTAAAAGCCCCACCCCTTCCATTAACCTAATAAAACCACCCTTGGACTATGGGCGGCTAAATAAGTACCCTTTTACCGAAAGCCTGATGTTTTGCAGATAGTAACTCAAGGAAGGTGTGGGGTGAAGACCACATTGCTGCTTTGCAGATCTCCTCTATAGATACACCAGTCCTTTCTGCCCATGACGTGGCCATAGCTCCTGTGGAATGGGCAGAGAAATCCCCCCTAATAGAATAAGTTTAGGCAATGGTCTGTTTTATCCATCTGGCTATAGTGGATTTGGAAGTTGCTAAGCCTTTAGGACTAAATGGATCGAAAAAGCTTTTTTCAATTTTTTTGACTAAAAATCTCTTTATACATTTCATCTTGTAGTGAAAGGGGTTTATCTTCCTGTTGAATCCCCCAAGTATCGTATAACTCCTATAACAATAAATCAAGTTCCTCTGAAAGTTTATGGAAACATTCCTGTTCCCTTTTTTCCTGGGCACCCTCGTCCATGGAATCCTGCGAGAAACCCTGTTCTTCCACTAATTCCTCAGACTCGGAAGGGACATCAATCTGTACTGGAGTGGAAGGCAAGGCACTGGGTACTGTGCAAATTAGTGATAATCCCTGTTTTTCAGGCTGATCATCAGTAACTGAAGTGGGGATAGGTGCAGAAGCAAGAGACCATTGAGAATGAGTGACAATCTTTTTGGGCATCCCGCATAGAGGCTAACTCCTGCCTCATACTACGGATTTCCCTCAATAAGGTCACTGAATCCGCCTCTTTCTTAGCCTTGTCACAACCCAGGCACAGAATCAACTGCCAAGTGCCTGGAAGCGCTACATTACAAGATTCACAGTGTCTAGTCTTTTTTGCGGCTTTAGCAGGTTTTTTGTCTTCCGTTTTAGTCTTAAGACTCATTTTCTTTCGCATGCTGAACTTCACTGTCGGCATTGCTGTCCGATATGACAGGTCCTCTTCCTGGCTTGAACGCTGCCCTGCTACTGCCGCTGGCCGTGCTTCCTCTCCTGGCGTTTCGAATACATGCCGCCTGGAAGTGACGTCAGGTACCTTGCCCCCAAATTAAAAAATTCTGGAGGTAAAGTTCAAACAATGAATAAAATGTACTAAGTAAACATCAGAATGAATAAATAAACTTGGTACATGAAGCCAATCTGTTAGCAAGCATCCCCACAACTAACTCAGTTGCTGGGATTTAAAGATAAACTGCACAACTAGTGCTTATATAAGACTATGTGGGAATATAGCCCCATTTGTGTCCAGACCTCAGACAGTGCTCCTCTGGTATTTTGTCCAGCGGGCTACTCCAATACTCTGGAGGTCATAAAATAAAAAACTAAAATAACAAACTGGCCGAAGTCTAACACATCCAGGCACTCTGTCTTCCCAGGGAGGAAACACAAAGAACTGGGGTGGGAAGGAAGGGGTGGGGCTTTTAATCCTCCCAGGGGGTGGAGCGAAATCTCTCCATGTGGTCAAGCTGAAGGATGACTTGGAAAAAATCATCCTTTGTTTTACAAACATTGACATGTATGTCTGTGTAAAGAATACATGTTTGATGAAAACCTCTCTCTACTAAAAAGGAGGACATATACCATAACTGGTAAACAAACAATCCATGAAAAGTATAAAGCAGTAAATAAAGCATGTAAGAAATAAAGTTGGCAAAAGCACAAAAGATGTGGCCAAAGTAAGCTAAACCAACCCTAAACGATTCTTTAAATATATAAAATTCAAAGAAGTAGGTAGGTGCCTTAATTAATGATAATGGGGAATAAGTCACTGGGGATGAAGAGAGAGGAGCAAATTAATTGGGTTCTTTAGCTCTGTGTACAGTGATGAGAAGCTACATAATGAATGATTTGATCAGAGAAGAGGGGCTACAGAGTTGCAGAGAAGGGGTTTAAAGCAAACCCACGCCCCCCAAAAAATGCCTAAAATTGGGCATTAATAATTGCAGTTACTTGTTCATGCAGTGTCAGCTGCCACATCTCCCTGAGCACTTCTAGGTGGATTCCATGACAGATTACTGGGTGGGTGTGCACATACCATGCATGAGGGCAGCAGCCACAGCATTGGAGCATTGCCAGTAGGCAGTGACTACAGAGTTAGAGAGCAGATATTTAGTCAGAGGGAAGGGGCTACAGAGTTAGAGAAAAGGTATTTAGCTAGAGAGAAGATGATTCACAGCTGGAGAGAAGGAATTTAGCCAAATCTGAGATTACAGTGTTGGAGAGATTTAGCAAGAAGCCAGGAGCTACAAAATTGGAGCGGGGGTAAGGCTGCAAATTGGTGATCATGGATTTAGCCAAAGGGGTGGGGCTATGGAGTTGTAGAGAAGGGATATAGCCAGAGTGGATGAGCTACAGAGGCCTGGAGTTAAGATTTAGCCAGAGGGGAGAACCAATAATCAAACAGAAGGGTTATAACCTGGGGGGCTACAAGGTCGTAGTGAAGGGATATAGCCAGAGAGGAGGGGCTACAGAGTTGTAGAGGATTGTTATTTATATACTGTATTTATATTTTCCCCTTAGGGATGTAGATCTATATGGCTTTCAGTCAATATGTTTTGTTTTCCCAACACAAGCAACAAAGGAATATTTAATTCTTGGGGTTGCAATCGTGTCAGTGTTTCAGTTCTCATACAGCTTACACAGGTTTATACTGCTTGCATAGTATGCAGGAGGTATTTTTTAGTATCAATTATGAGCCATCGTTTTAAAATTGTGCCTCTCAGGGTAGCATGGATCCATCCAAACATAATGCGCACTTTCATCACTTGTGCTGCGTTTACTTTGCCCCCCCCCCCCTTTATTTATTTACACTGTATGATGTATAACTACAGACTGTATTTTTCGCTCCATAAGACATACCCAGAATTTGGAGAAGAAAAATAAGAAAAAAAATGTTCCGAACCAAATGTTGTACTAAAATACTCCCCCAATCATAGACAGTGTGCAGAATCCTCAAAATCACACCATTACAGGCAGTGAGCCGTATCTCACATTACTGGCATCGTAGTAGTAGACCCTGAGATAACAGATCCGGCAACATGGGAAGCCGGTACTGATCTACGGCCAGCCTTACAACGTCTGCGTACCAAACCCTTCTTGGCCACCTTGGAGCCACCAGAATTGCAGGTGCCCCTTCTAGAACCAGTTTGCGAACTACCTTGCCCAGCATGGAGACGGGCGGAAACAGGTACAGAAAACCCAGATCCTTCCAAGCAAGGGACAAGGCATCCACTGCCAGAGCTAAAGGATCCAGAGAAAGAGACACAAAGGCCGGAAGATTGTGATTGTGCCTCAAGGCAAAGAGATCCACCCACTTGCGGCAAAGATCCAGAAAAACCTTGGGGTCGAGAGACCACTCTCCTTGGCGAGAGGATCCCCTGCTCAGGGAATCCGCCTCCGTGTTCTCCACTCCCGGAATATAGACTACCAAAATGCAAGGAACATTGCTCTCCGCCCAGTTCAGGATCAGAGAGACTTCCCTGAGGGCACTCCTGCTGCGAGTCCCTCCTTGGTGATTGATGTAAGCTACCGCCGTTCGGTTGTCTGAACGAACCTGAACCGGTAGACCCTGTAAATGTGAGGTCAGCCGTGCCAGAACCAGTCGGATTGCTCTGAGCTCCAAGACATTGATGGGGGTGTGAGCCTCCTGAGGACCCCACACCCTGCTGAACTGATGACTTTCCAATAACCTCCCCAGCCTGACAGGCTGGCATCCGTGGTAACCGTCTCCCAACCAGGGACCAGAAAGGACCTGCCCTTCAACAGGTTGCTCGACTCCAGCCACCACCGAAGGGACTGCCGAACCCTGGGAGACATCCTGAAAGGTTGATCCAATGACTGCGGACACCTGTCCCAATGCGTCAATAGGTGAAGTTGAAGAGATCTCATGTGAAACTGTGCAAACGGTACCGCCTCGAAGGAGGACACCATCAAGCCCACCAGTTTCATCCCCTGTCGGATAGAGGGACAAGGACTGGCCCAAAGAAGGCTAATCAGATCCTGAATCCCCTGCACCTTGGTCTGGGGCAGAAACACTCTGGCCTGAATGGTATCCAGATTAATGCCCAGAAATGAAATCACTCGTGACGGAGAGAGAGAAGACTTGGGGCGGTTGATCACCCACCCGAACCTCTCCAGAGTCGACATCACCTGGTGGGTGTCCAGCTCCACCTGACAGAGGGAAGAAGCTGAGATCAACAGGTCGTCCAGATAAGGCACAATGCGAATGCCCTGAGCAGAGCCATTATTCCCGCCAAGACCTCGGTGAAGACCCTCGGGGCCGAGGTCAGTCCGAAGGGAAGGGCTACAAAACTGAAAATGTTGATCCTCCAACGGAAAACGGAGGAATCTCTGATGTGCCGGAAAAATCGGAACATGCAGATACGCATCCTTGATCTCTATGGATGTCATAAAATCCCCTTGGCGAAGGGAATTGATAGCCGAGCGCAGAGTCTCCATGCAGAACTTTTTGGCTCTGATAAACCTGTTGAGAACCTTGAGATCTAGAATGGGTCTCACCGAACCCTCCTTTTTGGGAACCGTGAAAAGGTTGGAGTAGTAACCCCTGCCTCTCTCCAACTGAGGCACCCGGCAAATAACTCCCATGTCCAGAAGGTTTTTTACTGCTAACAGGAGCCCCTGTGCAGCCTGAGGGTCCGAGGGCACCCGAGACCTTAAGAATCTTGGAGGCGGCTAGTACTCGAACTCCAGTTTGTACCCGGAGGAGACCACTTCCAAAATCCAATTGTCTTTGACCTCCCGGGCCCAGACCTGGAAGAAGAGCAGCAGACGTCCCCTCACCCGTGCGGGTGAGTGCGTCCCTTCATTGCTGAGCCGGTTTAACGGCGGGCTTGGGCTTGCCGCCGCAGGCAGCCGCGGGACGTGCCCGACCTCTGCCCCTGTTCCAGGACGAGCCCCTGACACCCGAGAAGGCCAAACCTCTAGCCGCTCTGACCCCTCGAAAGGAAGGAGTGAACGAGCCAGCCCCCCGAAAGGGACGGCGCTGTTTCCTCCGCTGAGGTAACTTACCTCCCTTAGCAACAGCACCCAATTTATCTCCAAACAGCCGCGCACCCAGGAAGGGAAGAGCTGTAAGCGACTTCTTGGCCCCAAAATCCGCCGTCCACTGTCGGAGCCAGACCAATCTGCGCATAGCCACCAATAGGGCTGAAGTCCTGCTACACATGACAATAGAATCTTCCATAGCAGTCAAGACAAAACCCATGAACAATTCACATCTCTTAAGGGTAGCGAACTCAGCGCTAGCCAGATCAAACTGAGCGTCCTTCAGCCAGTCCCTGATAAGAGACCTGGTAGCAAGCGACACTAGGGCAGATGCACAAACAGGCCGCAGGGCCGAGCCCACGCTGGCAAAGGCGTGACACGCCATCTGATCAAGGAGCTTGTCCTCGCCATCCTTAAGGGAAGGGGTGTTCAGCACAGAAGAGTTGGTCAAACCCAAAACTGGCGCATCGACCTCGGGAGGAGAAGACCATCGCTTAACCGCCTCCACCGGGAAAGGATACTTCTTATCCCATCCCTGAGGAGCACCAGGAAGCCAACTGGGCCTTTCCCATTCTTTCAGGATCAGCGCATCAAAGTGACCCTGGGTAGGGAATTCCAGACGGGGCTTGCGGGCCCCAAAAAATTCCCCCTTCTTGAGAGGAGGCGCCTCAGGCGGGTCAATGTTCAACACCTCCAATAGATGTGACACAACAGTGGCCGCATCGACGCCATCCCCCAGCGCCTGCCCGACATCAGCATCACCAGACTGTACATAGTCAGTCTCCGTTTCCTCATACAATTCCCCCTCCTCTAACGGGGAATAACCCGATAAATCAATGGAATCATCGTCAACATCCCACAAGGGCTGGGCCGACGACAAATGCCTCTTTTTAGCCTGGGCCTTCTTGCCCACCATGCTACCAATAAATTTCTCGATGTTGGCCAACCTAGCACAAACATCAGAGTGCGACTCCCCGCTGGCACCAATGTCACTTGGGGTACGGATAATGCGGGGAGGGGAAGGCGATGAAGCGGGAGGAGCCGACCCAGAAGGCTGAGTACCAGACTGCCGCGTTATGGCCTTTTGTGCACATAGTACGCAGATCAGCACATTCTCCCCCGTAAGGGATACCCCACACCCCACACATGGCCCGGATTGTCCCAGAGGGAGCCTGAGCCCAGTATCCTGCGTAGCCTCCATATGGTGATTTTTGTGGTCAGTCGCAAGACAAGGCAGGGAATTTACGCCTAAGCAACCCGGGATGCCCCTTAAAAGTCCCGGTGAGAGGATTTGAGGTGATCAAATTTACACTAGGGACCCCAGGACCAGGAGGAACCCCTTAACATGCACAATAATGAAGCAATCTGCAACACACAATAAGGCATCTCAATTACTATACAGTAAATATATATATATATATATATATATATATATATAATTTTAATTAAACAATTAAATAATGAAATGGCAAGACCTGCAAAAAAACAGCACCACAGGTGCCCCACCCCCCACCAGAGAGGGACCCCCAAGTGACAAAGAGGTGGCCAACAGGCCCCTACCTGTCTCCAAGAACGGCAGCAGCAACCACAGCAAGGCAGCAAAAATACCATTTTGTGAGTACTCACCTGTAAAATGGATATTGTCAGTGTGTCACACACCCCGCTTCCCCTTTAATTCTGACGATAGGGTTATCCTCCAGCAGGAGGCGACGTTGCAGAGAGAAGTCTTGAAAAACGAGCCCCTCCCGGCCTACATATACCTGGGACCTCCCACTTAACACCCAGTGAATTCAAACAGCAGTAAGACAAGGTACCAGGAAATCCAATGGTAACCTCAAAATAAAATAAAGGAAAGCTTCACCATATAGAGGATCCAGGATACCAAAAAAGGGCGGGTGAAGCGGGGTCTGTGACACACTGACAATATCCATTTTACAGGTGAGTACTCACAAAATGGTATTATTCTCAGTGTGTCACACACCCCGCTTCCCCTTTAATTCTGACAATAGGGACATCCAAAAGCAGTGTCCACAAGGTGTGGGTATCCGACAGCAAAATGAAGCATAACTCAAACGACTGCAGTCTGCAGAACCTTGCGGCCAAACACAGCATCCGCTGAAGCCCGCACATCAACCTTGTAAAACTTAGAAAAAGTATGAACGGAAGACCAATTAGCAGCCTTACAAACTTGTTCAACAGAAGCCTGGTGCTGAAAAGCCCAGGACGCACCAACAGCACGAGTAGAATGAGCGGTGATACGAAAAGGAGGAACCTTCCCCTTGGCCGAATAGGCCCCAACAACCGCCTGATGAATGCATTTGCTAATGGAAGACTTAGCCGGAGCCAAACCCTTCCGAGGCCCACAGGGCACAACAAAAAAGGCATCAGTCTTACGAAAAGGAGAAGTAGTAAGCAAGTAGTACTTAACACAGCGTACCACATCCAAACAATGCAAAACCCTCTCCTTGTCTTAGGCTTAGGACACAAGGAGGGAAGAACAATATCCTGATTCAAATGAAAAGCAGAAACAACCTTAGGAAGAAAGTCCGGTTTGAAACGAAAAACCACCTTGTCCTGATGCCTCTCAAAGTAGGGCGCCTGAATCGACAAGGCCGCCAACTCCGAGACATGCCGAACCGAAGTGATAGCCACCAAGAAGGCAATCTTCTGAGTCAAGGTAGAAAGAGCAATATTCTGCAAGGGCTCAAAGGGAGGAGCCTGAAGAGCAGAAAGAACCAAGTTCAAGTCCCAAACAGGGAGCAATGGCTTCCTGGGAGGCCGCACATGCGTAACCCCCTGGAAAAAAGTTTTGACTAAAGGATGAAGCGCAAAAGGCTTTTGAAAAAAGATAGACAAGGCAGAAACCTGCCCTTTCAAAGTACTCAGCTGGAGACCAGAATCCAGCCCTGATTGCAGAAAATCCAAAATCCTGGAAACTGAAAAGACCCTACAAGGCAAAGATCTAATTTCACACCAAGTGATATAAACTCTCCAAGTCCTATAGTAGATGGTAGAAGAAGACCTCTTCCGGGCACAGATCAAAGTCTTAACAACCCAGTCAGAAAGACCCTCCTCCTTCAAGATGAAGGTTTCAGCAGCCAAGCCGTCAAACCCAGCGTTGGTAAATTGGGGTAACACAGGAGACCCTGAGTGAGCAGATCGGGCCGAAGAGGCAGAACGAATCCACCTGATCCACCGCCAGCCGAACGATGTCTGCGAACCATACTCGCCTTGGCCACCTTGGAGCCACGAGAATGGCGGACACCCTTTCCAGAGCCAGCTTCCGTACCACCTTGCCTAGCATGGGTATCGGAGGAAAAAGGTACAGAAACCCCAGATCCCCCCAGCTCAGAGACATGGCGTCCACCGCCAGAGGATCCTGAGAGAGCGACACGAAGGTCGGAAGCCTGCAATTGTGACGAGAGGCAAACAGGTCCACCTCCGGTGTCCCCCACCGGAGACACAGAGACCGAAAAACTTGAGGATGGAGAGACCATTCCCCCAGACGGGAAGAGCACCTGCTCAACAGATCCGCTTCCCTGTTTTCTACACCCGGAATGTAAACTGCCGAGAGACAAGGAACATGGGCCTCCGCCCAGGTCAGGATCAGGGACACCTCTCTGAGGGCACCCAGACTGCGAGTCCCTCCCTGATGATTGATGTAAGCAACCGCTGTCCGATTGTCCGAGCGAACCTGAACCGGAAGGCCCAGAACATGCTGAGTCAAATGAACAAGAACCAGACGGATGGCTCTCAGTTCCAGAACATTGATGGGCAAGTGGGCCTCTCGAGGCCCCCACTGCCCCCGAAACTGAAGATCCTTCCAGAATCCCCCCCATCCCGAAAGACTGGCGTCCGTGGTGACAATTTCCCAAAGAGGAGTCAGGAAAGACCTGCCCCTCAAGAGATTGGTCGAGACCAACCACCATTGAAGGGACTGCCGGACCCGGGAGGACAACTGGAAGGGCCGATCCAACGACCGTGGTCGCCGGTACCAAGACGCCAACAGATGAAGCTGAAGCGTCCTTGTGTGAAATTGAGCAAAAGGAACTGCCTTGAAAGAGGCAACCATCAACCCTACCAGTCTCATCCCCAGACGGATGGACGGTCGAGGATTGGAAAGAAGGAACGGAGCCAATTCCTGAATCAGAAAAATTTTGGATTGAGGCAGAAACACCCTGTGTTGACAAGAATCCAACCGCATTCCTAGAAAGGACACCACCCTGGCCGGGGCGAGGGAGGACTTGGGAAAGTTGATCACCCAACCGAAGCTTTCCAGCGGGGAGACCACCGTCCTGGTGTCCGTCTCCGATTGATTGAGAGAAGGAGCCATGATGAGAAGGTCGTCCAGATAAGGTACGATGCGAATGCCTTGAGTTCTGAGAATGGCCATCACCCCTGCCAGCACCTTGGTGAACACTCTTGGAGCCGAGGTAAGGCCAAACGGAAGTGCCACGAATTGAAAATGCCGATCCTCCATCAGGAACCGAAGAAAACATTGATGAGCCTGGCAGATGGGAACATGAAGGTAAGCATCCTTGATGTCTATGGAGGTCATGAAGTCCCCCTGCCGAAGAGAACTGATGGCCGATCGCAGAGTTTCCATGCGAAACTTCCGTGTACGGATGAACCTGTTGAGGAACTTCAGATCCAGAATGGGGCGAACCGACCCGTCCTTCTTGGGGACTGTGAAGAGATTGGAGTAATACCCGAGGCCCACTTCCAAGTGCGGCACCGGCCGGATGACCGCCATTTCCAGAAGATTCTTCACCGACGCCAGGAGCCCCTGCGCGGCCAAAGGGTCGGTGGGTACCCGATACCGGAAAAACCGTGAAGGAGGGCGAGACTCGAACTCCAGCTTGTAACCAGACGACACCACCTCCCGGATCCATCTGTCCGGAACCGCCTGGTCCCAAACCTGGGAGTAGTGTCGCAATCGCCCCCCCCACCCGCACGGGTGAGGGCACCCCCTCATTGCTGAGCGGGCTTGCCAGCAGGCTTGGGCTTGGCGCCCCAGGACTGACCGGGACGGCCACGGCCCCTCCCCCGGGTCCAACCTGCACCCCTGGTAGCGGGAAAGGAGGCCCCTCTGCCCGCTCTGGCTCCCCGAAAGGAGGGACTAAAAGAAGCCGCTCCCCGAAAGGAACGACGCGGCCTCTTGCGTTGAGGCAACTTACCACCCTTGGTAACTGAATCCAATTTGTCGCCAAACAGGCGCAAACCCACAAAAGGAAGAGCTGTAAGCGACTTCTTAGAGCTAAAGTCCGCCGTCCACTGACGCAGCCACACCGACCGACGAATAGCAACCAACAGGGCCGCGGTCCTGCTACACATCGCATATGCATCGTCCTGGGCGGTCATGACAAAGGAAATAAACGACTCACACTGCTTGAGGGAAAAGAACTCATCACAAGTGGGATCAAGATCTGCGTACAAATCTCTAACAATGGACCTGACAGCCATCAAAAGAAGCGCCGAAGCACAAACCGGCCGCAGTGCCGATCCAGCACTGATAAAACCATGGCGAGCCAATTGATCAATCCGACGATCCTAGTGTCAGGGGAGTGCAACACAGCCGTGTTAGACAGCCCCAACACGGGGGCATCGACGTCAGGGGGAACAGACCAAAGCTTCACCAAATCCTCCGGAAAGGGATAACGCTTATCCCAACTAGGAGGAACTCCAACAAGGCGCGTAGGTTGTTCCCATTCCTTAAGGACAACCCTCACAAAGTGTTGTTGTCTGTGAAACACCAAACACGGCTTGGGCACATCAAACAACTCACACTTTGGCGGGGGGGGGGGGGGTGCCTCAGGCGGATCCAAAGCCAAAATCTCAAACATTTGAGCCAAAATGGAAGGATTGTCAAGGAACACCCCCCGCAGCCTGATCGCCAGCGGTACCAAACAATTGCTGGTCTGCAGGCTCGTCCGACTCCTCTAGGAGCTCCCCCTCCTCAGCCGGGGGACAATCGGACCAATCCAACACTTCCAACACCTCCCTCCACACATCCTCCGGAACAGGCGACGCCGGAGAAAGGTGCCTCCGTTTAGCCGTAGCCTTCTGAGCCACCGCAGCGGAAAACATTTTCTCGAGGCTGGCCAACTGTGCACACACCTCGGATTGCGAATCCCCACCTTTGACAATGTCACACGGGGTCCGGAATAGGTGGGGGGGGGGGGTAGGAGATGACGGAGGTTGCGAGGAGCCAGAAGCCGGAGTGTCGCGCAATATTCCGATGTGCACATGGAATACATATTATGACATCATCGCCTGGGAGCGGAGCCCCACAACCCCCACACAGCCTGGATAGCCCCGAAGAGCCGTTTCCGGTAATGTCGGAAGCCTCCATATGGTGAAATTAGGGCATTCGCAATAACCCAGGGATTTACGCATTAAGCAACCCGGGATGCCCCTTTTATAATTAAAAGTCCCGGGAGTGGGAGGATTTTAACCAATAAGACTAGCCAGGTATATCAGACCGGGAGACCCACCGCAGCGCGGGAATCCCCGGACCTGTAAGAAAGAGACCACAATCAGCCTCCAGAAAATACAAAAGGTATTCAGCAAGCGTACACAGGCACACACAAACAGTCACTAAACATTAAATACTCAAGGTACACTGGCAATAACATACATATATATATATATATATATATACACCTAGAAATCAATATGCAGCCCTCTATACTCCCAAGGGGCATTATCAAAAGTGCACCAGCACAGTAAAGAATCAGTACAACCAATCAGAGGAAAACTTCCAAATTGTCCACATCAACATAGAAATAATATACTTTATATGCATGTCCTAAACTGGCACCGCACAGCACAGAAAAGAAAGTAAAAAGCAAACTTGCCAGACAGAGCACTCCTCGTGCGCACACCTTGAGCAGACCCCAGGCAGCAGGCAGACAACTCCGGAGCGAGGAAGGGGAAGGGCGGGCCGGACAAAGCGCGTGAAGCGCTCCGGCCCCGCCCCCGCTCACACCAGCACAGTGCAGGCCGCGAAGAAACGCGGCCCCGCCCCCTAGAAACGAGCACCGCGGCCGCACGTACGAGCGAGGCGGGTGCCAGAAACAGGCCCGCAAAAAGACACACTCAGCACGCCACTCACACGGAGCCCCCGCACCCGGGGACATATTCAGCCAGACCGCAGCGCTGTCTATTTAGCTACCCTCACAAAAAAACGCACACATCATCCTAGACAAAATAAAAACCATTATAGGCACCCCATAAATGCCACCCCCCACGCTAAGGGAGAAGGGACCAAGCGGGAGAAGGCAGGCTAAAGGGGGGACCGGGACGGGGCATCCCAAATCCGGATCACCGGCCGGATAACTGCGTTGCCCCATGCGTGGGGACGAGCGGAGGAGATAAGCTCCTAGGCACCATGTGCCGTCTACCATTGCCCAGCCAGCAGCCTAGGCTGGGAGGTTTCCAATATCCTTAAAGTATACAAGTAGCTGGACAGAAATAGACCATAGGGGGGGTGCCGGGGTTTGACCCCCGGCTACCTGCAAGCAGGAGACTTCTTTCTTCTGTCTTGTCGCATCTTGCGGAGAGAAAACACTGGGTGTTAAGTGGGAGGTCCCAGGTATATGTAGGCCGGGAGGGGCTCGTTTTTCAAGACTTCTCTCTGCAACGTCGCCTCCTGCTCGAGGATAACCCTATCGTCAGAATTAAAGGGGAAGCGGGGTGTGTGACACAGTGAGAATAATGGCCCCCGATCTGAGGAGAAGCAGGAAGAGAAGGGGGGCGGGCCAGCGTCGAAGGCGCGCTTTTCAGGCCCCACCCCCCTCCCAGCAGCGCGGATCTGGCCAGTGAAGCCCCAGCAAAACGCGGCAAACGAGGGGGCAGGGCTACCGCGGCCGCGCCGAGCGCCCGTCCCTTTTCTTAACACAGCCTGAGGGAGAGAAGCTCCCCAGGCTAACAGGAAAGCCACCACAGGCTAGTAAAGCACCATGCACCAATTCATCCAGGGATACTTCCTGGAGATTCACACTCACACACAACACAAAGTAAAATGAAACGACAACACACATACACTCATATATAAATCTTAATAATGAAAAGGGAGAGGCCGAGGATGACGGCCCGCCAGCCCCCCCCCCCCCCCCTAGAGGGAAGTCAGGGACCCGGAAGGGGGGGTGGGAACCCAGCTATAATAAGACCACAGGCATGTAGGGACGGGGCATCCCGCACCAGGATCACCAAAAACCTGGATAACCGCCTACCCCATAATGAGGCCTCACGGTGGAGCAAGGCTCCTTCCGCATCCATAGGGTGCTCCTACCCTCACCAGGACCCCCAGCCTAAGCTGGGAGGCTCAAATAGGGGCAATTTAAAAAGGGTCTTGCCAGTAATAGGGATAATAAACGGACGGGCTCGGCCCGGCTTACCTGCAAGTAAAAGAAGTCTTCATCTTCTGTCTTGTCGCCTTCCCTGCAGAGAAGGAACTGGGAAATTGGTGGGAGGTCCTAGGTATATATGGACCGGGAGGGGCTTTTTTGCATATTCATCTCTGCAGAAGTTCGCCCTCTACTGGAGATTACCCACATGTCATGAAGATCGAAGTGGAGTGTATGGCACACTTAGAATATTGTGTAATATTAAAAATACATATAAACACAGGCTAATGGGAGGTTCTACATCCAACTGAATAAAACTAACAAGTTTGTGGTTTATTCTGCTGGTAGGAATAAACTACAGGGACGCCAGGATATTAAAAAAAAATCCTGGCTAGATATTTCTTCATGCGGGTGTATATGTATTCTCCCCTTAACAATCCAGCATATTTATTAGGTTTTTTTTCATTGGGCCGTTTTAACACGATAGTCCTCCTTTAAATGTATCTACCAAACAATGTGACAAGTGTGTTACTGGCTGTGCACATGGCAAGATGGAGGCACACTAAACAAATTCAAGATAAGTAATTAAAGGCAAACTTTCTCCCAGATCCCAATGTTTTGAAAATGTCCAACCTGGAAAGCCACACTAAGAGCATCAGGCCGTAAAGGAATAAAAATCTTTCACACATAGCAGTAACAAAAAGCAGCTGAAGTTCCAATTTGTTCTCAACAACCCCGGTTTGCCAGGGTTTCAATGCAGAATACCTAAGTGTACTAGGACAGGGGTTCCCAACCAGTGGTACTAGCAACTGTGATGGTGACATGCACTCAAAATTAGTTTGAAACCTTAAAATAAATACAAACTAAGTATAAGTTTATTTCCTAGATCTGCATGTTTTAGTCGGAAAAGACATACAAAAAGAAACAAAAGCTAAATCTTGAATATATCAACACATATATGTGCACAGCCTACACAATTGTTTTTAGGTTTAAAAATACTTTAAGCATCATCTTCAGTCAGTTCAGTTACTGTAATATATACAAAAACTTTTAATATAGTTATACCATTTTATACTATTAAGCTTATATAAAATGATCTAAACCTTTACAAGTAATATACAGTCTAATACAGAAAAATCCTGAATCACCCCTTCCAATACTGCAGTATAATGCAGAGGCACAGCTAGGCTTTCTGGCACCCAGAGCAAATATTTGAAATGGCACCCCCCCCCCACCTGTGCTCTGGTCCCACTTTGGCACCCCCTGACCTGCTGCGCCTGGGACACATGCCCTCCCCCTTAGCTGTGCCCCTGTATAATGAGTTGCTGGGAGGCAAACCTACAAGTAAAATGGACTTAAATAACAATTAAAATACAATAAACAACATACTGTATGGTCACCTCAATGTGCACTCTGCTGGGGAAGGGGGTTACTCGTAAAGAATTGTCACTCTCAGCCAGAACCAAGATAATAATAGTCAATACCAAGGATAAAGGTTTTGAAAGTGGACAAATAATTAGTTAACTAGTAAGTGACAATTTCAGCACCAGGTCCCTTTAAAGCAAATCTTACAGCAAGACAAATAAGCAGGCATCAAAGGGCAACATACGCCTTGACCACCACATTTAATTGCTCGATGTTCTTCTGTCTGGTTCATTTGGTGATTTTATTAGTTTTTTTAAATAAACTTTTGAAACTTTATTGACTAGTTTTCAAAAATTCTGGTGCTGCGTTAAAGACTGTAGACGATTGGTCATTTAAGCTCTCTTTATACACAAAAGAGAGGAAAACAAGATTTGTGAATTTTGACTCCAAAGTCAAGTCAGTTCTTTTTAAAAGTGAAGGTCACTAAAAAGGCTCAGAGTGACAGCTGAAGGCTTTAGTGCACCCAGCAGCAGGTAAAACCCCTATTGAAATCAATAGGCTGCCCTGACTTTTTCTGAAAAATTCAAGATGTTTATGCAAATTAAGGGGGTGAGGTCTCTATGAATAAAAGCAGAAATATTAACTATGCATTAAAAGGTTTACATATGTGCCATTTTTTGGGAGGGTCAGATTTGGAGATTTTAAGATGCTTATTGACATGACTTGATAAGATATTCAGCCACATTGGTTACAACTCCACAAACTTGGACATGTTCCCATGTCCATCTTTCTGCTCATTTAAAGAGGCACTTGGGCGGCAATCATTCAGGTTTGATGTGCAAGTCCACTAGACAATCCTGATTGTTTAAACCGGACCTTCAGCGTGATTTCATGAAAAGCCCAAACTCTTAAAAAACGGTTCCCCAGCATCTAAAATTAATATATTTAACATTTTTAGTCACTAACTTATTATTCTTTCCCCCACTGGGCTGCAACTCTGTTCAGGAATTTAGGATATGGGCGCCGCCATCTTGACTCAGAAGCATCACACTTACTGAGAAGAGTGGGATAAGGTACAGGGGGCAGGTTATAGCTGTGCTTTGCTCAGACAGAGCAGAGCTGGGGTCAGGTAAAGGTCAGCAGTCCCAGAATGCAGAGCAGCACAGTCAGGAGGCACTTCCTCTTTGCAGGCTGCCTGATAAGATGGCGGCTTCCATAAGCCACCATCTTGGATGTTTAAAGGCTCATAATATGCAGTAGATGCAGGTAGGATGATTTTTAATGTGGACAATCTGTATGTACAGGGTGTGTGGAACATATAAGATAGACTCTTATTCAGAGCGAAGGTCCGCTTTAATGGCAGGTGATTCCCAGCCATACATGATTAAGGAAGTATTAGCATATGGATATAGGAACACTTTAACCTTTGGGATAGAGACAACACATATGTCCATAACTGGACTTTCTATTGTGGAGAACAGGTTTAAAACAAAGCTTCATGCACCAAGCAGCAAGTGTATCCTGAACATGGTCAGTATGGTCATACATTTTTACTAGGGGTCAGTGATGGCAGAAAAAAGCGTTATGATTTTTACAGTCTGAATCTTCCACTCTTGGCCTCTCCCCATGTCTGGGCTCCCCGTCATGACAATTCAGGATGCACAATAAAGAGGTAGTGCAACAGTCTTCTAGACTTGAGGGGTATGTTGCTTCTTTTTAGGCTAAATCTGTTTAACGTTTTGCTGTGGCTAGAGTAGACCATAATGACTGAAAAAAAACACAACAAAAAGAAATCACGGGAACCCCAATCACAGCAGCACACAACATATAATTTTTAAAACATACCTAAAGTCAAAAAATGACTTAAGGACTGTAAAAGGACTTAATGTTAAAAAGGTCCTTTCACCAAGACCCACCCCACCCGAAGCATCGGCACAACGCTGTCCTGCAAGCTCAAAATGGGCAGCCACTTTCACATTCTATTATATAGCTGCTATTGACATAACTCTCTGTGACCAATCAGGTCATCCCTGTGTACCCACTAGGTGTGCGTTCCCCCCTTCTGTTGGGGAAAGCCAATCATGTGCCTGCCAGAAACCATTCAGGTTTGATGTTCAAGCCCACTCAGCAAACCCGAATGGTCACTGGCAGTTATGTGATCGACATCCATGAAATGATTGAGAAGTAGCAATCCATAGCGGACATGAATTTAGGTCCTGTTAAACAATTGCCCTGGGGCCAAAATCAGGCATTAATATTTGACCAAATCTATGTGATCCCTTTAGGAGGGTGCAGAACAGCTGAGTAATCCTGTCTGCATCAAACTTGTTAAAGTGGAACTATAGGCAAGTCATGACTTCCTTATTCACGGTGGTAAAAAAAAAGGTTAGTTAATCACGTGACCAACAGAAATTCTTCAGGTTGAATGTGCAAGTCCTCTGGGAAATTCAGATTAGTCACCAGCAGTCACGTGATTAACTGCCATTTTGTGCCATGCACAATAAATGAGGAAGTGGAAACTTGCCTATAGTTCCGCTTTAAGAAGCTTTAATGGAATCTAAAAGACCCCCCCAGGTTGCGGCAGGACTCATCTGCTTCCTATTTAGATGGGGGTAGGCTCACAAGGCTGCCAGGGATGCGGTTGCTTGTGCTTCCGAATGCTGAACACTGCATGTAAAAATACAATTCTGTGATTACTCACCTGTAGAATTGATGTTATGAGTATACAGTACGTCCTGCTCCAGATAAGAATCATTACACTTTGGTATTACTCCGCCAGATGGCACTGGACTGCAGAGACAGCGAAATTGGCTCCTCCCGGCCCCTCAAATACCCGGGACCTCCCACAAATCCCCAGCATTGAAAAGCAGTTAACGAGAAGCCGGGAGAATTAAAACAGAACCAACTAGTAACTATAACAATGATAACAATCACCATACAGGGGATCCAGGATAATGCAAAACCAAGGGTGAGGTGGAGCAGGACGTACTGTATACTCATATCAATTCTACAAGCGAGTAATCACAGAATTGTATTATTCTTAGTATACAGTACGTCTTGCTCTAGATAAGAATCATTACACTTGGGACATCCAATAGCAGTGTCCATAAAGTAGGGTGGGATCCCCAAAGGTAACAGCAGACAGGTCAGACCACTGCCGCCTGCAGAACCTTGCGGCCAAAAGCAGCATCAGCTGAGGCCCTAACATCAACCTTGTAAAACTTAGAAAAGGTATGAACAGAAGACCAAGTGACGGCCTTGCAAACTTGTTCAACAGAAGCCTGGTGCTGAAAAGCCCAAGAGGCACCAATAGCACGAGTAGAATGAGCAGTAAGGTGGAAGGGAGGATTCTTCCCCTTAGCAGAGTAGGCCTGAATCACAGCCTGATGGATCCATTTGCTGATGGTAGATTAGCAGAAGCCAGACCCCTCCTAGGACCAGAAGGGACCACAAAAAGAGCATCAGTTTTTCTGAATGGAGCAGTAGCCACCAGATAGTACTTCAGACACCTAACCACATCCAAAGAATGCAATACCCTCTCCTTAGCATTACTAGGATTAGGGCACAAGGAAGGAAGAACAATGTCCTGATTCAAATGAAAGGCAGACACTACCTTAGGCAGAAAATCTGTCTTGAAGCAAAACACCACCTTGTCCTGGTGTCTCGCAAAGTAGGGGGGCTGGATGGAAAGCGCCGCTAACTCAGACACACGCCTAACAGAGGTGATAGCCACCAAAAAGACAACCTTGAGAGTAAGAATGGCCAGGGCAGCCTCCTGCACAGGTTCAAAGGGAGCACCCTGCAAGGCAGACAAGACCAAGTTCAAATCCCAAACAGGCAACATAGGCTTACGTGGGGGACGCACATGAGTAACCCCCTGGAAAAAAGTCCTGATCAGAGAATGCTGGGCAAAGGACTTCTGGAAGAAAACAGCCAAGGCAGAGACATGACCCTTCAGAGTACTGAGTTGAAGCCCCAGCTCCAACCCATGCTGCAGGAACTCCAGGATCCTGGGAACAGAGAACACACGACAGGGAAGAGACTTAAACTCACACCAGTCAATGAAGGCACGCCAAACCCTATCGTAAATGGAAGAAGAAGACTTCTTCCTAGCCTTTATCATGGTATCAACAACGGAGGCAGACAGCCCCTTCTCCATCAAGATGGAGGTTTCAGCAGCCAGGTCGTCAAAGCCAGAGTTTGTAAATTGGGATGGCGTAAGTGACCCTGAGTGAGCAGGTCCGGCAACCTGGGCAGAGCAAACTGATCCACTGCCAGCTGCACCATGTCCGCGAACCACACTCTTCTTGGTCACCTGGGGGCCACCAGTATTGCTGGCACCCCCTCCTGAGCAATCTTGCGCAGAACTCTGCCCAACAGGGGGAATGGAGGAAAGACATACAGGAGCTGAAAGTCCTGCCATGACATTGCTAGAGCATCCGTGGCCAACGCCAGAGGATCCTGGGACAGGGAGACAAAGACCGGAAGCTTGTGATTGTGACGGGACGCAAACAGATCCACATCTGGTTGGCCCCAACGGTGACACAGAGATTGAAACACCCTGTTGCAGAGGGACCTCCCAGGCGAGAGGTCCCCCTGCTCAGAGAGTCTGCCTACAGATTCTCCACCCCCGGGATGTACACAGCTGATATGCAGGGAACATTGTCCTCCGCCCAGGCCAGGATCAGAGACACTTCCTGGAGGGCCCCCTTGCTCCGGGTCCCTCCCTGTTGATTGATGTAGGCAACCGCCGTCTGGTTGTCTGAGCGTACCTGAACAGGCAGGCCCCGAAGGTGATGAGTCAAATGAGTCAGAACCAACCTGATTGCCCGCAGTTCCAGAATGTTGATAGGTGTGTGGGCCTCCTGAGGGCCCCACCGCCCTTGGAACTGCAGGGACTTCCAGAAAACCCCCAACCTGTCAGACTGGCACCCGTGGTGACCATCTCCCAGCAGGGGGCCAGAAAGGATCTGCCCACCAACAGGTTCCTGGAGTCCAGCCACCACGAGAGGGACCACCTGGCTAGGGGGGAAAGCACAAGGACCTGGTCCAGGGACGCAGGATCCTTGTCCCATACGGACAAGAGGTGGAGTTGCAGAGGCCTCATGTGGAACTGGGCATAAGGGACTGCCTCGAAGCACAACACCATCAGGCCCACCAGCTGCATTCCCAGCATGGAGGGATGAGGGCAAGATAGCAGGAACTGAACCTGCGCTAGCAGACTGTCCACCTTCTGCTGAGGAAGAAAAATCCTTGCCTGAACTGTATCCAGATTCATTCCCAGGAGGGAGAAAGGGAAGACTTGGGATGGTTGATCACCCAGCCAAATGACTCCAGAGTGGACACTACCAGCTGAGTATCTAACTCTGCCTGTTGGAGGGACTGGGAAGTGATGAGAATGTCATCCAGATAGGGCAGCACGAGAATGCCCTGAGACCTGAGCAGAGACATCACTCCTGCCAGCACCTTGGTGAACACTGGGAGCTGAAGTGAGACCGAAGGGCAATGCCACAAATTGGTAGTGCTGATCCTCCAGAGCAAACCTGAGGAACCTTTGATGAGCTGGAAATACAGGAATATGAAGGTAAGTATCTTTGATGTCCACAGACGTCATGAAGTCCCCTGGACGCAGGGAACTGATGGCAGAGCGCAAAGTTTCCATGCGAAAGCGCCTGCACCTGACAAATTTGTTGATGATCTTCAAGTCCAGGGTGGGCCTGACTGACCCATCTCTTTTGGGCACGGTGAAAAGGTTGGAATAGAACCCATTGCCCCTTTCTCGTAAGGGACCAGACAGATGACCCCCAGCTCCAGAAGGCTTCGCACTGCCCGAACTAGAGCCTGAGCTGACACAGGGTCCTGAAAAATCCGGGATCTGATGAATCTTGGGGGCTGCCAGGCAGCAAACTATCTTGTAACCGGAGGACACTACCTCCTGACTCCACCGGTCTGAGACATGAAGCCTCCAGACGTGAGCAAAGTGCTGAAGCCGTCCCCCCACCCGGTTGGGTGAGGGCGCCCTTTCATGCCTGAGGGGGCTTGGGAGAAGACTTAAGCTTGGAGCCCCAGGAGCCAGGACGTCCACGTCCTCTGCCCCTACCCCAGAAATCTCCTCGGGCCCCGGTAAGTGGGACCCCCCTCCCCTGTCTGGCACCACGGTAGGGGGAAGAAAAGGAGCCCTGTCCCCGAAAGGGCCGAGACTGCCGCCTGCGCTGGGGTAACCTGCCTCCCGTAGCAAACAGGTCCAGGAGGTCCCCAAACAGGCGTAGTCCTTTGAAAGGAAAACCAGTGAGAGCTTTCTTGGCAGCGTTGTCAGCAGCCCACTGGCGCAGCCAAACCGAGCGGCGTATAGCCACCACCAGGGCAGAGGTTCTGCCACACATCCTAATGGTTTCATCCTAGGCAGAGAGGACATAAGTCACAAAAACCTCACAACGAGAGAGTGCATTAAACTCCTCACTGGACACATCATCAGAGGCACCATCTAGGATACTTCTAAGCAGGGTCCTAATAGCCACAGCCATAATGGCAGAGGCACAGACCGGGCGCAGCACAGTCCCCACACATGCAAAGGCATGGGACGCCAGCTGATCAATACGCCGGTCCTCACCATCCCGCAGCGTAGTAGAGTCAGGGGAATGCATGACAGAGGTGTTAGATAACCCTAGGACCGGGGCATCAACTTCAGGAGGGGATGACCAACGCTTCACCACATCAACAGGAAAGAGATACCTCTTATCCCAACTCTTAGGTACACCGGGAGGCCTGCTGGGGCGCTCCCATTTCCTGAGCACGAGATTATTAAAATGGGCTTGCTCAGGAAACTCTAAACGTGGCTTAGCAGTATGAAACAATTCCCCCTGTTGCCTGGGGACCGCAACCGGGGGAGAGATAGACAGTACCTCAAAAATCTGAGCCAACAGCCTATCAGTATCATCTGGGGCCCAGGGGTCAGAGCCAGAATCATCATGACCCCTGGGCCTCTCATCAGATGACTCCGAGTCAGAGAATAACTCCCCTTCTTCCGAAGGGGTATAGCCAGACAGTTCCAAAAACTCATCAGCCTCCATAGGGAAAAAAGTGACATCAGGCATTAAGTGCCGCTTTTTAGCAGCCTTACGCGCCAAGGTATTAGCAAGCAACTTCTCAACACTAGCCAGTCTGGAAGACACATCAGGCTGAGAATCCCCACTGGTAAGCAACTCAATGGGTGTCAAGTTTAAGCTTGGGGGAGTAGGCGAAGCCATACGAGGCGCAGGCCCAGCTACTGGTAAACCAGGCTGCAGCGCAAGCACCTGCTGGGCACAGGGTACACAGACCCACACATTGTCAGCACTAGTAGAGGACACCCCACAAGCTACACACAGCCGGGCTTGTCCCGAAGTAACCCCGAGCACATTATCCTGAGACGGCTCCATATGGTGATTATAGCGGCACAATAGGCTGATAGGGATTCACGCTATAAAAGCAACCCGGGATGCCCCAATAGCCCGCTATGGAAGTGGGAGTAGTTTACGCACTAGGCCTCACAAGTTTAATAACTAAATAGAGAGAGTAGGGCCGGGAGAAACCAATAGAGGCCGGCCCGTCTGAAAGACATAAGCGAAGAGAACTCCGTAAGTGACATGTATAATGACATAGGGTAATAAAAAGCCGCCCGCGAGGCCACTCACGGACCGAGGTAGGTAGACGCCATTCACGCAGCAGCCGAATCCCGGGAAAATGGCGCCGAGTATACCTCGAGGGGCGGGTCGCTGAGACAGTGACGCGGAACGCGCCAACCGTGCCCCCCCTCCCCGAAGAGCGCAAAGCAGCAGAGGTGACAAGCAGCCAATAACGGCGCACCAGCGCCTGAGGTAACGCCGCCGCCAAGCGCGGAGCACAGTGGAAGCGCACGCGGCGGCGACATATTTAAAAACGCAACCAGTGCAACCAAGTCAGCGCGGCGACTGACATCAACCAGACAAAACAAAGAGAGCTACAAGGGAGAGCGAGGGAGGACAGCGGCCACTTAACATAGGTCCCACCGATAGACAGAGGCAAGGGCAATAGGGCGGGAGGGGCATCCCATAGAGGCTCACTATATGCCCATACCGCCTACCCTTTGGTGGGGGATTGCGGTGGAGCAGCGCTCCTAAGCGCCTGACAGCGGTGCTGCCTACCATCACCCGGACCAGCGCAGCAAAGGCTGGGAGGCACATTAATAATGGAACGGGTGGGAATAGTCCTACAGGGCCGCAGGCTAATAGCCCCGCTCACCTGCGAGAAGAGAGAGCCATCTTCTTGTCCTTCGCAGTCCAGACTGCAGAGAAATTCTGTGGATTTGTGGGAGGTCCCGGGTATTTGAGGGGCCGGGAGGAGCCAATTTCGCTGTCTCTGCAGTCCAGCGCCATCTGGCGGAGTAATACCCAAGTGTAATGGTTCTCATCTGGAGCAGCACGTACTGTATACTAAGAATAAGAGCAGTTTGCTGAACATTACAAGCAGATTGGACGAGAGCCCACGCATGTGCCGTAGGATTAGGAAGAGGTGAGCTTTACAGGGCATTTCGGGGAGGGTGGGCGGTCACACAGAGGGACATCCCAATTCGGAATGCACTGTTGCAAGAAACAAAACCAGGGATAGTGAAAATCCCGGCATCCCACTCTGTCACTCTGAGCAACAAGGGTTCTAAATTAAATTAAGTCTCCAATACACAGGAGATTATTGGCTGGATGCAGATACAGTGATCCTGAAGGCTCATTAGCCCCTATTATATTCCACAACTGGGAAATATTCCTTCATAACCCCCTACTCTGATCTTTTCCTTCTGTTTAATTTGAGTTCAGGCTATAAAACCTAAAGGTTACAAGCATGTCATGAACAGCCTACACGCTGTATATACATTGAAGAATATGTTGCAAAATGGGCCTGCTGAGAGTCATGGGGCCTCCTCAAGCATTGAAAGATGGAATGGTGGAAGGTTATCTTAATTTTTTGCTGTTAATTTTATTCCAAGTCATGTATCCATAGACAAGTGGACGTAGGGAAAAATGTTTTTATATATTTATACATCAGCTTGCCGATAAGATTACTGGTTCTATTGTCCTATTCTTTTAGCTTATCTTTGTTGGATGTATGCTGCTTGCAGACATATTGCAATGGCTATCATCTGCTCTCATTGCAATAAATGATGGAAGTTTCCCAGGATACTGGTTTGCCACTTAGATCCGGGACAGCACACCCTACAAAATGGAGGTTGGTTTGACCTGTGTGACCAGCACAAGGAACACCTAAGTTCTAACACTCTACAAGAGAAAACATTCTGCTAATGACAAGGATGAGGTTCCATGGGAATTGCAAAGCAAGTTAGGTACAAGTCTTTTAGGACAAATGGCAGACATTATGCTGCATCGCTTTCTTGGCTTACAATATGTAGCTTACCAATGTGCTCCACTTAAAAGCCATCCAAAATATCATTCCTACATATTGATTATATAAGATCTATATAACCAGTGCAACACATGAAAAGAATAGGGTTTCAAGATAAGGCACATTTTTGTTCAACCACGAAGTCTCCAACTTCATCCAAACTAAGGCATCATTCAAAATGGCCTGAAAAAAAATAGTACAGTCAGTATCTATCTTTATACTAAGAGCTAGTGTCGCTCAAAAGGGAGTTTGCATTATGCGGGATGGTGAAGGTGGGGAGGTGGAGGAATTGTTCATTTTTGGCGAGTTGGAGATTTGAAGTTCTTCAAGCTTCTTGACGTAATCATCTCGGATAGCCAGCAGCTCCATGTATCGTTGCTCCACTGGGTTTGGCTGCTGTGCATAAGAAAAAAAAAAAAGGATCAGCACCTATGAGGTGTCAATATAAAACTTTGCAAGGGGAAGTAACAAGTTATATGCATTATTATATATTGCATAGAGCGGGGCGGAAGCGGCAAGGTAAGCTTTTACTTTTTTCGATGGCAGCCGCTGCTGCCCCACCTCATTGGAGCCCAACTTCAGCAGAGGGATGGGAACAGTGGTTGCAGCAGCATTGCCTGAAAGGGAAGCAGGCTGGAGAGAAGATGGTGTGGCGACTGCAGCACCTCTGCAGGGAGTGGCGGTGGCAAAATGCTGAAAAATTATACTAGGGCTTATTTTCAGGGTAGAAAACACAGTATCAGATCCCCATCTAGAATCAGAGGATGCATTGCATACAATAATACAATTTTCCGATTAATCTGAAGCATGGGGACCACCTTAGACGGAGTCTAGGCCTAAAGCTAAACATGCCGTTTAACAAAGCAGGTATAGCGGCCTGACCACCACCTACAGCAACAAGATCGACAGAGGAAATTCTGTCAATGGCCCAAAGGGAAGTCTCTGCAACACAGATGAGATTTTAAAAGAGGATGTCCTTTTATCCCCCATAACCAATTGCTCCTATGCTAGTGCTTGAACCCCCGCCCCCCCTTTTGTTCGTCGTTGAGGCCCCACAGTGCTGGACTGGATTCAACTATAGGTGAGTTTGCAGCGATTGGCTCGGCTGCAGGATGTAAAAGGAAAATCTAGCTTTTATGTTTTAAATCCTGGACAATCCCTTCAAAGTCAACAAGTCCTTTGCTAAGATGCCAACTCCCTGAACCACTAACAGTGTTGACAGATGTGCAATTAGGCCCAAAATCTGGAATTGCAGAATGCCTGGAATAAAATACCACTTGAGGAAGTAACCTAGGAGCTTCCTAATATCTATCTATGCTAACCAGGGCATCACGAAATCCATCATGACTGGGTTAATTCTAGACCGAAGGGCATGGACTGCCAGACAAAGATGTGGTTCCTCTCGGCATATATATACTTCCAGTTGCACCTACACAATCCAGTAATTGAAAAGCAGTAGACACAGCTGCCCAGGGGGATAATGCATCCTAAGAAGCTTTATGTCTTTATTGGGGAGAGACAAAATAAGTTCTTTTCTGGAGTGGATATAGAGGATAAAGCATTTCTACAGATGAGAATCACAGAATTGTATTTTCTCTCCCATTCCACTCCAGGCCATCAGGAAATCATTCACGAGTGAGACCTTCAAAAGCAGTGTCCTTACTTCAGGGAGGGACCCCAAATAATAACTCTTATTCTTCTAATAAATAGTAAGCTACTCCAAAACAACCTCTAGCTTACTACTGTCTGTAATACTTTCCTACCAAAGGCGGCAACCGCCGAGGCTCTAACATCTACCTTAGAAAACTTGTATGAACTGAGGACCAAGTAGCAGCCCTGCACACTTGTTCGACCGAAGCTTGGTGCTGAAAAGCCCAGGAAGCTCCAATAGCTCAAGTAGAATGAGCTGTAACTCGAAAAGGAGGATTTTTCCGCTTGTAGATATAGGCCTTTATCACTTTATTACTGCTTGTCTAATCCATCGGCTGATTGTAGACTTAGCTGGCAGTGACCCTTCTGTGGCAAAACCACCTCTTAAGAAGAAAAGGGGAAACCACCTTAGGAAGGAAATCCTGCTTAAAAAAAGACACAGTCTTGTCCTTATGCAACTCTAAATAAGGAGGCTTAACTAATAAAGTTGCTACTTCAGAAACCCAGCGTACTCAGGTAATTGCCACTATAAAGATAACTAAGTGTCATTAAGCTTAGTGACGTTTCTGCCAGCGTTTCAAAGGGAGGACCCTGAAGGGCAGATAAAACTAAGTTCAAGTCCCAGACAGGCAGAAGAGGCTTGTGGGAGGATGCATCAAGACCCTTCTGCAGAAATTCCTGAATTCTGCGATAAATACTTGCCAGACTCTGTAGTAAATCTTTGATTAAGTCTGCTTTCGGGCCTGAATCATGTGTCATGCAAAAAGGGATGATCCAGAGTTTCTGGGTTTCGATCCCAGATCGAGAACAATTCTGTCTGCAGGAGTATTATGTGGAACTGTGCAAATGGCACTGCCTCGAAGCAGAACACCAACAGGCCCAATAGACGCATTCCCTGATGAATTGTGGGCTGATGGCAGGTCAAGAGATCCTGTACCCTGGCCTGAAGCGAAAGTGTCATCTGTTCCGGAAGAAATACCTTGGCCTAAGTTGTGTCTAATGACATTCCCAGGAAAGAAATAAAGGTATGATATGCGACTTTGGATAGCTGACTATCCAGTAAAACATTTTTAACAATAAAACACTCTGTGTATCCTTCTGTGCCCCCTGAAAAGATGGAGCCCTGATTAGTAGTTTGTCTAAATAAGGGTTTATGTGTACTCCCTGCTTTCTTAGAAAAGCCATAAGATCTGCCAAAACCTTGGTAAACACCCTTGGGGCTGAAGACAGGCCAAAGGGCAAAGCCACAAACCGAAGATGTAGGCCATCTACTGCAAAGCACAAATATTTTTGATGACCCGGAAAAATCGGGATATGTAGGTACGCATCTTTTATATCCACTATCCGCATCTTCCGGCTGAAGTGACATTACTGTGGATCTTAAGGATTCCATGTGAAATTTCTTCATACGGATGAACCTGTTGAGGCCCTTGACATCTAATATTGGGCATACAGAACCATCCTTCTTAGGAATTATGAACAAATTGGAGTAAAAGCCCTGACCCCTTTCTAAAAGGGCAACATGACAAACTAATCTGCAATAGATGGGCTACAGCGGATCTCAATGCTTCTACTTTCACTGAATTTGGGATATCCCTGACCAAACGAACCTCTGAGGAGTGGCCCCCAATTTGCTTGCTCCGAGTCCCTCCCTGATGATTGATGCAGGCGACCGCCGTCCGGTTGTCCGATCGGATCTGAACCGCCCGACCCCGAAGGTGTGGGGTCAACTGGGAAAGGACCAACCTTATCGCCCGCAGTTCCAGAATGTTGATGGGGGCATGAGCCTCCTAAAGGGCCCCACTGACCCTGGAACTTCAGAGACTTCCAAAAAAACCCCCAAACCTGTCAGACTGGCATCTGTGGTGACAGTCTCCCAGCACAGAGGCAGAAAGGTCCTGCCCACTAGGAGATTCCTTGAGTCCAGCCACCACGAGAGGGACTGACTGAACAGAGGGCACAGAACAAATGTCTGATCCAGGGACACAGGGTCCCGATCCCAAACTGACAAGAGGTGCAACTGAAGAGGTCTCATGTGAAACTGAGCATAGGAAACCGCCACGAAGCATGACACCATCAGGCCCACCAGCTGCATCCCCTGCCGAATGGAGGGATGAGGGCAAGAAAGTAAAGACCGTGCCTGCGTCTACAGGCTCTCCACCTTCTGCTGAGGCAGAAAAACCTTGACCTGAGATGTATTCAAAGTCATGCCCAGAAAGGACGTCACCAAGGACAGAGACAGAGAGGACTTGGTGTAGTTGATCACCCAACCGAAGGAATCGAGCGTGGAGACCACCATCTGGGTATCTAGCTCGGCTTGATGGAAGGACTGAGACGCAATCAGAATGTCGTCCAGATAAGGAAGGATGCGAATGCCCCGAGATCTCAACAGAGCCATCACCCCCGCCATCACCTAGGTGAGGACCCGAGGGGTTGAGGTAAGACCGAACGGTAAGGCCACAAATTGGTAGTACTGATCCTCCAGAGCGAACCTGAGAAATCGGATGACCTGGAAAGATAGGAACATGAAGGTAGGCATCTTTGATGTCCACAGAAGCCATGAAGTCGCACGGCCGCAAGGTACTCACCGCCGAGCGCAGAGTCCCCATGCGAAAATGCTTGAACCTGACAAATTTGTTGAGGCACTTCTTCACAAAATCCTTTTTGGGAACAGTGAACAGATTGGAATAGAAACCTCTTCCCCTTTCCTGAAAGGGCACCAAGGCAAATGACCCACAAATCCAAAAGGCTTTGGACCACAAGCCCTGAGCTGACAAGGGATTTTGAACCATCCGGGATCTGATGAATCTTGGGGGCGGCCAGGCTGCAAACTCTATCTTGTACCCAGAGGACACCACCTCCTGAATCCACCGGTCTGAGACGTGCAGTCTCCAAGCAAAGAGCCGCAACCGCCCCCCCCACCCGGATGGGTGAGGGCGCCTCCTCATGCCTGAGGGGGCTTGGGGGAAGATTTGGACTTGGGACCCCATGAGAGACCGGGGTGACCACGGCCTCTACCCTGGCCCCAAGGGTCTCTACGTGCCCCCGCAAATGGTGCACCCCGACCAGACCTGGGAGCACGGAAGAAGGGAGGGAAGAACCAGCTCCCCCGAATAAGCCGCAGCTGCCTCTTGCGTTGAGGCAGCCTACCATTCTTAGCAAACAGATCCAGACGCTCCCCAAAGAGCCGTAGCCCAGTAAAGGGGAAGCCAGTGAGAGCCTTCTTAGCAGCATTATCAGCCGCCCACTGATGCAGCCAAACAGAGCGGCGTATAGCCACCAAAAGGGCAGAAGTCTTACCACACATCCTGACCCTTCATCCATAGCAGAAAGAATAAATGCCACAAATTCATAGCAAAGCAGCAGCATCTGGATTTATACTCCTCCCCCCTATTGGCATCCGAGGCATTATCCAGAAGGCACTTTAGTATCCCTTTAATAGCAAGAGCCGTGATGGCAGAAGCACACACAGGGCACAGCGCAGTCCCTGCACAAGCAAATGCTTGAGAGGCCAGCTGATCAACACACCGGTCCTCACCATCCCTCAGAGTAGAAGTGTCAGGGGAATGCATGACCGAGGTATTGGACAACCCAAGCACGGGAGCATCCACCTCTGGGGGACACGACCAGCGCTTAACCACATCAGCAGGAAATGGATACCTCCTGTCCCAACTCTTAGGCACCGCGGGCAATCTGCTAGGATGTTCCCACTCCTCGAGCACCAAATTATTGAAGTGGATCTGCTCATGGAACTCAAAGCGTTGTTTAACAGTGTGAAAAAGCTCACCCTGCTGCCTTTTAGCCGGGATAAGAGGTGTAATACACAGTACTTCAAAAATGTTAGCCAACAGCCTGTCAGTATACTCAGGAGACCATGAGTCTTCTCCAAAAGGAGACCCAGTACCACCATAAATCTCCTGCTCCTCAGAGGGATCAGAATCAGAGAAAAGTTCCCCCTCTTCTAGGGGGTACAGGCCAGGGAAAGAAAACTGTCCCTCATCCCCCTCAGGAAAAAGGGAAACAGCGGGAGTAGAATGCCGCTTCTTGCCAGAAGCCTTACGAGGGACCGGCCCAGCCATATGCCTTTCCAGGCTGGCCACCCGCAAGGCCAAGTCATAGTCTTATTCCCCACTAGCATGTCCCTCACTAGGGGTCAAATGCAGGCACGGGGGGTAGAAGGGGGCGCAGAGCTGGGCAGCGTAGCAGGCAACCCAGACTACAGCGTAAGTACCTTCTGAGCGCAGGGCAGAAGGGGACTCATGGACCAAGAAGCCGATCGCACATCCAGGCAGGCCAGCAGCGCGCCGCAGTACCGCAGGTCAAGAGAAGACAAACTTCAATCAAAATGGTGCCCGCAAGGACCTTGAGGGGTGGGCCGCGGAGGTATGACGCAAAAAGCGTCATCCGCAGGACCCCCCCCCAAAAGAGCGCGAATCGCGCTCCACGTGACCCCCAAGCGCCAATGACAGGGCAGCAAAACATGAGGAGAATGTCGCCACCAGCCGCGAAGCGCTGTATAAAACGGCGCGGCAGAGAGTGCGGACAATAAGAGTAAAAAACAGACAAAACACAATGTGAAACACACCGCCTACAACCCCCCCCCCCCCCCCCCGGAGAGCTCCCCAGGGAGAGAGCGAGGCGGGGAAAAGCAACGATAGGCGCACCCAAGGCATGCTTAGCTAGGGAGGAGGGGGGGCAAGGGAAGGCCCACAATAATGCAGGAAGGGGCATTTCACAAGGCTCACCATAAGCCTGAACCACCTACCCTTGCAGGTACAGGGACTGCAGTTGGAGCAGCGCTCCTCCAGCACCTGACCCTGGCGCTGTCCTACCTTCACCCAAACCAGGCAGCCGACGCGGGGAGGCAGTGGGTCCAGAACTGTGGAAATAGTCCTGCAGGGCCGCAGGCTGGTAAGCCCCGCTTGCCTGCGTAATATAGAGAGCCATCTTCTATCTTCGCAGCCCAGGCTGCAGAAGGAAACTGGGAATTTGTGGGAGGTTCCTGTCCTTTTATGGGGCCAGGAGACTCCACAAGTCTCTTCTGCAGTCCACTGCACCACCTTGTGGCGGCTATGCCAAGCGTAAAGATTATTAGTGAAACAGGACGTGCTGTATACTTGGAAAAAACAACTCATTGTAATCCAGCAAATCTGGCTCACTAAAATCGGATGCTGAATAAGCTAGGGCAATCCAACTGCCCTAGTGAAATATGTAGTGACCTGAATAGAGCCCTTCCTACGTTTGAGGTTGTTCACCCTCAATGCTATTAGTCCAGCTACCCATCAATTGGAGAAAGGGCCGCCGCCAGGCCTCTTCCTGGTATCACAAGTACATAAGTTTACATATAGCCTGAGTGGCTGCCAGAAAGACTTAAACCGGACAACACCCTTTTTAACCCGTGTTAACGGGCGTTGGTCCGGCTGTCTGCTGATCACAAGAAGCTCAGGGGGGCATCCAATATGCTGGAGCACCCCTCACAGAACGCTCATAATACCTTCATTACGAGCCAGCGTTGAAAAATACCATTTTGTGATTACTCACCTGTAAAATGGTTATTACAAGTATGTCACACACCCCGCTTCCGAATATTCATGACACATGGGTAACTGTCCTGTAGAGGGTGATCTTGCAGAGATGACATGAAAAAAAGGAGCCCCTCCTGGCCCATAAATACCTGGGACCTCCCACCATTCCCCAGTATAAGACAGCAGTAAAGGGACTAGGAAGAGCCAAATGTAAACAGCAAAGAAAAAGGTTCAGCATATAAAGGATCCAAGAAACCAAAAAAGGGCGGGATGAAGTGGGGTGTGTGACATACTTGTAATAACCATTTTACGGGTGAGTAATCACAAAATGGTATTATTCCCAGTATGTCACACACCCCGCTTCCGAATATTCATGACACTTGGGACATCCAATAGCAGTGTCCATAATGGGTGGGGATCCAAAAAGGCAATAATGCAAACTTAAACTTAGACTTGCAAACTTGTTCAACAGAAGCCTGATGCTGAAAAGCCCAAGATGCTCCAACAGCACAAGTAGAATGAGCAGTAACACGAAAAGGGAGAACCTTCCCCTTGGCAGAATAGGCACCAACAACGGCCTGTCGAATCCATTTACTAATGGAGGACTTAGCGGCCGCCAAACCTTTCCTGGGCCCGGAAGGCACCACGAAAAAGGCGTCCATCTTACGAAAAGGAGAAGTAGCCACCAAATAATACTTCACACAGCGAACTACATCCAAAGAATGTAAGGTCCTCTCCTTGTCATTGCTAGGCTTACGACACAAGGAAGGGAGAACTACATCCTGATTGAGGTGGAAGGCCGAAACCACCTTAAGAAATCTGGCTTGAAGAGGAAAACTACCTTGTCCAGGTGCCTCTCAAAGTAAGGAGCCTGAATGGACAAAGCCACCAACTCAGAGACACGGCGAACAGAAGTAATATCCACCAAAAAGGCAACTTTCTGAGTGAGCAGAGAAAGAGCAATATCATGCACCGGCTCCAAAAGGAGACCCCTGGAGAGTCGACAGAACCAAGTTTAAATCCCAAACCGGCAGCAAGGGCTTTCTAGGAGGCCGCACATGAGTAACCCCCTGGAAAAATGTCTTAACCAGAGGATGAAGGGCAAAAGACCTTTGAAAGAAAACCGCCAGGGCAGAAACCTGCCCTTTCAAAGTACTAAGCTGGAACCCCAAGTCCAGACTATGTTGAAGAAACTCCAGAATTCTGGGAATAGAAAACACCCTACAAGGCAAGGCCCTAGCCTCGCACCAGTTTATATAAGACCTCCAAGTCCTATAGTAGACGTTAGAGGAAGATCTCTTCCTAGCTCTAACGTTAGAGAAAGACCTTCCTCCTTTAAGACGTCGTCAAAGCCAGCGTTTTTTTTTTTGGGGTAGCGTAGCTGACCCTGGGTGATAAGATCCGGGAAGAAGAGGCAGATAAAACTGATCTACTGCCAGCCGCACAACGTCTGCGAACCACACTCGTCTTGGCCACCTTGGAGCCACCAGAATTGCTGGTGCCCCTTTCTAGAGTTAGCTTGCGCACCACCTTGCTCACCATGGAGAAGGGGGGGAACCCCAGTTCCCTCCAAGCCAGGGACATGGCATCCACTGCCAGGGCCAGAGGATCCTGAGACAGAGACACAAAAGCAGGGAGCTTGAGATTGTGACGTGAGGCAAAGAGATCCACCTCCGGAGTCCCCCACTTGTGACAAAGGGACTGGAATACCTTGGAATTGAGAGACCATTCTCCTCGTCGAGAGGAGCTCCTGCTCAGGGAATCCGCCTTCGTGTTCTCCACTCCCAGGATGTAAATGGCTGAGATGCATGCGGCATTGCTCTCTGCCCAAACAAGGATCAGAGATACCTCCCTGAGGGCACTCCTGCTGTGAGTCCCTCCTTGGTGATTGATGTAAGCAACCGCCGTCCGACTGTCCAATCCCTGCAAGAGAAGAGTCAAGCGAGACAGAACCAACCAAATGGTCCGCAGCTCCAGAACGTTGATGGGGGTATGAGCCTCCTGAGGCCCCCATAAACCCTGGAACTGATGTTCCCTCCAGAAGCCCCCCCCCCCAGCCCGACAGGCTGGCGTCCGTGGTGACCGTTTCCCAACAAGGGGCCAGAAAGGATCTGCCCTTCAACAGATTGCTTGACACTAGCCACCACTGAAGGGACTGCTGAGCCCGGGGAGACAGCAGACAAGACTGATCTAATGACAGCGGACACCTGTCCCAAGAAGATGGAGCTGAAGCGTCCTCATGTGAAACTGGGCAAAAGGGACTGCCTCGAAGGAAGCCACCATCAAACCTACCAATCTCATCCCTAGCCGGATAGACGGGCAAGGATTGGATAGTAGAAGCCAAATCAAATCTTGAATCAGAAGACTCTTGGGCTGAGGAAGGAACACCCTGGCCTGAAAAGCATCCAGAGTCATGCCCAGAAATGAAATCTCCCTGGACGGGTAGAGGGAGGACTTGGGATAGTTGATCACCCAGCCGAACCTCTCCAGCGTGGATACCACAACTCTGGTGTCTAGCTCCGCTTGGCTGAGAGAGGAAGCCAAAATGAGAAGGTCGTCCAGATATGGTACAATGCGAATGCCCTGGACTCTGAGGAGGGCCATCACCCCTGCCAGTACCTTGGTGAACACCCTTGGAGCCGAGGTAAGCCCGAATGGAAGGGCCACAAACTGAAAATGCTGATCTTCCACCACAAACCTGAGGAATCTCTGGTGTGCCGGGAAGATAGGTACATGCAGATACGCTTTCTTGATGTCTATGGACGTCATGAAGTCCCCCTGACGAAGAGAATCGACGGCTGAACGCAAGGTTTCCATGCGAAACTTCCTGAAGCGGATAAACCGATTGAGGAGCTTCAGATCCAAAATGGGTCGAACGGAGCCGTCCTTCTTGGGCACAGTGAATAGATTGGAATAGAAGCCCAAGCCCCTTTCCGCGGAAGGCACTGGGCAAATGACAGCCATGTCCAGCAGATAACTTACTGCCGCCCGGAACCCTGTGCGGCCAGTGGATCCGAAGGCACCCGACCTGAAGAATCTGGGAGGAGGCCGGATTTCGAATTCCAGCTTGTAACCGGAAGACACCACTTCCAGAATCCATTTGTCTGAGACCTCCTGGTCCCAGACCTGGAAGAAGTGTCGCAGCCGCCCCCCACCCGCAAGGGTGAGGGCGCCCCTTCATTGCTGAGCTGGCTTGGCACTGAACTCCAATTGTGACCTGGACGGGCACGTCCTTTGCCTCTATTCCAGGAATCACCTCTGAGGGTAGAGAAGGCCAAAAATACCATTTTGTGAAATACTCACCTGTAAAATGGGTATTATAAGTATGTCACACACCCCGCTTCAAGATATCCATAACATGTGGGTAATACCGACCTGAAGAGGGCATTCCTGCAGAGATGATAGCAAAAAGAAAGCCCCTCCCTGATCCATAAATACCTGGGACCTCCCACTCATTACCCAGTATACAGAAGCAGTAAGGTAAGGGACCAGGAAGAGGCAAATATAAACCAAAGCAACGCAAAGTTCACAATATAAAGGATCCAGAATACAAGAAGGGCGGGTGAAGCGGGGTGTGTGACATACTTATAATACCCATTTTACAGGTGAGTATTTCACAAAATGGTATTATTCTAAGTATGTCACACACCCCGCTTCAAGATATCCATAACATGTGGGACATCCAATAGCAGTGTCCATAAAAGGGCGGGGATCCAAAACCAAGGCAACAAGGCACAACTTAAACCACAACAGCTTGCAGAACTTTGCGGCCAAAAACAGCATCCGCTGAGGCCCGAACATCAACCTTGTAAAACTTGGAAAAAGTGTGAACAGAGGACCAAGTAGCGGCCTTACAAACTTGCTCAACAGAGGCCTGGTGCTGAAAAGCCCAGGACGCCCCAACCGCACGAGTAGAATGAGCAGTAACACAAAAAGGGGGACTCCTCCCCTTAGCAGAATAGGCCCCAATGATGGCCTGACGAATCCATTTACTAATGGAAGACTTAGCCGGAGCCAAACCTTTCCTAGGCCCAAAGGGCACCACAAAAAAAGCATCAGTCTTACGAAAGGAAGACGTAACCACCAGATAATATTTCACAACACGAACTACATCCAAGGAATGCAACGCCCTTTCCTCGTCGTTGCTGGGATTAGGACATAGAGAAGGCAGAACAATGTCCTGATTCAGATGAAAGGCAGAGACCACCTTAGGAAGAAAATCCGGCTTGAAACGAAAGACCACCTTGTCCTGATGCCTTTCAAAGTACGGAGCTTTAATGGATAAAGCTGCCAACTCAGAAACACGCCTAACCGAAGTGATAGCCACCAAAAAGGCCACCTTTTGAGTAAGTGAAGACAAAGCAACCTCATTCAAGGGCTCAAACGGAGGACCCTGAAGAGCAGAAAGAACCAAGTTCAAATCCCAAACTGGAACAAAAGGCTTCCTAGGAGGCCGTACATGCGTAACTCCTTGGAAAAAGGTCTTGACTAAGGGATGAAGTGCAAAGGACCTTTGAAAGAACACCGCCAGGGCAGAAACCTGCCCCTTTAAGGTACTAAGTTGAAGCCCCAGATCCAGACCATGTTGAAGAAACTCCAGGACTCTGGAAATGGAAAACTCCCGACAAGAGAAAGACCTACTTTCACACCAGTCAATATAGGACCTCCAAGTCCTATAGTAAATAGTAGAGGAAGAGCGCTTCCTGGCGCTAATAAGAGTCTGAATCACCGCTTCAGAAAGACCTTCCTCCTTCAAGATGGCGGTCTCAGCAGCCACGTCGTCAAAGCCAGCGAAGGTAAATTGGGATAGAGTAGCCGACCCTGGGTGAGCAGGTCCGGCAGTAGAGGCAGAACGAACTGATCCTCTGCCAGTCTTACCAGGTCTGCGAACCAAACCTGCCTTGGCCACCTTGGTGCCACCAGAATCGCCGACGCGCCCTCCATGGCCAGTTTGCGCACCACTCTGGCTACCATTGGAAACGGAGGGAACAGGTAAAGAAACCCCAGATCCCTCCAGGTCAGGGACATGGTATCCACCGCCAGGGCCAGCGGATCCTGCGAGAGAGAGACAAATATCGGAAGCTTGTGATTGTGACGAGAGGCAAAGAGGTCCACCGCCGGGAACCCCCACCTGAGGCAAATTGAGCGAAACACCTGAGGACTGAGAGACCACTCCCCCTGACGAGAGGAGGCCCTGCTCAGAGAGTCCGCCTCCGTGTTCTCCACTCCCGGAATGTAGACTGCTGAGATGCACGGGACGTGGCTCTCCGCCCAGTCCAGAATCAAAGACACTTCCCTGAGGGCACTCCTGCTGCGAGTCCCCCCCTGGTGATTGATGTAAGCAACCGCGTCCGGTTGTCCGACCGGACCTGAACTGGCAGACCCGCAACTGATGAGTCAAGCGAAACAGAACCAACCTGATGGCTCTCAACTCCAGAACATTGATGGGCTCGTGAGCCTCCTGCGGGCCCCACAGACCCTGAAACTGGAGGTCCTTCCAAACACCCCCCCAACCTGACAGACTGGCATCCGTGGTGACTGTTTCCCAACGTGGTGCCAGAAAAGATCTGCCCTTCAACAGATTGACAGACCCCAGCCACCATTGCAGGGATCGACGAACTCGGGGAGTCATCAGGAAGGACTGATCCAACGATAGAGGAGACTTGTCCCAAACCTTCAACAGATGAAGCTGAAGCGTCCTTGTATGAAACTGCGCAAAGGGAACTGCCTCGAATGAGGCCACCATTAACCCCACCAGCCTCATCCCTAGCCGGATGGCCGGACGAGGGGCCGACAAGAGAAGCCGAACTAACTCCTGAATCGAAAGAATCTTGGCCTGGGGCAGAAACACCCTGGCCTGCGAAGTGTCCAGAGACATTCCCAGAAAGGTCACTACTCTGGACGGAGAAAGAGAAGACTTGGGGTGGTTGATCACCCAACCGAACCTCTCCAGAGTGGACACCACCACCCTGGTGTCCAACTCCGCTTGGTTGAAGGAAGAGGCCATGATCAGAAGATCGTCCAAATAGGGCACAATGTGGATACCCTGAACCCTGAGCAGAGCCATCACCCCCGCCAGCACCTTGGTGAATACCCGAGGAGCCAAGGTGAGACCGAAAGGGAGTGCCACAAACTGAAAGTGCCGATCCTCCACCACGAACCTGAGAAACCTCTGGTGTGCTGGAAAAATCGGAACGTGTAGATAAGCATCCTTGATGTCTATGGACGGCAGGAAGTCTCCCTGACGAAGAGAGTGAATAGCCAAGCGCAGCGTTTCCATGCGGAAGATTCTCTACTGCCACCAGGAGCCCCGGCGCCGCCAGAGGCTCCGAAGGCATCCAAGACCTGAAAAATCTGGAAGGGGGGCGGAGCTCGAACTCCAGCTTGTAACCGGAAGACACCACTTCCCGGATCCATCTGTCCGAGACCTCTTGATCCCAGATCTGAGAGAAGTGTCGCAGCCGTCCCCCCACCCGCATGGGTGAGGGCGCCCCCTCATTGCTGAGCTGGCTTAGTAGCCGGTTTGGGCTTAGAGCCCCAACTGTATCCTGGACGGGCACGTCCTCTGCCCCTGCTCCCAGAATCTCCTCTGGAAAAGGGGAATGCAAATCCCCTGCCAGATCTGGCCCCACGAAAGGAGGGGTTAAAAGAAGGCGCCCCCCGAAAGGGACGGCGTTGTTTCTTGCGTTGAGGTAACCTACCACCCTTGGTGACACGAGTCCAATGTCTCTCCAAAGAGCCGTAATCCAACAAAAGGTAGAGCCGTCAGTGACTTCTTGGACATAAAATCAGCCGCCCACTGGCGCAGCCACACCGACCGTCGAATAGTCACCAGCAGAGCCGACGTCCTACCACACATCATCAAAGTGTCATCCAAGGCTGTTAGCACAAAAGATAAAAACAACTCGCACCGTTTAAGGCTAAGGAACTCGGCACTACCAGGACGAAGCCCGGAAGAAGTCAACAGGTCCCTGACCACAGACCTGGCAGCCAACACCATTAGCGCCGAAGCGCAAACAGGCCGCATGGCTGACCCAACACTAGCAAAACCATGACAAGCCATCTGGTCAATACGTTTATCCTCTCCATCCTTGAGGGTGGAACAATCAGGTCTATTTAAAACCGAGGAATTGGACAACCCCAAAACCGGTGCATCCACCTCGGGGGGAGATGCCCAGCGCTTAACCTCCGAAGGGAAGGGATATTTCTTATCCCACCCCTGAGGGATGCCAGGGAGCCGAGCCGGCCTGTCCCATTCCTTAGCAATAATTTTGTCAAAATGCCTTTGCTTAGGAAATTCCAAGCGCGGCCTGGATTCCTCAAACAATTCACCCTTCAGCTGTGACACCTCCTTGGGAGGGGAAATACTCAGAACCTCCAACATCAGAGCCAGAGCGTGAGGAGTATCCGAGGATCTCCCCAAGTCACCAAGCTCGGCATCAGCGCCAAAGGACTGTTCATCGTCCGAAATATCAGAATCCTCATAAACCTCCCCTTCCTCTAGCGGGGAATAATCAGACCAATCAAGATTATTAACGTCATCATGGTCATCCACCGGCGGAGCCGGCGACAAATGCTTTCTCTTAGTCGGAGCCTTACGGGCGACCGAGCTGGAGATAATTTTTTCAAGGTTAGCCAATCTGGCGCACATCTCAGATTGCAGCTCCCTGCCCATGACGACGTCACACGGGGTGCGTGTCAAAGTGGGAGGGGGAGATGAAGCGACCGGCGGTGCTGACCCAGACGCCTGGGGTTCGGACTGCCGCGTAATAGTTTGCTGTGCACATGGTATACACAGAAGTACATCGTCCCCAGTAATGGATACCCCACACAACATACACTTCCGGGGATGCCCCGAAGGGGTCCCGAGCCCAGTATCCGGGGATGCCTCCATAAGGTGAACTTTTAATAGTCGCTATGACCCAGGGAATTACGCCAATAGGCAACCCGGGATGCCCCTTTAATGTCCCGAGTGGGAGGATTTATGAACAATAAAATGAACCCAGGGATTAGGACCGGGAGAAACCCTCTAAATACTACTGGAGATCCTCCTGATAAACCTCCGCCTGAAAGACACAGAAGGAACTTATAAGGGGATAAGAAACAAAAGAACATGCAAACATAGCATACAAAAAAGGATGGGGGAGAGGGGGCCACAGGCCACTCACAGTACCGCAGGAACTCGTAATGGCGACCAGACCTTGAGGTAGAGGCTTTCCTGACTGAGAAGAGGAGAAGGGGGCGTGGTCAGCGCGGGACGCCAAGCTCCGCCCCCCCTCCTATGCAAGGCGTAAGCTCCTCAGCGGCGCTAGAGATAGATGGGGGCGGGCTGCGGTGACGCGCCGCAAGACCGCCCCCGCCCCCAAGAGGATAGTAGTGAGGAAAGATTCCCCTCAGGAAAAGAGGCGCCAAAACCGGCCGGCGCCGCAGCGAATGTGCGGCTGCGGCGCTTGGCCCAATAAAGTAAAGGACATGTCATACTGCTCACAACTCACCCTCAGATCAATCACCGCAGCACACAATACACGGAGGGACGGACCCCAGCCCCGCGCCGAAGGTCCGGCCCCGCCCCCCCCACAACATTCCATACAGTGCGTGAGGTAAACTACCTCCGCCATTGAAGAAAGGAGAAAAGCCCAGCACCGCACAGAGGCCTCCAAGAACGGCCGCGGCGCTGAGCAATGACAGTTAAAGAGACACACACACATCCAAAACCTTTGTAAAAGACAGCCAGATAATAAGGAAAACAATAAAGAGGGGACACACACCCCCCATCCCCACTGTGGAAAGGGATCCTGGGAGGGCCATTCCAAAGTTAAAACTAAGGGACAGGGCATCCCAAGCCGGGGTCACCAACCCGGTGTAACCGCCTACCCTCTCGTATAGGGTCTCACGGTGGAGCGCTGCTCCTGAGCACCTGAGGTGCTAATATACCCTCGCCTGGACCCGCAGCCACGGCTGGGAGGCATATATATTCTAGGGAAAAAAGGGTCCAAACGGAAATAATTAAGTAGCGGGCCGGGAATCATCCCGGCTACCTTAAATCCCCCTGTGCAAGGAGGAGGCATCATCTTCTGACTTGCTCGCCGTCTGCAGACTGGGTAATGAGTGGGAGGTCCCAGGTATTTATGGATCAGGGAGGGGCTTTCTTTTTGCTATCATCTCTGCAGGAACGCCCTCTTCAGGTCGGTATTACCCACATGTTATGGATATCTTGAAGCGGGGTGTGTGACATACTTAGAATACTCTGCCAGTTCTGGCACCACGAAAGGAAGGGTTAAAGGAGGCCGCCTCCCGAACGGGACGATGTTGCCTCTTACGCCAAGTTAACTTCCCTCCTTTCGTGACTGAATCTAATCTTTCTCCAAAAAGCCGCAACCCCACAAAGGGAAGTTCTGTAAGTGACTTCTTGGCCACAAAATTAGCCACCCACTGGCGCAACCACACCGACCGTCGCAAGCAAGGCCGAGGTTCTACCACACATAACCATGGCGTCATCCAGGGCGGTTAGCACAAAAGACATGAACAATTCACACCGCTTAAGGGCGGCGAACTAATCACTGGCCGGGTCAAGCCTGGAAGTACTCAACAGATCCCTATAAACAGACAGCAAGGCTGAACCGACATTAGCAAAAGCGTGGCAAGCCATCTGATCAATGCGTTTGTCCTTACCATCTTTGAGAGTGGTGGAGTCAGGAGAATGCAAAAATAGAAGTATTAGATAACTTGAGCACCAGGGCATCCACCTCGGGAGGGGACGACCATCGTTTTACCACGTCCACCTGAAAGGGATATTTCTTATACCAACCCTGAGGAATACCTGGAAGCCGAGTAGGCTTCTCCTATTCCTTAACAATGATGTTATCGAAGTGCTTTTGATTTGGGAATTCCAAGGGCGGCCTAGAAGTCCCAAAGAACTCCCCCTTTTGCGGAGGAGCCATCTCTGGGGGGGAAATCGCCAAAAGAAGGTGAGCCAGGACCTTCGGGGTGTCCACAGCATCCCCCTGCCCCTGCTCAGTATCAGCACCAACAAATTGCTGATCATCAGAACCATCAGAATTCTCAAATAATCAGACCAGTCAAGAAAATCATAATTATCAAACTCAAAAGCCGGCGCGGCTGAAGACAAATGTTTTCTCTTAGCCGAGGCCTTTCTGGCTACAGAGCTAGAAATACATTTCTAAATATTAGCCAATTTGGCACACAAATCAGATTGCGACTTCCCGCCCGTGACAACATCACTAGGGGTACGGATAAGGCAGGGTGGGGTAGGAGAAGAGGCCGGGCCCACGGACCCTGACGCCTGGGCCCCCGACTGCTGCGCTATGGCCTGCTAAGCACAAGGTATGCAAACAAGTACATTATCCCCCGCAAGGGATACCCCACAACCCACACACCGCCGGGATTGCCCCGAAAGGGAGCCCGAGCCCGGTATCCTGGGAATTCTCCATATGGTGATTTTTAAGGTAGTTGCAATGACCAGAGGGAATTATGCTGTTAAAGCTACCCGGGATGCCCCTTTAAGTCCCAAGTGGGAGGATTTTTTATTTTTAGGAACCCTAAATCAAATTCTAAGGGACTCTAGGACCGGGAGAACCCCCCTTTTTAAACCTCAAAAAAGGGATCCCCCTGGAAGACATAAGAACAGGGAGTACATAAGTGTCAAACATGCACATCACCCCATCACCCCACAACAACATATATCAATAGATATAATGGAGAAATAACAAACATAATGCCAAAAGGAATTACGACCACAGCAAATGGCGACCGTCACAGCAGCGAGGGAATGGGAAAGAGAGAGACAGAGAGGCCGGAAGAAGAGGGGCGGGCCAGCGCACATCGCGCGCCGCACCTGGCCCCGCCCCCTCCCCTCACGCCAGGCCCGGCCCCAGCCAGCACCAGAGCGCCTCAGTGAAGCCATCATCGAGGGAGGGGCGGGCCGCGATGAGCACGCCGAGCGCCCGGCCCCGCCCCCTCCTTAACCGCACCTGAAGAGAAGCAGCCTGCAGAGCTGCAAGCAACGGCCACCCAAACACACCACGTGTAAACACACACAAAACCTTTCCCCCAAAATAAAGTTCAAAAACACACGGGAGAAAAGGCCACCCCCCCAAGGGGCACAGAGGGACACGGTAGGGGGGGGGGGGAGACCCACACCAATAGGTGAAAGGGCAAGAGGGACGGGGCATCCCAAGCCGGGATCACCAACCCGGACACCGCCTACCCCTTTGTATGGGGTCTCACGGGGGAGCTAGCTCCCATATACACCACAAGGTGCAGCCTACCATTGCCTGGACCTTCAGCCTAGGCTGGGAGGCATACTGCTATAGTTTAAATTAAAAAAGGTTCAGGCAGCAATAGAAACAAAAGGCCAGGGGGTTACCCCGACTACCTGCAAGGAGGAGATAGCCATCTTCTGACTTGCTCGCCGACTGCAGAGACAAAAAACTGGGGAATGGTGGGAGGTCCCAGGTATTTATGGGCCGGGAGGGGCTCCTTTTTTTCATGTCATCTCTGCAAGATCGCCCTCTACAGGACAGTTACCCAAGTGTCATGAATATTCGGAAGCGGGGTGTGTGACATACTGGGAATAAGGAGTCCTGCAATTGGCCATCGGGTGGGCAGGTGCTGCCGGTACAGAGGACCCGACTTTCGAGGCGCTGGCTTGTAATGAAGGCGAGTATTACGAGCGTTCTGTGCGGTTATATGCGTGAGGGGGCTCCAGCATTCAAGATGCCTCCCAAGCTTCTTGTGTTCAGCAGACAGCGGGACCAACACCCGTTAAAATAAAAACTGGTGTTGGTCAGGCTTAAGAATCAGATTCCATTGAAAGCATGTTAACATCACTCTTTGTGACAAGTAACCCCTGAACACAAGAAGAATTACCTCAGCTGCCTCATTAAGGGACTCTCAGTAGAGAAGAAATTTTACTACTAAACTATTTAGTCTCCTGACCATGCCATGTAGTTTGACATGCCCAAGAAAACGGTCCGTTCTGAGCAAAAAGCGGTCCATTCTGAGCAAAAAGCGGTCCATTCTGAGCAAAAATACAATTCTGTGAAATACTCACCTGTAGAATTGGTATTATACGCATACAGCACGTCCTGCTCCAGATATAGTAATTACATGTGGGTAATCCTCCGCCTGAGGGCGCTGTTCACTGCAGACATGTAGAAAACAGGCTCCTCCCGGCCCTACATATACCAAGGGACCTCCCACAAATCCCCAGCATTGAAAAGCAGTGAGAAAGAGAAGCCGGGAGAAACCAACCAGCCAAAAACTGGCAATTATAAGAAGGATAACAATCACCATACAGGGGATCCAGAACAGAGTGAAACCAGGGTGGGGCGGAGCAGGACGTGCTGTATGCATATAATAACAATTCTACAGGTGAGTATTTCACAGAATTGTATTATTCTAAGCATACAGCACGTCCTGCTCCAGATATAGTAATTACATGTGGGACATCCAATAGCAGTGTCCGTAAAGTAGGGTGGGATCCCCATGAAAAAAGGCACAGCAAACAGTAAAAGCGCTGTCACCCGCAACCTCGCTACCAAGAGCAACATGAGCACATGCTCTAACCTCAACCTTTTGAAAACCTTGTAAAGGATGAACTGAACACGAGCAGCGAACTAGCCAGCTTGCTCAACAGAACCTAGTGCTGAAAGGCCCAAGCCAAGCACAAGTAGAAGAGAACAAAAAAAGGGAGAAGAAGAATCTTCCCCTAAAAGAATAGGCCAGAGTAGCAGCCTAACCATGCTACTGCAAAAAAAGGTAGCCATGGCAACCTTAGATCTCTCCCCATCGGGGAATATGGACCCTGGTCTCCGGCGAGACCGGCAGGAAAACTGAAAACAACACTAACAAGAATCAGCAAGAGCCGAAACGTTTACTTTAGGATCAGAAGGACAAAACCAACCGAGTAAGACAATCCAAAGGGCACCTACACCCGTGGAAGCAATCAGATCCGGTACTTAGGGATTTAGGCCCTTTGGGCTTATAGGTGTCTCCATCCTTATCAGGGACAAGAGACAGTCCAGGAAAATCTCCAACACCTGTTGAGGGATGCAGATCCCTTTAGCTCAGAGTAATCCGGACAATAGCCCAGAGGCAGAAAGGTCTAGAATAAAGGGGCATAAAAAACACCGCCTAGACCATAACTCTGTGTAAGGCGGAACACCCCCACCTCATGGTGTACAGATATATAAAGATAAATATATAATGACTAGGACCACTAACAGAGCCGTCCTCTATGGCACACTTCTGACTGGAGCAACCGCCCCAGAAGAGCGACATGAGGGAAAGAACAGTTCAGACAAGAACCTGAATAAGACCCAAACGGGAGCATATAACTCCCTGGGGAATGCACCTGAGCAACCCCTGAGGAATGCTCAAGACAGAAGATTGAACCAAACTTCTGCAGTAGGCGAACAGGGCGAGCCCTGAAAACCTTCAGAGAACTGAGTTGGGGAGCCAACTTCAACCATGCTGTAATAACTCTAGAACCCAGGGAACAGAGAACGTCCCGCGGGGGAGAGAGCTAGTCCAAACAAGGCAATACGAGTACAACATACCCTGACATAGCCGTCAGAAAAAGGAGAAGAAGAGGAGGAAGCTAGGTCCTAGCCCTCCAATAGAGACAAGACACCCAGAGATACCCATCTCCAATAGGGTGAAGAGCAGACCGTCCAATCGTCTAAAAGAGCCTGAAGATAGGGGCGACATAGTAAAGAGCCTGAATAGACAGAACAGCCCTCGTGAGAGAGCGTACAGGACCGCCGTCCTCAGCAGAAGAATCTGCGAACCACACCCCACTGGGCCAACCAGGGCCCCCAGCATAACGGTTCTCCCTTTCTTCAGCAATCTTGTGCAGAACCCCGCCTAGCAGGGTGAATGAAGATAAGACATATAGAATATAATGTCCTGACAGAAGAGAAATACTAGGCCCCCATGACCAAGGCCAGAGAATTCTGGGACAATAACCCAGGGCAGAGTCCCTGTAATAGTGAAGAGCCAGAGCCACACCAGTAGGGACTCAGTGGGACACTAGGATAGAACCTCCTGCCACAGGAGGACAGCCATCGAAGCTAATACCAATGAAGTGCAAGGAATGTAAACCCCCAATTAGATCAGAACCAGAACCTTCCTGAAGGATCAACCTGTTCCGAGACCTTCACAGATAAAAAAGGGCAGGCCACTGTCCTCAGACAGACCGAGAGTCCCCAAAAAGACAGGTCCTGAAGAGGAGTAGTCCAGTAAAATAGAGCCCACCAAAGGCTCACTGTGTCAACGAAAAACAGTATGAAAATGGACCCCCTAAAGGGCCCCACCTAGGAACCATGGGGGATTTCAGAATAAACAAGCCCCCCGACATATTCCTTGAATGCACAATCTCAAGAGGAACCCCCGTACAAGGGGGAAAGCGCACAGACCTAGTTCCAGGGGTGCTGGAACCCTGTCCAGGATAAGTAACATAAGGTGCCACAGAGCCCAAGGGCCTCTGAGTATAAGGGACAGCATCTGGGCCGCCACCAACGGGCCCACCAGCTGCAATGGTGAAGGTAAGGTGACATCAAAGAGGGCAGAGCCCCTGTAAGAAGAAATCCACTTATTACCAAGGAAGAAGGCTCTAAACTGAACCGAATCCAAAAGCCACCCAGGAGCGAGATACCGAACCAGGGGACACTAAGTAAGTGAGGTGCCTGAGCACAAGCCAAAAGACTCCCAAAGGAAACCACCAGTCAAATAGCCAACTCGGCCAGACGTAGAAATTGGAAGTAAAGAAAGACAATCCAGTAGATCCTAGCGCGGACGCCACACGGACACGTCCAAGATATCACTCCCGTACTCGCCTAGGTGAGCCGTCTGGGAGCAGAAGAGGAACCAAAAACAAGGCCCCAAACCGTAGAGTTGGTCCTTCAACACTGGCTAGTAATGGCCTAGGTGTCTGGAAGGCACAGGTAACTAAAAAAGGATCTTAGATCCTCACAGGCGTCAAGAAGCCCACTGGACAAGAGCGCCTGCGGCCCAACACATAGATCCCATGTAGGAACTACCTGTGAAAGAATAAATGCCAGGCCCAAAATGCCAGCCTGGGTCAGACTGCCTCATCCCCAGAGGGAAAAGGTAATGTAGATGCAATCCCAAGTTAAGGGCCAACCTGCAACAGAGCCCAGACCCTGCATGCCGAACTCGGCCTGTATCAACTCCCGAAGAGAAACAGGGACTAGAACCCTGACAACCTCAGAAAGGGACCGCCCAGCAAACTCTATCCTGCATCCAGGGGAACTACCTCCTGGAACCACCAGAAAGAAGCATGGCGCCCTGCGATAGGAGCCAAGAGCTGCGGCAGTCCCCTCACCCAAAAGGGCGAGGACGTCCCATCATGCTTGGGCGGTTTTGGCAGATTTGGACTTAGCCCTGCCGGAGGGCCCAGGACGTTGCCTGCCCCCCCTGGGGCGGGCATCTACTCCGAAAAGTCGGAAGCACACCTCTGGTTCGCATTTAACACTAACGTAGGGAGGGGGAGGGGTGTCCCTGCCCCTAGGAGGCCGAGACGGCCTTCTGTGTGAGGGTGCCTTACTCCTTTTTCCCAAAAAGGTCCAAACGGGCCCCAAATAAGCGTCGTCCTCTGAAAGGAAGGCCAGTGAGAGCCTTTTTAGTATCAATGTCAGCTCCCCACTGTCGCAGCCAAAGCAGGCGGCGAATAGCTACCACAAGGACAGAGGTTCTAGCACACATCTTAATAGTGTCATCCATCGCTGAGAGGATAAACCTCACAAAAACATCACAATTGGAAAGTGCATTAAAGACCTCCCAAGGGAGATCCTCCGGCTGGTGATCCAGTATCTTCCTAAGAAGGGTCCTGGCGGCCACCGCAGTGATGACCGCGGCACAGACCGGGCGCAGCGCCGTCCCTGCTCACGAAAAGGCATGGGAAGCCAGTCTGTCAATGCGCCGGTCCTCAGCATCCCGAAGGGTACGATGAGTAGGAGCTGTCACGAAGGGAGGGTTAGCAACCCCTATAATCGGTGCATCCACCTCGGGGGGGCTGACCAACAGTCAACCACATCAGGGGGAAAAGGGTACTTCCAATCCCAGACCCCTGGAACCCCTGTAAGTTTACAAGGTGATTCCCATTCTTTGGATATAAGAGCCTGGAAATGATCATGTTCCAGAAATTCCAAGCGCGGCATCGCTGTGTGGAAACTCTCCCTCTTAGGCTTGGGAGACTCTCCCGGAGGAGAGATGGACAGTACTTCAAAGATCTTCATAAGTAATTCATCAGTGTCACACAGGCCCCAGGAACCAGGGCCAGAATTGTCACGGCTCCAGGGTATCTCGTCTGAGGAACTGGAACCTGAGAACAGGTCACCCTCATCAGAAGGATCAAGGTCCTGCATAGCAGCAGACTCTTCGGTTTCAGTGGGAAACATAGAACCAGGAGGCGTCAGGGACCGCTTCTTTCCCGTGCCCAAGCGCTCCGCCAAACCAGACATCACCTGCTCAGCCGTAGGTAGCCTGCGGGGCACCACCTGCTGGTCATCCCCGCTCGAGTGCGACTCATCAGGGGTGAGATTTAAGCACGGGGAGACAGGTGTATTGAAGCGAGGTGCAGCCACTGGCAACCCTGATTGCAGGGCCAGTACCTGTTCAGCACACGGTCCGCAGACCCGTGCTCTGTCAGCATCAGCATGGGGCTGTCCACAGCCGGTCTTGTCCCCGCAGGACCCCGGACACATAATTCTGAGATGCCTCCATATGGTGATTTATCTAATTAATATGCCAGCAGGGATTTATGCTATAAGCAACCCTGGATGCCCCAAGACCCGCTAGGAATGTGGGAGAATTTAAAATGTGAACCCGCTAAGATATATATCAGGCCGGGAGATGCCACCGGAATCTAGGCGTCTGAAAGACATAAGGAGAAGAATGGGTGTCAGAGCCATGAGCGGCTGGAAAAACATATAAAAAAGAGTCACCCGCGAGGGCACTTACAGACCAAGGGAGGAGGGGAACCGCCACAACGCGCGCGCAGATCAACAAAATGGCGCCCAGCGAACCTCGAAGGGCGGGCTCGATGCTCGGCCGTGACGCGGAGCGCGCCAATTCAAGTCCCCGCCCACTCCGAAGAGCGCGAAGCTCTGAGGTATTAGTCAAAAAAGCAATGATACAATCACAATGCATTTGTAAGGAAAGGGCGCCTCAGCATCTAGACGACGCAGCAAACTATGTAAAAGAGACACATACGGTGGCAGCCAAAACAGAATAAAGAGCAAGCAGCGCGGCTCTGACACCCAAATGCTAATGAAGGGCAGAAATAAGGCCATGAGCCTGACATAATAGTACACTGGGACCGCCACACACATACCCCCCCTTTCTTTTCCCCCTAACTAGTTGGGGAAATGAGGGAGGAAGGCAACCCTCTACGCAGGGTCCGCCGCTACCCGGGGTACGGGGCAATAATGCGGGAGGGGCATCCACTAGAGGCTCACCATCAGCCTAACCGCCTACCCTATGGTGGGGGATTGCGGTGGAGCATGGCTCCGTTAAGCACACGAGGTGCTGCCTACCTTCACCCGACCAACGCAGCCCAGGCTGGGAGGCATATTCTTCACTATGAGGACGGGTGGAAATAGTCCCGCAGGGCCTCGGGCTGTAAAGTCCCCCTCGCCTGCGAGAGCGTGATACTTCATGTCTTCGCAGTCAGCACTGCAGAGAAATCTGGGAATTTGTGGGAGTAGGGCCGGGAGGAGCCTGTTTTCTACATGTCTGCAGTGAACAGCGCCCTCAGGCGGAGGATTACCCACATGTAATTACTATATCTGGAGCAGGACGTGCTGTATGCTTAGAATAAGCGGTCCATTCTGTGCAAAAATCACACCCCTGAAGAATATTTTCCTCAGACATTCAATGAGCACACCACCCAACCAAATTAGGTCCTCAGAGAAACTAGTACCCTTCTGGAAAATAATGAGAACCAAGGCATGAAGCTCTTCCCCCGGATGTCTGCCAGAAGCATGTATTAAAAGATCTGACAGACAGAGATCAACCCCTTTAAAGCAGAACAAAATCTGGGATAAAAATCATTGGTTCTGTTCCACTTTAAGGGGTGGATCTCAATCTGGGATGCCCAGCTGTGTGAAACCCCCAGTTCGCCTGTAACAGCTTACCTTTCTCTGGTCCAACTGCGCATGTGCAGGCTCTCGTCCAAACAGGGCACTTTACATCCTGCAAACTGCTCAGCCCTTCTTCAAAATGGGAGATCAAATGAAATGGCTGTACGGGATCATGCGCACAGCCCAAAGAAGTGGAGATACAGCTGTTGGTGCTCTGCATTGCAGAAGGGCAGAGCCGTTTGCTAAATGAACGGCACGGGAAATGGTTCTAATTGGATGAGAGCTCGCACATGAAACCTTTAGATTCCATGGTCGGCTCCACTGGGTTCTGTTCCGCTTTAAGAGAGTCACTACATATCCTTGACCCCTCCTTGGGGGACTAGCCACAGAACAACCCCTACCAAAGTGTCCAGCAGTTATGAAAAACTCTACACGACCTGCAAAAAAAGTTCCAGGCAAAGTTAGAATTTTCCACCAAATCAGGGTTTGAAAAACCCAGGTAAACAACCCAGTCTTTTAGTCTGCTGATCTCATAGCCAAGTCGCTAAGGCCAAGCTTGTGATTAGGGGGGGTCAGGGTGATCCCTGCAAACTTCTGGGAGCTCAGAGTCCCACATGTGGCATTCACACAGGCTGCGAAAATGGATAAGAGAAAATGCCCAAGCCCAGACTGAGATTAAGGGTCCCATGCTCTACCGATGGAACCAGCCTCCCTGGTACTTTGTAGGTGGGCTCAAATACGCTATTTTATATTCTGACCAGGAGAGTCATCAGTCTTCTGATCCAGCACCACAATTGTAGGAGAGTGCTCCCATCTGTGACCTAATTGTTAGCAGTTACTTCTACCATTAAAAGTGGACCAAAACCCTGGGTTTTGGTCCTTGCGATCGGTGTGCCCTGCTATGTGAAACCCCCCAGATCACCCAATATCACTCACCCTTCTCCAGGTACTCATCCAGTCAGTGCGCTGGCAGCTGCATCCACCCCTACCCTTTAACATGCACCCTGCTAAAGGGATAGCGGGGATGCGTCCGCTGTTCACACATGTGTCGTTGGACCAGTAAAGGTGGTGAGGTTCCGGGCGATCTCAGGGGTTTTACACAGCGGAGCATCCCAAATTTGGATGTCCCTGCAGTCTCCAACTCCATTTTGCTTGGAGACACTGGACACCTAGACCTGCACTCCCAAATGCATGCACACACCCCTGCACTCCCAAACACATGCACGCACTCCCAAACAGGGTAGGTGGGCAGGCTGTTGGGTGACCTGGTATGTAGCTGGGCAAGCCGACAGGAAGGAAGGAGGCTCGGGAGCGGAGGTGACAGAGGTTCGGGTGGGAAGTGGCCTTGGCATGGGCATTTCCACCTGTAGGCAGCACCAACTACTGATGGACGCATCTGGTGGCGGGTGGCAGACATCTCAGGCAGCAGGGCTCATCTCCACCTTCTCCGGGCGGCTTCCTAGTGGTGTGGCAGGTCTGGTGACATTTCCCGCTGGGAGTGGGGGAGAGGGGAGAAGCTGGCAGGGCTGGGACAAAGAGCGCTGCTAGGAGGAGGTTGGCCGGGAGGGGTTAGCTGGGCTTGATGGCAGAAATCGCCTTTCAAGCAAGGGGGGGCGTGGTTCTATTATGGGACCTCAAAGATGATCGGCGGTCCACATCGGCGGGGTGTGGCCGGAGATTCGAGTGAGGAAGTGAATGACCACTGGAGGAAGGTTTGGCAAGGTAAGCTGCTGTTTGTTTTCCTTTTTTTTAGTTTTGCCTTTAACAACAACAACAAAGATACCTATCCTTCAGTCAGCTGGAAATCCACTAAACTATCCAGGGATTAAAGCGGACCTTCACCCTGAATAAGAGCATATTTTATGTGTTTCCACACCCTGTACATACAGATTGCTCACATATGAGTGCCGCCATCTTGCCTTAGAAGCATCAAACATACCGAGGAGGGGAGATCGGGATAAAGTGCAGGGGGCGGGGTTATAGCTTTGCTTTGCACAGACAGTGCAGATCTAGGGTCAGGCAAAGGACAGCAATCCCATAATGCAGAGCGTCAGAAGACTTCCTGTTTGTAGGCTGCACGATGCTCAATGAGCCGCAATCTTGGATGTTTAAAGGCTCATAAAATACACTGTCTGTGCAAAGCACAACTAAAACCCCGCCCCCTGCACTTTATCCCGCTCTCCCCTCCTTAGTATGTGTGATGCTTCTGAGACAAGATGGCGGAGCCCATATCCTAGAGTCTTGAACAGTGTTGCAGCCCGGTGGGGGAAAGAATAATAAGTGACTAAAAACGTAAAATATATTAATTTTAGATGCTGGGAAATAGTTTAAGGGTTTGGGCTTTGTATTAAATCATGCTGAAGGTCTGGTTTAACAGCTTATCTATGAGCTCTTTATGTGGTACAGTATCAAAGGCTTTGCTAAAATCCAGATAGATGAAGGTGGTGCTGGGGATATTGCCTAACACTTTAGTGACATTTACAAAAAAATCTATAAGATTAATCAGACATGATCTGCTCTCAGTAAAGCCATGGCATTTCAGGTCCAACAGGTTGCTAATTAAATGAGAAATTATCTGTTTTTTTTTTTTTTAAGAGGGTTTCCATTATTTTTACCACTACAGATCATCCTGAGGAAGTGGTTGGCACTGAACCACGGAACGCGTGGAATTTATCTCTGTTCTGGGGACGGCGGGGCATCATTCACCTGGGACCCACTCTGTAGGTGAGCTCTTTTGAGGACTTATTTTCTTTTATATTCATACTTTTGCACATGGCTCTAGCACTTTATTACGGCACTTTGCATCTGTTGATTGGATGAACTGAATTTCTGACTTTGCACATTAGATAGATACCTATTAAAAAGGGAGTATTAATTGTAGGGAGTCACATATGTATTGTCAAGTTTCTTACCCAGGGGTGATTACCTGCCTTGTCATTATGTATGCTTGTAATTTGATCCGTTTTTTAATGCAATCAGTGATTTTTGTACTTAATTATGATTAATAAATTGATCTTGGATAAATTAATTGATTTCTTAGTATTTGGGATTTTTTGGTGCGGTGGATTGTTCCTGAGCGGCTGCTGGAGCTGCATGTTTTTTTGTATGGCTTGATTCTATTTAAAGGAACAATACTCCCAGGACACATTTCCCTTATATTTTGTAGGTGGTGGTGCAGCAGGCTCTCTTTGATCCTTGTTTACCACTACAGATGTTAAACTAACTGGCCTGTAGTTACTGGTTTCTTTTCTACTCCCCTTCTTATGGATAGGTACAACACTGGCCATTCTCCAAACATCTTGACCCTCACCTGTTAAAAGGGAATGGTTAATTAATCAGTCAGAGGTGCAGCAATCACAAATCTGAGTTCCCTTAGAACTCTGGGGTGGATGCCATCTGGACCCATTGCTTTATTCCCCTTTAAATGTGCCAGCTCAGCTAAAATATCAGCCCCCAAAAACTTAGGAGCGGGCCCTCACAACTGGATGCTATGCATTTGAAAGCCACCATCTAAAAATACTGAAAGTAGCTATTCAGATGGTCAGTCACAACCTTATCCCCATCAATATAATTATTCTCCCTATTTAGAATGTTTGAAACTGCACTGTTCTTTCTGTCGCCATTATGTAGGAAAAAAAAAAGTTTTCTTTACAGATTATGCCATTTCTTCCTCATGTTTCCCTTTAGCAGCATTTATAATCAGTTTTGCTTCCCTCTGTTTAATGTTATACCCCACTCTGTCAGCTAATCTTCCACTTTCTTTATACCTCCTATAGGCAGACTTCTTTTCTCCTACCATAGTGCTGACTTACCTAGTAAACCAGGGTGGCGTCTTCCTTTTATTTTTGCTAGTTTGTTTCACGTATTGTTTAGTTGCCTTTAAAGTGGACCAACACCAAGGATTTTGACTATCCTGGGTCTTGGTCCACTTCGGTGGGGCACCCCCGATCGGGGTGCCCCGCTGTGTGAAACCCCCCCGATCACCCTAAAAACTCACCTCTCCCCGTGCCGACGGACAAGCGATTTGACAGCCGCTTGTCCGTGGCTCCTCCGCCGCCGCCTCCCGTGCGTCCCTCTTGACGCGCGCGCCCCCGCGCCGGCCATTCACAGAAACTAAGGTAAGGGGGTTTGGGGGTTTTGGGGGGGTTTCACCCCGCGGGACATCCCGATCTCGGATGTCCCGCGGGGAGGGAGGTGATCGGCCCGGGAATCTTATAGATTCCCGGGCCGATCACCCGAGGGTGATGGTCCACTTTAAGATGGCCATTGTTATTAGTGACCACTAGGCACTCACCTCTACGGCTCTAATTCGCTTTCTACAATACTTTGCCATTTCCTTAAAGTTTGTACTCCTAAAATCTAGTACTTTGGTGTAGGATTGCACAATGATCGTTTGTATGCTGAAACATAAGCAATGATGGTCACTGGGCCCCAGATTTTCTTCTATCCAGACACCAGATCCCCAGTGGTCAGAACTAAGTACTGCATGTTTTTTTGTATGGCTTGATTCTATTTAAAGGAACAATACTCCCAGGACACATTTCCCTTATATTTTGTAGGTGGTGGTGCAGCAGGCTCTCTTTGATCCTTGTTTACCACTACAGATGTTAAACTAACTGGCCTGTAGTTACTGGTTTCTTTTCTACTCCCCTTCTTATGGATAGGTACAACACTGGCCATTCTCCAAACATCTTGACCCTCACCTGTTAAAAGGGAATGGTTAATTAATCAGTCAGAGGTGCAGCAATCACAAATCTGAGTTCCCTTAGAACTCTGGGGTGGATGCCATCTGGACCCATTGCTTTATTCCCCTTTAAATGTGCCAGCTCAGCTAAAATATCAGCCCCCAAAAACTTAGGAGCGGGCCCTCACAACTGGATGCTATGCATTTGAAAGCCACCATCTAAAAATACTGAAAGTAGCTATTCAGATGGTCAGTCACAACCTTATCCCCATCAATATAATTATTCTCCCTATTTAGAATGTTTGAAACTGCACTGTTCTTTCTGTCGCCATTATGTAGGAAAAAAAAAAGTTTTCTTTACAGATTATGCCATTTCTTCCTCATGTTTCCCTTTAGCAGCATTTATAATCAGTTTTGCTTCCCTCTGTTTAATGTTATACCCCACTCTGTCAGCTAATCTTCCACTTTCTTTATACCTCCTATAGGCAGACTTCTTTTCTCCTACCATAGTGCTGACTTACCTAGTAAACCAGGGTGGCGTCTTCCTTTTATTTTTGCTAGTTTGTTTCACGTATTGTTTAGTTGCCTTTAAAGTGGACCAACACCAAGGATTTTGACTATCCTGGGTCTTGGTCCACTTCGGTGGGGCACCCCCGATCGGGGTGCCCCGCTGTGTGAAACCCCCCCGATCACCCTAAAAACTCACCTCTCCCCGTGCCGACGGACAAGCGATTTGACAGCCGCTTGTCCGTGGCTCCTCCGCCGCCGCCTCCCGTGCGTCCCTCTTGACGCGCGCGCCCCCGCGCCGGCCATTCACAGAAACTAAGGTAAGGGGGTTTGGGGGTTTTGGGGGGGTTTCACCCCGCGGGACATCCCGATCTCGGATGTCCCGCGGGGAGGGAGGTGATCGGCCCGGGAATCTTATAGATTCCCGGGCCGATCACCCGAGGGTGATGGTCCACTTTAAGATGGCCATTGTTATTAGTGACCACTAGGCACTCACCTCTACGGCTCTAATTCGCTTTCTACAATACTTTGCCATTTCCTTAAAGTTTGTACTCCTAAAATCTAGTACTTTGGTGTAGGATTGCACAATGATCGTTTGTATGCTGAAACATAAGCAATGATGGTCACTGGGCCCCAGATTTTCTTCTATCCAGACACCAGATCCCCAGTGGTCAGAACTAAGTACAGAGTTGTATCTACTATAGATGATTACACAAGCTGATTTAGAGAAGCTGAATTAAAGTGGATCAAAACCAGTGATTTTGACTGTTGGGAGTGGAAATGTGCGCACTGGTGGGCGCATCCTAACCTGGTGTGCGCCACTGCCGGATGTGGACGTGCGCACGGCTAAAGGTGAAGCTTACAGTGGCAGCGGTTCACCCATGTATTGTTGGATCGGGGTCATGGCAGGTTTTACAGAAGACCCGGGGGGGGGGGGGGGGAATCATCACAAATCTAGATTACCTGCGGGTAAGTGAATCAATCTTATAGACTCCAGGGGCGCTCACTTTGGTCCACTTTAAATGCCTAAAATACATTCCTTAACTGTATTCAAGGATGGACAATTTAAAAGTAATGATGTAAACTGCAAGCATGCATTGTACCTGTTGTCTAATCCTGGTATTCCACCTGATGTAGTAATTGACCCAGAGCTCCAGATGGCGCATGCTGGCCACCGGATACAACACGCGATTCAACTCCTTTGTGTAAAAAGGGTTGACATACTTCACTTTTTCATTGTTTATCCAAGACCATAAAGACTGTGTTTTTTCCCTTAGTTTCTGAAACACAAAATAAGATAACGATCACCACTACCTGTACACAGATGTTAAAGCCGCACTATAGTCAAGTCACCACTTCTTAATTCATGGTGTGCATCACCAAATGGGAATTAATCAGGTGGCCAATGGAATCCATTCAGGTTTGATGTGCAAGCCCAGTGGGAAATCCAAATTGGTCACCGGCAGTCACATGAATGCCAGCCATAATTGAATAAGGAAGTGGTTAACATGGGTAGAAGGCTGCTTTAAACAGATACATTTTAAGTTCAGTTTTACCTCTTTTTCCCTAATGGATTCACAGTTAAACAGGAATGATCCAAATCTGCAACTGTAAAGATGATCCAAAATTGTGATAAGAAAGTGTTCATTAAATTCAAACGCTGTTGGAAACTGGAATTGAATAAAACCAGCATTAGAATTGAAGACCATGGAGTTACAACAGAAAATTCTTTAATATTGCAATGTATAAATCTACTAGTACTGGTAACAATTATAACCAGTATGAACCTGTAGCCAACACAACAGCCAGGCTACGAGCATTTTTTAAGAAGTAGCTCTGTGACTAAGACCTCATTCCTTGGGTGCCACTTTTTTTTTGGTAATAAACTCCATTAGCCAAGAACGCTTCTTCTCAGCAATATACAGTGGAAGAGGCCCGATTGGGTGGGTGGGGTTAATAAAGCCCAGATGTAGGTTTACACATGGAGAACAAGCAAAGAGGTCAGGTCCTGCTTCAGCTCAGCGTGCACATTCTATAAATACATACTAATATGTCAGAAAGAACATAGATAAAAAGGGATGCATGGGTAATAATTCCTAGGCTTCTCAGCACCCTCAAAAGGGGAGAATTACTACGATGGACCCAGGAAGATTCCGTTTGTTACAGTTAAGTTACAGAAATATTTACCTGCTTTGACATTTGCCATACACAATCAATGAACTGGAGGAAAATTGGAGATCTGTCAGCATCAGCATGGTTTTTATCTCCGTGTCCAATTCTCTGAAAAGAAATACAATACAATACACTGAGCCATGTAAATCGTTTTCATGTTATCGTTTTTAACCATTCCTTTTCCTAGCCTCAACCTGCATAGCACTAGCCCAGCTTTAGAGCTGTGCGCAAAGGAGTGTAGAAACTGATTGTTGTGTAAAATACTCCAAAGCCAGACTTGCTGGTCTTCTCCTTCATCCCAACACCCCCTACATCCCCAGCATCTGTGGGATGAGGCACACTCACACAAAACTGCAGATACTCCTGCTCCCCATTACCAAGCTTTGTGTCTAAACAGAGCTATTAATATGCACAGCATACGACGCCGAGTGGACAAGAGCCTGTGCATGGGATATGGGAGCAGGAGAAGGTCCATTTTTATGGGTTATGGTGTCGGGGGGGGGGGTTGCATACATTCAGGAGTTCTGGCTCCAGGAGCCACGTCCGTTTCAGCCAGCTCTTTCAGCCCGACCATGGTTTGCTACTAAAAAATCTCAAGATGGCAGAATGGCAGCCACCGGACACCCTTCCCCCCATCCCCCCCCCCCCCCCCCCACTGACTTGTTCCCCCAAATTGCCCTGGGCGTGAGAAGCTGTAAGAGGATGTGGTTGGCAGCAGCAGAGTGTGTGACCAAAGTCACTGTGCAACAGGCTCTCATCTTTCTGCATTTGGTGGGGATATCCCAGAGCTGCAGGAAAGCCACATGATGGTGAGTGGAGAGGTAAGAATAGAGCAATGGAGAACACCAGGTGCTCCAAGACACAAATGTGTCCAGAGCTGCCCAAGTAGGTGGGTGTACAGAACAGCAACTCTGGTCAATTTTGACTGGAAAGAAACTATTCACATGGAGGGTAGATGCCGCAAAAGGCATTATCTAGAAATGGCCAGAGGGCAGTTTATGAAATAACCGATACCCTGTGTGTGACTCACCACCTTAACCTGCCCATGTATTAGGTCTGGCATTGAAAAGGTCCTGCATGGCTGGCAGGGGAGGGCCGGGCCAGTGCAGGGTTAGTAAAGACTGCAGCACCCATTTGTACAGACATTCTAGAGCTCTGTCACTGGATAACCCCCTAACTTATAGACCAGACTGAACCGACTGGTAACTGCTTTTAAATAAAGTAGATAGGTTTTTCTGTCACTATTCACATTAAGGGAGGCCTGGGGGCTGCTGGGCACTAGAAAAAGCATCTTGTAGATACCCACCGATGAGAACTTGTGTCCAAAGCTGATCCACTCCTTCTGTACCAGCACTTCAAAGCCAGCGATGGTCCTGTAGTAACTGTCTAGCATCAGCATGGCCAGGGAGGTGAGCTGGGCTGTTCGGTCCCAGCCATCACTACAGTGCACAACCACAGAACTTTTTCCAGAGGCCACTTTATCTGCTACCTGGATGGCTCCTGTCAAGACCAACTAAAAAGAGAAACAATGACTAAAAACTGAAATCAATAGAGGATACATGTATGATCAAGCTAACAGTAAGAAAACCGAAAACTGAGGTGTACACACACACACACACAAAGATAGCGGTCATTATTTCTCAGAATGTTCCATAGAGGCACACATTTGCAAACTCCTTAAAAATGACAGTGCAGCCAGGTGAAGTGGAGGTATTCCACGCAACGTGACGGTGTGGCTAGATCTGGATGGGATTGGGGCTTCAACATTAGGTGATGTAATCTTGTAAAGATATCTATTCACTTAGTATCACGTGTGTGATGGATACGCCGACTTGTTTACACTATAGCACTTGCATTTTAGATTGTGTCTTCTAATATATTTAGCTACATTGAGTTGCACAGCATTTGCACTTTATAGAAATTGGTCATTGTTCTTTTGTATCTTTGCTTAGTTTTTTTTTTTAATGTACTTTTTTTGTCACATTTATACCTCTTACACTTGTAATGAGATCCCATTGATTTTGTTTTTATTAAACAATACAATATATTAGTCCATTACCATTCCCATCATTGTTTTTGTCTTATGTGTTTTTTAACTTGTCTTTCGTGTCTGATCAGCATTTTTTAATATCCAATAAACATGAATTCATACTTGTTGTGCGAGAGGCACTATTTTGTGGGGTTTGCTTGTGGGCTAACCTGATAGCCCACTAGACTGCAGTTATTACCTTAGAGCTGTGCCTCCAGTGCCAGCACCACTTATTATTATTATTATCTTTATTAGGTGGTGCATACCCAATCTAGTTTTATTAGACAATGGCAATATGACGACAAAAAGCTCACTTGAAGCCTGTCCTACATGCCTTCCCATTCCCATCCTCTAACAGGTCTCCAAACTTCCTTTCCATTCTTCCATGACCCTACTCCAAATCGAGGTTGCACGGCCACCCCTGTTCATCAATGTTCCCAGTATTAAATGAGCCCAGCAAACCACAGCGGTCGCACTTGTGGGGTTTGCTCACGCTAGGAACGTCAAGGAAAAAAGGTGGCCGTGCAACCACATTTGGAGGCAGTTATGGAGGAAGGGGATGGAAGGAAAGGCACATTTTGGAGATGTGTTACAGCATCTACAGCCCACAGCATGCACCAGGTGAGTTTGTTGCTGTCTTATTGCCATTGCCTGGGCTGTCCCTTTCATCTGACGTGTTACATGTGATCTGGTAAATGTTTAATTCCTAGACCAACCTGAAAGCAGTACTTTCAAGTCATACATCAGTCAAAAAAAATACTGTGATACTCACCTGTAGAATTGATTTCCCTTTCATTATTACTTCAGGACGTCAGGAGAATTCAGACCCGATTGGGTTAACTCTTGACCGAAGGGCATGGACTGCAAGACAAAGGTGTGGCTCCTCACGGCCTATACACTTCTCGCTGTATTCCCACAATTCGGTACAAACTCCTCTCTACCTCTCTCCGTTTTATTTATTTTTTTATGCCGAGTCATTTCAAAAACAAAACATCTAGTTGGTTGATATATGCCACTGTTGTCCAATTGTCTGTTTGAATCCTGACAGGATGACCCCTCAGGTGGGATGTCCAGTGCTTGAGCAATAGAACTGCTCTCAGTTTCAGGATATTTATAGGGAGTCTGCTCTCCCCCGAATTCCTCAGTCTCTGGATCGTTGACACCCCATGACACCCCCCAACCTGTTACTGGCATCCGTGGAAACGATCTTGCATTGTACTGGATGGATTTGCCAATCTGAAGACGCGGATTCAGCCACCAGGTTAAGGACTGTTTTGTGGAATGTGTCATGCAAAAGCGGTGATCCAGTGATTGTTGGTTTCCATCCCAAACTGAAAGCAATTCCATCTGCAGGGGTCTTGTGTGAAGCTGTGCAAAAGGCACTGCCTCGAAGCAAGACACCATCAGGTCCAACAGATGCATTGCTTGACGAATTGTCGGGTGAGGGCAAGACAAGAGCTCCTGCACCCTGGCCTGAAGTAAAAGTCTCTTCTGTTCCGGAAGAAACACTTTTGCCTTGAGAAGTGTCTAATGACTTTCCCAGAAAAAGATAACTCTTGAAGGAATGATATTCAACTAAGACAATCTGTGTATCCTTCTGGGCCTTCTAAAATTATGGGCCCCAGAAACGCCATGAGACTTGCCAACACTTTGGTAAACACGGGCTGATGGGTAGAGCCACAAACTGAAGATGTAGGTCATCTCCTACGAACCACAGAAAATTATGATGACCCGGAAAAATGGGAATGTGTATGTATGCGTCCTTTATATCCACTGTGGCCATAAAATCTCTGGTCTGGAGTGACATTACTGTGGATCTTAAAGATCCCATGCAAAATTTCTTCAGACAGACGAACTTGTTGAGGCCCTTGAGACCTAATATTGGACATACAGAATCGTCCTTCTTGGGAATTATAAACAAAGTGAAGTAAAGCCCCTGACCTCTAAGAGAGGAACAGGACAGACTACGCCAATCTCTAAAAGGCGAGATACAACAGACCTCATTGCTTCTGCTTTCTGCAAAATTCTGGATACCCCTGACCAAAAGAATCTCTGAGGAAGTCTGGAAACCCGAGGATACAACCTCCTGTATCCAAATATACGTTACATGGAGCCTCCAAATGTGAGCAAAATGCAGAAGCAGCACCCCAACACACAAGGGTGGGGGCGTCCCTTCAAGTCTGAGAGGGCTTTGAAGAGGGATTTTTCTTCCATTGCCTTAGCCATAAAGCACACCTTAAAGCTACCACCAGAGCTATGCCTCTGGCACCTGATTAAATCATCCATAGCCGAGATAACATAACTGTTGATATCCAAACTGCTCTTGATCAACTGGGAGCGTGAACGACCCAAACGAGTCTTAGAGTCCAGTTGTTTTAACAACTTCCTGCTCGCCAAAGATGCTATGGATATGGCACAGGCCGGCCGCAAGGTCGACCCCATAATAAAAAACATGACGTGCCACCAGATCTATGTGCTTATCCGCTGGATCCCTTGGAAGCACTATCACAGGATGACATAATGTAAGTCTTAGAAAGACCTAAAACCGGAGCATCTACCACAGGAGGGAGAGACCATAATTCAATCTGATCTGGAGGAAAAGGATACTTAGTATCTAGTACTCTAGCAATGGGCGGAAGACTATCCAGCTTCTGCTATTCCTTTTGAATCAAATTAGAAAAAGGCATTTGCGCAGGAATAGACTGCCTCTGCTTTTCCAGCTTTAAAGTGGACCAACACCCAGGATTTTGACTATCCTGGGTATTGGTCCACTTCCCCGGGGCACCCCGCTACCTGAAACCTGCCCAAACACCCCGAAAACTCACCTCTCCACGCTCCCACGTGAGTGCGCTGTCCAATGCCCGCCGACGGACAAGTGACGTCCGTCGACGGACAAGGGATCGGGCCCAGAGACAGGTGTTGGATCCCTTGCAGGAAGAGAAAACTGCCTTCCATACTTAGCAACTACTACTGTAGCACAATCCTGGCACACCGTGCTATCCTCGTCCAGTGGCACCTGCATGCATACTGGACAGAACCTGTCTACTAAAAGGACCAGATCCGATTACCCCAGATGCCTCCGTCATGATGGAATATATATGCAGTCTAACTCCCTGAGGATTCAAGACCAAAGTATATAAATAGCCCTCGATAGTCACAAGTGACTACTCTGAAAACTTAGGGGTGAACCTCACCAAAATATTGCTTGCCCTTTCGCACAACATAAAAACAAAACAAAGAACAGAATTAATAATAATATTAAGCATGCTTAACACTTACCTTAGTAGTTTAAGTCCGCTTGAAGGTGGCTGAAACAGCAGCAGCAGCTCAGGAAGCGGCAGCACGGTCGAAGAAGCGCCTCCACATGCGGGGAAGAAAGAGTGCAGAGAAAAGACAACCCAAAACCCGATGCACAGTCTAAGACAGTGGACGAGGCAGAGAACATCCCTCACTGCCCTGCAGAAGGAAGTGTATGTTTCTTCCTGCCTCCTTAGCCCCTCCCATCACACAATGCCCCACCCCTTAATTGCACAAAATTTGAATTTAAAAAAAGTGCTAATACACAAATAACATTGTGAGAAAAAGTGCAATACAAGAGGAAATATTCTTTCCCTGGCTCCCCCAGTCAGGCTCACCAGCCAAAAACCTGCGTCTGACACTGAATTGCAGCCAGGAATTACCAACTTTTTTGAAAAACAAAAGTGACAACCTAAAGCGCCCCAAGACCCTGGCGCTTACCCTTACCATCCTGATCCGCATACAGCATAGCTGAGGAGGCATTGGGTCAATCCAGATCAGAGGGATATAAGGGCCGGGAAGACAGTCTGGGTTAAATTCTCCAGCTTCCAAGGTAGAATCCTAAAATAAATAAACAGATGGAGAGGCACTCACAGCACACCTTGCAGTCCAGTTTCAACTGCAAGAATGATACCGGATTGTGGGAATACAGCCAAAAGTATATAGGCCGAGAGGAGCCACACCTTTGTCTTGCAGTACACGTCGTTCGGTCAAGAGTTAACCCAATCTTGTCTGAAAGTAAAATGGAATAGAAACAAACATTAAACTCACCTTTCATCCCGTGCAGGCTATCACTGCTAGTCCAGTGCTAAGACACTTCGCCCGATGCAGGTCCCACGCCGAGTGCAGCACCCTCCTCCACCGTGTCGATGCTTTTACAACGCTATGAAACACTATCCATTGTCACAGGTACTAAGCCACGCCCCCTCTCCATTGAAGTGAATGGAGAGGGGCTGGTCATAATTCCTGTGATGATGGGACGGGGCACGCCATAGTCTCCTTTGCAACGCAGTGTCAATGTGGCAGCGGTGGAGGGAGCGGCACCCGGCCTGGGACAGGGACCGTACGATCTGGTAAATATCTTAGCACTGGAATGGCAGCAATAGCCTACACAGGATGAAAGGTTTGTATAGTGTTTTTTTTTTTTTTTTGACTGAAGTAGAATCTTTTAAAGAGCAACTTTGCTGTTTGAGATCCAACCCTTGGGGAATCCTATATTTGGCGCATAGAGGAACAACACCCCACAAGGTCAAAAAAGGGTGTGTTTCTCTTCAAAGAGGGCCAACTCATTTATATGAGTTGCGGTCCACTTTAGAAATATACTACATTTATCTACATTTAGTACAGGCTTGTTTTCTCAGAGTATCTGTTAGGACATGGATCATAATGTGACTTCTAGGGACACAGTTTGTTAATGTGAGTATTACAGACGCCACATGCCAGGAGGTTGGGCAGTAAACAAAGCAGTACCACTCGGAGGGCCTACACATAACCCAAGTAAATGTGAAAGTGTTACAGTAAGCAGTATTAACACAAATTTTACAAACAACTCTAGACAACACTAGCCAAAGTCAGCCTTAGGTTGCAAACTTCAAAAGCTGTCGCTGCTCCCGGCCCCCTATAAAGGCAGATGTCCCTCTATCATTCCCCAGTGGTTAAAAAGCAGTATAACAAAAAGAGGACAGGCCGGGAGGCCAAGAAACCATGTTACCTCACACAGCTTCAGCTCGTACTCTCTCTTAACAAGACTTCAAAATACAAAGTCCAATGAATAAAAAATGGTAATCACCATAACAGGCAAACAAGAGATAATGAACAAGGAAGGGATGGGATGACCTGGACTGGATATACTGAAAAACAATTCTACAGGTGAGTTTCACAGACTTGTATTTTTCCCTATATCCAGTCCAGGTCACCCCAGTGATGACATGTGGGACATCCAAAAGCAGTGTCCATTTGGGCGGGATCCCCAGTGCAAAGCAGCATGTAGTTCATTTCACTACCACCTGAAGCACCTTTCGGCCAAAGACAGCATCAGCTGAGGCCCTGACATCCACCTTGTAAAACTTTGTAAAAGTATGAACTGAAGACCAAGTGGCGGCCTTACAAACTTGTTCAACCGATGCCTGGTGCTGAAAAGCCCAAGAGGCACCAATAGCTCTGGTAGAGTGAGCTGTGATCCGAAAAGGGGGTTCCTTCCCCTTGGCAAAATATGCTTGCACCACCGCCTGTCTGATCCACCTACTGAGAGTGGACTTGGCTGGTGGCAAACCTTTCCTAGAGCCTTCTGTTAAGACAAAGAGAGAATCCAATTTCCTGACTCAGTAGCAACCAGGTAATACTTAATGGCTCTGACCACATCCAAGGCATGGAGGGTCCTTTCCTTAGGATAAGTCGGTGCCGGACACAAAGAAGGCAGAACTACTTCCTCATTAAGGTGAAAGGGAGAAATAACCTTAGGCAAAAAATCAGGTTTAAAGCGAAAAACCACCTTATCCTTATGCCGCTCAAAGTAGGGAGGCTTCATACAAAGCGCGTCCAGTTCTGATACGCGACGCACCGAGGTGATCACTACCAAAAAGACCACCTTGAGAGTCAAGATAGGCAATGCAGCAATGGTTCGAAGGGAGGACCCTGAATAGCAGACAGTATTAAGTTCAAGTCCCACACCGGTAATACTGACTTACGCAGTGGCCGGACATGGGTAACTCCCTGGAAAAAAGTCTTGATCAACCTATATTTGGCAATGGATCTCTGGAAAAAGATGGCTAAAGCCGATACCTGACCCTTGAGGGTGCTCAGCTGGAGACCCAAGTCTAGACTATGTTGCAAAAACTCCAGAATCCAAGAAATAGAAAATGTGCGGCAAGGGAGACTCTTGGTCTCGAACCAAGCATGTAGTATATAATGGAAGAAGACTTCAGAAGAATGCACTGCCTCGAAGCATACCATTAGGCCCACCAATCTCATCCCCAGACGGATCGACAGCCGTTGACAAGACAGCAAGGCCTGCACCTGTGTCTGGAGACCCAAAACCTTCTGCTATGGCAGAAAAACCTTGACCTGAGCAGTGTCTATCGTCATGCCCAGGAAGGCCCTCACTGTCGAGGGAGTGATAAAAGACTTTGGGTAATTGACTACCCAGCCGAAGGCCTCTAGCGTTGACAACACCGTCCGGGTATCGCTCTCGGCCTGCTGAAGAGACTGGGCCGCAATCAACAAGTCATCCAGATAAGGCAGCACACGAATGCCCTGGTTCCTCAGGATAGCCATGATGCCCGCCAGCACCTTGGTGAAGACGCGGGGCGCTGAGGATATCCCGAAGGGCAGAGCCACAAACTGGTAATGATGGTCCTACAAAGCAAACCTCAGGAACTTCTGATGTCCCAGGAAAATCGGGATGTGCAGATAAGCATCCCTGATGTCCACCGTGGTCATGAAGTCGCCGGACCGAAGCGAACTTACCGCCGACCGTAAGGTTTCCATGCGGAAATGTCTGATTCTGACAAACCTGTTGAGACCCTTCAGGTCCAGGATTGGTCTTAACGTTCTGTCCGTCTTGGGAACCGTGAACAGGTTGGGAGTAAAAACCTTGACCCTGTTCCTGACGAGGTACAGGGCAAATCACACCTAACCGTAGGAGGTGCTGCAAGGCTGTTCTCAAACCCTGTGCCTTCAATGGGTTTTGGGAGATCCGAGACCGAAGAAATTTTGTGTGCGGCCTGACTGCCAGCTCTATTTTGTAACCGGAGATCACTACCTCCTGAATCCACCGATCTGAGACGTGCCGTCTCCAAATCTGAGCAAACAGTAGAAGCCGTCCCCCCCACCCGGATGGGTGAGGGCGCCTCCTCATGCCTGAGGGGACTTGGCAGGGGGCTTGGACTTGGCTCCCCAGGCGGGATTGGGTCGACCGCGGGACCTACCTCTACCCCAGGTATCTCTGCGGCCACCTGAAAATTAAGACCATCTTCCTTCTCGAAAGGAGCGATAGGCAGAGGAGTTCCGAAAGGGCAGAGCAGGCTTCCGTCTCTGAGGGAGCCTACCATCCTTGACCAGGAGGTCCAGGTGCTGCCCAAACAGCCTGTGCCCCACAAAGGGGATACTCGTAAGCGACTTCTTGGCCACGGCATCAGCCGACCATTGCCGCAACCAGAGCGAGCGGCGGAGGGTAACAAGCAGGGCTGAAATCCTGGCACCAAGCCGGACTCCATAGTCCATGGTAGAGACAACAAAGGCAATGAATTCCACGCAGGCCTTGAGATCTTTATACTCCTCCGCCCGCTTGCGAGCCTTAGCTCTATCCACAAGATGTCTCACCTTCTTTCTGATGGCCAGAGAGACAATAGCAGCGGCACACACAGGACGAAACAAGGCACCAGCAAAGGTGAAAGCATGGCAGACCAGCTGATCCATGCGCTTGTCAGCCGGGTCACGTAAGGAAGCGGTATCAGTTGATGGCATAATAGTAGTGTTGGACAACCCCACCTTGGGAGGACGAGACCACAGCCGAACCAGCTCCTCAGGGGAAGGATACCGCCTATCCAGTCCCTAAGGCACCGACGGTAGCTTGTTAGGCCTTTCCCATTCCTTGAAAATCATATTAGAAAAATGGGCCTGCTCCGGAAAGACCCGCCTCTGTCTTTCGGGCCTAAAGAAATCACCCTGCTTCCTCTCAGCCGCTCTGGGAGGAACAATGTGTAATGTCTCAAACACTGAGGTAAGCAACTTCTCCGTATCATCAGGGAGCCACGCATCCTCATCCGAGGAAGAACCAGACAAGCTGTCATCGCCAGCAAAATAATCCGCAGTGGAACGGGAATCATCTGGCAACTCACCTTCCTCCACAGAGCCCAGATCATCAAAAAGATCGTCGTCATCCGAGTAAACGGGCTTGATGTGCCGTTTCTTAGTCGTGGCCTTTTTAGGAGCCGTTCGCGAGATCTGCCTCTCGAGATTGGCCACCCTATGCGCCAACTCACCCCCTGCTGGCTTCCCCCTCGCTGAGGGCTGAGTGCAGCAGCGGAGGGTCCGGAGAGGCCACAGGCAGTGAAGGGCTAGGGGCGGGTACGCCCGCCCGTTCATGGTCCAAAATTATGCCCCTGGCGCAAGTGGTACAAACAGTGCTGAATCCGCCCAGAGGATTCGTACTGCACAAGGGGCAGAGCTTCACCCGCCCAGATGGGGCCCCCAGCTCACTATCCCCTGATGCCTCCATTATGGTGATTAATAATTGTCAATTGAAAAGGTTACAAGGCACTAACAGCCCAAACCTAAATGATCCCACTTAGTAAAAAAAGGGGGTACCGGGAGGTACCACAATCCTCAATCACAAAGCCCATGACCTATGCAAGATAAAAGAGAAGAGAGGACCATCAGACTTCTAAACAGTGATATGCATGATAAAGCAATATAATCATTCAAAAGAGGGACTCGCGACACCGACAGGTCTCAGAGGATGCGATCCAGGCTGCAGCAGCAGCGGAACCCAGGGACAGAGCAGCGCACACACACAGGCCTCGTTCCTCGAGGGGTGGGCCGCGGCGCGATGACACGGAACGCGTCATCATACAGCTCCGCCCCCCCCGGTGGCGCGAAAACGTGCGCCCGCCCATCGTCACCAACGTACCCATTATCCCCTTCATGTCTGCTGGAGCCCGGACACAACGCGGCTCCTGCAGCGGGAGCCGCGACCGTACTTAGAATCCGCGCAGCGCGCATAACCCGCGTGCCGCCTGCAAGCCATTGCAGCGCCACCGTCCTCCGCCCCCCCCATCACAGCGTATGTGACGGAGTCAAGATGGAGGGAGGAAAGAACCGCAAGGCCCGTGAGGAACCGCGAGGGAGGTAAGCATGAAGGCTCCAGGGTAGCAGAGCCAGCAAGGAGCGTGCACGTCAAAAAACACCACACACATAATAAAGCTTGTGCAGGGAGGGTACATACAGGCATCACATAGCCCCAGCAAGTGGCCCCCCCCCCCCCCACACCCCGTTAGGCTCACCGGCTACTCTTTAAACAGGGTCTGCAGCCCAGAGCCTAGCTCTGCCGAACGCATGACCCCGCCGTTCCCCCTACCATCACAATCCCGAAGCAGCCAGCGGCTGGGAGGCAAAGTGGGTCTGATGGGATCAGTGGAAAAAGGGCCCGCAGCGGCCGACGGGCTAGAAGGCTCCGCTCAGCTGCCAATATCCAAGAGAGTATCCAACGATCTTCAGCAGTCAAGACTGCAAGATGAACACTGGGGAATAATAGAGGGACATCTGCCTTTATAGGGGTCTGGGAGGAGCAACAGCTTTTGATCTTGCAGTCGAGCGCCCCCTGATGATTTTCAATGTGGGCAATCTGCATATACAAGATTGGGCCTTCACCCTGAATGAGAGCCTGTTTAATAAACTCCTGGGTAGCTTTTTTTTTTTTTTTTTTAGCAAAGTCCAACCGTGCAGTGTCCCCTCTGTATTTACTTTCATGCAGTCTTCTTTTGGTATATTGGATATGGATACACCTACATCCTGGAGAGTGGTGTTCCCTTGGTTGGCTGTTGTAAAGGTGTTTCTCTTCATGGAAATTATTCTGAGACTTTCCACCACTGCTGTCTTCTGTGGGCGTTCAGGTCTTTGCATTGTGGAGTTCACCAGTGCTTTTTCCTTTCTTTTTCAGGATATAGATCTTGCACTTCTAATATTATAGCCATTTCTCGTATAGTTTTTTTTCTGTTTTTGCTGCATAAGGATGGCTTGTTTCACCTGCATGAAGAGCTCATTTGACAGCATGTTTTCTTCACAGCAAATTCTTCTAAATGCAAGCACCACACCTCAAATCTACTCCAAGCCTTTTATCTGCTTAATTGAGAATGACATACCGAAGGAATAGCCCACACTTGCCCATGAAACAGCCTTTGAGTCAATTGTCCAATTACTTTTGGTCCCTTTAAAACAGGGTGTCACATGTTAAGGAGCTAAAAATCCCTAAACCACTCATCCAAATTTAATGTGTATACCCTCAAATGAAAGTCTGGACTGTATGTTTAATATATAACTAAACTTCAAAATGTTTCAGTAAACAGGTAAAAAAAAGAAAAGCTAACAGTAGGTTATTCTAGCAAGACTTACTTGTTAAGTTATTTGAAGACAGAAAATACAATTCTGTGATTACTCACCTGTAGAATTGATTTTACTGTGTACAGCACGCCCTGTTTTATTTCAATCATTACTTCTGGGTATTCCGCCACAAGGTGGCGCAGTTGACTGCAGAAGACTTGTGGCTCCTCCCGGCCCTATAAAAAGCCAGGAATCACCAATAGACCCCCAGTGTTGAAAAGCAGTTATGCAAGAAGCTGGCAGATAAACCATGATAAAAGAATACACAGCCTAAAAGAGGCTAACTTTGAAACACATCACCATAAAGAGGCAACCAAGGGCAACGATAACAAGGGAGGGATGAAGCAGGCCATGCTGTACACAGTAAAATCAATTCTACAGGTGAGTAATCACAGAATTGTATTTTTCCAAGTGTACAGCACGGCCTGTTTCATTTCAATCATTACTTCTGGGACATCCAATAGCAATGTCCTTAAGTAGGGTGGGATCCCCAGAGTAACGGCAGGCAGTTCAGACCACTACCGCCTGAAGCACCTTGCGGCCAAAAACAGCATCAGCTGAGGCCCTAACATCAACCTTGTAAAACTTAGAAAAAGTATGAACAGAAGACCACGTAGCGGCCTTACAAACTCATTCAACAGAAGCCTGGTGCTGAAAGGCCCAAGAGGCACCAATAGCCCTAGTAGAATGAGCAGTAACACGGTTCCTTCCCTTTGGCAGAATAGCACGCACCACCGCCTGTCTAATTCACTTGCTGATAGTAGATTTGGCTGAAGGCAAGCCCTTCCTAGGTCCGGAAGGAAGAACAAAAAGAGAATCAGACTTCCTAAAAGGCTTGGTGGCGACCAAATAATACTTGAGCGCCCTGACTACATCCAAAGCATTAAGGTTCCGTTCCTTGGAATTAGCAGGGGCAGGACAATAGGAAGGTAAGACAATGTCCTCATTGAGATGAAAAGCAGATACAACCTTGGGCAAAAATTCCGGGTTAAGACAGAACACCACAGTATCCTGATGCCTCTGCAAAAAGGAGGTTTAATGGAAAGCGCCGCCAGCTCAGAGACTCGACGCATCGAAATAATAGCGACCAAAATGCCACTTTAAGAGTCAATATGGACAGTGCAACATTGCACAAGGGCTCAAAAGGAGGACCCTGTAGAGCAGAAAACAACAAGTCCCAAACCGGTAGCAGAGGCTTACGCGGTGGACGCACATGAGTAACTCCCTAAAAGAAGGTCTTAACAAGCCTGTGATTGGCAAAGAATCTTTGGAAAAAAATTGCCAGAGCCGAAACCTGTCCCTTGAGAGTACTAAGTTGAAGGCCCGAATCCAGACCATGCTGTAAAAACTCCAGAATCCTGGGAATGGAAAATTCCCGACCAAAATATCATTTTGTGAGTACTCACCTGAAAAATGGATATTGTTGGTGTGCCACACACCCCGCTTCACTTTTAAATATTCTTCACTTATTGTGTTAACTCACCGCCAGGTGACGCTGTGCAGAGAGGAAGTCTTGTAACGAGCCCCCTTCCGGCCTATATATACCTGGTACCCCCCTTCAATCACCAGTATATTAAAAAAGCAGAAAGACAAGGTACCAGTATTTTACCGGTAACCTCAAAATCAATTTGATATAAAATAAAAAGCTTCACCAAATAAAGACTTCGGAAATACCGAAAAGGGTGGGAGTGAAGCGGGGTGTGTGGCACACCAACAATATCCATTTTTCAGGTGAGTACTCACAAAATGGTATTATTCTTGGTGTGCCACACACCCCGCTTCACTTTTAAATATTCTTCACTTATTGGGACATCCAAAAGCAGTGTCCACAAGGGATGGGCATCTCAAGGCCAGGTGAAGCATAACTTAAATGACTGCAGTCTGCAGAACTTTGCGGCCAAAAACAGCATCCGCTGAGGCCCGCACATCAACTTTGTAAAACTTAGAGAAAGTGTGAACAGAAGACCAAGTGGCAGCCTTACAAACTTGTTCAACAGAAGCTTGGTGCTGAAAAGCCCAAGACGCCCCAATGGCGCGAGTAGAATGAGCAGTGATACGAAAAGGGGGAACTTTCCCCTTAGCAGAATAGGCCGCAGTAACGGCCTGACGTATCCACTTGCTAATGGCAGATTTGGCTGGTGCCAAACCCTTCTTAGGCCCATGGGGCACAACAAAAAAGGAATCCGTCCTACGAAAAGGAGACGTGATAATCAAGTAGTACTTAACACAGCGTACTACATCCAAACAACGCAAAACCCTCTCTTTGTCATTCTTAGGATTAGGACACAAGGAGGGAAGAACAATATATTGGTTCAAATGAAAAGCAGAAACAACCTTAGGAAGAAAGTCTGGCTTGAACCAAAAGACCACTTTATCCTGATGCCTCTCAAAGTAAGGCGCCTGGATAGACAAGGCCGCCAACTCCGAGACGCGCCGGACCGAAGTGATCGCTACCAAGAAGACAATCTTCTGAGTCAGGGTAGACAAAGCAATATCTTGCAAAGGCTCAAAAGGAGGAGCCTGAAGAGCAGAAAGAACCAAATTCAAATCCCAAACCGGGAGTAATGGTTTCCTGGGAGGCCGCACATGCGTAACCCCCTGGAAAAAAGTTTTAACTAAAGACTGAAGCACAACACGCTTCTGAAAAAAGATAGATAAGGCAGAAACTTGCCCTTTCAACGTACTAAGCTGAAGACCAGAGTCCAGCCCTGACTGTAAAAACTCCAGAATCCTGGAGACCGAAAAGACCCTACAAGGAAAAGATCTTATCTCACACCAAGCGATATAGGCTTTCCAAGTCCTATAGTAGATGATAGACGAAGACCTCTTCCGGGCACTGATCAGAGTCTTAATGACAGAATCAGAAAGACCCTCCTCCTTCAGGATGGAGGTTTCAGCAGCCAGGCCGTCAAACCCAGCGCTGGTTCAGGAGGGACAGACCAAAGCTTCACCAACTCTGGCGGAAAAGGATAACGCTTTTCCCAACTGGAAGGGATTCCAGATAACCGCGTGGGATGTTCCCATTCCTTAAGGACCACCCTCTCAAAGTGGTGTTGTCTGGGAAAAACCCAACGCGGCTGAGGCTCATCAAACAACTGACCCTTTGGCAGGGTGACAGCCAGGCGGATCTAAATTCAAAATTTTAAACATTTGAGCCAGAATGGAGGGGGTGTCAAAAGCCACCCCCGCCGACCAATCGCATCAGCCTCAAGCTGATCTGCAGGCTCATCTGACTCCAACAGGAATTCTTCCTCATCCAGGGATCCATCGGACCATTCCACAGGCTCACATAACTCATCCTGTGGAGCCGAAGGAACCAGAGTCAGGTGCTTCCGTTTTGTAGGGGCCTTTAACCCTGCTTTAACGGGCACTACTTTCCGGGGGCTGGCCGACCGTGCCGCCACCTCGGATTGCGAATCCCCACTTTTGACAGTGTCATGCGGGGTCCGGAACAGGGAGGGAGAGGTAGGAGATGATGAAGGTTGCAACGGGCCAGCAGCTGAAGCAACAGACTGACGCGCAATGCTCTGCTTTCCACAAGGGATGCAAATAAAGACATCATCAGCTGGGAGCAGACCCCACAACTTATGCACCCCCCGAATGGCTCAAAAGAACCGTTTCCGGCAATAACGGAAGCCTCCATATGGTGATTTATGGTATTCGCAATTTTTTTGGGCTTTAAGGCATAAGCCAACCCGGGATGCCCCCTTGTTTGTAAATGTCCCGGAAGGGAGGATTTTTTTTTTTTTTTTTAAAAAGGAAGGTCCCCCTTAATAATCTATATGTATATATATAGATTATATATGTATATTCTTAAATATAAAAATATCCCAATTTATTATTATTATTTTTTTTTTTTTTTAAATAAAGACTAGCCAAGCAACATAGAGCCGGAGGGCCACCATAAACAGGGATCCCGGGATCTGTAAGGAAAAGAAAGAACCACAATCAGATCCCCACATGCGTGTAACAAGCCCATGTATGCATGGCACCAAAGTGCCTTTAAATGAGCAAAAGCCCTGCCCCTTAACAAAAACCACTCACCCCCATATCTACACATGATAGACATTTAATTCCCACTCAACGGCCCCACCAGGGTGGGGCCGCTTACCTGAAAGGACCGAGAGCAGCAACCAGAGGGACGAAGCAGCAGCCAGCAGCAGCAGCACAGGAAAATGAAACCAAGTGCGGCCGCCCCCCCCCCGTGACTTCCCTTTTGAACTTGAAAGGAAGGAAGTGAAGCTGGGGCCGCCGCATGACGCTACCACCGGCGCCACGCCCCCGTCGCCGCGTCACCGGGACCCGCCCCCTAAGCTCGATCAGTGCGGCCAAATCATCTGGGAATTAACACCAGATGAGCCACTACACGCGCACACAAGGCAGGAGGCAGCGGAGGGGGGAGATGAAAGAGGGGGGAGTAGGAGGAGAGGAAAACAGCATAGCGCAGCCATGCAACAGCAGACCTCATACCATGGCCGCAAGGAGACCAGCGGGGAAGGGGGGAGGCGGGAGGAGGCTGTGGAAACTCAGGCGGCAAGCCAACCTGCCCAGCGCGGTCCGCCCAACCGCCCCAAGCTGACCTAAACACACAAACCGGCCAGGACTATAAAAACAGACCTGGCCGGAAGGGAAAAGAGTGCACACATGCTGTGCAGTAAGCTCAATGCATAACGTAAAAACACACATGTTGTAATAAAGTTATACTGTGAAAAAACACACACATAATACACAACCCTCTAACCCCCCCCCCCCCATAGTGAAGGGAGAAGGGACCGTAACGGGAGAGAAAGGGGCTACGGGGACCCTCGGGACAGGGGCATCCCATTTCCGGATCACCATGCCGGATAGCCGCATTGCCCCCAAAAGAGGGGGTCGAGCGGAGGAGATAAGCTCCTAGGCACCTATAGTGCCATCTACCATTTGCCCAGTGAACAGCCTAGGCTGGGAGGCTTCCATTCCACCATCAAGGTATAAACACTCAAACCGGGCAGAAATAGACCAAAAGGGGGGTGCCGGGGTAAGACCCCGGCTACCTGTAAGCAGGAGACTTCAATCTTCTGTCTTGTCGTCAAGCAGAGAGAAAAATACTGGTGATTGAAGGGAGGTACCAGGTATATATAGGCCGGAAGGGGGCTCGTTACAATGCTTCCTCTCTGCACAGCGTCACCTGGCGGTGAGTTAACCCAATAAGTGAAGAATATTTAAAAGTGAAGCGGGGTGTGTGGCACACCAAGAATAAAAGGAGACTTGGACTCGCACCAAGCAATGTAAGCATGCCAGACCCTGTAGTAGATAAAAGACGAGGATTTCTTCCGAGCCTGAATCAAGCCATCGACAACAGAGGCCGGCAAACCCTTGCCCATCAAGATAGTGGTTTCAACAGCCAAGCCGTTAAAGCCAGCGTTTGTAAATTGGGATGGCGCAGCTGTCTCTGTGTGAGAAGCTCTGGATCGTCGGGCAGGACGAACCGATCTACTGCCATCTGTACGACGTCCGTGAACCATACCCTCCTCGGCCAGCGGGGGGCCACCAAAATGGCCGGTACCCCCTCCTGGCTATCTTGCGCAGCACCCGACCCAGCAGAGGAAAGGGAGGAAATACATAGAGGAGCCAAAACTCCGTCCAAGGAATTGCTAGCACGTCCGTGGCGAAAGCCAAAGGGTCCTTTAACAGGGAGACACATTTTGGAAGCTTGTGATTGTGACGGGACGCAAACAAGTCCACATCCGGCTGACCCCAGTGGCGACACAGGTCGTGAAAGACCTTGATGCTGAGGGACCATTCCCCCAGGCGAGACGTCCCCCTGCTCCTGATTCTCCACCCCTGGGATGTAAACCGCCGAGATGCAGGGAAAAGTCTCCTCCGCCCAAGACAAGATCAGAGACACTTTCTTGAGGGCTCGCTTGCTCCGGGTCCCTCCCTGATGGTTGATGTAGGCAACCGTCATCTAATTGTCCAAGCGGACCTGTACAGCACGACCCCGAAGGTGGGGGGTCAACTGGGAGAGAACCAACCTGATCGCCCGCAGCTTTACCAGCACCTTGGTAAAAACCAGAGGAGCCGAGGTGATACCGAACGGTAAAGCCACAAACTGGTAGTGTTGATCCTCCAGAGCGAACCTCAGGAACCTCTGGTGACCTGGGAAGATAGGCACGTGAAGATAGGCATCCTTGATGTCCACCGTGGTCATGAAGTCGCCCGGCCGAAGAGAACTTACAGCCGAGGGTAATGTCTCCATGCGAAAGTGCTTGAACCTGACAAACTTGTTGAGGCCCTTTTAGTCCAGGATGGGCCTCAGGAAGCCGTCCTTCTTGGGCACCGTGAACAGGTTGGAGTAATACCCCCGACCCTGTTTCTGAAGAGGTACCTGACAAATGACCCCCGACGCCAAAAGACGTTGGACGGCCAGACACAGTCCCTGAGCAGACACAGACACCACCTCCTGAATCCACCGGTCTGAGATGCGAAGCCTCCAGACGTGAGCAAAAAGCCGAAGCTGTCCCCCCACCCGGTCGGGTGAGGGCGCCTCCTCATGCCTGAGGGGCCTTGGGAGGAGGTTTGGGCTTGGTCCCCCAGGAGAGACCGGGGCGACCGCTGGATCTGCCTCGGCCCCAAGAGTCTCTGCGACTACCTGAGAAAGGGGGGCCACGACCTCCCCTTGAAGGACGAAAGGAGGAGGAGCCCCGAAAGGGCCGAGCCTGCTTTCTACGCTGGGGGTGCCTATCATCCTTGGCCAGAACATCCAGACGCTCACCAAAAAGATCAAGACCCGTGAAAAGAAGCCCAATGAGAGCCTTCTTAGCGGCAGTGTCAGCAGCCCACTGACGCAACCAAACTGACCGACGCATAGCCACCAACAGGGCAGAGGCCCTACCGCCAAGCCGGACAGCATTGTCCATGGCAGCCAGCACAAACGCAATAAAAATCAGAGCAAAGCAAGAGGTCCTTATAATCCTCACTATTCTTACCAGACTGTGCGGCCTCAGCAAGACGTCAGCCCTTTTTAATGGCGATAGCCACAATGGCCGCGGTGCACACCGGGAGCAAACCGCCCCCCACAAAGGAAAAGGCATAACAAGCCAACTGATCCATACGCCGGTCCGCGCTATCACGTAGCGTGGTAGTGTCGGGGGATGGCATGACCGAAGGAGGGCACGGTCAGCGCTTAACCAAATCTGCTGAAAATGAATACCTTCTATCCAACCCCTTGGGCACCGAGGGTAACCTATTAGGACGTTCCCACTCCTTAAGAACCATATTTGAGAAATGGCCCTGTTCCGGGAACTCCAAGCGTTGCTTGCCAGGGCGGAAGAGCTTGCCCTGCTTCTTCTTCGCCGCCTTAGGGGGGGCGATGTGTAATGTATCGAAAACCGCCGACAAGAGGCTATCGGTATCATCCGGGAGCCAAGTATCCTCATCAGAGTAGGACCCTAGGTCACTATCGTAACCGTCCTGACGATCCCCAGAGGAGTCCGAGTCACGGAAAAGCTCCCCCTCCTCCAGGGAGTCCCGGCCGCCATACACATCAAGGCCCTCATCCTCCTCGGCAAATAGGGACAACGCAGCGCCAAGTTGTCGCTGCTTGCTAGAGGCCTTACCCGCCGCTGGTCGGGCCAACTGGCGCTCAATGCTGGCCCTCACTGGGGACTAAATGCAGGCACGGAGGGGCAGGAGATGCCGTAGGGAACGCAGGACTGGAAAGAGAATTGCTCGGCCCAGCCTGATCCGCAATAATACTTTGGGCGCACGGCACACAAACCGTGCCACCACCACTCAAAGGGGATGCCCCACACATGACACACAGCCGAGGCTGCCCCGAGGGGCCCCCAAGCCCGCTATCCTCAGAAGCCTCCATATGGTGATTATTAGAGGCACAATAGGCCAACACAGGTTAATGGCTAATAGAAGCTACCCAGGATGCCCCAAGGGATGCCCACTGAGAAGGACAGGAGGGGAAGGGGAGGGATTGGACCACGAGAAACAACAAAACACTGCTATCCAGCCTGTAAGACAATCATAAAAATACAATTCCGTGATTATTCACCTGTAGAATTGGTATTATGAGTATACAGTACGTCTTGCTCCAAATATAATACTTACAAGTGGGATATACTCCTCCAGATGGCGCTGGACTGCAGAGACATCGAAAATAGGCTCCTCCCGGCCCCTCAAATACCCGGGGACCTCCCACAAATCCCCAGCATTGAAAAGCAGTTAACGAGAATCCGGGAGAATTAAACAACCCAACTATCAACTATAACAATGATAACAATCACCATACAGGGGATCCAAGATAATGCAAAACCAAGGGTGGGTTGGAGCAGGATGTACTGTATACTCATAATACCAATTCTACAGGTGAGTATTCACAGAATGGTATTATTCTTAGTATACAGTACGTCCTGCTCCAAATATAATACTTACACTTGGGACATCCAGTAGCAGTGTCCATAAAGCAGGGTGGGATCCCCAAGAAAAAGGGCAGCAGCAGGCAGTTTAAACCACTGCCGCCTGCAGAACCTTTCAGCCAAAAACAGCATCAGCTGAGGCCCTAACATCAACCTTGTAAAACTTTGAAAAGGTATGAACAGAAGACCAAGTAGTGGCCTTGCAAACTTGTTCAACAGAAGCCTGGTGCTGAAAAGCCCAAGAGGCACCAATAGCATGAGTGGAATAAGCCGTAAGGCGGAAGGGAGGATTCTTCCGCTTAGCAGAGCAGGCCTGAATCACAGCCTGACGAATCCACTTGCTGATAGTAGACTTGGCAGGAGCCAAACCCTTCCTAGGACCAGAAGGGACCACAAAAAGAGCATCAGTTTTCCTGAAAGGTGCAGTAGCCACCAGATAGTACTTGAGACACCTAACCACATCCAAAGAGTGCAAAACTCTCTCCTTAGCATTGCTAGGATTAGGGCACAAAGAAGGAAGAACAATATCCTGATTCAAATGAAAGGCAGACACTACTTTAGGCAGAAAATCAGGTTTGAAACGAAACACCACCTTGTCCTGGTGCCTCTCATAGTAGGGGGGCTGAATGGACAGCGCCGCCAACTCAGACACACGCCTGACAGAAGTGATAGCCACCAGAAACACAACCTTGAGTGTAAGAATGGCCAAGGCAGCATCCTGCACAGGTTCAAAGGCTGACAGAACCAAGTTCAAATCCCAAACAGGCACCATAGGTTTACGTGGGGGACGCACATGAGTGACCCCCTGGAAAAAAGTCCTGATCAGAGAGGGTGCTGAGCAAAGGACTTCTGGAAAAAAATAGCCAGGGAAGAAACCTGACCCTTCAGAGTACTGAGTTGGAGCCCCATCTCCAACCCATGCTGCAGGAACTCCAGAATCCTGGGAATAGAGAACACACAACAGGGAAGAAACCTAGACTCACACCAGTCAATGTAGGCACGCCAAACCCTGTAATAAATGGAAGAGGAAGACTTCTTCCTAGCTTTAATCAAAGTATCCACAACTGAGGAAGACAGCCTCTTCTCCATCAAGATGGAGGTTTCAGCAGCCAAGCCATCAAAGCCAGAGTTTGTAAATTGGGATGGCGTAGTGAGCCCTGAGTGAGCAGATCTGGCACCAAGGGCAGAGCGTACTGATCTACTGCCAGCTGTACCACGTCTGCGAACCACACTCATCTTGGCCACCTGGGGGCCACCAGAATTGCTGGCACCCCTTCCAGAGCAATCTTGTGCAGAACCCTGCCCAGCAGGGGAATTGGGGGGAAGACATACAGGAACTGAAAGTCCTTCCATGACATTGCTAGCGCATCCGAGGTCAGGGCCAGAGGATCCCTGGACAGAGAGACAAAAGCTGGAAGCTTGTGATTGTGGCGGGACACAAACAGATCCACATCTGGTTGGCCCCAACAGTGACACAGAGATTGAAACACCCTGCTGCATAGGGACCATTCTCCCTGGCGAGAGGTCCCCCTGCTCAGAGAGTCCGCCAGGCGATTTTCCATCCCCGGGATGTACACAGCTGAAATGCAGGGGACATTGGCCTCCGCCCAAGTCAGGATCAGAGACGCTTCCTGGAGGGCCCCCTTGCTCCGGGTCCCTCCCTGATTGATGTAGGCAACTGCCGTCTGGTTGTCTGAGCGCACCTGAACAGGCAGGCCCCGAAGCTGAGTAGTCAAGAGCCAGAACTAGCCTGATCGCCCGCAGCTCCAAGACATTGATAGGTGTGTGGGCCTCCTGAGGGCCCCACCTCCCCTGGAACCGCAGGGACTTCCAGAAACCCCCCCAACCTGACAGACTCGCATCCGTGGTGACCGTCTCCCAGGAAGGGGCAAGAAAGGATCTGCCCCCCAAAAGGTTCCTTGAGTCCATCCACCACAAGAGGGACCTCCTGACCAGGGAGGAAAGCACACAGACCCTGTCCAGGGACGCTGGGTCCTTGTCCCAAACTGACAATAGGTGAAGTTGTAGAGGCCTTAAGTGGAACTGAGCATAAGGGACCGCTTCGAAGCACGCCACCATCAGGCCCACCAGCTGCATCCCTGCCTGATGGAGGTTTGGGGACAAGCTAGGAGGGACTGAGCCTGTGCAATCAGACTGTCCACCTTCTGCTGAGGAAGGAAGATCTTTGCCTGAACTGTATCCAGATTCATTCCTAGGAATGGAGTTACCAAGGAAGGAGACAGTGAGGACTTGGGGTGGTTGATCATCCAAATGACTCCAGAGTGGACACCACCAGCTGAGTATCCAACTCTGCCTGACGTAGAGACTGGGAGGTGATGAGGATGTCGTCCAGATAGGGAAGCACAGTCTGTGAGGTGGTTCAAAGGGAGCACTTCTGTGTTTTTTATTCACTGTGTGAAGTCTCCCGCAGAGTGCAAAAAAGGGACTGGTTGTGCTTCCGAACCTGGGGCAACTAGGCCTTGGCTCCCTCCCGGATCCAAGACTGCCAATGGCAATTTTTCTTTGTGCACCAACTTCTAACTATCTCTAACTGTCATACGAGCCCAGTACCAGACACGCTTGGCACATATATGGAAGGTTTGGAGAGATCTGTTCAGATTCTGCCACAAGAAAGAAGACGTGTGTAAAATTAGAAGCTGTCCTGCGAGATCTGTGATACTGTATCAAAAGAAAGTTTCTGGTACGTGCATTCATATTCTGGTGGTTGGTGTACACGGTTCATTTATTGGAGCACCGCTGGTGAAGTGAACTTTGGAGGAATAACAAGTGAAAGCATTTTGTGATCAATTAACCCTTCAATTTATCCCGCGGAGTCATGCTATGTTTTTACACATAGTTTCTTTTTGTGTACATTAAAACAGACCGCTCTGACACGGTCTTGGGACTCCCTGCGCAGGATTTTGTGTGTGTATGATTTAAAGTGTTGGAGTTAAAATTTGGGTTTGTTAAAGAACTAGCGCGGCTTGTTTTGGTGATAGAATTAGGAGTTTCTCCACCCTATTTCTTACTCTCCACTAGTAATATTAAAGTGGACCAACACTCAGGATTTTGACTATCCTGGGTTTTGGTCCACTTCGGCGGGGCACCCCGATCGCTGTGTGAAACCCCCCAGAAAGCCCCAAAAACTCACCTCTCCCCGCTCCCACGTGACCGCTGCTGCCAATCCCCGCCGTCGGACAAGCGGGAGGCAGCGACGGACAAGAGAGCGCGCCCGCCGCCTCCTGATCCTCGTTCCAGCGGCGCCTGCCGCCGCCTCCCGCGCGTCCCTCTAGCAGGACGTGCACCCGCGCCGGCCGTTTGTGCCCCGCAGTCAGGGGGCTGATTGGTCCGGGAATCGTATAGATTCCCGGGCCGATCACGGGAGGGTGTTGGTCCACTTTAAGACCTTAAGTACATCATAACCAAAGTGAAGGAAATAAAGCCGCCTGCGAGGACACTTACGGACCGCGGTAGGTAGGAGTCTGTCGCGCATAGGCTAACCAAGCAGGAAAGATGGCGTCGGTATACCTCAAGGGGCGGGCCAGTAACAGCGATGACGCGGAACACGCCAGAACGCCAACCAGCCAATGATGGCGCACCAGCGCCAGAGGTAATGTCGCCACCAAGCGCGGAGCCAAGTCAGCGCGCGGCAGCAAATTTAAAATGCAGTAAAGACAAGTCAGCGCGGCGGCTGACACAAGAATAAAGGCATGTGAAAAGACAGTGTAAAAAACACAGAATGCATAACAAACCTATCTATACACATACACCCCGCCCCCCCTCTTTTCCCCCGAAGACTACAAGGAGGATGAGGGAGGACGGCGGCCACTTAAATAGGGCCCACCAATAGGTAGGGGCAATAGTGCAGGAGGGGCATCCCATAGAGGCTCACCATAAGCCTGAACCGCCTACCCTTTGGTGGGGGATTGCGGTGGAGCAGCGCTCCTAAGTACCTAACAGCGGTGCTGCCTACCCTCGCCCGACCAGCGCAGCCAAGGCTGGGAGGCATATTACTAGTGGAACGGGTGGGAATAGTCCTACAGGGCCGCAGGCTAATAGCCCCGCTCACCTGCGAGTAGAGAGCCAAATTTCTTGTCCTTCGCAGCCAGACCGCAGAGAAATTCTGGGGATTTGTGGGAGGTCCCCGGGTATTTGAGGGGCCGGGAGGAGCCTATTTTCGATGTCTCTGCAGTCCAGCGCCATCTGGCAGAGTATATCCCACTTGTAAGTATTATATTTGGAGCAGGACGTACTTTATATTAAGAATAACACCATGAGTATCCCACAGCACATGCCCTGAAAAAGTACCCCCATGGAAAGTCTCACGGACCAAGAGCGCAGGTGAGCGCAGCACGCACAAGCGACAAGCAGCACAGGCTAAGGATCCGTGTAGAGAGAGAGAGAGGAGAGGACGAGAGGAGGAGACCCCGGGGAGGACAGGTGTTACAGCCGCAGCACACCACACGTAATGGGTCCGCAGGAGCTCATTTCTCCGCCGACGCAGCGTGCCAGCAAGATTGCGCCGCAGCAAAGCACCTCGAGGGGCGGGCCGCGGGCGGATGACACGATACACGTCATCCCCAAGGCGAGCGCGAAAACCGCCCGCACCACGTGACAAGGCGCCCAGCAGTATGACTGCAGAGAAACACTGGGGGTCTATTGGTGATTCCTGGCTTTTTATAGGGCTGGGAGGAGCCACAAGTCTTCTGCAGTCAACTGCGCCACCTTGTGGTGGAATACCCAGAAGTAGTGATTGAAATGAAACAGGCCGTGCTGTACACTTGGAAAATGGAATTGGAAGACGTACCAATATATTAGATGGATTAGAACCCATAACAACCATTTTAAAAAAGAACTTAAACCGGACCTTCACCATGATTTATTGAAAAGACCAAACCATTAGAAAACGATTCCCCAGCATCTAAAATTAATATATTTTAAGTTTTTAGTCACTTACTTACTTATTCTTTACCCCACCAGACTGCAACTCTGTTCATGACTTTAGGATACGGGCGCCATCATCTTGACTCAGAAGCATCACACTTACTGAGGAGAGGAGAGTGGGATAAAGTACAGGGGGGGGCGGGTTATAGCTGTGCTTTGCTCAGACAGAGCAGAGCTGGGGTCAGGAAAAGGTCAGCAATCCCAGAATGCACAGCAGCACAGTCAGAAGGCACTTCCTGTTTGCAGGCTGCCTGTTCCATGAGCCGCCATCTTGGATGTTTAAGGGCTCATAACATGCAGTAGATGCAAGTAGGACGATTTTTTAATGTGAGCAATATGTATGTACAGGGTGTGGAAAACATATAAAAGATAGATTCTTATTCAGAGTGAAGGACCGCTTTAATAAAATGTTACCTTAATGTGTTCCAGCCAGTGTGTGGATTCCAGACTTGACAGCCAGTGAGACTCTTCCACCTGCGGAAAAACTATGTCCTTCAGTTTCTTCAAAGATTCCCTCATTACATGAATGTTGTGGATATCCAGGAAAACTAGTTCTGCAAAGGAGTATGCGTCTTCCCCTTCATATCCTCCTCCTGTGGCCTAGAGATATTAAATAAAATGTATAAAAAGCAAGAATTGCAGGTAGTACATGGTAGCACATGAGCTTGGCTGCTCACATTAAAATGGGCACAAGCATAATAGTTGGTGTTAGGTGAGCAAAGGCAGCAGAAAAACAAAATAGGTCATAGTCTAAACTACTAAAATTCCTATCAATCAGAGCTTTTATAGTCAATCAGGGTTACTAATTTTGTGTTTAGGGCTGAAAAAATGCCATTTTGTGAGTACTCACCTTTAAAATGGGTATTATGAGTGTGTCCACCATTCATGACATCTGGGACATCCAATAGCAGTGTCCATCATGGGTGGGAACCGACAAAAAAACAGGGAAAAAAAAATGCACCAACTTAAACCACTGCAGCTTGCAGAACCTTGCGGCCAAAAACAGCATCCGCTGACGAATCCATTTACTAATGGTAGACTTGGCAGGCGCCAAACCCTTTCTGGGCCCGCAAGGCACCACGAAAAAAGCGTCCGCCTTTCGGAAGGGAGAAGTAGCCACCAAATAGTACTTCACACAACGAACCACATGCAAAGAATGCAAAACCCTCTCCTTGTTGTTGCTAGGTTTAGGACACAAGGAAGGGAGAACAACATCCTGATTGAAGTGAAAAGAAGAAACCACCTTTGGAATAAAATCTGGTTTAAAACGGAAAACCACCTTGTCCTGGTGTCTCTCAAAGTAAGGCGCCTGAATAGACAAGGCCGCCAACTCCGAAACACGCCGTACAGAGGTAATGGCCACCAAAAAGGCAACCTTTTGAGTGAAAACAGAAAGAGCAATATCCTGAAGCGGCTCAAAAGGAGGCCCCTGGAGAGCCGAAAGAACCAGATTCAAATCCCAAACAGGAACCAGAGTCTTCCTAGGAGGCCGAACATGAGTAACCCCCTGGAAAAAAGTCTTAAACAGAGGGTGCAAAGCAAAAGACCTTTGGAAAAAAACAGCCAGGGCAGAGACCTGCCCTTTCAAGGTACTAAGCTGGAACCCCAGATCCAGACCGTGTTGAAGAAACTCCAAAATCCTAGGGATAGAAAACACCCTACAAGGTAAAGGCCCTAGCCTCACACCAGTCAATATAGGACCGCCAAGTCCTATAGTAAATACCAGAGGAAGACCTCTTCCTAGCTCTAATCAAAGTCTGAACGACAGCCTCAGACAAACCTTCCTCCTTCAGAATGAAGGTTTCAGCAGCCAAGCCGTCAAAGCCAGAGTTTGTAAATTGGGGTAAAGTAGTTGACCCTGAGATATCAGGTCCGGAACCAGGGGCAGCCTGTTCTGCTCTATCGCCAGTCTTACAACGTCTGCGTACCAAACCTGTCTTGGCCACATTGGGGCCACCAGAATTGCTGGCGCCCCTTCCAGAACCAGCTTGCGAACTACCTTGCCCACCATGGAGAAGGGGGGAAACAAATACAGGAACCCCAGATCCCTCCAAGCAAGAGACAAGGCATCCACTGCCAGAGCCAGAGGATCCTGAGATAGAGACACAAAGGATGGAAGCTTGTGATTGTGCCGTGAGGCAAAGAGATCCACCTCCGGAGTCCCCCACTTGTGACACAGGGACCGAAAAATCCCGAGATTGAGAGACCACTCCCCTCGGCGAGAGAAGCCCCTGCTCAGGGCATCCGCCTCCGTGTTCTCCACTCCCGGAATGTAAACTGCCGAAATGCAAGGGACATTGCTCTCGCCCAAGTCAAGATCAGAGAGACTTCCCTGAGGGAACTCCTGCTGCGAGTCCCTCCTTGGTGATTGATGTAGGCCACCGCCGTTCGATTGTCTGATCGAACCTGAACCGGCAAGCCCTGTAAGTGAGGTGTCAGCCTTGACAGAACAAGCCGGATGGCTCTGAGCTCTAGGACATTGATGGGGGTGTGAGCCTCCTGAGGACCCCACAACCACCTGAACTGATGACTCTTCCAGAAACCTCCCCAGCCCGAAAGGCTGGCATCCGTGGTCACCGTTTCCCAACAAGAGTCCCGAAAAAACCTGCCCCTCAACAGATTGCTTGGCTCCAGCCACCACTGAAGTGACTGCCGAACCCTGGGAGACATCCGGAAGGACTGATTCAAGGACTGCGGACATCTGTCCCAATGCAACAACAGGTGAAGCTGGAGCGACCTCATGTGGAACTGGGCAAAGGGGACTGCCTCGAAGGAAGCCACCATCAAACCTACCAGTTTCATCCCCATCCGGATAGAGGGGCAACGAATGGCCAGAAGAAGGCGAATCAGATCCTGAACCCCCTGCACCTTGGGTCGAGGTAGAAACACTCTGGCCTGAGTGGTATCCAGATTCATGCCCAGGAATGAAATCTCCCTGGAAGGAGAAAGAGGATTTGGGGTGGTTGATCACCCATCCGAACCTCTCCAGAGTCGACGCCAGTCTTGGTGTCCAGTTCCGCCTGATGGAAGGAAGAAGCTGAAATCAGCAGGTCGTCCAGATACGGCACAATGCGAATCCCCTGGGCCCTGAACAGGGCCATTATGCCCGCCAGAACCTTGGTGAAAACCCTTGGTGCCGAGGTCAGCCCGAATAGGAGGGCCACAAACTGAAAATGAAGATCCTCCACCGCAAACCTGAGAAATCTCTGGTGCGCTGGGAAGATTGAAACATGCAGGTAAGCATCCTTGATGTCTATGGACGTCATAAAATCCCCTTGACGGAGGGAATGGATGGCAGAGCGCAGGGTCTCCATTCGAAACTTCTTGGTTCTGATGAACCTGTTGAGAATTTTTAGATCCAGAATGGGTCTTATGGATCCATCCTTTTTGGGGACCGTGAAAAGATTGGAGTAGTAGCCCTTGCCTCTCTCCGAGGGAGGCACAGGACATATGACTCCCATGTCCCGAAGATTTTGGACTGCCAACAGGAGCCCCTGTGCAGCCTGAGAGTCCGTGGGCACCTGAGATCTTAAGAATCTTGGAGGGGGCCAGTACTCGAACTCAAGTTTGTACCCGGATGAGACCCCTTCCAGAATCCATCTGTCTGTGACCTCCTGAGCCCAGACCTGGAAGAAGAGCCGCAGCCGCCCCCCATCCGGACTGGTGAGGGCGCCCCCTCATTGCTGAGTTGGTTTGGCAGGGGGCTAAGGTTTGGAGCCCCAGGCAGATGCTGGACGGGCCCGTCCTCTGCCTCTGTTCCAGGAGGAACCTCTGCCTGAGTAGGCGAAACCTCTGACGGCTCTGGCACCTCGAAAGGAAGGGTTGAAGGAGCTCGCCCCCCGAAAGGAGTGATGCTGCTTCTTACGCTGGGGTAGCTTACCACCCTTAGCCACCACATCCAACTTATCTCCAAACAGCCACGTACCCAGGAGGGGGAAGAGCGGTGAGCGATTTCTTGGCTGCAAAGTCCGCCCCTCACTGGCGAAGCCAGACCGATCGGCGCATGGCCACCAATAAGGCCGAAGTTCTACTACACATAACAATAGTGTCTTCCATAGCAGCCAAGACAAAATCCATAAACAATTCACATCTTTTAAAGGGCAGCGAACTCAGCACTGGCCGGATCAAAATGGGCACCATTTAAAAACTCCACAAGGGAAAAGGGATCTATTAGCCACAGCCGCTAGTGCAGATGCCGTAAGGCTGAACCCACACTGGCAAAGGCATGGCAAGCCAACTGATCAATGCACTTATCCTCACCATCTTTGAGGGTAGTGGAATCAGGGGTGTGGACCACAGAGGTGTTGGACAACCCCAAAACAGGCGCGTCAACCTCGGGAGGGGAAGACCAGCGCTTTACCGCATCAACCGGGAAGGGATACTTCCTATCCCATCCCTGAGGAACGCCAGGAAGCCGACTCGGTTTCTCCCATTCCCTAAGGATCAATGCATCAAAATGACTTTGCGTAGGAAACTTCAAGCGGGGCTTAGAGGACCCGAAAAAATTCCCCTTTTTTGAGAGGGGCCGCCTCCGTTGGGGCAATGTCCAAAACTTCCAGGAGATGGGCCAGAACTTTAGAAGTGTCAACGGCATCCCCCAGCGCCTGCCCAACACCATTATCATACAACTGCACATCGTCAGATTCTGATTCCTCAAACAACTCCCCCCTCCTCTAACGGGGAATAATCTGACCACTCATCCTCATCAAAATCCAAAACCGGCCATACCGGCGATAAATGTCTCTTCTTGGCATGGGCCTTTTTGCCCACTGCGCCAGAAAGAAATCTCTCAATGCTGGCCAGGCAAGCACAAACATCAGAGTGCGACTCCCCACTAGTGACAATGTCCCTTGGGGTACGGATAAGACACGGAGGGATAGGCGATGAAGCGGGCGGTGCTGACCCAGAAGCCTGGGAAGCAGACTGCCGTGATATGGCCTTTTGTGCACATGGAATACAAATTTGCACATTCTCCGCCATAAGGGATACCCCACAACCCACACACGGCCGGGATTGTCCCAAAGGAAGTCCAAGCCCAGTATCCTGCAGAGCCTCCATATGGTGATATTTTGGGGTAGTCACAAAGACCCTAGGGAATTTAGCAGGTAAGCAACCCTGGGATGCCCCTTTAAAGTCCCAGTGGGAGGGTTTGGAAAAGGTGTACTTTAAAGCTAGGGACCCTAGGACCGGGAGAACCCCCTAACATGCAAAACACAGGGAGTCTTCCTGAAAGACACAAATGAAAGGGGACCCATCAGCCAACACTCATACATTACCTAATACTATAATATATATATCTACATAGATACATCTATATACACAATATGTACAATAAGGACAGCGCAGCCCCCTGCCGAGAGGGGTGCTGCCATAACAGGAAGAGAGGGGGCCCACAGGGCACTCACAAAACAGCGGAGTCCGCAGCAGCAACAGGAACAAGATGGCCACCGGAGCCCAGCACAGCCTTGCCTGGAGGGAGTGAAGAGAAAAAGAGGGGCGGGTCAGCACAGAACGCGCGCTCGTTAGGCCACGCCCCGTCCCTTAAGTCCAGCAACGCGAATCCAGGTTGTGGGCAGAGCCTCAGCAAGGCGCCAAAACGAGGGGGAGGTGCGGGCCGCGGCGAGGGCCCAGCTCCGCCCCCCCCCCAACACGCAGCCTGAGGGGGAGAAGCTCCCTCTGCTAAACGCTGCACAGTATGGTGCAGACCCACAGCAAAGTGACAGTACACCGCAACATGCGCACACACACCCACACTGTAAGCACCCACACAATAAAGAAATGTGAGGGACAAGCCTGTACCCCTCCAGCTGGAGCGTTGCTCTTGCAGAGAAGGAACTGGGGGATTAGTGGGAGGTCCCAGGTATTTATGGACCGGGAGGAGCTTCTTTTTTGCATTCATCTCTGCAGAAGTTCGCCCTCTACTGGAGACTACCCAGATGTCATGAATGGTGGAAGCGGGGTGTATGACACACTTAGAATAAAACCCTCCCTGCTCCTCCAATCCACCCCACTGCTGGCTTCGGCGGTGGATTTTCCACCACCAAAGCCATGCCCTTTGGTAGTTTTGAGATCGCGGATTGGCTGATTTCAAGGCTGCTAGATGATGTACGCCAGCTGGCTGGCGGCATCCCCAGTTTTCCTGTAGACTGTGCACTCCTGTGCGTCTGGCCTACTTGAATTGCTGGACGCGGGAGCACACTCAGCCTTAGGGAAGCAGAGGCCGGAGAACAAAGCATCACGGGAGCTATCGGTGGAGGCAAGTTTACTGGGACCCGAGAGTTTCACAAAGCGGGGCATCCCAGTATAGGCTAGTGGAAGGCTTTGGAGTCTTTTAGATTCCAGATCTGGCCCGGTTGGGTTCTGAGACACTTTAGGGATTTACAGATTGGCACGAATACTCTTCAGCACTCCTGCAACAAATATGATTGCTGGCAACCACTGTAGATCACTGGTCGTTTTAGTTGCTTATGGGTGGATTGGCGCCCTAAAACATTATGCACCATAGGTGGAGGGAGGGCATGAGTCCACTTTAGGAGTGCAGAGTGAGAGAACTTGGCAATATAAGTGGTAATGTTCCTTTAATTATTTGTGGCAAGGTTCTAAGTTTTTTTTCAGGATGCAAGTGAAACTGCACAAAATACAACCCATATGGTACAGTGCAAAGCCAGGAATAATTTAAAGCTTCTTAATCAACAATAGTTGAGTTGAGCTCCAGAACTTGAATGTACCAGAACTACTTCTAAACCTGAATGAAGGTCTTCTGCAGACAAAGATGGGTCTGATTTGCCTTTCTAGTAATCCTACAAGCAGCTGTTTTCAATACATTTCAAACTGAAAAAAATACAACCTAAAACTGCTTTGCCATCTACTTACAGCCTTCTCCTGCTTTGTGGGCCTCAACCATTTGTCCAGCAGCTGCCTACAAGAATCCCTGGCTGCTCTGTTTTGGGACAAGGTTAGAGTAAATTGTGATTAACAGAATAAGTTGAGAAACCTCTATCATAGTTATCTGAGTTTACTAATCTCCTTGGGTTACCATAATTTTCAAGGTCCTTTTTTTATTTTTTGTACCAAAACCCAAAACATATAACGACATCGTTAGAAATGAGGGAAGTGTGTGTCATTCTTTTGGAGATAATTTGACTTTACATACTTAATAGTTCACAGAAACAGTAATTTTGACCAAAACATTTGCATGCCAAAAGTTAGGCGTCCTCTTGAAATCTTGGGAGTAAGCACCATCAAGAACACACAGCCATAGCATTCAGACTGAGGGTCACATGGATTCCAGCACAGAAATCACGTTCAGATGAATGGGACTGGGAATAAGTAAATTCGCCCCCTAACCAGGATGGGAGAAATTAGTAATCCTAGGGATTATTAAGAAAATGTGTAATAAAAGTAACTAGGCACTGCTAACAACCTTCTAGACATACGGTAGTCCTGTAGTTTGATTGATGGGGATGATTCAGATTGATTTTACATGGTCATTTCCTTGGAACTAGGATTTTCAAACCTATTTTTGAGCAAAAGTATTTATGTGGGGAGGATATCTTTGCACATGGCAATTTATTAGTTACCTAATGTCCAGCTTTGCCTACATAGGCTGTTTGTAATGGGGTCAAGGCCAGACATAACTCATATGATGATTATAGATTTATTATGTGACAGGGATGCACAAACTGTGACCCGCACTGCCCTCTGTTGTGGTCTTCAGCACCCCTGGTTGTAAATGCACTTGCCATGTCTGCAGTGTGCACAGCAGGCCACTAGAGGCAGGACAGCACTAATTCCTAGGTTATTATTGGGTTAAAGGGGCATAATGTATTCTGAGTGTTCCTAGGCATTGCTGCAAACACAGTATCTAAACAATTAAAGTGTAGGTTGCCAGCATTGTGTCAACAAGTCATAGCCCACAATAAGCATAATGCCTAAAAAAAACAATCATAGCCCAAATCCGGGCAAAGTGTTTTAGGAGGGACAGGGCTTGAAAACAATTCAGCGGTCTGTAAACTATTAGATCTACCCTCACTTTTGGTTTGGGCACTTTATGTTCTTTATTGTATAGGTAGCTCTCCCACCTCATGTATTCTCAAATCTGCATACCCCATCTGGTCTCTTCCCTCCTTTTCCCACTTCACCTCTTTTCCTCACCCCTCTGCCCACCTTACCTCTGCTTACCTCTTCCTATTCCACCACTACCTACCACTTCCCTCATCAAACCACATCTCACCTGACTTTTGCCAACCTCTATCCACCTATTCCCGTCTCTACTGTCCTCACACTTCCCCTCAGCTGAAATCCAGCGCCGATGATCGCTCGACTTCAGCGCTGGGCACCGGCATCTTTCCTCTGGCCGTGCATGTCGCCCAGAGCATGGTCTCTGCTCTGTGTACACTCTCATAGCAAAGATGATGGTGGCCATCGCTGGAACCAATCGATCATCAGTGCTTGGTTTCGGCCGAGGTAATCCCCTCGCCCCGCCCTGCATCAATATTAGGGAAGGGTGGCAGGGTGAGGGGAACGTTAAAAAAGGCACATCTGGCTGAAAGGACCCTTTAAGGTTACAGATGGCTTAAGCATAAACAATGCTTTAAGCAGCCTGGGACAATCAGACCTGGAGCAGGGTGTGTGTGCCTTGTGGTATGTGCTCACAACAGAATATGCATTTTCCTGAAAATCATCAAATTGTTTTTCACATTGTAATAGGAAGTGCATTATGAAGATATGATAATGTAAGAAAATATTATGTCTAGCTTGAAGGAATTTAATAAGACTTTGACAGAACTTATCACAGATGACAGCTCCTAACCAGGATCACACTTCCATGTGACATCTTTTTATATGGGGTATATATTAACCCTTTCCTAACACAGCGTACTATTCCTTTATGTTCAAATGGCGCTTCCCGCAATGCGTGAATTCCTGCGAAACATAATCCCAAATCTTTTTGTGGCAGGAAGGGGTTAAATAAAAGCTTTGCTGCGCTACAAACGATCTAAACTAAATTCTGGTACCTCGGCAGCATTGCAATAACATCTAGAGAAAGTTGCCCCGGGGACTATTCCATACCTTGTTGGCAACTGCATTTACATTTGGCCGAGCATCATATATTGTTAGTTTAGATGTCTGGCCATTGGCTTCTTTAATAATCTCCAGGTACCGCTCGTCGTCCTTGTTCCGTTTGCCACTCATGCCCACCAATGGTTGGCTGCATCTCATAATGACAGACTGGTTCTCAGGATGTATCCAGGACAATACCTGTATAGGAAGTTCAAAGCAAGTTAAACTGCATCATCCAGACAAATATTTTAAATAATGAATATAGCCCTTTCAACAGACGACTTGGTCAGTCCAGCAGCTGCCCAGACATGTCTAAAGCCATGTTTACCAGGACAGCGTACAAAGACCTTCTTGGGACAATCTTGGAGCTACTAGGAAGGCCTTGACTCTTCCCAGGCTGATAACCTTAAGAAATTGGTTTAAAGTGGACTAATCACTAGGAGCTTGACTATCTTGGCAATTGGTCCTTGTCCCTGGGGCACCCAGATTTGGGATGCCCCACTGTTTGAAACCCCTCAGTTCACCGACTCATCTCACCATTTCAATGTTCCCATGGTGCATTTGAGGGTTATTGTCCAATCAGCGTGTTATGCTGTGCATGCTAATGCACCATCTAAAGCCATTGTTTTAACAGAGCGTCGGCATAGGCAGTAGCTGCATCCCTGGTTTCCCTGCTGGGCACATCTGCCCGGCACCTGGACTATCTGAATGGCTGGCACAGGAAACGCGCACATCTGCAGGGATGCGGGCACACTCCATGAGCGTGGTGAGGGACTGGAGAAAAATTAAGAAGTTTGCGATCTGGTGTGTTCAAACAGCGGGGGCATGCCTAATGGCTGGGGGAGGAAATGTGCACTGCTGCAGGGATGTGGACATGGCCTGTGATCGTGGTGAGGGACTGGAGGTAAGGAAAGAAGTTTGCAGGCGATCTGCGGGATTCAAAGAGTGGGGCATGCCAAATGGGGATGCCGCAGAGGCACCCAGTAGCATGGCGATTGGTCTACTCTAACAGAGATCCTTTCAAGAGTTGATCGGGTGTCTACTAAGCAAGCACGATGGAGTTATCTTCCCAAAAGGGCCAGAAAATGTTGCTTTGCTTAAGACCAATTAAAGAAACTCACCATAGCTCCTGGGGCCACCATGGCAGCTGATGTAGGACAGCAGTTGCATTGTCCAACACTACTTGTACCAGTACACTTTAAAGACCAGGGACTACTTGACTGCTCTAAGCTTAAATGAGCACTATCGTGAAATTGTATAATATTAAAAATACATATAAACACGTCTGCTACACCCAAACCGAGCTTGTGATTTATTCTCTCACGGTAGGAATAACATCCAGGGGTGACAGGTTTAGTCTAACAGGGTGACGGAACCTGTCACCCGGATGTCCTTTTCCTTCCATTAAAAAGAAAGAAAAACAAGCCTGGCTGGATATTTATTTATGCCAGGTGTATAAGAGAACCCTTTCCCCCGTCATCCAACAAATTCTGCGATAGTGCTCCTTTAATGATTTTGGCACCATGGGTCATGAATGGCCTACTTTCATCTACTCTACTCTGCATGAGGGGTGTATATGGCTCCCCCTGGGCTGAACAGTTCTGGTTAGTGTCCAGCCTTAGGAAGAAGTCATAACCAAAATGTAAAGAGGCGGCATATCACCGGTTATAGAATCAATAAAAGTAGGACATTATAAGATATTATAGTATGGTTCTCGTCAAATGTTGGGCCAGTCATAGTTAAGCTATAGTTAAAGTCAATTTCCTAGCTGCTAAGCCCCAAGACAGCTCCTAATTTGTGAAGCTGACAGAATATCTGTGGTGTAACAGGTCAACAGGCAACTATTGTTTATCAATAGGTAATTAGCCGTGGAAACCTCTAATTTTTCTTTACTACGGGTTCACCATTATTCGCCATTATTGATCATTTATTGTTAAACTGGAAATTGTTTTTTTCTATGCCTATATCAATTACACATATTTTGTATTTCGGGTACAACATGCACTATACTTGCTATAATAAGTCAAATACACCATATAAATTTAACCATGTTGTTTAAGCTTTAAGGTCTGTAGAGAAAAAAAATACATTTCTGTGATTACTCACCTGTAGAATTGGTATTATATGTATACAGCACGTCCTGTTCCAGAATATTCCTTACACATGGGTTATACATCCACAAGATGGCGCTGGACTGCAGAAAACAGCTTGTGGCTCCTCCCGGCCCTATATAAGTCAGGGACCTCCCACAAATTCCCCAGTATTAACAAGCAGTTAAAGAAGCCGGGAGAACAATAATATCAATAACAAGGGTGGGATGGAACAGGATGTGCTGTATACATATAATACCAATTCTACAGGTGAGTAATCACAGAATTGTATTCTAAGTATACAGCACGTCCTGTTCCAGAATATTCCTTACTCCTGGGACATCCAATAGCAGTGTCCGTAAGGTAGGGTGGGATCCCCAAAAAGTAACAGCGGGCAGTTTAAACCACTGACGCCTGCAGAACTTTGCGACCAAAAGCAGCATCAGCTGAGGCCCTAACATCAACCTTGTAAAACTTAGAAAAAGTATGAACAGAAGACCAAGTAGCGACCTTGCAAACTTGTTCAACAGAAGCTTGGTGCTGAAAAGCCCAAGAGGCACCAATAGCACGAGTAGAATGGGCAGTAAGGCGGAAGGGAGGCTCCTTCCCCTTAGCAGAATAGGCCTGTACCACAGCCTGACGGATCCACTTGCTGATAGTGGACTAAGCTGGAGCCAGACTCTTCTTAGGTCCAGACGGGAGCACAAAAAGAGCATCAGTCTTTCTGAAGGATTAAAACGAAACACCGCCTTGTCCTGGTGTCTCTCAAAGTTAAGGGGTTTGATGGAAAGCACCGCCAACTCAGAAACACGCCTAACAGAAGTAATAGCGACCAAGTTCAAATTCCAGACTGGTAACATAGGCTTACGTGGAGGACGCACGTGAGTAACCCCCTGGAAGAAAGTCTTGACCAGACGATGGTGAGCAAAGGATCTTTGGAAGAAAATGGCCAAAACAGAAACATGACCTTTGAGGGAACTAAGTTTCAACTTAGTTCCCTCAAAGGTCATGTTTCTGCTTTGGCCATTTTCTTCCAAAGATCCAAATCCAAACCATGTTGCAGAAATGTCAGAATCCTAGGGATAGAAAACACCCAACAGGGAAGCGACTTAGTCTCACACCAGTCAATGTAAGCATGCCAGACCCTATAGTAGATGGATGACGAGGACTTCTTCCTCGCCCGAATCATGGTATTAACAACAGAGGCAGGCAGCCCCTTCTCCATCAAGATGGATGTTTCAGCAGCCAGGCCGTTAAAGCCAGCGTTTGTAAATTGGGATGGCGTTGGTTGCCCCTGAGTGAGCAAGTCTGGATCCTTGGGCAAGGGCATACTGATCTACTGCCAACTGCACGATATCTGCGAACCACACCCTTCTTGGCCAACAGGGGGACACCAGAATGGTTGGCACCCCTTCCTGGGCAATCTTGCGCAGCACCCTACCCAGCAGAGGAAAAGGAGGGAAACACATAGAGGAGCTGAAAGCTCTTCCAAGACATTGCTAGTGCATCCATGGCCAAGGCCAGAGGGTCCTGGGACAGAGAGACAAAGACTGGAAGCTTGTGATTGTGACGGGACGCAAACAGATCCACATCTGGCTGACCCCAGCGGTGGCACAGGGAGCGAAATGCCCTGCTGCTGAGGGACCATTCTCCCAGACGAGAAGTCCCCCTGCTGAAGGGAGTCTTCCTCCAGATTCTCCACCCCCGGGATGTACACAGCTGAGATGCAGGGAACATTCTCCTCCGTCCAAGACAGTATCAGGGACACTTCCTTGAGGGCCCTCTTGGGTCCCTCCGGGTCCCTCCCTGATGATTGATGTAGGCAATCGCGTCTGGTTGTCTGAGCGGACCTGAACCGCCCGACCCCGCAGGTATGGAGTCAATTGGGCGAGAACCAACCTTATCGCCCTCAGTTCCAGAATGTTGATAGGGGTGTGGGCCTCCTAAGGGCCCCACTGACCCTGGAATTTCAGGGATTTCCAGAAGCCCCCCCAACCTGGCATCTGTGGTGACTGTCTCCCAGCACGGGGCCAGAAAGGATCTGCCCACCAACAGGTTTCTTGAGTCCAGCCACCACAAGAGAGACCGTCTGGCCAGAGGGGACAGAACCAACACCCAATCCAGGGACCGAGGGTCCCGATCCCATACCGACAAGAGGTGAATTTGAAGAGGTCTCATGTGAAACTGAGCATATGGAACCGCCTCGAAGCAAGACACCATCAGGCCCACCAGCTGCATCCCCTGCCAGATGGAGGGATGAGGGCAAGACATAAGAAGCCTGGCTTGGGCTTGAAGACTCTCCACCTTCTGCTGAGGGAGAAAAATCTTGACCTGAGATGTATCCAGAATCATGCCCAGAAAGGACCTCACCATTGACGGTGACAGGAAAGACTTGGGGTGGTTGATCACCCAGCCAAAGGACTCCAGTGTGGACACCGCCAGCTGGGTATCCAACTTGGCCTGCTGGAAAGACAGACGTGATGAGAATGTCGTCCAAGTAAGAAAGGATGCAAATGCCCTGAGATCTCAGCAGAGCCATTACGCCCGCCAGCACCTTGGTGAATACCCTGGGAGCCGAGGTGATACCGAAAGGCAAGGCCACAAATTGGTAGTGCTGATCCTCCAGAGCGAACCTGAGGAATCTCTGATGACCTGGAAAGATTGGTACATGAAGGTAAGCGCCCTTGATGTCTACAGAGGTCATGAAGTCGCCCGGGCGTAGTGAATTGACAGCTGAGCGTAGAGTCTCCATGCGAAAGTGTTTGAATCTGACAAATTTGTTAAAACGCTTTAAATCCAGGATGGGTCTGATGGACCCGTCTTTTTTGGGAACAGTGAACAGATTGGAATAGTAGTCTCTGCAAAGGCACCTGGCAGATGACCCCCAACTCCAGAAGGTTTTGGACAGCGAGGCACAGACCCTGAGCTGACAGGGAGTTTTGAGCCATCCGGGATTTGAATCTTGGGGGCAGCCAGGCTGCAAACTATCTTGTAACCGGAGGACACTACCTCCTGAATCCACCAGTCTGAGAAGTGAAGCCTCTAGACGTGAGCAAAGAGCCGAAGCCGTCCCCCCACCTGGATGGGTGAGAGCGCCCCTTCATGCCTGAGGGGGCTTGGGTGAGGATTTTGGCTTGGGGCCCCAGGAGAGGCCAGGATGACCACATCCTCTGCCCCTTCCCCAATGATCTCCGCGGGTCCCAGTAAAGAAGAATCCTCGGCTAGTTCTGGAACCACGGAAGGAAGGGAGAAAGGCACCCATGCCCCGAAAGGACTGGGACGGCCTCCTACCGCCCCTGGCAAACAATTCCAAGCGCTCACCAAAGAGGCGCAGGCCCCTGAAAGGGAAACCAGTGAGAGCCTTCTTAGCAGCATTATTAGCTACCCACTGACGTAGCCAGACAGAGCGGCGTATAGCCACCAACAGGGCAGAAGTCCTACCACACATTCTAATGGCATCATCCATGGCAGAAAGAATATATGCAATAAATTCCTCACAAAGCAGGAGAGATCTATACTCTTCTCTACCCGCATCCTCAGATGCCCGTCCAAGAGACACTCACCCCACCGGGGTTACTCACGGACCGTGGGAGCCAGCAGCACACACAGCAAGAATAGTCAAAATGGCGTCCGCAGACCTCGAGGGGCAGGCCTTCGATGAGATGTGATGTAAAAAAATACCATTTTGTGAGTACTCACCTGTAAAATGGGTATTACGAGTATGTCACACACCCCGCTTCCAACATCCATGACACTTAGGAAACCGGCCTGTAGAGGGCGATCTTGCAGAGATGACATGGAAAAAAGGAGCCCCTCTCGGTCCAAAAGTACCTGGGACCTCCCACCAATCCCCAGTCTTTTAAAAAAGCAGTGAGAAACCAGAAAGAGCAAATTATATAATATAAGAAACACCATATAAAGGACCCCAGAACAAAAAAGGGCGGGGAAAGCGGGGTGTGTGACATACTCGTAATACCCATTTTACAGGTGAGTACTCACAAAATGGTATTATTCCTAGTATGTCACACACCCCGCTTCCAACATCCATGACACTTGGGGCATCCAAAAGCAGTGTCAATAATGGGTGGGGACCCAAGATGAAAAATAAGGCATAACTAATTTGCGGCCAAAAGCAGCATCCGCTGAGGCCCGCACATTAACCTTGTAAAACTTAGAAAAAGTATGCACCGAAGACCAAGTAGCAGCCTTACAAACCTGCTCAACAGAAGCCTGGTGCTGAAAAGCCCAAGAAGCCCCAACAGCACGAGTAGAATGAGCAGTAACACGAAAAGGGGGAACTTTCCCCTTTGCAGAATAGGCCCCAACAATGGCCTGACGTATCCATTTACTAATGGAAGACTTGGCGGGCGCCAAACCCTTCCTAGGCCCAGAGGGCACAACAAAAAAGGCATCCGTCTTACGGAAAGCAGAAGTAGTCACCAAATAATACTTAACACAACGAACAACATCCAAAGAATGCAAAACCCTTTCTTTGTTATTACTAGGATTAGGGCAAAGTGAAGGAAGTGAAGGAAGAACTATATCCTGATTAAGGTGGAAGGCAGACACCACCTTAGGAAGGAAATCCGGTTTAAAACGGAAAACCACCTTATCCCGATGCCTTTCCAAATAAGGGGCCTGGATTGACAGGGCCGCCAATTCAGAAACCCGACGGACAGAGGTAATAGCAACCAAAAAAGCAACCTTCTGAGTAAGAATATGAAGAGGAACATCCTGCAATGGCTCAAAAGGAGAAGCCTGCATGGCAGAAAGCACCAAGTTAAGATCCCAAACTGGAAGTAGGGGCTTTCTAGGAGGCCGCACATGCGTGACCCCCTGGAAAAAGGTCTTAACCAAAAGGATGAAGAGCAAAAGATCTTTGAAAGAAAATAGCCAAAGCAGAAACCTGCCCCTTCAAAGTACTAATCTGGAAACCCAAATCCAGACCATGTTGCAGAAACTCCAAAATCCTAGGGATAGAAAATACCCTACAGGGCAAGACCCTAGACTCACACCAATCAATATAGGACCTCCAAGTCCTGTAGTAAACAACAGAGGAAGACTTTTTCCTAGCTCTAAGAGTCTGAATGACCGCATCAGAAAGACCTTCCTTATGGTTTATGGTTTATCACCCAACCGAATCTCTCTAGCGTCGCCACCACCGTCCTGGTGTCCAATTCCGCCTGATTGAAGGAGGGGGCTGTGATGAGAAGGTCGTCCAGGAATGGCACAATGCGAATGCCTTGGACCCTGAGAATAGCCATTACTCCTGCCAACACCTTGGTAAACACTCTTGGGGATGAAGTAAGACCGAATGGAAGGGCCACAAACTGAAAATGCTGGTCTTCTACTGTGAACCTGAGAAATCTCTGGTGAGCGGAACCGATTGGAATGGGCAGATAAGCATCCTTGATGTCTATAGACGTCATAAAGTCTCCCTGACGGAGAGCGTCGACCGTTGAACGCAATGATTCCATGCGGAACTTTCTGAAATGGATAAATAGATTGAGTCGCCTTAGATCTAGAATAGGCCGAACAGAGCCGTCCTTTTTGGGTACCGTAAAAAGGTTGGAATAAAAGGAGGCACCAGACGGATGACATCCATGTTTAAGAGGTTCACCGCCACCGCCGCCTGGAGCCCTTGCGCGATCACCGGATCCGCGGGCATCCGGGACCTGAAAAAACTGGGAGGAGGCCTGAACTCGAATTCCAGCTTGTAACCGGAGGACACAACTTCCAGAATCTGTCTGATACCTCTTTGACCCAAGCCTGGAAGAAGAACCGCAGCTGTCCCCCCACCCGTAAGGGTGAGGGCGCCTCCTCATTGCTGGGTAGGCTTGGAAGTAGACTTAGACTTGGACACCCAACTCTGACCTGGACGGCCACGTCCTCTACCTCTGTTCCATGCAGTCCCCCTTGGGGCTGAAAAGGCCGATCCTCTACCAGATCTGCAACCATGAAAGGAAGGGTTAAAGGAGGCCAATCCCCAAAAGGAACGACGCTGCCTCTTACGCTGAGGCAATTTGCCTCCTTTAATGACAGAATCCAACTTCTCACCAAAAAGGCGCAATCCCCCAAAGGGAAGTGCGGTAAGTGACTTCTTAGCCACAGTATCAGCCGCCCACTGGCGTAACCATATAGACCGCCGAATAGCAACTAGCAAGGCGGAAGTTCTGCTGCACATGGCCAAGGAATGATCCAAAGCAGAAAGTACAAAAGACACAAACAATTCACAACGCTTGAGAGCGACAAACTCATCAGAGGCTGGATCAAGCCTTGAGGTATTCAATAGGTCTCTAACAACAGACCTAATAGCAACTGCCATAAGTGCCGAAGCACCCACAGGCCACAAGGCCGAGCCAACGCTAGCAAAAGCGTGACAAGCCATTTGATCAATATGTTTGTCTTCCCCATCCTTAAGAGTAGTAGATTCCGGAGAATGTAAAATAGAGGAATGGGACAAACTGAGCACAGGAGCATCCACCTCTGGGGGGGATGACCAACGCTTAACAGTGTCTGCTGGAAAGGGATATTTCTTATCCCAGCCTAAAGGAACGCCAGGAAGCCGCGCAGGCTTCTCCCATTCCTTAAGAATGATGCCCTCAAAATGCTTTTGATTAGGAAATTCTAATCAAGGCTTGGAGGCTCCAAAGAACTCCCCTTTCTGAGGAGGGACTGCTTCAGGGGGAGCGATTGCCAATACCTCATACAATTGAGCAAGAGCTTTAGGGGTGTCAAAAACCTCCCCTTCTCCTAGTTCAGCGTCAATACCCACAAATTGCTGAGCATCAGAAATATCAGATCCCTCAAAAAATTCCCCTTCCTCCAATGGAGAAAGGTCCGACCAATCAAGGCGCTCGCAACTATCAAATTCACTAGCTGAAGCAGCAGGAGTTAAATGTTTTTTCTTAGCTGAGGCCTTCTTGGCCACAGAGCTAGAAATTAATTTTTCAATGTGAGCCAATCTGGCACATACATCAGAAAGCGACTCTCCACCCATGACAATATCACTGGGGGTATGGACAAGACAAGATGGTGTGGGGGAAGAGGCAGGAGCCACCGACCCTGAGGCTTGGGCCCCTGACTGCTGCATTATAACCAAATGAGCACAAGAAATGCATTATCCCCAACAAGGGATGCCCCACAACGTAAACACTGCCGAGTCTGTCCCGAGAGCACTGAAAGCCCAGTATCCTGAGATGCCTCCATATGGTGTTTATTAAGAAATACTTCATTATTTATAGTCGCCAAGTATGTGGGATTTACGCAAAAAGCTACCCGGGATGCCCCTAAATAATCCCAAGTGGGAGGATTTAATAAAGGACCAGGAGAAACCCCTAATGAAGAGTTTCCACCTAGAAGAAGATACAATAATAAACCTTATGCACTTAAAGAGTAAAGAGACCAACAAAAAACATCCCTTTAGCAGGGCTAAAGGGTACTCACAGCACCAGCGACAGGACAGGCGACCGGAACCAGCGGGCCAGCAGGCAAAACCGTGTGTACGCAGAGAGAAAATGCCATCCATATGTGGCGCCGTCGAGAAGCCCCGCCCACCACACAGAACTGCAGAGAACGGAGGGCGGGCCAAAAAGAAACGACTGCCAGGACGCAATAGAACGGGGCCGGACGCCGCGCGCCAAGCCCCGCCCACATCCAGGTCCACACGCTGCAAAAAGAGAGGGAAATTTAAATCCCTCACCAGGAAAGAACCGTAGGTATGCCAGAAAACAAAAGGAAAATCTCACCAGATCTTATCCTCTCTTTACTCTTTTCACTATATTTTCAAAAGTGCATAGGACAACAACACTCCCTTCCAATAAAGACCCCCCCCTTCCTTATCACCCCTGCAGGGCCCAGGAGAGCAAAGGGGGAAGGCACAAGGAAGCACCCTAAGGCACAGGGAGATTTATAGGGATAGGGCATCCCATGCCGGGGGACACCAACCCGGATACCGCCTACCCCTTATTTGAGGTCTCACGGGGGAGAAGCTCCCATATACACCCAAGGGTGTATCTACCCTTGCCCGAGCCCTTCAGCCAAGGCTGGGAGGCATATCGTAAGCATAACAGTAAAAAATGAGGTTCAGGCAGAAATAGAGAAAGGCCGGGAGTTACCCCGGCTACCTGCAGGAAGGAGAGTCATCTCCTGAATGCTTCGCCGACTGCAGAGACGAAAAGACGGAGGATTAGTGGGAGGTCCCGGGTACTTATGGACCAGGAGGGGCTCCTTTTTTCCATGTCCTCTCTGCAAGATCGCCCTCTACAGGCCGGTTTCCCAAGTGTCACGGATGTTGGAAGCGGGGTGTGTGACATACTAGGAATAACATCATCCCCATAGCCCCCCCCCCCAAGAGCGCAAAACACGCCCACGTGATCCTGCTGGCCAAACGCGGCCCGGCAGCTCTGAGGAGAATTACGCCGTTTTTACAGTATAACATACCAGGATTGAGTAAAACACAGGCTTTTACCGGAGATCTCCCGGAGGGAGAGCGAGAGAGGTTAACATAAAGGATTCCCGGGGTATAACAGCGCAAGGGGAAATGGGAGAAGCGAGGGAGGAGGGGAACACTATGGTAAAGGGTTAACTGCGCAGGATTACCTGGCAAACACCCAAGAAGCAGTGGGGGCATCCCAAAAGGCTCGCTGTCAGCCTAAACCACCTACCCTGTCAGAGCAGGGACTGCGGTAGGAGCCTAGCTCCTCAGCACCTCCTTAACTGGTGCTACTAACCTACCTTAACCTGAACCTTGTCAGCCGAGGCTGGGAGGCAGTATATGGTATGGAACGGGTGGGAATAGTCCTGCAGGGCCGTAGGCATGTAAGCCCCGCTCACCTGCGCCACATAGAGAGCTATCTTCTATCTTCTCAGCGCAGACTGCAGAAAAGAACTGGGGAATTTGTGGGAGGTCCCTGACTTCTATAGGGCCGGGAGGAGCCACAAGCTGTTTTCTGCAGTCCAGCGCCATCTTGTGGATGTATAACCCATGTGTAAGGAATATTCTGGAACAAATATCCAACCATTTTATATGCAGTTTTGTAAACAGACCCAGTTATGTTAATTTTCTAATCAATTAGCCACTGTATTTATAAAGTACAGTACATACCGGAATCCTGTTCCTTGACCTAAAGGCAGCAACTTTCCTGAGGTCATCATCGGTAGCATTAAATGGCACCATCAAGTACCGAGGATAGGTATCGCAGAATTCAAATTGATCATTAATGAAGGTTAATCTCCAACTACTGTTTGGCAGCCCCTGGATAAATGAAACCAGAAACATGAGATATTTTTCTCATCTTGTCTTGCTGCACTTTAATCAAACAACCACTAGGTGGTGATCACATCTCACAGTAACAACAATACCGGCTCCGTGGATTCACCAGCAGGAATACAGTGAAGAAAAAAAACAAAAAACGCACCAGCTAAATAACATACAACACCGATGTTCGGCACACTTGTAAATAACACAAACCTGTGATACAAATTTGCAGGTCTACCCCAGCCCTAAATAGACATTTACAGACACAAATTGGAGGCAATCTGTTTAATGGCATAACGATTGGAAATGCTGGGAGGGTGGAGTGCCCATTCTGCTGGCAGCTGCTGTACTAACAGGCTGACTCAACCTGGGCAGGAGGCCCGGAAGGTCTGCTCATTCCACATAGTTTTTAGAAATTAGTCCCCACCACATAGTGCTTTGTATGTCCTATGAACACTGACGAAACAGAAGAAAAGACTACGATGGTGCTCTAATAAACATTAATAAGTCAATAAGTCAACAGCCCCTTAAGGATATTACAGTATTATTTGCAAAACTATACGATGAAGGATATACAATCTATCCCTATTCTGTCTCAAAGACAATATACCGTATTTTTCGCCCTATAAGACGCACTTATTTTCCCCCAAAAGTGTGTGTGTGTGTGTGTGTGTGTGTGTGTGTGTGGGGGGGGGGGGGGGGGGGGGAACTCACCCGTTCCCAGCGCAGGGCAGGGCAGCGGGTGGGCGTGCAGGCCATCAAGCGTCCAGGCAGAAGAGCCTGAAGCGGCCCTGGATGTGCAGCCGGGGATGAGACGAAGAGGGGCGCTACCCACGTGCGCCATCGGCACTGAAGTGGAGGAGCGGCCGGGAGGCATGAGCGCCCCTTCACCCAGCACGGGGGGGGGGGGGGGGCGAGGTGTCCAGCCGCCCCCCTGGAGCCAGCAGCCGTCCAGCGTCCGGTCGACTGGGGCAGGAGAGCCCGAAGCTGCAGCCCTGGACGTGGAGCCAGAGGTGAGCCGCGGAGCGTCACTGCCCACGTGCACAGCCGACTTCCGCATCGGCGGCACTGCAGTGGAGGAGCGGCAGGGCAGAGAACCACGGAGTGGGGAGGGGGAGGCCCCCCCGACAGGTCAGCTGCGGAGGCGACGGCGGGAGAGGATCTCCAGCTCCCTCAGCAGAAAAGTGCGGTGTGGCAAGAGTCGGACTGGGGACCCGGGAATGAGGAGAAGACCCGGCGGCAGGTGAGAGTTGGGCACCACAGAGGGAGGGGAGGCGAGGGAGCCTCTTGGAATTAAGGCCCCAATAAGAGGCAGCAGTTGGAGAAGCGGCGTTGGCGTTGTCTCTGGCCCCGCCGCTGTCATCGCTGCCAGTAAAAGACAGCGATCACAGCGGCGGGGGCGGGACAGAGCCCCCGCCGCTGCTTCTTACTGGCCGTCTCTGTTAATATGGTGGGCTTGGCCTGCGCTGACGCTGATGCTAATGGGGGGAGGGGGATGCCACACAGCCTATAATAATGGGGGGAGGGGGATGCCACACAGCCTATGCTAATGGGGGGAGGGGGATGCCACACAGCCTATGCTAATGGGGGGAGGGGGATGCCACACAGCCTATGCTAATGGGGGGAGGGGGGTGCCACACAGCCTATGCTAATGGGGGGAGGGGGATGCCACACAGCCTGTGCTAATGGGGGGAGGGGGATGCCAAACAGCCTTTACTAATGGGGGGAGGGGGATGCCACACTGCCAATATTAATGGGGGGAGGGGGATGCCACACAGCCTATACTAATGGGGGGCGGGGGGATGCCACACAGCCTATACTAATGGGGGGCGAGGGGATGCCACACAGCTTATACTAATGGGGGGCGGGGGGATGCCACACAGCCTATACTAATGGGGGGAGGGGGATGCCACACAGCCTATACTAATGGGGGGAGGGGGATGCCACACAGCCTATACTAATGGGGGGCGGGGGGATGCCACACAGCCTATACTAATGGGGGGAGGGGGATGCCACACAGCCTATACTAATGGGGGGAGGGGGATGCCACACAGCCTATACTAATGGGGGGAGGGGGATGCCACACAGCCTATACTAATGGGGGGAGGGGGATGCCACACAGTCTATACTAATGGGGGGAGTGGGGATGCCACACAGCCTATACTAATGGGGGAGTGGGGATGCCACACTGCCTATATGGGAACGGGAGGGGAGATGCCACACTGGGAATATGGGGAACGGCAGGGGGGTGAATGCCACACTGCCTATATGGGGAATGGGAGGGGAAGAATGCCACACTGCCTATATGGGGAATGCCACACTGCCTATATGGGGAATGGGATGGGGGCATGCTACGCTGTCTATGGAATGGGGGCATCCCACACGGCCTATGGGAATGGGATAGCGGGAATGCCACACTGTCTGTAATGGTGTGTTTTTGGTTTAAAATATTTTTTTTTCTTATTTTCCTCCCCCCAAATCCTAGGTGTGTCTTATACGGCGAAAAATGCGGTATTGCAAATTTTTTAAATTACATTTTTAATTTTAAAAAATTGACATAGGGTCCCCCTTCTCGGGGTATCCCATTTTTGGAATTTTAAGGGTTAAAAATCCTCAAATATCCCTCCCAAATATGGCGCGAGGTCCCCCTTTAACCAGCATAACCAGCCTGGGACCAGCTATGGGGGCATGTAGAACAGGGCGCAGGGGCCAGCTTTGGTGACCCCTGGCTCTGCAGGCTACAAGCCGACGTAGCCTATGGCCATGGGTTCTTCTGCGCCCCCTGGCCTTTGGGGAGGCAGGTAATGGGGGGACTCGGGGTTAATGGCAAGTCACCCACTAGCCTCAGGTGACTTGCCAGACCCAGAGCCTTGTGAACTGGTAGATCCCTTAACAGTTCACAAAGGGTTAATAGTAAAAAAAAAAAAAAATACAATTCTGTGATTACTCACCTGTAGAATTGATTTTACTGTGTACAGCACGGCTTGTTTTATTTCAATCATTACGTCTGGGTATTCCGCCACAAGGTGGCGCAATTGACTGCAGAAGACTTGTGGCTCCTCCCGGCCCAATAAAAAGCCAGGAATTACCCATAGACTCCCAGTGTTGAAAAGCAGTAATGCCAGAAGCCGGGAGACAATCATGATAAAATAATAAACAGCCCACAACAAATAACTTCTTTAACAAATCACCATAAAGAGGCAACCAAGGACAACGATGACAAGGGAGGGATGAAACATGCCGTGCTGTACACAGTAAAAACAATTCTATAGGTGAGTAATCACAAAATTGTATTTTTCCTTGTGTACAGCACGGCTTGTTGCATTTCAATCATTACGTCTGGGACATCCAATAGCAGTGTCCATAAAAGTAGGGTGGGATCCCCAAAGAGTAACGACAGGCAGTTCAAGCCACTACCGCCTGAAGCACCTTGCGGCCAAAAACAGCATCAGCTGAGGCCCTAACATCAACCTTGTAAAAGGCCTTACAAACCTGTTCAACAGAAGCCTGGTGCTGAAAAGCCCAAGAGGCACCAATCGCCCTAGTAGAGTGAGCAGTAATACGGAAGGGAGGTTCCTTCCCTTTAGCAGAATAAGCTTGCACCACCGCCTGTCGAATCCACTTACTGATAGTAGACTTCGCTGGAGGCAAGTCCTTCCTAGGCCCAGCATGAAGAACAAACAGAGCATCAGACTTCCTAAAGGACTCAGTGGCGACCAAATAAAATTTGAGCGCCCTCACCACATCCAGGGAATGAAGGGTCCGTTCCTTAGAATTGGAAGGGGCAGGACACAAGGAAGGTAATGTCCTGATTGAGATGAAAGGCAGATACAACCTTGGGCAAAAAATCGGGTTGAAGACGAAACACCACCGTATCCTGATGCCACTCAAAAATACCATTTTGTGATTACTCACCTGTAAAAATGGGTATTATAAGTATGTCTCACACCCTGCTTCGGAAATATTAATTACACGTGGGTTATAGTCCACAAGAGGGTGCTTTACTGCAGAGATGGCAAAAAAAGAAGCCCCTCCCAGCCCATAAATACCTGGGACAAGGAAAAAAATTCACCATATAGAGGATCCAAGATACAACTCAGGGTGGGACGAAGCAGGGTGTGAGACATACTTATAATATCCATTTTACAGGTGGGTAAAAAATGGTATTATTCCAAGTATGTCTCACACCCTGCTTTGGAAATATTAATTACACGTGGGACATCCAATAGCAGTGTCTAAAAAGGGTGGGGATCCCAACAGGCAAAAGTGCACAAATTAAACCACTGCAGCTTGCAGAACTTTGCGGCCAAAAACAGCATCCGCTGAGGCCCACACATCAACCTTATAAAACTTGGAAAAGGTATGAACAGAAGACCAAGTAGCAGCTGTACAAACTTGTTCAACAGAAGCCTGGTGCTAAAAAGTCCAGGAAGCCCCAACAGCACGAGTAGAATGAGCAGTGGTCTGAAAAGGGGGATCCCTCCCCTTGGCAGTATAGGCCCCAACAATGGCCAGACATATCCATTTACTAATGGTAGACTTGACGGGCGCCAAACCCTTCTTGGGCCCAGAGGGCACCACAAACAAGGCGTCCGTCCTACAGAAAGAAGTAGCCACCAAAAAGTACTTTACACAACGAACAACATCCAAAGAGTGCAGGGCCCTCTCCTTGTCATTGCTAGGCTTAGGACACAAGAAAGGGAGAACCACATTCTGATTGAGATGGAAGGCAGAGACCACTTTAGGTAGGAAATCTGGCTTAAAACGGAAGACCACCTTGTCCTGATGTCTTTCAAAGTAAGGGGCCTGAATAGACAGAGCCTCCAACTCAGAAAAACATCGAACAGAGGTAATAGCCAACAAAAAGGCAACCTTTTGCGTGAGAATGGAAAGTGCAACATTCTGCATCAGCTCAAAAGGAAGCCCCTGGAGAGCCGACAGAACCAAATTCAAGTCCCAAACAGGCAACAAAGGCTTTCGAGGGGGCCGCATATGAGTGACCCCCTGGAAAAAAGTCTTAACCAAAAAAAGGGTGGAGAGCAAAAGACCTTTGAAAGAAAACCGCCAGGGCGGAGACCTGTCCTTTCGAGGTACTAAGCTGAAAACCCAGGTCCAAACCATGTTGAAGAAACTCCAAAATCCTGGGAATCGAAAACACCCTACAAGGCAAGGCCCTAGCCTCGCACCAATCAATATAGGACTGCCAAGTCCTGTAGTAGATGTTAGAGGAAGACTTCTTCCTAGCCCTAACAAGTGTCTGGATCACGGCATCATACAAACTTTCATTTTTTAGAATGGAGGTTTCAGCAGCCACGCCGTCAAAGCCAGCGTTTGTAAATTGGGGTAACAAAGCTGACCTTGAGTGACCAGATCCAGAAGCAGGGGCAACCTGTACTGATTGACCGCCAGCCGCACGATGTCTGCGAACCACACCTGTCTGGGCCTCCTTGGAGCCACCAGAATTGCTGGCACATCCTTTGAACCAGCTTGCGCACCACCCTGCCTACCATGGAGAAGGTAGGAAACAGGTACAGGAGACCCAGATCCCTGCAGGCAAGGGACATGGCATCCACTGCCAGGGCCAGAGGATCCTGAGACAGAGACAAATAAGCAGGGAGCTTGTGGTTGTGACGGGAGGCAAAGAGATCCACCTCTGGGAACCCCCACTTGTGACAAAATGGATAGAAATACCTTGTTGTTGAGGGACCATTCCCCTCGACGAGAGGACCCCCTGCTGAGGGAGTCCGCTTCCATGTTCTCCACACCTGGAATGTACACCGCTGAGATGCATGGAACATTGCTATCGACCCATGCAAGAATCAGAGAAACTTCCTTGAGGGCACTCCTGCTGCGAGACCCTCCTTGGTGATTGATGTAAGCGACCACCGTCCGATTGTCTGATCGAACCTGACCCGGTAAGCCTTGGAGGTGATGCGTCAAGTGCAACAGCACCAACCGGATAGCCCTCAGCTACAAGACGTTGATGTGGGGGTATGAGCCTCTTGATGACCCCACAGCCCCTGGAACTGATGTTCCTTCCAGAAACCCCCCCCCCCCAGCCCGACAGGCTGGCATCCGTGGTGACCTTCTCCCAACAAGGGGCCAGAAAAGATCTGCCCCTCAGAAGATTCCTCGGTTCCAGCCACCACTGAAGAGACCGCCGAACCAGGGGAGACATCACAAATGACTGATCCAAAGACAGAGGGCAACTGTCCCAAGCCGCTAACAGATAAAGTTGAAGAGGCCTCATAAGAAACTGAGCAAAGGGAACCGCCTCGAAGGAGGCCACCATCAACCCCACCAGCCTCATCCCTTGCCAGACGGACAGGCAAGGGTTGGACAGAAGAAGACGTATCAGTACCTTCGACTGAGGCAGGAACACTCTGGTCTGAATGGTATCCATATTCATGCCCAGAAAGGAAACCTCCCTTGACGGGGAGAGAGAAGACTTGGGGTAGTTGATCACCCAACCGAACCTCTCCAGCGATGTCACCACCGTCCCGGTGTCCAGCTCTGCAAGGCTGAGAGCGAATGCCGTGATGAGAAGGTCGTCCAGATACGGCACAATGCGAATGCCCTGGGCCCTGAGAAAAGGGCCCAGGGTGAATACCCTTGGTGCCGAGGGCAGCCCCAACGGTTGAGCCACAAACCTGAGAAACCGCTGATGACCTGGAAGATCGGCACATGAAGGTAAGCGTCCTTGATGTCTATGGACGTCATAAAGTCCCCTGGACGAAGAGAATTGATGGCCGAGCGCAGAGATTCCATGCAAAATTTCTTGGTCCTGATGAACCTGTTGAGAATCTTTAAATCCATAATGGGTCTTATGGAACCATCCTTTTTGGGCACTGTAAAAAGGTTGTAATAATAGCCCCGGCGTCTCTCTGAGAAGGGCACCGGGCAAATGACTTCCAACTCCAGAAGATTTTGTACTGCCAACAACAGCCCCTGCGCAGCCTGGGGGTCCGAAGGAACCCGAGACCTGAGGAATCTGGGAAGAGGCCGGAACTCGAACTCCAGCTTGTACACGGAAGAGACCACTTCCAGGATCCATTTGTCTGTGACCTCCCGGGTCCAGACCTGGGTGAAGTGCCGTAGCCATCCCCCCACCCGCGAGGGTGAGGGCGCCCCCTCATTGCTGAGAGGGCTTGGCAGCAGCCTTGGGTTTGGCACCCCAGGCAGTTCCGGGGCGGGCGCGTCCTCTGCCCCTACCCCAGGAGTCACCTCTGAACGCAGAGTAAGAAACTCCCCTGCTTGCTCGAGAGCCACGAAAGGAAGGATTAAAGGAGCCTGCACCCCGAAAGGAGCGGCGTTGCGTTTTTCGTTGTGGCGGCTTTCCTCCTTTCGCCACCGAGTCCAATTAATCTCCAAACAGGCGCATACCCAAGAAGGGTAGCCCTGTGAGCGCCTTCTTAGCCGCCATATCAGCCGCCCATTGGCGCAACCAAACCGATCGGCGTATAGCCTCAAGCAAAGCCGAGGTTCTACTACACATGCATATTGTATCGTCCAGAGCTGATAAGACAAAGGTCATGAAAAAATCACACCTCGTAAGCGCTGCAAACTCATCACTAGCAGGGTTAAGATGGGGACCATTCAACAGGCCCCTAATTACAGATCTGGTAGCCGTGGCCGTGAGAGCTGAAGCACAAACGGGGCGCAGGGCCGAACCCACACTGGCAAAGGCATGTGACGTCATTTGATCAAGACGACGGTCCTCACCATCCTTCAGCGTGTCGGAGTCTGGTGAATGCACAACCGTGTTGGACAACCCCAGAATCGGAGCGTCGACTTCTGGGGGAGACGACCAGCGCTTCACCGTGTCCACCGGAAAGGGATACTTCCTATCCCACCCCTGATGGACCCCGGGAAGCCGGCTGGGCTTTCCCATTCCTTAAGAATCAATTTGTCAAAAAGCTTCTGATCAGGAAACTCAAGGCGAGCTTTAGTGGCCCCCCCAAAAATTCCCCCTTCTGCGGAGGGCCTCCGCAGGAGGGGAAATAGCAAGAACCTCAAGAATATGGGCCAGAAGTCTGGGGGTATCCACAGTATCCCCACGCTCCTGCCCAGCATCAAAGAACTGCTGATCATCAGAGCCTTCAGAGTCTGAAAACAATTCCCCTTCTTCAAGCGGGGAATAATCAGACCAAGTAAATGAGTCATAATCATCATAATCAAAAGCTGGCGCAGCCGAGCCAAATGCCGTCTCTTAGCTGGGGCCTTCCTGGCCGCAGAGCTAGCAATCATCTTCTCAATGTTGGCCAATCTAGCACATACATCAGATTGCGACTCCCCACTGATGACAACGTCACTTGGGGTCAAAGCCAGGCGTGGGGGTGTAGGTGATGAGGCCAGCGGCGCTGATCCAGACGCCAGGGGCCCGGATTGCCGGGCAATGGCCTGCTGTGCACATGGTACGCAAATAAGCACATTATCCCCCCCCAAGGGACACCCCACAAACCACACACTGCCGGGGTTGCCCCAAAGGGATCCCGAGCCCGGTATCCTGGGAAGCCTCCATAAGGTGATTTTTTATGGTAGTCGCAATGACCAGTGGGAATTACGCTAATAAGCTACCCGGGATGCCCCTTAATGTCCATTAGTGAGAGGATTTGTGAATGAGAAGGAATAGACCCCTATTTGAGCGAGGGACCTGAGGACCAGGAAAACCCCTTTTTATCTAAGGTAAGGTATTCCCCCTGAAAGACACGATATAAGGTACCATAAGAATCACACCAAGCGCTATATACATATATACGCATTCATTCCTGATAAATAAATAACATATAGCGCAAAAACACACCTTCCATGACAGGCCCCGCAGGGCACTCACAGAGAACCGGAGGAAATGGCATCCATCAAGCAGCAGAGAGAAGGAGGAGGGCGGGCCAGCGCGGATCGCGCACCGCGCGTGGCCCCGCCCCCTCCCAACCATGACCAGAGACAGCGGTACCCAGCCATTGGCTGAGGACCGCAAAGGGCGCCAGAGGAGGGGGGCGGGCCACAACCAGCGCGCCGAGCGCCCGGCCTCGCCCCCTCTCCTGACTGAAAAGTGAAGAGAAGGAATGGCCGCGCTCCCAGTCATGCTGCGGAGCCGGCCCGTTCTTTAGGGAGCCAGCCCGCCGCCGCTGAAAGCAACAGCCGTGCGGACCTGGCAAAATGAAACTAAGTGCGCACAATCATTCTCAAAAACACACTCACACACACACACTGGCCCGCGTAAGAACCACAATAAATCACAAAATGGAGGTACAGGTCCCCCCCCCCCTATAATCCAAGACTGGGAGTAACGGAGGGGGGGTCCCAAACTACCTAATGTAGCGCAGGGAAAATAAAACGGACAGGGCATCCCATACCAGGATCACGAACCTGGCGGCCGCCTACCCTTTGGAGAGGGTCTCACGGAGGAGCAGAGCTCCTATACAGTACACCTCTAAGGTGGACAGAAGAAAACGAATAAGAGCCTGAAGAACATCCACCTTCGGCTGGGGTAGGAACACCCAGGTCTGAATGGTATCCAGAATCATGCCCAGGAACGAAGCCACCTTTGACGGGGATAGAGAGGACTTGGGGTAATTGATTACCCACCCGAACCTCTCCAGCGTCGTCACCACCGTTCTGGTGTCCAGCTCCACCTGGTGGAGAGAGGATGATGTAATGAGAAGGTCGTCCAGGTAAGGCAAGATACGAACGCCCTGGACTCTGAGAAGGGCCATCACGCCCGCCAAAACCTTGGTGAACACCCTGGGCGCCGAAGTCAGCCCAAAGGGAAGAGCCTCAAACTGGAAGTGCTGGTTGTCTACCCGAACCTGAGGAACCCTTGGTGTCCCGGGGAGGATTTTTGCATAAGGTAATTTATGAGAAGGCATTATGCCCCCTTAAAATGAGGGAAAGGGCCACAGGACCAGGGGAAGCGCTAAATTGGGAAGTCCCCCGGAGGACAAAATAATCATCACCCGCATAACATATATAAATAATGATATACCTAAAATACAATTATCATACAATGCAGCCCCCAAGCCACAGAGGAAGCACATGACAAAAAGGTAATGTACCCACATAAAATACATGCACATAAATTAGACAATCAGCCCGCATGGGGCACTCACCCACACTATGGGTGACAAGATGGCGACCAGAGGGGGACAGAAAAAGAGAGAGAAGGAGGGCGGACCACCTGTACAGCGCGCCGAGCGCTAGGCCCCGCCCTCTCCAAGCTCGGAGTCTTTCCATACTAAGAGCCAAAGGGGCGGGCCGCCAGAGTAGCCGTCGCCCGGCCCTCCGTCGGTGGTCAAAGACAAGAGGGAGCGAAGGAGGCGGGCAGCGCGCCGAGCGCTAGGCCACGTCCCCTCCCTCCCCGCAGAGTATACAACCAGCCGAGCTCCCCGCCATGCGGGAGCCAGCTGCGTTGTGACAGGAAACTATGCAGAGCAGATGGAAGCGGCTCTGGACAGCGCCAGTGCTATAGTAAAAACATACACACACATCATGTAAAACATTCACAATAATAAATACATATATATCTAATATACATACTGCCGCCCCCCCCCACTAACCAGGAACAGGGAGTAAGGGGGGAAGCCGATAGCTACATTTAGGTTATGTAGTGAGGGCTTTAAAAACGGACAGGGCATCCCACTTCAGGATCACCAACCTGACAACTGCCTACCCTTTGGGGATTTGCGGTGGAGCATGGCTCCATAGTCAAACACCTCTAATAGGTGTTACCTACCCTCACCCGGACCTGCAGCCGTAGCTGGGAGGCTTAATGTCATTTAAAAGAGGGTCCGGGTGGAAATAGGACAAAATGGGAGCCGGGTGTTCCCCGGCTTACCTGTAAGGAGAGAAGAGCCATCATCTTGACTGTCGTCGCCTTCACTGCAGAGACTATACTGGGGAATGTGTGGGAGGTCCCAGGTATTTATGTACTGGCAGGGGCTTCTTTTTTTTGCCATCTCTGCAGTAAAGCGCCCTCTTGTGGACTATAACCCACGTGTAATTAATATTTCCGAAGCAGGGTGTGAGACATACTTGGAATATAAGGAGGTTTCATGGAGAGTGCTGCCAGCTCAGAGACGCGACGCACCGAAGTAATAGCGACCAAAAAGGCAACCTTAAGAGTCAAAATGGGAAGAGCAGCATCGCACAGAGGCTCGAAGGAAGGACCATGTAGAGCAGAAAGCACCAAGTTTAAATCCCAAACTGGTAGCAGAGGCTTACGTGGCGGACGCACACAAGTAACTCCCTGGAAAAAAGTCTTGACAAGCCTATGATTGGCAAAAGATCTTTGGAAAAAAATTGCCAGAGCCGAAACCTGTCCTTTGAGGGTACTAAGTAGTAGACTTGAATCTAGACCATGCTGTAAAAACTCCAGAATCCTGGGAATGGAGAACTCACGACAAGATAGAGACTTGGACTCACACCAAGCAATATAAGCATGCCAGACCCTGTAGTAAATCATAGCCGAAGATTTCTTCCGAGCCTGAATCAAAGTATCAACAACCGAAGCCGGCTAACCCTTGCCCATCAAGATGGAGGTTTCAGCAGCCAAGCCGTTAAAGCCAGCATTTGTAAATTGGAATAGAGCAGCTGTGAGTGAGAACCATACCCTCCTCGGCCAGCGGGGGGCCACTAGAATGGTCGGTACCCCCTCCTGGGCTATCTTGCGGCACACGACCCAGCAGAGGAAATGGAGAAAATACATGGAGCCGAAACTCCGTCCAAGTAATTGCTATCGCGTCCGTGGCGAAGGCCAGAGGATCCTTTGACAGGGAGACGAATCTTGGAAGCTTGTGATTGTGACAGGACGCAAACAGGTCCACTTCCGGCTGACCCCATCAGCGACACAGGGCGAGAAATACCTTGTCGCAGAGAGACCATCCCCCTAGACGAGACGTCCCCCTACTCAGGGAGTCCGCCTCCTGGTTCTCCACCCCCGGAATGTAAACCGCCGAGATGCAGGGAACAGTCTCCTCCGCCCAAGATAAGATCAGGGAAACTTCCTTGAGGGCTCACTTGCTCCGAGTCCCTCCCTGATGATTGATGTAGGCAACCGCCGTCTGATTGTCCGAACGGACCTGTACAGCACGACCCCGAAGGTGGGGAGTCAACTGGAAGAGAACCAACCTGATCGCCGTCAATTGCAGAATGTTGATGGGCGCATGGGCCTCCTGGAGACCCCACTGACCCTGGAACTTCAGTGACTGCCAAACTACCTCCCCCCCCCCCCCCAACCGGTCAGACTGGCATTTGTGGAGACAGAAAGGACCTGCCCACTAGAAGATTCCTCGAGTCCAGCCACCACGATAGGGACTGCCTGGCCAGAGGGGACAGAACAAATTCCTGATCCAAGGACTCCTGATTCCGATCCCAAACAGACAAGAGATGTAACTGAAGAGGTCTCATGTGGAACTGAGCAAAGAGAACTGCCTCGAAGCAAGACACCATGAGGCCTACCAATTGCATCCCCAGACGGATAGAGGGATGAGGGCACAGCAGAAGCGCCTGCATCTGAATGCCCTCCACCTTCTGCTGGGGAAGAAAAACCTTGACCTGAGAAGTAACCAGCGTCATGCCCAGGAAGGACCTCGCCAAAGACGGAGATAGTGAAGATTTGGGATAATTGATCACCCAGCCGAAGGACTCGAGAGTGGAAGTCACCACCTGAGTATCCTTCTCGGCCTGATGAAGAGATTGAGCAGCAATCAACAGGTCGTCCAGGTAAAGAAGAATGCGAATGCCCTGGCTTCTCAGTAGAGCCATGACACCCGCTAGCACTTTGGTGAAGACCCGAGGGGCCGAGGAGGTACTGAACGGCAAGGCCACAAACTGGTAGTGTTGATCCCCCAGAGAGAATCTCAAGAACCTCTGGTGACCTGGAAAGATCGGAACGTGAAGATAGGCATCTTTGATGTCCACCGTGGTCATGAAGTCGCCCGGCCGAAGGGAACTCACAGCCGAGCGTAAGGTCTTCATGCGGAAATGTTTGAATCTGACAAATCTGTTGAGACCCTTTAAATCCAGAATGGGCCTCAGGGAGCCGTCCTTTTTGGGGACCGTGAACAGATTGGAGTAGTAGCCCCGACCCTGTTCCTGAAGAGGCAAATCACTCCAGAATCTAGAAGACGTGGTACGGCCAACCGCAGGCCCTGAGCAGTCACAGGATTTTGAGAGATCCGGGATCAGAGGAATCTTGGGTGCGGCCAGGCTGCAAACTATCTTGTAACCGGGAGGAAACCACCTCCTGAATCCGGTCGGGTCCGATCCGAGACGTGAAGTCTCCAGACGTGAGCAAAAAGCAGAAGCCGTCCCCCCACCTGGACGGGTGAGGGCGCCTCCTCATGCCTGGGGTCTTGGGGGGGGAGTTTGGGCTTGGTTCCCCAGGAGAGACCAGGGCGACCACGGGATCTGCTCCGACCCCACCTGACTACCTGAGGAGGCCCCACGACCTCCCCTTGAAGGCCGAAAGGAAGAGGATCCCCGAAAGGGCCGAGCCTGCCTTCTACACTGGGGGGAGCCTACCATCCTTGTTCAGAACATCAAGACGTTCACCGAAAAGAAGGAGTCCAGTGAAGGGAAGCCCAGTGAGAGACTTCTTAGCGGCAGTATCAGCCGCCCACTGACGCAGCCAGACGGACCTACGCATGGCCACCAACAGGGCCGAGGCCCTACCGCCAAGCCGGACGGCGTCATCCATGGCAGACAGCACGAAGGCAATAAAGTCAGAACAGAGCAAAAGGTTCTTATAATCCTCAGTTTTCTTGCGAGACCGGGCGGCCTCAGCAAGGCGCCTGACCTTTTTAATAGCAATGGCCACGATAGCCGTGGCGCACACCGGACACAAGCCGGCCCCCACAAAAGGTGAAAGCATGACAAGCCAGCTGATCCATACGCCGGTCAGCGTTATCACGCAAGGTTGTGGTGTCAAGAGACGGTATGATCGAAGTGTTGGATAGCCCCAGGACTGGAGCGTCCACCTCAGGTGGGAACGACCAGCGGCGAACCAAATCAGCCGAGAAGGGATACCATCTATCAAACCCCTTAGGCACCGAGGGTAACCTGTTGGGGCGTTACCACTCCTTAAGGACCATATTGGAAAAATGGCCCTGCTCCGGGAAATCCAAGCGTTGCTTGTCAGGGCGGAAGAGCTCACCCTGCTTCTTCTTCGCCACCTTAGGGGGAGCAATGTGAAGAGTATCAAACACAGCCGACAAGAGCCTATCGGTATCATCCGGGAGCCAAATATTCTCGCACGAGGAAGACCCTAGGTCACTATCATAATCGCCATGACGATCCCCAGAGGAATCCGAGTCACGGAACAACTCCCCTTCCTCCAGGGAGTCACGGCCGCCATAAATATCAAAGCCCTCGTCCTCATCGGCAAAGGGACAAATCCGCGTCTAGGTGCCCCTTTTTGCTAGAGGCCTTGGAGTGAGACCCCCTGCTGGCGTCCCCTGTCGCTGGGAGCTAAATGCAGGCGCGGGGGAGTAGGTGATGCTGCCGGGAGGGCAGGGCTGGGAAGAGAGGCGCTCAGCCCAACCTGTTCCGCAATGACACTTTGGGCGCACGGGACACAAACTGCGCCGCCCCCACTCAAAGGGGATGCCCCGCACATGACACACAGGCGAGCCTGCCCCAAGGGGCCCCCAAGCTCGCTATCCCCAGAAGCCTCCATATGGTGATTATCAGAAAAGTCACAGTCAGCCAACACGGTATAAGGGCCAATGAAAAGCCCACCCGGGATGCCCTACAGAGAAGGGACAGGGGGAGAGGGGGGTATGGGACAGGGAGAAACCACAACACTGCTATCCCGTCTGAAAGACAAAAGCACGGCATATTAATGAGCATCCCACAGCACATGCCCCATGTGGAATATAGAAAAACCAGAGGGATAGACTCACGGACCAGCTCACTAGGACGTCCTCAGCTCCAGTGACAGGAGGCCCCCAGGCAATGTCCCGCAGCCGCCGCAGAAGAGGACAGCGTCCCCCAAACGAACCTTCATCCCGCAGCTCAGGAAAGGTAAGGCAAAATGGCGCTGCTGCGATCCTCGAGGGGCGGGCCGTGAGGCGATGACGCAATACGCGTCATCCCGCGGCAAACCCCCCCCCCCCCCCCCCCCCGAAAAGGCGCAAAGGCTCAGGCGCCGGACACCGGAAAATGGCGCCCAGCGCCCCGGAGGGAGACGGACCATCTTCCACAACGCCCCCGCCGTGGAGACAGGCCACAGTACATGCGGTGGCGCGCGCTGCCCGACACCCGTCCCAACCCCCCCCACCCCGCGATCATCGCATCTGACAGCTGAAGCGATGGGAGCCGGGATGACACCCGCGGGGGTGACGTCATCCGCCCCGCCCGCAAAGGGGTGGAGCTAGTCATGAACATGGCGGCGCTCATTGGGAAAGCAGGGGGAGAGGGGCCTGTCTGGCTCTCTCCTGAAGACCGGAGGCCCCCCCAGAGAAGAGGAGAGCCGGCCAGATCATACGAGGGGTCAGGCAAGTGTTTTTTTTACTTTTCTTTTACTGAAGTCAGAATCAATACTAGAAATAAAGAATCGATTCTAGGATTGTCGAATGAAATATCACGATACTTGACAGAACCGATTTTTTCTGACTCTAGTTCCCATACTGTAAGTGTGTCTTATTCTACACTGATCTGCAGCTGTCAGCTCATTCAATACAAACACGTTCCAGTGCTGTGTAGCACATGACAGGTGTAATGCTCAGGCTAACCAGTGCCCATATTTCAAGGGGATATTGGGATGCATTGGTTTATAGAGATCTGCAGTGAGAGGTCAGAAGTATCAGGCTTGTTTTTTCTGTTCTGCTACATTTCTAGCCAGGATGAAATTTCCAAATGGACAGTCATGCAATTCTAAGCAAACTGTGGAGTGAAACTGTGTACAGTAAGTGTACACATGCCTGGACCGGTTCGTCTACCTTAATTACGGCGCCCGGGGGGGCAGTTGTGGCTTGCTGGGATGCAACCATCCCAACCATCATGGGATTTGACCCTGCAACCATCTGGTCAAACCCCCTAACAGGTTGACAGGTCATGCCAATTCCATGAAAAACCTGCAGAGTCGGTAAGCCAAAGGAGGACTCAGACTTGTCAATTTTATCAGGTCCCCACTCTTTCATAAATGGCGATACCATTCCTGTAGCTAAAATTACCATAGTCCCTGTGTCCACGGCGGTAAAAAAAAAAAATACCATTTTGTGATTACTCACCTGTAAAATGGGTATGTCACACACCCCGCTTCCACTATTCATGACATATGGGTTATGGTCCAGTAGAGGGCGAACTTCTGCAGAGATGAAAGCAAAAAAGAAGCCCCTCCCGTTCCATAAATACCTGGGACCTCCCACACATTCCCCAGTATATGACAGCAGTAAGGGGACCAGGAAGAGCTAATAAAACATTCTTAATAAAAGGTTCACCATATAAAGGATCCAGAATACTAAAGGGCGGGATGAAGCGGGGTGTGTGACACACTCATAATACCCATTTTACAGGTGAGTAATCACAAAATGGTATTATTCCAAGTATGTCACACACCATGCTTCCACTATTCATGACATATGGGACATCCAATGTGTCCGTCATATGGGACATCCAGTGTCCGTCATATGGGACATCCAGTGTCCGTCATGGGTGGGGATCCAAATACAGCAAAAAAATGCACCAATTTAAACCACTGCAGCTTGCAGAACCTTGCGGCCAAAAACAGCATCCGCTGAGGCCCGCACATCAACCTTATAGTAGTAGCAGCCTTACAAACTTGTTCAACAGAAGCCTGGTGCTGAAAAGCCCAGGAATCCCCAATAGCACGAGTAGAATGAGCAGTGGTCTGAAAAGGAGGAACCCTCCCCTTAGCAGAATAGGCCCCAACAATGGCCTGGCGTATCAATTTACTAATGGTAGACTTGGCGGGCGTCAAACCTTTTCTGGGCCCGCAATGCACCACGAACAAGGCGTCCGTCTTACGAAAAGGAGAAGTAGCAACCAAATAGTACTTCACACAACGAACCACATCCAAAGAGTGCAAAACCCTTTCCATGTCATTGCTAGGCTTAGGACACAAGGAAGGGAGAACTACATCCTGATTGAGATGGAAAGCAGAAACCACCTTAGGAAGGAAATCGGGCTTAATGCGAAAAACCACCTTGTCCTGGTGTCTCTCAAAGTAAGGGGCCTGAATAGACAGAGCCGCCAACTCAGAGACACGCCGAACAGAGGTAATAGCCACCAAAAAGGCAACCTTTTGAGTGAGCACAGAAAAAGCCACATCCTGCATCGGCTCAAAAGGAGGCCCCTGGAGGGCCGAGAAAACCAAATTTAGGTCCCAAACGGGAACGAAAGACTTTCTAGGGGGCCGAACATGAGTGACCCCTTGGAAAAAAGTCTTGACCAGATGATGCAAAAGACCTTTGAAAAAAGACAGCCAGGGCAAAAACCTGACCCTTCAAAGTACCGAGCTGGAACCCCAGATCCAGACCGTGTTGTAGAAACTCCAAAATCCTAGGAATCGAAAACACCCTGCAAGGTAAGGCCCTAGCCTCACACCAGTCAATACAGGACCGCCAAGTTCTATAGTAAATACCAGAGGAAGACCTCTTTCTAGCTCTAATCAAGGTTTGAATAACCGCCTCAGACAAACCTTCCTCCCTCAGGATGAAGGTTTCAGCAGCCACGCCGTCAAAGCAAGCGTTTGTAAATTGGGATAACGTAGTTGACCCTGAGAGATCAGATCCGGAGACAGGGGCAGCCTGTACTGATCTACCGCCAATCTTACGACGTCTGCGAACCAAACCTGTCTTGGCCACCTTGGGGCCATCAGAATTGCTGGTGCCCCCTCTAGAGCCAGCTTGCGCACTACCTTGCCTACCATGGAGAAGGGGGGAAACAGGTACAGAAACCCCAGATCCCTCCAGGCAAGGGACAAGGCATCCACTGCCAGGGCCAGAGGATCCCGAGACAGAGATACAAAGGTTGGGAGCTTGTGACTGTGCCGAGAGGCAAAGAGATCCACCTCCGGAGTCCCCCACTTGTGACACAGGGCCCGAAATACCCTGTGGTTGAGAGACCATTCCCCTCGGCGAGAGAATCCCCTGCTCAGGGAGTCCGCCTCCGTGTTCTCCACTCCCGGAATGTGCACTGCCGAGATGCAAGGAACATTGCTCTCCGCTCATGTCAGAATCAGAGAGACTTCCTGAGAGCACTCCTGCTGCAAGTCCCTCCTTGGTGATTGATGTAAGCTACTGCAGTACGATTGTCTGATCGAACCTGAACAGGTAAACCCTGTAGGTGAAGTGTCAGACGCGACAGAACCAAGCGGATAGCTCTGAGCTCCAAGACACTGATGGGGGTGTGAGCCTCCTGAGGACCCCACAACCCCTGGAACTGATGATCCTTCCAGAAACCTCCCCAGCCAGACAGGCTGGCATCCGTGGTAACCGTCTCCCAACAAGGGGCCAGGAACGATCTGCCCCTCATCAGATTGCTTGATTCCAGCCACCACGGAAGGGAATGCCGAACCCTGGGAGACATCAGAAATGACTGATCCAAGGACTGTGGACATCTGTCCCATTTCAGCAATAGATGGAGTTGTAGCGACCTCATGTGGAATTGAGCACAGGGGACTGCATCGAAGGAGGCCACCATCAAACTTACCAGAGTCATCCCTAGCCGAACAGAAGGGCGAGGATTGGTCAGGAGAACACGTATTAGATCCTGAACCCTCTGCACCTTTGGCTGAGGTAGGAACACTCTGGCCTGACTGGTATCCAGATTCATGCCCAGAAAGGAAATCTCCCTTGATGGGGAGAGAGAAGACTTGGGGTGGATGATCACCCATCCGAGCCTCTCCAGCGTCGTCACCACCGCCCTGGTGTCCAGCTCCGCCTGGCAGAGGGAAGAAGCTGTAATAAGCAGGTCGTCCAGATATGGCACAATGCGAATGCCCTGGGCTCTGAGCAGGGCCATAATGCCCGGCAGAACCTTGGTAAACACCCTCGGTGCTGAGGTCAGCCGATGGCTGAGCGCAGAGTCTCCATGCGGAACCTCTTGGTTCTGATGAACCTGTTGAGAAGCTTCAAATCCAGAATGGGTCTTATGGAGCCATCCCTTTTGGGAACCGTGAAGAGATTGGAATAATAGCCCCGGCCTCTCTCTGAAAGAGGCACCGGGCATATGACCGCCATGTCCAGGAGGTTCTTTACAGCCGAAAGGAGCCCCTGCGCTGCTCGAGGATCCGAAGGCACCTGAGACCTTAGGAATCTGGGAGGAGGCCGGTACTCGAACTCCAGTTTGTACCCAGACGAGACCACTTCCAATATCCACTTGTCCGTAACCTCCTGGGCCCAGACCTGGAAGAAGAGCCTCAGCCGTCCCCCCGCCCGTAAGGGTGAGGGCGCCTCCTCATTGCTGAGCTGGCTTGGCAGCGGGCTTGGGCTTGGAACCCCAGGTAGAGGCTGGACGGGCACGTCCTCTACCTCTGTTCCAGGAACCCCCTCTGAAGCCAGAGTAGGCAAGAACGGAAAAGTGAAAGGAAGGACTGAAGGAGCTTGCCCCCCGAAAGGAGCGACGCTGCTTCTTACGCTGAGGTAGCTTTCCACCTTTTGCCACAGAATCCAATTTGTCTCCAAACAGCCTCGTTCCAAGTAAGGGCAGAGCTGTGATTTCTTGGCTGCAATGTCAGCCACCCACTGGCGCAGCCAGACCGATCGGCGCATGGCCACCAACAGAGCCGAAGTTCTACTACACATGGTAACAGTGTCGTCCATAGCCGACAAAATTCATGAACAATTCCGACCTCTTAAGGGCTGTGAATTCAACGCTGTCCGGGTTGAGCTGGGACCCATTTAACATGTCCCTGATCTCCGACCTGGTAGCCACAGCCACGAGTGCCGATGCACAGACAGGCCGCAAGGCTGAACCCACAATGGCAAAGGCATGGCAAGCCATCTGATCAATGCGCTTGTCCTCACCATCCTTAAGGGTAGTGGCGTCAGGAGTATGTACAACGGAGGTGTTGGACAGTCCTAAGATGGGCGCATCAACCTCGGGAGGTGAAGACCAGCGCTTCACCGCGTCCACCGGAAAGGGATACTTTCTATCCCATCCCTGAGGAACACCATGAAGGCGACTCGGCTTCTCCCATTCTGTAAGAATCATGCTGTCAAAATGATCCTGATTTGGAAACTCCAAGCGGGGCTTAGAGAACCCAAAGAATTCCCCCTTCTTCGGAGGGGCCTCCGCTGGTGGGGAAATACCCAGAACCTCTGATAGATGGGTCAGGACCCTGGGAGTATCCACAGCATCCCCCAGCGCCTGCCCGGCATCAGAATCAAAGAACTTTAGTTCCTCAGTCTCAGATTCCTCAAGCGGGGAATAATCAGCCCAGTCAGGGGAGTCATAATCATCAAAATCAATTACCGGCGTAGCCGGTGACAGATGCCTTTTCTTAGCAGGGGCCTTTCTGCACACTGAGCTAGAAATAATTTTCTCGAGGTTGGCCAGCGACTCCCCACTAATGACAGTGTCACTTGGGGTACGGATGATGCGGGGATAGGTAGGCGATGAGGCGGGAGGCACGGACCTAGACGCCTGGGATCCCGACTGCCGCGTAATGGCGTGTTGCGCACATGGCATGCAAATTAGTACATTCTCCCCCGTAAGGGGTACCCCACAACCCACACATAGCCGGGATTGTCCCGAAGGGAGCCCAAGCCCGGTATCCTGTGGAGCCTCCATATGGTGATTTTAAGGTAGTCGCAATGACCAGAGGGAATTATGCTGGTAAGCAACCCGAGATGCCCCTTTAAGTCCCGAGTGGGAGGATTTATAAGTGCCCCAAATTACAGCTAGGGACCCTAGGACCGGGAGAACCCCCTTTTAAGCAAGGCACAGGGAGTCCTCCTGAAAGACACAAGATATGTGGCCATAAGCACATGCACACACACAGCAACAGCAAAATAAATACATGTCATAAGAAAACAATAGCAGAGAGGCCAGCGCTGCCCCAAGCGGCGACTGATGCATATTGGCCAAGTATAGCAAGAAGAGGGGGGAGCCCAGCAGGGCACTCACCCACCGCAGAAAAAGGCGTCCTATTCAGCCAGCAGCGCCTGAGAGGGAAAGAGGGAGGGAGAAGAAGGGGCGGGCCAGCGCGGATCGCGCGCAGTGCCCGGCCCCCTTCCCTTCGAGTCCTGTAATGCAGTTCCCAGCAATAGGATGGGCCCTCAATGGCGTCACAGAATCAGCCTGAGGGGAAGAAGCTCCCCAGACTGCAGGCAGAGCGCACAGCGCAACGTGAATCAAGCGCACAAGCACACTCACACACACACATATATAAAGTGAAAAATAGAAGAACAATGCCCCCCCCTTCCCCCCGCTGGAGGGTAACAGAGGGGACCCGGAAGGGGGAGAGTCCCTCACCAAAAAAGTGTAAGGGAATTAAATGGGGACAGGGCATCCCAAACCGGGATCACCAACCCAGATGCCGCCTACCCCCTTGTATGGGGTCTCACAGGGGAGCATGGCTCCCTAAACACCTATTAAGGTGAAGGCTACCATCACCCGGACCTGCAGCCAAGGCTGGGAGGCTAGAAATGGGCTTAATGCATAAAGGTCCGGGCAGAAATAGAGCACAACATGGCCGGGTGTAAACCCGGCTTACCTGCAAGGAAGAGCAGCATACATCTTCTGACTTGCTCGCCGTCCTGCAGAGAAGGAACTGGGGAATGTGTGGGAGGTCCCAGGTATTTATGGACCGGGAGGGGCTTTTTTGCTTTCATCTCTGCAGAAGTTCGCCCTCTACTGGACCATAACCCATATGTCATGAATAGTGGAAGCGGGGTGTGTGACATACTTGGAATACAATTCTGTGATTACTCAACTGTAGAATTGGTATTATGAGTATACAGTACGTCCTGCTCCAGATAGAATACTTACACTCGGCTACTACTCCGCCAGATGGCACTGGACTGCAGAGACATCGAAAATAGGCTCCTCCCGGCCCCTCAAATACCCAGGGACCTCCCACAATCCCCAGCATTGAAAAGCAGTTAACGAGAAGCCGGGAGAATCAAAACAACCCAAACAGGTAACTATAACAATGATAACAATCACCATACAGGGGATCCAAGATAATGCAAAAACCGAGGGTGGGGTGGAGCAGGACGTACTGTATACTCATAATACTAATTCTACAGGTGAGTAATCACAGAATTGTATTATTCTTAGTATACAGGATGTCCTGCTCCAGATAGAATACTTACACTCAGGACATCCAATAGCAGTGTCCATAAAGTAGGGTGGGATCCCCAAAAAGGTAACAGCAGACAGTTTAAACCACTGCCGCCTGCAAAACCTTGCGGCCAAAAACAGCATCACCTGAGGCCCTAACATCAACCTTGTAAAACTTTGAAAAGGTATGAACAGAAGACCAAGTAGCGGCCTTGCAAACTTGTTCAACAGAAGCCTGGTGTTGAAAAGCCCAAGAGGCACCAACAGCACGAGTAGAATGAGCAGTAAGGCGGAAGGGAGGATTCTTCCTCTTAGGAGAGTAGGCCTGAATCACAGCCTGACTGATCCATTTGCCAATAGTAGACTTGGCAGGAGCCAAACCCCTCCTAGGACCAGAAGGGACCACAAAAAGAGCATCAGTTTTTCTGAATGGAGCAGTAGCCACCAGATAGTACTTCAGACACCTAACCACATCCAAAGGATGCAAAACCCTCTCCTTAGCATTACTAGGATTAGGGCACAATGAAGGAAGAACAATGTCCTGATTCAGGTGAAAGGCAGACACTACCTTAGGCAGAAAATCTGTCTTGAAACGAAACACCACCTTGTCCTGGTGTCTCTCATAGTAGGGGGGCTGAATGGAAAGCGCCGCCAACTCAGACACACGCCTGACAGAAGTGATAGCCACCAAAAAGACAACCTTGAGAGTAAGAATGGCCAGGGCAGCATCCTGCACAGGTTCAAAGGGAGCACCCTGCAAGGCCGACAAAACCAAGTTCAAATCCCAAACAGGCACCATAGGCTTACGTGGAGGACGCACATGAGTTAGCCCCTGGAAAAAAGTCCTGATCAGAGAATGCTGAGCAAAGGACTTCTGGAAGAAAACAACCAGGGCAGAAACCTGACCCTTCAGAGTACTGAGTTGGAGCCCCATCTCCAACCCATGCTGCAGGAACGCCAGGATCCTGGGAATAGAGAACACACGACAGGGAAGAGACCTAGACTCACACCAGTCAATGTAGGCACGCCAAACCCTGTAATGGAAGAAGAAGACATCTTCCTTTATCAAGGTATCAACAACCGAGGTAGACAGCCCCTTCTCCATCAAGATGGAGGTTTCAGCAGCCAGGCCGTCAAAGCCAGAGTTTGTAAATTGGGATGGCGTAAGGGGCCCTGAGTGAGCAGATCTGGCACCCGGGGCAGAACGTACTGATCTACTGCCAGCTGCACCACGTCTGCGAACCACACTCTTCTTGGCCACCAGAATTGCTGGCACCCCTTCCAGAGCAATCTTGTGCAGAACCCTGCCCAGCAGGGGGAATGGAGGAAAGACATACAGGAACTGAAAGTCCTGCCATGACATTGCTAGGGCATCCGTGGTCAAGGCCAGAGGATCCTGGGACAGGGAGACAAAGGCCGGGAGCTTGTGATTGTGACGGGACGCAAACAGATCCACATCTGGTTGACCCCAACGGTGACACAGAGATTGGAAAACCCTGTTGCAGAGGGACCATTCTCCCTGGCGAGAGGTCCCCCTGCTCACAGAGAATCTGCCAGGAGATTTTCCGCCCCCGGGATGTACACAGCTGAAATGCAGGGAACATTGGCCTCCGCCCAGGTCAGGATCAGAGACACTTCCTGGAGGGCCCTCTTGCTCCGGGTCCCTCCCTGATGATTGATGTAGGCAACTGCCGTCTGGTTGTCCGAGCGCACCTGAACAGGCAGGCCCCGAAGGTGAGTAGTCAACTGAGCCAGAACTAACCTGATCGCCCGCAGCTCCAAGACGTTGATAGATGTGTGGGCCTCCTGAGGGCCCCACCTCCCCTGGAACCGCAGGGACTTCCAGAAACCTGACAGACTGGCATCCGTGGTGACCGTCTCCCAGGAGGGGGTCAGAAAGGATCTGCCCCCCAGCAGGTTCCTAGAGTCCAGCCACCATGAGAGGGACCGCCTGACCAGGGGGGAAGCGCACAGACCTGGTCCAGGGACGCTGGGTCCTTGTCCCATACTGAGAAGAGGTGGAGTTACAGAGGCCTCAAGTGGAACTGAGCATAAGGGACCGCCTCGAAGCACGCCACCATCAGGCCCACCAGCTGCATCCCCTGCCTGATGGAGGGATGAAGACAAGATAGCAGGAACTGGACCTGCGCAATCAGACTGTCCACCTTCTGCTGAGGAAGAAAAATCCTTGCCTGAACTGTATCCAGATTCATTCCCAGGAATGGGATCAACAAGGAGGGGGACAGAGAGGACTTGGGGTGGTTGATCACCCATCCAAATGACTCCAGGGTGGACACCACCAGCGGAGTTTCCAATTTTGCCTGATGTAGAGACTGGGAGGTGATGAGAATGTCGTCCAGATAGGGCAGCACGCGGATGCCCTGAAACCTGAGCAGAGACATCACACCAGCCAGCACCTTGGTGAACACCCTGGGAGCTGAAGTGAGACCAAAGGGCAATGCCGCAAATTGGTAGTGTTGATCCTCCAGAGCGAACCTGAGGAACCTTTGATGACCTGGAAATACAGGAATATGAAGTTAAGCATCTTTGATGTCCACAGAGGTCATGAAATCCCCTGGGCGCAGGGAACAGATGGCAGAGCGCCATCATCAGCGCCAGCGAGTTTCCATGCGAAAGCACCTGCTCCTGACAAATTTGTTGAGGATCTTCAAGTCCAGGATGGGCCTGACTGACCCATCTTTTTTGGGCATTGTGAAGAGGTTGGAATAGAAGCCCTTGCCTTTTTCTCTTAAAGGGACCTTGCAGATGACCCCCAGCTCCAGGAGGCTTTGCACTGCCTGCACTAGATCCTGAGCTGACACAGGGTCCTGAGGAATCCGGGATCTGATGAATCTTGGGGGGGGGGGGGCAGGCAGCAAACTCTATCTTGTAACCGGAGGACACTACCTCCTGAATCCACCGGTCTGAGACATGAAGCCTCCAGACGTGAGCAAAGTACTGAAGCCGTCCCCCCACCCGGATGGGTGAGGGCGCCCCATCATGCCTGAGGGGGCTTGGGAGAGGACTTAAGCTTGGGGCCCCAGGAGGAGCTAGGACGTCCACGTCCTCTGCCCCTACCCCAGAAGTCTCCCCGGGCCCCAGTAAAGGAAACCCCCCTCCCTTGTCTAGCACAACGGTAGGGGGAGGAAAAAGAGCCCTGACCCCGAAAGGGCCGAGACTGCCGCCTGCGTTGGGGTAACCTGCCTCCCTTAGCAAAAAGGTCCAGGAGGTCACCAAACAGGCGTAGTCCTTTGAAGGGAAAACCAGTGAGTGCCTTCTTGGCAGCGTTGTCAGCAGCCCACTGGCGCAGCCAAACCGAGCGGCGTATAGCCACCAAAAGGGCAGATGTTCTGGCACACATTCTAATGGGGTCATCCAAGGCAGAGAGGACAAAATTCACAAAAATATCACAACTAGAGAGTGCATTAAACACCTCACAAGGCAAATCATCAGGGGCACTATCAAGTATACTTCTGAGCAGGGTCCTAATAGCCACAGCCGTAATGGCCGAGCCACAGACCGGGCGCAGCGCCGTCCCCACCCATGCAAAGGCGTGGGATGCCAGCTGGTCAATGCACCGGTCCTCAGCATCCCGCAGTAGTAGAGTCAGGGGAGTGCATGACAAAGGTGTTAGATAACCCTAGGACCGGGGCATCCACTGCGGAAGAGGATGACCAACACTTTACCACATCAGCAGGAAAGTGATACTTCCTATCCCAACTCTTAGGTACACCGGGAAGTCTACTGGGACGTTCCCATTCCTTGAGCACAAGGTTATTGAAATGTGCTTGCTCAGGAAATTCCAAGCGTGACTTAGCAGTATGAAAAAGTTCCCCCCTTTACCTGGGAGCCGCAACAGGGGGAGAAATGGACAGAACCTCAAAAATCTGGGCCAGCAATCTATCAGTATCATCCGGGGGCCCAGGAGTCAGAGCCAGAATCGTCATGACCCCTGGGCCTCTCATCAGATTACCCCGAGTCGGAGAATAGCTCCCCTTCCTCCGAAGGGGTATAGCCACATAGATGCAAAAACTCACCAGCTTCCATAGGGAAAAGAGTGACATCAGGCATTAAGTGCCGCTTTTTTGCAGGGGCCTTACGCGCCAAGGTATTAGCAATTAACTTCTCAACGCTAGCCAGTCTAGAAGACACATCAGGCTGCGAATCCCCACTTGTATGCAATTCAATGGGAGTGAGATTTAAGCTTGGGGGAGTAGGAGAGGCGAAACGAATCGCAGAGTCAGCCACTGGAAGACCAGATTGCAGTTCAAGCACCTGTTTGGCACAGGGTAAACAGACCCGCGCCTTGTCAGCGTCAACATGAGACTCCCCACAAGCTACACACAGCCAGGCTTGTCCCGAAGGAACCCCGATCAGAGTCCAGCCACCATGAGAGGGACCGCCTGACCAGGGGGGAAGCGCACAGACCTGGTCCAGGGACGCTGGGTCCTTGTCCCATACTGAGAAGAGGTGGAGTTACAGAGGCCTCAAGTGGAACTGAGCATAAGGGACCGCCTCGAAGCACGCCACCATCAGGCCCACCAGCTGCATCCCCTGCCTGATGGAGGGATGAAGACAAGATAGCAGGAACTGGACCTGCGCAATCAGACTGTCCACCTTCTGCTGAGGAAGAAAAATCCTTGCCTGAACTGTATCCAGATTCATTCCCAGGAATGGGATCAACAAGGAGGGGGACAGAGAGGACTTGGGGTGGTTGATCACCCATCCAAATGACTCCAGGGTGGACACCACCAGCGGAGTTTCCAATTTTGCCTGATGTAGAGACTGGGAGGTGATGAGAATGTCGTCCAGATAGGGCAGCACGCGGATGCCCTGAAACCTGAGCAGAGACATCACACCAGCCAGCACCTTGGTGAACACCCTGGGAGCTGAAGTGAGACCAAAGGGCAATGCCGCAAATTGGTAGTGTTGATCCTCCAGAGCGAACCTGAGGAACCTTTGATGACCTGGAAATACAGGAATATGAAGTTAAGCATCTTTGATGTCCACAGAGGTCATGAAATCCCCTGGGCGCAGGGAACAGATGGCAGAGCGCCATCATCAGCGCCAGCGAGTTTCCATGCGAAAGCGCCTGCTCCTGACAAATTTGTTGAGGATCTTCAAGTCCAGGATGGGCCTGACTGACCCATCTTTTTTGGGCATTGTGAAGAGGTTGGAATAGAAGCCCTTGCCTTTTTCTCTTAAAGGGACCTTGCAGATGACCCCCAGCTCCAGGAGGCTTTGCACTGCCTGCACTAGATCCTGAGCTGACACAGGGTCCTGAGGAATCCGGGATCTGATGAATCTTGGGGGGGGGGGGGGCAGGCAGCAAACTCTATCTTGTAACCGGAGGACACTACCTCCTGAATCCACCGGTCTGAGACATGAAGCCTCCAGACGTGAGCAAAGTACTGAAGCCGTCCCCCCACCCGGATGGGTGAGGGCGCCCCATCATGCCTGAGGGGGCTTGGGAGAGGACTTAAGCTTGGGGCCCCAGGAGGAGCTAGGACGTCCACGTCCTCTGCCCCTACCCCAGAAGTCTCCCCGGGCCCCAGTAAAGGAAACCCCCCTCCCTTGTCTAGCACAACGGTAGGGGGAGGAAAAAGAGCCCTGACCCCGAAAGGGCCGAGACTGCCGCCTGCGTTGGGGTAACCTGCCTCCCTTAGCAAAAAGGTCCAGGAGGTCACCAAACAGGCGTAGTCCTTTGAAGGGAAAACCAGTGAGTGCCTTCTTGGCAGCGTTGTCAGCAGCCCACTGGCGCAGCCAAACCGAGCGGCGTATAGCCACCAAAAGGGCAGATGTTCTGGCACACATTCTAATGGGGTCATCCAAGGCAGAGAGGACAAAATTCACAAAAATATCACAACTAGAGAGTGCATTAAACACCTCACAAGGCAAATCATCAGGGGCACTATCAAGTATACTTCTGAGCAGGGTCCTAATAGCCACAGCCGTAATGGCCGAGCCACAGACCGGGCGCAGCGCCGTCCCCACCCATGCAAAGGCGTGGGATGCCAGCTGGTCAATGCACCGGTCCTCAGCATCCCGCAGTAGTAGAGTCAGGGGAGTGCATGACAAAGGTGTTAGATAACCCTAGGACCGGGGCATCCACTGCGGAAGAGGATGACCAACACTTTACCACATCAGCAGGAAAGTGATACTTCCTATCCCAACTCTTAGGTACACCGGGAAGTCTACTGGGACGTTCCCATTCCTTGAGCACAAGGTTATTGAAATGTGCTTGCTCAGGAAATTCCAAGCGTGACTTAGCAGTATGAAAAAGTTCCCCCCTTTACCTGGGAGCCGCAACAGGGGGAGAAATGGACAGAACCTCAAAAATCTGGGCCAGCAATCTATCAGTATCATCCGGGGGCCCAGGAGTCAGAGCCAGAATCGTCATGACCCCTGGGCCTCTCATCAGATTACCCCGAGTCGGAGAATAGCTCCCCTTCCTCCGAAGGGGTATAGCCACATAGATGCAAAAACTCACCAGCTTCCATAGGGAAAAGAGTGACATCAGGCATTAAGTGCCGCTTTTTTGCAGGGGCCTTACGCGCCAAGGTATTAGCAATTAACTTCTCAACGCTAGCCAGTCTAGAAGACACATCAGGCTGCGAATCCCCACTTGTATGCAATTCAATGGGAGTGAGATTTAAGCTTGGGGGAGTAGGAGAGGCGAAACGAATCGCAGAGTCAGCCACTGGAAGACCAGATTGCAGTTCAAGCACCTGTTTGGCACAGGGTAAACAGACCCGCGCCTTGTCAGCGTCAACATGAGACTCCCCACAAGCTACACACAGCCAGGCTTGTCCCGAAGGAACCCCGATCACATTATCCTGAGATGCCTCCATATGGTGATTATAGCGGCACAATAGACCGAAAGGGATTAACGCTATACAGCAACCCGGGATGCCCCAATAAACCGCTAGGGAAGTGGGAGTAATTACACTAGGCCTCACAAGTTAACCAACTAATAGAGGGCCGGGAGAAGCCAATGGGTTCGCCCGTCTGAAAGACATAATCAAAGGGAGCCGTAAGCAAACAATAATTAAACAAGGTAATAAAGCCGCCCGCGAGGGCACTTACAGAGCACGGTAGGTAGAAGCCTGTCACGCAGAAGCCGAACAAGCAGACAAAATGGCGTCGGTATACCTCGAGGGGCGGGCCCGCACGAGCAATGACGCGGAACGCGCCAGAGACAGGCCCCGCCCCCCGAAGAGCGCGAAGCCAACACGTGACAAGCAGCCAATGACGCCGCCGCCAAGCGTGGAACACTGGGAAAAAAACGTGCACGGCGGCAGCAATTTCAAGTATAATAAAGTAATACAAGTCAGCGCGGCGGCTGACACAAGGCATAATGTAATGAAGCATAAGCCAATACACGTATATACATACATACACCCCCCCCCCCCTCTTTTCCCCCCTGAATGCTACAGGGAGAATGAGGGAGGACAGCGGCCATTTAACATAGGGCCCACCGATAGACAGGGGCAAGGGGCAATAGTGCAGGAGGGGCATCCCATAGAGGCTCACTATATGCCTGTACCGCCTACCCTTTGGTGGGGGATTGCGGTGGAGCAGCGCTCCTATGGACCTAACAGCGGTGCTGCCTACCATCACCCGACCAGCGCAGCCAAGGCTGGGAGGCACATTACTAATGGAACGGGTGGGAATAGTCCTGGAGCAGGACATACTGTACACTAAGAATAAAACAGCTGCCCCAGGTCCTCTTCTACGGCTACTGTGGAGCAGCCTATCAGCCTCAATGACCAGCGCTAATGGACTCGGCAGCACTGATTGGCAGCTTGCGGTCACATGAGTGCCTCACCCTGAGCAGCCTATCAGTGCGCCCAGTGGGCGAGCCTATGAGTGCTGCCCGTTGAGGCTGCCTTAGAAGAGGACCCGAAAGATTCTTTGTTTTATTGGTGCTTATACACAGCAGGCCAGCCCGGGTCATGCTGCCCTGCTGCTGTATAGTAAAGAGTGTTTATGGTCATTTTTTTTTTACTATAGCTCCTCTTTAAAGAGGAGCACCTCCACCCTGAGTCTAAGAATTTTGATGCCATGCTGTGTAATCCCCCTCCCCCCCCCAAAGAATTGCCTGATTGACTCACCTTTTCCTGGAGCCCTCACAGCCGAAGCAGACCTTTCTGAATAGTTGGTGCGGGCAAGCCCACAGCTAGATGGAAGTGGAGGTGTGGGCAGCGGCTCTCGCTCTATGCAGATTTCCTTGCCTACTTGGCTTTTGCTCCTCTTTAATGCAGTTTACACCCCAAACATTTAAAGTATACAATTGAATAGACTTGAACACATTGTAATTGGACAGACACATTTATATACCTGTCTGTGAAATTCTGCGATAGGATCATACACACTCCATCCATTTGTGGAAAATCTCTCCTCATTTACAAATGCAAATACAGGCTGCGGGACAGAAGAAACACACATGAAACAAAAAGAAACAATTGGTAAAATGGCTGCTACATATTAGAATCACTAAAGCTTATATTTTAAATGAGCATTAGGTATTGCTATTCATGTTTCCAGCTCTACCTACTGCCACCGCCTGCTACAAGAACCAGTATTTACATTGCTTTAAACCACTCCTAAAAGCTTAAAGTGGAACTTCAGGCGGCCCCCCCCCCCCCCCACGCCCTGCTACGGTAACCTGGCACTGAGACAGGATGGGGGGGGGGGGGTTACAAAGAAAAAACCCTTACCTTAGCCAAAAGCCTGTGCCGCTGCTCCCCCACTCTGGATCCTGGGCGCCGCCATCTTAGCTGGAAGACACAGAGCCGCATACCCCAACTCCATGTGCGCTTCTGCCCGCCCATTCAAGTGAATGAGGCTCTGCTTCTTTATGTGCGGAGGCAGCAGGAGACTGGGGCGATGAGCCTGTCTGGCTAAGGTATGGGGTTTTCTTGTTTGAAATCCCTGTCCTGCCTCAGCGCCAGGGTAGCTTGGCAGGGCAGGGGGGGTTGGGCTGGTAAGTTCCGCATTAACGGAAAGCTCCAGTCAGCTGTAGAAGGAGCAGACATACTGCTGCTCTACAGTGCGCTCTGCTTACTGCTGAATTAGACCACCATGGCATCCTGTAACTGGGCAAGTACCTTGATCCGCTGCCCCGCTCTCGGCTGAAGATAGATGCTGTGGGACGATGGAAGGGGGTATAAAAGGACTTTTCAGGTGTGTGTTTTTTTATACATAACCCTTTGTAAACTGGTAAGAGGTCCTTGAAACTCCTGTAGAAGTTCAAAGGACAGGAGGGCCCAGCAACTCACCTACCAGCAAGCGGGTGACTTGCCATAACACCTCTTCCCATTACCTGCATCCCCAAAGGACAGGGGGGTGCAGAAGAACCCAGTGCCCGTGTGCTATGCGAGGCGGGAGGGCCGAGGGCTTGTCGCTCCGTCTCTACTCCCCCCAGCTATTTATGAAAAATGTTTAAGAGTTTAAGCATTGATAGTTAACCGCAAGGTTCGGTTGGATGCATTTTATTTGAAAATGTCACTAAACAGACTTTTCAGTTTGGTGGGGGGTGGGAGTGTTTCTAGGGGAGGAACAGGTGTTTCTACACATGTGGTAAACCACAATATGGTTTTCATTAAAACTTGCAAACCAGACATTTCATGTTTAAGCCCAAACTCTGCTGAAAAAAACAATATATAATTTTCCTGGTATTGTCTGCAAAAATTACCAATAAATATATATAGTGCAAAATGCTTAAGAATTGTCTGGTAATCGCATGTGACAAAAGCTTTAAGTAAGTTGGCAGCTAAAGGCTGTACACTATGTACTGGGGTGGGCAGGTTTTTTAGACTGAAAGAATTAACCAAGACACATTACAGTCCAGGCACACACCAACTTGTCCCCACCTTATCCCTAATGATAACAGTCAAATGAGTCATTTCAAAGCATCTCAAAATCCCTAATTATATGTAAATAACGTATGTATTTATATAAGCCGCTTTCTTCGAGTCAATTTCTGGGTCGTGGGTGAGCCGAGAAGTGCTTGTCTTAATACAGTTGAAAGGACACCTGTAAATGTAGCCCTCCTACAGTTTTTACCTGCCACAGCAGAGGCACATGGGACAGGCATCAGACAAGCTGCTTGCTGCCGTATTATTGCTATTAGGCTTACAGACCCTTTAAAGAGGAACATTGGACCTAAAATAAAAAAGGGTCATATTCCCCCCTCATCGGCGCCTACTTACCTTTTGCACGTCCGTCTGCTTCAGTGCCCGATCCTCTGCGTCCCCGACAAGCATAGCCATCTTTAAATAACAGCATGGCTTTCGCTGTGCTCTTCAAAGTTCAGCGCAGCTCAGCGAAGTCTTGCAGGATTTCGGGATACTCCATTGCATCCCACTGCGCAGATGTGAGATTGGGGCCCGCACGCAGTGCCTGATGGGATGCAGGATGACGCTGCCCATCGATTTTTATAATTTTAACCCCCCCCCCGAAGTTCCTCTTTACTATCTTTGTATATTTTGGACCAATTTTTATTCTTATTTTAACAAGTGTTGCATTTTTACTGCCATTTAACTCATTTTTTGTTACAAAACTTTTTTTCTACACAGAAATTCCTCGAGCATAACCAAGCTGGGCTTTATGTTGTGATCTTTTCCTGTTAAACACCGCTCACTGCCTAGCAGGTGTTCAATATTCAGCAGTGTAGTTTGCAGTGATAAATGATCTACTTTTGGTTTTCTTCTAAAAACACAGAGTGCATTGAGTTATTTCAGCCCAGGCCAGAGCAGCACTGAAGCATAGCCCCGCTGTAGTACGGCTGTGCAGAAAATCAAGAGGCGAAAGGATGAAAAACAAAAGGATGCATTGAGCGAACACCTGCAAGCGGCTCTGATCCTTGCTTACAAAGGATTTTCTGTTCCTCACCGATTGGCTTCATCTGCTTGGAGCTCGATAAATCACTACCATTCTATTCAGCCAAATGCCCAAAACTTTCGCCACGTTAACATTCAAACAAAACTGTAATCTTTTTACCTGCAGCCATAGCCTCCCCGCAATGGCTACTCAAATGCCCCCTGCAACGTCATACAGAAATGGTGTTCCAACATAAGCGACTAATATCATTTCAGATAATCCACAGCTCTTTGCAGGTGAGGGGTAACGGCAAAGATATAAACATGTATGTGTTTTTTGCAACGTAGGCATGAACAAAAGGATCGGAAAAAAAAAAAAACTAACTTTAAAATGGAAACAATGTTCAGTAAATGCAGACATGGCAACAGTGTTCGGCAATAGTGAGCAAGCGCATCCCCAGTTCCCTTTAGATGTGGGTGTGCTCCTGTCCCCAGCCAATCTCAGCCCAGAAATGCTGGAGTTGCAGCCACGATTGTTTACACTGAGGCTGGAGCCAGAGAAAAGGCGAATTTTGAGGCGACCCGGAGGTTGTTGTTCATTTTGGGGGTCTGTTTCACTCAGGAGGAAATTCCAATTTGGGATGCCACAGGAGAAGGTCAGTTTTTAGACTCCAGTTTTATACTTTAAGACAGACCAAAACAAGTCTTTGCTTCCTCACGTGGCAGCCGCGAGACACTGGGAGGGCAATGGCTATGGTATGGGTTTTTTTTCTTTGTAACCTCCCGTCCTGCCTCAGCGTGGCAGGGGGGGGGTTTAACTGAAGGTCCGCTTAAAAAAAAAAACAGGATGGCTGCCCATGGAGTTTCAGGCTGCCTGCAGACAAAGTGTCTTCTGACTGTGCCGCTCTGCATTCTGGGATTGCTGTCTTTTTCCTGAGCCCAGCTCTGCTCTGTTTGTGCAGAGCACAGCTATAACACACCCCATGCACACCCCCTCCTCAGCATGCATTGCTTCTGAGGCAATATGGAAGCCCCCATATTCTAGAGTCTGCAACAGAGTTGCAGCCCAGTCGGGGAAAGATTAATAAGTGACTTAAAACAAAATATATTATTATGTGGGGGAATATTTAAAGTGGACCAAAACCCAGGATCTTGACTATCCCGGGTTTTGGTTCTTTTCCCACGGGGTACCCCGCTGTGTGAAACCCCCCAGATCGCCAAAGCCAACTCACCTCATCCTGGTCCTACAGCACATGCACGGCCACACGTCCAATCAGCGGGCTCAAAGACGCTGATGTTACATCGTCTAAGACTTTGTCTAAGGCCAACGGCTCCAACCCCTGCTACCCTCTAACAGGGAGCAGGCATGCGCCCTGCTAAAGGTATAGCAGGGGGTGCGGCCGTGGCTTGCGCATGTGCAGTTGAACCGGGAAACAAGGTAAGTGTATGGGGCGATCTGGGAAGGGGGGGGTTCACACAGCAGGACATCCCGATCTTGGATGCCCCGGTGAGGGAACCATTCAAGCCATTTCCATACAGATTTTGCTTGCTATGATCTCATGGCTGAAAATGAATATGACTTCCTGTGACCAAAACAGCTGGAACAGAGCTCCCACCGCATGCTAGTCACCGCATTCCAGCCCACTACATTTTTGTTAAATGACCAGTGACTAAACAGGAAGTAACACTGGAAATATAGTAATTTTTACAGCGTTACTCTAGTAAGAGCTCATCCATTCTAGTAATACAAACATAAAAAATAAAAATGCAATTGCTCTTCCTTTACCTCCAAAAGGTAGAAAAAACCCTCCATCCTAAAGGGCTATGCTAATCAGACCAGGAATAAAAAGAAGATCAAGCCAGCAGCTGCCCCACATAAAAAGCTGGATTGTTCACCACACTGGCCACGACCCTTGAAAACCTCCCTCAGTAATTGATTGGGAAGGAGGACCCCCCAACCACCACATCAGTGACAGCAACACACCATCGACCAACCGCACGCACGAGGGTGGGGAAGCAAGGAGACTGTAAACTGGTTTCAAAAAGTATAAAAAATACAATTCTGTGATTACTCACCTGTAGAATTGGTATTATACGTATACAGCACGTCTTGTTCCAGAAGATATTCCTTACTCTTTGGGTTATACATCCATTAGATGGCGCTGGACTGCAGGGACAGAAAAATACAATTTTGTGAATACTCACCTGTAAAATGGGTATTATAAGTATGTCACACACCCCGCTTCAAAACTATTATTACACTTGGGTTTACTCACCTCTAGAGGGCGAACTTGCAGAGAAGAAAAAAAAGAGAGCCCCTCCCGGTCTATAAATACCTGGGACCTCCCACTATATCCCAGTTTTCAAACAGCAGTAAGGCAAAGGGACCAGGAAGATCCAACTGTAAACCTTAAAATTGAAAAAGCTTCACCATATAAAGAATCCAGGATACCAAAAAGGGCGGGTGAAGCGGGGTGTGTGACATACTTATAATACCCATTTTACAGGTGAGTATTCACAAAATGGTATTATTCTAAGTATGTCACACACCCCGCTTCAAAACTATTATTACTATTATTACATCCAAAAGCAGTGTCCACAAAGGGCGGGTATCCAACAAGGCAACAATGCAAAACTCAAACCACTGCAGCTTGCAGAACCTTGCGGCCAAACACAGCATCCGCTGAGGCCCGCACATCAACCTTATAAAACTTGGAAAAGGTGTGAACAGAAGACCAAGTAACAACCTTACAAACTTGTGCAACAGAATCCTGGTGCTGAAAAGCCCAAGACGCTCCAATAGCATGGGTAGAATGATCAGTAACACGAAAAGGGGGAACCTTCCCCTTGGCAGAACAGGCCCCAACAATAGCCTGGCAAATCCATTTACTAATGGAAGACTTAGCAGGAGCCAAACCTTTCCTAGGCCCACAAGGAACCACGAACAAAGCATCAGACTTACGAAAAGGGGAAGTAGTAAGCAAATAGTACTTCACACAGCGTACCACATCCAAAGAATGCAAAACCCTCTCCTTGTCAGTCCTAGGCTTAGGACACAACGTCTTGGTTAAGGTGAAAGGAAGAAACCACCTTAGGAAGAAAATCAGGTTTGAATCGAAAAACCACCTTGTCCTGATGCCTCTCAAAGTAAGGAGCCTGAATTGACAAGGCTGCCAACTCCGAGACACGCCGAACAGAGGTGAAGGCAACCAAAAAGACAACTTTGAGTTAACGTAGAAAGAGCAATATCCTGCAAAGGCTCAAAGGGAGGACCCTGAAGAGCAAAAAGAACCAAATTCAAATCCCAAACTGGGAGCATAGGTTTCCTAGGAGGTCGCACATGCGAATCCCCCTGGAAGAAGGTCTTAATCAAGGGATGAAGCGCAAAAGACCTTTGAAAAAAGACAGACAGGGCAGAGACCTGCCATTTCAAGGTACTCAGCTGGAACCCAAGTCCAGCCCATGTTGCAGAAAATCCAAAAATCCTAGAAATAGGGAACACCCTGCAGGACAGGGCCCTGACCTCACACCAATCAATATAAGACCACCAAGTCCTATAGTAGATGGTAGAAGAAGATCTCTTCCTAGCACTAACAAGAGTCTGAATCACAGAATCAGAGAGACCTTCCTCCTCTAAGATGGAGGTTTCAGCAGCCAAGCCGTCAAAGCCAACGTTGGTAAATTGGGGTAAAGTAGTTGACCCTGAGTGAGCAGGTCCGGCCGAAGGGGCAGAACAAACTGATCCACTGCCAGCCGGACGATGTCTGCGAATCACACCCGCCTTGGCCACCTTAGAGCCACCAGAATGGCGGGAACCCCTTCTAGGGCCAGCTTTCGCAACACCTTGCCCACCATGGGAATTGGAGGAAACAGATAAAGAAACCCCAGGTCCCTCCAGCTCAGGGACATGGCATCCACTGCCAGAGCCAGAGGATCCTGAAAGATAGACACAAAAGCCAGAGGTTTGTGATTGTGACGAGAGACAAACAGGTCCACCTCTGGTGTCCCCCACCGGAGGCAAAGAGACCGAAAAACCTTGGGATTGAGAGACCATTCCCCCCGGCGAGAAGAACACCTGCTCAGAGAGTCCGCCTCCGTGTTCTCCACGCCCGGGATGTACACCGCCAAGATGCAAGGGACATGGCTCTCCGCCCAGGCCAGAATCAGAGACACCTCCCTGAGGGCACTCCAGCTGCGAGTCCCTCCCTGGTGATTGATGTAGGCAACTGCCGTCCGATTGTCCGACCGAACTTGAACCGGCAAGCCCTGTAACTGTTGTGTCAAGTGAGACAGAACCAACCTGATAGCTCTCAGCTCCAGAACATTGATGGGCAAGTGGGCCTCCTGAGGCCCCAACAGCCCCTGAAACTGAAGATCCTTCCAAAAGCCTCCCCACCCCGACAGACTGGCATCCGTGGTGACCGTCTCCCAAAGAGACGTCAGAAAAGACCGGCCCCTCAAGAGATTGGCTGGAACCAGCCACCACTGAAGAGACTGCCGAACCCGGGAGGACATCCGGAAAGACAGATCCAATGACCTTGGACACCGGTCCCAAGCCGCCAACAGCTGAAGCTGAAGCGTCCTTGTGTGAAACTGAGCAAAGGGAACCGCCTTGAAGGAGGCCACCATCAATCCCACCAGTCTCATTCCCTGCCGGAGAGACGGGCGAGGTTGGACAAAAGAAGAGTCAATTCCTGAATCAAAAGAACCTTGGAGTGAGGAAGAAACACTCGGTGATGGAAGGAACCAGAGACATTCCCAGGAAGGACACCACCCTGGCAGGAGAGAGGGAAGACTTGGGATAATTGATCACCCAGCCGAAACTCTCCAGAGTGGACACCACAGTCCTGGTGTCTGCTTCCGATTGACTGAAAGAAGAAGCCACGATGAGAAGGTCGTCCAGATAAGGCACGACACGAATACCCTGGGCTCTGAGGAGGGCCATCACCCCTGCCAGCACCTTGGTGAACACCCTTGGAGCCGAGGTAATGCCGAACGGAAGAGCCACAAATTGAAAATGCCAATCTTCCACCACGAACCTGAGGAATCTCTGGTGTGCCGGGAAAATAGGTACATGAAGATAAGCGTCCTTGATGTCTATGGATGTCATGAAGTCCCCTAGACGAAGAGAATTGATTGCTGAGCGCAGCGTTGCCATGCGGAACTTCCGGGGGCGGATAAACCTGTTGAGGAACTTCAGATCCAGAATGGGACGAACAGATCGTCCTTTTTGGGCACCGTGAACAGATTTAAATAAAAGCCCAGGCCCACGTCCAGGGGGAGACACCGCACAAATAACCGCCATGTCCTGAAGATTTCTTACAGCCGCCCAGAGCCCCTGCGCGGCCAGAGGATCCGAAGGCACACGAGACCTGAAAAACCTGGGAGCAGGTCGGGACTCGAACTCCAGCTTGTAACCGAACGACACCACCTGCCGGATCCACCTGTCCGAGACCGCCTGGTCCCAGACCTGGGAGAAGTGTCGCAACCGTCCCCCCACCCACAAGGGTGAGGGCGCCCCCTCATTGCTGAAAGGGCTTAGCAGCGTGTTTGGGCTTAGAGCCCCAGGAGTGACCAGGACAGGCACGACCTCTGCCCCTAGTCCAGGCGAGGAGAGGAGAAGGCCGACCCCCTGCCAGCTCTGGCACCCTGAAAGGATGGATTAAAGGCAGCCATCCCCCGAAAGGAGCGGCGCTGTTTCTTGCGCTGAGGTAACTTACCTCCCTTGGCAACAGAATCCAATTTATCTCCAACCAGGCGCAGACCCACAAAAGGGAGAGCCGTAAGAGACTTCTTTGAAACAAAATCAGCAGCTCATTGGCGCAACCAAACCGACCGCCGGATAGCCACCAACAAGGCCATAGTCCTACTACACATCACACTGGTGTCATCCAGAGCGGCAAGCACAAAAGACAAAAACGACTCACAACGTTTGAGAACAATGAACTCCTCACAAGCCGGGGCAAGGCCGGTAGAAGACAACAAATCCCTGACAATCGACCTGGAAGCCAACAACAACAGTGCCGAAGCACAAACGGGCCGCAAAGCCGACCCAACACTGGCAAAACCATGGCAAGCCAACTGGTCAATGCGTCTATCCTCACCATCCTTGATGGTGGTACAGTCAGGGGAATGCAAAACAGCGGTGCTAGACAACCCCAAAACCGGAGCATCAACCTCAGGAGGGGAAGACCATTGCTTAACCAGGTCCGCCGGAAAGGGATATCTCTTATCCCAACCCAGAGGACCACCAAGAAGGCAAGTAGGCTTTTCCCACTCCATAAGAATGACATCATCAAAATGCATCTGATGGGGAAAATCCAAGCGTGGCTTGGCCACCTCAAATAATTCCCCTTTTGGCGCAGGAGCCACCTCAGGAGGAACGATAGCCAAAACTTCAAACATCTGAGCCAGGATCGAAGGGGTGTCAAAGGCATCCCCCTGCGCCTGCTCACCAGTCGCACCAAAGAATTGCTGATCGTCAGCCTCGTCCAATTCCTCAGAGAGCTCCCCCTCCTCAAGTGGGGGGCAATCGGACCAGTCTAACGATTCAAACTCTTCAACATCACAGGCCGGTGCGGCCGGGGACAGATGCTTCCGCTTAGCCGGGACCTTCTGGGCAACCACATTAGAAACCATTTTCTCAAGAATGGCCAACCTGGCACACACATAAGATTGCGACTCGCCACCCATGACCACGTCACATGGGGTACGGAACAGGCGGGGAGGGGTAGGAGATGACACGGGCGGTGAGGAGCCAGAGGCCGACCTACCGGACTGCCGCGTAATGTTCCGCTGTGCACATGGAATGCAGAGTATGACATCATCCCCTGGAAGGGGAGCCCCACACTCCAGAAATTGCCTGGATTGCCTCGAGGGGCCATTTCCGGTATAGCTGGAAGCCTCCACACGGTGAATTATGGTAGTCGCAATGACCCAAGGATTTACGCAATAAGCGACCCGGGATGCCCCTTTAATGTTCCGCGTGGCAGAATTTATAGGGAAACCTAAGCCTACCCAGGTATCTAAGACCGGGGGACCCCTTTAACTTGCAACCAGGGATCTGGAAAGCAAGTACAGCAGTCACTCCAGAGCAAGGTTTCCCACACAGCAAAGACATACATAGGCATATAATACATATACATGTATACACAGGATATGCACAAAATGTCAGCAGCGCTATCAAACTTAACTAGAAGGAAGAAGTACTCACAAGATGGCAGCTCACGGCAACAGCAGCCGCAGCAAAAGGAAGGAGAAGGGGGGCGTGCCGGACCAACGTGCGCAAATCGCCCCGGCCCCGCCCCCTACCAGCCACACAGCCAGCGCGGGCCGCGCGAAGCGCAGCCCCGCCCTCCAACAGAGCCCGGCAACGTCCCTGACAATAGACCACAGCACAGCGTGGGCCCCGAGCCGCCAAGAGGAAGCGGCCGCCTGACGCGCGACGCGTCCAGCCCCGCACCCCCCCCGGAGATGAGCAAGGAGCCCGGCAATGAGCGAGCTCCTCCACAGCGCGATTTTGGGAGCGGGTGGGGAGCGGGTGGGGAGCGGGTGGGCCGCCGGCTCGCGCGCCGAGACTGGCCCCGCTCCTCCCGCAGCACCACTGAGGTGGGGAAGTTCCCCATCTCCGAGACAGCGCCGCATGTCCCGCACGGGACCAAGCAGCCAACAGTAAAAACTCAAGCACACACACACACACACTGTAAAAGCACACATGTCCCACACAGCAATGAGGGCAGACCCCCCCCCCCCCCCAGCGTAGGGAGAAATGGGGACCGAGCGGGGGCGAAGTGCCAACACCCCGGGGGTGGGAACAGGAACGGGGCATCCCAATCCGGGATCACCAGACCGGATAACCGCTTGCCCCATAGTATGGTGCCTTGCGGTGGAGCAAGGCTCCTAGGCACCATAAAGGTGCCGTCTACCATCGCCCGGCCCCGCAGCCTAGGCTGGGAGGCTTCTCTAAGGGGAATAAAAAAGTGCCGGGCAGAAATAGAACCGAGAGGGGGGCCGGGAGTTACCCCGGCTACCTGCAATCAGGAGACTTCATTCTTCTGACTTGTCACCGATCTGCAGAGTAGAAACACTGGGATATAGTGGGAGGTCCCAGGTATTTATAGACCGGGAGGGGCTCTCTTTTTTTCTTGACTTCTCTGCAAGTTCACCCTCTAGAGGTGAGTAAACCCAAGTGTAATAATAGTTTTGAAGCGGGGTGTGTGACATACTTAGAATAGTTGCTCCTCCCGGCCCCATATATACCAGGGACCTCCCACAAAATCCCCAGTATTGAAAAGCAGTTAAAATGAGACCGGGAGAACTATAACCATTATAAAAAAAATTTAACATAAGATCACCATAAAGAGGTAACTAATGATAAGAAGGGTGGGGTAGAACAGGATGTGCTGTATACGTATAATACCAATTCTACAGGTGAGTAATCACAGAATTGTATTATTCTAAGTATACAGCACGTCCTGTTCCAGAAGATATTCCTTACTCTTGGGACATCCAATAGCAGTGTCCGTAAGGTAGGGTGGGATCCCCAAAAGTAACAGCAGACAGTTTAAACCACTGCCGTCTGCAGAACTTTGCAGTTGAGGCCCTAACATCAACCTTGTAAAACTTAGAAAAAGTATGAACAGAAGACCAAGTGGCGGCCTTGCAAACAACAGAAGCTTGGTGCTGAAAAGCCCAAGAGGCACCAATAGCACGAATTGAATGAGCAGTAAGGCGGAAGGGAGGCTCCTTCCCCTTAGCAGAGTAGGCCTGTATCACAGCCTGACGGATCCACTTGCTGATAGTGAACTTAGCCGGAGCCAGACCCTTCTTAGGTCCAGACGGGAGCACAAAGAGAGCGTCAGTCTTTCTGAAGGATTCAGTAGCCACCAGATTGATTCAGAGTCCTGACCACATCCAGAGAGTGTAAAACCCTCTCCTTAGAGTTACTAGGATTAGGACACAGAGAAGGCAAAACAATGTCCTGATTGAGATGAAAGCCAAAAACAACCTTAGGAAGAAAATCTGACTTAAAACGAAACACCACCTTGTCCTGGAGTCTCTCAAAATAAGGAGGCTAAAAAGAAAGCGCCGCCCACTCAGAAACACGCCTCACAGAAGTGATAGCCACCAAAAAGACCACCTTAAGCGTAAGAATGGACAAAGGGGCTCCTTGCAAGGGCTCGAAGGGAGATCCCTGCAGGGCAGATAAGACCAAGTTTAAGTCCCAGACTGGTAACATAGGCTTACGTGGGGGACACACGTGAGTAACCCCCTGAAGAAGGTCTTGGCCAGGGGATGCTGAACAAAGGATCTTTGGAAAAAAATAGCCAAGGCAGAAACATGACCTTTCAGAGTACTGAGCTGAAGACCCAGATCCAAACCATGTTGCAGAAACTCCAGAATCCTAGGAATAGAAGACACACGACAGGGAAGTGAGTTAGACTCGCACCAGTCAATGTAAGTACGCCAAACCCTGTAGTAGATGAAAGAAGAGGACCTTTTCCTAGCCCTGATCATGGTACTTACAACCGAGGCAGGCAGCCCTTTTTCCATCAAGATGGAGGTTTCAACAGCCAGGCCGTCAAAATTGGGGTGGTGTAGGTGCCCGAGTGAGCAGATCTGGAACCCGGGGCAGGGCGTAATGATCTACTGCCACCTGCACGATGTCTGCGAATCACACTCTTCTTGGCCAACAGGGGGCCACCAGTATGGCTGACACCCTTTCCTGAGCTATCTTGCGCAGCACCCTGCCCAGCAGGGGAAAAGGGGGAAACACATACAGAAGCTGAAACCCTGTCCAAGACATTGCCAGGGCATCCATGGCCAAGGCCAGAGGATCCTGGGACAGAGATACAAAGACTGGAAGCTTGTGATTGTGACGGGACACAAACAGATCCACATCCGGCTGACCCCCAGCGGTGGCACAGGGAGCGAAACACCCTGCTGCTGAGGGACCATTCTCCCAGACAAGAGGTCCCCCTGCTCAGAATAGCCCGACCCCACAGGTGTGGGGTTAAGTGGGCGAGAACCAACCTGATCGCCCTCAATTCCAGAATGTTGATAGGGGCATGGGCCTCCTGAGGGCCTCACTGACCCTGGAATTTCAGGGGCTTCCAAAAGCCCGCCCAACCTGTCAGACTGGCATCCGTGGTGACAGTCTCCCAGCAGGGGGCCAGAAAGGATCTGCCCCCCAGCAGGTTCCTCGAGTCCAGCCACCACGATAGAGACCGCCTGACCAGAGGGGACAGGACAAACACCTGATCCAAGGACACAGGGTCCTGATCCCACACTGACAAGAGGTGAAGCTGAAGAGGCCTCATGTGTAACTGAGCATATGGAACCGCCTCGAAGCAGGACACCATCAGGCCCACCAGCTGCATTCCCTGCCTGATGGATGGATGAGGACAAGAAAGAAGGAGCTGAGCTTTCTCTTGAAGACTCTCCACCTTCTGCTGAGGAAGAAAGATCTTGACCCGAGATGAATCCAGAATCATGCCCAGAAAGGACTTCACTATGGAAGGAGATAGGGAAGATTTGGGGTGGTTGATCACCCAGCCGAATGACTCCAGTGTGTACACCACCCGCTGAGTGTCCAGCTCTGCCTGATGGAAGGACTGAGAAGCGATAAGCATGTCGTCCAAGTAGGGAAGAATGTGAATGCCCTGAGATCTCAGCAGAGCAATCACTCCTGCCAGCATCTTGGTGAATACCCTGGGAGCCCAGGTGAGAAGGACAAGGCCACAAATTGGTAGTGCTGATCCTCCAGAGTGAACCTGAGGAATCTCTGATGACCTGGAAAGATAGGTACGTGAAGGTAAGCATCCTTGATGTCTACAGAGCTCATGAAGTCCCCTGGGCGTAGGAAAGTCACAGCTGAGCGCAGAGTCTCCATGTGAAAGTGTCTGAATCTGACAAATTTGTTGAGGCACTTCAAATCCAGGATGGATCTGATGGACCCATCTTTTTTGGGGACGATGAAAAGATTGGAGTAATAGCCTTTGCCCATTTTCCTCAAGGGCACCCGGCAGATGACACCCAGTTCCAGAAGGCCTTGGACAGCCAGGGACAGACCCTGAGCTGACAGGGGGTTTTGAGCTAACCGGGATTTGATGAATCTTGGGGGCGGCCAGGCTGCAAACTCTATCTTGTAACCGGAGAACACTACCTCCTGAATACACCGGTCTGAGACATGACGCCTCCAGACATGAGCCAAGAGCCGAAGCCGCCCCCCCCCCCACCCAGATGGGTGAGGGCGCCCCTTCATGCCTGAGGGGGCTTGGGGGAGGACTTAGGCTTGGGACCCCAGGAGGGGCCAGAGCGGCCACGTCCTCTGCCCCTGCCCCAAAAATCTCCACGGGCTCCAGCAAAGGAAGCTCCCCGTCCAATTCTGGAGCCCCTGAAGGAAGGAGAAAAGGCACCTGAACCCCGAAAGGAACGGGGCTGCCTTCTACGCTGAGGTAACTTGCCTCCCTTAGAAAACAAGTCCAGACGTTCCCCAAAGAGGCGCAGCCCCTTGAAGGGAAACCCAGTGAGAGCCTTCTTAGCAGCGTTGTCAGCTGCCCACTGGCGCAGCCAGACCGAGCAGCGTATCACCACCAACAAGGCAGATGCCCTGCCACACATTCTAATGGTATCATCCAAGGCAGAGAGAATATATGCAACAAATTCCTCACAACGCAGAAGAGCTCTATACTCTTCACTACCTGCATCATCTGGGGCCCCATCTAAGAGACCCCTGAGCAGGCTTTTAATAGCAACAGCCGTAATGACAGAAGCACAGACCGGAAGCAGCTCGGTCCCCACAAAGGCAAAGGCAGGGCAAGCCAGCTGATCAATGCGCCTGTCCTCCCCATTCCTCAGGGTAGCAGAGTCAGGGGAATGCATGACGGATGTGTTGGACAACATCCACCGGGAGGACATGACCACCGTTTAACCATTTCAGCAGGAAAGGGATACCGCTTATCCCAACCCTTTGGCACCCCGGTGAGCCGGCTAGGCTGTTCCCACTCCTTGAGCAGCAGATTATTAAAATTAGTTTGTTCAGGAAACTCCAAGCGTGGTTTAACAGTATAAAACCACTCCCCCTGCTGCCGTGGAGCCACGGCAGGAGGAGAGATACAGAGTACTTAAAAAATGTGAGCTAAAAGCCTGTCAGTTTCATCTGAAGCCCATGGGTCAGACCCAGAATCGGCACCGTACACCCTAGATTGTTCCTCAGATGATTCTGAATCAGAAAATAATTCCTCCTCTTCCAGGGGGGTATAACCGGTAACATCAAAAAATTCCTCAGCCTCCATAGCAAAGAGGGAAACACCAGGTGATAAATGCCGCTTCTTAGCAGAAGCCTTACGCGGGCCAGAGTCAGCAATATGTCTCTCAATGCTGGCCACCTGAGCAGCCAAATCAGGTTGAGACTCCCCACAGGTATGCACCTCACTGGGAGTCAGATGTAAGCGTGGGGGGGTAGGCGAAGCCCGAGGGGGCGCAGACCCAGTCACCGGTAAGCCAGACTGCAGCGCAAGCGTCTGCTGGGCGCAGGTTACACACACCCTGACATCATCACTTATAGGGGATACCCCACACGCCACACACAGCCGGGCTTGTCCCGAAGGAACCCCAAGCACATTATCCTGAGAAGCCTCCATATGGTGATTATTGTGGCACAATAGGCCAAGTCGGGATTGACGCCAAAAAGGCTACCCGGAATGCCTCAATAGCCCGCTAGGGAAGTGGGAGATATACAATACAAAAGCCCGCCAATAAAGGGTTAACCCTAAAAGGGAATAGGGAGAAACCGGGAGAAACCACTAAAAGTTTGACACGCCTGCAAGACATAAAGCAAAGATCCCGTAAGCATAATACAATGAAGGTACAAGTAAAAGCCAGCCAACTTACGGACCGCGATAGGGAGACACCAGACACGCAGCACAGGAGCTCCAAAATGGCGCCCGTATATATACCTCAAGGGGCGGGCCGCGGAGAAGTGATGCAGAAAACGTCATCCGCAAGGTCCGCCCCCCCGGAAGAGCGCGAAAACGCACCCTGTGACAAGGCCAGCCAATGACGGCGCAGCAGCGCCTGAGGCGATGTACAAGCGCGCGGCGGCATATAATACAAATCAGTGCAAAAGCAAAACATGAAAACACATATTAATATACGTTCCCTTTGCCTGAATTGTCCAGACTGTAGCATTTATATGAAGCATATATGCTGTGGCATTTGTATCTAATTCCTATCCCTAGTGGGGTGAACTATGCTGACTGGAGCTATATTGCGTTACTCTGTTTTAAAGGCCTTACAAAATGACACTGCACTTTGTAATAAGCTTTTGGCAGAATAGAATCATTCATCGCCTCATACTACTTGTTCCCATGTAACAACTCAAGACGTTCCAAAGGAATGTTATTAAAGGTTATAGAACAGCATACTAATGCCTTAATGACCGATTGTTCACAATACACAGCTCAGATGTTGCTGGAACATCGGACATTCTGACAGAAATAGACACTACAATATTGAAAGCAGTGTTTAGTTGAATATTATGCGCTGCTCAGTATGGTTAAAGCACTTACGGGTGGCAGGAAAGCATGCACAGCTTCCTGTCTCACACATCATAATGTTTATAAACTGACAGATTGCTGCAGAGATTTGCAGTGGGAGCAGAATGCTGATGAAGCACTAAAAAGGCCTTTGTTCACTGTGTTAATCTGCTTCCACAATCAATATTTCACATTGTTGTGTTACAAGATAAGGATTTCCACTCCCAGCTAATTCTGGCCCAACTATCCTGACTAAAGAAAAAAAAAATACCAGGGCTCTGTCAACACCTTGGGACTCTGGGGGTCCGGAATGCAGTTCTTGTCTGATAGGGGCATCCAAAGACTAACAAAAATGCTGCAGAAGAGAGAAAAAGAAGGCAGCACATTTTTACAGGGTACATTTATTTTAACGCAAGCGCCTAGAATGCGGCGGCAGCTGGACCTCTGCCTTCCAGCCAGCATCTACCAATGAGAAGAGAATGAGGGAACAGCCCTAAGAGACCTTTAGATTGTAAGCTCGCAAGGGCAGGGCCCCCTCTCATGGTGTATTCTTGCATATTTGTGTTCAGATACTTGTCTATAAAATCAAATTCATATTGTCAGGATTGTACCAAACACCCGTCTGTCTTAAGCCAGTATCCCCCAATCTCCACCGCCACTTCTGCCTATAGACAAGCCCCCGCTTGTGGGAGACACGAGCAATGCCTCTCCCAGTCGGTTGCCCCCAGGACTTAACAGGCGCAAGGGATAGTAGCTTAAGGTGCAGCTTGGTGTTAGGCAGGGAATCCCGAATGAGGATGCCGGGTGCGAAAAGTCCGTAAATCAGGCCGAGGTCAAACCAGGAGGTCACAGGCGAGGTATCCAAGAGAGGGTCAGGCAAAAGGGTGGTCAGGCAAAGCAGGAGGTCAGGGCAGGCAGCTAGCAAGAATAGTCAGAGTCCAAATCCAAATCCAAATCAATAATCTTCTCCAGTAACGCAGCACACATCCAGAACCCAGAAGCTATAACGGGCACTGGGAAACTGGAACAGTGCAAATATATAGGGAAGTCTGGCCAATGGGAAACAGGGAAAAAGGAGGGAAGGAAGGTGCTTGGTGCAAACAAGGAAGTGGGATCGGTCCCAGGAGCTGGACGGCCCAGGCCAGACAGGCCGACCAGTCCCTGGGTCCGATCCCAGGAACCAGCCACAGATTGGGGAATTCAAACTCGCCCCCGACGGGCGCGCTGGGGGAAGCGCCGCCGGGAGGCATAAAGCAGACGTGCTCGCGCGCGCGCGCGAGCACGTTGATGATCGGGCGCGCCCCCGCCAGGAAGGGGAAGCGCTGAGCCGGAGGGGAGAGCCGCAAGGCCGCGCAGCCGCGCGGAGTGGGCTGCGACGCGGCCACCCACAGCATCCTGCACCGCCCGCCCCTGATCCCCGCGACGGTGCCGAGGAGCTGGCAGGCCCGGGGACCGTCGGGCCGCAGCCCGGTGGGAGCCAGCCGGCAACGCGCCGCGGGACCCGGAACGGCGGTGAGGTAAGTGCCTAACATTACCCTCCCCCTGAGGAGGGGCCACTGGACCCTCCAAGCTGGGTTTTAAAGGATTCTCTCTATGAAACTTCTTTACTAAATTCTGTGCATGAACTTCTCTGGCAGGAACCCAAGATCTTTCTTCCGGACCGTACCCCTTCCAGTCAATAAGATATTGAAGAGAGTTCCGAAAGAAGCGAGAATCAAGGACCCGGGCCACCTCAAACTCCTGATGCCCATCAATTACTACAGGACTAGGAGGACTATTAGGTTCATGGTTTCTTGCGGACTTAAGAAGTGAAACATGAAAGGATTTACAGATTTTCATGGATGAGGGGAGGGCCAACCGGTATGTCACCTGATTAACTTTGTGAGTTATGGGGAATGGGCCAATAAACTTAGGTCCTAACTTAGCGGAGGGTTGGCGTAGCGCCAAGTTCTTGGTTGAAAGCCAAACCCAGTCCCCCACCTTAAAGTTAGAATTAGACGATCGCTTGCGATCAGAAAATTTTTTCTGTAGACAAGCGGCCCTAGTTAGGTGTTGTTGGATTTTATTCCACTCCCCTGGCCATCTAGAAACCCATTCATCCACGGAGGGAACTCTAGAGGGTTGGTCCGAAAGAGCAGAAAACTTCAGATCCTTGCCATAAACACAGTGGAAAGGAGAAACCCCTGTGGATGAATGCGTAGCGTTGTTAAAAGCAAATTCTGCAAAAGGTAAGAAGAAGGCCCAATCAGTCTGAGAACCCGCTGTAAAACAGCGCAAATATTGTTCCAGGGACTGGTTCGTTCTCTCGGTTTGACCATTCGATTGCGGATGAAAAGCCGAGGAAAGGGAGACAGTGAACCCCAACTTAGCACAGAAAGCCCTCCAAAACCGGGAGACGAACTGGACCCCCCTATCCGAAACAACATCCGTGGGAATACCATGAATCCTAAAGACATGAGTAATGAAAAGTTGAGCAAGAGTTTGAGCTGAGGGGAGTTTCTTCAAAGGAACGAAATGGGCCATCTTGCTAAAACGGTCCACAATTACCCAAATAACCGTATGACCCTGAGACGGAGGAAGGTCAGTAACAAAATCCATGGCCAGATGTGTCCACGGGGAGGCAGGAATGGATAATGGAAGGAGTGGGCCTTCCGGTGAGCTCCTCAAGGACTTGCTTTGGGCACAGACTTTGCAAGCGGAGACAAACTTTTGAGCGTCCTTCCTGAGAGAAGGCCACCAAACTTGGCGTAACAATAAAGCTATGGTTTTTTTAATCCCTGGATGACCGGTTGTTTTGGTATCATGAAAATGGGACAAAAACTCAGACCGATAAGCAGAGGGCACAAACAGGGCTGACGCGGGTTTCCCAGGAGGAGCTTGGGCCTGGAACTGAGTAAGATCAGGAAGTTGGGGTTGAATGGCGGCCACCACTAGGGAGCGAGGTACGATGGGAGAAACCACCCTTTCCGGTAAGTCAGGGGGCGAGAAACTCCGAGACAGGGCGTCCGCCTTTATATTCTTAGACCCGGGTTTATACGTTATAGAAAAATTAAACCGGGAAAAGAATAAGGACCAGCGAGCCTGTCTAGGAGTTAACCTCTTGGCGGACTGGATGTACTCCAGATTTTTATGGTCCGTAAAGACCGTAACTGGATACTGAGCCCCCTCCAGCCAGTGCCTCCATTCCTGGAAGGCAAGTTTGATGGCCAGTAATTCTCTGTTGCCGATATCATAATTCTTTTCGGCCGCTGAGAATTTTTTGGAAAAGAAGGCACATGGATGGAGGCGTGCAGGTGAGCCGTAGTATTGGGACAAGACCGCTCCGACCGCGATCTCTGAAGCATCCACCTCCACAAGGAAAGGTCGTTGTTCATCGGGATGGACTAGGACGGGAGCAACGCTAAATACCCTCTTAAGATTCTCAAAGGCCTGGACAGCTTGAGCCGGCCAAATCGGGGGGTAGCCGCCTTTCTTAGTCAAATTAGTTAGTGGTGTAACCAGGGTTGAGAAATTCTTAATGAACCTTCTGTAAAAATTGGCGAAACCCAAAAACCTCTGCAGGCCCTTCAGATCTCTGGGCTGCTCCCATTCTAAAACAGCCCTCACCTTAGATTGGTCCATAGACAGACCAGATTTAGAGATAATGTAACCGAGGAACGGAACCTCAGATACCTCAAATTGACATTTCTTTAATTTGGCATATAAACAATTCTCCCTAAGTTTCTGCAAAACTAGGCACACGTGTTTCCGATGCTCATCAAGGGATGAAGAAAAAATTAAAATGTCATCTAGGTAGACAACCATAAACCGGCCAAGATAATCTCGGAAAATTTCATTAACAAAGCTTTGAAAGACCGCAGGGGCATTACACAGGCCGAAGGGCATAACCAAATATTCATAATGCCCTTCAAGGGTATTAAAGGCCGTTTTCCACTCGTCCCCCTGCCTGATTCTTATGAGGTTATAGGCCCCTCGGAGATCTAGTTTGGAGAAGACCTGCGCCCCGACCACCTGTGTAAAGAGCCCCTCAATAAGCGGTAGGGGATATTTATTTTTTACCGTGATGTTATTTAAGCCCCGATAATCGATACAGGGGCGAAGTCCCCCATCCTTTTTCTCCACAAAAAAAAACCCTGCCCCTGCTGGGGAAGATGAAGGCCGAATAAACCCTTTTTCTAAGTTCTCGGCGATATATTCCCGCATGGCAAGGGTTTCTGCTCGGGTCAAATTAAATATTCTCCCTCTGGGAGGCATCGTACCAGGGAGCAGTTCTATTGGGCAGTCCCAAGGTCTATGGGGAGGAAGTTTGTCTGCTGCCTTTTCTGAAAAAACATCAGCAAACTCCAAATATGGAGTAGGAATCCCACTAGGGAGTAAGCGTGTGACCCTAAGGGGAAATTCCAGGCAGTTCCGGAAACACTGGTGTCCCCACTTGGTAATTTGCCCCGAAACCCAATCAATCTGAGGATTATGCTCCTGCAGCCATGGCAACCCCAGAATCAAGGGGGTTCCAGGCATGCTCAAAATCAGGAACCTGATAACCTCAGAATGACTGGCTCCTACTTTGATTTGCATGGGAGGTGATTGGAACCGAACTAACCCCCCGGCCACTGGAGTGCCATCAATGGCTGACACCCGGATAGGAGTAGGCAAGGCCTGTGCCATAATTCCTAGAGTCTGTGCTAGATCAGAGTCTAGGAAATTCCCAGCTGCTCCGGAATCGAGAAGAGCCTTTAAGTTAACATATTTGGCACCAAACATAAACTGAACTGGGACCAGAATTGGAGACGATACTTGAGGAGATACCTTACAGCCTAGGAGGGCCCCCTCGAAACCCCCTAGGCTCTGAAGTTTCCCGGCGGTTTCTTTGGGCAAAGTCTAACCATGTGGCCGGTCCCACCACAGTAAAGACAGAGCCCCTCGGATAGGCGTCGTCGTCTCTCGCCTTCGGTGAGCCTGGTGGCACCTAGCTGCATAGGCTCTTCAGAAGATTGAGCGACGGAAGCCTCAGATTTTGCAGTGGATTCAAAATGTGATCCTTTCTCCAGGCGCCTTTCCCGGAGTCGGCGATCAATGCGGATGGCCAAATGCATTAACTCATCCAGTGTTTGGGGTTCCGGGTAGTTCACCAGGGTATCTTTGATAGAGTCAGCCAGACCTAACCGGAATTGGCCACAGAGGGCAGGATTGTTCCAGCGTGAGTCAACCGCCCAACGCCGGAATTCGGAACAGTAGTCCTCCGCTGGACGGCGTCCCTGGCGGAGGGTACGTAACTTCGCGTCAGCTGAGGCCCCCTTGTCGGGATCGTCATAAAGGACCTCCATAGCAGCGAAGAAACTATCCACCGACTGGCGGATGGGGTCCTGAGCTGATAAACTAAAGGCCCAGGACTGAGGGTCTCCATGTAACAGGGAAATGATCAAGCCCACTTTTTGTTCCTGTGAGCCCGAGGAGACCGGGCGAAGCTGAAAGTATAACTTACAAGAGTCCCGGAAATTGGCAAATTTTGCCCTATCGCCAAAGAACTTTTCAGGGAGCGGGATCTTGGGTTCCACCGTTATTGCGGCCGGAGTCCCCTGAGAAGTAGGGACCATGGGAGTAGGACGGTTCTCCTGGGCCGCAACTCGATGAGCCAGGTGCTCCACCGCCGCCGTCAGGGCCTGCACCTGCTCCAGAATTTGGTCCATTCTTGTTCGGGCCCGTTATAATGTCAGGATTGTACCAAACACCCGTCTGTCTTAAGCCAGTATCCCCCAATCTCCACCGCCACTTCTGCCTATAGACAAGCCCCCGCTTGTGGGAGACACGAGCAATGCCTCTCCCAGTCGGTTGCCCCCAGGACTTAACAGGCGCAAGGGATAGTAGCTTAAGGTGCAGCTTGGTGTTAGGCAGGGAATCCCGAATGAGGATGCCGGGTGCGAAAAGTCCGTAAATCAGGCCGAGGTCAAACCAGGAGGTCACAGGCGAGGTATCCAAGGGAGGGTCAGGCAAAAGGGTGGTCAGGCAAAGCAGGAGGTCAGGGCAGGCAGCTAGCAAGAATAGTCAGAGTCCAAATCCAAATCCAAATCAATAATCTTCTCCAGTAACGCAGCACACATCCAGAACCCAGAAGCTATAACGGGCACTGGGAAACTGGAACAGTGCAAATATATAGGGAAGTCTGGCCAATGGGAAACAGGGAAAAAGGAGGGAAGGAAGGTGCTTGGTGCAAACAAGGAAGTGGGATCGGTCCCAGGAGCTGGACGGCCCAGGCCAGACAGGCCGACCAGTCCCTGGGTCCGATCCCAGGAACCAGCCACAGATTGGGGAATTCAAACTCGCCCCCGACGGGCGCGCTGGGGGAAGCGCCGCCGGGAGGCATAAAGCAGACGTGCTCGCGCGCGCGCGCGCGAGCACGTTGATGATCGGGCGCGCCCCCGCCAGGAAGGGGAAGCGCTGAGCCGGAGGGGAGAGCCGCAAGGCCGCGCAGCCGCGCGGAGTGGGCTGCGACGCGGCCACCCACAGCATCCTGCACCGCCCGCCCCTGATCCCCGCGACGGTGCCGAGGAGCTGGCAGGCCCGGGGACCGTCGGGCCGCAGCCCGGTGGGAGCCAGCCGGCAACGCGCCGCGGGACCCGGAACGGCGGTGAGGTAAGTGCCTAACACATATTATGTGTTTTATATGTATTGTCGCCACTGTCGTAATATAAGTATTTACCTGTCTTACCCCTATACAGTGCCACGGAATACAATGGCGCTTTATAAATAAATAAATAAATGATGAGAGACAGGACCAGCACGGGGGATATGGCAGCAGCATGCCCTCTGGCTTCCAGCCAGCATCTATGAATGAGAAGATAAGGGGACAGCCCTGAGAGACCAGAGGACTACACAGGATGCAGTAGTGAGTATTTTGACCCACAATGCAGTACAGGTAAAGTGAAATATATGTGTTGCAAATAGAAATCTTTAGGCTACGCTGCACTGATGCTGCAGGCAAAACGCTGCATGTCATGTTTTCCAAAATGCAGCACAATCCAGGGTGAATGGGAAAGGTGAAATGCAACACTACCTATAGGTGAATGGGATGGGGAAATGTAACACTGCCTATATGGGAAATGGGAGAAGGATGCAACACTGCCTATGAGGAATAAGGAATGCTACACTACCTATAATGGGGAATGAGGGAAGGGGGTGCCACACTGCCTATATAATGGGGAATGGGGCCTATAATGGGGAATGAGATGGACAGAATGCGACACTGCCTGTGATTGGGGAATTCTGCACCTTACCCATTTGATTCTGGGGGGGGGGGGGGGGTAGGGGAAGTGTTTAGCACAACATTCAGAATCTGAATATTTTCTTCTTTTCCTCCTCCAAATCCTAAGTGCATCTTATAGGGCAATATAATACAGTATTTCATCATCATGGATCAAAAATATAATTCTGTGAAATACTCACCGTATAATACCAATTCTACAGGTGAGTATTTCACAGAATTGTATTATTCTAAGCATACAGCACGTCCTGCTCCAGATATAGTAATTACATGTGGGACATCCAATAGCAGTGTCCATAAAGTAGGGTGGGATCCCCTTGAAAAAGGCACAGTCAACAGTAAAAGCGCTGTCACCCGCAACCATGCTACCAAGAGCAACGAGAGCAATGCTCTAACCTCAACTTTTGAAACCTTGTAAAGGAAGAACTGAACACAAGCAGCGGACTAGCCAGCTTGCTCAACAGAACGGCCCAAGCCAAGCACAAGCAGTAAGAGAACAAAAAACCAAGAGAGAAGAAGAATCTTCCCCTAAAAGAATAGGCCAGAGTAACAACCTAACCATGCTACTGCAAAAGAGGGTAGCCATGGCAACCTTAGAACTCTCCCCATCGGGGAATATGAACCCTGGTCTCAGGCGAGACCGGCAGGGATACTGAAAAACAATACTCAGCAAGAGCCGAAAAGTTTACTCTAGGCTCAGAAGGACAAAACCAACCGAGCAAGACCAATCCAAAGGGCACCTACACCCGTGGACGCAATCAGATCCGGTACTTAAGGATGGAGACACCAATAAGCCCCAAAGAGCATAAACCCTACCAGGGACAAGAGACAGTCCAGGAAAATCTCCAACACCTGCAGAGGGATACAGATCCCTTTAGCTCATAGTAATCAAGACAATAGCCCAGAGGCCGGAGGGTCTGGAATAAAGGAGAATAAAAACACCGCCTGGACCCAAACTCGGCGTAAGGCGGAGCACCCCCACCTCATGGTGTACAGATATATAAACAAATATATATATATATATATATATATATATATATATATATATATATTGACTAGGACCGCTAACAGAGCCATCCTTTATGGCACACTTCTGACTGGAGCAACCGCCCCAGAAGAGCGATATGAGGGAAGGAACAGGTCAGACAAGAACTTGAATAAGACCCAAGGGAACCCTTAGCAGGGCATCAGGATAAGTAATCCCCCCAAAGGGGAGCATAGAATTCCCAGGGGAATGCACCTAAGCAACCCCTGAGGAATGCTCAACACAGAAGATTGAACTAGACTTCTGCAGTAGGCGAACAGGGCAAGCCCTGAAAACCTTAAGGGAACTCAGTTGGGGAGCCAACTTCAACCGTGCTGTAATAACTCTAGGACCCAGGGAACAGAGAACATCCCGCAGGAGAGAGAGCCAATCCAAACAAGGCAAATTAGAACCACATCCAACATAGCCGGCAGAAAAGGGAGAAGAAGAGGAGGGAGCTAGGCCTAGTCCTCCAATAGAGACAAGACACCCAGAGATACCCATCTCCAGTAGGGTGAAGAGCAAACCGTCCAATCGCCTAAAAGGCCTGTAGATAGGGGCGACATAGTAAGGAGCCTGAATAGGCAGACCAGCCCTCGTGAAAGAGCATACACGACGACTGTCCTCAGCAGAATCTGCGAACCACACCCCACTGGGCCACCCAGGGCCCCAGCGTAACGGTTCTCCCTTTCTACAGCAATCTTGTGCAGAACCCTGCCTAGCGGGGTGAAAGAAGGTAATACATATAGAATATAATGTTCTTGACAGAAAGGCAATACTAGGCCCCCGTGGCCAAGGCCAGAGAGTTCTGGGACAATAATCCAGGGCAGAGTCCCTGTAATAGCAACGGGGCCCCACAAGGCCACACCGGTAAGGACTCAGTGAGACACTAGACTAGAACCTCCTGCCACAGGAGGACAGCCATCGAAGCTAATACCAATGAAGTGCGAGGAATGTAAACCCCCCACTTAGATCAGAACCAGAACCTTCTTGAAGGATCAACCTGTTCCGAGACCTTCACAGATAAAAAGGACAGGCCACTGTCCTCAGACTGACCGAGAGTCCCCAAAAAAAGACAAGTCCTGAAGAGGAGTAGTCCAGCAAATTAGAGCCCACCAAAGGCTCACTGTGTCAATCCAAAAAAAACAGACTGAAAATAGACCCCCTAAGGGGCCTCCCTTAGGAATCACGGGGGGTTTCAGAAAAAATAAATCCCCCCAGTCAACCTGCAAGACTTGGTACCCGTGACCATCTACAGGGAGAAGCAAGAAGGAAGGGAACGGTCCCAGAAATACTCCTTGAATTTACAACCTCAAGAGGAACCCCCTTAACAAGGGGGAAGCGTACTGACCTAGTTCCAGGGGTGCTGGAACCCTGTCCGGGATAAGTAACCTAAGGTGTCGCAGGGCCCAAGGGCTTCTGAGAATAAGGGACAGCATCTGGGCCGCCACCAACAGGCGCAAGGTGAAGGTAAGGTGACATCAACAGAGGGCAAAGCCCTTTCCATAATAAGTCCACATTTTGAAGAAGGAAGGCTCTAGCATGAACCAAATCTAAATGCTACCCCGTAGGGAGACACCGAACCAGGGGACACTAAGTAAGTGAGGTGCCTGAGCACCAATCCAAAAGACTCCCAAAGGAGCCACAAGTCAATAGCCAACACGGCCTGACGCAGAAATTGGGAGTGAAGAAAGACAATCAAGTAGAACCTAGCGCGGACGCCACACGGACACGTCCAAGACATCACTCTCACACTCGCCTTGGTGAGCCGTCTGGGAGCAGGAGAGGAACCAAAAACAAGACCCCAATCCGCAGAGATGGTCCTTCAATACTGGCTAGTAATGGCCTCGGTGTCCTGAAGGCACAGGAGACCAAAAAAGGATCGTAGATCCACACGGGCATTGAGAGGCCCACTGGACAAGAGCGCCTGCGGCCCAACAGATAGATACCATGTAGGAAGTGCCTGTGAAGGTATAACTGCAAGGCCCATAAGGCCAGCCCGGGTCAGACTGCCTCATCCCAGAGGGAAAAGGTAATGTGGATGCAATCACAAGTCAAGGGGCAAACCAAAAGAGAGCCCAGACCCTGCAAGCCGAACTCGGCCTGCCTCAACTCCCGAAGAGAAAACAGGGACTAGAGGAACCCTGACAACCTCAGAAAGAGACCGCCCAGCAAACTCCATTCTGCATCCAGGGGGAACTACCTCCTGTAACAACCTGAAAGAAGCCTGGCGCCCTGCGATAGGAGCCAAGTGCTGCAGCAGTCCCCTCGCCCAAAAGGGCGAGGGCGTCCCTTCACGCTTGTGCGGTTTTGGCAGATTTGGACTTCGCCCTGCCGGAGGTCCCAGGGCGTTGCCTGCCCCCCCTGGGGCGGGCCTCCACTCCAAAAAGCTGTAAGCACACTTCTGGTTCGCGCTTGACACTAACGTAGGGAGGGGGAGGGGTGTCCCTGCCCCTAGGAGGCCGAGGCGGCCTTCTGTGCGAGGGTGCCTTACCCTTTTTTCCAAAAAGGTCCAAACGGGCCCCAAATAAGCGTCGTCCTCTGAAAGGAAGGCCGGTAAGAGCCTTTTTTGTATCATTGTCAGCCCCCCACTGTCGCAGCCAAAGCAGGCGGCGAATAGCTACCACAAGAACAGAGGTTCTAGCGCACATCTTAATAGTGTCATCCATCGCTGAGAGGATAAACCTCACAAAAACCTCACAATCGGAAAGAGCATTAAAGACCTCCCAAGGGAGATCCTTGGGCTGGTGATCAAGTATCTTCCTAAGAAGGGTCCTGGCCGGCACCGCCGTGATGGCCGCGGCACAGACCGGGCGCAGAGCCGTCCCTGCACACGAGAAGGCGTGGGAAGCCAGTCTGTCAATGCGCCGGTCCTCAGCATCCCGAAGGGTACGATGAGTAGAAGCTGTCATGAAGGGAGGGTTAGCAACCCCAATAATAGGTGCATCCACCTCGGGAGGGACTGACCAACAGTCAACCACATCAGGGGGAAAAGGGTACTTCCAATCCCAGACCCCCGGAACCCCTGTAAGTTTACAAGGCGATTCCCATTCCTTAGATATAAGAGCCTGGAAATGATCCTGCTCCAGAAATTCCAAGCGCGGCGTCGCCGTGTGGAAACTCTCCCTCTTGGGCTTGGGAGACTCTCCCGGAGGAGAGATGGATAGTACTTCAAAGATCTTAATGAGTAATTCATCAGTGTCACACAGGCCCCAGGAACCAGGGCCAGAATTGTCACGGCTCCAAGGTATCTCATCTGAGGAACTGGAACCTGAGAAAAGTTCACCTTCATCAGAAGGATCAGGGTCCTGCATAGCAGCAGACTCTTCAGTTTCAGCGGGAAACACAGAACCAGGAGGCGTCAGGGACCGCTTCTTTCCAGCGCCCAAGCGCTCCGCCAGACTAGACATCACCTGCTCAGCCGTAGGTAGCCTGCGCGGCACCACCTGCTGGTCATCCCCGCTCGAGTGAGACTCCTCAGGAGTGAGATTTAAACATGGGGAGACAGGTGTATTGAAGCGAGGTGCAGCCACTGGTAAACCTGATTGCAGGGCCAGTACTTGTTCAGCACACGGTCCGCAGACCCGTGCTCGGTCAGCATCAGCATGGGGTTGTCCACATGCAGTACACAGCCGGTCTTGTCCCCGCGGGACCCCGGACACATAATTCTGAGATGCCTCCATATGGAGATTATCTAAACAATATGCCAGCAGGGATTTATGCTGTAAGCAACCCTGGATGCCCCAAGACCCGCTAGGAATGTGGGAGAATTTAAATGTGAACCCGTTTAAGATATATATCAGGCCGGGAGATGCCACCGGAATCTTGGCGTCTGAAAGACATAAGGAGAAGAATGGGTGTCAGAGCCATGCGCAGCTGGAAAAACATATAAAAAAGGAGTCACTCGCGAGGGCACTTACAGACCAAGGGAGGAGGGGAACCGCCACCACGCGCGCGCGAATATCAACAAAATGGCGCCCAGCGAACCTCGAAGTGCGGGCTCGATGCTCGGCCGTGACGCGGAGCGCGCCAATTCAAGTCCCGCCCACTCCGAAGAGCGCGAAGCTCTGAGGTAATGGCAAGGCAAGGATACAATCACACGCTTAAGGATTCGTAGAAAAAAACGTTACATCTAGTAAGGAAAAGGCGCCACAGCATCTAGACGACGCAGCAAACTATGTATAAGACATATGGCGGCAGCCGAAAACCGAATAACGAGCAAGCAGCACGGCTCTGACATCTCAATGTTAATGAAGGGCAGAAATCAGGCCATAAGCGTGACATACTGGTACACTGGGACCGCCACACACATACCCCCCCTTTCTTTTCCCCCTAACTAGTTGGGGAAATGAGGGAGGATGGCGACCCTTTACACAGGGTCCAGCACTACCCGGGGTACGGGGCAATAATGCGGGAGGGGCATCCACTAGAGGCTCACCATCAGCCTAAACCGCCTACCCTATGGTTGGGGATTGCGGTGGAGCATGGCTCCGTTAAGCACACACGGTACTGCCTACCGTCACCTGACCAACGCAGCCCAGGCTGGGAGGCATATTCTTCACAAAGAGGACGGGTGGAAATAGTCCCGCAGGGCCTCGGGCTGTAAAGCTCCGCTCACCTGCGAGAGCGTGATACTTCATGTCTTCGCAGTTCAGCACTGCAGAGAAATCTGGGGATTTGTGGGAGGTCCCTCGGTATATGTAAGGCCGGGAGGAGCCTGTTTTCTACATGTCTGCAGTGAACACGCCCTCAGGCGGAGGATTACCCACATGTTATTACTATATCTGGAGCAGGACGTGCTGTATGCTTAGAATAACATGTAGGTATATAGTGGAATGTTTTTATAGATATTTTATTGTGTCCCTTAACTTCTATTATTAATTATATTATCACTCAAACTAACAGGGGGTCCCCTGCTCTAATTGCACAACACTGCCCTTCAGCTAGTATACAACTCTTACCTTGCTGCCCAAGTGACTACGAGCAGCCAATCAATTATATTGGTCATGTAGAAGGCAAGAGAGTGGAGTATTGGGCTTCAGGGGTGGCTGAATGGGAATGCTTTTAGACTGGTGGTCCACTTTAGTCAGTTTGGTTCATCCTCAGTCCAGAGGAGTTTAATTGTTATGTAGGTGTAATATTGTATTTTACAACAGTGAAACAAGCATCTCTTGACTGAATGACGTATTAGTAAAACCATTACCCTTGAAGTCCTAGCTAAAGAAATGCTCATTATAAAATATTTAAGCTACAGAATTAAGGGCCCCCCAACCTCAAGGCAGACATTTTTGACAACCACTTAGCTAGCAAGGACAGAGTCATTAGAGAGCAGCTCTTATGGCGTCCCTGCAATCTTACTTTGTAAAAACACGCAAGAGCATTTCCAGAAAGAGCTGTGAAAATAGCAGTCAGGGTATAATAGAAAAGCAGGCTGAACTGAAACAGAAAAGCCATTTGTCATGGTCAACTGGGAAGATGCAGGACAAGGTTATTCACATCAAAATTCAGCACAGTTCATCAGAACAAACCTGCAGGAGGAAGGAATGTTTATTTAGGTAGACACATAACTGATAGATAGTGACTGCAGCTTCTTGGCACTGGGCAGGCCAGCCGCTCAAGTTATAAATAGTCTGCAAGAATGTGGTTATGCAACACGATTTTTATACAAGGTTCACAGGACAACTGGGACAAAAAGTTACAGCTATGGCGTTCCAAGACTTAGCACGGCTATCTACTGCTATTGGTGTTGTAAAATCTAAATTACTACTTTTTATGAATTACTTTGTTTTTAACCAAATATATAAAGGATACCGTTACTAGGTATTAAAACATCTAAATAATACATCAACTTAGATTTGGACACTGGTGATGGAAAAGATGTGCTTTCCTAGAACAGAAAGTATATGCACAGCGCCCAGCACAAGGGATAGTAGAATTACCCATCACTCCTTGCAGTGGGCAGAGCCATGCAAAGCATCTCCTTACGTCTCTAAGCCATCCAATGCAAGGAGTGATGGGTAATTCTTATTATTCCTTGTGTTGGGCAATGTGCAAATACTTTCCATTCTGGGTCCCCACCTCCTCTAATGGCCGCCGCCCCCTAGCCCCGCCTTTTGTGGGAGGAGCGGGACGACGTCATCCCGCTCCTCCTATACTCTCATCGAGCACCGGCATCTGTCAGATGCCGGTGGTGACCGGAGCAGGGCGGGTGAGAGGAGGGGAGGCTCCGATCGGAGCCTCTTCGCCTCTCACCCGCCCTGTGCCGATCACTATCGGCATCTGTCAGTGACAGCGGCGTGGGACAGCAACAAGGGACGCAGAATCGGAGTGGAGTACAGTAAAAAAAAATAAATAAAAATAAAGATCATTTTTTTCTTCTGTGTCCGTGTCTTTATTTTTTACTTTTAACCCCTTGTGAACTGGTAAGGGGTCCATACCAGTTCACAAGGCTGGGGGATGGCACGTCACCTGCGGCTAACGGGTGACTTGCCATTAACCCCCAGCACCCTCATTACCTGCCTCCCCAAAGCCCGGGGGGGGGGGGGGGGGGGGGGCGAATAACTTGTTTTTTCTTGTTTGTATAGTTTTTTTTTTAGAAAAATGTGGCTTTGATTCTGCTTTTTTTTTCCTTTTTTTAGGGAAACTCTTTGCAACCAAAGAATACATTGAGGGATTACTTCCAGAAAACTGTGGCCACATCAACAAGCCTGTACCCCTAGAAAGCTTGAGGTGTGTACTTCCAGAGAATATATAGTTTGTTGGGTTTCAAATGTAAAGGGTTGTCTTTCTGGAAAGACTGCGAGGTGCGCATAGCGCATATCACAGTTGTATTTTATCTGAAAATCCCCTAAAGCGCTGCTTCAGTTTGGGGGGAGTCTCCTGGACAGGAAAGGGTGTCTACCAATACATATGTGGTACCACTGTAACCGGGAGAAATTGGGATTTCACACGCAATAAGATTTTGACAAACTTACATTTTTTATTACTAAAAAACACTACAAATTGTAAAAATAGATTTTTTAATTTTTTTTTTTTTTTTTTTGCACATATTTCACCCAAAAATATTGAGAATACACCTAAAAAATTACAAACAAGACATTTCATGTTAAATCCCAGACTATGCTGAAAAAACAATATATAATTTTCCTGGGAAATCCCTGTAAATCCCTTCAAAAATCACATTTGAACAAGGGGAGTGCAAAATAGTGCAAAATGGTCTGGCAACAAGGGTGACAAAAACTCCAGGCTGGCACTTAAAGGGTTAAGGAAATCAGTGCAATAGTGGCAGCTACCCTGCAGCACAAACCCTCCCACCCCCAGCCTATCTGAACTTTTCAGAGCAGGAGTTATAAGGCTGTCTGACATGGACAGGCCATTTCTTTGCTTTTAAGGTGGAAATTCAGCCTCCTAAGCATCCCCCCTGTTGCTGAGGCAGGGCAGGGGGGTTACAACATAAAAAAAAAAGCTTACCTCGCCCAGGAGCCAGTGTCACTCCTCAGCAAGACTGGCACCACCATCTTTGTTTAGCAGCACAGAGAGGCTTCCCCCACACTGTGCGTGCCCCCATCCACCATGTGACTCTCGCATAGATCAGGGGATGTCGCTCTGTGCTTTGTCTGTGTGGCCTCCACAGGAACACCAGTAGCAGTGTGGGATCTGGGAGAGAAAAGCTGCTTTTTTTTTTTCGTATAACCCTGATAGTGGACTTAGCTGGAGCCAGACCCTTCTTAGGGCCAGACGGGAGCACAAAAAGAGCATCAGTCTTCCTGAAGGGTTCAGTAGACACCAGATAGAACTTCAGAGTCCTAACCACATCCAAAGAGTGTAAAACCCTCTTCTAGGATTAGGACACAGAGAAGGCAAAACAATGTCCTGATTGAGATGAAAGGCAGAAACAACCTTAGGCAGAAAATCTGGCTTAAAACGAACCACCACCTTGTCCTGGTGTGTCTCAAAATAAGGAGGAGGTTTGATGGAAAGCGCCGCCAACTCAGAAACACGCCTAACAGAAGTGATAATCACCAAAAAGACTACCTATGGACAAGGGGGCCCCCTGCAAGGGCTCGAAGGGAGACCCCTGCAGGGCAGATAAGACCAAGTTCAAGTCCCAGACTGGTAACATAGGCTTACGTGGGGGACGCACATGAGTAACCCCCTGGAAGAAGGTCTTGGCCAAAGGATCTTTGGAAAAAAATGGCCAGGGCAGAAACATGACCTTTCAGAGTACTGAGCTGAAGACCCAGATCCAAACCATGTTGCAGAAACTCCAGAATCCTAGGAATAGAAAACACAGGACAGGGAAGTGAGTTAGACTCACACCAGTCAATGTAAGTACGCCAAACCCCTAGTAGATGTAAGTACGCCAAACCCCTAGTAGATGGAAGAGGACCTTTTCCTAGCCCTGATCATGGTATTAACAACCGAGGCAGACAGCCCCTCAATCAAGATGAAGGTTTCAGCAGCCAGGCCGTCAAAGCCAGCGTTTGTAAATTGGGGTGGCGTAGGTGCCCCTGAGTGAGCAGATCTGGAACCCGGGGCAGGGCGTACTGATCTACTGTCAGCTGCACAATTTCTGCAAACCACACTCTTCTTGGCCAACAGGGGGCCACCAGCATGGCTGGCAACCGTTCCTGAGCTATCTTGCACAGCAGCCTGCCTAGCAGGGGAAACGGGGGAAACACATACAGGAGCTGAAAGCTCGTCCAAGACATTGCCAAGGCATCCATGGCCAAGGCCAGAGGATCCTGGGACAGAGAGACAAAAACTGGAAGCTTGTGATTGTGACGGGACGCAAACAGATGCACATCCGGCTGACCCCAGCGGAAACACCCTGCTGCTGAGGGACCACTCTCCCAGACGAGAGGTCCCCCTGCTCAGGTAGTCTGCCTCCAGATTCTCCACCCCCGGAATGTACACAGCTGAGATGCAGGGAACATTCACCTCCGCCCAGGACAGTATCAGGGACACTTCCTTGAGGGCCCTCTTGCTCCGGGTCCCTCCCTGATGATTGATGTAGGCAACCACCGTCTGGTGTGGGGTTAAGTGGGCGAGAACCAACCTGATCGCCCTCAACTCCAGAATGTTGATAGGGGTATGGGCCTCCTGAGGGCCCCACTGACCCTGGAATTTCAGGGACTTCCAAAAGCCCCCCCGACTTGTCAGACTGGCATCCGTGGTGACAGTCTCCCAACAAGGGGCCAGAAAGGAGACCGCCTGGCCAGAGGGGACAGGACAAACACCTGATCCAAGGACACGGGGTCCTGATCCCATACTGACAAGAGGTGAAGCTGAAGAGGCCTCTTGTGGAACTGAGCATATGGAACCGCCTCGAAGCAGGACACCATCAGGCCCACTAGCAGCATTCCCTGCCTGATGGACGGATGGAGGACAAGACAGAAGGAGCTGAGCTTTCTCCTGAAGACTCTCCACCTTCTGCTGAGGAAGAAAGATCTTGACCTGAGATGAATCCAGAATCATGCCCAGAAAGGACTTCACCATGGAAGGAGACAGGGAAGATTTGGGGTGGTTGATCACCCAGCCGAATGACTCCAGTGTGGATACCACCCGCTGAGTATCCAGCTCTGCCTGATGGAAGGACTGAGAGGCGATAAGCATGTCGTCCAAGTAGGGAAGAATGCGAATGCCCTGAGATCTCAGCAGAGCCATCACTCCTGCCAGCACCTTGGTGAATACCTTGGGAGCCGAGGTGAGACCGAAGGGCAAGGCCACAAATTGGTAGTGCTGATCCTCCAGAGCGAACCTGAGGAATCTCTGATGACCTGGGCGTAGGAAAGTCACAGCTGAGCGCAGAGTCTCCATGTGAAAGTGTCTGAATCTGACAAATTTGTTGAGGTGCTTTAAATCCAGGATGGGTCTGATGGACCCATCCTTTTTGGGAACAATGAAAAGATTGGAGTAATAGCCTTTGCCCATTTTCCTCAAGGGCACCCGGCAGATGACACCCAGTTCCAGAAGGCCTTGGACAGGCAGGGACAGACCCTGAGCCAACTGGGATTTGATGAATCTTGGGGGCGGCCAGGCTGCAAACTCTATCTTGTAACCGGAGGACACTACCTCCTGAATCCACCGGTATGAGACATGACGCCTCCAGACATGAGCCAAGAGCCGAAGCCGCCCCCCACCCTTCATGCCTGAGGGGGCTTGGGGGAGGGGACTTAGGCTTGGGACCCCAGGAGGGGCCAAGGCGGCCACGTCCTCTGCCCCTGCGCCAAAAATCCATGCGGGCTCCAGCAAAGGAAGCCAGAGGGAGCGCAGGCCCAGCCGATGGTAACCCAGACTTCAGTGCAAGCGTCTGCTGGGCGCAGGGTACACACACCCTGACATCATCACTTATAGGGGATACCTCACATGCCATACACAGCCGGGCTTGTCCCGAAGGAACCCCAAGCACATTATCCTGAGAAGCCTCCATATGGTGATTATTGTGGCACAATAGGCCAATTGAAAATGACGACAATAAGGCTACCTGGGATGCCCCAATAGCCCGCTAGGGAAGTGGGAGATATACAATACAATAGCCCTCCAAGAAGGAGTTAACGCTAAAAGGGGATAGGACCGGGAGAAACCACAAAAAAGTTTGACCCACCTGTAAGACATAACACAAAAATATAAAGACAAGCTAGCCCGCAGGGGCACTTACGGACCGCGATAGGGGGACGCCAGACACGCAGCACAGGAGCTCCAAAATGGTGCCCGCATATACCTCGAGGGGAGGGCCGCGGAGAAGTGAGCAGAAAACGTCATCCGCAAGGCCCGCCCCCTCTGAAGAGCGCGAAAACGCACCCCCGTGACAAGGCCAGCCAATGATGGCGCAGCGGCGCCTGAGGCGATGTCGCCGCCGTCCGCGGAGCGGAGTACAAGCGCGCGGCGGCAATAGCAAAACCAGTGCAACCAATGCCAAACACATAGCAAAACACATAGCAAAACACATAGCAATATATACACCCCCCCCCCCCCCCCCCCCCCGGAGATCTACCCAGGGGGAGCGAAGGGGGAGCAGCGGACCTAAGAGGAGCCTAACTGAGGGGACAGGGGGCGAGGGGCAAATGGCCGCGGGAGGGGCATCCCATAAGGCTCACCACGGGCCTGTACCCCCTACCCTTTGGTGGGGGACTGCGGTAGGAGCAGCGCTCCTTAGCACCTGCTGCCTACCATCACCCGACCAGTGCAGCCTAAGCTGGGAGGCAGTGAAAAGGAACGGGTGGGAATAGCCCTACAGGGCCGCAGGCTAATAAGCCCCGCTCACCTGCGAGTAGAAAGAGCCATCTTCTAGTCATCGCAGCCCAGACTGCAGAGAAGAACTGGGGAATTTGTGGGAGGTCCCCGGTATATATGGGGCCGGGAGGAGCCACTTTTCTGTCCCTGCAGTCCAGCGCCATCTACTGGATGTATAACCCAAGAGTAAGGAATATCTTCTGGAACAGGACGTGCTGTATACTTAGAATAGCAAACCTGTATAAAACTTTCAGTACTGTAGGGTGCCTGATTGTTGCCAGTATGTCCCAACCCTATCTCACCGGCCACAGAGCTTATTGTGGCACTAAGTGCCCTCACACTCTATGCTCATAAAAGACCTTTCCAGAGCATTCGTTCTCTGAAGTGAACGGAGAGGATCCGGGAGCTGAGAGGCCTCAAGTACTGTAAAGCAGCTAACAGTAGCAGCAAGCGCTTTCCACTGCCTGGCCTGAATCACATTTGTCAGTAGGACATTAATATTTTTCTTTTAATATAGGTTAATGTAAATAACTATACAGGAGAAGTATGCTTTGTAGATGAACAGGAACAAACTGTAACCTGTGATCAAACTGACAGGAAACGATATAGTTATACATCCTCTTTTAAATCTAAATAATGAAGTAATACTAGGGGCAGTGCTACGTAGCAGACATATGCAATGGCAGTGCACAAGTAATAAATGCCTTTTAGATTTGCGGTAAAATAAAAATGAAAAGATTTCTTCATCTTCACCTTTTATTTAAAGTTGACCAAAACCTGGGATTTTAACTATACCAGGTTTTGGTGCTGGCCCCTGGGGTACCTCGAATGGAGATGCCCCACTGTGTGAAACCCCCAGTCTGCACAGTAAACTTATCTTTTCCCTGTTTTATAGACTTCAGGACTTAAAGATTTAAAGTGGACCAAAACTCAGGATTTTGACTATCCTGGGTTTTGGTCCCTGCCCCTGGGGCACTCCGATCGGGGATGCCTCGCTTCACCAAGCCCCCCAGGTCGCTGAAGCCAACTCACCTTTTCCCGGTCCTACGGTGCATGCCGGGCGCTCGTCCAATCAGTGTGCTCGAATGTGCTGGCTGGCGCATCACCCGCTTCCTTCCAAAGGGGGTGTACCAGCGCGGGCCATCCACAAATGCCTGAGGCATGCACACGTCCTGCTAGAGGGGATGCGCCTGCGCCTCGCGCATGCATCGTTGGACCGGGAAACAAGGTAAGTGTATGGTGTGACCTGGAGGGTTTCACACAGCGGGGCATCCTGATTTTGGATGCCCCAGAGAGAGGGAATCAATCATCGTGGGTTTTGGTCCACTTTAAAATCTGACCCTTTATTTAGCTAAGACTGGGAGTATAATCAGCAGGGGGCATCTGAAAGAGTTCCCATTCACACAACTATAGCCCAAACTCACCTGGTTCCACCTTCCCTGACTGCAACGCGGTTACATGCGACATCTGGTAGCCAGTACGTTTTGCAGGGCAGGCTTCCACAGTGCAGCATGGCCAACACCACAGATTGCGAGGGTCAAAGTTTTTGTTTCCCTATGTGCACACATAAGAATTCTTCCTCCTCATTTAACTGAATGGGCAGTAATACAAAAAGGACGCTCCTTGCCGCTGCAACTGTGGGCCCTAAGCACTGCCTGTCTAATTTATCGCTGACGGTAGACTAGGCCGGAGCCAAACCCTTCCTTGGACCCTCCAGCATAATGAACATAGAATCTGTCTTATGGAATTCTGAGTAGCTGAGATGTAATACTCAAGTGTCCTGACCACATCCAAGAATTGGAGAACTTTTTCTTTATGGTCGTAAGGACAGGGACACAAAGAAGGCAAAACTCCTTATTAATGTGAAAGGAGGAGACTACCTTGGGCAGAATATCCTGCTTGAAGCAGAAGACCGCCTTGTCCCTGTGAAAACCAGATAAGGAGACCTGACCGATAGGGCTGCTCAGATGCTCGCTGAGCTGAAGTGATGTCCTGCAAAAAGACGACCTTCAGTGTCTGGAAGATCAATGATGCCTCCCCAAGGGGCTCAAAGTGAGGACCTTGTAAGACAGAAGACCAAATTAAGATCCCAAGGCGGTAAAAATGGGTTGAGAGACTCCCTGCATGAAAGTCTTAATAAGATAATTGTTTGCAATGGACCTCTGGAAAAAATACCTTTAAGGGTGCTAAACTGCAGCTCCTACTCGAGACCCTTCCGCAAAGAATAGAAGGGAAGAGAAGCTCTTCTACAGGAGAACCCCCTGCCTTCACACCAGGCAACAAACCCTCTTCAAATTCTAAAGTATATGCTAGGGGAAATCTGCTTTGTTGCCTGAATCGTGGTTTTAATGACCCCAGGAGACAGATCCTTTCTCGCCAGGATGCTGGTTTCAAAAGTCAGGCCATTAGCTAGCACTCAAAAAATGGGGTGTAGCAGGGGGCCTTGTGTGAGCAGATATGGTCGACTGGGCAGGTGCCAAGGACCGCCCAACACATTCTTACCATGTCAGCAAACTAACTCCTTATTAGCCCGTATGGGGCAATCAGGGTCGTTGGGACTTTACAGATTTACTTTTCTCAAAAGGCACCCCAGGAGTGGCGGGAGGGAAGGCATACACCAGACTGACTGCTGCAAGGGAGACATTAGAGTGTCCACCCCGAATGCCAAAGGATACCTGGTCCTGGAGAAAAAACCTTAGGACATTCCGATTGAACCTGGAGGCGAAAGATGTCAATCTCCGGGGTCGCCCATTGGTTGCACAGATCCTGGAAGATCTTGAGACCATCTCCCCGATCCAGAGTCTGCCTGCTCAGAAAGTTGGTCTGAACATTTTCCACCCAGGGTACGTAGACGGCTGATATGCAGGGGACTTGGTTCTCTGCCTGAAGCCATATCCAGGTTACTTTCCCTGAGAGCTAACCTGCTCTGGGTGCCTCCTTGATGATTGATATAAGCCACAGCCGTGGCGTTATCTGTCTGAATCCTGAAGGGAAGGCACTTCAAGAGCAAGGCCCAATGAGCCAAAGTGATTGCAGTGCAATGTTCCAGAACATTGATGGATAATCGGCATTCCTGCAGGTTTCAATGACCCTGAATGGTCAGAGATCCCCATCCTACCACCCCATCCAGTCAGGCTTGCATCGGTGGAGATTATGATCCAATGGATTGGAGCGAAGGACCTGCCCATCAGAAGATCATGGGGATCTAGCCACCATGCTAAGGCTCGTCTCCCTGGATTGGACAGGGAGAAGGGAAGCCTTCTTTTGATAGCATTGTCCTTACTCTGTCCTGAAGCAAGGCACTCTTCTACTATGGAAGATATATCTTGGCTTGCTCCATATCAAAGATCATTCCTAGGAATGATCTTATTCGTGAAGGATACAAGTGGGATTTGGGATCATTTATTATCCACCCGAAATTTTCCAGAGTGGCTAGAACTGTCTGGGTGTCTTCCCGTGCTTCCGAAAAGGAAGGTGCACGCATTAGGAGTGTGTCCAGATACAGTGTAATACGCTCCCCTTTCCTCAAAGCGTACCAAAACCCACTGAACTTGTGAAATACAGTTGGCCAAAGCCCCTGCCAACACTTCTCCCTTAAGGTCTAGAAATGGATATTGTCACTTTTTTGCTGTCCCTTTCAGTAAGATGGCAGGCAATCAGCCATTACAGCGGTGTGGCAATGACATCATTGCCACACTCAGCAGTGGCAATGAATGGAGGAGGCGGAGCTTAACAGCCAAAACGGGTAGCTTTATCTGGGATTATAGTGAGGTAGGGGTAATGAAAATTGGCCAAGAGTGTTCTTCATGGTGGGGTCAATTCAGTGGATGGCAGTTAGGAAACACAATTCTGTGAAACTCACCTGTAGAATTGTTATTTCTGGGGATCCATTCCAGACCCTCCTTACACTTGGGATTACTTCCTTCCCGAAGGGTGTGACTGCAAGACAAAAATACAATTCTGTGAAATACTCACCTGTAGAATTGGTATTATACGCATACAGTACGTCCTGCTCCATATATAATACTTACACATGGGTAATCCTCCGCCAGATGGCGCTGTGCACTGCAGACATGCAAAAAACAGGCTCCTCCCGGCCCTTCATATACCCAGGGACCTCCCACAAATCCCCAGCATTGAAAAGCAGTGAGAAAAAGAAGCCGGGAGAAACCAACCACCAAACTGGTAATAATAACAATGATAAAAATCACCATACAGGAGATCCAGAATAATGTAAAACCAGGGTGGGGTGGAGCAGGACGTACTGTATGCGTATAATACCAATTCTACAGGTGAGTATTTCACAGAATTGTATTATTCTAAGCATACAGTACGTCCTGCTCCATATATAATACTTACACGTGGGACATCCAATAGCAGTGTCCATAAAGTAGGGTGGGATCCCCAACAAAAAAGGTACAGCAGACAGTCGAGACACTGTCACCTGTAACCTTGCCACCGAAGGCGACATGAGCAAAGGCTCCAACATCAACATCATAAAAACCCTTGAGAGGGTATGACCAAAAATACAACTCTGTGAAGTATTCACCTGTAGAGTTGGTATTATATGCAGACAGCACATCCTGCTCCAGACATAGTCCTTACATGTGGGTACACCTCCGCCTTCAGCGCCGCGCACTGCAGATCATGAAGAAAACAAGCTCCTCCCGGCCCTACACACACCGGAGGACCTCCCACAAATCCCCAGCATTGAAAAGCAGTGAGAAAAAGAGGCCAGGAGAAGCAACCACCCAAACTAGCAACAAATATCAAGTATAACAATCACCAAACAGGGGATCCAAAACAAAGTGAACCAGGGTGGGGTGGAGCAGGACGTGCTGTCTGCATATAATACCAACTCTACAGGTGAGTACTTCACAGAGTTGTATTATTCTAAGCAGACAGCACGTCCTGCTCCAGACATAGTCCTTACATTACAATAGCAGTGTCAGTAAGGAAGGGTGGGATCCCCAGCAGAAGGCAACAGCAAGCCGTTTAAACAACTACGGCCTGCAAAACCTTGCGGCCAAACGCAGCGTCAGCTGAGGCCTTAAAGTGGACCAACACCCACGGGTGATCGGCCCGGGAATCTATAAGATTCCCGGGCCGATCACCTCCCTCCCGCGGGACATCCGAGATCGGGATGTCCCGCGGGGTGAAACCCCCCCAAACCCCCTTACCTTCCTCGCGCCCCTCTAGGCGGGCGCACGCGCGGCAAGAGGGACGCGCGGGAGGCGGCGGCGCCGCTTGTCCGGGACTGTCAGATTTCTTGTCCGTCGGCGCTGGGAGCGGGGAGAGGTGAGTTTTTCGGGTGATCGGGGGGGTTTCACACAGCAGTTTAACATCAACCTTGTAAAACTTTGTAAAGGTGTGAACCGAAGACCAAGTAGCGGCCTTGCACACTTGCTCCACAGAGGCCTGGTGCTGAAAAGCCCAAGAAGCCCCAACAGCTCTAGTAGAATGAGCAGTAAGACGAAAGGGGGGAGTCTTCCCCTTAGTAGTATAGGCTTGAACCACAGCCTGCCAAATCCATTTACTGATGGTAGACTTGGCGGGAGCCAAACCCTTCCTAGGCCCGTGAGGCACAACGAAGAGAGCATCCGTCTTCCTAAAAGCCTGAGTGGTAACCAGGTAAGACTTGACACACCTAACCACATCCAGGGAATGCAAAACCCTCTCCTTAGGGTTACTAGGATTAGGGCACAAGGAAGGAAGAACAATATCTTGATTTAAATGAAAAGCAGACACAACCTTAGGCAGAAAGTCTGGCTTGAAGCGAAACACCACCTTATCCCGGTGTCTCTCAAAGTAGGGAGGCTGAATAGACAAGGCAGCCAACTCAGACACGAGTCTAACCGAGGTAGTGGCTACCAGAAAGACCGCCTTGAGCGTGAGAACAGCCAGAGCTGCTTCATGAATAGGTTCAAAGGGAGGACCCTGCAGGGCCGACAAAACCAAATTCAGATCCCAAACAGGAACCATAGGTTTCCGAGGGGGGCGCACATGAGTGACCCCCTGAAAGAAGGTCTTGATAAGAGAGTGCTGGGCAAAGGTCCTCTGAAAGAAGATAGACAGGGCCGAAACATGGTCCTTCAAGGTACTAAGCTTCAGACCTAAGTCTAGACCATGTTGTAAAAATTCCAGCACCCTGGAGACTAAGAATTCCCGGCAGGGAAGAGACCTGGATTCACACCAGTCAATGTAAGCACGCCATACCCTATAATATATAGCAGAAGAGGTCTTCTTCCTGGCCTGGACCATGGTAGCCACTACAGAAGCGGACAAACCCTTTTCCTTTAAAATGGTGGTCTCAATAGCCAAGCCGTCAAAGCCAGAGTTAGTAAATTGGGATGGCGTAGAGACCCCTGAGTTAGGAGGTCTAGAATCCTTGGTAGATCGTACTGATCTACTGCCATTTGAACCACGTCTGCGAACCACACTCTTCTTGGCCACCTTGGGGCCACCAGAATCGTGGGTACCCCTTCCAGAGCGATCTTGCGTAGCACTCTGCCCAGAAGGGGAATCGGTGGAAACGCATACAGGAGCCGAAACTCCTTCCAAGACATTGACAGGGCATCCGTGGCCAGAGCCAGAGGATCCTGAGACAGGGATACAAAGCTCGGGAGCTTGTGATTGTGACGGGATGCAAACAGATCCACGTCTGGGACACCCCAACGGTGACACAGGGACTGAAATACTGAGTTGGAGAGGGACCACTCCCCCTGACGGGACGGCCCCCTGCTCAGGGCATCTGCTAGCTGATTTTCCGCCCCCGGAATGTAAACAGCCGAGATGCATTGAACATTGGTCTCTGCCCATGTTAGAATCAGAGACACCTCCTGGAGAGCACCCTTGCTCCGGGTTCCTCCCTGATGATTGATGTAGGCCACCGCCGTCCTGTTGTCTGAGCGTACCTCAATCGCCAGACCCTTCAGGTGCTGGGTCAATTGTTCCTGCACCAACCTGACCGCCCTGAGTTCCAGGACATTGATGGGCAGATGGGCCTCCTGAGGGCCCCACCTCCCCTGGAAACGCAGGGACTTCCAGAATCCCCCCCAGCCCGAAGACTGGCATCCGTTGTGACCGTCTCCCAGGAGGGAGCCAGGAAGGATTTGCCCCTTGTCAAGTTCCCGTGGTCCAGCCACCACGCCAGGGAATGTCTGACCGAGGGGGGAAGCACCCAGATCTCGTCCAGGAACGCTGGGTCCTTGTTCCAAACTGACAGAAGGTGAAGCTGCAGAGTTCTCAAATGGAATTGTGCAAAGGGCACCGCCCTTTTTGTTCTCAAATGGAATTGTGCAAAGAGCACCGCAGCTTGGCGACATTGTCAGCTGCCCAATGGCGTAACCAGACCGCACGGCGTATGGCTACCCCCAGAGCAGAGGATCTAGCACTCAGCTTAATAGCATCGTCCGATGCAGACAGGATATAATTGATAAAAGTCTCACAGGTAACCAAGGCATTGGCGGCATCAGATGGCAAGTCATCCGCCCCTTCAAGAGCAGTCTTAACCACAGTCCTGAGCGCCACCGCCGTGATGGCCAAGGCGCAAACCGGGCGGAGCGAAGCTCCCCCAAATGCAAAGGCATGACATGCCAGTTGATCAACCTGCCGATCCTCCAGATCCCGCAGCGTAGTAGTGTCAGGGGAGTGCATAATAGAGGTATTGGACAGACCAAGGATCGGGGCATCGACTTCGGGCGGCGAAGTCCAACACTTGATCAGGTCGGCAGGGAATGGATACTTCTTATCCACAGTCTTAGGAACCCCCTGGTGTTTGCTGGGGTGTTCCCACTCCTTTAAGACGAGATTATTAAAATTAGTTTGTTCAGGAAACTCCAACCGCACCTTAGCGGTAGCGGTATGGAACAGGTCACCTCTTTGCCGAGGAGCCGCAGGCGGGGGAGAGAGTGATAACACATCAAAGATCTGGGTCAGCAATCTATCAACGTCATCCTGGGACCAAAGATCAGAGCCAGATTCATCCTGACTCCTGGACTCATCGTTGTAGGACCCCCGAGTCAGAAAACAGTTCCCCTTCCTCTGAGGGGGAGTGTGCATAAGACAAATGTAAATCATCAGATTCTACAGGAAGAATAGTGGCTTCAGGATTCAAGTGGCGCTTTTTAGCGGTAGCCTTACGCGCCAAGGAGCCAGCGACCAAACTTTCCACGCTAGCCAGTCTAGCGGCCAAATGAGCATGAGAGTCCCCGCTAGTATTGGGGGTTAGACTCAGGCTTGGGGGAGTAGGAGAAACAAGACGAGGCGTGGGCCCAGCCTCGGAGGAGGTGGGTAGGCCAGCTAGCGCCTGCTGGGCACAAGGGACGCAGACCCGTGCATTGTCACCACTGCTAGGTGTGACCCCACAAACTACACACAGACGGGCTTGTCCCGAAGGAACCCCGTTCGCGATATCCTGAGATGCCTCCATATGGTGATTATTATATTCAATATGCCAGTAGGGATTGACGATGTAAAGCAACCCTGGATGCCCCAATGACCCGCTGGGAAGTGGGAGTTATTTGTTAAAATGTTCTGGACTGGGCTCTACGCCGGGCCGGGAGAAGCCACCGAGGTCCGCGGTGTGAAAGACACAAGGGGAACAGGGATGTCAGAGCCAAGCGCGAAGAAGACAAAGCTAGGAAAGTGGTCGCCCATGAGGGCACTTACAGAACAGCGAGGGGAGGACCGTCTCCACCACGCGCATGCGAGAAGGAAATGGCGCCAAGCAAACCTCGAAGGGCGGGCCAGAGCGGACGATGACGCGGAGCGCGCCAAACCGAACCCCCTCCGGAGAGCGCGAACTTCGAAGGCGCGCAACCAATCAGAAGCGACAGATATTGTCAGGGAGACATCACCTCAGAGAGATCTGACAGGGTGAATACAGTGATAGAACGCAAAGCGTCAATAGAATAGAAACTGAAGCACGCGCCGAGTAATGCATGAAGGCGCAGTAGGAAAGCAAAAAGGCTGAGAGTAAAGCGCAGCTCTGACTCCAAGGACCAATAAGACAATAGTTAACTAGTGTGATTAGGGCAAGGATTAGCCATCGTACACACGACCCCCCCCCCCCCCTCTTTTTTCCCCCGCTAATGGGTAAAACTAGGGAGGAAGGTGATCCAATATACTGGGTTCACCGCTACGCCGGGTGAGGGGCATCCAATAGAAGGCTCACCATACGCCTTAACCGCCTACCCTATAGAGGGGGATTGCGGTGGAGTCTAGCTCCTTAAGCACACTAGGTGCTGCCTACCTTCACCCGACCCAACGCAGCCCAGGCTGGGAGGCATTAGTTCACAACGAGGACGGGTGGAAAAAGTCCTGCAGGGCCTCGGGCTGTAAGCCCTGCTCGCCTGCGAGAACGTGATACTTCATGTCTTCGCAGTTCAAGCACTGCAGAGAAATCTGGGGATTTGTGGGAGGTCCTCCGGTGTGTGTAGGGCTGGGAGGAGATTGTTTTCTTCATGATCTGCAGTGCGCGGTGCTGAAGGCGGAGGTGTACCCACATGTAAGGACTATGTCTGGAGCAGGACGTGCTGTCTGCTTAGAATAACCAAGTAGCGGTTAGCAAACTTATACAACAAAATCTGGTGGTGAAAGGCAAAGGGTACCGAGTCACCGGTAGAATCAGAAGAAAGTGAGAGAACTCATCACTTCAAGGAATAGGCCTGAGTAACAGCCTAACAAGACCAAAAGCTAGCAATAGTCCAGGAAGAGGCCAAACTTCCCTCAGACCCAAAGAAAAAAAACTATCCAAGTAAAGGCTAGGCCAAGGGCCGCTTAGCCCCCGGAAGCAGACGAAATCAGGCACATACAGAGGTAGGTGCCCACAAAACCCCAAGGGGCATCAGTCCCCCTAAGGAACCAGAACGATCCAGAAAAACATTTTAACACCCGATGAGGGAAAAGAAATCCCCTTGTCTCGGAGTTACTAGGAACAAGGCCCAACAGAAGGCGATGTCCCAAATACATGAGCCAGAACCATCACCAGATATAGGAGGTCCGGTGTGATGCAGAGCAGCACCTTATCCTGGTGCATAAGAAAGAACGAGGGCTAGCGAAACAGAGCCACCCGCACAGACACACGTCTGACTGAGCCAACAGACCCAAGGGGCAACGATGAAAGTAAATACAGCCAGACAGCTCCGGAATCGGTCCAAAAAGGAACGCCCCACAAGGCCAGTGGAATAAAAAATTGAAATCCCCACAGGGACCGTAGAATTAAATGGGCGCGCAGTGAGCAACCCCCGAAAGAAGGCTTAGCCGAGGGAAATAAGCAAAAGACTTCTGCCGGAAGGCGGACAGGGAAGAACTGATCCTTCAGTATACCGAATTGGGGGGCCAATTCCAAGCCATGCTGTAATGAGCTCCAAAGCCCTGGTGACAGAGAATGCCCAACAGGGGGTAGACCTAGACTAACACCAATCCATATGGGTAGCCATACCTCATAAGAATGGAAGGCGAAGAAGAAGAGGAAGAGCGCAGCTCTCAGACTTCCATTAGCCACGAACCCAGAGGAGAGAATCCTGTCTCCATAAGGACAGAAGAACAGCAATCAGACCGGCTAGGCCAGAGACTGTGGAATTGGAGTGACGTAACGGAGGCTCTGAGCAAAATAGGGCGACACCCCTAGCAGAAGGCACCGAACTACTACCCTAAGGTATAACGTCTGCGACTCCACACTCCACTAGGCCACCCAGGGGCCACCAGTATCAATGGTCCCCCTACCAAAGCGATTCTGCACAGAAAACCGCCTAGCAGGGGGAAGGGAGGCAAGGCATACAGGCCAGAAGGTCCTGTCATAAAAATACTAAATCCTCATGACCACGGCCATGGAAGCCAGGGACAGGGAAATAAGTGGCAAGAGCTTGAGAAAGTGACTGTGCACCAAACAAGCCACACTGGTTGAACTCATAGTGAACCAAGAATTAGCACCTCCTGTCACAGAGGAACTCCACAGGAACGAATACAAATGATAAGCAAGCAACATTATCCTTCACCCAGATCAGGAAAATATACCATCCTGGGGAACCACTGTACTAGGTCCCATACAAATGATTAAGGTAGGCCACAGTCGTCAGACAGACCGAGCACCGCCCAACAGGCAGGCCTGGCAGAGGAGAAGACAGGCGAGATAGCATCAGCCTGAAAACTCACTGTACTGATAGGTACAAGGACCTCCTAGAAGGCCCCACCTTCCCCACCCCCGCATGGGGATACAAAAGAAAAAACCTCCCCATCACCTGATAGGTTGGCATCCACGGTGATCATCTGTGGAAGGGGCAAGAAGGAACTGTCCCCAGACAGGTCTCTAGATTAAATCCACTCCAAGAGGGACTCCTAACCAAGGGGAAAGGCACACATGATCCCTCTCCAGGGATGCTGGGTCCCAGTCCAGTAGTAAGAAAAGAAGTTGCAGAAGAAAACCTCCGGAAGAGGAATATAAGGAACTTCATCAAAGCCAGTCACCAAACGGGGCCACCAGCTGTATTCCTGCCTGGTGAAGAGACTGAAACAGTAGGTAGGGACTGAACCCACGCAACCAGATTGTCCGCCCTGTTGTAGAGGGAGGGAGATTCTCACCTGACCGAGACTAGACTCCTCCCTAGGAATGGAGATAACAGTCAAGAGGACAAGAGGTGAATAAACACCTATCCAAAAGATTCCCAAAGGACGGCAGCAGTCGAGTAGCTAACTCGACCTGACATAGGGATTGAGAAGCAAGAAGGACCACCTGGCAGGCCTCTCGCGGACTCCCCTTGGTCTCATCAGATACACAGCGTCCATAAGTACTCCTGGTGAAGACCGTGGGGGCAGAAGAGAGGCCAGATAACAAGGCCATGGAGTAGTGGTGTTGGGCATCCAACACAACCAGAAGAGCCTAGGCGTCTAGAAGACATGGGGAAGTGAGCATAAGCATCCTTGATCTCCCCAGAAGGTAGGGACCCACTAGGCACAAGACGCCAGTGGCCCATCCCAGATTTTTTACGCAGCAACTGCCTGACTAGTAGAAATTGCCAATAACTTGAGAAATCAGAAGGGCAGACAGACTCATTCTTTTGGGAGAATGTTAAGGGGTTGGTGAAGCGGCACCAGCCTCTGCCTGATAAGGGCAAACTGCAAGTGACTTCCAACCCCGCAGGCAGTGTATGGCCTGCCCCAGGACCCGAACAGGACCAGGAGTACCCTGACAATCATGGGGGAGGCCGCAGCAGCAAACTTCATCCTGCATCCGGAGGAAACTACCTCCTGTATCCACCAGAAAGAGGCAAAATGCCTCCTGATAGGAGAAAGGTGCTGCAGTCGCAGGGCGCCCCCTCATGCTTGAGGGGATTTGGTGGAAGATCTAGGTTTCACCCTGCCGGAGGGCCCAGAGCGTTGTCTGTTGCTCATGGGGCAGGGGTCTGCACTAAGACTCCGGGAGGCCACCCCCGGTTCTTGTTTAACGCTATGGTATGGAGGGGGAGGGGTGCCCCTGTCCCGAGGGGGCCGAGACGGGCGCCTGCGCCGGGGTGACTTGCCCTTTCTCCAAACCGGTCCAGACGGGCCCCAAACAGGCGATGCCCTTTAAAGGGGAACCTGGTAAGAGTCTTTTTAGCAGTGTAGTCAGCACCCCACTCCCGCAGCCAGACCATGCGACGCATAGCCACCACAAGGGCGGAAGTTCTCGCACACATTCTAATGGTGTCATCCATAGCTACAAGGATAAATCTCAAAAATACATCACAACTGGAGAGCGCATTAAACACCTCCCAGGAGAGATCGTTAACGTGATGCTCAAGCATCTGTCCGATGAGGATTTTGGCGGCCCCTGCAGTGATGGCCGCGGCACAGACCGGGCGCAACGCCATTCCTGCACATGAAAAGGCGTGTGAAGCCAGCTTATCCATGCACCGGTTCTCAGCATCCCAAAGGGTACTGTAAGCAGGAGCTGCAATAAAGGGGGGTTTAGGAACCCCAATGATCGGAGCGTCTACCACAGGGGGCAATGATCAACAATCAACCATCTCAGGGGGGAAACGGTATTTCCAATCCCAGTCCCCTGGGGCCCCTAGAAGCTTACCGGGGTGTTCCCATTCCTCGAGTACGAGAGCATATGGAAACGCTGCTCTCTCGGCTGGGGAGCCGCGTTAGGGAGGGAGATAGACAGGGTCTTAAAGATCCTACTCAACAAGCCAACGGTATAAAACTGGCTCCAGTCTTCGAGGTTAGAATTGTCATGACTCCTCGGCTCCTCATCGGATGAGCCCGAGTCCGAGAACAACCTTCCTTCATCAGAAGTGGTGCAGGCACGCGGAGTAGCGAACTCCTCCGATCCCTTAGCAGGGGCAGAAACAGAGGGCGTAGAGGACCGCTTCTTATCAGGGACCAAGCGTTTTGTCAACCCTGCACTAGTCTGATCAGCCGCGGGCAGTCTGGAAGAAACATCTAGCCGTAACTCCTTACTCGTAAGCGACTCGGCAGCAGCGAGATTCAAGCCTGGGGGAATAGGAGTGTCAGAGCGAGGAACAGCCCCTGGTGATTCCGGCAGCCGGACCAGTACTTGATCGGCACAGCGCGCACAGATCGGTGCGCTCTGAGCACCACAGTGGGGGTAGCCACACGTTATACACAGCGGGTCATGTCCCAGAGGAACCCCGGGTACAAAATTCCGAGATGCCTCCATATGGTGATTATCAGTGCAATATAAGCAGGTAGGGATTTATGCAATAAGCAACCCTGGATGTCCCAAAGGCCCAATAGGAATGTGGGAGAATTTTTGTAAGCCCGCTACGAGTTATGTTAGGCCGGGAGAAGCCACCGGAGTCTTTAAAGTGGACCAACACCCAGGATTTTGACTATCCTGGGTTTTGGTCCACTTCAGGGGGGCACCCCGGTTTTGGGGGCTTTCTGTGTAAAACCCCCCAGAAAGCCCCCAAAACTCACCTCACCACGCTCCCACGTAGCCACGGACAAGCGGGTGATAGCGGCGGACAAGACAGCGCCCGCCGCCGCCTCCCGCGCGCCCCTCTGACAGTGCGCGCGCCCGCCGCTGCCGATGAGGTACCTTTTTCGGGGGTTTTGGGGGGGGGGGTCCCTCACCGCGGGACATCCCGATCTCGGATGTCCCGCGGTGAGGGAGGTGATCGGCCCGGGAATCTAATATATTCCCGGGCCGATCACCCCTGGGTGACAGTCCACTTTAACGTCTGAAAGACAGAAGGGGAAGAGTAGGTGTCAGGACCATGCGCTGCAAGGGGATTAATAAAGATGAGATCGCCAGCAAGGGCACTTACAGACCAGGGGAGGAGAAGGACCGCCAACACGCGCGCGCGAAGATCCACAAAATGGCGCCAACCTAAACTCAGAGGGCGGGTCTGATCTGGGCGTGAAGCGGAGCGCGCCACCCCAGGTCCCCGCCTCCCCCAAAGAGCGTGAAGCTCTGAAGCGGCCGTTAAGGCTGACAAGTTAATCATATAGTATGAGTAAGAGTGTCTGCTAGTGGGTGCTCGTAATGTCCAAAGACGCCGCCACCATTCCGCCGCCCATAGGCGATGTAAAAAGATTAGCTTCCTGCCTCAAGTTGCAGGATGATAATGCAGCACGTTCTGTACACAATTGCATAGATTGAGAAGTCAAAAAGAAGGCAGACGGCTGCGGCCAGAATAGACGGAGCAAACAGCGCGGCTCTGACACCTAGATGCCGGTCAGGGGCAAAAGTACGGCCATAATCGTGACAATAGTGTACACTGAGACCACCACACCCCCCCCCCTTCTTTTCCCCCGAATAAGGGGGAAAGGGAGGGAGGATGGCGACCCTCTAAACAGGGTCCACCTGTACACGGGGCATGGGGCAATAATGCGGGAGGGACATCCACTATGAGGCTCACCATCAGCCTAACCGCCTACCCTATGGTGGGGGACTGCGGTGGAGCATAGCTCCGTTAAGCACGCATGGTGCTGCCTACCTTCACCCGACCAGCGTAGCCCAGGCTGGGAGGCACATCACAAGGAGGACGGGCGGGAATAGTCCAACAGGGCCGCAGGCTGTAATAGCCTCAATAGCGCTCACCTGCGAGAGTGATACTTCATGTCTTCGCAGTCAGCACTGCAGAGAAATCAGGGGATTTGTGGGCGGTCCCTGGGCATATGAAGGGCCGAGAGGAGCCTGTTTTTTGCATGTCTGCAGTGCACAGCGCTATCTGGCGGAGGATTACCCACGTGTAAGTATTATATATGGAGCAGGACGTACTGTATGCTTAAAATAAAGGTGTGGCCCCTCCCGGCCCATAAGTAGCAGCTGCCTCCTAACCAAACCAGTACTTAAAAAGCAGTAAATCATATAACCAGAGGCAGGCCGGGAGGCCCCATTATAGGAGACAATGTTACCTCACACCGAACTCCGCTTGATTTCTCTCAAAATATACTTTTTTTTTCTTTTTATTATTTTCTATTTTTTTTCTTTTAATAATGCCAATGAAATAATAAATGGACTAACACCATCAAAAAAGCATCAAAAGATAGATCATGACCCAAAAAGGGTGGGCCGGAGGGTCTGGAATGGATCCCCAGAAAAACCAATTCTACAGGTGAGTTTTACAGAATTGTGTTTTTTCTTCTGATCCATTCCAGACCCTCCTTACACTTGGGATCTCCAAAAGCAGTGCCATCTACGGGCGGGATCCCCAGCGCGGAACAGCAGGTAGTTTATTTCACTACCGCCTGTAGAATCTTTCGACCAACCACAGCGTCAGCTGAGGCCCTAACATCTACTTTGTAGAATTTGGTAAATGTATGAACAGAAGACCAGGTGGCAGCTTTACAAACCTGTTCCACCGAAGCCGGATGCTGAAAAGCCCAGGAAGCACCAATAGCCCTAGTAGAATGGGCCGTGATCCGAAAAGGGGGTTCCTTCCACTTGGCCGAGTAGGCTCTTACCACTGCCTGTCTAATCTACTTACTGACCGTGGATTTAGCAGGTGGAAGCCCCTTTCTAGCGTCTTCTGATATAACAAAAAGAAAATCCGACTTCCGGAAGGATTCTGTAGCTGCCATGTAATATCTTATGGCTCCGACTACATCCAAAGAATGAAGAGCCCGTTCCTTTGCATTAGCCGGAAAGTGGCATAAAGAAGGAGAAACTTCATTAAGGTGAAAAAGGAGAAACAACCTTAGGTAGAAAATCAGGCTTAAACCGAAAAACTACCTTGTCTCTGTGTAACTCAAAATAAGGAGACTTCATACTTGAAGCGGGTAATTCGGAAACTCGCCGCACAGAGGTGATTGCCACCAAAAATATCACCTTGAGCGTCAAAATGCTCAATGGAGCATCAATCCAAGGTACAAAGGGAGCACCCTGGAGAGCTGATAGCACCAGATTTAAGTCCCACACCGGTAAAATAGGCTTGCGCGGTGGTCGGACATGAGTGCCTCCCTGAAAAAAAGGCCGAAACATGACCCTTGAGGGTGCTTAATTGGAGACCAGCTATAAACCATTCTGCAGAAATTCTAAAATTCTAGAAACAGAATATTTTCTGCATGAAAATTTCCTGGACTCACACCAGGAGATGAACGCCCGCCAGACCCTGTAGTATATCTTGGAAGATGTCTTCTTCTGGGCCTGAATCATGGTATGAATAACCTTGGCCGATAAACCCCTCTCTGTGAAGATCAAGGTTTCAATAGCCAGGCCGTCAAAGCCAGCATCTGTAAATTCGGGTGCTGAAGAGACCCCTATGTGAGAAGCTCTGGATCGCCTGGCAGGCGCCAGTGGTCTACTGACATCCTTACTATATCTGAAAACCAGCTTCTCCTTGGCCAGCGAGGAGCCACCAGGATGGTTGGTACCCCCTCCTGAGCTACCTTCCTTGGTACACGGCTCAGAAGTGGGAGTGGGGGAAATGCATACAGGAGATTGAACCTTGTCCATGGAGATGTCAGAGCCTCCATTGCTATGGCCAGAGGGTCTCTCGAAAGAAACATAAACCTCGGCCGCTTGTGATTGTGTCTGGACGCAAAGAGATCCACCTCTAGACAACCCCAGCGAAGGCAAAGGGCTTGAAAGATCTTCTGACCGACGCAGCGACCCCCTGCTTAAGGAGTCTGCCTCCTGGTTCTCTATCCCCGAAATGTAAACCGCCGAGATGCAGGGAACATTCTCCTCTGCCCAAACCAGAATCCGGCTTACTTCCCTTAGGGCATTCTTGCTCCGAGTACCCCCTGATGGTTGATATAGGCTACCGCCGTCCGACTGGACCTGGACAGCCTGCCCCTTTAAACTGGAGGTCAGATGCTGGAGTACTAGCCAGACTGCTCTTAACTCCAAGATATTTATGGGAAGCTGATTCTCCTTCGGACCCCACTGCCCCTGGATCTTCTGGGTCTGCCAGATGCCCCCCAGCCTGTAAGACTGGCATCGGTGGAAACGATTTGCCACTGAGGTGTCATAAAGGACCTGCCTACTGATAGGTGTAGAGGATCCAACCACCACAGGAGAGGTTGCCTGGCTGAGGGAGTCAGAACAAAAGACTGATCCAGAGATTGCGGGGCTCAATCGCAGCTTGACAACAGATTTAACTGAAGAGGCCTCATGTGAAACTGAGCAAGGGGCACTGCTTCAAAGCAGGCCACCATAAGGCCTACTAGTCTCATCCCTAGCCGAATAGTCGGCTGCTGACAAGCTAGCAAGGTCTCTATCTGGCCCCGGAGTAGCAGAGCCTTCTGCTCCGGCAGAAAAACTCTGACCTGAACTGTGTCCAGAGTCATTCCCAAAAAAGTCCTTACTGACGATGGGGTGATATGCGACTTTGGATAATTGATCACCCAGCCAAACTCTTCTAGGGTTGACAATACAGTCTGCGTGTCCTTCTTGATCTCCTGAAGGGACCAGGCAGAGATCAAAAGATCGTCCAGGTATGGGATTATGCAAATCCCCTGGCTCCTCAGGATGGCCATGAGACCTGCCAAAACCTTGGTGAACACCCTTGGAGCCGAGGATATGCCGAAAGTTAGAGCCACAAACTGGAAATGTTGGCCTTCCATGGGAAACCTTAAAAATTTCTGATGCCCTGGAAAAATCGGGATGTGAAGATACGCGTCCCTTAGGTCTATTGTGGTCATAAGACCTCCGGGCTGAATCGATCTTACTGCTGATCTCAAAGTTTCCATGCGGAAACGTCTCACCCGGATGAACTTGTTGAGACCTTTTAGGTCTAAAATAGGACGCACCGACCCATCCTTCTTGGGGATCGTGAACAGGTTGGAGTAAAACCCCTGACCTTCTATCTGAAAGGGTACCTGACAAATTACCCCTTTCTGAAGAAGATGCAGAACAGAGGCTCTCAGGGCATCTGCCTTTAACTGGTTCCGGGATGCCCCTGACCAAAGGAACCTTGGGGGCGGTCTGGCTGCAAACGCGATCTTGTAGCCTGAAGACACTACTTCCTGGTGTCTCCAGATTGGAGCAAACTGCAAGAGCCGTCCCCCCACCCGCCTGGGTGAGGGCGCCCCTTCATGCCTGGGTGGACTTGGCCGGAGGCTTAGGCCTGCTTTTCCAAGCGCCACCCGCCCTGTTACGGACCCTGCCTCTGCCCCAAAAATCCCTGCGGGAACTTGATATGGAGGAGCCTCTACCGCTCTGAAAGGACCGATATGATGAGGGCCTCTGAAAAGGACGAGCCGACCTTCTTCTCTGAGGAAGCTTGCCATCCTTGACCATAAGGTCAAGCTGCTCCCCAAAAAGGGAAAATCTATAAGAGATTTTTTAGCGGCAGCATAAGCCGACCATTGTTTTAGCCATAAAGAGCTGCGCAAGGCAACAAGAAGAGCAGAGGTTCTGGCACCTAGCCTGACCGCATCATCCATAGCAGTGATAGCAAAGTCATTAAAATCCAAGCAAGCTCTAAATTCCTTGGACTCTTGAGTATGTCTGCGAGATTTAGCCCTGGCCAGAAGCTGCTTTACCTTCTTCCTTGAACCCGAAGAAATGATAGCCGTGGCACAAACAGGGAACCTACCATGACAAAAGCATGGCGATCCAGCTGATCAATTCGTCTCTCTGTAGGATCTCTTAAGGAAGCGTTAGTAGCAGACGACATGATAGTAGTGTTGGACAGGCCTGACACAGGTGAGTCCACCTCAGGTGGAAATGACCATAACTTTATCATATCAGCAGGAAAAGGATACCTTGAATCTAGGATCCTAGGGACAGCAGGCAACTTTTTTTTCCCATTCCTTTAACACATCCTGGAGAAATGAGACTGCTCCGGAAACACCTGCCTTACAGGCCTAAACAGGTCACCCTTCCCCCTCTTCGCCAACTTAGGAGGGGTACCGTTTAAAGTTTCGAACACAGAAGAAAGTAAACTCTGTTTTTTCTGAGAGTGAGGGATCTTCATCGGAAAAAATAAGATAGAATTACTGTCCTCCCCACCGGAGTGTAACTCACCTTCTGAGAGTGGTTCCTCAATAATCTCTTCCTCCAACCAGGGACCAAAAGAGGCAAATAAATCCTCTTCCTCATAAGAAGGTTCCAAATGCCTCCTCTTATTGGCGGCCTTTTTAGGGACGACCAAAGAGAGCTGTCTTTCCAGGTTATCCAACCTGTGTGCCATATCCGCCTTCGCTCCACTGCCTTCCCCTTCTCTAGGGGCTACCTGAGGAAGCTGAGCTTCAGGAGAAACCAAATTTATTGCTGGGATGGATACAGGAGCAACCGTCCTATTATGGTCTGAACCAATTCTCCTGGCGCAAGTGGAACAAAGCGTTCTGAAACCACCCAGGGAATTTTGCTTACATAAAGGGCAGAGCCTGCCTTGCTCAAGTGGGATGCCCGACTCACTATCTCCCGATGCCTCCGTCATGACCTAGGGTCCTAAGCCTATACCAATCCCCAGGAGGACTGGGAGGAACCACAACCCTTTTATCCTTCTTCCCAATCTAACAAATAAACAGGAGAAAGATATATTAAAAAATGTCTTTATTTTTATTTAAATACAATAAGACATAATCATAAAAATACAATTCTGTGAAATACTCACCTGTAGAATTGATATTATAAGTATACAGTACGTCCTGCTCCAGATAGATTACTTACACTTGGGTTATCCTCCGCCAGATGGCGAAGCACGCCACCATCAGGCCCACCAGCTGCATCCCCTGCCTGATGGAGGGATGGGGACAAGCTAGGAGGGACTGAGCCTGTGCAATCAGATTGTCCACCTTCTGCTGAGGAAGGAAGATCCTTGCCTGAACTGTATCCAGATTCATTCCTAGGAATGGAGTTACCAAGGAAGGGGACAGTGAGGACTTGGGGTGGTTGATCACCCATCCAAATGACTCCAGAGTGGACACCACCAGCTGAATATCCAACTCTGCCTGATGTAGAGACTGGGAAGTGATGAGGATGTCATCCAGATAGGGAAGCACGCGGACGCCCTGACATCTGAGCAGAGACATCACGCCAGCCAGCACCTTGGTGAACACCCTGGGAGCTGAAGTGAGGCCTAAGGGCAAGGCCACCAATTGGTAATGTTGATCCATCAGAGCGAACCCGAGGGACTTTAGATGACCTGGGAACACAGGAATATGAAGGTAAGCATCTTTGATGTCCACAGAAGTCATGAAATCCCCTTGGCTCAGGGAACTGATGGCAGAGCGCAGAGTCTCCATGCGAAAGCGCCTGCCCCTGACAAAACTTGTTGAGAATCATTAAGTCCAGGATGGACCTAACAGAACCATACCTATTTTTTTTTTTGCGTACTGTGAAGAGGTTGGAATAAAAACCCTTGCCTTTTTCTTTTAAAGGCACATGGCAGATGACCCCCAGCTCCAGGAGGCCTTGCACTAGCTCCTGAGCTGACACAGGGTCCTGAGGAATCCGGGACCTGATGAATCTTGGAGGGGGATCGGCAGCAAACTCCAACTGTGCTGCAGCCGTCCCCCCACCCGGATGGGTGAGGGCGCCCCATCATGCCTGAGGGGGCTTGGGAGAGGATTTAGCTTTTGGGACCCCAAGAGGAGCCAGGACGTCCACGTCCTCTGCCTCTACCCCAGAAATCTCCCCGGGCCCCGAGGAAGAATACCCTCCTACCCTGTACTGCATTACGGTAAGGGAAGGGGAAGGAACCCTGACCCCAAAGGGCCGAGGTTGCCGCCTGCGCTGGGGTAACCTGCCTCCCTTAGCAAGAAAGGTCCAGGCGGTCTCCAACAGGCACAGTTCTTTAAAGGGAAAACCAGTGAGGGCCTTCTTGGCAGCATTGTCAGTGGCCCACTAGCGCAGCCAAACCGAGCGGCGCATAGCCACCACGAGGGCAGAAGTTCTGGCACACATTCTGATGGTGTCATCCAATGCTGACAGGACAAATTTTACAAAAACATCACTAGAGAGTGCATTAAAACACCTCACAAGGCAAATCATCAGGGGCACTATCAAGCATATTTCTGATAAGTGTTCTAGTGGCCACAGCAGTAATAGCAGAGGCACAGACTGGGCGCAGCGCCGTCCCCACACATGTAAAGGCGTGGAAGACCAGCTGGTCAATGCACTGGTCCTCAGCATCCCGCAGCGTAGTAGAATCAGGGGAATGCAGACAGAGGTGTTAGATAGCCCTAGGATCGGGCCAGCCACCACGAGGGGGGGGGGGGGGGAATGACCAACATTTAACCACCTCAGCAGGAAAGGGTTACTTCCTATACCAAATCTTTGGAGCCCCGGGAAGTTTACTGGAGCGCTCCCATTCCTTAAGCACAAGGTTATGGAAATGTGCCTGCTCTGGAATTCCAAACGTGATTTCGCTGTATGGAAAAGCTCCCCTTTTTGCCTTGGAGCCTCAACAGGGAGAGAGATAGACATCACCTCAAGGTCTGGGTCAAAAATCTGTCAGTGTCATCCGGGGCCCAGGGGTCAGAGCCAGAATCGTCATGACCCCTTGGTCTCTCATCAGATGAGCCTGAATCAGAAAAGAGCTCCCCCTTCATCAGACGAGGTATAGCCACACAGATTCATAAACTCCTCCCATAGGGAAAACGGTAACGTCAGGTACCGCTTCTTACCAGGGCCCTTACGCGCTAAGACCTCGCAATAATCTGTTCAACAGTAGCCAGTCTAGAAGACACATCAGGCTGAGAACCCCACTAGTATGCAACTCAACAGGAGTGAGATTTAAGCTTGGGGGAGTAGGTGAAGTGAAACGAGGTACAGCCACTGGCAGGCCAGATTGCAATGCAAGCACCTGCTCAGCACAGGGTACACAGACCCGTGCCTTGTCAGCGTCAGCATGAGGCTGCCCACAAGCTACACACAGCCGGTCTTGTCCCAGAGGGACCCCGTTAACCCATCCTGGGATGCCTCCATATGGTGATTATTATGCACAATATGCCTATAAGCAACCCTGGATGCCCCAATGACCCGCTAGGGAAGTGGGAGTAATTATACAAGGCCCAACTATCAATTACACCGGGCCGGGAGAAGTCAATGGCTACATCCGTCTGAAAGACACAGTGGGAAGAAGGGGTGTCAGAACCAAACACACTACAATGAGTATAAAAATGCCCGCGAGGGCACTTAAGGACCGCGGTAAGTATAACCGCCGGCGCGCGCTGAGAAAATGGCGCCGAGAGTAGCTCGAAGGGTGGGCCAGAGCGGGCCGTGACGCAGGGTGCGCCAAGCAAGGCCCCGCCCCCCCCGAAGGGCGCGAAGCCCACAGACAAGCAGCCAATGATAACGCAGAAGCGTCTGAGGTGAATCCGCCGCCCAGCGCGGAACATCCAAATGAAGGAAAAGACGCGCGTGGCGGCGGCGGCATTTGCAGTAGTAAAAAAGACAAGCCAGCGCGGTGGCAGACACCACATATACTAGTCAAAAGACATGACAAAGAGCTGTATGCACCAATCACGCTACACGCTCACCCACCACCCCCCCCCCCTTCTTTCCCTCCCGAAGGCTACAGGGAGAATGAGGGAGGATGGCGGCCCTCTGTACAGGACCCACCACTACACGGGGCAATAATGTGGGAGGGGCATCCATAAAGGCTCACCTTCAGCCTATACCGCCTACCCTTTGATGGGGGACTGCGGCGGAGCAGCGCTCCTTAAGCACACATGGAGGTGCCTACCTTCACCCGACCAGCGAAACCCAGGCTGGGAGGCACATCAAACGAGGAACGGGTGGGAATAGTCCAACAGGGCCGCAGGCTTATAGCCCCGCTCACCTGCGAGAGAGTGATAACTTCATGTCTTCGCAGTAAGCACTGCAGAGAAATCTGGGGATTTCTGGGAGGTCCCGGGTATTTCAGGGGCTGGGAGGAGCCTGTTTTGCATGTCTCTGCAGTGCAGCGCCATCTGGCGGAGGATAACCCAAGTGAAAGTAATCTATCTGGAGCAGGACATACTGTATACTAAGAATAATAGTACAATCGACATCCACTTACCCCTGCAGCAGCCAAATCACTCAGAACTGGCGACCCACATGCACCACGAACTCCACACAATGGCACCCTAGACCCAAAGTGAAAAAACAGTGGAGCAGGGGTTAATACTTTAGGGGCCCACACCTATACCACACCCTCGGGTGCACCTGCCCGGCCGCGATGCCTTAGAGCGGCATAGTACTTAAGAGCCCCGCATAGATCCTCTTAGGGCTAGGGCAAGATGCAGCAGCGGGGTCTGCTGAGAAGCCCGGCCATGGTCGTTCCCTGCCTCCCTACTACTACGCGAGTAGCTGCTGCTAAGCCACGGGCAGAAAGAAGTCGCAGCGTGGTCTGCAGAGGAGCCCGGCATATGGCCGTTCCCCGCCGCTGCTGCTGCTGCCATACGTACGGGGGTCCGATGCACCTACCTCCTTAATATGCAGGGGTATGCAGCGGAGGTCTCGATGGTGGAGAGCGTGCTCTCTCTACCTCCTTTCATGCCAGAGAGAGCGCGAATGAAGGACCGAAAAGCCGCATCGCGCTTCCGCCCCCGGCTCCGCCCCCGACACGACGTCACCATAAACAAACACGCCCCTTAAAGCCGAAGGCGCGAAATTTTAAAAATAAACCTAAAAACATGTGGGAAGAAGGATGGGTCGTATAAAGTTACACAAAGTTCCTCAGCAGGTACACCAGAGAAAAACCTGCGGCTGGCGTGCTCTTCAAAGAAAGCCTGCAGCCCAGAGTGTATACACTCTGCAAGCTCCCCAAGACCCAGGCGCTTCACCTTACCTTCACGGACCCCTGAACAGCAGAGCTGTGGGAGGCAAATGGGTCTGGGAAATCCGTGGGAATAAGGCTGTGCAGGAAGCCGACAGGGTGCATTCTTGCAACTGCAGAATGAAAACTGGTTTGGTTAGGAGGCAGCTGCTACTTATAGGCGGGAGGGGCCACACATTTTTTGTCTTGCAGTCACACCCTTCGGGCAGGATGTAATCCCAAGTGTAAGGAGGGTCTGGAATAGATAAATGTGTGTTTTGGTCCGCTTTAAGATGGCCATGAGCCCTGCTAGTATCTTTGTGAAGACCCGTGGGGCTGTAGAAGGGCCTAAGGCCAGGGCCACAAACTGGAAGTGATCATTTACTGAAAAAATTAGAAATCTGTGATGATCCAAGAACATCGGTATGTGCAGATAAGCATCTCTGATGCCCCTCGATGTCATAAAGTCTCCCCTGCTGTAAGGTTGTTATGGTGGATCCTAGGGATTCCATCTGAAAACTGGGCGAGTCAGATTCCTCTTCCCATTGCTAGAAAATATTTCCCCTTCGGATTCCTCCTGAGAATCCAACACCGCATAGAGTTCCTCAAAGGAAACCAGATGCTTGCGCTTGCGAGTTGCCTTGAGGGACCTAGGATTAGGTGGCTTGTCTGAATACCCTACACATGGGTGAAAGAAATAACTATTCGACCTAGCCAGCCCTAGCAGAGTTGAAATCTGGGTGCGGAGAGGGTAGGCTCAGAACAAGACTGAACCCCCGAAGGGTCTACCAGTCCCGAGGGACCAGAGCCCGATTCAGCAGGCGGGATGTCCTCAGAAGGCAATGGCCAATTGAGCTTGGATATAACTACAGCAGCAGCCAAATCAGTACATATTGGACCATTCTGCATACAAATCGGACATAGGGAGCCACTCTCTGTTAGGGAATCAGACCTGAACGTCCCAGATGCTTCAGACATGGTGTAGCCAGTCAATAAATCCCCGGGGGCCTAAGGCTGAAATATGTGTGATTATTTAGAGATCCTATAGGATGGTTCACTACACTTCAACCTCCCAAGCAATTCTGTAGAACATAAGAAGGATTTTAAAATAAGGCACAGTGGCGTCAAAAGTTTTCTTGCCTTTCGCACGAGCCCCCAATGTAGGAGCGGCCACATCGCTAGTATCCCTTTCCGGCTGTGCGCAGCCACGCCAGCCGTAATTGAATGGCTGCACACCGCTGAAGGATGCAAGGGATGCCATGCACGGCCGAAGTGCGCAGCTGGGATTGCATCCCATGGCATTTCATTCAACTCCTCTAGCTGCAAATTAATATGCGCGGCCAGAGGAGCGGATTGTACGAGAGGAGAGTTGAGTTTTACTGGGCGAACGGCAGGGTTTTACACAGAGGGGCATCCCAATCCGGGGTTTTTCTCTTTTGGAATGTAAAATAAACACTTGCATTACAATTGTGCTCCCAAACCTGTGACTTACATTATGTTTCCTTTATTCATGTGGCTCTTTGTTGCTAAAGAGAGAGCAGCTTCCTTGCCCTTCAATAAAGCCCTTTACCTTGCTACAAATCTTTCCACGGACAAGGGCGAGCTCTCCCCACATAGCAGAACATGTAAAATATAGGGCAGAAGTAATTATGCAAGCCGAGAAGGCTGCCTGTAACCCTGGAACACAAGATTGTGATTCTCTCATCTGAAGAGGCAGAATTACAGCAGGAGGGGTTAAAACTGTGAACTCAGGAAAGTGGAGCGTCATTGCTACCCCAGGCAATCAGCAAATCAGAGTCAGGAAGACGCTGTACACCTTGTATACATAATGTTGCATGAGAAAAACGTTTCTTTTTAAAAACACAGTGATGCAATCAAAGAAAAAAACAAAAGATAAGCTTGGCATCTTGAGAACGTCATTTTGGCACATGATAATGGGAACTTTAAAAAATGCCATTGAAAGTGGATTTATCTTTTAAGTTTGCAAAACTAAAGGGCTCAAACATTACCATGATATTTCTATGCAAGGCTCTGTAGCCGTTAGTGATTTATAACGATTGATTCAAAGTTGGTTTTGAACATTTCGAACACACTGACTGCCCCACAAACCCTACATACCATGCACAGTACAGTCATAGCATCTGCCGTGTATATCTATATATGCACACACACGCCATATAAGACTGCTCACCAAGCTGTGTGACAGGGGAAAGGCATGTCTCGTTAGATCCTCAAATATCTGCTTTCGGCTGTGGGTTTCCTGTTTCAGAGCAAAACGCAGGTTCCTCATATCCTAGATTGAGGAAAAAGAAGCACAAGACATCTCAAAACAGGAGTGAGAACATTGACACGGGTCAGAACTAAGAAATACCTGGGCTTATCTAAACAGTTAACAAGAGAATGGGCAAAAAAAAAGGTCTAGTCACAACCAGATCCCCGATTACTGCAGCATGCTTTCAGAATGTTCTAGAAACCTAAAGCGAGAAGGTTAATACTTACGGTATGTTTACCTAGCATGACATGACAGTCATTACATTTTACCATTCCATCTTTTAGAAGCAGAATAACAGAATAATGACTGCTAAATAAATAATAATCCAATGGCTCAGCGCTGTGCAAACAGCAGGCTTCAGGATTGTGTCAGCATTCAGCTCTCTAGTCATACCTTGCATTTGAATACATCTGCATAGGGTTGTATGGGCTAGACTTTCACTAATCTCTGCAATCGGGTAGCAGACCAACATATAAAAGTGGAAGAAAACCCTTTTTTGGGACCAACGCTCAACTGCTGGGGGTGCCCATCGGGCACTGCTCTCAAAAGTGCCACTGTGACGAGGTGCAGCCTGCTCGCCACATCCACGCTGCATTGTTTGGGCCCACACGCTCCCAGGTTCAGCCATTAAGAAAGCCTGGGCGCGGGTGCGCACGCAGCCTGAAGAGAAGCGGATGATGCGGCACCAGCGGAGAGAGTGACGTGGGCTTGGAGGGTTTCACACAGCGGGGCATCAAATGTAGGGTGCCCCGGGGGTAGGCTAGCAACCGGGACTGGAATATTTGACTTTATCTCTGATGAAGTTACCCCAACAACTGACACATTTTCCATAAAGCAAACCAAAATCTGGGATTTTCATTATCCTGGGTTTTGGTCCTTGCCCCCGGCTGTGCTTAGCTGTGTGAAACCCCCCCAGGTCACCCCTAATAACTTACCTTCCAACATGCCCACTAAGCATGCACGGGTCCAATCAGCGCTGTGTATATTAATGCATGGCATAAAGCTTTTAGACAGTTCCACAGCATAGGGAGCTAAAGCAACCACATCTCCAGAGGACTGAAACGACAGACCCTGTAGTCATTTAGAGTTCAGGGCCGATAATGAAGGTGGTTGGACCACTTAAGGGAAAAGAAACAACATGAAGGAAGGGGGGGGGAGTTTGCTACTTCAAGATAAGTATATGGCTGTGGCAGCAGAGCTCATCTGTGGTCAGAAATTTACACTGTTTTACAAGCTGTACACGGACTACTTTACATTGTACGAAAGTATCAGAACTTCAGTGGTGTCCCATGAAAAGATAGAACAACATATTTACAAAAAATGTGAGGGGTGTACATCACTTTTGTGAGATACTGTAGAGCTGAAAGCTCATCTAACAAGGCATTTATTGGGTTTGGTAGAATGTAGGATGATTTCTTACTTTGCAAGTTATATCCAGACCATAGGAATTCTCTCCTCTACTCGAGGCCCCACCCATCTTCTCAATCCTTGCTATGACACCGAGAGGAACTTCAAAAATGATTACTGGTTCCTAAAAACAAAAGACAAGGAAAGGTTGTAATCACCTGAGCTAGAAACATCTGCATAAATGTTCTTAGAGTGAACCAATCGGCTTTCTCGGGTTTAGTTCCGTTCTCCAGGGGCATCTTGATTGGGGAAGCCCCGTTGTGTGAAACCTCCCAGTTCGCCCAGTTAAACTCACCTCTCCTTGGTCCAACAGCGCATGCATGGGCGCTCAGCCAGTGAGAGACATTTGCTATGTTTACATCTCTTGTAAAACGGCTCTCACTGACTATAATGGGGAACTGACACTGCCGCATCTCCTGCATCCCTTCCAGTGCTTGCCTAGGTGAATGGCTGGGGTGCACAACGCTGGGGAAGTGGCAGCACGAGCTTCCCATAGACAACAATGAGAGCAGCATGCCAAAACCTGAGAAAGTCGGCAGCCTGCTCTGAAATCTTTGAGACAGAAAATATCCAACCCAAAACATGTGCAATGAAGAGAATGAGAATTATCCACTTCTAAGGCTCTAATCACGTGCTGCGTTGGGCAAGAAAAAATGCTGCCCATTGTTTCTAATGGGCCAGTTCACATATATACACTGCATATATATGTGAACTGGCCCATTACAAACAAAGGTTATCATTTACCTTTGCGTTGTGACTGCATTGCCCAACGCAGCGCAAGTGGAGAGGTGTGAATAGAACCTAAGTGTTGCGCCCAGTACTACAAGGAACCTACAAACTCTATCCAATAGAACCAGGCTGCCTAGAAGGACTCATGTTTATGTCATAGCTATGGGATCGGAATCCCCCCAGACTACACTGTGACCAGCAGAGCTGGGATACCCCAGCTGCGTTTTCTTGAGATCAGCCAATATAAGATCTCAAAAATGGGCGTGGTCTCGGCTAGTGAAAAAGAACTTTTTTTTTTTTTTAAACCAGGTCATCGCAAAGTCAGATGCATCTTCTGAGGTACTCGGAAGGGGAGGGTAGGCGAGGGGAGCGGGGTGGCCCAAAATGGGCTTTGTGCCACTTTAGGTCATAGACCTTTAGTGCCAACTTAAAGACTGGCAAGAAAAAAAAAAAATCTGTAGCTTACAGGAGTGGCTCCAGCGCTGTCCTTCCCCTCTTGTCTGCCTCCTTAGTGAGGAAAAATACAATTCTGTAATTCTCACATGTAGAATTGATTTCTCTCTTCTTGCACTCCAGGCGTGACCGTATCGGATATGGGTTAACTCTCGACTGAAGGGCGGCACTGCAAGATAAAAATGTGTGGTTCCTGATGGCCTATATATGCTTCCTTCTGCACTCTGCAATCTAGTATTTGAAAAGCAGTAGGAATAGACACCCGGGAGGAGGAAGGAAGCCTTAAGAGACCCCATGTAAAATCCCCTCTCTTTCCTACTTACATTTTGAAAAGCTCAACGTTTGGGGTCCCTCACCGGTTGTGCACGAAAGATCACGACTTTGGGTCCACTCTCCCTGATCCAAAGTTGCCTTGCTTAAATGGACGGCTTACACGCTAGCCACTGATGGTATGTGAATTGCTGAGATACACAGGATGTTTTCCTCGGCCCAGAGCAAGATCCAGCTCACCTGCTTCTAGTGCCCCCCTGGTGGTTGATATAGGCCACTGCCGTCATGTTGTTCGCTTGAATCCTGACAGGATGACCCTTCAGATCGGAGGTTAAATGTTTGAGTGACAGGAGAATCGCTCTCTACTCCAAAATATTGTTAGGTAGTCTGCTCTCTTTCTGGCCCCATTGTCCCTGGATCGTTAGGGATCCCATGACGCCCCCCCAACCAGTTAGGCTGGCATCCGTGGTTACAATCTTCCACAGTACCAGAAGAAAAGAGGGGGCAGCCACCAGGCTAGAGAGCGCCTCGCTGTATCTGTCATGTGAAAAGGGTAGTCCAGGGACTGTGTGGTTTGACCCCAAATTAAGAGCAACTATGGTTGCAGGGGTCTTGTGTGAAACACTGATTGGAGGCAAGACACTATCAAGCCCAACAGACGCATTCCTTAACAGATCATTGGAGGAGAGGAGGGCAGGCCAAGAGATCCTCTACCCTGATATGGAGTGAGGGTTTCTTCTGCTCTGGGTGAAAGACCTTGGCTTGTATAGTATCTAATGTAATTCTTAGGAAGGAGATTTTGGATAGTTGATTATCCAACCAAAGTTTTCTATAGTTTCTAAACTCTCTCTCTGTCTCTCTCTCTCTGTCTCTCTCTCTCTCTCTCCATCAATGGCTCCTGAAAAGATGGGGCTCTGATCAGAAGATTGTCTAAGTAAGGAGTAATTCGTATTCTTGGTTCCTTAAAAAAGAGCCATTAGACCCAAAAGAACCTTTGCAAAAACCCTCGGAGTTGAGAACAGGCCAAAAGGCTGAGCAACAAACTAGAAATGAAAACCATCTACTGCAAAATGTAAGAACTTTTGATGGCCTGGGACGATAGGGATGTGCAGATAGGCATCCTTTATATCCACAGTGGTCATATAATCATGTAGATTTTAGTGATGCCATGCAAAATCTTCAAAGTCGAACATGTTGAGGCATTTGGGGTCCAAAACTGGTCCTTTTTGGGAATTATGAATAAAGTGGAGTAGAAACCATAAGTTCTATCTGACAGAGGGACAGGACAAACTACTCCTTACTGTAACAGGTGAGCCACAGCGGATCTCAATGCTTTTGCCTTTCCCAGATTTAGTGGGACCCTTGGAAAAAAAAGAACCTCTGAGGAGGTCTGGCCCCCAGCTTGATCTTGGAAATAATAAGAAATTATTTCTTGGATCCATGCATCTGTTATATGGAGCGCCCAAAATTGGAGCAAAATGCTGAAGCTGTTCCCCTCACCAGATATGGCGAGGACACCAGTTCATGCCTAAGAAGGCTTTGTCCTTGTTCTGGGTTTATTCCAGAACTTCTCTCGGCATCTACAACCTCTGCCACCTCGAAATGGCCCGAGAATCAGTAGATCTACAAAAAGAAGGATTAGATTTCTCTACAGGCTCTCTTCATAATATCATCCAAATGATCACCAAAAAGATGACCTCCCACAAAGTGAAGACCCATCCGCAAACCATTGAATCAACCATATTGAGTGCCTCTGAGCCACCAGCAGGGCTAATCCCTTGGCATTTTGTCTAACATCTATAGCAGAGATGACATTAAAATCCTGTACGGAAGTCTTCCAAGTACAACTGAGAGCATGCATTTCGGGAGTGACCAGCCCGAAAATGAGAATTGAATTGTTTAAACCATTTCTTTCCTGCCATGGCTGCAGCACAGGCTGGGGAGAAGGCCGATCCTACCACAGAAAAAGCATCCCCGGATACCTGACCCAGTCGCTTGTCCACCGGAACCCCCAGAGAAGCACTGTCTGAGGTGAGGTTCCTAGAAAGTCCCGAAACAGGATGATTCACTTTGGAGGAAAAAGACCATCATTTAATTAGTTCTGTGGAAAAAGGATACTTGGTATCCAGGACCCTAGGAATGGTGGGAAGCTTATCAGGCTTCTCCCATTCCTTCTGGATAAGTTTGGTAAAATGAGATTGCTTGAGAAAGAGCTGCCTTTGTTTTTCAGATCTGTATGTATCTGCTCTCTTCCTTTTAAGGGCTCTAGGAGCAGGAATTTCCAAAACCTCTATAACAGAGGTTATAACTCTAACCAAGTTAGATTACCCATTTGTTCCTTGAGCACATTCCCTGTTTGGAAGAAAAATCCAATCCAAACTTCCCCCTCCGAAGAATCTTCCTGAGATTCTATAGCGGCATAAATATCTTCTTCCTTGGAAGTGGAAGACTCCACAGGAACAAATGATCCTCGGGAACCTCAGGTTGGAAGCGGGTTCCAAACGGTCCAGTATCTCAACAGGCCAATTCCAGCTGGAAATGAAAATCTGGAATATCAGGACGAGACTGAGCCACCAGAGGAGACATAAGACCAGAGAAAGCAGATCCTGAGGCTTCCAAGGAGGGAAATACCGGTTGTGGTGGGGGGGGGGGGAGCTGCTGCCTCCCAAATCTGGATAGTATCACCGCGACAAATCGCTCCTGATCAAAGGGTGCCGAAATTCAGAGCAAGCTCTCTTCTCCTGCCCTTTGCATTTGTGGGGGCGGCGCTGGGGTTGCTATATAGTGCTATATAGTGCCCCCACTGCACAGCCCAGGTAAGGAGTAGAAGGAAATAGGCACAGGTGAATTAATTTCCCCATGGTCAATCCCACAGGCCACCAGACAAACCTGCGACTGGGTGTCCTTTCAGAAGGGATCTACCAGTGCTTGAGGGTCACTTAAACAAAAAACAAAAATGACACCTCGTAGGGCCAAAGGACCCCAGTGCTTACCCCTTACTTCACCCAAATTCGCTGTTATCGGCCTAACCAACTCTAGGAGGCATAAGTGGGTCCACTGAATCAGCGGGAATGTTAGGGTCTGGAAGAAAGACAAACTTAAAAGAAAAAAAAATACAATTCTGTGAAATACTCACCTGTAGAATTGATATTATAAGTATACAGTACGTCCTGCTCCCAATCTAATACTTACACTTGGGTTATCCTCCGCCAGATGGCGCTGCACTGCAGAGACATGTAAAAACAGGCACCTCCCGGCCCCTCAAATCCCCAGGGACCTCCCACAAATCCCCAGCATTGAAAAGCAGTGAACGAGAAGCCGGGAGAATTTAACCACCCAAACTGGTAACTATAACCATGATAACAATCACCATACAGGGGATCCGGAATAATGCAAAACCAATGGTGGGGTGGAGCAGGACGTACTGTATACTTATAATATCAATTCTACAGGTGAGTATTTCACAGAATTGTATTATTCTTAGTATACAGTACGTCCTGCTCCAGATAGATTACTTACACTTGGGACATCCAATGGCAGTGTCCATAAAAGTAGGGTGGGATCCCCAACAAAAAGGGTAGCAGCAGAACCTTGCGACCAAAAACAGCATCAGCTGAGGCCCTAACATCAACCTTGTAAAACTTTGAAAAGGTATGAACAGAAGACCAAGTAGCGGCCTTGCAAACTTGTTCAACAGAAGCCTGGTGCTGGAAAGCCCAAGAGGCACCAATAGCACGAGTAGAATGAGCAGTAAGGCGGAAGGGAGGATTCTTTCCCTTAGCAGAATAGGCCTGAATCACAGCCGGACGAATCCATTTGCTAATAGTAGACTTGACAGGAGCCAAACCCTTCCTGGGTCCAGAAGGGACCACAAAAAGAGCATCAGTTTTCCTGAAGGACGCAGTGACTACCAGGTAATACTTCAGACACCTGACCACATCCGAGGAATGCAGAACCCTTTCCTTAGCGTTGCTAGGATTAGGGCACAAGGAAGGAAGAACAATATCTTGATTTAAATGAAAAGCAGACACCACCTTAGGCAGAAAAGCGGACCACCACCTTGTCCTGGTGTCTCTCATAGTATGGGGGCTGAATCGACAGAGCCGCCAGCTCAGACACACGCCTGACCGAAGTAATAGCCACCAGAAAGACAACCTTGAGGGTAAGTACAGCCAAAGCAGCATCCTGAATAGGCTCAAAGGGAGCACCCTGCAAGGCAGACAAAACCAAGTTCAAATCCCAAACAGGGACCATAGGTTTACGTGAGGGACGCACATGAGTGACCCCCTGAAAGAAAGTCTTAACCAAGGAATGCTGAGCAAAAGACTTCTGAAAGAAGACAGACAGGGCAGAAACCTGACCCTTCAGAGTACTGAGTTTTAGACCCAACTCCAACCCATGCTGTAAAAACTCCAGAACCCTGGGGACTGAGAACACCCTACAGGGAAGAGACCTAGACTCACACCAATCAATGTAGGTACGCCATACCCTATAATAGATGGAAGAAGTTTTCTTCCTAGCCTTCACCATGGTCTCAACCACCGAGGCAGACAAGCCTTTCTCCATCAAGATGGAGGTTTCAGCAGCCAGGCCGTCAAAGCCAGAGTTTGTAAATTGGGATGGCGTAAGGGGCCCTGAGTGAGCAGATCTGGCACTCCTGGCAGGACGTACTGGTCTACTGCCATTTGCACCACGTCTGCAAACCACACTCTTCTTGGCCACCTGGGGGCCACCAGAATCACTGGCACCCCTTCCAGAGCAATCTTGCGCAGGACCCTGCCCAGCAAGGGGAATGGAGGAAAGACATACAGGAGCCGAAATTCCTGCCATGACATGGACAGAGCATCTGTGGCCAAGGCCAAAGGATCCTGAGACAGGGAGACAAAGGCCGGGAGCTTGTGATTGTGACGGGATGCAAACAGATCCACATCCGGTAGACCCCAACGGTGACACAGGGACTGGAATACCCTGTTGCAGAGGGACCACTCCCCCTGACGGGAGGTCCCCCTGCTCAGAGAGTCTGCCAGTAGATTCTCTGCCCCCGGAATGTACACAGCTGAAATGCACTGAACATTGGCCTCCGCCCATGTCAGAATCCGCGACACCTCCTGGAGGGCCCCCCTGCTCCGGGTCCCTCCCTGATGGTTGATGTAGGCAACCGCCGTCCTGTTGTCTGAACGCACCTGCACAGCCAGACCCCTCAGGTGATGGGTCAACTCTTCCAGTACCATCTGATCGCCCGTAGTTCCAGAATGTTGATAGGCAAGTGGGCCTCCTGAGGGCCCCACCTCCCCTGGAACTGCAGGGACTTCCAGAAGCCCCCCAACCCGACAGACTGGCATCCGTGGTGACCGTCTTCCACGAAAGGGACCACCGGACCAAGGGGGGGGGAGCACACAGACCCCTTCCAAGGACGTTGGGTCCTTGTCCCATACTGACAGAAGGTGAAGTTGTAGAGGCCTCAAATGGAACTGAGCAAAAGGTTCCGCCTCGAAGCATGCCACCATCAGGCCCACCAACTGCATTCCCTGCCTGAGTGAGGGCTGGGGACACGACAGCAGGAACTTCACCTGCGCAGTTAGAGCTTCCACCTTCTGTTGAGGAAGGAATATCCTTGACTGAACCGTATCCAGAATCATTCCCAGGAATGGGGTCACCGAGGGAGGAGACAGAGAGGACTTGGGGTGATTGATCACCCAGCCGAAGGACTCCAGGGTGGACACCACCAGCTGAGTGTCCAACTCTGCCTGCTGTAGAGGCAGAGAGGTGATGAGTATGTCGTCCAGGTAGGGCAGCACGCGTATGCCCCTTGACCTCAACAGAGACATCACTCCCGCCAGCACCTTGGTGAACACTCTGGGAGCTGAAGTGAGGCCAAATGGCAAGGCCACAAATTGGTAATGTTGATCTTCCAACGCGAATCTGAGAAACCTTTGGTGTCCAGAGAACACAGGGATGTGAAGGTAAGCGTCTTTGATGTCCGCAGACGTCATGAAATCCCCGGGGCGCAGGGAGCTTATGGCTGAGCGCCTGTTCTTGACAAATTTGTTGAGGATCTTTAAATCCAGAATGTGCCTGACTGACCCATCCTGACTGACACAGTCAAGTACACTTCTGATCAGGGTCCTAAGTGCCACAGATGTAATGGCCGAGGCGCTAACCGGACGCAGCGCCGCCCCCACAAATGCAAAGGCATGGCCCGCCAATTGGTCAACGCGTCGGTCCTCGGCATCCCGCAGAGTAGTAGAGTCAGGGGAGTGCATAATAGAGGTGTTAGACAGCCCTAGAATAGGAGCATCCACCTCGGGTGGCGAAGACCAGCACTTGACCATATAAGCAGGAAAGGGATACTTTCTGTCCCAACTCTTAGGTATACCGGGAAGTCTACTGGGACGTTCCCACTCCTTAAGCACAAGGTTATTGAAATGGGTTTGCTCTGGAAATGCTCCAAACGAACCTTAGCAGTATGAAAAAGCTCACCCCTTTGCCTGGGTGCCGCAGCAGGGGGAGAGATGGACAGAACCTCAAAGATCTGAACCAGCAGTCTGTCAGTATCATCCGGGGCCCAGGGGTCAGAGGCAGAATCGTCGTGACCCCTGGGTCTCTCGCCAGATGACCCTGAATCAGAGAACAGCTCTCCTTCGTCCGAGGGGGTGTAGCCACATAGATGCAAAAACTCATCAGACTCCACAGGGAAAAGAGTGGCATCAGGGGTTAAGTGGCGCTTTTTAGCTGTGGCCTTACGCGCTAAAGTACTAACAATCAATTTTTCAACACTGGCAAGTCTAGCAGCCACATCAGGTTGAGGATCCCCGCTTGTATGCGATGCAATGGGGGCGAGACTCAAGCTTGGGGAGTAGGTGAAGTGAGCCGAGGTGCAGGCCCAGCCACAGGCGGGGCGGGTTGCAACGTTAGCGCCTGCTGTGTGCAAGGAACACAGACCCATGCACTGTCACCGCTGATAGGCGAGACCCCACAAGCTACACACAGCCGGGCTTGTCCTGAAGGAACCCCGGTCACATTATCCTGAGATGCCTCCATATGGTGATTATTAGGCACAATATGCCAGTAGGGATTGACGTTTTAAAGCAACCCTGGATGCCCCAATGACCCGCTAGGGAAGTGGGAGCAATTATACTAGGCCCAACTATCAATTACACCGGGCCGGGAGAAGCCACTGGATTCGCCGGTCTGAAAGACACAATGAGAAGAAGGGGCGTCAAAACCATACACAGTAAGGAATGAACATAAAGCCGCCCGCGGGGGCACTTACGGACCGCGGTAGGTAGAACCGTCACACACGCGCGACCAGACAAAATGGCGCTGAGCGAACCTCGAAGGGCGGGCCAGAGCGGGCCGTGACGCAAAGCGCACCAAGCCAGGCCCCGCCCCCCCGAAGAGCACGAAGCCCACAGACAAGCAGTCAATGAGAAAGCAGAAGCGTCTGAGGTAACGCCGCCGCCAGGCGCGGGACATCCAAGCGAAGGAAAAGGCGCGCGCAGCGGCGGCAATTGTAACAGTAAAAAAGCCAAGTCAGCGCAGCGGCTGACACCACATAAATCAGTCAAAACAAACCAAAAGCCAATTAGCACAAAACACTGGCACACTCACCCACACCCCCCCCCCCTTCTTCCCCCCCCGAAGGCTACAGGGAGAATGAGGGAGGATGGCGGTCCTCTGTACAGGACCCACCACTACACGGGGCAATAATGCGGGAGGGGCATCCCATGAAGGCTCACCATCAGCCTATACCACCTACCCTTTGGTGGGGGATTGCGGTGGAGCAGCGCTCCTCAAGCACACATGGTGCTGCCTACCTTCACCCGACCGGCACAGCCCAGGCTGGGAGGCACAACAAACGAGGAACGGGTGGGAATAGTCCAACAGGGCCGCAGGCTAATAGCCCCGCTCACCTGCAAGAGAGAGTGAAGATTTCATGCCTTCGCAGTAAGCACTGCAGAGAAATCTGGGGATTTGTGGGAGGTCCCTGGGTATTTGAGGGGCCGGGAGGAGCCTGTTTTTACATGTCTCTGCAGTGCAGCGCCATCTGGCAGAGGATAACCCAAGTGTAAGTAATCTATCTGGAGCAGGACGTACTGTATACTAAGAATATAAATAAAAAATAAGGAAAGAAAATCCGTGCACTACCATCGTAGTCCACTCAAACTGCAAGAATGAAACTGGATTGCGGAGGGCAGGCAGGTGTATATATAGGAGGAACCACACCTTTTTATCTTGTAGTCATGCCCTTCAGTCGAGACCTAAAGTGGATCAAAACCCACCCTGGAGTCTATGAGACTTCAGGACAGGCCTACTCGGTGCCCCTCTGTCAAAACCCCAGGTTGCCCAAAAACTCAACTTCGTTCCTGGTCTAACGGCGCATGTGTGAGCAGTGGCCGCATCGCCACTATTCCTTTTAGCAGGGCGCAGGCCTGTGTCAGGCATTAGCAGCTGCCAGCGTACTCAGATCCACTCGATTAAACTAGCGGCCGTGCATGCGTCATAGTATGGGGAAGGGGTGAGTTTGGGCGACCCGGGGTGTTTCACACAGCGGGTTGCCCTGGGGACAAGGACCAAAACCTAGGATAGTCAAAATCCTGGGTTTTGGTCTACTTTAACCCATATCTGATTCGGTGATGCCCTGGAGTGGAATATGACAGAAATATTTTTTTTTTTATTCTGGTTTCTATCCCCACCAGTGTGGTGCATCAATCAACCTTCGGGGAAGTAAGTATAGAAACACCCCCCAATCCCTGCCCAGACGTCCTGAGTGGCTGCACCTATGAAACCCCTTGGGTCATCTAAGGAAAACGTGGTCCTAATCATGGTCCAGTACAAACAGTGCCCTGGACTGGGAGGAAAGATAGTGGTCCCAAACGGAGTCCTTGAACAAACCGTTCCAAAAGGTAGGAAAAAAAAAGACAGACAACCTCTACATACAAGTTCAGCAAAATGGATCTAGAAGGCAAATGTTTCTATCACCACATATAGAAAGAACATGCAAACAATAACAAAAAAACTAAATAATAGCAATAGTGACATATTATACCGTGTGTTTCTTCAAGATTTTTTTTGAAACTCTAATTCCATGAGGAGGCCACATCTGTAAATGGACACCTGCTTTATTGGCAAAAGCCACAGGAATATACTTGTTTTAACAAAGGACATTTCTTAAGTGTCAGTGACATTTGCATGCGTAACATGTGCAGAGCAAAAGTTTTTTTTTTTTTAACTTACCAGCTCCTCACCTTTGAAGAACAATTTATAGTTTGTAACACACAGCCTTCCTTTTACTGGGCCATTAAATGGGCACATGAAGATAACGTCTTTATCTATCAACCAAGAACAAAAAGCACAGGTAAGCCGATACAGTATATGGGCAGAATGGATGCTCATATGATGTGGACACTGGAGCACGCCGCCGGCTTCCCGACAGGCGCCGCCATTTTCACGAGTAGCCCAGTCCCTTTGGGGGCGAGGTGAATAATGTTATCCCCGTGGGCATCATCCTGGCTCGATGAGGCTCAGCTGTCAGATGCCCGGTGAACGCTGGGCAGAGGAGAGAGGCAGGCGATCCTCTGATTTCCTGCCTCCCCTCTCCTCTGGCGATCACGGCATCCGGACAGGGACACAGAAGCTGACAATCGAAGGTGATTAAAGACGAACAAAACGTATCTCCAATTATCAGCTCCTGTGTCCCTCGCCAATCTGATGACAGAAGGGATTTTAGCTCTTAAAATTCCAAAAAATGCCCCCCCCCCCCCCGGGTAGGGGGGACCATATGTCATTTTATTTTTTATTTAAATCTTTAAAAAAAAAAAAATGGCAAGAATCGGTATATATATCGGGATATATATAGCGCAATACATATCGTATCGCCAGATTCTTGCCAATTCACACCCCTACTATCAGCACGAGAGTGTGAAACCTTGAGCCGCTCAGAACGTAATGTAGGATCGAGTCTGTTCAGGCACACACCAACTTCCTCCCAACTTATCCCCCATGGGAACAGTGTAAAATACACATCTCAGATCATATGCAAATACCTTTTGCACTCTAAGAAAAGCCACTTTCTTAGCTTCCAATTTTTTGGTTGTGGCTGAGCTGGGAAGGAGTCTTGAGCATGCTCTTTTGTGGCCGTAGGACCACTGTGGCTTGTTGTGCTCCCTCAAACTGAGAGCACTAAGTAACAAAGCTTTTTTGCATGTTCCTGAAAGAATGAAATTCAAAAGGAGGGCAAACTTTGGAGCCCTGCTACAGCTTCCACCCAGCACTGCCAGAGGCACGTGGGACAGGCATCAGGTAAGCTGCTCGCTGCCTCACTATTGCCATTGTGTTTCCAGCCCGCTTAAAATGAGGAATGCAGAACCTGTGACCCGCACGGCTCTCAGTTGTGGCTTGCAGCAAAGGCAAGCTTTTCTGTTGGGAGTAAAATATCTGATCTTGCTAGGTCCCCAGCCTTCCGCCATGCCGGGCACATGGCCAAATCCCACCGGTGCCAGCCAACACTCTGCACGTACTGCAACTCAGTTGGTGAACTGCCGCCACCATCTTGCCGGCTGGCTATAAGACATCCCCTGAAAAAAAGCCCTAGCACCTATTTTTGGTATAAAACTTAATAAAAGACCTGTTTTATTTTCAAGGAAGCATTGTATCACTAATCACCTCTGCTAGCCTCTTCCCACCTCTCCCCTGTTCATCACTTTTCTTCCCACCTCATCTCTCCCTGCCTTACCTCTGCCCATTGCTTCTCACCACTTCTGTTCATCCCACCTCTTTCTGCCTCACCTCTGTATGTACATAAAAGCATATGCAATACTTTTAAGGTTAAAGAGTGTCTGCACTAAACTGCGTTTTCAAAGCTTACATCTTATTGCGGGCACAACAATAAGACAATGCCATTCCAAAGACCCAAAAAGTTTATGCACCATGGGCACTCCACCACCCAAAAAGTGGTCACTACCTGCCTTCCATACTGCTGCTCAGAAATTGGATAACAGTTACTACAAGTGCTGGGGTATTCAGGGGCTGTGGGGGTTATTTGTCCTGCAGACCTAGTGCTAATTTCTTATTGAATGCGATCATTGGAAGTGGTGCACAAATAAATAAAAGACAATTTTAAAGTGAAAGGCTAGTGAAAGGACAAGCAAAGCTTAGAACACTACCATGTAAACAGTACAGATTGTATATGCAAAGTTTAACTAAATATAACTGCTGCCATGTACATATACAAATACACGTTATAAACTCAAAATACTAAATGCATCCCATTTCTAATATGTCATCTGGCCATGGACAGCTCACCTGTCACAAGTGTCTCTCCAGGTAGAAGTGGGATTTCATCATTGTGATCCTGATTCATGCCATCCCTCGGAGGCTACAAAAACAAATTGAGAAGATGATGGTGTAGGTCCCATGATGTAGCCTACCCTCACCTACAAAAACGCAATTCTGTGAAACTCGCCTGTAGAATTGCTTTTATTTCCGTTCCATTCCAGGCCGTCCAGATAGTATTCATGGTTGGGTAACTCCGCCCCAAAGGGGGCGTGGACTGCAAGATCAAAGATGTGGCTCCTCCGGGCCCCCTATAAAGGCAGCTGCCTCTCAACCAATGGCCAGTAATTCAAAATCATTAACTCAAATAGAAAGAGGCAGGCCAGGAGGCCCAAAACATAGGAGACCATGTTACTTCAAATAGCCTCCGCTTGTACTCTCTCGAACCTAAAAACCTAAATTTGTAAAACTGTCCTATGAACAATAATGGTTCAATCACCATAAACAGGCATGCAGGACATTAACAATAAGCATAATAAGCCTCAAAAGGGAGGGTTGGACAGCCTGGAATGGATAGGAAATAAAAGCAATTCTAGAGGCGAGTTTCACAGAATCGTGTTTTTCTTTCCAATCCATTCCAGGCCATCCAGATAGTATTCACGGTTGGGACATCCAAAAGCAGTGTCCAAAATGGGCGGGATCCCCAGTGCGGAACAGCAGGTAGTTCATTTCACTACCGCCTGAAGCACCTTTCGGCCAAAAAACAGAAGACCAAGTTGCGGCTTTACAAACTTGTTTCACCAAGGCTAGATGCTGAAAGGCCCAAGAAGCACCAATGGCTCTAGTAGAATGAGCTGCGATCCGAAAAGGGGGTTCTTTCCCCTTGGCAGAATAGGCTCGTACCACTGCCTGTCTAATCCACTTACTGAGTGTGGACTTGTGGCAATCCCTTTCCATTAAGACAAAGCAAATCCGATTTCCTGAAAGGCTCAGTTGCAGCCAGGTAATACCTTATGGCTCTAACCACATCCAAAGCATGGAGAGTCTGTTCCTTAGGATTAGCCGGTGCTGGACACAAGGAAGGTAAGACAACTTCCTCATTAAGGTGAAAAGGAGAAACAACCTCAGGCAAAAAAATCCGGCTTAAAACGGAAAACCACCTCGTCTCTGTGCATCTCAAAATAGGGTGGTTTCATACATAACGCAGCCAGCTCTGATACTCTACGCACAGAGGTGATTGCCACCAGAAAAACCACTTTGAGCGTCAGCATAGTTAATGTAGCATCATTCAATGGCTCGAAGGGGGCACCCTGGAGAGCAGATAACACCAGATTTAGGTCCCACACCGGTAAGACTGATTTACACGGTGGGTGGACATGAGTGACCCCCTGGAAAAAAGTCTTGATCAATCTATGATTGGCAATAGACTTCTGGGAAAAAAATGCATAAGGCCGAGACCTGACCCTTGAGGGTGCTCAGCTAGAGGCCCAAATCTAGACAATTTTGTAGAAACTCTAGAACTCTATAAACAGAATATCTCCGCCAAGTTCCTGGCCTCGCACCAAGTAGTATATCATGGAAGAAGACTTCTTCCGTGCTTGAATCATTGTGTGAATAACCGTGGCCGATAAACCCTTCTCCGTCAGGATGGAGATTTCAATAGCCAGGCTGTCAAAGCCAGCATCCGTAAATTCGGGTGCAGAAGCGACCCCTGTGTGAGAAGCTCTGGATCGTCAGGCATGATGCAGTGATCTGTTGACATTCTTACTATGTCCGCAACCAACTCTTCCTTGGCCAACGAGGAGCCGCCAGGATGGTTGGTACCCCCTCCTGGACTATCTTGCGTAGTACTTGGTCCAGGAGCGGAAATGGAGGAAAAGCATACAGAAGATTGAACCCTGTCCAGGGAATTGCCAGGGCGTCTGTTGCTATGGCCAGAGGGTCCCTTGAGAGAGATACGAACCTTGGAAGCTTGTGATTGTGTCTGGACACAAAAAGATTCACGTCCGGTTGACCCCAGCGGAGGCACAGAGCTTGAAAGGCGTTCCTGCTGAGAGACAAATTCCCCCAAACGCAAGGACCTCCTGCTCAGGGAGTCTGTCTTCTGGTTCTCCACCCCCGGGATGTAAACCGCAGAGATGAAGGGAACATTCTCCTCTGCCCAACTCAGAATCCGGCTTACCTCCTTGAGGGATCTCTTGCTCCGAGTACCGCCCTGGTGGTTGATGTAGGCTACAGCTGTCTGATTGCCAGAGCGGACTTAAACCGCATGGCCTCTTAAATAGGGGGTCAGACGTAATGGAACAAACCAAATTGCTCTTAGTTCCAAGAGATTTATGGGCAACCGGTTCTCCTTCGGACCCCACTGACCCTGGATCTTCTGGCTCTGCCAAATGCTTCCCCAGCCTGTAAGACTGGCATCCGTGGTAACTATCTCCCATTGGGGAGTCCGAAAGGACTTGCCTACCAGCAGATTCCGAGAAACCAACCACCACCAGAGGAATTGCCTGGCTGAAGGGGGACAACAAAAATCCTTGTTCCAGGGATTCCAACAACCAATCCCAGCTGGCTAGCAGGTTCAGCTGAAGAGGTCTCATGTGGAATTGGGCGAAGGGCACACTGCCTCGAAGCAAGCCACCATTAGGCCCACCAATCTCATCCCCAGACAGCGGCGATGGCTGTTGACAAACCAGCAAGGCTTGTACCTGCGTCTGGAGACCTAAGACTTTCTGCTGCGGCAGAAAGACCTTGACTTGACCGGTGTCTAGAGTCATCCCCAGGAAGGGTCTCACTGTTGACGGCACGATATGCGACTTGAGGTAGTTGATCACCCAACCGAAGGCTTCCAGGGTTGACAGTACAGTCCGGGTGTCACTCTTGGCCTCCTGAAGGGACCGGGCCAAGATCAGAAGGTCGTCTATATAGGGTAATACACAAATACCCTGAGGATAGCCATGATGCCCGCCAGAACCTTGGTGAACACTCTGGGAGCTGAGGATATTCCGAAGGGGAGTGCCACAAACTGGAAATGCTGATCCTCCAGTGCAAACCTCAAAAACTTCTGATGTCACGGAAAAATCGGGATGTGCATATACGCGTCCCTGATGTCCACCATAGTCATAAAGTCGTCAGGCCGAAGCGACCTCACCGCCGACCGCAACGTTTCCATGCGGATGTCTGAGCCTTATAAATTTGTTGAGACCCTTTAGGTCCAAGATCGGCCGCAGCGATCCGTCCTTCTTGGGAACCGTGAACAGATTGAAGTCGAATACCTGACACTGTTCCTGCTGGGGCACATGGCAAATTACCCCTATCCGCAGAAGGTGCTGAACAGCTGCTCTCAAAGCCTCCGCTTTTAGCGGGTTTCTGGATGTCCTTGAACATTGTGGGTGGTCTGGCTGCCAGCTCGATCTTGTAACCTGACGACACCACCTCCTGGATCCAAAGATCCAAGACATGACATCTCCAGATTGGAGCAAACAGCAGTAGCTGTCCCCCTACCCGCACGGGTGAGGGCGCCCCCTCATGCCTGTGTAGGCTTGGCTGGAGGTTTGGACTTAGCTCCCCAGGCGGGATTGGGCCGGCTGCGGGACCTACCTCTGCTCCAGGTATCTCTGCGGGCACTGGAAAACGAAGAACCTCTTACCCCCCGCCGAAAGGACCGGTAAGAAGAGGAGTGCCGAAAAGGTCGAGTAGGTTTTCTCCTCTGAGGGAGCTTCCCATCCTTGACCAAAAGGTCCAGTCGCTCCCCGAACAGCCAATCCCCCACAAAGGGTAAACTTGTGAGGGACTTTTTGGCTGCCGCATCGGCCGACCACTGCTTCAACCACAGCGAACGGCGTAATGCTACAAGCAAGGCCGAAGTCTTGGCACCGAGCCTGACTACATCATCCATGGCAGTAACAACAAAGCTGATGAAATCCAAACAAGCCTTGAGTTCTTTAAACTCCTCCGTCCGTTTGCGGGACTTAGCCTTAGCCACTTCTCCTGTTGGCTAGGGAAACAATTGCCGTGGCACACGCAGGGCGTAAGTGGGAACCCACCAAGGTAAAAGCATGGCAAGCCAACTGATCCATGCGTTTGTCTGCAGGATCTCTTAAGGAAGCATTGTCAGGCGACGGCATAATAGTGGTGTTGGACAGGCCTGAAACTGGAGGGTCCACCTCGGGAGGATGTGACAACAACTTAATCAACTCGGCAGGCAAAGGATACCGTCTCTCCAGGCCCTTAGGAACAGACAGCAGCTTGTTGGGCCTTTCCCACTCCTTAAGTATCATATTGGAAAAATGCGACTTTTCGGGAAAAACCCGCCGCTGTCTTTCAGGCCGAAACAAATCACCCTTCTTCCTCTTGGCCATCTTGGGAGGAACAATGTGTAAAGTGTCAAAAACAGAAGAAAGCAAGCTTTCCGGTTCATCCGGAAGGAAGGAATCCTCATCCGAGGAATATCCAGAAATGCTGTCTTCTCCACTGGAGAGCAAATCACCTTCCGAGAATGGGTCATCTGGTGACTCCCCTTCCTCCGCGGAGTCAAAAGAAGCATACAAATCATCGTCTGATTAAACCGGCTCCAAGTGCCGCTTTTTACTCAAAGCCGTTTTAGGGACTGCCAACGAGAGCTGTTTCTCAAGGCTAGCCAGCCTCTGCGCCAAATCAGAGTGTCCCCCCTTGCTGGCTCCCCCTTCAATAGGGGCTAACTGCAGCGGAGGGTCTGGAGAGGTTGGAGGTAACGGAGGATTAGGGGCGGGAGCGACCGCCCTCTCATGGTCCAAAACAATGCCTCTGGCGCAAGTGGAACAAATTGTGCTGAATCCGCCCAGGGGATTCTGTCTGCACAAGGGGTAGAGCCTGTCTTGCCCAAGTGGGGTGCCCGGCTCACTATCCCCTGATGCATCCATTATGGTGATTTTGAATATGTAATATTCGTAAAAGGCTAAATAGACACTAATGTCCTAAGCCTATGGCCGATCCCCTACAACAGGGACCGGGAGAAACCACAACCCTCAACCTTCCTCAAATCTAAAATCAAAAAGAGAGGAGACAATAATTACAATATGGCCCACTGCCATAGATAACATATATAGTTAAATACAGCTATAAATATTGCCATTATGAAATACATCAATAGCTATTCCCCCTCTCTTCCCGCCACACATATGCACAACAAGTAGAAGGAAGTTGCAACTAACGAAACCGCGCTAGGAGCTCTACAGGGACACGTAGCAGCAGCCCAATTCAATGAGGGTTTACTTCAGATGCGCCACAAAGACAGCGCAGCAGCGGCGCGTGTCTTCTCGAAGTTTCTGGCCAGGGGAGCGTCACTGGAGCGACGGCCAGCCTGTGCGCCGCACGCCCGTGACTTCGCCCGCCTAGCGGCGCCGCGGCCGCGCACCCTCCAGGGGCCTCCACAAGCGAGGGAACAAGGGAGGTGAGTATGCGGGAGGAGTGGCAGCAGACCGCTTCTCGCCGTAGCGTTGCTATGGCAACGGAGCTCTCCGCCGCTCCCCCACAAATAGTATGCACAATAAAAATAAAAAACATGTGGGAGAAGGGAGGGAAATATGCAAAGTATATAGTGGTATCTCAGCAGGTTCACCAAGAGAGACATGCGGCCGACCTGCTTGTCCTAGGAAAGCCTGCGGCCCACAGCCATATGTTCTGTAAAACACCCCAGACCCCGGCGTTTCACCCTACCATCATGGATCCCAAACAGCCAAAGCTAGGAGGCATCAGATGGGTCCAAAGAATCCGCGGAAATAGGGTCCTGCAGCAAGCCGACAGGTTAGGAGGCCCCGCTCTGCTTCTACAATCCTGAGAGAGTGTAAGTGATCTGTGCAGCTCCACTGCAAAAATACAACTCTGTGAAGTACTCACCTGTAGAGTTGATATTATATGCATACAGCACGTCCTGCTCCAGATATAGTAATAACATATGGGTAATCCTCCGCCTTCGGCGCCGTGCACTGCAGACATGTAGAAAACAAGCTCCTCCCGGCCCTACATACACCAAGGGACCTCCCACAAATCCCCAGCATTGACAAGCAGTGAGAAAGAGAAGCCAGGAGGAAACAACCACCCAGAGACTAGTAATAATCTCAAGATAATAATCACCATACAGGGGATCCAGAACAAGGTGAACCAGGATGGGGTGGAGCAGGACGTGCTGTATGCGTATAATATCAACTCTACAGGTGAGTACTTCACAGAGTTGTATTATTCTAAGCATACAGCACGTCCTGCTCCAGATATAGTAATAACATGTGGGACATCCAATAGCAGTGTCCATAAGTAGGCTGGGATCCCCGTGAAAAGGCACAGCCAACAGTAAAGCGCTGTCACCCGCAACCATGCTACCAAGAGAAACGAGAGCAAAGGTCTAACCTCAAACTTTGAACCTGTAAAGGGAGAACTGAACACAAGCAGCGGACTAGCCAGCATGCTCAACAGAACTTAGTGCTGCAAGGCCCAAGCCAAGCACAAGTAGTAATAGAACAAAAACCAAGAGAAGAAGAGTCTTCCCTTAAAAGAATAGAGTAACAGCCTAACCACGCTAGTACACAAAAGGGAGTAGCCATGTCAACCTTAGGAGTCTCCCCAGCGGGAAATATGAACCCTGGTCTCAAGCGAGACCTGCAGACATACTGAAAAACAAACAATACTCAGCCAAAGCCGAAAGTTTACTCTAGGCTCGGAAGGACAACACCAACCAAGTAATGCCGAACCAAGGGCACCTACACCCGTGGAGGCAATCAGATCCAGTACTAAGGATGGAGACCAATAAGCCCCAAGGGCATAATCCCTACCAGGGACAAGAAAGACCAGGAAAATCTCCAACACCTGTAGGGGAATACAGATCCCCTTGGCTCATAATAATCAAGACAGTAGCCCAGAGACCATAGGCTCTGGAATAAGGAAGAATGAAAACACCGCCTGGAGCCAAAATTGGCATAAGGCAGAGCACCCCCACCTCATGGTGTACAGATATATAACAAATAAATATATATATATATATGACAATGACCGCTAACAGAGCCATCCGTTATGGCACACTTCTGACTGGAGCAACTGCCCCAGAAGAGCGATATGAGGTAAGGAACAGGTCAGACAAGAACCTGAAGAAGACCCAAGGTAACCCTTAACAGGGCATCAGAAGTAAATCCCCAAAAGGGAGCAAGGAATTCTCAAGGAAGGAACCTGAGCAACCCTTGATGAATGCTGAACACAAAGGATTGGATCAGACTTCTGTAGTAGGCGAACAGGACGGGCCCTGAAACCTATACAGAACTAAGTTGGAGAGCCAACACCAACAATGCTGTAACAACTCTAGAACCCAAGGAACAGAGAATGTCCAGCAGGGGAGAGAACTAAACCATGCCAAGCAATACAGGTACAACGTACCCTAACATAGATGGCAGAAAGGGAAGAAAACTGAAGAGGAGGTTGCTAGGTCCAAGCTTCCCAATGGAAACACCCAGAGATATGCCATCTCCAACAGGGTGAAGAACAAAACAGTTCCAACTCCAAGATAGAGGCGAACTAGGAAGGAGCCTGACCATGCCGAACAGACCTCGTGAAAGAGCGTACAGGCCCACCGTCCTCAGCAGAAGCCTGTGCGGACAACAGCCTCCCTGGGCCACCCAGGACCCCGGCATAACGGTTCTTCCCTTCTTCAGCGATCTAGCGCCGACCCCTGCATAGCAGGGTCAAGAAAATAAGACCTATCGAGAATAAATGTCCAGCCAGCAACTACTAAGCCCAAGGGACAAGGTCAGGCCAATTTTGGGCCAATAACAAAGGGCAGAACCCCTGTGATCGTGACAGAGCCCAACAGGTCCATACCAGTAGGAACTCAGTGGGCCAATAGATTACCTCCTACCAAGGAGGGCATCAGTCGGAGACTAAAACCGGTAAAACGCCAGGGATGTTAATTCCCACATAGATCAGAATCAGGGCCTTCCTGGAACTAACAGCTAGTTCCAAGACTTTCCCAGGAAAAGATGGACTGGCCACTGTCCTACTACAGACCAAGAGTCCCCAACTGGACAGACCCTGAAACAGAGAAGTCCAACAAAATAGAGCCCGCTGAAGGCTCGCTGTGTCAAAAACACAATAGGTAAATGGACCCCTTTAAGGGCCCCACCTAGGAACCACAGGGGGTTTCAGTGGAAACAAGCCCCCCCCCCCCCCCCCCAGTCAACCTGCAAGACTTGGTACCCATGGTGACCACTAACAGGAAGCAGCAAGAAGGGAGGAGACGCCCCCTTGACAGACTCCTTTGAGTTAACTCTCAGAAATCAACCACCTCAACTATGAGGAAGGAGCACAGACTTAGGTCCAGGTTGCTGGACCCCCGTCCATAAATAACAACCTAAGGTGCTTCAGAGCCCAAGGGCTATGGAGAATAAGGGACGTCAACTGCACAGCCTCCAGCGGCCTTCCCAGGTGCAATTCCGTCTGAAGACAGTAAAATGATAGCAAGGAGGGTCAGAGACCTTGCCCCAGAAAGACCCTAATTGCCAAGCAAAAAGGGCACTAGCCAGAAACAATCCGAATGCCATCCTAGGAAACTGGGGGATGGAACAAATATAGGACCTGAGGCGACTAAAGCCTATCCAAACAACTCCCCTAGGGAGATAGAAGGAAACCTGATAGGTCCCGTTGCTCCCAACCGAGCTTAGCGAAACACCGGGAGCGTAAGAGGGGCCCAATAACACGGCCACAATCGGCGGTGATGACTATCAACACCTGGCAGTCAAGGCCTCAGCGTTCCAAGAACACCTGGGAGCCAAAATAAACATCTTAGCATTTCACGGACGGCCAGAAGCCCCCCTGGTTTATAGGGTGCCGACGGCCCAATTCAGATCAAGTCTGGATGCCCATGGATACAATCACCAAAGCCAAGAAGAGTTAGAATGGGCGACCCCCTCATCCCCAAGGGGAATGGGGAGCAACTAGTGTAGAGGCCCCTGCCTCTATCCGTTAAGGGCGTCCAAACCAAGGAGCCCAGACCTAGCAGACCAAGGAAGGCCTGCACCCATACTTGAAGAAAAACAGACTTAGGGAAGGACCACCCAGCAAACACTGTCCCGCATGCGGAGGAACTACCTCCCAACTCCACCAGAACGAGGCCTGATGCCTCCCGAAAGGAGCAAGATGCTGTGGCCATCCACTCACCCAGGCGGGTGAGGGCGCCCCATCATGCTTGTGGGGTTTCGATGAAGGATTCGGACTTGGCCTGGCCGGAAGGCCCCGGACGTTGTCTGCCACCCCCAGGACAGGGGACTGAACCAGACCCCGCAAAGGGCAACCCTGGTTCTTGTTTAACATTATGATAAGGAGGTGGAGGGGTTTCCCTGCTCCGAGGGGGCCTGGACGGCCGCGCGAAGCTCAGCAAAATGGCGCCCAGCGAACCTCGACGGGCGGGCTCAATGCTCTGCCGTGACGCGGAGCACGCCGAACCAAGACCCCGCCCAATCCAAAGGGCGCAAAGCTCTGAGGTAAAAGTAAAAGCAAGTATACAACCACACGCTTAAAGGTTCGTAGAGAACCGTTACATCCAAAAAGGAAAAGACACCACAGCGTCTGACAACTCGGAGTTAATAAAGAGCAGAAATAAGGCCATAAGCGTGACATGCAGGTATACTGGGACCGCCACACACATACCCCCCCCCTTTCTTTTCCCCCTAACTAGTTGGGGAAATGAGGAAGGATGGCAACCCTCACACAGGGTCCAGCGCTACCCGGGGTACGGGGCAAAAATGCGGGAGGGGCATCCACAAGAGGCTCACCATCGGCCTAAATCGCCTACCCTATGGTGGGTGCTGCCTACCTTCACCCGACCCGAGGAGGACGGGTGGAAATAGTCCCGCAGGGCCTCGGGCTGTAAAGCCCCGCTCGCCTGCGAGAGCGTGATACTTCATGCCTTCGCAGTTCCAGCACTGCAGAGAAATCTGGGGATTTGTGGGAGGTCCCTCGGTGTATGTAGGGCCGGGAGGAGCTTGTTTTCTGCATGTCTGCAGTGCACGGCACAGAAGGCGGTGGATTACCCACATGTTATTACTATATCTGGAGCAGGACGTGCTGTATGCTTAGAATAAGAGAACTGGGCATTGGTTGAGAGACAGCTGCCTTTATAGGGGGCCGGGAGGAGCCACATCCTTGATCTTGCAATCCACGCCCCCTTTGGGGCGGAGTTACCCAACCGTGAATACTATCTGGACGGCCTGGAATGGATTGGAAAGAAAAACTTGTGGGGCTAGGGATTAGTTTCTGGCTGAAATAGACGTGGGAGGAGGAAAGATGTTAACACAAAAGCATTACTGGACATTATCACAAATTTCAAAGACAACATGCTTTTTAGATTTTATATATTATTTATATTGTATCACATAAAAGGACTCCAAGCATGCAGGCAGATGCACTATAGCTTGTAAAATATCTTCTATAAATACTAGGGGTGTCAGAAAAAAATTGATTCTGTCAAGTATCGTAATATTTCATTCGATGATACTAGAATACATTTTTTCTTTCTAGAATCAATTCTGTTTTCCCACCCCCAAATTAAAAGAAAAATACCATTTTGTGATTACTCACCTGTAAAATGGGTATTATAAGTATGTCACACACCCTGCTTACAATATTAATGACATATGGGTTATGTCCAGTAAAGGGCGAACTTTTGCAGAGATGACTAGAAAAAAAAGGAAGCCCCTCCCGGTCCATAAATACCTAGGACCTCCCACACATTCCCCAGTATAGAAAAGCAGTAAGGGGACCAGAAAGAGCCAATAAAAACCTATTAACCAAAACAAGGTTCACCCTATAGAGGATCCAGAATACAATAAGGGCGGGATGAAGCGGGGTGTGTGACATACTTATAATACCCATTTTACAGGGGAGTAATCACAAAATGGTATTATTCCAAGTATGTCACACACCCTGCTTCCAATATTAATGACATATGGGACATCCAATAGCAGTGTCCAACAAGGGTGGGGATCCCAAAAGGCAACAATGCACAAATTTAAATCACTGCAGCTTGCAGAACCTTGCGGCAAAACAGCATCCGCTGAGGCCCGCACATCAACCTTATAAAACTTGGAAAAATTCTGAACAGAAGACCAAGTAGCAGCCTTACAAACTTGTTCAACAGAGGCCTGGAGCTGAAAAGCCCAGGAAGCCCCAACAGCATGAGTGGAATGAGCAGTGATCTGAAAAGGGGGAACCCTCCCCTTGGCAGTATAGGCCCCAACAATGGCCTGACGTATCCATTACTAATGGTAGACCTGGCGGGTGCCAAACCCTTCCTGGGCCCGGAAGGCACCACGAACAAGGCGTCCGTCCTACGAAAGGGAGAAGTAGCCACCAAACAGCGCTTCACACAACGAAACACATCCAAAGAGTGCAAGACCCTCTTTGTCATTGCTAGGCTTAGGATACAAGGAAAGGAGAACCACCTCCTAATTGAGATGGAAGGCAGAAACCACCTTTAGGAAGGAAATCTGACTTAAAGCGAAAGACCACCTTGTCCTGGTGTCTTTCAAAGTAAAGGAATGGACAGATCCGCCAACTCAGAGACACATCCCAAAAAGGCAACCCTTTGTGTGAGCATAGAAAGTGCAACCATCCTGCACAGGCTCAAAAGGAGGTCCCTGGAGGGCCGACAGAACCAAATTCGAATACCAAACAGGCAACAAAGGCTTTCGACTGGGTCGCACATGAGTGACCCCCTGGAAGAAAGTCTTAACCAAAGGATGAAGAGAAAATCCTAGGAATCGAAAACACCCTGCAAGGCAAGGCCCTAGCCTCACACCAATCAATATAGGACCTCCAAGCCCTGTAGTAGATGTAAGAGGAAGATCTCTTCCTAGCTCTAATAAGTGTCTAAATCACCGCATCAGACAAACCTTCCTCCTTTAGAATTGAGGTTTCAGCAGCCACGCCATCAAAGCCAGCATTTGTAAATTGGGGCAACGAAGTTGACCTTGAGTGATCAGATCCGGAAACAGGGGCAACCTGAACTAATCTACCACCAGCCTTACGACGTCTGCGAACCACACCTGTCTTGGCCACCTTGGGGCCACCAGAATTGCTGGCGCACCCTCTGGGACAGCATGCGCAGCACCTTGCCTACCGTGGAGAAGGAGGTAAACAGGTACGGCAACCCCAGATCCCTCCAGGCAAGAGACATGGCGTCCACTGCCAGGGCCAGAGGATCCTGGGACAGAGACACAAATGCAGGAAGCTTGTGATTGTGACGTGAGGCAAAGAGATCCACCTCCAGAATCCCCCACTTGAGACAAAGGGACCGGGATACCTTATGGTTGAGAGACCATTACCCTCGGCGAGAGGATCCCCTGCTCAGGGAGTCCTCCTCCATGTTTTCTACTACCGGAATATATACTGCTGAGATGCATGGGACATTGCTCTCTGCTCATCAGAGAAACTTCCCCGAGGGCACTCCTGCTGCGAGTCCCTTTTTGGTGATTGATGTAAGCGACTGCAGTCCGATTGTCTTATCGAACCTGAACCGGTAAACCCTGGAGGAGATGCGTTAAGCGTGACAGTTCCAACCGAATGGCTCACAGCTCCAAGACATTGATGGGGGTGTGGGCCTCCCGAGGACCCCACAGCCCCTGGAACTGATGTTCCTTCCAGAAACCCCCCCAGCCTGACAGGCTGGCATCTGTGGTGACCGTCTCCCAACAAGGGGTCAGAAAAGACCTGCCCCTCAGAAGATTCCTTGGTTCCAGCCACCACTGAAGAGACTGCCGAACCAGAGGAGACATCAGAAACGACTGAACCAATGACAGCAGGTATCTGTCCCAAGCCAACAGAATATGGAGCTGGAGTGATCTCATGTGAAACTGAGCAAAGGGAACTGCCTTGAATGAAGCCACCCTCAATCCCACCAGCCTCATCCCTAGGCGGATAGACGGCCGCGGGTTTGGACAAAAGAAGACGGATCAGGTCCAGAACGATCTGCACCCTTGACAAAGGCAAGAACACCCTGGTATGAATGGTATCCAGATTCATGCCCAGAAATGAAAACTCCCTTGAAGGGGAGAGAGAGGACTTGGGGTGGTTGATCACCCATCCAAACCTCTCCAGCGTAGTCACCACCGTCCTGGTGTCTAGCTCCGCCTATCTGAGAGATGCCGTAATGAGAAGGTCGTCCAGAAACGGCACAATGCGAATGCCCTGAGCTCTGATAAGGGCCATTATACCCGCCAGCATCTTGGTTGAACACCCTAGGTTCCGAGGTCAGCCCAAACGGGAGGGCCACAAACTGAAAATGCTGATCTCCCACCACCAACCTAAGAAATCTCTGGTGTGCTGGGACGTCATGAAGTCCCCCTGACGAAGAGAATTGATGGCTGAGCACAAAGTCTCCATGCGGAACTTCTTGGTTCAAATGAACCTGTTGAGAAGCTTCAAATCCAGAATGGGTCTTATGGATCCATCCTTTTTGGGCACAGTGAAAAGGTTGGAATAATAGCCCCGGCCTCCCCCAAAGAGAGGCACCGGGCATATGACTTCCATGTCCAGAATATTTTGCACTGCCAACCAGAGCCCCTGCGCAGCCCGGGGGTCCCGAGATCTGAGGAATCTAGGAGGAGGCCGGTACTCGAACTCCAGTTTGTACCCGGAAGAGACCACTTCCAAGGCCCAGTTGTCTGTGACCTCCCAGGCCCAGACCTGGGTAAAGTGCCGCAGCCGTCCCCCCACCCGCAAGGGTGAGGGCGCCCCCTCATTGCTGAGCTGGCTTGGCCACGGGCTTGGGCTTGGAACCCCAGGCAGGTCCAGGACGGGTGCGTCCTCTGCCTCTGCCCCAAGAGTCACCTCTGAAAGTAGAGCAGACGGCTCCTCTGCCTGCTCTGGCACCGTGACAAGAAGGATTAAAAAGGAGCCTGCCCCCCGAAAGGAGCTACGCTGCCTCTTGCATTGTGGTAGCTTTCCTCCTTTCGCTACCGAATCCAAATTATCTCCAAACAGCCGCATACCCCGGAAGGGTAGCCCTGTAAGTGACTTCTTAGCCGCAACGTCAGCCACCCACTGGCGCAGCCAGACCAATCAGCGAATAGCCACCAGCAACACCGAGGTTCTGCTACACATACCTATTGTCATCCAAGGCAGATAAGACAAAGGTCATGAACAATTCACACTTCGTAAGCGCTGCCAATTCATCACTGGCCGGGTTAAGCTGGGAACCACTCAACAGGTCCCTAATCACAGACCTGGTGGCCACAGCAGTGAGCGCTGAAACACAAACAGGCCGCAAGGCTGAACCCACGCTGGCAAAGGCATGACATGCCATTTGATCAATACATCGGTCCTCACCATCCTTTAGCGTGGTGGCGTCTGGAGAGTGCACAACAGATGTGTTGGACAATCCCAGAACGGGCGCATAGACTTCAGGAAGGGATGACCAGCGCTTCACCGTGTCTACCGGAAAGGGATACTTTCTATCCCATCCCTGAGGAACACCGGGAACCTGGCTAGGCCTTTCCCATTCTATAAGAATCAGATTGTCAAAGTGCTTCTGATTTGGGAACTCCAATCGAGGCTTAGAGGTCCCAAAAATTCCCCCTTCTGCGGAAGGGACTCCGCCGGAGGAGAAATAGCCAGCACCTCAAATAAATGGGCCAGAAACCTGGGGGTAGCCATGGCATACCTATGCTCCCTCAGACCAGTCAAGGGAATCACAATCCCCAAAGCCCAGAACCGGCGCTGCCGGTGACAAATGTCTCCTCTTAGCCGGGGCCTTTCCACAGAGCTAGAAATCAATTTCTCTATGTTGGCCACTAGTGGGAGGATTTGTAAAAACCCAATCTATGCAAGGGACCCTAGGACTGGGAGAACCCCCTTTTTTAATGGGAACAGGGAGTCCTCCTGAAAGACAAAGATCACACACAACACACAAGCTAATAAGACTTGCTATATAAAAAAATTATAAATATACAATGTGTGATTATATATATATATATATATATATATATATATATATATATACACACACACACACACACACACACACACACACACACACACACACAGACATAATGCATGCTTTATGGATAACAATGCGTTAAAACAGTAGCCCCCGGTGCTATAACGGGGTACAAGGCATAATTAAAGGCACGAAAAACCCCGCAGGGCACTCACAGCCCAGGAAATGGCTACGGCACAACGTGGCAGAAAGACAGGAGGAGGAAGAAGGGCGGGCCAGCGCGGATCGCGCGCCGCGCCTGGCTCCGCCCCCTTTCCAATCAGCCCAAGCAACGCGGATCCCAGCCAATAGCTGGGCGCCCCAATAGGCGCCATAGACAGGAGGGCGGGCCGGCCGCGGCGATCGCCCGGCCCCGCCCCCTGCTCAAACAGAAGAGAGGGGGAGAAGCTCTCTCCGCCGCAATGGCCTCCCACAAGCGGCAAACGCCGCATCCTGGCCAGGCTCCGGAGTACAAGCACACACACTAATAAAGTAAACAAAAGACAGAGACAAACAAAAAACGGGACCAGCCGGCCCCGACCCCCCCCCCCCCCGCCTAAGGGGAACAGGGAGACAAGGAAAAAAGGGGGGGAACCGGAAGTGAAGGGATAACGGGACGGGGCATCCCAAACCAGGGTCACCAACCCCTTGATATGGGGTCTCACGGTGGAGCATGGCTCCTAAATTACACCTGCTCGGGTGCAGCCTACCCTCATCCGGACCTGCAGCCAAGGCTGGGAAGCACAGAGGTTTAAATTTAATCCAGCCTGGGCAGAAATAGGGCAATAAATTGCCGGGTGTGACCCCGGCTTACCTGTAAGGAAGGAGACAGCCATCTTCTGACTTGCTCGCCGTCTGCAGAGACGATTACTGGGGAATGTGTGGGAGGTCCCAGGTATTTATGGACCGGGAGGGGCTTCCTTTTTTTCTAGTCATCTCTGTTCGCCCCCTACTGGACATAACCCATATGTCATTAATATTGGAAGCGGGGTGTGTGACATACTTGGAATAAAAAAACCCTCACCTGACCCCTCGATTGCTCCGGGTGGCTATCCTCTTCACCCAGGGGGCCTCCGAACCCCCCCTCTCCGGGGCTCTTCAGGAGAGCGCCCGACAGGCCCTGCCCCCCTTACTTCCCGACGGGCGGGTACCATCATCTTCATGAGTATCCCCGTCCCTTTTGGCGGATGACGTCACCCCCCACGGGCGTCATCCCGAGGGCTCAGCAGTCAGGTGATCGCTGGGCAGGGGAGGAGGAGGGGGCAGAAGATCCTCTGACAATCAGAGGGGAGTAAAGAAACTTTTTTTTTTCTAATAAAGACATTTTTTTTTTTTTTTTACTGTTAGCCCTTTGTGAATTGGTAAGGGATCTATAAGACGCCTAGTTCACAAGGCTCTGGGTCTGGCAAGTCACTAGCGGGTGGTTTGCCATTAACCCCGAGCCCCCCATTACCTGCCTCCCCAAAGCCCGGGGGGGGGGGGCAGAAGAGCCTGTGGCCATAGGCTATGCCGGCTTGTAGCCTGCAGGACCAGGAGCCACCAAAGCTGCCCCAGCGCCCTGTTCTACGAGCCCCCATAGCTGGTACGGGCTGGGTATGCTGGGTAAGGGGGAACTCACGCCATTTTGGGGGGGGGGGGGGGGATTTTTAATCCAAAAAAGGGAGTCCTACCCCCCCGGGAGGGTACAATATGTCATTAAAAAAAAAATTTGGAATGTACCGCCTTTGAGGCAGAATCGGGATGTATCGTATCGTATCGTCATATGTGTAGCGCCAGATTCTTGCCAATTCACACCCCTAATAAATGCCTCAAATAATATGCACCTTTAAAAATAGCTCAAGGCTTTGTGCTGCTGTGACACTAAATATTGCCTTGCCATAATCATTTCTTTTTTCAGAAAGTTCACTAAACCTGTGTTGTAAACATTAAATGACACTTACCCTTCTGACTGAGGCGTTTTCCAATGAGTTGGAATTGAACCTTGTAGTCGAGGACGAGGCCATGATGAGGAATCTTTATGAAGGAGAGAGAGAGAGAGAGAGAGAGAGAGATTTACACATAGTGACGGGAAGACACCGCTCACCAGACACTTGCTTACAGATGGGTTTCTGAGAGAAATGCTGCTGACAGCAAGGTATCACTTGTGAATGAGGAGGTCTGCCAAGACACGCAGCAACTTAACAGCCTTGTCTGCAGAGAATCTCGGTGCACACAGGAGCTGAGCACAACTCATCCATCACAATGAAGTGCTAAAGGTAAGTGTCACCTAATCATACTAAAGGACTAAGTGCATATAGGGACACTGGGATCGATACGCCTGGGAGGTTGATGCCAAATGGAAAAAAACCCATGCACAAAATATGCACGTATGTGTATTGCTTAAAGTGGACCAAGTGGGAATCAAGTGGTCCTGGAATCTTATAGATTCCGTCATCGGGCCTAGGTTTTGGTCCACTTTAACCCTCTGTCTGGAATGCCCCTTTAAATTTCTTGTCCAGGCAATTAAAGTCTTTACTCACCTTTTGTCCCCCACAGCTCCCACAGGCATCTTTATAATTACCAATGAGGGAGAACAAGAGATTCCATCCTCCATCGCCAGGCAGATTCAGTGAGGTGAGAAAACTCACTGCTTTTTAAGAGAGAAAACTGCCATTCACTTTCATTGTTTACCTTGAGGCTAATTCACAGCTAGGTGAAAATGTACACATGGTGGACAATGAAAGTCAATGGCAGTTTTCTCTTCTAAAAAAGGAAGCTCTGAATCTACCTCATGGTGCCGTCCATCAACATGGCTTTACCTTCCCTAACACTCCTGCTCCATTTATTGCAATGAAGGAGGCGTGCTGAGGCCAGGTGTGGCAAGTCTGCTTTGGAACACCCCCTCCATTGCAATATAGGAAGTTGGCTTGTTGCTGTGCGTAAACAAGGCTCCATAGACGCCTCCATGAGATGCAGTCAGCTGAAAGACTGAATTGCTAGCTCCCCGCCATTGGTTATCATGAAAATGCCGCCAAGTGAGTTTAGACTCTGCATGGACAATACCCTTTTTCCACAAAAAATACAATTCTGAGATTACTCACCTGTAGAATTGGTATTATATGTATACAGCACGTCCTGCTCCAGAGAGTAATTCCTTACGTTTGGGGTTATACCTCCACAAGATGGCACTGGACTGCAGAGACAGCAAAAGAGTGGCTCCTCCCGGCCCCTTATATTCCAGGGACCTCCCACAAAATCCCCAGTATTGACAAGCAGTTAGCAAGAAGCCGGGAGAATAATAACCATAATCAAACAATTTTAATCATGATAACAATCACCATACAGAGGCACTAAGAACAATGAAAACAAGGGCGGGGTGGAGCAGGACGTGCTGTATACATATAATACCAATTCTACAGGTGAGTAATCACAGAATTGTATTATTCTAAGTATACAGCACGTCTTGCTCCAGAGAGTAATTCCTTTTGTTTGGGACATCCAATAGCAGTGTCCGTAAGGTAGGGTGGGATCCCCAAAAGCAACAACATGCAGATCAAACCACTACCGCCTGCAGAACTTTGCGGCCAAAAACAGCATCAGCTGAGGCCCTAACACCAACCTTGTAAAACTTAGAAAAAGTATGAACAGAAAACCAAGTAGCGGCCTTGCAAACTTGTTCAACAGAAACCTGGTGCTGAAAAGCCCAAGGAGGCACCAATAGCACGAGTGGAATGAGCAGTAAGGCGGAAGGGAGAATCCTTCCCTTTAGCAGATTAGGCCTGAATCACAGCCTGACGGATCCACTTGCTGATGGTAGACTTAGCTGGAGCCAAACCCTTCTTAGGACCAGAAGGGACCACAAAAAGAACATCAGTCTTCCTGAAGGGCTCAGTAGCCACCAAATAGAACTTCAGGTTCCTGACCACATCCAAAGAATGTAGAGCCCTCTCCTTAGGGTTACTAGGATTAGGGCACAGAGAAGGAAGAACAATGTCCCGATTGAGATGAAAAGCAGACACAACTTTAGGCAGAAAATCTGGTTTAAAGAGAAACACCACCTTGTCCTGGTGTCTCTCAAAGTAAGGGGGCTTGATGGCAAGTGCCGCCAACTCAGAAACATGTCTAACCGAAGTGATAGCCACCAAAAAGACTACCTTAAGCGTAAGAATGGACAAAGCAGCCTCATGCACAGGCTCAAAAGGAGACCCCTGCAAGGCAGATAGGACCAAGTTCAAGTCTCAGACTGGTAACATAGGCTTACGTGGGGGAGCACATGAGTAACCCCCTGGAAAAAAGTCCTGACCAAATGATGCTGAGCAAAAGATCTCTGAAAGAAAACAGCAAAGGAAGACACATGACCCTTCAGAGTGCGGAGTTGAAGCCCCAGATCCAAACCATGCTGGAGGAATTCCAGAATCCTAGGAATAGAAAACACACGACAGGGAAGAGATTTAGCCTCACACCAGTCAGTCAATGTAGGTACGCCAGACCCTATAGTAGATGGAAGAAGAGGACTTTTTCCTATCCCTGATCATGGTGTTAACAACAGAGGCAGGCAGCCCCTTATCCATTAAGATGGAGGTTTCAGCAGCCAGGCCGTTAAAGCCAGCGTTTGTAAATTGGGGTAGCGTAGCCGCCCCTGGGTGAGCAGGTCTGGCTCCTTGGGCAGGGCGTACTGATCTACCGCCAGCTGCACGATGTCTGCGAACCACACTCTTCTTGGCCAACAGGGGGCCACCAGAATTGCTGGCACCCCTTCCTGAGCTATCTTTCACAGAACCCTGCCCAACAGGGGAAACGGGGGAAAGACATACAGTAGCTGAAAACCCTGCCAGGGCATTGTCAGAGCATCCACGGCAAAGGCCAGAGGGTCCTCGGACAGACACAAAAACTGGAAGCTTGTGATTGTGACGGGACGCAAACAGATGCACATCTGGCTGACCCAAACGGTGACACAGAGAGCGAAACACCCTGTTGCTGAGGGACCATTCCCCCAGGCGAGAAGTCCCCCTGCTCAGAGAGTCTGCCTCCAGATTCTCCACCCCCGGAATGTTCACAGCTGAGATGCAGGGAACATTGTCCTTAGCCCAGGACAGGATCAGAGACATTTCCTTGAGGGCCCCCTTGCTCCGGGTCCCTCCCTGATGATTGGTGTAGGCAACCGCCGTCTGGTTGTCCGAGCGGACCTGAGCAGCCCGACCCCGAAGGTGCGGGGTCAAGCGGGCTAGAACCAACCTGCTCGCCCTCAGTTCCAGAATGTTGATAGGGGCGTCAGCCTCCTGAGGGCCCCACTGCCTCTGGAATGTTAGGGATCTCCAGAAGCCCCCCCAACCTGTCAGACTGGCATCCGGGGTGACTGTCTCCCAGCAAGGGGCTAGAAAGGATCTGCCCACTAACAGGTTCCTTGAGTCCAGCCACCAAGAGAGGGACCGCCTGGCTATGGGGGACAGAACCAAAACCTGATCCAGGGACACAGGGTCCCTGTCCCATACAGACAAGAGGTGGAGTTGAAGAGGCCTCATGTGAAACTGAGCATAAGGAACCGCCTCGAAGCAGGACACCATCAGGCCCACCAGCTGCATTCCCTGCCTGATGGAAGGATGAGGGCAGGACAGAAGGAGCTGAGCTTGCAGACTTTCCACCTTCTGCTGAGGAAGAAAGATCCTGGCCCTAGCTGCATCCAGGTTCATGCCCAGAAACGGCTTTACCAAAGAGGGAGACAGGGAGGATTTGGAGTGGTTTATCACCCAGTCGACTCCAGGGTGGACACCACCCGCTGAGTATCTAGTTCTGCCTGTTGGAAAGACGGAGAAGTGATAAGAATGTCGTCCAAATAGGGAAGAATGCGAATGCCCTGAGCTCTCAGCAGAGCCATAATGCCCGCCAGCACCTTGGTGAATACCCTGGGAGCTGAAGTAAGACCGAAGGGCAATGCCCCAAACTGGTAATGCTGATCCTCCAGAGCGAACCTGAGGAATCACTGATGACTTGGAAAGACTGGAACATGGAGGTAAGCATCGTTGATGTCCACAGAGGTCATGAAGTTCCCTGGGTGTAGTGAACTTACAGCTGAGCGCAGAGTCTCCATGCAAAACCTCCTGGGTCTGACAAACTTGTTGAGAAGCTTTAAGTCCAGGATGGTTTGGCAGACCCATCTCTTTTGGGAACGGTGAAAAGGTTGGAATAGTAGTGCTATTACTATCTTGGAACTGGAGGACACTACCTCCTGTATCCACCGGTCTGAGACATGAATCCTCCAGACGTGAGCAAAGAGCCGAAGCCGTCCCCCCACCCGGAGGGCACCCCTTCATGCCTGAGGGGGCTTGGGGGAAGACTTAGATTTGGAACCCCAGGAGGGTCCAGGGCGGCCACGACCTCTGCCCCTGCCCCAGAAATCTCCCTGGGCCCCTGCAAATGACATTCCCCTTCCCATTCTGGACCCACGGTAGGAGGGAAGAAAGGAACCTGAACCCTGAAAAGGCCGAGACTGTCTCTTGCGCTGGGGTAACCTGCCTCCCTTAGCAAATAAGTCCAGGTGATCCCCAAATAGACGCAGCCCTTTAAAGGGGAACCCAGTTAGAGCCTTCTTGGAAGCGTTGTCAGCTGCCCACTGGCGCAGCCAAACCGAGCGGCGTAGAGCCACTGCCAAGGCAGAAGCCCTGCCACACATTCTAATGGTATCATCCAAGGCAGAGAGGACATATGCAACAAATTCCTCAACGCAGAAGGGCACTATACTCTGCAATAGCTGCTTCATCAGGAGCCCCGTCTAAAATACTCCTGAGCAGAGTCCTAATAGCCACAGCTGTAATGGCAGAGGCACAAACCGGGCGCAGCGCAGACCCCGCACAGGCAAAGGCATGGGAAGCCAGCTGATTAATGCGCCGGTCCTCACCATCCCTCAGTGTAGTAGAGTCAGGGGATTGCATGACAGAAGTGTTGGACAACCCCAGAATTGGTGCATCCACTTCAGGAGGGGACGACCAACGTTTAACCATTTCAGCAGGAAAAGGGTACCTCTTATCCCAACTCTTAGGCACCCCAGGGAGCCTGCTCGATCGCCCCCACTCTTTGAGCACAAGATTATTAAAGTTAGTTTGCTCAGGAAGCTCCAAACGTGGCTTAGCAGTGTGAAACAACTCCCCCTGCTGCCGAGGAGCCGTGGCAGGAGGAGAAATGGAAAGTACTTCAAAAATGTGAGCCAAAAGCCTGTCAGTATCATCTGGAGCCCATGGGTCAGAGCCAGAATCAGCATAACCCTTAGGCTGCTCATCAGATGATTCTGAATCAGAGAACAACTCCCCCTCCTCCAGGGGGGTATAGCCGGCTAGGTCAAGAAATTCCTCAGCCTCCATAGGAAATAAGTTAATGCCAGGTGCCAGATGCCGCCACTTAGCCGAGGCCTTATGCGCCGTAGAGCCTGCAATCAGTTTCTCAATACTAGCCACCCTGGTAGACAAATCAGGCTGAGACCCCCCACTGGTATGCACCTCACTGGGAGTCAGATGTAAGCGTGGGGGAGTGGGCGAAGCCACACGGGGCGCAGGCCCAGCCACAGGCAACCCAGCCCCGCGCAAGCACTCGCTGGGCACAGGGTACACAGGCCCGCACATTGTCATCACTAGTATGGGACACCCCACACACAGCCGGGCTTGTCCCGAAGGAACCCCAAGCACATTATCCTGAGAAGCCTCCATATGGTGATTATCGTGGCCGCCGGTCAATAGGGATTTGCACAAAGTCACCCGGGATGCCCCAATAACCCGCTAGGGAAGTGGGAGGTAAAGGCAGAGTAGGCCTCTAATAGCAACTAAATAGAGGGGATAGGCCGGGAGAAACCACAATTAAGTTTGACCCGCCTGCAAGACATAAACAGAAAGTCCCGTAAGCGGAGACAGTGATGCAGAACGCGCCATCCGCAAGGCCCGTCCCACCCGAAGGCGCCCACGTGACCATGTCAGCCAATGATGGCGCAGCAGCGCCTGAGGTAAAGTCGCCGCTCGACCGCAGAACACTGTACAAGCGCACGCGGTGGCGGCATTTTTAAAAGCAACCAGTGCAACCAACACACGCGCGGCAACGAAAGCCAAGCTATACCACGGAAAAAATAAAAGTGAAGAATGCACCTATCACACACACAACACACACCCCCCTCCCGAGAATACCAGGGAGAGTGAGGGAGGACAGCGGCCAACCTAACAGGAGCCCACAGATGGACAGGGGGCGAGGGGCGATGGGAGGGGCATCCCATAAAGCTCACCATGGGACTACACCGCCTACCCTTTGGTGGGGGATTGCGGTCGGAGCAGCGCTTCTTAAGCACCTGACAACGGTGCTGCCTACCGTCACCTGACCAGTGCAGCCAAAGCTGGAAGGCATGAAAAGGAGGAATGGGTGGGAATAGTCCTACAGGGCCGCAGGCTAATAGCCCCGCTCACCTGCGAGTAGATAGAGCCATCTTCTTGTCATCGCAGCGCCGACTGCAGAGAAGAACTGGGGATTTTGTGGGAGGTCCGTGAAATATAAGGGGCCGGGAGAAGCCACTTTTTTGCTGTCTCTGCAGTCCAGCGCCATCTTGTGGAGGTATAACCCCAAACGTAAGGAATTACTCTCTGGAGCAGGACGTGCTATATACTTAGAATATAAGACAGGTCACCTCTGCCACTCGCCTAGAGCCCAGTGCTGTACGAGTGGCTCGAATAAATGAAAGAGGTTGCGTTGGCAGCCCTTTTTCCATTTAACTGTAAAACGGACGGTGAAGGTGGCGGTACCACAGCCTTCACCATCCCTCTACAGCAACAGACAAAGAAAGGGGCGAGTGCAGCCCGTCTCACTGTGACTGGGGCTTATTTTTGGGATAGCGTTTATATCTCAAAGCCTTTGTGAAAATGCTGGGGGGGGGACTCACACTAGGGCTACCTTTAAATTCCTTTAAGTTTTAGGGCCTTGGGACAGCATGAAGACACCAATATTATTATGAGGGCCTTACATTGAAAGAACATAAAATATATGTATGATTAATGTTTCTAAACATTCTCCACATGCACATTGCTGGTTGGCTCCTGCAGCAGCCCAGGCAATTAGACAGGCACACATTACAGGCAGCGACTACCTGCTCCAATGCACAGTGCCAATTCCCGGGCATGGCCTGTATAGGACTAGCATCCATTGACAGGCCACACCCATCTGCAGCCTGGAAGCAGTGATACGCACTGGGAACGCTTGTGTGTGGGTACGTACGTGGCAGGGTGTATGGGGGAGATGCCCCTCACTGCCTCTAATGGGGTGATTGGGAGGAGGATTTTACACGCTATTTGGTTAGGTATATTTCTCTTATTTTTGCCCTCTAAACCCTGGATGGGTCTTACGGGCGGTAAGTAATAGATTTTCCTTTCTATGCTGGAGTCTGTGCACCTTTTCTGACAAAACTCGCTACAACCCTGACGCCACAGCCCTGGTAGAGGCATCCAAAACCGTGACTGGGGGTTAAAAGAAAGCCTACTAAACTCCTGAGCCCTAGGCACTCTCTATTTTCTTGCCCCCCTACCCTCATATCTTTCCCCTTAACCTCCCCTGCTGCACCCGGGGCTTCACCTGCCCTGGGCTCCTCCCCATACCGCCACCCAGGGAGGCGGCTCCGTCTGGGCCACTACCCCCTTAGTTTACCCATCCACCTAGTGACCCTAGGACGAAGACAAAAGGGTACTGCCGGACAGGAGGCAAAACAAAGTGGTCGGCAGAGAGGAGATGAGAAGTGCTTGGTTAGGAAGGGAATGAGGAGAGGAAGTGTACTGGGATCCCGATGGTGAAGCAGCAGAAACGCGAGAGACTCTCCATTATGTTGTATTTACATTTATGCAATGATGTCTTAATGAAGTGTTTTGTGACCATTTCTGTGTACCTTCTCGACCCAGTCAGCATCAATAAATATGTATTACGGTATTTTTCGCCCTATAAAAAGGTGCACCTAGGATTTGGAGGAGGAACATTACAGGCAGTGTGGCATCCCCCTTCTATTCCCAAGAGGCAGTGTGGCATTCCCCCAATCCCATAGGCAGTGTGGCATTCCCCCAATCCCATTGGCAGTGTGGCATTCCCCCAATCCCATTGGCAGTGTGGCATTCCCCCAATACCATTCCCATAGACATCTTGGCATTCTCCCCATCCCAGTCCCCATAGGTAGTGTGGCATTCCCCCCTTCCATTCCCATAGGCTGCATGACATTCCCCCCCTCCCATTCGGATAGGCTGTGTGTCATTCCCCCCCCCCATTCCCATAGGCTGTGTGGCATTCCCCCCCCCCATACCAATAGGCAGTGTGGCCTACCCCCCATTCTCCATAGGCAGTGTGGCCTACCTCCCATTCTCCATAAGCAGTGTGGCCTACCCCCCATTCTCCATAAGCAGCGTGGCATACCCCCCATTCTCCATAGGCAGTGTGGCATTCCCACCATCTAATAGTCAGTGTGGCATCCCCCCCCCCCCACTTCTGTTCCCCAGCAGAAGAACAATGGGTAAAACCATCTACAATGATTAGCAGATAAGCCAGCACAGAAGACATGTAGATGTATCCAGTGCCCCCGCAACCCTTTGTTGTCCTCCTGTACATATGGGGTGCTGCTATACAGCAATGTTCCCTCTTGTCATCTTTCATGTTTATGTGGCTTTTTTTTTGTTTGAAATGATAGTTAAGAAAAACGCCCTTTAAAATAAAACCAGCGACTTATCTACTGTAATAGCATCACTACTTATTTTAAAATGGGGACAAATAGATCCTCCAACAATCCTTTGAAGTCCATCGCTAGCTTTCAGGATATTTATTCTAGAATAGTGAAACAGAACAGCAGGTCAGACAATAGAGCGACTATATGCATTGGCAGACGTCAGGCCACTAAATAAACTTATTTCTGCAAGAGCCTTTTTAACATATTTTATTTTTTCTATAGAAACGATTCCAGTCACAGTGCTGTTCAGAAAGTTCAGATTTACATCAGTACAGCTCAGAAATGGGGCCGACAGTCTGAAGTAGGATGTCAAACACTTAGACTTCTATGAAATTAATAGGAAAAAGACAGCCGCAGGATAATTATGAAACTGGGTTTATCATTCTAGACAGAGTACAAATAGATATCATTTGATTTCCAGACTCTTACAGAGTGGAGAAAACAAATTTTAGATTGAAAAATTCCCTGTGGCAAACTGATAATAGCGGGGCAATGGAGTAGAACAGACTAACATAAGCAATAAGGGAAAGACGCTCACAGTGAACAGACTGCTGCAGTTTGACATGCTCAATGCTCACTGTTTCCATCGTACTAAGTGACTAAATGATTACTAATATGCCCAATAAATGTTGGATCAAGTGATTTGATCAGGCAGGCAAAGCATTTATTTAAAATAATATTAAACTAATAATAATACATTAAATAATAATAATACAAGTACCATAATTGTCCAGGCACACCCAAAAGGATCACTGTCCACACCTTTACATGGCAAAGTTCCATTTTTACCTTTTTATAAATAAAGCCTTATCGGCGGATTATAAGATAATGCTTCATCTCTTGTTGTGCTCTTTGGGGGGGCAGTCTGTGATGGAGGTAGTAAGAAGGTAGAAGGAATTCCTTTACCTTTTGGCAACTTCCTGCCACCATCTTCATGACTAGCTCCGCCCCTTCAGGCGTCATTCCGGCTCCCTGCGGGTCAGCTGTCAAATGCTATGATCGCCAGTGAGAAGAGGAGAGAGGCAGTAGATCCACTAATCTCCTGCCCCCCATCCCCGGCCGGCGATCACGGCATCCGTCATCGGATCGGTGAGAGACAAAGGAGCTGACAATCGGAGGTGAGTAAAGAGTAAAAAAATGTTTCTTATTTTAATAAATACATTTTTTCTATGTGTGGTGTTTTTAATTTACGGTTAACCCTTTGTAAACTGGTAAGGGATCTATGAGACCCCTACACCAGTTCACAATGCCCTGGGTCTGGCAAGTCAGGATTAAAATAACAAAATTTTGAGAGAAAAAAAAGAAAAACTTCAAACCAGCACTAAGACCTGTGACCCACTAACCTGGTGCCAGAGTCTGCAGACCTCAACAAGACACATATACTTCTATTAGGAATTGAGCTTTAATTGTTTGCTTGATGTAACAGTTCTAGACACAAAACAAATGGGGCACCCAGCAGCAATGGCTCTCCGATTTCCATTGAGCAGACATTGCCATAACTCATAGTTCCCATCGTCACACTGGCCAGGGTCAACTTGTCAGAGGCATTCAGTGTATGGAACATGTGGCACCATTCCGAGTTCTAACATTAGTCATTTCAATAAAAGAGGGAAAAAGTGCTGATAGTAGAAGAACTTATTACACAAAGAATTGATTCACTCATGTGAAAACAGTCCCAGACTGTAGGAATAAAAATACAACCTGGCTGCCTAGCAACCATAACAAACTGTCACTTTCATGAATCAACACATCCAGCATAAAGATGCATGGGACTGGAAAAAGCTGATCATTTCATACACTTCTTTTCAGAGTTATTAGAGAACACGGGCGACATGCTCTCAAGGAAGATTAGGAATGGTAATGGAGCAGCTTGGGAGTTGAGTAGAGGGTGCGTGTGCAGAGCAGGATGGGGATTCTTCTCTCGGAGCAGGTTTATGGGCTGTTTGAAGACAGCAAATCATTTCACCTTCAATGTCAGTCACTGAGGTTTCTCTAGAACCTTTATCAGCGGATCAATTCTAGATTGTAAGGATCTGTACAGAGTTCATGCTGAACAAAAAAATGAACCCATGGCTGTCAGGGGGTCACGGCAGAATCTATTACCGTCCCTTTGCAAAATACAATAAGAGGGTCTTAAAGGGATTGAATAGGCCACGTGTAAAACAGATGACTGGTTGTTTACTTGCCATGCACACAATATATCCTGCTGTGCTGCTGCATACAGCGGTTGTTTAGTTTAGTTTTAGCCCTTTCCCTTAGTTTTCTTTTCCTTTAATGACCTATTAAATGACAACCTTTATTTTAGCATTGAGAGGTGGACCCCATCTACCCGACCTATGCAGCACACCGTGTGAGACATGCTGATACTTGTGTGTGCATAAGGATGATCGATTTCCCCTGTAAGTAAGACAGTCTTATGTGAGTCATATGTAAACTTTTGTTCCAAAATATGTGCTAGGGCTTAGTTTCAGAGTACGTCTTATTTTTTTCCATAAATACGGTAATCGACATTTGTTCGTCAGTTGACAGAGCCAATGATAAAAATGATATTTGATATGGGAGCTACAGTGCTCGTACCCCTGCGGGGGCTGGGCAGAATTCATAGGCCTGTTTGAATTATTTTTTTGTATAAGACACTCTGCTTACCATTCTGTACATTGTAACTTCCATCATATTCTCACTGTTGATATTATTACTTTTTATGTAACGCAACTTGCTCTATTTAAATTAAATCCACTCCCAATACTTGATTTGTGAACTACAATAGCTGAGATTATATATGGAAGGCCCAGTAGTCCTTGCAAAGTATAAAAAAAACAAAGAACCAACTTATTTCAATAGTGGACATACACTACTGTATATTGTGTAGCGTGAAGCACGTGGTGTACTCACAAGTCCTGGCTCCTGCACGCAGCTCCCCACCACCTGTGTGGCTCCACTATATGATGACCTTATTTGCCCCTTAAATGTAACTAGGGCTTATTTTTAGGTTAGGGATAATATTAAAAGCATCCTGAAAAATCAGGCTAGGCTTTTTCTTGGGGTAGGTCTTATTTTGTGGAAATGGCGTAGCTGCTCCCTGCCTGCTGCACTTCTTTGCTTCTTTGTATATGTCCAACATTCAGTGTTAAAAAAGGCCATATAAACATATATAAAATCCAGTGGTTAGGCTGCTTACTTCGCTTTGGCAACCCCTTTAAAGTACACCCCTACCATCTAAAAAAGGGGTGAAGGGATCAGCCAGAGCCAATCATGGTGGAGGTGATCAAAGCTGTGGTTTGCCAAGGTTGTGTCTTCAGGGTTGGGGGGGTGGTTTTCTGCAGTTCCAGAAATCTGAATGCCCCTCTCGAGACTGTATAGGTTCTGGGTTTTTGCCATTTGACCTTTTTTGGGCTTTGGGGGGATCCACCTGATTGGGCTTAGTATTTTTGGGGGTCATCTAGAGCAAACTGTCAAGTTTAAAAACACTGTCCAGGCAAACCTGAAAAAATAAAATTCTGTGATTACTCACCTGTAGAATTGATATTATGAGTATACAGTACGTCCTGCTCCAGATAAGATTCTTTACGTCTGGGTATTACTCCACCAGATGGCGCTGGACTGCAGAGACAGCGAAATTGGCTCCTACCGGCCCCTCAAATACCCAGGACCTCCCACAAATTCCCAGTATGGAAAAGCAGTTAAACAAGAAGCCGGGAGAATGATAACATAACCAACCATTAACAAAACCAGCAATGATAATCACCATAAAGGGGATCCAAGAATAATGAAAACCAAGGGTGGGTTGGAGCAGGACGTACTGTATACTCATATCAATTCTACAGGTGAGTAATCACAGAATTGTATTATTCTTAGTATACAGTACGTCCTGCTCCAGATAAGATTCTTCACGTCTGGGCCATCCAATAGCAGTGTCCGTAAAGTAGGGTTGGATCCCCAAAAGACAACAACGGGCAGTTCAGATCACTGCCGCCTGCAGAACCTTGCGGCCAAAAGCAGCGTCAGCTGAGGCCTTAACATCAACCTTGTAAAAAGTATGAACAGAAGACCAAGTAGCGGCCTTGCAAACTTGTTCAACAGAAGCCTGGTGCTGAAAAGCCCAAGAGGCACCAATAGCACGAGTGGAATGAGCAGTAAGGCGGAAGGGAGGATTCTTCACCTTAGCAGTGTAGGCCTGCATCACAGCCCGACGGATCCATTTGCCGATAGTAGATTTAGCAGGAGCCAAACCCTTCCTAGGGCCAGAAGGAACCACAAAAGGAGCATCAGTTTTCCTAAAAGGTGCAGTAGCCACCAAATAGAACTTCAGATTCCTGACCACATCCAGGGAATGCAAAACCCTCTCCTTAGTGTTACTAGGATTAGGGCACAAGGAAGGTAGAACAATGTCCTGATTCAGATGAAAGACAGACAGAACCTTAGGCAGAAAATCTGGCTTAAAGCAAAACACCACCTTGTCCTGGTGTCTCTCAAAGTAGGGGGGCTGGATGGAAAGCGCCGCCAACTCAGAAACACACCTAACAGAAGTGATAGCCACCAAAAAGACAACCTTAAGAGTAAGAATGGCCAAGGAAGCCTCCTGCACAGGTTCAAAGAGAGCACCCTGCAAGGCAGAAAAGGACCAAGTTCAAGTCCCAGACAGGCAGCATAGGCTTACGTGGAGGAAGCACGAGTAACCCCCTGGAAAAAGGTCTTAACCAGAGAAGGCTGAGCAAAAGATCTTTGGAAGAAAAGAGCCAGGGCAGAAACATGACCTTTCAGAGTACTGAGTTGAAGCCCCTGATCCAACCCATGTTGAAGTAACTCCAGAATCCTGGGGATAGAGAACACACAACAGGGAAGAGACCTAGACTCACACCAGTCAATGTAGGCACGCCAAACCCTATAGTAAATGGAAGAAGAAGACTTCTTCCTAGCCCTAATCATGGTGTTAACAACAGAGGCAGACAGCCCCTTTTCCATCAAGATGAAGGTTTCAGCAGCCAGGCCGTCAAAGCCAGCGTTTGTAAATTGGGATGGCGTAAATGTCCCTGAGTGAGCAGGTCTGGAACCCTGGGCAGAGCGTACTGATCTACTGCCAGCTGCACTATGTCTGCAAACCACACTCTTCTTGGCCAACAGTGAGCCACCAGGATTGCTGGCACCCCTTCCTGAGCTATCGTGCGCAGAACCCTGCCCAACAGGGGGAATGGGGGAAAGACATACAGAAGCTGAAAGTCCTGCCATGACATTGCTAGAGCATCTGTGGCCAAGGACAGAGGATCCTGGGACAGGGAGACAAAGGCTGGGAGCTTGTGATTGTGACGGGACGCAAACAGGTGACACAGAGTGAAACACCCTGTCGCTGAGGGAGCATTCTCCCAGGCAAGAGGTTCCCCCTGCTCAGAGAGTCTGCCTGCAGGTTCTCCACCCCCGGAATGTACACAGCTGATATGCAGGGAACATTGTCCTCCGGCCAGGACAGGATCAGAGACACTTCCTTGAGGGCCCCCTTGCTCCGGGTCCCTGCCTGATGATTGATATAGGCAACCGCCGTCTGGTTGTCCGAGCGTACCTGAACAGGCCGGCCAAGAAGGTGATGGGTCAAGTGAGCCAGAACTAACCTGATCGCCCTCAGTTCCAGAATGTTGATAGGGGTGTGGGCCTCCTGAGGGCCCCACCGCCCTTGGAATTGTAGGGACTTCCAGAAGCCCCCCCAACCTGTCAGACTGGCATCCGTGGTGACCGTCTCCCAGCAGGGGGCCAGACAGCATCTGCCCGCCAACAGGTTCCTGGAGTCCAGCCACCACGTGAGGGACTGCCTGGCTAGGGGGGACAGAACAGGGACCTGGTCCAGAGACGCAGGATCCTTGTCCCATACTGAGAAGAGGTGGAACTGGGTATAAGGAACCGCCTCGAAGCACGACACCATCAGGCCCACCAGCTGCATTCCCTGCCTGATGGAGGGATGAGGGCAAGATAGAAGGAACTGAACCTGCACTAGCAGACTGTCCACCTCCTGCTGAGGAAGAAAGATCCTTGCCTGAACTGTATCCAGATTCATTCCCAGAAATGGCGTCACCAAGGAGGGAGACAGGGAAGATTTGGGATGGTTGATCACCCAGCCGAATGATTCCAGTGTGGACACTACTCGCTGAGTATCCAGCTCTGCCTGTTGGAGGGACTGAGAAGCGATGAGAATGTCGTCGAAATAGGGCAGAATACGAATGTCCTGAGACCTGAGCAGAGCCATCACACCTGCCAGCACCTTGGTGAACACTCTGGGAGCTGAAGTGAGACCAAAGGGCAATGCCACAAATTTGTAGTGCAGATCCTCCAGCACAAACCTGAGGAATCTTTGATGACCTGGAAAGATGGGAATATGAAGGTAAGCTTCCTTGATGTCCAAAGAGATCACTAAGAAGTCCCCTGGACGCAGGGAACTGACAGCAGAGCGCAGAGTTTCCATGCGAAAGTGCCTGCATCTGACAAACTTGTTGAGGATCTTCAAGTCCAGGATGGGCCTGACTGACCCAACTCTTTTGAGCACAGTGAAAAGGTTGGAATAGAACCCCTTGCCTCTTTCTCGTAAGGGGACCCGACAGATGACCCCCAGCTCCAGAAAGCTTTGCACCGCCAGAATCAGAGCCTGAGCTGACACGTGGTCCTGAGACATCCGGGATCTGATGAATCTTGGGGGCGGCCAGGCAGCAAACTATCTTGTAACTGGAGGACACTATCTCCTGAATCCACCGGTCTGAGACATGAAGCCTCCAGACATGAGCAAAAAGCTGAAGCCGTCCCCCCACCCGGATGGGTGAGGGCGCCCCTTCATGCCTGAGGGGGCTTGGGGGAAGGCTTAGGTTTGGAGCCCCAGGATGAGCCAGGGCGTCCACGTCCTCTGCCCCTACCCCAGAAATCTCCTCGGCCCCAGTAAAGGAGACCCCTCTCCCCGTTCTGGATCCACGGTAGGGGGAAGGAAAGGAGCCCGGGTCCCGAAAGGGCCAAGACTGTCTTCTGCGCTGGGGTAACCTGCCTCCCTTAGCAAACAGGTCCAGGCGGTCCCCAAATAGGCGTAGCCCTTTGAAGGGAAAACCAGTGAGAGCCTTCTTGGCAGCGTTGTCAGCTGCCCACTGGCGCAGCCAAACCGAGCGGCGTATAGCCACCACCAAGGCAGAGGCTCTGCCACACATCCTAATGGTATGATCCAAGGCAGAGAGGAAATAAGCAACAAATACCTCACAACGCGAGAGCGCATTGTACTCTTCACTAGAAACATCATCAGGAGCTCCATCTAGGACACTTTTAAGCCTAGTCCTAATAGCCACAGCTGTAATGGCAGAGGCACAAACCGGGTGCAGTGCTGTCCCCACACAGGCAAAGGCATGGGAAGCCAGCTGATCAATACGCCGGTCCTCACTATCCTTCAGGGTAGTAGAGTCAGGGGAATGCATGACAGAGGTGTTAGACAAACCCAGGATTGGGGCATCCACCTCGGGAGGGGATGACCAACGTTTAACCACATCAGCAGGAAAGGGATCTCTCTTATCCCAACTCTTAGGGACTCCGGGGAGCCTGCTAGGATGCTCCCATTCTTTGAGCACGAGATTACTAAAATGAGATTGTTCAGGGAACTCTAAATGTGGCTTAGCAATATGAAACAATTCCCCCTGCTGCTGAGGAGTCGCGGCTGGGGGAGAGATAGAAAGCACTTCAAAGATCTGAGCCAAAAGCCTATCAGTATCATCTGGGGCCCAGGATCACAGCCAGAATCAGTATAAGCCTTCGGCCGTTCATCAGATGATTCTGAGTCAGAGAGCAATTCCCCTTCTTCCAGGGGGATATAACCAGACAGATCAAAGAACCCTTCAGCCTCCATAGGGAAAAGAGTGATATCAGGCGCCAAATGCCGCCTCTTAGCAGAGGCCTTACGCGCCATAGTATTAGCAAGCAACTTTTCAACACTAGCCAGTCTAGTAGACACATCAGGCTGAGACTCCCCACTGGTATGCACCTCACTGGGAGTCAGATGTAAGCTTGGGGGAGTAGGCGAAGCAATACGTGTCGCAGGCCCAGCTGCTGGTAAACCAGGCTGTAGCGCAAGCACCTGCTGGGCACAAGGTACACAAACATTGTCAACACTTGTAGGGGACACCCCACACGCCACACACAGCCGGGCTTGTCCCGAAGGAACCCCAAGTACATTATCCTGAGACGCCTTTGACCCGCCTGTAAGACATAAGTGAAAAAAACCCATAAGCGACATGCATACATAAAACATTAAAAAATATATACAACAGCCCGCGAGGGCACTCACGGACCGCGGTAGGTAGGGGCCAGCCACACAGCACGAGGAAGCAAAAATGGCGCTGAGTATACCTCGATGGGCAGGCCGCAGAGACAGTGATGTGGAACGCGCCATCCACAGAACCCCAACCACTCCCCCACGGAGCGCGAAGCCGCACACGTGACAAAATCAACCAATGATGGCGCAGCAGCGCCTGAGGTAATGTCGCCGCCGACCGCGGAACGCCGTACAAATTCAAAAAGCAACCAGTGCAACCAAAGCTGTGCGGTGACAGGTTTAAAGGCAAACCAAGCACACCATACAAAAGTGAATGTACAGAAACACACACTCACACCCCCCCTCCCCCCGAGAACTACAAGGGAGAGCGAGGGAGGGCAGCGGCTACCTAACGTAGGGCCCACCGATAGGGGCAAGGGGCAATAGTGCGGAAGGGGCATCCCATAAAGGTTCACCAAGTTCCTATACCGCCTACCCTTTGGTGGGGGATTGCGGTGCAGCAGCGCTCCTGAACACCTGACAGCGGTGCTGGCTACCTTCACCCGAACCAGCGCAGCAAAGGCTGGGAGACAAATTAACAATGGAACGGGTGGGAATAGTCCTACAGGGCCGCAGGCTAATAGCCCTGCTCACCTGCGAGAAGAGAGAGACATCTTCTTGTCCTTCGCAGTCCAGACTGCAGAGAAGATCTGGGAATTTGTGGGAGGTCCTGGGTATTTGAGGGTCCGGGAGGAGCCAATTTCGCTGTCTCTGTAGTCCAGCGCCATCTGGCGGAGTAATACCCAGACGTAAAGAATCTTATCTGGAGCAGGACGTACTGTATACTAAGAATACGCTTTTTAGTCCAGATCCATGCCCCAAGCCACCCAGCTCAATTGTCCGGCGTGTCCTTGTTCTCGATGCTGCGCTGCCCCCGCCATCAGTAACAATAATTCTGGAATGCCCACTCCATTGTAGTCTTTGGGGAATGCCAGATCTTCACACGCCTCCTCCATTGCAGTCAATATTGATGGCAAAGGGGGGCTCCACACTGAGCACAAGACTGGAGAGTAGACCACCTCGTCAAAGTAGTTTGAGAAGGCTGACCACCATTTAAATGTGGGAGTTGCTTTGCTGCAGTAGTCATCGTACATACTGTAATTCTGGACCTGGGACAAACATCCAGCTATGGTCAGTTGTATATCAGTTCCTGGTAGATGTCGTTTTGTAGGTCTAATATGGTAAATACTTGTAAATTAATACTTGTAAATTTCACTTTCAATGGCATTTTTAAATGTTTCCATTATAGTGTTCCAAAATGATGTAATCAATGTGTTAAGCATATTTGTTAAATTTGTATCTTTTCTGTTTGTCACTCCATGTTAAAAAGAAAAGTTTTCGCTAGCAACAATGTGTTGACCTTAGCAAAGTACATCAAAGTAGTTTGTTAGAAGTACAGGTCAGAGATTTCCTGACTCTAGCTTACTAATCATCTGATGGGCTGAGGCAGAAACAAGAGTATTAACCCATTCAGCTCTAATTCAACCTCCTCAGGTGGGAGGAAAACAATCTTGCTTTCCAGTAGCTAAAGGGTTATTGGCAGTGTTCTCAGCTGGGAAGGCGAATTGCTGGTGCTTCGTTTACCCAAAGCTGCTAATGAGCTTATCTGTTATAGTGGAAGGATTCTTGGAGTTGTAAGAAGAAAAGGATACTAAGAGCTTTACTAAAAGGCAAGAAGGCCACTACTACTTTACCAAGTCGGGGTCATAGGAATATAATAAACTTAGAAACAGCATGCGGGTAAGTAAATTACAGATATGGCTGCAGAATCCTAAAACAAATGTTTATTTCACATCCCACAAGATGAAACAAATAAGGCAGAACACCACAAACCCCACAAACCGGACAAAGGAGGAGTTTTTCTTTAAGGGTCATATCTGAGCAAACAGTCAGACTGGTTCCCAGGCTGCCAAGGCTAAATGGTAGCTGCAGTAGGAACTGTGGGGGCCATTTTACAGACCATATATAGTATACACGCACAAGTTTATGGGGGGGTTGCCCCTCTGTCACCTTAGCCCTTATTGCAGAGTATGCTGGGTTTGGGTAGGAGGCAAAAAATGGGGTTTTAGAATCTATGCCTCGCCTTCTTACTAGTTAACAGATAGTAGAGGGGGGGGGGGGGGATTCCCCTGGTGCCTAAGAGGGGAATCAGAAAAATAGGGGGCTTTGGACCCTAGGAGGGTGTCCCTGTCCTCCAAAACAGTGTATAGTGATTTAGTACAATCAAATTATATGATACAGAAATATCCAGAGATAAAAATATGGTTAAAACAATTCTCACTTGCTACAAACTGTATCAACAAGGACTGAATAAATTTCACAGATCTCTGTGAGAATTGTTTTAACCATATTTTTATCTCTGGATATTTCTGTATCATATAATTTGATTGTACTAAATCACTATACACTGTATTGGAGGACATGGAAACCCTCCTAAGGTCGAAAAAAAGCCCCCTATTTTCCTGATTCCCCTCTTAGGTACCAGGGGAATCCCCCCCTTCTACTATTAACCAGGGGAGCAGGACCCCACCACCCACCCAATACTTAAATCGACACCAGATCCCTAGGTGCTCCAACACCGGACTCTCCGGCAAGGATAACCCCCCCCCAAATAGTTAACAAATACATATATACATTTTGCATGCATACATTGAACGATCAGCAAATAAATGTCCTTTCTCCCGTTTCTTTGTGTATGTTCCTTTATTGTTTCTTCACATCTGTTCTGTTTCAGTTTGCAGCAAGTTTACAGTTTTAGCAAGTGTAATTCTCAGTTGTAGTCACGTTTCGCACAATCTTGCCTTATCAGTACACCTTGTATGGTCAGAATACAGACAATAGTAAATATATATATATATATATATATATATATATATATATATATATATTACAAAGTGTTGCTTTTTGCTTGTTCAGAGTATTGAGTGCACTTAATCTCTATTGCAGATGAATTTTCAGCCTATATGGGCATCGCTAGAACGTTACTGGCCAGATTAATTAAGTGCGTGCATTCAATAATTCAATAAGTGCAAGCAATAATATATTTTATTACACACATACACACACTGACTATTGTCTGTATTCTAAACAAACAAGATGTACTGAGGAAGCACAATTGTGTAAAACATGTTTACACCTGATAAAACTGATATACTTGCTACAACAGAGTTACACTTGCTACAACTGTTAACTAGTAAGAAGGCAAGGCATAGATTCTAAAACCCCATTTTTTGCCTCCCACCCAAACCCAGCATACTCTGCAATACAGGGTAAGGTGACAGAGGGGCAACACCCCATAAACTAATAAGAAAGGTAGGACCCCTACCCCTGGCGTTGCGAAAAATAACCTAATTGTAGCCAATCTTCAGAGAAGGAAGGCCTTTCTACAGTGCAACACCTCCCTTCCCTCTCCTAGTATACACACACTCACATACATAAGTGAAAGCACTGGACTTCTGTGCTTGCAAATACTTGAGTAATACAGCTCCAGAGAGACAATAGGCGATTGCTGCGATGGCTACTAGTCTGACTTTTACATTGCCAGCCATCCACTCTCAGTTATTTCAAATCACATAAATAAATGCAGAAAATGAACTGTCTAATGCCCTCACGCAATCCTAACTATACCCAGCATGAGGGATTAATTAATGTTCAAGCTCAGCAAGTGTATGTCAATCATCTTGATCCCATGCAGGATTTCTTCTTTTTAAAATGAAAGATCTTGTTTGCTATTAGGCTTAGAAAATAGGAAAACATGTCATTTCCCACATGTGTCAGTGTTATTATATAGGTGGATTGGGCAGAACTGCACAGCAGAGGGACAACACCGTGCAGAACAATTGCGACTCTAAACTTTGACCTCTGTCAACTCTTAAGAGCTTTATTGTTCTCGAGGGGAACCATGATGAGAGGCAGTCAAGAAATCAATCACAAACGATATAAAGCGAGAATTGTGCTCATATTTTCCGCTGGTACCTTTCTGTAGAGGCATGAGAGGTGGCAATAAAGCTGCAGTAATAATCCTCTCAAGCTAGGAAGAATGAACTTCTGCATAGGAGAGTCATTTTATTTCAGTTTTTTTGGGTGGGGGGGGGGGGAACATTTAAGAGCGCTATAGGCTCCTTTCAAACTAAGGCGATTGCAGGGCAATAGCATTTCAAGGCCTTGGAAACACTGCCCATGTTAGGTTATGGGCACATTCATGGTGGCTGTTGCGTTCGCAGCCAACAAGCCTTGTCTGCAGCCTTTTCAAGGGTGCTGCGATTGCAACTCCATCCTATGAAGTGCAAATTGCTATCGCAAGTGCTTTTCATACACTGAACACCAGCTATGGCGGAACACTTGCCCTGAAAACGCAGTAGCCCCAAAATCGCTAGGTCTGAACGCAGCCTGCGGCTCCACAAACTGCCAAAGAAAGCATTCCTGATAGGGGGAAGATTTTTTTCTACAGATCTGTAATAACAGCACCCTACAGGATATTCCAACAAAGTGGGAAAGGCTAAATTTAGTTGTGCTCACATGCTGTACATGCTGTTCCATCACTTTCTTGTGTTGGATTGGAAGTATTCACACCAACTGCAGAGACCCTAAAATCTAATTCCCTTCCTTATAAATATTCCCTTCCTTATAGATAAAAAGGGAGAGTAAAAAGGTGTCCCCTGAATACAACCGTGAAAATAGAAAAAAACTCATTAATAAACGTCCCTTTAAATAAGGCTGCAACTCCGTATTAAGTAATACACATAAGAGAATACTAAGAGTATACTAAAATAACTATTTTGCCTGGCCTAAAGCCATGTTTGTGCTAAGCCTAGGCTTTTTATAATGGATTTAAGCTTGCGCTTCTGAAGTCTCTGGCTGCACAAGCCTAAGCAAGCACTCACTGAATTATACCTATCCTGCCAGTCTATTGGCCTGTGCTGGTATTGCTGTGAAAATCTTGCAAGCAATGTTTTCCCAACACGTTACACAATGCAGCACATAACCACTAACTGGCCCAAAATTTGTGTACTCACCAGTAAATTTCTTTTCATATCTGCGTCCATTCCGGGGCACCACTAGTAGCAAAGCATGGGTTAATCTCAGACATAGGCAGGGACTGCAAGATAGAAAAAACTAGCTCCTCCCAGCCTATATTAGGCAGGCTGTGGCAGGATATCCTCAGTTAATTAAAAAGCAGCGGAACCACAGCCCCGGCAGGGGAGAATGCTAACCTGCGCATAATGTGCACAACTAGAAATAGAAACAGTGCAACAAAACTAAAACATGTAGAAAGCATCAACCGCCACCAACGCAGTCATAACACAACAGTAGGGCGGGTGTTGTTGCCCTGAAATGGAAGAGGATGAGAAAAGAAACTTACCAGTGAGTACACACATTTTCTTTTTCTCATTTCTTCCATTCCGGGGCACCACTAATAGCAATGCATGGGACGCCAAATCAGTATCCTCATTAAGGGTGGGACCGTGCCAGAACAGCCAAAAAACGATTGTGTCAACATAACCAAGCAAAACGGCACTGACACCTCAAGCTTAGCTCCTCGGAGAGGATTTCACCACTGTCTGCAATACCTAACGCCCCAGAGCGGCATCAGTAGATGCCCTGACATAAAGTCTATAAAGCCTGTTCAACCCAAGCCTGGTGTTGGAAAGCCCAGGATGTGGCAATAACCATGGTGGAGTGAGCAGTGACCAGGAAGGGCACCTTTATCTCCTTGCAGACCTAGGCTTGTATGACCGCCTGCCTAATCCATCTGCTAAGAGTGGAACTGGGCCTTCCGGGATCGGGAACAAGACATCCGTCTTACATACCTCTGGAATAGCGGGCAAGTAATTAATGCCCTGACCACATTGAGGGAATGCAGGAGTCGCTCCTTATGGTGAGTGGGGCGTCGGCACAAGAAGGGTAGCACTATTTCCGGATTAAGATGAACGGGAGAGAACACCTTGGGCAAGAAATTCTGCTTCAGTGGATGGAGGTGATCGTCACAAGATCGTCACATCTTCAACGTGAGCATCATCAGGAAGGCATCCGCCAATTGCCGATAGGACCAGATTGAGATTCCAGGGCAAGACCATCGACCGCTGCAGAGGCGGAACATGCGCAGCAACCTGCATGAACATGTGGACTAAACAGACAAGGCTGAGACCCGGCGTCTGTCAGCAGCGACCTCATCTCCTCATCTCCTGAAGAGCTGTGCACCTCTGCAGTGGAAGAAGGACCCACGCCCGTCAAGTATCCAATGTCATACCTAGATAAGTCACTACCATGGAGGGAACCACTTGGGACTTGTGGTAGTTCGTCACCCGAAAAATTCCAGCACGGACAGGACCATCCAAACATCCCGCAGTACCTCTGCCAGAGGTATTGGGTGATGTGCACACCATGCAAGGAGGAGATTCTGCCACAGCCTGCCCTATATAGGCCAGGGGGAGCTAGTTTCTACCTTGCAGAGATTAATCTACACGTTGCTACTGGTGGGACCCCAGAATGGAAGAGATTTGAAAAATACAATTCTGTGAGTACTCACCTGTAGAATTGATTTTGTAGTATACAGCACGTCCTGTTTCACTAATATTCTTTACGCTTGGGATATCCGCCACAAGGTGGGGCAGTGGACTGCAGAAGAGACTTGTGGCGTCTCCCGGTCCTATAAAAAGGAAAGGAACCTCCCACAAATTCCCAGTGTTACAAAGCAGTTAGACAAGAAGCCGGGAGCAAAATAACGAAGGAAACCCCAACCAAACATCTGAACAAATCACCATACAGAGGTAACCAAGAATAATGATAACAAGCGAGGGGTGAAACAGGACGTGCTGTATACTACAAAATCAATTCTACAGGTGAGTACTTACAGAATTGTATTTTTCCAAGTAAACAGCACGTCCTGTTTCACTAATATTCTTTACGCTTGGGACGTCCAAAAGCAGTGTCCGTAAAGTAGGGTGGGATCCCCAAGAACAACAGCGGGCAGTTTAAACCACTGCCGCCTGAAGAACTTTGCGGCCAAATGCAGCATCAGCTGAGGCCCTAACATCAACCTTGTAAAACTTGGAAAAAGTATGAACAGAAGACCAAGTTGCGGCCTTACAAACGTGTTCAACAGAAGCCTGGTGCTGAAAGGCCCAAGAGGCCAAATAGTACGAGTGGAATGAGCAGTGAGGCTGAAGGGAGGTTCCTTCCCCTTAGCAGAATAGGCTTGCACCACCGCCTGACGAATCCACTTGCTGATAGTGGACTTAGCCAGAGGCAAACCCTTCCTAGGACCAGAAGGAAGAACAAAGAGCATCAGTCTTCCTGAAAGATTCAGTAGCTACCAAGTAAAACTTCAGAACCCTGACCACATCTAAAGAATGCAAAGTCCTCTCCTTGGAATTAGCAGGATTCGGACACAAGGAAGGCAAGAAAATGTCATGATTGAGATGAAAAGCAGACACAAACTTAGGCAAGAAATCTGGTTTAAACCAAAACACCACCTTGCCCGGGCGTCGCTCAAAATAAGGAGGTTTGATGGAGAGCGCCGCCAACTCAGAAACACGCCTAACAGAAGTGAAAGCCACCAAAAAGGCTACCTTAAGAGTCAAGATGGGCAAAGCGGCCTCACGGAGAGGCTCAAAAGGACAACCCTGCAGAGCAGATAACACCAGATTCAAATCCCAAACTGGTAACATAGGTTTACGTGGCGGCCGCACATGAGAAACCCCCTGGAAAAAAGTCTTAACCAAACGATGACTGGCAAAAGATCTTTAGAATAAAAATTGCCAGAGCTGAAACATGACCTTTGAGGGTACTAAGTTGAAGGCCCAAATCCAAACCATGTTGCAAGAATTCCAGAATCCTGGGAACAGAATTCGCCCGACAGGGAAGAGATTTGGACTCACACCAGGCAATGTAAGCATGCCAGACCCTGTAGTAGATAAAGGACGAGGACTTCTTCCTAGCCCTAATCATGGTATCAACAACAGAGGCAGGCAAACCCTTTTCCATCAAAATGGTGGTTTCAGCAGCCAAGCTGTCAAAGCCAGCGTTTGTAAATTGGGATGGCACAGCTGCCCCTGAGTGAGCAGATCTGGATCCTTGGGCAGGACGTACTGATCTACTGCCAACTGCACGATGTCTGCGAACCACGCCCTTCTTGGCCAACAGGGGGCCACCAGAATGGTTGGCACCCCTTCCTGGGCTACCTTGCGCAGCACCCTTCCCAACAGAGGAAACGGAGGGAACACATAGGAGGAGCCGAAACCCCTTCCAAGGCATTGCCAGCGCATCCGTGGCAAAGGCCAGAGGATCCTGTGACAGAGAGACAAAGAATGGAAGTTTGTGATTGTGACATGAAGTGAAACACCCTGTGGCTGACGGACCACTCCCCCAGCCGAGACATCCCCAGCTCAAAGAGTCTGCCTCCAGATTCTCCACCCCCGGGATGTAAACTGCCGAAATGCAGGGGAAATTCTCCTCCACCCAGGACAGTATCAGGGACACTTCCTTGAGGGCTCGCTTGCTCCGAGTCCCTCCCTGATGATTGATGCAGGCGACCGCCGTCTGGTTGTCCGACTGGATCTGAACCGCCCGACCCCGAAGGTGTGGGGTCAACTGGGAAAGGACCAACCTTATCGCCCACAGTTCCAGAATGTTGATGGGGGCATGAGGCTCCTAAAGGGCCCTGGAACTTCAGAGACTTCCAACCCCCCCCCCCAACCTGTCAGACTTGCATCTGTGGTGACAGTCTCCCAGCAAGGGGGCAGAAAGGTCCTGCCCACTAGGAGATTCCTTGAATCCAGCCACCACGAAAGGGACTGACTGACCAGAGGGGGCAGAACAAATGTCTGATCCAGGGACACAGGGTCCCGATCCCAAACTGACAAGAGGTGCAACTGAAGAGGTCTCATGTGAAAACTGAGCATAGGGAACCGCCTCGAAGCATGACACCATCAGGCCCACCAACTGCATTCCCTGCCGTATGGAGGGATGAGGGCAAGAAATCAGAGACAGTGCCTGCATCTGCAGGCTCTCCACCTTCTGCTGAGGCAGAAAAACCTTGACCTGAGATGTATCCAGAGTCATGCCCAGAAAGGACGTCACCAAGGACGGAGAAAGAGAAGACTTGGGGTAGTTGATCACCCAACCGAAGGACTCGAGCTTGGAGACCACCATCTGGGTATCCAGCTCGGCTTGATGGAAGGACTGAGACGCAATCAGAATGTCATCCAGATAAAGAAGGATGCGAATGCCCTGAGAGCTCAACAGAGCCATCACCCCCGCCAGCACCTTGGTGAAGACCCGAGGGGCTAAGGTAAGACCAAATGGTAAGGCCACAAATTGGTAGTGCTGATCCTCCAGAGCAAACCTGAGAAATCTCTGATGACCTGGAAAGATAGGAACATGAAGGTAGGCATCTTTGATGTCCACAGAAGTCATGAAGTCGCCCTGGGCGCAAGGTACTGACCGCCGAGCGCAGAGTCTTCAAGCGAAAATGCTTGAACCTGACAAATTTGTTGAGGCGCTTCAAATCCAGGATGGGCCTCAGGGACCCATCCTTTTTGGGAACAGTGAACAGATTGGAATAGAATCCTCTGCCCCTTTCCTGGAAGGGCACCAGGCAAATGACCCCCAAATCCAAAAGGCTTTGGACCGCAAGTCGCAAACCCTGAGCAGACAAGGGATTTTGAACCATCCGGATCTGATGAATCTTGGGGGCGGCCAGGCTGCAAACTCTATCTTGTACCCGGAGGACACCACCTCCTGAATCCACCGGTCTGAGACGCGTCTCCAAACGTGACCAAAGAGACGCAACCGCCCCCCACCACCCGGATCTTAGCCATCGTGGGCAATCTGCTAGGACGGTCCCACTCCTTGAGCACCAAATTATTGAAGTGGATCTGCTCAGGGAACTCCAAGCGTTGTTTAACAGTGTGAAAATGCTCACCCTGCTGCCTTTTAGCCGGGACAAGAGGTGTAATACACAGTACTTCAAAAATGTTAGCCAACAGCCTGTCAGTATCCTCAGGAGACCATGGGTCTTCTCCAAAAGGAGACCCAGTACCACCATAAAACTCCTGCTGCTCCTCAGAGGACTCAGAATCAGAGAAAAGTTCCCCCTCTTCTAGGGGGTACAGGCCAGGGAAAGAAAACTGTCCCTCATCCTCCTCAGGAAAAAGGGAAACAGTGGGAGTTAAATGCCGCTTCTTGCCAGAAGCCTTACGAGGGACCGGCCCAGCCATATGCCTTTCCAGGCTGGCCACCTGCAAGGCCAAGTCATAATGTGATTCCCCACTAGCATGTCCCTCACTGGGGGTCAAATGCAGGCGCGGGGGGGTAGGTGATGTAGAAGGGGGAGCAGAGCTGGGCAGCGTAGCAGGAAACCCAGACTTCAGCGCAAGTACCTTCTGGGCGTAGGGCACACATACCCTGACACCGTCACTCACAGGGGATACCCCACACGCGACACAAAGCTGGGCTTGTCCCGAAGGAACCCCAAGCACATTATCCCCGGAAGCCTCCATATGGTGATTAAAATGGGCACAGTGGCCAGTAAAGGGTTAAGGCTAGCAAGAGCCACCCGGGATGTCCCAAAACCCGCTAGGAAAGGTGGGAGATGACAAAAGGGAAGAGGACCGGGAGAAACCACAGTCACGTTAATCCCGCCTAAAAGACATAAGAAAACCACACATAACATTCCCATAATGTGGTGACAAGAGTACAATACAACCCCGAAGGGGACTCATGGACCAAGAAGCCGATCGCACATCCAGGCAGGCCAGCAGCGCGCCGCAGTACCGCAGGTCAGGAGAAGACAAACTTCAAACAAAATGGCACCCGCAAGGACCTTGAGGGGCGGGCAGCGGAGGTATGACGCAAAAAGAGTCATCCGCGGGACCCGCTCCCCCAAAGAGTGCGAATCGCGCTCCACGTGACCCCCCAGCGCCAATGACAGCGCAGCAAAACATGAGGAGAATGTCGCCACCAGCCACGAAGGCGAGCGCGGACAATAAGAGTAAAAAATACAATTCTGTGATTACTCACCTGTAGAATTGATATTATGAGTATACAGTACGTCCTGCTCCAGATAAGAATCATTACACTTGGGTATTACTCCGCCAGATGGCGCTGGACTGCAGAGACAGCGAAATTGGCTCCTCCGGGCCCCTCAAATACCCGGGACCTCCCACAAATCCCCAGCATTGAAAAGCAGTTAACGAGAAGCCGGGAGAATAAAACAGAACCAACTAGTAACTATAACAATGATAACAATCACCATACAGGGGATCCAGGATAATGCAAAACCAAGCGTGGGGTGGAGCAGGCAGTACTGTGTACTCATAATATCAATTCTACAGGTGAGTAATCACAGAATTATGTATTCTGGCCAGATTGTAATGTGAGGGGAGTTGGAAAAGAACTATACCTGTTTTTTACATGCGTGTTTTGCATTACAACATGTGAGTGAATTTTTAAGTATTAAAATATCGTGTTTTGAAGGTATTATGCAAGATTTGCTTTATTCTTTCTATGCGGTGTATTGAGAACACGGGTTGGAACCCATATAGTATCTGGAGAGACGCTGTCCCAGCACTTCTATTTGAATTTATGTATTGCTGAGGTGGAGAAGCTCTCTTTCGACTTGGTCGTTTTCAAGCATTGGATTGATGAGGAATTAACCTCTCATAAGCCCATATTTTGAGATAATTCAGTAAGAAGATCTATGTGGTGGTGGATGAGTGAAACCAGCACCATACCCTAGAAGCACATGCACTGAGGGCGTCTTTTTGGCACGGCAAGATCTTTGAGGCATCTCAGTTGGGACAAAACTGTACTGAAATAGGGGAGCTCTGTTTTGTTTTTAATAATCACAGAATTGTATTATTCTTAGTATACAGTACGTCCTGCTCCAGATAAGAATCATTACACTTGGGACATCCAATAGCAGTGTCCATAAAGTAGGGTGGGATCCCCAAAGGTAACGACAGGTCAGACCACTGCCGCCTGCAGAAACTTGCGGCCAAAAGCAGCATCAGCTGAGGCCCTAATATCAACCTTGTAAAACTTTGAAAAGGTATGAACAGAAGACCAAGTAGCAGCCTTGCAAACTTGTTCAACAGAAGCCTGCTGCTGAAAAGCCCAAGAGGCACCAATAGCAGTAGAATGAGCAGTAAGGCAGAAGGGAGGATTCTTCCCCTTTAGCAGAGTAGGCCTGAATCACAGCCTGACGGATCCATTTGCTGATAGTAGATTTAGCAGGAGCCAGACCCTTCCTAGGACCAGAAGGGACTACAAAAAGAGCATCAGTATTTCTATTTCTGAATGGAGCAGTAGCCACCAGATAGTACTTCAGACACCTAACCACATCCAAGGAATGCAAGACCCTCTCCTTAGCATTACTAGGATTAGGGCACAAGGAAGCAAGAACAATGTCCTTATTCAGATGAAAGGCAGGCACAACCTTAGGCAGAAAATCTGGTTTGAAGCGAAAAACCACCTTGTCCTGGTGTCTCTCAAAGTAGGGGGGCTGGATGGAAAGCGTCGCCAACTCAGACATACGCCAAACAGAGGTGATAGCCACCAAAAAGACAACCTTGAGAGTAAGAATGGCCAGGGCAGCCTCCTGCACAGGTTCAAAGGGAGCACCCTGCAAGGCAGACAAGACCAAGTTCAAATCCCAAACAGGCAACATAGGCTTACGTGGGGGACGCACATGAGTAACCCCCTGGAAAAAAGTCCTGATCAGAGAATGCTGGGCAAAGGACTTCTGGAAGAAAACAGCCAAGGCAGAGACATGACCCTTCAGAGTACCGAGTTGGAGCCCCAGCTCCAACCCATGCTGCAGGGACTCCAGGATCCTGGGAATAGAGAACACACGACAGGGAAGAGACCTAGACTCACACCAGTCAATGTAGGCACGCCAAACCTTATAGTAAATGGAAGAAGAAGACTTCTTCCTAGCCTTTATCATGGTAGCAACAGAGGCCGACAGCCCTTTGTCCATCAAGATGGGAGGTTTCAGCAGCCAGGCCGTCAAAGCCAGAGTTTGTAAACTGGGATGGCGTAAGTGACCCTGAGTGAGCAGGTCTGGCACCCTGGGCAGAACGTACTGATCTACTGCCAGTTGCACCACGTCTGCGAACCACACTCTTCTTGGCCACCTGGGGGCCACCAGGATAGCTGGCACCCCCTCCTGAGCTATCTTGCGCAGAAACCTGCCTAACAGGGGGAGTGGGGGAAAGACATACAGGAGCTGAAAGTCCTGCCATGACATTGCTAGGGCATCCGTGGCCAAGGCCAGAGGATCCTGGGACAGGGAGACAAAGGCCGGGAGCTTGTGATTGCGACAGGATGCAAACAGATCCACATCTGGTTGGCCCCAACGGTGACACAGAGATTGAAACACCCTGTTGCAGAGGGACCATTCTCCCAGGCGAGAGGTCCCCCTGCTCAAAGAGTCTGCCTGCAGATTCTCCACCCCCGGAATGTACACAGCTGATATGCAGGGAACATTGTCCTCCGTCCAGGCCAGGATCAGAGACACTTCCTTGAGGCCCCCCTTGCTCCGGGTCCCTCCCTGATGATTGATGTAGGCAACCGCCGTCTGGTTGTCCGAGCGTACCTGAACAGGCCGGCCCCGAAGGTGATGGGTCAAGTGAGCCAGAACCAACCTGATCCAGTTCCAGAATGTTGATAGGTGTGTGGGCTTGGAACTGCAGGGACTTCCAGAAGCCCCCCCAACCTGTCAGACTGGCATCCGTGGTGACAGTCTCCCAGCAGGGGGCCAGAAAGGATCTGCCCACCAACAAGTTCTTGGGAGTCCAGCCACCACGAGAGGGACCGCCTGGCTGGGGGGGGGGGGGGGGGAGCACAAGGACCTGGTCCAGGGACGCAGTATCCTTGTCCCATACTGACAAGAGGTGGAGTTGCAGAGGCCTCATGTGAAACTGGGAATAAGGGACCGCCTCGAAGCACGACACCATCAGGCCCACCAGCTGCATTCCCTGCCTGATGGAGGGATGAGGGCAAGATAGCAGGAACTGCACCTGCGCTAGCAGACTGTCCACCTTCTGCTGAGGAAGAAAAATCCTTGCCTGAACTGTATCCAGATTCATTCCCAGGAAGGGTGTCACCAAGGAGGGAGGCAGGGAAGATTTGGGATGGTTGATCACCCAGCCAAATGACTCCAGAGTGGACAATACCAGCTGAGTATCCAGCTCTGCCTGTTGGAGGGACTGAGAAGTGATGAGAATGTCGTCCAAGTAGGGCAGCACGCGAATGTCCTGAGACCTGAGCAGAGCCATCACCCCTGCCAGCACCTTGGTGAACACTCTGGGAGCTGAAGTGAGACCGAAGGGCAATGCCACAAATTGTTAGTGCAGATCCTCCAGCGCAAACCTGAGGAACCTTTGATGACCTGGAAAAACAGGAATATGAAGGTAAGCATCCTTGATGTCCACAGAGGTCATGAAGTCCCCTGGACGCAGGGAACTGATGGCAGAGCGCAAAGTTTCCATGCGAAAGCGCCTGTACCTGACAAATTGACAGTTGAGGATTTTTAAGTCCAGGATGGGCCTGACTAACCCATCTCTTTTGGGCACGGTGAAAAGGTTGGAATAGAGGGGCAAGGGCGGGAGGGGCATCCCATAGAGGCTCACCATATGTCTATACCGTCTACCCTTTGGTGGGGGATTGCGGTGGAGCAGCGCTCCTAAGCACCTGACAGCGGTGCTGCCTATCATCACCCGGACCAGCGCAGCCAAGGCTGGGAGGCACATTAAGAATGGAACGGGTGGGAATAATACAACTCTGTGAAGTACTCACCTGTAGAGTTGATATTATACGCATACAGCACGTCCTGCTCCAGATATAGTAATAACATGTGGGTAATCCTCCGCCTTTGGCGCGGTGCACTGCAGCAGGACGTGCTGTATGCGTATAATATCAACTCTACAGGTGAGTACTTCACAGAGTTGTATTATTCTAAGCATACTGCACGTCCTGCTCCAGATATAGTAATAACATTTGGGACATCCAATAGCAGTGTCCATAAAGTAGGGTGGGATCCCCGTGAAAAAGGCACAGCCAACAGTAAAAGCGCTGTCACCCGCAACCATGCTACTAAGAGCAACGAGAGCAAAGCTCTAACTCAACCTTTGAACCTGTAAAGGGAGAACTGAACACAAGCAGCGGACTAGCCAGCATGCTCAGCAGAACTTAGTGCTGCAAGGCCCAAGCCAAGCACCAGAAGTAATAGAACAAAAAACCCAAGAGAGAAGAGTCTTCCCTTAAAAGAATAGGCCAGAGTAACAGCCTAACCATGCTAGTACAAAAAAGAGTAGCCATGGCAACCTTAGGAGTCTCCCCAGCGGGGAAAATGAACCCTGGTCTCAAGCGAGACCTGCAGGCATACTGAAAAACAAACAATACTCAGCAAAAAGCCGAAAGTATACTCTAGGCTAGGAAGGACAACATCAACCAAGTAATGCCGAACCAAGGGCACCTACACCCGTGGAGGCAATCAGATCCGGTACTAAGGATGGAGACCAATAAGCCCCAAGAACATAATCCCTACCAGGGACAAGAGACGGACCAGGAAAAACTCCAAAACCTGTAGGGGGATACAGATCCCCTTAGCTCATAGTAATCAAGACAGTAGCCCAGAGACCAGAGGATCTGGAATAAAGGAGAATAACAACACCGCCTGGAGCCAAACTCAGCGTAAGGCGGAGCACCCCCACCTCATGGTGTACAGATATATAAACAAATATATATATAATGACTATGACCGCTAACAGAGCCATCCTTTATGGCACACCTCTGACTGGAGCAACCGCCCCAGAAGAGCGATATGAGGTAAGGAACAGGTCAGACAAGAACCTGAATAAGACCCAAGGTAACCATTAACAGGGCATCAGACTAAGTAAACCCCCAAAAGGGGAGCAAGGAATTCCTCAAGGAATGTACCTGAGCAAACCCTGATGAATGCTCAACAGAAAGGAATGGATCAGACTCCTGTAGGAGGCGAACAGGGCGAGCCCTGAAACCTTTATAGAACTAAGTTGGGGAGCCAACACCAACCATGCTGTAACAACTCTAGAACCCCAGAACGTCCAGCAGGGGAGAGAGCCAGACCCAGCCAAGCAATACAGGTACCACGTACCCTAACATAGATGGCAGAAAAGGAAGAAGACAAAGAGGAGGACGCTAGGTCCTAACTTACCCATGGAAACAAGACACCCAGAGATATGCCATCTCCAACAGGGTGAAGAACAAAACCGTTCTAACTCCAAATTAGAGCCTGAAGATAGGGGCAAAATAGAAAGGAGCCTGAATATGCAGAACAGACCTCGTGAGAGAGCATACAGGCCCACCGTCCTCAGCAGAAGCCTCCGCGGACGACACCCCCCTGGGCCACCCAGGCCCCCGGCTGGTTCTTCCCTTCCTCAGCAATCTTGCGCATGCCCCTGCCTAGCAGGATTAAGAAAATAAGACATATCGAGTATAATGTCCAGCCAGAAACTACTAAGCCCGGAGGACAACGTCAGGCCACTTCTGGGCCAAAAACAAAGGGCAGAACCCCTGTGATCATGATGGAGCCCAACAGGTCCCTACCAGTAGGGACTCAGTGGGCCAATAGACTACCTCCTACCAAGGAGGGCATCGATCGGAGACTAAAACCGATAAAACGCAAGGGATGTTAATTCCCACCTAGATCAGAATCAGAGCCTTCCTGGAAGCAACAGCTAGTCCCGAGACTTTCCCAGGAAAAAAGGGACAGGCCACTGTCCTACGACAGACCAAGAGTCCCCAAAAGGACAGGTCCTGAAACGGAGAAGTCCAGCAAGATAGAGCCCGCTGAAGGCTCGCCGTGTCAACAATCACAATAGGTAAATGGACCCCACCTAGGAACCACGGAGGGTTTCAGAAGAAACAAGTCCCCCAGTCAACCTGCAAAACTTGGTACACATGGTGACCACCAACAGGAAGCAGCAAGAAGGGAGGGGATGCCCCCTGACGGACTCCTTGAATTAACCCTCAGAAGATCAACCACCTCGACTAGGAGGAAGGTGCACCAACTTAGGTGCAGGTTGCTGGACCCCTGTGCCTCAGAGTCCAATGGCACCGAGAATAAGGGACGTCAACTGCACAGCCACCAACGGCCTCACCTGGTGCAATTCTGCCTGGTAACAGTAAGGCGATAGCGAAGAAGGGCAGAGACCTTGCACCCGACATCCCTTAGTGCCAAGAAAAAGGGCACTAGCCAGAAACAATCCGAATGCCATCCTAGGAAACTGGAGGATGGAATAAAATAGGACCTGAGGCGACCAAGCCTGTCCAAACAACTCCCTCTTGTGAGATAGAAGGAAACCTGATAGGTCCCTTTGTGGCTACCCCTTGGTCTCGTGCGAGACATCACTCCCATCCGATCTTAGCAAAACACCGGGAGCGTAAGAGGGGCCCAATAACTCTGCCACAACCGGCGGTGATGGCTACCAACACCTAGCTGTCAAGGCCTCAGTGTTCAAAGAACACCTGGGAGCCAAAATAAGCATCTTAGCACTCCACGGACGGCCAGAGGCCCCCTGGTTTATAGAGTGCCGACGGCCCAACTCAGATCAAGTCTGGATGCCCATGGATACAAGCGCCAAAGCCAAAAAGAGTTAGAATGGGCGACCCCCTCATCCCTAAGGGGAATGGGGAGCAAACTGGTGTAGAGGCCCATGCCTCTATCCCTTAAGGCCGTCCTAACCAAGGAGCCCAGACCTAGCAGGCCAAGGAAATCCATACTTGAAGAAAAACAGGGGACCGGTGGCCCCCTGACTGACTCATGGAAGGACCACCCAGCAAACACTGTCCCGCATCCGGAGGAACTACCTCCCAACTCCACCAGAACGAGGCCTGATGCCTCCCGAAAGGAGCAAGGTGCTGTGGCCATCCCCTCACCAAGGCGGGTGAGGGCACCCCATCATGCTTGTGGGGTTTCGATGAAGGATTCGGACTTGGCCCGGCCGGAAGGCCCTGGGCGTTGTCTGCCACTCCCGGGACAGGAGACTGAACCAGACCCCGCAAAGGGCAACCCTGGTTCTTGTTTAACATTATGATAAGGAGGTGGAGGGGTATCCCTGCGCCGAGGGGGCCTAGACGGCCGCTCCTGATTGGGTGAATTGTCCTTTTTTCCAAATAGGTCCAGACGGGCCCCAAACAGGTGATGCCCTCTAAAGGGTAGCCCCGTCAGAGTCCTTTTAGCATCATCGTCTGCCCCCCACTGTCGCAGCCAGAGCAGGCGACGTATAGCTATCACTTGGGCAGATGTCCTCGCACACATTTTGATGGTGTCCTCCAGAGCTAAAAGGATGAATTTAACAAAAATATCACAGCTGGAGAGTGCGTTAAACACCTCCCAGGGTAAATCTTCAGGTTGATGCTCAAGCATCTTTCTTATGAGGGTCCTAGCGGCCACTGCAGTGATGGCCGCGGCACAGACAGGACGTAGCGCCGTTCCTGCACAATTAAAGGTGTGGGAAGCCAGCCTATCAATGCGCCGGTCCTCGGCGTCCCGCAGGGTGCTGTAAGGCGGAGCTGTAAAGAAAGGGGGGTTAGGAACCCCAATAATCGGTGCGTCTACCACTGGAGACGAAGACCAACAATCCACCATCTCTGGGGGAAAAGGGTATTTCCAAACCCAATCCTCTGGGGCCCCTTGAAGTTTAGTGGGGCATTCCCATTCCTTAAGTACAAGAGCATGGAAATGAGCCTGCTCGAGAAATTCCAGGCGCCGTATGGAAGCGCTCCCCTCTCGGCCTGGGAACCGCACCAGGGTGCGAAAGAGATAGGGCCTTAAAGATCCTAAGCAACATACCACCAATGTCAAGCTGGTCCCAGTCATCCTGACCAGCATCATCCTGACACCTCGGCCTCTCACCAGAGGAACCCGGGTCAGAGAACAGATCTATATCTTCAGACGGAGCACTGTCACACGGAGAAGAAGAATCCTCCGAGCCCAGAGCACAGGCCGAAGCCGGGGGGGGGGGGGGGTCCAGGGCCGTTGTCTGACAGGACCCACACGGCAGGACAACCCTTCAACAACCTGGTCAAGCGTGGCTCGTCTAGGAGAGACGTCTATTTGTAACTCCCCACTTGTACAAGACTCAACAGGAGTGAGATTCAGGCAAGAGGAAAGGGGAGAGAGGGAGCGAGGTGCAGCCACAGGCGCGGCTCGCAGGTCCAGTGTCTGCTCGGCACATCGCGCGCAGACCCGTGCCCCGTCAGCATCAGCATGGGGGAGACCACACGCTACACACAGCCGGTCTTGTCCCAGAGCGGACCCCGGTAACACAATCCTGAGATGCCTCCATAAGGTGATTGTCTGGACACAGTATGTCCGTAGGGATTTATGCAATAAGCAACCCTGGATGCCCCAACGACCCGCTAAATTATGTGGGAGAATTGAAGTAAGGCCCGCCAAAATCCTTATATGTATATATATGTATATATGAGGCCGGGAAAAGCCACCGGTGCTCAGCGTCTGAAAGACAAATGGGAAAGAGATGTCAGGGCCATGCGCAGCTGGACAGAACATATAGTAAAGAGGGAGTCGCCCGCGAGGGCACTTACAGATCAAGTGGAGGAGGAGACCGCCACCACGTGCGCGCGAATCTCAGCAAAATGGCGCCCAGCGAACCTCGAAGGGCGGGCTCAATGCTCTGCCGTGACGCGGAGCGCACCGAACCAAGACCCCGCCCACTCCAAAGAGCGCGAAGCTCTGAGGTAAAAGTAAAAGCAAGGATACAACCACACGCTTAAGGGTTTGTAGAGAACCGTTACATCCAATAAGGAAAAGACACCACAGCGTCTATACTATGCAGCAAGCTATGTACAAGGCATATGGCGGCAGCCAAAAAAACAGAATAAGGAGCAAGCAGCGCGGCTCTGACATCTCGGAGTTAATAAAGGGCAGAAATAAGGCCACAAGCGTGACATACCGGTACACTAGGACCGCCACACACATACCCCCCCCCCCTTTCTTTTCCCCCTAACTAGTTGGGGAAATGAGGAAGGATGGCGACCCTCACACAGGGTCCAGCGCTACCCGGGGTACAGGGCAAAAATGTGGGAGGGGCATCCACAAGAGGCTCACCATCGGCCTAAACCGCCTACCCTATGGTGGGGGATTGCGGTGGAGCATGGCTCCGTTAAGCATACACGGTGCTGCCTACCTTCACCCGACCAACGCAGCCCAGGCTGGGAGGCATATTCTTTCAAGGACGACGGGTGGAAATAGTCCCGCAGGGCCTCGGGCTGTAAAGCCCCGCTCGCCAGCGAGAGCGTGATACTTCATGTCTCCGCAGTTCCAGCATTGCAGAGAAATCTGGGGATTTGTGGGAGGTTCCTCAGTATATGTAGGGCCGGGAGGAGCTTGTTTTCTACATGTCTGCAGTGCACGGGGCCGAAGGCGGAGGATTACCCACATGTTATTACTATATCTGGAGCAGGACGTGCTGTATGCTTAGAATAGTCCTACAGGGCCGCAGGCTAATAGCCCCGCTCGCCTGCGAGAAGAGAGAGCCATCTTCTTGTCCTTCGCAGTCCAGACTGCAGAGAAATTCTGGGGATTTGTGGGAGGTCCCGGCTATTTGAGGGGCCGGGAGGAGCCAATTTCGCTGTCTCTGCAGTCCAGTGCCATCTGGCGGAGTAATACCCCAGTGCAATGATTCTTATCTGGAGCAGGACGTACTGTATACTAAGAATAACAGACAAAATACACCGCCTAACCCCCCCCCCCCCCCCGGAGAGCTCTTCAGCGATAGAGCGAGGTGGGGAAGAGCAACGTTAGGCGCACCCAAAGCATGCTTAGCTAGGGAGAAGGGGGGGGCAGTGGAGGGCGGGGGGCAAGGGAAGGCCCACAATAAGGCAGGAAGGGGCATCCCACAAGGCTCACCATAAGCCTGAACCGCCTACCCTTGCAGGTACAGGGATTGCGGTTGGAGCAGCGCTCCTCCAGCACCTGACCCTGGCGCTGTCCTACCTTCACCCGAGCCAGGCAGCCGAGGCTGGGAGGCAGTGGGTGCAGAAATGTGGAAATAGTCCTGCAGCGCCGCAGGCTGGTAAGCCCCGCTCGCCTGTGTAATATAGAGAGCCATCTTCCATCTTCGCAGTCCAGACTGCAGAAGGAAACTGGGAATTTGTGGGCGGTTCCTGTCCTTTTATAGGGACAGGAGACGGCACAAGTCTCTTCTGCAGTCCACTGCGCCACCTTGTGGCGGATATCCCAAGCGTAAAGAATATTAGTGAAACAGGACGTGCTGTATACTTGGAAAAATAAATATTTTAAACCCGTCCCACCCAAGAACCAAATAGGAAAGGTGCTGAATCCCACAATTACAGGCAGTGCGGCACCCCCCTCCCTTTCCTCATAAGCAGTGTGGCCCCTAGCCCATTCCCCCCACCCCATTCCCCATAGGCAGAGTGGCATTCCCCCCACCCCATTCCCCATAGGCAGAGTGGCATTACCCCCATCCCCCATAGGCAGAGTGGCATTTCCAACATCCCATTCCCCATAGGCAGTGTAGCATCCCCCCATCCCATTCCCCATAGGCAGTGTGGCATCCCCCCATCCCATTCCCCATAGGCAGTGTGGCATCCTCCCATCCCATTCCCCATAGGCAGTGTGGCATCCCCCCATCCCATTCACCATAGGCAGTGTGGCATCCCCCCATCCCATTCCCCATAGGCAGTGTGGCATCCCCCCTCCCATTCCCCATAGGCAGTGTGGCATCCCCCCTCCCATTCCCCATAGGCAGTGTGGCATCCCCCCCTCCCATTCCCCATAGGCAGTGTGGCATCCCCCCATCCCATTCCCCATAGGCAGTGTGGCATCCCCCCATTCCATTCCCCATAGGCAGTGTGGCATCCCCCCATCCCATTCCCCATAGGCAGTGTGGCATCCCCCCATTCCATTCCCCATAGGCAGTGTGGCATCCCCCCATCCCATTCCCCATAGGCAGTGTGGCATCCCCCCATCCCATTCCCCATAGGCAGTGTGGCATCCCCTCATCCCATTCACCATAGGCAGTGTGGCATCCCCCCATCCCATTCACCATAGGCAGTGTGGCATCCCCCCATCCCATTCACCATAGGCAGTGTGGCATCCCCCCATCCCATTCACCATAGGCAGTGTGGCATCCCCCCCATCCCATTCCCCATAGGCAGTGTGGCATCCCCCCTATCCCATTCCCTATAGGCAGTGTGGCATCGTCCCCATCCCATTCCCCATAGGCAGTGTGGCATCCCCCCCATCCCATTCCCCATAGGCAGTGTGGCACCCCCCCATCCCATTCCCCATAGGCAATGTGGCATCCCCCCCATCCCATTCCTCATAGGCAGTGTGGCATCGTCCCCATCCCATTCCCCATAGGCAGTGTGGCATCGTCCCCAGCCCACTTCCTATAGGCAGTGTGGCATCCCATGCAGGTCTAAATTGATCATAAGAGCCTGCTCCATGAGAATGTTCCTTACCAAATAGATTCCATTCTGAACTTTTTGTATCTGATAACAATGTTTAATCTTTTCGCATTCAGAATCATTTGAAAACTTCCTGATTACTTTTGCACCAGGAAAACGTGAGAGCAGCCGGTTCAGCAGCAGAGAGTCTCCTTCCCCCCCCTTACCTGCCCTGCTTCCCCTAGGCGAAGAAAAGGACCAAGGCCACCACCGACCAGAGGCTCCGGTTCCCCAGTAGCACCCGCCACCACCAGCTGAGATTTAAAGGGGACAGCCCTGGCCACCTGGGGCTCAACGGGCTTTTCCAGGGGCTCCTGGAGCTGGCAATTAAAAAACTTAAAACCAAAAATTGGCTGCAGCCTATCTGTCTAGTGGTTCCTTAGAGAGGAAACACAAATAACAGAAAAGGGGGGAAAGGGAAGGGGTGGGGTTTTAACCTCTGTTCAGTTTGTGTTTTCTCCCAGAGGGGGTGGGACCACTCTCTGCGGATCTTCCTTCAGGTACACGTACACGTGAGTGCATTACCTTTTAAGCAATGAGTTGAGTTTTTTTTTTATTTTATTTTATTTTTTTTTAAACGGGATTTAACTATGTCATCCTTTTATATTTATGTTGATTGGGAGGCTAATGGTTTATTTAAGAGATCTGGAGCTGATCATTTACTGGAATTGAAGCATGAAAATACAATTCTGTGAAACTCACCTGTAGAATTGTTTTTGAGTATATCCAGTCCAGGTCGTCCCAGTGATGACATGTGGGTATTCCGCCCCCCGGGGGCGCTCGACTGCGAAATCAAAAGATGTTACTCCTCCTGGCCCCCTATAAAGGCAGGTGTCTATCATTCACCAGTGGTTAAAAAGCAGTAAACAAAAAGAGGACTGTCAGGTCCCGGAGACACCCACCTTCCAATAAATCAGCAACCCCCAATCTCCGCTGCTTTCTTCACCTATAGTAAGCCCCCGTTTGCCGGGACGCTAGACACGCCTCACCGGACACGGTTGCCCCCAGGTCTTGTTAGCACAAAGGATGCTGATTTATGCAGGGGAAGGCAGATGAATCCAGGGACGAGACTGAGTAATGATAAACGGACAGGGGTCATACACGGGTGGTCAATCCGAGGAGGCACGGTACAGAAGGGTCAGACGGAAGAGTAGTCAGGGCAAGCCAAAGGTCACAACGGGAGATCAGAAGTTCGCGGTACAGAGGGTCAGGCGGAATCGTGGTCGAAGAGCAAGCAAGGGTCGGTCCAGGCGGCAAACAGGGAAGGTCAAAATCACGGCAGAAATCACAACGAGATAGCTATCCAAATCGCACCCAGTAGCACGCTATAACGGGCAATGAACTAGTGCAGGGTGAAACCCTATATAGGAAAGGGACAGGCTGGATTGGCTGAGGAGGGAAGTGAGTTGATAGGGGCAATTGGGGAACTCTGGGCTGATTGCCCCGTTTAAACCTGGGAGAGGGACAACATTAGCTGTTTACTGAATACAAGGGCTCATTGGCCCAACACTAATTACCTCCGGCGGGCGCGCTGTGTGCAGCGCCGCCGGAGGGCATATGAGAGTGTGAGACGCGCGCGCGCGCGTGTACGGGGACGCGCGCCGGGAGCGCGCCGCACGGAGAGCGGCGCGCCCGCTCCCGGCGCGGCTAGGCCGGAAGCCTCCCGAGCGGCTGCTCGTGACAGCCGAGCGGCGGGCGGGCAGGAGCGACGCCGGCCCGCCGCCGGCTGCAACCGCGAAGGACCGGAGTCAGCGGGGGAACGAGGGGCAGGTGAGATCGAGATCGTGACAAGGACAAGCCAGAAGGCCAAGAAACCATGTTACTTCACATAGCTTCAGCTTGTACTCTTTCTAACAAGACTTATGGTGATAACCATTTTTTATTCATGGACTTGTATCCTAAAAATGGTAATCACCAAAACAGGCAAACAAGAGATAATGAACAAAAGGGCGGGGTGGGACGACCTGGACTGGATATACTCAAAAACAATTCTACAGGTGAGTTTCACAGAATTGTATTTTTCCCTATATCCAGTCCAGGTCGTCCCAGTGAGGACATGTGGGACATCCAAAAGCAGTGTCCATTTGGGAGGGATCCCCAGTGCAGAACAGCATGTAGTTCATTTCACTACCGCCTGAAGCACCTTTTCGGCCAACAGACAGCATCAGCTGAGGCCCGAGCATCAACCTTGTAGAACTTTGTGATCCGAAAAAGCGGGTTCCTTCCCCTTGGCAGAATATGCTTACACCACCGCCTGTCTGATCCACTTACTGAGAGTGGACTTGGCTGGTGGCAAACCTTTCCTAGAGCCTTCTGTTAGGACAAGAGCAAATCCGACTTCCTGAAGGATTCAGTCGCAGCCAGGTAATACTTAATGGCTCTGACCACATCCAAGGCATGGAGGGTCCTTTCCTTAGAATTAGTCGGTGCTGGACACAAAGAAGGTAAGACAACTTCCTCATTAAGTTGAAATGGAGAAACGACCTTAGGCAAAAAAATCAAGTTTAAAGCGAAAAACCACTGTAAGGAACTTACCTGGGAGTCTGTCCCGCGGTGCCTCTGCACGCTCACTGGTGGCGCGGCCTCCAGCGTCGGGCGCACCGGCAGCCGACGGCCGCGCACGTGCTCGCGTGCGAGCACGTTCCCTTTATGTCCCCCGGCGGCGCTGCTCCCAGTGCATTCGCCGGGGGCAGATTTTAAAGGACCAATCCTGACCCAGGAATCCTCTGCTCTGGGGAGGTCAGGGAATGGACAGCCTGACTGGCCAGGGCGGTCCAGTCCCTGGAGTTTCTCCTATCAGGGGTGAGATCGTGTGTTGCACCAATCAGCACATTCCCCTTCCCATTGGTCAGTCACCATTTAAATATTTTCCCGCCCGAACCACCAGTGCCTGTTATAGCCATTTACTAGCTTGGGTGTGCTTCTGAATCTCGTCTTAGTGTGTTTGATCCGGCTTCGTCCTTGACTACTCCTGCTCGCTGCCTGAACCGACCTTCTGCCTGTCTGACTTCGTTTCTGCTTAACCCCTTGGATACCGCGCTTCTGTGATCACCCGGCCTTGACCCTTGCCAGTCCCGACTACTCTTTGCCTTGCCCCTTGGTTTTGACGTTTACAGACTTTGGTGCATGAACTCCTGATTTGGGATACCCCGCAGTTCATCCGTCTTTATCGTAAGCCAGCAATCTTTGCGCCAGTAAGACCTGGGGGCAACCGAGTCTGGAGAGGCATAACCCGTGTCTCCAGCAAGCGGGGGCTTGTCTATAGGCACAAGAGGCGGTGGAGATTGCCGGTGCGCCCGACGCTGGAGGGGCGGCTGCCTGGCGTGGCCGCCGGAGGGGCCGCGCCACCAGTGAGCGTGCGGAGGCACCGCGGGACAGACTCCCAGGTAAGTTCCTTACAACCACCTTATCCTTATGCCGCTCAAAATAGGGAGGCTTCATACAGAGCGCGGCCAGCTCTGATATGCAACGCACCGAAGTGATCGCTACCAAAAAAACCCTTTGAGAGTCAAAATAGGCAATGCAGCATCGCACAAAGGTTCAAAGGGAGGACACTGAATAGCAGACAGTACTAAAGTCAAGTCCCACGCCGGTAATACTGACTTACGCGGTGGTCGGACATGGGTGACTCCATGGAAAAAGGTCTTGATCAACCTATGGTTGGCAATGGATCTCTGGAAGAAGATGGCCAAGACCTGGCCCTTGAGGGTGCTCAGCTGGAGACCCAAGTCTAAGCAGTGTTGTAAAAACTCCAGAATCCTAGAAATAGAAAAAGTGCGGCAAGAGAGACTCTTGGACTTGCACCAAGCAATATAGGCGTGCCAAACTCTGTAGTATATCATGAAGGAAGACCTCTTCCGTGCCTGAATCATGGTATGCACAACCAAGGCCGACAGCCCCTTTGCCATCAGGATCGAAGATCAATAGCTAGGCCGTCAATGCCAGCGTCCGTAAATTGGGGTGCCGCAGCTACCCCTGAGTGAGAAGCCCTGGGTCGTCAGGCACGATGTAGCGATCTGACATCTGAACTATGTCCACAAAGCAACTCCTTCTCGGCCAGCGAGGAGCCACCAAGATAGTTGGTACCCCTTCCTGGGCTATCCTGCACAGCACTCTGCCCAAAAGTGGAAACGGAGGGAATGCATAAAGGAACTTGAACTCCGTCCAGGGAATCGCCAGAGCATCTGTGGCAATGGCCAGAGGGTCTCGTGAGAGGGAGACGAACCTTGGGAACTTGTGATTGTGTCTGGACGCAAACAGGTCTACATCCGGCTGCCCCAAGCGAAGGCACAGAGCGTGAAAGGTCTTGTTGCTGAGGGACCATTCCCCCAGGTGTGAGGCACTCCTGCTCAGGGAGTCTGCCTCCTGGTTTTCTACCCCGGGAATGTAGACCGCCGAGATGCAGGGAACATTCTCCTCTGCCCAAGTCAGAATCTGGGTCACCTCCTTGAGGGCTCTCTTGCTCCGAGTCCCGCCCTGGCGACAGCCGTCTGATTGTCCGAGTGAACCTGGATCGCACAACCCCTTAAAGTGGACCAACACCCAGGATTTTGACTATCCTGGGTTTTGGTCCACTTCGGCGGGGCACCCCGATCGGGGGTGCCCCGCTGTGTGAAACCCCCCAGAAACCCCAAAAAACTCACCTCTCAACGCTCCCACGTGAGCGCCGCAGCCAATCCCCGCCAACGTCCAGGCGGGGATCAGGAACGTCCAGGCCGCTTCCGCCGCCGCCGCCGCCGCCGCCTCCCGCGCGTCACTCTCGGCGCGCGCGCGCCCCCGCCGGCCATTCACAGAGGGCCGGCGCGGGCGCGCGCACGTCTGGAGGGGTGCGCGGGAGGCGGCTGCGGCGGAAGCGGCGGCGGATCAGGTAAGGCGTTTTGGGGGTTTCTGGGGGGTTTCACCCCGCGGGACATCCCGATCTCGGATGTCCCGCGGGGTGGGGGGTGATCGGCCCGGGAATCTTATAGATTTCCGGGCCGATCACCCCTGGGTGTTGGTCCACTTTAAATGGCGAGTCAAGTGAAGAAGCACCAACCGGATCGATCTCAGCTCCAAGAGATTTATGGGTAAATGGTTCTCCTGCGGACCCCACTGACCCTGAATCTTCTGCGTCTGCCAAACGCCTCCCCAGCCGGTCAGACTGGCATCCGTGGTAACTATCTCCCAATGGGGAGTCAGAAAGGACTTGCCCACCAACAGGTTCCTGGAGTCCAACCACCACAAAAGGGACTTACTGACCAGGGGGGGCAGTGAAAAATCCTGTTCCAGCGACTCCTGCATCCGGTCCCAGACGGTCAACAGGTTCAATTGAAGAGGTCTCATGTGAAATTGGGCGAAAGGCACTGCCTCGAAGAATGACACCATTAGGCCCACCAATCTCTTCCCCAGACGGATCGACGGTCGTGACAGGACAGCAAGGCCTGCACCTGTGCCTGGAGATCCAAAACCTACTGCTGTGGCAGAAAGACCTTGACCTGAGCGGTGTCTATCGTCATGCCCAGGAAGGACCTCACTGTTGAGGGAGTAATAAAAGACTTTGGGTAATTGACTACCCAGCCGAAGGCCTCTAGTGTTGACAACACTGTCCGGGTATCGCTCTCGGCCTGCTGAAGAGACTGGGCCGCAATCGACAAGTCGTCCAGATAAGGCAGCACACGAATGCCCTGGTTCCTCAGGATAGCCATGATGCCCGCCAGCACCTTGGTGAAGACGCAGGGCGCTGAGGATATCCCGAAGGGCAGAGCCACAAACTGGTAATGCTGGTCCTCCAGAGCAAACCTCAGGAACTTCGGTGTGCCCTGTAAAATCGGGATGTGCAGATAAGCATCCCTGATGTCCACCGTGGTCATGAAGTCGCAGACCGAAGCGAGCTCACCGCCGACCGTAAGTTCTCCATGCGGAAATGTCTGACTCTGACAAATCTGTTGAGACCCTTCAGGTCCAGGATAGGTCTTATCGTTCCGTCCCTCTTGGGAACCGTGAACAGGTTGGAGTAAAAACCTTGACCCTGTTCCTGACGAGGTACAGGGCAAATCACACCTAACCGCAGGACGTTCTCAAACCCTGAGCCTTCAATGGGTTTTGGGAAATCCGAGACTGAAGAAATTTTGTGGCCGGCCAGACTGCCAGCTCTATTTTGTAACCGAAGGACACTACCTCCTGAATCCACCGATCTGAGACGTGCTGTCTCCAAATCTGAGCAAACAGTAGAAGCCGTCCCCCCACCCGGATGGGTGAGGGCACCTCCTCATGCCTGAGGGGACTTGGCAGGGGGCTTGGACTTGGCTCCCCAGGCGGGATTGGGTCGGCCGCGGGAAGTCCATCTTCCTCCTCGAAAGGAGCGATAGGCAGAGGAGTTCCGAAAGGGCAGAGCAGGCTTCCGTCTCTGAGGGAGCCTACCATCCTTGACCAGGAGGTCCAGGCGCTCCCCAAACAGCCTGTGCCCCACAAAGGGGATACTCGTAAGCGACTTCTTGGCCACGGCATCAGCCGACCATTGCCGCAACCAGAGCGAGCGGCGGAGGGTAACAAGTAGGGCCGAAATCCTGGCACCAAGCCAGACTCCATCGTCAATGGCAGAGACAACAAAGGCAATGAATTCCACGCAGGCCTTGAGATCTTTATACTCCTCCGCCCGCTTGCGAGCCTTAGCTCTATCCACAAGATATCTCACCTTCTTTCTGATGGCCAGAGAGACAATAGCCGCGGCACACACAGGACGAAACAAGGAACCAGCAAAGGTGAAAGCATGGCAGACCAGCTGATCCATGCGCTTGTCAGCCGGGTCACGTAAGGAAGCGGTATCAGGTGATGGCATAATAGTAGTGTTGGGCAACCCCGACACATGGGAATCCAACTTGGGAGGACGAGACCACAGCCGAACCAGCTCCTCAGGGGAAGGATACCGCCTATCCAGTCCCTAAGGCACCGACGGTAGCTTGTTAGGCCTTTCCCATTCCTTGAAAATCAGGTTAGAAAAATGTGCCTGCTCCAGAAAGACCCGCCTCTGTCTTTCGGGCCTTAAAGTGGACCAACACCCAGGATTTTGACTATCCTGGGTCTTGGTCCACTTCGGTGGGGCACCCCCGATCGGGGTGCCCCGCTGTGTGAAACCCCCCCGAACCCCCCGAACTCACCTCTGTCTGCGGCGACGGACAAGCCGCGGACAAGCGGCTCCTCCGCCGCCGCCTCCCGCGCGTCCCTGTTAACGCGCGCGTGCCCGCGCTGGCCATTCACAGACGGCCGGCGCGGGCGCGCGCACGACTAGAGGGGCGCGAGGGAGGCGGCGGCGGCCGGCCGCCGCCGAAACTAAGGTAAGGAGTTTGGGGGGTTTGGGGGGGTTTCACCCCGCGGGACATCCCGATCTCGGATGTCCCGCGGGGAGGGAGGTGATCGGCCCGGGAATCTTATAGATTCCCGGGCCGATCACCCGTGGGTGTTGGTCCACTTTAACAAGTCACCCTGCTTCCTCTTAACCGCTCTGGGAGGAACAATGTGTAATGTCTCAAACACTGAGGCAAGCAACTTCTCCGTATCATCAGGGAGCCACGCATCCTCATCCGAGGAAGAACCAGACAAACTTTCATCACCAGCAGAAAAATCCAAAGTGGAACGGGAGTCATCTGGCAACTCATCCTCCTCCACAGAGCCCAGGTCATCAAAAAGATAGTCATCGTCCGAGTAAACGGGCTTGATGTGCCGTTTCTTACTCGTGGTCTATTTAGGAGCCGTTCGAGAGATCTGTCTCTCGAGACTGGCCACCCTATGAGCCAAATCAACATGGGACCCCCTGCTGGCTTCCCCCTCGCTGAGGGCTGAGTGCAGCAGCAGAGGGTCCGGAGAGGCCGCAGGCAGTGACGGGCTAGGGGCAGGTGCGCCCGCCCGTTCATGGTCCAAAAGGATGCCCCTGGCGCAAGTGGTACAAACTGCTGAATCCGCCCAGAGGATTCGTACTGCACAAGGGGCAGAGCTTCACCCGCCCAGATGGGGCCCCCAGCTCACTATCATCAGAAGCCTCCATTATGGTGATTAAAGATTGTCAATTGAGAGGTTACAAGACACTAACGGCCCAAACCTATATGGTCCAACCTATACAAAGACAAAAGAGAGGAGAGGACCATCAGACTCCTAAATAGCGACAAGCATGATAAAAGCAATATGATCGACAGGTCTCAGAATATGCAATCTAGTCAGCAGCAGCAGCGGACCAACTGGGAACAGAGCAGCAATACACGCAGGCCACAGCTTCTAACTCGTTCCTCGAGGGGCGGGCCGCGCCGTGATGACGCGGAGCATGTCAGCACGCGGCTCTGCCCCCCCCCCCCCCCCCCAGGCGGCGCAAAAAAACGCGCCCACCCATCATCACCAGAGCAGCCATTGTCCCCCTCATGGCCGGAGCCCGGACACAACGTGGCTCCCGAAGCGGGAGCCGTGGCAGCACTAGAAATCCGCGCGGCGCGCATAAACCTCACGCCGCCTGCATGCCATCGCAGTGCCGCCCTCCGTCCCCCCCTATCACAGCGTATGTGACGCAGTCAAGATGGAGGGAGGAAGAAAAGACCGCAAGGCCCGTGAGGAACCACGAGGGAGGTAAGCATGGAGGCTCCAGGGTGGCAGAGCCAGCAAGGAGCAGAGCAAAGTCAAAAAAGCACAGTACACATATAATAAAGCTTGTGAGCAGGGAGGGCATACAGGCAAACATATAGCACTAGCTAGTGGTTCCCCCCCCACCCCCCTGTTAGGCTCACTATAAGCCTATGGCTGGCTACCCTTTTAAACAGGGTCTGCAGCCCAGAGCCTAGCTCTGCCGAAGCCTGACCCCGGCGTTCACCCTACTGTCACGATCCCGAAGCAGCCAGCGGCTGGGAAGCAGGAGTGGGTCTTACAGGATCAGTGGAAATAGGGCCCGCAGCGGCCGGGCTAGGAGGCCCCGCTCAGCTGCCAACATCCAGAGAGAGTATCCAACGATCTTCAGCATGTCAAAACTGCAAGATGAACACTGGGGAATGATAGAGAGACACCTGCCTTCATAGGGGGCCGGGAGGAGCAACATCTTTTAAACTTGTAGTCGAGCGCCCCCTGGGGGGCGGAATACCCACATGTCATCACTGGGACGACCTGGACTGGATATAGGGAAAAGCAAAGTTGAATGTCATAAGCCTCATATAAGTTTATTCTTGGCCATAACCCTTTTGGAGTAGAAGGAAGAATATGATGGTGGTGGGCACACTATTAGATGGATTCGATCACTGGTGATAATATTGTGGAAAATACAGTGTGAATGATACATGGCTATTGGCTATATTGGTCTGTTCAGGACCACTAACCTGTGAGAACTTTCTTAATTTGAACTTAAATTCATTCTCAGTGTTTCTATTTAAAAAATGGTTAGGGTATTGCCTTGTGTCTGTGCGGCACAACACCATAGGGTTAAGTGTGAACAGACTCTAACAGTCTATAAAACTGTGTTTTCATGAGAATCTATCAGGGATGCGAGGGTGAAAGAGCCAGCCCTGCCCCAAGGTATGTACCAAGGGCATGGACCAAACCCCAGGATAATGAAAATTACCAGCTTTGGACCACTTTAGGCTGAGCTTGCAGTCATCTGTTCTTTATGAAAGTATGCCCAGGGCTCAAGGGAGATGCATGGCAAGCATAGTAAAAAAAGTGAAAAACAGCCACACGCTTTTAGATGGAGCACTGCCCCAACAAATCGGGGGTAATCATCAACCACTTTCTATCAGCTAACAAGCACATAAATAGACACAAAAGGTATTGTGGTTAAAGCAGAACAAAACCCAGGATTTTGACTATCCTGGGTTTAGTTCTATTCCCCACTGTGTGAACCAACCCCCCCAGAAAGCCCATACAAACTCACCTTTCCCTGGTCCTAAAGTGCATGTATGGGCTCTCGTCTAATCAGAGACGATTGACGTGCATATGTAATTCTCGGCAAATGGCTCGGTTTACATGCAGGGTCTCGGCAAACGGAACGCAAGCAGCCACATCCTCTGCAGCACACGCCCCGGAAGAGAGCATGCTCATAGGTTGGGGATACGGCCGCCTGTTTACATTGCTGAGGGCCCAAAGCAGCAGGTGAGTTTTGCAAGTCCAGGGGGTGGATTCACACAGCGGAGCATCCCGATCTTCTTGATTCCAGGGCTGGCCCCAATAGGCTTTGTTCCCCTTTAGGCAAACAACATTTTTTTACGAGTTTTAAGCCTCAAGCCCAAAAGGATCAAGCCTAATATAGCAACGCCTGGTGAAGAAAAGCTAGAAGAGCGATCAACCTCTTGATGCTAAGGCACAGACATCTGTCTAGGAAAACAGACATGGCAAAACAAGTACTAGACTGGTTCTAAGCCTGTCCAAAAAAAAATACAATTCTGTGATTACTCACCTTGTAGAATTGGTATTATAAGTATGCAGCATGTCCTGCTCCAGATAATAATTCATAACATCTGGGATATACCTCCACAAGAGGGCGCTTTACTGCAGAGATGGCAAAAAAGAGGCCCCTCCCGGTCCATATATACCCAGGACCTCCCACCAATTCCCCAGTATAGAAAAGCAGTAAGGGAACCAGGAGAAGCCAATAACAAATTTAACAACGTTAACAAGGAAAACAATCCCACATAGAGGATCCAAGAATAAAGCAATCAGGGTGGGATGGAGCAGGACGTGCTGCATACTTATAATACCAATTCTACAAGGTGAGTAATCACAGAATTGTATTATTCTAAGTATGCAGCACGTCCTTCTCCAGATAATCATTCATAACATCTGGGACATCCAATAGCAGTGTCCATAAACGGGTGGGGAACCCAAAAAGGCAACAACGCGCAGTTCAAACCACTGCCGCCTGCAGAACCTTGCGGCCAAAAACAGCATCCGCTGAGGCCCGAACGTCAACCTTGTAAAACTTGGAAGAGGTATGAACAGAAGACCACGTAGCAGCCTTACAAACTTGTTCAACAGAAGCCTGGTGCTGGAAGGCCCAGGAAGCCCCAACAGCACGGGTAGAATGAGCAGTAACACGGAAAGAAGGATCCTTCCCCCTAGTAGAATAGGCCCTAACAATAGCCTGACGAATCCATTTGCTAATAGTAGACTTAGCAGGAGCCAACCCCTTCTTGGGACCCGAGGGAACCACAAACAAGGCGTCCGTCTTTCTGAAAGGCGCAGTAGCCACCAGGTAGTATTTCAAACTCCTGACAACATCCAGAGAATGCAAGGCCCTCTCCTTGGAATTACCAAGATTAGGGCACAAAGAAGGAAGCACAATGTCCTGATTGAGATGGAAGGCAGAGACAACCTTAGGCAAGAAGTCTGGTTTAAAGCGGAAAACCACCTTGTCCTGGTGTCTCTCAAAGTAGGGGGCCTGAATAGACAGAGCCACCAACTCAGACACATGCCGGACAGAAGTGATAGCCACCAAAAAGGCAACCTTCAGGGTAAGGATAGACAAGGCAGCATCATGCACATGTTCAAATTGAGGACCCTGAAGGACAAACACCAAATTCAAATCCCAGACCGGTAACATGGGTTTGCGAGGAGGGCGCACATGAGCGACCCCCTGGAAGAAAGTCTTGACCAGAGGATGTAGAGCGAAGGACCTCTGGAAGAAAATGGCCAAGGCGGACACGTGACCCTTCAAAGTGCTGAGCTGAAGACCCAAATCCAAACCATGTTGAAGGAAATCCAGGGTCCTAGGAATGGAGAACACACGACAGGGAAAGGCCCTAGACTCACACCAGTCAATGTAGGTCCGCCAGGTCCTATAGCAGATAGTAGAGGAGGATTTCTTCCTAGCCCTGACAAGAGTATGAACAACCGAATCAGACAGTCCTTTCTCCTTTAGGATGGAGGTTTCAGCAGCCAGGCCGTCAAAGCCAGCGTTTGTAAATTGGGATAAGAGCCGTCCTTGAGTGAGAAGGTCCAGAACCAAGGGTAAAGTGTACTGATCCACTGCTAGCTGCACGACGTCTGCGAACCACACCTGTCTTGGCCACCTGGGGGCCACCAGAATGGCTGGCGCCCTCTCCTGTACCAACTTGCGCAGAACCTTGCTCAGAAGAAGAAACGGAGGGAAGAGGTACAGGAGACCAAGACTCCAAGACAGTGCATTCACCGCCAGAGCCAGAGGATCCAGGGACAGGGAGACAAATGCTGGCAGCTTGTGATTGTGGCGAGAAGCAAACAGATCCACGTCTGGCATCCCCCAACGGCGACAAAGGGATAGGAAGACCTCGCTGTTGAGGAACAATTCCCCCCAGCGAGAGGCCCCCCTGCTCAGGGAATCTGCCTCCAGATTCTCCGCTCCCAGAATATAAACTGCTGAGATGCATGGGACATTGTCCTCGGCCCAGGACAGAATCAACGACACCTCCTTGAGGGCACTCTTGCTCCGAGTCCCTCCCTGATGATTGATATAGGCGACCGCCATCTGGTTGTTGGAGCGAACCTGTACCGGCAGGCCCTGAAGGAGAGGAGTCAACTGTGCCAGCACCAACCGAACCGCCCTCAGCTCCAGGACGTTGATAGGAGCATGAGCCTCCTGAGGGCCCCAGCCCCCCCCAACCTGACAGACTGGCATCCGCAGTGACCGTCTGCCAACATGGTGTCAGAAATGATCTGCCCCGCAGAAGATTCCTCGAGTCCAGCCACCACAGGAGGGACCGCCGGACCAGAGGAGAGAGAACAAAGGCCTGCTCCAGAGACAGGGGACTCTTGTCCCAGACTAAAAGGAGATGGAGCTGAAGGGGTCTCATGTGAAATTGAGCGTAAGGGACTGCCTCAAAGCAGGCCACCATCTGTCCCACCAATTGCATCCCTTGCCTGATGGAAGGATGAGGGCTGGGCAGCATGAAATAAACCAGAGCTTGAAGAGAATCCACCTTCTGCTGAGGAAGAAAAATCCTGGCCTGAATGGTATCCAGATTCATGCCCAGGAAGGGTGTCACCTGGGACGGGGAAAGGGAGGACTTGGGGTAATTGATCACCCAACCGAACGTTTCCAAGGCAGTTACCACCGTCCGGGTATCCAAGTCTGCCTGCTGGAGAGAATGAGATGTAATAAGAAGGTCATCCAGGTAAGGGAGAATGCGAATGCCCCCGGCTCTGAGGAGGGCCATCACCAACGTGGGTACTGTGAAGAGATTGGAATAACCACCTTGACCTCTCTCCCCCGGAGGGACTGGACAGATGTCCCCCATATCCAATAGGTTCTGTACAGCCAGAAACAGACCCTGAGCTTCCAGGGGGTCTAGAGGAATCTGAGACCTGAAGAATCTTGGAGGGGGTCATGCAGCGAACTCTAGTTTGTAGCCGGAGGACACAACCTCCAGAATCCACCTGTCTGAGACCTGTAGCCCCCAGACATGAGCGAAGAGCCGCGGCCGTCCCCCCACCCGTAAGGGTGAGGGAACCCCTTCATGGCTGAGCGAACTTGGTGACAGATTTGAGCTTGGAGCCCCAGGAGGATCCGGGATAGGCACGGCCTCTGCCCTTGCCCCAGAAGTCTCCTCTGTGCCCCGTAAAGGATACCCCCTCCCTGACCTGGATCCACGAAAGGAAGGAGTAAAGGACCCTGAACCCCGAAAAGGCAGCAGCTGTCTTTTGCGTTGGGGCAACTTACCTCCCTTAGCAAAAAGGTCCAAACGGTCAACAAAAAGGCGCAGCCCCTTAAAGGGTAGCCCTGTGAGAGCCTTCTTAGCAGCATTCTCTGCCGCCCACTGGCGCAGCCAGACCGAGCAGCGAATAGAAATAACCAGAGCTGAGGTCCTGCTACACATCCTAATGGTGTCATCTAAGGCAGAAAGAAGATAAGCGATAAACATCTCACATTATGATAAGGCTCTAAATTCGGCACTAGAAGAATCATCGGGAGAGCCTTCCAAAAGGCCTTGACCAGAGTCCGAACGGCCACTGCAGTAATAGCAAAAGCACAGACCAGGCGCAGGGCCGATCCAGCACAGGCAAAGGCATGGGACGCCAGCTGGTCAATACACCGGTCCTCACTATCCTTCAAGGTAGTGGAATCAGGGGAATGCACCACCAAAGTGTTAGACAACCCCAACACAGGGGCATCCACTTCTGGGGGAGTTGACCAACATTTAATCACATCCGAGGGAAAAGGGTACTCTTTTATCCCATCCCTTAGGGATACCAGGAAGCTGGCTAGGCCGCTCCCATTCTTTGAGAACCAGATTATTGAAATGTGCCTGTTCTGGAAATTCCAAACGTGGCTTTGCAGTACCAAACAATTCCCCCTGTTGCTTGGGTGCCGCAGCAGGAAGGGAAATGGAGAGCACTTCAAAGATTTGAGTCAGAAGTCTATGGGTGTCATCAGCATCCCAATGCTCTGAGCTGGCATCAGCGCCAAGTTAATCCTGATCACCTGAAAATTCTGAACCTGAGAATAATTCCCCTTCCTCAAGTGGGGTATAGTCCGATAAATCAAGGAAATCTTCAGTCTCCAAAGGAAAGGCTGATGCAGCAGGTGCCACGTGCCATCTTTTAGCTGGGGCCTTACGGGCCGCAGAGCTAACAGTCAATCTCTCAATGTTGGCCAGCCTGGAAGACACATGCTGAGACTCCCGCGCGAGGACAGACCAATAGGAGCCACCCCGCAGCCAATCCCAGCACAGCAGGCCCCGGAGTGACATCCCCGCTGACCGGGGACGCCGCAGGGCGCGCGAGTCAGCGGCGGGAGAATTTAAAAATGACCCAGGGAGAGGAGAAGCGCTGCTAGCAGAGTGCCAGCGCGAGTATGCCAAACGCAGCCACAGCAATGCTAGTACTGTGAGGCAAGCACTCACACAAAACATACAGATGCTCATCCGACCACCCCCCCCCCTTGAGGAACCGGGAAAGCGGGCGAAGGGGGGAGTAGTAGTATGCCCATAAGGACACCCAAGAATGTCATGGAGGGCTAAGCGGACGGGGCATTCCAATTCAGGATCACCAAAACCTGGACAGCCTACCCTTTGGTGGGGGATTTGCGGTGGAGCAAGCTCCTAATAAAGCACCTCTAATAGGTGCAGCCTACCATCACCCGAGCACGCAGCCAAGGCTGGGAGGCAGAATAAAAGGTGGAACGGGTGGGAATAGTACTACAGGGCCAGGGGCTGTGAAGCCCGGCTCACCTGCGAGAAGAGAAGCCATCATCTTGTCCTTCGCAGCCCACTGCAGAGAAGAAACTGGGGAATTGGTGGGTGGTCCCGGGTATATATGGACCGGGAGGTGCCTCTTTTTGCCGTCTCTGCAGTAAAGCGCCCTCTTGTGGAGGTATATCCCAGATGTTATGAATCATTATCTGGAGCAGGACGTGCTGCATACTTAGAATAAAGAAGAAGAAATGGATTCTTGTGGTTAGGATTCAGATACTATTCAAAGCTTTTAAGAAGCAAGCTAAATAAAAACCCACAAATTACAGCATTACATATGTATCTAAATATTTCCCCTCATTTACTCCAGTGGTGTGCTAAATATCACAGCTGCCCTCTAAAGTATTCTAGAGGCGTGTTACTCCTAATATTCCCCCTAGTAGAGTGCTGCTGGGTTTTCATGCTGGCTCTTCGGGCAGCGTGTAACTAATTTCTGTTTTACACACATAAACAGGCCCTTCATCCATTTTACATAAAATGGGTGTTGGGCCGCTCCAGGGGAGCATCCGGATTGCCGGGTCCCCCCTTGATTAACCCCATGCAAACCCCCAAATCTTACCTTAAACCGCGCTCCTCTGGCGAAATGCAGCCATGTGTTCTCAGCCGACAACGCAGAGGTTGTGGAAGCGTGGTTTTAGGAGGTAGTTAACTGAGAGGGGATCCCTGCAATTGAGATGCCCCCCGGAGTGCACTAACAACAATTTTATGTAAAATGGGAGTTGATCTGGTTTAAAGTGGCTCAAAACCCAGCTCGATCAGCCCGGGAATCTATAAGAGGCTGCAGCTCTGCTTTACAATGGAACAAAACCAAGGATTTTGACTATCCCCCTGTTTTGTTCCTTGCTCCTGGGGCATCCTGATTTGTTATGCCCTGCTGTGTAAAACTACCTAGATCCCCAGTAAAACTTCCATGACCGCTAATCAAACTGCACAGTGCAGTCTGTTTAGAGGGGGGACTAAGAGGGCCCGCATCACCAGTTCCCTTTAGATTTGGAAATGCTCCTTTCCCCAGTCTATCTGAATGGCAGGGCAAAGGAGCATGCCTAAGCACCAGGGAAGCTGGGGATGCAGCCGGCCTTTCTTAAATTACTGTGGGAGCCAGGGCAAAGGCGAGTTTTGCGGCACCCAGGGGGGTTCGCTAACTGGGACATCCCGATTTGGGATGCCCCAGGGTGGGGGAAGGCTAGTCTGTTAGACTCCAAGGCTCATCGCTTTGGGTTTTGTTCAGCTTTAAAGCACAGACAAAATGTTTAAAAAGGTAAAATTCGTAGAACCTCTCTTCCGATCATAAATTATTTTCACAAAAAGCCATGGGTGTCATTTTAAGCCCCAAATATAACATGTGTCAATGACAATCCCCTGGTTCAAAAAACAACATAATTTGAGCTAAAATTCCAACATGGCAGGTCAGAGATAGCAGGAAAAGCATTTTGAGTTCTTTTGTTGTTTGCACCCCCCCCCCCCCCCCATCAATCAAACACTAGAAACAGAGAGACCTGACCAGCTTTAGGATGTTATTGGATTACAAATTAACTATTGCTTTTATTGGGCCAGCAGCGCTGAACATGCCATTAGAGATGAGCAAACCCAAACCGCAAAGTTCGGGTGGTGAAGAACTTTGGGACTGAGAATTACCAAACTCGAAAACACAGATTTCAGCCAGAAGCAAGTGCTCGTCAGAACACAGCAAAGTTGGTTGATGAGCTGCTAGGCAGCCCATCAACCAGCCTACCTATGCAGAGTGGCAGCTATAAATAACCGAACCAGGTTCTCCTTCCGTCCCCGCCGACTTGCAAGAGATCTTTTGCAGAAGTGCCGGCACTATGAGTGTCCTCACTAATGGGAGCAGCAGCCATCTTTCTATAGCCCCACTTGGAGATATTCTGCAATCCAGCAGGGATGGAAGGAGGAACCGGATTGCCGGACTTAGGTAAGTTACCCACAGCCACTTCCAGCTGCCACTCTGCACACCCCCCACCCAACACCCGCCATCACAAGTTCGGGTTCAGCCACCCGACTTGCTGAACCTAAACTATAGGGGCTTCGCTCATCCCTAGCTGGCATCCATTTTACCAGAGTTTAAAGTCTGCTGTGCAGCTGTATAGTCAATTTAGGGATGATTATTGGTTTTCAGGCCAAAGGTGGCAGTTATTTCTGAAACTGTGCAGTTTGGGAACTGTTTGTGTTCTGCTGTGGTAAAAACACACCATTGCAAGTAAATGATGTGGAAACTGTGGAGCATCACATTGATGCCAGGTAAACGTCAGCTACAAAAGGTGTGCACACTGACACTATTATGTTGCAGCTCACCATTAAAGACAACCAGCATGGTACCAGACTTGTGTGCAAAACGGCAGCTCAGCAAATTCAACGCACATGGGGCCCTATAGCCAACAAAGGGTCACTGTACCTCTGCTAATTAAGTTGCATTGTTAGAGAAGGCTTCAGTTTTCACAGCAGTGTGGAAACTGGACCTCTCGTTAACTGGCAAAGTGTCACCTACTTCAATGAGTTTTCTGCTTCATTGAACAGATGGATGTTGGCATGTTAGATGGGATGATCCTGTGGACCAAATCTTTCATATGGAAGGCAAGCTCAACCGATTTGTGTATAAATCTAACCCTGCAGATCACATACACCCATACATGCTGACTGTCTTCCAGGGGGAAGATAGGAGCCTCCAGCAGGACGGATGGATCCTCCAGCAGTTGTGAGGGAATCTACAGTTAGGCTCCAGATATTGGTGACCACCTACCAGGACCTTATCGGGTCTCTCCCACCTGGTCATCCATGCTGCATGAGGTAATTACCGGTATTCTGGATATTAGCCAGTGCTAACAATGTGACTTTACTGTGTATATGCACATACAAACATAGCATAATATGTTCACAGAAAATTTATTGTTTTACATACAGGAGAACCCATATGCCGTATATATTGCTCCATGAGACGCACTTTCCCCCCCAAAAGTGTGTTCGCTTTTGGAGCGAATGTGGGGGTCTGGTAAACAAAAATTCAGCATATCTTACGGGTAATGTTGACAGCAGTGTAATGGCTGGGGCACCCTTCATATTGGTGGGTCAAGGGGCAGCAGACATGTGTAAGGGAGGAAGCACCCTTCATATGGGCAGCAGGCATATGAAAGGGTTCGGGACACCCGTTATATTATTGAGACACGTGGCAGTAGGCATCTGTAAGAGTGGGAGCACCCTTTAAATGAGTGGGTCGGGGGCAGCAGACATGCGCAAAGGTTGGGGGCACCCTTTATAGTAGTGGCTGCAGATTAGTGGCTCAAGGAGCAGCAGGCATGTGTAAGTGTGAGGGGCACCCTTTATATTGGTGGGTCAGGGGGCAGCAGGCATGTGTTAGGGTGTGGGCACCCATTAGATTGGTGGGTCAGGGTGCAGCAGGCATGTGTAAAGGTGGAGGGCACCCTTCATATTGGTGGATCAGGGGGCAGCAGGCATGTGAAAGGGTGGGGGGCACCCATTATATTGGTGAGACAGGGTGGGTGCACCCTTTAAATGAGCGAGTCAGGGTGCAGCAGGCATGTGTAAAGATGGGGGCACCCTTTGTATTGGTGGGTCAGGGGGCAGCAGGCATGTGTAAGTGTGGGGGGCACCCTTTATATTGGTGGGTCAGGGAGCAGCAGGCATGTGTATGTGTGGGGGGCACCCTTTATATTGGTGGGTCAGGGGGCAGCAGGCATGTGTAAGTGTGGGGGGCACCCTTTATATTGGTGGGTCAGGGAGCAGCAGGCATGTGTAAGTGTGGGGGGCACCCTTTATATTGGTGGGTCAGGGGGCAGCAGGCATGTGTAAGTGTGGGAGGAACCCTTTATATTAGTGGGTCAGGGGGCAGCAGGCATGTGTAAGTGTGGGGGCACCCTTTATATTGGTGGGTCAGGGGGCAGCAGGCATGTGTAAGTGTGGGGGCACCCTTTATATTGGTGGGTCAGGGGGCAGCAGGCATGTGTAAGTATGGGGGGGCACCCTTTATATTGGTGGGTCAGGGGGCAGCAGACATGTGTAAGTGTGGGGGGCACCCTTTATATTGGTGGGTCAGGGGGCAGCAGGCATGTGTAAGTGTGGGAGGAACCCTTTATATTGGTGGGTCAGGGGGCAGCAGGCATGTGTAAGTGTGGGAGGAACCCTTTATATTAGTGGGTCAGGGGGCAGCAGGCATGTGTAAGTATGGAGAGCACCCTTTATATTGGTGAGTTGGTGAGTCAGGGGGCAGAAGGCATGTGTAAGTGTGGGAGGCACCCTTTATATTGGTGAGTCAGGGGGCAGCAGACATGTGTAAGTGTGGGAGGCACCCTTTATATTGGTGGGTCAGGGGGCAGCAGGCATGTGTAAGTGTGGGGAGCACCCTTTGTATTGGTGGGTCAGGGGGCAGCAGGCATGTGTAAGTGTGGGGAGCACCCTTTATATTAGTGGGTCAGGGGGCAGCAGGCATGTGTAAGTGTGGGGAGCACCCTTTATATTGGTGGGTCAGGGGGCAGCAGGCATGTGTAAGTGTGGGGGCACCCTTTATATTGGTGAGTCAGGGGGCAGCAGACATGTGTAAGTGTGGGGAGGCACCCTTTATATTAGTGGGTCAGGGGGCAGCAGGCATGTGTAAGTATGGAGAGCACCCTTTATATTGGTGGGTCAGGGGGCAGCAGGCATGTGTAAGTATGGGAGGCACCCTTTATATTAGTTGGTCAGGGGGCAGCAGGCATGTGTAAGTGTGGGAGGCACCCTTTATATTAGTGGGTCAGGGGGCAGCAGGCATGTGTAAGTGTGGGGGGCACCCTTTATATTGGTGGGTCAGGGGACAGCAGGCATGTGTAAGTGTGGGGGCACCCTTTATATTGGTGGGTCAGGGGGCAGCAGGCATGTGTAAGTGTGGGGAGCACCCTTTATATTGGTGGGTCAGGGGACAGCAGGCATGTGTAAGTGTGGGGGCACCCTTTATATTGGTGGGTCAGGGGGCAGCAGGCATGTGTAAGTGTGGGGGCACCCTTTATATTGGTGGGTCAGGGGGCAGCAGGCATGTGTAAGTGTGGGGAGCACCCTTTATATTGGTGGGTCAGGGGGCAGCAGGCATGTGTAAGTGTGGGGGCACCCTTTATATTGGTGGGTCAGGGGGCAGCAGGCATGTGTAAGTGTGGGGGCACCCTTTATATTGGTGGGTCAGGGGGCAGCAGGCATGTGTAAGTGTGGGGGCACCCTTTTTATTGGTGGGTCAGGGGGCAGCAGGCATGTGTAAGTGTGGGAGGAACCCTTTATATTAGTGGGTCAGGGGGCAGCAGGCATGTGTAAGTGTGGGAGGCACCCTTTATATTGGTGGGTCAGGAGGCAGCAGGCATGTGTAAGTGTGGGGGCACCCTTTATATTGGTGGGTCAGGGGGCAGCAGGCATGTGTAAGTGTGGGGGGCACCCTTTATATTGGTGGGTCAGGGGGCAGCAGGCATGTGTAAGTGTGGGAGGCACCCTTTATATTGGTGGGTCAGGGGGCAGCAGGCATGTGTAAGTGTGGGGGCACCCTTTATATTGGTGGGTCAGGGGACAGCAGGCATGTGTAAGTGTGGGGGCACCCTTTATATTGGTGGGTCAGGGGGCAGCAGGCATGTGTAAGTGTGGGGGCACCCTTTATATTGGTGGGTCAGGGGGCAGCAGGCATGTGTAAGTGTGGGGGCACCCTTTTTATTGGTGGGTCAGGGGGCAGCAGGCATGTGTAAGTGTGGGGAGCACCCTTTATATTGGTGGGTCAGGGGGCAGCAGGCATGTGTAAGTATGGGGGCACCCTTTATATTGGTGGGTCAGGGGGCAGCAGGCATGTGTAAGTGTGGGGGCACCCTTTTTATTGGTGGGTCAGGGGGCAGCAGGCATGTGTAAGTGTGGGGAGCACCCTTTATATTGGTGGGTCAGGGGGCAGCAGGCATGTGTAAGTATGGGGGCACCCTTTATATTGGTGGGTCAGGGGGCAGCAGGCATGTGTAAGTGTGGGGGCACCCTTTATATTGGTGGGTCAGGGGGCAGCAGGCATGTGTAAGTATGGGGGCACCCTTTATATTGGTGGGTCAGGGGGCAGCAGGCATGTGTAAGTGTGGGGAGCACCCTTTATATTGGTGGGTCAGGGGGCAGCAGGCATGTGTAAGTATGGGGGCACCCTTTATATTGGTGGGTCAGGGGGCAGCAGGCATGTGTAAGTGTGGGGGCACCCTTTATATTGGTGGGTCAGGGGGCAGCAGGCATGTGTAAGTGTGGGGGCACCCTTTATATTGGTGGGTCAGGGGGCAGCAGGCATGTGTAAGTGTGGGGGCACCCTTTATATTGGTGGGTCAGGGGGCAGCAGGCATGTGTAAGTGTGGGGGCACCCTTTATATTGGTGAGTCAAGCGGGCAGACAGTATAGAAGGCGGGATGAGCGGTTTCCATGGCGACAGTCAGGACCAGCTGTTGGGTGACAGGGCTCTGGCCGCTCTACCAGTGATTGCCACATAAGGGCAGGTGCAGGGAGCCGCCAAAAATAACACCTGCCCCCCACCCCCTATAGCTGCCCCCTCAGTCCCCGAGGCCAAGCTGGGATACCGTGCCACCCTGCATGGACCCCACAGCCAACCGACCCTCCCGGACCCCGTCCCGAGCCTCCTACCTGCGCGGGTCAGATCCGCCTCCCGGGCCGCCGAGCCTGACAGGAAGTTCTGAAAGCCACAGCTCACCTCTACCGAACGGGGCGGGCCTGCGCTGTGTCACGTGACGCGGAGAGGGGCTCGCCGGCGCGCTGGATTGGTCCAGCTGAACTATGCATTATGGGGCATGTAGTTCCCATCGCTGCTGGAAGCGGAGTGAGGTCCTGTGAGGCGATGCCAGGGCTATTTTTAGAGCGGGCGCCCCTCCCCGGGTACAGCCGCCGGGGCATCGGCCGAGGAGGATGACGGGGCGCTGCCATTACTTATGGCTGCTCGGGCCACAGTGTTTGGGCAGCCATGACACCGGGCGCCTAACGGGACAGCCCCTGACTGACTGCTGCCTAAACCTTATTTACTATGCGCTCCTCCGGGCGGGGACGGCAGCCATGGCATTGCTAGCTGAGGTAAAGAAAAAGAGAGAAGCAACTGTGAGCCAGGGACCCCCCTATTCCCACCGCACACTTTTCCCTAATTGAGCTCTTGCACGTCAGTGGACAGGAAACAGTTGCACGCCAATTGTCCCTCTTTTTGTTCTGGGCCTCGGGAGCATCCTGAATTGGGATACTCCTCTGTGAAACCCTGGAGCTCACCCGCGCAACTCACTTCTTCCCGGTCCAATGGCGAATGCGAAGGCTCTCATCCAATCAGAGCCATTTACTGTGACTATAATTTGGCAAACGGCTCTGATAGGATTCAATTGGGAGCGAGTGCGGCCGCATCCCCAGCAGGACACGTCTTCCCAGCCAAGCCTATTGCTGGGGAGGGAGCACATGCACATCCGGAGGATGCAGGGGATGCGTCCAATCTCACTCCCCATTGTAAACAATCAAAGCCAATTGCCAAATAATATAGACACAGAAAACGTCTCAGATTGGATGAGAGGCCAGGCATGTGCTGCTGGACCAGGAAAAGGTGAGCGGCCTCGGGGAGTTTCACACAATGGTGCATCTCAATTTGGGAGGCTCTCGGTTTTGTTCCTCTAACATGCAGATCTGCAGAAATAAATTATTGTTTTTTGCCTATTCAATGTGTTTTATTTTTGTAACTGTTCATCCCTCAATGGGGGGGGGGGTAGCTTAAAAACTGTCCCTCTTTCCCACCCTGAAAAGTTGGAAGGTATATGGGTCAGGCTCAGACTTGGTCCACTGGTGGACCCCTAGACTGAAATCCGAACCATGTATAGCTTATTTGTGGCATCCCAAATACATACACAAAAACGGAGTTCTGCATGATGCTACTCTGGGCCCTGAATATAAGCCTAATATTTGTGACCCCCTATGGTAAGTTCTACTGGTAGGCCCCAGACCCCCCAGTCCGACACTGGTGGGGGTGGCCCCATCAGATGGAGCTCTGCTAGGAAAAACAACTAATTCCAAGTATGTTTGTATTGTTGCTTAGTAAAAAAAGAAAAAAGCTGACGAGGTGTCTGATGGCGTTAGGGGGGCAGTTACAGAGGTTTAGTGTTCCTGTGAACCCGAACCATTCTTAGTGTGGTGCGAGGGGGGATTTAAAGGTAAGCTGACCTTTTTTTCAGCTGCACAAATTTGGGACACTTAAAGCTAGAGCTTAGAGCAGAACAAAACCTTGGAATTTAAAGTGGACCAACACCGAGAGGTGATCGGCCCGGAAATCTATAAGATTCCCGGGCCGATCACCTCCCACCCCGCGGGATATCCGAGATCGGGATGTCCCGCGGGGTGAAACCCCCCAAAAAACCCCCAAACACCTTACCTGATCTTCGGCGGCAGCCGGCCGCCGCCGCATCCCTCGCGCCCCTGTAGGCGTGCTCGCGCCCGCGCCGGCCGTCTGCGAATGGCCGGCGGGGGCGCGCGCGCGCCGAAAGTGACGCGAGGGAGGCGGCGGCGGCGGCAGCCGCTTGGACGTTCCTGATCCCCGCCTGGACGTTGGCGGGGATTGGACCGTCCAGTCACGTGGGAGCGGGGACAGGTAAGATTTTGGGGCTTTCTGGGGGGTTTCACACAGCGGGGCACCCCCGATCGGGGTGCCCCGCCGAAGTGGACCAAAACCCAGGATAGTCAAAATCCTGGGTGTTGGTCCACTTTAACTTTACTGGGTTTTGTTCCTTCCCTGGGGGCATCCTGAATCGAGATACCCCTCTGTGTGACACAACCCAGAACGTCCTATACAACTCAGTTCTTCATTGCTCCTACGGCGCATGTGTGGACTTTAAGCCAATCAGAACAATAAAAGTGAATGACAGTTTTCTCTCCTAAAAAGAAGTGAGTTTTCCCACCAGGATCTATATCAATCCCTTTGTCATTCAGAAAAAGGCTCTTATTGACTTGAATGAGGAGCACATGTTGCCGCATCTCCAGCAGGGTGCACAACCCAGCCCCAACAGGGGATGCGGCAGCGCGCTCTCCCCATTGAAAACAATGAGAGCCAGTTGCTGAATTACGATTTGACAGCAGGTAGCTCTCATTGGACACTAGCCCGCACATGTGCAATCCTGAGAAATCTCTGCCCCTTGGCATAATCGAGTGCTGCGATCGGCCACCACAATCACGTGGTCCACAGGCTTCTTCTGGGGTATCCAGCCACCTGTGTGCAGCCACAGGGAGCCCATGCATGCATCTTGGAACAGGAGCAGTAGATACAGAGGAGGCTGCACATGCGTTGTGAAAGGATAGATCAGGTTAGATTTCAGCTGTTCCAGGGCTGGGGTTCATGCAGTAGGGTAACAGTATTTTGTTCCGCTTTAAAGACCAACGCTCCTGCACACTGCTCACCCTTTGAATGGCTGCCGGTAGGTGCGTGTAGCCGCAGAGAGCTGAGCCGCCGCCAGATGCACAGCAGGAGAGGCCTATGTTTGGACCATGAGCACCTGAAAGCCAGGTAAGCATTAAGTTGCTCTGGAGTCACTCACATCTGACAAAGGTTTTAATAGCTACATTACCATGTGTGATTGAAAATAGAATTAGCCAATGACACCTTAAGCTGGTGCTACTCAAGATCCCAGAGGGAGATCAGGTACAATTTGAGCATTACAATCCCTGGAAGGGTGTAAGTATATTGAGCTTACATCACTGAGCTAGGTGGACTACATCCAGAATAGGTTCTGGGTCCCCAACCTTTTTCCAATTATATAAGTACCACCTGGGTGGTGCATGTGGGTTGTCAGTCGGCTAAAACCGTGCTAAACACACACAAAACAGCCATACATATAAAGCGAATGAATCTCAGAACAATCTCATAGATCATTCATCACCTTTGGAGCAGGTTTGCACTAAAGTATATCAGGCTTGGGTAAAGTTTAGATGGCAGCAGATCAGGTTAGGGTACAGCTGAGACTGAAGCTTTGTCGAGTACCATCTGATAGGATCTTAAAGTGGACCAAAACCCAGGATAGTCAAAACTTTTGTTCCTTTCCCTGGGGGCACCCAGCTGTGCGAAACCCCCCCAAATCGCCATAGCAACTCACCCTTTCCCGGTCCCCCCCGGCGTGTCTAAGAGCAGCGGCTCTGATGGCCGCATCCTACGCCTCCCTCTAACAGAGCGAGCCCTTAGACGTGCCATGGGATCGGGATAAGGTGCGTTGGCTTAGGCGATCTGGGGGGGGGGTTCACACAGCGGGGCCAATCAGGGTGCCCCCGGGGAAAGGACCAAACCCCAGGATAGTCAAAATCCTGGGTTTTGGTCCACGTTAAGTACCACCAGTGGTATTAGTACCACTGTTTGGGAACCTCTGGTATAGATACATTTTAAAGCTGACCTGCTCAATCCTGGCAAAGCCTTTGCTGGCTGTAGCTTGATACTGCACTTTGGAAGAGCTTAGACGATTGCATTGGGGTGATGTCACAGGCAAGCCCTCAAGCTGCTCATATATGACAGGGGAAATTCTTAATAGCTCCCTCTTGCCTCACTGCTAGGCCTTTAATATTCAGTCTTCGGAGATCAGCCGACGCAGCAACTGCAGCCTTTCCTCTGCTGGGCAATCAGGTGGACATGAGAACCCGGGTGGTCACATGGTCCATCATCAAAGCCCATTTTCAGGCTAGCTAGGCCCCAAACTGGGATACTCTGAGGCAGCTATTCAGAAAAGTCTTATTTGCATCCATGTGAGGACGCGCTTAGGGTCCTTCAATATGTAGAACTGCAAACCTTGATTCAACAACACTTTTATGCAAATGCAGGTAAATGAAGAAGAATAAACAAGAGAGGTTTAAATCAAAAGGATACACGCCTCTGTTCAAAAAACGATTCAGTATCAGATACATGCACTGTAAAGATTCTGAATTATCCTACTGACTCCATGTATGCCTTATTGTGACACCGATATAGAGACAGGACTTCCAGGTTCAGAATTAGTTTATTCCCCAGTGATCCAGCTTCTAAACAAATGCTTGTAAGGTTCCTATGAAGAGAACTATTTGGGTTTCCTTGTGTAATCATTGTTTCATCCTTTTGTAAATACATTCTTATCCGTCATCCTAAATCCCTGTACGGGGCTTCTAGCCAAGCCAAGGTCATTTCCTCTTGTGAGTTTGTACTTAGTGAATAAGTTCATTTTTATTTGGAATATACAGTAACAGTGGGTTCATCAAATGTGCAGGTGAGTGAGGGAGGAGCAGTGGATGGGGTTACAAGATGGAGAAATAGCTGCTAGAGATTTGGGTGTCTCATTATCAGATGTCGATTGGACGGAGATCTGTGTACTTGCCTATAAGGGCTCAGTAGGTAGTGCGATACAGGAAACAAACTACTACAGAACCCCAACAGTTTAACACTGGAGGTTCCCTAATACTTCTGATCTTTGCTGGAGATGTGCTGAGTATGTGCTAATTCATAATTAGAGGCGTATTCAAAATGAAAGCAATATTGGGAAGGCATAGATGATATGATTAATGAGATCACAGGGGCAACACAGGAATTCTTACCCAAAACATGCATGCCACATCCAGTGTCAGACTGGACCACCAGAGGATCCTCTGGTGGGCCCCAGACCCTGGCCAAGGGATACAATCAGGGCAGATTAAGAGATCCATGTCTAAAATATTGTTTTTGGCTTGCCTGGGGTGTTCTGAGTTTATTTTTTTCAGTAGAATAGTTTTGATATTCTACTGAATATCTACACCCTGAATAAGAGCTTATCTTATATGTTTCCCCCACCCTGTACATGCAGATTGCCCACTTTAAAAATTATCCTTTCTGCATCTACTGTATTTTATGAGCCTTTAGCATTTTACTGATAGCTGCAAGATGAGTGGACAGTGTAGCCAGGCAGTGGGAAAAGCAAGCAGGATGCTCGGCTGCATAGCTCGAGGCATCACCAGTAGGAAGAGGGAGGTTGTGATGCTGCTGTATAGAGCCCTGGTGAGGCCACAGCTAGAATACTGTGTGCCGTTCTGGAGACCTTACCTGCAAAAAGACATTATTCAAATAGAACGTGTCCAAAGGCGTGCAACAAAAATGGTGGAAAGACTTAAACTTAAAACTTATCAGGAGAGACTTAAAGAACTTAATTTGTACAGTCTGGAGGAAAGAAGGGAGAGGGGGGACATGATTGAGACCTTTAAATATGTGAAAGGATTCAATAAGGTTCATGAGGGAAGTGTTTTTAAAAATAAACTTAATGATAGAACAAGGGAGCACAACCTGAAGCTAGTCGGGGGGAAGATCAGGAGCAATGTTAGAAAATATTATTTTACAGAAAGAGTAGTAGATGCTTGGAACAAACTTCCAGCAGAGGTAGTTGAAAAATCAACAGTCACTGAATTTAAACATGCCTGGGATAAGCACACATCTATCCTAAGATAAAGAGTACATACAGTATACACATAAGGGCAGACTAGATGGACCGTATGGTCTCCTGCCGTCAACCTTCTATGTTTCTAGGTTTAAACTTCCAAGATGGTGGCACATGGAGTGTCAGGCTGCCTGCAAATAGGAATTGTATTCTGACTGTGCCGCTCTGCATTCTGGGATTGCTGTCCTTTTTCTGACCTCAGGTCTGCTCTGTCTGGGCAAAGCACAGCTATAAACCGGCCCCCACTGTACATTTGCCCCCTCTCCTTTCCTCAGCATGTGATGCTTCTGAGGCACGATGGCGGCGCCCATATCCTAGAGTCCTGAACAGAGTTGTAGCCCAGTAGTGCAAAGAATAAAAAGTAAATGGCTAAAAACATAAAATATATAAATTTTAGATGCTGGAGAATAGTTTTTTTAAAGGTTTGGGCTTTTCATTTAATTATGCTGAAGGTCCGGTTTAATATCATTTTTTTATTTTATATCATTATAATGTAATTGTGTTTTAGCTGAAGGGGGACCCCAAGGATATTCTAAGTATGTCACACACCCCACTTCAAACATTAATAATTACACTAGGGTTAACGCACCGCTAGGTGGCAGTATTGCAGAGAATTCTCCAAAAACTTCAACAGGCCCCTCCCGGTCTATACATACCTGGTACCTCCCAAGAACCTCCCAGTGTTGTTCTCTGCAAGGTGGCGACAAGACAGAAGAAAGAAGTCTCCTGCTTGCAGGTAGCCGGGGTATCCCCCCGCCCCCCCCCCCCCCCCCCCCCCCGTGGTCTATTTCTGCCCGGCTCTTGTTTGATAGTATATCTATTTAATGGCGCCTTCTCTCAGGTAGGCTTGTAGTTGTTCTTGCGGGGGCCGCTCTCATACTGGTGGCCTGGTCCCCTGTATTACGTCCCCTCCTCCTCCTCCTCCTGCCTCCTCGCTCCTGCACGTCCGTTTAGTGCTGGTGTGCATTTTAACCATTTACTGTGTCTATGGTTAATGAGGGGGGGGGAGGGGGGTTGTATGTGTATGTTATGTTGTATGCTTGTTTAGGTACTATTGTGCCTGGATTGACGCCTGTCCCTCTCTCTCTTTGTGTCTTTCAGATCCTGGGATCCCGTCTGGCAGGGCTCTCCCGGTCTTATATACCTGGCTCGTGGGGGGTGTTTTTCATTGCACTATATATATATATATATATATATATATTGATATATATTCATAAGGGTTTTTATGCTATTCCCCTGGGTCAGGATCTTGTGACAATCTTTAGACAATTGTTAGGTTAGTAAGGGGCATCCCGGGTCGCGTACCGCATAAATCCCTGGGTTCTGCGAATACCATAAAATTCACCACATGGAGGCTGCCACAGATACCGGGAATGGTTCTTCGGGACAATCCAAGGTGTGCGGGGGTTGTGGGACTCCGCTCCAGGGAGATGATGTCATTTTGTGTATCCCTTGTGCACAGCAGAACATTGCACGGCAGTCCAGTACGCCGGTGCCTAGCACTTCATCAGCCGCGCCATCTCCCTCTCCCCCTCGCTTATTCCGGACCCCGTGTGACGTTGTCCTGGGCGGGGATTCGCAGTCTGAGGTATGTGCCCGTTTGACCAGCCTTGAGAAGCGGTTTTCTGCTATAGCCGCTCAGAAGGCTTCAGCTAAGCGGAAGCATCTGTCTCCGCCTCCGCCGGATTCAGATGAGGAAGTTGTGGGAGATCTGGATTGGTCGGATCGTCCCCGTGAAGATGGTGAGCTCATTGAGGAAGAAGATTCTGATGTTCAGCAGTTGCTGGGTTCTTAGGGGGATCAGGCTGACGGCCTCCCTCTCGATTCCTCTACCATTCTGAGCCAGATGTTTGAGGTTTTGGAGCCTCCGGTGGTTGCTCCTAGGCCTAAGGGTCAGCTTTTTGGGGTGTCCAAGCAGCGTTTGGAGTTTCCCAGCCAACAGCATTTTGAAGAAATTGTTTTCAAGCAGTGGGAGCAACCTACACGTCTTGTTGGTGTGCCGTCTAGCTGGGATAGGAAGTATCCCTTTCCGGCGGAATTGATGAAGCTTTGGTCTGTTCCCCCTGAGGTAGATACTCCGGTCTTGGGACTGTCAAACACGGCGGTCGTGCATTCCCCTGACACGACTTCGCTCAGGGACGGCGAGGATCGCCGGGTTGATCAGCTTGCCCGTCATGGTTTTGTATGTGCGGGTTCGGTGTTAAGGCCTGTCTGTGCTTCGGCTCTTTTGACTTTTGCTGTCAGGTCTATTGTCAGGGACTTGGGGGTGGATCTCGAGCCCACCAGTGATGAGTCCCTTGGGCTTAAGCGCTGCGATTCTTTTTTGTCTTTTATCCTGGCCGCTCAGGAGGATGCCATGTTAATGTGTGGCAGGGCTACTGCCTTGCTGGTAGCTATCCGGCGCTGTGTGTGGTTGAGACAGTGGACGGCTGATTTTAATTCTAAAAGATCGCTCACGGCTCTGCCCTTTTTGGGTTTGAGGCTTTTTGGTGAGAGGCTGGATTCTGTTGCCAAGGGAGGTAAGTTACCTCAGCGCAAGAAATTTCGCCGTTCCTTTCGGGGGACGGTCTCGTTCAATCCGTCCTTTCGGGGAGTCGGAGCCGGTAGGGGTACGGGCTCCTCGGCCCCCAGGGGCGCCAGTTGGAATAGGGGCAGAGGCCGTGGCCGTCCCGCTCGCGTCTGGGGTGCCAAGCCCAAGCCGGTTGCCAAGCCCGCTCAGCAATGAGGGGGCGCCCTCACCCGTTCGGGTGGGGGGACGGTTGCAACTTTTCTCCCGGGTGTGGGACCAGGAGGTCCCGGACAGATGGATCCGGGAGGTGGTTTCGGCCGGTTACAAGTTGGAGTTCGAGTCCCGTCCTCCTCCAAGGTTCTTCAGGTCTTGGGTGTCTTTGGATCCTTTGGCCGCGCAGGGGCTCCTGGCGGCAGTAAGGAATCTTCTAGATTTAGCTGTCATTTGCCCGGTTCCTTCTTCGGAGGTAGGGCGCGGGTTTTACTCCAATCTCGTCACGATTCCCAAAAAGGACGGGTCCTTTCGTCCTATTCTGGATTTGAAGTTTCTCAACAGGTTTATTCGTCCCCGGAAGTTCCGCATGGAAACCCTGCGGTCTGCGATCGGTTCGCTTCGGCAGGGGGACTTTATGACGTCCATAGACATCAAGGATGCGTACCTGCACGTGCCGATCTTTCCTGCTCATCAGCGGTTCCTTCGTTTCGTGGTGGAGGATCGGCATTTTCAGTTTGTGGCTCTTCCATTCGGCCTCACCTCTGCTCCGAGAGTGTTCACCAAGGTGTTGGCGGGGGTGATGGCCCTGCTCAGAGCTCAGGGGATTCGCATTGTGCCTTACCTGGACGATCTTCTCATCATGGCTCCTTCCTTCAGTCAAGCAGAGGGGGACACCAGCACGGTGGTGTCTATGTTGGAGAGGTTCGGCTGGGTGATCAATTACCCCAAGTCCTCGCTGGTTCCGGCCAGGGTGGTGACCTTTCTGGGGATGTCGTTGGACTCCTGCCAGCACAGAGTGTTTCTCCCTCAGGCCAAGGTTCTGATGATTCAGGAATTGGTCCAGCTGCTCCTCTCCCATCCTCATCTGTCCATTCGTCTGGGGATGAGACTGGTGGGGTTGATGGTGGCCTCGTTCGAGGCAGTTCCCTTTGCTCAGTTTCATACAAGGACTCTTCAACTTCATCTTTTGGCGTCTTGGAACCGGTGTCCGGGGTCGTTGGATCGGTCCTTCCGGGTTCGGCAGTCCCTTCTGTGGTGGTTGGTCTTGGACAACCTTCTGAAGGGCAGGTCGTTTCTGACTCCACTTTGGGAAACTGTCACCACGGATGCCAGTTTGTCAGGCTGGGGAGGTTTTTGGAAGGATCTTCGGTTTCAGGGGCAGTGGGACCCTCAGGAGGCCCACTTGCCCATCAATGTTCTGGAATTGCGAGCCATCAGGTTGGTTCTGTCTCGCTTGACGCATCATGTACAAGGTCTGCCGGTTCAGGTTCGCTCAGACAATCAGACGGCGGTTGCTTACATCAATCACCAAGGAGGGACTCGCAGTCTGGGTGCCCACAGGGAAGTGTCTCTGATTTTGGTCTGGGCGGAGACTCATGTCCCTTGCATCTCGGCAGTTTACATTCCGGGAGTGGAAAACACAGAGGCGGATTTTCTGAGCCGGTGTGCGTCCCGTCGGGGGGAGTGGTCTCTCCATCCCCAGGTGTTTCGGTCACTTTGTCTCCGGTGGGGGACGCCGGAGGTGGATCTGTTTGCCTCTCGTCACAATCACAAGCTTCTGTCCTTTGTGTCCCTGTCCCGGGACCCTCTGGCTCTGGCGGTGGATGCCATGACCCTGAGCTGGAGGGACCTGGGGTTTCTTTATCTGTTTCCTCCGATTCCCATGCTAGGCAGGGTTTTGCAAAAGTTGGTTCTGGAGGGAGTTCCCGCCATTCTCGTGGCTCCAAGGTGGCCAAGGCGGGTGTGGTTCGCGGACATCGTTCGTCTGGCCGTAGATCAGTTCGATCTGCCTCTTCGGCCAGATCTTCTCACTCAGGGTCAACTATGTTACCCCAGTTTACAAACGCTGGCTTTGACGGCTTGGCTGCTGAAACCTCCATCTTAAAGGAGGAGGGTCTTTCGGATGCGGTCATTCAGACTCTTATTAGTGCCAGGAAGAGATCTTCTTCTTCCATCTATTACAGGTATTGGAGGTCATATATTGATTGGTGTGAGGCTAGGTCTTTGCCTTGCCGGGTCTTTTCGGTGTCTAGGATTTTGGAGTTTCTTCAGTCGGGGCTGGACTCCGGTCTTCAGCTGAGTACCTTGAAGGGGCAGGTTTCTGCTTTGTCTATTTTTTTCCAGAAATCTTTTGCTAGTCATTCCTTGGTCAAGACTTTTTTCCAGGGGGTTTCGCATGTGCGGCCTCCTAGGAAGCCTTTGCTCCCAGTGTGGGATTTGAATTTGGTTCTTTCTGCTCTTAAGGCTCCTCCTTTTGAGCCTTTGCGGGATGTTGCTTTGTCCATTCTTACTCAGAAGGTTGCCTTTCTGGTGGCCATCACTTCGGTTCGGCGTGTTTCAGAGCTGGCAGCTTTGTCTATTCAGGCTCCTTATTTTGAGGATCATCAGGACAAAGTGGTTTTTCGATACAAGTCAGACTTTCTCCCTAAGGTGGTCTCTGCTTTTCATCTTAACCAGGACATTGTTCTTCCTTCCTTGTGTCCTAAGCCTAAGAATGTCAAGGAGAGTGCTTTGCACTGCTTGGATGTGGTACGTTGTGTCAGGTACGTGCTACGTCTTCTTTTCGTAAGACTGATGCCTTTTTCGTTGTGCCATGTGGGCCTAGGAAGGGTTTGGCTCCGGCCAAATCTTCCATTAGTAAATGGATTCGTCAGGCCATTGTTGGTGCTTATTCGGCTAAAGGGAAGGATCCTCCTTTCCGAGTTACTGCTCACTCTACTCGTGCGGTTGGTGCGTCCTGGGCTTTTCAGCACCAGGCTTCGGTTGAACAAGTGTGCTTGTAAGGCTGCAACTTGGTCTTCTGTTCATACTTTTTCTAAGTTCTATAAGGTTGATGTGCGGGCCTCAGCGGATGCTGTTTTTGGCCGCAAGGTTTTGCAGGCTGCAGTGGTTTGAGTTTTTTCTGCGTTATTGCCTGTTCGGATACCCACCCTTTTCTGGACACTGCTGTTGGATGTCCCTAGTGTAATTATTAATGTTTGAAGTGGGGTGTGTGACATACTTAGAATAATACCATTTTGTGAATACTCACCTGTAAAATGGGTATTATAAGTATGTCACACACCCCACTTCACCCGCCCTTTTCGGTATCCTGGCTCTTTATTTGGTGAAGTTTATTTCTTTACGTTGAGGGTTACATTGTTTGGTTCTGGTACCTTGTCTTACTGCTGTTCTAATACTGGGAGGTTCTTGGGAGGTACCAGGTATGTATAGACCGGGAGGGGCCTGTTGAAGTTTTTGGAGAATTCTCTGCAATACTGCCACCTAGCGGTGCGTTAACCCTAGTGTAATTATTAATGTTTGAAGTGGGGTGTGTGACATACTTATAATACCCATTTTACAGGTGAGTATTCACAAAATGGTATTATTTTCTCTGGTGGGCCCTAAGTGCTCCAGTCTGACTTTGGCTGCATCCCACTAAACTAGCGCTGAGAGTTAGGGTCACCTGTGTGACCACATTTGGAACTGGTCTTGGAAAAATGGAAAGGAAAGGAGGAGCAAACTTTGGAGACCTGATAAAGCATCTACAGCGAACAATAGAAGATGGAGAAAAGGCACATGGGACAGGCTTTATGTGAGCTCCCTGCTGTCTTATTATTGCCTTTGCCTTGACTGTCCCTTTAAAGTGGAACAAAATCCTGAATTTTCACTATTCTTTCAATGATTCTTGCCCCAGGGGGATTCCGATTTGGGATGCCCTGCTATGTGCAACTGTCCAAATCACCCATACATGCCCACAGGTGTTCCAGTGACCAGTGCTGGATTCCAAGCGAGATAAGGACTTTTTTTTTTTGCAGTAAACCCCCCTCCCTACCTTGCCTCAGCACCAGGGGAATGAGGCTGAGCAGAGGGCTCCCATTTCAAAGCTCAACAAAACCCAGCATACTTCTGCAGATGTGTGTGATCGAGCCCCCTGTTTTTAACCTAGTTTAGAGACAGATTGTAGGCTGGTCAGCAAGCTAACTGGTTTGAGTGCTGTGGCCCCTTTAAGACTTTTGTATTCTAATTGCCCTGCTAATGTGCACCTCCCTGGTTAGTTATAAAATGGTCTGAGCGGCTGCCACCCCCCTTTTGTTTCTTTTGAATTTGTGCAAGCACATGGAGTGTGGGGTCTAGGCTGTATTGCAAGGTCTTTGACCCTTCCACCCCATGGCTTGCACTTTAGGTTTAGGGCAACCTCAGGTAAGCCTGCTCCCAATTTATCTATTGCATTGTATGTCCCAAATGGGGCTCTTAGAGACTAGAATTAGTACTAGAGTTAGGACTGCACCTCACAGGGGCACCTTGGCGCTGGTGGTGCAGCTTAAGCATACTTCTGCAGATGTGTGTGACCGAGCCCCCTGTTTTTAACCTAGTTTAGAGACAGATTGTAGGCTGGTCAGCAAGCTAACTGGTTTGAGTGCTGTGGCCCCTTTAAGACTTTAGCATTGCTGGCCCGGGGATCTAAAAATCAAAAAGATTCCAGGGCTGGCTGCTGCACTCCCCCGGGGCATCCCAATTTGAGATACCCCACTGTGTGAATCCCCCAGTTCGCTTACCTTTACCTGGTCCACTGGTGCATGTGCAAGATCTCGTCCAATCCGAGTGCCTATGTTGTTCTGCAAAGAGCTCTGATCTGAAATGGGGAGCACAAGAGACCACAACCCCGGCAATGTAAATGCTCCCATCCCAGCCTATCTGAATGGCTGGGGCAGGAGCGGACGCACAGTCCAAAGATGCGGGGATGCACCCGCAGTTGGTCCCCATTGTAAACAGAGCCATTTGCCAAATGACATAGGCATAGCAAACAGCTCTGCACATGTGCTGTTGGACCGGGAAGAGGGGAGTTTTACTAGGCGAACTGGGGGGTTTCACACTGCGGCACAGAACAAACCCCGGATATGCAAAATTGGGGTTTGTTCCACTTCAAAGTCCAAGTAGCTTTCTTCTAACCATTACCTGGTCCTGGTTCTCCGCTCCTAGCCACCTTGGTGCTTCCGCTTGTAACCTCAGTTGCTGATTCCCTGTCATCCTGGTTCTCCTGTTTCAGGCTCATCATAGAGCTACTTGAGTATTCAGTTTATTGTAACTGTGGAGCTGTTCGTTCATTTGATTGTGTATGTTATTGTATATCTCAGCTCTGGCTTGCTGTGTTATATATATCTGCTCTGGGTAGCTTTACTGTGTTGTATATATTTGCTCTTCTTTGTTGTGGCCTGTGGTGTATCTATAGTCTCATCTGCTTATGGTGTATTGCAATTTTACTGGAGTGCTTCACATGTTTAATAAAAGACTTATATATATTAGGAGTTTGAATTGGCAAGAATCTGGCCTTCGAGGGGGGTGGGCCCCCGTTTTTTTGGAATTGTAAGGGTTAAAAACCCTTAATAATCCCCCCCAAAAAATGGTGTGAGGTCCCCCTTACCCAGCATAACCAACCCATATCCTGGCCCTGCAGGCAACCAGCCGGCATAGGCCACAGGCTCTTCTGCCCCCCCTGGGCTTTGGCGAGGCAAGTAATGGGGGGGCTCTGGGTTAATCGCAAGTCACCTGCTAGCCGCAGGTGACTTGCCAGACCCAGAGCCTTGTGAACTGGTATAGAGGTCACAAAGATCCCTTACCAGTTCACAAAGGGTTAACAGTTAAAAAAAAAACACACACACATAGAGAAAAGTTTTTTTCTTTACTCACCTCCGTTTGTCAGCTCCTGTGTCCCTCGCCGATCCGATGACAGATGCGGTGATCGCCGGCCAGAGGAGGGGGGAGATCAAAGGATCGCCTGCCTCTCTCCTCTGCCCACAGCTGAGGCTCAGCGAGCCAGAACGGCGCCCGTGGGGAAGGCAGGGAGAGAGAGCCTGTCGGGTGCTCTCCTGAAGACTTAAGAGCCCCAGGGGGGCTGAACAAGGGATCAGGTGAGAAATCGATTCTAGTATCGCTGAATAAAATATCGCGATACTTGTCAGAATTGTTTTTTTCTGACATCCCTAATATCTATGTGTGTGATAAATTGGCTGGTCAAACCTTGAAATCCTCCACCAGCCCTTAGACAGACACCTAGTTATGCTGTCCCTATTAGAGCTGTTAAGGTTTGGTATTGCTTGAAAAGCTGAGCATCTATAGCAGGGGTATTCAACTGGCGGACCCGGGTCCGTATCTGGATCGCAGACCCGAGTTGCCAGGGCCCCTGCGCAGGACTGACCCTAGCATTGTGTCCCAGAAGCCGCTGTATAGCACGCCATTACTGCACTGGAATGACTTCTTGTCTAGGTGCTTGCTTCCAGCCGAGTGCTGATAGCTGTGTGCACTCTTTTAGTGTCCCCCCAGGAACACATAGACAGCTTTCTAGCTCCCCGCCTCCTTTTACTTTCTCACTGGAGACAGGAACCACATTGGTATGCTGGTAAGGCTGCTTGGTGTATGTGTGTTTGCTATGCATGATTGATGGTGTGTGTGTGTTTGCTGTGCTTTACTGCTGACCATTGTGGGGGAAGAGGAGAAGGCTGACCATTGTAGGGAGAGGGATAAGGCTGGTCATGGGAGGATAAGGCTAAACTCTTACCTAACCCCCCTCCCCAGCTACCTATTTGCACCCCTTCCTAGCCACTGACCTGCACCCCTCATCTATCCCCTCCCCTGCCACTTATCTGCACCCCTCACCTAACCCCCTTCCCAGCCACTGACCTGCACCCCTCACCTTACCAACCTTTGCAGCCACTGACCTGAACCCCCTCACAACCCCCCTCCCCCTGCAGCCACTGACCTGCACCCCTCACCTTACCAACCTTCACAGCCACTGACCTGAACCTCCTCACAAAACCCCCTCTGCAGCCACTGACCTGCACCCCTTACCTAACCCCCATTCAAAGCCACTGACCTACACCCTCACCTAACCCCCCTCAGCAGCTACTGATCTGCACCTTCACCTATCCCACCTCCCACTCCACAAACGCTGTCCTGCACCCCTTACCTAACTCACCCTTTCCCCAGTTTCTCTCCTAAACCCCTAACCTAACCTTTCTTCCCAGCCACTTACCTGTACTTTCACCTTACCCCATTACCAGCCCCACGACTTGCATCCTCATTTAACCCCCCCCCCCCCGGCTTGCTTCCCTCACTTGACCCCCCTTCATCCTGCGGCAGGCCCCGATAAGTGGACCCCCGCTGAAAGTAGTTGAGTATCCTTGGTCTATAGTATGTCATTTAGGAGGACTTTTGATCTTCTTTCACTCCATTGAGATAGTTATTTATTTAATGGGGACCCAAATTCAACTTTGATCATAGTTCCTTACCTACTAACAAGGTTTTGCTACTGATAAATCTACAACTATTGCTTAAATCTTATTATTTCCTGCAAAATCATTACAGGAAGTGCCTCCCGGGCGCTGCAGCAACATTGTTTATTCCCACTACCCCTGCAGCTTTAACTGTAGAGTCCGTATTATTATTGCTAGACTGCATCCAATCTCATTGATTCAGCCAGCCCAGAAACTGATCACCATGTATACCATCATGATAGTGGCACCCACAAACAAAACTATGCAAGGTCTTATAGAGGAACAAAACCTATGATTTTCACTATCTTAGGTTTTGTTTTTCCTGGTGGAGACTTCCTGATTTGGTATGCCCCATTGTGTAACCCCCCCTCCCCCCGCACAGATCTGCTGTAAACTCAACTTTCCCTCTTTTCTGTGGCGCATGCACAGGCCGCTCAGTGGCACTCCTCCATTCAGATTCCCTTTGTTGCACACAAAGAAAGTTTTACATTACAGGATTATCTGCTCCACTGGCCTGACATTTTTTCTGATTAATGAAAATAACCACGCCAGCTTTTTTGCTTAGGTTAGGTGTTATGTGAATATGAATGCCATATAAGAGGGCCATGATTGACAGCTCACCCTCTTCCGTCCTCTCCTGTATTAATGTAATCTCTGCCTAAATGCTTTTACATCTTGTAAATAACTGAGATCCTAACATTAAATGAAATCATTTTAAACACTTATCAGATTATACCAAAATTAGCTTTGGCTTTGGGTTATACTTAGATCTGACGCAAATTTAGCTTGGTCATACTATTGGGCCATTTTATTTAATGTTTTCACTCCAGAGCTACTAACTTTGCGCATCAGGTCTTGGAGGCCAAACAACTATTGTGGCATATAAGTCCCTTTGCCTTTCAGGCATGACTAGGTTGTAGCTCTACCAGTTGTGCCCAAGGCACATGGCTACTTGTGATTACTCTAGCGTTACGGTGCATTGGGGGGAGTATAGAATGCAAAAAAATGGGGGGGATTTGGCCAAAAAGCATCCGAGAACCAACCATATTTATGGCCCTTGCAGGACATGACATCATAGGCTCGAGAGCTTAAAACAACTCAAGATCATAGCGGGAATGAACTAGATAATAAACCTTAGTTTAAGACAGAAGGCAAAAACACAAAACAATATGATGGTAAAAGACTGTGCCCAAGCATACAAGCAAGAGACACCCATTTCCATGTGGGAACCAAGCATAGGCATACCTGGAAGACTGATGGTTTTAGAACCAAACAGACCAAGTGAATAGAAATCAGGATCAAATGATTCATATATAGTCCAATTGGAACTTTGGTTGACAGCAATAAAATAAGTTAAACCTGGGTGACTAGGTATGAAAACCCAAGTACGGATGGAGCATCATCAACATCTTGCAGTATTCGAGGGTAGTGTGTAAGAGGGAAGCCCCACTTTGACATCACTAAGTGCCTGAGTGAGCAGAGAAGGGTTTCTTCACTTAAGTAGTCATCAGCAAAAGTGATATACGCTTCTTTAAAACCTTTTGGAAAGCTGCTCATTGTTGCAGTATTTAAGAGATCCTTAGATTTGAATGAAGCTCTGAAAGCTTGGTCAAGGCACCAATACATGTAGGTGGTGATCAGAAGCTAACTGCATAAATAGCTCTTGCAAGACAGCTCAAGCAGATACCTTCTGTTTCTATTTGTGTTCTGTTGGGTCTTCCTTGGTAAAAATGTAATTTGATGTTTTATTTCCTTTCTTTAAATCAATAGCATGGGACAGCGCAGTCTGAGGGGAGCGTGGAACCGTCGCCCATCTGGCGGGGTGGGGTGGCGTTCTGGCCATTAGACGGTCCAGGGTCACTGGGAGCAGCTGGAGCGCTGTCTCCCGATCAATGTGTTGGAACTGATGTCAGTTCAGTTGGCCATCAGGCATTGGATTTGCCAGCGCTGAGGCCTCCCAGTCAGGGTAAAGTCGCACATTTCCACGACTGTGGCCTACATAAACCAACAGGGGGTACCAGGATCTGTCAGGCATTCCGGGAGGTAAGTTGCATTATGAGGTGGGCGGAGCTTCATGTTCCATGTATCTCGGCAATCCGCATTCCTGGAGAATCTGCAGGCCGATTATTTGAGCAGGTAGACAGTGGACCAGGGGCAATGATCCCTTCATCAGGATGTGTTACAAGCCCATCGCGGAGCACAAGTTAGTCCATACATTCATGCAGGATGCTGCGCATGTTCGTCCTCTTAAACACTCATTTATCCCGCCCTGTGATCTCGTTCTGGTCCTATTAGTTTCAGAGCTTGCTGCACTAGATGCAGGATGCATCTATCAAGTCAGCCTTTTTGATGCTGCATGAAGACAAGGCCGAGTTAAACAGGATTTTCTGCCCAAGGTAGTCTCTCCCCTCCATCTAAATCAGGAGATCGTACTGCCCTCTTTGGCAAGTGACTCCTGCATTCCCTGGATGGAGTCAGGGCCTTAAAGTATTACTAAAAAGGGATGTTTTGTTTGTGGTCCCAGAAGGACCACAGAGGGGCCTGGTGGCTGTCAGGTACACTCTCGGCAAATGGATCAGGCAGGCAGTCATACAAACCAATACCTGCAAGGGTAAGGAGGCACCCTTTCGAGTCACTGCTCACTCTACCAGGGCTATTGCCGCGTCATAGGCCTTCCAGCACCAGGCGTCGGTGGACAAGGTGTGCAAGGCAGTTACCTATTCCTCCCTTCAGACCATCACCAAGTTTTACCAAGTTGATGTCCGGTTATCGACCGATGCCACGCTGGAAGGTTTTGCAGACATTGGTGAACCCCTTGCCAGGTTTCAGTTCCGCCATTCCTGGTTATGTTGACGCAGTCAGCCAGTTGCTTTTGTAGCACGGTCCTACCTTTAACGAGCGTACTGCCTCGGAATGGAAGGGGAAGGAAAAGGAAATTTGTGTACATACTGATGAATTTCTTTTCTCGTCATCTTCCAATCCTGGGGTACCACACCCTACTGTTTTGTTGCGACTGCATCGGTTGCTGTTGATGCCTTGTACAGAGTTTTCTTTGCCAGGTTCTGAACAAGTTATTCGCGATACACACAGGTTAGCATTGCTCCCCTCCTGGAACTGTAGCTGGACTGCTTTTTAATTAACTGGGGGTATCCGGCCACAGCCTGCCCTATATAGGCTGGGAAGCGCTTAGTTTGTTTTTCTTGCAGTCCCCGTCCAGGCTGAGGTTAACCCATGTGCTGCTGATGATTCTTAAAGAAATTACATTTTTTATTTTTTAAAAAATGCAACAAATCGAAAAAAAAATTTTACATTTATTTTTACCCAAAAATTATAAAAGCACTGAAAAAATTACAAAGAAGACATTTCTTGTTAAACCAGACCTTCATTCTGAATAAGAGCATATCTGTGTTCCCCCCACCCTGTAAATACAGATTGCCAGCATTAAAAATTATCCTTCCTACATTTACTGCATTTGAGCATCTGAGCCTTTAAACATCCAAGATGGCTGCCTGCAAACAGGAAGTGTCTTCTGACTGTGCCGCTCTGCATTCTGGGATTGCTGACCTTTTCCTGATCCCAGCTCTTCTCTGTCTGTGCAAAGCACAGCTATAACCCAGCCCCCTGCACTTTTGACCCCTCTCCTCTCTGCAGTATGTGATGCATCTGAGGCAAGATGGCGGAATCCGTATCCTAGAGTCCTGAACAGAGTTTCAGCCCAGTGGGGAAAAGAATGTGATTAAAAATGTTAAATTAAGTAATTTTAGATGCTGGGGAATAATTTTTTTAAGGGTTTGGGCTATTCATTAAATGACGCTGGTCTACTTTAAAGCCTAAAATCTGCCAACCCCTCCCCCCCTGCAAAAGTCACAGTTAAACACAGCGCAAAATGGTGAAAAATAGCCTGGCAAAAGAGGGTAACAAAATTTCAAGTAGGCTGTCTGTTAAAGTTATAACACGTGTTTTTCCCCACATGTGCCATCCGTCACCAGGCAACAGGGGCCACCAGCAGCGCCTCTGCGCTGGCTCCCTCATATGCCGCAAGCCCTGCCCACCACCCACCTCCCACTCCCTTTCCTGATTTGGGATGCCCCACTATCTAAGCCCCCCCCCCCCCAGTCACCTGGTATGCTTACCTCACCAATGAGCTAAAAATGTAATGGTACACTCACAAACCTGTCAACTAGATTTTATTTCTCTCAGCATTATTTTTCAGTTGGGATGTATTAGCCTCTCACTATTCAGCATGTTTATATGGATTCCTAATACTGAGTAATTATACAATACATCTCCCTAAAGGAGCAGGGCTTTTGAAATGTAGATGCCTCTTGGGGAAGGTTGTGCTATGAACCTAAAATGTAATGACATTGTAACAGCATGTATTTCTTTTTAGATAAATGCAGATGTCCCCTTCAGCCAATCATTGTATTTTTAATACATTGCATTATAAATATATTTTGGAGTTAGAATGATAATTTAAAATGGACCAATCACCAGGTTTTTCACTATCCTGGTGATTGGTTCCTGTCTCTGAGGTATCCTTATTTGGCATACCCAGATCACTCACTCTACTCACCTATCCACCGCTCCTACGGTGCATGCGCTCGTACAATAAGCACTTTCTGCCATGTCTACTAATTCAATAATAAATAAAGCCATTGTTTTGGACTGAATGTAGGCATAGGGAGCGGTGGCAGCAGCATCCCCGGTTTCCCTGCAGAGTGCATGCTCCCCTTGGCCGGCTTATCCCTATGGCTAGGTGCAGGAGTGCACACAGCTGCAGGGATGCCGGCAATGCGGCTGGGGCCCGCGATCACAGTGGGAGATCAGCCGAAAAGTTAGGAAGAAGGCTCACATAGTCAGGCATCCCGAATCTGGATGCCCCATCCGCGCCTAGTCTGCAATCCCTGGAGTCCCTGGAGTCTTTTAGACTCCAAGGCATGATTGTTCCACTTCCGCTATGCTAACTATGTGTCCCACACAGTCACTGATAGTTGGGGACTGCAGATCTTATTTGATAGCTGGATCCACGTCCTGCACTGCATGTCCAGTCGCCTGCCTCTTCCTGTGTCCTCCGACATGGAGATGCCCCCGTGGTTACTGTGAGCTGGAACCCCCCTCCATTCACTGCAATGAATGAAGAACGGGGGGGCACCTCCGTGTTGTAGGACACAGGAAGAGACGCACATATAGGCGTGCAGTGCGGGGCATGGATCCTACTATCAGGTAAGATCTGCAGCCCTGAACAATCAGCAACAGTCTGCGTAGGACACATGGTGAGTATAGAGGTTTTTTTAGGCTGAAAATGTATTCATCTAAATGTACTTGACTTCTACGGTAACTGCTTCAGGCAAAACCTGTCCAAGATCTAAATGGTATTCAGATTTGAGCGCCAGAATATTCCAAATAATTTAGCTAAACTGTATCAGAGCATATCAGAGGCATAAAGACTGCAATAAGACTGTGCTGTTTTGCCATCTGTTGGCCACTTGCTGTAATGCAGAAGCCATATATACACTATGGGGTTGATTCAGAGCCGTTGCCGGAAAAATCTCGCCAGGCAACTCGATGCAACTCGACAGTTTTTCTCAGCTGATTCAAAGCCCCTTCCGAGTTAATTTCATTTGGGGTGGATTGAAGCAATAATTCTTGGTGAATCAGATACAGTCAACGAGTTGTACTAGTTTTCATTGATAAAATGAATGCAGGTACAGGCGGCATTAACTTTATCAATGAAACTGTCGGCTGAGCTTGTATTTTTTTCTTTTTTTAATTGCCTGGGGTCCCCTCCAAAAGGCAGCCAGTCTGGGCACCAGACATAAGGGCTTGTAACCCATGGCTAAAAGACTGCAAGGTGCGGCCTCCGGCCCTGCAAGTTACCAGCCCTTATGCCCTTTGGTAATATGTCGGGTCACCAGCATGTCACTCGCCGGCAGGTGCCATGCCTGCTCCCGACCCTGGTGAACTACTATAGAGGTCCCCTGGACATTTTATCAGTTCACCCTAAGTAAGTAAAAAAAAGACACGGGGGAACGAGACGGCGAGTGGTACCTGGCTCGGCCTTAGGGCAGCAAAGGATGGACGCGACCATGCGGTTCGCGCCCAGCACCCCTGCTGCCCCGCGTGGGTGTTAGCTATTGTTTTTTTTTTCCTTGCCCCTCCGACCTTCCTCGGCGGGCGGCGCCCCCTGCGGACCTCCTCTCCGACTCTGGCGCCCTTTCTTCTTCCGCGCAAGGGGGGGGGGGTCGGCAGGGCATTCCCATCTTGCCGTCTGGCTCGCTGGCGCTTCTACATTCCTCTGGCGATCTCCACTGCTCTTCACGGGTTTTGGTCCTTGCCCTCTGCATCCTTCCGATGTGGGATGCCCAGCTCTGTGAAACCCCCCAGATCACCCAGTCCAACTCTCCTTTCCCTGGTCCTATGGCACGGAGAGAAAGTCTCTCTGAAGCTGAAGTTTGCAGAGGATGGGGCAGACAAAACAGAGTAGTACAGGTTATTCCCATTGCACATTTTGAACAGTAGGTCAAACTAAAATATTTACCTCTGCACACAGCTACAACAGTTACTACCATTTACCAATTTGTGGAAATTGTATCTAATCTGTCAGAAATACTCTCTAGCTGATCTGTTGTTCACACAGAGTTGGTTTCTTGACCCCTGAGTAAGGCTTCCCTGCAGTTACCTTAAAGCAGCCTGAAAGTCTGGTTAAGTCAACAACCTGTTACAACAAGTACACTGTAACAGGTGAGCTAATCAGGAGATTTTCTAAACCAGGCAGCAGTAATGGCCTACCCAGTTGAGAATGCTGTCAGTAACTCTTTACCTACTGGAACACAAGACTGTGATCCCCCCGATCTGAAGAGTTGAATTAATGCAGAAAGGGTTAATCCTGTTGTCTCAGGGGACGATGTTTCTGATATGTACTTCAAATGTTGTTGAATGTTAAATCTATTATTGCTGCAGAAAATGGTTTTCCAGGAACTGCTGCTACCTAATAACCAAGTCGCACTGCATGTCCTCATGCTGTCAGTTGTTGTTTTTTTTTTAAAGTGAAGTTTGCAAAGTAGAGTAAATGTTCTTTATGATTCCTACATTTCTCGGGCCTGTATTAGCATAAGGCTTTCCTTTAGAGTGCAAAGAGGGTGGGAGGATTGACAAAATGGGATTGGTTATCAATCAGCAGGGGGATGTACAGAGGCATTCATTCAGAATGGAGGGGCAGTCCATCATCAGGACGAGGAAGAGGGGAGATTACCAAACCGAGCCTGAAATAGAGTGATCCTTGGGCTGAAAGTGAAATCAATCACCGAGGTTGGCAGCACTACATGGGACCTACACAGTGAAATTGAATATGGACCAAACCCCGTTGAACTTGTGAAATACATTTGGCCAAAACCCCTGACAATGCTCCATTCTTAGGGTGTAGAACTAGCAAGGGATACTTTTGCTTTTTTAATCGTCCTGGAACACTTATTTTTGCTGTTCCTCTTTGTAAGATGGCATGGGATCAGTCATTGCATAGGTGTGGCAATTACATCATTGCCATACACAACAGTGGCAATGAATAGATGAGGCTGAGCTTTACAGCTAAAACATGCGCCATTATCTGAGATTAGAGTGAAGTAGGAGCTGTGAAAATTGGCAAAAGCTACATTTAATAGGGGGGCAATTGAAGGGATGCTAGTTGAAAATGTGGGTTTTGGTCCGCTTTAACCCCTGCTTGGACAATAACTTTAACAGAGTATATTTCGACAGGTATACCAGAATTGGAATATACATTTTTTTTTCACATCAACTGGCTATTCATAATGTTTTAATTTTACATTTTACTCAAATTTTAATTACGCTTTAGTTATAAAACGTATCATATAATAGTTGTCCTTCCTATAGTTTACACCTCGATCCAGGTGACTTCATAGTGATTCTCTATGTATCTTATGGCAATAGGTCCACGCACAGCCTGCTGTCTGGGTTCTCATGTAACCCCCATCTGTCTGCTATTTAGCTCCTAAGCAGACGGTTTAACAGATAATAAAACACACACATTTTGTTTAATAAAGAAATAGTCTGGCACTCTGATAAAACAAGATTAGAATAGCTTAGAGGTATTTCATGGCCTGACTAGTGTCATAGCCAAATAGCCATTGTAGACGTTGATAGTAGTAGTGTGTACAGTGCATACGCTCTAATCTACTTTTGATATAACTATGTGTGGCATCATGTCAGCCAGACACATTTTCAGTCATTAATAAGCAGAACGAAACGCGTAGGAGGCAGCAGCATGATATTATCATTATAAATGCTTTAGCAATACTGTTTATAAAATGATACCAGAATGCTGTATGAGTAACCCTTTAAATGCTATCTTTTTATTGTAATCTGCTAATCTATCTCTAAGCTGTTGGAACCCCCAGATTCAAGTAACATTACTCCGCATTATTGGATTTAAGGGTCTTAATTTTTTTTCCTCCTTAATCAAACATAATTAAGCAGCTTTCAAATGCTCTGAGTATGAAACACTGCGCTCCAGCTCTGCTGTCCTTAATGATCAGAAGCCATCTGTTAATCATACCCTTAGACTGTACAAAGGCAATATTTAATGTAAGGCGATTACTTCTCACAGTAATCGTCTTAATTAAAATATGGTGCATTTTGGACAAGCCTGTCCTTCAATTCAGATATTCTCCTCCTGCTGTACAACTGATGTCACCGCAGGGGCCTGAGATTTTGATGTTTGCACAAAATTGAATTTTTGTTTTATTTCGTTTGCCTCTTTTACATGCATTAACAAACCAGTAAATCCCCAGGATAAAAAAATGAACAGGGAGCAATATTAAAGCAGACCAACAATCAAAAATGAATTATACCAGACCAACACAATAAACAGTGCTCATATGCATTCCTCCCCGGGGGACAATTTAGGTTGCTGCACATAAAAATTAATTTACCTTTTTCTAACTCCTGCTGTAGTAAATTTCAGGAACATAATGGCGGCTCATGTATCTGCAGGCCACCTGCAAACAGGAAGTGCTGCAGGGCTTCCTGTTACTGTGCATTGTCAGTTATATCAGTTATATCATATATACCCAGGCAGCAGCATGGCTGAGATGCTGGGAGAGGAAGCTCCAAAATGGCCGCTACCTTTCTCTTCCAACTGTGCCAGGCTGTTGGTCCGGTTTAAGTGACGAGCTGTTTCATTTAAATGTAGGTATCATTTAAGTTATAAGCCATTTCTTTCTAGTTTTCAAATAAAAGTTAAAGGAGCACCATCACCAAAATAGTCTAATATAAAAAATCTGTATAGACATGCTGGATCGCAGTTGATACTTATGTAAACCAAAAATTCTGCCAAGTTTGTTTTCTTTAAAGTAGACCAAAACCCAGTATTTTTCCTATACAGAGTTATGGTCCATGCCCATGGGCAGGGGCCGGCTGGCCATAGGACATACCGGGAAAAATCCCGGTTGGCCGGCACTAGCAAAAGCCGCGAACGACAGGAAGTGCTGGTAACCATGAGTGTGTGTGTGTGTGTGTATGTGTTTGGACGGCTTCGGCAGGAACAGCAGTGAAGGGTAGAACAGCCCTCCGCCCACCGGGAACCAGGGTAAGTGTAGGTGTGTGTGTGTGTACAGCTGGGGGGGGGTAACAGCAGTGACGGGCAGCCAGGCATGAATCAGTTACCCTGCCCGCCTGCTGCCTTAATATTGTCCAGCGTAGGAGGGAGGGAGTGAAATGAGGGATGCCCCACTAGCTGTAAGCTGTACTGAGGGATGCCCCCACTGGCTGTACTGAGGGATGCCCCCACTGGCTGTAATGAGGGATGCCACTTAATGGTTGTAATGAGGGATGCCGCTCACTACCTGTAATGCAGGGATTTTATCACACCATTTGGCTAAGAATATTTTCTTTCTTATTTTTGTGTGTATATATGTCTACAGATGTCCAGGGCCAGTCCTAAGTTCTATGGTGCCCTGTGCAAGACTTATGTCTGGTCGCTCCCCCACACCGCCTGCTCCTGCACCAATTAGTGGCAGCTGCAGGGAGACTGCCCACCCTGGCCATAAATGGGTATCTAGCCAGCCAATCAGTGCAGCAGCAGCGGGACCGCCAATCACCAATTGCCTTACCAGTCACAACAGCTTACATTGCGGATATGCTGTTTCCATACCCAGTAAAAGATGATAAAATAAATTGTACCCAGAGAGATCATGGAATAAACTATATTTAGAGATACTAAGGGATAATGTTACAAAAGACACTAACCAAACTGCATTTTTTTTTACCTCTTGTCAAAACGTATCTAATCTGGCTGCCCGATTAGTCATCCCGATTAGTAGTGCCCCCTTAGCCCAAAAACCAGGACCCCGAAAACGGACCTCTTCTGGGACTGTCTCTAGCTATCCAACAGCTGAACAGCTAACTAGAATAGAAAAAGGAATAGAAAAGGTCAAATAAATAATGAATTCTACTTCTCTAGCTTTTTATTACATCTTGGCATTGTTTGATTTAATTAGATTTACTTGATGTAGTTAACATGTAATGATATGTTAAATAAATATATATATATATATATATATATATATATATATATATATATATATATATATATATATATCTGTTAACCTGTTCCTCCTCCACCTCCCCCAATCATCCATGTCTCTTGCCAGAATAAAATTCCTTGTATGTATGCACTATATACTTGGCGACTATAATTCTAATTTGTCTGCCAGTCCTGAACCCATGTGACTGCTAGGTGCCAATGGTATGACCCTGCCGGGGACAGCATTTGGCATACACATAATGCCAATACCCTGCTCCGCCACCATTGTTAAGAGTGAAACATCCACTCAGTGTGCAACAAACTTGTTGCCATTCATGAGTTGTGTATCAACAATTCGCTTACCATCAAGGCTTTAACAGAAACATGGCTGACCACTCTGACACTGAGGTCTTTAGTTCAGACACACTCAAAGATCTGGTAAATATAAGGTGTTAGGGTCCTAGTCTGTGACCGCTGCTCCTTTAACCCCAGCCCTGTCTTTCCTTCACTAACTTTCTCTTCCTTTGAAGCCCACTTCATCTGCCTTTTCTCTTCACCCTTAAAATTGCTGTAATTGTTTGTGGCTCTACCACTCTCTTTTTCGACCACTTCTTACTCTAGGGCTGTTTTGGGGGGGGGGGGGGGGGGGGTGATGGTAAACTTGTTGGTAACAAAGAAAAGCTGGGCCTTCGCTAAGTGGAAGAGTGGGTTAAATGTTGGGTTTGCCAGTGCCTCCACTCAGAATAGGGTCTTTGCATATAATAGGGAACACCTTTCCAAGAAATACATCAAGTTGTCTAAGCAAAACAATACATTTGGAGCAGAACTACTGCTTCTAGCAACAATTTATCATAATCATTCAATGATACAGTCAAGTATAACAGTACTAGGAACTTTATGTAATAAAGGCTAACTTGCAAGTGTGAAAAGGTTTATAGATAGTCAATAGCTAAATACCTCCAGGAGAGAGTCGACACAGGATGCAAGCTGAAGGGGAACCTGGGGTTGACTCGAGGAGATGATCCACACTTGACACGCATAAGGTGATGAGGAGATATGCAGCAGCAACTGAAGATTCTCCACAAGACACACGCAGGGTAACATGCAGAAGGCAATGAAGAAGTTAGGGAGCAGTGACAGATTTCCCACATGTCACCGGCAGCTGGAAACAGGTGAATAATGTAGCAGTCTGGGAAGTGATTTAGGCTCCACTTTGAAGCTGTATATGCAAGTTGCAGCAGCACAGCTCCCGGCTGCAAGCCTTGTGCTCAGGTCTCCTCTGCATACAGGCAGTCTCTTCTATATATAACCTTTGATACCTCTAGTCAGGGGCTGCTAACCCCAACTTGGAGGGGCAGGAAGTGTGTAACTGGAGCTAGTGAGAGAGAGAGTGATCTGCAACAAGCCCTCTATGATCTCCAACAGGCGACTGTGGTAACTGAGCACTTCCCTACACTGACTTCTCCCATTTCTCTGCACTGACATCCCAGCAATAATCCTAGACTTCAGCATTCCAGCTGCCACTAAACTCTTTCTTACCATCTCCTGTGGCCATAACCACTGGTCCAACTACTCCCACCCACACAGAGGGACACACTCTAAACCTCATATTTACTAACCTTTGCTCAGTATCTAACTTTTCTTAATCTCTGCTGCCCCTCTCTCACCATACCTACACTGACTCTCTCCTTCGTCTCACCTGCTCCTGCCACACACTCTGAGGCAATGTTATGCAGAAACTTAGATGCACTCAACCTTCAGCGCCATTCGCATTTCCTGCTACCTTCTCACACCTTGTCTACAATCACACACTATCTTCTGCCCCAGATTCTACCCCCCCCCTCACCTACGACCATCGATGGTGGAATGCCAAAACCAGTGGCGACTTCCTGATATATAAACAAGCCCTTAAGGTCCTCAGGAATGCTCTTTCATCTACCAAACTAGCATACTTTGCTTCCCTAATATCCACACAGGCCCAGGAACCCAAAACAACTGTTTACCACCTTTAGCTCTTTACTCTGGCTATAGCCTGCTACTCTCACATCCCAAAGAACAGCAGAGGAATTGGCCTCATTGATCAATATCCAAGTAAGCTTAGCCCATCTAATCAATTCAGACCCCCCCAGCTCCACTCCTGACTGCTATCCTATCCCATTTACTTCTGTTGTCTAATCAAAGACTATCTTCCCTCATCTCCAAGGCCCACCTTCCTACTTGCTGACTTGATCCAATTCCATCCCACCTAATGTTAACAACTATCCTCATCTAGTATAGTATCTCTCATCACATCAGCCCTCACATCTCTCTTCAACCTTTCCCTCTCAACCGGTACTTTCCCTTCACTCTTCAAACACAGTCATAACCCCATTTACTCAAAACATCTCTCTACTCCCTTTCACATCCAAACTTCTAGAACAGTGCATTCACTCTGAACTGACACACTCTATTTCTTCTAACTCCTTAATAGAGCCTTTCCAATCTGGATTCCATTCCAATCACTCCACTGAAACTGCCCTTACTAAAGTCACTAATGATTTTCTAACCACCAAATTAAAGGCTGTTACTCCATTTTCATTCTTCTTGACCTTTCCTCTGCTTTTGTCACTGTCAACCAGGCCCTTCTACTCCATTTACTCGACTTCCTAGAAATCCACGTCTCATGGCTCTCCTCCTACCTCTCAGGCTGCAGTTTTAGTGTATCCCTCTCCAACACAGGCTCCTCTAATCACCTTTTATCTGTCCACACCTATGCCATAGGCAACTCAAAATCATTTGCCTTCCAACACCAATTCTTTGCTGATGACCCTCAAATTTACCTCAGGACCAGATCTCTCTCCCCTTCCTAACTTGAGTTCCAGACTAACAGCCATCTCATCGTTCATGTCATCTTGCTCTCTCAAATTGAACCTGGCTATCACAGCATCTCTGCAAGAAGGGCTGATTTAGCACTCTGAGAATGTGTTTTTTTTTTTCATAATGATTTTTTTCCTTAGATCAAAACAGCAACCTGTTTAGCTGCGCAAATTCTTACATATTTTGCACAGCTAAAAATGGAACTGAACTTCACTAAGTAAAAGAAATCATTTTTTTTCTCACAAAAAAATGTGAGAAAAAAAGATCTCACCATGCTTAAAGCGGACCTTCACTCTATCTTATATTTTTCCCACACCCTGTACATACTGATTGCTCACATTAAAAATCATCATGTTATAAGCCTTTATGAGCCTTTAAACATCCAAGATGGTGGCTCATGGAACATCAGGCAGCCTGCAAACAGGAAGTGCCTTCTGACTGTGCTGCTCTGCATTCTGGGATTGCTGACCTTTTCCTGACCCCAGCTCTGTCTGAGCAAAGCACAGCTATAACCCCACCCCCTGCACTTTATCCTCCTTTCCTCTCCTCAGTAAGTGTGATGCTTCTGAGTCAAGATGGGGCGCCCGTATCCTAGAGTCCTGAAAAGAGTTGCAGCCCGATGGGGGAAAAAAGAATAAGTAAGTGACTAAAAATGTAAAATATATTAACTTTAGATGCTGGGGAATCATTTTTTTTTTGTTTTTGGGTTTGGGCTTTTCAATAAATCATGGTGAAGGTCCGGTTAAAGCAGCCCTGATGTCCTGGTGTTATACTGGACTCCTCTCTCTCTCATTTAACCCTTCTAATGCCAGCCACGTAAAATGTACATTGCTGCCTCTCCTAATATTAAATGCCAGCCACATACATTTTAGCAGAGAGCAGGGCATGCAGGAGCATATAAATGCCATTCTGGAAGTGATCGCACATCTCAGATCAGTTGGTGAGAATATAACAGACAGTCACACCACCGTTATGTTGTGCAGCTTACTCAATACATATACTGCACTGATTAATGTGCTGGAGATAAGCCTGACACAGATCTGACACTAGCATTTGAAAACACCAGGCTCATAGATAAGTATCAGCAAAGAAAGGAGTTTGTGCATGACTCCACAGAAACCGACACCAAAACAGCTCTTAAAACTACAGATAAAAAAATACACAGGAAGGAAACCAGGGTATGCTTTAGGTGCCCCAAACAAAGACACATAAAGAGTGACTGTACTAGATGAAAAGTAGAGAAAATGAGACAGCGTCCCTCTTATACTAAACAGAAATTCAAAGCCACAATATCTGATCCATTTGAGGGAAACTGGAATGCCACATTTAAAGTGACAGCTAAAAATACATTTCAATGCATTGACTTGGGAGCAACTAGTCACATGACAAGTTATGGAATTTTTTTCACAGAACTTGATCTGAATAACAAAGAGACTATTTACCTTGCAGATGGAAGAAAAATGCATGCAGAGGGATATGGGCATGGAACCCTTGTATGCCTCAATGATGCAGGACACAACTAAGCCATGCCAGTGAAGGATGTGCTTTATGTTCCTGATCTTGAAGGAGGGCTGTTATCTGTGAAGCATCTGACAGCCAAAAGACTGTAAAATTCCAAGGTGACAAGTGTTCTATCCTGGATGGCAAGCAGACCATAGCAAGTGCTAAGCTGGACGATCATCTTTATCCCCTCAATTCTGTGAAGAAAAAGGTGAGACTGGACCCATAAACACAATGACTGTATACACATGTGGTGCAGGCATTTAGGACACAGACACTGAGAATGCATACAAGAACTATAAAGGGGGAGTTTTACAATAGATCTAACTGTATTCCCTTGTCCAGTTAAGATTAAGTGTGAATGGTGCATCAAATCAAAGGCTACAAGAGCAAAACGTCTTAAAGTCAGTTAGAATAGAACTTCAAGACCACTTGACCTAGTTCACAGGGATGTATGTGGTCACCTAAACCCACCTACACCTGGAGGCTACAAGTACATAGTGAATTTCATAGATGACTATTCAAGTTACACAGTCACTTAACTAATCCAAAACACTAGTGAAGTTTTTGACAAATTACAGGACTATGTAATAAAAACAAGTTACTGATAAAACTTCTCATACTTCGGAGTAATAATGGAGGTGAATTCTCGGGACACAAAGTACAGGCGTACTTAAAGCAGAACGGAATAGAGCATCAAAAGACAGCAAACTGGGGTAGCTTAAAGATAGAATAGAACTCTGACTGAAATGATCAGATGTTTGCTGACAAACTCTGACAAAAATACTGGGGTGAGGCAGCAATGACTGCCACTTATTTGTAGAACAGACTCTTCTAGAACAGTGGAGAAAACTCCATATGAATTGTTGCACAATGAGAAGCCAAGTGTAAAACACCCAAGAGTTTTTTTTTGTATGCAAAGCGTTTACATTCCAGAGGAAAAGCTGACTAAACTCCAAACCAGAGAGGTTGAAGGAATCTTTGTTGGATACAGTGACAATGTTAAGGGCTACAGAATCTTAAATCTTAAAACAGACAAGGTTACCATTAGCAACAGCATAACATTTCTGATGACAACAGATTAAGTAAGAATGGAAAAGAGAACTGATACTGATCAGCCATAATCTATAACGTCTGAACAATCATATGTAGTGAGTGCAGAACCTAACAGTACTGAATAGCAGGCACAAGCCATCTCAGACACAGAACCAAGATGCTCAATAAGAGAAAATGTCTTCCATACAAGGCACGCACTTCCAGTGCCAATGAACCTGCAACTTGGGAAAACATATCTTAGCTTTCAGAAGGGGAGGCCTGTAAAATGGATAAAGGCTGCAAAGGAAGAAATAAAATCTATGCATGACACTAAAACATGGCCATTTACAGAACTACCACCCAGAAGGAAAGCCATAGGCTGTAAATGGACTTTCAAAGTGATGTACATTGCAGATGGCACAGTGAAGTGTTACAAAGCAAGACTTGTAGCAAAGGGATATTCTCAAAAATATAGAGATGACTATGATGAGACTTTTGCCTCCAGGAGTCAAGCATGGTACAATAAGGACTTTGCTGACAGTAACCACCACAAGTAGAATACAAGTGAAACAATGTGATGTGAAAAAGCTTTTCTACATGGCAAGTTAACAGAAGACATCTACATGGAACAACCACCAGGAGTCAAAGATGAACAAAGGCCAAACCTAATATGGCAACTACAGAGTATATAGTCTATATGGCCTGGCAAGCCACCAGAGCATGAAATATGAAAACAAATGAAGTGCTTACATATGAGGACTTAAAAAAGTAACGCAGATCCCTGCCTATACACAAATAAATTGGAAGACAGATTAATCTATGTACTAATTTATGTAGACGATATCCTGATTTGTTTTGAGCAAGAAGAGAAAAAGAAACAGAAATACTGCAAACCCTGAATCAGCACTTTGAGAACAAAGATCTTGGAAACAAAAAGAATTACCTTGGCATTCAGATCAAGAGAGAGGAAAATGGCAGCTTTCTTCTGAACCAAAAGCACATCATACACGCAATAATTAAAGGGAAGATGCCAAACCAGTGAAATCTATGGAAACTAACTACCTGAAGGTGATAAACAGTGAAGATGCACTACCAACTAAGTAACTCAGTACAGGAGAGCTATAGGGAAATTGCTGTACATCACCACCGCTACAAGATCTGGCACTGCAGCAGCTATTGGAATCCTATGCAGTACAGTTTCAATGCCAAGTCAGATAGACTGGAATGCTGTAAAGCAAATCATTCACTATTTTAAAGGGACTTTACATTATAATCTAAAGTTACAAGCAAGTGATGAAAGCGCCCTGAAAGGATATGTGGATACCGACTGGAATGGAGGCTCCAGGAAATCCACCAGTGGCTACTTGTTTCTTCTGTCAGGAGGTGCTGTCAGTTGAACTAGCATAAAGGAGCTCTCTGTTACACTTTCATCCACTGAAGCAGAGTATGTTGCAGCAGTGCAGGCAAGCCAAGAGTTTACATGGCTGAGGCAACTGTCAACCACAGTTAGAACCATTGATAATCTTTGAGGACAATCAAGGATGCCTTGCACTTTTGCAAAGAGTCAGCTCAAGAACCAAACTCTTTAATGTGAAGTTCCACTTTCTCAGGGATCTTCAAAAGCAGGGACATATTAGTTACTTTATTGCCCTACTGAATATATGACAGCAGATATCTTTACCAAGCCCCTGACTGATGAAAGACACTCAAAGCTCACAAAGAAGATGGGTTTAACAGACTAAGTCTCAGCTGTTGAGAAGGAGTGTTGGAAATACAACAAATTTTAATTTAGTCTTTTGCTGGAGATTAACTTAGTTTACATTTAGGAGACTAGCCCCTCGATTCAAAGAGCAAAAGTTAATTGATTTCGGATCGAGAATCGTAAGTTTGGGTGGGTGTTTGTCATTTTTTCCTGTTTTTTTGGCCATTTCCGACTCGCACGAGCCTACGTACGAATGCGTATATGCTCTTACGATCATCAGAAGTTCGTTCCTAAATTGTAGGATCAAAACGTAAAACTTAGGATCAAAACGTAAAACTTAGGATAATCGGATGTGTTTCCGTGTGATTCAGAGAACAGTTTTCCAACCTCTAAATACGTTTTAAAAGAAAGCCACTGCCGACACCTTTTAGCAGTCGGATTGCTGTTCTTGAACAGGTTTTTTGGCTATGTGGAGGAGTCTGCGCGTCTTGAGCTCCAATGAACTGCATGTATCAGCATGGCCGAGGCCATAAATTGTATGGCAATGCATACCTGATTCATGTATGCCTTATAAAAGCATTTTAATGTGGACCTTAATTAGTCCTTTGCATGTAAACCTTTATTTGGCTATATATTTGCGTTAATTAAAGAAACTTATGTCCTTTGGTATTTATTTTTAAATTGATGTACTAGAATAATATTTTTAGTTTGAATTTATTGGTGTAGTTGTTTACCTTTGCTTTGTTTAATTATTTTAGCTCATCTTTGGTCAGATGCATCACTATTACTGAGGAGAGGAGAGCGGGATAAAGTGCAGGATGTGGGTTACTGCTGTATTTTGCACAGACACAGCAGAGCTGGGGGCATGGAAAGGTCAGAAATCAAAGAATGCAGAGCAACACAGTCACAAGGCCCTTTCTGTTTGCAGGCTGCCCGATAATACCTAACCCGCCATCTTGGCTGTTTTTAGACTCATAACATGCAGAAGTTGCTGGGTGTTTTTTAATTTTTGAGAGCAATCTGTATGTAGAGGGTGTGGGTAACCACACAAAAAATTTTAAGTTGTACCATTTGAAGCCAAAATATTAAAATTAAATCCACAAGTAACAAATGCAAGTTAACTAAAAATTAAACAAAGTAAGATTTACTTATGCAAATGCATTCATTAATGGTTGGTTACTACAAAATGAATGAAATAAAGAAAAGACCAAATATTTAGAATGCACTTTAATGAGGTAAGTTTGTAGTGCGCAGCCGCAAGATCAGAAGGATTTACGTCCAGACAAAAAAGGAAAAAGGGCAAAACCAATGTTGCAACCTGAGAAATGAAACGGAAAATTCAGGATGGAAACTGACATAGGTCTGATTCCCGAACTGCCATACGAACGGACGGACATTTTAGGATAGAAACGTATTTGCTTATAGAATCACTCGCAAGTTCATACGAACACACGAGCGTACGGGAAAAATAGGATGATCGGCACCAAAATCAAAGCTGTTACATGTTTCTTTGAATCGACCCATAGATGTTGCTGTTACCAATGTTTAACTGTAGTCTCTATATGCATTTTTGTAATGTGTTGTATTTCCTGTATATTGAATTGCTCTTTGTCTGTGTTAGCCACCATGTAACTGACATTCTTTTACTGCACACATGTTCCAGTAAAGCCTATTCTTGTTACACCACAAATGTCTATCTGGATTTTAATCTGCTGCACCCAGCACTCACATTTTGCAACATAAACAATAAATGACACTGCATTAGGCAAGCCTCCAGGCAAAAGATTTATGTTTAACCTGAGCTCAAGCTACAGATTCTAATGCCATTACATTTTTTTCAAATTTTCCCGCTCTCGTATGAGTGTGCAAGCAATTCTATGCATGCATTGCAATCCTTCTGTAAAGTTTCCGTCCGTTCGTATGCCAGAGTACGAGGATGTCATTTTCCAGCGTGACTTTTCTCTTTCATTTTCTTGTCGGCTTTCGATTTTGCTCTTTTTTCATCGTCTCCTTCCACGAATCCTTTACGTTTCCCGATAGATTCGGCTTTCCTTTTTCAATAAATAATCGTCCGGACATAAATCCTTAGGATCTTGCGCCTGCGCACTACAAACTTAACTCATTAAAGTGCTTGCCTACATATTTGCCACCCTCACTTCTACTACAATGTTTAGCTAAACCACTTAGCACTATCTTCCATCTTCCCTTTTGGACCCTTAAAGCTCACCCCAACCACTTAGCACTATCCTCCATCTTCCCTTTTGGACCCTTAAAGCTCACCCCAACCACTTAGCACTATCCTCCATCTTTCCTTTTGGACCCTTAAACCTCACCCCAACCACTTAGCACTATCCTCCATCTTCCCTTTTGGACCCTTAAAAATTATCCAAACCACTTTGCGGTTAGGTTATTCTTCCATTTTAGGCCCCTAAAACTTACCCCAACCACTTCCCGGTTAGGTTATTCTTCCATTTTAGGCCCCTAAAACTTACCCCAACCACTTCCCGGTTAGGTTATTCTTCCATTTTAGCCCCCTCAAACTTACCCAAACCACTTCCCGGTTAGGTTAGTCTTCCATTTTAGGCCCCTCAAACTTACCCAAACCACTTCCCGGTTAGGTTATTCTTCCATTTTAGGCCCCTCAAACTTACACAAACCACTTCCCGGCTAGGTTATTCTTCCATTTTAGGCCCCTCAAACTTACCCAAACCACTTCCCGGTCATCTGAATCTTCATCTTTAAATATGTCTTTTAGCCTTTGTTGGTAATGTATTTGTAGATAAAAATGACAGTGAAACTTTTATTTGTTTTTTTATATATATTAGAAGGCCATGTTGTTGGCTTTTTTTACATTTTTGTGGTTTCACAAATATACAAACTTTTTTTTTTGGATAAAAAACTGTAAAATATATTAAAAATTTAAAATTCACAAACTATTTACATTAAACAAATACAGTGACACGACCCAGGAGACTAGTCTTCTTCTGTTGTGCCCAACGAGTCAACCAGCTGCTGCATATCGGCCACCAAATCAAGGACCCTTCGATTCATTGCTCCCACTCTTGCACGTGTGGTCCCTGTATAAAATTAGAAAATAAAAATTAGTTTGAGACAAATACATGTTTCTCACCTGTGGATGGAATGTTTGTTAGTTGGCAACTTAAATCATGATGACATATGTCAGTCTGCTAAGTAATTAATCTAAGGAAGTGGGCAGAGGTCAGTCTGCTAAGTAATTAATCTAAGGAAGTGGGCAGAGGTCAGTCTGCGAAGTAATTAATCTAAGGAAGTGGGCAGAGGTCATTCTACTAAGTAATTAATCCAAGGAAGTGGGCAGAGGTCATTCTACTAAGTAATTAATCTAAGGAAGTGGGCAGAGGTAATTTGGCTAATGCCATTGACTATGGCTTGATGTATCTGGCTGATCATGCCAATTACCACATACTGCAAAGAATGACATTACAACTTACTTGGTTGGTGGCCGACGGATGCCTCGTTGGGGACAACCTTACATCCTGGGCCCTGCCACTGTTGTGAAGTAGAGGCTGTCGAGACATGGCAAATAGGGTCACTTATAATGTCTTAGTCAACAGTAATCCAATGTCAATTTCAATGTGTGTGTCACATCACTCACCTTCTCCCTGTGCCTCCTGGGCGAGATCTGCTGCAGACTGCACATCTTCACCCGCTCCAGAAGCATCTAGAAAAACAGATTAAGGGACTTAGCTTTGTAGTAAATAGCATGTATATGTGTGTGCGGTTACATGAGTCACATACCAGAGGCTCCCGCCTGCGTCGCTGGGCATGACTCCCTGCCCACGCCGTGCCGCCCCTCCTCTGTGGAAAGGTCCAGGGGCTGGTCAGAGGGGGTAGGACCGTTGCCCTGGAGATCCCCCACCTTCACTTCCAGCTGCAGATTCATGCAGCACTGGTCGTCCTGTGCGCCTCCGGGTGCGGCGGATTCAGACATCCATTTCCAACACTAGCAAAGAAAACAATTATAAATAAATGCCTACCTTCTGCATGAGTTACATCTGGCATGCAATCGCTATGTACTTACTAGGGAAATGGAGGCCGAAAAAATGCCGCACCCGGGGCATGTGCAGCCGTTTCAGGTCTGACCAATGCTGCATGATCTGAGTGTGGGTGAAGGTGGTGTCCGTCTGCTGTTGGATTTTCCAAATGATCTCCAGGGCGACGGTGCGCTTCTCAAAAGAGTTGGGCAGGTAGTCGTACCTGCGCTCCAGCATGGTCTACAAAACACAACAGAAACATAGAATGTAGTTAAAATTGCATACAAATATCTGTCACCAATCGATCTTTGGACTAAATGACATTAACAGACACAATTCTAGGCTAATCCAATCCTTGAAGCTGGCCTCAGTGTTGTTTCGCACGTGTGGGCCCTCACGCCGGTTTGCCATGGAGTTTTAGACACTTTTTAAACAAACCGTTTTTTCCTGCGCTTCCTTAAGGGATAGGCATGCATTTAGATGGCAAATCAAAGGCATTAAAAGACACTTACAAGCATGATGATCTCTTCTTGTTGGCGGGTGAAGATTGTGGGCGCCATCTTGCCTCTTGTCTGCAGCAGATACGTAATGCCCCTGCAGTTTCCGGGTTCCGCACGGCCAGACGAACATCCGTACGCACGTCCATACACACGCGTACGCGTAAGCGCCAGACCCCGCCAATCTTATTTAAAGGGTCCTGGACACACAGCTCATTCTCTTTCAGAGTCCATGAGTAATGGCACCAAAAAAATCCAAACCTAAAGCAGCAAAGGAGGTCAGCAGCAAACAGGCATCCAAGCGGCCGGAGCCTGCTGCAGGCCCAACAACTCGGTCACAGATGCCCAAAACAAAGCTGCGGGCAACCTGCATTGCTCAGCCAAAGGCACCCACCACAACCACCAAAAACAAGGAGCCAGCGGGAAAGAGGAAAGCCAGCAAGTAAACCCCAATGGAGGGGAAAAAAGGGACCAAGAGGGTGTGAAGCCCCAGCCCCCCAGGTCACCATCGCCCCACCCACGTGTCTACCATGCCAAGGCTACAAAAAGGAGACACCGGGAAAGAAGCCCCAGCAGCTCAAGCTCGGCATCACCACCACCCGCACGTGGCCACAAGACTCATCACCACCCACCCGCACGGGTCTCCAAATCCGCGGCCAAGAGGGCAAGGCACCGGGCCAGAAGCCAAAGCTCTGGCTCACCCCTGGACCGGCCGTCTACCTCCAAGGGGCATGGATCTTCTAAGGGCCCACAGAGGCACAGGGCCCCAAGCATGACTTCCTCAACAACACCCTCTCCTCGGCCACATTCTCCACCGGCACAGGTGTCAAGGCACTCTGAATATGCCACATCTACACCTGCAACTTCAGTGGCCACCCATCCACGCTCACCCAGTCCCTTTCCAAGTCCGGTTCAATCTGCAGCCAGCCAGCAGTCCGTAATTTCACACCCACACAGCCAGAACCACAACCAACAGGGCGCACATTGCGCAGAGTCCAGTTGAGTGGCAGGTTTGGTGAGGCACAAACTCTGGCTTTGGCTAGTGGTCTCACCTTGTATTATGCTGAGCTATATGGGCGCAGATCCAAAGCTACAAGCAAGCAGCGCAAAGCCGAAATTTTGGAGGAGCTCACCAGACAGGTCAATGCAGCGGGGGAAGAGCTCAAAGATGTGGAGCAGATTCAAAGGAAAATATCGGACCTCAAGTATGCAGCACGGAAGAAAGAAAATAAACGGCGTCATTACAGGTACATATATTCTTGGTGGATTTGTCTTCGTCTTGTCTTGGCACCATTTAGCTTAATGTGTCCAACTATCTTTTTCAGCTTACAAAATGGCGGAGGATTCCCCACTAAACTGCAATTTTCCCGAGCTGAGGAGATGGTGCTGGGCCTGCTACATCCTGTGGTCTTAGAGGGGCACTCGGCACGACAGGACACGGACATTCCAACTATTCCTGCCGGTTAGTAATGTTAGTGTGTATGTGAAATGTGAGCTACGTGTAAAATGATGCTCCAAGCCATATATTAACACATGCCCCTAGGGTGTGCCTTGTAGTGGAGGTAACAATTTAAACAGGGTGTGTTATGTGTGTGGACTCATCATTTGCTTATTTCCTTGCCCATACATGAGTTTGGAGAGTCTTGAGGAACACTATTAAGATTAGCAAAGGACTGCCTGTTATGTATTCAGAGTCAATTACATCCCACACTTTCATCTTTATCTGTAGGCCACTTGGGTTTGAGCTGTGCTTTGCTCAGAAAGACTTGATCGGGGGTGCTTGAAAGTTTGACCTAGAAAGAATGGCAACCAGCATAATCTGATGGCAAATGCTATTTGCAAGCTGAGTGTGGTCCCATAATGGCCTTTTAGGGATGTGTGAAGCCTCAGAACAGCCAGTACATGCATGTTTATTTTGGTTAAGGAGACCAATGTGTATGTACTTGTTGACTAATACCTCTAACAGATAATGGCATTCATAGTCAAGGTCAACTTGGTCCGTTGGGGGAGTTGCCATTCATGCGTGGCCCCGTGTTTTAGTGAACCATATGTGTTATTACACATCAGCAATGCCTAGTTGTGTGTTAACATGCCTTCTTTTCCACAATGCAGCCCAGCATCATCCCTCAGCTAGTGGGGAATCCTCAGCCAGTTTAACCATGCCGTCAACTTCCGTGCTGCCTTGGACCCAGGATCCGATATATACGGTAAGTGTCTTTTTCTGATGTTGCTTATGCATGTGACTTGCCATGTTTCTTTTTGCTGAATTACATATGTATTGCCCAAACTGAACCTTTATTATTTACATGTCCCAACAGACCCACACACTGATGGAGGAAATCCAGGAGCTAGAGGAGGATGGACCCTTCATTGGACCTTCTGAACAGCTCCCCCTGGGACAGAATCTGCAACTGTCCCAACATGTTTCTACACCAAATCCTCAGCAGCAGAGTGAAGCTGGCTGCATGCTGCCAGCCCATCGTGGGCAGCATGCAGAGACTGAGCCGACAGTCCCCAGTGTTAGCTCAGCTGCTGAGGATTTGCAAAGCAGACCTGTGGCTGTTGGTGGACCTAGATTCACATCATCTGCACACCCCACAACCCGGGGAATTGGGAGGCGTAGTCGACTACATTGCCCAGTTTCCCAGTGGAGGGGCGCGCCAATGATGGAGTCAGCATGGCACCATGAGAGGCGGCTATTTCACCTCCAAAATCAACGAAACCACGAGCATCTTCATGGGCAATTAGAGACATTAAATAACACCTTAAACTCCATGCTGACTGAATTTAGGTCCAACAACAGCCACATGGCCACCTTATCCAATTATTATAGTGCCATGCTTGAGGAAGTTCAAAATAGCAACAGCCACATGGCCACCTTAACGAACAATCTCAGTGCCATGATGGCTGAATTTCGAACTTCCAATAGAAAAATGTTGGAACAGTTGCAGATTCTGAATGCCACACAGGCCCAGGTGAGGGCCCACCTCCAAGGGCCCCAACCTGGGTTTTATGGGCATCCCCGATTTTAAGGCCTATTTGGCTTGTATCTGCTCCACATCTTTGCTCTACATCCCCACTGTATTGACCTGTCTGGTGAGCCCTACCAATATACCCTTTCGGTATGGCTTTGCTTGTATGCTTTGGATTTGCGCCCATATAGCTCATTAGAGTGCTGAGGTAGCCCACTAGCCAATGCCGGAGGTGAAGCCTCAGTGAACCTGCCACTCTAGCTGTTGCGCTGCAGGCTTGTGGCGAATTACATTGGTTCTGGCTCCTCCTGTTTGTAGGCATGATTGGGGGACATTCTGGGCTGGCAAACTACTACCTTGACCCCTGGCTAAGATTGAACTGGACTTGGATTGGGACTGGGGGTTCTTGTTTGGGTGGCCCACTGAGTAACAGGTGTAGATGTGGCATAGGTTTGGCTGCTTTACACCTGTGCCTGTGGCAAATGTGGCCAAGCAGGAGAGGGTGTGTCTGTGGGCCTATTTGTTTTCCTAAAAATCTGGACATGGCAATGCTTGTCACATATGTTTTTGTATAGTAAATTTGTATGAAACTTTTGCCAGGAGTGCCTTACTTTGAAACTCCTGCCTGTGACCAATTGCGATGTGGCATGATTTGGCAAAAATGAGGTTTTGTGGTTTGACCATGTATTTTCATGAACTATGGGAGTGACCATCAACTCCAATGTTTGCTTTTCAAATAAACCCCATACATTTTTACTTAACCTGTTGTTGACTAAGTTTATGCCTTTATGTTTTTGGGGAAAAAAGATGACTTAAAGTTTGCACTAACAAATTGGGAACAAAAGAAACCATGAGTCTCAAATCATGTGTAAGGTTGTTTGTAATTAATTCATTACTGTTTGTAAAAGTAGGAAACAAACATACAAACACAGAGGGCAAAAAACACAATTAACAAACAATAAAGGGACAAAACAAACAAAGGAACCCCAAATTAAGAAAAATGTGTGTCTATTAAATTAGACTGCACGGCTTGGGCAGACGCACTCGGTGTGCCACGATAGTCCTCCTCTGGGTCATCGGTGGGTGTAGAGGGGGGCAAATACACATACTGGGGTACACACTGCAATATAGCAAAATTATGCAACACTGCACAGGCCATTATAATATCTATGACCTTTTTGGGGTCATACTGAAGTGCTCCCCCGGTATGGTCCAAGCATCAGAAGCGGGTCTTCAATAGGCCAAACGCCCTCTCCACCACAGCCCTGGTCTTCCTGTGCGCCCTATTATATGCCTCCTCGGCTGCATTCTGGGCCGGAGGACGGGCGTCAACAGCCACGGAAGGAGTGGATAGCCGGAATCACCTGCCAAAATGTAATATTAAAAAACATAAATTACACATTACTCCATAAATGGAATCCAAAAAATGGGCCATCAACATGACTAAGAGGCTAGGTCACATTTGCTTCACAGCATGAGAATACATATTGCACAGGCAAAAAAAAAGCCAAAAAACATTTAATAGATGTGGGAACAAATTAAACATCCAAGATGGCGGATGATGGCCGATCAGCCAGGCTGCTAACAGGTATTGGTTTAGGACTGTGCTGCTCAGCATTCTTGGATGTCTTAACTCAGGACCCTGTATCTGCTTTGTCTGAGTCAAAAACAGCTCTAACCCGCCCCTGCACTTTATCCTGCTCTCCTCTACTCAATAAGTGTAATGCATCTAATCAAAGATGGCGCAGACCCTATCATAAATTTAAGAACAGAGTGTGGGGAAGACTAATTATTACTTTACTCTAAATTCAATTTTAACATTTTGCTAATGCAGGACAAACATTTGGCAAGGCTTTGTTGTTTGAAAAATCTAATGGTTAAGGTCGTGTTTCACATGTAAACAAGGTGTTCAAATAGGCATAGTGTCAGGGAACCGCGAGTCATGTGGTCCCACTACAAACTAGGGACCTCCCGACACAATGACCGCGTTCCCAAATCCCTTTGTCCGACCCCTCCTACCAGGGATACAAGGCCCGAAGCCACGGACACACAGATTCTTGGTTTAAGGCAAACAGATCACTCAGGTTAAAATGTAAGTTTTAATGCTATAAGCACACTAGGCACTGATAACAAGCATTTAACTATGATGTAATATAATATGATACAGATGGTACAATTATGCTATTCTGAGATGGTTACAGGATTGAGTGCATTACACAGAGAAACAATAAGCAGTTACCTTAGTATGCAGTTGCAGAGTAGTAGTGATGATGGGGAGCTCTCACAAGGGGTGTGTCAAGAGCTTATTGATGATGATGGCCGCCCCCAGTATGCTGACCGCATATCCCCTCCAGATGAGTGACAGCTACCTGGTTCCAGACCACCCTAATTATGCTGCAAGGGCCCTCCACCCCCTCCCCTCTGTGGGATGTGTTGTCACCTCCTAAGGATTTTGGGGCGTGCTCTTGCCCTAGAACCCTTTAGAGGTTATAACTCGGAGCAGGGGGGTCATATGGCCTTGTAAGGGGTACCAAACTATCGGGCTGGATGCCATGCTCCAAAAAATGAGGTTCCTGAGTGGTTCAGAACATTAGATCTCCATTTACTGTCTTTTCCTTTATTTCTAAGAACGCCATTACCTATCCCCTTATGCGGTTTTGTGAGCCGGTTCTGATTCTGTAACTGGTTTGGCGCTGCGACACATGGACGCGCAGTTATGGAGTAATTTCTGTTGGTGCCGGATCGTCTGTGGTTCCCTGTTTCATGTGACAGATTCACAGCAAGGGGTTGAGCCCTCTGTAGACTGAGCAGCTCTTACTAGGCTAGAGGTGTGACCGGATCAGCCGGGGGTCTGTGCTCTGTTCTTTTCAACACATACATGCTAATTATCTCTTCCTGAATAGAGCTAAATGACTTGTGCATTTATACAGGGGGGATAAAGGGAAACTCCAGACCTGGATATTTGAGGTTTCTTAACTTAAGCTGGGCCGTTCCTTCACACATAGTTTCATACATGGGACACAAACTAAATTCATAGCCATACATCTACCAAAAAATGACGTTATTGGCGTCAACTTACCAAGAAGCCATCCACCCGAAAATTCCCCAGACTCAAACCTACCATACAATCCAGATCTTCGAAGAATGTAGGCATCATGGGATGAGCCTTGGAACCCGGCGAGCAGACTAAGCAACCGCATGTCCGGGGCCACCACTGCTTGGACATTCATTGAGTGGCCCATTTTGCGGTTCCTGGGATAAAAAAAATAAAAACATTAGCAAGGCAAGGAAAACTAGTGAAACACTAACTAATCACACCCTAAGCAAAACCTGTGGCCCAATACAAATAACAATAACCAAGTACATAAGTATTTTGGACAGAAAAAAAAAAAATGGAAAAATGACAGATTGTACTTGCCTGTAGATATACTTGTCGGCTGCCAGAGGCACCAGGGCAACGTGGTTGCAGTCAATGGCACCCATGACGTTGGGCATGTCGGCGATGTTATAAAATGCCAGCTTTATTGCGTTTCTGGCTACCATGTCGTCAGGAAAACAAATATATTTCCAAGTAATGGTAGCTATGCCTTCCAAAAACTTGGATTGGGCGCGGCTCAGCATAGGCTGGGAAATCCCCACGAAGGGGGCACCCAGCCTCTGGAATGAGCCGTTCGCCAAAAATTGCAGGCAGCCAAGCATCTCGGTCATACCTGAAATTGCTTGCCCATTACTTGTGGTGCGGGCTAACCATGGCCGCAGCTCACTATACAATTTATGGAGGGAAGCGCGATTGAGAGGCCGATTCATCAATAGCGACAGATGAGCGACTGTAGCGTGATTTTTTCAGCGCCAGCCAGTATTCGCTGTGCTTGGCCGGCATTAGCTTGATGACAGCGACTCAGTCGGTGTGCGGTAATGTTGAATACGGGCTGGGGGGTCGCTGTTTCACAGGTCCAGCGTTGTATGTGAGCGCCTGACAACGAATGGCCAGAGCGAACGGCTAGCTTCATATTCATCAAAAAATCACGCTCCGAATGTGCTGTCGCTGTCCATTCCTTGTTTAAACCCCAGAGCGCTGGCGGCGATCTGTATTAACTAGTTTTTAACCCCTAAACAACCATATTTTTTGAATGTAACATTATACATGTTTTTAGAATCATTTTGTTATATGAATACATTAATCTCAGACCTGTTAGATCAATTCTGCACATATTTTTTTTTTTTTTTTTTTGGACTTAAAAATAAATCCTAACATTGCAGAAGTGTTCTCCGATTTTTTGACATTAAAAAAATGTAAAAAAAAATTATTACCAATTAATCATGAATTATTATAGATTGCTCCATTGAAATGCATTGGACATTGCCAGGGAGCGACAGCTCATACCTGGCGCTGTGAGGGAATTTGCAGCGGCGCTGTTCGGTCCAGGCGGCTTCATGATGAATGCCGCGCTAGCCGTCGCTCTCGCCGGCGCTAGCCTCATTTTGCTTGATAAATGCGTCATTGTGACCGCCGCCGGGCGTACTTGAGTCGGTAGTCGCCGTTAGCTGCCGCTACCTGGCGCTCGTCGGACACTACCTGGCGCTATCGCTTGATGAATAAGGGCCTGAGTCTGGTGAGCTCGAACAGCTCATTGTCATGCATGCCATCGATGTGCATGCGTCGCCGGTGCAATCTGGTCTCAGCCCTCCGGACAATTTCAATGCCCATGAGCTGCAGATCCTCATGCTCCTCAAATGCACTAGAGTCGTCCATAGCTGCTAGTCTCGTGGTCAAAATGGTCCCGTAAGGGGATCGCAAAGGAAACGGGTTTATAGGGTGGTGGCCCATCGGCAATTAGCTCTCTGAATGAGATGCAAGCCCATACCAATAACGTGAGTTATCTGAACGAAAAATATTAGATTTTGTTGGGAAAATGATCCGAACTAACGCAAATGTTCCGATTTGCTTTCGTTCATCGAAAGCGCATATACGCATTTGCCCGAACGTTCATACGAATGAAAAATGAACGAACAAAACCACAAAAACTTTCACAGACAGCTACGGATGTCCAGACGAATGTGTCTCTGAATCGAGCCTATTGGCCTCGATTCAGTTGAAAAATTCTAACATTCTAATTAGAGATGAGCGAATCGATCCGGACGAACCCGGGTTCGTTCCGAATTTCATGAAAAATTCGATTCTGAACTAATCCGAATTTCCCCGCGATTCGATCGATCGAAGTTTTCCTTTCAACTCCATTCATTTCAATGACAGGCATTCTAAGATGGTGGACGGCACATGTCCAGACATGTACCCTGGGGCAAGGTATGATGGGACACTCACATGCAGCCTATCAGCAGCCAGGAAGCCCGGTGACGTCACAGCACTATATAAAGCGGCGACCATCTTGCTTGTGAGCATTTCAGCGTTCTATTGCGGCCAGAGCACAGCTCCTTACAGACAGGGACAGAGTTAGAGATAGGTAGGGAGAGAAGACCCACAGAGTTCCAGGGAGAGCCAGGGAAAGATAGTTAAAATCGGAGGCAGGGACAGCAGAGCAAGTGACAGGGAAAGAAAGCTTTTTTTATTTTCATTTCAATTCATTTGCCAGATCAGCTTTAAATTCCTGGCCACTGTGCATACCATGTTGGCAGTGGCACATTTAACATTTATTATATCTCGATTAGTTTAATTTTGTTTGTCTGCTGTACAAACCCCAGCCCACATGGGCATTCCATTTCAGCAGGTGACCCTATCTTTTAAACCAAATCCCACACCTGCACCGAGCACCCCATCTGTTATACTAAATAAGCGTGCTTCAGCCTGAGCTGTACTAAGTTCTTTAATTTTGCATTGCTTTCTGTCTGCTGACATTAAACCTGTGTCTGGGGTATCCCAAAATTGCACCGAGCACCCCATCTGTTATACTAAATAAGCGTGCTTCAGCCTGTGCTGTAATAAGTTATTTAATTTTGCATTGCTTTCTGTCTGCTGACATTAAACCTGTGCCTGGGGTATCCCAAATTTGCACCTAGCACCCCGTCTGTTATACTAAATAAGCGTGTTTCAGCCTGAGCTGTACTAAGTTCTTTAATTTTGCATTGCTTTCTGTCTGCTGACATTAAACCTGTGCCTGGGGTATCCCAAAATTGCACCTAGCACCCCATCTGTTATACAAAATAAGCGTGCTTCAGCCTGAGCTGTACTAAGTTATTTAATTTTGCATTGCTTTCTGTCTGCTGACATTAAACCTGTGCCTGGGGTATCCCAAAATTGCACCGAGCACCCCATCTGTTATACTAAATAAGCGTGTTTCAGCCTGAGCTGTACTAAGTTATTTAATTTTGCATTGCTTCCTGTCTGCTGACATTAAACCTGTGCCTGGGGTATCCCAAAATTGCACCTAGCACCCCATCTGTTATACAAAATAAGCGTGCTTCAGCCTGAGCTGTACTAAGTTCTTTAATTTTGCATTGCTTTCTGCCTGCTGACATTAAACCTGTGCCTGGGGTATCCCAAAATTGCACCGAGCACCCCGTCTGTTATACTAATCAAGCGTGCTTCAGCCTGAGCTGTACTGAGTTATTTAATTTTGCATCGCTTTCTGTCTCCTGACATTAAACCTGTGCCTGGGGTATCCCAAAATTGCACCGAGCACCCTGTCTGTTATACTAAATAAGCGTGCTTCAGCCTGAGCTGTACTAAGTTATTTAATTTTGCATTGCTTTCTGTCTGCTGACATTAAACCTGTGCCTTGGGTATCCCAAAATTGCACCTAGCACCCCATCTGTTATACAAAATAAGCGTGCTTCAGCCTGAGCTGTACTAAGTTATTTAATTTTGCATTGCTTTCTGACTGCTGTCATTACACCAGGGCCCAGGGTATCCCAAACTTGCAGCTAGCATCCTATCTGTTATACAAAATAAGCGTGCTTCAGCCTGAGCTGTACTAAGTTATTTAATTTTGCATTGCTTTCTGTCTGCTGACATTAAACCTGTGCCTGGGGTATCCCAAAATTGCACCGAGCACTCCGTCTGTTATACTAAATAAGCGTGCTTCAGCCTGAGCTGTACTAAGTTATTTAATTTTGCATTGGTTTCTGACTGCTGTCATTACACCAGGGCCCAGGGTATCCCAAACTTGCAGCTAGCACCCGATCTGTTATACAAAATAAGCGTGCTTCAGCCTCAGCTGTACTAAGTTATTTCATTTTGCATTGGTTTCTGACTGCTGTCATTACACCAGGGCCCAGGGCACCCCAAAGCTGCACCTTGCACCCTATCTGTTATACAACATAAGCGTTGATCAGCATCAGCTGCTTTATTAAGCTACTTCAGTTTGCACTTGTTTTTTACTTCTTTCAATAAACCAGGCCGCAGGGCACCCCAAAGCAGCACCTTGCACCCTATCTGTTATACAATATAAGCGTTGATCAGCATCAGCTGCTTTATTAAGGTATACTTCAGTTTGCACTTGTTTTTGACTTCTTTCAATAAACCAGGCCGCAGGGCACCCCAAAGCTGCACCTTGCACCCTATCTGGTATACAACATAAGCGTTGATCAGCATCAGCTGCTTTATTAAGGTACTTCAGTTTGCACTTGTTTTTGACTTCTTTCAATAAACCAGGCCGCAGGGCACCCCAAAGCTGCACCTTGCACCCTATCTGGTATACAACATAAGCGTATATCAGCATCAGCTGCTTTATTAAGCTACTTCAGTTTGCAGTTCCTTTTTGACTGCTTTCAATTAACCAGGCCGCAGGGCACCCCAAAGCTGCACCTTGCACCCTATCTGTTTATACTAAATAAGCAAATACATACAAATGTCAGGCAGACAAGTGCCAGGATGTTCAAAGAGGAGTGGCAGAGGCCAAGATTCAGCAGGCAGAGGTCGCAGCAGACTAGGGGCGAGTGGCAGCAGCAGTCACGGAGAGAGACCTGATCTGCTAGCGGTCGTGTCTCCACCAGTAACGCATCTGCCGTGGTAGATTGGTTAATGCGCTCATCAACATCATCACAAGTTACGTCTGAGACCCCCAGTCTAGGGTCGGTAGGTTCCTCTGACACAACCCTGAGTTGGCATGCCCCGAGAGCAGTCCCTGTCCTCCCATTGCCTCTGTCCTACGCCGTTCCCTCCCCAGCGACGTATCCTATGCTTTGGGTTCAGCTCCACTCTTTAGTGAGGAGGACGATCAGATAGAGGACAGTCAGCAGCTACTGCCCAGCCATGAAATGGAGGTGGCTTCTTTAGCTCGGCAGACAAATAGTGATGTGGACAGTGTCGTGGGTGTTGCGAGATTTCCAGCTTCTGCGCCAGACACTGTTGAGGAAACCGAGAACATCAGTGACGTACAGCCACAACTCGGTGATGATGATGATGATAATGAAGCCGATCGCACTTGGGAGCCGGGTGATGAAGGGGCTTCATCGTCATCATCAGGAGAAGAGGGGCGCAGGTTGCCCCGGAGTCAGCAGCTCAGGCAGCAAGGTGTTAGCAGCATGGTTGGCAGTCAGCATGGGGGCACAATTGTAAAGCCTGGAGCCAAACGGGGCCGGGGTAGAGCACCTGCTGCGCGGCAGGCTACCTTATTGGGAGGTAGTGGGGCAGGGGTTCCTGGAGTTGGCGACAATAGCAGCGAATCAGTGAGGCCTGTTGGTGGGAAAAGTAGCTACTCGGCAGTGTGGCAGTTTTTCCTGAAGCATCCGCAGGAGGGTAACATGGCCACATGCAAGATATGTAGGCAGAAGGTGAAGCGTGGCCAGGGCCCAAATGTTGGCACCACGGCCCTGCGTCAACATATGATGCGTCACCATAAAGCGACCTGGGAGAACCGAGGCTCCCAAGGGGTGGTCCAGTCTGCTTCCTCACCAAGTGGCACGCCGCTCCCAATTTCTGCCAGCCAAGGCTCCAGCACCTCAGCCGAAGGCAGCTGTGCGTCATACCCATCCTCTGTCGCTCCTGCTCCTCCTCCTCCAAGTCATGCATCCCGCCAGCAATACATCAGCGAAGCCATGTCCAAGAGACAGCAGTATGCTCCCACTCATCCTACGGCGCAGAAGCTGAATGTGCTCCTGTCCAAGTTGCTGGTGCTGCAGTCGCTCCCTTTTCAGGTGGTGGACTCTGCACCTTTCAGAGAACTGATGGCTTGTGCCGAGCCGAGGTGGAGAGTCCCAAGCCGTCATTTCTTTGCCAAGAAGGCAGTACCAGCGCTGCACACTTTTGTTGAACAGAAGGTGGGCCAGTCCTTGAGCCTGTCAGTGTGTAGCAAAGTGCATGGCAGCGCCGACGTCTGGAGCTGTAACTACGGTCAGGGACAGTACATGTCGTTTAAGGCCCACTGGGTGAATGTGGTCCCTTTGCAGCAGCAGCAGCAAATTGGACAGGTCACGCCGCTTCGACCTCCGCGCTCCCTGCCCGTTGGGCCTGTGACACCGTGCGACTCGGCCTCCTCATCCTCCTCCATCTCCTCACCCTCCACTGTAGGCTCAAGTGCCCCTCCAGTCTACCATGTGTGCAGGGCATGGAGGTGTCATGCTGTGCTTCACATGGTTTGTCTTGGAGAACGGAGTCACACAGGGGAGGAACTGCTTAAAGTTATTCATCAGGAAATCCAAACATGGCTTACTCCAAGAAAACTTAAAATGGGAATCATGGTTACCGACAATGGGAAGAACATTTTGTCTGCGCTGTGCCAAGGAAGCCTGACCCATGCCCCCTGCATGGCTCACGTCTTCAATCTGGTTGTCAAGCGGTTTCTGAAGTGTTCCCCCCATCTGCAAGACATCCTAACAACTTCAAGGAAACTTTGCATGCACTTCAGCCACTCATACACCTCCAAACACACCCTTCTTGAGCTACAGCATCAGAACGGTAGCCCCCAACATAGTCTGATTTGCGATGTTTCCACCCATTGGAATTCCACCCATCGCATGTTGGACCGATTATATGAACAGAGAAAAGCCATCACGGATTTCTTGATGATCCAAGCGGATAGGGGGACTCCCTGTGTAACTTCAATGTCAACCAGTGGCAGCTCATATGTGACACCTGCCGTTTGCTCAGGCCCTTTGAGGAAGCCACTTTATTTGTCAGTCGGCAGGATTACGGGATGAACGACGTGATTCCACTGCTTCATGAACTACAGCACATGTTGGAAACCATGGCTGGTCAGGGCACTGGAGACATGGCGTCTACATCTTACGGCCACATGAACCCCGTTGGAGCTGAACTGGAGGAGGAGGAGGGGCACAGTGAAGCACAGTTTAGGCTTGGTGAAATGGCTGGTTTATCTAGTCAGCGGACAGGAGAGGAGGAGCAGGAGCAGCCAGAGGAGCTAGAGGGTTTTGAGGAAGGCGAGACAGAGGACCCGGACACACCGTGGCAGTATGCAGTGGAGATGGAGACAGGTAGTCCCTCCGAGTCACTTGTGCAAATGGCAGGAAGCATGCTCACGTGCTTGCGGCGGGATGACTTCTGGCTGTCCACCTTATTGGACCCTCGCTTCCGGCACAAAATGGGGGCATTTTTTAAACCCACCGAGAGTGAGGACAAACTGAACTACTACAAAGACATTCTGCGTAGTCAGTTGGCCGATGCCTATCTGCGCCATAGCTCATACTCTCGCAGGTCTGACTCGGTGGGACCTCTGCGCTCACCTTCCACTGCCATGCCTGCTGGGGGGTTGGCAAGAGCAGCAGCAGCAGCTCCATCAGCAGCAGCCTCAGTCTTCAGTTGCTAATGAGTAGCTTTCTACACCCGCATAGTGAGGCTACTCATGAGCAGCAGGAAGACCTGGAGCAGGACCTCAACCAGCAGGTCATGTCATACCTTGACATGACCATGCCAACACACCTTGAGGATCCGCTGGACTTCTGGGCAGCCAAACTTGATTTGTGGCCGCAACTAGCAGAGTTTGCCCTGGAAAAGCTGTCCTGCCCCGCAAGTAGCGTGCCATCTGAGCGGGTGTTTAGTGCGGCGGGCCATAGTTACGGCGAGGAGAACTCGTCTGTCAACTAAAAATGTGGAGAGACTCACCTTTGTCAAAATGAATCAGGGATGGATCAGCCAGGGTTTCCTCCCACCAATGGCTGATGCATGCGACTAGATTCAGCATGGTGCCACGTTTTACACTTTCCAAATGGTGCAAAACTCCTGCTGATGCCAACTTCAGGGTGTGCCTTTCACCCAATTTTTGGCCTCCTGCTGCTGCCAACTCCAGGGTGTCTTTCAAGCAATGTTTGGGCTCCTGCTTATGCTGCTGCCAACTCCAGGGTGTGCCTTCCAGCTCATGTTTGTGCTCCTGCTGCTGCCAACTTCAGGGTGCCTTACAGCCAATTTCTGGGTTCCTGCTGCTGCTGCCAACTCCAGGGTGTGTCAGTCAATCTTTGGGCTCCTGCTGCTGCTGCCAACTCCAGGGTGTCTTTCAAGCAATGTTTGTGCTCCTGCTGCTGCTGATGCTTGCAACTCCAGGGTGTGATTCATCCAATGTTTGGGCTCCTGCAGCCAACTCCAGTGTCTCTTTAAAGCAATGTTTAGGCTCCTGCTGCTGCTGCTGCTCCTGCTGCTGCTGCTTGCAACTCCAGGGTGTTATTCATCCAATTTTGGGCTCCTGCAGCCAACTCCAGTGTCTCTTTAAAGCAATGTTTGGGCTCCTGCTGCTGCTGCTCCTGCTGCTGCTGCTTGCAACTCCAGGGTGTGATTCATCCAATTTTTGGGCTCCTGCAGCCAACTCCAGTGGCTCTTTAAAGCAATGTTTGGGCTACTGCTGCTTGCAACTCCAGGGTGTGATTCATCCAATTTTTGGGCTCCTTCAGCCAACTCCAGTATCTCTTTAAAGTAATGTTTGGGCTCCTGTTCCTGCTGCTCCTGCTGCTTGCGACTCCAGGGTGTGATTCATCCAATTTTTGGGCTCCTGCAACCAACTCCAGTGTCTATTTTAAAGCAATGTTTGGGCTCCTGCTGCTGCTGCTGCTTGCAACTCCAGGGTGTGATTCATCCAATTTTTGGGCATCTGCAGCCAACTCCAGTGTCTCTTGAAAGCAATGTTTGGGCTCCTGCTGCTGCTGCTCCTGTTGCTGCTGCTTTCAACTCCAGGGTGTGATTCATCCAATTTTGGGCTCCTGCAGCCAACTCCAGTGTCTCTTTAAAGCAATGTTTGGGCTCCTCCTGCTGCTGCTCCTGCTGCTGCTGCTTGCAACTCCAGGGTGTGATTCATCCAATTTTTGGGCTCCTGCAGCCAACTCCAGTGTCTCCTTAAAGCAATGTTTGGGCTCCTGCTGCTGCTGCTGCTCCTGCTGCTGCTGCTTGCAACTCCAGGGTGTGATTCATCCAATTTTTGGGCTCCTGCAGCCAACTCCAGTGTCTCTTTAAAGTAATGTTTGGTCTCCTGCTTCTGCTGATGCTGCTCCTGCTGCTGCTGCTGCTTGCAACTCCAGGGTGTGAGTCATCCAATTTTTGGGCTCCTGCAGCCAACTCCAGTATCTCTTCAAAGTAATGTTTGGGCTCCTGTTCCTGCTGCTGCTGCTGCTTGCAACTCCAGGGTGCTATTCATCCAATTTTTGGGCTCCTGCAGCCAAATCCAGTGTCTCTTTAAAGCAATGTTTGGGCTCCTGCTGCTGCTGCTTGCAACTCCAGGTTGTCATTCAGCTCATTTTTGGGCTCCTTCTGCTGCCAGCTCCAGGGTGTGTTTTTCAGGCACTATAGGGGACCCTCATAGTGATGGCACTTCAGCTCTCTGCAATTGTGCTGCTCTGCGATTTTATTAGCGATGCCTCTGATCTGCATGCCCTAATTATTTACAGTATTATTTCACTAACTCAGCACGCATCCTATGCGTGTTACAGCAAGGCAGAATGGTTTACAACCCTATTGAGGCTCTAGGAGGCTCAGAAATAGCCGTTTTTTAATAGCGATTCGTCGTGAATAAATTCGGGTCGAAACGATTTTTGTCGGAAAATTCGGCGAATCAGTCGAATCGAATTTTTCAAAAGTTAGCTCATCTCTAATTCTAATGGTAGTGAAAGATTCACTTTTTGAGAAAGAATCTGAATCTCCAGCTAGGATGACAATACAATGACAATAAAAATAGTCCTTTTTTTCTCCTGAGAAAAGTAATGAACTTTTTACTATATAGTGTCTTCCTAGCTGACTCAGCAGCAATGAGTAATTCATGATTTTTTTCTCATAAAGTGAGTTTTAGTACCATGAGAATATTTTTCAATTCTTATTGAATCGAGGCCACTTATGTGCATTCCCAAAATAAGTGGGATCTGGAAGGCAGTGTAAACAACCATGGTTCAGTTTTTATGGTCAGTTCCACAAGTTGGCCACCCCACATATTGATTCCTTTCCTTCAGTAGGGCTGGGTAAATCACTCTCTCATGGGATCAGCCAGGCTGTGGTAAATACAGGACACACAGGAGCAGCTCAAATCAGGATGCTACTGTAAAGTGGACCAAAACTCAGAGGGATGAAAATTCTGGATTTTGGTTCACTTTCAGTACAGTAATTTTTAGCACCACACTAATTAAGCTCACACCGGTACCTTGCCCTACATGTACCAGGGTGGCTACACCAGCTTTTTACAAGATGCCAAACAGTAGAGATCAGCTTACGAGAAATCCTCAGGGTTGCACTTTGGGTCCCCCAGTCAACAAATCTCCGGTGATCTACATAATACCCTCCAGGAACATAAAAATTAATAGAGCTTAGGTGATAATTAAAGGTTTCTTAGCCTAAGGCTTATTTAAAGGAAGCCTTCGGTGGAATGAGATGAAAAAATTACCACCATCATTTAGTACTAATTCTCTGTAGTATGTTCATAAATGGATGCTGGATTCTCAATATAAAATGTTATGCTTTCTACACTTGGAGGAACGATTTAGTTATTACCTAAAAGTTAACACATCTTTAACAAGAATGACTGCAGTTGTAAAATGATCAGAACATTCTAACAGACACCTAAAAACTCTTTCGTGTGTAGTAAAAAAAAAAACTGGTTATGACATTTTCCTGTTTATATAAGGGTGCCGCATTGCCAATAAATGCTCCAATTAAGTCAAGATTTCCTTTAAACTGCTGTGGATAATTCTTGACAATTTCATTAACACTAGGCTCTTATTAGTACCTATACCAACTTCACTTACTGCCAGCGGCAGGCAGAATTTCTGCTGAATACAAATTATGCAGACACCTCAGTAACGAAAATGGCTTTTCATGCATCCGCAATGAGAATTAAACGCTGACAGCACTTTGCAATTTGAAATGATATTTTTCTAAAGAGCCAAATATCACATGACTCGTTAATCTGCATGAGAGCTGTAAAGCAATTCGACTCTAAAAAAAGGTTTTGGTAATTGAAACAAGAAGAAAATTATGCAAAAAAAATCCCTTCCACATAGTCGGTGTTATACAGCATTTTGGCTTGTTATTTCCAGATGCTGAATTGGCCCATCTTTGATTTCAAAGACCCAGTTTTTCAGTTACTATCTATAAGTGGCATAGTTGAAAATACTACCAAATCCTTTAAGGAACTGGCAAATATACAATATGAACCCCATAGTAGGACCTTTGTGGATTCCAGATGTGGAAATCATGTTTTCCCCCTGCCAATATGGCCATCTAATTGTGATCTGCTATTAAGAACTGGTATCACGATAATAGAAAGGTGTATATATATATATATATATATATATATTATATATATATATAGAGAGAGGGGGAGTAGGTCAAGCATCAGAAAGGTCTCTAGTGGGTTAATGCACAAGGGAAGATCTTTCAGTGTAAAGATAACTAACGTGAATTTAGGAGAGCTGAAGAGGCATTTCATGTGAAGATTGAGTGAAGCAACCATTGTCCTAGAGCAGGGGTATTCAACCCGCGGACCGCGGTCCGTTTCCGGACCGCGGCCGCTTGCTCTCCGGACCCCATGGCCGGCCGAAGCACAGTGGGCGGGGCAGGCGGCCGGGAGGAGAGACAGCGGGCAGGTGGGTGGGCAGGCGTCAAGCCGGGAGGAGAGACAGCGAGCTAGGCCAGTGGGCGGGAGCAAAGACAGGGGGTGGGGCCGGAGGGCGGAAACCCAGGGGACGGCGGACTGGTGCAGAGACGGGGGCGGGGCCGGCGGGAGGAAACACAGCGGCCGGCTGACGAGAGGAGACAGGGAGCGGAGCCGGCGAATAGGAGGAAAAACAGCGTGTGGGAAGGCAGGAGGAAAGACAGCAGGGTGAGTTATCCCATCCCAGCTCTCCCTGTTCCCAGCTCTGCCTCATCCCAGCTCTCCCTGTTCCCAGCTCTGCCTCATCCCAGCTCTCCCTGTTCCCAGCTCTGCCTCATCCCAGCTCTCCCTGTTCCCAGCTCTGCCTCATCCCAGCTCTCCCTGTTCCCAGCTCTGCCTCATCCCAGCTCTCCCTGTTCCCAGCTCTGCCTCATCCCAGCTCTCCCTGTTCCCAGCTCTGCCTCATCCCAGCTCTCCCTGTTCCCAGCTCTGCCCCATCCCATCTCTCTTTTCCCAGCTCTGCCCCATCCCATCTCTCTATTCCCAGCTCTGTCCCATCCCATCTCTCTATTCCCAGCTCTCCCTGTTCCCAGCTCTGTCCCATCCCATCTCTCTTTTCCCAGCTCTGCCCCATCCCATCTCTTTTCCCAGCTCTGTCCCATCTCTCTATTCCCAGCTCTGTCCATCCCATCTCTCTTTTCCCAGCTCTGTCCCATCCCATCTCTCTTTTCCCAGCTCTGCCCCATCCCATCTCTCTATTCCCAGCTCTGTCCCATCCCATCTCTCTATTCCCAGCTCTGTCCATCCCATCTCTCTTTTCCCAGCTCTGCCCCATCCCATCTCTCTATTCCCAGCTCTGTCCCATCCCATCTCTCTATTCCCAGCTCTGCCCCATCCCATCTCTCTTTTCCCAGCTCTGTCCCATCCCATCTCTCTATTCCCAGCTCTGTCCCATCCCATCTCTCTATTCCCAGCTCTGCCCCATCCCATCTCTCTTTTCCCAGCTCTGTCCCATCCCATCTCTCTATTCCCAGCTCTGTCCCATCCCATCTCTCTATTCCCAGCTCTGTCCCATCCCATCTCTCTATTCCCAGCTCTGTCCCATCCCATCTCTTTATTCCCAGCTCTGTCTCATCCCATCTCTCTATTCCCAGCTCTGCTCCATCCCATCTCTCTATTCCCAGCTCTGCCCCATCCCATCTCTCTATTCCTAGCTCTGTCCCATCCCATCTCTCTATTCCCAGCTCTGCCCCATCCCATCTCTTTATTCCCAGCTCTGTCCCATCCCATCTCTCTTTTCCCAGCTCTGTCCCATCCCATCTCTCTCTTTTCCCAGCTCTGTCCCATCCCGTCTCTCTATTCCCAGCTCTGTCCCATCCCATCTCTCTATTCCCAGCTCTGTCCCATCCCATCCCATCTCTCTCTGTTTATTTAAAATCAGTGCACCAAGGGTAAGAGCTGTAGGCTCGACATGGTCAAACAAAAAAAAAGTTGCTGTTTCCTCCCCAATGTCCAATAGATATAATGCCAGAGGGGGGACAAGCAGCCTTTATTTAATTATGCTTCTGGAATATATAGCTCCCTGGTGCGCTGATTTTAACCTACCCCCCGGTTCCGGACCTTCAGCTTGTGGCATACTGCTACAAGCGGACCTCTACAAAAAGTTCTTGAGTACCCCTGTCCTAGAGTCTATGAGACCAGTGGTGGTCTTCTAATTTGGGTGAGCTGACCATTTTTTTCAGAGGGGCAAATTGCCTAATGAAGGGTTAATTTTCAATAGCGACAACATTATATGATGTGTGATCAACGTTGTCCATATCAAATATTAACCTAGCGATTTCCTAAGCTGTCACAATAGGGTTGATTCAGAGAGAAAAAAATAGACTAGTTTTTGTCTCGCTCTGTTTTTTTTTTTTTTTTTTTCCCCGCTCTCGTATGAGTGTACGAGATTCTATGCATGCATTGCAAGCCTTCTGTAAAGTCTTCGTCCGTTCGTATGTCAACGTCATTTTCAACCTTTTGTTTTCCGTTTATGTTACTCATGTTTCAACGTGGGCTTTCGTTTTTGCCCTTTTTCCATCGTCTCATCCCACAAATCATTTATGTTTCCCGTTAGATTTCCTTTTCCAATAAATAATCGTCCAGATGAAAATCCTTATGGCCTTACGCCTGCGCACTACAAACTTAACTCATTAATGTGCTCGCCTACATATTTGGTTCACTAAATTTGGCTACAATGCTTAGCTAAGTCACTTCGCGGTCTGATTCTTCTTCCATTTCCCACCCCTAAAACTTACCCAAATCACTTCGCAGTCTGATTCTTCTTCCATTTTCCACCCCTAAAACTTACCCAAATCACTTCGCGGTCAGTATATTCTTGCATTTCACACCCTTAAAACGTACCCAAATCACTTCGCGGTCTCATTGTTCTTCCATTTCCCCCCCTAAAACTTACCCAAATCACTTCGCGGTCTCATTCTTCTTCCATTTCCCCCCCCCTAAAACTTACCCAAATCACTTCGCGGTCTCATTCTTCTTCCATTTCCCACCCCTAAAACTTACCTAAATCACTTTGTGGTCTCATTCTTCTTCCATTTCCCACCCCTAAAACTTACCCAAATCACTTCGTGGTAAGTATATTTTTGCATTGCACACCCCTAAAACTTACCCAAATCACTTCGCGGTCTCATTCTTCTTTCATTTCCCACCCCTAAAACTTACCCAAATCACTTTGCGGTCTCATTCTTCCTCCATTTCCCACCCCTAAAACTTACCCAAATCACTTTCACACCCCTAAAACTTACCCAAATCACTTCGCGGTCGTGCGAATCTTCATCTCTAAAGATTTCTTGACCCATTCATTTTGTGGTAACCAAGCCTTAATTAATGTATTTCGAAAAGGAAATGACACAGAAACAGGTATTTTTTTATTAACAAATGCCACTTTATGTAGGGCTTATTTTTTAAACATTTTTAGGTTTAAAAATGTAACAACTTTTTTTTTTTGGGGGGGGGTTAAAAAATAAACTTTATACATGGCATAACATTTTTAAAATATTTTAAAAAATTAAAACTATATACATAGCAATGGCAGGACCCAGAAAAATATTCATCTTCATCTGTGGTCCCCAACAAGTCGCGCAGCTCCTGCATGTCAGCCACCAACGCAAGGACCCTTGCACTCAGTTGTGCCACTCTGGCATGTGTGGTCCCTGTATAAAAAAGAAAACAACTTTATTTGTTGGCAAATACATGTTTATCAGCTGGGGGTGGAATGTTTATTAGGTTGCAAGCTAACTCATGAGGCCATATGTAATTATGCTAAGGAATTAATCAAAGGAAGAGGGCATATGTCATTATGCTAAGGAATTAATCAAAGGAAGAGGGCATATGTAATTATGCTAAGGAATGAATCAAAGGAAGAGGGCATTTGTCATTATGCTAAGGAATTAATCAAAGGAAGAGGGCATATGTAATTATGCTAAGGAATTAATCAAAGGAAGAGGGCATATGTCATTATGCTAAGGAATTAATCAAAGGAAGAGGGCATATGTCATTATGCTAATGCCATTGACTTTAGGTATCTTGGTGATCATGTCAATTCCCACATACTCTAAATAATATAGACATTACAACTTACTTTGTTGGTGGCCGACGTCTGGTTCGGGGACCACCCTTGGTTCTGGGACCTGCCACTGCTGGGAAGTTGAGGCTGTAGAGACATGTCAAATAGGGTCACGTCTGAGTCAACAGTAGGCAAATGCCAATTTGAATGTGTGTGTGACATCACCCACCTTCTACATGTACCTCCTGGGCTTGATCTGCTGCAGTCCCTGCTCCAGATCCTTCACCTGCTACCGAATCATCTAGAAAAAGAGATTAAAGGAATCAGCTTTGGTTTAAATAGCATGTATGTGTGTGCAGTTACATTAAGAGTCACATACCAGAGGCTAATGGCTCAGTCGTTTGGGCCGACTCCCTGCCCACGCCGTGACGCCCCTCCTCTGTTGAAAGGTCCAGGGGCTGGTCGGAGGCCGCGACATAGGAGGGGTAGGAACGTCGCCCTGGAGATCCACCACCTTCACTTTCTGCTGCAGATTCATGCAGCACTGGTCGGCCTGTGCGCCTCCAGGTGCGTCGGATTCAGTACTCCATTTCCAACACTAAAAAAGCAAAGCATTTATAAATAAAGGCCTACCTTCTGTCTTAGTTACATCTAGCATGCAATCATTCTGTACTAACTTGGGAAATGGAGCCCGAAAAATCGCCGCACCCGGGGCATGTGGAGTCCGACCAATGCTGCATGATCTGCGTATGTGTGAAGGTGGTGTCCGTCTCCTGCGGGATCCGGGAAACGATCTCCAGGGCGACGTTCCTCTTCTCAAACGAGTTGGGCAGGTAGTCGTACCTGCGCTGAAGCATCGTCTAAAAAACACAAAATAAACATAATTAGATCAGTTGCCTAAATGACATTCCCAGACACATTTCTAGCCTCAAACTATCCTTCTAGATGCAAGGGACTTGGTTCGCACATCTGCGCACTAACTTTTGTTTGGCATGGAGTTTAAAAAACTTTTAAACCAAACTTTTGCTTCCTGTGCTTCCTTAAGGCCTAGGCATGCATTTAGATGGCAAATCAAAGTCCTTACAATACACAAGCATAATCAGCTCTTGTTGTTGCTGGGTGAAGATCGTGGGCACCATCTTTCTTCTTATCCGCAGCAGATAAATAATGCCCCAGCGGACGTGTACACATAAGCGTCATACCCAGGCATTAGTATTTAAAGGGTCCTGGACACACAGCTCATTCTAATTGAGAGTTTCAACATGCCAGCTAAAAAAGCCCTCGGTGAGGCCACTGCAGCCAAGGAGGCCACCAGCAAAAGGCCACAGCGGCCTGAGGAGCCTTCATCACGTCCGACCACTCGGTCACAACTAACAACTCCGAAGGTGCGGGAAACGCGCAGCCACAGTGGCCTACCCAAGGCGACATTACCCACCAAGTCCGCTAAACCCAAACCAACCAGCAAAGCCAAGGAGGGAGCGTCTAAGAAGAAGCCAACCACAAAGCAGGCAGTTACGCCCGCAAGAAAGGCCACTAAGAGGGTGAGAAGCCCCAGCCCCCAAAAAACACCCTCCCCTCCTCCCCTTCATCAAGCATGCTCCACTGGCAAGGCCAGTAAGAGCCACAGGCCCAGAAGCCCCAGCCCAGCCAGCTCTGCATCTCCTCAGCCACGTGTTAAACGCTCCCATGGGCATGGAACAACTAGTGGCAAGGCCACCAAGAGCCACAGGCCCAGAAGCCCCAGCCCAGTCAGCTCTGCATCTCCTGAGCCACGTGTTAAACGCTCCCATGGGCATGGAACAACTAGTGGCAAGGCCACCAAGAGCCACAGGCCCAGAAGCCCAAGCCCAGCCAGCTCTGCATCTCCTGAGCCTCATGCAAGTACCTCCCAGGGGCATGGAACCACAAGTGGCAAGGGCACAAAGAGGCACAGGGCCAAAAGCATCACACCCTCAAGCAAACCCTCTCCTCCTCGGCCAAATTTGCCACCGGCACAGGTGGCAACCAACTATCCATATGCCACATCCACACCTGGAAGTTCTGTGGCCACCCAGGCAAGGACCCCCAGTCCGTTTGCAAGTCCAGTCCATTCATTCTCAAGCCATGTGTCCCACATTTCAACACAACAGAGCCAGCCCAGAATGTCCCCCGAATTGCCTACATACAGAGATGAGCCAGAAAAGCACACAATAGGCTGGACATTGCGGCGAGGACAGTTGAGTGGCAGGTTTGGTGAGGCCCAAACTCTTGCATTAGCAAGTGGGCTCACACTCCATTATGAGGAGCTATGTGGGCGAAAATCTAAATCTACAAGCAAAATGAGAAAAGCAGAAATCTTGAAGGAGCTCACCAGACAGGCACTCAGACCCGGGGAATTGGTAGACGTAGTCAGCAACGTTGACCAGTTTCCCAGGGGAGGCGTGTGCCGATCCTGGAGTCAGCGTAGCTCCATGACAGCCGTTTATTTCGGCAGGTGACTCAAAGAACCACAGAGCAACTTACTGCACAATTAGACACATTAAATAATACATTCACCACCATGCTGACAGAATTTAGGACGAGCAACAGCCACGTGGCCACCTTAAATAATAATTTCACAGCCATGCTCGAGGAAGTTCGAACTAGCAATAGACTTATGTTGGAACAGTGGCAGATTATGAATGCCACACATGCCCAGGTGATGGGCCACCTCCAAGGCCCACCACCAGGGTTTTATGGGCAAAACCCATTTTAACAGCTATTTGACCTGTATCTGCTCCACATCTTTCCTCTACATCCCCACTTTATTGACCTGTCTGGTGAGCACTAGCAAGATTGCCTTTTTATGGCTTTGCTTGTATGATTTTGATTTTCGCCCATATAGCTCATTAGAGTGCTGAGATACCCCACTAGCCAATGTCTGAGATAAAGTCTCACTGAACCTGCCGCTCAAGCTGCCACGCTGCAGGCTTGGGCCTAATGAAATTGTGTCTGGCTCATCCTGTTTGTAGGCAAGATTGGGGGACATTCTGGGCTGGCAAACTACTACCTTGAACCATAGCAAAGATTGGACTGGACTTGCATTCGCACTGGGGGTTATTGTTTGGGTGGGCTACTGACTTACAGGCGTGGATGTGGCATAGGTATGGCTGCTTTCCATCTGTGCCTGTGGCAAATGTGGCCAAGCAGGAGAGGGTGTGTATGTGGCCCTATGTATTCCTGGCCAAATATTCCCCTGCAAATGATTGCTCCCTATGTATGTTTATGTTATTGGGCGGTGAAACTTCGGCCTGGAGTGCATTACTTTACAACTCCTGGATGTGGCCAATTGCTAGGTGCCATGAGTCTGCACCAATGTATATTTCTGTTGTACTATGTATGTACATGAAGTCTGCGAGTGCCCTTCAACTCCAGTTTGTCATATTTCAATAACATATATTGAATGTGACTTTAGCTGTTGTTGACTAAGGCCCTTATTTAGCAAGGGATAGCGCCAGGTAGCGAATGGTGAGCGAACGGTAATGACGCTCACCGCCACGAGAACGCCGGCTCCCCTCCGCAATCACACATTTATCAAGCCGATCCTGCTTAGCGACTGACAGAGCGCCAGATAGCGAATCATTCATCATTATTCCAGCCTCACCCCACAGCGCCAGCGAGCGACCTTGAACAGCGACAGGTATGACCTCTCGCTACCTGGCGCTCTCCAATGCATTTCAATGGAGCAATCTTTAAATATTCTTAATTAATTGCTAATAATGTTTTATTTTTTTATTTTTTTTAAATGGCAAAAATTCTGTGACCACTTCTGCAATGTTAGATATTTTTTTTAAGGTAAAAAAAAAAAATTTGTGCAGAATTGATATTACAGGTCTGATATTAATGTATTCATATTACAAAATGTTTGTAAAAACATGTTTTTTCTTTTCCAAAAATATGGTTGTTTGGGGGTTAAAAAACTACTTTTAACCCATCGCCGCCAGCGCTCTGGGGTTTAAACAAGCATTTCACAGCGCAAGAATTTTTTGAGCGTGATTTGTTAATGAATATGCTGGGAGCCGTTCGCTATGGCCATTCGCTGTCATGCGCTCCCATACAGTGCAGAACCTGTCAAACAACGACTCCTAACCCTGTATTCAACATTACCGCACACCGACTGAGTCGCTGTCAACAGCCGAACAACGGCCAAGCACAGCGCTGTGAATATAACACTACTGGCGCTCATCTGTCGCTACCTGGCGCTATTAATGAATCGGCATTAATGTTTGGGTTTTTTTGAGATTACTGAAGGTTTTTCTAAACAAACATGGCAAAAAAATGCATGAGGCTCAGATCATGTGTCAATATTTTAGTAATTAATTCATTACTATTGTTTTCAAAAACAATACAAAAGCATTAACAAAGGCAAAAAATAAAAAAATACATGCAACAAACACAGGAAAAACAAATTAGGCAAAATTTGGTGTTTATCAAATTGGCCCGAACAGCTTGGCCAGAGGCACTAGGTGTGCCACGGTAGTTCTCTTCTAGGTCCTGGCTGGGTGGAGAGGGGGCAGATCCACATACCGGGGGACATGCTGCATGATGGCAACGTTATGTAGGACACAGCAGGCCAGTATGATGTCTGTGACCTTGTTGGGGTCATACTGGAGTGCCCCCCCCAGTATGGTCCAAACACCTGAAGCGAGTTTTTAAGAGGCCAAAGTCCACAACGGCCCGGGTTTTGCGGTGCACCCAATTGTAGGCCTCCTGGGCCGCATTCTGTGGCTGAAGGACGGGCGTCATGAGCCAGGGAAGAAGCGGATAGCCGGAATCCCCTGAAATAATAATAAAATACTTACATAAATTACACATTCCAAACAAAAATGTATGCACAAGCGGTCGTTCACCCTGACTAAAAGCCTATGTTATATTTTAGCCCCACCCTGTACATACAGATTGCTCAGCTAAAAAAACAGCCTAACAACATCTACTGCATGTTCTGAGCCTTTAAACATCAAAGATGGTGGATGAGGGCAAATCAGGCAGCCAGGAATTGGCTTAGGACTGTGCTGCTCAGCATTCTGGGATGTCTTACCTTTTCAGGACCCCAGATCTGCTTTGTCTGAGCCAAGCACAGCTCTAACCCGCCCCCTGCACTTTATCCTGCTCTCCTCTACTCAGTAAGTGTCATGCATCTGAGCAAAGATTGCACAGACCCTATCATAAGGTCAATAACAGAATTGCAGCCGAGTGTGGGGAAGAATAATAAGTATGTTACTAGAAAGTAGAAATATATTATTTAAAAATGCTGGGAATAGTTTTGAAGGGTTTGTGCTTTGCTAAAGATGATGGTTAAGGTCCGGTTTAACATGTCATCAAGGGGTAAAAACAGCCATAGGTTCAGACATGGGTCATCAACTATATTCATAGGCATACATTGAAAAGTGAATGACTTACCAAGGAGCCATCCACCTGAGAATTCTCCAGACTCAAACCGACGGTACAATCCAGATCGTCGCAATATGTATGCATCATGGGATGAGCCTGGAAACCCGGCGAGGACACTAAGGAACCACATGTCCGGGGCCACCACTGCTTGGACATTCAGTGAGTGGCCCATTTTGCGGTTCCTGGGAAAAAAGAAAAATAAAAAAAATTAGCAAGGCTAGGTAAACTACTCAAACAATAACTCCTAACACCCTCCCAAAAACATGTTGGCCAATATAAATAACACTAACTAAGTACATAAGTATTTTTTTGCCAAAAAAGGATATGTATGTTGGATCAACTAAAGATTAACTTTCGAATGACTAATTAAGGTCCACATGAAACTGTTTGGCTTTGGCCGACATTAAAAACATTGATGAAGCTAAAGACGTTCACGTGCACGATCACGTGGACAAATTACAAGGAGGGATTAAGCTATACACTGTAAGCTGTTTCACAGGGACAAATTACAAGGAGGGATTACGCTATACACTATAAGCTGTTTCACAGGGACAAATTACAAGGAGGGATTACGCTATACACTATAAGCTGTTTCACAGGGACAAATTACAAGGAGGGATTAAGCTATACTCTGTAAGCTGTTTCACAGGGACAATTTAAAAGGAGAGATTAAGCTATACACTGTAAACTGTTTCACTCGGACTAATTACAAGGAGGGATTAAGCTATACACTGTAAGCTGTTTCACAGGAACACATTACAAGGAGGGATTAAGCTATACACTGTAAGCTGTTTCACAGGGACAAATTACAAGAAGGGATTAAGCTATACACTTTAAGCTGTTTCACAGGGACAAATTACAAGAAGGGATTAAACTATACACTGTAAGCTGTTTCACAGGGACAAATTACAAGGAGGGATTAAGCTATACACTGTAAGCTGTTTCACAGGGACAAATTACAAGGCGGGATTAATAGATAGGTAAAATAAAGTTTGTTTAAACTATATAACAAAATGACCGATTGAACTTACCTATAGATATACTCGTCGGCTGTAGGAGGTACCAATGCAACGTGGGTGAAATCAATGGCACCCATGATGTCGGCGATATTATAAAATGCCAGCTTAAGCGCATTCCAGGCTACCATGTCGTCAGGAAAAAATATATATTTCTGACTAATGGTAGCCATGCCTTCCAAAAACTTGGATAGCGCGCGGCTCAGTGTAGGCTGGGGGATCCCCACGGAGAGGGCACCCAGCCTCTGGAATGAGCCGTTCGCCAAAAATTGCAGGCAGCCAAGCATCTTGGTCATACCTGAAATTGCTTGCCCCTTCCTTGTGGTGTGGGCTAACCATGGCCGCAGCTCACTATACAATTTATGGAGGGAAGCGCAATTAAGTCATGCATGCGATCGATATGCATGCGTCGCCGGTGCAATCTGGCCTCGGCCCTGCTGATACATGCAATGCCCATTAGCTGGAGGTGCACATATTCCTCCACAAAGTCTAAGTGGATCTCAAAGGAAACTGTTTTATAGGGTGGTGGTCCCTCGGCAATCAGCTCTCTGAATGAGACGCAAGCCCATCCCAATAACGAAAGTTATCTGAACGAATGCAAAATATCAGATTTTGATGGGAAAATGATCCGAACTAACGCAAATGATCTGATTTAGTTTTGTTCATCAAAAGGGCATATATACGCACGAGCGCGAACCAAAAAAAATGACAAACACACACAAAAACATACACAGACAGCTACGAAAGTCCAGACGAATGTGTCTCAGAATTGAAGCAAATATAAGCTGCCCAAATTTGTCCCTCTGAAAAAATAGCTTAAATTTGGGATGCCCCTAAATGTGAAACCCGTAGGTTGGCCCTAAAATGTACCTTTTTAGTGATCCCTTGAGCATGCATAGTGGCCTCCCTGACTGTGGTGATACTTGCCACTCTCCCTCTATTCATTGTTCTATACTGCTCAGTAATATGCACAGCATAGAATGCTAGTTGGAAGGGCACTTGCACAAGTAGCTTGAAGGGAAAGATTAGCATAGCAGGCATTCCAGGGGTTTCACAAAGTGTGACGTCCCAATTTGGGATATACCTGGGATGGAGAACAAAACATAGCAAAAATTCTGGGTTTTGTTTCCTATTTTAGCTAAGGATGGCCTGGGCGGCTCAATACAAGTGATTGTGCCTGGAACTACAGTACAGGGTCTGGGAATACGCAGCCTCCACAGAGAATCATTTAAATATAATTTATCAAGCTCAAATCCACAATAGACAGAACATTTTATTTATAAGGGTTCATCACTTATTCCTGTACATTCTCATGCACAGGAGTGGTGCACATCTGGTCTGCATGGACCTGTGGTTGCTTATAGATTATATAACTAAGATTATGCTATTCTGCTTCACACAGTGTGTTTTATTTGACATACATTACTGATCATATAGGCTAGCTCCTGAGTTTGTCCCTTTGCTAACCACTCTATGTTCTTTTTGAGCTTTTCAGTATTGTAACCTTCAGCAGTCACTATCAAATGGCTTAGAACTGGATACCATGACCAAGGATGACTCCAGGTTTTCAATGGGCCCTGTGTCACATCACATACCATGTCTTGTCACTCTTCAGCGCTTCTACCACTGATGGGTACTACTTTGCCTTTGATTGCCCTTCAGTTCTTACTGCCTTCTGCACTGCCAGCAATCATCTTCAAACAGTGTAGGCCCACCAGAGGAAATCATTCATCAATTTATTGAATCATGAACACGTATGACACATTAAAAACAATAATATATATATATATATATATATATATATATATATATATATTATATATATACCACAACTTAATGTCAAGATTTGATTTAACCCTGCTGGGTGAATCAATCTGACCTATAGGTGACCCATCCTTTTACAAAAGGAGGGGGTTTGATATTAACTGGTCCGTTATATACTATACCAACCAAAATTTCCGGACTAGGTCTAGTCCTGGATTGTAACAATCAGACCCAGTATATCCACCGCACCTCCATAAGATTATAAATGCTTAACCGTTTTTTATTGTTAGAAAAATATTAAAGACATATAAATACAAAGAGAAATGACATCAATTTGATTTCATATAGTTTCCCATTTCTTTGGGATACAGCATCTATTTACAATAAATCTCTCCTTACCAGGTTTTATATTAATATACAGCAATGTACAACAATAGCAGTCTGATACACATTTCTAAAACCAAGGTAACTATTTTTTTCTCTTACTGGTCCGGTGACCGGCCAGATAGGGCAGACATGTTTCGCCAAGTAGGCTTCCTCAGTGCCCTGTTGCATATGGCAAAAAGAGAGAGAGAATATACTTTTACTATGGTTATCAATAAGTGCATAAAGTTATATATGGCTTGAAATGTATTTTCTTTGATTCATGGATATCCATGATTATATCTATCTTGGAATATTATTTGATTCCATATTATGTCTTTTATGGCACACTACAAAAACAAATCATACATAATGTGTAGCGGTTATTGCTTTAAACATACATCCCATCCACAATGTTAATTGTGCCTTTTATGGCACACTGCAAGAGAAATATTTCTATACATGTTATATAACAAGTTATTGCTATTAGCATAAATTTCAAAACCCAACAGATAAGGGACACGCTTAAAATACCTGGTTTCCAATGTGGTTTTCAGAGAATGTCAGGTTTTAGCGGGGGTGGAAGATTCCCTCTTGTCCCTCTCTATATCTGTTTCTAGTACAGGGATATCTAATTCTATATGGGAGGGGGAGAAAGAGAAAGTCCCCTTAGATAATTATTTGTATATTCCCACCGTGCTTCCACATGGTATTGCCTTTGGGATTACCTTAGTCTTGATGTGCTAGTAGCACTATGTGTATCATCTTCCCCTGCGCTGCAATAGTGTGAAGATCTTTAGGGATCTGTGGGGGGAGATATGATTATCAACTGTGCATGATATTGTGAGGCCCCTCAGTTTATCTAAGTCCCAATCGGTCTTTTAGTTGGGCTGCCTTACCTTCACATGGTTTCAAAACAGTCCCTCTTATGAAGAAACTGCAGTGCAGCCTGCGCGATCTCGGGCTGCAGAGGTGAGTATGTCCTCCCGTTGCTCCCGCCTTCGCCCGCTATATGCGTGGCTCCAAGTTCGGGGAGAGATGCTTCCCTCTGCCTGCGCTGGCTGACGGCGCGCGAGTGTCAGTGCCCCATATTTGGAAGCACTGAGAGATAACTCCCGGTCAGCTGACCGGAAGTGACCTCGCGCGCCGTCCCTATGCTTGCTGATGTCTGCAGATATGCGCCATTTTGTTGTAGCTCAGGCCTCCAGCGCTTTAAAAGCGCTTATCGTAATTGTATGTCTGTGTTTGTTAACAAGTGCTTCTTTTACAGGACTTAATGTGTGTCTCTCGAGCTTAAAATGATTAATTCAACAGCCCGCCCTCGCAAATTGTCACCCCACTTATTACTGGTCTGCATACATACGCCATTTTTTTGAAGTCCTAATTCATACGTTGCTGTATCAGGGGATTCCTGTGCCACAGACATCCAGCGTAATCTCCACCACTGAACATAAATAAACCATAATGATTATTCCCCATTTTGTTCTAATGCCTAATTCTAATTATGGTTTTGGGTAGGTTAGTTTTTTTGTTATTTTATTTATTAAATTAGTCCTGGTCTAGTTAGCCCACAATCTATTGTCTGGGTGATGATCATAATCACTCCCGGGTATAAAGACAAATAAAGGTGGTTATCCCACTCTCTAATCAGATCTATGCTAATGGTTTTATGATGGTATCTCTATCCATAGGCAGAGTACTTGTCCATGCATTTATTTATTCAAAAAGGGGGGTTCTGACCCAAAAGGGTCTATCGGCTGTTTTTATTCCTTAAAAATTCACCCCTAGTGTGCTGGCCTAATTTCATTAAAGATAGTCGCTGGGCATACATCTCTTTTTGCAGACAAATCAAGCATATATACATATACAAGGGTCATAGCAGGGACAGAGATGGTGTAAAGTGTAATATCAAGATAAGCTACAATTAAGCCAAAATATCACAGAGTATCCTATATACCTATGATCCGTATCATAATAATTCATTAATTAATAATTTGGCTACTAATGATTGTCTTCATCTTCTCCTCGACTGCCACCAATCTCCCTCTAGTTCTTCCCCTCTGGTGCTGCTGATTGTCCACCAAGCTTTGCTGCCTTCTCATCTGCTACTGAAGAGTCCACCATTGCTGGCAATCATCCTCTGCTCCTTGCCAGGAGGGGTCCTGGCTAAGCCCAATGATGGCGTCTGCCCTGGCCATGACTAGGAAGGCACCATGCTTGGTGTAAAGATCTTTTCAGAAGAAATTGTGTGCTTCTTAACTTCAACTCTTCTTGTAAGCTTGTATCAAACATACAGCAGCAATCTGTGACATGTATGTCAAAATTTTCCCCCTGGCAAAAGGACTTCCTTGTACTGTATGTATGTAACTTACTCTATGTGCCTGGCAAATAATGAATTGTTTTATTGATTATGATCAAAGACTGTTTTTACCTTTTCTTACAGTAAGCCCCACCTCCCATAATAATGTCAGATGTCAAGACATCAGAAGAAAAGATTGTTTTTGCTCTTGTTTGTTGAGTTGCAAATCCTCTCTGAACTCAGTGTCTGAGTATCCAATTAAATAGTGGACCCAAACCTGGACTAGCTTCTAAAAGACACTAGACCGGGTTAAAGCCTTCCCTTATATGGGAAGGCCCACATTTTGAAACCCCCATGTGCCTCCCATATTCAAGATCTCACAGTACATGTACGGGCCTCAGGTGGCATCCCTGCTCTATGTTCCTGAACATCTGCCTACAGGCTCATGCAGGCCGTTGGGAGGGAGGATGCTGTGGAGTGCGGCTTAGCTTAGCAGCAGTCATGGGATTGAGGTGGCTATACAAGTAAACTACAGGGTTTCACACTGCAGGGTATTCCAGATTGGCGTCCCCCTAGGGAAAGAGGGCAAACTCATTTATTTTAATTTTGGTCCCTTTTAAAGGAATTTTCAAAATCTAATTTGCCTAATTGCCCCCAGTTCGCATATCAACAAGAACCTTTGGAACCTTGAAATATAAAATGTGTTTTTCTGCATACCAGCAGCTTTCCATTAGAAGTATTTTCCTTTCTTATCTTGCAAACCCTAATAAATAGGTCAGAAAACATGAAGAAAATGTGGCAACACAGACATTTCCTTATATAAACAGTATAGACTTGTACATGTCTTTTACAAAACTAAAAAAAATAGTTTGTAGTTATCTCTTCTTCCAGCCCTGGGAGAAAGGCGGCGGCGGTTGGCAAGAGCCCAGCACAGCTTGTGGTAAAGCTGACAGGTCTTGAGAATGAATAAGCCATGTCCTGGATGGTCGCAGAGGGAAGCCCTGTATAATTCCCTGGCTGGCAGTGCCCAGCGTTGTTTGTAAAATGTCTTACAAGATCCGTGAAAACAATTTATCTAAAGTCATGTATTTGGCAAGCCATCCTGTTTTCTTGAAAAGCAGTGGGAAAAAGTCATAGAGTATGTACAAATGGCCTACAGGGTAAGATAAACATAACCACATTTTCCCACAATCCTTTTCAGTTATGTTCCCAGTTGGTGGTGCTTGCTAAAAATGTGTACTTGCAGAAAAATGCACAGGACTAAAAGGGAAATCCAAAAATGTGCTTCAAATATAACCTGAAAATCAAGTTCCTTTCATTTAATGTCCTACACCCACACGCAGACTCCAAACTGGGTGATGGCTTACCCTATGTGCATTTTTGTTACTGAGGCTGATCAGTACTGTAGTGCAGTGGTTCTCAGCCTTTTTTTACTCCAAGTATCCCCTAACGCCAAGAGGTTCCTAACAAGTACCCAAAAGGGGATTCATTAAATATAAATAGTACCTAAATAAGTAGTTCATAGGCCCTGTGGTACATTTAAAGCAAGAAGGGACCACGTTTCTCTTGTAAAAAAATATACCAAACCAGTTAGACACCCCCCAGCAACCCAATTAAGAATAACAGTTTTCATATGACTATTATTCTTAGCTGGCAGCCATGTGGCTGTACAGGTGTAACTTTGAAAGGGGCCTGACTGATCTCCTGCTGAAATACTGCATAAAGGAAAACGCTGTGTGTGTGTGTACACTTGCTTACCCGCGGATGCTGCAACTTTAGGTACCCATCACAAACAACCCAACCCTAAAGCCCCATCCAACGGCCAACCCCACTGGGGATAAATGTTAAAAGGCACACACACCTTTTCAATATCTGTCAGCTGTAGCTCTCTCTCCTGCCCACCAAGTACTGCCCACCATTTGCCTGCTACATGGCCTCCTGCCACGGCAGGTAGGCAGCATCCCTGTCTTTCCCCACCTGGGACAGCACAGGTAGTGGAAGATTACTGCTGTTAGTGTTGTGGGGACCTGGTGGGGGAAAAAGTTTAAACTGCTGTCGGGGAATCACTGCAGCTGAAGTTCACAGCATGGGAAATGGAGGTGTAATTTAGTAGACAACCGGTTACATATAATAAAAAAAAAACAATGCGGCTGCCCCACCCCTCCTGTCGGGCACCCTGTGCAGCTGCCCACGTCGCCGCAGGTAAAGGCCTTTTATACCAGCAAGTGAGCAGACGTCAGCTAAGTCAAACAAGATGCAATTGCTTGACACTTGGGGGCCCATCCGGGATTAACTTATTTCCAACTAAAAACATGCACTGTTTTTAGGATTGTGTTTTAGGGTTATATTTGTTATACACTTGCTAAGTAGGAAAATGTTTTACAAGTTTTTTTAAGACGGCTGGGCTTATGGATACATTTTAGTAGGAAATGTTGTATTGTAGTGTCCCTAGCTGGGTTAACCAGGGCCCTTGACTGTCCATAGCTGAAAAGTTGGGTAAATATGCACCTTCCAGTATTAGTTTGGGTGAGGGTTGCATTCAAAGCCATTTAGCTGAGCTCAGTTTTAAATGTTTCCATCTTTATAAGCAAGCTAGCTTTGTAGTGGCTGTTGATGGAAGATGGGATGGTGGCTCCTAGAAATGTTTAATGTTGAATTGGCAGGAAAACTTAAGGATGGGGAAGTTGCATCTTTGAGAGATCAACTTGCACTAGCTTTGAAAAGCCTCTAAGCTGCTAATGAGTTTTCTGATCTGGAAAAAAAATACAAAGCTTTATCTATAGCCAGTAATACTTCCCCGAGTAGTAAAAGGAAGTCAGGCAAAGCTGTTGTATTTAGCTCTATTGTTGGGATCAGAAATTTAGTCAGCCAGTCTGCAGCAAGCTGGGTGGCTGAGCAGCCATGGTTTAAGCCAAAGACCACATACGGTGAGAGGGTTTCTGGTTAGAAGGTGCAGTCAGCACCTATTAAAAAGAATGAGTTTGTGAAGAGGAAATGCAAAACTCATTACAAGATTCTATGGGTGGATTTATTGAAATCAGTGGTCCCAAAACAAGAGATAGATGGGATCCCATATGAGGAGTTGGAAAAGAGGGTAACTGGACAGAATTATATGTTTTGCCTGCAAAAAACATAGACGTTTGTCCAGTACTGCAAACGGCAATGTGGTGCGGAAGTGCACATGTAAAGCACACCCCACAACTTCCAAACGCGATGTTAATACATAGTCTGTAAGATTTAGGCCCTTATTTAACAAGGGATAGCGCCAGGTAGCAAATGGTGAGCGAACGGTAATGACGCTCACCGCCACGAGAACGCCGGCTCCCCTCCGCAATCACACATTTATCAAGCCGATCCTGCTTAGCGACTGACAGAGCGCCAGATAGCGAATCATTCATCATTATTCCAGCCTCACCCCACAGCGCCAGCGAGCGACCTTGAACAGCGACAGGTATGACCTCTCGCTACCTGGCGCTCTCCAATGCATTTCAATGGAGCAATCTTTAAATATTCATAATTAATTGCTATTAATTTTTTTTTTTTTTTTTTTTTTAAATGTCAAAAATTCTGTGACCACTTCTGCAATGTTAGATATTTTTTTTAAGCTTAAAAAAAAAAAAAAAAATTGTGCAGAATTGATATTACAGGTCTGATATTAATGTATTCATATTACAAAATGTTTTGAAAACCATGTTTTGTTTTTTTTCTAAAAATATGGTTGTTTGGGGGTTAAAAAACTACTTTTAACCCATCCCCGCCAGCGCTCTGGGGTTTAAACAAGCATTTCACAGCGCGAGAATTTTTGGAGCGCGATTTGTTAATGAATATGCTGGAAGCCATTCGCTATGGCCATTCGCTGTCATGCGCTCCCATACAGCGCGGAACCTGTCAAACAGCGACTCCTAACCCCGTATTCAACATTACCGCACACCGACTGAGTCGCTGTCAACAGCCGAACAACGGCCAAGCACAGCGAATACTAGCGTGCGCTGTGAAAATAACGCTACTGTCGCTCATCTGTCGCTACCTGGCGCTATTAATGAATCGGCCTCCCCATCTTCATTTTGGGTTAAATGCACTTAGACAGCAAAAGTTACCTTATAATTAAATAAGTGCTAAGGAAAAATCAATAAATGTTCCTCATCTGAATGCTTTGTAAAGAACAGGTAATTCTTCTGTCCTTTCTTTGTTCCAACAGCTGTTTCCTTGAGATGATCAAACTCGGCTTCTACGCGATCAGGGGCAAAAGAACTGCATTGAGAGACTTTTGTGCTTTGTGATTTCTTTTACTTCAAGCGGTTGATAGGATGATGCAGTGGAACTCTGAAGGTTGAATTACAGTGGCAGGAACATTTGAAGGACATTATGATTTTGCCTGGGGCCTTACTGGAAGTTGGTAACCTTTTCCAACATTTTTTTCCCACATAATGGGAAGTGTTTTTTATAGTGCCCCCCCAAGACATTTTTTAAGGGTTTAACCCTTGGTAGTGCGCATAATACTTTATTTGAAATTCATAAAGCACTCTTTTCAGTTTGGGGTCTACAAATACATTTGTGGTACCATTGTGATCGGGAGGAATGGGGATTTTACAAGCAATATGTTTTTTCTTGAAAAAACATAATTACATTTACCCATTTTGTCATTTCCCTGTAGCTCTCATGATGACACAGAGGTGTTTCAATGCATCCTACTCCACAGGTTCATACGGGCTTTCTGTTAACAACTGAAGAATTCTCGGCAAGACCCAGGGGACACATGTAGCTCTCATCACCAGTCTAATATTGCAAGCCCCTTGATAAAACCTTATTATAATGCCATCTTCCGCAATACGACTATTATAGATACTCCCCGGGCAGTCACCTGGGGGTGATACCTTAAGTCTCTTATGAAGCCCTGCTTGAAAAACTCTGGATACTTTGAAATATCCGGCCTGCCCATAAATTGTATGTCACAGCCTTATTTGCTCTCACCAAAGTGGGGGCTACCGTTGGAGAGACTCCTCTGACTAATAACAGTTGCCGTTCAAGTTTTAGGTTGGTTGTTTAGGGATGAAAAACAGTACTGATGTTGAATGTTGCTTCTCACTGGTAGTGCCCAGACTCTATCCTTTGCCATCCTTTTCATCTAAATATACCATGACCTCCGTGGCCAGACTGGTGCTATCAAGATCACCAGCGCCCTCTGAAGAACCTTGGGAATCAGGGGCAGTGAAGGAAAGGCATAAAGAAGGACCCCACATCCCCAATTTTGAGTGTGTATATTGCTTATGGACAGTCTCTGGAGTTTAGACAGAAGAGTTTTTGGATGTGTTTTCCCTCGTGGCAAACAAGTCTATCTCGGGGATGCCCCATAGTGCAGAAATCTGTCTAAAGACTTTGTCGTTTAAGGTCCATTCTCCTGTCTGTAACAGCTGAGGAAGTCTGCCCAAGAATTCGCTGCCCCTTTTGCTATACTCAAACTTCACAGTCCTCCTTGTTCGTTTCTGTGAGCCACCATGGTAGTGTTTGTCTGTTATAATAAGCACATTCTTGTTCTGACATGCTACCTGAAATTTCTCCAGAGCTAGTGCCACTGCCTGAAGTTCTCTAAAATTTGAACCCTGACTGGCACTAATGCGGAGACCAAACTGCCTGAACCACCTGGTCCCCGTCCATGGCTGGCATCTGTAGTGACCTTAGGTCCTCCAAGCAACGCCTAAGTTTTCCAAGTTCATCCACCAGAAAAGGTTGTGTAGTACCTGTGGGGAGAAATATATAATTTCATCAAGGCAGTTCTGATCTCTATTCCATTTATGCAAAATGTCCCATTTAAACTCCCTAAACCTGGCCTGAGTCCATCTCACCGCCAGAATAGAAGTTGTCAATTGACCTAATACAGACATAACCGCCCTGATGGTACAACTGGCCTTACGCTGAATATTGTCACATGCGGTCATGATCTTCACCTGTTTTTCAGCTGGTAAAAATGTTTTCTCTTGTACTGAATCTAATAGCAAACCTAAGAATATCCTAGATTGGGCCGGTACCAGACTTAGGTAAAAGGTCACATATCTTATGCTTGTGTTGCAGCAACACTTGGGAGGCTTTGGATTCCAGTAGGAAATTGTCCAGAAAGGGAACCAGAAGAATATTTTGTTGCCTCAGGAATGCGACCACTTTCGCCGTTACTTTTGTGAACACATGGGGCACTGAAGTGATCCCAAAGGGCAGTGCAGTGAACTGCAGATGAAGAAGCCACTTCCCTGTCTGTAAGGCAATTCTCAGGTATTTTTGATGCCCTGTCCAGACTGGATAGTAGGCGTCTTTGAGATTGAGTGTCACCATCCAAGCATTTCTTTCTAATAGTTGTATCGTTGATGATACAGTTTCCATAAATTCATGTAGGCTACAATTAAAGGCTTCAGGTTTATAATTATTCTTATAGACTGTGAAGGGGCAAAGGAAGTGTAATATATTATAGGTATATTTATTATACTTTATATGATTACGAATATTCCCCAAATTATACTCCTGAATTCTTAACACCCAAAATAATATATATATAATATATTAAACATGGGACATATATATTGGCCAGAGTCTGAAAATCTGCATAGTATCTCCGTAAGATATCTATCTGGTGCTTGGATTTATATAACTAAGAAATTAATGGGGATCAATAATTTCTTAGTTTGATAACATGCATATTGTGGGAATTATATTACTTTATAAAATATTTATCTAATCTCATAGAGGCGAGTTGTAGGCAGATCCTTAGGAAAACCCAGGCTGTGAATTCTGGCCACACCCCCTAGTGTTCAGTATATTCGAAGCTTGTTGCAGGGGTATTCAGTCAATGGACGGGCCCCCTGACCTGAAGCATAATAAGTATCTACCTGTGACCTCTCGCTCTCCATTATAAGCTTAATTGTACTGTAGCTAACTTATAACTTATCATGTAATAACTGCCTGTAACATTTTTGGGGAAACTTCAGGAACATATTGGATTAGTGATATTTACTGTGCTGGTGAATTAAACCTGTTTTCATTTATACATCTTACTGTGTATGTTGGCACATTTTTTACACAGTATATTGTATGTGCAAGGCATTTGGGGGAAGAGTCTCAGCGACCATTGGTTTGTATCAGCTTGATGGCTGTTGGGCTGAAATGATTATTAGTATTTGCAATATTTATAATATTAATCTCTAATAGAAATATTGGAAATTAATGTGCAGCAAATATTGATAAATCATACTTTTCGTCTTACATAGACCCACTTGGCTTCTTTATCGGAAAAATCCTGGTATAATAACCCTGCCTTATCTCCTGCTCCTTCACAGAGATAAGAATTTTTTAGGTCACTAAAGCTTTTACTTGATCCAGAAATGCAGACTGCAGTGAGGGGAGTATCCACTACGTGGTCTCTCAGAGTACACTGGAATTTTATCTTGTATCCTTGTCTGACTATTTTCAAAACCCAGCTATTTGAAGTAATCTTTTCCCATGCGCCTCCTGTTGCATCCTCTTCTTTATTGGAGGAGTTAAATAAGCAACCTCTGCTCTTATTCTTATTCTTTTGAAATCTCCACTTTTTGCTTGTCTTGACCCTTAAATCTTTGAGAACAAAAATTCTTCTTAAATCTAAAGTCCATTTTAGGAGGAAATGCTTTCTTCCTGTCCTTATCTAATTGGGAACCAAGAAAATCACCTTTCACCGTCAACCCACATAACCTGGTCTTAGTGAACTGGTCCCCCCACCAAGGCTTAAGCCACATTGTCCTCCTGGCGGTGTTCACCATAGCAGTGGAACAGGCCACAATATGCCCCCCTTTCACTGAGGAATAACACACAAAATGTCTGACCTTTCTGTTTCTTCTAACATTTTCTTCTTGATGTCGGGTGTCCAGACCTGCATGTATCTGGCTACCAAAGCCTTGGCCACTTGAATATTAATGTTAGCTGAATTAGCTTCCCAGGACTTTTTAACGGTTATGTCTATTTTATTATCCATGGGACCCTACCCCACGGACTACCCATGTCCTCCATGGGCAAACCTGAGCATCTAGAAATCTCAGAAACTGACACATCCAGCTTAGGAGCATTATCCCAAGTTATAATATCCTCCCCTCTAAAAGGAAAATCTTTGTTTAAATTACCTAGGTAAAAAAAATCCCAGTTTTTACAGGTACGGTATTTCTATGAATCCTTCAGGGCAGCCTACGGAGAGTGGCTCCTCCACCTAGAGAGGAAACACAAACTGCGACAGGTTAAAAGCCCCAACCTTCCCCCAGTCCTCAGTATAATGCAAGAACTAAACCGAAGGACCTGACCTAACATGGGGGTTGTAAGGGCTGTCCTGAAGGACTTGTAGAAATACCGTCACCAGTAAGACTAACAGGGATTTTCTCCCCCATGTCCTTCAGTACGTCCTACAGAGAGGCTGAGCAAGGAAAACCTTATGCGTGGGAAACTGCCTGCAAAACCTTCCTGCCAAAAGAGATCTAGCCTGTAGTGTCTTAAAACTGTGTGTGGGGAGGATCAGATAGCAGCCTTGCAGATGTCTTCAGTATAAGCATCTTCTGGGACTTCTCGGCCCAGGAAGTAGCAACTGCTCTGATGGAATGGGCCTTGATACTTGGAGGAGAAATCCCTGCATTCGTGTAAGCGAGATAAATGGCCTACATAATCAGCCAGTATGGGTCTCTTACAAAGAGGATCTCAATCAACAAACTCACTTTAAGGTATTTCTCCTACGTTTTTTGTCTAAGAAAACTGATAAGGCAAAAGCCTGGGTCCTTAAAGTACTTACGGCAAGACCCAATTCAAATCCTTCCTGCAGGAATTCAAGGGCCGCCAGGATAGAATTTACTGTTGTCTTCACAATAAGCTGAAAAGCACTTCCTTACCTTCTGGTAAATCTTTCTAGTTATCATTTTCCTGCTATCTAGGAGCATCATGACAACTCTCTTAGTTATTACCTTTCCTCTCAGGATCGATGACTCAATATCCAGGCTGCTATTTTCAGATTTAAAAGGCTTGAGTGCTGCACTGGTCCCTGCATCAGTAAGGTCGGCTGTAGGGGGAGTTCCAACCGGTCTTCCAATATCATTCTCTTCAAGCTCACATCAATTTCTCTTTGGCCATAGCGGTGCTATCATAATGACTGGTTCTGGAGCAATCTTTCTTACTACTTGAGGAAGAAGAAGCAGTGGAGAAAAAGCATAAGCAAGATCAAAGGACCGGCTGTGGGCCAGAGCATCCACCCCCAGGGCCCCATCCCCCCGACAAAGGGAGAAGAATCTGTTGCACTTTGTGTTCCTGGCTGAGGCAAAAAGGTCTATGTCTGGCTGAACCCACCTGGTCACAATCTGACGAAACATGTCTGGGTTTACTGACCACTCTGTGGGAGTACTGCTTAGGAAATCTGCCACTCTGTTTAAGGTTCCCTTCAAATGAACTGTGGAGAAAGACCTGACAGAATGCTGAAAGGGGGTGAGAAAAGAAAGATCTAGGTTCTGCAATCAATCTTGTTCCTCTTTGGTGATTTAGGTAAGCCACTATGGTCATGTTCCCTCATCTGATTGCTGTGGCATTACAAGCTCTCTTAAGAATACCATTGTTACAGTGATCCATAGGTGCCCAAAGGGTTCCTGCACCCTTGAGGATCTAGAAACCTTAGTGATAGCAACGTCTAGCTTAGGAACTTTGGCTTCAGTCTCGTTAAAAGGAAATGTCCTTTTAAGAGAAGAGAAGAGAAAAGAGAAGGGTAAGAAAAACATTTTCTCTGGAAAAAGCAACTCTTTCTTCATCACATCCAGTAAGGATGAATGAGGTAGAAAAACCTTTTCCCTCTTGACAATCAATTTACGATATAACGCATCCTGGGCTGAGAGTGACTTTTCCACTGAATCGATGTGCATTATATCGTAAATTTCCTGCAATAATGCCACTATCTCTTCAGACAACTGGCCCTTGCTGAAACAAGATGACTGCTCCTCATCCAACGGCAGCCAAAACCCCTGGTTAGAGAATCTTCAGGTAAGATTGCGGGGAAGTTAATGCAGAGCTTAGGAGATTTAGCCTCTTGGGTCTTAGATTTGGAGGATTATCCCTCCTATTTTCCTTTTCTTTAGGCTTACTATTTGTAGTGGACTAAACAGGAGATGGAATAAAGCCAAGTGTAAGGCTCTAAGGTGACACTACCTTAGCATACCAAGTGCAAGCAGAAAACAGAGCGGACATTCTACGCTCACCATCTTGTCTTGTGGCATGCCTATGAATTGACTCCCCCTTTGTATGTTATGCTAGAAAAACATGTCCAGTTTTCTGCTTCTAGTTTTCTTTGGCGTGGAGCGTGGTTGCGAGGCAAACTCCTACCCAATCTGCATGCTCCTCCGCTTTGTTCTGCCTTTTACCACCACTGTCCGGGAGCTGGAGCGCACATATGTGCTCAGTGAGGCTGCCTCGGGAGTGGACCCCAGCTGGAAGTATGTCATTGCACTGCTGGGAAGACCCTTATCCGTTCTCCCGTATCGGTGTCCGCCTACCACTTCCCAGGGCCACCCACCTTCACCGCTGCCAGCCAGACCCCACCCAGACCAGCCACCGATGCATCCAGCAAAGCACCTCACCGAGTGGATGCCGCCACTACAACCCCTGCCTCACCTGCGCTTATGGAGTCAGTGAAGGTGACTTGGTGCTCCAGCGGACCACCCATCCACAGGTACCCTAACCTGCATGCTTTAAATCCTGGGCATTGGTAAGCACCACCCCAGGTTCTCCTGAAAAAAAAAGAAATTAGAACAATAAACTGGATGTTGCAGGGGTCCCAGCATGTTTCCTGGAGAGGAAACACAATACTAAGGGCTGAGGTAAGGGGTGGGCCTTTTAAGGTGTCCCAGTTCGTGTTTGCTCTCTAGGGGTAGGAGCTGTTCTCCGTAGGCCGTCCTGAAGGATGTGGGGAGAATATTTTTTACCATGTTGCCATTCTTTATTAATCATAACCTTAATTGCCTTATGTACCGAAAAGGACATGCCCTGGGCCTCCTCTAACCCCTCATACAACTCATCCTCTTTGGTCCTAGGGGTTGGCACAATCTGCTTGCAAATTCATTGGTTGCTTTAAGCAATTCCCCAGTCTCATCAGAAGAAAGAAATATCTTTCTTTCTTTGGGGCTGAAAAGGCATTCATGACACTTTTTGATATTATGCACTTATTCATGTTTTTTTTAGAAATGGGGCTATTTAAGCGAACCCCTTCTTGCCAAACAAGTAGCTGGACCCTTTCTCCCCCAATTCCCGCTCTTGATGCCGTGGACGCTTACTTCATTACAGTGTAAACGCGTCAGTTATGCTTTGGGTGTTCCCAGGTAAAATACATAGATGTTAACAGAGTTATTACCTGCAAATAGAAGTTAAACAATACTGTTATGTTTACTATGGTCATTGTTAACTATGGTATCTGTACTGACAGTGATTTTTTAAAAAATTGGGGTGCTGAAGAAGCCTAAATAACTAGGCAAAACTAGTCCGCCCGTTCACTGGAAATTTGTGAAATTATTACCCATCAAGCTAAACAAAAGCTGCATGAATACAACATACTGAAAGTGGGGCTACAACCATGAATGTGTCAGTTTATGTGTATTGCCATGGTTTTTATGTATAAACACCAATAAAATTAACAATTACATTCTCTTTTAAAAAATTAAGTATTTTTTCTCATGATGTGAATTATTAAATTATGATGATTTCATAGGTTAGCGCGTGGACAGGTTGTATCAGAGCTCCCAAAAACACATGGGTTTAGCCTGGACCCCTTTTTCTTATTTCTCAAGTTGACCTCTAGAGGGAGCCTACCAACCCGACCAGCACTCTGCTTTATACAAAGCAACATAGTGCTTTGCTTTGTCCTATCAGTGCTTTCGTGTTTTTCACTTCCCCTCCCCCGGAGTGTGTTTTTTTTTCCTCCTTTCTCCCTCCTCTTTTTCCAGATAATTCTTCATGGTTCATGTTCACACTAAAGTTGGAGGGTCATGTGTTTTGTTCACTTAACTACTGAAAAGGCATCCCCTGAACACCTTACTGCAGACAGACCGTGTTGAAAACTGGAGGGAAATCAAAGCTCCATCTGGGCTTCCTTATATGCCCTAAAAGCTCCACCCCCATGCTCTGGGTCACTGCTATTGTCACTTAGGGCCTTATTCATGAAGGGATAGCGCCAGGTAGTGACTCTTTAGCGTCAGGTAGCGAGAGGTATCGGCAAGAGAACGTCGGCTCCAGTACGCAATTACACATTTATGAAGCCGATCTGTTTAGCGACTGGGATAACGCCATGTAGCATTAGATTCATCATTATCCCAGCCTCAGCGTACAGCGCCAGCGTTCACACTTTCACAGCGCCACCTATTACCTCTCGCTACCTGCCGCTCTCCTATACATTTCATTGGAGGAGGCTCAAATCCCATTTTTCTGCCCTTTTTTTTTGTATTAAAAATCATACAAGTGTTTAATACATTATTCCTGAATTCTATGTATGTTTTTCTGTTTTTTTTTTTTTTTCTTTAAAACCATTTTAGTGTCTGACCTGAAAGAGTAAAAGTCATGCCCCTTCAACAATGTCATTCCAGTGTATTGTGTTTGGCTAATGTTATTTTTGCCTTGTAAAAATCATTGTAATCAGACAATGACTGGCTATGTCCTCCATCCACACAATCTAGACCGACTGCGTTCGGTCGGTGAGATTATTTGTTGAATACGTTAGTGTTCACAGAGTTTCGGGCGCAATGAGCAGTCGCTGTCGTTCGCTGCATGCTGCGCTCCACAGTTGTTAAATATTCATTTGGCGTGTGTCTCTAGCGGCGAACATTGTTATGCGTACGCTTTGTAAACGTTGTGTATCATATCGGTATCATTGGCGTGTGTTAGCGTATTTTTAATGCGAGGAGTGTCAGAATTTTTGCTTTCACTTCAGGTTTTGCAACGTCCAGTTTCCCACCTCCGAGGATCCATGATGAGGCCCAGACGTCCTGCCAGACCTCTCCCCAGCTATTCCTCCGATTCTGACCTCCCCACCCCTCACCCCCTTCCCCCCCTGTCCCTTCAGCATCCCCTGCTCCCCCCCAAAGTGAGAAGAAAACTAGAAAGAGGGTGGATCCTCGTGTAAATGGCAAGTTGTAAAAGTCAGTATTTTTTGGCTATTTACTATGTCATAATGTTAGTTTTAATATGCTTTCCCACAAATATGTACAGTATTTTATTTGTATAGAAATTATTTTTCGAATTAAGTTTTCTTATATGGTTATTTATTTTATAATTTTTTGGTTAATTTGTTAACCAATATGTGTCAAGGGCTTTTTGAGACTAAACGCAGAAATGCAATTTTGTAGTTACATATTGGTTTTTTATTTGTAATATTTGGGCATCCTAATGTTTTATTTTTTTTTAAATGTTTTTATATGATTTCTGCATCAAAGAATACGACTATGCCCTGAGTGCAAAAAGCAGCATAGTGTTGGAGGTGCAAGCCACAGTGTCCCGGCGCTTTAAGACGGATTTATCTGAAAGGTCGATTACCTAGAAGTGGTCGGATTTTAAGCGCCGGGACTATGAGAGTGTTTACAGGCTCTATGATGCCTACGCCTCAGGTAAGTGTTACATCACTACATGCTTGTAATTAATATAATTTGTTTCCTCTCCACAGATAAGCATCCTCCCCTGGGGAAACACGGGAAGGGAATCCCGGGGGAGGGTCCCTCTCGCTGGTCCCATCTTGAGAACCCAGGGGAGGAAGGGGATGACGCCCCAGAGGAGCGTGCTGCTGTGGTGAGGGCAGTATGGAGCCTTAGCTCCTCACAGTCGGACTCAGCTGAGTCTCAAACCCCTTGTGGCCACTCTCAAGTGGGGAGTCCCAGTGGAGGCGAGGGACTCGCCCACACTCCCTCGAGAATCAGGGAGTGAGAGGGAGGAGGGTGGCCCATCATGTTTGGGATCTGTTGGGCCTATTTTGAGGAGTAGAGGCTCCACGCCTCCACCTCATAGCCGTCCCTGGGATTCCAGCAGCAGCTCATACCCTGGTGAGTGCATTTCTTATTGTTGTTTGTATGTTCCATGGTGATTCTGTACTTTATTAAATATACCATTCCCACATTAACTGTTTTACAGGGCATCATAGAGCCGGCAGCTCCACCAGCTATGCTGCAGAGCTTGCACTCGGGCATAGTCGTGGTAAGTGTTTTTCTTTTTCTCATTCACATGGTGTATTTAATGATGTTTAAAAAGACATACACGTGTTTTATGTCAGTCTACACAGCATTATATTGTGCCTGCTTTTTCAGCTACTTCTGTCACACAACTCCAGTTCATTGCAAATTACAGTAGGCCCAAATAGGATTAATATTTATTACAACATGATTCTGCACTGCGAATGTGGTAGTAAATGTGCACCTTGTAGTGCTGCCACATGCGCAAGTCTAAAATATCAATATGTTTAGGGAGATTTTACTACTGTAATTTGCATTGCAGTGGCAATGTCTTGCAAAAATGCCTTGAAAAACAGGACAATTGTATTGAGTGGTCCATGTGGACTACTTAAATGATACAGCTGAACTCATGAACCACTGAATACCATGCTAATGTCTTCACAACATGTGTTATACCTTGTTAAAATAATGAACGAAATGTTTACACATTTTTTGGCTGATTTATATAATACAAAAAACAGGTGGATGTGGAATAATAATATTCAGGTACCAATCTTATGAAGTTTTCTGTTGTGTTTTTGTCTACACAGATGTTTCCACACAGACGGACCCGGTCACCATACTCCCCACCCCAGCTCCAGGAACTCCCAGCAGCATGGTTCCTAGCCACAGCTGCAATGGTGAGTACAATGACATGTTTGCAAAACATACATTTAAACCATATGTCTTGAGAGATGACCACGCATAAAGGTTATTGTCATTAGGGGGTTAATTACGAGACATGTAGATGACATTTTGCCTAGCCAAAGTCATAACTGCATGTATACATGCGAGATTGGTGCCTCCCCTTTGGTTACATCTTGAAAAAAGTATACATTCAGCCTGGGAGTTTGATCATTAACAAAATCCTTCAATAGTACATTTGAAAACTAGAATTGTAATAGCTGAAGGATTTGTTTAGTTAGTACTATGGACATGAGTACTTTAGGAAAACAGGAACTACACTGATGATGATTTCAGGTAATGTAAACATATAGGGTAGGGAGGAAAATCGTAAATGGGAGGCCAGAAACTAATTTAATGTCCAAAAATATTGGAACATATTAGCTTCATGTCAAATATCTGTACAATTTAGAAACAACAATCTTTAAGCAGAAAAATTCAATAACTTTCATAGTTTGCTTAATTTTTTGGACATGTACAAATAATAATGACCTTTCTTTCTCCAAACAGCTTGCAATAATGAGCATCGCAGACTGTGGCAGTACGTCCGCCAGACAAGATTTATGCTGCTGGGGAAGAAGAAAAAGCCATAGGGCGGGGAGTATGGGGTTTGCCGCTTTGCACCTTTGGCCATGTTGGGCTTTTTTTATAAGCAAAATAAACATTTTGATATTGAAATTTAAATTTGTTGTCGGAACTTCATTTCACATCAAACACACACAATAACCAAAAAATTGGCTAAATAAGCTTATATTGCCTATGTGAGCATAGACAATATAAAATTATTCTGAAAAAAAAACAATCAAAATACTTTAAAAAGCCCAGACAATATTAGCTTTGGATGAGTAATTGTACAGTGGCTTCATAGCGACTGCAACACAACATATTCACCATTACAGGCCAGGTTATTATAGCGACTGAGGAGGCCAGAAATATCGACTGACGGATGATCGGGGCGGCCACTAGCAGTCGCTCATAGCGCCGCAATACAGACGCTCATCTGTTGCTACCAGGCGCTAATGATGAATCAGCCTGCCAATAAACAAACAAGCACCGGTGCAGATGGAGATCAGTTTTAAAACGGCCACCCCCAGGTTTATAACCTGAGGTTTATTTTTCCCCTGCGGCCGAGGTATTTTTCCCCTGCGGCTGAGCAGTTTCAGCCCAGAGCAGGCAGCTTTTCTAGCCATGCCTGAACAGCCCCTGAGTAAAGGCCATGAGGAACCCCCCCTGCTTCTTGCCCCCACATAGGAAGGATTTCCATCATCCAGGCCCTACACTCCCGTCTCCCTCAGGAATCATAGGAAAAACCAATCAAGATGGAAGGTGGAGCTCAAAACTTATTCTCTTCTATTTCCTGTCCTTTCTAGGCAGAGAAAACAGCTCTAACCTGTGTCATCATGGAGTGTAAGGGAAAACTTATATTTTTTATTTAAACAAATCAACAAAACACAAAAGCATTGAAAAAATTGACAAGACGTTTCATATTAAAGAGAAACAACACACAGGAATTTCACTTTCCTGTGTGTTGTTCCCATGTGCAGCGGCATCCTGAATTGGGATGCCCCGCTGTGTGTACCCCCCCAGGTCGCCCTGTTTCACTCACCTTCCTTCAGCTCCCACTACGCAGACTCAGACGAGAGCTGGTACGCTTATTGGCTGAACCACGCGCTCGCTGACACACGGCTCCAATTTGGGATGTCCCAAGGAGTAGAACTCGGCCGGCTCTGGTCTTTTAGACTCCATGCCCTCTGATGTTTCTCTTTAAAACCCAAACCACTGATAAAATGGGGAAGTTTTTTTCAATGGGATCTTTGAAAGTGTTTACTTTTGAGTGCCAAAAACACAATTCTGTGAGGAACTCACCTGTAGAATTGGTTTTTCTGGGAATCCATTCCATACACTCCTTACTCTTGGGTTTCCTCCTCCTTGCTGATCACGTGACTGCAAGAAAGAAACAGGCGCGGCCCTCCCGGCCCATAAGTAGCAGCTGCCCCTAATCAGATCAGTTTACTTAAAAAGCAGTAAATAATTTAGAGGCAGGCCGGGAGGCCGCAATAAGAGTCCATGTTAGTACACATCAAACTCAACCAAAAAATGCTCTCAAAATTAAGTCATATTACTTATAGTCTCTTTTTTATTTATTTATTTTTTTTTCATAAATCTCTATACATATATATAATCTTATATATATCTTCTCTTTCTCTTTAAATGCTCTGAATTAATAATCAAAAATGATTAAACATACCATCAGAAAAGCATCGGAAGATAACATGATCCACAAAAAACGGGTGGGCCGGAGTGTATGGAATGGATTCCCAGAAAAACCAATTCTACAGGTGAGTTCCTCACAGAATTGTGTTTTTTCTTCCAATCCATTCCATACACTCCTTACTCTTGGGATCTCCAAAAGCAGTGCCATCTATGGGCGGGATCCTCTAATGCAGAACGGCAGGAAGTTCACTTCACTACTGCCTGTAGAATCTTCCGACCAACAACAGCGTCAGCTGAGGTTCTAACATCCACCTTTGTAAAACTTGGTGAAAGTATGAACAGAAGACCAGGTGGCCGCTTTGCAAACCTGTTCCACCGAAGCTTAGTGCTGAAAAGCCCAAGAGGCACCAATGGCCCTAGTGGAATGGGCCGTGACCTGAAAAGGGGGTTCTTTTCCCTTGGCCGAGTAAGCTCTAGCTACTGCCTGCTTAATCCAGTTACTGACAGCGGCCTTAGCTGGCGGAAGCCCCCTTTTTTGGTCCTTCTGAAATGACAAAAAGAAAAACCGTCTTGCGGAAGGCATCTGTAGCTGCCAAATAATACCTGATGGCTCTAACCACATCTAAAGAATGAAGCGCCCTTTCCTTAGCATTAGCCGGAACTGGGCATAGTACCTCCTGATCAAGGTGAAAAGGAGAGATGACCTTAGGTAAAAAATCAGGCTTAAAACGAAAACTACCTTGACTCTGTGTAACTCAAAATAAGGAGACTTCATGCATAAAGCGGCTAACTCTGAAACACGCCGCACAGAGGAGATTGCCACTAAAAATATTCCCTTAAGCGTCAAAATGCTTATTGGAGAATCAATCATAGGTTCAAAGGGAGCACCCTGAAGAGCCGTCAACACCAATTCAAGTCCCACACCGGTAGAATAGACTTGCGTGGTGGACGAACATGAGTGACTCCCTGAAAAAAAGTCTTAATGAGTCTATTACTAGCGATAGACTTCTGGAAAAAAATGGATAAGGCAGATACCTGTCCCTTTAGAGTGCTTAATTGTAGACCCATTTCTAAGCCATTCTGAAGGAATTCTAGAATTCTGGAAATTGAATACAATCTGCATGAGACATTCCTAGCCTCATACCAGGATATGAATGACCGCCAGACCCTGTAATAAATCATGGAAGACTACTTCTTCCGGGCCTGAATCATGGTACGAATGACCTTAGCCGATAATCCCTTCTCAGCTAGGATCGTGGTCTCAATAGCCAAGCCGTCAAAGCCAGCATTTGTAAATTCGGGTGCCGAAGCGCCCCCTGAGTGAGAAGATCTGGCTCGATCGGTAGGCGCCATTGGTCTACCGCCATCCTTGTTATGTCTGAGACCCAACTTCTTCTTGGCCAATGAGGAGCTACTAGAATGGTAGGTACTCCTTCCTGAATTATCCTTCTTAGTACTCGACTCAGAAGCGGAAACAGGGGAAAAATGTACAGGAGCTTGAACCTTGTCCAAGGGACCGAAAGGGTGTCAGTGGCTATAGCCAAAGGATCTCTTGACAGGGACATGAATCTCGACTGCTTGTGATTGTGTCTGGATGCAAAGGGATCCACTTCCGGTCGTCCCCAGCGAAGACAAATGGCTTGAAAAAAACCTTCCAACTGAGGGACCATTCTCCCCGATGCAGAATCTTCCTGCTCAGAGCGTCGGCCTCCTGATTTTCTACCCCCGGGATGTAAACTGCCGAGATGCAGGGAACATTCTCCTCTGCCCAGATCAGAATCCGGCTTACCTCCCGAAGAGCACCCTTGTTCCGGGTACCCCCCTGATGATTGATAGAAGCAACCGCCGTCCGGTTGTCCGACTGGCCTTGGACTGCCTGTCCCTTCAAGCTGGGGGTCAGATACTGAAGAACTAGCCCGATGGCTCTTAATTCTAATACATTTATGGGAAGCTGATTTTCTCTCGGTCCCCATTGGCCCTGGACTTTCTGAGTCTGCCAAATGCCGCCCCATCCTGTGAGACTGGCATCCGTGGCAATGAACTGCCACTGTGGAGTCAAGAAGGACCTGCCTACAGACAGATGAAGAGGGTCCATCCACCACAGAAGGGAATGTCTTGCCAAGGGCGTTAGTACAAAGATCTGATCCAGCGACTGTGGGACTCGATCCCAGCTCGCCAATAGATTCCATTGAAGGGGCCTCATGTGAAACTGAGCAAAGGGCACCGCCTCAAAGCAGGCCACCATCAGGCCCATCAACTTCATACCCAGCCGAATAGTCGGCTGTCGGCAAGCCAGAAAGCACCATCTGATCTTGGATTAGTTGAGTCTTCTGTTCTGGAAGATACACCTTGACTTGGACGGTGTCCAGCATCAAACCTAAGAAGTTCCTTACTGGTGCCGGAGTGATATGAGACTTCGGGTAATTGATCACCCAGCCGAATTCATCCAGAGTCGGATCATGTGTGTGTCCTTCAGGATCTGCTGCTGCAATCCGGCTGATATTAGAAGATCATCCAGATAGGGGACAATACAAATCCCCTGGCTCCTGAAAATTGCCATGAGACCTGCCAAAACCTTAGTGAAAACTCTTGGAGCCGAGGATATCCCCAACGGGAGTGCCACAAACTGGAAATGCTCGTCTTCCAGGGCAAACCTCAGGAATCTTTGATGTCCCGGAAAAATTGGCACATGCAGATATGCGTCCCTTATGTCTATGGTAATAAGATCCCCGGGTCGAACTACTGTTAAAGCTGACCTCACCGTTTCCATGCGGAAGTGTCTCACGCGGATATACTTGTTCAGATCCTTCAGGTCTAAAAATGGGACGAGATGACCAATCCTTCTTGGGGATTGTAAACAGGTTGGAGTAAAACCCCTGACCTTCCTGAAAGGGTACTCGAGCAATTACCCCTTTTTGAAGAAGATGCTGAATTGCGGACTTCAGGGCATCTAGCTTTGACTGGTTCCGGGATGCCCCTGACCGAAGGAACCTTGCGGGCGGTCTGGCTGCAAACTCGATCTTGTAACCTGAGGACACCACCTCTTGGATCCACTGATCCCTTACGCGGCGCCTCCAGATATGAGCAAACTGCAAAAGCCGTCCCCCCCCACCCGCTCGGGTGAGGGCGCCCTCTCATGCTGAAGTGGACTTGGCTGGAGGTTTAGGCCTACTTCTCCAGGATCCTCCTGCCCTATTACGCGTTCTTCCTCTACCCCAAAAATTCTTGCGGGAGGAAGGTCGAAAGGCTCCTCTGCCTCTCCGAAGGGCCGAAAAGACGATGACCTCTGAAAAGGCCTAGTCGATTTTTTTCTCTCTGAGGCAGTTTGCCCCTTAACCATACCGTCCAGCTTTTCCCCAAAAAGTCTGCTCCCTAAAAAGGGTAAATCCGTCAGTGCCTTTTTAGCGGCGGCATCCGCTCACCATTGTCTAAGCCATAATGAACGGCGTAATGCCACAAGGAGCGCAGAAGTTCTGGCTGCCAACCTGACTGCATCCTCCATTGCAGTAATGGCAAATGCATTAAAGTCCAAACAGTCCTTAAAGTCCTTGGACTCTTGGGACAGCCTGCGCGACCTGGCCTTGGCTAGTTTCTTCTTCATCTTCTTTCCCGACGCCAGGGATACAATGGCCGTGGCACAAACCGGGCGGAGAAGGGAGCCTATCATGGCGAAGACATGGCAGGCCAACTGATCCATATGTTTCTCTGTGGGATCTCTAAGGGATCCCATAGTAGCGGATGGCATCACTGAAGTGTTAGATAACCCTGCCACAGGGGAGTCCGCATCAGGCGGATAAGACCAAATTTTGATTATGTCTGCCAGGAAAGGATATCTGACATCTAGAATCTTAGGAATGGCCTGTAATTTATTAGGGTTTTCCCACTCCTTAAGAAACATCCTAGAAAAGTGTGGTTGTTCAAGGAACACCTGCTTTGCCTGACAGGCTTAAACAGATCATCCTTCTTTCTTTTCACAACCTCAGGAGGGGAGATATTCCAGGTAACAAAAACTACCGAAAGTAGACCTTCAGTCTCATTCCCAAGGAGAGGATCCTCATCGGATGAAAACAAAATGGAGTTACTATCCTCTTCCGATTGCAGCTTGCCCTCAGAGGCCTGCTCGTCCATATAATCCTCATCCTCTTCTTCACCGAAGGAGGCAACTACTGCCACAGGCTCTAAATGTCTTTTCTTATAGGTGGCCCGTTTGGCAAAACCAAAGACAACTGCCTCTCCAGATTATTCAGCCTGTAAGCAAAACCTGTTTGTCCATCACTGCTTTCACCCCCTTGAGGGGAAACAGGGGATGGATGAGCCGCCGTGCTCCCTCCAGCATTCGCTGTGCTAGATACTCGATCAGCCGCTCTGTTGTGATCTAGGCCGTTCATAACGGCGCAGGCGGAACATACTGTGCCAAAAGCTGCCTAGAGGATGCAGTTTTGCACAAAGGGCAGATCTTTTCCTGCTCCAGAGGGATGCCGTATCGCTATCCCCAATGCCTCCCACATGGTGTTTATTATATATATCTTTTTTATTTTCTTTTTTTTTTTTTTTTTTAAATATATATATATATATAGGCCAACCGACCCAAGAGGGCCTGAGCCTGAACCAATCCCCTAAAAAAGGGACCGGGAGGAACCGCAACCCTGTTTTTTGTCCTTCTTCCAACTCTAAAAATAAAAGAGGAGGCAAATGGATTAATAACTGATCTTTTTCCCTCTTTTCTTTTCTTCCTTCTTTAAAAGCATTCTTTCAAGAAATGAACTGCCTTTAATCGCTTATATATAAGAGTATTATAGTAATATCTTAAAGATATTATAATGACATTGTAATGATATTATAATAAATAAAAGCAATAAAAGCGATAAAATAATTATCTTATGAGTAAATACAAAATAATTAAATTGATAACAAAAACAGAACACTAATTATTATTAAAGAGAAAAAAAAAAACTAATACTGAAAAAAATAAATATAATGATCATTAGTATAAAAGACACTTGGAAAAAAGTTTAACAATATTTAAAAATATTTAAAATTGTTTAATAAAGGATTGATATAAAGAATCCAAACCAAAGTCAAATCCTTATATTCTATAATAATATAACCACTCACCTTGCTGCAAGTTTTCAACCTGAAAGGGAGATGGCAGAATCAAACTACACAGGCACTTATTAATGAATCAGGCCTCACCTGCAACTCACAAAACCTCCACTCACCTTGCGGCTAGTTTTCAACCTGAAAGGGAGATGGCAGAATCAAACTACACAGGCACTTATTAATGAATCAGGCCTCACCTGCAACTCACAAAACCTCCACTCACCTTGCTGCTAGTTTTCAACCTGAAAGGGAGATGGCAGACTCAAACTGCACATTACTAAATCAGGCCTCACCTGCAACTCACAAAACCTCCTACACGCATGTCCCCCTGGCCATAGAATGGCCGCTTGAAATCTTGAAGAGGGGAGGTCTGGGGGAGAGGCGCCCCACGCGCATATCAGGGTTTGGGGGGGGGGGGGGGTAGGAGGCCCCGGCTACAACATAGGCTGCGCTGCTAAGGAGAGGAAAAAAGAGCGCACAGCCGTCCTTAATGCACACCCGAAGATAAGTGCGAGGGGAGGGGGGCATAGCACAGGTCACAGACGTAGCTTCTTACCTGCTAAACAGCACATCCACCTCCTTCCAGCACAAGAGGGAGAGTGAGTGAACAGCCAGGTGGTTCTGGTATACTCCACCTCCACCTGTGTGACCTCAGTCAAGCTCTTAAAGGCATATACCAAAGAAAAAAATCTTTCCTTTCCTAAATAAAGCCTACCTAAACTGGAAGAAGGAAGGGTTGGGTAAAAATAAAAATATCCTCAGCAGGTACACCAGAGAGAAACCTGCGGCTGACTTGCTTTCTGAGAAGCCTGCAGCCCAGAGCATATACACTCTGCAAGCGCCCCAAGACCCCGGCGCTTCACCATACCTTCACGGCCCCAAAAACAGCCAATGCTGTGGAGGCATAACAAGGGTCTTGAGGGGCCGTGGGAGTAAGGTCCGTAGCGAGCCGACAGGGTTCAGTCCCCCGCTTACCGCTAAAATGCTTGAGAGCACCTAATCTTCCACAGTCATCTTGCCACTGCAAGAAAGAAAACTGATCTGATTAGGGGCAGCTGCTACTTATGGGCCGGGAGGGCCGCGCCTGTTTCTTTCTTGCAGTCACGTGATCAGCAAGGAGGAGGAAACCCAAGAGTAAGGAGTGTATGGAATGGATTGGAAGAAAAATGATGTCCTCAAGCTGCGGAGTCTATCTAGTATTTTTTTTTCTTATGTTAGCAAATGTGTGTTTTATGGCAGAACTCACTACCTGCAATATGTTGCTATTGGCAACTCTACACCAAGATCTACAAAAAGAGAAAAGTGGGCCCTGTACGCACAAAAAAATGCTGCTATGGCCGCTCCAGTTGATGGAGCTCACTACACTTAGGGCTTTATTCATCAAAGGATAGAGGCAGGTAGTGCCTCGTAGCAACAGGTAGCAAACGGTGAACACCGGGTGGTGTACGCAATACCACATTTATCAAAGCGATTCCGGTGAGCGACTCTAACAGCGCCATGTAGGGTCCGATTCATCATCACAGGCGGCTCAGCATATATCGCCGGCGCTCTAGGTTCCAGAGCGCCTGGTATTACCTGTCGCTCTCCCATACATTTCAATGGATGCTAGTTTTTTTCTCTTTAAACGTTTTCTTTTATAATTATTTTTTTTAATCAAATCGTGTGACCGCTCCTGGCCTATTAAAAGTCATTTTAGAAAACTTTTTTGATTTTTTATATTTTTATGCAGAATTGTCATTAGAGGTCTGTTATTAACCCTTTTGTTGCCAAGCACGTAACACCTACGTGCTGGCTTGGCTGGGCCTTAAGTGCCAAGCCCGTAGGTGTTACGTGCTTGACTTTGATCGCTTCTAGTTTAAAAAATAAAAATAAAAAATACTCACCTTGTTGGATCCGGCCGGGTCTCCCCTTTAATTTGGTGCCATCCGATCCCCCGTGGGGGGTCGGATGGCTCCAGGAGAGCCCCCGGAATAGGCCGCCCCCCCCCCCCGCTTCTGCAGCAGCAGCTGCTAACTGTAAAAAAAAAAAAAAAAATAAAAATGACATTCACTTACCTCCATGTGCGCTGGCTCCCGCTGTCCCTCCTCTTCACCTGGGGGGCCTCCGATCCCCCCCCAGGACTTACCGATCTTCAGGAGGGAGCCTGGGAGGCTCTCTCCTCTCTTCTTCAAGATGGCGACCGCCATCTTGCCTCTAAGCCCCGCCCCCTTGGGGGCGGGGCTTATGACGTCATCCCGGTCCCGATCACCGGCTTCAGCTTTCTCAGCTTCTCAGATGCCGGTGATCGGTGCCCTGGAAGGAGGTGACAGGAGATCCTCTGATCTCCTGCCTTCTCCTTCTCTGGATGCCGATCACAGGCATCTGTCAGCTGAGCGGCGAGGGACAAGAGCTTGCAATCGAAGGTAAGTACAGTAAAAAAAAATTATTTTTTTTTAATAAAATACTTTTTTTTATTGTGTGGTGTTTTTTTTTTTACAGTTAACCCTTTGTGAGCTGGTAAGGGGTCCATGAGACCCCTTATACCAGTTCACATGGCTGGGGGGGTGGCATTGCCATTAACCCCCGCACCCCCATTACCTGCCTCCCCAAAGGCCAGGGGGGGGCAGAAGAGCCCGGGCCCACATAGGCTATGTGGGCTCGTAGGCTGCAGGGTGGGGGGGCCACCAAAGCTGGCCCCCCCACTCTGTGCCTACAAGCCCCCATAGCTGGTCCCGGGCTGGTTACTTTGGGTAAGGGGGACCCCACGTCATTTTTTTTTTTGGATTTTTAAGGGTTTTTAACCCTTAAAAATCCAAAAAAAAATGGGGTCCCCCTCCCCGGGAAGGGGGACCCTATGTCATTTTTTTTTTTAATTAACCATTTGTCATCCAGCAGCTATAAAAGGCTTCTGGGCAGGAAAGGGTGTCTACCTATACATATGTGGTATCGCTGTAAGCGGGAGAAATTGGGGTTTCTCACGCAATAAGATTTTATTGACAAACTTACATTTTTTATTACAAAAAAACTCTACAAATTGTAAAAAAATATATATTTTTTATTTTTTTTCACACATTTCACCCAAAAATGTTGAGAATACACCTAAAAAACACAAACAAGACATTTCATGTTAAAGCCCAGACTCTGTTGAAAAAAACAATATATAATTTTCCTGGGAAATCCCTGGAAATCCCTTCGAAAATGACAGTTGAACATGTGTAGCGCAAAACACTCAAACTCAGTCTGGCAACAGGGAGTGGCAAATGCTGCAGGTAGGCTGGCAGCGAAAGGGTTAAAGAGTTAATGTCACAATGTTATAACAATGTCATTCCATATGTTTTCTCTTTGTTACTAGTGGGTATCTGTTCAAAAACGTACTTTAATCACACAGCTTCTGGCGCTCTGGGCTACAGCGACCCAATTTTGAGCGGCGGCGCTGTGTGAGGCTGTTTTTTTGATGAATATGGTTTGAGTCGCTCACACTGACCTGTCGCTACCGTTCGCACCCATATAGTGTTGTACTGGTGTTATAGCGACTCACACATCAAATTCATCAATGCAGGCCAGCGACTGAGGTGCTCGGTAACAGCGAACCATAGTGATCACAGCGACTACTAGCGGTCGCTCTGAGCGCTTCGCTACAGACGCTCATCTGCCGATCCCTGGCGCTAGTAATGAATCAGCCTGCCTGTGTACAGGTGCCAATAGCAACAGATTGCAGGTAGCTGAATTTGCCTCTATAAAACACAAAACCAATAAAGAAAATACTTGATCAGCTCAACCGACAATGGTGGGCTGCCTCCTGTTATCAGTAACACTGACAGACCCCCTTCATTTACTACAATAGAGGAAGCATGCCAGTATCACTATGACTAATGGTGGTGAGGCTTGTCATGGGACTTGATCTGACAATTGGAGCACCAGACTAGGACTGATCATTTGCGGAGGACAAAAGGTGAGTAGAGAGTTTCTTTTTGTTGTTGCTTGGACAATGACTTTAAGATTAAATTATGTGTTTTAGCCATTCTTGAGTAGCTTTGAAAATCACTGTAATTCTATATTATATCCATAAAAATGAAAACAACCAAGCGGTTAATTTTTGAAAGGCTTTGCATTCAGTCTATAAATTATTGGGATATATATTATAGTATATGATGTTTTACTGTTGCAAATGCAATCCAAATCTAAAATGATCTGGAAAAGTTTAAACGTCATATTAAACACAAACCAGGTCAATTTGTACCATCTGCACAGAGAAAATAACGCAGACCGCGATTCATATCTGACATCCAGACGGAGCATGTAGATTTACGAGCACTCATTAACAAACTCCACTTCTAACTGTAAATATATACAGAGTGCGTGTCGCTAATTGCAGGATCAGTAACCTTTGCACCGCCTGGACCCAAAACGTGGATTAAATAACTTCTAAACAAAGCTGGAAATGTATGTCTGTCAGGTATTGCTTGGAAACGCATCTTGAAGTTTAAGCAGAACTGACCTTCCATAAGATCTTTGGAAAATGCCTGAAACCAATTTGGTCTTGGAAGCCGGCACAAAATGCAAATGTTCCCATTAGATATTCCAAATCAGCTTTTCGATGCAAATTAGGCAGGAAACACAGTGAGGGAATTCTATTTTTATACAGGCAGCGTGTGTGCCATTGCGGAGTGCTGAAAAAGACATTTGTGACTATGATGGAATGGCTTTGGCGCTGATTGATATAGCTTTTGTGTGCGGGGGATATGCGTCTCACTGTATACCAATTGTATATGTATTCATTGTTTATCTCAAATGTGGTTAAAACTTGCTTTCAGTTTGAAGATATAGTCGACGAAGGGTATTAAGATTTAAAAGAATAGTAGTCCTAAATTGTGCCTTTATGTTAATAAATAGAAAGGTCCACATACAAGCACACACACATTCAGCCAGCATTTTATATACATTTAGCGTATCATGTAATTAGCCACCTTAGGCCACAGAAGACTTACTGTACATAACCAGTGTCAAATGTTTTCTTCATTTTAGTCTTGGAGGTGAGGTAAGGTCTTTTGTTTGGTATCTGCATACTGAACATGTTCAGCAAAGCAGTCAGCAACAGGGCTTGGCACAGTCATGGTCAGTAACTGAAGATGTCAGGCACCTTCCTGTTGTGGCCAGTAAGAAAACAGAGATATTAAAGTGGCCCGAAACCTAGGATTTTGACTATCCCGGGTTTTGGTCCGTCCCCCCAGGGCATCTCAATCTGGGATGCCCTGCTGTGTAAAACCTCCCGGGTCACACACTTTTACCTTTACACTAGCCAGTGGTACAGGTGTGGCTCTCCTCCAATCAGCTTTTCCAACCATGCAAATTTATTTGCGTCTGAAGAAGCTGAATGAAATCCTAGCCATGTGCACACAATCGGTTCACGGCCTCACTTACAGTAGATCCTTGAAAAGCCAGGAAAGGCTCTGCGAGTGATGCTGTTGCAGGTCACACATACATACCCCAAGAACTTATTGGCAGGGTAAGCTAAACTGGCGACTGGGGAGGGGGGTTACACAAAGCAGGGCCTTCCAATTAGGGATGCCTCAGGGATAGGAAATCAGGCAGCTCTGGAGTCTCAGACTCCAGGAGCACTTTTGGTCCACTTTAAACTCTTAAAGCAGACCTCCAAACAAGAAAAAGTTTAGTAATTTGCTCCCCTAAAGCCGCCCATTTTACGATCAATGTATGCTTAACCTCATGCAGATGTTGGGTAATAACTGCACTCCTAGAATCACATGCGGGTTGGCATCTTGGATCACACCTGTGAGCCCTGCTTATACATGAGTGGGGAAATGGCAGAGCCTTTTCTAGTACACAGACACAATGCTGTAGAGTTCGGAGTCCGTTGGTGACAGGGAATCACTTCATGTCTGCCCAGATTCCCGATTGCCCTGGCAGAAATACAGTACCTGGGTCTTCCCTTGCAGCACAGCCTATTCTCCCTCTAGTGCAGACCATGGCTCCCCTCAGATTCCAGACCACCAAGTCGATCGAGTCTTGGTATCTGCGTAGTAGTCTTCAGTGCCCACCTTGCTCACAGTGTGACCTTGGTGCCCCGTGGTCGAAAATCAACCTCAAATGTGATAATGTACAGGCACTATGGATTATTACAAGACTAGCATGAAGGTGAGGAGGGCCAAGGAATATTTATGCCAATGCACCTCATACCTGGCAAACATACTCCTTGCCCATCAGGTTTAAAATTCAGATGCTACAGAAGGTGATTTTTGTAACCTAATCCTGCAGCCATCATTGGATAGTTGTCTTTTGAAGACGGTGCTCATTCCAGGGTGATTTTAATATCTACGAGAAACTCTTTATTGCATTCATAGGACCATATTACCTGATCTTTTTATAACAATGGACTATTATCAGCAAAATTAAATACTGCTTTATATAGCTGCCAAAATCAAAACCCCAGAGGTCAGTTGAAAAACTGCTTACTTGCAGGTGCAAAAATAGCATGGAGTAATAGATACTTGCAATGAAGAATATTAGCTTACCACGTAACCACAGCACTGCTGATGTGTTGTATGGATTGCAGTTTTATTTATGAATTGAAGGAGCATTTAAAGTAGAGCTACAAGTGAAAAATTCAAGCTTTTTAGCATTAAAACATTTCTTTCATTAAAATGGGTGTTGATCACTGTCCAACTCATCCCAATTAGAGATGCCCCCCCCCGTACTTACACCACCACCATCCCATTCTTACACACTTCATGTTCCACCAGCCTCGGGGAGGCCTCCCTGCGCAGGTACCAATGTCCATGTGATCTAAAATGAGGGCTGCCCCCCCAAATAAAAACATTTCCACCCCCTTCCCTATAATGTAGTCCAGTATCCCTTGGGAAAACCAGGAATTAATGCACAAACTTCTGGCCAAAAATGCTTATATCTGTTATGATCTGTTATGACGCTTGCTAGTAGCCTTTTAATATATAGAGATTACCTTTTTATTAATGCCCTTAAAGTCATCTGTGGTCAAAAAATGAAAACAAGACAGCGGTTTGTCAGTGGTAAGCATCAGGGCCGACAGCACCTCTTGAGAAAGGTCATATCTGACCGAAACGTCGAGGGTTACTTTGCATATACCTGCGGTCAGCCTGTAAGTTCCTTTTTCGATACTATTGTCATTTTGATACTTGCTATGCATTTAAACTTTGTGGTAAGGGACACACTATCATCAACTGGCTAATCATTGCTTCTGATCATCTTATGTTTGCATTTACCTCTCTGATACCGATCATGTTGTAAATATCTTCTTTTCTGTGTATATATTGTGAATCTCACCATGTTGTTAACCTTATTAATTGGCATTAAAACACAAACCTGTATTGCATAGCTATGTTTGGTGTTCGTTTTTCCCATTTTCTTATATATGGCTGACCGCACATTTCCCTGCTTGCTCCAGGACTCTTCCACTGCTCCTTCAATTATTGGAGGGAGTGGTGCTTGGTATTACTGGAATTGCTGAGATACAGGGGAATGTTGGCCATTACACAGCCTGAGCGTATTTGGGCAGGCAGCGCTGTGTGGGAGCAAGGCTGGAGGAGTTCAGAAATATATGTATTTGCATTTTTGACCACAGGTGACCTTTAGAGTTACTTCTTTTTAAAATTGGCAAGCAGAGTAAACATTGAAATCAGGGGAACAGTAGAACCTCAATGACATCTTGCTCCCTGCTAGAGCAGATCACAATAATACAGTTGATCATATACCTGATGGTTCAGGTGAGCCTGACAGCAGAAGCTGGTGTGGTCAGACATGGCAAAGTTGGCAACAAGGCTTGGCACAAGATCTGGACAGAGTTAGCAACAGAGCTTAGCGTCAGAGAACTCACCTTTGACTGGACAGGCTTGGAACAGCAGGCAGGCTGAACAATACGAGCAGCAGTGTGGTAATCTCTGGAAGGGGGGGGGGGGTTAAATTACCGTCCTCCAATTAGCTGTTGCATCAGCCAATACCAAATTCTGGAGACTGAGTGGCGCCAGGGGAGACACAGGTCACATCATTCCTGAAAGCTAAACAAGACGCTGCCCAGCAGTTGCCAGGCAACATCGCTGGACCTAGGGACCATGGTCGGCAGGTAAGTCGAGACACCTACCAGTTACTCCTCCCTGTAGAGAGCTAGAAAAAACCTCCATATGAACCAAATAGCAAAATGCATCCTTTTTTTCCCTGGCTCTTTATTATGGTATGAAGAAAAACATCATTGAATCTGTGCTTGATGCAGACATTATATTACAAATGTATTACAGAAATATGGTGCGATTATTAAAATATGATTACACAAAAGTATGAACATTAACGGTTTACAGTACAGTGATTTTTTTTTTTTATAAACAGACTTTTAAATATACATAGGACGATATTAGTCGACAGAAAACATCATAGACAAAATTGACAAAATGTCTAAGCTTTTTCTTTCAAACCATTTTTTTCAGGAAAAACAAGCAAAAAAAAAAGCATTTAAAACCAAGAACCAGTACTTTTTAGACTACAAATATATACAGAGGTGTGCAAACCTACCATGTTTTTGTCTTTGAGCTTTAGGGTTTGTCGTTACTGGGTTTACCTTTTTATCAGGCAAAATAAAGGTGAACTGGATTATTTATGATTTGCATTAACTTTTTAAAGATGGCTACTGTTAACAGCTCCTAGTTGATAAATCCGCCCAAATTATAGAGGTTTGTGGATTTGATATTCATCTTGTGTGCCAACAATAATACAGAAATGACAGCTCTATTTTTTTCAAAGTGGAAATGACTCAACATTGTTTTTTGGGGTAATTGCTGGAAATCACATGAGCTGTTGCTACTGAAGCACTGGGGTTTGTGGCAAGAAGAATAGACTTGCAGTACTTTTTGACATTAAACAACGTAACAGGAGTTTTTGAGGCATGTGGAAATAAAATAAATTGGAGGCCTTTATTAGGTTCTAAAAAAACAAAAAAGAAAACCTCTTCCTTATGATCTGTGAGAGCTGCACTCTATTTTATAAAAAATGCTCCAGGTGAGGCTTGAATGCACAACCTCAGCCTTGCTCAACGGATACTGCCTTATAAGTACCCATTATTACCTAACTAAGGATTAAAAATATCACTACTGTATGTCATGAAAACCATCATCTCTAATTGGGTTATTTTTGTTGATTTTCATCACATTATAGTTTGTTTCCACCGTCGTTGGAGGCCATTCTTTTTTGGGAAAAACTTTAGCATACACAATCTAGATAATGCCAGAGGAGGCTATAGTCCTTTCATATGTTCTCTGCTTGGTAGTTGAAGACATACAATATACTTACAGCAGTTAATCAGGACATTTGCACCAGCTCTGTAGTGCAGAGGGACCATGGTTTTATGCTCTAAGTCACCCATGTGTGTAATAAAAAAAAAAAACACAGCAGGGCCAAGTTGCAGAGTCGAAATCGCTGTACTTACTCACAAGTAATAGAGGCCTCAGGGCAGGGCCCCATGTTTGCCCCCCCCCCCCCCCCCTTAACTCAGCTCTGAGTCTACATCAGCTTTAAATGAACTGCAGTTTCTAATATGCAAACTTTACCTATGCGCCACCTAATGACATAATAATCCTTAAAGCTAATACATTTTGACATTTCTGATAGAGCATGCAAGTAGTTAGATCCCTCATTAACTGTTATGCGCATTTTTCTTCCCATGTTGTTATGCGAGGATCCACAAGGTTGAACTAAAGTGTGTTTGTCACTTCAGAGCTGCCCAGATTGATTACTCCAGCCCTGATATCTGATGAACATTGGGTGTCATAGCAGTGCTGGCGCAACTTTCCTCGTACAGTATATTTTGAATTCTCTCTCTTAATGTCATGTTAGCTTTAAGTTAAATAAAAGGAATGTTAACATTTGCTAAAAGAAATGTGGACACCTATACTAGTAAATAGTGAGCAATACTAGTCACTACTACAGCCAAGATGTTCAACCATGGTGGTCACTAAATCACTGGTACCAATGGAGGTCTATGCAGCAGCAATGAGCCTATGGCATAAAACGTAATTATTTTCTATGCTTTGAAAAACGATTTTGTCTAGCTCTTTATTAAAACTTCACAAAACAAAAAAAACTTTTTGTTTTCTTGTACAGCTGATTAAAGAAAGCTTTAGGGTTGGTAGACAGCCTCCTAAGAGAAATATTTAGCACACAACAATGCCTGTGTGATACAATCAGTGTCATTCATAAAGGCATGATGTTCGTTTCCTTTGCAAATTCTTGCCATAGGTCCAAGGACTTTAATATCAATTTTGGAGAACCGTATAAATCCAAATAAGACACCTGCCATGTCATATTTATCTATACAAAAGCGAATGGTAACGGTTGTTGGAATCTAGAAAATGCTGTATTGTCTGTCATGATATTTACTGATGGTTGGCACACTTGCATATTGGATCTGACAATGTTTCTTGGCAATCAGGATTGACTTTTCACTTACAAACCTTTGTTCTTAGTTATAAAACCAGACTTTAGAAGGGTCATTTTTGAAGGGGACTTATTTTGACATGTATTATATTCGGTTTGCAGTAACACCTCCTAAATTTTGTTATGTAAAAAAACATAACAAGTATTTCCAATTGTAATACACAGTATTACTGGAACGAATGATAACATTTGCATATTTAAAACAAGGTTTTATAAATGAAATTTGTATAATGTAACAAAACATTATGCTATATACTTATGTACAGTCGTGTATAGAAGTAGAATTACTTCTATTAACTTTAGGGAAAAAAAAACATAATTTAAAAAAAATATTTAAATATTTACAGAACAGACCATGTGTCAGCATTACCATCTGGCTAACTTAAGTACTTTAAGGACTCAATTCAAGCCATGTGACTGAATTATAGATATGTTCGTTACAGCATGGGCTACACTGGTCCTGGATTTTGACTGTGTTGCCCCAAAATGTCATCAAGAATTGTCAAGTTGTTAAGCCAGTCTTCGTCGGTGCTGCTGGCATTACCTCCCTTCATTAAACAGTCAATAAAGTCTGCTTCATTGCAGCTGGCAGATAACACAGAGTTGTTCTGTTGTGTAACGAAGTCATATTGGTGGAGTTCTGCTCCAGAACTTACTCTGTCAAAAGTTGCAGGAGTCTGGATCGAAGCTGATCCATAAGAAGGACCAAGCTGAGCAGGGTTCATTTGGTTAAATGTTGAAACACCTTGTGGCATAGTTTTCATTACATTAATAGCTGCTAGCTGTCCTCTGGCTAAATTGTTCCCAAGGCTAGGATTGTTCAAAGATCCTAGTCCTTGATTTGCCTGGGGCATACTAAGTTTTTGCATTTGTCTTACTTGAACTCCAGGAGCAATCTGGTTAGGAGGAACCACTCCCTGATGGGGAAACTGTTGGCCTGCCATATTTGGTCTGATTTGTTTGGTGAATAATGGGTTGCCTGGAAACTGCTGCATGCTGGGATCCATTTGGTTTTGGCCTGCTATTCTTGAAACTCCAGACTGAGTCCACATCTGAGAAGTAGGGTTGGTGTAGACATTGGGAATTCTTGATATGCTGGACTGTCGTAAGTGCTGCTGAGCTGCAGAATGGTTTAATAATGAGCCGGAAGCATAACCAGACAATGTCATTCCTGGCCGTACAGTGGATTGGCTGTGTACAGTCTGGCAACCAGAGTTCATAGTCAGTGCATTCTGGTTCTGTCTGATTGGCATGCTAAATTCTGGAGACCCTGGAAAAATTCCAGGCTGTTTTCCAGCGTTGTGTGGGATCATCACCATTGTTCCACTGTTGTGATTCATTGATGTTGCCGTCATTCCACTACCCATGCTGGTCTGAATCAGCCCTTGTGTTGATGTCATTATTCGATGGCTCTGAGCAGGGGTTGACATGGGTTGAACACAGTCTGTGCGAAGAGTTTGTGGCAGAGCTGTAAAACAAAAACGTACAGGTAAATGTATGCCACAGTTGCCTTGCTTGGTAACATTTTAGAACCAGTAGCTGAAGTAATGTTTAAACCATGTGTAAAATTGGGACAAAACTCATATAAAGCTGCATGCGTGTGCCTACAGATACTCTGATTAGCCCTTACTTCTTTTACAGATACTAAGCAGCCCCAAGCAGCTACAACTGTAGTGCCCTCTTCCTTTGGCGCATCTGATTGGTAGCCATCAGTCACTAAATGGCTGCCATTCCGAGGAAACTCAAAGGGGTTGATGCAGACCTTGGGCAGATTCAGAGCCAGGTGAAAATTTACACCCAATAGACAATGAAAGTAAATGGCAATTTTCTCTCCTAAAGAAGAAGTGAGTTTTCTCACCAGGCTCTGAATCGACCACATAGTGTATGCATAGGGCTTCGCAGAGCTGGCATTGGATGCAGAGGAGCATGTCAAATCAGGATGCCTTTATGCTGCAGAGGTAACTAAAGAAGACAATTTATTACTTTAATTTCTCTTTTAAAAGTAAATTGTCCTTTTCTATGTAGGCAAATAGTAGAAAAGTGGGTGCACACTGGTGGTCAAAAATACGGTGGGTGCAAAGACCAGGGTATCCCACACTCCTTGAGCACTGAAAAATAAAATCGCTGGAAGGTCAGCACTCCATAAAATGTAACATTTATTTGGATCCTCTAGAAAGCATATAATCCAATACAGCATTAAAAGATGAAGATCAACAACCCAAGCAGCGGTCTAACGCGTTTCGGACGCCGTTACGGTCCTTAGTCATAGATAGTCCTTTTATTTTTTTATGTCTTGAGCATAAAATCCCGAAAAGAAAAAACATTTGATGAACATAAATAAGACTGCCTTGCCATGGCAGCCTGGCCTATACATTCCTAGCAATCTAATATAAAAATCCTTGCGTTTGTGTTCACTAGTTTAGCACAGGTTAACTAGTTTTCCAAATATTATAATTGTGCTGAGGTTAAATTTTCTTTTTGGTATCTGCACACCTTTCTAGCACCTTCTCTGACCATCTTCTCCCACTTTTCTTTTTTGTAGTTCTCTACAAAGCCTGACCCCCACCCCATTTGTGATGGAGAAAGGCTCGAACAAGATGGCTTGCACCTAAACCCTGTGCCCACAAGCAGCTGCTAATTATTTTAGTTTTTTACTACTGAAGTAACTATTCTACTGAAGTAACCATTCTATTGCAAGAGTCTAACATTTGTATTTACATACCTTCTAGTAATACATATTTTAAAAACAACTTGGTTTTCTACTTACACTGAAACTGAGTCATCTGCTGTGCTACAAATGCATTGCGCTGTTCAGATGTGATGCCCATCATATTTGGCCTGGGTTTTACCTGGACAAAAAAAAATATAAATACCATAGATGTAAGAGAATGTTGAATACCATATATAAATATGCTCAGATTCAAAACATAGTTGTGCACATTTTTTAAATGGAGAAGAGGCACATGGGGCAGGCATTAGGGGAGATGCTCACTGCCTAATTATTGCAATTGGATTTACAGTCCCTTTAGAAATGTACTTACATTAAAACCTGCAAAGTAATTTGGTACATTATACATTTTTAAGCTTAGTTTCACTTGGCCTTTTTATAAATGTTTAAGCTTAGTTTCACTTGCCTTTTTATTACGTGGGCATCTATGCTGGCAAGTGGAGACAGTGGTGAACAGGAAGAGGGGACTATAATGCATGGTGGAGAAAGGATACTCGGCATTACTACTGCAAGCTCCACAGGCAGGGCTGGGGACTATGAGCTGGACCTAATTTTGACTGGATTTGCAGTCTGTAATGTAAAAATGGTCCGACGCATAAAAAAGAAAATCTCTTACCATTATTCTTTAATTAATGTAACTTTCATTGGAAGTTTAAAAATGTCAATCATATATATAATATAATATATATTTCACGTTTTATCAATCTAAGGTTATATTGTTAATAAAAATCAGTGATAAGCAGCAGCATGATGTTGCAGTGGTGATAGATAATAAGTTCTCTAAGGCCCTTAGTTACATGGCCTGAGACTGATGCACATGCTCAGTAGTATAGTTGCAGTCCTTTTAGACGTGGTGGTTGGCGAGCTACCATTCATTGTACAGAAAAGATAGAGGAGAATCAGCTTTTCAGTCCTCTCCTATGCTTGATCATAGAGAATGTTACAATAGCTGGAGCTGTGCAGTCTCTTAGGTGTTTCTCCTGGAAACCTGTCTCACAAATTTGTTATTACTAATTATTAGCCATTTATAAAGAAGTCGGATTTGGAGTCGGAGCCTGATAAAATAAAGGATTTGGAGTCGGGAGACAGAAATTCTGGCTTAGTGACTCCACAGCCCTGTTCACAGGAACCTTTCAGTGCGTGCTTTTCTTTTGTGCCCAGTTTCAATAGCCCAGAGTGTAGCTTACATGTATACAATATACTGTAAGATAATAAGTGCTAGTAAGCAAACTGACTGAGCTGTTCTGCTTTTACTGGTTACAAAACTAACTGTTGTGTGTCCCAAGGTGAAGGCACAATTAAGATACAATAGTAATGTATTTCAGTTAATTAAAGCTAATTAAATCTAATTTGTTACACAATGGTCACAGATAGATTAGACATAATCAAGTTTCTGTTATTTCGACCTACCACTTCATTAGAGTATGTGTGTATACACGGTAAGTGGGAATATACAAATTACCATATGCATCCTTAGGGGTTGTAGTTCTGATCTGGGTAGGATTTAACATTAGGGCTAAAAGCACCCACAGCTGCCTTATATAACTAGAGCTGCCATAAGGGCATCCCTATTAGGCATGCTGGTTCTCTTAAAAGTCCATACAAGCAGCGAGAATTGGACAATAATTACCTACTCATTCTGCACGCCAATGGTACACATGACCTTATTTTGTGCTGCTTCATGAGATTAAAAAAGGCCATTCAGATTTTGAATGTAAGAGAGGTGGCAGAGTGGTGAACATCTGTTTTAATATGAAGATCTACCAAAAGAAGTTAATTCTTCTCTACTTGGCAAGGATAACTGGCTGTGAGCCAGCACAGGATGCTTTAAAGGGACTGTACACAATAATGAGTCAGCAAGCAGCTCACCTGATGTTTGTCTCATGTGCCTCTTCTACATTTCCTGCAGCAGGAAGTAGAAGCAGTAACAGGGCTCCAAAGTTTGGCCTCCTTTCAATTTTATGCCTCCAGGACCATGCAAAAAAAGTGGTCTAACAGCCACTCTGTCCCTTCGTGTTCTCCTTCATGACTCAAAGCTGCACTATGATTTTCTCTTCCCAGCTCAGCTACAACCCAGTAATTGATGCAAGGAGAGCAGCAACGCTTAGAATACAAGGTATTTACATATAATTGGAGATTTTAAGATGCTATGAAATTTTTCACTGTCTCCAATGTGGATAAGGGGAAGGAAGTTGGTGTGGGTCAGGCCAGAGACTTTAACTATAGCGTGTGGTTGCAAAGCTCCTGTGACCTCACAAGAGACTGGTAGTCACTGGTTTCCCCAAAATATCAACTGGAGGCAACAGTCATTCAGTGAATGTTATATCAGTGCAGCTTCAAAGAACATTGGTACGTTAGATAGATATAATAGTAGGTTCAATATATGACCACCGTCATTAGCCATTGCTAATTTATTCTTAGAAGCTTTGCTTCAGCGTCTATGTTTGTTGGCTTCAGGCATTGACAATCTTTAATTAATCTATATCTAAATTATATACAGTGCAATTGAAGGGGGCCCAGGCAAACAAGACGAGATTCAATAGCTGGTAACAAGAGTGGAAGGAGACATGTGGCTTTCGCCCAGTGGTTACATTTAAAAAAACGATTTTTGGTTAAAGCAAAACTTCAGTAACCCTCCCCCACGACCTGCCACGCTACCCTGACACTGAGGCAGGATGAGGGGGAGGACTTACAAAGAAAAAAATCCCTGTTAGTCTTAGAGGTAACGGTATTTCTACGAGTACTTCAGGACAGCCACCTGAGAGAGAAGGCTCCTCCCCCTGGAGAGGAAACACAAACTGGGACAAGTTTAAAAGCTCCACCCTTTCCTCCCAGTCCTCAGTATATATACAAGTAAACAAGGGAAATTTTTTCTGACGCTTCAGCTAGTGGTTCAAAGGAGCTTTTATTAGACCCTTAAGAACAAGGGCGAGATCCCATGTAGGACATTTGGAGATAAAGACTGGTCTCTTCTAGTAATAGCTAGGAAGAATCTATTATTCAGGCTATACTTTCAAAGAGCTTTATCTAGGCTAGAGGGAAGTTTCAGGACTGTGCCAGGGCATCCACCTCTAGAGCCCCGTCCTCCTGACACAGAGAGAAGGTTTTGTACTTTGTATTCTGGGATGTTGAGAAAAGATCTATCTAGGAAACTTCCCCCCTCTGGACTATTTGGCAAATACCTCCTGATTTAGCACCCATCGTGACTGTAAAATATTTGTTTGGGTTGCAATCCCAGCTGTTGGAATCCCAGCCCAGTACCCTCATGATTTCCTCCAGCAATGCAGATTGCTGCTGGTTTAGCCAGCAACATTTGTTGCTTGTCTGACTGTAAATAGATTTTCTATTGTGCTCAGTCTAGACAGAAACCTGCATTTCCTGGGGGGGGGGACTAGATTGGATTTCTCTAGGTTTACTATACAACCTAACCAGTGCAGTAGCTCTAGAGTCACAGAAAGACTGAAGAAGCGAGGTCTCCATGATCCCTATTACCAAGAGATCATCTAGATAAGAAAAAACTGAAATCTCCTGGCTCCTCGGGACACAAATGGCAAGGCCCTGTACTGAAAATGCAGGACTTGACTGGATTACAAACCTTAAAAACGCGGTGAGCCTGAAAGATGGGTATGTGTAAGTAGGCATTTTGAAGGTCGATATTCACCATAAAGTCCCCAGCTTGAGCAAGTTTCTTATCATGAATATTGATTCCATCCAGAATTTTTTGTAGACAATAAAGTGATTTAGGGCCTTCAGATTGAGTATCATTGTGAACGTGCCAGCTGGCTTTTGAACCAGAAATAGGTGAGACTACCACCCTCTGCTCTAACTGACATAGAGAACTGTTTCTATTACTTCCTTGTGAAGTAACTCTTGGATGACTTGTGGGAAAGCCACCCTCTTCCTGGGCTGGCGTAGCAACCTCGTGATTTGAAACCTCTGTGGAGGTCTGGAACGGAGATATGGACTGCCATGCAATCAAAAGAAGGTTAACCTCCCCCCAACCTGAGGCTTTTTTCAGAAGATGTCAGGGGATTACAGACCAAACCTGGCTGCATCCCCTTTATGTTGACCCCTATGATTCTTGGGCTCCACCTGTCTCTGTTAAGAACATTGTCTTTGTTTGAATGGCATTTTGCCTTTTACTCTTTTAGATCCAATGGGAAACTTCTTAGTTCTTTCTGGAGGACCAGTTGAGCGTTGCCTCCAGTTCTGTACTGAACACGAGGGAACATCCTTCAAAGGGAATTCTGCAGAATCTGGCCTTGAAGGCAAGGTCCCCCTGCCATATCCATTTTTATGGAAATTCTAGTTTCATTTTTATGAAACTTCTAATATAAAAGAAGCTGCCTCACCCCACAATTTATTGTCAATACAGTTTTGACAAAGGGGTCTGTCTGTTCCAGGATTCCAGAAGGATAGCCTGACAGTAATGAATCAGCCTGTAAGATTTGTCTAAACCAACGTCAGGTAGCGACAGATGAGCGTCTGTAGCAGGCATTTCAGAGCGCCAGCTAGTAGTCACTGTGCTTGGCTGTGGTTCGCTAGTTCAGAGCTCCTCAGTCGCTGTACAGTATTGATGAATACGTTGTGGTGAGTCGCTATATGAGCAGTACAGAGCTGTATGGGAGCGAATGGTAGCGACTGGTCAGTGCAACCAACTCACACCATATTCATCAAAAAACAGCCTCACACACCGCCGGCGCTCAAAAATGCTTCGCTGTAGCCCAGAGCGCCAGGGGCTGTGTGATTAAAGGCTGTTTTTGAACATTTATCCACCAGTAACAAAGCGAAAACGTATGGAATTACTGTGTTATAACATTGTGACATGAACACATTAATGCCAGACCTGTAATGTCAATTCTGCATAAATATAAAAGAAATGTAAAAGGTTTTAAAAAATTGCTTTTTCTAGGCCAGGAGAGGTCACTACATTATTTGAGAATAAAAAATAAATTAAAAAAAGCCTATTGAAATGTATGGGAGAGCGCCAGGTAGCACGAGGTAAGACGTGGCGTTCTGAAAGTTTGAACGCCGGCGCTGTACGCTGAGGCTGGGATAATGATGAATCGTACGCTACATGGCGTTATCCCAGTCGCTCAACAGAATCGGCTTCATAAATGTGGAATTGCGTGCTGTGGCCGGCGTTCACCTGCCGCTACCTGTCGCTATCCCTTCATGAATAAGGCCCTTAGTAAATTTAGAATCCTGGGACTTTCTCCTTAGGTTTGGGATTAGAAATACCAGGCTGAAAGAAGGAGAAGTAACATCATGCTAAGTTAACAACCACTGTGAACTAGCAGATACTAACAGATACTAACAGATACTTCTCACCAGCTTCTCGTGAGGCAAGACTTGCTGTCGCTCCTCTGCTGGCATAGCCGACTGCCTGCTCCACCATTGCAGCACGGGTTAAATGTGAGGGTTCCTTGGTGTGCTCCAGGCCCCCACTACCAGTCTTTGCCTCGCGGAGGCGACCTCTACCCTGGAAGTTGGATTGGCTGGACGACTGGTGCTATGGCCTCCCACGGTGTCACCGGAAATACATCATCCCCAGCAGTGCCCACAGACTGGAAGTGCGGCTCGGGGACCGAAACCAAAAATCCCAGCGGCCACCACTGGACCTCCTCCACCTGCGTACACTGCTGCAAGGACCACTGGCGACCTCCAGGATTCATAGCAACCTCTGGCAGTAGCAACAGGTGGGAATCAGGGAGGTTCAGTGGACCCCTTGGGACACAGAAAAACCATCCTGCGGAAGTAAAGCCCAGGGTTGGCGAACCCCACCCCAGGAACTCCTGGGGGTAGAAAAATAACTAAAAAAACAAAAAAACTGAACGAAGTTCATAGTCCCAGCTGTTTCCTTGGAGAAGAAACACAAAATATTGAGGACTGGGAGGAAGGGGTGGGGCTTTTAAACTTTCCACAGTTTCTGTGTTTCCTCTCCAGGGGGAGAAGCCTTCTCTCTCAGATGGACGTCCTGAAGGACAAAGGAAGAAAAATCCTTACCTTATCCTCGGGCTGTGGTGCTCCCCCGGTCTCTGTGCGGCCGCTGCTACGATTAACACAAAGCCGCATCCACGTGCACTCCGCCTGCCCAATCACATGAATAGGCGGGTGCATGGAACCGGGGAATGCGACTCTGTGTTGTCATTCAAGATGGCGGCGCCCAGGCCCAGAGCAACAGAAGAGAGGTGCGGGCCCCTGGATAAGGTGTTTTTTTTTCTTTGTAACCTCCTCATCCTGCCTCAACGCCAGGGTAGTGTGGCAGGGCGGAGGAGGTGTTACTTGCTGACTGAAGGGGATTCAGTGCTCTCCCCAAAACGCGGCACTGGGCAACACAACAGGTTCAGCTACACAAATTATCTTCCAGGATGAAGAGAATGTAAGCTTCCCCCCGGTGGGCTAGAAAATCTAGTGGGCTATATCTAGTTCTCCTAACATTTATTGATTGGCTGATATAACCTACAAAATAGCAAAGCTCTTTATAGGTTATTATTAGTCGATATATTTCTGGTGTAAACAGTACCGTTCCCTGTCCTTGTAAAATGTTGCTGTGTGGTCCTCTGGGTACCTACTAAATTGGCAAACACATTTCATAAACAAGTTTCACCAAGGAGATAAGCAAAGAAAAGATTTTTACAAACCTGCTGCCGCCTCATTATTTGCTCTTTCAAGATTGCATTGCGTATGTAGCCATTAGCTGTGAGAGGAGTAGGCCCAGAGCCGGCGCTTGGTATGGAGCCTGGTTCTTGCATTCTGGGAACTATTCCAGCATTCGAATCCTGCCAACAGAAAACAGAGAAAAAATACAAACTAAATCATATGAGAACAATTACCAAAGTGAAATCTCACCATATTTTGCAGCCTTCATATTTTTAAGTCAAGTTCTTACACAGTTGAGGATTTTGTGTTACAAGAGGATATGTTTTATGTGGTTTGAGAGTTTAAGTAAGAAAAAAAAAAGTCCTCTAGTTTGCTAAAGAAACAAGCAACCCTGAAAATAAAGCAATTCTGTGAGTACTCACCTGTAGAATTGTTTTTGTTCTTGCATGGCACGGCCCGCTTCGGTATTCATAACAGTGGGGTTATTCCGCCACAAGGTGGCGCAGTAGTACTGCAGAAAGCTGTGGCATGTCCCGGCTCCCTATAAAAACGGGCTTAACCATAGAGTTCCCCAGTGTAAACAAGCAGTGAGACAAGAAGCCGGGAGAGAATGAAGTAAAAAATGTGAAAAAGGTAAAAAAAAAAAAATTAACTTGGAACAATCCCCATAAAGAGGCAACCAAGAATAACGATAACAAGGGTGGGGCGAAGTGGGCCGTGCCATGCAGAACAAAAACAATTCTACAGGTGAATACTCACAGAATTGCTTTTTTCTTTATTGCATGGCACGGCCTGCTTCGGTATTCATAACAGTTGGGACATCCAAAAGCAGTGTCCACAGTAGGGTGGGATCACTACCGCATGAAGCACCTTGCAGCCAAAAGCAGCATCCACTGAGGCCTTAACATCAACCTTATAAAACTTTGAAAAAGTATGAACAGAAGACCAAGTAGCGGCCTTGCAAACTTGTTCAACAGAAGCTTGGTGCTGAAAAGCCCAAGAGGCACCAATAGCACGAGTGGAATGAGCAGTAATCCTAAAGGGAGGTTCCTTTACCTTAGCAGAATAGGCTTGAACTACCGCCTGACGGATCCACTTGCTGATAGTGGATTTAGTCGGAGGCAAACCCTTTCTAGGTCCAGAAATGAGAACAAAAAGAGCATAAGACTTCCTGAAAGTCTCAGTAGCGACCAAATAAAACTTCAGAGCCCTGACCACATCCAGAGAATGCAGATTCCCCTCCTTGGAATTAGCAGGATTAGGACACGATGAAGGCAAGACAATGTCCTGATTGAGATGAAAGGCAGACACAACCTTTGGCAGGAAATCCGGCTTAAGCCGGAACACCACCTTATTCTGATGTCTCTCAAAATAAGGAGGTTTGATGGAAAGTACCACTAGCTCAGAAACTCGCCTTACAGAAGTGATAGCCTCCAGAAAGGCTACCTTAAAGTGGACCAACACCCAGGATTTTCACTATCCTGAGTGTTGGTCCACTTCCGCGGGGCACCCCGATCGGGGGTGCCCAGCTGCGTGAAACCCCCCCAGAAAGCCCCTAAAATCTTACCTTATCAGCGATGGACAAGCGCCGGATAAGCTGCCGCCGCCGCCTCTCGTGCGTCCCTCTTACAGGGCATTCACAAACGGCCGGCGTGGGTGCGCGCCCTGCTAGAGGGACGCGCGGGAGGCGGCAGCTTAGGGGCTTTCTGGGGGGTTTCACACAGCAGGGCATCCCGATTTCGGATGCCCCGCGGGGAGGGAGCTGATCGGCCCGGGTATCTTATAGATTCCCGGGCCGATCAGGGGTGGGTGTTGGTCCACTTTAAGAGTCAAAATAGACAAGGCAGCCTCACGGATAGGCTCAAAAGGAGGTCCTTGCAGAGCAGACAACACCAGATTCAAATCCCAGACTGGTAGCAAAGGCTTACGGGGTGGACGCACATGAGAAACACCCTGGAAAAAGGTTTTAACCAACCGGTGATTGGCAAAAGATCTTTGGAAAAAAATTGCCAGAGCTGAAACATGGCCTTTTAGGGTACTAAGTTGAAGGCCCAGATCCAAACCATGTTGCAAGAATTCCAGAATCCTGGGAATAGAAAACAATCGACAGGGAAGAGACTTGGACTCACACCAGGCAATGTAAACATGCCAGACCCTGTAATAGATAAAGGACGAGGACTTCTTCCTAGCCCGAATCATGGTATCAACAACAGAGGCAGGCAACCCCTTTTCCATCAAAATGGAGGTTTCAGCAGCCAAGCCGTTAAAGCCAGAGTTTGTAAATTGGGATGGCGTAGCTGCCCCTGTGTGAGAAGATCTGGATCCTTGGGCAAGACGTGCCTGTCTACTGCCAACCGCACGACGTCTGCGAACCAAACTCTTCTTGGCCAACAAGGGGCCACCAGTATGGCTGGTACCCGCTCCTGGGCTATCTTGCGCATGACCCTGCCCAGGAGAGGAAACGGAGGGAACACATAGAGAAGCTGAAACTCTGTCCAAGGTATTGCCAAGGCATCCGTGGTGAAGGCCAGAGGATCCTGAGACAGAGAGACAAATCTGGGAAGTTTGTGATTGTGACGGGACGCAAACAGGTCCACATCCGGTTACCCCAGCGGTGACAGAGGGAGAGAAACACCCGGTTGTTGAGAGACCACTCCCCCAGACGAGATGTCCCCCTGCTCAGGGAGTCCGCCACCTGGTTCTCCACCCCTGGGATGTAGACCGCTGAGATGCAGGGAACATGCTGTTCTGCCCAAGACAGAATCAGGGACACTTCCTTGAAGGCTCGCTTGCTCCGAGTCCCTCCCTGATGATTGAGGTAGGCAACCGCCGTCTGGTTGTCTGAGCGGATCTGAACAGCCCGACCCCGAAGGTGAGTGGATAGGCGAAAAAGAACCAACCTGATCGTCCTCAGTTCCAGGACGTTGATGGAAGCATGGGCCTCTTGTGGACCCCACCGACCCTGGAACCTCAGGGACTTCCAGAAGCCTACCCAGCCGGTCAGACTGGCATCCGTGGTGACCGTTTCCCAGCACGGGGGCAGGAAGGACCTGCTCCCCAGAAGGTTCCTTGAGTCCAGCCACCACGAGAGAGACTGTCTGGCCAGGGGAGACAGAACAAATTCCTGATCCAGGGACACAGGGTCCCGATCCCAAACTGACAAGAGGTGCAACTGAAGAGGTCTCATGTGAAAACTGAGCAAAGGGGACTGCCTCGAAGCAGGACACCATAAGGCCCACCAACTGCATCCCCTGACGGATGGAGGGATGAGTACACGACAGCAGAGCCCAAGCGAGCATGCTTCTGAAGGCCCTCCACCTTCTGCTGAGGAAGGAACACCTTGACCTGAGAGGTATCCAGAGTCATGCCCAGAAAGGACCTCACTAAGGATGGGGACAGAGAAGACTTGGGATAGTTGATCACCCAGCCGAAAGAATCCAGAGTGAATGTCACCATTTGAGTGTCCCGCTCGGCCTGAGGAAAAGACTCAAAAAAAAAAAGGCCACAATCAGGATGTCGTCCAGGTAAGGAATGATGCTGATGCCCTGGTTCCTTAGCAGAGCCATCACTCCGGCCAGCACCTTGGTGAACACCCGAGGTGCCGAGGTGATACCGAAGGGTAGAGCCACAAACTAGTAATGCTGATCCTGCAGCTCGAACCTTAGAAATCTCTGATGTCCTGGGAAGATAGGCACATGAAGATAAGCATCCTTGATGTCCACAGCGGTCATGAAGTCGCCCGGGCGAAGGGTACTGACAGCAGAGCGCAGCGTCTCCATGCGAAAATGCTTGAATCTGAAAAATTTGTTGAGGTCCTTCAGATCCAGAGTGGATCTTTTACCCACACAGGTAAAAGCATATCAGGCCACTTGATCCATGCGCCGGTCCTCACCGTCCATCAGAGTGGTAGTGTCAGGGGAAGGCATGACCGAAGTATTGGACAGGCCTAGTACAGGAGTGTCTACTTCAGGGGGGAAATGACCACCTCTTAACAAGATCAGCAGGAAAGGGATACCTTTTATCCAAACCCTTGGGCACAGCATGCATCTTGTTAGGACGTTCCCATTCTTTAAGCACCAAGGTGGTAAAATGTTCCTGCTCAGGGAACTCTAGATGCTGTTTACCAGGGCGAAAAAGCTCCCCCTGCTTTCTTTTAGCTACCTCAGGGGGAGCAATGTGCAAAATTTCTAAAATATGTGACAGCAGATTATCAGTGTCCTCAGGGTACCATGATTCCTCTCCGGACGCAGACCCAGGGTCACTATTGCAACCCTCCTGCTGGTTCCCAGAGGAGTCAGAATCCTGGGAGAGCTCCCCCATCTCAAGGGGGTGACAGTCACCAAGATCATCAATCCCCACATACATCTCAGTAAGGGGAGCAGGCCTGGGGTCTAGGTGTCTCTTCTTGCCAGAGGCCTTCCCAGGAACCGTCCTGGCAAGCTGCTTTTCAATGTTAGCCACCCGCAGAGCCAAATCAGAATGTGACTCCCTGCTAACATTCCCCTCGCTGGGGCCCAATTGTAGGAGCGGGGAAGTAGGTGAAGGCGAGTGAGGCACAGAGCTGGGAAGCGAAGCAGGCAAACCAGCTTGAAGTGCAAGGACACTTGTGGCACGCACACACCGTGACACTGTTACTCACAGGGGATACCCCCACACATGAAACACAGCCGGCGGGGCGGGGGGGAGGGGGGACCCAAGAGGAAAATAAGGGGACACAGTCCCCAAACTACTTACCCCCTCAGAAGCCAGGACAGAAACTGTGCATCCCTATTAGGCTCACCATAAAGCCTATGGCCGGCTACCCTTTGTGTTACAGGGTCTGCGCTCCAGGAGCACTTGACCCTAGTGCTCTTCTACCTTCACCCGATCTGTCAGCCAAGGCTGGGAGGCAGTTAGGGTCCAGAAACGGATGGAAATAGACATGCAGGGCCGCAGGCTTGGTTGCCCTGCTCACTTGCGCAAGAGAGAGAGCCATCTTCTAACTTCACAGTTCCACTGCAGAGGAAACACTGGGGAACTCTATGGTTAAGCCTGTTTTTATAGGGAGCCGGGACATGCCACAGCTTTTTGCAGTACCACTGTGCCACCTTGTGGCGGAATAACCCAACTGTTATGAATACCGAAGAAAAGACAATATACCTGCTATTAAAGCAGAAAAAAACTCGCCTAACCCGTCCCTGGAATTTAAAAGATTATGGGGCTGGCCACTGGCCTTAACCCAGGGTATCCAGAATCCCTGCTGTATGAAACCCCCTGGGGCACCCGCAAACCCTTACCTTTCTCCACTCCAATGGAATATGTGCGGGCTCTTGTCCAATTACAGTTGTCTGCTGTGACTGATGTCATTTAGCAAACATCTCTCATTGTTGATAATGGGGAGCACGCACTGCCGCATGCCCTGTGGCGTGTGGGTGCTCCCACTCCAGCCTTTCAGATGGAGGCTGGGGCGGGAGTGCACACTGAGTCGGGAATGCAGGGGATGTGGTAACGTGCGCACCCCATTTTATTCAGTGAGAGCCTTTTGCCAAATGGCGTAGTCATGGTAGATGGCATTCACTGGACGAGAGCTTGCGCATGCGCTGTTGGAATCAGGAAGAGGTACGTGAATAGCGGCATGCTAGGGGGGGTTTCACAGTCCTCACTTCGGGATGCCCCATGGGACTGGAAAAAAAACGCTTTTACCAGCTATTTACCAGCTTTCAGTATGAGGCTACAAATGGACTGTCTGGTCAGCATAAAATGTCTTAAAGAGGAAGACAAACTAAAATCAAACTCCCTGCCCCCCCCCCCCACATTAAAGCCTTAAAATAATAAAATCATTCATCGTACTGTTGCAATCTTCTTCCCATTCAGTTGCCAGGCTTATTATTTTATTGCTAGGCTTAGGACTGGGGTGGTAAAGTGTAGCTGAATTTCCTCTTTACAAGTTGATCTACAACCTAAGATCCAATGCTTCCCCCCTCCCCTGAGCTATTGTGCTTATATCCTTTATCCTTATGTGTGTCTTACTGGTAAAACCCATTGGTTATTAGTGGATCACCTGACCAGTGAAGAAGCAGGTAAGGATAATGGGTTTGTAGGGAGTGTATGTGCAGGGTTCGCCTGTTGTGCTTGAGCAATGTGCAGCTAGATAAACCGATTTGCTGCTGGCAGGAATTTAAATGGCAGCCACCGAAGTAACAAGGAAGCAGTAAGTATAGGGTGTATGGTCTTGAGCTTCCTAGCGATGAAGCGGTCGGAGGGGGGGGCATGCAAGAGGGGATACCTCTGTTACAAGTTTTGACTGGCATTCCTCTTCAAAAAGATCCCTAAAGTCCCTATATAGGCACACTCTAATTTCTTCCCACTTTATCCTCTATAGGAGCAACGTCAAATGAGCAATTTCAAAGTAACTGAATGTCAATAGTGCAGGTATTCTAAGCAAAGCTTCTATTTTCACTTAATTTTTGGGTCGTGGTTAAGCTGGATAGGGCAGGGCATGGCACAGCTTTTTGAGTCGTGGCCATCATCTGCTGTGGTCAGAGACAGCTGTGGGGCCACTGTGGCTTTCAGTGGTCACTCATGCTGAGAGCACCAAGGGATAGAGCAGCTGTTAGATTACTTTTATTAGTGGTCCTGAATGAATGAAACTGAAAGGAGGGAGAATTGCTACAGTTTTAATCCTGGAACTGTAAGTGATGGAGGAGAGGAAGATGGGACAGGCATTGGGTAAGCTGCTTACAGCTTTATTATTGCTGTTGGTTATTCTGTCACTTTAATAAAAATAAAAAAAAATATCCCACTAATAGCGGTAACACCTTTATATTCTGATATGGGCGGGGCTCTCTCCCCTATTGTATTGTTTTCATAGCATTTACTTTGAACTTAAATGTTCATGTAATGTACAGATTTACCCTGCTATAAATTACTACTTTGTACAATTTTATGGATGAAGATTGTGCTATACATTTATTATTCCTGTTGGAACATTTTTTTTTTTTGCATAATAGTGCCTCCTCTCAGCGGCGTCTAGGAAATGCCTGTCTGAGTTACTCAAATGCTGATTTGAAAAATCACGGTTTTATTTGTACCTTGGAAATGCAGAATTCCCCCGCAGGTACTTGGAACTGCTCGAGTCACTTTTTTATGTCCCGATATGTCACTAGGTGAATTCACTCACCCTTCCGTGCTGGTTAACATGGCACCTTAAAATACAAGATGCTTAATGCAAACACGGCAGCAGCGCATATATCCGCCTGGATTGCCGCCTTCGTGTCACATACTGTTTGTTATTCTACACTCACACATAGGCTTTGAATAATACCGATTGCCTCTGGGGGAATATTTGTTAAAGACAGATCCAGTTTGTATACTCCGCACATGAAAGGGCTTCCAATGCTCCGACTACTAAAATTCTAAGAGCCATCTAGTTTTGTCCCCTAGACACGGCTTGTTGCGTGTGGACAGCTTGCATTTTATTGAAAGAAACAAGTTTAATGTACTAAGAAAGGTTCTGATGTTTTGCTTATGGCTATTGCAGTATGAGTCACAACGCGCACTCCAAAAGACCTCATGCCCTTCACATGGCAGTGCTTGATATGGGCAGGCAGCAGCATTATTGGGATGGCGATTTGTTAAAGCTGAACTCCAGGCAGACAAGACCAAGTTTTTCAAATAAAATACTGCTAATTAGTTGTGGTCGTGATTGAAACACTAAATCATATGATAATTATGGTTACAGCATGCACAAGCGAAGGGGCTAGAGGGTACAGAGAGGTGGAATAGGAGTTGGCACTAATGGCTCAGGCTGCATAATACTGGTGTGCTCCTTCTTACTGAGCTGACAAACAGGGGTGGATCAATAGACTACCAGTTCAGTCCTATGATTGGTGGTCTATGCCAAAGGAATTCAGGAGTTGTGCCACTACTCTTTGCTTTGTACTTCCAGGAAGAGCTGTGCTCTGACAGAAAGGGAGAGGGCAGCTATGACAAGGTGAGCTGTTGAGTTATTATTAATGTTTATATAGCGCCAGCATCTTCTGTAGCACTTTACAAGGTATGGTTACAGACAAGGTAAAACATATAGTACAGGGAATAATACAAAACTAGATGCCACAAGGTTCAAACCAGGTGTTGTGAGCACAGGAGACAATAGGAGAGATAGTTTATGCACTTTGCTGACATTATGGGGAAGACCGTCTCACTGAATCCTGGATATCTAAGTTAGTTTATTGGTGGGGCCTCAAGCCTCATTGGCTGAATAATGGTATTGGAATGTATGGATTGGCTGAGCAACGTGTAAACCACCAGAATCCTTTACAGACCAGAGATATCCCAGTTGTGCTTTAAGCGTAAGTTGAGTGGAGCTACACCTACTTCCATAAAGAGAAGTAGCATAGATGGGGTAGATATATGTTCCTCAAAAGCCCATGCACAAGCCATCCCCCTTGCCACACTCATTACCCTGTAAAGTGGTCAGTTTAAGTGTCCAACTTTGAGCCCCCCAAAAATTACCTGTTTAGTCTTGAAGTAGGAGTATACTAAAGACTGGCGCAGAATGAAGCAGTCTCCATTCTCTGTTATCGATAAGTTTTAAAACAACGAAGCTACAGCAGATGGAGCTGCCAAGTAAAAAAGGGGAGTATAGCTTTTTGTTTTATTTTGCGCTTGGAAAAACAATTCTATAATGAGAACTGCCTGTTTAAAATGCACATATACAGTATGTGTACAGTGAAACAAATTACACGAAATAAAAAAAGAGGATCAGTGGGCACTGCAGCAGTTACCATTCAGACACCTTCTAGGCACTGCCACGTACTGAACCATATAGGACTAGTCAGTAACAAGGATCAAGATCACTCCCCAAGATTTATCTCATTTTAGCTGAATGAAAGCGGTGGCTTTGTCACTGTGGCCATTTCGAGCGTCCTTTCCTTGTAATGTTTTTCTGAACAAAGGAAAGCATATGTGTAGAGAGGAGCATCGCCACTAGTGGGAAGTGCTGGATTTCTTATAGCCATTAACAAGTCATGCTTGAAAATATACTGCTGTCAGCAAGGAGATGTCGCTCTCTCCTCCAGCATTTTCTGTAGCTTGATTTGTCATTTTAATCTGCAATTTAATTAGGTCTATCCATTTTTAATGTTCATGAAAGAAAAACTAGAGTTTAAGTCTGTGAAAACAGGCTTATTGGGTGGTCATGCAGACTTGTAAGTGTTCATGTTTTGGTCTGCATGAAGTACATAGCATTAAATAGTGAGGTTGCTGATCACAGTCACATTATACCAAAGCCCAAGGCATTTTGTCCTCGTTTTGGATAGTGATGAGATGGTTAATTGAGGTTCTTTGTCCTGTAACCGATGAGTCACCGCAGCAGTTGGGCTTTAAATAGGGCTGGAAAGTTTGCACTTTATGTGTCTCAAGGCTATAGGTGGTGACTATCTAGGGACATTATTTGATGTACATATGCAAACCATCGGTTATATTATTAAATAGGGGGATTCCAGACAGTGTATTGTAAATAATGTCCCTTACCCCAGGAAGTCAGAACCCTGCAATTAAATTTACTGCTTGTCGTTGACCCTGTGCTACTAAATATGAGGGCCAGGGAGCCAGCGAGAGGTTTCTTTCAGGACTAATACTATGCTGCTGAGTTATGGCTTGTTTAGTGCGATTAAGTGAGAAATTGTTAAAGCTACTGTAATTTAGAGATTATCGTACTGTGGAAACAGCCGCTGCAATAAAACGATGAATGAGAATTGGTTAATTGGTCGGCCGTTGTATCGTTTCAGCTGACCAAAAATTTCTTGTTTATAGCTTGTTGGACGTGTAAACAGAAGTGGCCCTCAAAAAAACAAGTTTTGCTATGAGAGCGTAATATGACCAACGGGGAGTCCCACAACACCCCAAAACCCCCACCAAGAATGTGGCACCACTAAGCAATAACAATTTAGGATACAACTTTATTCATGCATATATTTACAATAAGGTAGTATAGACAATATTAAAACCATCTAAAAAACATAAAACACACTAACAGAGGGGAAGGGAAGGAGGGACATGGCAGCACTGCTCTCATAAAAAACCCAGCCTGTGTCTGTATGGATGTCCTGAATAATGCCCATGGTCTACAATAATATGTCACACGCCCTGAAGAAGTGACGCGGTGACGTCACGGAACGTGTCTGCAGTTGAGGTGTGTGTGTGTGTGTGTGTGTGTGTGTGTGTGTGTGTGTGTATGGGGGACTGTGCTGTAAGTCTGCTCTGGACATGTGAGTCAATCTTTATTCTGTTGTTTGCTAATTTCTGCCCCGTGGGTCCTCATGTAGCACCACATATGCACAGTTTATCATAGTTGTTTTGGCACTTATTGCACAGATTTGCACAGATTATGTTTTTGCAATCAGTATTAGTTATTTGTAATTAGTTGTATTTACATAGGGTTACACACAATATATAGGTGTCAGTTACATGGCCCTTGTTCCTTTTTGGGTTAAGGTAAGCACTTTATTTAACTGTCTAGTTTTTTAACTTTTTGGTACACTGCAGTATATTAATGTAGACCGTGGGCATTATTCAGGACATCCATACAGACACAGGCTGGGTTTTTTATGAGAGCAGCGCTGCCATGTCCCTCCTTCCCTTCCCCTCTGTTAGTGTGTTATATGTTTTTTAAATGGTTTTAATATTGTCTATAGTACCTTATTGTAAATATATGCATGAATAAAGTTGTATCCTAAATTGTTATTGCTTAGTGGTGCCACGTTCTTGGTGGGGGTTTTGGGGTGTTGTGGGACTCCCTGTTGGTCATATTTTGTTAACAGACTGTCTGTAGGAACCCCCATAGTGGAGCACACTAGTTATTATTAGTTATTGGTTGGTGCGGTCATTTTGTTCTCCAGTTTTGCTATGAGAACGAGGGGCATGAGCGATCGCTCTAGTGATGGATTGACCAACAAATCGTCTTAACACAGTCGCTCAACTGCAGAAGATTTGTATGGTTGGTCGTTCAAAAAGTGAACGGCGAAACCTTACCTTCTCTGTGCATTCATAATGTGGGCACATGCGTATTCCAGCTGAATGTTTGCATGTGTGCACAGGTGGCGTGCAAAATGGTGAATGATTGTGTGATTGCTCTAGTCCCTTTGAATATCGGCAAGCCCTGACCAGTGTTACTGATTGGTAAAAGCTCTTTCCTGTGCATCTGTGTTCTTAGACTTGACTACGCTCCTGATCTCTGTTGCGAGTGTAGCTCTTTTTTTGTTTTAATGTCTGGATAATCCCTTTAAATATAAGACAACAAAAAAAGAATTTCACAATGCACAAGATCTAAAAAAGGGACATGAGAAAAACAAGGGACTTGAACTAAAGAAAAAAAAAAGTTACATTACATTTAGTATAACTTCTAAATAATTGGTGCCAAAAAATAAGCTCCTTAACTCCAGTGACTCCATCTTACAATAGCATGTACGCATTTTCAAAAGCGCAACGAAAACTTTGAAGTGGATATGAGGCCAGAAGTAAAGTTTCCTACATCTGTGTGAAAAGAAATCTGCCAGGGTAAATAGAACCTTTTATTTCCAAGTATGGAGGGATCTCAGCATCTTTAAATTTGCTGCACAGCTGGGACTAAAACATTTCAAATAATCGATCCGGAACAGAAGATGTACTCCGGTAGGCATATATTTAAAAGATAAGCCAGGCTTAATATACATATATAAGAGCCAATAACCATTCTAAAAACTTGGATAGAGTGTACTTAAACTCTTTTATGGCAGGAAGTTTAAAGGAGGGGACTTACAGAATATGGTTGCAAAGCGCTGCCTAGTGCTGCACATTCAAAATCTTTACAGTTTGCCAGGTATATCCATTACATATATACTGGGAATTTCTTGTGACAGGGAGACCAAGTGCAACAGATAAATCATTAGCACAGTGTTCAGAAAATAAATGTTATTTAAATGATGCAACATCATTATTTTGAAGCAGCACAAAAAGTTGTGCTGGCCACTAGCCTGCCCCGGTTAGACCCTCTGTTCTGCCCCAATAGGGTCACAATTGGCAACAAATATAATAGAGCAGGGGTTCCCAACCAGTGGTGCTCTGCAAGGCTGCATACTAGTCTGTACCCCAATCCCTGCAAGATTGAGTTGTTCAAAACTGTTTCAAAAGGCGATAAAAACTTAGCTTGTGAGTATTTTTGGATTTTATGGAATTTATTTGGCAGTTTTGTGTGTATTTAACAGAGTTTTGGTGAAGGGCACCCCATACCTACCTCCCAGGAAGTATTGGCCATGCTTAGAAAACAGAAATGGTAAGGTAGGGTAAGGTTTTTAAAACAACAACAAAAAAACACACATTTAGTGATGTTTTCTGTGTGTAGTAATAGACTCTGAATATACTGTAGTTTACAACGTCGACTGAATCACATTTGAGAATATGTTGACTTAATCAGCGCTTCCCTCTAATCCCGATATAAATGAACGCTGAGAGAACAAAACATAGCGGAAGTAGATTTATCCCACTTATTTTCTTCTGCTTGATATAGAGCCACATGAAAATAGCATCAAGCTCAGGTTTCTGAGTTTATCTCGGGGGTTGTCAGTTCATAGAGACTTTGTTTGAAGACTGTAAGTGATCTATGAGTAGACGCTATTGTGAAGATGTTCTTTTAAGTTTGTCTTTATTCTGTCCTTGTGGCGTTTGACACATTCAGCTGCACACAACAAAGAGAAGTGCCTTTGATGGGAGCCATAAGAAGATCCTCACACCTGGCAGGGAAAGTTCTAACCACTAAACAAAACTGTACACATCCCTCCCTTGCCTATTCTGGCCAAGGTTCTCAGAGATAACAGGGACATTTATTTGCTTTGTGGTATTTTATTGACATAAGATCCTGCAGAACCTCCTGTTAACTTCTCTTCAATGTGTTGCTCACTTGGTACAGAAGATAAAGAGGTAAGTAAAGCATCCTACTGATTTGCTGAAAAAAATATTCAAATTATTCATATTATTACCAGCTATTGTATACCCAGCCCAGTATTTTTCAACCCTGCCCTCTTGTACACCCCAACCGACAGCTGTGTAGTACTGCTGAATCTCAAATTACGTCACCTGTGTATCTGTATAGAGCTCCACAAAACAGGGGGGGGACATGTGAAGAGGGTTATCTAGTCAACTGCCTTTTTCTCCTTACCCTTGCCCCCCCCCATGCCCCAGCTGGTACGGGCACATGCCTCATCTCTCCTCATCACACCCCAGCCCCCAACTTGCAACATAAATCTTAACCAATGACCCTATCAAAGTACTTTCTCTATTTGATTTTGGTGGCCACCAAAGCCTACAAATCACATGCTCCAGCATATGTGTGATCCTTACACCCACATAACTGATCAGTCAATGACTACACGCGACATGGAAGACCAGAAGTATTGACTTTGACTGAATATACATCTGGTGCCTTACTTTATCTGTCTACTCTGCATTCTCTACACTACCAGGACTGAGGGCCCCTCCATGGGGCTCCTATGAGGGAGGATCTGTCTCCTGATCCTCAACCCCAGTTTCCCTATTCCTATTCTGTTAATACCAGAATAATATAAACCCGCCCCAACCTATTATACACAAAACAAATTCTCAGTATGTATGAAATGTATATACCTGGTGAGAGTAATTTGAATTATAAGGTCAGATGTTGGAAAGCTGTTGGGACGTTAAAATGAGATGAATATACAGTACTAGGTGTACTGATCCTAAAGGATCTAGCCCCTTCTTTTCCTAGAGCCAACATTTATTGGACAAGGTTTTGGGGATTAGTCCCCTTCAAATTTTTGTTCCAATATAAAGAGGGGCAAGACCCTTTGGAATCACTACAACCAATATTGTATATTCTTTTAGCTTTCATACTAGTATATCATAGGGTGTGAAGGAATACTGTGATCATGCAAACCTCCACAATATCTGGAATATCTAACATTTATCAAAACTAGATCTTTAGTCAGTGGCAGGGTCTCGTGCATTATACCATTTAGTAGGAGTCACTATATAATGTAGTGGAGATGTCTGGAGAGACCTCTGGGTAGTCTTATTATTATTTGCAAGCAAACATGCCTGCAATAAAAAAGTAGTTTACGTATAAATAACAGTCATGTAACAAAATGAGTATCCTAAAACTTGCTAGTCTATGCCATCAAATATAGAGTCACTATTACTTTGTTAAACATTTCTTTTTTAATGTCAGGTTGATCTTTAGTGCAGAACTAAACCAGGTGTCATGGTTCACAGCCTATGTCAGCATCCTAGAATAGGATGTATGCTATGTGACAGAGATACAAAAGAACCTTTCATTCAGGTCTGCTCATTTAGGCCAAATCTGGGACATGCCAGAACGTATGTTGTGGCTGAGTGCGTCTCAGGGTTGGCGTGGGCTCACTCGATCCTTAATTATATTTATTTAAAGCAAAGTTTTGGAAAGGACATACACACAGGTCTGTTTGATAAAAGAAGCCTCTAATTGCCATTCTCCCACTGACACAATTATTATGTAATGACACAAGGCAGGAAGAAAAAGTTTCTGCATGTGAATTTGGGCTAAGCTCAGTTGCTATTTAAACTGAATGGATAATAAGCAAAAGAAAAGTTTATATATATATAAAACTAAGTTGAATTATGTTGCAAAGTGGAAATATATTTTTTTTGGTTGGCTTTCAGTCCTACAATTAGGACCTTTTCTGTCCTTATGGCACACGTAACTCTAAACTGAAAGTTCAGCTCACAAGAGGAAGGTCATGGCTGTAATAGGTACATAAACTAAGAAAAAGGACTTACAAGCATACTTAGAAAACATCTAAAAGATCTTGTTCTTTGGCGATATAAACAAGAAAATTATGGTAAATTTCTCCCACTGACAAAAATTTTAGCCCCGTATGCGCTATATCTGAAAACAAATTGACCAGATTTTTGCTTCAATAATAATTTTACATACATATAGTTGGCTGCCTAGCCCCATCTTTATAGGCCAATGGTATTTACTGTAGGCCGGCATCTCCAGAATGTAACTGTAGACAAAGGTAATATAATCTCACCTAATATTAAAAGACATAGTGGCTTGCGACTGTTATGGTACTCACAGAGTCTCACTCCCCATACAGCCAAATACTCCCAAGCCTTGTGCTGATTAGAGCCACAGGCCCGAAACATCCGCAAGTGGAAAGTGCTTGGCTATGTACATTTTAAGCTAATCCCTTGCACTGCACTGGCAGTAGCTTTCTGAGTGCCTTGGATGGCCTCGTAATGAAGCATAGTTATTGCAAGTGATGGGTAAGTCTATTATTCCTTGGGTTGGGTGCTGTGTAAAGATGTTCCATTCTAGGAAAGCACCTTTTCCGTTACCTTTGAGTAGAGGGTCTCTTTATCCCCCCTATATTAAGCCTAACATTGGTCTCTCCACATGGTGGTTTGGGACTGTGTTTTGGTACTCAGCCTTTTGCCGATCAGGGTCACAAGTCAGAAACACGGTCCACAAGGGGAAGGTGTGTGGCTGTGTGGATTTTAAGCTAATCCTTGGCACTGCACATTCTTTGGCTTTCTAAATGCCTTGGATAGCTCCAAAATGTAAAGAGATTATTTGCATGACGCAAGGAGTGATAGGTGCTGTGTAAATACTTTCTGTTCTAGGAAAGCACCTTTTTTTCTTAATATTAAAAGACAACGCAGCTGTACTGGACTGTAACTTTAATAAATGCCCTAGGACACATTGCTGGTTTTGCTTCTGTTCTCCTTGCCTCAGTATTAATAAATTTCCCAATGTGCAACTAACACAACAATACACATTCAGGTTGATTAAGGGGTCTTTCAGATGAACTGCAAAATCATTTTCAAGGCCTTTTCTTTTTTACAGAACATTTGGAGTAGAAACTGTTGACTCAGTTAATATTATCACTAAATAAAATAAGGGGCTTTATATTGTCTCATCGGAACGTTCCCTTCTCGTCTCTGTGACCTTGCTAGAACTAGATTCTGTGATGTGAAGCAATATTGCCTCCTATACAAGTTGATTTAGTGTGTCCCCTGTAAGACATTTTATAACTTCATTGCATCTTAGGAACAAGGAAACGAGTAACTAATATGAACAGCTCCAGTGTGGAAAAGGGATTCAGCTTGGCAGAACAGGGACACCATCTCCAATGTATTTACAAAAAGTATTTTAATAAAAGAAAATCATTTAGCCCAAATAAATATACACTCTCGCCCAAACTTCTTGAAACTGGTCATCACAAATTTGCAACTTCAGTTTTTAGAATGGCAATTAGCATTAAAGTGTTATAAAACATGACCAGATCAAAAAAGTCACAAAAAAACAAATTTTACTGAATTTCAGCCCTGTCACAAAATGCCCTGCTTACATCACTATTAACCTTCGTGTTAGTTCAGGGGAAAATGCTGAGGACAAGGCAGGAGATAAATCAGCTTCACATTGTCATGCTGATTAATAAAAGCAAACTGGTTGTTTAGAATAAGTTATCTCCTAAACCACAAGTACAGTACAGCAAGACATTAAAAGACATAAAAAATGTATTAGATCATTAGAGACATCAAGGTGAGAGGTTCAATTATAGAAGGCTTCCTAAACAGGAGGTCAGCTACAGGATTGGTTCAACACTAGTGCAGACCTTGCTCAGGAATGGCAGCAGGCAGGTACACACATGAAGGCAAAGGCTTTCATAGGCTGGCCTGGTGTCAAAAACAGCAAAGAAGCCTCGTCAATCAAAACTTCAAGGGCAGGTTGTTATTCCTCAAGTGAGGCGAGTGCTACTATGAGTCCTGTGTTATGACAACAGTAAAGCATCCTGAGATGTGTGGGGTTGGTTTTCATTCTGTGAAAGTGAGGGATTCAGCCTAACTTACACTCGTGGTATCTTAAAAATCATCTAGAGCAAGGATTCCCAACCTATTTTTTTTTTTACCATGAAGTACCAAATACAAATTTTCTGACTCCCCAGTAGGGTTTATGATTGTATTATAATGGACCTGGACAAAGCGCAAGGTCGCCAGAAATGTACCTTGCACAGATCCTGCACACCAGATGCAGAATGATGAACTGGGCCATTTAATGTGGACTTACTTGGGCTGTCTTTGCTGACAAGAGGCCCTACAATCTCCCTATCTGGATTGTTCTCTTCCTGTCTGAATTGTCATCAGATGCACACACTGCAGCGACCAGCATCCTCTTCAGTAGGAGGTGCTAGCTATTCCTGTGTGCTACAGGCTCTCCATGGTGACCCTAGTGCATTTTGCTCACGGCAGCATTTACTGGTGGTACTCGTGCCACTGGCTGGGAAACCCTGCCAGGGAATGTCATAAGGCAAATGTAGCTTACGAAATGTGGGGTCAGTACATTTAATCAAGCCAGGCAATTAAAAATTACAAACTTCACTTACCCACTGGCCCATAGATTCAATCCATCGTAGCCCTGCAGGAGAAGCCGGTCATGGGTGCATCGCTTTCAAGCTAAAAAAAATTGTGTGTGCTACCTAAAGGATTCTGTGGGATGAAACCTGCTGTGGGGTTGGTGATAAAATTTTGTGAGTACTCACCTGTAAAATGGGTATTACAAGTATGTCACACACCCCGCTTCCAACTAGTCATAACACTTGGGATACCGACCTGTAGAGGGCGATCTTTGCAGAGATGACTTGAAAAAAAGGAGCACCTCCCGGTCCATAAATACCTGGGACCCCCCACCATTCCCCAGTTATAGGAAGGAAGTGCCAATTACAAGAGTACAACAAAAAAGTTCATCATATAAAGGATCCCAGAACAAAAAAGGGCGGAGGATGCGGGGTGTGTGACATACTTGTAATACCCATTTTACAGGTGAGTACTCACAAAATGATATTATTCCCAGTATGTCACACACCCCGCTTCCAACTAGTCATAACACTTGGGACATCCAAAAGCAGTGTCCATAAAGGGTGGGGATCCAAACCAAGGAAATAATGTGCAAACTTAAACCACTGTGGCTTGCAGAATTTTGCGGCCAAAAACAGCATCCGCTGAGGCCTGCACATCAACTTTATAAAACTTAGAGAAAGTATGAATGGAAGACCAAGTAGCAGCCTTGCATACTTGTTCAACAGAAGCTTGGTGCTGAAAAGGCCAAGATGCTCCAACAGCACGAGTAGAATGAGCAGTAACACGAAAAGGGGGAAACTTCCCCTTGGCAGAATAGGCCCCAACAATGGCCTGGCGTATCCATTTACTAATGGTAGACTTGGCGGGTGCCAAACCTTTCCTAGGCCCAGAGGGCACAACAAAAAAGGCGTCCGTCTTACGGAAAGCAGAAGTAGCCACCAAATAATATTTCACACATCTAACCACATCTAGAGAATGCAACATCCTCTCCTTGTGATTGCGAGGCTTAGGACACAAGGAAGGAGAATAATGTCTTGATTAAGATGAAAGGCAGAAACTACCTTAGGAAGGAAATCCGACTTAAAGCGGAAAACAACCTTGTCCTGATGCCTCTCAAAATAAGGGGCCTGAATGGACAAGGCCGCCAACTCCGAAACCCGCCGAACTGAAGTGATAGCAATCAAAAAGGCTACTTTCTGAGTAAGCATAGAAAGAGCAGTATCCTGCAAGGGCTCAAAAGGAGGCCCCTGAAGAGCAGATAGTACCAAATTCAGATCCCAGACAGGGAGCAAAGGTTTCCTAGGAGGCTGCACATGCGTAACTCCCTGAAAAAAGGTTTTAACCAGAGGACGGAGAGCAAAAGATTTCTGAAAGAAAATCGCCAAAGCAGAGACCTGGCCTTTCAAGGTGCTAAGCTGGAACCCCAAATCCAGACCGTGTTGTATAAACTCCAGAATCCTAGGAATGGAAAAAACCCTACAAGGCAAGGCCCTAGCCTCACACCAGTCAATATAGGACCTCCAAGTCCTTTAGTAAACAGTAGAGGAAGATTTCTTCCTTGCTCTAACAAGGGTTTGAATTACCGCATCAGAAAGACCCTCCTCCCTTAGGATGGAGGTTTCAGCAGCCACGCCGTCAAAGCCAGCGTACGTAAATTGGGATGGCGTAATTGAGCTTGAGTGAGAAGGTCTGGAAGCTGGGGCAGATACAATTGATCTACCGCCAATCGCACAACGTCTGCGAACCACAGGCGTCTTGGCCACCTTGGGGCCACCTGAATTGCTGGTGCACCCTCTTGAGTTAGCTTTTGAATCACCTTGCTTAACATGCAGAAGGGGGGAAACAGGTACAGAAGACCCAGATTCTTCCAGTTCAGTGACATGGCATTCACTGCCAATGCCAGAGGATCCAGGGATAGGGACACAAAAACCGGAAGCTTGTGGTTGTGAATTGAGGCAAAGAGGTCCACCTCCGGAGTGCCCCACTTTTGACACAGGAACTGGAATACCCTGGAATTGAGAGACCATTCCCCTCTCCGAGCTGAGCTCCTGCTCAGGGAGTCTGCCTCCGAGTTTTCCACTCCCGGAATGTAAACCGCTGATATGCAAGGAACATTTTCCTCGGCCCAGGCTAGAATCAGAGAGGCTTCCCTGAAGGCACTCTTGCTGCGAGTCCCTCCTTGGTGATAGACGTAAGCGACAGCCGTCCGATTGTCCGATCGGACCTGAATTGGCAGCCCCTGTAAATGAAGAGTTAAACGGGACAGAACCAACCAAATGGCCCATAGCTCCAGAACATTGATGGAGGTGTGAGCCTCCTGAGGCCCCCACAATCCCTGGAACTGAAGTTTCCTCCAGAATCCCCCCCAGCCCATCAGGCTGGCATCCGTGGTGACAGTTTCCCAACAAGGGTTCAGAAAGGACCTGCCTTTCAACAGATTGCTCGACACTAGCCACTACTGAAGGGACTGCAGAACGTGGGGAGACAACCGACAAATCCGATCTAATGACCACGGAAACTCGTCCCAAGTCGTCAGGAGATTGAGCTGAAGCGCCCTCATGTGAAACTAGGCAAATGGGACTGCCCCGAAGGAGGCCACCATCAATCCCACCAGTCTCATCCCTAACCGGATAGACTGGCAAGGGTTGGTTAACAAGAACCGAACCAGATCTTGAATCAGAAGAATTTTGGACTGTGGAAAAACACCTTGGCCTGAAAGGTATCCAGAATCATGCCCAGAAATGGAATCTCCCTGGATGGAGAGATAGAGAATTTGGGGTAGTTGATCACCCAACCAAACTTTTCCAGCGTGGATACCACCGTACCGGTGTCCAGTTCCGCTTGGCTAATGGATGAAGCCATTATGAGAAGGTCGTCTAAATACGGGACAATGCGAATACCCTGGATTCTGAAAAGGGCCATCACTCCCAACAGGACCTTGGTGAACACTCTTGGAGCCGCGGTAAGCCCGAACGGAAGGGCCACAAACTGGAAATGTTGATCCTCTACCATAAACCTGAGGAATCTTTTGTGTGCCGGAAAGATAGGCACGTGCAGATAAGCATCCTTGATGTCTATGGACATCATGAAGTCCCCCTGCCGAAGAGAATTGACGGCCGAGCATAGAGCTTCCATACGAAACCTCCTGAAGCGAATGAACTGACGCTTTAAATCCAGAATGGGCCGAACGGAGCCGTCCTTTTTGGGCACTGTAAAAAGATTGGAATAGAATCCCAGGCCTCTTTCTGCAGGAGGCACGTGGCAAATGACAGCCATGTCCAAAAGATTCTTTACTGCTGCCCGGAGTTCCTGGGCGGCCAACGGAACTGAAGGCATCCGGGACCTGAAGAATCTGTGAGGGGGCCGGGTATCGAAGTCCAGTTTGTAACCGGAAGACACTACTTCCAGAATCCATTTGTCTGAAATATGCTGGACCCATATCTGGAAAAAGTACCTCAGCCGTCCCCCCACCCGCCGTCCCCTCATTGTTGAGCCGGTTAGGCTTGGACCCCCAGTTACGACCGGGACGGGCCCCGACCTCTGCCCCTATTCCAGGAATCGCCTCTGTGGGCAGAAAAAACTGAAATTCTTGCAGTTCTGGTACCACGAAAGGAAGAGTTAAAGGAGGCCGCCCCCCGCCCCCCCCCCGAGACAGGGTGGCGCTGTTTTTTACGCTGAGGTATCCTACCTCCTTTTGTGACAGAATCTAACTTTTCCCCAAAGCCTAGGCCGTAAGCCTACAAAGGGAAGTGCTGTAAGTGATTTTTAGCCACAAAATCAGCCGCCCACTGAAGCAGCCAAACAGATCGTCTGATAGCTACGAGCAAGGCCGAAGACCTACTACACATAACCATAGTGTCATCCAGAGCGGATAGTATAAAGGACAAGAATAATTCACATCGCTTAAGAGCGGCAAACTCATCACAATCCGGATCAAGACCAGAAGTGTTCAACAGGTTCCTGATAACAGACCTGGAAGCAACTGCCATAAGAGCTGAGGCACCTACAGGCCGTAAGGCTGAACCAACACTAGCAAAAGCGTGGCAAGCCATCTGATCAATACGCTTATCTTCACCATCTTTTAGAGTGGCGGAATCCGGAGAATGTAAAATGGAAGTATTAGATAAACCAAGCACCGGAGCATCAACCTCGGGAGGGGATGACCAGTGCTTGACTGCGTCAATAGGGAAGGGATACTTTTTGTCCCAACCGGAAGGAATGTCTGGAAGCCGAGCAGGCCTCTCCCACTCCTTAAGAATTATATCTTCAAAATGTTTCTGATTTGGGAATTCTAAGCGTGGCTTAGAGACCCCAAAGAACTCCCCCTTTAAGGGAGGAACATCTTCTGGAGGAGAAATCGGCAGTACTTCAAAAAGGTGAGCAAGGGCCTTCGGGGTGTCCACAACATCCCCCTGCCCTTGCTCAGTACCAGCACCAACAAATTGCTGATCGTCAGAACCTTCAGAATCTTCAAACAATTCCCCCTCTTCTAAAGGGGAATAATCAGACCAGTCAAGCAACTCATATTCCTCACCTTCACCAGCTGGAGTGACAGGGGTCAAGTGCTTTCTCTTAGCTGAGGCCTTCTTAGCCACAGAGCCAGATATAAATTTCAATGTTCGCCAATCTGGCACACACATCAGGATGCGACTCATCGACTGTGCCCACATCACTAGGGGTACGGGTAAGACAGGGTGGGGTAGGAGAAGGGGTCAGGACCCCTGACCCGGAGGCCTGAGCCCCAGATTGTTGTGCAATAGTCTGCTGAGCGCAAGGTACACAAATAAGCGTATTATCCCCAACAGGGAAAGCCCCACAACTCAAACACAGCCTGGGTTGCCCCGAAGGGACACCAAGCACAGTATCCTGAGACGCCTCCATATGGTGTTTTTATTCAACAGAAGGGTAGTCGCAATACCCAGAGGGATTTATGCACAAAGCTACCCGGGATGCCCATTAAAGTCTCAGGTGGGAGGATTTAAATTATTTGATAATATATATAAATATATATATTATATATTTTTTTTTGTAATAAACATACTATAATAAGGGGGGCCCAAAGGACTCCAAGGACCTAAGGACCGGGAGACAACCCCCTTTTTTAAGGGAGATTCCAGCTGAAAAACATGAGGAATAATATAAGACTCAAAAGAAAAATTACATCTAGACAACATAAGAGGAAATATACATGCAAAAGGCCATAGTCCAAGAAGAAAGGGCTGCTTTCTCTAAAAATAAGCCTAATACTCATAAAACTTTATATATATAAATTTATATCTCCCCCCCCCCTTTTTTTTTTAAACAAGAAGAGCATAAACAGAAAAAAAACCCCACAACCGCGCTGAACAAGAGACAAAGGGTTACTCACGGACCACCACCTGGAGCGAAAAAAGGCACCCGCCGCTCGCAGCATGATAGTTTTAAATACCAGAAGCCGACAGGCAGCACGAGACGCACGCCGCGTCTAAGCCCCGCCCCCAACAACACGTGGCCGGAACAACAGCGCATCGCTATAGAGAGAGGACGGCCGCGTACACGCGCCAGACCCCGCCCCCTCAAAGACGTCAGCTGCAATCAGCTGCGGGGGAAACACCTGCTACAGGCAGCACAGGCTGCCGGAAAAAACACACAGCCGTAATGGACACAAAGAGGCCAAGCAAACAGAAAATCATGTTACACAGTGAGTCCTTCCTCATAAACATATATCCACAATATATATAAAAATTTGTCAATTATATATATAAATGTACCGTATATACTCGAGTATAGGTCGATCCGAATATAAGCCGAGGCACCTAATTTTACCACAAAAAACTGGAAAAAGTTATTGACTCGAGTATAAGCCGAGGCGGCTTTATTCAATTGGAATTGGAGTTGATTTGAGGAATCAACGGGCTGATACAGATTTTGGTCTGCTGCGGGCGGCAGCGGAGGAACAGCTGAAAGTGACAGAGGGTGAGTGCGGGAGCCGGCACGGGGGCGGGAAATGAATGGGGATGGCCCCTTGTCTGGTTTGATAGGGCTGGGGCTGAATCTACCCTGTACTCCGCCTGCCCCCCCCGCTCCTCTCCCCCCAGTCAGTGTTCTGTGCGACATAAAGGAGAACCGGCTGTTCCAGATATGACATGTAGAAACAGACAGAATGGCTGTCCCTTTGCAGGTCTGCATTAAATTTTGCAGGTCTGCATTAAATTTTAAGGTAACATCTCAGGAATTTAAGAAGTTTGCTCAGAGAAAGCCATCAATCACTTTTCCTTTTAGGCTTTGCAGCCTACACAGAGAAAGTAACTCTGCAGCTCCTGGGATGCCCCAGACATTGTCAGAGATATTTATATGTATAATGTGATACAGTGTGTGTTTCCTTAGCTTTTAATTTCATCTCAGCAGTGGGCGCCAAACAAATGACCCAGAGACAGCTTATATTGAATACCCCCCTCCCCCCCTCCAATTACTTGTTTTGATGACATGCCGCTGCTCAGATCAGCGCCTTCTGCTTCTTCTGAGCCGCACTCACGGCTCCATACTGCGTCTGGGCCAGCCGGCTGACAGTTGTCAGATATCCCCCCGCCTGCGGCCCGGGCCTCAGTGACGCGGCGGTGCGGAGCGCGCCGGCCGCCATCTTGGTACACCCACACCTCACGCTGGGTGTACTGATCTCCCCGCCGAGTTCTGAAGCCTCCGAGGCGGCTCTTCCGCCGCGTCCTCCGCCGATCACCACACCGCGCTTCCTCCGCCCCCTCGCTCAGTCTCCGACACATCAGCTGACGCACCGGTAAGTCGAGGTTCCTCCGCCGCGCTCTCCTCTTCACTCTCCGGCATAGGCGCCATCTTGCTGGATGCACAAATTTTCACTGACTCGAGTATAAGCCGAGGTGGCTTTTTTCAGCCCAAAAAGTGGGCTGAAAAACTCGGCTTATACTCGAGTATATACGGTATATTCCTTTTATTATTTTTTATTTATTAATTTTTTAATAAGAAAATTCCCCCTCCCCCCCCAGATGCCCCAAAGGGCCTGAAGGGCAACGCAGGGGGGATAGCGGAGGAATAAATCCCAACCTCCAAGGGAAATAGGGACAGGGCATCCCAAGCCGGGGGACACCAACCCGGACACCACCTACCCCTTAGTATGGGGTCTCACGGGGGGAGCTAGCTCCCCTATTCACCCAGAGGTGCTGCTACCATTGCCCGAGCCTGCAGCTCGGGCAAATCATCAAAGCCAAACTTTAAACAGAAGTCCGGGCAGAAATAGTACTTAAAAAATGCCGGGAGTTACCCCGGCTACCTGCAAGGAGGAGAGAGTCATCTTCTGACTTGCTTCGCCGATCTGCAGAGACGAAAGACTGGGGAATGGTGGGAGGTCCCAGGTATTTATGGAACGGGAGGTGCTCCTTTTTTTCAAGTCATCTCTGCAAAGATCGCCCTCTACAGGTCGGTATCCCAAGTGTTATGACTATTTGGAAGCGGGGTGTGTGACATACTGGGAATATCTCATTGGATAATCTACACAATCACTTCTCCGTAACAAGCATTCACTGCAGCTTGATCTATGTATAAGTCTGTGGCTCAACTTTATCAATGATAAAGCAACCGGTCAGTCGGGCAAATCATTGGTGCTGATTTACAATGCTTTAGTTATGTGCCCTTTCAATTATAATTGACGTTATGTGTGTTTTTATGCAATAATGAGACGATCTTAAGATTTAAAGCCAGGTGTCTGTTTCAAGTTCAAATTCTCATGCCCACCTTAAATAAAAGGTGGCAGGTGGGCATCTCTTTGCTCGTATTGTATTTACAAAGTGTATTGGGCCCATTTTTTTCCTTGTGTCATTTCATTATTGCAGAGTTGAGATCACTTGCCATCTGTAGACTCATTTCATCAGCCTCCCTTTTTATCCTTGGAGCAAGGTCATTTGGGACATGCACATAAACTGGAGCTTCTTACGACTGACAATTCTTTATATCTTCCTGTAAATCTGTTGTTGTCTCACTTCAAAATTCTTTCAAAATCCTCCTTAGTTTCTTTATTTTTGGAAATCACGCACAGACATAATATGAAGAGCATTAGGAGAATATCAGGAGGATGGGGGGGGGGGATAATTGTATTTATGTGCAAATAACTGAAGCATTTAGAGTTTTAGCTTCAGAATTTCGAGTAGTTGCTGCAGACTGGTGGGTTATTAGCTACAGGTCAGGGAACAGAATCCCCTTCTACATTAACATATGCTCTGGAGTCCTCTGTATTCTATTAAGCACAACAAAAACTGTAGTCAGCACAAAAACATAACACACAAAAAAAAAAAAAAGAAAATGAGCAGCTGCATATTCTACTCCCACTGAACACAAGTATGTATCTACATATGGAACAAGATGGAAATGTGGGTGGTCCAATGAGGCTCTAATGAGAGCCATATATGTGCAGATACATACGATTGTTTTTGTTGGATTGTCTTTCATATGACAGACATCCACTGCTTTAACACAACAATGGATTATTATTAGTGCTTATGTAATGTTGTATGAGGTACAAACTACAGCCGGGGTGAGACATATAATATACAAATAATACATAGGGCATTAGATGTGACGCAATACCTGGATTATAGGATACACTAGGGGTGAGGGTCCTGCCTCTGCAAGCTCTGAAAGCTATAGGAATGGAGGGGCAAGGGGAGAGAAAGGGACCAAAAAGTAAGGTACAAGGTTAAGAGAGCATTCTTTCTAAAAGAAAGAATTTACATAGGAGGAGGATAATGGTAAATTCCATTATACTTGGTCTGTATGTGCCATGTAAATACTTTTGGTTTTAAGGAACAGCTCTTTACTGTGTATCTTTTTTTAATCACGCTTAGCCCATTATATTAAGCCTAACATGGGTTTCTCTTTAAGTGATTCGCCCCCTATGTTACTGCGCTTCCAAGGCCTTACCTAACATACAGCCACAACTTCCAGCCCTGTGCCGATGAGGGCCACTGTGCTGATGAGGGCCACTAGCCTGAAACAAGTGTCCACAAGTAGGAATTGAAGACTGTTTAAATATTAGAAGATATACTCAAGCATTGCTTGTCCTGTCTACTTTTTCTGGGCCTTTGAGAGATCACAAAGCTCAAAAGAGAGGATTTGCATGTTTCCGCCTACTTCTAAAGGTCACAGGTAAATCCTTTTATCCTACCTAAGCTAAAGAAATTGAAGAAACAGACACAGTCCAGCTGCCTCCAGCAGACATAACTCCAGACACAATGGGCACACACCTAAAGGGGCACCAAATCCAAACCCGTCTACCCCTTAACTATCCTCCTAAGGTTGCTCTGGGAATTGTGATTGTGAAGTGAGATCATTGCCAAAATAAGCATGATATACTACATTTCAATTAAATCACAGAATGCAGAATGTCAAGTTTTTTGCACAATAATTTAAAGTGAACCTAAACCCCTGGTTCACCACAAAACCTCATTCAGCCATAATTTCTGGATCTCGGGCGAACTATGGTGTTTTTGGAATAGTGATGTACATGTATTGTGTATATATGTCAGATCCCGAGGGAAGGGAAGGGTAAGAAGGAGGGCTTACAATTGGCCTATAATAGCTATTGTTTTACCCATCCTATAACCCCCATTGGACAGTCCTCCTCAGGTTACCAGTCCTATACACTCAAGTTGCACAATAAAATAATTGTTATTTGCAACTTTCTCAAATCTATCTATTTAAAACCAAAGATCCACAGCAGTCCAAATTGAGACAACAGTAATTTCATGCATAATGCCGCACTACCAGAAAGCACATCTTTGTCACTGTAATGGTAAACAAAATGGGTAAAGACAGCAAAGAAATGTTGTGGAATGTCAAGGCAGATTTCGGGTCACTCATTTTGGGTATATTTCCAGTTAACCTGCTGCAATATGGTGCACATAGCCATATGGTCATGTTATAGACTGGTTATGGACCATGTTGTAGATATATAAGGTTGTGGCACTATGCTGCTGTTAATGTTTAGATCAGTTCTTAATATGGCCAACAGTCTCTGCCAATATGGCAAGCACAATAGAAAAACAGAGTTTGAATGACCAGACTGCACGGCTGGCTGTAGGCCAGGAAGCAGCATAATGCTTTACTTTTGTATTTTTGTTTTCAGTGTGTGTTGTTCATGTTTAGTGTGGGTTTACAGGACTATGGTGCCATACTCAGTGTGTGAGACAAAGTATTCAACTAGTCCCTACCACAGAGCTGGGTAACACATCTTCTCCTTCCTGCAGAGGACACAATGTGATGGACCCAATAAATCCACATCAGTGAGGGACAAAAACTAAATTCCTCAAGGGTTTGACTGTACAGATGTAGAGCAAGGCTTAGGGACTGCACTCTGCTGCCACTGGCCATGGTGGTGGTGCTGGCTCAGGAGAGTTTTAGAATTGTTACGTAGTAAGTATAAGACAATTGGTCTTCTCTGGATGTCATGATTCCCCAGTATTTTGGAGAGTTTAGCTATTGTTGCACAAGTATGTTAAGTTATAAAAAGCGATGTTTATAAGGTTTTGTAGGCATGATGCGGGAAGGGGTCAGTGGCATCCCTTTCGTACTGTATCTGTCAAACCCTCGATACATCTCAGTGTCCCTCTTTAGTTCACAGCCCTCTGAAGTCCTGAAAAACTGTATATTGCTACTTTAACCCATATTTTAAAAGTTCCTAAGTACAGTAACTCTAAGATCAGGTTGTGCTGAAAAAATGGTCTATAAAAGAACCTTAATTGATCACATTGTGGACCCAAGTGAGTGTAAGAGTACAGTGCCTGGGTGTATATGACAGGCTTCCCAAATTGCTTTAAAGTGGACCAACACCCTGCAGGATCGGCCTAGGATTCCCGGGCCGTTCCAATTCCTCCCCGCGGGACATCCAACATCGGGATGCCCCGCTGTGTGAAACCCCCCAGGACGCCCCATTCACCTTACCTGCATCCCGATCCAACGGCGCATGTGCGGGCCGCATCCTGCGCTTTTCTCTAGCAGAGCACGTGCCTGCGCTGGCCATTTGTGAATGCCCGTCGCGGGTGCACTCCCTGTTAGAGGGAAGTGCGAAATGCGGCCGCCAGCGTGCTCAGAGCTGCTGAGCTATGACGGCGCTTAGACGCGCATAGCTCAGCAGCTCCGAGTGCGCTGATTGGACGAGCGCCCGCACATGCGCCGTAGGAGCGGGGTGAGGTGAGTTTTATTTGGCGATCTTGGGGGTTTCACGCAGTGGGGCACCCCCAATCGGGGTGCCCCGGGGAAGTGGAACAATACCCAGGATAGTCAAAATCCTGGGTGTTGGTCCACTTTAAGAGAAACCATTGGCTCATCTTCTGCTTCCACCAAGCAGTTTTGATATACTTGTTAATAAACAAAGACTGCAAAATATACACACTAATAAAAAAAGCGAGACAAGTGTGAAATGGAAGATAGCATCACTTAGTCCACCTCTGTCAAATCTGACACTCTTCTTGTCACTCATCCAGATCTCTACAGGAGCCAAATGTTTGCCACCGCCACATTGCCTGGGGAAAATTAGTCCCTTTCTCATACACAAATTTCAGTATTCCAGGTATATTTATAGGATTTTTTCCCATAAAATATATAGTCAAAATATATACAAAAAAAGATTGCTGTTGTAAATCATCTTAGATGCAAGCATACATAAAAGCAATTTAATTAAACACCGCTTAGTGGTGGGTTAATCTTCATACTTGGAACAAAATGCAATACAACTGCCAGCCAGAGAAATACTTTGTCCCTTTCCTCCATACACCTTACCGGGTAAAGCTGTTTATCCTGCTGCTTGGGGCAAACTATCTTCAGAAGGTTTGCAGGTAAAGCACTATTTCCTGCCCAGATGGCCAGGATATATACTGTATGTCAGTAATCTTCTCAATGGCTGTTTCATAAAGTACCTTGTCTAGATTTTAGTTTTTATTCAATGGTGTCTGATGGCTTCGCCATCTGCCATTACAGTGTCAAGTATCTAACACTAGAAGGCAGGTAAAATATCTTTTTGGGGCTATAAAAATGCAAAATGGCAACAAAATCTAAAATAAAGAAACTAGGAAAAAACGTTGAGGGGTCAACAACTTGACAATAACTAAGAGCTATTCCTATGACAATAACTAAGAGCTATTCCTAAACTGGACTTTATTGGACCAATAGACTTGGCATCTAAAATTCATTTTTGCTTGATAAAACCTGGTGAAGTTTCGGGCAGTGTGTGAGTGCCCAACATGCAAATAGTTCATTTGCATGGCTCCACCTACTGCAAGGATCATCTTTAGACTGTAAGCTCGCAAGGGCAGGGCTCTCTTTCCTACTGTCTCCTGCACTCACAACACTTGGTTTGAACCTCGTAGCATCTAGTTTTGTATTGTTCTTTGTATTATATGTTTTATCTTGTCTGTAATCATACCTAAAGCGCTATGGAAGATGATGGCGCTATATGAATAAATAATAATAATGGTAGAAATCCTGTTATGCTTCATCTGTATGCACCATGTAAATGCTTTCTGTTTTAAGGAAACACCTTCTGCCTTGTTACACCTAGCAATCTCTGCCTTGCCCAATCTGAAGATCCTCATCGATACCACATTTAGCTCTATAAGACGCACTTATTTATTTATCCCCAAAAGCCAAAGGAGGGGGGATGTTAGAGCATCTTATCGGGAGCATGCGTTAAAAAAAACCCTTTCATTTCCAGCTCCCACTCCTTAGCAGCTGTCTCCTGCTGATATAAAAACACACACATATTACCGGCTTCCGCTGCCTTCGCCACTGCCTTCAATGGCTGTGGCAGCCTCAGCAGTTGTCCCTGTAGCCGCCGCTGCCTGTTCGTACTTGGGTTCAAGTGAACGGGAGGGGTGTTGGCAGTTACTCCGGCCAGTGTTCAATGATGCTAGAAGGAGTCACAGGCTGCGCCCACCCGGCAGTGAGCGTGAGGCGGCAGGTAGCGGGGGCTATGGGGACAGGGAAGTGGCGGTGATTTTGGAGGCAGAGGGCACCGGTAAGGAGAGTGTGCGAGAGAGAGTGAGCATGTGTGTGAGAGATGGCTGGGGGAATGTTTTTTTTTGGGGGGGGGGGGGGGGGGGCATGCTGCACACGGCCTGCAATAGGGATACCCGCACACTGCCTGTAATGTGGGATGCCGCTCACTGTCCGTAATGTGGGGCCTGTCATGGTGTGATTGGGAGAATTCATCATAATGTCTATAATGGGGTGATAGGGAGGGGGTATTTTAGCACACCATTTGGTTTAGAATATTTTTTTCTAATTTTTCTCCTCCAAATGCTGGATGCGTCTTATAGAGTGAAGAATTACGGTAACTGGTTTAAAGGTTTACTTACCTTAATCATGTAGCTCAGCTCTCCAGCCTCGACTCAGGTCACACCAATTTGAGTTCATCTGGCAGCACTCAAGCGCCCCATAATCGCTGTGTGCAGCATGTGGAGGGTGTTCAGTGCTTTCGCTCTCCACTGACACGGAGGGCAATCGCTTGTGCTGTGCCATCAGGAAGCTGCTGGCAGGGCTTTTGCGGAGCGCGCCACAAGTTTTTTTTCAGGCTTCCTGGGGGGCTTGACACAGCTGGGCATCCCAATACGGGATGCACCGGGGGCATGGGAAAAAACTCCGGAAAGTCACATTCTTGGGTTTAGTTCCGCTTTAAACATTTTCCAGTAAGCCAATTCAGTTTTGAATTACATGCTGGTAACAGTAGTATATACAGTATATATTTAACATGCAGTAAATCTTGCATGTAGGGAAGACAAAACGGTATTCAGAAAAAGACAATATTAAGTAAGTATCTGATTACATGACTTTGAAACAGGAAGAAAAAGTTTACACATGGGGAAATAAGGGCTAGCCATATGTCATGCAGAACTTGTAACCTAGCATACTGACTGATCTATTTCTCTTCGCTGCTAAACAGAAAATCCAATTAATCTTTCAGTTTAAAAGATAGCTGAACTATGCATTTAAATAGGTCCTCTCAGGGGAAGGGGAATTAGCTCAATAGCTGCATAAAAAAAATAAAATAAATTGGGTCATCAAGGAAGTCTTGAATTTAAGTCCTGTCAAACTGTCAATGGTTTGTCAATGAACAGCAAATATGATAGATGGTTATTAACTACATGTATGAGAAAATAATTAAATCCCTAAACCTTTATAGAGTAAAACGGTTCAGATAGTCCAGCTGCCCCGAAACATCCTCTCATTATCGGCCAATCATGGGTTACTAAAATGCATAACTGAGCTTCTTCCTCCTATACCACAGATATCGATGCCAAGGCATGGAAAGTAAAGACAGTGAGATGCCAAGAGGGTGCTACCAGACATAAAAATCAAATGTCATCTACAGCTGCACAACAGACTCTTACCTTACTGAATATCTATTTTATAGGCATAGAAAACCGGAACCTACCCTATCATTTTCTATACTCTAAGCTACACTCATGATGGTCTTTGGCCACCTTTATATGTAAACAAGCTTTATTTTGTGATACTCCAACTGTAACAAATAGTCATCAAGCTTGTGGTTTTCATCTATTGGTAGTATAGAATCAAGCAATAGCCACCCTAAAGCGATCCCATACTCGGGAATAAATAAGTCAGCATGCGCTGCCCCTGTCAGAGTGGGGGTAAGCCCGACTGGTGATAAGTTAAAAAGAATACTGGAGACAGAAAAAGAAACAGAATAATGTGGTCACTGTACAAAAAAGCAATTCTGTGAGTACTCACCTGTAGAATTGTTTTTGTTCTTGCATGGCACGGCCCGCTTTGGTATTCATAACAGTTGGGTTATTCCGCCACAAGGTGGCGCAGTGGTACTGCAGAAAGCTGTGGCATCTCCCGGCTCCCTATAAAAACGGAATTAACCATAGAGTTCCCAACGTAGACAAGCAGTGAGACAAGAAGCCAGGAGAGAATAAAGTAAAAAATGTGAAAAAGGTAAAAAACCCCAATTAACTTGGAACAATCACCATAAAAAGGCAACCAAGAATAACGATAACAAGTGGGCCGTGCCATGCAAGAACAAAAACAATTCTACAGGTGAGTACTCACAGAATTGCTTTTTTCTTTATTGCATGGCACGACCCGCTTTGGTATTCATAACAGTTGGGACATCCAAAAGCAGTGTCCAAAGTAGGGTGGGATCCCCAAAGAGTACAGTAGTTCAAGTCACTACCGCCTGAAGCACCTTGCAGCCAAAAGCAGCATCCGCTGAGGCCTTAACATCAGCCTTGTAAAACTTTGAAAAGGTATGAACAGAAGACTAAGTAGCGGCCTTGCAAACTTGTTCAACAGACGCTTAGTGCTGAAAAGCCCAAGAGGCACCAATAGCATGAGTGGAATGAGCAGTAATCCTAAAGGGAGGTTCCTTTCCCTTAGCAGAATAGGCTTGAACCACTGCCTGACAGATCCACTTGCTGATAGTGGATTTAGCCGGAGGCAAACCCTTTCTAGGTCCAGAAGTGAGAACAAAAAGAGCATCAGACTTCCTGAAAGTCTCAGTAGCGACCAAATAAAACTTCAGAGCCCTGGCCACATCCAGAGAATGCAGAGTCCGCTCCTTGGAATTAACAGGATTAGGACACAATGAAGGCAAGACAATGTCCTGATTGAGATGAAAGGCAGACACAACCTTTGGCAAGAAATCCGGCTTAAGCCAAAACACTACCTTATCCTGATGCCTCTCAAAATAAGGAGGTTTGATGGCAAGCGCCGCTAGCTCAGAAACTCACCTTACAGAAGTGATAGCCACCAGAAAGGCTACCTTAAGAGTCAAAATAGACAAGGCAGCCTCACGGATAGGCTCAAAGGGAGGCCCTTGCAGAGCAGACAACACCAGATTCAAATCCCAGACAGGTAGCAAAGGCTTACGGGGTGGACGCACATGAGAAACACCCTGGAAAAAAGGTTTTACCCAACCGGTGCAAAAGATCTTTGACAAAAAATTGCCAGAGCTGAAACATGGCCTTTTAGGGTACTAAGTTGAAGGCCCAGATCCAAACCATGTTGTAAGAATTCCAGAATCCTGGGAATAGAAAACACCCGACAGGGAAGAGACTTGGACTCACACCAGGCAATGTAAGCATGCCAGACCCTGTAATAGATAAAGGACGAGGACTTCTTCCTAGCCCAAATCATGGTATCAACAACAGAGGCAGGCAACTCCTTTTCCATCAATATGGAGGTTTCAGCAGCCAAGCCGTTAAAGCCAGAGTTTGTAAATTGGGAATGGCGTAGCTCCCCCTGAGTGAGAAGATCTGGATCCTTGGGCAAGACGTACTGATCTACTGCCAACTGCACGACGTCTGCGAACCAAACTCTTCTTGCCCAACAAGGGGCCACCAGGATGGCTTGTACCCATTCCTGGGCTATCTTGCACATGACCCTGCCCAGGAGAGGAAACGGAGGGAACACATAGAGAAGCTGAAACTCCATCCAACGTATTGCCAGGGCATCCGTGGTGAAGGCCAGAGGATCCTGAGACAGAGAGACAAATCTGGGAAGTTTGTGATTGTGACGGGACTCAAACAGGTCCACATCCGGCTGACCCCAGCGGTGACAGAGGGAGAGAAACACCCAGTTGTTGAGAGACCACTCCCCCAGACGAGACGTCCCCCTGCTCAGGGAGTCCGCCACCTGGTTCTCCACCCCTGGGATGTAGACTGCTGAGATGCAGGGAGCATGCTGTTCCGCCCAAGACAGAATCAGGGACACTTCCTTGAAGGCTCGCTTGCTCCGAGTCCCTCCCTGATGATTGAGGTAGGCTACCGCCGTCTGGTTGTCTGAGCGGATCTGAACAGCCCGACCCCGAAGGCGAGTGGATAGGCACAAGATAAATAAATATCTTTAAGCACCAAGGTGGTAAAATGTTCCTGCTCAGGGTACTCTAGACGCTGTTTACCAGGGCGAAAAAGCTCCCCCTGCTTTCTCTTAGCTACCTCAGGGACAGCAATGTGCAAAATTTCTAAAATATGTGACAGCAGATTATCAGTGTCCTCAGGGTACCATGAATCCTCTCCGGACGCAGACCCAGGGTCACTATCGCAACCCTCCTGCTGGTTCCCAGAGGAGTCAGAATCCTGGGAGAGCTCCCCCATCTCAAGGGGTTGACAGCCACCAAGCTCATCAATCCCCACATACATCTCAGTAAGGGGAGCAGGCCTGGGGTCCAGGTGTCTCTTCTTGCCAGAGGCCTTCCTAGGAACAGTCCTGGCAAGCTGCTTTTCAATGTTAGCCACCCGCAGAGCCAAATCAGAATGTGACTTCCTGCCAACATTCCCCTCACTGGGGCCCAATTGCAGGAGCGGGGGAGTAGGTGAAGCCGAGTGAGGCGCAGAGCTGGGAAGCAAAGCAGGCAAACCAGCTTGAAGCGCATGGACACTTTCATCGCATGGCACGCACACCATGACACTGTTACTCACAGGGGATACCCCACACATGGAACACAGCCGGGCTTGCCCCGAAGGGCCCCCAAGCACGCTATCCCCAGAAGCCTCCATATGGTGATTAACACAGGCGCAATAGGCCAGCAGTGGGTACAGGCTTAAGACAGAAGCCACCCGGGATGCCCTCCCACGGGATGCCCCAGAAATCAATAAAGGGGGGATGAGGGGGAGGAAGGAGTGGACCTGGCAGAAACCACAACCCAATTGTATCCCGCCTGAAAGACATAAGTAAAAACGCGAATGAGCATCCCGCAGCAAATACACCCCAATTCAAAAAAAAAAAAAACCCCAAGGGGGACTCACGGACCAAAGACACTCGCGGGGTCACACAGGCACAGACCGCTGAATAAGGCGACCCAGAGGGCGCCAGAGGAAGCAGCACTGCAGCCAGGAAGGGAAAAATCCAGACGCGCAGCTTGTCCAAAATGGCACCGGCAGAGGTACCTCGAGGGGCGGGCCACAGGGGGAACGACGCGATACGGGTCATCACCCAGCCCCGCCCCCCCCGAAGAGCGTGAAAAACGGCGCTCACGTGACCCGGCCGGTGCCATGACGAAGCAAAATCACCTCAGGTTATAGCGCCCACAGCCGCGGAACGCAGTACAAAGTGGCGCGGCAGCTAAAAACATCACAAAATACACAAAAAACGTCAAAACACCACAGATACCACCACTCGCCGCTACCACCCACCCCCCCCAACGAAGTCAGAGAGGGGGGGGGAAGAGAGAGAGACGAGAAGGCAGCAGCGAGCAGCCATGGCCAGGGAGGGGGGACGCGACCCAAAAAGGAAAATAAGGGGACATAGTCACCAAACTACTCACCCCCTCAGAAGCCAGGTCAGAAACCTTGCATCCCTATTAGGCTCACCATAAAGCCTATGGCCGGCTACCCTTTGTGTTACAAGGTCTGCGGCTTGGAGCTGCGCTCCAGGAGCACTTGACCCTAGTGCTCCTCTACCTTCACCCGGTCTATCAGCCGAGGCTGGGAGGCATTGAGGGTCCAGAAACAGATGGAAATAGACATGCAGGGCCGCAGGCTTGGTTGCCCCGCTCACCTGCGCAAGAGTGAGAGCCATTTTCTAACTTCGCAGTATCACTGCAGAGGAAACACTGGGAACTCTATGGTTAATCCCGTTTTTATAGGGAGCCGGGAGATGCCACAGCTCTTCTGCAGTACACTGCGCCACCCTGTGGCGGAATAACCCAACTGTTATGAATACCGAAGCGGGCCGTGCCTTGCAATAAAGAAAAGATAGACATGAAGGAAATATGGAAATGAAAGAGCTCTCTCTTTGATGGGGTGTTTGAATAGTGTCTCATGCCCCCCCCCTTACGCACACCACAAAGGCAAGTCATGCTCATACCCAAACTCTATCCTGCATTTCGATAGGTAATGGCTAACCCCCCCCCCCCCCCCCCCCACTCAACCCGGATACTTCCAGAGATGAATCAAGCTCTTCTTGGGCTCCAATCCCAACAGATCATATGGCTTCTATGGGTTAGATAAAGAGAGCAAATTCTTCCCAGGGATATTAAGGGATTACCTTACCTGTTCCATACAAAGACATTGTAAAATGAAGAAGGCCACTAGCCCAAAACATGTGTCCACAAGTAGAAGGCGATGGCTGTGTAAATATGTAAATATTAGAAGACTTGAGATATCACAAAGACAAAAAGATGACTTGCATGGCTCTGTCTACTGCCAAGAATCATGGGTAAATCCTGTTATTCTTGGCTTGTGCTATACAAAAACATGCGCTCTTTACGTTTAACCTTAGCATGCAAAAATCATGGCCATAGCCTTTAAATGTTTGTCATGTAATGCCCCTCACATACAATGTCCCCTGCTTGCTGTAACTTCATTGCAATGGGGAACAGCAGTCTATCCCACAGCTACATTCAGATTTAGCAAGACAACCCAACCTCTTTGTATATGTGATATTCTTTAGCCCATTTGTGACAGTTTTATGTAAAATCGTGGTACTCATCCAGCACTTTTGCAACCTAAACTTTCATAAACAGGATGCCAATGAAATCCTGTCTTCCTATAAAAATACACACAGACCATGCTACATGTACAAATCCCAACTTCTATCTGAACCCTGCACTGAATAATGTGCTTATAATACAAGGGCCAGGCTGAGCGTAAAACAAGGAACATTTCCCAAGTGCTCGTATGATTAGGTAAGCCCTAGTTTGAATGGAAGGTCTGATACACTTGGCATGCGCAAGATGGAATGCAAAGACTTTGCCAAAAGTTAAATGTTAGGAGTTCACTTCTTTCAGGAGGTTGGTAAACTAGTCAGTTTTTCTGTATTAAATGTATTATATGCTTGTGCTTATAAACCTGTGGCTAGAAAATCGTATTTAATCAAAAGGAGTAAAGTCAAGTAACGATAGCAACTAGTAAATGTTAAAACAAATACATAGAAAGCATAATCAGTCCTTAACAAAGTAGGTAATTAACACTATATCTAGCTATAGTCGGTTAAAACAAAAAATAATGGAAAAAGGGAAATTTGTGTACTTACTGGTAAATTTCCTTTCTCCTCCTTTTCCATTCAGGGGCACCACTATTGGCAACGCATGGGTTAATCTCAGACATAGGCAGGGACTACAAGATAGAAAAAAAAGCTCCTCCCATCCTATATAGGGAAGGCTGTGGCAGGATCTCCTCAGTTAATTAAAAAGCAATTCAGCCACAGCCCCGAGAGGGGAGAACGCTAACCTGCACAACTAGAAACAGTGCAACAAAACTCATGTAGAAGGCATCAACCACCACCGACACAACAGACGGGTGGGATGGAAGAGGATGAGAAAGGAAATTAAGAGGAGAGTACACATTTCCCTTTTCTCATCTCTTTCATTCCAGACCACCACCATTAGCAACAGGTGCAACCTCCCAAAGCAGTACCCTCAATAAGGGTGGGACCATGAAAGAACAGCTGACTGCATCAACCTAACCAAGAACAACGGCACTGACACCTCAAGCTTAGACCCCGGTGTTGGAAAGCCCAAGACGCGGCATTCGTCCGGGTGGCGTGAGCGGTGAGCTGGAAGTAGAAATACTTTAATGCCCTGATCACATTTAGGGAATGCAGGAGTTGCTCCTTATGGCCAGTGGGGCATTGGCACAAGGAGGGTAGCACTATCTCCTGATTAACATGTAAGGGAGAGACCACCTTAGGAAAAAATCCTGCTTCATATGAAACACCGTCTTCATGCAGCACCAAAAAGGGTGAACCGATCGAAAGTGCTGCCAGCTACGAAACCTGCCGGATGGAGGTGATCGCCACAAGAAAAACCATCTTCAACACGAGTGTCGTTAGGAAAGCCTTCAGCATGGTTTAAAAAAGGGGGCCCCTAAAGTGGTGATAAGACCAGATTGAGGTCCGGTTTTAAACCTACGAACTTCCAGGAAGGAACGAAAATTCGGCATCCTGTGAAACAAGGTCCTCAGTTTCCAATTCTGTGGAAGCCTAGTCGACTTCCCACCCATGGCCTTCCGGACCAGGTCATCCAGAGGCTCACTGAAAAGACAACCCCTGAAAAGGGGAGGGCAGTAAGCGTCATTTCAGAAGTAGTGTCGGCTGACTACTGTTCAGCCAGACCGTGCATTGCAAGATGACCAGCAAGGCCAGCCCCCTAGTCCCCAGGCGCACCAAGTCGTCCATAGCTCAAGGTTGTCATGCAGATATGCCACAAACCCCATTGGCCGCTAATAATAATAATTCACAATAAAGAGATGCTTGCTTTTTACTCATCCGAAGGAAGCCCAGAAACTGATGCTCACAAGTGCAGCCTACATCTTTACTCTGGGGCCTGAGCAGCGTATAGTGACGGGTTTGTGAACCAACCCCAAGAAGAAAGGCAGGAGGAAAGTTTGCCTTTGACTGTTATATGAGACTCCAGGCCAGGCTTACTCCCTCTCCCCAGGGCATCCTGAACGAGGGTGCCCAATATTCTTACCTTCAAGCCCATGGTGCATGCATGGCCGGCATCACTCGCCTCATATGTGCAGCTAACTGCACCATAACCTCGAGGAGAGGTGAGTTAGCTCAACGAATGGCGGGGTTTCACCCAGCTGGGCACCCAAAACAGGGATGGCCTGGGTGGGGGCACCAGAACCCAGGATAGTGAAAATCCTGGGTTTTGCTCCCCTTTAAATAAGTATTTGGTTATTGTGTTGAGATCCTGCCCAACAAGCCTCAAGGCAATGCTAGCACACACTCTGCTATTAAATGATTAAATGTGGTGGATCCTTGATTAATATATATATATATATATATATATATATATATATATTTTAGTAAGCTTTCAGGGAACTTTTGGAACAAATTTAAATTATTAGCAGCTTTCTTCAGCAGAAGCACAAATATGCCAAGCAGGCCTCTCCAGTACAGTCATTCTCTCTTGTCTTACAGCCCTACTCACTCAGAATGTCTGTGCTGTTCCATCCAGAAACACGGCTTCCTTGCCTCTTATCTTTGGAGCTCCTTGATCAGTCTGTGTGGGTGCTTAAGCCCAGGCACCTCCTAGTGCCATCTTGCATTCAGGGTGTGGCTTCTGTACCCAGTAACGGCCCTGTCTGGTCCCAGGTGCTCAGCATGTCCTGGGCACCACCGTCTGTGGACCCCGTAGCACACCCTGCTGTGTGCAGGCCTTTGCAGCACAGTCAGCCGCCTTATCAGAGCGTCCAGCAGCTCTATCTGCCTACTCAAGGGCAGATCCTACAGCACCTGTGTGCGATTGCTCAACCCCTTTATGAAGCTTCCAGTCTCTGATGACCAAAATTAACTCCTTATCTGCACTTTTGGCAGTCACATCCATATAATATATACAGTGTATTTATAAATGCAACAATGAGTTTCTTGGTGCACTTATTCATTTATAGTATTTGATATACATGCCCTTCTTGGCATAAGCGGTTTATCTTTACCCCAACTAAAGCTGAATTTGCTTGTTATCGCAACCATGCACCAATAGACACAGGTTGCGGGAGAAAGTACAAATATACAGGGTAGACTTGGAAACTATGTCAGGAATTTGATGCTGCTTATGTCTGGAAATCTTGGAAGAAGATTCCTCTGCCTGTAAACAGTTGCTTCACTATTGGGAAGCCATGAAAAATATGTAATTAACTCCTTCTGGGTCATGTAAGCAAAGCAAAGTAGATGCCTACAGCTGGTATTTAAAGATCAGGACTGCCACCGGTAGTTCATATATCGACTTAATTATTATATTAAGAAATTATAGTTCAGAAACAAGGGCAGATTGCATTAAAATCTAATGACTGCCTGCAATGAGGGCATCTGCTGACTGGGCTCTAAACCTGTGTCCTGAACCAAAGCACACTTGACATGGGAAACATGGGGGTGGCCATTGCTAACATTCCTGTTAGAATTCTAAATGCCTGGTGACCATCTAGCCTCACTGGTTACAAAGTGGCTGCTCTACAGGAAAAACAAAGCACTGAGATCTACAAGATCTACTTATCTGGATACCTGTTACAGACTCGTTAAAGTTGAACTCCATTGTAGGGAATGGTTTAAACTACAGAAACATTATTTTAGTGATTAGAATCACCTCCTAAAGTTACTAGGCAACCTGTAACTAGGACCGAGTGTATCACTGGAACATGAAATCCATATTTGTGCTTGTCACATCACCCTCTATTTCCAAGGAATCCTATAGGTTTTTTATGTTAAAGGGGACCAAAATCTCAGATTTTGCTAACCCCAGAGTTTTGGCCTGCTCCACATTGCTGAACACTCCCTCTGGCTACGAGCACAGCCATGCAGATCTGCCTCAAAAGTTCCTGCTTGCCCAAGTAAATCCTACCATGGCTCGGTGGTAGGCAACATTATTACTTGTGAAAAATCTTGATCAGACCATTTCTTTTTCAGTCCAGTCCACTCCCTGTGTAGACCACCATGCAGTTACTTGCTGTGTCTGACACTCTATGGTCCGCGTAGACCAGAGCATGACTAGGAAAAAGCTGTGTACATTCTGAATGAGTGAGCGGCCTTGAGAGGCATTTGCATGTCCATCAGCAAAGGCATTTTATTGTTGGATGATCACCAAATAAAACAGCTTCAAAAGAACCTGAGGTGAGTGGCTTGGATGTATATTTAACCATTTGCCTGGACAATCCCTTTGAATGGAACTTTAAATTGGTAAATGAGTGAGTGTTAAAGTGGACCAACACCCACCGCTGAGATTCTATAACATTCCCGGGCCGATCGGCTCCCTGCCTGCGGGGCACCCCGATCGGGGGTGCCCGCTGTGAGAAACCCCCCAGGACGCCCGCAAATCCTACCTGTTTCTCGTTCCAACGGCGCATGCGCGGGCCACCGCCACCTCTCGTGCATCCCTCTAAGAGGGACGCTCTCCCTGTAAGAGGGACACGCGAGAGGCGGCGGCGGGCGCTCTCACCTTGTCCGTCGACGGACCTCGCTTGTCTGTCGGCGCTTACTGGTGGAGCGAGTCACGTGGAAGCGGGGTCAGGTGAGTTTTTGGGCTTTCTGGGGGGTTTCACACAGCGGGGTGCCCCGCGGAAGTGGACAAACCCCCAGGATAGTGAAAATCCTGGGTGTTGGTCCACTTTAAGGAAGTATGGAGTACAAAAGGAGATAGATAATATATATTATGTATTTATTATGGTTGATTTTGACCTTGAAGATTTAACTTATGCTTGGAACTACAACATATGCTATGATGACGCTAGCTTTCCATTCTGGCTTGGGATGACTGCCGGAGCTGGTCCTCCTTTTCCTGCTGGGGTCATACCTCCAGTGTATTTTTACACCAGGATATGGAGCATTCTGTGTGCGGACATGGTTCTGAATATTGGAGGGTTTTGAATCCATGCCAAGTGGGGGTCCTTTACTCCACACCTCATCTTTGACAAATTGGACGTTATGGGTAGGGTGGGTGGCTTGTTAGTATGGTGAGTTTCCTTTGATGTGTAGAAGGTAAGATGTCTTTCCTATCTATTTCATATACTTAAGGGTCTTTTAGAAACAGACTTTCTATATTGCTAGCACCATCTGGGTTCACTATGAAACATCCTGGCTCTTACCTGATTGCCAGATCCAAGTCCCACACTGTCCAAGCCTGGTCATCAGTCACATACTCCTTCACGACAATGGGCCACCCTGTCCCATCAGTCCAAGTGATGCTGACACGCCCCCTCTATTCACTATAGTGAAGGGGGTGTTCCAAGCCTTGGCAAGCTCTCTGCATTGCAGTTAATGTAGTGGGCATGACCTGGATGCTGTGACTGAAGGCAGTGAGTGAATGCGACTGACGTTTAAGAACAGTTAGGAAAAATACAATTTTGTGATTACTCACCTGTAAGTAAGTACCTGTAAGTTTGTCACACACCCCGCTTCAAGACATTCATTACATGTGGTATACTGACCTGTAGATGGCGATCTTGCAGAGATGTCAATAAAAAAAGTAAGACCCTCCCGGTCCATAAATACCTGGGACCTCCCACTCATTACCCAGTATAAAGATAGCAGTAAGGTAAAGGGACCAGGAAAGTCAATTAAAACTAACAAAGGTTCACCATATAAAGGATCCAGAATACCAAAGGGCAGGGTGAAGCGGGGTGTGTGACATACTTATAATACCCATTTTACAGGTGAGTAATCACAAAATGGTATTATTCTAAGTATGTCACACACCCCGCTTCAAGACATTCATTACATGTGGGACATCCAATAGCAGTGTCCATAAAGGGCGGGGATCCAAAAACAAGGCAACAAGGTACAAACTAAAATCACTGCAGCTTGCAGAACCCTGCGGCAAAAAACAGCATCCGCTGAGGCCCACACATCAACCTTGTAAAACTTGGAAAAAGTGTGAACCGAAGACAAAGTAGCAGCCTTACAAACTTGCTCAACAGAGGCCTGGTGCTGGAAGGCCCAGGACGCCCCAACAGCACGAGTAGAATGAGCAGTAACACGAAAAGGGGGAATCTTCCCCTTAGCAGAATAGGCCCCAACAATGGCCTGGCAAATCCATTTACTAATGGAAGACTTGGCAGGGGCCAAACCTTTCCTAGGCCCAGAGGGCACCACAAAAAGGGCGTCAGTCCTACGAAAAGAGGAAGTAGCCACCAAATAGTACTTCACACAGCGAACCACATCCAAAGAATGCAAAACCCTCTCCTTGTCATTGCTGGGCTTAGGACACAAGGAGGGTAGAACAATGTCCTGATTAAGATGAAAAGCAGAGACCACCTTAGGAAGGAAATCTGGCTTGAAGCGGAAAACAACCTTGTCCTGATGCCTCTCAAAGTAAGGGGCCTTAATGGACAAGGCTGCCAACTCCGATACACGCGGAATGGAAGTGATGGCAACCAGAAAAACAACCTTTTGAGTAAGCGTAGAAAGTGCAATATCCTGCAAATGTTCAAAAGGAGGACCCTGCAAGGCAGAAAGAACCAAATTCAAATCCCAAACTGGGAGCAAAGGTTACGTGCGTAACCCCCTCGAAAAAGGTCTTAGCCAGAGGATGGAGAGCAAAAGACTTTTGAAAGAAAACCGCCAGGGCAGAAACATGCCCTTTCAGCGTACTAAGCTGCAAACCTAGGTCCAGACCATGTTGCAGAAATTCCAAAACCCTAGGGATAGAAAACGCCCTGCAAGGCAAGGCCCGGACCTCACACCAATCAATATAAGACCTCCAAATCCTATAGTAGATGGCAGAGGAAGACTTCTTTCTAGCCCTAACCAGAGATGAATGACAGCATCAGAAAGACCTTCCTCCTTCAAGATGGAGGTTTCAGCAGCCACGCCGTCAAAGCCATCGTTGGTAAATTGGGGTAGAGCAGTGGGCCCTGAGTGAGCAGATCTGGCAGAAGGGGCAGATCTAACTGATCCTCTGCCAACCTTACCACGTCTGCGAACCAAACCTGTCTTGGCCATCTTGGAGCCACCAGGATTGCTGACACGCCCTCTAGGGCCAGCTTGCGCACCACTTTGCCCACCATGGGAAACGGAGGGAACAGGTACAGAAACCCCAGATCCCTCCAGTTCAGAGACATGGCATCCGCTGCCAGAGCCAGCGGATCCCGCGAGAGAGACACAAATGCCGGAAGCTTGTGATTGTGACGAGAGGCAAAGAGGTCCACCTCTGGAGTCCCCCACCGGTGGCAAAGCGACCGAAACACCTTGGGGCTGAGCGACCATTCCCCCCGGTGAGATGACCCCCTGCTCAGGGAGTCCGCCTCCATGTTCTCCACTCCCGGAATGTACACTGCCGAGATGCATGGGACATTGCCCTCTGCCCAAGCCAGGATCAAAGACACTTCCCTGAGGGCACGCCTGCTGCGAGTCCCTCCCTGGTGATTGATGTAGGCGACCGCCGTCCGATTGTCCGACCGAACTTGAACCGGTAGGCCCCGCAACTGATGAGTCAAGTGAGCCAGAACCAACCTGATGGCTCTCAACTCCAGAAAATTGATGGGATCGTGAGCCTCCTGAGGCCCCCACAGTCCCTGAAACTGATGATCCTTACAAAATCCCCCCCAACCTCACAGGCTGGCAGCCGTGGTGACGTCTCCCAACGAGGGGTCAGAAAGGATCTGCCCCTCGTCAGATTGCTTGGATTTAGCCACCAGCGAAGGGAACGCCGCACCCGGGGGGACATCAGAGAGACTGATCCAATGACAGCGGGGACCCGTCCCAGGCCATCAAGAGATGGAGCTGGAGCGTCCTTGTGTGAAACTGGGCAAAGGGAACCGCCTCGAACGATGCCACCATCAATCCCACCAGTCGCATCCCCAGCTGGATGGACGGGCGGGGGATAGATAGGAGTCAATTCCTGAATCAGAAGAACCTTGGCCCGGGGGAGGAACACCCTGGCCTGAGAAGTATCCAGAGACATTTCCAGGAACTCCACCCATAACTCTATAGATTCCAGGGCCGCTGGACAGTGGGTTTTGGTCCACTTAAAAAAAATGGACATACAAAGCTAAACACATCATGTTTGTGTGGATATTTATACCACATAGTTAGGTCTGAAATGTTTCCATGGATTTTTTTACCCCCATTCCTCCCATAACTCTGTGATTTAAAATTAACAATAGGCACAGTTACCCTCAGACACAAAAGAAGAGGACACTATAGCAGGGCCACCAGCTTCATAGTCAATAGGGCGATTTAAACCACCTATTACTGAAATATCAGACTTGGCCAAAATCACCAATTACACTATATACAACATATGTTTGTCCAGTAACATGCCAAGTGCTGTCTAAATAGCACCTCAGTCAGAGCCCAGTTCGCTGTTCGACTTTATGTTGAAATTTTGACAAATAGCCATGTATTCTTAAAGGATTAAAAAGCTAGACTATATGGCTAGCTCGTTAGCTTATAAATGGCATGCTCCCAGAGTGAAGGAAAGCAGGCTGCTGTCTGCTACATCATGGGAAAGGAGCCTTATTGTGTAGGTGGCTCGGATTTACTTTAACTCTTGCTGCAAGTAAAAGAAAAGACAGGCATTGTGTGTGTGTGTGTGTGTGTGTGTGTGTGTGTGTGTGTGTTAGTACAAGCGTTTCTTTTCTTTTTTTATTAGCCATGATTTTTTTTCTCTAGCTTATTTGGGTTACAACAAATGCAATGCTCTTTGTGCTGCCTTATAGCCCATATAGTCCCACACAGATGTCAACCTTAAAGGCTAAATTACAGCGTGATGGGCATGGTGGGGATCTGGTTAAAAGGCATAGCTTACTTTTCAGCTTTTCAAAAACAAGTCCTCTGACTGAGCTAGAGCCACTTTGCAAGAAGAATAGGAGCCCCTAGATGTGTAGAACTGGCAGAGACAAACCCCTACAGACTGGCAGCTGTAATTGTGTTGGTCCTACAAAATACTGATTGACTGTTATGCATGCCACACTTTTAAGTGTTTTATTTTGGAAAATATTGGAAAAGCATTGCAGACACTTGCTTATTTGTATTGCTCCATCACTCCATCATTTAGAATACATTTAACATTGAAGGGTCACTGGAAAAAATATATCAAAGGAAAAACAGGGAGAAAAGGGAACAAAAAAGGCAAAGAGACAAGCAAAACAGCAAAAACAGAATGGGATTAAATAATGCTGCATCTGTTTGAATGGTACTTATTCAAATAAGAATTCTGTTACCAGCAAAGTGAATTCAGATTGATGGCGTCACCAACTGTCTGTTGTCAGCTCTTTACTATTAGCATAGTCGCTTCACTAAAATTGTTTTATGAAGTGCCCATAAAGTGATTGGCAAGTCAAAAGTAAAAAAAAAAAAAAAAATTAGCAGTAGCTTACATTTCATAGAGTGGCTTCTGCACTGTCCTACCTCCTCAGTCTGTCTCCTTACTGCATCATTGGGTTCTCCATTTCCACCCTGCCAATGAGGTCCACCAATTTACCTTGGGGGTCTAAGAACGGAAATACCCCCCCCCCCCCCTGCAAAGACATCTTAAGTGGCTGCCTCACTCTGCACCTGTAAATCCACACTCTCCTCCATCTTCTCAGACTGTTGTGAACAGCGCAAAGGCTTCCATTAAGGCCTAGCAGGACTGATGTGGCCCCCGCAAGACGGATGGATAGAGTCATTATTTAAAAATCCTACAGGTCAAGACTATTCAGCTGTCTGAACTCTAGATATATTCCTTATGGTTGCATGGTATCACTGTGCTGAATAAATCTGATTGTTTGCAGCAGTTTCCCATATGCTAGCAGCCATGCCCTGGGATAAAGGCTGTACGTTATTGCGGCACAGAAAAGCATGTCTGCTGTTTGAAATATTCATGCTTGGAGAAGCCATCCTGCATACACAGCACCATTGCACCTGAAGAGCAGTCGAGCTGTTATCAGTTTGGCTTTAATTACTGGGAACCCTTGAATGACACCCGTAGCTTGCTATTAAATCATTTGAAAATGTTATTTGTTTCTTTTCAATTGGTTGATTAGCTTTCCTATAATCTCCAAAGACGTTCACCTCCCCCCACTCTATCTTGCGTACATATGTAAGACACAAATATCTTTTTATTGAGTCAAGTGTTCTCCTGACGTAAGTAAAGTGTATAATTACAGGCACTATGGTGCCTTGCTAACCTCAAATACCAGGAATGCTATTGTCTCTTAGGAAGATGTAAATCAGACATGGCACATGTTTAGCATTTATTACATTGCAGTAGCACATACAATCTAATCAGATTTCAGTTTACTACAGTTACATTGCTGCTAACTTAGAGTCCCTGTCCAGTTAAAGTAAAAAAGATAGTTACCTCCCTACCCAGAGGCTTGTTCTTACAGCAAACAGAAATTTTATCTGGGAGGGGGTGTAGCACAAATGGGATGAGGCTTTGTTTCCTCATTGGTATGTGAATGCTGCAGGAGCATTGTGAGTATTAGGCATGAAATTATGGATGCTTCTACTAAATTCTTTGTGGCCAGGCAACTACTCCCTGCACCTCCTTAACTGTGACAGCACACCTGAGCTCCATGAACTTGTGACTCCTATGCCCCCTCTCTTGCCTCTTCCTTGTCACTGCTTTCCCTTTCAGTGCTACCCCCACTTGTTACATAGTCACTGCTTGGCTCTTCATTGCGGCTAAGCTTTTCCTAATGCAAACAGCACCCAGAAGACGGAAGAGGGCACACATTACTAGGGCCCACGTTATGAGGAGATTGGTAGTCATAATGACATCTTCTGGCTGGGTATTGGATGTGAGGCAGATTTGCTCCCTAGGGTGGGCTATACCTAAATTCCCTATACTCCTGCTACGACTAACTATTGCAGTGTACTGACAACCTTACAAACGTAAAAAAAAAAAAAAAAATTATGACTTGCATAAAGCTACGTAGTTACCTTTTATATAACCATTTTTTGTAGCATTTCTACTTATCTCTTCTACATAGTTATTCTACATGCTGAAAATATCTTGAGATATGTGATACATAAAGTAAACACGAGACACCAGTTGCAATCTCTCAATATTACCAGAGACAATATCAGCTTGTTACAAGAAAAACATACAGTAGATGAAGGTAAAGAAGACTTTTTTGGGATAGTTTTGTTTTAAAGTGGACCAAAAGCCTGTTTTTCAACCCCCCCTCATTTTTCATGCGAATCGGTGCGACATTGTGTGAAACCTGATAGAAATACCATATTCTCACCTTAGGCCTCAATCCCAGTGTAATGCGGGAGCCCCTGGCTACCCTTTCCCATTCACATTTAAGTGTGACAGGCGCACAGCAGGGAAGCCTGTCCAGGATCAAGGCCCAAGGTGAGTATATGGCCTTTCCATAGTGTTTCAGGATACCCCAGTAGGTTATTCACCCACTCTTCAGTCTTAAAAACTCTAACGCTGGGTTTCAGTCCATTTTAAAAGGATTGTCCAGGCATTAAAAAATACCATTTTGTGATTACTCACCTGTAAAATGGTTATTACAAGTATGTCACACACCCCGCTTCCGAATATTCATGACACTTGGGTAACTGTCCTGTAAAGGGCGATCTTGTAGAGATGATATGAAAAAAGGGAGCCCCTCCCGGTCCATAAATACCTGGGACCTCCTATCATTCCCCAGTATAAGACAGCAGTAAAGAGACCAGGAAAAGCCAAATGTAAACAGCAAAGAAAAAAGGTTCACCATATAAAGGATCCCAGAAAACCAAAAAAGGGCGGGATGAAGTGGTGTGTGTTCCATACTTGTAATAACCATTTTACAGGTGAGTAATCACAAAATGGTATTATTCCCAGTATGTCACACACCCCGCTTCCGAATATTCATGACACTTGGGACATCCAATAGCAGTGTCCAAAATGGGTGGGGATCCCAAAAAGGCAATAATGCAAACTTAAACTACTGCAGCTTGCAGAACTTTGCGGCCAAATACAGCATCCACTGAGGCCCGCACATCTACCTTATAAAACTTAGAAAAAGTATGAACAGAAGACCAAGTAGCAGCCTTGCAAACTTGTTCAACAGAAGCCTGATGATGAAAAGCCCAAGATGCTCCAACAGCACGAGTAAAATGAGCAGTGATCTGAAAAGGGGGAACCTTCCCCTTGGCAGAATAGGCCCCAACAATGGCCTGTCAAATCCATTTACTAATGGAGGACTTAGCGGGTGCCAAACCTTTCCTGGGCCTGGAAGGCACCACGAAAAAGGCGTCCGTCTTACGAAAAGGAGAAGTAGCCACCAAATAATATTTCACACATCGAACCGAATCCAAAGAATGTAAGGTCCTCTCCTTGTCATTGCTAGGCTTAGGACACAAGGAAGGGAGAACTACATCCTGATTGAGGTGGAAGGCCGAAACCACCTTAGGAAGGAAATCCGGCTTAAAGCGTAAAACTACCTTGTCCAGGTGCCTCTCAAAGTAAGGAGCCTGAATAGACAAGGCCGCCAACTCAGAGACACGCCGAACAGAGATAATAGCCACCAAAAAGGCAACTTTCTGAGTGAGCAGAGAAAGAGCAATATCATGCACTGGCTTAAAAGGAGGCCCCTGGAGAGCCGACAGAACCAAGTTTAAATCCCAAACCGGCAGCAAGGGCTTTCTAGGAGGCCGCACATGAGTAACCCCCTGGAAAAATGTCTTAACCAGGGGATGAAGGGCAAAAGAACATTGAAAGAAAACCGCCAAGGCAGAAACATGCCCTTTCAAAGTACTAAGCTGGAACCCCAAGTCCAGACCAAAGAAACTCCAGAATTCTGGGAACAGAAAACACCCTACAAGGCAAGGCCCTAGCCTCGCACCAGTTAATATAAGACCTCCAAGTCCTATAGTAAACGTTAGAGGAAGATCTCTTCCTAGCTCTAACAAGAGTCTGAACCACCGCATCAGAAAGACCTTCCTCCTTTAAGATGGAGGTTTCAGCAGCCACGCCGTCAAAGCCAGCGTTGGTAAATTGGGGTAGCGTAGCTGCCCCTGGGTGATAAAATCCAGAAGAAGAGGCAGATAAAACTGATCTACTGCCCGCCGCACAACGTCTGCGAACCACACTCGTCTTGGCCACCTTGGAGCAACCAGAATTGCTGGTGCCCCTTCTAGAGTTTGCTTGCGCACCACCTTGCCCACCATGGAAAAGGGGGGGGGGGAACAGGTACAGAAACCCCAGGTCCCTCCAAGCCAGGGACATGGCATCCACTGCCAGGACCAGAGGATCCTGAGACAGAGACACAAAGGCAGGAAGCTTGTGATTGTGATGTGAGGCAAAGAGATCCACCTCCGAGTCCCCCACTTGTGACAAAGGACCATTCTCCTCGGCGAGAGGATCTCCTGCTCAGGGAGTCCGCCTTCGTGTTCTCCACTCCCGGGATGTAAATGGCTGAGATGCATGGGACATTGCTCTCTGCCCAAACAAGGATCAGAGATACCTCCCTGAGGGCACTCCTGCTGCGAGTCCCTCCTTGGTGGTGATTGACGTAAGCGACCGCCGTCCCACTGTCCGATTGGACTTGAACTGGCAATCCCTGCAAGAGAAGAGTCAAGCGAGACAGAACCAACCAAATGGTTCGCAGATCCAAAACGTTGATGGGGGTATGAGCCTCCTGAGGCCCCCATAACCCCTGGAACTGATGTTCCCTCCAGAAGCGCCCCATCCGTGGTGACAGTTTCCCAACAAGGGGCCAGAAAGGATCTGCCCTTCAACAGCTTGACACTAGCCACCACTGAAGGGACTGCTGAGCCCGGGGAGACAGCAGACAAGACTGATCTAATGACAGCGGACACCTGTCCCAAGTCGCTAGAAGAGGGAGCTGAAGCGTCCTCATGTGAAACTGGGCAAAAGGGACTGCCTCGAAGGAAGCCACCATCAAACCTACCAATCTCATCCCTAGCCGGATAGACGGACGAGGATTGGATAGTAGAAGCCGAATCAAATCTTGGATCAAAAGAATCTTGGGCTGAGGAAGGAACACCCTGGCCTGAAAGGCATCCAGAGTCATGCCCAGAAACGAAATCTCCCTGGACGGGGAGAGGGAGGACTTGGGATTGTTGATCACCCAGCCGAACCTCTCCAGCGTGGATACCACAACTCTGGTGTCTAGCTCCGCTTGGCTGAGAGAGGAAGCCAAAATGAGAAGGTCGTCCAGATATGGTACAATGCGAATGCCCTGGACTCTGAGGAGGGCCATCACCCCCGCCAGTACCTTGGTGAACACCCTCGGAGCCGAGGTAAGCCCGAATGGAAGGGCCACAAACTGAAAATGCTGATCTTCCACCACGAACCTGAGGAATCTCTGGTGTGCCGGGAAGATAGGTACATGTAGATACGCATCCTTGATGTCTATGGACGTCATGAAGTCCCCCTGACAAAGAGAATCGACGGCTGAACGTAAGGTTTCCATGCGAAACTTCCTGAAGCGGATAAACCGATTGAGGAGCTTCAGATCCAAAATGGACCGAACGGAGCCCTCCTTCTTGGGCAACGTGAATAGATTGGAATAGAATCCCAACCCCTTTTCCGCGGAAGGCACTGGGCAAATGACAGCCATGTCCAGCGGATAACTTACTGCCGCCCGGAGCCCCTGTGCGGCCAGTGGATCCGAAGGCACTCGAGACCTGAAGAATCTGGGAGGAGGCCGGATCTCGAATTCCAGCTTGTAACCGGAAGACACCACTTCCAGAATCCATTTGTCTGAGACCTCCTGGTCCCAGACCTGGAAGAAGTGTCGCAGCCGTCCCCCCACCCGCAAGGGTGAGAGCGCCCCCTCATTGCTGAGCTGGCTTGACAGCGGGCTTGGGTTTGGAACTCCAATTGTGACCTGGATGGGCACGACCTCTGCCTCTACTCCAGGAATCCCCTCTGAGGGTAGAGAAGGCCAAAACTCTGCCAGTTCTCGCACCACGAAAGGAAGGGTTAAAGGAGGCGGCCCCCCGAATGGGACGACGTTGCCTCTTACGCTGAGGTAACTTCCCTCCTTTCGTGACTGAATCTAATCTTTCTCCAAAAAGCCGCAACCCCATAAAGGGAAGAGCTGTAAATGACTTTTTGGTCACAAAATCAGCCGCCCACTGGCGCAACCACACCGACCGCCGAATAGCCACAAGCAAGGCCGAGGTTCTACCACACATGACCATGATGCCATCCAGAGCGGCAAGCACAAAGGACATGAACAATTCACACCACTTAAGGGCGGCGAACTCATCACTAGCCGGGTCAAGCCTGGAAGAACTCAACAGGTCCCTAACAACAGACCTGGTAGCCACTGCCGTAAGCGCCAAAGCACAAACAAACAAAGGCTGAACCGACACTAGCAAAAGCGTGTCAAGCCATCTGATCAATGCATTTGTCCTCACCATCTTTGAGAGTGGTGGAGTCAGGAGAATGCAAAATAGAAGTATTAGGAACCCTAATCAAATTCTAAGGGACCCTAGGACCAGGAGAACCCCCCTTTTTAACTCAAAAGAAGGGATCCCAGCTGGAAAACAGAAAAACAGGGAGTACATAAGATGTCAAAACATGCACATCACCCAACACTCATATATCAATAGATACAAAAAGAAATCACTCACGCAAAGCCAAAGGCGACCGTCAACCCTCACAGCAGCGAGGGAATGAAAGAGAAACAGAGGCTGGAAAAAGAGGAGCGGGCCAGCGCACATCGCGCACCACGCCTGGCCCCGCCCCCTCCCGCCGGGCCCGGCCCCAGCAAGCACCAGAGCACCTCAGTGGAGCCGACATCGAGGGGGGCGGGCCGTGACGAGCACGCCGAGCATCTGGCCCCGCCCCCTCCTAAACCGCACCTGAAAGAAGCAGCCTGCCCAGCTGCAAGCAACGGCCGCCCAGCCATGTGAAACACACAAACACCACACAAAAAACTTTCCCCCCATTAAAGTCACACGGGAGAAAGGACCCCCCCCCACCCAAGGGGCACAGAGGGACACAGAGGGACACGGTAGGGGGGAGAACCCACACCAATAGGTGAAAAGGGCAAGCGGGACGGGGCATCCCAAGCCGGGAACACCAACCTGGACACCGCCTACCCCTCTGTATGGGGTCTCACGGGGGAGCAAGCTCCCATACACACCACAGTGGTGCAGCCTACCATTGCCTGGACCTTCAGCCTAGGCTGGGAGGCATACTGCTATAGTTTAAATTTAAAAAAGGTCCAGGCAGCAAATAGAAACAAAAAATGGGCCGGGGGGTAACCCCGGCTACCTGCAAGGAGGAGATAGCCATCTTCTGACTTGCTCGCCGACTGCAGAGACGAAAGACTGGGGAATGGTGGGAGGTCCCAGGTATTTATGGAGTGCTAGGGATACAGGTATATCACACACTAAAATGTTGCACATTTCCATCACCCTATACCCAGGTCCCAACTAGGTTTTATTATTTGAGCCTTAAAAGGAGCACTATAGTGAAAGAAAAGGCCCAATAATAAGAATCCATATAAATATTCTGGATGGCGGGAGGAGGTGTCCCTTATACAACTGACATCAAGAAATATCTTGATGCAGGAGAAAATCAGGGGGGCAGGTTCTGTCTCCCTGATGCACTCAAGCCTGGCACCACTAGATTTTATTCCTACCAGAAGAAACCACAAGCTTGGTGGGAGCTCCATTCAGTTTGGGTGTATAAGTGACCCCTCCTCTCATTATATGGATTAAAATGATACATGATTAATATTACACAATTTACAGTAATTTACCATACTCCTCCTTTAACAACATAGTGGGAAATCTATCTGGGGAGCTACAAAAGAGTATTAGAGGTCCTAGTACTGGTACTGTCTTGTACTATAAAGAAGCACATACCCAAATTAGGAATCAGGGTGTCAGATCAATTGAATCGGAGGCAAAAATGAATCCAAATGGGGGGGTTTACAAATGTGGCTGGGGTTAGGCTATGTAAATGGATGCCCAGTTTGGAATACTGTGACAACACTACCTGCCATGCTTGAAAGTAGTGCGTGGAGACTAATTATTGTCACAATTGTTTGTTCAAATCAACCAGCAAACCAATGTAGTATTTTTATAATATGCCATGAACATAGTTCGGGAGACAGGTCAGTAAACTAAAAAGCCACTAGTACATCTTTAATCAATAATTTGTTACTAACAGTGCAATACTAAGTGCATCACTAATAACTGCCTAAACAAGCCTTGGGGTCTTAGTGTTACACAATGCTTCTCATCGCTGTAACATTGTTGGATCTGCAAAATGGAAAAGGACAGAACAATAAGAGCTGCAATCCAATTAGATGCGACTCCGGCTCAGTGTCCAGAAAAGTCAATCTAAATCAGCTTGGTGCCGGTCTTCCTTCCCAGCATTCGAAAGGCGCTGTCTGCCCACTTTACTTCTGCAGCCAAAGGCACTCCCAGCCTCTGATTCCAACGAAAGAAGGACTTGGCTGCTGGGGACACGGATCAAAGCACACAGCTTTGTAATGTCTGAGAAAACAGAGGCATTTTGAAAGCTTTTTTTTGTTAATAAACCCTCTGTGCTTTCTTCCATTTTACAGCTGAGGGGGTTAATGGCTTCCTGGAAGCGTGTGTGCTCATTGTTCCTGTGATTCACCCCTCACAGGGATGTACACTTTTTTATTTACTAAGTTTAGGGGATGTTTCCTATTTGCAACAGTTTTAATTAGGCAGTCTTTATTAGAATGCCTTTCGTTAAATAATGAAATAACTTTTATTGCGGAAAACATTTAGTAAGTAGAAGGTTGATAAACTGAAACCTGTTATTAAGGCAGTCTGTTGTAACAGAGAACCAGCCAGAGAGGAAAGGATAGGCCCCTAGTGCGATATTTAAGAATTATACAACATTACTGCTCAAAACAAAGTTTAATGTTTTGGAGAAGGCCTGGATCATTAGTGTGGATAAATTACACAGCCGAGTAAAATTATTATGTTGTTGTGATGAATGTATATAGTAACTAAGGAAATAGCACCACTGTAAACATGGATTGATTGATGTGATGGGTGAACGTTTGCTGCAATGGTGCACAGGGATGGACTTATACTCAATGGTGGAGCAGTTAACCACCAAAATGAACCATTAGGATACCAGAGGTGTGTCTAAAACAGCTCAGCTAACCCTACGAAGTATGGGATGGTCACCGCACAATCATATGAAAAGGCATTTTTACGGCAGTATATGAATTGGACCATTGCCGATTGGAAAAGGGTTGCCTGCTTGATCGTCCTATTGGCTCTTTGGATCATCCCCCATGCCCCCTCCAGTACCTGTAAGATGCACTGCAGTCATCATTGCTTCAGATACTTGTGACAACCTACCAAGACCTTCTTAAGTCAGCCTCAGCCCATCTTGCTACTGTGCATATTAGCTTATGGTCACAATATTGTGACTAGACTCATATATAGTAGCCAACAACAGCTAACTACATTAGGTAAAAGGACCATTTTACATTCCATACATTAGGAAACTTGGTTGATCCAGGACTGGATTTGTCATTTGTAACTTCGAGTTCGGGAAAATGTGAAAAACATATACAAAGATATACATCCTGGTTCCTGCATACAATGACACTATGCTATATAATGAACTACCAAATTATTACTTTCAAAAGCGTAGACAGTGAGAGATGTGCCAGCAAAGTGCTGCCTCCTCTTTTGGCAATGCTGAATGCCTTCAGTTTATCATTGCTGGCCCAGAGAGGGCATGGGCTTCTTTCTCCAGTCAGAGAAGGGGCCTTCTCTTGTATGACTCAGGGAAGAAGCACATGTGGAATCAGGTCAAATCAGGCAGAAGAACCGGTGTGAGATGACAATGTTGTACTGAAGCATGTGCCTATGAGAGTGATGGTTTTTAATGCCCAGACTTTTGAATACTTCTTAAACAAAGAGACCCTCGTAGATAGATCTGCCCATAGACTACCCCACATTGGTGCAAATTTGAGTAGTTCAAAATATAATTTCTAATCAATTATTTTTGCACCACTCTAATTTGCACGTAGTCTGTCTGTGATGCTCCTAATAATCTCAGTTCTGCGGCTTCCTCTAATTCAGTTCCACCAGATGCCCTTTTGTGCACTTCAACCTGAAAATGGAATAGCCTTGATAAGTAATAATTTTAAAGTAATAAACAATGTATTTGGAAAAATGTCTCTGAATATAAGAGATTGTACTGGCTTTAGATGCAGCAGATTGGCATTGCATGCTGGTATGTCTGATATCCCATTATCCCTATGTTTAAAAGTGTTTCTCTTAATGTTATCCCCCTAGTTTGTATGGAGCATACACATTTGAGGCCCATATACCTATATGTTGCTCACTATAGGCTGGAAGATTGTTTTAAATTACTACAATGATCCTGAAACTGATCCTTCACCAGATTTCTGTCTATGAAGCAAAGCACCCTGACGCCATGGGGTTATTAAATTCCCCAGGGGTGCCCCACTGTGTGAAACCTCCCAGGTTGCCCGAACAATCTTACCTCTTCCCGGTCCTACGACGCATGCACGGCCCCTAGTCCAATCAGCGTGCTTGAATCTGCTTGAGCCCCAGCGTCAAAGAGTTTGTGTAAGGCAAGCTGATTGAAGGGTGCTGGCGGACGCATCCCCCGCTTCCCTCTAACAGGGAGTGTTCCTGCGATGGCCATTCACATATGCCTGGCGCGGGCACACGCCCTGCTAGAGGGATAGCGAGGATGCGGCTGCTGCTTGCGCATGCGATGTTAGACTGGGAAAGAAGGCGAGTTTATGGGAGTCCTGGGGGTTTGACACAGCAGGGCATCCTGATTCTGGATGCCCCAGGGGGGAGGGAATCAATCAGCCCAGGAATCTTTTAGATTTCTGGGCCGATCTCAGTGGGTTTTGAAGGTCATGCTTCAAAGAAAAAAAACCCAGTCCGGTGCTGACAAACTTACCGGATTGCCCGATGCCAGACCCACGCTGCGACACCGCTGTGCTGTTTCCAACTATGGTGCGCCCCTCGTCTCAGGAGTTATAGAAGACCCCCCTTCATTGCAGTGAATGGAAAGCAGCGTGCCATAGTTCCTGTGATAATGGCGTGCCATAGTCAGCAATGACACAGCGGTCACATGCATCGATGCAGCAGAGGAGGAGGGAGCGACGCTGGGTGACCCAGTAAGTTCGTCAGCTCCTAGCAAGTGGGGAAATGAAAGGAGAGTGTAGCGTTTTGAAATTGAAGTAGAAATGGCTGAGATATCGGGGTTTACAGGTTCAGCCAATGACATTCTATTTTTAATTCTGTCCCCCAATCAGCTTAGCAGAGCAGGACAGGATTGCTGGTCCCTCCTGCCTCTCCCTCCTTCAGATTCATCACATTTCTCATTATTATGCAGTATTACAGATCCGAGGGCCACCATGAGGTGAAACTGTAAACCTTGATATCTCGGCCATTTCTTCTTCAACTTAAAAAGGGAACACAATTTAGGACAGCGCCAAACATAGCCTGATGCAATGGTGTAACAATTACCTTTGTCTGCAGTAGCAATTTAAGTACTCCCTGGGGTACTCGTACCACTGCTCTAGATCCTGGACCTCTAGAGCCTTTGCTCTAGACCCTTAGCAAGACGCAGGAGTAAGGCCGGCAAATAGGCGAATGTTTGGCTGCATGCTTGATAGCACTTGAGGTTTCTAAATGTTTTGTTTTGTGCTCTCTAGCAGTTCTTGGAGCGCTTGTGCAGAAACATATTACAGCTTTGTATTCTTCGTATTCAACTTCAATATGAAAGGTTGCTAAAGAAGCTTCATTTTTTTTTTAATGCAACATTTTCCCTTTTCGGAAGCAGCTGCTCGACACAAAAAATGTGTTACTACTGTAAAGTTATAAAGATACAGTACATGGCATATGAAACATAAAAGCACTGGTTCCATTCTAATAGGGATTAATTCACAATGAACAGAAGTATATACTTCATCCTTAGGGCTGTTTCACACTGCTTCCATTTTGTTGTGTTTTTAAAGTGGACCAACACCCAGGATTTTGACTATCCTGGGTCTTGGTCCACTTCCCCGCTATGTGAACCCCCCCAGATCGCGTGTAAAAACTCACCTCACCCCACTCCTACGGTGCATGCGCGGCCGCTCGGCCAATCAGCGCACTCGGAGCTGCTGTGGTATGCGCGTCAATGAGACGTCTTACCACAGCGGCTCCGAGCACGCTGGTGGACGCATCTCGCGCTTCCCTCTAACAGGGAGCGTGCCTGCGCCGGCCATTCAGAAATGTCCGACGCGGGCACGCGCCTTGCTAGAGAGAAGCGCAAGATGTGGCCGCTGCCCGCGCATGCGCCATTGGATCCGGATCCAGGTAAGGTTTCTGGGCGTCCTGTGGGGTTTCACACAACGGGGCATCCCGATTTTGGATGCCCCGCGGGGAGGGATCGGATCGGTCTGGGAATCTTACAGATTCCCGGGCTGATCCGCCTGGGTGTTGGTCCACTTTAAGCAGCAAAATACGGGGATATCTGATTTTTTTTCCTTCACTGTGGTTAGTTCACACCAGGTAGGTTGCCTTGAATTATGTTCAGAAAGGTCTAGTGCATTTTCTCTGCATATGTCGCCTCCATTCAAGCTTTGGGTCCACCGGAGGTAACATTTCTAGGGGCCAGCAGAGGATATTATTCTTGGGGTCCACCCTCTTGCTAAAACACAATTAAAATTGCTGAACAACCTAAAATGACATATTTATTAACCAAATAATGAATTAATTTTCTGGATAAATATTTTACAGATCACTTCGTACAAACCAAAAACAAGGAGTTAGTCTTGAATCTCCTGTACTGCCTGGATTGTGGCACTTTTCTATGTTTTGTAGTGTTAACATTGTCCTAAAATGATTCCGTTTGTTATACTCCAAGTGTCACGATGAGATTGGCCAGGTCTGTTTTTCTGCAGACATAAAAGCCGATCCCTCGATAAGAACCATTTGACCATGCTGGCCGCTCCATTTCCTGCCTGGCATCCTGCCTGGTACCTGTTGCCCTTTCATCCTAGATCCTAGCGAACAGAGAAAATGACAACACACGGCTCACCCTGTGAATCCAGTAGCCTCTGTACAGGATGTAGCTTCAAATGTGTTTCTTAATTGTGAACAACAGGAAGAGCCCTGCAACCTGTGCCTCTGTGCCTAGAAGTGAAACCCCACCATCAGTCACACCCGGCATTTTCATGGCAACCCACACAGCTGTATACAGAAACAACTGTATACATGGATGATTGTACAAAGTGACAAACTGAAAGGAAAAAAAGACATACTATACGGTATGCTTGTTACATTCAACCAAGGAAAATGGGAAATAAATGGCTATTTCCTTTATTAGCATTATCAGATTAGTGGCAAAACCCCCAAAACAACTCAATCTTCTTTGCTCCCCATCCCAGATGCATTACCATTTGGATGTCTTCTGCCCTCAGTGCTGCTTGGTAATCCTGTTATAGTGATTTTAATTTTCCCCAGGTAAGCCATTTTATGCCATGGATTTCTGACAGGATACCATAGTCCTAAACTAGTCATATAGAACAATGGTGTTCTAAATGTTCTTTACTAGCTGTAAGTCCCCTCCTCGCAATCTCATGCTGGGAGCAATTGGAGCCTATTGAAAGTAAATGCTAGAAGGACGATAAGAGCCAACAGAAGATTTAATTTTTCCTTAAATTTTCCCCCCACTTTTCCTTTGAAGCCAAAATGGTGAGTATTTGTATCCAATTCATTACCAAGACACTAAGGGGTGTTGATACATTTTTTTTTTTTATTTATCCTTCCATAGCACATGGTTGGTCCACCTTAACTCACAAAAGGACCAGCACCTAAGCAGTTCAGTAATCACAAGCTAGACCAGGCCTCCACAGGGGGTCTCCCCTTCAAAAGGCCCTTCTAGTACCAGTCACACCTAGCCTAGATCGAAGGGAGCCAGAAGGGGAACCCTGCCGTGAAGCTCTGAGGAAACAGGAACTAAGAACGTTCAATATTTGGGCATGGCACTGAGAATTTCTAGGCCACAGTTCACCTTAATAAACTGAACTGAACATATTTTTATACTCTGAAAGTAATAAGGTACATTGGGATATCTCTTATGTGATTTGGAGGTGCCCAGGCACAGAGTTCTGGGAACCTCAGGTTAGAACCATATGTGACAGCAGTGTTTGGACCCATTGGACGTGACACTAGAACCAATGCTGTACTACTTTTCAGCAAAAAGGTTATGCTCCATAATAGATTTTAAGAGTTATTAGCCAATAAGCCTAAGGGGAGAGGGCGCCAACCCCTCTGGTTATATGTTTTCCTTGGAAGTCACATGGAAATTCATGCTGGAAGAACCAGGAACTCACAGGCTGCAATACATCTCCCTGTGGTCACCCTGTATCACTGCATTTCACCTAACTGCAATAAGATACATTGTATTTGCTCATTCTGACCGTTACTTACTACTTGTAATTGACCTTCAGACCAGTATATGAATCTGTTCATCACATGTATATAGTTTGTCTAGTGTGCTCTTAAAACAATGTTTTGTATCTTGATCCCGAACCAATCACCTGTGTCCCTTGGTTAAAAGATACTCTACTAAGGTTGGCTTCTGGCCAGCTATAAACCCCATAAATGGACCAGACTTTTATCTGTAAAATGTTTACTGATCTATTTTTCATAGCTGTTACTTACACGTTGCTCTGTGGCATATGCAGTGACCTATGTTTGTATAATATTTGTCTCATATGTGAAAGAAACTTTGTCAATTTAAAAAGTAAATGATGGAATAGACAGACATTTGTGATAGAAATAGGAAACTTCCCTTATGTCTGTGATGTCGTTTTGCCAGCGAAAGAACATTTGCAATAAATGTCACAGTGACAGCTTTGCTTTCACTAGCAAACCATAGAATAATATGACATTTATAAAAGGTACCATGTTGCAGGACTACTTGTTTGATTACGCTATGCGTTTAGAAAAATAAAAATGTAATCTTTTGACATTGGAGCACTTACAGATGCCAGAGAGGAATCGCTTGAAGTGTGGTACTGTAGTCCTTGTCTTCAGAGAAAACGATTATGGTGCTTTAAGGGGCTATTCGTCCAGGACTACACCAAGAAGTGGCCTAATAGCTACTCTGTGCCTTGGTGCTAAGGGATTGAAGGAAAAAAGTAGCTTCACAAATGTGAATGTACTTACATATAATCTGAGATTTTGAGATACTTTGAAATTACTTATTTTAAATAGTTACCAAGGGGGATAAGGTGGTAGGACATTATTGTGTGCATGGACAGGGGCTTTAAAGAAATTGTTCAGACAACTCGTACCAGACAGTTGATTTCTACCAGTATGATAATTTCTTATATTTTGTTATACAGCCATGATGCTCTATTGCTCCAACTGTCTGTTAAAAAAGGGGTGTGCCTATCTTCTTCTTGTCTGTGTAGTTAAATCTTTATGCTAGTAGTATGTTGCTGCTCAGTAGTTTTATGTATTTGCTGCCAGTTACAAAGTAGTATACAAAGGAGCAGAGAAAGAATAGACAAGGAGAGCAACCCCCTCTATGCACACACACTGATGCAGTGTGATGCACTGAGTGGAGGAGATAGAGCCACCTCTCAGTGATAAAAAAAAAGGTAGGGCTGCCATTGTATACTTTGAAGAGACAATATATTTAAATATAAAAATGCTTATTAGTAAGAAATTGTGATGTTTAGTAATACTCTTTAGTGAACCTCTTTATACACAGGGCTGCTTTATAGATCATAGCTTGCTTTTGTATAAAAAATAATTTTTCCAGGTCCAAGCACATCTATAGCAATAAGATAACGTGTACCTCTAGCCCTTTTAACTCCACACTTCCCATCCCAGCAACTGAACTTGTTTTGGGCAGTAAATAAATTTTACTAATCTGCTCGCCGTGACCCTACACGACCAAGGCTCTGTATGTCGGCAAATCATAAGGACCCTGAGGGACCTAATCACTGCAGCAACAGTGGACCCGCGGGGGAGGGACAGAGCACACATTTTTGACTGGATAGCTGATTATGGGTTCAATTTAAAACCAACTGGACTTTCTCAGTGATGATTTGTTACTAATTTATTTATAATAATTTTTTTGCAACCTCTTGTGCTCCCTGGTGGCACAAAAAGTCAACATGGGGAGATGTCAAAGGTTCGGGCCCTAAACATTAGGAAGTTAAACCATTATCATCATCATTGTACAGAAAAAAAGCCCAGGGGGAAAGAATCGCCAAATACCTACTTGAGCTTTAAGTAGAACTGCACATCTCTGATTATACACTTCAAAAGTAAGAAAAGCTGTTTCCCTAGTAGAAGGAGCTTAACAAGGTTTGAAGTACACATTGCAGTGAATGCCAATTGCTGAGTAAGCCTTTTTGCAGCTCATTGGTTGACTGCCTCAAGGTTCTGTATTCCAGCACAGAATGGGCTCTCTCTCTCGGGATAAGCTGCTCTGTTTTGGCTTTGTATTGTTTTTTTTTAAAACAGAAAGAATTTACCTGCATTTGCAAAACATCAGAGCCATTTGCCGAATGACAAAGCCACGGCAAACTGTTCTGATTCCAGGTTTTGTTCTGCTGAAAAATAACTTAAAACCCATCAGCAATAAAAGTCAGCAATCTGCTCCCCTGATGCCTGCCCCATGTGCCTCTCCTCCATTTCTTGCAGAGCAGGGTATAAGTCTGGAAAAGTTTGGAAATGCTTTGAAATTGCTTCCTAGAGAGGAGAAGGTGGGAGAAAGTTACTGTGTACCTGGACAGGGACTTTAGGTATAACATGAGTCTTATAACAGGATTTCCAAACCATAAGCATCCAACTTCTAGATTGGCGGGCTACGTTCAAAATGACCTTGTATTATTTTATTACATATTAGTCATAGTAAATCCTCGAAATTTGGAAATGCTTCGAAATTGCTTACTTAACACTGTTCCTAGAGAGGAGAAGGTGGGAGGAAGTTACTGTGTACCTGGACAGGGACTTTAGGTATAACATGGGTCTTTCAGTCTTATAACAGGGTTTCCAAACCATAAGCATCCAACTTCTAGATTGGCGGGCTACGTTCAAAATGATCTTGTATTATAGGATTCCATATTAGGCTTGGCCATCTTACTGCAATACTAAAACAAGATTTAACATTCTTCTCCTTCCTAACAGAAGTCCACTTGAATTATTTAGTTTAATCAAAAGCATAGTTACATTTATAGAGATGATAAAACCTTTACAGTCCATTAAGCAACTGCAACGCTTGTATATAAGAAACATAAAAACATTAAAGTTCACTTTCATCTGAACAAAATAGAGCATAAGCATTTTTAAAAGGAACCAAAAAGTCTTTGGCTACAGGGTCTGGCGGGGATAGTCTATACCTAGCGTTGAAGTAAGTCTGCTTACTTATTCAGAACACTGTATTTATTAAGAGACCCTAAAGCCTATATTAGAAAGGTCCATCTCCCCACATCCCGCAACGTATGCACTGTAGCATGCTGAAAAAAGATGAATTCCTCATCCAGACTGTGAGCTTGTCCCCTTTACACTGTCAATGGCGGGCACTGCAAAGCTGCACTTACTCGCCATCCTCACTCCTGCCATGTCTGTGCAGTCTTACTGCTGAAGCTGTTGGGAGCTCAGATGGAAAAACAGCTCCCTGTTTGGAGCATGTGAGTTACTTTCCTGGTTTTAAGCCACTACAGTGCCTGACCTCCAGGGGAGGGAAGCCAGTTTATGGTGACTGGGTCCCAATATCATGTGACCACAGGTCATGCCTGTATGTATCCCACATTAAAAGCTGGTGTGGTTAAGGTGAAACGTTTTAAAATAGTTGTTTATGCCATGTCACTGTTAATGTAGTAATTTGTAACAACAATAGAATGGTTTTCCATGTGGAATTGTTTGCCAACCAATATAAGCAATAACAGGGTTTTAGGTGATCATTTACACAAAGCTTTAATAGAAGTATGTGGCACTATGACTAGTGTGAAGCTTCTCTACATGATTTCCTTAGTACCAGAATAAAAATAACTTGAGGAGCTCGATAATCCCGTCATTAATTTGGATCTCAGTAAATTGTCTTTATAAATAACCACAAGGCCTTGGGGTTAAACAAATAAACTATTTTTGGAACATTGCTAATAGCTTAAGTCACCCACCTGACCAACATTGTCCTGTAATTTATTGAAAATTTGGTCCACCTAAACATTAAAAGTTCTAGAATACATTTTTCTCCAGTTTTTTAAACTTGAACACAGTTCTAGAACAGCAAATAAGGCTTAAAAGTAAGTTAAAACATAAAAATGATTATATATATATATATATATATATATATATATATATATATATATATATATATATATTTAACCTCAAATGCAAAGATAGTCTGAATTTCTGATGCTTTTTTTTCAGAGGAGACATCAATGGTTTGAACCGAGATGCGAACAATTTCTACAGGTGTCTTACATTTCTGAGATGATCTTCAAACCCTATTCAATATATCCATTGTTGGAATGGACTGCGTTGCAATGCCCTCTGGGGGCAAAAATTGGACAGTTTTGCTCTTCAGGACAGAACACATTTTAAAACAGCAAAAAAAATAAAAAGAAGACAGACAATCATGTTAACCTTTAGAAGGGTAGGGCTCATGGGGTAGTTATTACAGTTTTCTGATGCAATCAAGGGGCACTTAGAAACAAGAGGAAACCAATAAAACTGATGGCAAGTATACTGCACTATCGGCTTCTCACAGTACATCTTACACAGTAAATCTTCAAGCACAATAAACAAGTTACCATTTCAACTGTGAGAAGACTAAAAGTGCAGCACATTTGTGAGAAATTTTGCAACAATGTTAGGAAGGAATTTCTTAATACAACGGCTGAAATAATGCCTCAATTGTGTAAAGCTGTGCTATCACCTGAAGAGTCACAATTCTAGATATCAATTGTAGAAACAAAGTTAATCCATTACATTTGTCTTAACTTACTTGTTGCCTCTATGCTTTGTCTTAGAATTTACATTTAAGAAATTAAACTGTTTTAAGTATCAATACAAAAAGAATCATGGTTTAGTCTGTTGGATCGGGGTTCAAAATAGTTTATCCTAATCTGGAGTCTGAAAACAAAGACACTACCAATATTTATCAAAAACTACACTTGCCAACCAAAACAATTAAATTGCTTGCTAGTAGTTTGAAATAAAAAAAAGAAAAGTGGTAAACCAGCCGCCAAAACCAAAAAGATTTATTTTAAAATGAAATAAACTACATGTTACATGCAAATTCCTAAATGACAGATGGACAAAATATTCACACCACTCTCCTACAACAACACTACATTGGCTCAACCAAAGGTGTGGCACGGGAATGATACTCAGTTGTCCCTATAGTTTTAATCTGTGTCAGTGCTTTAAACCCATGGTCCCCAAACTCAAAAAATTGTTCTGCTTACTCCAGGACATGTAGGTAAGCTCATAAAGAACCAGGTTTTGACTGATCGCTTGCACAGAAGGAAGGGCAGTGCATCCTTCGGTGAACTGTGCAGCAGCTGGTTAGTTCTGCCATTGGCAGGTAAGAAGAAGGTACCACCTGGAGGAAGCTTGGGTGCCTCCAGTGGTCTAAAAACACTGATCTAGCAAAACATAAGTAGCTTTAGGAATGTTTCTTCTTTTAGTAAATCAAGCATAGTTTTTTATTTTAGTTTGTCTCAATTTTTAAGCTGTTCTATGTGTTCATACAACCACTGTTGGTCTTTTTAAGCAGTGGTTACCTTGACCTGTAAACAGCTAAGCTCAAGAATTCTTGTTCAACAATCAACATACAGTAGGTGACATAAGTAAGTAATAATTCCAGTGCCATTACATATTCTGCTTGTAAACAACCCTGCTTTGTTTGTAGGTGACTGGCACATGGTATCTATACGCCTGTCTTCTATGAAAAGATAAAAGGGCCCCTCACGCATCATTTACATAATGTAAGGAATGCTATGGCTTTTAGAGCTATTCTTGGATTCTGGTGGTGACATCTCTAGCATCAAGCACTGCCGTTTCATCTTCACATTTTAGTCACACTTGTTGCTATAAGAGTTGTTTTTTTATCTTCTGGATGGAATTAAAATTATTTAGTGAACTTCATTAAACTTTTTTGAAAGGGGGAAAAAATATGACAATCCATAGCTCACTTGACATGCTTTATAAAAGGCACATGTCTGAATGCTAAGTAAGAGTAGCCCTAAAACTAGACAGGTGGAGATAAGCAGAAGAGGGCAACACCTTCTACTTTCAGCATCATAGGGCTAAGCAGAGTATATGCCGTTTTTAATTTTAAAATACAGAGCAGGTCGTCACTGGATGTAAGCATCAACACAGGCTGAAGTATAACTAAAAAGGCATCACATCACAGATCATACTACACCAATCGGACAAATTCAACCTATAAAAAGGACAAACGTGATGAGATGATAAGAAACTTTTTATGATCCTAATGTGAGCACAACAGTAAATAAGGTGGAGGTACAATCATAATTATGCACCCAAAACTGTTCAGCCCAGATTTAATTGAGCACTTTATGAAAAACAGGTGTTGATTGCAGGGCAAGGATTCATTCCAGTTGCTGATGCCTCCTTGCACCCAGTTTTGGCCAGCATGTTTGCCGTGATTAAGGGCCGAAAAAGGCCCCTCAGCGGGGAACCCTTTGGCTCTGGGTTCTAATTTTGAATGACACTTAATTTGGATTTATTATGATGGCTTTGGAATAATTTTTAAATTGAACCATTAAAAGTTACATTTTACTAAAGGAGAAGCTGGATACTCCATTGGATTATTGCTAACTTTGGAAGAACACACCAAGGGATCTTCTATTTCTGAGCTTTACAAGTGGATGGGGTAAGCTAGTTGTTTTTTTGTTTTCCAGCAGGTTTGGTGGCCAATTGTGGGGGAGCAAGGAAGAGGCGAGAAAAACTGTGCCTGCAGGTAGGACTGTATTTCCTGTTTGCCAACCCTAGACCTGTGCAATGGGGAGAGGGCAAAAGCAGTTCAACAAAGGCTGCAGATGAAGCTTCTCCCAGCTGTCAATAGGGCCTCCACTACTGTGGTTATGTGACACCTGTATGTCTAGAGCCACAAAGCATGCCCCCCTTATCCCTTGCACCCTTCACACATACTCTCTGCATTTAATTTCTTGCACACTCACCCTCTTTTGCATGCATGTTAAATGCTGGAGTAGCAGTTCATGTGCAAGGTGCAGCCCAAGGTGCCTTGGGCAGCATGGACACCAAATATGGCCCTGCTTGCAGAGGTGTATGTATTGGGGGCATTGGGAATTTGGACCCCCCCCCCATGCTGTAATTAAGTTTGATCAATGCCCATTTTTCATATCAAAACCAGGTTATCTTTTTAATGGCATGAATTGCTTAAGTATTTTGCATTATCCTTCAGAATATTTGCTGGGTTGATTTGTTTTTTTCTACTGGGCTCTATTGTAGGAACCATATATAGCCCTCTCATTTCCGTGTCAGTTCAGATGATACTGCCAGTGTCTTTGGCTTCAGTTTCAACAGAACTTCTTGACTTTGCATCTAATGTGTTGGCTTTTAGTTTGTATCTTGACTACTTCTCTCGACAATTTTGGCTTACTGACTGTAGTGTGGTTTTGATCTCCTGCAAACTTCACATCAGATTTACATAGTGCATTACAATTTCTATAAATTTGTAGCAGAATTCAGGTCAATCCACAGTTTTGCTACCTGCTCCCTCTAACCATGACTGTCAATCCCCAAAGGCGGTGAACTAATGTCCTTGTATAATCTCTAGGGGCAGACACCTGTTAACTCACCAATGTTTGACCCTTGGACCAAAAGAGAATATAAAACCCCATCGTTTAGGAATTCAAACCGTTCCTTACTGCCATATGGCAAATTACCCTAATCTGCGTAGCCTCATATAACAAGCAGGTAGCCCGATATAAGCCCGATATAATTGTAGCTTAGATGCCCTTTAAACACAACGGGATACATGAAAATGCAAGTTGGTGAAATTCACAGAAATTCACAGTAAAGTGTCCGTACAACCATATAAGCGAGTCTGCTTTTTCCAACGGCAAAGCACCTATAAGCCTGTCTTCTGGGTTTATGTCACAGCAGCTGTGCCTTTCCCTCGGCTCTGCTGTTTGCTGCGAGGATCAGATTTCATGTCTTTGTGTTCCCACTCCAACTGGCAGCCTTCCACATTCCTTCTCAAGTACACAAGCTGCACCTCTTTCCATTATATGGGAAACACTGCAAGTCCTGAACGGTACCAGATCTCCTCACTACTACTACTACGCAACATGGAGCCGCACTACCATCGCTCAAAGTGCACAGACATTATTAGGACATGTAATCATCAATATACTGGATACACGTTACCAGTGCAGAAATGTGGTCATGTTCTTTCTGAGCAACACGAAGGTCATAGTGTTATTGTACTACAGCTGTTACAGCAGACAGGAAGGGGTACATACGAGGGTGCATTTAAATGGAAAAAAAAAAACGTGAAAAATGTTCTGGGTTAGAAAGCTGTACAAGACTCTATTTTAAGGATTGTTAATGTTAATTAGCACAGACCACCCAAGACCATAATAGATCTAGAATTGATATTGTTTCTGGCCTTTTAGGTGGTAAAATATAGACAAACCTAATTTGGGCATTAAAAACACAAAGTAAAAAACAAGAAGTGTTTACTTTGGTAGTCATGTGCTCCTTCATAGTTTGGGATGCCCCGCTAAATGAAACCTCCTTGATCGCCCGGATAATGTTCCTTACCGACAGTAATAAAGCACATGCATGGGATTTTGTCCAATCGCCGCAGTATGTAGTGGTGTAACAAAATGTGATAGGGCCCTGGTGTGAATATTAAAGTGGACCAAAACCCAACTACAGATTCCTGGGCCGATCAATTCCCTCCCCCGAGGCATCCAAAATCAGGATTCCCTGCTGTGTGAAATCCCCCGGGTCGCCCCATTCACTTACCTTTTTTTCCAGTCCCATGGTGTGGCCGCATCCCGCTCTCCCTCTAGCAGGGCGCGTACCCGCGCCAGGCATTTGTGAATGCCAGACGCGGGCATGCTCCCTATTAGAGGAAAGCGGAGGATGCGGCCGTCAGAGACGCTGCTCTTAGACGCGCCGTGGTACTAGGAAGAGGTGAGCTGGTCTCGGCGTCCTGGGGGGTTTCATACAACAGGGCACCCCTGGGGAAAGGACTAAAACCCAGGATAGTCAAAATCCTGGGTTTTGGTCCACTTTAAACGGGGCCGTTTCCAGGCTCATACAGAAAATTTTTTTCTGTCTTTTAACTCAGTTGGATGCAGCTATACAACTAAAGACTGAAACAGTAAAGACAAATGGTGCTTCCTTTCTCTAAATGATGCCAAGTAAGCACAAATATGATAAAGTGGAGAAGCAACAATGATGGGGCCCCCTGACCCTGCACCCACTATAGTTAGGCCCCTGGCTGTATACTGTGCATATGAATGCTTAGCATACAGAGTTGTTTGGACACAAAGCCCGGCATAGCAATAGCAGAGAGAACGCAAACCTACTCTCCCTGCTCTATGGCTGGACGCAGGAGGAAGCCTCAGCCATGGGAAGGCAAGTTTTGCAGGCAATCCCAGGGTTTCACACAGAGGGGTATACCAAATTGGGGGGCCCAGGAGGTAGTATTTTATACTCTAGGGCTGGCTTCAAAGGGTGGTTGGTCCTCTGTAAAGAGGAAGAGCAAGCATTTTGTAACACTACAATCCGGGGGGCGCACAGCTGCAGGGATGTGGCGGTGGCCCGAGATTGCAGCAAGGGACCAGGGCAAAGGTAAGGGGCTTGTGGTTGATCTGATGCAGCATGCACCAGGGACACCTAGTCAGCCAGTCTTGGGGTCGACCCCAGGGCCGGCATTAGTGGTGTTTGGTCCACTTTAAAGGGACATTTACATTAGTCTGCTTTCTGCTTGTCCCATGCTGCCTGTCAGGGTCCATATCACTCATTCACAAGCACTTTGCATTCTCTGATCTGAGTCTTTATTGAACTTGCTTCCTTTCTGTTGTCTCCTCACTAAACACACTGGGCAGGGACCTTTGCAGTCTGAAACACCACAGGCATGGATGCAGAAGGTAGAGTTCACTAGGGCTTATCAATAAATATAAAGTAGGCTATATACAAGAAGCAGCCCTTCATGTGTAGAGTAGAATGTGGGCTTTTTGAACCCGGTTTGGTTGTTACTTACCTTCTCCAAAAATCATTAATTGCCGGCCCTTCAGCACAAGGTCATGTGCTATTCTAGGGGCCCTATGGTAAAAGACACCAGACTCTTTTGTACCTGTTGGGATGGCGATGGACAGCTTATCCCCTGGGTTACCATACCAGCCCCAATTCTTGATATGCCAGTGTAAAGGATCCAGGAGCGGGTCTACACTTATTTTTACTTTGCAAAGTAAACCTAGCAAAGTGCAAAATCATTTACATGGCTGGGGATCATCCGGCAAGATATCTTTCCAGCTCTCTGGCTCATTACTACTTATGACCAACCATGAATCATGTTTAGAACTTTAGCTCAACCTCTCACATACCTTATTATTAAAGGTAATAGTAAGGTGATCTTCTATTCCAACAGATATAATTATTGTACAACTACCCTCCCCCCCCACCCCAACAGTCCTAATTAGCAAAAGCTGTTTTACAGTTACAATACAGAAACATTCTAAAATGGCCTAGTCTTTCTGGACCACTAGCCAAGGATAATAATAATAATAATCCAGTTGTGGGACATGAATAACCATTTACATGGCCTAGCTCCAGATTGAATGACTGATTGTCCTTCTTTTGCACTCCTTAGGGTTTATTGATAATGTATTGAAATTTTTAACCGATATGAGATCCTTTATTAACAAATTTAATTACTAATAATCAAAATAATTTTATATAAAATAATGTTTTATGTGTTTTCTTAAATGCTAATTAATAACGATTTTAATAAATTATAATATATTCTATAGCGGGGGTCACACAAATAACACTAGTTTTACAATATAGATTTCCTGCTCTTTATACGTATACGCGTGGATCTCAAGAGTATCCTACATTCAACTTTTACATGGGCTTGGAGGGTGTTTTATTGCACCGCATTTCCTTACATTTCCTTCCAGCCTGTGATCCTCTAGTTTCTGAACTATTCTGGTACTTATCTTATAAAATACACTTCCTTCCTGACCTTTGTTCAATCCAGAATGAGCTTGGTCCTTGGGAAAGAAAAAAAGGATAGCTTTTCACTGTGCAAAGTATCAATCGTGGAAGACCCATAAGTGTGGTGAAGGCTTTAAACGTTTAACAACTGCTCATGAGAAAAGTCTTTGTTCTGTGAAAATGGCACTCAAATGTAATTCGAGGAAAGCAAAGTGTATTGTAGCTGAAGCCTAGAAAACAGGGGGATTGTAATAAGCAGGGCTAGTTTTACCACTGTACATGAAGTAGACCCAAACTTACCGTATTTTCCGCCCTATAAGACATACCTAGGATTTGGAGGAGGAAAATAAGAAAAAGAATATTCTAAACTAAATATTGTGCTAAAATACCCCATTACAGGCAGTGTGGCATTCCCCAATCCCATTCCTCATAGGCAGTGTGGCATTCCTCTATCCCATTCCTTATGGGCAGTTTGGCATTCCCCTATCCCATTCCCATAGGCAGTGTGGCATTCCCCCCCATCTCATTCCCATAGACAATGTGGCATTCCCCAATCCCATTCCTCATAGGCAGTGTGGCATTCCTCTATCCCATTCCTCATAGGCAGTGTGGCATTCCCCCCTCCTATTCCCCATAGGCAGTATGGCATTCCCCCTCCTATTCCCATAGGCAGTGGGGAATTCCCCCCTCCCATTCCCATAGGGAGTTTGGCATTTCCCCTCCTATTCCCATAGGCAGTGTGGTATCCCCCCCTCCCATACCCATAGGAAGAGTGGTATTCCCCCCATCCCATTCCCCATGTAGGCAATATGGCTTTCCTCCCCATACCCTTAATCAGTGTGGCCTCCCCCCCCCCCCCCCCCCCCGAAAAAAAATGCTGTGGCAGTGGCAGAAAGCCTCTAGAGCATGCTGACACAAATACTCGTATATATACACACAAGTATATATATTTTTTTCATATTCGCCCAGTAAGACGCACTGACATCCCCCCCCCCCCCTGCTTTTGTGGGAAGCATCTTATAGGGCGAAAAAGTTCTGTACCTTATTTTTTTTGCAACTGGGAAAAGATGTGTGTAGTAGGGCAGAGGTTGTAATTTTACATGGTTAAATGGTTTATAGAAATAGGCAATTCTAGATCGCAAAAAAAAATAATGCATTGGGCTATACAAAGACACCAGGCAAGAGCGCCATGTCTTGAATTACCAGCCCTTTACCAGTAAGGTCCCATATAGGGTCCTGAAGTCTGGCCAGTAAGGGAATCTGGGTAAAGCAAAACAGCTTTCAATTACTTAGTGCAAGAGTTATGAAGCCTCTGACCTGTTAAAGCCATACTGTGGTCATAAATGTGAATAAGCCATATTTAGTAGCAGTATAAAATAAGAATACAAAACAGATTGCTTACCTGTCTGGATTGACCAGGCAAACCACTGGTCTGGATTTGTCTCTGCATGCGTGGTGGCTGCATTAATTGACGGATCTGTTGCTGGAGAAATTGACTGTTGCCAACTTGCTGAGCCTGCTGCACTGCTGAAGACTGGTGCTGCTGCTGTTGCTGTTGCTGCTGAAGATAATGGATTAATGAGCCAGGGCTGGGTGACAGATTCATCTTCTGTTCATTAGAATCAGGTGCAAAGTGGGATAGTGGCTTTGTATTGTTAAAAGAAAACTGGTCCACCGGGTTGTCATTGACTATCCCAGTCTGCAAGCCATTTGTTGGCTGTTGCATAATAATGTTCATGCTTTTGGGCTGATTTGGGGCCATGGATTTAAAGAGTGAGTTCTGTAGGCTAGACTGGGATCCTGTTGGAGTGAGATTAGACATCAGGTTGTTTTGGGGACTGAATGGCTGTTGATGTAAGGCTGGGCTTGAAAGTTTCTCTGGTTGGTAGGGAGGAGAAGGTCCAGCATTGGCAGATGCCATGTTTGACACCATGTTATTTTGGGGGCTTTTCATGGTACCTCCTGGGATGTTGCTTGAGGCTATGTTCTGCAACATTGTGTTTTGTGGACTAAAGGGCTGCTGGCTAAGTGCTGGACTGGCAATTTTTTCTGACCCATAAGGCGGGGAAGGCCTGCTTGTGGGGTTGGTGGTCGCAGATATGCTTGATAACATAGGATTTTGAGAACTTTGTATGGGGTTTCCCTGTAAATTGCTTGAGTTCATGCTAGGTACCATGACATTTTGTGGACTAAAAGGTTGTTGAGGAGAGGATCCGGGTCTATATGGCGGTGAAAGACCTGTAGGCGAAATAGTTGGCCAGTTGTTTGTGGGCACTTGCTGCTTGGCTGAGGGGCCCTGTTTACTGGCAGCCAGTTGTTTAAGTTGTTGAGCATGCCAGTTTCCTCCAGGCATGTTAGCTATTGATGAAGGAATCATGGTTTGTGACTGACTCTTACTCTGAGATGTAGAAATGGGCGATTGAACAGACTTGTTTGAAGTAGTAATGGGATAGTTTGTTCCAGCAGATGATGGTCTAATCTGTGGGGAACCAGCACTAGAATTGCATCCACCAGAGAAATCTTTGTTAGGGATATTGTCCAAGTGAGATGATTGTGGTGGAGAAAGCTTGGGAGTTGTACTCAAGGCTGGTTGTGAGTGACTAATTACAAGGGGCTCATCTGGTTTGGCACCCAGTATTTTTTCAAGATCCAAGTCATTTGGAGATGGATCAGGCATTTTTGTCAGCTCTTCCAAGAGATCTTGCAGTTCTTGGTCCACAGACTGTAGGTTGCTATTCTTTTCTTCATATGGTAACTTTGGGCCCATGTCTGTGCTTTGTGATACAGAGAATGGAGAAGGCATTCCTCTTCCATTGATGTGGTTATTTTCTATCAGAACCTGATGTCCACTTACCCCCATAGATGAAGAGTTGTGGTTAGTTGAGAATGGAGAGTGCTGCAAATCGGAACATGACACACTTGAGCTGGAGCTTTGGGTTTGGCCCATAGGAAGTGTAACATCATCGAGGCATAGTCGTTTGTTGTCACTGGCAAATATGATATCATTCAGACTCGAGGACACAGGAGAACTGTCTTCTTCGGGTTTTCTCTTTATGGATCCTTGCAGCTAAAAGATAAAACAGACAATGTTATCTCTACTTATTAATGAACATGTGCATTAGACATGGCTAATTATTTGTACATTTCTAAAATGAGTGAGACTTTAAACTATGTAATAAGGAAAAGGAAAGAATAATCGTCTAAGGCGGTCTTAGTCAAACATTTCCTCAGCATTCATTTGAGTTAAGTATAGTATGTAAAAATTGTACTGTATATGACACTTTATGGATTAGCGCTTAGACTTGCAAAATGCAACTAACCTTACATTTCTATTTATTTCTAACATCAACCGACCATATCCCTCTTGGGGGCAGTGTAAAGTAAGCAACTGCAAAGAATCTCAAAATCTCAAATAATATGTAAATACTATATGTATTCTAGGCAAAAACGATTTCTTTCCAACAATTTCTGTGTCGTGGGAAGGTCATGTCATGGTGCAAACTTACGATTCTTGAGCATGTTCTGCAGGGGTCAGAAACAGCTACAGGACCACTGTGGCTTGCTGTCACTGAGGGCACCAAGGTACAGTGGCTGTTAGATCAGTTGCATGGTTCTGGAGTATTTAAATTGAAAGGAGGGGAAATGTGTAGCTTCTACCCTGCACTGCAGTGAATAGAAGAGTCACATGGAAAAGGCATTATGTGAGCTGGTTGCTGCCATATTATTGTGATGGAGTTTACAGCACTATTATTGTGATGGAGTTTACAGTTCCTTGAACACAATGCTATTGCAGCCTATTATAATTATTATAAAACTACCCATAAGCTCCACTCATAATGTATTGCGAAAACGACTAGACTGATTGGAGTATTAAAGTGATAGCATAACAGTACAAATAGATTTTCATTTATTTCCTTTTTTTACAATAACCAAGCTTCTTCCTTCTCTACATGTATTAAGGTGTAGTATGCCATTGTGACTGAAAGCCGTCAGAGATGATTGGGCGTAATAGTTTTAGCTGCTAACGGCCCCCGACGACAAGCATACAGGTATTGCTTCAGGAACATCTTTATGAGACCCAGGAAAGGGGGGGGGGGGGGGGTATCAAGGAAAATGCCTGCTGCTAAGCATCAAAGAAGTCTGGTCACTTGTGACTGGTAGCAAGGACATGTACCAAGTCAGCTGGGGACTGTGCTAGCAATAGCTGAAGTGTTGAAACTGAACCCTGAAGTCCCGAAGACTCAGTGAGGTCCAGCCTATGGGTTTTTTTCCAATTGCCTAGACAGGGACTTTAAAATGGACCAACACCCGTATGGGTGCAGGTATTGTTCCCTGCAGCTATAAGACTAAGACTAAGATAAGACAATAATAATAAGGCCTGGGGAAACATCCATAATGCTGGAGCCTCCCCATACATAACCACCTCAGAACACCCAATATTTTTTTACCTTAGCCACAATCCTCGCCAGGAATACAGAGCCGCTATTGGCCGCCTGCGATCACAGGGATTTCTGGTGGGCGGAACATCACTACCCATGTGAGTGGCGTTGGGAAACAATTTAGGCAGGCTGCCAGACAGTCATATTGTCCTCTGTTACTGCAGGGGAAGCCTGAGGTAGCATCTTTAATCTCCCTTATATATAAGCAGGCATATGTATGCTTTCTAGGTATATAAGTATATATCATTTTGCATCTCAGCATTGATCTTGGGAAAACTACAATTATAATATGGTATATAATTTCCTTTTTTTCTATTTACTCAAAACAGAAACGCAACGGCATCCAACCCCAAATACCAATTTGCGCTAAGTGTTATTACAGCGTGTGCGGCCACTGGTTTAATAGCTCTGACCCAGGGATCAACTTGATTAATCTATCATTAACACCACTGCCTCACATAATGAGGAAAAATCTTTAGAGCTCACAAGAAGCGCAACAAACAAAGAAACCAAATCACTGGGATGTTAACAAGACGCAAACAGGACAAAAGCAAGGTGTAGAAAATCTGAACGTTAAGCCTATTATCCAAAACTACAGTGTACAGGCAGAAGTATGGATTAGAGCTGAAGGTAGTTATTTATATTAACCCTCTTTAAGGAGAGAATCCAGCTCTAATTTAAGGAGATTTACCATATCTTCTAAAACCAGCTTCTATAAGTGAATACCTCACGGTTTTACTATTGGCACAAGGAAAACCCTGCCTGATCTGGACCTATATATTATTTTCTATTTTTTATTTGCTACATATGGCAAATTGGATGCACAATAAATATCTCCTAGGCGGCACCCAGCTAATTGGGTCATTGAACAGCAGCATCTGAATTAGCAATCAATGGGACTTGGGCTATTGAAATGATCTTTGGTGAAGAAGAAGTAAATGATGATAACTTCTTATTGCCACACATGTTCTCTAAAATCAATCAACATAGCAAAAGAAAATGCTTTTGTTTAGTGGGAATATACAATAACAACTATCTGTGGATGACCCAATTTATATTTAAACATAAGATTTGGACAAGCTAGATGGGCAGCACCAACCTATCTGCCCTCACAATATTTTGTAAAAATCCCAATATATTAACAAAGTATATTATGGTGTGCACACCACCCCCAGCACTACAACTATAGGAACCAAAAAGAGAGAGAGGAAGGTCCACACTTCCCAACAAGTGCTAAGTGTTAAATATAATGAGTGGCACCACCTTCAAGGATTATACAAAAATATCCCAATTTATTACAGTGCTGTTCTGTTCTGAAGATGTCTTTTATATAAAACATTATCCCCCTGGTCAATAAAAAAGACTTTTGTTAACTTTCATCTGTGGATCAATGTGGAACCTTTTCAAGTCTTGACATTATAAGTACTTAAGTAAAAAAACAACTTTAGGTCCATTTACGCCCCTATCCATGTGGCATCTCAATTTGGGATGTCCTTTTAGTTAACAATCCCTAGGAAACCCCAAAATGGGAATACTTATGAGCCCTATGGTGCCATTAATGGCACAAGCATGCTAAACTAGCAAACCCAAGTGGTCGCCCACAGAACGGGTGTTATAGGCCACAGTTGCCACTGCCCAGGAACCTGTAAAGGTGGATTCAAGTCTACTTCAAAAGGAAAGTCCACCAAGGTAACAAGATGTTCCAAAGGGCACAGGACTATGGTCTTACCTTCCAACTGCGACTGTGCTCTCAAGTACGAAGCTCTCTCGTCAACTTCAAAGCGAGGAACTTCCGTGTAGAAAGGAGCCCATTGAATTCAATGGATGTGCTCCTTACTAAGGCTATGCCCATCTCTCATGCCATACGCGAGGGTAAGAGATGTGCAGTTCAGGAACGGGTGGAAGGGGATACGGGAGTTTTGTCTGAGGGGAAATCCTAAGTGGGAAGCCCGGAGGGTAGGGGGGAGTACAAATTACTAAATGTCCTCTCCAATTGCATCCTTTTGAATGCCCCTCATTAAAAAACACATAATAACTCCTACTACGTAATTACTATTAACTTTATCACTTCCAGGAGATGATCAGATTTAAAAGCTTGTTTTATATTGTTCACCAATCAATTACAAATTCACAGTCTGTAACTGGAAATCACATAAACCATGTGATCCGGGGGTCACCTATTGCCCACGATTGGCAAATATCGTGTTAACAATGTTTCATCCACAAACCATGGCCAAGCACAGTGTAGTCGCAATGTATCCCCTGAGGAGCTCCCAGACCACATATATCTATGCACTACGACCAATTAAGACATGATGTCTATTTTGTTTCCAAGATGATCGCTCATACTCCCTGAGGCTCTGTAAATCCCCATAGCTTCTAACAAGTAGTCATGCTGCACAAAGTGTACCCTCTGTATGCATAAGCCCTGCAGAGTTAGCAATTTCTTGGTAAATATACATGCTATGTGCCTACGGCAGAGGATTTTAAGCATAGTCTCGGTGATATCTAAAGCCCCTTTTCTCTGTCACTGAGCCAGCAATTCCTGGGTGCGACAAAGTGCTCATTCATTTTAATAGCCCCCCTGCTGCTATCCTTTGTCTATTCTCAGCAGACAACCTATTTCAGAATTACTTGGCTTATCCCCGCTTGTGCAACCTGTTCCCTATGCCTCAATGCAGTAAAAAGGGGGAAAAGCTTGGCTCTAATGGAGAACATTTTTCGATGGGCTCAGATTTGTGTTCCAGATCTACCTGTATAAATTCAATGTGTATAGTATGCACACTGGCACAGGGCCTGTCAGTGTCAGAAAATGGAAAAATACATTTACAATGAAATAAGAAAAAAAAAAGTAGCTGTACGGCAAAAGATCAATGGAGCAAAAGTAATGATTCTATTGCTTTACTGCTTCTCTAGCTGCAATATTTAATAAAGCACTGAACCATAGACTTACAGGTGGAGGGTTAGATAATCTGACACTTTCTAACGTCACAGGTTAACCCTTTAAGTGCAAGCCTTCCTAGAATTTTTGTCACCATTTGTTGCCAGACCACGTTGTCAATAAAATGTTATTGCATGCGAAACCCCAATTTCTCCCGCTCACAGTGGTACCACATATGTATTGGTAGACACCCTTTCCTGCCCAGGAGAGTCCCCCAAACTGAAACAGCGCTTTAGGAGATTTTCAGATAAAATACAACTATGCTACACGCTAAGCGCACATTGCAGTTTTTCCAGAAAAACGACCCTTTAAATTTGAAATACCCCCCACAAATGATATATTCTCTGGAAGTACACACCTCAAGCTTTCTAGGCGTACCAGGCTTGTTGACATGGGCGCAGTTTTCTGGAAGTAATCCCTTAATCAATTCTTTGGTTGCACAGAGTTTCCCTAAAAAAGAAGAATCAAAGCCACATTTTCCTAAAAAAAAAACTATAAGCAAACAAGAAAAAACAAGTAAAATCTGAAAAAGCAACATCCCCCGAACAGAACGATACCCAACATGCATAGCTACTGTCAAGGGAAGAGTTGCCAAACACCCCAAAGTAAAGCGTGCGCATAACGGTAATTGTACTTGAAATTTTTAGCTCTGCTGACAAAGTGCGCACCATGTAATTTTTCAACCAAAACAACCCTTTACATTTGGAATATCCCCCATAAATCATATATTCCCTGAAAGTACACATGTTAAGCTTTCTAAGCGTACTGAGCTTGTTGTAGTGGGCTCGTCTTTCTGGAAGTAATCCATTGAAGAATTCTTAGGTTGCACAGGGTTTCCCTAAGAAAAATTGTAAAAAAAGCAGAATAAAAACCATGTTTTCCTAAAATATCAATATGCAAACAAGAAAAAACAAGCTAAATCTAAAAGCCCAAGGTCCCCCGAGCAGAACAATACCCAACATGCATAGGTACTATTAACCCTTTTAATTGCCAGTCTACTTGAAGTTTTGCCACCCTCTGTTGACAGGCCATTTTCCCCATTTTGCGCCATTTTTAACCGTAATTTTTGCTGGAATTTCCAGAAAAATTATATACATATTTTTTGCAGCAGAGTTTAGGCTTTAACGTGAAATGTCTTGTTTGTAATTTTTCTACTGTTTTTTGAATATTTTTGTGTAAAAAAAAACAAAAAAATAAATAAAATAATATTTTTTAGACAATTGTCTCCTTTATTTTAAATAAAAAAATTAATGAAAACCATATTGCATGTGATAGCCCCATTTCTCCTGATTACAACGGTACCACATATGTATCGGTAGCCCCCGCAATCTTGCCCTGGAGACCCCCCCTGGGGGGGGGGGGGTATGCATTTTTTTTGGAATTTTAAGGGTTACCCTAACCCTTAGAAATCCCCCCCAAAAAATGACATAGGGCCCCCCTATATAGGGACATAGGGACCGACCCCATTCTTTTTAGAATTTTAAGGGTTAGGGTTAGGCTTGTATTTTATATGTAAATGTTATGTGAGACTCACGTAGCTGGCAATAGAAGGGTTAAAGTATTTTTCCCTAGGATGGTTTCTCTTTGGCCAAGAATCTAGAGATGGCCAATCAATGTTTATGTGTGTTTTCCAAATACTAGAAGGTACATGGTGTAATCCCAATGTATATAAAGCATACCACCCAATTGTCTCTTTTACAAAAATACATTGCTTGGTTCTTTTCTGTGGTTCAGAAGGACAAACGTGAAAATAATGGCCCAATGATAAAAATCCATATAAATATGCTGTCGGGAGGAGGGGTCACTCACTGCGCTGTGCATGCTCCCACCTTTTTACTTGAATGGACGAGCATCCGCGCGCAGTGCGGGGAGCTTGCAGTCCGGCGCCACAGCTCAGCTCAGGGAAGATGGTGGCAGGGTCACCGCTGGAGTACAGCCAAGGTAAGTGTTTGATTAATATTCAGACCCTTAGCCCTGCTTTAGCACTTGGTGAGGGTGGCAGGGTGGGGATGGTTTAAAAATAGGCAGTCTGGCTGGACTTACCCTTTAAAGTGGACCAACACCCTGAGGTGATCAGCCCGGGAATCTATAAGATTCCCGGGCCGATCACCTCACACACCGCGGGACATCCGAGATCGGGATGTCCTGCGGTGAGGGCCCCCCCCCCAAAACCCCAAATAAACTCACCTCATCTAGACTCAGCTCCTCTAGACGTGCGCGCGCCCGCGCCGGCCGTTTGTGAATGGCCAGCGCGGGCGCGCGCCCTGTCAGAGCGACGTGCGGGAGGCGGCGGCGGGCGCACTGTCTTGTCCGCCGCTGTCACCCGCTTGTCCGTGGCCACGTGGGAGCGTGTTGAGGTGAGTATTGGGGGCTTTCTGGGGGGTTTTACACAGCGGGGCACCCCAAATCGGGGTGCCCCCCTGAAGTGGACCAAAACCCAGGATAGTCAAAATCCTGGGTGTTGGTCCACTTTAATGAAAGAAAGAGGACATCAGAGGGGACATGTTCTGTCTCCCTCCAGATACACTCAAACCTACCACCAGGAGAAGAAACCACAAGCCTGGCAGGAGTTTTATTCAGTTCGGGTGTATAAGTGACCCCTCCTCTAGTCGATGTGTTTATATTAATTACACAATTTCCCCCACCCCCAAACTGCTCACACACATTCTTACAGTTTATTTGTAACAAAAAACAAACATATATTTAATCTAATATCCAGCAAAACCTTTAAACCTTTTGCAAAGCATCCACTATCCATTTAAAGGGACTGTAAACCCTAATAAAAAAGGGACTCACCTTTTCACTGCAGTTTCCCACCCATCCGATGCTCAGACCCCCCCCCCCCCCTTCCGGAGATTCAGTCTGCAGGCCAATCAGTATGTAAAATGTGTGCACCCATTCTATTCGCTGGAATAAGAGTGGTGTGACATCAACTGCCCGCATCAGGACCTATGCTTATCGGTATTGGATTACAATTGACCAGCTTGTGCACCATTCTCGAGTCTCTGATCGATGAGCACTTTTAGATGATAAAAATTTCTATTTATCATGCTTTTTTATTAGATGTAAGTATGTATGTACATGTACATGTTTACGTTATGCTAATAAAATATGTCTTTTTTTTTTCTTTGCTTTCTTTTGGTAGTCATTGGCATGGCGTGGCGTGAGTGGATCAAGTAGTGATAAGGTTTAGTGGTGGAATAAACATCTGTGGAAATTAAACGCTATTATAATATAGACTATAAAAAAATATTTGACCAATATACTTTTTGGAAAATTAAAATATTCCCCCTTGAAGTTCTTTTAAGAAGAACTTTAAAGCACAGTGCTAGGTCTACAAATGCACAAATCACATGCAATGGACCATCAAATGGGACTGTAAACCCTAACGGTAATAAGGAGGCAAGTAGCTCACCTGATGCCAGGTCTCTTGTGCCTTTCCTCCATTTCCTGCAGCACAGGGTTGAACCTGTAGCAAGTCTCCAATGTTTGCCCTCCTTTCTATTGTATTTCTCTTGGACCATACAAGTCAATGGTCAAACAAAGTGGTCTATCCCTTGGTAGTCTCAGCATGAGGATGCATGTCATGCCACAGTGGTCCCACAGCAAACTCTGACCACAGCAGCATGCTCATGACTAATAAAAGCTGCCACATGACATGTTATTCCCAGCTCAGCCATGACCCAGGGACCCTGTAGACAAAGTACATAAACTGTCATTTGGCAGCTTACCACATTATGGCTGCCCTTTCCCTTTCTGACAGAACACAGATGCTTCTGAAAGTAGAAACAAATCAAAGCGTAGTGGCACATCCCCTGAGTTTCTTTGCCATAGACCACCAATAATAGGGATAAGCTGGTGGTCTAAAGCTCCCTATTATTATACTATGGACACTGGGAAAGAGGGAGAGCAGCCAGGGTGATGAGAATTCCTGTCTTATAGACTCTGCTCATTGCGCTGATTATTATGCGACATCACAGAGCCAAGGTCCACGCCCACATATTTCAAAAGTTAAATCATAAGGTAAAAAAGGTATAAACCTTGATATCTCGGCCGTTTCTTCTTCAATTTAAAAACAGAAAACAGTTTAGTGCCAAACACAGCCTGACACAATGGTCTAACAATTGCCTTTGCCTTCTGTATCCCTTTAAGATGCTTTGGGTGGAAGGAAGTTAGCATATGCCGGGACTTTAGGGTTTAGGGTTGCCATATTGTTTTTTGTAATTTTCACATTATAATTTAGCATAGCTTGCCTTCAGTATATATATGCAACAAATAGTGTGCTAAGACTTTTGTACTGTGACTTAAAATAACTATGCTAAATATTTGTATTTAATAATAAAGTTTATCATTGAAAAATATCGAAGGTCTAAGTCCAATTTTACTATAATCGGCTTGAATCATGGGTCAGAAAAATAATAGGGTAGAGTTGGTGTATTAATTACCATTTTGTGGCTTTGAAAGCACCAATTTAGAATACAAAGTTTATTTGCCTTCTGCTAAATAAAACCATGAACTCATGTCATGGCATCTAAAAAAAGGAACAGCCTGAAACAAAACACAAGAAGAAAGGCTAATTTCATAGGAAGCGCCTAGGCATCATTATTACTTATTCATAACAGAGCCTTTGTCTGAGAATACTGTGCAGATAACACACACTGCGGCCTTCATGCTGGAGAAGGAGTGCTGGGGCTTAATATGCAATTCATTAGCAAAAGAGTCATTCTAAGCAACTATTAGCACTATTTCTTCTACACCACTGAAAGAAGCCGATGCAGCACATTAGCAAAACAGAAATCTACAGATCTGAGCAAACATGGTAATAATCTTAAAGCAATGGATTTGTGCACACTTTAGCTTTTGTTTCTTTTTATTAAAAATGTCATAGTAGAGAATGAGAGGATAATCTCCTTATTGTATCAGTTTCCCTAGAGGTTTGCGGCTGCCGCACAGTCTTGTTGGAAGCCTGTCACGATGAGCATTCTGAGTAGAAGTGATATGAGAAATGTTATGGTATTTTGAGTCATTTAATGTTCATTTTTTTTTTTACTTTAGGGCCACTTTAATATGCAGAATGTGTACATATGAAATACTTCACACTGTTATGAATGGATCCCCCAGCCCCTAGGACTTTAAAAGTGATCCTAAACCTAGAAAGTAAGGGGGTTATTTACGAAACGCTAAAGCCACGTAGTGCCACGTAGCATCGGATGAACGCTGGGCGCGGTATGTGAAAAATATATATATGAAAGTCAATCTGGTGAGCACCTCTAATAGCATCATGTAGCGTCACATGTATCACTAGCGGTGGCTCAGTGTAAAGCACCGGCGCTGCATGTTCAGCAGCACCATGTAGAACCTGTGGCTCAGTAGCGTTATCCCATACATTTCAAAGGGGTTTTATTTGGTTGTGTAGAAGTAGCGTTTTTATAAACTAATGTTCTAAATTTTTGGTTCAAATCATTGTTTGGCTTCTCCTGCCCGGCAACCAAACACTTTTATTGTGACTTTTTTTTTTTGCAGAACTGTATGTGTAGGTCTGACATTGCAGTGTCATTGTCACAGTGTTCAAAAAATGTAATTCCATATGTTTTTGTTTTGGTGCTGGTGGATATGTGTTGAGAAACAGACTTTTAGCACATAAGCCTCGATTCAAAGACACATTCGTCCGGACTTCCGTAGCGGTCTGTGAAAGTTTGGGTGGGTGTTAGCCTTTTTTTTCGTTCATTTTTCATTCGTACGAACGTTCGGGAAAATGCGTATATGCGCTTTCGATGAACGGAAGCAAATCGGATCATTTCCGTTAGTTCGGATCATTTCCAAACAAAATCTGATATTTTTCGTTCGTTCAGATAACTTACGTTGTTGGGATGGGCTTACGTCTGATTCAGAGAGCTGATTTCCGACGGATCACCAGCCTATAAATCCGTTTCATTTCCGATCCACTTACGGGACCTTTGAGGGCTCGGATTGCTATTGTTGAACATGTTTTGCGGCTATGTGGAGGAGTCTGAGCGCCTTTAGCTCCAAGGCATTGCATGTATCAGCATGGCCGAGGCCATAAATTGTATAGCAATGCATACCTGAATCAATACATTTCATGTGTGCCTTATAGATGCATTTTAATGCTGACCTTAATTAGTCCTTAGCATGTAAACATTTATTTTCCCACACATCCATATAATTGCTATTTTTTTTAGACTTATGTTCTTTGTGAATTATATTTGGATTGGTGAACTTGAATCTTAATTTGTTGTAGGAGTTATTGTTTTAGTCGGTTACCTTTGCTTTGTGTAATTATTTTATATTTGGTTGCAGGAACCGCAAGATGTGCCACTCACACAACATACAAGCAGTGTTTGGTCCAGCTATGCGATTCCTCAGTGTTCTTGCAGGGCATCCAGGGTCGTCCCATGATTCTTATATATTGCAGCGCTCCGGCTTATTTCGTCAGTTTGAGTCAGGAGAATTATCTGGTGGATGGCTCCAGGGTAAGTTTTCTCACATTCCATCAATCCATTTTCACTGTATGACAATGAATATAGTTGATGACTCATGTCTTAACCTATGGCTGTTTTTAGCCCTTGATGACATGTTAAACAATATTGTAGCTTAGAATGTGTATTTTATGTTAGTATTTTTAAATTCTTTCAGGGGATTCTGGATATCCACTCCTGCCCTTGCTCCTGATGCCCGTTCTTTGCCTGCAGAATGCCGGCCAGGGGTTCTCTAATCGGGCACTATGCAAAACCCGGTCGTGGTGGCGAGGGCCCTCTGGCTTTTGAAGTCCAGATTTAGGTGATTGGACCATACAGGGGGGGGGGGGCACTGCAGTATGAGCCCAACAAGGTTATACCAATATTTTAATTTACGTTTTTTAACAGGGACCACACGTGCCAGAGTGGTACAACTGAGTGTCAGGGTCCTTCAGTTGGTGGGCGAGATGCAGGAGCTGCGCAACTCGTTGGGGACCACAGATGAAAAATAATGTTCTGTGGCCTGCCATTGCTATGTATTTTGTTTTTTATAGTTGTAAAAATGTGAAATTATCAAAATTTTTTACATTTTTATATTTTATGATGGAATAAAAAAAAAATGTTACAGTGTCATTTCATTTACAAAATACATTAACACAAAACTAATGGGCCCAGAAATATTTCAAGATGAATATTCACATGACCGAGAAGTGATTTGGGTAAGTTTTAGGGCGCTAAAATGGAAGAACCTAACCGCGAAGTGGTTTGGGTGAGCTTTAAGGGTCCAAAAGGAAAGATGGAGGATAGTGCTAAGTGGTTTGGGTGAGCTTTAAGGGTCCAAAAGGGAAGATGGAGGATAGTGCTAAGTGGTTTGGGTGAGCTTTAAGGGTCCAAAAGGGAAGATGGAGGATAGTGCTAAGTGGTTTGGGTGAGCTTTAAGGGTCCAAAAGGGAAGATGGAGGATAGTGCTAAGTGATTTAGCTAAACATTGTAGTAGAAGTGAGGGTGGCAAATATGTAGGCGAGCACTTTAATGAGTTAAGTTTGTAGTGCGCAGGCGCAAGATCGTAAGGATTTCCATCTGGACGAATATTTGTTGAAAAAGGGAAACAGAATCTAACGGGAAACGTAAAGGATTCATGGGAGGAGACGATGGGAAAAGGGCAAAAACGAAAGCCTACGTTGTAACATGTGAAAATGAAATGGAAAAGTCACGCTGGAAAATGACATACTCGTATTCGTAATCTGCCGTACGAACGGACGGAAACTTTACAGAAGGATTGCAATGCATGCATAGAATCGCTCGTACACTCATACGAGAGCGGAAACATTTCACAAAAAAACAGATCGGCACTAAAACGGAAGGTTTTTTTTGTCTCTCTGAATCGAGCCTATAGTGCAAGTGCTGCGCTGCTTGTGTGTAGTTTTTTCTTAAATATGGACGCACCTGCCGGAAGCACTTAACTGGTGCTGCCTATCGTTCGCTGCAGTATTGTCCTATTGTTAAATGTAGCGTAGGTCTTGGGCTCTTTGTCCTGGGGACAATACCTAGCGTTCTCAATTGGCTCTGCAGTGAATCAGGGAGAGCGCTTCTACAGCGCCCTCCAGACATCACATTTAGCACTGCTTGACAGGATACTACAGCGTCACTTGTCCAGCGCTACGCTAGGCTATAGCGCCAGACACCCGCTTGCAGCGGGCGCTCTAAGTCCCGCTACATTGACGCTCAAATGGCAATACGTGGCGCTAGTCTTAAATCAGCCTCCCCGTTTATATCACCTTCTATCCTCAGCCCATCCAGTGCCCCAAGCAGCCAGTGTTTTCTATTTATTTATACCAAAGCCTTCGCCCAATATTCATAACAATGTGAACTGAATGCAGTTGGGTGTGCCAATGGCAGCCATATGGCTCCCTGGCTGATGCTTTCCAGTGGTGATGGACCTGCAGGTGATGGACCAGCAGGACCTGCCCACGTGACCGCCTGGCGGCCAATCGCTGGACTCCTTTCCCGGCGCTGGCTCGTAATGAAGGTGAGTATTCTCCACATTCTGTGCAGTTAGGTGCGAGGGGGCTCCAGCATATTGGATGCCCCCCGACGTTCTTGCTATCAGCAGAGAGAGGGACCAACACCCATTAAAGCAATAACGGGTGTTGGTCCGGTTTAATTTGCTTGCACCACTCTGTCACAGCCAATATACACCCCCGATGGTTGGTGGAACTAGCAGTCAACCCTCAACAGCCAAAGTATGGCCAGGCCAGTTCAGCCCGATGAGTAACACAAGTTTCGAGCGTTACTAGCAATAACTGGCCTGTGGGTGACCACCCAGGTTTTCTGCATCTAACGAGTTAATATAATGTCTGGACCACAGTAGAGTAGCCCATTACCGTAACCTATATTATCACAATTAGGCTTGCACAATGCATGGCACCACTTAGACAGTCTTTTTTAATCGGCAAGATAACCACACGAGTAGTGTTTTTTAACTGCACTTTGTTTTGACAGATCTCTATTAGTTGACAAGTTGCAGAGCGCTCTGCACATTGTGTTTAGTGCATTAATTGCTGTGTGTCTGATGATTTAATGTGACCTCCCCTGCACGGACTATTCTTCTGCAGCGTAATAGGAGAGGAGTTTTATTTTCCCTGATTTATTCCAGAAACATGCCGAGTTTCTGACCTTTGTTTGTGGCTAATATCAGCAGAGAGCATTAATCTTGGTAAGCCTTCTTTCCTAACAGCAGGGTATGAAAATATAACAGCTCTGCATATGGTAGAATAAACATACTGTATACTGGCTCGCATTTTTGAGGAACTCAAGATCATTTCAAGGTTGGATCCCTACCAGATAATATATGCCCTGAGGTTCTTCTAGTACTAAGCGATAAAAACAAAATGACATTTATAATATAAAGATATATATAAAATGCTAGCAAACATCTGTTTAAAACATGTTATAATGTGTCCTACATGTTTATTCTCCATTTACCTTCCTATACGTTAACCTATTTCAGTTTATTATGTCTATATATTTGTCTATCAGTCCATATATTTAAAGTACATGCAAAGAGCATGCAGCCTGCAGACCATCTGTCAGGATGCATAAGCTCATGTCAATGCCAACTTTCTACTCTGTTTCATGCCAGGGAATAAGAAAATGCATTACAAAACAGATACATTATATGAGGACAAAAAATCTGACTCTCTGGCCAGAAAAGTTCTCCTTGACACAGGAGAAGACGCTATATGAAGACTTAAAAAGTCATTAATGTGCCCCAGGCAATGGGAGCCAGCCATGCCACGCAAAGCATCCAAAGGGGTCAGGTTAAAGTGGATCAAAACCCAGTATTTTGACTATCCTGGATTTTGGTCTTTGCCCTGGCACCCCAATCAGGGATGCCCCGCTGTGTGAAACCCCCCAGGTCACCCAATCTCACTTACCCTTCCTTGGTCCTAAGGCTCACGCGCAGCCCCTTGTCCGGTCAGCACGCATGGATCCGCTCCCGCCCCTTCGTCCTTGAGCTCGTCTAAGGCGAGTGCGCTGTTGGCCGCATCCCACGCAAGCCTTTAACAGGCGACAGCAGGGATGCAACCACTGCTCGCGCATGCGCCGTTGGACCGGGAAAGCAGGTGAGTTTTTGGGCGACCAGTGTGGTTTGACAAGGTGGGGCATCCTTAATCTGGATGCCCCGGGGGGAGCATGGTGAGTTTTGGTCCACTTTAAGGCAGAAGTACACTAACAATGGGTAGCCGGCTTAAATGTATAATCCAGTGAAAAAAGACTTTAGGTTCTATAAACTAGGCAGCAGCTAGAGATGAATACTGATGAAGGATGCCCAGCTCCACCCATCGGCGATAGAACTCTGCCCCTACTTCCACGTTCCCATGCGCCATTGTGACCCAGAGAACCGCTAGTTACCACTGAGGACCAGGGAACAGGCTTGCACAGTGTTGTGTGTCCAGCCATCAAACCAGTCGTCTAGGGGGGCTATGATCTGGTGGCTGAAACAAGAGATCATGGAAGTAGGTAAGTACCAGGGCCACTATTTGGTGCTCTATCAATAGTATGTGGAGCAGGAACCCAATCGGGAGTGCCCCGCTGTGTGAAACCCCCCAGGTCGCCGAAACAGACTCACTCAGGCCACTGATGGTCGCATCCCCTCCTACCCTCTAACAGGGAGCGTGCCCACATGGGCCATTCACAAATGACTGACGCAGGCACGCGCCCCACTAGATCTGGTGGGTTTCACGCAACGAAGCATCCCAATTTCGGATACCCCCGGGGAGGGAATCGTTTGGAATCAATCTATAAAATTCCGGGGCCGATCTTCATGAGTTTCGATCCACTTTAAAGCAGGACTATCGCAAAAATACAGCGATGATGAATATCCATATAAATATACTGAATGGTGGGAAAAGGGGGTCACTTGTTTTTCTTTTTCTTTTTTAATGTAGAAAGAGGAAATCAGGGGGACAGGTTCTGCCTCCCTCGATATACTCTAACCTGGAGACTCCACTCTACTCCAGGAGAAGAAACCACAAGCTTGGGGTGAGTTTTATTCAGTTAAGGTCTTCCTCTCATTAACCGATGTGTTTTTTTTAATATTACTTAATTTCGCAATGCACCTCCTTTAGGAGCGTAGCCATATTTTAATAGTGTTAAATGTTGAATAGAATAAACAGTTAATAATCGCCAATTAGATAAGTAGAAGTGTGGATCTCTAATGAACAAAGATCATGACCCTTCAGAATCTGAGAGGAGAAGACAATAATTTCATCACTCAGGTTATTTTATCTACAGATAAAAAAAAAATGAAAATAACTAAAAACCCTCCCACGTACCATGTAGCATAAAATGCTTTTACAGTGACAAGTCCTCTTGTATGATTTGAGGATAAATCTCCAACCTCCATCAGGCTAAGATCACATAAGCAGACACCTAACAAGAAGTGTGATTAATTGTGATTCTATTTTATTATTTTACTCTTATTTACATATTAGAGGGCGGCTAGCGTCTGCACTGCACACATTAGCCAATGCGTTCTGAATGTTAAAGAGTATAGGGAGCTTGTTAACAGCGGAGTGACTGTGAAGTCCGCAGTGTGATCGTTTCATAAATATTTAACCAGGCTGGTTTGCTAATTGAGGAAATGTCCATTCAATGATGTTTTCTGTGTGCATCATTTCTGATGAGAGTGGAGGGAAATCGGTTTTAAAATAATTAAAATGTTCATCTAAATAATGGGTCAAATGGGCGTGTTGCTGGACATCAATGATCTTGGGTCACCTAACTGGCATCAACGCTTGAAGAGTCCACACGATGCCAAATTTGTGCCGTCCTGGCAAAAGGAGAGATTAACTTCTAGGATTCCCCTCAAGATAGGCAAGATAAGATATAAATAGAATATTTAATCTTTAAAACAGCAATAGTGCAAAAATGGTCAAATATTAAAAATCCACATAAATATTCTGGATAGCAAGAGGAGCTTTTATTTCGTTGTTTACTTTCAAATGCAGATAGACGTTGGTATAACAGGAACGGGCTTTACTGGAACATGAATGCAGTAAGAGAATGGCACCTTAACATTGTGGCTAACACAGACAGGAAAAAGAAATCATAGAGAGCACCAAAATATACAGGAAATAAAACACATCACAAAAAATGCATATAGAGATTACAGTTAAGCATTGGTAACAGCACCATCTAGTGTCCTAATTTGTCATAAGTGCAGTCAATCTGGCAAGTCCCCACAAATCACATAATCACATTCAGAGACAAGCAGAAGCTGTTGCAAAATATTGTAATCTCCAACACAATCAGGGGTCACAGGTTTTGAACATACCATTCCCATTCTGCTTTTACAGGGGAAAACTGCCCCAACTCTGTTCCCTGAGCGAATTGTTATCCTGGCGTAGATGCTTTTACCCATCATGCAATGCTCTGGGCAGATGCTAGGGTGGTTAATGCTGATGTTCCCTAGAGAGAACAGCAGATGGAGGTGAGTGGTTCTTTCCTGTAAAAAACCTGTCTCCTCTGATTTTTTCCTACCAGTACAAGAAAACCACGAGCTTCGGAAAATAAAACAAGATTTTCATTATCATGCTTTTTGTTCCTCCTGCCTGTCTCATCGCAATTTGGGATTCCCCACTGTGTGTATCTACCGCAATCGCCCTAAAACTCATCTTTCTTTTACTGCCATGGTACATGTGTGGGCCGTTCAGCCAAACAAGTGGTTTGCTTTCCATTGAAGGCTGAATTTAGCTTGCACATCTGGCTGCATCCCCACTTTAGCAGTGGGGCACCTAGCCTAATGGTGTAGCAGAAATAGGAATGCGGTCAAGGGTTGCGGCGTGGGATCACCAGCGAGGTGAATGTACTTGGCGATTCCCGGGGATACACACAGCAGGGAATTAGAGATGTCCCATACAATGGGAGTCCACCGGCTCTAGAATCTTCTAGACAGGAATTGTTTTTAACTGGGGTGTATAGGTGACTGCTCTCAAAATATAACATGTTTTTTTATTATTACAGTCGTTTTAAATCGGAACACTCTCCCACCCCAGGTGCATTACAGTTTGGATGTTTTCTGCCCTTAATGCTGTTTGATATCCCTGTTATAGTGATTTCAATTTTTGTTTTCCCCAGGTATGCCATTGGCTTCTGACAGGATACCATTGTTCTAAGCCCAATTTCATTCTGGGGGCAATTTGTGACTATTGAAAGAAGGAAGATAAGAGCCAAGAAGGAAGATAAGTGCCAAGAAGGCAGATAAGAGCTAAAAGAAAATTTAATTTTCCCCAATTTTTAATTTGAAGCCAAAATATTTTGTAGGTATCTTTATCCAATTGATTACCAGGACACAAAGGGGAGTCGATACATGTTTTTATTCTAAATTAACCTTCCATAGGATGTGGTTGTTCCACTTTAAACAATTAATAGAGCTAATTTATGCATATTTGTCTATTTATTAAATCATATGTTTACTTTATAGGTTTCATTTCTTTCAAACTTTATCCACACAGCTACATTTGGCAACACTACTACTGGGACTGCCAATTGAAGTCATAAATTAATTTAAAAATTACTCACTTACTTTTGTAACAATTAATATACTATTATTTTAATTTAGCAAATGGACTGTTGCCCGGCTAATTTTTCTATGACAAATCAGAGGGTAGGCTTATAAAAGTTACTTTGCTGAGCAGCTACACAAGGCTTTTAAAATCCAAATAATTAAAATGGCAAAATCAATAAGTTAAGATCTTTAAAATTAAGCAAAACATTTATGGTCTAGAATTATTTTCCAAATATTTGCTGCCAGAACAGGCTTTTAGTAGCAAAAGATGTAGGCCCTGGTTTGGAGGCAGAGAGCGCTTTCCTAAAGCAATATTTGTATCGGGCATAAAAGTTAAGGATAACAGGATTTCTCCCAGAATCCTCTGCAGTAGGCGGACCCATGCAAAGAATCTCTTTACCCCTCTGAAAGCTACTCCCAAAGCTCCTGGAAACCGCCAGAGTGTGCAATGCTCTGGTATAACATGTAAGAAATGTGTCACCATCCCTTGCAACTTGTGGACATGTGTTTCGAGTTTTAGCAGCACAAGGTTAAAGATAGATGGTTACATGGGGGGAGGGAAGGGTGAAGCTTGGAGTGCCAGACTCCAGTGTTTTAAAGCGAAACACAACTCTGAGCAGCCGGCCTGGAATCTGAAAGCCTTCCACAGGGACGTCCCGTTTTAAGATTCCCCAATAAGTGAAACCCACCAGATCGCTTAAAATTGCTCAACTCGTCCCAGTCCAACGGCGCATGTTGATTTCCGTGACTATGTAATTCGGCAAATGGCTCTTTCAATGGGGAACAATAGCAGCCGCGTCATCTGCATCTTCGGGCTGTGCGTGTGCTCCTGCCCCAGCCATTCAAATAAGCTGGGACAGGGCGCCGCCTCTTGCGCCCACTTTTAAACCTAATGGCATAGTTGCAGTCATTGGACCGGGAAGAGGTTAGTTAATATAGGCAATCTAGGGGGTTTCACACAGCGGGACAGGATGCCCTCGGGCATGGACAAGCCAAGCCAGATAGTCAAAATCTCTGGGTTTTTTCTGCTTTGAATAGACAGACCGGTAGAGGCCTCTCGCGTAAGTATTTTTCATCCGGTCAGATTTTTCAGAAACACGAAAGGCCAGAATGAAATTTATTCTCGCAACAGCAATCATCTTTTCTCACTGTAGGAGGCTGTTACTACTAACAGATATATCCTGAGTAGCCGCCATCTACCATGTTGCCAAAATACAGGACACTTTCACTTTAACAAGTTGACCAAGGTGCTTAAGTGTCAAGCAGTTCCTTTACATGACAAAACCGCAGGCAGGAACTAAAAACAGGCTGTTCACTTACACTCAAGCCCTTAAAAAGCACGACTAAGAACAAAGATCAACAGACTTGTGGCTTCAAGCCGTTTAGCACAGACAGGATAAGAAAGGATATATACTCAAGAGATTAAAGTTCTCACTAAAACGCTTATATTAGCGCTGATGTGAAAATATCCTTCAGTTTCTTGTAGGATTGTGTTTCCTCATCTTATTATAAAAGACAAGTAACCTAGACAATTCAGATGTTCATAACAACCAAGACAATTCTGGCATGTAGAGTGGGGGAGCTCCCATCATTTCTACTAGGGATCTTGCCCAACATCAAAAAATTCAAGTAAAGTAAAAATGATCAGGTAATTTTTTTAACCATTATTAGTGTACCTATCAACAAGATTTTTTACTATCATGTTGGTGATAGGTCCGGTTACCTAGTGCATCCCAATTTTGGTCTAATGCACAGGATAAAGCATTGCTTTGAACAGAACACCGGCATAGGGAGTAAGCCCGCAGCAGGACCTGTCAGAAAAGGAATTGTAGGCCTTTGTGGGGGTTCACACAGTGGGGTCTCCCAATACAGGGGCACTTAGTTGTCCGGCCCTGGAGTCTCCAGTACTGGCATCAGAGGTCATTGCCGACTGGCGGATCTCAAAACTGCCAGATGACGTGTGTGAAGTGTTGTGTGCCAGGCCAATGGCAGCATCCCCAATCTCCTGCCCCAGCCTATCTGAATAGCTGGGCACAGGAAAGTAACCTGTGGGCCACACAATGGGGCATCCCGATTTTGGATGCCCTGGGGAAAGCCAGCGGCCACATATGTGTTTGGTCCACGTAAGGGAGGCAGACACTGAGCTAGCAGCTGATGCTCTTGATGTTTTTTCTAAGCACACAGGCCTTAAAAAATTCCATCAAATTACCGTACATTAAGTACAATTATTAAACATAAAAATTAAATACTTTCTAAATCTATATTTTGTATAGCAGAAAAAGCTGATGAACAAACCATTGCTTTATTAATCTTTTACCGAATAAAGCCATTTTAACATCTTTCATTTTATTAGTATGACTTAACTTATTGTGGACCAAAGTGGTGCATTTGGGTACAGTGATCAAAGGCATTCAATAGCCTGGAGGCAGCAGTCTGATGGAGAAGACTTGCTGATTAAAGCATAAAATAAAGTAGTGAGAACTACTGTTAAGTGGAACATGCTGTGACTGTTCTACATATGGATGTATTGACTTTCTATTTCCAGCCTATCTGGCCGGATTTGCTACTTGGAGTGGTGTCATTGTTCGAAACGCTGAATGATTTGATGTTCTTTGTAGAGAGCTGAATAGACCAAACAAAAGATTATTAGCACACAAGGAACAAGAGTTGTAAATCTAATTTCAAGACAGTGGGTGGAGCTATGCAATGTAACAACTGGAGCGCTGTCCAATCTGGAATTATGTTTAAAACATATGTTTCTGGGCATTGAGGACATTCAACAAATACCTTTGCTACCTTTAAAGGGCCACTCCAGCCCCTTCCTGCAAAAAACCAAAACAAAACATAACCCATAGCTTCGGGGTGAAGGTGAGTATCTTTTTTTCCTTTTATTTATTAGGAGGGTCACTATTTGGAGGGGGCAGGAAGGGGGTTATGTTTTTTTGGCAGGGACTGTGGTACTTGGTCCACTGCATTCAGTTTTGTTAAAACTTAAACAACAACCAAATGGCATTGCTATCCAAGAACACAGGAACAAACGTATGTGAACACACTTTGATAAGCCCAAAAATGTATATTTAATAGAGATATCTAGTTTGACATGACATAGGTACACTGGCCTCTGGTTCTAATGTTACCCATAATCTTTTCTTGGGAGATGAACCTGCAGCAACTTTTGTAAAAGGAGAACACTTTAGTGAACCCTACAGTTGAAGGAGACTGAAAAGTACCCAAATAAGGCAAGGGGGTGCATACCAATGCTGGCCCCCAATCAGGGTCCCTCTGGTCATATTTTACTGGAAGTTCATTTGCTGAGATAGCTGATGCATCCAATAAAAGACTAAAAAAATAGTGGCATAGGATCATAGTTAAAGTGGACCAAAACCCATTGCTGATGGCCTTGGAAGCCAGATTTGAAACCCCCGCTGTGTGAAACCCTCTAGTTGGCCTAATAAACTCAAGCCGATGCTCGAGCAATGGCCGGCACCTGCTATAAATTTAGCAGGGCCTGTGCGAGCCATTTGTGAATGTCCGGCATGGTAGCGGGTAGGAGCCGACTCCAATCGGCTAGATTCACCTGCAGCAGAGTCTATTTGATGTGAGCGGATCCAAGGGCACTGATTGGACAAGAGGATGTGCAGGTGCCATAGAAACTGGGGAAAAGTAAGTTAGACTGGACGACATGGGGGGAAAATGCTTTACTGCACCCCTGAACATTGCTGTGTACCCCTGCAGGTACGCAAATTGTTGACTGAGAAACAGTGGTCTATGTAAAGTGAATAAAAAAAAAAAACTGAGGGAACCGTGTGCTTAGTAGTTACATAAAAGGCCCAGAATTTTCAGCAGCAAGGCTAGATGGACAACTGTTGGACTTACACTGAATAGACAATAGCAGTACATAAATCTAATGTATCTAACCGCTGACCATCACAGGCATTTTAGTTTCAGAGTAATCCTTACCAGCAAAAGCCAGCAGTAACAAGGAGCAATCTTGAAGGGAGAACTCCACAAAATGCATTTCTCTTAACAGGGAGATGATTGTAATGTGAATATTACAGACCTTCATGGCTGCAATTGCCAGAACCACTACTTTAAATTTCAGACCTTGTACTACTATTTTCACTGTGGGCCTGCTTTCAATCTAAACGCTCTTTCCATTATCTAGCGGTTTCGACATTTGAAATGAAAAAGTTTTTTTTATTCCTTTCAGAGGAGTAAATACATGGAAGATCAAACATACAGATCAGTACATTTCCAGGATTACTTTGTTCCTGGGGCAATTAAACTATTTGCTGGTCACAACTCATACAGATTATTTGATAGTAATCAATTTAGTGCAATTTTACAGAGCCCTGACAAAAAGCTTTTAAGCCAAAAGAAGATAAAAAAAACAGTAAATGATAATCACGAACAAGTGGGAAAAAACGCTGACAGCAAAAATGTACCAAGACATATTTAGAAAATACATATATAGAAAAAGCATAATACAGTCTCCAATATTATATTTGCTGCTGTTACTGAATTTATGCCCATCACAGAAAGAGTAAAGTAACAACAGACTTACCATGACATCATCATGAACTTTAAAGAGGAACATCGCATCTAAAATAAAAAAGGGCTTCCCCCCCATCGCCCCCTACTTACCTTTTGGATGTCGCCACTGCCTGCTGCGGTGACTTCCCCCGCTGGCTTAGCCGTCTGTAAGCGAAAGCACGGCTTTAGCCATGCTCTTCAAAGTTTTGCGCTGCTCAGCGAAGTCTCCCAGGATCTCCGGCAGCTCCATTGTATCCCATTCGTGGGCACTGCGCAGACATAAGATAGTGGGCCCCGCGCAGTGCCTGATGGTATGCAAAATGGTGCTGCTATTCGAAAGGTCTCCCAGAATCTGAGGGACCCAGAAAATGGATCTTCCAGCGAGGTGAGTAAATAATACCCAAAGAAAAAAACGGAGGTAGGGGGCAGCAGATGGGTGAGGTTTGGGGGAGGTTTTAATGTTTCCTTTTTAAACATGATGTGTCAATATACTGTCTAGTAATATACTGTATTTTGGACTTCATCAAAAATTATGTAAATTAAGGGAAAGTCCAGCTCCAGTAGGTTTTTTTTTTTTTTTTTACCATGGTCCCCTATTGGGCCTGTACTACGATGAAACTTAAATCCAAACTCTAGACAGGCAAGGAAAGTTAGAAAGCGGAACCTCTATTATGCCCCAATATGAAGTCAGATTTCTGAGAAGTTTTATCTTCAACATCCAGTCTAATTAGAAAATGATAAAAATGCTGTTGTGTGGGAGGAGTGGACTGACTGGCAATTTCAGAGCAGAAAATCAGATCATATCACCTGCAAAATACATTGTAGTTTTCAAAGGAAATGGCCAGGGTTGCCCCCCCCCCCTCACTGGTGACTCTCGGTCCTGAAAGACATGATATTTATTGCCTTGTAATAGTAACACTGTAGGATAGAGAGCTGTATCTTTGTATCTATGTGTAGAAATACTACCATGATGGTGTAACTATTTACCTTTTTTTTAATTTAACCTAATTACATTTAGGTGTAACTTATATTGTTTGTACATGGAAACAACAGACAAGAACCTCCCACTTATGCACCAGTTTGAATGTATGGAGCTGATCTGGACTTAGACCTTAGATTGGTTGAATGGGTAGGTAGCTTTTGGCTCAAAGAGAACCTCCGATTCCTAAACCCTTACTCTTAACACACAACCTACCAACAAGTGTAGTCCTAAAACAGCTGCTTTGGCAGCTTCTGGTTCAGGGGATCCAAACCATCCCTTAACCTTACATTGTACAACCCACAGGTGCCCAAACCCCCCCTTCCCTCAAGGGCCACCAGCATGTTTATTGGATCCACACATAGTTGGTTCTATATAGCTCCATTTCAGCAGTAAATACTTCACCTTAGCATCTGTGGGGAGATCTATAATACATGGTTTGTTGGTGGCTCTTGAAGACTGGGTTGGGCTCCCCTGGTATAACATGTCTGGCCTACTACCTTACACATACCTTATCTTGACCTACTATCCATGTCACCCATTTTGGCCAACTGAAATCTGAAAGACTAGTGGGCCAGCCAATTTCCTACCCCCAGGTCGCCCAATTTGGGGTGTTCTGCCCACTGCACATATGCAGGCCGCATCCCTGGCTTTCCCTCAGCTAATGTGTGCTCTGGCACCTGGGCAATCAGCTGGAGTAAAAGTGTAAATGCCTGCTGCTCCATATTCTCTTTGCCGAGCTATGTGAACAGAGTCGATTCTATGCATTAACCTGCATGGCACGGTGTGTTGATTAGATTCTTTGCAAGTGCTGTGTGGTTACTGGCGAGGCGAGTATACAAGCGATCCCAGAGTGTTTCACACAATGGGGCATCCTAAATCAGGATGCCCCAGGGGTATGGACCAAAACCAAGGATGGTCAGAATCATAGGGTTTTGGTCCAATTTCAGGACATGATTGGGCTTCACCAAACATTTAAGAATGTTCTACAATGGTAACCTTTTCAAGACACACATATATGTGCATGTGCAGAGCGGTTTCTGGGCGGTGGGGGCGCCAGGGCGATTCTCCTGGGCACCAAGGCCATTAGCATTTAGAGCAGCCTTCCTTTTTTTCTGCAGATGGGTCAGGGCCACTGTTAGTATAGTCCAGGCCCCTCATCCTCCTACTGGGCTCAGTCATGGGGATGGGGAACTGCCAGTTGTTAGAGGAGGCACAGCATGGCACGTAGCTGTATGGGACAGCTGCAGCACCGTAGGATAGGGGAGGAGGGAGAATCACTTTTTCCTTTTGCCTAGAAACCGCCCTGTATATGCATTTATATGTAGATGAATGTCCCCTTTCTTACACTAAAAGGACACACAGAAGCAGAGAATATGTTTCATACTAAAGCAGAATGTGATTCACACCCGGTTACACACAGGCTGTGTGTATGAACAGCACGGTGACCTAATTCAGCATGAGAGGTAAAATAATGTGATGGATCACCAGGCAAAGCTCATTTAGTAATGTGTTGGGTAGTCTGAATTGTGTACATTATTGGCTTCACATGTCATTAATGGATGCTGATCATGAAGGAACAGAGATCAATGCTATCCACAGGCCAGAGCACTAATATTCCCACAGTCTTGATAATTGCATTTACCCAGCACAATGCTGCAGAAAAACACAGCAATTAATAAATGAATAATAAGGATGTGAAGAGCATGCAGCATTATAATTTATCGCCAACATGGCTCCAAGGCACACATTTCCACTAATCTGAAACAAGTTATTTCTAGTTGACACCAAAAAAGATTTGCCATCTACAATGTATACACCACATGTCATAAATATCCGAGGCGACAGCTGATTGTATACTTCAGAGGAATATTACTACCCAGGGGCGGAACAACTGCTCCAGCTGACCAGGACCATTATGGGGCCCACACTCAGCACACTAATTTATGGCTTTATAATGACTCCTCCAGGCACTGGTAACATTGGAGAAATCATTTTGCCTAAGATGTATAGGTAGTCAAGGTTCTGCGAAGGAAATCAATGGGCAATAAAACAAGGGACAAAAATGAACCCCCCCAAACAAACTAAGCTGGAGAAGATTTTTGGGCTGCAAGGGATATTTTTTTGTATATCTAACCTATACTAGACTTACAAAAGCATAATTATAATCTTGTAACCCAGAACAACACCACAGTTGAAAAAAAACTCCCCAAAACTCTATTCTCATCTGCATGCATGTTACTGAATTCTTACCAGCATTTACATATGATAACCCACAATTCACAGCAGCAGGAAACCCAGTAGAACTCCATCTTTGCAGGCAACCCGCGGCTCCATATAATGCCATTTTGGTGGTAAAATTGATCACAGCAGGAGCTACAAAAAGTTACATACATTTTTATGTGCAGCAATCTGAATTCCCCTTGGGAGGAATATATGAGCACTGTTTCTTTTAAGAGTGTTGGCCCAGTTTAAGAAGAAATTAAGTTTATGGAGTAACTCTTTTATGAATTGCTGGTCTCAGAAAAAAAATCATGTCTTTGCATTAAAAAAAAATTAAAATAAATAAAAGTCAAGTGCACCTTTGGCTTTGCTAGGTTTGCATTCGATGAATGTGAGAATAACCATTCTGTGTTGCAGAATTTTTCATTTGACTGCCTATTCTTTTCCCAGAACGCATTTGATCCTTTGTTCCTTGATCTTGCCATAAAATTATAAAGGCTTAATAAAAAATGCAGGAATGTATACATATTAGAAAGGTACATTAATGGCCTTATGTGACCGGATTTGGTAAAACTAACTGGTCCCATGATCTCACAAGCAAGCTACGGTGGCATCCCTGGCCGCTGCCACTCCTATGCCAGGCATATCTAAATGGCAGGTGCAGAAACGCACAGACGGAGGGGAGCTGCCAAAGGGATGCCGGCCGCTCCATGCGCTCCGTGTGTAAACAGCGCTCTATTCATTCAGATGCACAGCATAGGACATTGCTCAGACGAGTGTCCGTACATTTGCCAAAGATTCGCAGGCAAGGTGATTATACCAGGCAAATTGGGGGTTCACAAAAAAAGACCCAGATCCACACCAAATCTGGATGCCCCATGAAAAATGGCTTTGGTCCTCTTTAAACTTGTCATTAATGACAAGATGTAATAAAGGAAAGACATTTTTTAAATATGGATGCCCATGTACCTGTAGTTGTGCTCCCCAAGTTGTTGCTGCTGAAGCGTTTCTTTAGTATTTCTAGCCTGTCCTTTTCTCCACGGCTGTTCTGTCCTCCATCAGCGGTATGAAACGTCTGGGGTCCTGAGATCGAGTCCCCTGGCATGTAGGCCTGGTACTAGTACTACTGGTGGTATTTGAGATCCTATGAGGTTGTACTTGACATGGCTACAGACTGACCTGTACCCCAAACTTATCTTCCGCCAACTATACTTTGCCCATATCGGATTTGTTTCTTAGGTAAAACATTGCTCCAATAGGAGAAAAACTATTATGTGCGTGTGTGTGCGCATGTATGTGTGTGCATGTGTGTGTTTTATGCACTTTGAATGGCAGTTTTAGACGAGTGGCAACCCATGCCTACCACCCAGGTGGTACTTGATATAATTCAAAAATAAAGCGTGGTACTTGATTGAAAAAAGGTTAGGAACCCCTGGTCTAGAACAAACCTACTCCATTCACTGCAATGCAGGCCTAATATGCCTACGTCATTGAATGGAGTGGGCATCCTGTGACCAGCGTGGGGGGAGGCACTTCACCAGTAATTAAAGGAGGGTCTGCACATTACGGTACTCAATCTTGAGACCAGAGACATTTCATATTGCCAGAGTAGGATGGAACCACTACAGGGGACAAAGGGTGAGTATTTTTTTTTTCCCCCCCTCATTTTCCTGGACCCTTTAGGGTCGATTCAAAGAAACATGTAACAGCTTTGATTTTGGTGCCGATCATCCTATTTTTCCCGTACGCTCGTGCGTTCGTATGAACTTGCGAGTGATTCTATAAGCAAATACGTTTCTATCCTAAAATGTACGTCCGTTCGTATGGCAGGTCGGGAATCAGACCTATGTCAGTTTCCATCCTGAATTTTCCGTTTCATTTCTCAGGTTGCAACATTGGTTTTGCCCTTTTTTGTCTGGACGTAAATCCTTCTGATCTTGCGGCTGCGCACTACAAACTTACCTCATTAAAGTGCATTCTAAATATTTGGTCTTTTATTTTTCTTTATTTCATTCATTTTGTAGTAACCAACCATTAATGAATGCATTTGCATAATAAAATCTTACTTTGTTTAATTTTTAGTTAACTTGCATTTTTTACTTGTTGATTTAATTTTAATATTTTGGCTTCAAATGGTACAACTTAAATTTTTTGTGTGTGGTTACCCACAACCTCTACATACAGATTGCTCTCAAATATTAAAAAACACCCAGCAACTTCTGCATGTTATGAGTCTAGAAACAGCCAAGATGGCGACTCAGGTATTCTCGGGCAGCCTGCAAACAGAAAGGGCCTTGTGACTGTCCGTGCCCCCAGCTCTGGGGGCAAAATACAGCAGTAACCCACATCCTGCACTTTATCCCGCTCTCCTCTCCTCAGTAAGTGTGATGCATCTGACCAAAGATGTGCTTAAATAATTAAACAAAGCAAAGGTAAACAACTACACCAATAAATGCAATCTAAAAATATTATTCTAGTACATCAATTTAAAAATAAATAACAAAGGACATAAGTTTCTTTAATTAACGCAAATATATTGCAAAATAAAGGTTTACATGCAAAGGACTAATTAAGGTCCACATTAAAATGCTTTTATAAGGCATACATGAATCAGGTATGCATTGCCATACAATTTATGGCCTCGGCCATGCTGATACATGCAGTTCATTGGAGCTCAAGACGCGCAGACTCCTCCACATAGCCAAAAAACCTGTTCAAGAACAGCAATCCGACTGCTAAAAGGTGTCGGCAGTGGCTTTCTTTTAAAACGTATTTAGAGGTTTGAAAACTGTTCTCTGAATCACACCTAAACACATCCGATTATCCTAAGTTTTACGTTTTGATCCTAAGTTTTAGGATTTGATCCTAAGTTTTACGTTTTGATCCTAAAATTTAGGAACGAACTTCCGATGATCGTAAGAGCATATACGCATTCGTACGTAGGCTCGTGCGAGTCGGAAATGGCCAAAAAAACAGGAAAAAATGACTAACACCCACCCAAACTTACGATTCTCGATCCGAAATCAATTAACTTTTGCTCTTTGAATCGAGGGGATAATGTTAATTTCTAGCCAGACGTGGGCAAATAAATAGCTGAAAATGTTCGGCCTACTTATGGAATAGTACTAGAGAGGGTGACGAGTGGCTCGGGACCACAACCACCATTAGGCCTTTATATAAGCAATGAAAAAAAGGAGGATTTTGCTTTTCCCGCCTTTCCGTAAATGTCTGTTGTGCAGAGACACTGCCGCCAGCATCCATGTGGAGAAGCCAGCTAAGCTGAAGTCAGAAATCTACATAGGTAGTTATTCTCAGAGAGTGTAATGAATACCTTCAACCACAATTGGAAGGACTTCTTTTCAGTAGCTCAGTTTCCATAACAGAGTGGTATACTTTATGCTGTATAGAATTACACGTGAAGTGTTCTTGATTCTGAAGCCCTAGGACATGTCCATTTGTTACGTTCTACAATGGAATTGCTTTGCCAGCACCTCTGTTGTCCTCTGGGGACTCACCGCTCTACCTATACGACTAATTATCTGGTGACAGGGTGCATGGAAAGGTAATCGAGAAACATAAGTTTGCTGTGTGTGCAAAGATGACATTTCATGCCTTAAATATTATCAGTTGTACAACTGCTAAATCACCAGCTATAACACTACGCAGCTTTGTACCCAAACGTATTTTTAACTATAAAATCTCCTTCAAAAGAGGCATGATCAATGGCATCGGGATAGTGGAAAAAGGTCAACTATAACCCTTTAACCTCAGGAGGTCACGTTTGTGTGGGTTGGGAAGATGTTTGACTGGCAGCTAATAATTTCATCCAGGAGCTCGTCTAATGCAAGCATATCCAAATGCGCTGGTGGACCCATTCCCCGCTACCCTTTAAAAGGGATAGCAGGGATGCAGCCGCTGCTTGTGCATGCGCAGTTGGACCTGAAACAAAGGTGAGTTTTGGGGTGTCCCGGGGGGTTTCACACAACGGGGCACCCCCGATAGGGGTGCAGCCGGGGGAAGCAAGTATGCCTGCCCTGTCTCAGACTCCATGGAGGGTTTTGGTTCACCTTAAGGGTAGGAAGGTATTTTCCAACCTTTGACAGTCAATTGTTTTGAGTATGAGAAGCAATAGATTTCCATATATTGTCAATATATTGGGATGGAAGTTTAAAATATTGGGATGCATGGTCTCTCCCAAGATGAATATTTCTGAAAAACCTGCCAACTTCCTGCTGAGAGTTACAGTGTGTTACATTGTTATAGCCAAGGAGCAGTTGATATACCTTAATATATCAATATCTTAATTGCTTCTATTGTAATCAGTCAAGAAGGACGTTTGGGGAAAAGTACAGGGCACGCGCACTGCTAAAGAGATAGCGGGGATGCAGGCGCTGTTCACGCATGTGCTGTTGCACCGGGAATGAAGGTGAATTTTTGGGTGACCTGGGGGGTTTGACACAGCGGCGAATCCCAAATTTAGATGTCCTGGGGGGGCGAGTTTGCCTGGTGGGTTTTTGGTCCACTTTAACCCCTGCTCTATTTCAGCCTTTTTGGATAAAAGGATCACCAGTAGCTAAAGGGTAACCTGGGGAGGTTTGGTTATGCTTACTGCTACCTAATTTTTTTTTTGGCTCTGCTTTATGGTGGTGGTGGGGGGGAGCTCACCCATGACAGCGGAAAACATCTGAGATTTGTAGGCAGCAGCTATACTAAAGGGCTTTACTCAAGGCCAGAAATCCATGCCAGCTTTAGCAACTTAGAGCCACATGATTATAAGCAACTTGGAAACAGCAGCTCTATACTATATGTAAACCACAGGTCTGGGGGCACAATCCTAACACAATATTTATTTTACATTTCAGACGTGGAAAACAAAAAGGCAGAACACCAAATACTTGACAAAAATGGAGTTAAACTTTAAAACTCTTGTTTGATCACAGAGGGGGATGGGAGGCTATATATCCCCAAGAGGGTCACAGGACAACGAAAAAAAAAAATTCTAATGGAGTCCAACCATTTTTAACTTGATATATTTGTCTCAAAATGAATTATGAAATTGACACCACCATCTCTATTTGAATGTTTTTAATATTTTCAGCGAAGGGGTTCCCTGAGAACATACCATTTAAAAATTTCATTTTCACCAGTATTGTCCTATTAAAAAAAAAAAAACATTGCGCAGGATATGAGCCATTGTCATGCAGATTTCCTGCCACATCCCACAATGCTGGACAAGCGTTTGTGCCCGGCTCCTTTGCTCGGCCGCTGAAACTCCCCTGACCTGGGTTAATGTGCTTATTGACATTAAATCATCTACATAAAGAAAACCTTTTCATCTGGATTGACCCAGAAGTGACACGGTGATTAGAAGGCAGGATCATGAAACACAATGCAGAGAAAACAGGCGGAATCGGTTATTTCGGGGCTTTAGGGTGGGTGGTTTCATTTTACAAATGATTAGAAGGGGAGGAAATAGTTCAGTTCTGCATAATTTGCAGGCTGTGATTAATTTACCACCGACTATTATTTGCTCTTCTGAGAAGCATTCAGGACAATCTAAATAAAAATAATTAGGAAAGACCTGCTTTTTTTCTTTGGATTTTTTTTATAACTTTAATTGACATTATTAGAAATAATAAATAATAATAAATCTCTTAAAATGGATCTTTGTAATGATTCGCAGATGTTAAAGAGATACATTATAGGCCCTGGAGTCTAAGAGACAAAGTTCCAATGCCCTGCGTGAAGCGGGGGACCTGGAGGGGATACACACAGTGGGGCATCCTGATTCAAGATGGCACTGCACAGAGGAACAACACACGGGAAAATGAAATCCCTGTGTGTTGTTCCTCTTTAAAGTGTAATTATGCATTTAAAGTGGACCAAAACCCACGGTGATTGGCCTGGGAGTCTATAAGATTCCCGGCTGATCAATTCCCTCCCCCCGGGGCATCCAAAATCTGTGTGCTGTGTGAAACCCCCCAGGTCGCCCCATACACTTACCTTCTTTCATGGTCCAACGGCGCATTTGGGAATGGTCGGCATGGGCACGCTCCCTGTTAGAGGGTAGCAGGGGATACGACTGTCAGTGCGCTTGGAGACGCTCGCCTTAGACGAGCGCACTGATTGGAAGAGTGGCCACGCATGCACCATAGGCCCCTTGTATATTAATTCGGGCAAAAAACAGCTGATTCCCTCTCTCTAGGTCATGACGAACTGGGATGCCCCGCTGTGTGAAACCCTGCACAAAATTTTTACTTGTCCCACAAAATTTTTACTGGGCGAAGAGTGGGTGTAACACAGTGGGGTGCCCCAAACTGGGGTGTCCCAGGGGGACATACCAAAACCCAAGATGAAAAATCCTCAAAACGGGATTCCCCACTGTGTGAAACCCCCCAGGTCGCCCCATTCACTTACCTTGTTTCCTGGTCCCATGGCGCGTCTAGGAGCAGCAGCCCCATCCCACCATACCTCTAGCAGGGCGCATGCCTGCGCCAGGCATTTGTGTGTGGCTGGCGCGGGCAAGCTCCGTTAGAAGGAAGCGGAGGATGCGGGCGTCAAAGCCGCTGCTCTTAGACGCGCCGTGGGACCGAGAAGAGATGATCTACAGCGGGGCACCCTCGCTGTGGGAGGGTAGGTGGGTAGGCAACTGCTACCTCAGCTTCAGGGTCTGACGATTCTGCCTTTGCACCATGGCTGCCAGCTGCCACTCCAGTTCCTGGATAGAGAGGCGAGTGAGCAGGTACGTAGCTACGTGGGTGGGTCAGTGGGCAGTTGGATAAGTAGGTAGGTTGGTCAGCAGGCAGATAGGTAGGAGGGTGAGTGGGTAAGTGGGTAAATTGGTGGGTCAGTAGGCATGTAGGTGGGTAGGTAGATAGGTAGGTGACTGACATCACTAATGATCTGGGCTAGAAAATTTCGTTGTGTGCTGTCCTTGGCACTGTCCAACCACTTGTCTCCACCAGCTCCAGTCCCCACCGGAGATCCAGAACTCCAAAGTGGGTCACCCTGAGAATCGATGCACCTCGCTCAGAAAGGTCCACTTCTGAGCCTCGGTTCTCCAAAACCAAGCCTCAGGTATACACCCCTACAAGGGCATGTAGATCAGGGTCAACTGGACCAAGCAGCGGCACCGCAAAGTCCTGGTACCCCAGCCATAGCCCCCAGTTGGTGGAGGCCCTCTTGCAGGGCAAATAGTGGAGGCCCAGAGGCGCATACCCCTCCTGCCCATCCTATAATCCGGCCCTGTCCATAGGTCACTGAAAATATAGGGTTAGACATAGCAGGCTTGTTCCTAAGGACTAAGGAATTATGCTTTTCCTTGTAAAGATGTCATGTATTCACTAGAAATGAAAAAAAAAAACACTTATCCAGTTTATCCCCCAAAAAAGGACAATCTGCATTATGGCAGAATCCGCCAAGCCGCAATATGTACCCACGAGGCTACTCATGTCGTGCCTACAGACCTCCAATGAGTAAAATATAAATGTAGTCTTGCCTTTGATGTTTTATAAGAACACTGTTGCTGCAAATAATCTAACAAAGGCCTGTGTTATAAAAGAAAGAAAACAAAACAGATAGAAATATTACAAAAAAACATTGTAATATAGTGGAGATTAATCTATTAATCTGCATCACAATCCGGCAGCCCCTCTAGCACTGCAGATGCCAAGGATTTAATAAGAGACAGTACAATCTTAACTAGCTCCTAGATTGCACACAACACATTTGCCTGATAAAGCCGTTGCTGCTGCAATCAAAATCCTTTTAGCATTGGAGGTTACAAATGATAAGAGACAAAGTGGAATACTAAATGTGATGATGCTAAGGCCTCTTCTGTCGGATAATGTTGCACTGGAAATTGTACTTAGTGATGTTTCTCAATGAGTGTTATTCTTGCAAATGGAGATGAAAGTACTAATTGCTATATTGTTTCGCGGCAAAAGTAATGCAGCCACACTTTAATTAGTTCATTACTGTACATGCATTTTATGTAAAATTGCGGAAAAAAGTCACGGTATGCCTGTCACTGATGGAACATGGGTCCTGCTAGCGGGGCACATTTATCAGATGGTTCAATAGCAAGGCATGTTAATAGGGTCACTAGTGAAGAACACTTACCGGTACGGTCACTAGTGAGAACACTTATCGGTAGGGTCACTAGTGGAGAGCACTTATCGGTACGGTCACTAGTGGAGAACACTTATCGGTAGGGTCACTAGTGGAGAGCACTTATCGGTACGGTCACTAGTGGAGAACACTTATCGGTAGGGTCACTAGTGGAGAGCACTTATCGGTAGGGTCACTAGTGGAGAGCACTTATCGGTACGGTCACTAGTGGAACACACTTAACCGTAGGGTCACTAGTGAAGAACACTTATCAGTAAGGTCACTAGTGGAGCACACTTACCAGTAAGGTCACTAGTGGAGAACACTTACCAGCAAGGTCACTAGTGGAGAACATTTATCCGTAGGGTCACTAGTGGAGAGCGCTTATCGGTAGGGTCACTAGTGGAAAACCCCTTTTGGTAGGGTTACTAATGGAGAGCACTTACTGCTAGGGTCACTAGTGGAGAGCATGTAGCGTCTCTCCTTATCACCTTCTATCATCCCTTTTCCACATTCCAGTGTGCTTTTATTTACACTGCTTCTTTTGTTTTTTTACACATTTGCTCATGTTTCCTCTATTTTTCTCTCATCCACATCCATCTCTTTCTATTTTCTTATTTCTTTTTTCCCTCTTTCTCTCATCCATGTGTCTCTATTTTCACCTTCTGTGCTTCATTCTTTTTTATCTTCCCTGCTTCTTGTGCTTTTTTTGCCCACATTCCCAACTTCTCTCTCCTTTTTTTTTGCATTTACTTTACGCTTTCCATCTGGGATATTCCAAGCCCTCACTTTTTTTTTACAGCATTTCTCCCTTTTCTATCCTGTTCTTCGCTTATATCTTTATGCCTCTCTCTATATTTCTTGTCCCCTCTGTTTTTCTGCCTTTACCTTGTTCCCTCCATCTCTCTCTCTTTTTACTGTCGTTACCTCCACAGATCTGTCTCTCTCTGTCCCTTGTTTGTTATAGCGTCTTGTCATCTCCATCCATTGAAGTGTCTTTGGCATCTATCTCAATAAAAGACAAAATAAAAACAGAGAAATATTTGGAAGATATGGACCGAGTTGGGAACTATGTTAAGTAAAATACTACAATTTGGCTTGATATCAGAAGCTGATTAATTACTAGATGGGCCAGTACATTTTTATTGGTAAAATTGGATGGGAGTCCGCGCATGCGTCATTAGACCGAGGAGAGGTGAGTTTTACTAATGGCTGCATTTCCTTCTATTATTGCTGACCCAGATTAATATATCATGATCCTTGAATATTTTTTGGCATACAAGCGACGGTCAGCTTTTTTAGGATGCTTCATTACAGAATTAGATAAAAACAAGAGAAACTGAAAACCAAGAATGTGTATGGTAATGGGAAAGTTAAGGAAAAAAATGTAAAACACAGAAGTAGAAACCATTGGGTCCCGTAGTAACATTTTTAAAAGGCTTTTTACAAAACCACTTATCTCATATGCTCAATTTCTTTGATCGAGTATCTTGTTATTTGCAGGAATCCCTTTTTTATTGTCAGCAGCAGTGATACAAAAATGAAAAAAATCCTAAAACTTACACTTATCAATAACAAAGCATGTTAAAACAGCTAAAGAAGCCAAGCAAGATGATCGAATTCTGCTGTTACTCATGGGCTTTGCAAACTTTTCCTGCCAGGTAAAGTGAGGTATTTTAGATATAGCCATCATTAGAACTGTCTGCATGAACCTGTAGTCATCCCTGGCCAATTCCCCAGCTAATACCGAGAATAGAATCATCAGTGGATCCCCTGGTAGCCTAGACGACAAAAAAGCTTGTACGTGTCGCGGTTCATGACTTGACGGTTACAAGATTGGAGTGTAAAGGTGTTACCAGGGCACGCAGCCTTTCTCATACAAATAGAAACCCTTCCAGCAGGAGAATTCAAACGGACCAAATACCAAATAATTTCAATAAAGAAATATAATATAGAGTGATAAAAGGGAGAAATATAAAAAAAACACCTTATGCTGGTCATTGATTTGCATGGATTCACACATCCCAGATTTAAACCCTCAATGTAACATGATGAACCATTCCCGCGTTCCATTTATATGAGGCGTCCAATGACAGTCCAGCCTCCCTAGTTGGGGAGGAGTGGAGCTGGATAATACCGTTTTGTGAGTACTCACCTGTAAAACGGATATTATGAGTGTGCCATACACTCCACTTCAAATCTTCATGACATGTGGGTAATCTCCAGTAGAGGGCGAACTTCTGCAGAGATGAATATGCAAAAAAGAAAGCCCCTCCCAGTCCATATATACCTGGGACCTCCCACCAATTTCCCAGTGTAAAAAAGCAGTAAGGGGCACAGGAAGAACCAATTATAACATTAACAATCAAACCAATGGTTCACCATATAAAAGCTCCGGAATACCAGAAAAAAGGGTGGGTTGAAGTGGAGTGTATGGCACACTCACAATATCCATTTTACAGGTGAGTACTCACAAAACGGTATTATTATTAAGTGTGCCATACACTCTACTTCAAAACTTCATGACATGTGGGACATCCAATAGCAGTGTCCGTCATGGGTGGGAACCATAAACTGTAAAGAATGTACCAACTTAAATCACTGCAGCTTGCAGAACCTTGCGGCCAAAAACAGCATCCGCTGAAGCCCTTGTAAAACTTGGAAAAAGTATGAATGGAAGACCAAGTCTTGCTGAAAAGCCCAGGATGCACCAACAGCACGAGTAGAGTGCGCAGTGACCCTAAAAGGGGGAGTCCTCCCCTTAGCAGAGTAGGACCCAACAATGGCCTGCCAAATCCATTTGCTAATGGTAGACTTGGCGGGCGCCAAACATTTCCTGGGCCCGCAGGGCACCACGAAAAAGGCATCAGTCTTGCGAAAAGAAGAAGTAGTCACCAAATAGTACTTAACACAGCGAACCACATCCAAATTGTGCAAAACCCTCTCCTTGTCATTGCTAGGCTTAGGACACAAGGAAGGGAAAACAATATCCTGATTGAGATGGAAAGCAGACACCACCTTAGGAAGGAAATCTGGCTTAAAAACGAAAGACCACCTTTTCCTGGTGTCTTTCAAAGTAAGGGGCCTGAATCGACAGAGCCGCCAACTCAGAGACACGCCGAACAGAGGTAATAGCCACCAAGAAAGCAACCTTTTGAGTGAAAACAGAAAGAGCAATATCCTGTAGCGGCTCAAAAGGAGGACCCTGGAGAGCCGAAAGAACCAAATTCAAATCCCAAACAGGAACCACAGCCTTCCGCGGGGGCCGCACATGCGCGACCCCTTGGAAAAAAGTCTTAACCAGCGGGTGTAAGGCAAAAGACCTCTGGAAGAAAACTGACAGAGCAGAAACCTGTCCTTTCAAAGTACTAAGCTGGAACCCAAGATCCAGATTATGTTGAAGAAACTCCAAAATCCGAGGAATCGAAAACACCCTACAAGGCAAGGCCCTAGCCTCACACCAATCAATATAGGACCTCCAAGTCCTATAGTAAATGCCAGAAGAGGTACACGGAAAAAGGAAAGTTGGGTATAGGTCAAACCCACACAACTGCGACCTCCATGTGTGACCACGCCACTAGCACAAAGTTAGTTCCACCATATAAATTTTTTAGTACAAAAAAGCTTTATTTCTGCTAGTTAGCAGTTGCTAAAAGGGTTAAAAGGTAACAGGAGAGGCAATTGAATAATGGCCTCCCCCTACTACCACATATACATCAAAATCGAATAACTCCCACGGGTTTCAAAGGCCCATGGTTGGAAGGATACACGCAGTGGACTATACCAATTTGATCCAGTCTTCACAGACAATGGACTTGGTCAATATTAAACAGCAAGAAACACAAACTCATATCATGGCATGTACATAATTTTTACATATTTGATCACACCAAAATCGACATAGGATAATCAGAACTCCATTTTTGGTAAAACGAGAATGCCAGAAGAGGACCGCTTCCTAGCTCTAATCAAGGTCTGAACAACGGCCGCAGACAAGCCTTCCTCCTTCAGAATGAAGGATTCAGCAGCCAAGCCGTCAAAGCCAGCATTTGTAAATTGGGCTAAAGTAGTAGACCCTGAGATAACAGATCTGGCAACATAGGAAGCCGGTACTGATCTACGGCCACCCTTACAACGTCTGCGTACCAAACCCTTCTTGGCCACCTTGGAGCCACCAGAATTGCTGGTGCCCCTTCTAGAACCAGTTTGCGAACTACCTTGCCCAGCATGGAGACGGGCGGAAACAGGTACAGAAAACCCAGATCCTTCCAAGCAAGGGACAAGGCATCCACTGCCAGAGATAGAGGATCCTGAGAAAGAGACACAAAGGCCGGAAGTTTGTGATTGTGCCTCGAGGCAAAGAGATCCACCTCCGGAGTCCCCCACTTGCGGCAAAGATCCAGAAAAACCTTGGGGTTGAGAGACCACTCTCCTTGGCGAGAGGATCCCCTGCTCAGGGAATCCGCCTTCGTGTTCTCCACTCTCGGAATGTAGACCACCGAAATGCAAGCAACATTGCTCTCCGCCCAGTGCAGGATCAGAGAGACTTCCCTGAGGGCACCCCTGCTGTGAGTCCCTCCTTGGTGATTGATGTAAGCTACCGCCGTTCGGTTGTCTGAACGAACCTGAACCGGCAGACCCTGTAAATGTGAGGTCAGCCGTGCCAGAACCACTCGGATGGCTCTGAGCTCCAAGACATTGATGGGGGTGTGAGCCTCCTGAGGACCCCACACCCCGCTGAACAGATGACTTTTCCAATAACCTCCCCAGCCCAACAGGCTGGAATCCGTGGTAACCGTCTCCCAACAAGGAACCAGAAAAGATCTGCCCTTCAACAGATTGCTCGACTCCAGCCACCACCGAAAAGACTGCCGAACCCTGAAAGGTTGATCCAATGACTGCGGACACCTGTCCCAATGCGTCAAAAGGTGAAGTTGAAGAGATCTCATGTGAAACTGTGCAAACGGTACCGCCTCGAAAGAGGACACCATCAAGCCCACCAGTTTCATCCCCTGTCGGATAGAGGACTGGCCAGAAGAAAGCGGATCAGATCCAGAATTCCCTGCACCTTGGTCTGGGGTAGAAACACTCTGGCCTGAATGGTATCCAGATTCATGCCCAGGAATGAAATCACTCGTGATGGGGAGAGAGAGGACTTGGGGCGGTTGATCAACCACCCGAACCTCTCCAGTCGACACCACCTGGTGGGTGTCCAGCACCGCCTGACGGAGGGAAGAAGCGGAGATCAAAAGATCGTCCAGATAAGGTACAATGCGAATGCCCTGACCTCTGAGCAGGGCCATGACACCCGCCAGGACCTTGATGAAGACCCTCGGAGCCGAGGTCAGTCCGAAGGGAAGGGCCACAAACTGAAAATGTTGATCCTCCACTACAAACCTGAGGAATCTCTGATGCGCTTGGAACCCCAGGCAGCTGCGGGACGACCTCTGCCCCTGTTCCAGGACGAGCCCCTGACACCCGAGAAGGCCAAACCTCTAGCCGCTCTGGCCCCTCGAAAGGAAGGAGTAAACAAGCCAGCCCCCTGAAAGGGACGGCGCTGTTTCTTTTCTTTAGCAACAGCATCCAATCTATCTCCAAACAGCCACGTACCCAAAAAGGGAAGAGCTATAAGCGACTTTTTGGCCCCAAAGTCCACCGTCCACTGGCGGAGCCAGACCGATCTGCGCATAGCCACCAATAAGGCTGAAGTCCTACTACACACGACAATAGAATCTTCCATATCAGCCAAGGCAAAATCCATGAACAATTCACATCTCTTAAGGGTAGCGAACTCAGCGCTAGCCGGATCAAACTGAGCCTTTTGTGCACATGGTATACAGATCAGCACATTCTCCCCCGTAAGGGATACCCCACACCCCACACATGGCCGAGATTGTCTCAGAGGGAGCCCGAGCCCAGTATCCTGTGGAGCCTCCATATGGTGATTTTTGTGGTCAGTAGCAAGACCGTAGGGAATTTACGCAAAAGCAACCCGGGATGCCCCTTAAAAATCCCAGTGGGAGGATTTAAGGTGATCAATTATACACTAGGGAACCCAGGACCAGGAGGAACCCCTAAATATGCACAATTATGAAGCAATCTGCAACACACAACCAGGCAAATCAGTTACTTTACAGCGTAAACATATATCAATACCAAAATACATAATTGACAAAACAAGCATGATCCTTCAAGGACATAAGCCTGCACCGAAGGGCCCCCCCCCTGCCAGAAAGGGGCCCCCAAATAGCTAAGGCAGTGGCCACCAGGCCCTTACCGTCCCCCAGAATCGGCAGCAGCATTGCAGCAAGATGGACCCCGTCTCTGAGGAGAAGCAGGAAGAGAAGGGGGGCGGGCCAGCACTGAAGGCGTGCTCTCCAGGCCCTACCCCCCTTTCTAAACACAGCCTGAGGGAGAGAAGCTCCCCAGGCTGAGAGGAAAAAACCCCAGCAGGCTAGGCCAATGTAAATGCACCCATTCATCAAGGGAAAACTTCCACTGTGAACCACACAAACTCACACACACACACACACTAACCGTGGTAACACCAACACACATTCACATATAAATGTATCTACAAATATGCCAAAAAAGGGGGAGGCCGAGGATGACGGCCAGCCACCCCCCGTCCCAGAGGGAAGTAAGGGACCCGGAAGGGGGGGGTATCCGGCCACAGGCATGGAGGGACCGGGCATCCCACACCAGGATCACCAAAACCTGGGTAACCGCCTACCCCAGAATGAGGTCTCACGGTGGAGCAAAGCACCTTCCGCACCCATAGGGTGCTACCTACCCTCACCAGGACCCGCAGCCTAAGCTGGGAGGCTCAAATAGGGACAATTTAGAAAGGGTCCTGGCAGCAATAGGGACAATAAACGGCCGGGCGTGGGCCCGGCTTACCTGCAAGTAAAAGAAGTCTTCATCTTCTGTCTTGTCGCCTTCCCTGCAGAGAAGGAACTGGGGAATTGGTGGGAGGTCCCAGGTATATATGGACTGGGAGGGGCTTTCTTTTTTGCATATTCATCTCTGCAGAAGCTCGCCCTCTACTGGAGATTACCCACATGTCATGAAGATTTGAAGTGGAGTGTATGGCACACTTATAATATTTTATATTAAACCTCAATCCCATGACAGTGGCCACAGTTTCAGCGCTGTCTAGTGCCTAATTTAGTATTCAAATGTTGAACTTTATTTGCTTCACCACTAAAGTAAGCTAGATTGTTATCAAAGCTATTTAAAACCATATGGCCAGAGTTTGCCTGTTCATTTACGCCTAATGATCACTGGTCATTACAATATATACAGAGAAATCCTTAACTTAATACTATAGTCAACTCAGCCAACTTCCTCATCCATTGTATGGCTGCCAATGTGACTGGGAGGGGTCAGCCAAGTATTGCGGGATTTCGGGCAGCTCCATTGCATAGTATCATGGGCACTGTGCGGGCGCGAGATCAGGGGTCATGCGCAGTGCCTAATGGGATGCAAGATGGCGCCGCCGATAGCAATTGCCCAAAGGTAAAACTGGAGGGGGGAGCAGAAGATCAGTGAGCTTTGGGGGAGGTTTTTTTTTTTTAATATTCTTTATTTACGAATTTTCAGCAGACAACATACATCCGATAAACATACATATACATAAAAAGCATTTGAGGGGGATGCATGTCTTTGCCGCATTAAGTAGATGACACAGCAATGATTTTTTGTATATTTTTAAGGGGGTCTTTGTCAGATGTAGAAGACAGGAAGCAGGGTCGTCAGGCACCCTCTCATCTGTTACTCTACCCGCAATCTCTCTGACTGAGCCCCAAAAATTACCAAGGGCCCGGCAGAACCAGAAGATATGTAACATGTCGCCTTTCCCCTCATTACATCGCCAACAAATGTCAGAGGCCTCTGACGACCACCTACTAATTACAGTCGGCACCCTGTACCATCGAGAGAGAATTTTAAAATTACATTCCTGGATGCGTGTACATATAGATGTTTTATGCGGCATACTTAAAAGTTTTTTTTGGGGGGGGGGTTTAACCTCCCCCCATGTTCCTCTATAAAGAATTTAAGATAATATTCTGTGCCATTGTTCACTTAATGTATTAAATGTCAGGTGTACTTGCTGACACACACCTACCTACATTTTTCCACTTGACACATTAAAGAGAGAAATGAGAAGGATTCAGAAAGGCAAAACACATATGCACACCGTTTACGTGAAAGACATTGAAGTTCTGCCAGCTTATCTAACAGATATGGTCAGGCACAGCCAGGGCTGGTTTTACATCTTATGGAATAATCACTTCCTCTGGCCGTGATCACATTATCAAAGAGCCAGAACCCTGCCTGTCTCTTCCCAGAACCATTTATTTATTTTCAGATGTGAAAGTCAGCTTTAATGTGTTAACAGTCACAAAAGGAATAAAGGGGGATAAAATAGGATAATATCCAGTATTCTCAGTAGAATCTTATTGGTAACTGGCAGCTTAGTGGCGGTGGCAACATGTACACAATTTTCACAAGATATACTGTAAACAGGAAAGTGGGGGGTGTTGAACGCCCTGAGAAAGTACAATGAAATGAAAATAAAATAAAAAAAAGGTCAGCCTGAGGCCACAGACAGGAACCACAATTCCTAGCTTTGCACATGTAGTCTTCTCAGTAAGGAATGTCCCTAGTATGGTACTATCTACATTTACAAGGGATATAAGCTGCCAGCATTCACCCTATCCCCTGCACAGACTCCTACTGAGATCTGTTGCCAGATAGGCAGACGGCATGTGACCCTTTCTTTTGGCTGTAAAGCTTCAGTACTTAGTGAGTAATGCAGCCATTTGTTGAACCAAATTCCACCAAAAAGGTAAATTTCTTTAAATTGTGGTGCTTACCAAAGGGTACTCTGGACCAGAACCCTCCTTGGCATAAAAGTACCTGGACTATTGATAGCCCTACACTCTGGTTATATAATCAGATCATTGTATAGCTTACATCCATGTTACACTTATTACTTAGGCGTTCTATACATTTTCGTAAGAAAGGTTTCTATGTCAAGTCTATGAATGCACTTATTCCAACAGTATCAGGTCTTTGGACAGTTGTCCGTCTTGGTTTAGCCTTTTAATTTCCTTCTCTCGCCAAGATAAAGACAATACAATTATTTAGTCCACCATTATTCTGATTAGCGGTGTACCAATGGGATATCCCAGCTATCTATGGCTTACTTGCTGCTCCTTTCATTGCCTGGCTTGAAAGCTTACATTTCTCTTAAAAGAGTTCATATTGCTTTGACTCAGCAAGATGTGCTACATAATGCGGATATCGGTTTCAAATTAAGTCACTTTATTCATTCCCTTTATCTGCTGGAGCTGCGAGAGTGTTAAAATGACAAGCTGTGTTCCTGTAATTAGCTGCAAGTTCTCGCCCGAGCTGAGTGGGCGAGCAATACTCTCTGCGCGCTCCTCAAGTCTCTGAAACCCATAGGCACAGATAAAAGGTGCATTTTAGGGAACGGTTTGGTGCTCTCGTCATTAGTCATTACCTGGTAGACTCTGCACGGGGCTTACTCTGGAAAATCTACATGGCAGCCCCACACTTCCTGTAAAGTGCTTATTAATAAACTCACTGCTAGAAAACACAAGTCATTCAGCTTTGTCACTAAAGATAGTGGCTGGGGAGTTACCACAGAGAAAGACAAAAGAAAATAGATTTTTAATATCCAAATGTGGATGCAAAAATGATTATACAAATGTAGAAACTAATGAAAATACCTCTATTTAAAAAGTCCCTATACAACTCTCCCTTGTAGTTGAATATTAAAGTGTGTTTTCAAACTCATACTCCCCTTTTGTGCGGTGCATCTCCATGGCCTGGACCCGCTGTTGTTAAACATACAGAAATAACTAGCATCCCATTGGTCTTCTCTGGTACAAGATGGCAGCCATAGTCATGTCTGGTCAACAGCCAAAAATGAGAGTCCTCATTTTTCCATGCATTTCTAACTTAGGTTTACTTATTTGATTCCACCTTAAAATATTGAATTTCGTCCACATTTTCCACTGTGCAGCCCCAGCCAATCCATTAGGAGAATAAATCTAGGCCAGGGTTTTCCACTATTCTAAAAGGTTATGAAATCCAATTTTGTAACATGCACTTTAAATGGTAGTTTTATGCTTTTCTGACAATTTTAGTTGCCTGACAACCCATACTTACTACCTAGGTGGTACTTATATTTAGAAAATAAAAAGTGGTACTTAAAGAAAAAAAATGCTTGATCTAGGCAACATTGTCACAGATAGCTGTTAAACCGAACCTCTAGTATCATTTAATGCAAAGCCCAGGCCCTTAAAAAAACTATTCCCCAGCATCTGAAATTAATATATTTTAAGTTTTTAGTCACTTACTTTTTATTGGTTCCCCCCACCGGGCTGCAGCTCTGTTCAGGACTCTAGGATACGGGCGCCTCCATCTTGCCTCAAAAGCAACACATACTGAGGAGAGGGGGCAATATTGCAGTAGATGCAGGTAGGATGATTTTTAAATTTGGGCAATCTATATGTACAGGGTGGGGCAAACATATAAGATACGCTCTTATTCAGGGTGAAGGTCTGGTTTAAGTTGTGGTCTAATTTCGGCCACTATCCCCACCCGCTCCTGCTAAGCATTGCTTGTTAAACTTAAGAGGGTGAAACTGAAGTATTCCTAAATGTTTCTTTAGAAATTCTTGCTATAGAGAGGCAAAGCTTTCTATTAATTTTTTTGTTACGCCTGGAGTTCAGCTTTAAGGATCCTGCCAAGCTCGGTCCTCTAACAATTCCTTGTCAGCAAGTTAAGAATGCTGGTATATGCAGTTCGGCAGTAACTGCTGCCAAAACCTGTCTATGCCTCGTCTAGACGGGAAGATTTACAATTTGCTTTAGAAAAATCTTTAACTAGTCTGTAACAATTACATTAAGTAGACAAAGATTGGCTGAGCTGCCAACTACAAATATGCTACTCGGCTTCTATCCATTATCTTTTCTTTTAGATGTCCAACAAATTCCCAACAGAGTCTAACAAATACACAATGACCTTTAATAAGGTAATGGCCTTTACCGCAGTATATCAAATCCTCTGACACATCCTGTGTTATGTGCACTTGAAAGCATGTACCAGCCTCTTGTCTGGAAGATACATTGAAAAGCCAGAGGCAACACACTTTTTTTTAGTGTTTGCTGGTTTACATCTAGGATTTGGGTAAGATGAGAGATTCAAGAAAAAAAAATCTCCAAATCACAACTGCCTTGTTTGAATTTATACCACAAAAATCTATTTAAATGCCTCATTGAGCAGAACAATACATTTTCCCATATCTATAATAAATACATAAACAATTTGGAAAAAAGAGGAGTATAAAAAAATATATAAAAATAATAGCCAGAATTTCTCCCACTGACTATCGGTCTGATGAACAAAAAATAGTAGTGTATTGAGAATTCCCAACATAGTGTAGAAAAGAAAGTCAGAAAAGCAGTATATGCAAACAAAAAATGTAAAAACCTTTAGGCATTATAAATATGAGCAACTCTGTCATTGGGTCTTCAGCATCACTAAACATTGATGCTCTCAAACCTTGGCATTGCACCCTTAGCGTTTCTAAGGCCCTTGAATGGCACAGAAACATAAAGAGATGATTTGCATAGCTCCGCCTGCTGCAAGGATAGATGGGTAATGCTATCTGTCCTTGTATTGGGTACTGTGCAAATACTTTCCGTTTTAGGAAGCTCCTCTCTTCCTATACCTAAGTAGAGGGTTTTTTGGTCTCTTTAGTTCCCCTATATTAAGCCTTACATGGGTCTCTCCACATACTGGCTTGCAGCAAAAAAAGTTATTAATTTACACTAAATTATTGCATCATACTGTGCTCCCTATACACAGAAAGATTTTAAACGAATTCTTAGATATCTGCAAATGTACATGATATCCAATATTAATGTTTATAGCAAGAGGACATTGAACTACAATGGTGTTCATGGCAGGAATACAAGAAAAAAGGCACTGCTCTCCAAAAAGAAGGCCTTGACCAGTTATATACCATATCCATCTCCTTTATTTAATGTAAATGTATTAAAGCAGATCTAAAACTTTGAGGGCTGGCCCTGGAGTCTTACCTCCTAGCCTGCCCCAAAAACATCTAATAGCGGGATTCCCCGCTGTGGGAAACCCCTGCGGTTGCTGGTAAATTTACATTTACTGGCAGCTCCTGCGTCGCTGCTCCCATGCCCAACCTATCTGAATAGCCGGGCACAGGAGCAGACGAGCCCGAACAGAAAGCCGGGGATGCAGCCAGCCGGCTGGTGAACGTCATGCAGCAGTTTTGAGATCAGCCAATTGGTGATCTCAAAAGTGCCGTGGCTTCGGCGGCGGAAGGATATGGTTTTATTTGAAAACTGGGCCACTGCTGAGCCAGCAGCATCCGGGGGGTTCCATACGCTTTAACGGTTATGGTCGGACCCAGGTGTTCTTCTGGGACAGCACATGCAATTATAGCCACATAGTCAGCAACAGAGATAATATCTCTCCAAAAAGAAAACACTGCTGCCCATATGAAGTTTGCAAAACCCAAACAAACCAGAAGCCTACTAGTACAATGTTTTGTGAGTTAATGAATTCAATGTAACACATATTTCTGGTTTAAACCGGACCTTCACCATGATTTAATGAAAAGCCCAAACTCTTAAAAAACAATTCCTCAGCATCTAAAATTAATATATGTTACATGTTTAGTCACTAATTTATTATCCTTTCCCCCACTGGGCTGCAACTCTGTTCGGGAATTTAGGATACGGGCGCCGCCATCTTGACTCAGAAGCATCACACTTACTGAGGAGAGGAGAGTGGGATAAGGTACAGGGGGGCGGGTTATAGCTGTGCTTTGCTCAGACAGAGCAGAGCTGGGGTCAGGGAAAGGTCAGCAGTCCCAGAATGCAGAGCAGCACAGTCACTTCCTGTTTGCAGGCACTTCCTGTTTGCAGGCTGCCTGCAAAAATGGCAGCTTCCATAAGCCGCCATCTTGGATGTTTAAAGGCTTATAAAATGCAGTAGATGCCGGTAGGATGATTTTTAATGTGAGCAATCTGTATGTACAGGGTGTGGGAAACATATAAGATAGACTCTTATTTAGAGTGAAGGTCCGCTTTAAATGGGAAGAGTTATATTTGGAGAAAGGAAAAACTGCATACCACCATAAAAAACCTCATCCCATCTGTGAAATATGGAGGGTGTAATAACATAGTTGGAGCCTGTTTTGCTGCATCTGTGCCAGGACGACTTGCCACTATTGATGAGACAATGAATTCTGAATTGTACCAGCAAGTTCTAAATAGAAATGTCAAAACATCTGTCCATGAGCTGAATCTCAAGAGAACTTGGGTCATGCAGAAAGTCATCGTTGTCTTGCACACAAGTTATTCTCTATTCTAAAGAATGGTTAAAGTAGAATAACGTCCCAACCTAATGCCAACAGAAATATTACGGAAGAACCAAAACCGAACAGTTAATAGGAGGTAACCAACTGACATAGCAGAGCTGAAGCTTTTGGAGGAATGGGCTGATGCAGAACAAATCAATAACTACCAGAAACATTTAGATGCATTTACTGCTGCACAAAGAAGTCACACCAGATACTGAATGCAAAGATTCCCATACATGTGATATTAGATAATGTTCCTAAGTAAATAAATGACCACCAGTTTGACTCATAGGTCTGATTTGGTTCTCTTTATCTTGTTTTAGGGCTTGCAGGTTGGAGGTTCCATTTATGCAGAAACAGAAAATTGTGAAGGGTTCACAACTACTTCATTAATAATGGCCATGTTTCACAATAAACAAATTCCGCTATGGAAGCACATGTACAAACAAGAAAACTTCACATGAACCTCCTGTGGAATGCAGACTAAATGAGTGTTCTGCTGCAGACAAAGAGGCGATTCTCAGCGACACAAAGCTCTCCAATTCACAGACACCACATTCCTGCGGCAAGTCAATGAATAGTCAGCCGACTACAGTATCATGCGGCTTTCTAAAAGCAGCGCCACTTGGGTTGCAGCTAATCAGAACGATATCACCAAGTTTGAAACACTTATGCGTCTTGAAGGGGTTACTGTACGAGGCGCTGGTGGCATCTAGCAATCCTGCCCCTAATGTATCGCTGTGAGCTTCCCACACTGCTTCCTTGCTACAAAGACTCATGGAACACAATGTGGTCCATTGTTCTTACGTGTAATACAGGCACCATTGCCCACAATTATTTTTTTGTTAAAAGCAAATGGTCAGAGTGTTTTGCTTGTAAACAGATCAATCCAAAGAGGATATAAAAGTTTTAGTACATTTAGAGAAATTAAGCCTGGGGTGTCTGAGATAAAATGGCAAGAGTTAGTAGATATCAAATTGTAAACCTACAGCAATTTTCAGCTTCCGTTGTACCTGCCACCCCTCAAGAATCCCGATTTGCCCGTCTGTTTTCCACCTAGGAAACATGAAAGGTTGGGTAGGCATATTCCCCCGATCTGTCCATAGTTGACCAAAGATGGCCGCTGACGTTTGGCAGTTGTGTATGTTTGTGCACACCATTCCACTCTAATGGTTATTGCAAGATCAATGACATGTGTATGCAGCAGGAGAAACATGGAAGGCTTGGTAGTTTGCCCATTTATCAACCTTCCTGTCAGGTCCTGTGATCTGGAGTACTCAGGTTAGGAGCCATTTAAAACCATAGTGTTGGGTCTCTTATTGTGAGCGGCACCTGACTGGGTTCACTGGCACCAGAACTAGCTTCCTATGCCTTTCCTACAGAGTAGGAGACATTAAAGATTTAGCTAGACACTGCTAAGATCTGAAGACCAATACTCATCGTGTCATGCATTTCATCTACACATTCGAATTGTAACTTACCCACATGTATTTGCCCTTCTGACCTGTATATGTATCTATTCATTGTATGTATATAGTTTGTCTAATATGCTCTTTAAGTGATTTAATACATAACTTAATCCTGGGCTGCGCTGTAATCTTGATGCTGAACCCACTCTTCTAGGCTATATGGTGGTGTTCCTATGGGGTAGGTAGTGACTGGGCCCCATAGTCTGTCAGGATCTTGTAGGCCAGTATCAAGGGATGATGCTGCGAGAGCTCAGTGGCAGTGAAGTCAGTTGAGAAGAGGTACGATTCAGAGTGATAATAATACAAAGCAATGGGATTGATTTTTGCAGACGTTGCTCTTCTAATTGTTTCCAACCACACAATTGTTCACACTCAGAACACTAACGCCTGTTCAACAATAATAACATTTTGTGATTACTCACCTGTAAAATGGGTATTATAAGTATGTCTCACACCCTGCTTCGGAAATATTAATTACATGTGGGTTATGTCCAGTAGAGGGCAAACTTCTGCAGAGATGACTAGAAAAAAGAAGCCCCTCCCGGTCCATAAATACCTGGGACCTCCCACACATTCCCCAGTATAAGAAAGCAGTAAGGGGACCAGGAAGAGCAAATAAAATCTATGAGAAAAAAGTATCACCATATAGAGGATCCAAGATACAACTCAGGGTGGGAAGCAGGGTGTGAGACATACTTATAATACCCATTTTACAGGTGAATAATCACAAAATGGTATTATTCCAAGTATGTCTCACACCCTGCTTCGGAAATATTAATTACACGTGGGACATCCAATAGCAGTGTCCAAAAAGGGTGGGGATCCCAACAGGCAAAAAGTGCAAATTAAACCACTGCAGCTTGCAGAACTTTGCGGCCAAAAACAGCATTCGCTGAGGCCCGCACATCAACCTTATAAAACTTGGAAAAGGTATGAACAGAAGACCAAGTAGCAGCTGTACAAACTTGTTCAACACAAGCCTGGTGCTGAAAAGCCCAGGAAGCCCCAACAGCACGAGTAGAATGAGCAGTGATCTGAAAAGGGGGATCCCTCCCCTTGGCAGTATAGGCCCCAACAATGGCCAGACATATCCATTTACTAATGGTAGACTTGGCGGGCGCCAAACCCTTCTTGGGCCCAGAGGGCACCACAAAGAAGGCGTCCGTCCTACAGAAAGGAGAAGTAGCCACCAAATAGTACGTCACACAACGAACAACATCCAAAGAGTGCAGGACCCTCTCCTTGTTATTGCTAGGCTTAGGACACAAGGAAGGGAGAACCACATCCTGATTGAGATGGAAGGCAGCGACCACTTTAGGTAGGAAATCTGGCTTAAGATGGAAGACCACCTTGTCCTGATGTCTTTCAAAGCAAGGGGCCTGAATAGGCAGAGCCGCCAACTCAGAAACACATCGAACAGAGGTAATAGCCACCAAAAAGGCAACCTTTTGCGTGAGAAAGGAAAGTGCAACATCCTGCATCGGCTCAAAAGGAGGCCCCTGGAGAGCCGACAGAACCAAATTCAAGTCCCAAACAGGCAACAAAGGCTTTCGAGGGTGCTGCACATGAGTGACCCCCTGGAAAAAAGTCTTAACCAAAGGGTGGAGAGCAAAAGACCTTTGAAAGAAAACTGCCAGGGCGGAGACATGCCCTTTCGAGGTACTAAGCTGAAAACCCAGGTCTAAACCATGTTGAAGAAACTCCAAATTCCTGGGAATCGAAAACACCCTACAAGGCAAGGCCCTAGCCTCGCACCAATCAATATAGGACTGCCAAGTCCTGTAGTAGATGTTAGAGGAAGACTTTGGTGAATACCCTTGGTGCCGAGGGCAGCCCGAACAGGTGAGCTACAAACTGATAGTGCTGATCTCCCACCACAAACCTGAGAAACCGCTGATGACCTGGGAAGATCGGCACATGAAGGTAAGCATCCTTGATGTCTATGGACGTCATAAAGTCCCCTGGACGAAGAGGATTGAAGGCCGAGCGCAGAGACTCCATGCGAAATTTCTTGGTCCTGATGAACCTGTTGAGAATCTTTAAATCCATAATGGGTCTTATGGAACCATCCTTTTTGGGCACTGTAAAAAGGTTAGATAATAGCCCCGGCGTCTCTCTGAGAAGGGCACCGGGCAAATGACTTCCAACTCCAGAAGATTTTGTACTGCCAACAACAGCCCCTGCGTGGCCCGGGGGTCGGAAGGAACCCGAGACCTGAGGAATCTGAGAGGAGGCCGGAACTCGAACTCCAGCTTGTACCCGGAAGAGACCACTTCCAGGATCCATTTGTCTGTGACCTCCCGGGTCCAGACCTGGGCGAAGTGCCGTAGCCGTCCCCCCACCCGCAAGGGTGAGGGTGCCCCCTCATTGCTGAGAGAGTTTGGCAGCAGCCTTGGGTTTGACACCCCAGGCAGTTCCGGGGTGGGCACGTCCTCTGCCCCTACCCCAGGAGTCACCTCTGAACGCAGAGTTTGCAACTCCCCTGCTTGCTCGAGAGCCACAAAAGGAAGGATTAAAGGAGCCTGCACCCCGAAAGGAGCGGCGTTGCATATTGCGTTGTGGCAGCTTTCCTCCTTTCGCCACCGAGTCCAATTAATCTCCAAACAGGCGTATACCCAAGAAGGGTAGCCCTGTGAGCACCTTCTTAGCCGCCATATCAGCCGCCCATTGGCGCAACCAAACCGATCGGCATATAGCCACAAGCAAAGCCGAGGTTCTACTACATGTGCATATTGTATCGTCCAAAGCTGAAAAAACAAAGGTCATGAACAAATCACACCTCATAAGCACTGCAAACTCATCACTAGCAGGGTTAAGATGGGGACCATTCAACAGGCCCCTAATTACAGATCTGGTAGCCACGGCTGTGAGAGCTGAAGCACAAATGGGGCGCAGGGCCGAAGCCACACTGGCAAAGGCGTGTGACGCCATTTGATCAAGACGACGGTCCCCATCATCCTTCAGCGTGGTGGAGTCTGGTGAATGCACAACCGATGTGTTGGACAACCCCATAATCGGAGCGTCGACTTCTGGGGGTGACAACCAGCGTTTCACTGTGTCCACCGGAAAGGGATACTTCCTATCCCACCCCTGAGGGACCCCGGGAAGCCGGCTGGGCCCTTCCCATTCCTTAAGAATCAATTTGTCAAAATGCTTCTGATCCGGAAACTCAAGGCGAGCTCTAGTGGCCCCCCCAAAATTCCCCCTTTCTGCGGAGGGGCCTACGCAGGAGGGGAAATAGCAAGAACCTCAAGAATATGGGCCAGAAGTCTGGGGGTATCCACAGTATCCCCACGCTCCTGCCCAGCATCAGCATCAAAGAACTGCTGATCATCAGATCCTTCAGAGTCTGAAAACAATTCCCCTTCTTCAAGCGGGGAATAATCAGACCAGTCAAAGGAGTCATATTCCTCATAATCAAAACCTGGCACAGCCGGTGCCAAATGCCTTCTCTTAGCTGGGCCTTCCGGGCCGCAGAGCTAGCAATCAATTTTTTAATGTTGGTCAGTCTAGCACAGACATCGGATTGTGACTCCCCGCTAATGATCACATCACTTGGGGTCAAAGCCAGGCGTGGGGGTGTAGGTGATGAGGCCGGCGGTGCTGACCCAGACGCCTGGGACCCGGACTGCGGCGCAATGGCCTGCTGAGCACATGGAATGCAAATAAGCACATTATCCCCCGCAAGGGATACCCCACAAACCACACACTGCCGGGACTGCCCCGAAGGGATCCCGAGCCCGGTATCCTGGGAAGCATCCATACGGTGATTTTTTATGGTAGTCGCAATGACCAGTGGGAATTACGCTAGTAAGCCACCCGGGATGCCCCTTAACGTCCGTTAGTGGGAGGATTTGTAAAGCCCCAATTTTGAATGAGGGACCTAAGGACCGGGAGAGAACCCCCTTTTAACTAACAAGGAAGGTAATCCCCCTGGAAGACATAATAAAAAGGGGGTACCATAAGCAAAAAGGGCCATTAACACAGACACACAAATATATCAATAAATGTATGTATAAATATATATATATACACCTAAAAGGTCTATAACAACCAAACATGCAGCCAACAAGGCACCCCCATACACATTCCTATGTAGAATCAGACAAAAGGATAAGCATACAAGCCCCGCAGGGCACTCACAGTTAGGACCAAGCAAAATGGCGACCGGACCACACCAGCGGCAGCAGCAGCAGCAATGCCAAGTAAAAGAAGAGGGGCGGGCCAGCGCGGATTGCGCACCGCGCGTGGCCCCGCCCCCTCCTGTAAGGAAGAGGAACCTCCGTGAGCGCCGAGGAGAGGGGGGCGGGCTGCGTCAGCGCGCAAGCTCCCGGCCCCGCCCCCTCTCCTAACTGAGGAGAAGGAACAATGGCCGCACTCCCAGCACGCCGCGGAGCCGGCCCGGACTCCAGGCCGCCGTCCGCCCGGCGCGGCCTGGCAATGTGAAACACCCACATACACTCACTCACACACATACAATCAAAAATATCCGGCCAGGGCAAGCTGAAATAAAAGGGAGGGACAGCCCCCCCCCCCCATGATCCAGGCACAGGGAGCAACAGATGGGGGGGCACCCAAGCCGCCTAACACGGGACCAAACGGACAGGGCATCCCAAACCAGGATCCCGAACCTGGTATCCGCCTACCCCTTGTTGGGGGTCTCACGGAGGAGCATGGCTCCTAGTTAGTACACCACTAAGGTGTAAGCTACCCTCGCCCGGACCTACAGCCGAGGCTGGGAGGCATAGTAATCCATTTAAAACAAGGTCCGGGCAGAAATAGGGATAAGGCGGGGTGTAAACCCGGCTTACCTGCAAAGGAAGGAGGCAGCCATCTTCTGTCTTGTTCGCCGTCTGCAGAGACGAAGACTGGGGAATGTGTGGGAGGTCCCAGGTATTTATGGACCGGGAGGGGCTTCTTTTTTCTAGTCATCTCAGCAGAAGTTCGCCCCCTACTGGACATAACCCACGTGTAATTAATATTTAGCAGGGTGTGAGACATACTTGGAATATAACCTCTTCCTGTGTACAATCTTAGTCACATGCCAAAATAATCCTAGATTTTGTTTATATTTTAAAGATTGCCAAAAAAGAGGAAAACGTGTTCTAGATACATACAAACCCACATAGTTATGTGTCAATATTCGTCTATACTGTGTTTAGCATGCAGGTCGCTACAAGATAATAGACATTTCACTACCCAGTTAGTGCCGTTGTCAAACACATTATTGCTGTTCTAACAGTCCCGCGGAGGAAGAGATCTCGGAATTTCATCTACATGAAATCATTCTAAATTCCATTACTTTCTTTGAAATAGAAGGAGGCTGATGGGGTGATTGCTTATTCTAATCAACATCTGATCATAAACTGCATATGTAACACATTCTCACATTTTCAATAACGCAAAGCAAAAAGAAATGATAATATGTGCATGTGAAGTGCAGTATTTGAAGACAGACAGGAATTATTTGTTGACGGATTTGATCACAGTGAAATAAATTCAGATTTATTGTCACTAGTTGCGCAATCAGTTGTTCATGCCCAGAATGGCCAAACACCCTGTCCCCTTATTAAACAATCGCATGATTGTAGTGTTCCAGTGTGCAAGAGGTACGCTTCAGCCAAATAAATACTTTCAAGTTTCAACTGATAGTCCAGACAACAAACAGGTCACCCGATACATGTCCCATTTCCCTCTCCTCCATTTCCTGCAGTGCTGAGTAGAAGCAGTAGCAGGGTCCCACGTTTGGCCTAATTTCAATTTCATGCCTCCAGGACCACCGAAAAAGTGGACTGACAGCCACTCTGTTCCTTGGTCATCCCAGCGTGTGTGGGCACAGCAAGCCACAGTGGTCCTGCAGAGGTCTTTGACCACAGCAGAGCATATTCAGGACTCAAAGTTGTGCCATGACACACTCTTCCCAGCTTAGCAAAAGCCTAGAAATCAAAGCAAAGAAAGTGGCTTTACTTAGCATCCATAGGCTTTGAGATTTTTAGATGTTTGATTTGACACTGTTCCCATGGTGAATAAGGCAAGAGAAAGTTATTTGCCTGGACAGGAACTTCTAGCCCACCATGTTAAGCCTAACAAGGGTCTCTCCCTAGGTGGCTTGTCCCCCTGTTACAGTGCTCCCAAGCTTTACCAACCATACAGCCATCACTTTCGGTGCTGACAAGTGCCACTAGTCCAAAACATGTCGAAGTGATGTCGAAGTTATACTCAAGAACTGCACCTCTGGCATGATCTAAATTCTTGAGATAAAACAACGACGAAAGATGATTTGCACGGCCCTGCTAAGAACCATGGGCAAATGAAAGCTGGTACTCTTATGATTTACCTGGTACCATTGCATAGGGAGCATTTTGGTCTCTTTAAGCTCCGTATATTAAGCCAGACATGGGTCTCCCCCTAAGCGGCTTGTCCTTCCTGGTACGTTTTAGCTGTCTGCAACAACCAGTCACCACCCTAGAGCCGATGCTGGATGAATATTGTACGGTCCTAAAAAGGGGGGCAGTGAAGCAAGGAAGATCTGGCTCACCTCTGTGTCAGGATAACTGACTGTGGAAGCAATGTAAGGAGACTGCTTTCCCTATAAGCAGAATATGGAAGGTAGTTAAAGCGGACCTTCACCCTAGATAAGAATCTATTTTGTATGTTTCCCTCACCCCCTACATACAGATTGCCTACATTAAAAATCATCATTTGACACCTGCATCTATTGAGTTTTTTTTAACCCTTTAACATCCAAGATGGTGGCCTGGGGAGTTTTAGGCTGTCCGCAGACAGGAAGTGCCTTCTGAATATGCCGCTCTGAATTCTGAGATTGCTGACCTTTTCCTGACCTGAGCTCTGTGCTGTCTGTGCGAAGCACAGCTATAACCCACCCCCTGCACTTGCCCACCCCCTACCTCTCCTCAATATGTGATGCTTCTGAGGCAAGATGGTGGCGGACATATCCTAGAGTCCTGAACAGAGTTGCAGCCCGGCGGGGCAAAGAATAATAAGTGACTAAAAATTTAATATTTTAATTTTAGATGCTGGGGAATAGTTTAAGGGTTTGGGCTTTTTCATTAAATTAATGCTGAAGGTCCAGGCTACCAGCGGTTTAATGATGCATTAAAAAGAGGATGTCCCAAAAGATCACCTGTGTTTCGGGTCCTGGCGCCATGTTTTGGAGAGGGAAAGTCCAGAAGGGCTGCTGTAGGAATTCCTGGCTGGGGATCAAGTTTAATAATTGTCCATGTGATCTTTCATTTGGCTAAAATAATCCATATATAAGGAGTTTCTTTCAGCTCTGTAATAATATTCTTTGCACAAGATCATTTGTTGGCAAGTGATCTGCATGCTAAATCCATTTCTAATTAAGGCCTACATGATCTTTCTATACCTTTTTTTGCAAATACCCTAATACAGGCTATATTAAAGTGGACCAACACTCATTTTTATGTAAATGGGCATTGGCCATGGCTGTTGTCAGTGCAGGCCGCATCCCAATTGCCAGTCCAGACAAAATATGGCCCTGCAATGGTCCTGCAGCTGACCAGACTACGTGACTGCCAGAAGACATCTCGCCAGATTTCTCTAGGGCAGCGTAATGTACCAAAGTGGACTTTAAATCCTTAGGGTCAAAGACTGATTTGGGATGCCCTGCTGTGTAAAACAACCCAGAATAGCTATATTTTTACTTCGATCCTTAACCCTATGTCCTCTAGTGGCATAGAAGGTGCCCTGCACTATGCCGCAGCACCTCGCAATATTATTTATACAAAATAGCAGGCACAGCTTTTAATATTGATAACTGAGCGTGCAGCCCGACACATCAAGCTACTAGAACATGGGCCAAACCAAATTGACAAGGGTCATAAGAAAGGGGCACAACTCCACAAATACCATAAAATAATAATATTTTATTAAGTGTTACACTATAGCAAAAATAAAAACACACATGCAACACAAAGACACTGTTAAAATCAATTCATCCACTATTCCTGTGATGCTAAAATACTTAGCAATCCATATTATAGAAGACCACAAGGTATCAAAAAGTACAAGAAGAAATCAGTATTAAATAGCTCCACAAATAGCCCAGGAAAGAAAAAAAAAATATATATATATTTTTATATATTTCTAATTACTCAGGTGAGTGTTCAATTACTCCAAGTATAAAAAGGTAATTACTACAAATAATTCATCAATAAACCTGTGCAATCAATCAACTCTAAAGTGCAAATGCTAGATAAGAAGGCCATATTCACCAAGTTATTATGACCTTTGTCAATTTGGTTTGGCCCATATTATTATTATTGTTTATCTATATAGTGCTGTAGCTCTGTACAAAATAGTAATTACAGAAAGGAAACATACAGTACATAGAGGCCGATTCATTAATAGCGGCAGGTAGCGACAGTTGAGCGACTGTAGCAGTATTTTCACAGCGCCCGCTAGTAGTCGCTGTGCTTGGCCATTGTTCGGTTGTTGATAGCGACTGAGTCGGTGTGCAGTAATGTTGAATACGGGGTGACGAGTCGCTATTTGACAGGTTCCGCGATGTATGGGTGCGCATGATAGCGACTGGTCAGAGCGACCGCTCCCACCATATTCATCAAAAAATCACGCTCAAAAAATTCTCGCGCTGTGAAATGCATGTTTAAACCCCAGAGCACTGGCGGCGATGTGTTAAAAGTAGTTTTTTAACCCCCAAACCACCATATTTTTGGAAACAAAAAAAAAAAATTTGGAAAGAATTTAGTAATATGAATACAATAATTTACCTTAAAAAAATTAACCAACATGGCAGAAGTGATCACAGAATTTTTCACATTAAAAAAAAAAAAAAAAAAAAAAACATTAATAACAATTAATTATGAATATTTAAAGATTGTTCCATTGAAATGCATTGGAGAGCGCCAGGTAGCGAGAGGTCATACCTGTCGCTGTTCAAGGTCGGACGCTGGCGCCGTGGGCTGAGGCTGGAATAATGATGAATGAGTGGCTATCTGGCGCTATCTCAGTCGCTAAGCAGGATCGGCTTGATAAATGTGTGATTGTGGTGGGGAGCAGGCGTTCTCGTGGCAGTGCCCGTCATTACCAGTCGCTACCTGTCGCTATTCCTTCATAAATAAGGGCCATAGACTATCACAAATGCAGTGTTACAGAGTTTTCAATGAATATTCAGAATACAAGATACAATAGGAGAGAGCCCTGCCCTTGCGAGCAAAGTCTAAAGGATGAGGGAAAAGGATCACAAACAGTCAGTATTGAGCTTTATGGCATGTGCCCTTTAGAAAATTGCTTAAGCCAGATTGTATGCTTGTCTGAATAGGTAAGTTTTAAGGGCAACATTTGAAGGTTTTGAAAGTTGTGGAGTGGCGGATTGGGTGGGAGAGGGCATTCCAGAAGATTGGAGTTGCATGTGGGAAGTCCTGGAGGCGGGCATGAGAGGTATGATGGGGGTGATGAGGACGCAGAGCAGGGATGCTGCCGGAGGCCAGCACATGCATTGTGTGATCAAGGATCAAGGTAAGCATATGGTGATTCTGGGGGGTTTGCACAGCAGGGAAGAGGGTGGGTTAAAAGGTGAAGGAGGGAACAGAGTGTTTTGGTCCACTTTATATACTTGGCATTCTCTGCCATGTAACACGTGGCTTCTTTTCTTGATCTATTTATTTTATGATGAAACAAATAAAGCATACAAACTGTGGAAATGTATAAACCAGCTTTAAACAAAACCAGTTGCTACATATGATGCTGCAGCAATACACATTTCACACCAACCCACAACTATGTTAATATCTCAATAGAATTATAGGCATAATCTGCACTGTATAGACCAAGTATATCATTACAGAAGAGGCGGCAGGATGTAGGTATCAGTTCAGATCATTAAGGGAAAGATCATAGAGAGATTTCAAATGAGAAAGGATCTATAAATCAGAGGCTCTGCAGAAGAAGCAGCATGGACCTTCCATGACCTTGCTGAGTAAATACAGGCCTGAAAATCTCCAGCTTTACATTACCTGAGCAATTCTTCACAGGATGACCTCAAAGTGCCTTTCTTGTGTAACTGCTGACACGGGCAAGAATCCTACTTCCTAACCAACTGGAACAACCAACAAATTACCTAATCACCAGAAAAAAATACTCCATGGCCTCTCGTCACTGGAGGAGGTGGAGGCATTCTATTGAACTGAGCTGAACTGAATGTGCAAGGTGTCAGGAACCAACAGACATAACGTCAACAGTCGTTTAAAACAAATTTGATCCTTGGAAATTTTTGTCTTACCATCTGTTAATATGCATTTTATTTTAAATGTTATGTTTAATATATATATACACAATAGTAGGCAAGCAATAGAAGTCACAATGCTCAAAGTATGCTACTCTATAAACCACCTGTCCGCATTTACCAGGCAAAATAAAACATACAAGATATTACCCCTATAGACTATTTTATCAGTCAATACAGGTCTTGTGAGCTTTAGAGCAGAAGTCCAGTCTCTAGGTAATGATCCCCATTGCCTACCAGCAGTCATGTGGGGCACGGGAGCAAGGACTGGGTTTTCGGGGCTTCCCTTCCCTTGTCCCAAATTAGAATTCTTGGGATGAAGCACCCCAAAGGGTCCCAGCAGTATCCAACTGAACCTCATGAGTCATTGGCTCTCCAGACTTCAGCCCGTCTCCCTCACATTACTCATCAGGCAAATATGCTGAAGTGCAGGAGAGGAGCATCTGCCAGAAGAAGACTACAGTCATGTGTGGGCATGTCTGACCAGGAAGGAGACAGCCTGGGGCACTGGGCCAGAAGTTAAACCGGACCTTCACCATGATTTAATGAAAAGCCCAAACTCTTAAAAAACAATTCCTCAGCATCTAAAATTAATATATTTTACATGTTTAGTCACTAATTTATTATACTTTCCCCCACTGGGCTGCAACTCTGTTCGGGAATTTAGGATACGGGCGCCGCCATCTTGACTCAGAAGCATCACACTTACTGAGGAGAGGAGAGTGGGATAAGGTACAGGGGGGCGGGTTATAGCTGTGCTTTGCTCAGACAGAGCAGAGCTGGGGTCAGGGAAAGGTCAGCAGTCCCAGAATGCAGAGCAGCACAGTCACTTCCTGTTTGCAGGCACTTCCTGTTTGCAGGCTGCCTGCAAAAATGGCAGCTTCCATAAGCCGCCATCTTGGATGTTTAAAGGCTTATAAAATGCAGTAGATGCAGGTAGGATGATTTTTAATGTGAGCAATCTGTATGTACAGGGTGTGGGAAACATATAAGATAGACTCTTATTCAGAGTGAAGGTCCGCTTTAAACTGGACCTTAAGAGTCATATAATGAAAATCCCAAACTCTTAAAAAAACTATTCCCTAGCAACTAAAAAGTATATATTTTAAGTTTTTAGTTGCTTACTTATTATTCTTTCCTCTACTGGGCTTCAACTCTGTTCAGGACTCCAGGGTATGGGAACATCTTGCCTTAGAAGCATCACATATTGAGGAGAGGGGTGAAAAGAGCAGGGGGTGGGGTTATAGCTGTGGATGTTAAGATGCAGGTAGGATAATTTTTACTAGTCTCACACTATCCAGGGCTGTCCTTCAGTGTCTATGACCATATGTGCTGCCATCTTGGTCACAGTGAACGGGGGGGGGGGGGGGGGGGGGGGTTTGCTCTGTGTCGCCTTCTGTGGCCATTGCCATAAGCACAGAGAATAGCGCTTTTATTACACTGTAAAGGCCATCTGTAAGCAAAAATAAAGGTCTATACTCACGTTCCCCTCCAACCCAACTCATCCAGCATAAGCCTTTACTGCAGCCACAGCTCCTCCACAATGTAAATGCTGAGATAAGACTACTCAGTTTTGCTGGTATTGTTCCTATACCCCTAACTAGTGTCCTAAGGGGTATGGCAAGTATAGGCTGTTGTTCCAGTCGGGGCCAAATAATACAATGGGCACATGGGTCTCCTACCCCAGGGCCTCCATCACTTTCTGTGGTGCTGCAATGCTGTGAGCAGCTGACTGTAAATTCTCGGTGGTCTGGCATAATTTCACTAACGAGAGTTAGTTTTTATTTTCATCTACCAAATTGGTCTAAGTGCTGGGGAAGGGCCGGGAGGAAGGCTGGACTTTCACTTTTCAGCCAAAATGTTTGTGCATTCCTATGCTATAGGCCATACTGGAAGCATATATAAACGGTTATAGTGATTCCTCTAGCAGCATTAGTATGGGACCCACTTTTTTTCTTAGCAGTCCTATTATAAAGCAACACCAGTGTGTAGAGGTTCCAGGAGGTTCTAATCTTAGCACCATATGTCTACTGGTTTGCTGTAACATACTTTCTCTTTAAAGATCTGATCTTTTTAAGGAAAAAAAATTAAGCTGTCAAACAATCTTCAAAGTACCACAAGAAAGGAAAGAAAAACCCTCTAATATCTCGGTGAAAAATGATCTATCGCGCTATGCTACAATCGAGAGATCAGACTATACGGCTGAATATTTAATGGCTTTCTGTTACGCTAACCGCCACAAAACTGCCCGAGTAATGAACAAGGTTTGAAACCAAATAGGCATGTGCCAGCAACTACAGCTAAAAGCGGCTTTTTCCTCCAATCAAATCCCTTTGTGGCATACATTACTGTAGCGCCTACCAGCTTCTGAACATTATTTGATGATATAACAGTGTAAGAAACAATAAATCATCTACTGGCACCACCAATTCAGTAACCTTTAAGAGCAAATGCTCCTTCCCTGAGCAAAGTGTAATGTAAAGCAGCGCTGATTATACCGGTCAACGGGAATAGAACATACAATTTGCAAGAAGAATTCCTCTGTGCTTCGTGTAAGGGAGGCACTCCCAATTGTGTCTGGAACGTTATTTCATTAAGACATTTCCCAGCAAACACCTGACATTGTCGTATAGTCAATTTATTACTAGATACACATTGTGCTTTTGGTGTGGTGTCTCTTAAGCAAGAGTTTACACATTGACAGTGATGAATTTCTTCACTTAACAGGATTGTTTTTGTCACTTTCTCATTGTAATATAAAAGAAAAAGTTCTGATGTCTCTAAAAGTTAAGGGGTGATGCTGTGCAAAAATAAATGTTGCTTTGCTGGAAGACGTGGGGTAAGCAGCCCCCCTGCACTACGCCATACCTTTAGCCAGGCGAACGCCCATGCTAGGCATTTGTGAATGGGCGACACAAGTATACCCCCTGATATAGGCTAGCAGGGATTCGGCCGTCAGAGCGCTCTGCTCCATTTAGCCCTTAGCCAATTCTTAGATTAAAATAACAAATTGAGCTGAAATGGAGGAGAAATGGGGAGTTTTATGGGTGAGTCTGGGGGGGAGGGGAACCCAGCAAGGACCAATACTCATGATCAACGCTATTATACCGATCAACGCTGCTATACTATTGTTAATCTTCAGAAGACAAACAAATGTGCAATTATTAAAATCTGTTATTCTATTTAGTGAGTTTGTTATAAGTGCATTGTGCCTCCAGAAGTGTATCAATATTGTTGCATCACCAACACTCCCTTGCACTTACTGCCAGTGGAGCACCATGAGATTTGTATTGGGGGGGGGTGTTGCACAGATGGGACAAGTCTTCTGCATTCCCGATGTGCTTCACAAGGTTGGGGGGCCATTCCCTTGGGTTCTCCCCTCCTCACTAGAACCAAAGGTATATTCAAGTGGGAAATGGCCAAGTGCTTTGGACAGTCAATTTATTATATCCTGTTTTTATGGTCTGGCTATTTCCAGCAGTTTTTCTTACTGAAAAATATTTAAACCAGTTTCACCTGTGGATACAAAACAATCTCACATGGTATAGAATTGCCAATTAAGCATTTTAATGATAAAATAACTAGCCATCAGGGTCTTGTAACCAAGCCTCAGTAAGGGATCCTGCGGCCGTTCCAGCAATCTTCCACTAATAAGATTCTGATAATCTTTTTCAAAAAGGTCTGAAAAATGCTTTTTAATTAGACATTTTGCCAGGTATGGAATGGTACCTCAAGACCGAATACCCTACCAATAACCTGCTGTTAGTCACGGCCTATACCAGCAACCACAGCCATAAACTCTGGACCCATAACTCTACCTAACATAAAGAAACCAAGTTTTCAAAATGGGAAACACTATTTGGGGAATGAAAATGCACTTGCTTTCACTGGCTCTGGTGCTAAGAACTTTAAGTCCCTGCCCAGCCGCACACTAACATTCTCCTACCTTATCCCGCTTGGGTACAGTGCAAAATAATGCACCTAAAAATCTCTGAGTATCTGTAAATACGTTCAAGGCAAAACGTATTTCTTTGCTTCAGCTTCTGGGTCGTGGCTACCTTGGAAGGCACTGCTGAAGACAGCTGCAGGACCACTGGGGCTTACTGTGCTTGCTCAAGCTCAGAACTCCAAGGGACAGAGTTTCTGTAGAACCAATTTAGCTTGGTCCTGGAGAAATTAAATTTTGGAGGCATGTTACGAATATAGCCTACGCAGCGGGAAATGGAGGAAAAATATTTGAGACAGGCATCAGGTCAGCTGCTTGCTGACTAATTATTGCTGTTGGGTTTGGAGTTCTTTTAAAAGTGTATCACAACAGGGTCCAAGATGTTCTTTGAGGTTAAAGTCTGCTTTTCCTAGCTAAACAATTGCTAACCGTCAATTCAGACGTAAAATGGGGGTGGGGTCTAACATGGTCACCAACAAGTTACCCATGATCCCTTGTGCTGCAGCTGCCCACGTTTCCGGCATTGCACCAAGCAGCTGAGTTTTTTTTACACCAACAATTTGGATTAAGTGGCAGCAATGGCATTTTAACAGTCAATAGGCATTTGAAAGTGAATGTTATAGGAGGATTAGACAGTATAACATGCTACGTAGTACTGTTTAGATTCATCGCCCAAGCAGGTTGCCTAATGTATGGCCAGCATGATATCTAGAGAAATAATCAAAGATAAAATAGCACAGGCATTGTATACTCCTAATGAAACCAACACTGGAATTTCAATGAATGTACATATTTTTTTATGGATATCTGTATATATCAGTTTGATGTAGAAAGAGGCCACCCTTGAATTGTCAGTACTACACTGGCAGCTAATGAATTGACAGTTCCTTTGAGCTTTGGTACTGTAAGCAAATTTCAGTTACAGCTCAAATACTAGCTAGTTGCTTTGCTTTCTTTTTAGAAAGCAAAGAAAAGAGTCAGCTAAAAACTATTTGACCTGTCAGCAATGGACAAGTCAGTGTTTATTTGGCTTTAATGTTTTGCTAGAGTGGGAATGGTATAAAACTCCAGCTAGATATAGCCCATCTGTTAGTACTCAACTTGTGTTGATGTCATGTTTCTAACCTTCTTTGCCTAAAACGTACAGGACATGCACTTGGTCTTGTTCTGTAAAGGACTTCCTTAATCCATCCCCCATCCCAGTGAGCACCAGGAGCGTAAATACGCTAAGGAAAAGATTAGCAAAACAGTTGCTAGGGTGAAAAGTGTCAAAAACTGCTGCTGTTTCTAAATCTCACAGTGGAGCTTCTGAGTCAGAGAGCATCACTGTATTCCGGCAATTACTGGGGTCAAGCCTGTGACCGGAAGTTTGGTCACATGCTTATTTACAGCTGTGGCGCGGCTTAAAGGAGCATGTGCAGGGCCAAAATGACAAGAACACGAACGCAAAGCTGGGATTAACAAAACAGACATTGTCATTTTGCTATTAGTAAAGCAGGGCTCAGCACTACCCTGTCTCCGATTATGTGCCGACTGCTCGCTGCGTGTTAACTGATGGGGGAAGGGGGGGGGATAAATGTTACTTGAAACTTTAAATACGTACAATACTAAACTCTGTGGTTGGTGTGGTTGCTTAGTTCAATCAGTTTTTTCTTCTTTTTTTTTTTTAATAGGATTTTCTCTTTTGGGGAATGTGGAAATCTTTTTTACATTTACATATACATTTGTCTTTATTTTGAGGACATGAGGCTCTTTACAGAAAACAGTTTACATAACTTTCTCTTCTTTGGCTTATACCTTACAAGGAAGTCATGGATCTTTTTGTAGCAAAAAAATAAGTAAATAAAGTGGACCAAAACCCGTGATTTTCACAATCCTGGATTTTGATCCGTCTCCCGGGGCACCTTGATTTAAGATGTTCCGCTGTGTGAAACCCCCCAGATCGCTTGCTGTTTTTTCCTAGAGCCCAGAGCGCAGGTGCGGCTCTTGTCCAGTCAGTTTCTCCATCCGGGCATAAATAACTAGCCATCAGGGTCTCGTAACCAAGCCTCAGTAATGGATCCCACGGCCATTCCAGCAATCTTCCACCAATGAGTTTCATTCTAATAATCTATTTTAAAAGGTCTGGAAAATGCTTTTTATTAAGAAATTTTGCCAGGTATGGAATGGTACCTCAAGACCGAATACCCTACCTACAACCTGCTGTTAGTCACGGCCTATACCAGCAACCACAGCCATAAACTCTGTACCCATGACTCTACCTAACAAAGAAACCAATTTTCCAGGATGGGAAAAGTCTATTTGGGGAATGAAAAAAATGCACTTGCTTTCACTGGCTCTGGTGCTAAGAACTAAGTCCCTGTCCAGCCACACACTAACATTCTCCTACCTTATCCCGCTTGGGTACAGTGCAAAATAATGCACCTAAAAATCTCTGAGTATCTGTAAATACATTCAAGGCAAATTAGATTTCTTTGCTTGAACTTCTGGGTCGTGGCTAAGCTTGGAAGCTTGGCGTGTCATGGTGCAGTTTTATGAGCCTTAAGCATGCACTGCTGAAGTCACAAACAGCTGCAGGACCACTGGGGCTTACTGGCTTACTGTGCTTGCTCAAGCTCAGAACTCCAAGGGACAGAGTTTCTGTAGAACCAATTTTGCATGGTCCTGAATAAATGAAATTGAATAAATTGCACATTTTGGAGGCAGGTTACAAATATAGCCTATGCAGCGGGAAATGGAGGAAAGGCATTGGAGACAGGCATCAGGTCAGCTGCTTGGCTGCTTGCTGGCTAATTATTGCTGTTGGGTTTGGAGTCCCTTTAAAAGTGTATTGCAACAGGGTCCAAAATGTGCTTGAGGTTAAAGGTTGCTTTTCCTAACTAAACAATTGCTATCCGTGAATTAAGCCATAAATTGAATCCCAGCCACACACGCGATTGGTGTGCAGCATCGCTCATATTCTTCAGCTGTGTGCTCCCATGCACAGCCATTCAGTTACGGAGGGCGTGACGACTGTAAAATGATGTGAGTGATGCCGCTACCAGCCACGCATGCGCCGTGGGCTCGTTGGTGAGATGCACATATATAGTGACTGGGGGGCTTCAGACTGCGGGACCCAAATCAGGATGACTGGGGAGAGGGAATCAGGCATCCCTGGAGTCCCAGACTCCAGGACACTTTTGGTCCACTCCACTGCAGACATTTCCTCAATTTTATATTCTGGTGATGCCCATTAATCTGCTCTAATCAGAACTTGTTTCTCTTTACTGACACCCAAGACTCAAAGTAGGAAGTAAAAGCAAAGCTCTCGAATCCCATTATTTAAGACAATTAAAGAGGACCAACTGATGACTTTTAGTCCTCTGTCTCAGATGGTTGGTTAAATGAAAGCTACAAGGCTGGAAACACTCTACCACCGGGCCTATCTGTTCACTATTGGCTTAGAAACATAGAAGGTTGACGGCAGAAGGAGACCATACGGTCCATCTAGTCTGCCCTTATGTGTATACTGTATGTTCTCTTTATCTTAGGATAGATGTGTGCTTATCCCAGGCATGTTTAAATTCAGTGACTGTTGATGTTTCAACTACCTCTGCTGGAAGTTTGTTCCAAGCACCTACTACTCTTTCTGTAAAATAATATTTTCTAACATTGCTCCTGATCTTCCCCCCGACTAGCTTCAGGTTGTGCCCCCATGTTCTATCATTAAGCTTCTTCTTAAAAACACTTCCCTCCTGAACCTTATTCAATCCTTTCACATATTTAAAGGTCTCAATCATGTCCCCCCTCTCTCACATGAAGCTGCCATAACATTAGTGGCATCCATACATCAGGACGACATTGGAGTATCTCAGTGTGCACCTTGCAGTGATGAGTTTTTATCCCAAATTTTAATTCGACAGCCTTTACGACTGCCCAGTATGCATTGCTGGTGGTCTGTTGGCATGTTGCTCCACGCTGATGATTCAGTGGTTTGTCAATACCTATAATAACAGATTGACAAGTTTGCATTAAACTATTGCAGTGGGACTGCAGAGAGAAAAATCTAAGGTCTGTCTCAAAGGTAAAAATGTATCTCTGGACACAAGAGCTGCATATTTGTGTTGTTTAAATAAGTCCCAATTATCTAAATATAGTCTCTTCACGTTAATTACTAAAGTAGGAAGGTCATTAGCATTGTTGGCAACCGGTCTCGTATTCATCTCCATCGCGTTTGTAGAAAGAAGCTGCCTTTGCATAGGAAGCATAAAGGAGGCGAGCGCTGAACACAAGCCAAGTGACTATTGGAAAGCCCTAAAAGAGACATTATTAGAAAGACCTAAAAGAGACTAACAATAAACAGCGACAATAATCACAGCTATGCTGATAAAACACCAAGTTAATGGGGTGAAAATAGCATTTAGTTGTGCTTACGAAAAGTCACTGGCTTTCAAACAACCAAACAAAAGATACTTTCTGCAAGGTCACAACAATGAAAACATGTGAAACAAGTAAAATAATAATTATTGCATTGTATAGGCATTTATCCATGTCTGCACTCCCAAAAGAAATTATATTTCATTTTGCCCTGGCTAAGAGGTTATTTATTATGTGGCCTAACAACAGACTGTGCCCAGACCACACTTTGTAAATAAATCATCACAAGCCCGACCAATACTGTTTCTTATTCATTTAGTTGTTGCCCTTTATGATGCTGCTGTGACCTGTACAAGTAACACCCTTCTGGCATACCAAAAAAAAAACACCAGCCATTCATCATCACACCCTACACTTTAAATGGTAGAAGGCGACAGTTGAGCCAGCCCTATACGTGCAGAGGGAAATGGATATACTAGGCAAGAAATGAGCCATGATTCTGGGATTTCCAAGTACAGTGGCTATGTACAAGTTATTAAGCTCATAGTGGGCAATCCAAACCATGCAGAATGTAGGCAAGTACCACACTCCACCCACCTGAAATCTGAAATGTAATTTACCCAGTGCCTCTTTAATGGCAGAACTGGTCCTCAGTGGTCATGATCTGGCAGCCAGCAGGAGAGACTGCAGAAGTTGTGGGGTCAAGGTGAAAGGGAATCAGAAGACCAACAGTCATTTTTGACTGCTGGCTCTTTAACTGGTGACAATAATATCTGTAGACATTAAACCGGACCAATAGCCTGGCACAGTTGGAAAAGAAAGGTAGCAGCGTTTTGGAGCTTCCTCTCCCAACTGACATAACTGACAATGCACAGTAACAGGAATCCCAGCAGCACTTCCTGTTTGCAGGCCTACAAATGCATGAACCACCATTTTGTTTCTAAAATTGACTACAGCAAGCTATGCTAATAATGTATCCAGCTCATGATATGTCTGTAGGAATAAATCAAGGCACTGGACTTGATGTTTTATTTTCTTGAAATGGCTTAAAGCGGTCCTTCACTCTGAATAAGAGTCTATCTTATACGTTTCCCACACCCTGTACATACAGATTGCTCACATTAAAAATCATCCTACCTGCACTTACTGCATGTTATGAGCCTTTAAACATCCAAGATGGCAGCTCACGGAACATCAGGCAGCCTGCAAACAGGAAGTGCCTTCTGACTGTGCTGCTCTGCATTCTGGGACTGGTGACCTTTTCCTGACTCTAGCTCTGCTCTGTCTGTACTTTATCCCACTCGTCTCTCCAAGATGGCGGCTCGCCGTATCTTAAAGTCCTGAACAGAGTTGCAGACCAGTGGGGGAAAGAATAATAAGTGATTAAAAACTTAAAATATATTAACTTTAGATGCTGGGGAATCGTTTTTTAAGGATTTGGGCTTTTCAATAAATCATGGTGAAGGTCCAGTTTAACTAGTCATCCACTGGCTTCTCAATTCAGAGGGACTCCTGAAGCCCCTTCCAATCTACATCCTTTGTCTATCATTAAATAGCATGGAAGTAAGGAATTGATCGCATTAGCATATCTGAATTGAGAAAGCCGAACATCTTCAAGAAATTACAGCATGTCCAGTTGCTCTAATTTATTTCTACAGATGTGCCATGGCCTAGGGAAATGAGAAACTTCACAGACATAGTGCTAGCATTAATAGCTAGCAATAATGTTGGTGGATCACCTGAATAAAAAAACAAAAACAAAAATGTACTCATCTTTTGTCTATCTCAGCTGACCAGCCTGATACTGATGTTTCATTGTAAAGAAGGGTGCATGTCAGGCCTTGCCACACCTTCATAATTATAGTAAATGGAAGGGGCATGGACGGCGGCAAGAGCCAGACACGGAAGCAGTCATGCTAACATTTAAGGTGAGAACTCAAGGTGGCCCATAATGATAAAATAGTCACAAATGATCAAAAGAATGTCACTAGAGTGAACCATCAGCTCTAAAGGAGAAAAATACTTAAACCCAGTTCTGCACAATGATGATAATTTTGTAGGTTGGGCCATTCTGGGGCACACCAGGTAGGAGGCCTGTAGAGGCAGAAGATTTAGAGGCCGATTCATTAATAGCGCCAGGTAGCGCCAGATGAGCGACTGTAGCGTGATTTTTTCAGCGCCAGCCAGTATTCGCTGTGCTTGGCCGGCGTTTGCTTGATGACAGCGACTCAGTCGGTGTGCGGTAATGTTGAATACGGGCTTAGGGGTCGCTGTTTCACAGGTTCAGCGTTGTATGTGAGCGCCTGACAATGAATGGCCAGAGCGAACGGCTAGCTTCATATTCATTAACAAATCACGCTCCGAATTTGCTGTCGCTGTCCATTCCTTGTTTAAACCCCAGAGCGATGGCGGCGATGGGTGTTAACTAGTTTTTAACCCCTAAACAACCATATTTTTTGATTGTAACATTATACATGTTTTTAGAATCATTTTGTAATATGAATACATTAATATCAGACCTGTTAGATCAATTCTGCACAAATTTAAAAAAAAAAAAAAAAAAAATACCAATTAATTATGAATAATTATAGATTGCTCCATTGAAATGCATTGGACATCGCCAGGGAGCGACAAGCTCATACCTGGCGCTGTGAAGGAATTTGCAGCGGCGCTGTTCGGTCCAGGCGGCTTCATGATGAATGCCGCGCTAGCCGTCGCTCTCGCCGGCGCTAGCCTCATTTTGCTTGATAAATGCGTCATTGTGACCGCCGCCGGGCGTACTTGAGTCGGTAGCCGCCGATAGCTGGCGGTACCTGGCGCTCGTCAGACACTACCTGGCGCTAGCCCGTGATAAATAAGGCCCTTAGCCTTTTAACAAAAGGGCTTTCAGAATTACGTGGCCATCTTAGTTTTCGATAAGGTGCTTTATCAAGTCTCAAGCTTCCTATAAATCTGACTACCAAAACCACCTGTACTAAACAACAGGTCACCAAGTGCCTTCTTTTAAGACAGAACATAGTACTGTTGCCTGAAGCCCCTAAGCGCTAACCAAACTTTCAACAACCTTTTAATCTGCAAATTTTCCTAAAATGCAATGGCAACATTCACAGCCAAACAACTACTATGTTTATCAGATTTTGATATTACTGCGCATTAGTGTAGTTATGGCCCATTTCCACAGAACAATTAGCAAACGAATATTCTCTAAAGCTGACCCAATCAAACGTTAACGGATCTGTGGAAGTGTTGGCTGCAATCAGTCGAACAACGAGGATTAGTGGATTGTATTGTATCGTTTTGGCAGACATAACATTTCTTGTTCATCAAAAATTTAAACCGGACCTTCAGTGTCATTTAATGAAAAGCCCAAACCCTTAAAAAATTATTTCCCAGCATCTAAAATTAATATATTTCAAGTTTTTAGTCACTTATTATTCTTTCCCCCACTGGGCTGCAACTCTGTTCAGGACTCTAGGATATGGGCGCCGCTATCTTGACTCAGAAGCATCACATACTGAGGAGAGGAAGAGGGTGGGCAAGTACAGGGGGGCGGGGTTATAGCTGTGCTTTGCACAGACAGGGCAGAGCTGGGTTCAGGGAAAAGACAGCAATCCCATAATGCAGAGTGACACAGTTAGAAGACACTTCCTGTTTGCATGTTGCCTGATGCTCCATGAGCCGCCATCTTGGATGTTTAAAGGCTCATAACATGCAGTAGGTGCAGGTAGGATGATTTTTAATGTGAGCAATCTGTATGTACAGGGTGTGGGAAACATATAAGATAGGCTCTTATTTAGGGTTAAGGGCCGCTTTAATGTTGGCATTTGGAAACTGATATCGGCTATATATAGGACAATACAAATACCTTAAATGCAATTTAAATTATGATCGCTTTAACAAATATTTGCCGAAAAATCTTTGATGTGCGAACGCAAGTCATCTGATCATTCATGACTCCCATATGCGATCACTTTAGCGCTTTTTGTTCGCACACAGTACTGCATAAAAGTACCATTATACTTATAGGGAAACAGCTTTGTGTTACATTACCAAATCTCTCCTACCCCACACAGATCAGGAAGCCTGCAGCAGATTGCCCTGGACTGTTCCCGGCTCAATGACCCTATTATCCATCTCGCCACAAAGATAAGCAGAACCCGATTAAATTACACTCAGGCTAATACCTGTTTGGATTGTTTAAACTAAATGATTCTTCCAGGAGAAATGGTTCCTGGACTCCTTTCAAAATCCATGAAGTGATTCTCTTATTATTCCCAGTGCAAACAGCTTTCTCATTGTTAGCAACTGTCAGATACCACAAATGCCTTGTAAATGAGAGTACATCTACTGCTTCTACAGCAATCGGTGGAGTGGGTTTAGCCCTGATTTGCATTAACTAATAATTCATTCCTTTCATAATAACATAGAATGGCTAGACTAGAAGTATAGACTGCTGGCCACAAGGATTTGGCGTTCAAGACAATGTATTTCAGGATAACCACTATGAAGTGATTACATGGGAGTACTGAGCAATTGATCCTTTTCAACTGCTTAGCAATCACATTGGGATTATTCTGCAATGGTAAATGATACAGTTAGGAAACCATAGCTGACTGAAATTTAGTCTTGCTTGTTAAAAGTTGTAACCTATAGTGTCCCTATAATTGAGGGCGATGGACAATACTGGCCTATACTGAGCCAATGATCTGTATTTGGAGGACTGTACACATACAAACTAGACTCAATAGCAGGACCGGTTGTCTTTGAGAGCCACATCCAGCACTGAGAGAGACACAAACCAAAGCATTTGGGGACACCAATGTCTGCTTACAGTCATGGTGCGTGTCTTTAGATAGCTCAGGTGGCTCCCTTAGCTACAGGTTGGGGATCAAGGCTCTGTGCTATAGACAAGCAGCAATGTTGATACAAACCTGTAGGTTTTATAACCTGGAACAAAAGTTGCAATGAGGTTCTCATAGCAATAATCCCCATTTTTTCTAGCAGCACCCTCTTCTCCTCTGGCAGCTTTGCCAACTTTAGGGTCAATTCAGAGCCAGGTGAGAAAACACACTACTTTGTTAGGGGAGTAAACTGTCATTCACATTCATTATCTCCCATGGGGCTGATTCAATAATGGGATATACAATTTCACCTTGTGTTGAATCAGCCCTAAGGTAGACAATCAAAGCAATGAAAGCGAATCGACCCCTATCTCATCTAAGCTGCCAAGGCAGCGCCCAATGACTGCTTCATTTATATTCTGGTCATTTGGGTCCCTCTTGTCAACAGCTAGGCCCATATGACAAAGGGGCTGGGGATAACCAACCATATTCACAATCTGGTCGGACTGTTGGAGAGGACACCCTACACCAAAAAGGCAAGTATCAATGCAAGACCCTATTATTGACAGTTTTTAGGCTACGTTCACACTATGCAATAGCAGTTTGGGAGTGTTTTCCCTTTCATTATCTTTGTACATCTCAATAAACAGAATACATTTGTAGATTCAGTTTATTTTGAACACAACAAGCAGGACTTTTTTGGTTACAGTATTGAAGCAAAGCAGCGTAAAGGGCCCACGGTAGACATATTACATGACTTTCTGTGGATCCTGTAGATTTTAATAAAAGCACAGAAATGCAGTGGAATCTGGACAAGTGTCTGGACAATTTTAATTTTTTGGCACAGGCTTACCAGAGGGATCAGGTAGGTTTTGCAAAGGTTATTTTATTTCCTATAAACCTAAGTGCACCCTTCCTCTTATTTTCCCAGATACAGACATGCCCATGGACCACTTGTCATCTCACAAGCCCAGCAGACTACCAAAAAACAAAACAACTTGGTCAGTCATGCCAACTGTTTCTAAGCACAAAATATTGTCTGGAGTTCCAGATTAATTGGTTTATGCTGCCAAGTGTTTAACACAGAATTAGCTGAACACCAGACCTAATATTTTCCTAACGGCATCATTCTTGAAACACAATCTCAGGACAAAACCTTAACACATAGACTGCTTTGGTTGTAAATAATGAGAGATGTCATCTTACACCAACTAACCTATTTTTGCCTGTGATGGCCCATGGCACACATTGTGCTATTGATCCGTTTTATTAAATCCAAAGCTAGCTCAGCGTGGCCATTTCTTATTGAAGACTGGCTAACTATTGCTGACGGCAATTTAATGGTTGCTCATAAAACTCACCACAGAGCAATGCTGCATCAACTCACTTGACCTAGAAGTTGAAAGTCAGAGCCCATCAAACAGGAACATTACATTTAATAGATGTCCTTGCAGACTGTACCGTTCGTCTAGTGAACTGCGCCGATGGAACCTCCTATTGGCTGCCATTTGCGTCCACAATCAAGATGTAGCACTTGTGCAATTAGCCATGACTCATTGGGCCTTTAAATATTTCAGCAGACACTATGCAGATGAAGACTTTAACCAAACAAGCTCTGGAACAGGCAACACATTGAACCTCAAGCAAACAGCTGGCGTTCCTGACACAAAATAAATATTGGGAGCAATAGAACTTGATAGAGAGTTTAATATTACATACTTCCTTGTTAAATGAGATTAATATTTTCTCTAAGATTTGTAGCTTGTTAAGTGTGAGAAACTGCCTCAGTTAATATATTTTTTTCCCAGACAATATTCAAGAACAGGAAGTTTGGTACAAGTGGATTGAACAATGCAGGTTAATTCTGGCCAGGTTTTTTTTTTTTTAATAAGAAAAATACTGGCTGGGTAATAGCACTGTGATGTTGCCATATTGGAGTCTTCTTTTCCAGTTCATTTATTTATATTCCCCAAGTAAAATGTTTTTTTAAAACTCACAAAACAATTTGTTTCCTTTGGGATTTCTGGGTGTCTATAGACTCAACTGCCAAGAATAGCGCCCTGCTGGACCTCCCCTATACGCCATGAAATAATTACAATTGCCATCATTTTGTGTGTGTGGTGAAAGACGCCATGACTACATCTACCCATGTTGTAAATGGGTACTTGAATGAAATGGCTGCAGCAATGGTGAGGCCTTGCATGAAGAAAACACAACACCCTCTCTACCTGACATCTTTACCAGTTACACTGACACCCATAGGCCATAAACTGTAGATTAGTCCATCTATAATAGTTTATTAAACCGGACCGGATTTCAGCATGATTTAATGAAAAGCCTAAACCCTTAAAAACTATTCCCCAGAATCTAAAATTAATATATTTTTTAGTCACTTATTATTCTTTCCTGTTCAGGACTCTAGGATACGGGTGCAACCGCCTTGCCCCAGAAGCATCACACATACTGAGGAGAGGAGAGCAGGATAAAGTACAGGGTGTGGGGTTATAGCTGTGCCTAGAAAGAGCAGAGCTGGGGTCAGGGAAAGGACAGCAATCCCAGAATGCAAAGCGACACAGTCAGAAGACACTTCCTGTTTGCAGGCTGCCTGATGCTCCATGAGCCGCATCTTGGATGTTTAAAGGCTCATAACATGCAGTAGATGCAGGCAGGATGATATTTAATGTGGGCAATCTGAATGTACAGGGTATAAGATATGCTCTTATTCAGGGTGAAATGGATAGAAATACTGCCTGGAGTTATTAATGTATTTCAGTGCTCAGTAGCAGAGTAGCAGCCCACATAAACCTGGAAACTGCCCTGATTTTGAAAGATGACACAGATAAGAGGAAAGGTTCAGGATTCAGAGCTGGTGTTAGCACCCGGCAAATCTGTCCAGATTTTAGAGATCACTGTATCTCGATGAGGCACACTTACGTTGGTGAAATCTTAATTCAGTGCTCAGTACCAGTATACTGTGGTAGGGTAGTGGGCTTGGTGAGGGATCAGAGGGCTGCACAATGGGAGCACCATACATACAGTCAAGTTCATCATGACATACCAACAAGGGGCCCATTGAGATTTTATTGTCCAAAAGCCCATATTAACCTGGCCATAGCCCTAATTTTAGAAGAAGACACAGACAATATACAGTCATATGTGGTGATAATGAGAAAAAGCACCAATCGAATGGTTGGTGAAAGCCACACAGGTTCGCTTTAATGCAGGAAAAAGGATGATGGATAATCGGGCAGTAAATAATATTTCTGTATCATAATTACGGAAAGTTTCTAGCCAAGCTATTATATATTTATACATTTGAAGGAGCAAGCACGGAGGCATTCCCTAAAGTAAATCATGCATTTAATTTTATACCGAGCAGAGCACAGAAAATTGTCTCAGGGAGGTTGCCTGAGATAACCTAATAAAATCCAAGGCAGTGTTTTTTCCTGATATATTGGCTGCTGAGTATAGGACATGGGTAGATATTCAGCTAAAGGCCTGTCTGAAAGAAATGCATGTGAAAACAATACAGTACAATACAATAGAGCACAGGCATTCTGGTGTGAACATGGACTTTAAGCTGTAACACAATGGTCTTATAGTTGTACTTTACGGGAGATTCGATTCTCTGTCTTTTTCTTCCTCTATCTTTTTCAGTTGTGATACCTGGTCTAAGTTTGGATACTATAACTTTTATGAGGTTATTCATTAAGAATGGAGAGTTCTTTTGCATTTTTTTTTACAGTGAATATCCCCAAAAAGAGTTGCTAATTTGTTCAAAAAGTCTCCACCTCAATGAAAAACTTCTCTACCTCAACCATTCATTTAAAGGAAAACTCACTTTTTGTCAGGTTTTTGGTGTTCTGCCTTAGTGTTTTCCCCCCTCTGGAATATAAAATAAACATTTGTATTAGGATTGTGTCCCCCATACCTTATTATTTATTTATCAGCATGCGGTTTAGATTTTTCTTCTATTCCTCTGACTCTGTCTTGGTAATACAGGAGTGGCTTTCTTGCCCTATAGTAAAACTTTCAATATCCTTTCTGACCACAACTCCCACAAGCCTTCCACTGCAGCAGGTGAACTCAGAGGCTTTGGCTAAATCATACAGCAGCACCAGCTAAGAATTCTGCCAGTAACCCATTTAGCTACTGTAACACAACTTTGTTTTCCTCCCAGCTGCCCCCCCCCCCCCATGACTGAGCCCAATATAAGGTGATGAGGAGCCTGTCTTATGGCCTACACCACTAATCTGCAGAAAACCAGATAGCTTTGATAAAGGTGCCCCCAATGCCCTTGGCACCCAGGGCAATCATCTTGCTCACCCTCCCCCAGAAACAGCTATATATATATATATATATATATATATATATATATATATATATTGTAGTAAAGTGTATGGAAAAGTCGTGGATGGGGTCTATTTTTCCCAGGAGTTTTTCAGGCAGGCACGATCCATGCCGGGATATCAGAGATCCAATCCATATCTCGGGTCCTTTACTGGTTTTTCCCCTACTCACAGGTCTTCCCAGGTGATGAGACTAATTGAAGGAAGGAAGCCTAATATAAGGAGCTGCTGAGGCTTCCAGTGTGGAGATGGAGAGGCTGGGATGAGGAGCCCATGCCTTGCTGCTCCCAATACTGACAGTGCTGAATTGCAGCCGAAGGACTTTGTGCTATCTGTTCTTGGAACCTGTGGATTAACAGCCTGGACTTGTATGCCCCGAAAGAGGACCTGTGATATCAAGGACTTCCAATAGGCTGTAATTATCCTACACTTATCCTACACATTGCTAAAATTGGTGAGCTAACCGCATGCTGTACTGCATTGTATCCTGCATCATACTCTATAGTTAAGAGATTTTGGCTGTTGGACCTTGTTTTCAATAAATTGCTTATTATTTGACTAAGAACTGTCTTCAGAGTCATTGCTGTTGGCCCCAGATCCTGACTATATATATATATATATATATATATATATATATATATATATATTTCTGCCCAACTGTAAATATCTCGAACTGAAAATAACATGGCTGGAAATGGACTTGAATGAATCCAGACTGTTGAGATTCACTTTGGATTGTCTCATCAGCGTGGATATATCTGGGAGAATATGAGAATTGACGTTTCCCAGAAAGGCCTTACATTCACCCTTTTGACATTGATAAATAAAGCCCATAGTCATTCATTTTTTTGTCAACTGATAATTTTCCTCTTTTGCAGCAGCAGCCAGACAGTTGAAATGATTGACTCTTGACTCTGATATGGCGATTGAAAAGAGGAATCAAATGGTGCAAATTCAGAGAGCCAGACAAGCTAGTTACAGCTAATTACGTGCAGTAGGCGCGCTTGCTTTTGCTCCTGTGCGAGTGTTTATTTCAGTTCCCAATGCTCTGATAGCTCGTGACAGCTTGCCGGGACACAAGAAAAGAAGTAGGTCAGGGTAAGCTGGAATCAGCAGCGGAGGATCCCATTAGACAGGCTTGTAGGGCAATAGTGAGGCTGTGATGTAGTGACAGTATAAGATACACATAACAAACAGCCCGAGGACAGCCTCCAGCAAAACCAGTATATTTATCCTGGGCGCGCTATAATGATCCTGCATATAGCTGGCCTGACTGCCGCACTTATCAGGAAAGACATCCTTTCAAAAAAACGGCTCCTCACATAAAGTAAAGAATATAAAGCCAAAGGACATGCAAAGCGTGCTCTAATCTATCAGTTGCCCTTATCCAGCAATACTGTCTGCTTACTTCAGCAAAACAGTTTGTTTTCTGTGTCGTGCTAGGTAAGCACTAACCACTGTAAGTGCTAGCGATACCATCTCTGTATTGTACGATTTTCTTCCTTCCACATCAACTATCGCAGCTCGATGGGGGGGAGGGAAGGGGCGATGAACACATTGTATTAGACAGAGGTCAATGAGACATATGCATCAAATGCCAGGGCTAAAAAGCAGAGGTGTAACCCACACAAGTCGATACCAACAGTATTGTCATTTCTGTTGTAACATTGTATAGACCAAAATAATAAGCAATCACATTTTTTAGGTAATTTATTCTAAATGTTAAAGCAGTTTTCCCCAAATCTTCGAAAAGCCAGGGTCCACGCTGATGTACATGTCAAGAAATTAGTGGCCAGACAGAGCAATAGAGCTGGCTATATGGAAATCCACAAAACATGACCTGTTAGTGGCTTTTCGAGAAGAGTAACTGGACACCATCTTAAAGCTATCCAATGATTGCTGGGTTTCTTTGTCTGTATGGGGGAGGGTGTAGTGGTGATGGCTTCAATGCATAGCCCCCCCACCTTCGAATGTATGGTACAGGCAAGTACATACTTACGCACAGCCGCCTAGTGAACCCAACTCTTCCCATTTCTACCGACTCCAACCAAAACTAGCTCCAAATCTACAGCCCTGGACCCAATGATCTTATACGACAGATAGATCAATGTATCCATTGCTTATGTGGCTTTCCTTACAGATTTCAGTTGCCAGTTCCAATTCTAGAGATTTTGGCTACAATGAAAATGTATCATGCTGAGGATGGCAATGATATAATTGCCACACACAACAGTGGCAATGAATGGAGGAGGTAGAACTTTACAGCTAAAACATGTACCATTATCTGGGATTGGAAGTGAAAATTGGCAAAAGGTTACTCTTCATGGGAGGAGCGATTCAGGGGATGCTAGTTAAAGTTAAGTGGGTTTTGGATCGCTTTAAACAAAGACAAGAATACTTTTTCCAACTTACCTACGTTAATCTACAAAACTTGGATAAGCCTAGTGATTGTTATATGTAGGTGAAGGTCCCTTAAAGAATTCCCTTTGCACTTTATATTTGCATATCACTTCCACGTAAGGACTACTGTTAAGTAATTTTTACAAAATTTTTTAGGACAAAAAAAACATTTTGTCTATGTACCATTCAATATGAAAGAATAAACTGTAAAATATATAGTGATATATATATATATAGTGATATATATATATATATATATATATATATATATCACTATAATAAAAAACAAAATAATAATCCTCTTTGTACTCGGCCCTCTAAAAATAAAACAAAAACCTTTGACTATAAACCTTCAAAGCTACACAACATTGATAAGGGTAATAAAAATAAATAAATATAATAATACAACAGACAAGAGTAGTGTCTAAATGTGATACCATTAAACATACTTTACAAAAAAGGCAAAAAACTAAAAATAATTTCAAACCACTATACTGAAAAACCAAAACAATTAATATAACCTCTTTTTGTAACAGTTCTTATAGGGTTGAGTTAATAAAAAGTTGATAGGTTTTAAAGTAATGTAAATCAAATAGCTTTTTCCATCATGAAACTCCTTGAAAGGGTAAATAATAAATTACAATTTGCTGCTGGTGGGGAAACCTCCTCTCGCAATCTCTAAGGAGCTGTGAACATCTGTCACCATTCAATACGGTAAGGTTTTATTGCCACAACAAAGCATCCTGTACAATTAATCTCTAACGGGTCTTATTCGCAGGGCCCTAGAACGGCTGCTTTCTAAAGACCTGCGGCAAGTAATATAGAGTTGCTGGCACGGTGGGAATAGGACAGGAATAGTAGGGCTCCTAAACACAACTACACTAGAAGCAATTAGATGATGGAAAAAAATAAATACAATAATTCACAGATACACTGGGCAGTAATAAATCACACCACTAAACAAATGTAAGGAAAACACTAAAAAGAATAAACAATAGAACAAATTACAATTAAAAAATACAATTAAAAACAAAGACATTTTTAAAAAATAGCACTATAAGTAGTATTGAATTTGTCACTTTATTGTTGAGCCCCTCGAAATGGCTGAATGTGTGTGCATGCACATCTGCACACATTTGCACCTGAGGGTGTGTGTGTGTATCTCCGGGTGTGTGTATGCACATCAGCATGTACTGAAGTTCCTATGTCTGCATGCAAGTTTGCGGGTGTGTATTGTATATCTGTGGCTATGAGGGTATAGTTGTTTCCGCAGGTGTGTGCACAGGCACACTGTGTATGTGTGCACACCATTCTGTACGTATGCACATGCATGGCTTTATATGGTGCATATAAATCTAGGGATGTTTACATGTGCATCTGGGGGTGCACACTTTCATATCTGGGGTGTGAGGGGCACTTGGCTGCAGCTGAATTAGTCGCGTGCATATGGTCGTGAATCTGTGGGTGCACAAATCTATGTTTAGTGCATGAGCATCTGCGAGTGTGTGGGGGTGCACATGGGTGCAGTAGTAGTGGGCATGTGTATTTGCTGGAGAGAGAGGGGAAGGAAAGGGGGCAGTCATGTGTGTCATGTCTGCAAAACTGTCTGGAACATTTTGCTGATTGCTATGGAGTATACTCTGTATTTTCATGTTTAAACCTAAATTTATTAAAAACTACAAATTTGATCAATTCCAAAAACACATAGCACTTCTGTCAGAGCCAAGAGCTTTCAAATGTACACCACTATGTCTAGGGTTTGAGTTGCATTGCAGAGGACTGTAGGAAGAAAAGAAGGAAGAAAGAAAGAAAGAAAAAAAAAAAAAAAGAAGATGAAGAAGAAAAGCGGAAGGAAGGAAGAAAGAAAGAAATCGAGAAAGAAAAGAAGATGAAAGGAGGAAGGAAAAAGAAGGAAGAATATAGTTCCTTTTCCAAACAATAACATAATCCTTATATAGTGCCTACCTATTTCGCAGCAAGGGTACATGTACAAACTGGGTAATAAATTGCCTAGTAACAAACTGGTCAGAAATTGAAACAAAGGGGATGAGGGCCCTGCTCGCAAGCATAAAATCTAAGAGATCATTTGTGTACCTGCCACGCGGAAGCTGTTGTTGCTTAGACTCAGACCCTATTCTAATGAACACCTGACTACACTGAAAGTTTGACCTATACAAGAAGCACGAGAAATACAGACAAGCAAAGGGAGCAGATATCCTTCCCTGCACACACAAGCATGGGTCTTCCTCAGATACATCATCTGCTTAATCTGAAAAAAAGTGGTCATGCATAAATAAAACCTGGGAGCTGAGCTACAGAAGAGGGGCTGGATCTGAGCAACTCCAGGATGAATCATCTGCATGGGAGGTAAGCAAACAAGGGTTTTTACACTTAGCCAGGACAATACACTAACACTTTCATTCATTAGAATCCCATTTTATAGCAGACCGACAGTCAAAAATGGCAAAAACCAGACCAACACAACCAACAGTGCTTCCGTGCATCCCTTCCCTGGAAGTGCTGCTGGGTTTCCTGTTACTGTGCAAGGTCAATTATGTCAGTTGAATCCAGACAGCAGCATGGCTGAGATGCTGGGAGAGGAAGCTCCAAAATGGCGGCTTTCTTTTCTAACTGTGCCTGACTGGTTTAAGTAAACAATGCTTACCACAAATGGTATTATATTGAAACTTTGTTATTTTGAATACACAGGCTTTTCAAACTTTAGTTTACTTGTCCCGAGGACATACCTTAAAGAAGCCTAGTCTGTTTCTAAGTACATACAGGGAGTCGGACACTCAAAAATGGGAATGTGAGGTACTAGATTCCATTAGTGAATGTCTAATTCCAATTCAATGCTGTGAATATTCATGGCCAGCAATGCCTTATGAACAGAACTCGTACCAAGCGCTTCCCGCTGTCCACCCCCCTTTGCTGCGCACATCTGCTGCCAGCCATTCCTCTAGAGAGGCGCTAAGGATGGCGCAGGACGCGCATGTATGTGCTGTGGGATTGTTTCCTGAGGTAAGTTTAATGGCAGACCCGAGGGTTTCACACAGTGGGGCAAGCTCTAACCCAGCCCTGGAGCGTCACCTTTTGAGAAGCCATTATCCTAAACATGTCATCTGTCAAATAATAAAAACGTATTTCATTTATTTACAGACTAAAGGAAATCTGGGACAAACCTTAAATTCATCATTGAATGAAAACCTATTCCCCAGCATCTAAAATGAATATATTTTAAACTGGACCTTCAGCCTGATTTAATGAAAAGCCCAAACCCTTAAAAAAACTATTTCCCAGCATCTAAAATTAATATATTTTAAGTTTTTAGTCACTTACTTATTATATTTTCCCCCACTGGGCTGCAACTCTTCTCAGGACTTTAGGATACGGGCGCCGCCATCTTGAATCAGAAGCATCACACTTACTGAGGAGAGGAGAGTGCGATAAAGTACAGGGGAGGGGTTAAAGCTGGGCTTTGCACAGACAGAGCAGAGCTGGGGTCAGGAAAAGGACAGCAATCCCAGAATGCAGAGCAGCACAGTCAGAAGACACTTCCTGTTTGCAGGCTGCCTGATGACCCATGAGCCGCCATCTTGGATGTTTAAAGGCTCATAACATACAGTATATGAAAGTAGGATGATATTTAATGTGAGCAATCTGTATGTACAGGGTGTGGGAAACATATAAGGCTCTTATTCAGGTTGAAGGTTCGCTTTAAGTAGTAAGTCAGTTATTCTTTCCCCCATCTGGCTACAAGCATATGGCCACGGCCTTCTTGCCTCAGAAATGACTCCTTGTTCCTTCCCAGGATCACTTCCTGAGGAGAGGAGAGGAGGACAAGTGCAGAGAGGCGGGTTATACCTTTGCTCTGCACAGACAGAGCAGAGCTGGGGTCAGGAAAAGGACAGCAATCCCAGAATGCAGAGCGGCATCGTCAAAAGACACTTCCTGTCTGCAGGCAGCCTCAGACTCCACGGGTCACCATCTTGGAAGTTTAAAGGCTCAGAAAACACGCTAGGTGCAGGGAGGATCATTTTAATGTGATCAATCTGTATGTACAGGAAGAGTGGAGCACACAAGATTGGATCTTATTCATAAGCTCTAGGGTGAAGGTCCAGTTTAATCAGGGTTTGCCCCACATGTACCCCTCTAGTTAAAGAGAGCCAAAAGTTTAAAAACCCCTTTAGGTTCACTAGGGTATAACCCAATTTAGAAATCTTTAACCAGACACCAAAGGTCATGACATGGTCACCTCACAGCAATAAAATGTGACATCAGCAGATGGCGCTGCTGAGCAGTCACATGTCCTCTCACATGCGGCAATCACATGTCCTCTCACATGCGGCAGTCACATGTCCTCTCACATGCGGCAGTCACATGTCCTCTCACATGCGGCAGTCACATGTCCTCTCAGTGTTTCATACTGAGCGGATAGAGATAGAGCTTTTCAGCAGCGACATCTGCTGGTGCCGCAATTTATCGCCATGGGAAAACAGAAGGAGGAGTCATTTTCAAGGTTCAAGCAATACGTGGTTTTGCAGCAGGTAAAGTTAGATTTTTTTTACATGTTCACCCACAGGTGGCCTCTAAAAATGCTCATTACTAAGATATCCAAGGCTGTGTAACGCTTGAGCAAAACGCGCAGCCCACAAAACACTTTACTTAGCAGTCAAACAGCCCTGACAGCCTCCCTGTAACAAGTGCTTGTTAGCGTAGAAGCCGACACACGAGCAGTCACAGGATGATACAGCACTGCTGACATGATGTAGCCATGTGTCACAAACACAAAGACGAGCCTTAGAAAGCCACCATTTAACTGACGCCAGCTGATTTTTATCCCTTTATTGGAATGGTAACGCTCCTGATTTCTGTTTCATTCTAGTTATTTATGGTATGTTACACAGATCAAATCTTTATCAAATGTACCTGTTAAGGAAACAAATTGTGCCGCCTTTGTGTGAACTGGAGACTATTTCATGGTAATAGGCTATTTACTGCTGCAAACGTTCACAATGTTCTCTTTTTTTTGTTAACTGTGGCAGTTTTCATAGCGTCTTCACACTAAGAAGCATCATGCAGAATAACCCATCAAACATTACAGCATTCTCTGGGGTACTGCAGACATCGGGAAAACACAAAAGCAAACCAACAGTGTCCTTAAAGGAGACGTTAAACAGGGAAGTCCAATTCTGTGTCCTTTTTTATGCAGATCCCATGCTAGATGTGCCATTTAACGGATGAGATGAGCATTTGTACTGTCATTGTACTACCATAGGTAACCCGCATCTACCTAAACCAAAATAAAAATAAACATTGCTTCCTTGATCCAGATTTAATCTGGATCATACAAACATAATTCATATTTCACTGCTGCTTCGGGTAATATTATTGCAGATGTTCAGTAAAATCATACAACCACCGATGTCCTCATCTGGTCCTTGCCACCTCCCCCGCTGCCATCTCGGAGTCCTCCAAGTATGTCACCAGGTCTTCCATTTACGACGATTATCTTCCACATCTCACTACCACCTTTTTGGTCCTCCAATGATGTTGCCTTGTCCTATGCTGCTGCTGATTGTCTTTCGGTCTTCACCCCCTCCACGTTCTCATTTGTGGCTGATTATTCTCTGATCCTCTCTGTTGCCTCTTAATGAGGGTTTTCAGATCCTGAGGGCAAAGGAGATGAAGATGACCACACACCCAATGTGAGATTGGACTCTCTGTATGTGGCACTCCTGGGGTCTCAGGGAAAAGTCCACAGATGAAGACTCTTTCGTGAATCGAAATAGATTATAGACTGCCAACACCCTCACACCATGGACCTATAGTCTATCTGAACAATAGGTCTCCTTAAAGTACATGCTCTACTTTACCTACTGTTTGTTTTTCGTTTACCTGATACCTACCTAACATTCTCTGTAAAGCCTGAAATCAGTATAAATGACTTACTCTCTCAATAATATGGAAGATTTATGAGGTATGATGGACCTCTGGCCATCCACATGCCCACTTCATTAGATGCAATGGAGGCGACATGCTGGGGCAGCTGGGACTGGGAGTCAAATCCCTGACCCTGGTACTTTTTTTTTTTTTTTTTTTGTAGTTGCTGGGTTCGCCCATCAGGCTGTGGCCTCATGTGACCACCTTGTCCAGTGGGGGTTTGCTGGACAAAGCACAGTCCACAAATCTCATTGGCTGCCCATGGTCATGTGGGTCTGCATGTGGGTCTGTGTGGGAACGTGGAAGAATGTGAGTACTGAAGGTGGGGACTCAGGCTTCCAGCCCTCTTTGGGTGCCCCCTTCTGTCTTATTTGACTAGACCATGACAGCCATATTGCTTACCACGAAGTTAATAGGTGCCGAAATCCAAAACCAGCACTCCAATGAATATCCAAGGTCTTATTTTGTATTTCAAAGGTGCGAGAATTATGTCCAGAACTTATAATCCAAAAGTGCAAGCAAAATATTCAATATTTGGATGATAAATTCTGATTACAATTCTATATCCAGAAAAGATATATTCTTTTTCTACTTATATTTGACTAGCGGGCCACTTCCAGGGACAGACGGAGGCCAATATCATCAACATAGCCAGCCAAAGCATTTTGTTCTTATTTGTAGCTTTTCAAAAACATTTTTGATGTAAGAGTATTTTTTTTCTCGCATTTCTATTAATTCAGGTTCCAAACTGGAACGACTGGCCAAGTGAAAACAAGCAACGCTTAATATAAGCCTTAACCCATATAAACAATACGGTAAACTGACAGTTTAATTAAAGGCTTAGAACAAACAAGTGACAAATACATTGGAATCGCAGGAAGATGCAATTTAGACATGTTTTCCAGGCTCCATCTATCTATTCCATTAATTAAATGTGCCCAAATAAGCACTCTAGAGTTTAGACATGTGTACCAGTGTTTTCTTGATGTCTTATAGATCATGAATTGCTGTCAAGTGATAGACAGAATGGTGTTGCTATTAAGAACAATGAAGCTGAGTTGTCCACAAGTGTGAAGCCCTTTAATAAGGTATTGCTACCCATTACAGCTTGACAGCTTCCTTTTTTTTTGCATGACTTTTCCAATTTGATGTTGAAAACAAAATGGAGAGCAATGTCATCATAGTAATGATATCACAAGATGCAGCAGCTTATGTCCAACTTCATGAGACAGTCAATGGATAGCTCTATTTTTCCTCTTATGAAAGTTGCAGAAGGGTTGCCTACATTTTTTTTTTTGCAGGAACACCATAGGCCACAGTGATAGAACAAAGCGGACCAGACCTCACATTTTTAACTAGCATCCCCTGAATGCCTCCTCCCATGAAGAGTACCTTTTGCCAATTTTCACTGCTCCTGCTTCACTCTAATCCCAGATAATGCCTCCTGTTTTAGCAGTAAAACTCCGCCTTCCCATTCATTGCCACTGTTATGCATGGCAATGATGTCACACACCTTGAATAAGTGACGCGGTGACGTCACGAAACGCGTTGGTGGTGAGGAGTCGGGGTAGCCTGGGGGGGGGGGGGGGGGTCTCGTCCATGTAAGTCTGCTCTCTATATGGGAGTGTTTGCTTGCATATATGTATTGCCTTGTTATATCTTATTTATGATTGGCTCACTCCTCATCTGGTGGGTTCTCATTTAGGTTCACATTGCTGTTCATTTTGGATGTTATTAGTTTTAGATAAGATCGCTCACTCTTTTCATATATAATGTTTTAGGGTTATATGTATATTGACGGATTGTGGGTATTTTTTGAGATTATCTAATTGATAGAGTATGTATTTTTGGATAAGCACAATTTTGGTTTTTGCACTTATATTATAATTGTAGTGGCAGGATTTTTATTAACGGCCCTTTAGGATTCATGTTACTGGTTAGCAGACCTGTATCTGTGAGAATGATGTAGGAGAGTCCATGGGTTATTACTTTTGAGGGCTCTGTTTGATATATTGTTAGAGCAGCGGTGCTGGGGGGGGTTTCGGTTCTTTCCCCCCTTCCCCCCCCCCCTTGTCTTCCCTCTCCTCCTCAGTATTTGTTGTGTATATGTTTTTAAATGGGTTTTAAAGAGTGTCTTTATTGTTGTAAATAAATGTAGATTTATTAATAATAAAATCGATTATATTTGATATATTTGGATGATTTTGTAGTGGTGCTTCTGTACAAGCAGGGTTTTTGGGGGTAACGTGGTACCCCCAATTCTTGCTGCATGGCAATGATGTCATTGCCACACCTATGCAATGACTAACCACTGCTACCGTATATCATACCGAATAAACAGAAAAGAACTGTGTTCTACGAAGATTAAAAAAGGGAAAATATTCATTTTTAGCTGTACACCCTAAGAAGGGAGTATCGTCAATGGCTTTGGCCTGCTTTAAGTAGCCAACACAAGTTGACAGCACCTATTCCTGCCCTGTGCTCTTGAGGAAAAGGGATGGGCGTGAATACCCAGTCTGTAGTTTACTGTCCCCATTTGTTAAATTTGGTTTACAAAAGCAATACTGTCTAGGTTTAATAATATTCTACTAAACCACATACATAATAAATAATAAATAAAGGCAGTTAAAGTTTCACTGCATCAGTATATAAATCTAGAAACCATATTTTGCACTTGAAATCAATACAATTAATGCCTAACTGAACACTAGAGAAGCCAGTTATTGCTTCTAAGCTCAAAATGCATAAATAATGTGGAAATCTTTATACGTATTAAAAATTACTACTTTTAATATTTTTTCTATGTTGTTTTACTGTAATTAATTAAACTGACATCTTGTTATTTGCCATTACCACGCTTGAACGAACCTAGAGGACTTGCAAAGCGAAACATTTGGGCAATTGTGTGTGTTTTATTCCAAGTTTATTGGCTAATGGAAATTAATTTTGTTTACTTAACATTTTATGTATAGCAGTTTAAATAAATGGTGGGTATCCAAGATTGGATCTGCTCCATCAATTTTTCAATTTTTTAAGTGGATTTACTTTTATTTTATAGGCAATCCCCGGGGAGACTTTGACCATGCAGAATCTTATCTTTATTGATATAAAAGCATTTATTGGAGAGTTAGTATAGTGCAAGAGAAACACAGTGATGACAATTATATAATCCACTGAAATAAGGCAAGTTCAGGATTATATATCAGTTAAAACAGGTATATGACCAGTTTCATTTTCCTCTACTAAAGTTTTGGGTCTCACTTTTATTCTCCTAGCACTGCGAAAATCCTGTTGAGCTGGTGGGTTATGAGACCACCAGCCAGGACGCTAGGACCTCTGTCCTCTACAGGGCACTAGTGTGGTCTAAAGAAAACCTAAATGAACTGTAGACCCAAAAGGCAATACTAAGCAGGAAGATGCTCAACTGATGATGGTTGCATGTGTGTCGCCCTTATTTCTGCAGCACAGCGCAGAAGCCATAGCAGGGTCTCACCTTTCAATTTAATTTTTCCAGGACCATGTGAAAAAAAAGTGGTTTAACAGCAAATCTCTCCTTTAGTGATCTCAGTGTGAGCGAGTATGGCAAGACACGGTGGTTCCACAGCATTCTCTGACCACAGCAGAGCATGTCACCCCCTTCCCAGCTCAGCAATGTCCCATAAACTGAAAGAAAGTTGGCTTGCTTATAACACATAAGTAATTTACATATAATTAAAGATTTTGAGATACCTTTCACTCTTTTCCTTTGGGAGATATGGTGGGAGTAAGTTAGCGCGTGCCTGGAAAGGAACGTTAAGTTTACTTTTTGTTCAGTTAGGTCTAAAGATAAAAACCTGACTTCATCTCACTGATGAAAGAAAATGAAATATTCTGCAGATAAACTAAAAAAACTTGCAAACTTTACCAAAAGCTTCTTTACTTTAGATACAGAAGTGCAGAGGAGATACAGAAATGGTGTTTCTCTTGCCCATACAACTATGACAGGCTACAGGTGGGGACAGGGGGCGGATTAAGTGTGGTGGAGGCACAAAATCTGGTGGAGGCCTCAGATACTGTAATTTTTTTTCCTTTATAATAATAGCCCAGCCAAGTAACTGATTGGTGGTTTCTGGCACCCGCCTACTTACTGTAACGAAAGAATAAAACAGTTTCCTGCATTGAGCTGCCAGTGGCTGTGCTAAGTGGTTTATTTGCAGTAGTGCCCCCCCTTATAATCCAGCGCTGGGTGGAGAGCTCAGATACTACAGGTGTAGCCGCATGTATAACTAAGGTGTATTTAATCATTTATATAATTATACTTTATAGACAACATTTTTAACAGTTTTTTAAAGATGAAATTTCAGATCAAATTGCAACTGAACATTGAACATTATCGAGTCTCTCGCCAGTTATTAGTAGATAAATTACAGCAAGAATACCGATACTGAAACTGATTAACGCAAGAATAGATGCAACAATCCTCAACTTCCTAAACTAGTTAATTGGCTGCCCAGTCCTGGTGCCACTGCCTTGGACTGCTGCATCCAATTAAAATAATCCTCAAAAAAAAAGGGGAGCATAGGAATGCTTAAAGTTTCATATAAAGCTTTCGAAGAGTATGTATCCATTTTCTTTGGATAATTATAGTATTTTTTTTTATGTTTTTCGCTGGCTATCAGCTTTAAACGTAAATGAAAACCATCTTTAATAACATAAATGACCCAACAGCTTGTGCAGCAGGCACTTGTTTTAAAATGACAAAACGATGTTACAGCAGACTATAAAATTAGATTTCGTAAGTCAGGCCCGGTAAGGGCGACAAGCTGCTAGGTGCTGCTGCACTCTGTACAATGCTCTTAGTCTAATTTGATAAAAAGGTATCAAGCTGATCCAGTTTAAATCCAAGTATATAACAATTTCATAGATATTATAGCCCCTCTAGGGTTAAACGGCACCAAGAGTTGTATATAAAACCTTTTTATGTTCGCAGCCTGTCGAAGATAAGTCAGAATGATGTTTTCACACTTACAATTTTACCCCAGGATTCAGTTCTAGGCAAACCTGTCTACCGCTGTAAATTAGCTTAAGTGCATATTCTGCTATCCATTAAGCAGGGCTCCCCCCACCCCTCCCCATTCCCTTTCTCGTAATTGAACACCTCTCAGTTACAGTCCTCAGGCTGTCTACCAGGAATAGTAATAGCCAGGTGAAAAAAGAAGGGTTTCCTTACAAACATTGCAAGTTCCCCTGAAACAGAGAAATAGATCTAGCAGGCCTCCATGACACAGTATACACAGGACACAAATACAGCATTGTTATTCAAGCAGATCCATAGATTGCAAAGGAAAATGCCTTCTGCAATCAAGGCTTAACGTCTAGCTGAGCTCTTCTTGGGCACCAATGCACCTTAGCACAATTTGAGACACTTACATTTGTTCCTGGTTGCATTGTAGATATAGGCGATCCCTGTGCCATGCGTTTTGGGCAATTGTAACAAAGGATGTTCACTGGAATATGAAGATGCTTGTAAATGGCTGTTGACAACTGTGTAAGTATATAAGGCCTAGAAGGGTATCAATATCTGAAATGCAATGGATAGACCCACTATGATTGTTGTAAAATTCCGTTTGTATTCTAGTGACCATATGAATTTGGAAGATGCTGAAAAAGCTACTTCAGTGTGGCAAAATGTATCCACCATATTAAAATAGTTTTATAAAGAATATATACATCACTATAGGTTACTTCTGGTTATGCCATGTTATTTATGTCCTAATGAATAATGCTTAATTTTTATATTGCTAAAGAAAACTGTGTGGTCGCCCCATTCAATCACCTTCCTGCCGCTCCCATGGCGCAGACACAGGTGAGAATGAGTACTCCGCTGATTGGCTGAGTGACCTGCACAACCAATCCCGCGCTGGCTTCCACTTGTCTCCGCTGACTGCTAAGCCAGACAGCTGAGCGGCGCCACCGGCCACACCCCCCACTCACCTCCTTGCCATGCATGCCTGCGCCTCCCAGAAAGGCTACACAATTCGTGTATGGCTAGAGGTGAGCAAGGATGCGGCGCAGAGACGTGTCGAGGTCTCTGGGACAAGGTGACTGAAACAGAGATATTGGGGGTATTACACAGCCAATTCGGAAGCCCCAACGAGTGAAACTCTGATGGCCTCTGATGTTCCTCATTAAGATCTAGCTGAGCTCTAACTTGGACATTTAAGCAGCTTAGCACAATCTGAGACATCAGACACTTGCATTTGTTTATGATTGAATTGTAGATATGGTGGATCTCAGTACCATGTATTTTAAGCAATTGTGGTCATGTAGGTGCTTGTAAATGGCCGTTGACAATTCTTTGAGTATATAAGCCAAATGGGTATCAATAATAATTGTTACAATGTAATGGATGGACACAGTATGATTTAGATAATATTCTGATTGCATTCCAATGACCATACACATTTGGAAGGTATTGAAAAAGCTGCTACAGCGTCGCCAAATGTGTCCACCATATCAAAACCATTTTATTTTTATGAAGCATATATACATCATCATAGATTTACTATGGTTATTTTGAGCTTGGCATCAGATTTATACGTATGAATGACTTTGCTCAAATGAACAATATATGAAGCCTAGATTTTTTGTTGTCAGAATTTTTTTTTAAGAAGAATAAAAACTTGATTTTAAGTTATCTAAAGGGTATGTTGATATGGCATAATTTAAGAGAGGAACTGAAGCCGAGGTGGCAATTGCATTCATTACTGAAGTTTGAACCACTAAATAACCTCTGAATTCACATTGCAAAGACAGAAAGGCAAATATTGGTTGGCCATAATTGATATCTGTGGGATAAGTGTAAAATCAATTATTGGTTAAACTGAACATCTACTGTAATAACTACTATAAGAAATAATTACAATTCTTATATTACAAATTACAGCTGGTCCACTTAGCCCACAAGCCCAATTTGTCCATTTCCACATTCCCCTGTTTCAGCAGGGTTCCAGCCCCACAAGCTCACCAGCGCAAACCCCTCTGCCGAACCTGTGAGGAAACATGGAAGCGGGTTGGTAAATGGTATCAGGCTTCCATGTGTCACGGGCCATGCTACACAAGGATGCCCCACATGTGCGACTGAACCTCCTAATAGGAAATTTGACTGTTGATTCGTATTAAACATTTGGCTTTTACAGTTACCAGTAGCAGTCCCTTTAATATTTGCTATTCACTACTAGCTTTATCTTTGCATATTAAAGATGTAATAAATAAAAAAACTGACAGATTGTGAGTGAAGACAAGCACCTCGCAAAAGATCACCTCTTCTGGTAACAGCTTTTGCAGATTAAATTCATTTATGCAGTAATTTGTCATTTACAACGCACTTAAATAAAAATTTACTTGTTCTACTTGAAATTATTTCCCTATTTTAACAGCTGCTCCGGCTGTTGGAGACGGCATTTCAAACACACAACAACCAGAACACGGAATGGGTTTAAACCGTCAAAAATGTAGATTTGCTTGAATTGAGCGTTGAATTCACTGCTAGAATGTTTTATGCAAATACAGACTGACAGACAAGAGGGAGATTATACGGCTCTCTTTGACTGAATGGTATTGCTATGGAGTGGAGAATGCGACAGGCTGGTTTTAGATTTGGAGTTGCCATTATCCTAGTAACAGATCTGTTGGCACTAAGATCAAATAACCAGGTGTGGTATTTTGTCCCCCTGCCACCATCCCCTGAAAACTCTGGAGACCTAAATGTCCCATCCTGCTGACATTATGGAGCAGACTGTCCCACCAACTGCTCGGACTCTCTGGCATGGATTGGCTGAGCATTAACCTAATCACCACCATCTTTTATGGGCCTAATATCCTTAGAGAATGTGACCAGCGACAGGGGACCAGCATTTGACCAGGTACAGAGCTTCACCTAATTATACACATGAGCAGCATAGAATGTTGCGATTATTTGTTCCTCAAAAGCCTGAAAATAAGCCACACCCCAAATTACACCCCACCAGACCAGTCACCCAAAACTGGTTTAAGCTGTTCCACTTAGAGGCCTCCAATTATTGGAAATTCTCACATTTAATTGTCCTGAAAAAGAAGGAACATCCAACAAGGCTGAGGCGCTAGGGAATGTATCTTAAAGAATCAATAAAGTTGTATATCAATTAATCAATCAATCAAAAACAAGTTAATTTATACCCTCACCTTCTAACGTAACATATTCCATGTTTTAACCATTATGCATATTGAACAGAGTTACAGGGCTCCTCTCTTACTTTGCCCCACCTGTCTTCATTTTAAAGCTGCATATACAGAGCTACTTAGACTGTCATTTATTTAGGAAAGAGAAAAAAAAAAGAAAACAGGAAATCATAACTCAAAGCCCCATAGGACCTCTTACACCCCCCACCCAAAAAATATAGATGTATTTCATACAACCTTAGGCTACAGCATTATACAACAGCACACAAATAGAATCTCAATCACTTATATACCATTTAAAATGAATTTAAATTGATGCCCTGGACTCAACACCAGCATTTGAACAACAGGGTATTTCACCTTGCCCAAAACTGTGGAGGTTGCAATGTTCCTCTTAGAGGTAAAGAATACTTTCCAGGCTGCTACATTCACCCAGACCTACATCCTCCCTGACTATATTGGGTTCTGATCAGCAACCAGCACATTTCTATGTAAGCCCAGCATTAGAGAGCTTCCTACTCTTTTCTTATGATGCTTCATCTGATGGGATGGGACTCGGAAACAGCTGCACAATGCAGTACCACCTACTAGAAGGGGTACTGCTGCCACATATGTGTTTGCCCATTTTTTGTGTCCATGTCCAATGAAACATCACTGGTGGCAGAAGGGAGGGGGTTAGGTATGTTCTGCTGACCCAGCACAAGTATTAAAGCATAGGGGCAGACTTGCCATATGGAGAGAATTCCCAGTGGGCCACACTACTTGGCTGACCAGGCCTTGTCCTATAATGCAGTCCACCCCACCTGGAGCCTGTGCTGGAATCCACCCTCTTGCCATATCTTTCAGACTCACTATACTAATCCCTGCCATATTATCTGCCATTCTATTGTTAAACCTTTGGTATTGTATCTATAAAAAGGCCATGTCCACGCCTGCCACATTATCACCCTCTGCAGTGTTAAAGCCTCAGCACCATAGGCTCGATTCAGAGACACATTCGTCTGGACTTCCGTAGATGTCTGTGAAAGTTTTAGTGGGTGTTTGTAATTTTTTTGCTTTTTTTCGTTCATTTGTACGAACGTTCGGGAAAATGCGTATATGCGCTTTCGATGAACGAAAGCAAATCGGATCATTTCCGTTAGTTCGGATCATTTTCCAAACAAAATCTGATATTTTTCGTTTGTTCAGATAACTTACGTTGTTGGGATGGGCTTACGTCTGATTCAGAGAGCTGATTTCCGACGGACCACCACCCTATAAATCCGTTTCATTTTCGATCCACTTACAGGACCTTTGAGGGCTCGGATTGCTATTGTTGAACATGTTTTGCGGCTATGTGGAGGAGTCTGCGCGTCTTTAGCATCAAGGCATTGCATGTATCAGCATGGCCGAGGACATAAATTGTATAGCAATGCATACCTAAATCAATACATTTCATGTATGCCTTATAGATGCATTTTAATGCTGACCTTAATTAGTCCTTAGCATGTAAACATTTATTTTCCCACACATCCATATAATTGCTATATTTTTTTAGACTTATGTCCTTTGTGAATTATATTTGGATTGTTGAACTTGAATCTTAATTTGTTGTAGGAGTTATTGTTTTAGTCGGTTACCTTTGCTTTGTGTAATTATTTTATATTTGGTTGCAGGAACCGCAAGATGTGCCACTCGCAAAACATACAAGCAGTGTTTGGTCCAGCTATGCGATTCCTCAGTGTTCTTGCAGGGCATCCAGGGTCATCCCATGATGCTTATATATTGCAGAGCTCCGGCTTATTTCGTCAGTTTGAGTCAGGAGAATTATCTGGTGGATGGCTCCTGGGTAAGTTTGCTCACATTCCATCAATCCATTTTCATTGTATGGCAATGAATTTAGTTGATGACTCATGTCTTAACCTATGGCTGTTTTTAGCCCTTGATGACATGTTAAACAATATTGTAGCTTAGAATGTGTATTTTATGATAGTATTTTTAAATTCTTTCAGGGGATTCTGGATATCCACTCCTGCCCTTGCTCCTGATGCCCGTTCTTTGCCTGCAAAATGCGGGCCAGGGGTTCTCTAATCGGGCACTATGCAAAACCCGGGCCGTGCTGCCGAGGGCCCTCTGGCTTTTGAAGTCCAGATTTAGGTGTTTGGACCATACGGGGGGGGGGGGGGCACTGCAGTATGACGCCAACAAGGTTATACCAATAATTTAATTTAAGTTTTTTTAACAGGGACCACACATGCTAGAGTGGCACAACTGAGTGTCAGGGTCCTTCAGTTGGTGGGCGATACGCAGGAGCTGCGCGACTCGTCGGGGACCACAGATGAAGAATAATGTTCTGTGGCCTGCAATTGCTATGTATTTTGTTTTTTATAGTTGTAAAAATGTGAAATCTTCAAAATGTTTTAAGATTTTATATTTTATGATGGAATAAAAAAAATGTTACAGTGTCATTTCATTTACAAAATACATTAACACAAAACTAATGGGCCCAGAAATATTTAAAGATGAATATTCACATGACCGAGAAGTGATTTGGGTAAGTTTTAGGGACCTAAAATGGAAGAAGAACCTAACCGCAAAGTGATTTGGGTGAGCTTTAAGGGTCCAAAAGGGAAGATGGAGGATAGTGCTAAGTGATTTAGCTAAACATTGTAGTAGAAGTGAGGGTGGCAAATATGTAGGCGAGCACTTTAATGAGTTAAGTTTGTAGTGCGCAGGCGCAAGATCGTAAGGATTTCCGTCTGGACGATTTATTGAAAAAGGGTAACAGAAACTAACGGGAAACGTAAAGGATTCGTGGGAGGATACGATGGGAAAAGGGCAAAAATGAAAGCCTACGTTGTAACATGTGAAAATGAAATGGAAAAGTCACGCTGGAAAATGACATCCTCGTATTCATAATCTGCCGTACGAACAGACGGAAAATTAACAGGATTGCAATGCATGCATAGAATCGCTCGCACACTCATATGAGAGCGGAAATATTTCCAAAAAAAAAAAAACAGATTGCCACTAAAACGAAAGCATTTTTTTGTCTCTCTGAATCGAGCCTCATGTTTGTCATATCCACCCCAGCCCAGGTTATGCCTCCTGCAATGCTATAGTATCGTGGCTGTGGTTACCATACCCAACCGCCGTATTATCTCCCCCTAGAATACTAGAGTTTATTAACCATCACTTTAAATGGGCAGCATGGGCTTAAAAGAAATAGATACTTACATATTCTCCGCTGCTGTTGCTGTGGTGCCATCTGGCTTCCACTCATGCACACGCCCTAGGCATTCCTTGGGTGGAATCTTCCACTTAAAATCAAATGGGAAGACAGCTGACTGCCTTTGTTATATCACTTCACCACCCACATCTGGAGGGGGCAAGCTGAGGCAGTACTTGGTATGCACTCTTTATTGCAGAGAATGGAGTGGGCAGTGACAAAATATATGAGACCATATTCACATTCGAGTGCACCATATTCACATTTGATGAGTTTTAAAAAGCTGGATAGGGCAGCTGTGAGCGAAAAGAAGCATCTTTTTAGCCCAGCCTGGATAGGGACTATTAAAAGTGGCCATATACAGTCCCTGCCTATGTTATATCCTAGCCTAGCTGATTTTTGGCCCCAGCCAGAGGGCCTGTAAGAATGTATTTTGTAACCTTATCAATGATAACTTTATCGAGGAAGGCGCTAAAGAACCTTCCTGTTAAACACATGACTTAAGGACTAATGCAAAAAAAAAAGGAATTTCCAAATCTGCTACAGATAATAAATAGCTAAATAGAAAGTGTTAAACCATTTTAGCCCTTTTCAAAACCAGACAAAGAAACCTTTGCCTGCCAATATTCTTATATAACCTATAATGCTTTATGCACCAAGTTAATTGTTTTATTAACCTGATTCTCAAAACTGGTCAGATTGGTGGAGACGGCCTTTAAACCAGTGACTGAAAGGAGTGAGGACACATTACACATGTTGAAAGTATTTCTACATTGGAATGTACACTAAAATCAGGAAATACATCTGGATTGGAGAATCGGCTCACTTATTTTCTTTTTTATTTCAAATTGAAACATGTTTATATACCACAACTGAATTAAAATGAATACTGTAAAAATGGAGTACTCATAAAACGGAGCCGAAATGACTTCCCTCGTATGCAAAAAGAAAATAAAGATCACAAATCGCACAGTAAAGGAAGAGATAAAAACATTTGAAAGGGAGATCGGAGAGGCATAAATGGAATATTCCGGTCTAGGAGAGGTATCTTGGGTTTGTGCCATATAGAACTCTATGATCCCCAGTGATCATCCCCAATGTTTTGCACATGATGGCCCAAGCCCTCACCCAGGACCCAGCTCCATGGCACAAAATCAAAGTACCTCTCCTAAACCTCAGAGTCTACTGAATTACATAAGGTTTTTAATGCCCTTATGACAGGAATATTCCCTTTCCTCACCTATCTCTCTGTAACTTTCTCCTTACTCCTTTGTTGTGGGATGTGTGATCCTCATTATGCTTGAAGAGGAAGGAAGCCATTTTGCTAGACCTTCATTCATGGCTGCTGTCAGCAGGGAAGAAAAACCCAGCCACCACACTGACCAGGCAGGGTCACTATCAAGAGGCTACAAGGGTCCAGCAGACCACCAGAGGAAGGAAATGTAGTGACTCCCCAACCACCCATGCATGGAGGGCACTGCTGGCATTTATGTAACAAAAGGAAAAGGGGTAATTAAGGACCTCTAACAACAAGCAGAACAACAAACGGGATGATCTGTCCTACTGAATGACAGGAAAAAACAACACTGAGGCCCACAAACAGGAAGTTCTTTTATTGTGTTTGTTCTGTGTTTCCTGTGTGTGGATGAGCAGGTCCATCTCTTGTTGGTTGCTGTTCTGGGGAATGACTTGGGAACAACACTTGGTGTTCCCTGTTAGCACCCACCAAATAACAAAGGAGTTCCCTTCCATGGAGTTTTCCCCCCAGGAGACAGGAAGCCCTTCGATATTTTATAATTGTCACTGCTTTTAGAACTACGATTTGAAAATGGGCACAAGCACTGCCATTTAGCCTGCAATTCAGCCTTTGAAGAATGCGGCTACTGTTAAAATAGTCTGGCATCATAACTGCCACCTGTGAATGCAGAGAAAAGCACTGGTTATTAAATAATGTTGATGTTGATTATATTAAAAGAAGTATTTTCTCAGAAGAGGCCACAGAGGTGTTAATTTATATATATTATTGTAAGGCTGTATTGGATCTCTTTTGATTTTGCTATGATCCTATTGTGGTAAATGATCTTCCTTTGCTGACTATAAAAACTGAAGTGAATTAGTCGACTGCCACTGAAAACATCAGCAGGATTCTATAATTCAAAGCAAACCTTCCCAATGGGAGGTCTCGCTCACACTAGGGGGTCAATTCAGAGACAGGTGAGAATTCTCACTCCTTTTTTAGGTGAGAAAACTGTCATTGACTTTCATTGTCTACATTGGGGCTGATTCAGAGCCAGGTGAAAAAGTACACCTGGTAGACAATGAAAGTCCATGGCAGTTTTCTCTGCTACAAAAGGAGTGAGAATTCTCACCTGGCTCTGAATCGACCCCTAGAAGTTTATGATGAGAAAACATGTTGACTTATTTGGATATTTAAAGTGAATATAAAGCTTGATAACAGTCCCCCAACCAACTAACAAATTTTGAGTACTAATAAATCTTCATGCATTACCTATTTCATTATTTCTTATTAAAACATGACATGCCGCTATGGTGTTGTATCAGCCACAGCATAGGCCTTTATTGCACCCAGAAGCCGATCACCAGGTGTTCAATAGTGGTGGTGCCCACAAAGTGCAGTGGAAGACTGGACAAGGATATATAGAGATATAACAGATTCAAAACTTTGAAAAGAAAATGTATTCTAAGTCACAGTTTAGTAGTCTTTAGTAGCTTTAGTAAAAAAAAATGCCAACACTGTCTTTGGGTCAAGATGGTGTAAGTGATACAATCCAACTGAGCTTGCTCTAAAAGGGTTTTTCTAATCTCGAACCCCCCTTTTATTACCAAATTTGCATGGCCATCCCTTTCTAGATCAAATTGTGGACAAAACACCACCCTTCCCATATCACACAGCGTGAGAATCACCATTCATTGTCTGGCTTCTTCCTCTAATTTTTGTTTTAAACATATACTGTTATGGCCAATTTCACTGCCAGCAACAGTGTTATGCTCAAAGTATAAACAGTTCCATACCCAGTATACATACTTTACCAATCTTGCAAGACATTGATTAGAACAAGAGATAAGAAACCACTGGGGAACGAATCAGAATTTATGAGGAACTCAGCTTTAGGCGTGCCCACAATCTGATTGTATTATGTGTGATTGTCTCAACATTGCCATCTTTGATCGAAGGCCAGCCCCTGTAGAAAATCCAAGCTGTCATACATGACATTCATCATATGACCATTTAAACTCACAGAAAGCAGAGTTTAAGAAACCAGCTTATAAAATAGCTTACATCATCCTACTCGTGTTATGATGCACAGCAAAAGCATTTATAAGAAGGGCAGGTCAAATTCCACTACAAATAGGTCAGACTTTGCAATTTGCCAGAAATAAAAAATGTTAGGATCACATTTTTTGCATGGTACCTAGTTATTTTATAATAAATCAGTGGTTTCTGTTAAATGGCAAAGGAAATATTTTCTTCACAGAAAGTAGAGCATTTACCTTTGCCTTAAAATGCCCTCTGCTGGCCACAGACACTTGCTGTCATACCTTATAGGTAAGTCACATATGGCTAAGTTTGAAGTCTCTCAGATTGAGCCAGGTCAGTTCTGGGAAAATCAAACATTCAGACATGTTAAAAAACCTAGTCACAGTATAAAAGTTTCTACTGGTGCTGTCCACTACCACCCTCTATTGCCCATCACATAGACTTTTGTTGGTTTTAAAACTGTTCATAAGCCAAAGGAATTTTAAATTTGTTAAAAAACATACAGATATGGCATGGTCATGGAGCGCTCTTACTCCCAATTCAATCCAATAAATAGTTGAAACCAGACAGGAAAGTCCAATAAAACTAGCAATCTTTATTGTACATACTTGCACATCAAAAATCCCCAAATTGGTCCAAAAGCTTGTCAAATGTATGACAAGATCTGCATTACACCACTAAATAGGATTAGGATTAAAAGGTAGGTTTGGTTACAGAAATACAGGGCTTGAAAGAATCCATTACAACTTTATACATATCTGCGCAAATTTGACCTATCACTACACCAGAAGTCTTTTGAATGTGAAATTACAACCAATAAAGTGAATAGGCAACCTGTTTAATTTAAAGGACATGGATCTAATTCTGACCTTTACAACACACGTTAGAAGAAATCTTGATGTTTTTCAGGCTAGAAAATTTACAAAAACATCTATAAAGAGTTTGACCAATCCAGGGTGTATAACAGGCAAGGTCACAAACGGACCTCAAACTAGAGCTTTTCAGTTTAAATGAGAAACATTATGTTTGTTAAAAGGATAATACTGCATTTCTGCATAAAAAATCTTATACCATCTGTGAAAAACAATGGTTGGCGCATCATGCTTTGGGACTTTTTAGCTTCATCTGGACCAGGACAGCTTAAAATCATTGATAGATCTATTTATTTTGCATTGGACCAGCAAACATTAAGGGAAAAGGTCAGGAAATATGTCCATGAGTTGGATTTCAAGAGAATGTGGGTCATGGAGCAAGACAACAACCCTAACCACACAAGGATTTCTATCAAAGAAAAAAGAAATGATTAAAGTTTTGGAAAGCCAAGTCAAAGCTCCTAATCCAATAGAGGTTGTAGAAGGACCAGAAACAAGCAGTTCATGGAAGGAAACCCACAGAGTTAAAATGCATGCAAAAATAAATAAAATTCTGACTTACGCACAATGGTAGGCAACATAACGCTTACACTCATTCATGGAAAGAATTCCTGTATATCATTCAATTGTCATTTTCAAAAATATACTAAAAATGACACCAGATACCTAAACAATGTCAAAATGCTGGTCAAGGAAAATGCTTTCAGCCATTCATCTGCTATGATTTAATGTTTTGTGGAATAATGAGCTGACTGATCATCAGTGTAAACCAAGGGAATCTGGAAACTGTAATGCTTATCCTAGTCTGTAGTCATGTTTTTGACTTACACAATCTTCAGTATCAATAATGGCTGTGTTACAACTGGCAATATGACTTTTCTCTGTTGTATTAGAAGGTTTGGTCAGCTATCAGCCAAAATCAAACCTTGGTCCTGGCTGAACCAGAACACAGCCAACTAGGCTAGGCTAAATCGTGTAGCATCTTGATGGCAGCAGAGATGGTCTTTTAAGCTCTTCAGTGCAGTGATTTGCCCCACATCACCTGTTCCAATGAAACCTTGTTGTTAGTTTTATCATTTTTCACTACATCCACATTTGAACAGATATAAAACCAGTCCCAGAAGTAACAATATTTCAGCACACATTACCCCATCATTGTCCCTTACTTGAGGCACTTGACTAGATGATTTTGATGATGTCTAGTGAAACCATAATGTCATGTTGACCTGCTATGGGTTAAACTGAGTGTCCAATACATAGAACAAAATGTTCTGTATAACAATTGATGTTTATTGACCAAATGTGATGATTACACCAATTTACCCTTTATCCCCCCATTAATTTAGTCATTAAATGTACTACCTACTTACTGCAAGCTTTAAGGCATATGAGCGGCGGAAACATCTAAATGTTACTAAATAATGGGCGAGAGCTTTCAGAATGTCCAGTCTCTTCCAGTAATGGCACTAAGTGAATCCAAAACAATCTCATCTGAGCGGAGTATGTTCTGGAGCTTGTCTGTGCAAATTATACAGCAGATATGACACTGGTAACCAATTTAAGAGAAGACAAATAGCCAACTCCTTTTACGTCAATACAACAAGCTAATGAATCAGATTGTAGTTTAGGTCAGAGGACCCAATAACCTAAAGAAATTATACTTTTTAAAGCAGACTAACACCTGTGTGGGTGTTGGTACTTCCGCTATAAGACAGACTGGGGGGGGGGGGGGGGGCATCCCCCAGAATGCCTGTGATCCTTACCTTGCCTCGAACCTCTGCCAGGAATACACGGCCGCGATTGGTCGTCCGGCTCTCAAGTGGGTATTAATGTTCCAGCCAAAAAAAACCTGAGCACCGGCAGTCAATCTCGGCGCTGTATTTCTGGTGGATATATTATATATGGTTATATGCAGGGGGGCATCCCTGCTACCCCTTTAGCAGGGCGTGTGCCAGCACCAGGCATTTGTGAATGGCCCACGTGGCACACTCCCTGATAGAGGGTAGCGGGGATGCAGAACCAGCACACTCAACTGCACTCGGCTTCTTAGACGCGCTAAGCCGATGTCTGCGCAACCGAGCGTGCTCATTGGAAAGGAGGTCGTGCATGCGCCATAGGACTGGGGAAAGGCGAGTCCGTTCGGCGACCTGGGGGGTTTCACACTGCGGGGCATTCCTAATCACGGTGCCCCGGGGGCAAGGATCAAAACCCAGGATAGTTAAAATCCTGGGTTATGGTCCACTTTAACATCCCTTTTTAACCAGGGACCACTAGCTTTCTTGTCTCCCCTATCTTACATTTAAGCTGAGAGTTCTGCCCAGCTGTTCTTTTAGACCCGAGGGCAACCACCTTGGGGGGGTTCAGCCCCTTTATGTAATTTTGTATCCAAAAATAGTCAAAAACAGCCAATGTGTTATCTAACAAAGCCAAACTCAACGTTAGTCCTTTGTTGCTCCTCCAGTTGCAAGTTTAATCACCTGACCTTGTAATGTGCAGATCAGACAGTTTTATTCATTATATTATATTAATATATTATATATATATATATATATATATATATATATATATATATTCCCTGGTAAGTGGCTTTTCAAGTATTGTAGTTGGAACAGCAACATGGCAGCCAGGCTTCTAGTTTTTTTTTTTTTTTAGAACAAGGCCAACAATGACGGCCTCATACCCCCCCACTCCCCGGCAGGTTATCTTAACCCCTGTAACAGCCCACTAGCAGTGGCAGAAGTAAATCAATTGCTCTTATCTTTAAATAGCAAAAGAAACAAATAACCACAAAATCATTTCACAATTCCACTTTATAGCCAGCAAATGTTCAGCTTGTTTGTATTGGCTGCCAGCACGAATAGAAGGGGTGTAGTTCCACCAGCTTTATGGAATTGTTAGAGCAAGCCAGACTTCCAACAAAAAAAAAAGTTTCGTATGAACAGCTGCTTCCAAATAGTTGCAACATCTTCAGAGAACATGATTCCAAAGAAAGCGAGAACCAAGAAAACAATAGGGCATTTCAGCTTTACAAGCCCGAAGAGATGTAACCGAAGAAGCCCACAACCAAGCTGCTGTCATCTGGAAAATATTGACCTAAGTTGGGCTCAGTGGCATAATCAGATGTGAGCGGGTCCTGGTACGAACGTTGGGGCCCCATTAGGGCTAATACAGTAACTTTTTCTCATGTTAGTTCAACTAAATTGGATACAACTAAAGACTGAGACAAATAATGCTTGTTGTTTCTGTACGATGCCATAAACACAAAACTGATAAAGAAGGTGGAGGAACAACGATGGTGGGACCTCTTGACATAGCCCCAGTGCAGTTGCAACCTCTACACATGCCCCTTGCTGGTCTTCACAACGCATATTAAAGTGTACCAAAACCCACCCTGGAGTCAATGCCAGGGCAGGCATACTCACATGCCACAGGGCACCTCGATCGGAGGCTGTGAGGAGCATCTTACATTTAGCCTGCTTCTATTCCTTTAGCAGGGCGCATGCCCGTTGCCTGTGCCAAGCATTTAACTCCCTGTCAAAGGGTAGCGGGGGATGCGGCCGCCAGCACACTCGGGTCCGCTCGCATTAGACGAGCTCCTGGACAAAGAAGCTCGAGTGGATCCAAGCAGACTGATTGGACTAGAGGGCTGCACATGTGCCGTAAGACCGAGGAAGGCTAGGTGAGATTGGGCTACCTGGGGGGTTTCACACAGCGGGCTTCCTGTGGGACCCTTGGTTTTGGTCCACTTTAATGAACGTAGCAGTTTCCTGCTGTTCAATCATAGACTTGCAATGAGGCGCCTTCAATTTCCAGTGGTGCAAAGGTCAAAATTTCAGGAGCTTCCACATCCGTCCTCAGGTGACGGAGGGGTTAAGGCTCCTAAAAGCAGGTCATTTGCACCACTTGAAAAATAAAAATTAAATAAAGGCAGTAGTGTTCAGTCTATTCAGATTAATTAAGGCATATTTCTGTTTATGTCTTTTATGGCCATGAGTATTAAACTATTGGAATCTGCTTTTGTTGTCTTTTCCATCTTACTTTTTCAGCTCAGGGTTTTATACCCATTTCTGCCCATCTATAACGGGGTTGAGTGTCAAAGAACTAAGTCTAGGTCCTTTGGTCACTAACTATTTTCTCCTAGGAGTTTAGGAATCAGTGTGGTCTTTTATGGCAGTGTTTTTATGCCAAGTACCTCCCTAGCATCTTGTGTTTTTTAACTCTTTAGCATCAACAAAAACTTGATTTTTTTTAGCCTCAGTTATACTGTCTCATTAGAAATTGGGGACAGTTCAGGTGAATCTGAGCTTCTTAGAAAAGACAAATTGGTAATTAAACAATTAGCAAAAAGAAAGATAGGATGTGCTCATCCAGTCAATATATAGCAGTAAGGTGCTAGAGGGGTGTGACCACACACTACCACACAAGGAAGTTAACCCTCTGCACACTCAGAGGGTTAACTATTTTTTGCTTAGTGTGTGGTCACACCCCTCTAGCACCTCTTGACTGCTATATATTGACTGGATGTGCTCATCCTTTTTGCTGTTGCATTTGCAGGTCAGTGGCCAGATCTGCTGGACTGTAGCTCTCCCAATGTAACAGGTAGTCCAATTGGCCTCTACCTGAAATACCCCCTTTTTGAACTGTAACACTGTGCAGGCAAGTAAAGCATTTTTCATTGTGTGTGTGCAAGCAAGTTAAGTTTTTGCAATGTCTTTAGACAGGCTGATTCATGTATTGCATTGCTTGTGCACACACAAGTAAAGAAGTAGCAATGTCTGCACAAACTTTTAAACTTAGTAATGTTAGGGACGGGGTACAAATTGGACGGCCTTGACGCGGCTACCTCGCTTTTACATTCATTGCAATCTATGTTAACTAACAGTCCATGTTCTTAACAAGTGTTAGCTAGGTTTTTCAATAGTATGAGCGTGCAGAGGGTTAACTTTCTTTTTAAATTAAACAATTAGGAAATGGTCAGGTTGGTTATTTATGGGAGGTGATGTTCTAGGTGTGTAATGCCTTCAGTTATGTTTAGTCCGAATTCCATTACGAAACACGCATCTTAAAGATGTCATGTCATACCTGTCACTCTAGTACATGATAGGTGGCGAATATATACAATAGGTTAATTGGTGCTTGTAGGTAAGTAAGTTGCTTAAAGGGACATTTGAAGCAAGGGGTAATTTAGCCTGCTTCCTTTTCTCCTCATGCAGGCTGTGAGGAGCATCTTACAGTCCACTTCGCCTGCTTTATATTTTCTAAAAAAAAGTGAGGATTCTTCCTTCTACTGGACGTCTAATGCTAGAAGGAGTAATCAGCTCCACTGTGGACGGAATTCACGTCCCTTAGAGATGCAATCAAACAGGGGACCCTGAAAATTGAGTCAGCAGAAAGACTCAAGTTCAGTAGGGTTCATCAGGGGCTGTTGAATCAAAGATGCAGCTCCTGACAGCCGGCTTGGGGAAAGCTGTAAGCAGGTTAATTTAACCCATTACATGGAATGTCCCTTTAACACTTCTTATTTTTTGGAAGCTCGGGTAGCTCAAAAAAGACATTGGATAGAATGTCATCAGTATTGCCCTAGAACAGTGATATTCAACTGCGGACCTGGGTCCGAATGCAGACCTCAGCACCAGATTTCCGGCCCCCTGCCCTGACAGCCCTGCTTTCAATATGTAATACTTTGGGTTAAAAAAAAATTATCCCGTTTGTTCCCCAGTGCCCTTTAGGATTCTTGGGGTAGGGGGCGAGCAGCCTTTATTAGATTTGCCTGAGGAATCTATCAAGTGCTACATGGGCAGCAGGTATGGGTTGTCAATGACCTAAAACTAGATACAAAAACTTATGCAGACAGCCATCCAATTATGTACATAAATCATTTGCATCTCCTTCTGGAGTAGTTTTGTTTACTTGCCTTGTTCCTCGATCCCATGGCACATGCTTGTGACCAGCATGCTGACCAGAAGCTGTGGCTAAGCAGAACACTTCTAGCTAACATGTGCACCTGTCCCGGCTGCATGCATCAGTGGGGAGACAACCAACAAAAGTTTCTAGTCTTTACGTATTGCCATCATGAAGATGAGAGCCTACTCGTGCCCGCGTAAACCGCACAACAGGGGCATCCCAAATTAATAAAATAAGTAAACTTGATTTTCATTTGCTTTAAGCAAAACATTTGCAGCATTGCTGTGTATCATCTGTGGCACACATACCACGTCTTGGAAAACACTGCCCTAGAGCAAAAGTTATCATCTAATAATAAACATGCCCAGGACAAACTATTCTCCAACCCCAGAACCTAAAAAAAAAAATTATGTAATTTCCATATTTATTACACAAGAAATATTTGAGATTTACCGCTTGCATCTAAATGATGAATCGCACCCTTTTCCACTGAAAATGGATTTTTGGTACATATGCACATTTGTAAAACCATAAAACGCTATTGCTACTTCTAATTATCTTGTAAAATGCATTAACTTAAATAAATGGAAAAGCAGATCAACCCCTTTCAATGTCAAATGAATCTACGTGGCATATTATAGGCTTTACAACGCACGCTGTCCCATAAATAAATGGCACCATATGACACTTTTATGTAGGGATCTGAAAATGTAGCTTTTAATGGTGCGTTATCTGCATTAGCGACTGCAAAACTTTGTGCACGGACACAGAAATGGATTCTCAACAATCCATGCGCCACTGCTCTACAAGACAAATAACAGCCATGTTGTCAGTACACTGTTGTCCTACATATTGATGTATATAACCTCTGGTTCCTCGATGTTGTAAACAGAATTATGAAAACACTTGTGCAAATTATGTGTAGCAATAGGAAGACCTCCTGACATATTCCCAAGTGTTTGGGGTTAAGAAGACTTTTTTAGGGAGAAAACAGGATTCCTTGCTAGGAAATCAGAGAGTTGTTGTTAAACCTTGTTTTTTTTGGGTGGTACTAGAGTAATAGAATTGAAAGAGAGCCCTGCTACAGCTTCTATCCATTGCTGCTGGAAATATAGAAACACATGATGTGTGCTTCTCTATTAGGTAAGCTGCGGCCTTATTATAACAATTGGTTTTACAGTCTCTTTATAGACCAAAACCTGTGATGTCTGCTATGCCGTTTTTTGTTCTTCGCCCTCAGACATCCCAATTTGGGTGACCCCACTGTGTAAAACCCCCCAGATCTCCCCCAAACTTACCTTACCAAAGTTCCTGAGGTGCACGGGCTTTTGTCCAATCGGCTTTATACGAATGCACAGCATGCGACCCTGTTTCAGACAGAGCAGCAGCATCCCTGGCCTTCCTTTGGTCTGTCTCACTGTCTCAGCCCACATGGGATCCCCGGTAGAGGTGATTGTGTGCTGGGGTTCCCGGGGAGAGGGGGTACATATAGCGGGACAGTAAATTGCTTGGTCCTGGAGACTTTTAGACCAGGCCAGCATTTCTATTTTTAATTGACTGTTCAGGCTAAGCGTAAAACAAATCTTTGTTCGCAATACCTATGGTAAGCTGCTGAATACTTCTATTGTTGCTGAGATCCAGCCTCTCTAGACAACCCCTGGAATTTATTTAACCATGACCACCATTTTTTTAGCACTGCAAAGTGGACTTATACAAAGCAGCAGGGAAAAGAGACAAGCAAAGAGCGGAACAGCTATTACACACTGCACACACAAGCATTGGTCTGCCCCATCCAGTTAATGCTAAAAATACCATTTTGTGATTACTCACCTTTAAAATGGGTATTTTAAGTATGTCACACACCCCGCTTCCAAGATTAATGACATATGGGTTATGTCCAGTAGAGGGCGAACTTCTGCAGAGATGACTAGAAAGGAGCCCCTCCCGGTCCATAAATACCTGGGACCTCCCACACATTCCCCAGTATAGGAAAGCCGTAAGGGGACCAGGAAGAGCCAATAAAAGACTGTTTGTAAATTGGGGTAACAAAGTTGACCTTGAGTAATCAGATCCGGAAACAGGAGCAACCTGTACTGATCTACCGCCAGCCGTACGACGTCTGCGAACCAAACCTGTCTTGGCCACCTTAGGGCCACCAGAATTGCTGGCGCACCCTCTTGAGTCAGCATGCCCACCATGGAGAAGGGGGGAAACAGGTACAGGAAACCCAGATCCCTCCAGGCAAGAGACAAGGCGTCCACTGCCAGGGCCAGAGGGTCCTGAGACAGAGACACAAATGCAGGAAGCTTGTGATTGTGACGTGAGGCAAAGAGATCCACCTCCGGAATCCCGTGCTTATGACAAAGGGACCGGAACACCTTGTGGTTGAGCGACCATTCCCCTCGGCGAGAGGATCCCCTGCTCAGGGAGTCCGCCTCCACGTTTTCCACTCCCGGAATGTACACTGCTGAGATGCATGGGACATTGCTCTCCGCCCATGCAAGAATCAGAGAAACTTCCCTGAGGGCACTCCTGCTACGAGTCCCTCCTTGGTGATTGATGTAAGCGACTGCAGTCTGATTGTCTGATCGAACCTGAACTGGTAGACCCTGGAGGTGATGCGTCAAGCGTGACAGTACCAACCGAATAGCTCTCAGCTCCAAGACATTGATAGGGGTGTGGGTCTCCCGAGGACCCCACAACCCCTGGAACTGATGCTCCTTCCAGAAACCCCCCCCAGCCCCAACAAGGGGTCAGAAAAGACCTACCCCTCAGAAGATTCCTTGGTTCCAGCCACCACTGAAGAGACTGCCGAACCAGGGGAGACATCCAAAATGACTGATCCAATGACAGCGGACATCCGTCCCAGGCCAAAAGTAGATGGAGCTGGAGCGACCTCATGTGGAACTGAGCAAAAGGGACTGCCTTGAAGGAAGCCACCATCAACCCCACCTGTCTCATCCCTAGCCAGATAGACGGGGAAGGGTTGGACAGAAAAAGACGTATCAGATCTTGAACCATCTGCACCTTCGACTGAGGTAGGAACACCCTGGTCTGAATGGCATCCAAATTCATGCCCAGAAATGCAATCTCCCTTGACGGGGAAAGAGAAGACTTGGGATGGTTGATCACCCAGCCGAACCTCTCCAGCGTTGACACCACCGTCCTGGTGTCTAGCTCTGCCTGTCTGAGAGAGGATGGCGTAATGAGAAGGTCGTCCAGATACGACACAATGCGAATGCCCTGGGCTCTGAGAAGGGCCATTATACCCGCCAGCACTTTGGTGAACACTCTCGGTGCCGAGGGCAGCCCGAATGGGAGGGCCACAAACTGAAAATGCCGATCTCCCACCACAAACCTGAGAAATCTCTGGTGTGCTGGGAAGATCGGCACATGAAGGAAAGCATCCTTGATGTCTATGGACGTCATGAAGTCCCCCTGACGAAGAGAAAGGAAAGGATGGCTGAGCGCAAAGTCTCCATGCGGAACTTCTTGGCTCTGATGAACCTGTTGAGAAGCTTCAAATCCATGTCCAGAAGATTTTGCACTGCCAACAGGAGCCCCTGCGCAGCCCGGGGGTCCGAGGGGACCCGAGATCTGAGGAATCTGGGAGGAGGCCGGTACTCAAACTCCAGCTTGTACCCAGAAGAGACCACTTCCAAGATCCACTTGTCTGTGACCTCCCGGGCCCAGACCTAGAAGAAGTGCCGCAGCCGTCCCCCCACCCGCAAGGGTGAGGGCGCCCCCTCATTGCTGAGCTGGCTTGGCAGTGGGCTTGGAACCCCAGGCAGGTCCTGGACGGGCCCGTCCTCTGCCTCTGATCCAGGAATCCCCTCTGAAGATAGAGAAGGCAGCTCCTCTGCCTGCTCTGGCACCGCGAAAGAAAGGATTAAAGGAGCGTGCCCCCCGAAAGGAGCGACGCTGCTTCTTGCATTGCGGGAGCTTTCCTCCTTTCGCTACTGAATTCAATTTATCTCCAAACAGCCGCATACCCAGAAAGGGTAGCCCTGTAAGTGACTTCTTAGCCGCAATGTCAGCCGCCCACTGGCGCAACCAGACAGAGCGTCGTATAGCCACAAGCAACACCGAGGTTCTGCTACACATACATATTGTGTCATCCAAGGCAGACAAGACAAAGGTCATGAACAATTCACACCGCATAAGCGCTGCAAATTCATCGCTGGCTGGGTCCAGCTGGGAACCACTCAACAGGCCCCTAACCACAGACCTGGTAGCCACAACCGTGAGTGCAGAAGCACAAACAGGCCGCAAGGCTGAACCCACGCTAGCAAAGGCATGGCAAGCCATCTGATCAATACGTAGGTCCTCACCATCCTTAATCGTGGTGGCGTCTGGAGAGTGCACCACAGATGAGTTGAACAATCCCAGAACGGGCGCATCAGCCTCGGGAGGGGACGACCAGTGCTTCACCGCGTCCACCGGAAAGGGATACTTCCTATCCCATCCCTGAGGAACACCGGGAAGCCGGCTAGGTCTTTCCCATTCCTTAAGAATCAAATTTTCAAAATGCTTCTGATTTGGGGGGAGGGATCCCCAACTACGGTAGTAGAACAGGGGAAAACGGACAGGGCATCCCAAACCAGGGTCACCAACCTGGTAGCCGCCTACCCCTTGTAATGGGGTCTCACGGAGGAGCATGGCTCCTATCAGTACACCCGTTAAGGTGCATCCTACCCTCACCCGGACCTACAGCCAAGGCTGGGAGGCATTAGGGGACTTAAGCATAACTAGGTCCGGGCAGAAATAGGGATAAAAATGGCCGGGTGTGAACCCAGCTTACCTGCAAGGAGGAGACGTCATCTTCTGACTTGCTCGCCGTCTGCAGAGACGATTACTGGGGAATGTGTGGGAGGTCCCAGGTATTTATGGACCGGGAGGGGCTCCTTTTTTTCTAGTCATCTCTGCAGAAGTTCGCCCTCTACTGGACATAACCCATATGTCATTAATCTTGGAAGCGGGGTGTGTGACATACTTGGAATAAAAAAGGTGCTCATCGAAATCTGATGTATAACGTGCCATTCACATTCATTCTCTATCTAGGGTTTGTTTCAGCCCAAGTGCACTTCTATTTCATTCTAACCTAAAGTGCACTTTTTACTCCAAAGCACTATCTTTGTACCTACTAAGTGTTAGTAAGTTGTTGTACCATGTTAGCCATCTATGTAAGCAGGAAATCCAAGGTTAAGGTAATAGCATTTATTGACTAACTCAATAAGATTGAAAATGCAAGCTTTCGAAGCTGTTCAAGCTTCTTCTTCAGGCATAATACAGATCCGTAACTTAGACACACATTTATACAGAAAACTACAAGTCACAATTGTTTTTCCACTGACACACATAAAAAATTGCAAAGTCGTAAAATCGTAAGCTGTGCGACGACTTTTTCATGTGTGTCAGTAGAAAAACATTTGTAGTTTTCTGTATAAGTGTGTTTCGAAAACTTGCATATGAGTTAGTCAATAAATGGTATTACCTTAACCTTGGATTTCCTGCTTACATTGATGGCTAACATGGTACAACAATTTACTGACACTTAGACAGTGGATACAGACATAGCTCTTTGGTGTAAAAAGTGTACTTATTTAAGAATGAGATAGAAGTGCACCTTGTACACCTTGGGCTGAAATAAACCCTAGATAGAGAATGAATGTGAATGGCACTTTATACTGCAGCTTGAACCGCTTTGAAACCTTTTCAATCTTATTGAGTTAGCCAATAATTTATATATTGGTATATATTATACTTTATATTGGCCTAAAAAGGAGTCCCTCCACCTCTCCTCAGCATCCATTCAATAGGCAGGATGAGAAACTGGCTGCCGGGGTTATCCTTACCGATCTCCATTACGGAGGAACAAAGGCGGCAGGAAGCAATGATTGACACCATTCAATCAATTTTAGTTGTGTCACTGCTGACACTCAGCGGCCGGCGTATAAATCAAACACACAGCATACTGGCAAATTACTTTAACTACTAGATGACACCAGCAGAGAAAGACACATTCACTGCAGCACTAGCACTTATAGGAAGGGGGGCCATTTACTGCAAATTACTAAATGTATGTTATTTACACTGAGCCACAAATTAAAGGGTAAATCCAGGCAGGTGGCTAAATGCACACCTATACTCTTCTCTATATAGAGTGATAGTTGAAAACAATTTTACATAGTTAGTCCTGTTGGGCTCCACAGGTGCATCAACACCGCACCTCCCATGTTTTAAAGTAGATTTTCCAGCATCATTATATTAATTGACCGATTCCCTACTGCTGGCCCACATCAGTATCACCCTGCCCCATCCATCAGCCTACATGTGACTGCTAATTCGAATATAACCATATCTTTCCTTCAGCTGCTGTATGCAAATCATCAGAGTTAATGTTTAATCAGCCTGTAACTGGTCTAACTGGTCTGCGTTCCAATTAGAATCCTCGATGACCTGTAATTTAAGAGAGCCACAGGACAGGCTGCAATTCTTTCCCCATCTACGGGATGTCGCCTGGTTTGCTTTCTGTAAGACATAAGGGTTGATTCAGAGCCCCATTCTCATCATTTTTATGGAGGTCTTGCTACCAAACAAAAATCATGCAAAAATGAAAACATTTCACACTAAAGTTCTCGCAGAAAAAAGGCTCTGCTGAATCAGACGAGGGGAAAAATAACAGAGAATGGAAATTTTCACGCAAAAAAAAAGTGAGAAAGGGGCTCTGAATCAACCCTATAGTCTTCTCGCATTTATTTGGCCGGCCTTGTCTTCCAAGCAGAATAGTTCAAATGTATCATGCAGAGCTCCTGGATGAATATTTATAAAGCCAGATATTTTACTGTATATTTATGTGGATTGCATACAGTTTTCTCTTGCCTTCTCGGGGTTAAGACTTCAAATTCTAACTTTTGTGATAAAAAAAAAAAATAGGACAACTAAACATGGACAAATAAATGACGCCCAATCTCCTACATGTTAGTACCTCCCGACACTGGAATAGGCTGGCTCAGCCCACAGGACTCCATAGTTAGGGGTGGTACACTTAGTTCTGTCTATACTTTTAAGGAGCCATGTTGATCTACTTTATTTATTTTGGTGGTACACAATACCCCTAAACAAGCAGTGTATATTACTTTGTTTTTAGGAAATACGTGGACAAATAAATGACACTTAATCTCCTAGCCTTACATGTTAGTACCTCCCGATACTGGAGCAGGTTGACTCTACACTTGGTTCTAACTATACAGGAACTTTTAAGGAGCCATGTTGATCTACTTAAAGTGAACCAACACCCAGGATTTTGACTATCCTGGGTTTTGGTCCACTTCAGTGGGGCACCCCGATCGGGGGTGCCCCGCTGTGTGAAACCCCCCAGAAAGCCCCAAAAACTCACCTGTCCCCGCTCCCACGTGACCGCTGCAGCCAATCCCCGCCACCAGACAAGCAAGCGCGCCCGCCTGCTAGAGGGATGCGCGAGCGGCGGCGGCGGCTCGCGCATGTGCCGCTTGATCGAGGAGCAGGTAGGGATTTCCGGGCTTTCTGGGGGGTTTCACACAGCGGGGCACCCCCGATCGGGGTGCCCCGCAGGCCCGGGTATTGGTCCACTTTAATTTATTTTGGTGATACACAATACCCCTAAGCAGGCAAGCAAGCAGTGTATATTACTTTGTTTTTTTTTATTAAAAAAAACATCGACATTCTATATATTTGTAACATAAAGGTCCATGTGTGGGGACCAAGTGCAGTAGGCCAAAAATGCACCTAAAGTCTAATAAGGCCTAGATCCCCAGGGGCATGCTCCACTCCTTAATGGGGCTGAGGAAGCATGAAAATGGCCGAATCACTTACCCAATCCATGCTCTTGCGCTAGTTATACCACATGGCAGCTGGGGGAGAAGCAGTGTTTGTAGCCATGATGATGTTAAACCGGACCTTCAGCCCAAACTCTTAAAAAACGGTTCCCCAGCATCTAAAATTAATATATTTTACGTTTTTTGTCACTAACTTATTATTCTTTCCCCCACTGGGCTGCAACTCTGTTCAGGAATTTAGGATACGGGTGCCGCCATCTTGACTCAGAAGCATCACACTTACTGAGGAGAGGAGAGTGGATAAGGTACAGGGGGGCAGGTTATAGCTGTGCTTTGCTCAGACAGAGCAGAGTTGGGGTCAGGTAAAGGTCAGCAGTCCCAGAATGCAGAGCAGCACACTCAGGAGGCACTTCCTGTTTGCAGGCTGCCTGATAAGATGGCGGCTTCCATAAGCCGCCATCTTGGATGTTTAAAGGCTCATAACATGCAGTAGATGCAGGTAGGATGATTTTTAATGTGGACAATCTGTATGTACAGGGTGTGGGAAACATATAAGATAGACTCTTATTCAGAGTGAAGGTCCGCTTTAAATTAGTATTAAAAGTTCTTTTTTGGGCTCTCAGTCTTGTTAAGGAGCATGGCATGGCCCATAGCTCAGGATGGCACGGGAAACGGTGTGCGGCAGACCTTTAACCGGACCTTCACCATGATTTATTGAAAAGCTCAAACCCTTAGAAAATGATTCCCCAGCATCTAAAATTAATATATTTTAAGTTTGAATCACTTACTTATTACTCTTTCCCCCACTGGGCTGCAACTCTGTTAAGGACTTTAGGATACGGGCGCCACCATCTTGACTCGGAAGCATCACACATACTGAGGAGAAGAGAGTGGGATAAAGTACAGGGGGGCTGGTTATAGCTGTGCTTTGCTTAGACTGAGCAGAGCTGGGGTCAGGAAAGGTCAGCAGTCCCAGAATGCAGAGCGACACAGTCAGAAGGCACTTCCTGTTTGCAGGCTGCCTGACGACTCATGAGCCGCCATCTTGGATGTTTAAAGGGTCATAACATGCAGTAGATGCAGGCAGGATGATTTTTAATGTGAGCAATCTGTATGTACAGGGTGTGGGAAACATATAAGATAGACTCTTATTCAGAGTGAAGGACCGCTTTAAGTCTTATTAGCCTTTTGCTTTATAAAGGACCTATACCTAGCTGAATTCTGGAATCAGGCCCAGCGTTGACATAACCTGGGCCAGATTTGGAGCATTTCTTCTCCCTGCCAGGATCCTAGCCTTGGAAGGCTGGGCTGGCCCAAACAGTGCCATTGCCAGTATTACATGATCCTCTGGTGGGCTGAACACCCACCAGTAATAATAAGGCAGCAAGCAGCTTACTTGATGCTGTAGTAGAGGGTAGAAGCTGTAGAAGGGTCCAAATGTTGCCCTCAATTTAATTTTATTTCTTCAGGACCATGTAAAAAAGTGGTCTAGCAGCCACTCTGTACCCTAACATGCAGTGTGTGAGTGAGCATGGCAAACCACAGTGGTCCATCAGTAGTCACTGACCACAGCAGAGCATGCTCATGACTCGTAAAACAACGCCATGATATGGCGTATTTACATCTTAATTGAGATTGCTCATTTGACACTGTTCCCAAGGGGATAGGGGGGTAGAAAGTTTGTGCATTTTATCAATGACAGAGCCTGGTGTTCCTTTACCAGTCTCTCTAGTCTAGAACATGGCTCCTGCTTAACATGGGCTTTTATACTAACAAAAATACCCGCTAGGCAGAAGTAAGAAGATGGTTTGGGATTTACATATTAACTAGGCTATTAGCATATGGAAAACAGGGATTAACAAGATGGGCCGAGATCAAGCTTCATTTTTTTGCCTATTAACAGCTGTGACAAGGTCACTACAAATTAGTGGGTTGGAAAGTACACACTCCCTTCTAAAGGCTGAGAGGCCTTATGAAGAAGAAGGATAGAGAGGATAGAAAAAGGGGTAGCAAAGGAAGCACAGAAATGAGAGAGAGAAGGAGGGAAGGTGGAGAAAAAGGAAGACAATGGAGAAATGTGGAAAAGAGAATAAGATGGGAATGTGTAAAATAGAGAAAGATGACGGGAATGTGAAAAGCAAGTGAGTGAGAGGGCTGATGGCTTATGCCAAATATAATAACTCTGGAGGGATTGTGAATGACGGAGGGAACATGAAAAAATATTAAGATGGGGGGAACGTAGAAAAAAATAGATATATGGAGGGAAAAAGGAAAAATAGAAATATGGAGGGAACGTAGAAAAAAAATAGATAGATGGAGGAAACGTGGAGAAAATAGAAAGATGGCGGGAACGTGGTAAAAATAGAAAGATGGCGGGAATGTGGAAAAAATTGAAAGATGGAGGGAACATGGAAAAAATAGAAAGATGGAGGGAATGTGGAAAAAATAGAAAGATGGAGGGAATGTGGAAAAAATAGAAAGATGTAGGGAACATGGAAAAAATAGAAAGATGGAGGGAACGTGGAAAAAATAGAAAGATGGGGGGGGGAATGTGGGGTAAAATATCTTTCAATTTTTTCCACATTCCCTCCATCTTTCTATTTTTTCCACGTTCCCTACATCTTTCTATTTTTTCCACGTTCCCTCCATATTTCTATTTTTTTTACATTCCCTCCATCTTTCTATTTTTTCCACATTCCCTCCATCTTTCTATTTTTTCCACATTCCCTCCATCTTTCTATTTTTTCCACATTCCCTCCATCTTTCTATTTTTTCCACATTCCCTCCATCTTTCTATTTTTTCCCACGTTCCCTACATCTTTCTATTTTTTCCACGTTCCCTCCATCTTTCTATTTTTTCCATGTTCCCTCCATCTTTCTATTTTTTCCACGTTCCCTCCATCTTTCTATTTTTTCCACATTCCCTCCATCTTTCTATTTTTTCCACGTTCCCTCCATCTTTCTATTTTTTCCATGTTCCCTCCATCTTTCTATTTTTCCCATGTTCCCTACATCTTTCTATTTTTTCCACGTTCCCTCCATCTTTCTATTTTTTCCATGTTCCCTCCATCTTTCTATTTTTTCCACGTTCCCTCCATCTTTCTATTTCTTCCATGTTCCCTCCATCTTTCTATTTTTTCCACGTTCCTTCCATCTTTCTATTTTTTCCACTTTCCCTCTATCTTTCTATTTTTTCCACGTTCCCTCCATCTTTCTATTTTTTCCACGTTCCCTCCATCTTTCTATTTTTTCCATGTTCCCTCCATCTTTCTATTTTTGTAATAGAAAACGTAGCGTTATTGCATATAAGGTCACAGGTTTACCCACCACATGGGGACCAAGTGCAGGAAGGCAAGAATTTGCTTGAACGGGGCCTAAAGTCCAATAAGCTTTTTTAGGATGCATTAAATGTAATAAAATAGAAAAAGAAGTGAACTAGTTGAACATTTAGCCTGACTGACCAAAGTGGAAGTGACTATATGAAAAGCTGAGTGTCATTTGATGTTCACAATAGCTGGAGACTTCTTTTCTGCCTCAGCAGCCATGCCAGTTCCAATGATCTGTGGCCAGTGGCCTTTCCCTCAGTGTGGGAAGGGGCCTTCTATTGATTTCCCATGCTGGCAGGAGCATCACATAAAGTGGTGTGCACCAACCTTGCTGGCCAGGCTAATGGCCGTGTCTAAATGAATAATTAATATCCTCAGGCTTAAAATAGCGCACGCTATATTTTTAATTTAGACTTTAATTTAGACAGCTAAATACCTAACCGAAGACGTTTGCCTTTTAGAGAAAAGGAGCATCTGAAACACTTCCAGCTGACTGGCGCTACCTAGGTTACCCCCTGAATGACATTAAATCTGGCACATTATTAAGAGAGGTGTATGATGGGAATTGGTTTATTGTACTGATCCATAGTAACCGACTTGTGTTCGTCCATCATTTATCTCCTAAGCCAGTGACATATGGGTCTGTCTATTCACACTCTCAGCATTCTGTCTGCTCCAACAAACACTCTGCCTTTTTCTGCTTGGATAAGGAGATTTTTGTGTTACATCCATTATGTGTGTAACAACATTTATGGCAGCAAGATAATTACCCGAGAGCTCAGAGGAATAAAAGCTCCATCTTTATAACATAAGCCCCCTGAAAAAAAAAATCAATATTAATATAAATCAGTCTTAAAACTTAGGTCTGGTTTAGCTACAGCTGAAAAACATGGCAGTACAAAAAGGTAACAGAGGACAATCATTTCCCGATACAGCATCAAATATCGCAGCTACAATTACATGGAGGAGATTCATTAGAGCGCTATGGAACATGATGGCGCTATATAAATAAACAATAATAATACAGGACTCAGATGCTAATGCTGGTGTGACATGAATGGTAGCTTACAACAGATAAACTACAGATGAGTTATACGGTGAGGTCACAGATGTTTGATGATGACACTAAGTAAGACATGATGGATCTAAGCCAAGATCTCGCTGTTTTTATTTACGAGTCTTTAATCTTGCCCAGACTTAATAAACTCGAGCAAGTCATTTTGCCGAACAGGTTGATGCTGACGAGGGACAAGGAAAAGCCCAAAAAGATCCTTTCTGGCATGATCATGAATTGTTGAGCTTATACATTTTATATTTCAAGAGGAACTTCGTATCTAAAATAAAAAGGGGCCGATTCCCCCCCACTTACGGTTTGGATGTCCCGGCTGCGACGACATCCGCCTGCTTAAAGTGGACCAACACCCAGGATTTTGACTATCCTGGGTCTTGGTCCACTTCGGTGGGGCACCCCCGATCGGGGTGCCCCGCTGTGTGAAACCCCCCCGATCACCCGAAAAACTCACCTCTCCCCGCTCCCAGCGCCGACGGACAAGCAATCTGACAGTCGCGGACAAGCGGCTCCTCCGCCGCCGCCTCCCGCGCGTCCCTCTTGACGCGCGCGCGCCGGCCATTCACAGACGAAGATAAGGTAAGGGGGTTTGGGGTGTTTGGGGGGGTTTCACCCCGCGGAACATCCCGGGCCGATCACCCGTGGGTGTTGGTCCACTTTAAGGCCCTGATCCTCAACCCGCCATCAGCTTAGCCGTCAATCTTAGCCGTGCTTGTCAATGTTCCACGGTGATCGCGCAGCTCAGTGAAGTCTCACAGGATTTCGGGGGGCTCCACTGCATCCCATCCCACTGCACAGTGCCTGATGGGATGCAAGATAGTGCCGCCTGTCGGAAGGTCGCCCAGAAACCCAGATTTATCCCTTGGCCAGGCGAGTAAATAATGCCCAAAGGTAAAATCCGAGGGGGGGGGGGCAGCAGATCAGTGAGGTTTGGGGGAGGTTTTAACCTCCCCCGATGTTCCTCTTTCTGAGTAGCACCAAACCTATGGTCTCGGAGGAAGCTTAGCCTAGAGTGAAACATGTCAACCAATCTGACCACAATATGTATTATGTTTGTTTCAATATATAATTAAATAGTTAAAAAAAAAACAGAGCTCTGATTGGATGGGAGGGGTGAGCCCACACAGATTGGGAAATGATGTAGTGAGTACGAATACAGTAAAGATGACAGTAATATGTCAGAATCTGCAGGTTCACAATGATTAGAACATTCTTTCTCTGTCATGTCAATGACGTGTTGGGAGGACTTGACATAACTGCAGCTACTGTCAAAGAGAAAATCTGCCAGTCCAGCTCTCATCTTAGCTGCTGTCAAGTAGCTGATGGAACTCTGGTGACCCTCAACTACGACAACATTTTATCTATTATGCCAATTTACAAAGCACTTTACAAACTTTAGAAAGGTATTCACCCAGATCCTTGTCCCTCAAAAGAACCCAACAATATATTATACGCTATATTCATCTAAGCAAATAAGCTAGCATTTAGTCTATTTCTGTTACCTCTAGATTACAATTAATACCACCAGGATGCAATTATAACCTACAGGACAGTGCAATCTGTCCAGCACCACCTTCCACAATACACCAACAAGTATCCCAAATTTGAACAAGCAATATACAATTAGTTACGGTTCCAGCACACCGCACAAAAAGGATCAAAACCTGGACGGCACCACTCACCCCCTAATGATCAATTACTGACACCATCTATAATTATAATATCTCATATTTTAATTCATCAATTATTAAAAAATCAAAATGGACATTACAAATACAGACATATTAAAAAACATACAACATACCCCAGCAGCAGGGATCAGCAAGAAAACCCCCCATCAACATCCCTACCATATTTCATCCAATCAGAAACTAATATCAATCAATAAAAGTGTAACTGTGCAATAATCAAAGTGCAATAGTGTCATAAAGTGCCAAACTGAAATATATATTTATCTCCGTAATAATATGAAAGATACTCAATGTTAAGTTCACCCCCTCCTGCTGGGCCAACCAATGCTCTTACCACCCACGCGTTCCGTGACGTAATGTCACTTTCTCAAGGTGCTGTCACCAGCTGTAACCAATATCACCAGGATACCTTCCCTTACTTATATTTGGAGAGGTATATCGTTACAAAATAAGCATCCATTATCTTCAAATTGATAACTTTCTAGACCATTTTAAAAGAATGGTCCATTCATTTGTAAAACACAATGATACAAAGCATGTCAATTCCATTAAAGAACTAGATGGAGCCTCCAACACATTTCACCAGAAAGGATGGCTTCCTCAGGGATTAAAGCCCATCTGCCATGTGTTTATTCTTTCAACACTAGTGTGTCTAATATGGAGCTGCTATAGGTCTCTCTTGTTTCTTAGAATGTGATAATCCTTTAAATTGTGTCAATGTTTTACCCAGGATTTCAGTGTCAGTGTCCTATACCCACTTCTCCCAGTGCTCTCCATATAGTAACTGCACCACTTCAAATGGAATTACAAGATTTTCACTCTCCTAGGCACTGTCCTATGGGCATCCCAATTTTAGATGCCCAGTTTTGTGAAAACCTGAAAGAACGCCTCTATGCTTAACTCTCCAGCAATCCCACCATGCATGTATGGGATCTCCTCTAATCAGCATGCCGTTCTATATCGTTCATATTTATGAGTGACATATGCCTGTAGCTGCTCCACTTTGATGGTGATACTGTCGCTTTCAATCATGGCCCCTTGTACCCAATTCCCTCATTCTTCTTGAGGCAATACAAGACACAACTTTCACCTATCCCCTTTGGATTTTTTTTTTTTTTAAAAGCATCTGATAATCTCAGATTAAATAAATAAATAAAGAGGGTACGTTTTCTAAGGCTCTATTCATTATATGCGCACTGGCCATTAAAAATAATGGGCAGCATCTTCCCTTGCTTTTTGACTGCCTTGCCCAATGCAGAGCAAGCATATGAGAGTGATTAGAGCCAAAGAAAACGTCATCTATTTACATTTAATCTGAGATTATGAGATGCTTTTAATTTTTGTTCCCAAATAGGTGAAAATTGGTTTCTTTGCTTCAGTTTCTGTGCAAGTGAGTGGCATGGCACAGCTTTATAAGTCATGAGCACGCTCTGCTTTGGTCAGAGACAGCTGCCGCACCTCTGTGGCTTGTCTTGCTCAGTCACACTGAGACCACTTTTGCGTGTGGACCTGGAGAGATGAAATTGAAATGAGGGTGAAACTTTGGAGCCTTGGTATGGCTTGTACAGGCATTGCAGGAAAGTATAAGTCAACAATACTGGTGGTTCTGTTTTATGTAGACAAACTTCAGGCTCTAAAAGGTTATTTGCTTATGTTACACTGACTCCTTGAAAAAAGGATATTGGGGAAAATGCAATGAAGTGCCATAGACTATTTTTTGGTATTATACCCAATAGCTAATGGTACCAGACACCAATTTTACTAGCAGAACCAATGGTAGAAATAGCAGGATGGCAGCTATTCCCTGACTGGAAAGTGATAACTATGGTGAGCAAATGTTTCTTTGTAAAGTTTCTGCACGTGTAATAAGAATGGAATTAAAAAAGAAAAAAAAAAAAAAACTTTCAACCCCCCACTGCAGTGTTTCCTTGAAATCCAAAGTAAAGAGCAAATGGAGAAAACATGTACAAAAACTCAGTGGAATAAAACAACTTCTATTTTGTAGCCCGAGCAGCTAGACGCAGATTTTCTGATAGCTTGTTTGTTTTCCACCTCTCAGCAACAGGCCATTTCCTGGTTGAGCTAAAAGTCTGTGACGTCCTGGTCTCAACCCACACAGCACATCTTTGTCACTCCCGACGTCAGCGGCAGGAAAAACAGGACTGCACATCGCCTGTGCCTGGAATATCCGTATCCCTCACTTTACCCATTCGGCTATATTAACACTTGATCAGACAAGTTCCGCGGATGGTTCTAGATCCAGACTACAGGCCACAATGCAACACACACTGCTAAGGCAGGCTGAACTTTAAGCCTACACCAGCACCACAACTCGAGGCGAGGGGTAAGGACTGTTGTCTCCTCGTTGATGGACAACCTTTGCAAGAAAGCTGCCTAAACATGCCAGATGGCTTACCTACACACCAAGCACGGGATGCCAAAGTATCAGGGGCCCCACCATGATTGCTCCCCTACTATATCTTTATTGGATCTTTGTACAGAACGCAAGCACCAATTCACTCATTAGTAGTCTAATTCAGTAAAATCAGGAAAAGCATTACTGTACTAAGGCCCATTAATATGAACCGATAAATCGAGCGAGCAAACAAATTATATGCGAGCAGACAATTGGCGCACTGATGCGGAAGATTTGACGTCTAATGGTTTCAGTGATCGCTCCTGAGAACGCTTGTACTGTGCAACTCACATCCAATTTTTGGTAGATTTCTGTTTCCACATGTCAACAGTCATGAGACGAATGAGAAATTTTATGTTAGCCAAAGCATTATGGTGGTCGATCAGTGAACATATTTTCGTTTATCGCTCGATCGCAACAGTCATTTGCATGGATCCATTCTTGTCCGACTATGGCTGACTTAGCACAAAACGATTCCTGAGAAGGAGCCATTAGCCATGATGGGGCCCCATTTAATGTCTGCACCAGGTCTGGTCATATTTAAATACTGATCTGAAGTTTTTTTCTTTGAATATACCATTTAGGCTGAGTTCACACCTAGCTGGTGTTCAGCGTGTTGAAAGTGTTAGCAATAGCAATCTCTACTCAATAGAGATGAATCGCTATCACAGTGCATCAAAACACTGCAGGCAAGGTTTTTGTGGGGTGATGCGATAGCAAACGCAGATATGAAAGCACACCATAGGTTACTATCGGCAGCATTTCACTGGTGATCAAACACCCAAATGCTTTAAATATACAGGGGTGGACTGGGGTTGAGTTTAGACGAATATAATCAGAAAAAAATATCCTGTCCTAAAACCCCCTCCTAAACACCCCCATTACAGAAAGTGTGCAGAATCACCCCATTACAGCCAGTAAGCGGCACCCCCTATTACAGCCAATGTGCAGCATTCTTCATTACAACCAGTGAGCGGCATCCTCAATTACAGCCAGTAAGCAGCACCCCCCCCCCCTTTACAGCCAGTGTGCAGCATCCCTCATTACAGCCAGTGAGGGACATTCCCCATTACAGCCAGGGTGCAGCATGCCTCATTACAGCAAGAGAGGGACATTCCCCATTACAGCCAGTGTGCAGCATCCCTGATTACAGCCAGTGAGAGGCATCCCCCATTACAGCCATTAGGCATCACTCCCCTTACAGCCAGTGAGCAGAATCCCTGATCATAGCCAGTAATTGACAAGGTCGGGAATTCTGGAGCTTGGGACACATCCTTACTATTGGTAGGAGGTCAAGATGACCCCTGTACCAGTTAAATGGCCCAATCAACAAGGGGGCCTATCAGAGCTGAAACTAGAATGTCTCAGCCCACGGGACCCAGTGGAATTGAGTTTGCACGATAGAGCCGAGTATATTTGTTTTTGCGGTCTTTATAGGAACTTTACCTAAAGGTTCTAGATAAGAAGCCTCTGCAGCAATAACACCTTTAGTCATATACCTGTTAATAAAGGCTAATAAAAAAATATCACATCACTAAGCATTCCCAAAGCAGCAAGCTTGTTGAACATAAAAACATACTTAGCCTGAGCAGTGAAGTGAAATAAAAAAAGCTGTTGTTGGCTTGCAGTAAGAAATCATGAATCATTACAGCAGTTTAAACTTTGTCTTGCCCAATTAAATTATTTTCTAACCTGCATTGAAAGAACACAGAAAATCTGGATAATATTAATAAAAAAGATGGTAGTTTTGCTTGTAAGCATTAGGCACCCTTGTTTTCTAATAAAACATTGTAAGCATTGTTGGAGCTGTAATCTGCATTTAATGTTATTCTTGTGGCTTTCAAAAGACACCAAGTAGTCAAAATCCCCCCTTGCAGCCGTCCCCCCTCCTCCTGTCCTCAGACAGAAAATTCTGTCTTTTCTGGAAGAAAAACAGAAAATCTGCACAGGAGACGTCTCATTTTTAAAGCAAAAAGCTGATTAGCTGTTCTTGTCGGGGAAAAAGCAGCTGGGCAGTCCGCAGGTTCAAGGCCAACGCAACTCTCCTTTCATGTCGGCACCATATGTTAAAAATCTCACATCAGCAGCTTCGGGTTGCAATAATCTCACTCTAAAGCGGTAGCAAACGGAAGGATGTGAATGGCGCTGAAAGCGAGATGGGCGTCTGAGGATTTTAACTTTGGCCCTGCATAAATTTATACACTCAAGATAATCTCTCAAGAACGGGCAGCAATGAAGTGTTCTCAGCTCCGACACTTCAGCTTTTAAAGCAGGCCAAATTGTATAATGATATTCTTAAACAATTACACCATATGGCAACACAAAACCCTTTATTTTTCTTGTTTGATCTGCTTGTTTTTCAGCTATTTCTTAAAGAGGAACATCGGAGGACCTCAAGTCTAAGCGACACCTCACCTCTAGGCGCCGCTCAGCAGCTTAGCCATCCAGGCAGCTTAGCCACCACCGGCGTCGAAGGGAGCAGAGCAGTGAGCGTGCTGATTGGCTGAGCACACAAAAATGAAAAATGCCATTGAAAGTGTAATTACCCTTTGAGGTAGATACATTAATAAGTAGATACTCTGAAATAAAATTAGAACGTAAAGCTGGTTCTACTATTTCATAGTTATTAGTGCTTTAGAATTGGTTCTCTCTTGTTTGAGTTTTGTGTGGACCTTCCCGTGAAGATGTCCCTTCATGGCAGGGCCCATTCGCAGCTCTTTAGTTTACAGGCCAACATTTCCTATACTGAAGCTACTACTATTGACTACTCTGAATGTGAGTTCACAAAAGATCAGGTGGTTTCTACACACATCTGGATCATATTAAAATGTTCCAGCCTCCATTTGTTATAAAATTAGTGTTGATTGCAAGAGAGCACAGTGCGGATGCTCCCCGGGGATACCCACCCTGCAAGCCCTGTTTTACCTTACCTGCTGTGCTCGCTCTCTGTGCAAAACTGGAACCGGAGATCAACAGCAGCAATTCTCCAAAAGGGTTAAGAATTGAGTAAAATAGGTTTTGCAGGGGGGGGGGGGGGTATACACAGGGGTCATTGGCATTCAGGATGCCCCTCTGGCATTGGCATTTCACTAAAGAGTCTGTACACCCAACGGCAATAATACTGCAGCAAGCAGTGCTGCCTGTCCCATTTGCCTCTCCTCTCCTCCAGGGAAGAGGATGTAGCAGGTCTCCAAAGTTGACCTCCTTCAAATTTAATTTCTCCAGGACCATGGAAAAAAATGGTCTAATCACGAGCGAGCATTTGTTCTCATCATGAGCGAGCATGGAAAGCCACAGTGGTCCCACAACAGTCTTTGATCACTGAAGAGCTGCTCCATGACATAGCCCTTCCCAGCTCAGCTACTACCCAGAAATTCAAGCAAGAAAAATCTGCTTCCCTTAGAATTGGCTCATTTTACACTGCTCCCATTGGGAATAATATGGGAGGAAGATAGTGTGTGCCTAGACAGGGAATTTAAGTTGTGATTTTGGATTTTGAACTTGATAGTTAAAGGCAGTAAGGACCAGGGCTGTGGAGTCGGAGTCGAGGAGTCGGAGGAAATTTTGGGTACCTGGAGTCGGCAAACAATGCACCGACTCCGACTCCTACTAAATTTTGATTTAGCAAGTTTAAATGTCCCAATTCACAAAAAGTTATAATTAATGACTTCTCTATTGTAAGAATAAAGACCAATGCATGCAGTGCCTCACGTAACCGCAAAACGAACACGTTAAGTGACCGTGAAGAAGCATGCTTTTCATGTGCTTCACTATATGGCACGCAACGCACAATTAGAAGCGGCAATACTTATACTTTGCATAGTGTTGTGTTCTGCTGTTACAGGGAACCCATGGGTAACCTAGCCTCTCACTGATAAGGGATTAAGTAAATATGTTTTTTGCAGGACTAGAGACACTTGTATAAGTGAAGGGAATGGAGGATCAATAGTTCAAGACTGAAGCTGTACCATTGGAAAAACTGCTGTCATTCAGCAAAAGGCTATAAAAACTTGTAAACTTCGATTGTTAGCTTAAACTTTAAACATGACTATGGGATTCTACTAGGGAAATCATGTTTTATAATAAAGGCCCCTTTCTGGATCCTCCCACTGCCCTATCTTCAGTAGATCAGCACACAGAAAGGAGAAGGCAGCTTCTGCCCAACTACCTCTCTCTGCTAGAAGTAATGACATGTATGTTGCCTTTCTTTCCTTCAAGGAATGTATAAAATACATTCACATATTAATACAGAGGAGTCGGAGTCGGAAGTACATTCCGGAACATTTATCTACCGACTCCACAGCCCTGGTAAGGACCCTCCTCCCCTCTTATTTATCTAATAATTGAAACCTCCCCCGGGGTCCTTATAGAGAACACCATGTGACACGCGTGCAGAGGATTTTTATTATGCCCCCATCACATACACGCTCCTTCTATCTCTCCTCTCTATCTAATGCTGCAGAGGCTGGTTTCTTAGTTGGGATTGACTGACCCTTTTTGTGACCATGAGAATTTGAAACCATCCCCATCTGCTGTGTTATGTGGACTCTCTACCATTACAGAGGCTCACCATTGTGAGAAAAGTGTCCAAACATCAGTGTCATTAGTCACCCAATACACTACCGTTGTTAGTGTGAACCATGGGTGCTACATTGTTTACAAAGCCTTTTTTATGTAGTAGGTGCAAGGGGTATATTGAAGTACGAAATAAGATTAAGCTCCAAGCTGCTCTTACATTTACATTTCATAAGCACCAAAACACATGCAGGCTGTAAGTGGTTTTCAGCCACGCACTACTTAAATTAAAATGAAAAATGAATTAAAACTATGCAGCATATTGTTTTAGTACATTAGAGATACTGTAAATTTCTCCTGTACAGATGGGTGGCCATAAAGCAGAGGCAGTGACTCCCTGTGTTCCCAATACAAATCGTAACGGATATGGAGATTTGCCATGAGAAGGCGGCATGACCACAGCAACAGGAAACTTGAAGGGAAATAAGCCTATTTATGGCAAAACCCTGTCCTATGCGGCTGTTCATGTGTCATCAGCTCGGCTTTTAACCCCTCATCATCTAGAGCATAATTAAACAAATGATTGTAATAAAATAGTTACTAAATATGCAAGAAGTTTACATTTGCACTTCCTGTAGATTTCTGATGATGAAAGTTTTTTTTTTGCTGGACATACACAGAACTGATTAAACAGTAGCCCATTTCTAGCTACACATCTACACACTAGATAAGTAATATATATTGTGGCAGGGATTATTATCAATACTTTTTTTTATCCACAATCCCATTTCTGCTTACGCATGGTTCAGCAGCATGAGAAGCAATGCCAGCAGTGAAATATAAGAAGCGAGCCCAAGGGACCCAACCTTAACCTTTAAAGGGATCTCTTACTAATGAGTCCTATGTTATTGCAATGCAGCCGAGGTTTCTCAACAAACATGCAATCATTTTTACAAATGTATTAAAGTCTAACACAGCTGGGTTGGCCCCAGGACCTCAAAAATGGCTTACTGTGGCTATACTTACACCCATGCATATTAGTAGAATGGAGCTACTCACTAAGACTGAATAATCCTTGGAGTTGGGTTCTAAGTTGGACCAGGACCAAACAGTTTATGGGGGCACAATATACAAAGATCCATCTACAAACCCAAGAATACAAAAGCTTGCTGGTCACGGGAACAGTAAAACATTATTCTTTCTTCAAAAGAAGGCCAATTACCTACTTATTTTGGCAACCCTAATAATTGCTCTCCTCCTTGGGGGTTGTAACTGCTTGTCGATAGGACAGTTTAGGGGCCACAGCTCTTTAGCACGCTCATGCTTAAAGTGGACCTTCACCCTGAATAAGAATCTAGTTGTAATCTAGTTTGTATGTTTCCCTCACCCCCTACATAACAGATTGCCCACATTAATAACCATCCTACATGCACCTATTAACCTTTTAACATCCAAGATGGTGGCCGATGGAGTTTCAGGCTGCCTGCATACAGGAAGTGCTGACCTTTTCCTGACCTCAGCTCTGCTCTGTCTGTATGAAGCACAGCTATAACCCGCCCCCTGCACTTCCCCACCCCCCTTCCTCTCCTCAGTATGTGATGCTACTGAACAGAGTTGCAGCCCAGCGGGGGAAAGAATAACAAGTAATCAACTAATAACGTAAAATATTTTAATTCATTAAAATGGACCAACACCCAGGATTTTCACTATCCTGGGTGTTGGTCCACTTCAGCGGGGCATTCGAGATCAGGATGCCCCACTGTGTGAAACCCCCCCCAAAAAAAACTTACCTTTTCGGTGACAATTCACAAACGGCCGGCGCGGGCGCGCGAACTGCTAGAGGGGCGCGCGGGAAGCGGCGGCGGCTGATCCGTCGCTGATAAGGTAAGGTTTTTGGGGGCTTTTGGGGGGGTTTCACCCCGCGGGACATCCCAATCTCGGATGCCCCGCAGTGAGGGAGGTGATCGGCCCAGGAATCTTATAGATCCTGAAGGTCCGGATTAAAGAGGTCCTCAGAAGGTATTTGTGGCTTCAAATGTTTTATTCATTTTTTAAATAATTATAATATATTTTAATTTAATATTAATATGTTAATTTTAATGTTAATTATGATGAGATATCAAAATAATTTGTAACATCGTAAGAGGGTACTCAGAAAGGACTTCTCTAGATACATGGCACAAAAATGCTGAGGGTTTTTCCCACCTCATCTATGGTTCTACAGCACAGAGGGTAGGACAGAGATACAGGGAATAAAAGGTCCAAAGATATAACTGCCATTCTAATATTGGCCTAGGATGCCAGAAGGATTTATAATGCTAGAATAGGATGGAACACCTGCAGGGGACAAAAAAGTTCCGGGGCAGATCCTTTACAGTGGACCAACCACATCCTATGGAAGGTTAAATTTTAAAAAATACCCAAACGATTTTAGCTTCAAAGGAAAAATTAGGGCAAACAAATCTTCCTTTAGCTCTTATCTTCCTTCTAGCACCATTTTCAGTAGCCTGTAATTGAACCCCGAGTGAGAGTGCAGAGGGGGGATTAAACAGCTAGTTTAGAACAATGGTATCCTGTCAGAAACCAGCGGCATACTATGGCATACCTGGGGAAAACGATGACAGGAATACCAAGCAGCGTTGAGGGCAGAAAACATCCAACTGGTACCTGGGGTGGGGGAGCAAATTAGGTTGAGTTGTTTTGGGGGGTTTTGGTCCACTTACAGTACATGCTAATCCTTTTATTTTTACAGTGCAAAGTACAATATTTATCCTAACACTACAAAATGATTGGACATAGTTTTTAGTATAGATAGATATACTATAGATAAATATAGTTATTAGTACATAATGCATGTTTTTTTACGTAACCCAGTGCTTTTTTTCCTACTAACATCCCAGTAACATAAAAAAGCATGTTACCAATTCCTAGAGGTTAAAAAGAAACTGAAGTGTGGGCTAATCGGTATTATAGCGTAACACTTCTACATGGTGCTTTCTAACTTCCTAGAACGAGGCGCCATTAATACTTTGCTTTCTGTGAAATACGCTACTATTCTGTACTTTTTCCACCTATTATGGTTTTATAAAAGAGGGAGGCCAGGGAATAACCTCGCACACTCACAGAAGCACTCATGGGATGTCATTCCCTTGACTTGCCCCCCCCCCCCCTGCTCCGCCACCCCCCTCCTCCTCCTTGGCTGCACAATTTCTCATGCAAATCCAGATTCTTAGCTGGTGCCTTGACTGATGCAGACACAGGGAGGAGGGCAGAATTATGGGAAGGAATCTCTAAAGACTTCTCTAGTGTCATGGAAACAAAGACATCGCAGCTTACATTTAAACCAGAATATATACAAACATTAGAGACATCCTCCAAGAGGGCGAAGCAAATTAAATTTGGAGTAGGCGCAGTTTAAAAGGGGGTTAGCGAAGGAATTAGCCCCCACGGCAGAGCAAAACATTAACAGCCCTAACTCAGGAACTTGTAAATGCAACACATCAACCCTGAAGAGGGTTAAATCTTAACAACTGCGAATCAGGTTGACTCTAATCCGCACAATCTCCCGGAACTTTGTAAACAGGAGGATCACTTGACATTTGCTTTTAACTACTCCTCCCTTTGGGGAAGTAAGGCAGTTTTAGGAGCAGCCAAGACCTTTTTTTCCCATTAAATGGAACATACAAGATAAGCTGAAAATTTGTGCCCATACACCGCCCAGAAAATCTACAGTGTAATTAGGCCAATTGTAAACATTCACCTTTCAAAACCAGTATACATATCTTTTTCATGATACCCATTGCTAAGAAGACCAACAACACTGTACACGGAAGTTAAAGTAAACCAAAACCCAGGATTTTAACTATCCTGGGTTTTGGTCCTTGCCCCCAGGGCATTCCGGTCAGGGGGGCCCCGCTTTAATAAAACCCCCCAGGTTGCCGAAACCAACTCACCTCTTCCTGGTCCTATGGCGCATGCGCGGCCACTCGTCCAATCAGCGCACTCGGGCCGCTGACGTTGCATAGTCTAAGCCTTCGTCTAAGGTGAGTGCGTTGGCGGCCGCATCCCCCGCTAACAGGGACCATTCACAAATGCCTGGCACGGGCCCTGCTACAGGGATAGCGGGGCTCGCGCATGCGCCGTTGGACCGGGAAGGAAGGTAAGTATATGGGTGACCTGGGGGGTTTCACACAGCGGGTCATCCCGATTATGGATAACCCGGGGGGGGGGGAATCGATCTTACAGATTCCAGGGCCGATCTCGCTGGCTTTTGGCCCACAAGGGATATCTGAAGTTTTGACTTTGGGGTTTGGACTGCCCCGGGGGGAAAGGACTAAAACCCAGGATGTTTAAAACTAAATAGCAACTTAAACCAGAACAACACCCATTTTTCACAAAATGGGCATTGTTCCTAGTGCAGGAGTGACATCCTGATTGCTGATGCCCCCCTGTACATTAATGCAGTTAAATCAGAGAAATCTTTTCCTCGGTCTCCCGATGAATCCGAGCGCTGTGATGGTGATGTGGCCGCAGGTGTTGTCGCCAGTAGAAAGGTAAGGAAAAAACCCTGAAGTGTGATTTTACAGAATTACAAAATTCCTTATAAACAAGCCATAACTTTGGTAGTAAATCTTAAATGATTATCTTTGACAGACAGGCCATAGTTCCCAGAAAAAGGTCTCCTACCCTGTAATGTTATCAAATGGTTCACTTTAAAATGTGTAACAAACTTCTAGGACAAGGAAACCAGGGAGCACTGCCTGCCAAGGTGTCGTACATGGCGGATTTGCCATATTGTAGATGTGGACAATACAGGTAACTAAAGACAAGAAGCAGATTGCTGATGCATGGTACATGGTGGCCGGTTCACATTCCTGCCACTTATTATTAGATCGTCAAACCGCAGCCCAAGCCTCAGTAACAATGGTAAGAGCTGCATCTGATAAAGGCTAACCTGGAGTAACTTTCTCTGCTGTGTGCTTTTCAATAATGCCTTGCTAAAACAAGCAATGGCTGGGTGATATGGTGTCAGGAGGTTATCAGCAATAATAGGGAAAAAAAAAAAAAACTTATTTCCATGACTGTCGGCCTATTTTCCATGAGAGTATACAGGAGAACTGGCTTGGTTTTCCATATACAGACAGGAAAGACTAGCAGCAGGATGCCGGACAAGTGAATGCCAAGCAAGTGACTGGGGGGGGCACTGGCACATTAGGCTACTCTGCTGCACAGGCCTAATTTATTTGACTCTCACCGACAAACTGTAAAGGTCACTGTACATGTATTCTAATTACACTGTTGACTACCGGTAAATAAGAAAGTGTATTATCAACTACTTGATCATTGTTCTAACAATATTTCATATTATGTCTTCCTACCGAATCTAAGCTGAGCTGGCAGCTATGTCTGCACAGGCTCTGAAGGATGGAGACAATTTCATAGCCATCCTAATAGCCATAAACTCTGGTCTGCTGTTAAAGGGTTAAAGGAGACCAGACACTAGAATTTGACTATCCTGGTGATTGGTCCTTTTCCCTGGGGCATCCCAATTTGGGAGGCCCAAATGTGTGAGACCTCCCAGATTGCCCACTCAACTCAACTTTTCGTCAATCCCACAGGGCTGGTCCGCTCGTCCAATCAGCACTTTTGCAACACCGTTGCAAGCCACCATGTGGAAAGGCCCAGGCTTATTATAGTGGGGCTAAAGAGACAAAAGCCCCCTACTCAAAAGGTAAAATGAAAACACAAAGTAAAATAAATGTACCCATCACTCCTTGCAGTAGATGGAGCCATGCAAATCATATTTACGTTCCGGTGCTATCCAAGGCACATAGAATGCCAAAGATTAGCTTTCATAGCCCAAAACCTTCCACATGACTCAAGCGTGTCACACTCATCAGCACAAGGCGTGAAGTGTTTGGCTGTATGGGGGTGAGACTTGATGAAAGCACCTTTTCTCCTTAACTTTTTAGTAGAGGGTTTCTTGGTCTCTTTACCTCCCCCCCCCCCCCCCCCATATTAAGCCTAACATGGTTCTCTCCACATGGTGGCTTTTGGAGCTTCTTGGATGGCGCCAAGACATAGAGAGACGATTTGCACAGCACTGCCTACTGCAAGGAGCGATGGGTACTTCAAATATATATTATAGGACGCTGTGTAAATACTTTCCGCTCTAGAAAAGCACCTCTTTTTCTCAGGTTAATGTAGTTTAATGTCAGATAAAGCTGTAGCATTTTAGCCACATTCTTTTTTATTAATGGGCAGGGGTTTAAAGGGCCACTCCAGCACCTTCCTGAAAAAATATCATAACCCCGCCTTGCCCCCTCCAAACAGCGATCCTGCTAATGTAAGGAATCCCGAATCTGGCACTGAATGCCCACCAACATCTTTCTGAAGTCCCGGCCGGATATTGGGTGTAGACACTCTCTACATCGTATAGTGCTCCCGGGAACCGGACAGGACTTCCGACTTCGGGGGTGAAGAGGAGTGTTTTTGTTTTCTTTTTTTACATTAGCAGGATCGCTATTTGGGGTTATGTTTTGTTTTTTCAGGAAGGGGCTGGGATGGCCCTTAAAGCGAGGTCTCATGTGGGATGGATCATTATGCAACAGAGGTCATAAATTTGGATGCTGGAGTTTAGAATAGATTAGGGAACATGTGTCAAACTCAAGGCCCGAAGGCTGGATGTGGTCCTCTGACAGGTACCAGACAGTAGTGGCTGGACGGTCACTCCAAATCTTCTAACACCAGCACCACATCCTCGCACCTGTGTGAGGTGCTACTGAGTGATGTATTGGTATGCTGCACTCCTCTGCGGAGCAAAGTACCATCTCTAATACCAGGTGGGGTTCCTATAAAAGCGACTGAATTTACATTTTTAATGTTTTTTTTTTTGGGGGGGGGGAGCTGCTGTTCTATGTCTCTCTGCAACCAGCTTTCACCACCCAACTAACCATCAAAGCTGACGGTGCTGCATCTGCTGCAGGGGTTCTTGCTACCTATTGCAAAGTAGGATGCGATAAAATGACTGTACTGACTATGCTGCCCTGGGAAAAATAATTCTGTAGTTATCCTAGGCAAAACAATTCTACATCTGTACAGGATAAACTAATTCTACATCTGCATCTTTCCTGGGAAAAATAATTCTGTGGTTTTCTCAGGCAAAATAATTCAGCGTCTGCATCTGTCTTGAGTGAAAACCAAAAACCAATGTGCATATGCAGGGCAAATTAATTCTGAATCTTTACTGTATAAACTAATTATGTGGCTGTCCTGGGCAAAATATTTCAGCTCCTGTCTGTATCTGTCCTGGGCAGATACAGACTTTTTAACTGGCCCTTTGAAGGCAACCGGAATGCTGATGTGGCCCTCAGTCAAAATGAGTTTGGCACCCCTGGATAAGTGGGTCAGATTAGTAGCCAGGCCAGAACTACAGCTATAGCAGCAGGCCATATAAGTGATGCAGGTCTTTTAGGTGTTCAGTGATTTGCCTAAGCTTCAACAACTCTTGCCAAGTAATTTATTTTAGGAAAATAACTGTATACACAGATTGAACATCTTCCTTAGATAGAAAAATATATTACGTTTCTCCATTCAGATTGTGATGCATGACTAGAGTGCAGTGTTCCCACATGACCGCCAGTAGCCAAGGAGGTTCACCCATGCACAGCATCCCGCGCAACAGGTGCGTGCTCAGCAAATCCTATTCACAACTGTCAGGAACTGGTAAAAATATTTGTCTTTTCTACCTTCTTAGGTAGTTTTATTCCAACGGGAATGTCAAATCAGGATATCCAAGGAAGGTTACCTATATGCCTGCTTTCATTATTAGCTTAGAATAGTACAGGCGTCAATAATTTTAATACATCCGGGTAAGCTTCCAGCAGAGGTCACCAACCTTTCTTATCATGAGATCCACAATCCGCCTTAATGGATAGTCGGAAGCCACGTTCTACATGAATAGATCATAGAATCCATATAACAAGAATCATCTGGAAACAGGTCCCAATAATGACACGGTAAAGTACTTGAAATGATCAAACTTGACAACACGGTCATGAAGTTGGGCAAGTTGATGCTGCAGGGTGCTGGTAAAATATAGCAAAAGAGACTCATTTTTTTCTACAGCTGCTGTCATTTGACATCTTTTGATGTTTATACGTTTCTCTGTCGTTGTCTGGGTTTTCTCTACAGGTTCTGAATAACCACAATAAACTGAAACTGCCAGGTTTCAGCAACACAATGTGTGGGAAATCACAATCCGACTGACAACTGTTTTAGCATTTAGGCACGCTGAGTTGCCTATTCATATACTTACCATTCTTCAGCATCAGCAGCTACTCACTGGGCTCGTCCAGCCAATTGGGACATAGCCAAAAAAGGGGGGGTGGGAACAGCAAAACAGCTGGGTACTGCCATTAGTTGCTATTAGAGGACATTCGATTATGAGCTTAGGGGAGACTCTAGACAAGGTGTGTGTGATATGAATAGGTAACGTCAATTATTTTACCAAAAATGTTAAAAAGCTCTATTTGACCCAATGGTTTATTTCTGGAATGTATTATGTTGTCTTATATGTGTTCTAACTACTAATATTACAAATACTTTACAAACTCAATCAACAAATAATAGTATTTAAAAAAGAATAAGTGTTTTAGCCACAGAATGGCTGATTTTCCACTGCTGACTACCCAACAGTGATAGCAAGATTTAACAAGCCAAATCATTTCCAAAACTGTTTTGCAAACCATGACATTACATCTGGTGTGACAGATTCCATAGTTATGTATCATGGAAACAACAGGAATAATCTCATCTGGAAGCTTATTTAGGTTGTCATCACAGCGGCCGCAGAGTTAAACAGCATCCTGCTTTTTAATGTGATGGTTCTGGATACAGCAGGGCTTAGCGCCCAACCTTTTTGGGCCCTAAATGCCCCTGTCCCTCGATCTCATCAGCCTGAGCTTTGTAAACTTTACATTCAGCCGTTCTCTAATGTATTGCAATTCCTACATTCCAATGCCATTATAGTCGAGGCGGAGTTGATGATGGATACTTTTTGTGCGTTCATTCCTTATGGTCCACATAATCTGCTTGTCTTTTGTCTCAATATTTTGGTGCCAAAAGGTGTCCTTCTTTTGCATCCTCAAAGTTAGGAGGTGAGACGGAGACGCGGTGCCGCTTCAACAGGTAGATCGCAGAGGATAAACTGATTTGATTTACTAAGGAACGTTAAGCTTCTAGGAACAACAGCTTTTCCCAGATTCTGATGAGGTCGCTTGTTGTTCCACATCAATGGAGAAAGACTTCTTGCCGCAGCATGGAATTAAGAGGTTTTCCCCGTAACAGAACATAATACGCCATATCCTTTGTATGGCAAAAGGATCATTTCAGGGTTAGGAATAAGCTCAATGTATTGCAAGACAGACTAAGATAGCAAGTGGTTAAATCGCTCAGCAGCATGAGATTTAAATAACCCATGTAGTTAAGTGCTTACTCTAGGTGAGGGTATAATGTACACAATAGATGACATGAAATGCCATTGACTCCCAGTGACAAGCCCCTGAGGGAATCACTGCATTAACCCTTTCATGCTCCCGATCAAGCCTCTCATCACCAAGCACCATAATCCTCCCTGGTGTAAGAATCACTGCAGGGGTTAATCAGCGAGTTGTGGGGAAGGGGGGGGGGGGGGAGGAGATAAACCAGTTTTAAAAAACATGAGCCAGCTCCAAGATCCCACACTGTGTCTGGGAGGCTTAAAGGGTGTTTTCCTTGCAATAAAATTCACTTACACTAGTGTGGAATAATGTTAACTCGATCAGTGCCAGGAAACAAACTATTAAGCAATTAACACCTGCAGCACCGGACTCCATTAAAGGATCTCGAGCTACATGAGAGATTATTACCTAAATTCAAAAAGCAAACGCGGCCACCTGAAAGTGATGAAATACCGTAATACCTTTTGTAGGCTGAGTATTTAATAGTAAGCATTTGAGAATAACTCCACAACCAGAGGGGGGTCCCACACACCCTCCTCACCCTGTCACAGAAGCACCACAGAGTAATAACAATAGTGATAAATCCAATTTTATTATTACAATTAATTGTATAAACTACAAGACAATCTTAAAAACATTCCTACATTAAAAAACATATAAGACAACTAACATCGAGGAAGGGGCACCATTCAAAAGGTGAAGCAAGGGGAGGGATGAATAAAGAAGGGAGGGGAAAAAAGTGAGAGCGTGGGCCAAAACGGCCCAATGATACTGCTAATAATCAACTACATCAAATGCTTGGATTAAACTATAAATTCATGTGCAAAATAACCGTCTGAATAATTGTGCAAAAGTGCTAAGCATATAATCATGTGCTAAATAACAAGAACAATTGGATCCAATACCACTGAAGAATCACTAAACAATTCTACCAAGCTACTATAAAACACCTATAGACAGACACAGTGAAAGCAAACTACATCTAAACCCTACCTATTTAAATCAATTTAAGAGGACCCGCCGAGTGGGCAAGTGCCCAGTGTAAACTGTGCAAAAAATGCGCAAAAAGTAAAACAACAGGCTCAGTAAACAGACCCTCCCCCCACACACCTTACCTGCCCACACTCCTCAGCACCGACGCGTTTCGTGACGTCATACGTCACTTTCTCAAGGTGTATACACCTTGAGAAAGTGACGTATGACGTCACGAAACGCGTCGGTGCTGAGGAGTGTGGGCAGGTAAGGTGTGTGGGGGGAGGGTCTGTTTACTGAGCCTGTTGTTTTACTTTTTGCGCATTTTTTGCACAGTTTACACTGGGCACTTGCCCACTCGGCGGGTCCTCTTAAATTGATTTAAATAGGTAGGGTTTAGATGTAGTTTGCTTTCACTGTGTCTGTCTATAGGTGTTTTATAGTAGCTTGGTAGAATTGTTTAGTGATTCTTCAGTGGTATTGGATCCAATTGTTCTTGTTATTTAGCACATGATTATATGCTTAGCACTTTTGCACAATTATTCAGACGGTTATTTTGCACATGAATTTATAGTTTAATCCAAGCATTTGATGTAGTTGATTATTAGCAGTATCATTGGGCCGTTTTGGCCCACGCTCTCACTTTTTTCCCCTCCCTTCTTTATTCATCCCTCCCCTTGCTTCACCTTTTGAATGGTGCCCCTTCCTCGATGTTAGTTGTCTTATATGTTTTTTAATGTAGGAATGTTTTTAAGATTGTCTTGTAGTTTATACAATTACTTGTAATAATAAAATTGGATTTATCACTATTGTTATTACTCTGTGGTGCTTCTGTGACAGGGTGAGGAGGGTGTGTGGGACCCCCCTCTGGTTGTGGAGTTATGTAGTAACAGTTTTCTGTTTACCCTGTACTGTATAGCACACTATTTTACTATTGTTGGTGCGGTCTTGCTTTTGTCTTTGTAAGCATTTGAGAATACTTAGTTCTACGAGGAACAGAAAACCTTTGTAACATCCCCATAGCCTACAAAAGGCGTCACCTTATTTCGTCACTTTCTGGCTAACATGGAACCAACCGTACATTACTATGGCCATCTGATAGGGACACACCGAGCGTGCATGTAAGTAATTAGAACACAAGAGAAATCAGTCGGCTGTAAATGATAAAACACTGATAATGTCAGATTCAACATTGAAAATGGCCAAATATGTCGTCAATATAGCGGTGACACATTCTGCAGCAGAAAAGCCATTACAGCGAGTAATATGAATTATTCTTATCGGGATTGTATCTGTTATTGGATTATAAAGCAGCATCATCCTTATCACAGACAAGCAATCAGACAACTTTCTCTACCCAAGAAGAAAACGCCTGAGCGAATGAACGATCGCCTGCCTGCCCGTGTAGGGGCACCTTATTGTGCACAAACACACATTCACCCCCTGCTGGACAGAGCTACCTATAAACCGAGCCTCAACCACAACAGCTCCACAACAATACAGCACCGCCAGGCAGGTGTCACCTCAGCAGCCAGGATGGGTGGGATGAGGAAGGGTGTCTTTGTCAATCGAGGAGGGGGATTGCCTGGTTAAATTACCAACTGTCTCCAAAACCAGCAAGAGCATTACAGGAAGTGCCTGGAAAATAACCCAGCCAGAATAAAGAAGTCATGTACTGTCATGAGCAAGCACATGGATCTGCAGTGCAGTTACCAGCCCACTGCCCTATTCATTCACACTGACACCCCGGTGACCTCTCCAACAACAGCAACAAATGGAGTAATTCTGCTTATTAGCTGCTAATGGGGGCTGAGAGATTAATGGGCTGCAGGCAACACTCCCAGCCCATTTACACTAATATCCAGGATCAGAGATTCCAATGAGCACCCTGGACAGGTTAACCCTTCTCATGATTGGGGGAGTGGATTCCAATGAGCACCCTGGGACAGGTTAATCATTTTCATTGTTGGGGGGGGGGATTCGGATGAGCTCCCTGGACAGTTTAACCCAGTTCGTGATGAGGGAAATTCTTATGAGCACCTAGGATAGGTTAACCCTTTTCATAATGGGGGGGGGGGGTATTCTGATGAGCACCCTGGACAGGTTAACCCTTTTCATAATGGGGGGGAATTTAGATGAGCACCCAGGACAGGTTAACCCTTTTCAGGATGGGGGAGGGATTCGGAGGAGCACCCTGGACAGGTTAAGACATTTTATGATGGGGGAGGGATTCGGAGGAGCACCCTGGACAGGTTAAGACATTTTATGATGGGGGGGGGGGGGGGATTCGGAGGAGCACCCTGGACAGGTTAAGACATTTTATGTTGGGGGGGATTCGGAGGAGCACCCTGGACATGTTAACCCTTTTCATGATGGGAGTATTCCAATGAGCACCCAGGGCAGGTTAACACTTTTCATGATGGGGGGGGGGGGGGGGTTGGGCATTCCAATTAGCACCGTAGACAGGTTAACCCTTTTCATAATAGGGGGGGGAGGGAGGTTAATCACACATTGCTTAACCTGCTGATGATGTGCCATTCCTGCTCACAGGGAAATAAGGCAGCCTGCTTTCAAGGCAGACTTTATTGGCTGCTTTAATCCCATTAGTGTCTGTGCAGTCAGCATTAATCTAGGACAAATCAGGCAGCATTTGGCTAAACCCCCGAACCTGCAGCATCTCTACCGCGTACAGCGGCACGGACTATGGTGGCGCTTTATAAATAAACAATACTTAATAATAATAACATGAACAGGCACCCAGGGCAGGCAGCCGCCTCCTCCTGCCTCTGGATCTGTATGTACATGTCAGTGTATGTGTGTGTGCAGGAGATAGGACACTGGCTGGAAGTGACAGGAGGTGGTCGAGCCGGGGGTGACAGCCCGGCCAGCGCTGCTCTTACTTACTGGTAGATAGGGCTCCATGCGTGGTGCTTCTATGCGCTGGGAAACCAGCAGCATTTTGGACTGGAGATCCACCAGATATTACATCCACTTAGGTGTCCAGCTATAGAAGCCCGGGAGAAAGATGGGAAGGAAGGCGCCGGCTCTGCTACAGGCGATAGACTCCTCCAGACAAAAGCAGCAGCAGCAGCATCCCGCTCCTCAGCCGATGGCTCCCCCCGCTCCTGCCAGCCCGCCGCTCACTCTGCTCACTACACTTCCACCAGCCTGCATCTACCTCGCTGCGGGGCGGGGACTGCGCTCTCCCCGCTGCTCATAGGTCAGGCACCAGCGCCGCGTCACCGGCGGGGGAGGAGCCAGACGATCGCTCTTAAAGCACAAGCGCTGCTTCTTTCTCCGACACCCGAGGGTGAAGGGGAGATGGGAGACGGGAGAGGCTTCCTACAGACGTATGATACTTCTACACACACGGAGGTTAACACTCACATGAAGGAAAGCTTAGAGCTTGTCTCCTATAGGGTTTATTATGTGTTGTGCTTGTCTCTTATAGGGTTTATTATGTGTTATGCTTGTACAAGCTGTGCAGCAGCACAGGGCGCTGACCCAGGAGCTAGTTATTCCCTTCAGAAAGAAAGGTCACAGCTGGCTCCGCAGGTCTCTATTTCCCATCTTTCCCACTCTTATTCACATCTCTATTATTTCTTCACAAGCTGTAGTGTTTTTTTTATTTCTCTTCTTTTTTCCTTCTAGCCTTCAGCACGATTTAATGAAAAGCCCAAACCCTTAAAAAATAACCCTAAAATTAATATAGTTAAAGTTTTTAATCACTTTTTATTCTTTCCTTCACTTGCCTGCAACTCTGTTCAGCACTCTAGGATACGGGCACCGCCATCTTGGCTCAGTAGCATCACATACTGAGGAGGGGAGAGGGGTCATAAGTGCAGGGGAGCAGGGTTATAGCTGTGCTTTTCACAGACAGAGCAGAGCTGGGGGTCAGGAAAAGGTCAGCAATCCCAAAATGCAAAGCAACACAGTCAGAAGACACTTCCTGTTTGCGGGCTGCCTGCACCTCCATGGGCCGCTATCTTGGATGTGTAATGTATCTGTATGTACAGCGTGGGGGAAACATATAAGATAGACTCTTATTTAGGGTGAAGGTCCGCTTTAAATGCTTGTGCCCCCCTATTTTTAAGTTAGATCATAAAAGGGTCCATATAAGTGTGGAGGGGGAGAGGGTGCAATAGGCTAGATGCAGAGTATATGTGTGGAGGACGGAGAGGGCACAAAGGGGGAAATGCTGAGAAGTAGGCAAGCAGGTTCCATCTTTCCAGAATTCCAACATACAGGAGTCACATGACCACACCGGTGGAGGGGAGATGTTTCCAACCCATTGCACCTCCTCTTCACAGAAATAAACCATGCATCCTTCTGTGGCTGGGGGGTGCATGTTAGGAGGCATTCATGTTCTGGCTATGGGACTTTTACTCTCTTTTAAGGGCAGTGCCCCCCCTCCTAGGTTGCCACCCTAGGCACGTGCCTAGGTTTGCCTAATGGTAAATACAGCCCTGGGTTTATTATGTGTTATGCTTGTACAAGCTGTGCAGCAGCACAGGGCGCCGACCCAGGAGCTAGGTGTGGGGCGCCCCGAGATTCCCTTCAGAAAGAAAGGTCACAGCTGGCTCAGCAGGTCTCTCTTTTTCCCATCTCTCCTACTCTTTTATTCATGTCTCTATTATTTCTTCACTAGCTAGTGTTTTTTTATTTCTCTTCTGTTCTTTCTAGCCTTAAAATATGCCAGTCTCTCTTTTTTTAACATCACCCCTGTATTTCTTTCTGTAGCCACCTCTTTCATTTCTTTTCATTTAACCCAATCCAGCTCTCATTTCCGCATTCCCTCCATCTTTCTCGCTTGTCTCATTCCTTCCATTTTGCCTCTCTACTCACCTTCTCTGAGCCTCTCTTTTCCAAATTCCTCCCATCTTCCTCTCTTTGGCACATGTTTTATCCCTCTTCCACTTCTTTTCCTTTGCACTTTCTTTTTCCTTTATTTGCCCTATTTATCTCTCTTTGTCTCCTTTTTTTGTGTTCTTTCTCTTTTCCCACATTCCTTCTATCTTTTGTGTTCCTTTTATCCCTCTCTACTATCGCATACTATCATCAATCTACTATCTACTTTCTGTCTTTTTACCTTCTCTGCATCGTCTTCTCTTTTTAACTATTCCCTGCCTTTCTTTTGCACATTACTTGGCCACTCTGTTCCACTGTACTCCAGCCTTTCTTTTTTTTTCATTTTCTCCATTTCCACTTTCTTTTTCCTTTTTTTCTTGCCCTATGTATCTTTCTTTGTCTCCTTTTTTGTGTTCCTTCTCTTTTCTCACATTCCTTTTACTCCTCTCTACTATCACATACTATCCACTATCAGTCTACTATCTACTTTCTGTCTTTTTACCTTCTCTGCATCGTCTTCTCTTTTTAACTCTCCCCTGTCTTTCTTTTGCACATTACTTGACACTTCTGTTCCACTGTACTCCAGCCTTTCCTTATTTTTTTCTTTCTCTCCATTTCCACTTTCTTTTTCCACTGTTCCTCTATTTATCTCTCTTTTTTTCTCTTTTCCCACATTCCTTTTATCACCTCTTTTTAACAAATGTATTCTCTACGTATTCCTCTTTTTAACCCTCCCTCTGCCTCTCTCTCTTTTGCACATTTCCTGACCCCTCTGTTCCACTGTACTCCAGCCTTTCTTTCTCACCATTTCCCCTTTTTTCCTTTTCTTTATTCTCTGCTTTCTTTTTCCTTTTTTTCTTGCCCTATTTATCTTTCTTGGTCTCCTTTTTGTGTTCCTGCTCTTTTCTCACATTCCTTTTATCCCTCTCTACTATCACATACTATCAATCTACTATATACTTTCTGTCTTTTTTCCACCATTTATCTCTCTTCTTTATTATCTTTTTTTTTCTCTTTTTCCACATTCCTTTTATCACCCATTTCTATCATATGTATTCTATACATTTTCCTCTTTTTAACCCTCCCTCTGCCTCTCTCTCTTTTGCACATTTCCTGACCCCTCTGTTCCACCGTACTCCTACCTTTCTTTCTCACAATTTCCCCCCTTTTTTTATTCTCTTGCCGTATTTAGTTTTTATTGTCTCCTTCTTTTCTGTATTGTTTCTCTTTTTCTCATATTCCTTATGTGTTCCTTTTACCTCCCTCTCCTATCAAATTAATTATCTCTTTCTTTCCCTCCCTCCCTCCATCTTTTCCTCTTGACTCATTCCTTCCACATGCCCCTCTATTCATCTTCTTTACATCTGCCTCTCTTTTAACCCTCCCCTTATCTTTTTCTCTTTTGCACATTTCATTATCCCTCTGTTCTTACCTTACCTTACATGTATTCATTTATCTTCATTTCACTTTTCGATTTCCCTTTCTTTTTTATTGCCCTATTCATGCCTATTTGTTTTCTTTTCTGTGTTGTGTCTCTTTCTTTTAGATTCCCGCTATCCATGGTGTTCCCTTTATCTCCCTCTCCTATTTATATTCCTTCTTTGTTTTCACTTTCTGTGCAGCTTCCTCCCTTTTACCCTCCCTTCATTGTTCCCTCTTGCTGCATTCCTTCCATATGCCCCTCTATTCACCTTCTTTACATCTTCATCTCTATTTTTAACCCTCCCTCTATCTTTCTCTCTTTTGCACATTTCTTTATCCCTCTGTTACAGCTTAATTCAGCCTTTCTTTCTCTTTCTTTTTTCTTGTCCTACTCATTCCTCTTTGTCTCCTTATTTTCTGGGTTCTGTCTCTTTTCCCCACGCTCCTTCTATCATCTGTGTCCTCTTTTACACATTTCTTACCTTAGTTAAGCCTTACTTACTTCTTCCTATTTTTCACTTTCTCATTTTTTGCCCTCTTTCCGTGTTCCCTCTGTCTCTTTCTGTTTGTTCCTTTCCCTCGTGTGTTTGGGGGCCACCTTCCTGTAGTCTTGCACAGGGCGACATTTACCCTGAGGCCAGCCCTGTATTTGTGCACATGCCGTGTAAATGTTTATGTTTAGCGCTGACACACCGACAGTTTAGCTTGTTTTTGCTTTCTATTTTTTTACTCAGATAAATATTTATATATTATAAAACTGCTAAACAACAGAAAAATGTGATCGCTCATTTAAAGTGGGCCTCCAGTCAAGAAGGATTGGAGGTTCACTAACCCCCCTGCCTCCAGGGGCAATACAATTGGGAATTCTGTCATGGTTAAAGCAGGCAAACACCCTAGTAACTGGCTCTAGAGCTTAACCTGTGGCCCTCTAAAGCTTTTTTGATCTAAGGGCCGCATAGTCTTATTGTAAATTCTATGTTGCGAAAACAGAAACAGTTTACTGCAGGCAAGCGTTAACCTTAAAGCATTGCATATGCCCCTATGTACTGTATTTTCACCCTATAAGACGCACCTAGGATTTGGAGGAGGAAAATAAATATTCTGAATCAAATGCTAAAACACCATCCCCAAAAGAATCCCCCCATTAAAGGCAGAGTGGCATTCTCCCTTTCTCTCATTCCCCCATTATACACAGTGTGGCATCCCCCTCTCCTATGCCCCATTATGTATGCAGTCTGGTGCCCCCCTCTCTGATGCCTCATTATATAAACAGTGGGTAATCCCCCTCTCCCATGCCCCATTATAGGCTGTGTGGCATCCCCCCTTTCCCCGGCCCCATTATAGGCTGTGTGGCATCCCCCTCCCATGCCCCATTATATAGGTATTGTGGCATCCCCCTCTCCCATGCCCCATTATATAGTCAGTGTGGCATCCCCTCCCATGCCCCAACATATAGGCAGTGTGGCATCCCCCCGCTCCCAGGCCCCATTATATAGTCAGTGTGGCATCCCCCTCCCATGCCCCAACATATAGGCAGTGTGGCATCCCCCCGCTCCCAGGCCCCATTATATAGTCAGTGTGGCATCCCCCTCTCCCAGGCCCCATTATATAGGCAGTGTGGCATCCCCCTCCCATGCCCCAACATATAGGCAGTGTGGCATCCCCCCGCTCCCAGGCCCCATTATATAGGCAGTGTGGCATCCCCCTCCTATGCCCCATTATATAGTCAGTGTGGCATCCCCCCTCTCCCAGGCCCCATTATATAGGCAGTGTGGCATCCCCCTCTCCCATGCCCCATTATATAGTCAGTGTGGCATCCCCCTCCCATGCCCCATTATATAGGCAGTGTGGCATCCCCCCTCTCCCAGGCCCCATTATATAGGCAGTGTGGCACCCCCCCTCTCCCAGGCCCCATTATATAGTCAGTGTGGCATCCCCCCTCTCCCAGGCCCCATTATATAGGCAGTGTGGCATCCCCCTCTCCCATGCCCCATTATATAGGCAGTGTGGCATCCCCTCCCATGCCCCAACATATAGGCAGTGTGGCATCCCCCCTCTCCCAGGCCCCATTATATAGTCAGTGTGGCATCCCCCTCTCCCATGCCCCATTATATAGTCAGTGTGGCATCCCCCCTCTCCCAGGCCCCATTATATAGGCAGTGTGGCATCCCCCTCTCCCATGCCCCAACATATAGGCAGTGTGGCATCCCCCCTCTCCCAGGCCCCATTATATAGTCAGTGTGGCATCCCCCTCTCCCATGCCCCATTATATAGTCAGTGTGGCATCCCCCCTCTCCCATGCCCCATTATATAGTCAGTGTGGCATCCCCCTCCCATGCCCCAACATATAGGCAGTGTGGCATCCCCCCTCTCCCAGGCCCCATTATATAGTCAGTGTGGCATCCCCCTCCCATGCCCCAACATATAGGCAGTGTGGCATCCCCCCGCTCCCAGGCCCCATTATATAGTCAGTGTGGCATCCCCCTCCCATGCCCCAACATATAGGCAGTGTGGCATCCCCCCTCTCCCAGGCCCCATTATATAGGCAGTGTGGCATCCCCCCTCTCCCAGGCCCCATTATATAGTCAGTGTGGCATCCCCCCTCTCCCAGGCCCCATTATATAGGCAGTGTGGCATCCCCCCTTTCCCCGGCCCCATTATATAGGCAGTGTGGCATCCTCCCTCTCCCAGGCCCCATTATATAGTCAGTGTGGCATCCCCCTCCCATGCCCCATTATATAGGCAGTGTGGCATCCCCCCTCTCCCAGGCCCCATTATATAGGCAGTGTGGCATCCCCACTCTCCCAGGCCCCATTATATAGGCAGTGTGGCATCCCCCTCTTCCATGTCCCATATACAGGCAGTGTGCCATCCCGCCTCTCCCAGGCCCCATTATATAGGCAGTGTGGCATCCCCCCTCTCCCAGGCCCCATTATATAGGCAGTGTGGCACCCCCCCTCTCCCAGGCCCCATTATATAGGCAGTGTGGCATCCTCCCTCTCCCAGGCCCCATTATATAGGCAGTGTAACATCCCCCTCTTCCATGCCCCATATACAGGCAGTGTGCCATCCCCCCTCTCCCAGGCCCCATTATATAGGCAGTGTGGCATCCCCCCTCTCCCAGGCCCCATTATATAGGCAGTGTGGCACCCCCCCTCTCCCAGGCCCCATTATATAGGCAGTGTGGCATCCCCCCTCTCCCAGGCCCCATTATATAGGCAGTGTGCTATCCCCCTCTTCCATGCCCCATATACAGGCAGTGTGCCATCCCCCCTCTCCCAGGCCCCATTATATTGGCAGTGTGGCATCCCCCCTCTCCCAGGCCCCATTATATAGGCAGTGTGGCATCCCCCCTCTCCCAGGCCCCATTATATAGGCAGTGTGGCATCCCCCTCTTCCATGCCCCATATACAGGCAGTGTGCCATGCCACCTCTCCCAAGCCAGATTTTGTAGACTGTGAGGCATCCCCCTCTCCTTATGTGTGTCTTATAGGGCGAAAAATACAGTATACAGTATAGTACAATGCAGTATATGCAAAGGTGAGCAGAGGTGAGGTAGGGAGCGATGGGGTGAACAGAAATGAAACAAACACAACCAGCACAAACTTGTGTATCACCCACCTCTACCGAGATGTTTATAGGTGCCTCACTTTCTGCTTTGGGAGTTAGAGACGCACTGCCAGCCGCTTGCACTGCCGCCAAGGCAAGCTCTGCTCTCCAACTACCTAGGGGTGCCGGGGGGCCGCGACTGAAGGCAGTGCGGGCCACATGTTGCCCCCAGGCATCAGGTTGTGCATCCATGCGGCACATAAAGGGAGTTAAATAGATGCTCAGTAAGGATTGAAGGTTGCAAGGAGAGTCATATAAGGGGTGTACAATTGTAAATAGCAGTGTTGGGTTGGAGGAATGCAGTGGTATCCAGAGGCAAGCCCAGAATGCAATACAGGGGAATATCCGTTGTACAACACCTCCGTCGCCCCAGGTGGAAGGACATAAAAATGTAAAACAATATATCTAATGGAAAAATGGGGGGGGGGGACCCCCAAAACATGAGACACAATAAAAGCATAACATGAAGGCCGGAACACTGCCCGACCTGAAATAAAGTCCTATTGTTTTATATTGTTATAGCTGTCAAAATGACATTCATACATTCACCCTGGCTTCTGTACCCATGCTAAGATAAATATATAATAAAGGGTATTTGATAAATACAATAAATATTATGGTAAACATATAATGCTCAAGAATCCCAATAAAGAGTACTATTGCTAAGTGCAATAGATAAATGAGTGAAATCCCCACCTAATAATAGAGGGCAACAAAAAGAGGACCAGAAAAGTGGGGGAAATGAGTGAAGAAAAATATCACCAAATCTCAAAGGTCAGGGCCAGTGGCAAAACTAATTGTGACTGTTTTTCTGTCTTTTAACACAATTGGATGCAGCTAGACAACTAAAGACGAAACATTAAATATAGAGAAAATAATTATATCGACGGACATAAGGTTGTGACTGACCATCTGAATAGCTACTTTTGTTCAGTATTTTCAGATAGTGGCTTTCAAACCCAAAAGGCTGATGTCATCTAAAGGTAAGTAAGGCGATGGGTCCAGATGGAATCCACCCCAGAGTTCTAAGGGAACTCAGATTTGTGAGTGCAGCCCCTCTGACTGATTTACTAAACCATTCCCTTTCAACTGGTGAGGTTCCAGATGATTGGAGAATGGCCAATGTCATACCAATCCATAAAAAGGGGAGTTAAGAAGAAGCCAGTAATTACAGGCCAGTTATTTTAACATCTATAGTGGTCAAATTAATGGAAACTCTCTTAAAAAAACAGATAATTTCCCATCTAAAAATTAACAACCTGTTGGACCCAAAACAGCCCGGCTTTACTGAGGAAAGATCATGTCAGACCAAGCTTATTGATTTCTTTGACAATTTCACTAAAGTGTTGGATGAAGGTGGTGCTGTGGATATCGCCTATCTGGATTTTAGCAAAGCCTTTGACACTGTACCACATAAGGAGCTCATACATAAGTTATTGAAGTTAGGACTCAATCCCTGGATAGTTCAGTGGATTTCCAGTTGTCTGAAGGATCGATATCAGAGAGTTGTTGTTAATGGTGTGCAATCTGAACAAAGGCGAGTTACAAGTGGTGTGCCGCAAGGCTCTGTCCTAGGCCCCATTCTTTTTAATATATTTGTAAGTGACAGAAGAGAAGGCTTGGTAGGAAAAGTTTGCCTGTTTGCTGATGATACAAAGGTTAGTAATAGGGTGGATATTCCTGTAGGTGTCTGCAACATAGAAAATGATTTCGCTTTACTGGATAAATGGTCAAAACTGTGGAAACTGTAAACTCAGTGAAAACTGAGTTTAATGTCTCCAGATGTAAAATCATGCACTTGGGTAGAAGGAATCCCTGCTCTGAGTACCTTATGGGAACCACTGTGTTAGCCAGGACCTCGGAGGAGAGAGATTTAGGGGTACTGATTACTGATAGCTGCAAGATGAGTGGACAGTGTAGCCAGGCAGTGGGAAAAGCAAGCAGGATGCTCAGCTGCATAGCTCGAGGCATCACCAGTAGGAAGAGGGAGGTCGTGATGCCGTTGTATAGAGCCCTGGTAAGGCCACAGCTAGAATACTGTGTGCAGTTCTGGAGACCTCACCTGCAAAAAGACATTATTCAAATAGAACGTGTCCAAAGGCGGGCAACGAAAATGGTGGAAGGACTTAAAGTGGACCAACACCCAGGGGGGACCGGCCCGGAAATCTATAAGATTCCCGGACCGATCAGATCCCTCCGCCGCGGCCGCGTCTCGCGCTTCCCTCTAGCAGGGCGCGCACCCGCGCCGGCCGTTTGTGAATGGCCGGTGCAGGCGCGCTCCCTGTTAGAGGGAAGCGCGAGACGCGGCCTCCAGCGCTCAGAGCCAGCTGAGCTGGTATGCGCGTCCAGGCGGCCTTGGACGCGCATACCACAGCGGCTCTGAGCGCTGTGATTGGCTGGCACGGTCACGTGGGAGCGGGGAGAGGTGAGTTTTTTGGGGCTTTCTGGGGGGTTTCAGGGTGGGTGTTGGTCCACTTTAAACTTAAAACTTATCTGGAGAGACTTAAGGAACTTCATTTGTACAGTCTGGAGGAAAGAAGGGAGAGGGGGGACATGATTGAGACCTTTAAATATTTAAAAGGGTTGAATAAGGTTCAGGAGGGAAGTGTTTTTAAGAAGAAACTTAATGATAGAACAAGGGGGCACAACCTGAAGCTAGTCGAGGGGAAGATCAGGAGCAACATTAGAAAATATTATTTCATAGAAAGAGTAGTAGATGCTTGGAACAAACTTCCAGAAGAAGTAGTTGAATAATCGACAGTAAGTGAATTTAAACATGCCTGGGATAAGCACACATCTATCCTAAGATACATACAGTATACACATAACGGTAGACTGGATGGACCGTATGGTCTCCTTCTGCCGTCAACCTAATATGTTTCTATGTAAAACACTATGATGAATTGTGTAAATGATGGCAAGTGACCACAAATATGATAAATAAGGTGGAGGAGCAACAATGATGGGACCCCCTGACCTTCTGGGCCCTGGTGCGGTCCCACCTCCTATAGTTATGTCCCTGGTTAGGGCCAATGCCCTCCAGCAGGCTCCTATAGGCATGTACAATTAGAATTTGTTTGGCTTTAGGTATAACTTATATTGGTTTTGGTTTGTTTTTTTGAGAGGAGCAATATTGGTTTAGTATTATCTAAAACTATTTCATTGTGGCCGTCACTGCACTCTTTAACACCAGTCACATGAATTTCACATGCCTGCCTTATCCCCTGTTTGCGGCCTAAAACAAATGCTCACCTTGATCCAGTATCCAGTGCCGGGGTTCTCCTCTTCCCCCAGGGGCCTCCCATCTCCACCCCGATGTCTTCAGCATGGCAGAGAACACCCGATCTCTGTACATGCACTGTGGAAGCATGGATTGAGATGAGTACACAAGCGATCCTGGGAGTTTTGGGTTTTAGCCCACTTTAAAGAGGAACATCAGCCTACCCGACAAAAAGACTGGGTTGCGATTTGGGATGCCTTTCCCAAATTCCCTCGGGCTGATACGCGTACCTGCAGCGGGCTTTTCTGAATGGCTGGTGTGGGGAACCATTGATTTAATTTAGTTTTCCTAAGCCACTTTTGGGGGGCCCACTCCTGCGCTGTGGGATCGCTGGTGCGATGAGTTTACATGGTGATCCAGGGGATATCATGCAGTGGGGCATCCCTCTAAAAAAAAAAAACATCGGGGCACTGGTCCTCTTTAAAAGAGAATAGGATGCCTGAAATCAGGAAAACAACTTACCAGGTTTGTGCTTCTGCACTAATATACATCTCAGATGACCACCAGCAGCCAGTGGAGTTTTGCCACAAAGCCATTTACAGTGGGTGCAGGGAGTAGGAGGGTGGCATGCCGACAGGGAAGAGTAAACTGTACCCAGCTTTGCCTCTGCTATTTTTGTTAAGGAGTCAGCATGCCCCCAGGAAGTGAAAGTGAGCGGGAAGTGAAAGTGAGCGATTTTTAACTCTAGGTCTGCTTTAAAAGTACCTCCTGTGGCAAGAGGAGGGAAAGAACCAGCAGGGGGCAACATCAGGCTATCAGCCCATTCTCCCCAGTTTTGTAGAACCCATTATTAAAATTGTAGCCGGTTCTCCGAGCCAGAGAGAGGTGACACCTGCTGCGGCAATAGCCTGCACTTCATTCAGCTTTTCTTGACACTCTTAGCTCAGTGAAACAGAGCCACTGATTGGCTGAGCAGCCCACGCATGTACTGTGCGAAACAAAATAAAGTAGATTTATGGGGTGATCCTGGGGATACACACAGCTGGGCATCCTGATTGGCAGACTCTGAAAATGAAATAATGATAATGAAAATCTTGGATTTTGTACATTTGTTAAATAAGTAAAATAGCAAATCAACATAAAATAAATAAATTCTGGCCAAGCTTGTTTCTGTCTTTTAATAGAAGGCAGAAGAATCAGGGTTGCCAGGTTTAAAATGTTCTGCTTAAAGCGGACCAAAACCCACATTTTTAACTTGCATCCCCTGAATTGCTCCCCACTATAAGGAGCACCTTTTGCAAATTTTCATTGCTCCTGCTTCACTCTAATCCCAGATCATGGCGCCTGTTTTAACTGTAAAGCTCCGCCTCCTCCATTCATTGCTACTGTTGTATGTGGCAATGATGTCATTGCCACACCTATGCAATGACTGATCGCCTGCCATTTTACAGAGAGTGACAGCAAATACATCAATGTTCCTGGACATTTTGAAAAGCGAAAATATCAATTTCTAGTTTTACACCCTGAGAAGAGAGTATTGGCAAGGGCTTTGGTATCTCACAAGTTGGGTGGGTTTTGGTCTGCTTTAACTGAGCCTATTCAGGGACAGCTTATACTGCTATTCATCCATTATGTAATGCTTTATGCCAGGCCAGAGGAGGGCGCAAGGCGCATGCGCCACTTGCCCTGTAAAGGGGGCCTCCACCAACCTTTGTGTTATGGTCTGGCCCAGGAGGCTTTTCAGCCTCTGCTCTGATGGGCTGCAGGGCCAGCAACAAAGCTATTGGTGGTAGTAGCCCCCCCCCCCCGCACTTGGGCAATCATTTTTTTGTTTTTTTAAAGTGGACCAACACCCAGGATTTTGACTATCCTGGATTTTGGTCCACTTCGGTGGGGCACCCCGATCGGGGGTGCCCCGCTGTGTGAAACCCCCCAGAAAGTCCCAAAAACTCACCTCTCCCCGCTCCCACGTGACCGCTGCTGCCAATCCCCGCCGACGGACAAGTGGGAGGCAGCGACGGACAAGAGAGCGCGCCCGCCCCCGCCTCCCGCGTGCCACTCTTACAGGGCGCGCGCCCGCGCCGGCCATTCACAAACGGCCGGCGCAGGTGCGCGTCCTGCTAGAGGGACGCGCGGGAGGTGGCGGTGGGTGCCGCTGGATCGAGGAGCAGGTAGGGATTTAGGGGTTTCTGGGGAGTTTCACATAGCGGGCCGATCAGTGGAGGGTGTTGGTCCACCTGCGGCCAAAGCCACCATAGGGCAGGATGGAGTATCTAGAGCAGTAAAGCCACCGTCAGCAATACTATAGTGATGGGTGCGTGCAGAGCTGTCAATCGGTGGCCACTCACTGCACATAAGCCACCAAGCACAGCCACTGGCAGCTCAATGCAGGGAACTGTTTCCTGCTGGACCAGCTGAGAGACTACACTACCCTCCACCCAGAAGGGCAAAGCAAGAGTTCCCGAGCAGAGCCCACACAAGGGTGGCACAAGGGACTCGATCTGATGTTCCAGTAAGTAGGCGGGTGCCATATAACGACCAATCACTTACTTGGCTGGACTAAAAAACAAACAAAAAAAAATGGCCTCCACCAGATTTTGTGCCCAGGGGCCTCCACCACACTATTTCAGCCCTGGCTTTATGCAACCCGGGTTAACGCTACTGTTTTGTGTAGTCTAGATCAGGAGAAGGGCAATTAGAGGTGAGCAGAGGAAAAGTAGAATGGCATGCATAAAAACCCACTAGTAAGATACCCAAAGCTTGGCAGGATTTCCTTCAGTTAGGGTAAAGAAGTGGCCCCACCTGTCATGTTTCTAAGGATTGGTATTATTAGACAATTTTGTGTTACAGCTCCTTTGATTGGACATCCTCAGGTTGTGCTGCAGCACAATGTTTCTACCAAAAATAATTTGTAGGGTTACATTTTTAATAATTCTTAGAGATGCCCTTTAAGAAATGTTTTTTTTTCCTTCGCTGAGTAAGCGAAGCCTCGGGTTTGGCCATAAATGTGATGTGCCAGGGTGACTATTGCACACAGTGCTCGGATTGTCTGCATTGCTTAAGAAAATTGGACCATCTGCGGCTGCACTAAATCAAAATTTCAGCAGACATTTTGTCATTATTGGATACGTCTCCAGGAATGAATAAACAAAACAGAAGAGAGGAGACCAGTTAGCAGCCCTGATAGAGCGCATTAGGCATATTTATTGTCCTGTCACTAAACTCTCCGCACATGATTGATTTATGTCAGACAGGACAGGGTGCCGCCTGAGGCTGCCCAGCATGTAACTGTAACAATTCCCAACCTCCAGGATGGCAACGCTGCAGCAGATCCTCAGCTCTGACAAAGACACTTCATATTATTTGGCCGGGTAATTAAAGCAGACCAACATCCTCCCGGATCGGCCCGGGAATCTATAAGATTTCTGGGCCGATCCGATCCCTTCCCGCGGGGCATTCAAAATCGGGATGCTCCGCTGTGTGAAACCCCCCAGGACGCCCAGGAGCCTTACCTTGATTCCGATCCAACGGCGCATGCGCGGCCCCGCTGCCGCATCTCGCATTTCTCTCTAGCGGGGCACGTGCCCACATCAGCCATTTGTGAATGGCTGGCGCGGGTGTGCTCCCTGTTAAAGGGAAGCGCGAGATGCGGCCGCCAGCATGCCGGGAGCCGCTGTGGTTGTACGTCGCTTGGACGCGCATACCACAGCGGCTCCGAGCTCACTGACTGGATGAGCGGCTGCGCATGCGCCGTAGGAGCGGAGTGAGGTGAGTTTTTACGAGCGATCAGGGGTGCCCCGCTATGTGAAACCCCCCCGATCGCTCCCCGGAGAAGTGGACCAAGACCCAGGATAGTCAAAATCCTGGGTGTTGGTCCACTGTAAAGCAGATCCATGCAATCCCTGGCGACTTTGTGGCACTGGAACCCTATAATGTACCTCTCTGCAGCGTCACATGCCCCCTAGTGCTGGGGTGAGTGTAGCTTTCGTCCAGTTTCCCCTTGAGCAGAGGTCGCAGACAAAAAGGTAATCTCTTTATTACGAGGTTTACCTGCGGCGGGAAGAGGTTTAGCTTCGTTTAGGGTCCCTAATGATCAGGAACCTCCCTGACACAGAATTGACACAGCTGATTTTGGTCTGCTTTAAAATTGACCTATCACCGCTGATACTGACCCTGGAATGTAAAAGACTCCAGGGCTGGCAGACTAGGTGCCCCTGGGGTATGCTGATGCAGCATGCCCCACTGTGGGAGCCCCCCAGATTGCCAGCAAGCCCCCTTATCTTTCTCTGGTCCCCGTTGGGGTTGGCCTTTCCCTGGTGTATCCCAAATTAGGTTGCCCCACTGTGTGCTCACCTTTGCTGGCCGCTCCCAGGGCTATGTACATAGGGGGCCACCTCCCCAGCATCTCTGGGCTGAGGCACCTGGGATGTGGCCACTCTCGTTCCCAGTTGACAAGCTCTGGTCTAAATCTAGCCGATCATTGCCGATCATTAATATGTAGGGCATACTGGACGAGAATCAATGAGCTGTAGACCTGGGGAAAGGTAAGTTTGTATAGGCGATCTGGGGGGTTTCACCCAGCGGCAAGGACACGGGAACAACAGATGGAGTAGGTGGTTAAAAGAATAACTAAACCCCAAATCCTGGGGCTGAAACATGTTATTCTTTTACCTAGCTATGCCATCTATTGTTCCTGTGTCTTCCTAGGGCCCCTATACCATCTATGTGATTTTTTTAACCAACCTGAAAGCATAATAAAGACTGCATTAGCCATGTAAAAGACGCATAATAGCGAGGTGTCTAGGCCCCATATACATTAGCAAATGAGTTGGGAGCCATACTAGAATTAGGATGCTGTACTCTGTGATATACCGACTGACACCTCTATGCTATTACTGGCCATCAAAAATGACTTGAGATCTTTCACCTCTTCATTAATGCGGGTCAAAACCCACATGGCCGGGCCCTGGAATCTAAAAGATTCCTAGCCTGCCCCTGGGCCATCCTACGTGCTAATCATCTGATTAAGCTAAGGCAGAGGCAATAGATTTAACCCCTTCTGCTGTAATTCAACTTATTCAGATAGAGGGGATCACAGTCCTGTGTTCCAGTAGCTAAAAGGTTATTGGCAGCATTCTCAGCTGGAAGCGTAATTACTGCTGTGTGACTTAGCCAACGTTGCTGATCACTTCACCTGTTATAGTAGCATTCTGGGATTTATAGTCAGTACTTCTTACTCAAGGCCTGAAAAACCACTCCCACCTTCACAGACACACAAGAATATAGGAAACCTGGAAACAGCTTGCTGATAAGCTAATCACAGGTCTGGGGGAACACAGGTTTATTTTACATCCCAGAAGAGGAAAACAATAGGGCAGAACACCAAAAACCTGACAAAAAGGGAGTTTCCCTTTAATCAGAATGCCCCGCTGTGGGCTTTTTAAAGAAGAACAACACATTAGTCCTTTAACAGGGTGCCAGAGACCAGGCAGAACTACTTACTCATTTCTGTATTCTAAAATTCTAAACAATAACCACTTAGACAAAAATAGAAGAACTCTACAAAATGCAGCACTAAGACATAATACATATAATACATTAGAACTACCCTAAGTAGAAATCATGATACATACAAGGCCCCCAATGGGGTTCAAATCCCAAACAATGTTGCACTACAAAATACATTATTCAATTAATTTATCGAAAAAAGTTTAAAAACACTACAAAATGACACACGACATAATAGAAATAAGTAGGGTCAGTACATGTGTGTGATCATTTGTCAATCAGTTGGAACCAGAGTAGTTTTTCTGTGTATCAAAAGAATATATATATATATATATATATATATATATATAACTAAATAAATAATGATGAGCAAAATAAAACACTAGAATATGAAAGATATACATATGAGTGAATGCATAAAACAAATGACTAATCTACCAAATGAACCCTTCTACCCCACATTACAAATTATTATGCAGTATTATGCTAATTATATTTTTCTTTGATTTTCATAAATGGTAGATGCAAATGATAGTATAATTTTCAAGTCATCTTCACATTTTATTAAACAAACCTCAAATTTATAAAGAAAAAAAAAAAAAGGTTTTCACAAATTAAAATCCCCCAAATGCACTGTTCCAAATGATTATTCACAACAGTTTCAATACATTTTACAGGTTGTGAAGAACTGAAATGGTAATTTGTTGACTTTGCAGCATTAACAGGTGACATTTGTGAAAGCTATTTCCATCCAAAACATTTTAATAGGCCAAGTTACATGGTAACATTTCTTGATTTCACCTCCACAATTCTTGCATTCATTGAACTTGTGAGTTTTTTGAGAGTTTCTGCATGAATTTCCTTGCAGAATGCCCAAATAGCTTTCCAGAGCTGCTGTTTAGATGTGAACTGCCTCCTACCCTTTTGCTCGAGGATACTCTCTAAAGGATCGAGGATAGGCTATAAAGAGGGTTGAGGTCATGGGAGGATGGCCACATCATATGTTTCTCACCTTTAATGCCCATAGCAGCCAATGAGGTTCTCTGCAGCATTAGATGGTGCATAAAGATGATTTTGCAACGGAAGGCACAGTCAGTCAGAAGCTCTACAGTATATACTTTGCCAAGGTAACTTTCACACATTCTGTGACCCTAAAGGTGCCTGGCAGCTCTCTTCCCATGGTTCTGGCCCAAAACATGGCTCTGCCTCCTCCTTGCTGACATCACTGTCTTGTTAGGACAAAGTGGCCATGCGCCAACTGTTCCCTAGGCCATCCATCTAGAACATCCAGGGTTGCACGACAACAAGCCTGTTTGAATATTAGCCTCCTTGTGTCTGTGCAACCATTTATGCTTGTGTAAGCATTGCTAAGGGTGGAGAAACCATTAGCTTTAAATACCTATTTGTTACTGGTAGTAATTTTCCTTATAATGCCTTTATCTACACAAACCTATCTGTGCGTTGAATCAGTCACAAATCTTATTTCTGTGAAATTTCTAATGTTTTTACAGCTTGCCTATACCTGACATCTTGTTACTCCTTGTTTCTTCCTGGCATAATGTGCTGAGGAGAGGATGGGGGGCATAAGAAGGGAGAAGGTTATAGAGCAGAGCTGGGAAAAGGAAAAGTTTAGCAATCCCAGAATGCAGAGCAACATCATCAGAAGACACTTCTGAAGACACACAGGCCACCATCTTGGATGTCTAAAGACTCAGAAAATGCACTAGGTGCAGGTAGGATGATTGTTAATGTGACCAGTCTGTATGTACAGGCTGAGAGGAACATACAAGATAGGCTCTTATTCAGGGTAAAGGTCCAGTTGAAGTAGTTAATTGAGCTCACTAGGAAAACTAATTATCACAGGTGTTTTAGATCGATTTAAATGATCCAAAGAGCCCTAAGACACTATACCCATGAGTTTAATTGGAAAACAAAAATGACATGATTATATGAATTATATGATACTTAAATCCACTTTGCATAATAATTTGGAGCATAGTGTAAATTGGAAGCTGTGTTGTAAATACTCATCTCAAGGACTAGAAGGAATAGATAAAGCAGTATGAAAAAAAGGCAAACTCAGCAATGGTAAGATGCACCGTTGCAGCCTGTGTGTTCCAGTGACCCAAAGCACCACTTCTCTAGGGTACACAAGTCACCTCAAGTATCCCCTGACATTGACATCCAGCTTGGGCACTGGTCCCTTCAGTCTCTCACATTCAGCAACTCACAGGCCTGTTGCATCACTCTGGCTTTTAGAGGGGTTTCAGAATAAAACCAAAAACTGAGATGGAAAACAAGCTGGAAGGTGAGTATCTGCAGTGGGCCCTTATAAGACTGGCCTGCCATAAATACATCCAAAAAGACAAGTTACAAAATCTTTAATAAATACATAAAATAAGTCCCAATAGGGATTGGTGATAAGAGCAATTGGTAAGAGTTTTTCACCTAATTACATGATTTATTCAGTAGACATATTTGAAAGTATACAACTCCTACCTAAGATCCAGATCTCTAAAGTGAAATTGCAAACTAACCACAAATATCCCACAACAAACCCAAAATCGATGTATTCAATCAAGACAGTGAAAAGTGAAAAATTATCAAATGTTAATATATTTGAATTACTCAAATCCTATAAAAAGTCAATGTATAAAAATGGGAGGTATACAACAAATATACAGGATATGTGTGATCAGATCTGTACCTTTTGGCCTCGACTGATGTCACAGAGTAACCGGGGGCACGCACCATGTTCCCTTATTACAGACCTTCAAGACCTTGACTGGCTGTGGGAGCCTTTTCACTATCATCTCTGAACTGAGCTCTGCCGGCCCCATTGGAATGCCACCAGTTCTGTTTGGTTATTATTTCAGACAAGAATTCAGCCTGGTAGCATATAATAAAACCTGAGAAGCAGAGATGAGTGTGTTTGGGATCAAGATAACAGAACAGCTTGATATTAAGTTATATATTTATGCACTTTAAGAGCGCACTAGACAAACTATGTACATGTAATGGATGGATATATATATAGGTTAGAAGGGAAGATACAATTGAGTAAGTTACAGTCAGAATGAGCAGATGAGATTATGTCAGCTACTGTCAGGGATTGTCAGGGACAAGGGCAAGAGGAGCTTGCAATATTGGTCAGTCACCTGATGGTGGTGCCATTTTACAATCTGGTCATGCTTGTATTTCTTAGCAGCCACCAGCAGGTTATTCTCTCAGGCTCTCCCTTCTGAATAATTGCACAACTGCAGCTGACAATAGGTCGCCCATAAATCAGCTCCACAGACATCCCTCAGTGGTCCAGTATCTGTTTGCCTACCTGAACTCCAGACCTGTTGCTCTGCTCTTCTGAACCTCTGTCACCAGATTCTGTTCCTGTTCTACTTCTACTGCTGTTCCAGTCCAGTTTCCAGTCCTGTCCTGCCCTACCTTTCAATCCTTCCTGCTCTCCGGTGTCCCTGCCCATACACTCGTTGGTCTCTCTTGTATTTTGTAGCCATTGTCTGTGGAGATTGTATATATTATATTTGAGTTGTGGTGTGCCATTAGTATCTTGGAGCCCCACCATTTCCCACCTTACCCCAGACTGTGGCACCCCCGTGATGCAGACAGGTCTCAAGTGAACGTGCTGGGGACGTCCTAGGGTATTTAACATTGAACCTAAAATATTAAGGAACTGGGTCATATGGACTTGCTATTTGCCTGGACTTATGTGCTCTACAATACTTGATCTATGGACAATCAAATATGAACGCCGATTAGCTCTGCCAGTTAAAATCCAAAATTAGGCAATATACCCTTTCCCAAGATAAGTGGGGCTGTACCTGGATATTCAGTCATTTTTCAGTTCATTGTTTTAATCTGCTTTAACTAGGGCAGAGCCAGGACCAGATTACCAATAGCAATGAGCCGTTCTATCTGGTTCACAAGCCATCCATCAGCCTCGACCCCAATAGTTCTGATGATTCTATTCCTGCCCCAAATGTGGACCCCCAGCAGCTGGGTATTACTTTGCTGCCACATGTGATCACTGGGGTTAGCCCGGCAGCTTGCACAGTGCCATATAAACCTGGCAACCACTGCACATATAGGGGAGGCAGACATCGAGGGAACCTGGAAGTGGTTAAGTGGCAAATTTCGAGCATCCTTTTAGTGTCAGCACAGTGGGACATCCCAAACTTTTTCTTGGAGGCACAAAATCTTTAATTTGAGCTTCCAGATTCCGAATGTCAGTTAAAGTTAGAGAAAAATGTATCCGTTGGAAAAAAGTCTCCATTGCTCATCATAAATTCACTCCCAGGTAAATGGCTGCATTTAAAAATTATTTTCCACAGTGGTGAGATTACGATTTGAAAATAGCTGCACTGATGAGAGATGAGTGGTGTATACCCAAGTGCCATACAGTAAATATTGATGTGTATTCAGCGTATTTATTCTGCGCCTTTCTTTAGAAAGTATTACTGTAGTCTGCATGGTGCGGGGAGGTGGCACAATAGAGCAGCAATGAAGAAAGTTAAACATCATCCAGCCTTTCCTCATCACCGGCCTCCCATGTTGGCCATACACCAGCACCACTCCCACCGAGGATTTTTACGGTTTGACTGATTTAACAAGCGCACTATAGATTTCTGCAGCTATTTTAAGGTTAAAGTGTGTGACAGACACAACAAAATGGAGAGAAAATAGGGAAAATGTCAGTGATTACTGGAGACAGATGACAGAAAGAACTAAGAGCAAAAAACCATATCAAAATGTACAATGCTATTAAAGTCTACCTGACGTTTAAAGTAAGAAACATGGTATACTCACCTTACCCCGGGCCAGCTGCCCCCATGATGAGATGGCAGCAGAAGAAGGGGAGAGCATCCAGACTGACTATTTTTGTCGATGGGGCAGGTTTCTTCTGCTGTGAGCTCATCCCCAGAGTAACTAGTCCAAGGATAAAGGGCTTTATTCATCAAGGGATAGCAGCAAGTAGTGCCTCGTAGCGGCAGGCAGCGTCTTGTGAACGTTGGGCGCTGTAGGCAAAACCACATTTATGAAGGCAATTCTGGTGAGTGACTCTAACAGCGCCATGTAGCGTAAGATTCATCATTACAGGTGGCTCAGCATATAGCGCCGGCGCTCTAGCTTCCAGAGCACAGGTAAGACCTGTCGCTCTCCCATACATTTCAATTTCAATTCCTTTTCTTCTGTTTAAACAGGGTTTTTTGTGTTCATTTTTTTTTCTCTCAAATTATTGTGTCACTTCTCCTGGCCTATAAAAAGTCATTTTTGAAAACTTTTGACTTTTTATATTTTTATGCAGAAGTGTCATTACAGGTCTGGCATTAAAGTATTAATATCACAATGTTACAACAATGTAATTCCATGTGTTTTTGCTTTGTTACTGGCCAGGTTATTAGAATGACTGAGGCGCTCTGTTACAGTGCCCGATAGCCGATCACAGTGTATACTAGTGGTTGCTCTAAGTGCCGCTACACAGATGCTCATCTGCCGATACCTAGCGCTAGTAATGAATGAGCCTGAAAGTAAATAGACAAACTAAATCTGGTAAAATCTAAGGTTAGTAATAAATTTGCAGAATTTTGGATAGTCAACAAGATGACTCAAAAAGGAAATTGGGTAACCAGGTGCTCCCTCAATCTGGCCGTCCAACATACCAATAAAATATCCAAATAAAATCAAATAATTTTTTATTTTTAAACCCAAACAAGATGGGACAGAACACTCTTAATACTTTACAGGTAAAAGTTCTTTTAGACACCAGGAAGGCCGATGTCCTCAACCAGGGCCTGCTCGTCGCCCCAACCCGTCCAACACCCGCAAGCTCAGTTTACTGGATCTTTGTAGTAAGGAAGCGCAGAAGTGTGTTGGTGGTGAGGCCTCACACAGGGCACCTTCCATCTTAAGGCCAGCCCCGTCCTCATTCTTGTGGCATCCCAAGTTGGGATCGCTGTGTGAAACTCCGGGAGTTAACTCACCTAGTCGACAATCCCCGCTATAACTGTATCTGCCGTGCTTACTCACGGCAACCATTTGTCACTGGCAGGCACTGTTACGCGCTAGAGCGGTGGTGTTTTCAGCGGCACTAGTTCCATTGATGCTTACTAGTGCTACTACTACTGGAGCACAAGCAGCTGATTGGCCAGTGGTCTGCACATGCTCAAAGCGGCAAGGAAAATCTGAATGGATTGGGAGTCAATTTACATTATGCACTTGTATTTATCTATTTGTATATGTAGATAATTGTATTTACTGCACTTGATCAATTTTTCCTCAGTCTTAACCCCTAATGGGTTTTTTTGTGGGCTTGAAGATAAAAAATAATTTCTAATTCGGGTCCCAACTGGTACCTTTTATGACCAGGGTCTTTAACTCTATTGGGCTAGAGTGTGGGTTTCCCAGACAGTCTTTGGAGGCTATAATTTCGGTCCTTCCTAAGCCGGGGAAGGATCCATCATTATGTAGTAGCTATAGGCCGATCTCCTTGATAAATGTTGACATTAAACTTTATGCTAAGGTTTTGTCCTCCAGGCTCGGGCCACTCCTCCCAGGCCTAATAGATCTTGATCAGGCTGGATTTGTGCCGGGGCGGGAGGCTCGGGACAACACCAATATGCTTTTTGACCTAATAGCATATGTTTAGTCTGAGGGAGCCCAAGCATGCCTTCTCTCGTGTGATGCAGAGAAGACGTTTGATAGGGTGGATTGGCTGTTTCTCAAGGCATCCCTGCAGCAGATCGGTGTTGGCCCAGTACTCCTGTCCCGGATCCTGGCACTGTACTCGGAGCCCACGGCGAAGGTAAGGGTGAACGACCTTTTTCCTCTTCCTTTAGGATTAACAATGGCACACGACAGGGTTGCCCCTTGTCCCCATTACTGTACGTCATCACAATGGAGCACCTTGCTGTGGCCATAAGACAGAACCCGGATATCAGGGGTATAACAATAGGGGAGGAGGAATGTAAAGCGTCCTTATAAGCAGATGACCTACTCCTACATTTGACTGCCCCGCTGACTTCTTTTCCGGCGGCTCTCAAGGAATTTGAGACATTTTACATAGTAAGCAACTTTAAGAGTAATTATGCAAAGTCAGAGGCCCTTAATATTTCTCTCCCCGAGCAGACCATAGAACAGCTTTTGCATTTGGAATTTGGAATTTTGCATTTAAATGGCAATCTCACTCGATTAAATATCTCGGGGTGCAGATTCCCTTGTACCTCTCGCGTCTATACGAGTTAAATTATTCACCCTTGCTTTTAAAGACAATAAGTGAACTGACCACATATGATAAGAGGCATTTCACTTGGTTCGGAAGGATTAATGTGCTAAAAATGGACATTCTTTCCAAATTCTTATATACCTTCCAAACAGTGCATATTCATTTACCTAGTAGCTTCTTTAGGAAACTGAAAACGGCTTTTTAAAGATTCGTGTGGGGTACAGGTAAGCCCCGTATAAGATTTAGCACCTTGACCAGGCTTAAGTCAGACGGTGGGGCTGACCTTCCTGATCTGAAGACTTACCATGCAGCGGTCATAACACTTTGCATATTAGATTGGGTCCAGAAGGGGGATGGGAAGCAATGGGTAAAGTGGAGAAGGCTATTTCTCCTGTAAACCTGACTTTGTTACCTTGGGGGGGTCCGCTTCCCGGCGGGTGAGGAAATCACTTCCATTCCTGGCGGGGCAGTTCCTGCTGGTCTGGGATAAGATGATTAAATGGAGCACCATAATCAACAGGCCGGGCCCTCTGACCCCTCTCTTTGACAACTACTCCTTTATGCCAGGGGTGCGGGTTAGGGGCTTCTTGGCGTGGGAGGCCTCGACCAATATTACTATAGGCAGTATTTTGGCATCGAACGGACTCCCCACATTGGATGAAATAAAGGAAAGGGTTCTGGGGTAGTATGTCTCCTGGTTTCTTTATAGGCAACTGAGCGCTTTTGTGAGAACCCAAGGTTTAGTAGAGCGGGGTAGACTGCCCCTGATGCAGCTGGAACGCGTCCTCACACAGGCACTCCCTGCATCACATGCAATCGCTGTCCTTTACCAAACCCTATTGAGCGCACTGCATGATTCCCCGCCAGGGTTCATGCGGAAGTGGGAAGAGGAGCTAAGGATATCTATTTCTAGGGAGGAGCTTACCAAAATATATTTGCTTACCCGCAAATTAGCGGTCCCGTGTGTGGCCCAGGAGAGGAACTTCAAGGTTCTATCTCGGTTGTACAGGTGCCCAGCAGATCTGAGCAAGTTTGACGCCTCATGTTCTGATAGATGCTGGAGATGCCTGGTGGGGCAGGGTAGCATGACCCATATTTGGTGGAGTTGTCCTCCAATTAAGGCCCTTTGGGAAAAGATCTTATCTATATATAGCAACATCACAGGAGAGTCGGTGCAGAACTCCCCACAGGTGGCCCTGCTGTCTGTGCTTCCCGGTCCCCTCTCCATTGGCAAAAAGGGGGTCCTGCGTCATCTTCTGATGGCGATGAGAACGATCATCCCAAGGCGATGGAAATCTACAACTCCACCATCACTAGTTGAATAGGCACAGGAGGTGGAAGCCATTCGTCGCATGGAGGAGCTGATCTCAGACACCGAGGACACGCAGGAGAGATATACCATGACATGGGCTGGCTGGTTGGACTATAGGGACACCCACCTGTCGTTGGAAGTGTAATAGGGGGCCTCACGCCTGCTCGCCTCTGCCTCCATATCTCCCCCCTTTTCGTATCTTTGGCTCTATACATGTTACAAATTGGGTTTCTACCCCTATCCCTGTCCTGAAATCCATCTTGCCCCCGCCCCCTACTACTCTTGTAATTCTATCACCTATTACGTTCTCATTCCCCTTTCCTTCCCTTTTTTTCCTTCTCCTTCCTCATTTTCACATGTCTTTGATGTCCCATGTCTTCCGGGCCCCCTGGGCCCCTTCCTTCTACCTCGGGAGGCCATCTATCCTCTCTGGAAGAGAATCCTTCGGGGTTCGGCTGCACCTTAACTGCTCCACTCTCCATTGGTCCTAAATCCCGGGTCCTGGTAAGGTGGCTTTACCTAGTAGGCAGGCTGGACATGGAAGGCACTGAGGGGATGAGGGCATTAAGTCATAGATAGTATTCCTGAATAATGTGTTGATTGTGCAATCTACGGAGGTGGAGTGGGCCTACTGTTTTTTGATTTTGACTATCCTGGGTTTTGGTCCTTGCCCTGGGGCACCCCGATCGGGGGTGCTCCGCTGTGTGAAACCCCCCATGCAGCTTCTCGTCTAGTCAGCGCGCTTGGATCCGCTCCTGCCCCTTCATCCAAGAGGTCGTCTAAGGTGAGCGGATCCGAGCGTGCTGTTGGCCACATCCCCGCTACACAAGGATCGTGCCCACGCTGGCCTTTCACAAATGCCTGGCGTGGGCACGCATTCTGTGAAAGGGATAGTGGTAATGCGGCCGCTGTTCGCTCATGCGCCGTTGGACTGGGAAAGAAGGTGAGTTTCCAGGCGACCTTGGGGGTTTTACACAGAGGGGCATCCTGAATCTGGATGCCCTGGGGGGGTTTGGTCCACTTTAATAAATGGATTAATGCTAGATCTGTGGGAAGGTACTCTCTTTAGTGAAAATTTTCTAGCTGGGTTGGATTTCTTCCAGCCCCCAGTGACCATTGGTAACTTCAATCTTTTTCCCACTTTAGCCCACCAGCTTTATAGCAGAGTGCATTATCTATTTCTGTTTTACCTTAATTATTATGGATAATTGCATATTAATGTGGATTTCTATTATTGAACCAAGTAAATCTGTCATGATGGAGGTTCAGAATGGCGGTTGGAAGCCTTAGTGCATGCAGCAACAGGTAGGTACCCATTAAAATGAATAGGCTGACCTGACTTGCTCCAAAAAATGTAGGATATTTATGCATTTGGGATTTACCGTATTCAAAATGCATTTATTCAATTTACTAGGGGATGAGACCTTAATTGAATAAAATAAAAGCAGAAATATTAAATGTGCATTTGGATCTTTATATATTTGCAGTTTTTCAGAAGGTCACATATGGTGTCAGATGTAATTTAAATGACGGGAGTTAAAATGTGTGCTCTCAAACCTATATATTATAATTGTAAAGATTTTCTCATAACATTTTATTAAAAAAAAAAAATTTGGAGATCCTGTACTTTTCACAATTTTACATATTCAAAATACTAGTTTAACACATCTTGTGGAACGTGAGCTACTGCTTGTTTTCCTCCTTAAAAAACAGCACTGGTCTTTGTGCTTCCTGCTCTATTTATACCCCAGCTATGGCCAGGGAGGCTCTGAGGTCATTTTAGGCTTAACTTCAATCCATGCCAATGAGCAAGCAGCCTCTGTGACTCTAAATGGTTAACCACATGACTGCTCTCCAGTTTTAAGATCACAGTAGCGGCTCTAAGCTACAAATCCATGTGCATTATTAGAATAAACACATTTAAAGGGATAACACTCTAGTGCAATGTAACCCCAGTGCTGCACTTTTTGTGTTACTTAAAAGGGAATATGTCAAAGAAGAAGAGCTCATGTAGCGTGCAGCAGTTCTGTAATCAGATAAAAGCATGTTGTGTCAAATGTTACATTACTGTTTCAATGTAACCGTCATCTGTGTGACCCTCTGCTTGTTTCTTCTATAGTAGGAGAGATGTGATTTCCTGCCATGTTTCACTCTTGGTGGACTGACCTTGCCAACCCTATAAAAATCCAATCACACACATATAGAAAATCTACAGATCACTGTAAGGCCCTGACCAAATGTCAATGCTTGTTCAGATGTCAACTCCCAAACTAACGTATTTTCTGCCTTATAAGATGCACCCAGTATTCTGAACCAAATGATGTGCTAAAATACCCCCTCCCAATCACCCTATTATAGACAGTGTGCAAAATTCCCTCAATCACACCATTACAGGCCCCACATTACAGGAAGTGAGCAGTATTCCACATTAAAGGCAGTTAGGGGCATCCCAAATTACAGGCAGTAAGCGGTATCCCACATTACAGGCAGTAAGCAGTATCTCACATTAAAGGCAGTGTGTGGGCATCCCAAATGCAGGCAGTATGCAGCATGCCCCAAAAAACAAGCAAGCAAAAAAAACGTACATTCCCCGGCGCCACAAGTTCAGCCGCCACAAGTTCAGAGCGGTCGATTCTGGCCCCTGGGGGCGTGGCCTGTGACTCCTGCCAGCGTCATCACAGCCCACGCCCACCCAGAAGCTGAAACCTGCTCACTCTGAACTTGCGACTGCTGACTGCCGCTTCCGTAGCTGCCGCTCCCTGACGCCTCTGTAGCCGTCGTTCCTGCAAGATGAGAGCGAGCCGGTTCCGGCCACTGGGTAGGACGTGGTTTGTGACTCATGCCAGCATCCAATGACGTCTAAATGCTTTACCTATAGTTAAAGGGATTGTCGAGGCTAAGTGTTTTAAATCAAAGCAAAGTTTCCTTACATGTCATAGTTCTGATTGTTGTTGTTTTCCTGAAAAGGCAGCTGAGATCCCTTTTTCTGTACCTCATCCCCCAGATTTTATTTATGCATGACCAACTTTTATTTGAAGTACTGAGATGTGGGGTAAATGATTCACCTTTACTGCAATACAGGTTCCCTAGTAGCGACTATATTTTTAGTGCCCTTGTGGGGTCATGACTCCCTATTAGTTCCATAGATTATATAGGGGGGTACCTCTTGCCTGTTTACCTCACAGGTACAAGAAGAAAGTGATGTGTGGAGTTTTATTTTTTTTTACCCTTGGGGGGTCCCTTAGTTTCCCCTGTCTTTTATAACTAACAGGTTCAATTCAACCATATACAATAGTACATTCCATGTTATTTTAACCTCTAAATATATACATATAGATGCAATTATAAAAAGAAAAAACAAGGAAAGTTCTTGGATATATCTTTGTTATATGTATTCCTAATCTGTTCTTCAGTTTGTAGCAAGTGTATTTTTCAGCTGTAGCAAGCATCTGACATTTCTTAGCATTCAGTCTGTGTTAAGTATCTCTGTATACGCGTTTCGCAGTGGACCGATTCTTCAGTACATTGTGCTTTTTTTCTACAATACATTGTGCATATAATACGCTTAGTTTATTCATATAAAATGTATGTGCATTTCATAGTTAGTTGTTGTTTTGAGTTACTTTCAGACGTTGGATGGAACCTTGGCCGGTGGGGAGACAGTAATACAACTTTATCAGTTTCACCTGTTTCAGAATTATGCTTAATTGAGTATTGCCGATCTCCACCCTCTTGCATCAAATTATGTGGGTGGGTCACACCATTGCCTGCCTCTGCATGGGAGAGCTACTGTAGCTTATTTCTCTGCGTGTTGATTTCTTTTACTCTATTTAAAGTAAGCTTTCACTCAAATAATACATTCTGTTCCATACATTTTACCTCTTATGTATTAAATCTGAGCAGAAACTGAAATAAAAGCAGACAGGAAGAGAGACAGGAGAACCCGTTGTTTGGAGACTGGCATTAATCATTCTGGCAGTGCTCACGCAGGCTGTCGATGAATTGCAGAGATAGCCTTAAGACAAAGCTTGCTTTCTTTAAACAGAAAGTATTTACTTGGGAATACTTACCAAAGGACACAGGATTTCCCCCATGATTCTTAGCAATAGGTGGAGCCATGCAAATCACATCTTCTCCTCAAGTAGACAAAAACCCATCTTTTTAAATAGTATCCCCTGCACCCATCACACCACAGACAGTACCTTTTGGGTGGTTTCGCCATTCTGTCATATCTTCTTTCCCAGCAATGGATCCTGTAATTTCTCAGATTCCCAGATTGCTGTAGGTTTGAGTGGCAGGACCAGTGATTGCCAAATCACATCAGGACTCGTTTGAATATGTAGTTGTTCAAACCTTGTGATGCTGGGTTCTCCCTTAGTATGTCTAAAGCGGCACACCGCCTGGGGGGAAGTGATCTGGTAAAGCAGACGGCCGGGAACAGAATGCCAAAAATAGTTTACAATATTTCAGGGTAAGTAAAAATAGCAACTTATTTTTCTACTCCCATGGGAAAGGACTATCATCGGGGAGATTGGGTAATTTGGTTTTGTCTCACTGGTGTTGTTTGGTCCACTTCTGCAGACTTTTCCAAATATTCCATTGCCGATCAGACCAATGGGTGACTAGGAGATTCGCACACCTCACCACCACTCCTGCACCACCGCTCGGTCTCCTGCCGCCCCGGTTTGGTGGGTGGGTGGCCTCTGTAAAAGTTATTCCCATTGAAAACAATGGGTGCCTTCATACACAGAGGTTCCTAGAGTACAGAGCCAGCCATACAAAGGCCACGCCCCACCGCCAGCCATAACCCAGCAACACAGCTCCTGGCTTCACAAACCAGGGCTGCGGGAGACCACTCAGCGGCATGGGAGAGGCGGTACAGCTAAGCACTGTCTGGCGCTGGAATATTAGGTGGAGGTGGATTTTTCTTTTAATATTAATATTATATTAATTAATATTTCTATTTAAAGTATTAGTAGTCAGGGTGTCATCAGCACTAGGCCAGAGATAGATGGCTGTATGGAGAGGGAGACCAGAGAGTGCCAAGCCACTGTATGGAGAGACCCATGATAGGCCATATACTCAAGCTTTACAATAGGGGATAATATTAAAGCTTGTAGAAGTCAGCTATAAGGAAAGTAAGATGTTTGCTTTAATTTTTCAGCTGGTTTACAGATTTCTTCAGTGGTTACTGTGCCATTCTAGCACCTTGAAAGCCCTCCAAAGCTTAGGTGCAAATGGATGACATCTGAGACTAAAGGAATGATGAATGAACAGGACCCACTAAGGCTGGACTAGGCCAAGTATAGAATAGAGTTTTATCATCAGGAAAAAGAACAGTAACTAGGAGATCCAACAAAGTTGCTGAAGCCAGTTTCGCCAGGTGGATAATTCAGTGTTAGAAGGAGAGATTGGGTTCAGAGGTCAGCCAGGGCATGGGAAGCTCAGATGGGTCACACTAAAGTAAAGCCCAGTAACAAGTTAAATGGAAAATGTCACCCACCTCAGATATGACAAATTCAATGTTAAGAAATGTGAGTGGGTTTGGGATTGGGTCAGTTTTATTTGACATTTGGTCAACTTTGGATCAAGTGATCAAGCATAACCAGCCAGAGAAAGAACAGGAGGTGTATGTGTGAGTAGGTGAGTGAAGGATGCTGAGGAACAGCATGACATGGAACCTGACAGCTGGGTTCCCCCTTCTCCCATACAAAAATATCCACTAGACCCATCTGCCAAAGATTTTGTAGCAGTGAGCAGCAAACCCCCCCCCCCCCCCCCCCCCTTTACATATTCAATTGTCCAAATGACCTATGTCTCTACCCTGAGTTCTTTGTTGGAACTAAACAAAATCATCAGCTTTCTCTGGGCATCACATCACATCAGCACTCTTATATCCCAACTCCTGGGAAAATTCTTAAAAAAAAACTTACTCTCTATATAGAGGTTTATTTTACTGTCCAAAAATCAGCCACTGCAAAGTTTCTGTGACTGCTTTTCTTGGCTAAAGAAGGGTGAGATTATGAAAAACACAGACATCTACATCTAGTTATGTATTTCATGAAAGGTATAAGAAAACTGCTTAGCCAGATACAGGTTTTAGACATTAGCATGATCCATGATTAATGGGGGGCACTGGACCTGAATGTCCTCTTCAGGGAAGATACAGGAGAAGTGAGGTGGACAAGCTCTAAGAATGTTTCTCAAAAGCCACTGTAAACACACTATGCTTCAAAGAAGAAAACACACTGACATGAAGTACAACAGTTATAGTAATATCTGAATCAGTTAAAGCGGTCCTTCACTCTGAATAAGAGCCTATCTTATATGTTTCCACCACCCTGTACATACAGATTGCTTACATTAAACATCATCCAACATGATCAACTGCATCTACTGCATGTTATGAGCCTTTAAACATCCAAAAAAGCGGCTCATGGAGCATCAGGCAGCCTGCAAACAGGAAGTGTCTTCTGACTGTGTCGCTCTGCATTCTGGGATTGCTGTCCTTTCCCTGAAGTCTCTCCTGATAAGTTTTAAGTTTAAGTCCTTCTACCATTTTTGTTGCCCGCCTTTGGACACGTTCTATTTGAAAAATGTCTTTTTGCAGGTAAGGTAAGAACTGCCCAAAGTATTCTAGCTGTGGCCTCACCAGGGCCCTATACAGTGGCATCACAACCTCCATCTTCCTACTGGTGATGCCTCAAGCTATGCAGCCAATCATCCTGCTTGCTTTTCCCACTCTCTTTCCCATCTCTTTCCTCCAAGGTCCTGGCTAACACAGCACTACCCATACGGTACTCAGAGCCGGGATTCCTTCTACCCAAGTGCATGGTTTTACATTTAGAGACATTAAACTCTAGTTTCCACAGTTTTGACAATCTATCCAGTAAAGCTGAATCATTTCCCATGTTGCAGACACCTCCAGAAATATCCATCCCATTACTAACCTTTGTATCATCAGCAAACAGGCAAACTTTTCCTACCAAGCCTTCTCCTCTGTCACAAACATATTAAAAAGAATGGGGCCTAGGACAGGGCTTTGCGGCACACCACTTGTAACTCGCCTTTGTTCAGATTGCACACCAATATCAACAACACTCCAATCCTTTAGCCGGCTGGAAATCCACTGAACTATCCAGGGATTGAGTCCTAACTACAATAACTTATCTATGAGCTCTTTATGTGGTACAGTGTCAAAGGCTTCGCTAAAATCCAGATAGGCGATATCCACAGCACCACCTTCCTCCAACACTTTAGTGTCATTGTCAAAGAAACCCTGTCCAACCATCCTCAGTGATCTTAAAGCAGACGATAACCTCTGTGTCCTGGTCCATTTATCTGGATGCCCATGTGTGAACCCCCCCAGATCTCTTACCTCCCTCCACGCTTCTGCAACATGCATCCTCTGCATCTCCTGCACTGTGCGCCATGGCAGCAAGCTCACAATCTGAAAAATACTTGCATTATAGGGATTGATTTGGGGTAATGGTCACATGACTACAGATTTAGTAAAAGGCATGTTATTACCTGTAAAATAAATTGTAATTTGTAATGCTATAAAAAATCCTGGTCCATTTACCAGTGTGAGCTGCCTGATATTGTACATCCTTCTATCAGTGACCTATAAGACGATCTTGTGGTATTACGCTCAAACAGTGACACACATCTGAGAGGCAACATTGAAATGACACAAGCTAATTAAAAAGCACCAAGCGATTCCCTGGCTGCCTTTATTCAGGTCTTCATTTAGGCTTCTTCTCAGTGTGAAGCTGATGGAGAATAGGTTTTATTTTTAATCAGCTGAACATGTAGATAAGTGCAAGCAGAAATGTCTGCTTAACTACATTGCTACTGCTCAAGGGCAAGGTATCACTGGCAGATAGTGTTACACTTTAGATGCGGGTAACATGTGAAATTCACAGTGTATAGCTGATATAATTTAAAGTGGACTTAAAGCTAATCATCATGGTTTGAGATGCTCCTCCAATTACAGATCACTAGGAAGCCCAAAATTAGCCATGAAGCTCTGTATCATGGGGGACTGGCAAAATCAGATGACAAGTACTGCTAGGTTTTTAAAAACCCTGTTTATTTTTTTAAAGGCTATGGCCCGCCTCTCCCTGAGCCAAGCCCGTATTCCAGGCATAGGGGCTGAATGGCTGGACCCTGGGCCTACTGGCCACCCCCTAAGTACTTTGGCACATATCCAGTGCTCTTCCAGGGGTGCCAGACGCACATATCAATGGGCATGGGCTCTTTCCACACCCCTGATGCCCAGAAAAATGCTGCCAGTGGCAGCAGATGGCATGACTCTCTATCCTTTGAATTGGCATAGGGGTCCCTTGGCGAACTAGTATATGGGTCCTCCTCAGGGGTGAACCTAGCCTCTCTGTTGCCTAAGAGGACCTAAAGAAAGTCACCCCCTGGACGTCCTGCTCACCTTATCCACATGGCACCTTCCTATGATGGGAGCAGCACCAACATGCTGTGGAGGGTCGGTGGTACAGATGCTAAGCAACCAATGATTGACTGTAAAGTTTCTACCCCCCGGCATTGCCACTATTAAAGATGCATCCCTAGTCCTCCTGATATGACGGCAATATCCCCTGATGCCAGCTGAGGTGGCTTTAACAGCCAGAACGCTGACATCTGTAGTTCCGGGGGACAAAGTTACCCCAATCCTTCAACCCTGGCCTTTACCCAGGGTTAATGCCAGCCATCTCAGAGTGAAGCCTTTATACCACAAAGGCAGGGCCTCAGTGAAACCTCTTCTATGTGACTATCTGCTTCACTGGAAGGGAAGGACACGGAGGGGCTACTTTGACTGGGATGCCTGGGGCCCACCAGTCAAACTGACTCTGGAGGACCACCTCACATTCATTAAAGGCTTACTTTCAGGGCCCAGGCACAGAAACATTATGCTAGACTGTTTTGTCTCTGTGTGTGCACTAGGGATGCCACGACTAATCTATACATAGCTGAGGTTTTTGTGGTGAAGACACTCAAAGGGGCCCCAGTGTCTTTTTTCTGGTAACCCTGTGGGACAGTCTGAGCCTGCTCTGTGGTATTAAAGGTTCCCTCCCCAGGGGCAGGCATTAACCCTGGCTGGATGCCAGGGCTAAAGGACGGATGGCCGGTGAACAATAGATGTCAATGGGTTGGCTGCTAAAGCTTCCTTTTTGACATTTTTGTGGCATCACTGTTTGTGAACTGGTAATGGGTCCAGTTTAGAAGGGAAGGAGGGCTGTCACCCAAATGTATGTTGATACCCCCTGCCCCATCTCCTGGTCATGGGGAGTGCACAAGAGCCCATTGCCTATCGGCATAGGCCTAGTGTTCTATCAGGGGTGCTGAGGGACATAGGGGCTGGCAAACCTGCAGGGCCAGGGAACAGATGTTAAAACTCTGAGTCCTGGTTTACCAGCCCCTATGACTGGTGAATGGGGGGGTTTAACTATAGGGAGTGCAACTGCACCGGGACCCAGATGGTCAGGGGGCCCCATCATCGTTGCTCACTTAAATTATATAATGGAAAAAGAAGCACCATTTGTCTCAGTTGGTTAAGAGTTTAGTTGTCTAGTTGTATCCAACTTCTCCAACTACTGTATAAGCCATGACAGGTTCCTATTTCATGTTTGCACCAGGGCTATGTCACATTTAGTTACCCCATTGCTGGTGCACAAGGCTTGTTTGGGGGAGGGGGGGCTGCTTTTTTCCATTTTTTAAGTAAACAAATGCCAATCTACACCCCCACATGTCTTCGCTGAAAAAAAAACATGAAGGGGAATGTGAATCATACTTTTTACAGCTGCACATGGCAGGTGTAATATGTACAGTCAAATGACAATAACAGAAAAGTATCAGAAAACAGCTGAATCACACACACGTATGAGTTTTTCAAGTGCTTTTGCCCATTTTGTGCACTTATGCAATCCCATTAGTGCAAGAAATGAATGAAAACATTGGGTTGATTAATCACATGGACCTGAAAATAGTCAAAAATAAAGAGGTGGAGTATATTTGACCAAGGCCCCTGTGGCCCCTGTGAACCAGGATCCCCCTGTTCCCGCGGCACATAGTTATTGGGGAGCAGGGTGGTCCACTTTAAACATGATTAAATGTTTGGGTTTAGTGAATTCTTTCTATGGCTAGCAGGTGCAAATGTGCCCCGGTGCAGACATTAACTTAGGTCCTGACATAGCTCACAGTGTTGGTGAACCTTTTAGCAACGAGAGCCCCAACTGTAAAACAAAACTCAATTGTTTATTGCAAAGCACCAACACAGCAATTTAACCTGAATACTGAGGTTTTAGTTACAAAAAATGATGATGCTCTCCTGCTCATAATGTCCTGGCTGCTGAACGCCAGAAGTTCCAGAACGATAAGTATTAACCATCGGTATGGGGCTTGTGGGAGCACTATGTACATGTAAACTTCAATCCACCAGCCACATCCTAACACGCACATACACACACATGAACCGACCAGCCATAGCCTGACACATGCACAGATCAATCCACCAGCGACAACCTCACACTAACACACACAGCCACAACTTGAGACATACACACTAGTTCAACAGACCCCTATACACACATCTACACACACACACACACACACACACACACACACACACACACACACACACACATAAACTGCATTAGTCAGCCCCACACACGTGTATTTACCAGTCCCTGATCCATGCAAACACACAAACCATAAGTCAACCCCCCCACTCCACTGGGACGCATACACATTATACAATATATTACAGATATTTTCTAAGTACCCTTTCATGCACACACACTATCCATGTGTCACTCCCGGACCCACACACATACGGGGCAGAGTGGCCATAGGGCATATCGAGTAAACCTCCACATCCTCCCTCCAACCTCCACTTGAGACATACACACTAGTTCAACAGACCCCTATACACACATCTACACACACACACACACACACACATAAACTACATTAGTCAGCCCCACACACGTGTATTTGCCAGTCCCTGATCCATGCAAACACACAAACCATAAGTCAAACCCCCCACTCCACTGGGACGCATACACATTATACAATATATTACAGATATTTTCTAAGTACCCTTTCATGCACACACACTATCCATGTGTCACTCCCGGACCCACACTCATACGGGGCAGAGTGGCCATAGGGCATATCGGGTAAACCTCCACATCCTCTGCACTGGCCAGCTGCCGAGGCTCCAGCTTCTTGCGACGAAGCCTCTGAAACCCAATATTAGGCAGACCACCAGTGTCCCCTAGCTAATAATTAATAAGCAGCATGCCAAAGACAGAACATCAGCAAACCCCCATACTCATTATTTAATAAGTAGTAGCTAGTGGAGACCCCAGAACCCCCAAGAATAACATAACAGACAGTATAAACCAAAACCCATAACAGGAAGTGTGGCATACCCCCCCCCCATAACAGTCAGTGTGGTGGAACCCTTTCAAAACCTCATAACCGGCAGTATGGCAACTCCCCCTAAGAACGCCATAACAAGCAGTGTGGCAAACTCCCCCTCCCAAGAACAGGCAGTATCAAATGGAATGGGATTTTAGGCACCAGGTTCTAGTGGTCCCCCACACCTGGGTTATGATGACGGTGGCAGGGAGCAGACGGGCCCCCCCACATGACCACCTGATCATGGGCCCTACGCCACTGGCTCTTGCATTCCTACTCTTTGTGCCCGGGTTTTATGTGAGACAAATGCTTTAGCAAAATCCAACCAGATTTCCTGCATCAATGTTGACAATTTCTGTCCCTTGCATATTTCTTTTGGAAGTGGTGGTGGCAGCAGACCACATGGGTATTCTTTAAAAGTGACACCCCAGTCCCCTTTTTCTTCTTCTTCTATCTTTGAGCAGAAAGAAACATAAGCTAGGACTCTCCCCCACAGGGTTACAATATGTAAAAAGAACAATAAAATTCCCTTCACTACTCTATTCATATACTTTTAAAAAATAGAAACCTGTGTTCAGTAAAATAATAGTAATCAATTTTCAGTGTGTTAATCCACAATATACCTATTGTCATGTGTGAGGAAATGGGTACCATGTGATCACGCTAACAACCCAGCAATTAGGATCACGCAACATGCTTTCCTGAATCCCCATCCGTTTCACAAGCCTAGAGGCCTAAAAGGTCCAGCAAGGCCAAGGACACACAGGTTCTTGGTTAAGGCAAAAGGGACAACTCAACTTAAATATATATTTTGATGCGATTAGACAGGCAGAGCAGCGGGGCATAAAGCAGCCTGCTGGGATCCTGGAACCAGTCCTGACATGTACAGATAACCCCCAGGAGTATGGGACAGCTTGACCTACATTGGGGACCAGTACTGAACCCCCAGCTGGACACTCCCAATGCTCCTCTGGGCAGAGTATCCAGCCCCTCCTCTGCCTTTAACACCCACTGTTTATCCTCAATGTTTCTCTGCATCTCCTATGCCTTTAGTATACTTTATTTTAGCAGCAGGTCAGAACCCAGAAAGTCAAAGAAAATACCTGTGGATGCCATGTCACATCCTCCTGTTCACCACTTTGACAGTGGTCAAACTCCAGACCCCTCCACCCCAGATATAAATCCTGGGTACTCCACTTCTAGGAACAATATAACACATGCTGTATGTGCTTTAACCCTTTTGTTGCCAAGCACGTAACACCTACGTGCTGGCTTGGCTGGGCCTTAAGTGCCAAGCCCGTAGGTGTTACGTGCTTGACTTTGATCGCTTCTAGTTTAAAAAATAAAAATAAAAAATACTCACCTGACCCCTTGTTGGATCCGGCCGGGTCTCCTCTTTAATTTGGTGCCATCCGATCCCCCGTGGGGGGTCGGATGGCTCCAGGAGAGCCCCCGGAATAGGCCGCCCCCCCCCCCCGCTTCTGCAGCAGCAGCTGCTAACTGTAAAAAAAAAAAAAAAATAAAAATGACATTCACTTACCTCCATGTGCGCTGGCTCCCGCTGTCCCTCCTCTTCACCTGGGGGGCCTCCGATCCCCCCCCAGGACTTACCGATCTTCAGGAGGGAGCCTGGGAGGCTCTCTCCTCTCTTCTTCAAGATGGCGACCGCCATCTTGCCTCTAAGCCCCGCCCCCTTGGGGGCGGGGCTTATGACGTCATCCCGGTCCCGATCACCGGCTTCAGCTTTCTCAGCTTCTCAGATGCCGGTGATCGGTGCCCTGGAAGGAGGTGACAGGAGATCCTCTGATCTCCTGCCTTCTCCTTCTCTGGATGCCGATCACAGGCATCTGTCAGCTGAGCGGCGAGGGACAAGAGCTTGCAATCGAAGGTAAGTACAGTAAAAAAAAATTATTTTTTTTTAATAAAATACTTTTTTTTATTGTGTGGTGTTTTTTTTTTTACAGTTAACCCTTTGTGAGCTGGTAAGGGGTCCATGAGACCCCTTATACCAGTTCACATGGCTGGGGGGGTGGCATTGCCATTAACCCCCGCACCCCCATTACCTGCCTCCCCAAAGGCCAGGGGGGGGCAGAAGAGCCCGGGCCCACATAGGCTATGTGGGCTCGTAGGCTGCAGGGTGGGGGGGCCACCAAAGCTGGCCCCCCCACTCTGTGCCTACAAGCCCCCATAGCTGGTCCCGGGCTGGTTACTTTGGGTAAGGGGGACCCCACGTCATTTTTTTTTTTGGATTTTTAAGGGTTTTTAACCCTTAAAAATCCAAAAAAAAATGGGGTCCCCCTCCCCGGGAAGGGGGACCCTATGTCATTTTTTTTTTTAATTAACCATTTGTCATCCAGCAGCTATAAAAGACTTCTGGGCAGGAAAGGGTGTCTACCTATACATATGTGGTATCGCTGTAAGCGGGAGAAATTGGGGTTTCTCACGCAATAAGATTTTATTGACAAACTTACATTTTTTATTACAAAAAAACTCTACAAATTGTAAAAAAATATATTTTTTTTATTTTTTTTCACACATTTCACCCAAAAATGTTGAGAATACACCTAAAAAACACAAACAAGACATTTCATGTTAAAGCCCAGACTCTGTTGAAAAAAACAATATATAATTTTCCTGGGAAATCCCTGGAAATCCCTTCGAAAATGACAGTTGAACATGTGTAGCGCAAAACAGTCAAACTCAGTCTGGCAACAGGGAGTGGCAAATGCTGCAGGTAGGCTGGCAGCGAAAGGGTTAAAGAGGGACATCGGACAAAAATTAAAAAGGGTCTGATTCCCCCACCATCGGCCCCTACTTCTCTGGCATCTTCAGGGCCCGATCCCTCGCCCCTCCCCTCGGCTTAGTCGCCTGTAACTGACTATTCAAAGTTCAGAAAAGTCTCACTGGTTTTTGGGCGGCTCCATTGCATCCCATTCATGGGCACTGTGTAGGCGGGAGATCGGGGGCCGCGCGCAGTGCCTGATGGGATGCAAGATGGCACCACTAGATGGACGGTCGTCCGGCAACCAAGGGACCCGGAAAAGGGAGGTAAGTAAACTTTGCCCAAAGGTAAAACTGAATGGGGGGGGGGGGCAGCAAAGCGATGAGGTTTGGGTAGGTTTTACCTCCTCTTTAAGGTAAGTACCAGATTATGTTCAGTCACAGGCTGTGAATACTAGAAGTAATAGGGACTTAGCAGGCATGACTGCCTCGGCTGATGCTAAAGGCCGAATCAGAGCCATCCAGCAGGTATCATTTTCAGTGATTTGCTGTAGCCTATCATTAAGTCATTGTCATCCATTGACTACACTACACGAAGCCTTTTGTAATCCAGCATATGTTTGATTTTATCCTGCTGCTAGAAAACCCTAACCATAAATATTCCCGAATCCAGCTTTACTGTAAAGCATAGCTTAATTCTCTAGTACAACAAAACCTGTAGAGATTGAGCCAGTTTAGAAATGATTTTGATTCTTGCCAGATTTATTGACACGATTTGTGTTATGACATGAGATAGAATTGAGTCTTTGACATTTCTTGTCTTCACTTGTAATTATGGAGCGGTGAATGGCCAATGATATGCTATTCTTCCTAATGCGTCTTGAATTTTGCTTGGCAAATAATTGAAAACATTGTAAATTGAGACACCTAATTTTTCTGTAATGACCTCACCTTCTGTCCGAGGATGTCAGAATCTGTTAGATAGTACGAATAGTAGATGTGTGAAATATAGACTCCTTCCTCCAAGTAAACGGATACCTATATATTGTACACAGGGTTTCTAGACTTATGCCTATAGGTGGCTTCATTGGAGGGCTGCCAAGGCTTCTTCTTACTTGCAGCTGTTTATGGTGGAGGAACATTTGTTGTATCATCATTTTCATTACCCCCATCGCGGGTAAAAACATTTTCCCGTACTCTTAGCAGTCAGGAGCAGTTGTTTTGGTCACTCCTCTCTTTTACAATCTTCAGTCATTTCTTAATTGGGAGAGATAAAATGGAAAGGAAGAAATGTTTACTATGGACTGATAGTAAAGAGACTGCAGGTGGGGAGAAGGTACGAGTTGCCCAGCCACTCGCTCCTGATTATAGAAAGGCAGAAGTTGTTGATGAGGTTTAACCAAAAAAGGAATGCACCACCCACAATAGAGTCAAACGTGTGGTCACTCAATAACAGATTGCACAAAAAGTAAGACATGGTAACATGGTAACATAGTATGTAAGGCTGAATAAATACTTCCAGTTCAGCCTGTTTATCTCCTTCCAGTGGTCTAGTAGCCATAGCTGGAAATGTTATTACATGCCAGGAAGGCATCAAGGCCACTTTTGAACAATTCTACTGTATCCTTCATTACTACCTCCTCTGGCAGCGAGTTCCATAGTCTCACTGCTCTTACAGAGAAGAATCCCCTCCTATGTCGGTGGAGAAAGCACATTTCCTCTAACCTTAGTGGATGCCCTTGGGTTATGGTTACATGCCATGGTATAAATAGATTGTGGGACAGATTGTATTGACCTAGAATATATTTATACATATAGCCCCTCAGGTGTCTCTTTTCTAAACTAAATAAACCTAAAGTTGGCAATCTTTCAGGGTAATCTAGCCCCCGCATTCCTTTTATCAACTTTGTTGCCCTCCTTTGAGTGCGCTCCATTTCCTTTTTACATACAGGTGCCCGGAACTGTACACAGTACTCCATATGGGGTCTGACCAGTGACTTGTACAGGGGTAAAATGATGCTCTGGTCATGAGCACCTTTGCCCCTCCTGATGCACCCCATGATCCAATTTGCTTTGGCAGCTGCTGCCTGACATTGATTACTATAGTTAAGCTTATTGTTAACTAAAATCCCTAGGTCCTATTCCATTGTTGGTTTACCAAGTGTTTCTTTATTTAGTGTGTAATCATGGCACAGATTTCTCTTTCCCATGTGCATAACATTACATTTACCTTAAATTTATCTGTGAAAAAGCTATTCACCTCCCTCTAAAACTAGGAGTCCCACATGTTAAATATTAAAAATGAATACAAATTTTATTGAAACAAACATCAATACAACATTAAAAACAGAACAAATAACACAAAAACCAAGCCGCCCCTTCCCCTCAAATTTCATATCTATGAATAAATAAATGCATGGACGGGGGGGGGGGGGGGGCAAAAAATCTTTTAAATAATCTACTGGACCCTTAAATTATTTGGTGCCGGCACAAAAATACTCCCTAAATATATATGAATGCAAACCCTAAGTAGATATATATAAACCAACCAACCACCAAGTGGCATGTGCTTAAAGTGGACCAAAACCCAGGATTTTGACTTTCCTGGGTCTTGGTCCTTTCCCCCAATCGGGGATGCCCCATGTGTGAAACCTAGTGTCCCACGGTGCATGTGCGGCTGCTCGTCCAATCAGTGTGCTTGGACCCGCTGACGTCACGCCATCTAGGACGGCGTCTAAGGCCAGCGGCTCTAAGCGTTCTGGTGGACGCATCCCCCACTTCCCTCTAACAGGGAGCACAAAGGAGAAACAATGTAACAAAAATGATACCACCAAGGAGAGGACAGGAGCCGGCAACCACACGTCCAAAGAAAGGAGGAGGGGGAAAGGGACCTCTCATACACACCACTGTTGATTAGGTTTAAATTAAGTAGGGGTAGCTACAAGGGTAAAGCTGGGGTGTAGCTAGGGGGCGCACCTGCCCCGTGTGCAGCAGGTCAGGGGGGTGCCAAATGTGTGCCTGAGAAAAGCTGGGGGTGCCAGAAAGCTTAGCTACTCTGCTGGATAACGAGTTTAAAGAAGGTACAAGAATAAACATTTGTGTTAGGATTGTGCCACCAGCATGCTGTTCTCAAGTTTCTTATATTTCTGTGGCTCTGGGAGCTGCTTTCCTGGCCTTGAGTAAAAACTACGGACTACAAGTCACAGAATCCTCTTACTGCAACAAGTGAGTTTATTAGCAACTTTGACTAAATCAAGCAGCAGGTGAGAACACTGCCACTAACCCTTTGGCCACTGGAACACAAGATTGTGATCCCCTCATCTGAAGAGGCTGAATCACAGCAGAAAGGGTTACACTTGTGAGTTTAGGAATGTGGGATATTATCTCTGCCGGATAAGGCAGAAAGACAGTATACCAGGCTTAGGATTAGTCAGACCAGATCTGAAGAACCAGTAATAGCAACAGAGTATCCATTTGGAAGCAGATGTGTTGTTAGGACAGACTATGGCTGGTGACAAGAAACAGAAGTACAAACTCAGAACCAGATGAGAAGTCAGTAGCTTGGCAGAAATGAACAACCAATTACCGCGACTACAGGAATCAAGTTTATTATTTGAGGTCTAAAGTTGAGGTATCTGTAAACCCCAGCGTTGCTCTTGTTTACAACCTGTCTGGAGCCTCCAAGCCACAGCTTGTTCCCTGAAGCTGGCATTTAGGTTGTATGGCGACAAGGAGCAAGGTACTTGCTATCTACATATTTATTTTGTTTGATTTGGCTACAGCTAAAAACTCAATGGGGTCGATTCAGAGCCAGGCGATAATTCTCCTTTTTTGGAGAGAAAACTGTCATTGACTTTCATTGTCTACTGGATGTAAATTTTCACCTGGCATTGAATCAGCCCCAAGGTAGACAATGAAAGTTAATGGCAGTTTTCTCTAAAGAAGGGGAATTCTCACCTGGCTCTGAATCGATCTCAATGTGTGTAAATCGGTGCATGACTCCAGTGATTGGCAAGTGATTTGCTGCCAGTTCTCATGCATTCCATTCATTAAAGGATTTCATGCTCCATTTTTAAGAGATGAACTCCAGCGTAGATTAAAGACGAGGAAGACGTCCATGGTGAATTCTACAAAACAAGACGGCATAGTAAGTACAGAATTAAACATTTATGCTTCTGGGTTAAACAATGATTTCTTGATTCTCAGCATTGTAAAACACATCACATGACTTGGTGGATCATAGTCTATTCAGTAAGCTCTTTGTACTGCGTAGTTAGTGTATCATGTGACAGAGGCGTTATCAGGGCCAGTATAAGGAGTGTCAATGAATAGTAAGGAATGTGCAGGCCCAAGTTAAGGTTTCACAACATTATTCAAGTTACTAGTTGCTTTCCAGGCTTGTGTTATTACCATGACTTTATTTGTTAGCTTTTTCAGTGCAATATGTTTGTATTGATTTTTCTGTGTTAAAAGATAAATATATATATATATATATATATATATATATATATATATATATATATATATATATGTGTGTGTGTGTGTGTGTGGAGGCTGAGACACCAGATATCGGCAGACGAGCGTTTGTATAGCGGCGCTTAGAGCGACCACTAGTAGATGCTCATGCACGGGTATCGAGCACTGTAACATAGCGTCTCAGGGCGCTGTAGTAACCTGGCCGGCATTGATGAATGTGATGTATGTTGGGCGTTCTAACACCAGTACAGCGCTGCAGGGAGCGAGAGGTAGCGCCAGTTCAGTGACTGACTCTTAGCGATTCACACCATATTTTTTTAAAAAAGGACACACACACAGCGTCAGCACTCTAAACCCAGTCGCTATAGCATAGAGCGCCAGATGCTGTGTGATTAAAGTCTGTTGTTGAACACATATCCACCAGTAACAAAGCGAAAACACATGGAATGACATTGTTGTGTGACATTAACACTTTAGTGCCAGACCTGTAATGACAATTCTGCATAAAAAACAAAAAAAATCAAAAGTCAAAAATAACTCTTTCTAGGTCAGGAGAGGTCACATAATTATTTGAGAAAGAAAAAGGACGTATAAACACAAGCAAATGAACGTCCATTGAAATGTATGGGAGAGTGACAGGTAACGGCAGGTAATACCAGGTGCTCTGGAAGCTAGAGCGTCGCCGCTATACGCTGAGCCACTTGTTATGATGAATCGTACGCTACATGGCGCTGTTAGAGTCGCTCAATCAGAATCGCCTTCATAAATGTGGTTTTGCTTACAGCGCCCGGTGTTCACCAGACGCTGCTTGCCGCTACAAGGCACTACCTGCCGCTATCCCTTGATGAATAACTCATATATATATATATATATATATATATATATATATATATATCTTATATTCATTTTTCCACCAAAAGATGCACTGGGGGTTATATTTTTCCATAAACAACAATCTACGTTACACACTATCACGTTTTTGCTGTTGCTCACTTCAGAGTTCCACTGCACTGCGAATGAAGCAGCCATAACATTGTAATATACACTTAAAGTGGACCAAAACCCAGAATTTTGACTATCCTGGGTTTTGGTCCTTTTCCCCGGGGCACCCAGATCGCTGTCTGAAACACCCACAGATCGCCGAGCGCAACCCACCTTTGACCTGGTCCTACGGCGCATGCATGGGCGCTTGTCCAATCAGCGCGCTCGGAGCCACTGGAGTCACATGCCTAAGCCTAATTCCTGCTCCGAGCAGGCTGGCGGCCACATCCCCCGCTTCTCTCTAACAAGGAGCATGTCCGCGCCGGCCATTCACAAATGCCTGGCACAGGCTTGCGCCCTGCTAGAGGGATAGCGGGGATGCGGCCGTGGCTTGCGCATGCGCTGTTGGACTGGGAAGCAAGGTAAGTGAATGGGGCGACCTGGGGGGCTTCACACAGAGGGGCATCCCAATTTTGGATGCCCTGGGGGGAGAGAATCAATCACGTTGGGTTTTGGTTCACTTTAAACTGAACCTTCAGCATCAATTAATGAGAAGCCCAAACCTTTACAAAACTATTTTCCAGCATCTAAAATTAATAATTTTTTTAGTCATTTACTTTTTATTCTTTCCACCACTGTGCTTCAATTCTGTTCAGGACTCTAGGATATGGGCGCCGCCATCTTGACTCTTGAATCACATACTGAGGAGAGGAGAGTGGGATAAAGTACATGGGGGAGTTATAGCTGCACAGACAGAGCAGAGCTGGGGTCAGAAAAAGGTCGGCAATCCCAGAATGCAGAGCAGCACAGTCAGAAGACACTTCCTGTTTACAGGCTGCCTGAGACTCCTTGTGATGCCATCTTGGATGTTTAAAGGCTCATAAAATGCAGTAGATGCAGGTAGGATGATTTTCATGTGGACAATCTGTATGTACAGGGTGTGGGAAACATATAAAATAGACTCTTATTCAGGGTGAAGGTCTGGTTTAAGAATATATTGATGCCATTGGTACTCCCCGATCTGTGTGTGTAAGCCCAGCACTAGACAACCCCCATTGTTTTTGTCTTTTGAGTTTTTTGTGACTCTATTGGGGATGTCTTGTTATCATGGTAAAAGGTCTATTGCCAGCAGATTTAACTTTTGTACATGTATAGCTGCTGGACACTATTTAAATGTAAAGTCCTCTTACAATTGCATTTTTGAAGGTATATATCAGTTGTGATGAATTTATGGCACGCGTGCCAGAGGCAGCACTCAGGGTCCTCACTCATCATCAGTACAGTACACACCATTCGCCAGAGTTTGGATTTGTGCCCCATACCACACCTACTGGCAGCCCACAGATGCTACTTGCTGGTAATCATGTAGAGGACATTTTCTTTTTAGCAGACTGGTGAGTCATCACAGGAGGGGGTGGATGGAGGATTGTTGTCATTGGACGCTGGCACAATTCACAGGTCCCACCCCACCTGGGGGCCGGGGCCGGCCCGCTCTGAACTTACGGTGGCTATGAAGGCGATGTGCAGCGGCTGCTACGAAGGCGATGGGCAGTGCTGAGCTGATATAGAATTTTTTAGGACTAGATTTCACTACCTGCTATCTGTTACTATAAGCAGCCGTACACCAAGTCTGTACACCAAGATCTACAACAAAAGAAAAGTAAGCCGTATACACACAGAACACTGCTGCTGGGTATGTGTACTTGTGTGTGAGCTCCCTCACCTCGGCAAGGGCCTTAGCAGTAGTATTCTTGTAGATTTGGGGGGAAACTTGGTGTCTAGTTGCCAATAGCAACAGATTGCAAGGAATGGAAACTGCTTCCGTAAAAAAAACTTTTTTACTAACATGAGAAAAAAAATACTAAGAGGCCGATTCATTAATAGCGCCAGGTAGCGACAGATGAGCGCCAGTAGCGTGATTTTCTCAGCGCCAGCTAGTATTCGCTGTGCTTGGCCGGGGTTTGCTTGTTGACAGCGACTCAGTCGGTGTGCGGTAATGTTGAATACGGGCTGGGGGGTTCAGCGTTGTATGGGTGCGCCTGACAACGAATGGCCAGAGCGAACGGCTTGCTGCAGATTCATTAACAAAACACGCTCCGAATTTATTTGTGCTGTGAATTCCTTGTTTAAACCCCAGAGCGCTGGCGGCGATGGGTGTAAAATAGTTTTTAACCCCCAAACAACCATATTTTTTGATTGTAAAATTATACAAGTTTTTATAAACATTTTGTAATATGAATACATTAATATCAGACCTGTAATATCAATTCTGCACAAATGTATTTATTTTATTTTTTTACCTTAAAAAAAAATCCTAACATTGCAGAAGTGGTCACAGAATTTTTGACATTTAAAAAAAAAAATAAACATTAATAGGAATTAATTATGATTAATTAAAGATTGCTCCATTGAAATGCATTGGACATCGCCAGGGAGCGACAGGTCATACCTGGCGCTGTGATGGGATTAGCAGCGGCGCTGTTCGTTGCAGTCGGCTACATGATGAATCCCGCGCTAGCTGTCGCTCTCGCCGGTGCTAGCCTCATTTAGCGTGATAAATGCGTCATTGTGACCGCCGCCGGGCGTACTTGAGTCGGTAGCCGTCGTTAGCTGGCGGTACCTGGCGCTCGTCAGACACTACCTGGCGCTAGCCCTTGATAAATAAGGGCCTAAATCAGCTCAGCACCTTGAGGAGAACTTTTTGACAAAGAGGAGTTTCATTTTAAATCCACCTTTTTAATTGAACATTAACTAGCAGGCAGATTCATCACTAACGCCAGGTAGCGACAGATGAGCGTCTGTATAGCGGCGCTATGAGCGACCACTAGAGATCGCCACGATCAGCCGTCAGTCGCTATTACAGGGCTCCTCAGTCGCTACCTGCCGTTATTGGTAATCACGCTGCCAATGATAAATGTGATGTTTCAGATGTGCTTTAGAGGCGCTGCTGAGTTGTTACACCGTATTCAATACAGCGTCTGAGCGTTTTTTTGCTATTGTATAGAATTCAATCTGTAAAAGTGAGAAATCTGATATAACATTACGCAAATAACACATGTAACCAGATATTTTGTTGAATTTTGTTTTTTTATTTAAAGTGGACCAACACCCAGGATTTTGACTATCCTGGGTCTTGGTCCACTTCGGTGGGGCACCCCCGATCGGGGTGCCCCGCTGTGTGAAACCCCCCGATCACCCTAAAAACTCACCTCTCCCCGCTCCCAGCGCCGACGGACAAGGGATTTGACAGCCGCGGACAAGTGGCTCCTCCGCCGCCGCCTCCCGCAAGTCCCTTTTGACGCACGCGCGCCCGCGCCGGCCATTCACAGACGGCCGGCGCGGGCACTCCTAGAGGGGCGCGAGGGAGGTGGCGGCGGCTGGCCGCCGCCGAAGATAAGGTAAGGGGGTTTGGGGTGTTTGGGGGGGTTTCACCCCGCGGGACATCCCGATCTCGGATGTCCCGCGGGGAGGGAGGTGATCGGCCCGGGAATCTATCACCCGAGGGTGATGGTCCACTTTAAAGAAGCATATATTTTTTTTTTTGTGTAAACAAAAAAAGCAGATGTCCCCATCTTCATGGTGCCTGAAATGGAGACAAAAGTGTAGTTCGTTTATGTTGTTTGTCAAAAATAAAGTTGCCAAAATCCCCTTTGTTTTGTGTTTATTAATTTAATTACATACAAAACACCTTTTAACTTTATAGAATTAAAGCAAGCCACTTTGTATTTATCAATCTAAAATACCACCCACATATATTTTAGAATTAATATAGATACAGCTACACATTTTTCTTGTTAATAATTTTAGACCACCCACATATTTTTGATGTAATGTTTAGAAGGGCCTTGTAGTACAGTCGTTGTAGTATAGTTAAGGTGAGCTAGCTTACGGAAAAAAAAGAGCTAATCATGCTTTGCCGTCGCTCAAACCCAGTCTAGGTGTCCTTGTGACTGTCTGCGGCCATGTTGGGACTTTTGGCACCAGTGCTGTTTCCTCGGGGGGCTCGATTCGGTGACATATGCAAATATTGTGTAGGACACAGCATGCGAGGATGATTTTGGAGACCTTTTGTGGACTGTACAACATCTCTCCTCCTGGGCGTGCCAAAGAGAGAAAGCGTGCTTTCAGCAGGCCGATGGTTCTTTCCACAATGCATCTGGTTTTGCGATGTGCTGCATTGTAGGAGTCATTATCCACGTTTTCTGCCCAAATCCCTTGTCCGCTGTGGAATAAACAAAGTGTGAGAGAGCAATTTGTAAAGTACCATGAACATAATGTATACATTAAAGCTTCTGTTATATAGTTTTGCAATTTAGGTGTCAACATATTTAACTTGTTATTATGTCAAGGATTATTAATTACCCAGTAGCCAGCCAGGTGGCATTTCATTGTTCTCAAACTTCTGGCACAGGACTGATTGCTGGAGCACGTAAGAATCATGACATGAGCCAGGGAAGCCAGATCTCACGGCCCGCAGCTTCATGTCATGGTCACATACCACCATGACGTTCATGGAATGGAATTGTTTCCTGTTCCTATAATGCAGCTCCTGTGCACTGGAAGGGCGGAAAGGGATATGTGTACCATCCACGCACCCTAGCACATTTGGGATCCCTCCCATGCGGTAGAACGCATGTTTAATATTGGCAACCTCTTCATCATCCTCAGGAAATTTAATATAAACAGGGATAAGGTCGCAAATTGCCCGGACTACCATGTAAAATATGCGGCTCATTGTAGCCTGGCTGATCCCGCTGAGGAGGGCAGAGGTTGCCTGGAAATTCCCCCGTGCCACTATAGGGATGGATTGGGTGCATCTGGTGGATGGATCGATTTTGGTCTTAATCTGATCCTATAGGGACTGTAGTGCTGCACGATTCAGACGAAATCGACTTCGGATCTGCTCATCACTTAAATCCCATACAGAGAGGCGGATGCCAAAGGATCAGGGTGCCCTAAGCCTCACAGCACCCTCTTCCCTTGACTCCTGACCTTCCTCTGCCCTACCACAACAATACGTCCATATCCCAAACATCACCCCCACATCCATCTCACACTCACTGACCATAACTCATGCACTGGAAAAAAAACACAATCTCAACACACACATAACCACTCCACATACCCAATCACAATCCTCACACAATCACACAAATGCAGCTCACCGCAAAACCAGATGTATAGTGGTTAGAACCATCAGCCTGCTGAAAGTATGCTTTCAAAGTTTGGCACAACCAAGAGGGGAGTTGCTGCACAACCAACAAAAGGTCCCAAAAACAATCCACACTTGCTATATCCTACACAATATTTGCAGATGACACCAAAACAAATCTCCCAAAGAAACAGCACTGATGCCAGAAAAGCTCAACAAAGCCACAGACAGTAATCAAGAAACCCAGCAAGCCAGTTTGTGCCAGCTAGGGCAAAGTAACAACAAACAAACACCCCAGCCTTTGCCACAGTGTATCAAGATAAGAATGAATAAAGTATTTTGAATTTATACTTAACTTATCCAAAGGACTGGTCCGCTTAGCCGCCTCTTGCGTTTGTTAGCTGTTTCTGGTCTGTAATTTGCTTACCACAGGTGTTGCGTAAACGCCTAGTGCTTCCATAATAGCGAACTTGTGCAGATCTGGTTGCACAGACATCTATTGGCCAATCCAAGGTAACCTTTTCAAATATCAAATAGCCGTTTTTTCAACAACATTTCCAATGTTGTTAAGAGACATGGATCCTAGTCGTTCCTAATGTTTATATGGCTTGGTAAGTAGCTAATTAATTAGTTTATTGACTGCAACACATGTTTGCCTGATGCATCATTCATTGGAGTCAAGATGTATCTCCAAACACCTGTACAATGTGTGTCAATCAATTAACTGGGCCTGTTTGTGATTGTGTAATAAAGCACATAAATACTGGCAGACACATTCAGCAGTTGTTGCCATTCTGTAGTTTGCATGCTTCCTTGTATGTTTGTTGTTTGGTGGTGTGTGCAGCTACAGGATGGAGCCAAATTCTGGACATCTGCTGGCCACTGCTGTGTCTCCTGGTGGTCCCAGTACCAGTGGTGTGCGTCGTGGCCGCAGACCTTCCTCCAGGAAAAGGGCACAGGCTAAAGGTGAAGCCCCTCCCAAGCCCAAGCGTGCCTATGTCAAGAGGGAGCCAGAATTTAATTTGGCGGATAATAACACTGTGCGTCTGACACTGGCTAAATGGGAGTTATTATTTGGCTCCCAAAGTCAGTGTTTAGGCAAACAAGAAAGTAGCAAATTGTGGGATGCCATTGGTGAGCAGCTTACTAGCACTGCTCAATACCCATGTAGTGGCCCAGCCTGCAAGAAACGCTTCTACACTTTTCAAAGGACCCTTATGCTAAAGATGAAGAATGATCTTCTCGTAGACAGTGGGACGAAGCAGGGTCGAAGAGTAAATACAGGCCATATGAGGAGATGCTGAAGTGCAAGATTCCACTTTGTCGGCTGCAGGGTGTGGATGCTGGGGATGACACCACAGGTTGGGGTGAAGGTACATTGTTTTTACCTTGTAAATAATTGTTGATAATCATGTAGACCCATTTCTGTAACTAAACTCTTTATCATACTAAAAGTAGGTCAGGGTAAGTATCATATTCTAGCTATGTCATTTTTTGTAAACATTTCTCTTTGTTTATGCATAGTGGCACATAAGGACTCACAGGAGTTGGATGATGAGGGGTCCCAGATTCCTGCCCTTCCCCCAGCCTCTACATTAACCCAGTCTGAGGTTGAAGGTAAAGAGTCTTGATAATGTGATTTTATGGTATTGTTGTGGATGTTTATTTTAATAGAGCACATTAACAATGCCTAATTCATTTAATTTGTTTCGCATAGATGCCCTCAGAATTGCACCATCTCCTCATGAGTCTATATAATCTTTGGATGCCAGTAAGTGCATGTGCTAAAGTAATTTAAATGTGTGAATGTATCTCAAGTATGCTTTTCATTTGTAGGCCAAGTCCCAGCTTCACCTTTGGACCCCACTTCCTGTGTTGCAGGCCTACAGGACCCTGTTGGTGTGTATTGCAAAGCACACTGTATCCTTTGTGTATTTTGTTTTAGAATGTGTATATTTGACTATGTCAAAATGCCAAACCATGAGACCTCACATTCCAAGCTGGATAGTTGTTTCTGTTTGTGCATCAAACGGATACTAGTTTAGAGTGAACAAGCAAGAAAACTGTTAAATACATGTTTTGAGATTTTGGTGATATTCTAATACATTTACATTAACAATACTATGGCAGCTTAAAGTAATACCAATTATGCTTTCTGTTGTTAGGCCCGAATACAGGAAGTGCTGGTCCTGAAGTGGCCCTTCACAGCGCGACTGCTAGGGATGAGGCTAAGAATGTGTTTGAATTTTGTAACGTAAGGATGTTGTTCTTCATAAAATGTTGGGTGCCTCTTGACATTTGGTATGAACCATGTTTTTTTAGAGCAAAATTCTAGTGATGGGCTAAGTCTGGACATCTCCGATGTGGCGGGTATGTGTGTTTTTATATATGTGATTATGATGTGGAAACACAATGAGTTTACCTTGTTTCTTTAACAAAGATCTTTCTTCCAAAAATATCCTAAATGTAAAGGGTGTGTGTATTGCCCAATGGGTAACATTTTACAGTATTGACTCTATACTGGTTAGACCAAGTCAACACAAAATACCAACAACAAAACAAATAACACGCCTTTTCTCTTTAGCATATGTGATGTTGCCGCCACTCTCGGATGATGATTTGCCCCTTTCTGGCAGCCAGACACCTGTACTATTTGAGGAGGAGCACACTCAGGTACCATTGAAAAATTGGTTATCGTTGAGCAACGTTTACATGTTTTTGGGACACTCATGTAAACCCATGTAACATACAACATACTTTGATCTTAGCAGGAATCCTTGCCGCCAACCCAGGATGTGCCCTCCTCACAAGGTTCATGTGGTCAGGCTACAGAGGCAGCACCAATGTACATGTTAATCTAGCCATAGATGTGTTTATTAGAGTTTTATCTGCTAAATACATTCTAGAAACTAATATCTGGCTTTTTCTTTTAGCCTACGCAACAACCAACTGCCAGAGCTGCCCCCACAAGTGCCGAGCTCTATGAGTTAGGGAGCCGGATGCTGGAGGCCTACAGTCGCATTGCGGCGTTGGAAACCCAATCGCTGGTGGACCAACAACAAATTCGGGAACTGAGGCAAGAAGTACGTGATCTGCGCAACCAACCCCAGGCAGAATTGATGCATGCCATCCATCAATCTATTGAGCGCCAGGACGAAACTTTGTTGTTGTTACATCAGCTAATACAGCAGCAGTCTATTTTTTTTACTGCACTGTTGGCCCCCAACACCGCCCCTACAAATGACTCGGCACCAACCAGGCCACCCGGGGACTAAAATTCCATTTTTTATTTTGGTCAAATCAAATAATGTTCAAGTTTGGTTTGACTTTATTTAATTTTATACATTTTTGTTTATCTGGACAAATTTGTGTTTGGTACGAAATTACAGAGATAGTAACCCATCCATTAAGACCTCTCTATATCTATATATGGGAATGTGTTTTAAAAATTACAACAGTTATAAGTTGGGATACATTAGAATGCTTCAAGAATGTAAAGGGTAACAATGTGTTTCACAATCTAATAACTAATGGGTTAATGTTAACTTTAACTATGGTTTCAAGGTCATGCTAGTGCACTCAGATGCGCTAAAATGTTTGCTGCTTATTCAACAACAGCGACTCTTGGCGTTACAAGGAATTTCATGCCCCCCCCCCAAAACACATGTATCAAAAGCACAGCGCCACAGCCAGCGACAGGTAGCGACTGGTCATAGCGACTGGCCCTCGCCGAACTAACCCAGATTCAACAAGAAATTTCTATGAAATAGCGTGGGCGCTGTTTTTTGGCTGACTGCGGGATAGAGCACCAGACACGGTTAGATTAAAGTGATTTTTTGTGGTGGAAACAAAAATTAAAGCTGGAAAAATAACAGGAATGACATTGGGGTAGGGCTGTGAGTTTAAGATTGTGCACGCTATAAATTAACTTTTCACACCAAAAAAAAAAAAAACATTAGGAAACATCACATACAGTTCAGGAATAATGTCTAACACATTTGTAGTTTGAAAAAAAAAATATCCCTTTCTTTTTTCTTTTTTGTAACATCAACCAGATAAACAAAGAAGTAGGGGCTTCAAAAAGATGGTGGTGCCCATGCAGACATTTACCAATATCGCATATACGAACTGAACACATATAAGTAATGCCGATAGACAGGCATACAAATAATGGCTCCAGAACAATGGAGGCGCTTATGCAGACGCTTAGTCTGCATCGCACACTCAGGCCGAAGAGGGGGAGGGCCGGTGTGCGTTAACCAGGCAGTGGGTGACGTCCCAGGGGGGGCGTGGTGCCTGGTGGTGTGCTGTGCGCTCCGGGGCCTGGGACGCATGCGTCACTTCCGGCGGAAGCCGGTGTGACGCGGCGCCCCGGGTCCCGGAGCGCGCAGCATAAAAGCGCCTCCTGGAGAGACGCCAGCGCGCCCCTAGACAGACGAGCAGTGGAGATCCTGGAGGCCCGGGAGGGTCCCTGAGCGCGCAGTATAGAAGCGCCTCTTGGAGAGACGCCAGCGCGCCCCTAGTTTGACGAGCAGTGGAGATCCAGGAGGCCCGGGAGGGTCCCTAAACTATAGTGGATACAAGTTGGACACCTGGCGCACGGATGACTTACTTATAAAACAACGCATATTTAAAGGTACAGTGCGGTTTTGATATTAAAAGGGTTAACCACCATTATCTTACTAAAAATGAGTGATACAGCACAAGGCCAATTATGACAATTGAACCCTCTTAGGGGGGGAATTGGGGAACAGCCTGAAAGGGAAAACAATACCCACAAGTCTGCGGGGCCTGCCAGGAACAAACAGGTAATTCCACTGTGTATACATGAGTTATCTTGGAGAAATGTAAGCCTAGACACATATAGACCAATGATACAAGATACCTTGAGGGTAATTTAATATTCTTATCCTTTAAAGGATTGGAAAGCTCCTGATCTGCAACATAGGGGTGTATGAACCAGATTTCTCTGAGGTATAAGAAACAACAACATGTGATATAAATTGCACAAATATATGATATAAAAGAATGAAGAAATTATAAAGAGCACCTGAAACTTCCTTAAAGAGGTACATAAGTACAAAGAAAGATATTATGATGATATTGTAAAAGCAAGAAGATACTTGATAATATAAATGCTCTCATATAATGAGAATTCCGTTTCTTTTAAATAAGGGCACGGAGGAAGCCAAAGGCGAAACATGTCTGCCCAATCAGGAAGGAATTATGAATCCAACTGATTACCAAGATAGTAGGGAGAAATGTATTTCATACATATTTGAAAAAATATGACCAGTGCATTATGTACATATCAATATGTTTGAACACTATGTAAATATGAATATTATGTAAACAATGAATTGAGAGCTCAGAGAGTATGATTTTGTAAATAGATGTATTTTAAAGATTAAGGTACTAATAAATTAATTTTGAATATCATAAGGTGTGGTCTAGGTCAAAAGCGTATTTAGAATTCCTGGGGAGTGCCTGAACCCAGACTCAGCAGTGTGTTTAGAACGCTTGACCATGTACCAACCGACATTTTCCATACATATATGTGGGTCACACAGTTGGAGAACCCAGAATTAGGTTGCTCCATTACTAAAACTTAACATAAAAAAGGACATAAAAAATGGGATTTGAGTCTCTGCCATAGAAATGTATGGGAGAGCGACAGGTAGCGAGAGGTAATACGTGGCGCTCTGCAAGGCTGAATGCAGGCGCTGTTCGCTGAGGCTGGGAACATGTTGAATCTAACGCTACATGGCGTTCTCCCAGTCGCTAAACAGGATCGACTTCATAAATGTGTAATTGCGTATTTGAGCCGGCATTCTGGAGCCGATACCTCTCGCTACCTGTCGCTAAAGAGTTACTACCTGACGCTATCCCTTCTTAAATAAGGCCCTAGGGCTTATTATCAAGTAGGGCCTTTATGGAACCTTGAAAATCATGCTAGGGCTAATTTTAGTTTAGATTTCATTCTTTTTATTTATTTTTTAAAGCAGGAAATACAAAACTGGGTTAGCAGTCCCATTATCATAAACATCAGATCAGATACAGCTCAGACAACATTTAACTGCCGAGAAAGTGAGTCAATGCTAACATTTCTTCACACAATAGAACATAATTAGGGAAAGAATAGATACTTAGGAAAAATAGAAAAAGAAAAGAGACAGAAACAGGGAAGAAAAACGAAAATAAAAGAAAGAGAAAATACAATATATATTTAATAGATGCTAGAAAAATTAATGTTTATTTTTTAATTTTGGCAGAGCTATGCATTTAACCCTTTAAGTGCCAGCCTACCTGGAGTTTTTGTCACCCTTTGTTGCCAGACCATTTTGCACTATTTTGCGCTCCCCATGTTCAAATGTGATTTTTGAAGGGATTTCCAGGGAAAATTATATATTGTTTTTTTCAGCAGAGTCTGAGCTTTAACATGAAATGTCTTGTTTGTAATTTTTAGGTGTACTCTCAATATTTTTTGGCGAAATATGTGCAAAAAAAAAACAAAAAAAATTTTTTTTACAATTTGTAGTGTTTTTTTTGTAATAAAAAATATCTTATTGCGTGTGAAATCCCAATTTCTCCCGGTTACAGCGGTACCACATATGTATAGGTAGACACCCTTTCCTGCCCAGGAGACTCCCCCAAACTGAAACAGAGCTTTAGGGGATTTTCAGAAAAAATACAACTGTGATATGGGCTATGCGCACCTTGCAGTTTTTCCAGAAAAACAACCCTTTACATTTGAAATACCCCCACAAACTATATATTCTCTGGAAGTACACACCTCAGACTTTCTATTTGTACCAGGCTTGTTGATGTGGCCACAGTTTTCTAGAAGTAATCCCTCAATGTATTCTTTGGTAGCAAAGAGTTTCCCTAAAAAATGGATAAAAAAGCAGAATCAACGCCACATTTTCCTAAAAAAACTATATAGAAAACAAGAAAAAACAAGTATAATCTGAAAAAGCAACATCCCCCGAACAGAACGATACCCAACATGCATAGCTACTGTCAAGAGAAGAGTTGCCAAACACCCCAAAGTAAAGCATGAGCATAACGGTAATTTTTCTTGAAAATTTCAGCTCTGCTGACAAAGTGCGCACTTTGCGATTTTTCAACCAAAACAACCCTTTACATTTGGAATATCCCCCATAAACCATATATTCCCTGAAAGTACACATGTTAAGCTTTCTAAGCGTACCCAGCTTGTTGTAGTGGGCTCATCTTTCTGGAATTGATCCCTCAAAGAATTCTTTGGTTGCGCAGGGTTTCTCTAAAAAAAGTTTAAAAAAGGTGATTAAAAAACACCTTTTCCTAAAATATAAATATGCAAACAAGAAAAAACAAGCTAAGTCTGAAAGCGCAAGGTCTCCCGAACAGAACAATACCCAACATGCAGAGGTACTATTAACCCTTTTAATTGCCAGCCTACTTGAGATTTTGTCACCCTCTGTTGACAGGTCATTTTTCCCATTTTGCGCCATATTTTGCGACTTTTTTGCTGGAATTTTCAGGAAAATTATATATATATATTTTGCAGCAGAGTTTAGGCTTTAACATGAAATGTCTTGTTTGTAAATTTTATTTATTATTAATTTTATTTATTATTAAGTAAAAAAAAAAAATTAATAAAATTTTTTTGTAGAAAATTGCCTCCTTTATTTTAAATAAAAAATGTATTTTATAAGGCAAAACCATATTGCATGTGAAAGCCCCATTTCTACCGATTAGAACGGTACCACATATTTATCGGTAGCCCCCTGTTCCTGCCCCTAACTAAAACAAGTAATTTTTAACATTTACAAATAAAATACAACTACCATCCACACTACAAAGGGTTAAATCGAGAAAAAAAAAGACATAGGTGCAGGTGACTTTTATAGCTGCTGGATGACAGAGCACAAAAGGGTTAATTAAAAAAAAATGACATAGGGCCCCTCCCCAAAATCCCCCCCAAAAATGACGTAGGGTCCCCCCTACCCAGCATTACCGACCCGGGCCAGCTTGTAGAACAGGGCGCAGGGGCCAGCGTTGGTGGCCCCTGGCCCTGCAGGCTACTAGCCCACATAGCCACTAAGTGGCCCGGGCCCTTCTGCCCCCCCCCGGCCGTTGGGGAGGCAGGTAATGGGGGGCTGGGGGTTAATGGCAAGTCACCCGCTAGCCGCAGGTGACTTGCCAGACCCAGAGCCTTGTGAGCTGGTATAAGGGGTCTCATGGAGGAGTTCCGGCCGGATCCAACAAGGGGTTAGGTGAGTATTTTTTTTTGCCCGCTAGCAGGGGTAAATGCCAGGCACGTAAATTTTACGTGGCTGGCACTTAAGTGACGGAGAGGCAACCACGTAAATTTTACGTGGCTGGCATTTAAAGGGTTAAAGCGGACCATAACTCAAAAAAGAACGTTTAGTATATTTCTCCCCTTAAGCCCCCCTCTGGCAAAAACTATTTGAAAGGGCTTGATTCCATGAGGATGTTCTAGAATAACAGTAGAATAACAGAATTATTCTTTGCTGCAGAACTGTATGGGAGTGGCCATCTTGTCACACACATAAGCATGAGAGGAAAGCTGTGACAACAGCAGCCCACACCAAACTGAGAGATAAATGCCTCAGAAACATATGCATTATGTTATATAAACCCACACACTGAATAACCAACTGCTAGAGAGATTGTGTGTGAGAAGGGGAACCTGCAACAATGTTTTTTATCACTCTTCACTGCAGACCATTCAGACATTGTCAGACATTATGTATCTTATAAAATGATACAATTCTGTCAGCTGTGCTGTAGAGCAATGAGTCATCACAGCTGATGGCTTTCTACTAGAAATAAAGGAGGATTGCACTGACAAGTGAGGCAATTTTGACTGTGGGTTTTTATATAAGCTGGACTCATGTATGTGGCAAGATTGCTGCTGCCATGCAGTTATGCAGCACAGAATCTGCCTGCTATTCCATAACATCTGCATGGAGTTAAGCCCTCTCAAATAGTTTTTGTCACTGATTGCCAGAGTGAGGCTTTAGGGGTGCAATTTACTGAACTTGCTTTCTTTGACTTTGGTCTACTTTAACCCTTTTAGTGCCAGCTACGTGAGTCTCACGTAGCTGACTTTAAACCCCCACAGATAAAAAAGTACAAAAGTAAAAAATTCACCTGACCCCTCAGGGGATCTGGGAGGCACATTAGCGGTGGGGCTTAGCAGCTCATGAGCTGACTAGGGCAAATAAAATCCCAGGCTGATTTTTGGTGTTAGTCCGCTCTTAGGAAAGTACTTTATTTTTTTTTTTAATATGGGCCCAGGAGGGATCAGCAACTGAGACTTGCAGGCTGATTCATTACTAGCGTCAGGTATCGGCAGATGAGCATCTGTACAGAGGCGCTAAGAGCTACCGCTAGTAGATGCTGTGATCGGCTATCGGGCGCTGTAACAGAGCATCTCATTCGCTGTAGTAACCTGGCCGGCATTGATGAATGAGAAGAACCATTAGAGCGTTGCAGGGAGCGAAAGGTAGCGCCAGCTCATTGTGACCAACTCTTAGTGACTTAGTGACACCATCCCCTCGATTCAAAGAGCAAAAGTTAATTGATTTCGTATCGAGAATCGTAAGTTTGGGTGGGTGTTTGTCATTTTTTCCTTTTTTTTTGGCCATTTCGTATTCGCACGAACGTTCGCGCATAGACGTATATGAACATACGCTTTCCGGACGCCAATCGTATATTTTGCGTTAGTTCGTGTGTTTTTCCCGTCCAAATCATATTTTTTAGGTCCGATCCTATTTTTTACGTGCTTCACATGGGCTTGCGACCAATTCAGAGAGGTGATTGCTAATTGTTTTGAAGCCCATTAAAGAGCTGCTTCCCGAAATGTTTGCCGGCAGCTATTTGGCCTCGGGAGTAGGATGGAGAGGAGCGAGTTTGTGGCACATCAAGGGCTTATGCTTTTTGGCATCGATTTGATCCGGATGTCTGAGAGCAGATTGCCCCTGCGTCGTCGCATGAACATCGATAGCATGAATGATGTTGAGCTGTTTGAGCTGACCAGGCTTAATCGTGCTTCCCTCCATAAATTATATAGTGAGCTGCGGCCATGGTTAGCCCGCACCACAAGGAAGGGGCATGCAATTTCAGGTATGACCAAGATGCTTGGCTGCCTGCAATTTTTGGCGAACGGCTCGTTCCAGAGGCTGGGTGCCCTCTCCGTGGGGATGTCCCAGCCTACGCTGAGCCGCGCACTCTCTAAATTTTTGGAAGGCATGGCTGCCATAACTCCCAAATATATTTTTTTCCCGGATGATATGGCAGCCAGAAACGCCATTAAGCTTGGTTTTTATAATGTGGCCGACATGCCCAACGTCATTGGTGCTGTTGACTGCACACATGTGGCACTCGTACCTAGGGCATCCGACGAATATATATATAGGTATATATTTTGGGTTTGGGTTATTATGGGGCCCAACGTGTAATGTAACCTATTTTCCTTGGCGGCAGCATATTTTTTTTTGGACTTTTGTGTACATGCTTTATTTAGGCTTCTCATTTGTAGTTTGATTTTGTGTGCAGACCTGTTTTTTTTCACAAATTTTGGGGCCCTTATCACTTACCCTTTTTTTTTTTTTTTGCCTTAAGGAATCGAAAAATGGGACACTCCCTTAATGTCCAGGCCGTGGTGGGGCCGGACATGCGTTTCCTGAGTGTCCTTGCCGGCTACCCTGGATCGTCGCACGACTCCTATATCCTGAGACGATCTGGATTGTTTAGGAGATTTGAGTCTGGGGAATTTTCGGGTGCATGGCTGCTTGGTAAGTGTGTCCTATTTTTGGTTACCGATATTTCCCAGGAATCTGTATTGTTTGCCTATTTTAGCTTTATAATTCTTGTCAGGAAAACGAACCTGCATTTTTTTGGGGGGGCTTTTGTGGATTGTATTTTGGTTTTCAACCAAACGCTTTGCTCCCTTTGTGCTTCTGTTTTTTGGATAACTTTGGTTAGGATGTCTGTAACTTCCATGTCCCAAAATATATTGGCTAGCAGATTGTCCCGAAGTATCTGCTATTTTTTTGGCCTTTTGTAGTATTGGTCTTGCAACGCCAAAGTGGACTTAAACTGCATACAGTGCATTCTTTATCTAAATGGTGTGGGCCCCTCAGCAGCATCCTAATTGTAACATTTGCGAAGCCAGAATCTAAAACATATTTCTAAACAGCCTTGTCCGTGCAGATGTTGTTTAATTTTTGACTTTATAAATAAAGTCAAAAATTAAACAACATCTGCACGGACAAGGCTGTTTAGAAATATGTTTTAGATTCTGGCTTCGCAAATGTTACAATTAGGATGCTGCTGAGGGGCCCACACCATTTAGATAAAGAATGCACTGTATGCAGTTTAAGTCCACTTTGGCGTTGCAAGACCAATACTACAAAAGGCCAAAAAAATAGCTGCATTTTTAGTTATGTACTACATTTGGGCCAATAGTGTTTTTTCTAATGTACCCTGGGTGTCTTTTTTGGCCCTTTAGCTTACCTCATTTTGATATATGGCAAATTGTTTGTGTTTGTTGTCTTGCAATGTGTTAATTTTAGTTATTTAATTGTCTTGTTAAGGTGATTCCGGTTACCCACTTCTCCCCTGGCTCATGACGCCTGTGCTGCGGCCCCAGGATGCCTCTCAGGAAGCGTATAATCGTGCGCACCGCAAGACCAGGGCTGTTGTGGAGAGGGCATTTGGACTGTTGAAGACACGTTTTCGTTGTTTGGACCATACCGGGGGCGCCCTGCAATATGCTCCTGACAAAGTGATAGACATCATAATGGCATGTGCTGTTCTGCATAATTTTGCCATTCAAGAACGTGTCCCCCGTTATGTTGATGTTCTGCCCTCTACAGCCCGAGAAGATGATGGTGACAATTATGTTGGCCCACCCAGTGAGTCTGGCCAATCAGTGCGATCAAATTTGATCTTGCAGCATTTTAGTTAAAGCCTTTTTTTTGTTTCCCAGTCTGTGTGTGTGTATTTGCCTTTATTTTCAAATATTTGTTTGGCCGTAATGTGGCATTACCTTAAATAAATACACAATTTACCTTAATTGTTGCCTAATGTTTTTCCTGGTGTTTACTTAGATTGATCTTTGCATTTTTACACCTCTTAACCAAAAATGTATCTGCTTTAGCCCAAGGTGATGTTAAATGTGTTTCAACTCAAAATGCCACAAGTATAGTAATTTTTTTTTTTTTTTACTTTTTGCACTTTGATTGGTGGGGCATAACAAATAAAAATCCACATACAACTGTGGCTCCCAAAAAAATAAGATTAAAGAGAACTGGTAAGCACACTTGTAATAGTTAAAGTTACTTTGTAGTGGGTGCAATTTTCAGAGATCATGAGACAATGAAGTCTCCCCAATAATCAAGAACAAATATGAATGCACACCTGACAACTGTGGTTTTTCAAGATGCAAAAAGTGAAGTCACAATTTATTTATGTACAATAACTAAAGTCATCCAAACCACAATTCTGGTAGGGCACACAGAAATAGTCAAACTATATACATAATTATATACAAACATGGCTTGAGACCCTGAGGTACTTTGTATGTGAAGACTATGCGATTGGCACTGATTGCACTAGTACCAGGGCTCATATACAATAGAATAAACTTTGAAGTATGAAAAAATGCCAAGAAGTCATTCCCTTGCTGATCTGCAAGGTCTCCCAAAAAAAAAAGGTATTAACATTAAATCGACCACATCTACACCTGGAAGAGAGTGGCACAACCAAACAAGGACACCCAGTCCAAAGGCCAGCCTAGTCCAGTCATTAATATTGCCTGTGGCAAGGGATATTAGGGCATGGCCATAATGTCACACAAACATGTCTGCAAACAGGAGGAGCACAAACCAAACAAATGTGAAAAGCCATAATTGGCACATGATAGTTGCCAACTAGACTGCACCTAGACCTATGGCATTGGCTAGTGGCCTTAATCATTACTCTAAGGAGCTCTATGGGAGCAAATACAAAACACAACCTGCATGTGAAACACAAAATGGATTGTTTGAAACCTCAAAGGACAAGTAAATACAGTGGGGGAGAAGAGAAAAGATGTCCCACACAATCATGGATTAATAGGGTGGCTGCCCATAAAACCCAGGTGGAGGTCCGTGGGGATGGGACCTAACCTGGGCCATGGTTGCATTGTGAATTTGCAACTGCTCCATAATGTTTCTCTGCATATTGGTCATCTCAGCCATGGCTGACTGGATGCCATTACTTGCAGTGACCATGTTGCTGTTGAGGGTGCGAAACTCCGCGAGGATGCCCTGTAAGGTGGTAGTTAGGTTCACCATATCGGCATGCCTTTCCTCCCGCTCAGTTACGAGCTGTGCCTCAAAAGAGTCCCTCTCTTGGTTCCATAAATCAAGCAGGGCACTGTGCCTCCCCTGGGGAATTGTGCGGCGGCGTAATGGAGTCCGCCGCACAATTACCCTGGCTCTTGGGCGTGCCCTGCCGCGTTGTGTCGTCCCCTCAACAGCAACAGGCATGCTTGGCAAATCCTCAGCAGCAGAGTGAACACTGGGGACTGTTGTGTCAGTCTCCCCATGTGCATGCACAATGGATGCAGATTCACTCTGCTGCTGAGGATTGGCCAGAGAAACATTAGGGAGCAGTTGCAGATTGGGACCCAGGGGGAGGTCATCTGACGTGGCCAGCAGGGATCCATCATCTTCCTCCATTTCCTGGATCTCTTCCATGAGTGTGTGGGTCTGTAGGGACATAGAAAAAAAAAGGTTAAGTTGTCGTCCCAAATTAGGATTACATCAGTTTAACACATGCTTAAGCACTTGTTAGTATTTTGGGTACGAAATCAACTTACCGGAAAACTCGGATCTGGGCTCCTATGCTGTACGGACCTGGTCGGCATAATCAAACTGGGGGGTGAGTTTACACTTGCTGAGGGGTCATGCTGGGCTGAAGAAGAGAAAACAAAACAAGGTAAACACACACATAAGCATTGTTTGGGTACGTACTAAAACAAGCCACTATTTCTAATATTAAGCAACTCTACAGCAATGGGTCCAATTGGTAAAAGACACTCAATTTAACATATGTGCAATGGATCGACTAAACTGCTAACTGACCTCAGTTTGAAGTCAGGAAGTGTACCCAGTCAGCATACAACTTGCAGAGCAACTATTTAGAGTTTGACTACCATTCTCTAGGTCAGGGGTACTCAACCACTTCTTGTAAAGGTCCATTTAAAGGTATCCGGTGAGAGGTGAAGGTCCGGGCATGGGGCTGGCGCAGGGGGTGTTTAGTTAGAAATCAGCACACTGGGGGAGGGGCTAGAGATTGCCAAGTGCAAACTAATAAAGGCTGCTTGCCCTTGCTGGGCTGGATGGGGCAGAGCTGAGGGGACAGGGATTGGATGGATCAAGCTGGGAGGACAGGAATGGATGGTGATGGGATGGATGGAGCAAATCTGTTAGGAATGGATGGGGCTGATGTGGGGGGGGGGGCAGATGGTGGGACAGGGGCAGATGGGGCAGAGCTGAGGGGACAGGGATTGGATGGATAAAGCTGGGAGGACAGGAATGGATGGTGATGGGATGGATGGAGCAAATCTGTTAGGAATGGATGGGGCTGATGTGGGGGGGGGGGGGGCAGATGGTGGGACAGGGGCAGATGGGGCAGAGCTGGGGCAGCGGGACAGGATTGGACAAAGATAATGATGCACCAAGTTAGTGTGTACCTTGCAATGCCACTTCCTGTGCAGTACTTCATATTGCAATGGTCGGTTTCATGGAGCCATGACATTGGCCAGGAGACCAACCACTACATCGCCGATCAAGGGGGCAGCTCTGAGCACGTCAACACAGAAGTAATTGAGTGCAGGGCTGTCTGGGCAGGGGTCTGGGAATCTGGTGCCAAGGTCCGCATTGGGACCCCGGCACGCCAGTTGAGTCTCGCTGCTCTAGGTCAGATATGTTTGGGGGTGTTGAATTAAATTGATACCTCAAACACAACTCACACAACAAATAGCCAACACATCCCTAATGATGTGTGTTTTGTTATTGAGTCAAAATATATGACTTTTCTTCATAAACTTCCTTCCTTCACACATAATTAGTGTTAATTGTTCTTTTACATAATGTCTGTGTTCCAAAATGCCTGATTCACAGGGACCAAAACTGGACACAAACAGGCACAGTAGTGCGAGGCCAAGCAAGCCACTCCATAGGGCCAGACCGTCATCTTGGTACTAGTGAACTTTAATTTTCTTGGCAAACAGGCAAACATGCAGATTAAGAGTACTCACCTTGTGTACGGGTCGGTGAGTCTGTGTCCCTTAGACCCGCATGGCCACCGACCGCCACAGGATGGAGAAGGCCCAGCACAATCTCCTCAGCAGGTGTAAACTCCAGTTTGGTTGGAAAGCCACCTCCAGTTTTCATGCTGAAATGAAAAAATAGTTTGGTACCCAGAAAAGGTGCATACAGTACATCCTAATCATTACATTTGGAGACATCATTTATTTACCTGTAATTATGCCTTTTAATTTCTTTTTGACGTACAGCATATTTGAGATCCGAAATTTTCTTCTGGATTTGTCCAACATCTTTCCTCTCTTCCCCCGCTGCATTTACTTGTCGTAGGATGGTTTCAAACAATTCCATCTTGCGCTGCTTAGTGGTGTGTTTTGATTTGCTCCCATAGAGCTCGTCATAGTATAATGTAAGGCCACTAGCCAATGCCATATTTTGGTCATGGGAGAATCTCCCACTCAAATGTCCGCGCCGCAATGTGCGGACAGATGGTTGGCTTGGGTGCTCCTCCATGTGTGCAGACACATGTGGTGACATTATGGCCTGGGGCTGGGTAGGGGAATGGAAGGATTGCTGGCTTCCCAATGACTGGACTGGACTGGCCAAGGGACTGGGTGTTCTTGCGTGGCTGGCCACCAAACTTCCAGGTGTAGATGTGGTCCGGGTGGGCATTCTTTGGCCTCTTGGGGGGCTCTGTTCCTGGCTGGTGCCAGGTCGGGGTCTATGCTCCCGGCTGGTGCCAGGTCGGGGGCTTCGGGCCCTTCTGCGCGGGCTGGATGGGCTTCGGGCCCCTCTGCGCGGCCTGGATGGGCTTCGTGCCCTTCTGCGCGGGCTGGATGGTCTTCGGGCCCCTCTGCGCGGCCTGGATGGGCTTCGGGCCCTTCTGCGCGGGCTGGATGGGCTTCGGGCCTTTCTGCGCGGGCTGGATGGGCTTCGGGCCCTTCTGTGCGGGCTGGATGTGCTTCGGGCACTGCTGTGGGGCCTGGATGGTCTTTGGGCCCTTCTGTGCGGGCTGGATGGTCTTTGGGCCCTGCTGTGCGGGCTGGATGGTCTTTGGGCCCTTCTGCGCGGGCTGGATGGGCTTCTGGCCCTTCTGCGTGGGCTGGATGGGCTTCGGGCCCTTCTGTGCGGGCTGGATGTGCTTCGGGCACTGCTGTGGGGCCTGGATGGTCTTTGGGCCCTTCTCTGCGGGCTGGATGGTCTTTGGGCCCTGCTGTGCGGGCTGGATGGTCTTTGGGCCCTTCTGCGCGGGCTGGATGGGCTTCGGGCCCTTCTGTGCGGGCTGGATGTGCTTTGGGCACTGCTGTGGGGCCTGGATGGTCTTCGGGCCCTTCTGCGCGGGCTGGATGGGCTTCGGGCCCTTCTGTGCGGGCTGGATGGGCTTCAGGCCCTGCTGTGGGGCCTGGATGGTCTTTGGGCCCTTCTGTGCGGGCTGGATGGGCTTCGGGCCCTGCTGTGGGGCCTGGATGTGCTTCTGGGCCTGCTGCGGGGCCTGGGTTGGCTAAGTGCCCGGCTTGAAAGCATGGGTGGTGTGGGCTCCCTTGGGCGGCCTCTTCTGGGGGCAGAGGTGGTGGCTGCTGTGGCCTGTTTTTTGGCCGCAGGGGCACGTGCCTTTGGGGCCCTTTTTTGGGAAAGGGAGGGTCCAGTGTCCCTTGGTGGGGCCGAGGTGGTACTTGCCTTCTGGGCCTTCTGGGCCCTTAGCTTCTTTGGTCGTTGCTGGGACCTGGTGGTTGGGCCCTCAGAGGTCTGGCTTTGCTGGGCGCGTTTAGCTGCTGCCTTTTTTGGTGCCATTTTGTCCAAAAGCTCAAAGAGAATGAGCTTTGGGTGCAGGGACCTTTAAATCATGCGCACAGCGTCTGACGCCTATGCGCACGACTACGCGCTCGTACGGACGTACGTTCGTGCGGAACCAGGAAACCGCTGGGGTTTCACTTATCTGCTGCCTTGAAGAAGCATAAAGATGGCGCCCACTATCTTCACCCGTCAACAGGAAGAGATCCTCATGCTGGTAAGTGCCTTGCTCTGCCTTTTAAGCTAATACTGACTGATGTACTAAATGTAAATGATGCGGTTGGAACTAGTTTTGGGGATCTTAATGTTTTAGAACAGACTCCTCACACTTCATCCTCAAGGGCCGAGCCAGGCCACGTTTTCACCTCTCTATGCTGATGTCCTAATTCGGGCAATTGCTCTGGCTTAGCAACAGTTAATTAACCTGTGGAGTAGCGTGGCTAGCTGTCAAACCTGGCCTGTCTCGGACCTTGATGCGGATGTTTGAGGACCACTGTTTGCCTAAGACATCAAAACACAACGGCAAGCAACACACGCGGGCAAAAAGACAGAAACCGGGCCTTCAGCCTGATTGACTAAAAAGCAATAAAACCTAAAAAACCAGTACACAGCCTATGACATTTCCAAATGGTCCATTTGAAGGCAATAACTTATTAGTCTTGGCTCCACTGGCCTGAAACTCTGCTCAAGAATTTAAGAGATGCGCGCAGCCATCTGTACTCAGAAGCATCACACTTACTGAGGAGAGGTGAGTGGGATAAGGTACAGGGGGGTGGGTTAAAGCTGTGCTTTGTTCAGACACAGCAGAGCTGTGGTCATGGGAAGGTCATCAGTCCAAGAATGCCGAGCAGCACACACACTTACAGTTTGCATGAACTTCCTGTTTGCAGGCTGCCTGCAAAGAAGGCATTTTACATAAGCCGACATCTTGTAGGTTCAAACCATCCTAACATGCCATAGATGCAGGTGGCCTGATTTGTAATGTTGGCTATCTGTATGTACATGGTGTGGGAAACATATAACATAAGACCAGACTCTGAATCAGAGTGAACGTCCACTTTAAGGCACTCCCCAAAAATGGCTGCCACTCTAAATGTGTGTGTTAATGACATGACATTCGCTACTTGTGATGCAACACATATGGCTCTGTGTGTAAAAGTAAAAGCTCTGTGTCCATTATGTTTTTCAGATCATGCTTCAGCGCCGGTATGACTTCGCGCCCAATGTGTGCGAAAAAAGGGACATCGCCCGGGAGATCATCACGGAAATCCACCGTGTCACCAGCACCACCTTCACTCACACCCAGATAATGCAGCATTGGTCGGACCTGAAACGTCTGCACATGCCCCGGGTGCGGAGGTTTTTTGGAATCCATTTCCCATGTAAGTACAAAGCAATTGCATGGTATATGTTCCAAATGTATAAGTTATGCCTTTATTTATAATGACTTTTCTTTGTTAGTGTTGGAAATGGATTTCAGAATTCGCCGCACCCGGAGGCGCACAGGCCGACCAGTGCTGCATGATTCTGCATCTGTGAGTGAAGGTGGTGGATCTCCTGGGCGACGGACCTACCCCTCCTCTGTGGCCTCCTCAGACCAGCCCCTGGACCTTACCACAGAGGAGGGGCCCAACCGCGTGGGCGTGGAGTCATGCCCGGCCAGGCATGGGGAAGGCTCTGGTATGTCACTCTTCATGTATATGCACAAACATATACATGGCAGGCCAAAAACTAAGTGCTCCTTTATTATGTATTTGTAGAATCTTCGGGAGCGGGTGAGATAGTGGAGGAGGAGGCAGCAGAGATGCTGGAAGTTGATCCTGGCGAAGGTGAGTGATGTCAGCCAGACTGGGAGCCAGATATGTTGGGAATAGTGACTCTATACAACTACTAACCAAATGTCACATGTTTCTCCAGGGACTTCTTCACAGCATAGCCAGGACCAAGGGCATCCTGTTGGCCCCAACCTGCCATCTGTCGGCCACCAACAAAGTAAGTAGCCATGCCGTTATTCATATTTATGTGTTTTTAGCTAATAACACACACATAACTAAAGGCCTAGCCAATGTATAGTTAACACTTTCATGTGGGCACTTCGTTAGCTTAAAGCGGACCATAACTTGTATTAAGAGCCTAGCTAATAAGTATCCCACACACTGTACATACAGATTGCGAACATTCCAAAACAGGATACCGTCATCTACTGCATGTTAGGAGCCTTTAAACATCCAAGATGGCGGCATATGGAATGCGCCATATTTACAGGCAGCATGGCATACATATTTAAAAAAGTAAGGTGCTGCCATGCATTGTGGGACTGCTGACCTTTCCCTGAACCCAGCTATGCTCTGTATTACCAAAGCACAACTGTAACCTACTCCCCTGTACTTTATCCCACTCTCCTCTCCTCATTAAGTGTTATGCTTCTGAGTCCAGATGTCGGCGCAGTAATAAAAAATGCACCAAAATGTACTTTTATCTGGTGCAGAATCATTTGGGAATAGTTATTGATTTTCATTAAATAATGTTGAAGGTCCGGTTTAAGGAGTTTCAATACTTACCAGTGGGAAATGCATTTACTTTATCCCTTAGAAGAATGACATATGTCATGCATTTACATGTATTTGATTAACACTAAATCTATTCCCAGCATACAAACCGGTCTGGTACTCCTATTTATGTTTATTTCTCTATTGGTTACAGGGATGATCCCTAAAACCTTGGCCGGGAAAAAAAAAAGAATTAAGGAGTTGGTGGCCGAGCTGCTGGCCATACAGGCGACGTTGGGGCCAACAGAAGAAGAAGAGGAGGAGGATTAGTGCCCTTGGTCCTGGCCAATTTTGTTAAATAGTTTTAATGTTCGTTTTATTGGACGTAATTTTATATTTTTAAAAAACCCAAAAAAAAAAAATTTTTAACAATTTTACCAGTTTTTCACAAAGGCAAAGCACCACAACCAAACAAAAATTTTAATAAATAATCTTTTAAGCCTTTATAAATGTGTCATTTCTAATATGCGCACAAAAAGACATTTACACAAACACGAAAATAGATGCTTAGAAACATATACACATATGTACATTAGGTGGTTGGGGTAAGTTTTAGGGTCGTCAACATGAAGAAGGATGCAAGCGCTAAGGGGTTTGGGTAAGTTTTAGGGTCGTCAACATGAAGAAGGATGCAAGCGCTAAGGGGTTTGGGTAAGTTTTAGGGTCGTCCAAATGAAGAAGGATGCAAGCGCTAAGGGGTTTGGGTAAGTTTTAGGGTCGTCAACATGAAGAAGGATGCAAGCGCTAAGGGGTTTGGGTAAGTTTTAGGGTCGTCAACATGAAGAAGGATGCAAGCGCTAAGGGGTTTGGGTAAGTTTTAGGGTCGTCCAAATGAAGAAGGATGCAAGCGCTAAGGGGTTTGGGTAAGTTTTAGGGTCGTCAACATGAAGAAGGATGCAAGCGCTAAGGGGTTTGGGTAAGTTTTAGGGTCGTCAACATGAAGAAGGATGCAAGTGCTAAGGGGTTTGGGTAAGTTTTAGGGTCGTCAACATGAAGAAGGATGCAAGCGCTAAGGGGTTTGGGTAAGTTTTAGGGTCGTCCAAATGAAGAAGGATGCAAGCGCTAAGGGGTTTGGGTAAGTTTTAGGGTCGTCAACATGAAGAAGGATGCAAGCGCTAAGGGGTTTGGGTAAGTTTTAGGGTCGTCAACATGAAGAAGGATGCAAGTGCTAAGGGGTTTGGGTAAGTTTTAGGGTCGTCAACATGAAGAAGGATGCAAGCGCTAAGGGGTTTGGGTAAGTTTTAGGGTCGTCCAAATGAAGAAGGATGCAAGCGCTAAGGGGTTTGGGTAAGTTTTAGGGTCGTCAACATGAAGAAGGATGCAAGCGCTAAGGGGTTTGGGTAAGTTTTAGGGTCCGCGAAATGAAGAAGGATGCAAGCGCTAAGGGGTTTGGGTAAGTTTTAGGGTCGTCAACATGAAGAAGGATGCAAGCGCTAAGGGGTTTGGGTAAGTTTTAGGGTCCGCGAAATGAAGAAGGATGCAAGCGCTAAGGGGTTTGGGTAAGTTTTAGGGTCGTCAACATGAAGAAGGATGCAAGCGCTAAGGGGTTTGGGTAAGTTTTAGGGTCGTCAACATGAAGAAGGATGCAAGCGCTAAGGGGTTTGGGTAAGTTTTAGGGTCGTCCAAATGAAGAAGGATGCAAGCGCTAAGGGGTTTGGGTAAGTTTTAGGGTCGTCAACATGAAGAAGGATGCAAGCGCTAAGGGGTTTGGGTAAGTTTTAGGGTCGTCAACATGAAGAAGGATGCAAGCGCTAAGGGGTTTGGGTAAGTTTTAGGGTCGTCCAAATGAAGAAGGATGCAAGCGCTAAGGGGTTTGGGTAAGTTTTAGGGTCGTCAACATGAAGAAGGATGCAAGCGCTAAGGGGTTTGGGTAAGTTTTAGGGTCCGCGAAATGAAGAAGGATGCAAGCGCTAAGGGGTTTGGGTACGTTTTAGGGTCGTCAACATGAAGAAGGATGCAAGCGCTAAGGGGTTTGGGTAAGTTTTAGGGTCCGCGAAATGAAGAAGGATGCAAGCGCTAAGGGGTTTGGGTAAGTTTTAGGGTCGTCCAAATGAAGAAGGATGCAAGCGCTAAGGGGTTTGGGTAAGTTTTAGGGTCCGCGAAATGAAGAAGGATGCAAGCGCTAAGGGGTTTGGGTAAGTTTTATGGTTCCTAAAGGTAAGTGTTAGCCTGGCGCGAGGCAGTAGTGGTGAGATTGGTAGTGTCAGATAGGGCACACATATTGGTTTGTAGAGTGTAGCTTGGATCGCGCATGCGCAAGACCCTAGATACATACGAACGAACGAATATAAGAGGCCCAAAACCATTGAAAACCAGAGGCAAACGCAAGTAATTGGAAGAGGTGGACGATGGAAGCGGACGAAAAAACAGGCTGCCGCCGCAACAAGTGATCACATCAACGTGTTTTTTACGATTGACAACTGACTGAGGCAAGTTCGGGAGATAACATACGAACGGACGTATATTTTAGGATAGAAACGTATTTGCTTCTAGAATCACTCGCAAGTTCATACGAACGCACGAGCAGACGTGAAAAATAGGATGATCGGCAACCAAATCCAAGCTGTTACATGTTTCTTTGAATCGACCCTCATATTCAACAAAAAAACAGATACACAGAGCGTAGGCGCTCTGGATCTGGTCGCTATAGCATAGAGCGCCAGACGCTGTGTGATTAAAGTCTGTTTTTGAACACATATCCACCAGTAACAAATCGAAAACACATGGAATTACATTGTTGTAACATTGTGACATTAATACTTTAATGCCAGACCTATATTGACAATTCTGCATAAAAATATAAAAAATCAAAAAAGTTTTCAAAAATGACTTTTTCTAGGCCAGGAGAAGTGACACAATTATTTGAGAGAAATAAAAAATAAACGCAAAAAATCCTGTTTAAACAGAAGAAAAAGAACGTCCATTGAAATGTATGGGAGAGCGACAGGTAGCGACAGGTAATACCTGGCGCTGTGGAAGCTAGAGCGCCGGCGCTATACGCTGAGCCACCTGTAATGATGAATCGTACGCTACATGGCGCTGTTAGAGGTGCTCACCAGATTCGCTTTCATAAATGTGGTATTTTGTACAGCGCCCGGCGTCCTCCAGACGCTGCCTGCCGCTACAAGGCACTACCTGGCGCTATCCCTTGATGAATAAACTAAGTTAAATATTTTTCGTTTTTTTACATAAGCCCACAGATGGTTTCTTTTTTCCTAAAGTCAAAACATGTGACTTTCCTCCCCATGAATGGCTATCCAGTAAGATATCCAGTAAGGCCTTGTTCATGTATGGGGTTCAAATTTGCATGATCTGATGAATGGTGTCTATAAACTCTGATGGCATTTGACTTTCAAGCTATAGCAATGACTGTTGGACATCTAAAGGGCTAGCTATCAGAAACAAAAAATCATTGTTTCTCAGTGCATGCACCATGTCCGTTTCATGTCTAAATTGATCTCCAATTTCATGCAGTTTGTGCAAAGACATTACCAGGAACGCCAGCTCTGCACTCTTCCTGGATTGCTAATTTCTAAGAAGTCAATGTGAGAGTCACAGGCAATGTAAATCTCCAGACAGTGTCAGAAATTCATCTGCAGGTTTTTATGGGCGGCTTTGGTAGAAGGAGGCACAGGCATTATATGCATCAGAGAAATGTGCAGGACACACAAGATAATGAGACGCGTGCTGCTTTGTGAACAAATACTCTACAACTGACTCTTAAGGGAAGTGCTAAAATGAACAGAAAAATCCATCCACCCCTCTACAGATGAGACCTAAACTGTGACTAATTGTGGCTCCACCACAGGCTTTGCAGGGTCACTCGAGATCATACACTTTGACCCTTACAGATTGTCAGTCTTCTGTTCTCTAGGAGATTCACAAGATGACATTATGGTAGAGATGTTCTCTACATTAGTGTACGCAGGGATTATATGTCATTATATTTGTCTCCACTGTTCTGACGTGTTAAATAAGTCAATAAAATGTATAAATAAAACCAGAAGTGTTCGGCATTCAGTCCAACAGTAAAGCTGGTTGATGGGCAGCCCATCAACTAGCTTTTAGCGCTCCCTTCCCGTGTCTTGCTTCTGTTTATATACAGTTGCCACTGGGTAGGTTACTCTGCGGTGCTAGGTGTGTATGAGTTAGGGCCTGACTCTGTGGATATTCTTCTACTGGTGTCATAGAAAAGGTGAGAAACTATTGTACTCATTAAGTCCTGGTGGTCTTGTTGCTGCCAGTTTGGCTATCCATTTTGTCTCTCTCTGTAACGTTGTTTTTTCTATATCACCTACCCTGGGGCAGTCATGAATCCTATCCAGTGCCTGGAAAGTAACCTTATTTGGGTCTGATTGATGATGCCAGAGAAAATGTCTGCCTATTGGGATGATGGAGGTGTTCTGTTACACAGTCTGCTATGGGGATGATGGGGGTGTTCTGTCACACAGTCTTCTATGGGGATGATGGGGGTGTTCTGTCACACAGTCTGCTATGGGGATGATGGATGTGTTCTGTCACACAGTCTGCTATGGGGATGATGGGGGTGTTCTGTCACACAGTCTGCTATGGGGATGATGGGGGTGTTCTGTCACACAGTCTGCTATGGGGATGATGGAGGTGTTCTGTCACACAGTCTGCAATGGGGATGATGGGGGTGTTCTGTCACACAGTCTGCTATGGGGATGATGGAGGTGTTCTGTCACACAGTCTGCTATGGGGTGATGGGGGTGTTCTGTCACACAGTCTGCTATGGGGATGATGGGGGTGTTCTGTCACACAGTCTGCTATGGGGATGATGGAGGTGTTCTGTCACACAGTCTGCTATGGGGTTCATGGAGGTGTTCTGTCACACAGTCTGCTATGGGGTTGATGGGGGTGTTCTGTCACACAGTCTACTATGGGAGTGATGGAGGTGTTCTGTAACACAGTCTGCAATGAGGATGATGGGGGTGTTCTGTCACACAGTCTGCTATGGGGGTGATGGAGGTGTTCTGTCATACAGTCTGCTATGGAGATGATGGGGGTGTTCTGTCACACAGTCTGCTATGGGGATGATGGGGGTGTTCTGTCACACAGTTTGCTATGGGGGTGATGGAGGTGTTCTGTCACATAGTCTGCTATGGGAATGATGGGGGTGTTCTGTCACACATTCTGCTATGGGGGTGATGGAGGTGTTCTGTCACACAGTCTGCTATGGGGATGATTGGGGTGTTCTGTCACACAGTCTGCTATGGGGATGATGGGGGTGTTCTGTCACACGGTCTGCTATGGGGATGATGGGGGTGTTCTGTCACACAGTCTGCTATGGGGTTCATGGAGGTGTTCTGTCACACAGTCTGCTATGGGGATGATGGGGGTGTTCTGTCACACAGTCTACTATGGGGATGATGGGGGTGTTCTGTCACACAGTCTGCTATAGGGATGATGGAGGTGTTCTGTCACACAGTCTGCTATGGGGATGATGGGGGTGTTCTGTCACACAGTCTGCTACGGGGATGATGGGGGTGTTCTGTCACACAGTCTGCTATGGGGTTGATGGAGGTGTTCTGTCACACAGTCTGCTATGGGGATGATGGAGGTGTCCTGTTACACAGTCTGCTATGGGGTGATGGGGTGTTCTGTCACACAGTCTGCTATGGGGATGATGAAGGTGTTCTGTCACACAGTCTGCTATGGGGATGATGGGGGTGTTCTGTCACACAGTCTGCTATGGGGTTTTCAGGGGTTCTGCCACAAGTCTGCAATAGGTTTGATGTGGGGGAAGCTCTCTCACACAGTCTGCTATGGGGTGATGGGGGTTCTGTCACACAGTCTGCTATGGGGATGATGAAGGTGTTCTGTCACACAGTCTGCTATGGGGTTGATGGAGGTGTTCTGTCACACAGTCTGCTATGGGGATGATGGAGGTGTTCTGTCACACAGTCTGCTATGGGGATGAGGGGGGTGTTCTGTCACACAGTCTGCTATGGGGTGATGGGGTGTTCTGTCACACAGTCTACTATGAGGATGATGAAGGTGTTCTGTCACACAGTCTGCTATGGGGATGATGGGGGTGTTCTGTCACACAGTCTGCTATGGGGTTTTCAGGGGTTCTGCCACAAGTCTGCAATAGGTTTGATGTGGGGGAAGCTCTCACACACAGTCTGCTATGGGGTGATGGGGGTTCTGTCACACAGTCTGCTATGGGGTGATGGGGGTTCTGTCACACAGTTTGCTTCGGGGTGATGACGGTGTTTTATCACTCAGTCTGATATGGGGTGATGGGGATTCTGTCACACAGCCTGTTGTAGGGTTATAGAAGATTCCTATTATTTTTAAAAAAGTATACATAATATTAGTACTGTCATTTTTGGGTCCCCAAGTTTGGGTCTCTATTGACTTCAATGGAGTTCGGCTCAAGTTCGGGAACCCGAACTGCTGATGATCAAAGGGTGGCTTTAGGGGAGCAGATGACTAAACTTTATATTCTTGAATGGTGTCCCACTTTAATATTTGGTTGTTGTTGGTAGGGCTGCATTATAACTTGTGCAATGTAACACCTACTCTGGGTTGCACAAGGCAGGTGACACAAAATTTACTATGCAGAGTGCCAGCTATTCCTTTCCTTGACACATATATTAATATGCAGAACACCGGATCCTGTCTCTTGACACAAACATTAATAATTAGATGTTGGATGCCCCGCAGGGAGGGATTGGATCGGCCCGGGTATCTTATAGATTCCCGGGCCTATCCTGCAGGGTGATGGTCCACTTTAAAGGAAAGGTGGTCTCAACAACAGCTTTGGCAAACTCAGGCAGCAGTATTGACCTCCCTAGGTAAAAACACTGCCAATAAGCCTTTAGCTACTGGAACACAAGATTGCTATGTGAGTTTGGGCCTCAGCCAATCAGATGAAGTCTCTGCTACACCAAAACAAGTACAATTTGTTGTACATTGCTAAGGTAAACACATTGTTTCTAGAGAAAACTGTTTTATTTTATAATGCAGAGTTGCAAACAAATAGAAAAGATAAAAATAATAGATAGGCTCAGCACCTTGAGGACATAATTTTGGCACACAGTAATGGAAACTTTAAAATGCAGTTAAAAGTGGAGTTACCCTTTAACCAAGAGGATTATGCCTCCCTGTAAACAGAGGCTATTGCTATGTTTGGTAACCTGTATAATTACTGGGAAGTTTCAGGAAAAATATAAACAGTCTCAGTTGCAGTTTTCACCCTGGTTCCCAGTCCCTGTTTTTTGTCTGCAACTCAGCTCTTGTCCAAGTTTTTTTGTGAACCTTTTCAGTAGTAATAACCAGGGGTGTACATAGCCCCATAGCAGGGGCCCCATCATCAGCACCCCCCCCCATGGAAACTCACCAGACGGTCGACAGCTTTCTTCGGTGCGCAGGAAAGGTGACATCAGAGATGGGGCGAGTGCGGCCACTGAAGGAGCGGGGGTCATGAGCGTCACTGTCCGAGGGTCATAGAGGCAGGGCCCACACCCCAAAGGAAGGAGGCAGCATGGAGGCGACATGGTTTGGTAAGTATGTGCTGCAGGTACATACCACAAGGGCGGTGGAGACAGCGTGCGTCAGGCCCCCTTGTTCCACGGGCCATGGCCACGTGTCTGCATTGCCCATATGGTATGTACACCCCTGCTAATAACAGTTTCCAACCAATGCTGTATGTCCTTTGTCTCCCATAATGTATTAATCATTTGGACAAAGGCTGCTACAGTTTCCTATTTCTCAATACCTAAACCAGGAGATTTCCAAATTCCTGGTGGACTTGTAAAATGGGGACTGCAAATATTATTTATAGGGCACGGCTTAGAATCTGACTGCTGAATGGCAGAACTCAGGTGTTATAGGCACTCCGGGTGTCAATGAGTATCTGTCTGGGAAAATGATGTATGTATGAAAAAATATAAATCTGGGAGTGAGAGATGTAGTGGTTGGGGCAGCACTGTCTGTCTGTCATTAGAGAAGGAGAGTGAGCAGCATGTGGGTGAAGATGGAAAGGTGACTCAAGGATGCTGACTAACTGCACGGCAGGAAACGGTGTCACCAAACTGTCTGGGCAGTGTCACAAAGATAGCTTTCTGGAAATACATTTAATTATATTTACAGCTTTGTATTTGGATCACCCGACCAGAACAGCGGCAATATTCGGATCCAATTGTTCAGCCTTTTTTTCTTAACAAAAAAAGTCAGTATAGCACACCAGGCGGGCAGGCTGATTCATTACTAGCGCCAGGTATCTGCAGATGAGCGTCTGTACAGAGGCACTAACAGCTAGTATATGCTGTGATCAGCTATCGGGTGCTGTAACAGATCATCTCATTCGCTGTAGTAACCTGGCCGTCAATGATGAATGAGATGTATGTTCGGGCTCTAACACCAGTACAGCGTTACAGGGAGAGAAAGGTAGCGCCAGCTCATTGCGACCGACTCTCAGCGACTTACACCATATTCAACAATAAAACACACACCCACAGCGTAGGCGCTCTGGATCTGGTAGCTGTAGCATAGAGCGGCAGACGCTGTGTGATTAAAGTCTGTTTTTGAACACATATTCACAAGTAACAAAAACATGGAATGACATTGTTGTAACATTGTGACATTAATACTTTAATGCCAGACCTGTAATGACAATTCTGCATAAAAATATAAAAAATCAAAAAAGTTTTAAAAAATGACTTTTTCTAGGCCAGGGGAGGTGACACAATTATTTGAGAGAAAAAAAATAAATAACAAAAAACCCTGTTTAAACAGAAGAAAAGAGCGTCCATTGAAATGTATGGGAGAGCGACAGGTAGCTTCAGGTAATACCTGGAAGCTAGACCGCCGGCGCTATAAGCTTAGCTGCCTGTAATGATGAATCGGACGCTACGCTGGCGTTGTTAGAGTCACTCACCAGAATCGCCTTCATAAATGTGGTATTGCGTACAGCGCCCAGCGTTCACCAGATGCTGTCTGCCACTGCGAGGCACTACCTGCTGCTATCCCTTGATGAATAAACCCCATAGGAACTGGCATCTCAGGCTTTAGGGGCTGAGCAGCTGCCCCCCCCCAAGCTCTGGTAAGTCTGGTGGGGGGTATTGGCAAGTGTCAGCAGGGGACTTGTAAGCCCCTTACCCTTTGCCATGGGACCTCTTACCAGTTCTCAAGAAGTAAAATAAAAAATCCACACACTGGTTAAAAACATTTTAACGTGGAACAAAAACCACATGAGGAATTTTTTTTTTTTTTTTAAAAAGGGGAAAAAAAATTCTAATAAATTTTACCACTCACGGGCCCCCGGCTGTGTGCCAGGGACAAATCAAAGGCTATCGGTGGAGTGGTACAGCATCCTGTCTAGGGAGGTATCCCAGTTTAAACTGGATAATTTATGCAGAATTTGTTGTATGTATCCACACGTGAGATTTTAATCCACCACGTTCAGACCTGGCAGGTTGGAAAACTGCTGGTCCGAGGACACCAACAAAGCCACATCCACAATCCCCCCTCGACATTCAGTATAAGTGTCAGTAAGTTGGCCCAGGGGAAAGTCAGGATTATCAGGGGGAGAAAGTTTAACTTGTGGCTGGACTGTAGCCCTGCCAAACTGTTTTAGGTCATTTTAAACTATAACTCCTGGGGCCTCCCTAGGAATCACACCATTGGACATGGACCTCTGTAGTCCTAGGGAAATGGCAGCTGTTTCCTTTGTCTATTGGGAGGAGCTCTGCTAGGAAAGGTTGATTATCTCTGTTTAATGCATGGCTCACTATGATGTGAGGAAGTTAGGTTAATTTACTGCTTGTGTGAACTAGAACCCTCCCTGACCCAGAGATGCTAGGGAGGGTTTAGGTCTTCTTAACAATATGTTAAATATGATAAACATGATTACCTTCAGAGACTCACCCATTTGTTGGACTTCATCCTACGCCACCCAGGCCTGAACTCTAGTCATTGCCACATCCATGTCCGACTCGTGCTCTTCCACCATCAGTCACTGGGTCACTGCCATGCCCTGGAGCCCATAGAGTGAGGGTGTCAGACCTCCATTGCAGTAAATGGAGAGGGAATGGCAGCACTCCTCTAAATAATGGCAGCAGGGAGCAAGTCCCACATGGAAGTGTTGGTGACTGGAGTTTGGGCCTACCTGGTTCAGGGTGCAGATGAGTTTCCGATCAATGGAGTAGGACCAATCATTTGCAGGGGACAAAAGGTGAGTACCCTTTAGTTTTTTTAATTTGGGTGGTCAATACCATTAATGCTTATACTGCATTTGATTACAAATGTCAACATAACTAAAATGAATTTTGATGTGGCTCATTGACAGTGGTAATGTACAATAAGTTATAATAGAGATGGAATGATGAAGCCCAATCAAAGGCAAAACACATCAGGAAAAGGGAGAAAACGTTTGGAACTGGATATAGACTAGCCATGCAATATCATTTTTTTATATTCATGTTTGTGGATCATATATCCAACCATACACTTACTATAGTGCTGGCAGCTCCTAATTGATCTATTATTCTTGTATGTTTGATTTATGGGGTAGCACATGTAAATAAGAGACTTTATCCTCATGCCTTAATAGACAATGATATGCCTATAAACTTATAGCTCACATTTTTCTATGATGCTTCACAGGGGGGTATATCCCATGGATGCACATACCTTTGATCAGCGAAGTTATGGTTGATGACATATAAAGATACAGATAAATATAGATAAAGATATAGAAACATCTCACTGGTTGTGTCGCAGAGGTCAGTATTGATTAATTAGTAAGAAAGGCATTGCAGGGGCCTTTCACTGTTACTCAATAAAGAATTCCTTTTAAGTGCGTAGTAAAAGTAATTTTCCTGCAATTGGCTTTTACAGTGAGGGCTCATTGCCAGCCGTGCTTTGTTCATAGCCATATCAATGTACTGCCTTTTTCTTCTGAAACAGAGCGAGGCTGGCATGATGTCAAAATAAGTACAATTTTAATAAATGTTCCTCTTTTGTAGTTTTACCACCCTGAAAGAAATTGCTCTTTATTAAATATATACACAAGCATTCCTATTTAATCAAGTATCAGTTAATATTACCTTTGCAAATTTGCTTAACTTGGTAGATTTATTAGAAAGACTGTAAAAGCTTAGACAGGACTGGCCTTAGCTTCTGTTCTGTACTGCAAGACTACGATCAGAACTCTTGCAACCAGGGCAGTTTCTAGACAAAATAGCACCCAATGTGGGAAGGAAAGAATTCTGCCCCCTCCTCACCCATCCTGCTGCACCATACCTGTAACTGCCATGATGTGCCCCTTTCTGCATGACTGAGCCCACTTGCTTGGGGCCTGGTGTGCAGCTGGTACTACCGGCCATCCTAACCTATGTAGGGAAGTGTTGATTTCACACAGCACTCCCTCTTTAAAACAGATACTTCTTGCCCCTGCAACTCTGGGTATGCAGCCCTGTGCTGGACTATAAAAGAGAATAGACTTCCTGCATACAGACTCAGAGACCTGAGCACACGGCTTGCTGTTAGGAGCTGTGCTGCTACTCATTATATTCAGAGCCTCACAGTGGTATCTGGATTCTTCCTTTGGCCATTAAACTGCTCATCTGCCAGTTCAGCTGAGTTTGCTGCAAGCTGAGATCATCTGCAGCTTCTGTGGAACTTCTGTGCTGCCAGCTTATTGACCTGCATGCACCCTGTATCCAGTGGAGAACTTCACCGGGCTGATCAACTACTACAATCAAGAGAGGATGCTGCTATCAAGGTCAGGGGCCCCTGCAGCGTTCCATCCTACGCAGACTCTCTTGGAGGTATTTGTACTATAAGGTTAATATATACCCGGGTATATGTGCACGGACTGAAGCCAGGCCTTCCATTATCCCATTATTGCATTATTCTGTGTATGCTGTATGTATCTTATACCTTTACCATTTGCTATATAAAGTTTGCAGTAGTATTATATTCAGATGTGCTAGTGTTTACTTTAAGAGATTGCTGGGAGCAGTAGTCCCTCTGCTCTCAATGTATGTTTGTGATTAGACTGGATCTATTTCCCAGAAAGGTTCCCCAACAGTTACCAGGGGCCTATTCTGGGTGGAGGCACTTCTATAAAGAACCTATATCCCACTCTTCCATTAAGCGAAGGCTCAGCCCCCCATTTTGTTACCAACAGGTCAGCGCCATAGCCTGTCTGGAGTGGGGCATTTATCATCACCCCCCCCCCAAAACAGGGCTACATTTGGAGGCACTTTGGCTGAGATCGAAGTGGGTTAATAGATATGGAAAATCCATACAATCTAGGGGGATATCCTCAATTTTCCCCTGCTCCAGCACAATCTTATGTAAAAAAAGAAGAGCCAATGTCAGGTAGTCTCTCTGACAGTATAGTTATTGACATGGAGCCACCTAATGAAAAGGCAGCTGGTGATATAAGCAACTTGATAGAAATGCTAGCACAAGGGCTACAGGCTGCACATTATAAGAAGCTGAAGATGTTCTCTGGTAATGTCCCTGTGCCACAAGGAGAAGAATGTTTTGAAGTATGGAAAGAGCACACTCGTCAGAGCTTGAGAGAGTGGTCCTGCTCAGAAGAGAGCAAGCGTCAGAGGGTTAGTGAAAGTTTACGGTCACCAGCTGCAGAATTAATCCGCCTGTACAGGGACACCCATGAGGGAGCTACTGCAGTGGACTATGTACAAGTATTGTCTGACCACTTTGAGCCATACTATAATCTAGAGCAGATGGTTGCTAATTACCGAATGTCCCGTCAGAAGGAGGGAGAAGATGTTTCCACCTTTATTAACAGATTGCAGTTACTTCTATCACGTCTGGTGTATCATAAGGCTATATCCCCCTCTTCAGTGGACTCTATGAGATCCAGCCAGCTAGTGAGAGGCTTGTCGCCCCATCACCCCCTTGCACAAATTTTAAAAATGCTGTTATTAAACCAAGCACTTCCCCTTCCTGAATTAATGAACATAGTGAAGCAGCAAGAAGCTAATGTGCAGTTCAGTTTTCAGAAAAGTAAAAGTTTTCATAGAGAGGCGACCCCCTCCAACCTGACACAAAGAGAACCTCCCGAATCATATAGACCCAAACCACCAGAGGTGAAACCTGCTGCATCATGGCGGGGAAGGAACTCTAGGAGTTGTGCACGGTGTGGTCAGAGCGGCCATTCCACTAAACAGTGTCTGGAGGAGTGTGAGGAAACAGTGCAAGGCGTGGCCTTTCCTGTGCAGAAGCCCAGGCGCAGCAGGAAGCGCTTCAAGCCAAAATCAAGAGGTCCTCTCCTAGGTTCAAAATCTATTATTAAAGTCACTATTAATGGTCATTCCACCCCAGCTCTATTTGATACGGGGTCTCAAGTCACCTTAATTTACCGCTCATTTTACAAGAAGTATCTGAGGAGTATACCCCTTCAGTCCACCGGGCAGATGGAGTTATGGGGTCTGAACTCTGAATCATATCCCGTAGATGGAAGCTTGCAAGTGGTTGTGACTATTCCCGGGTTAGCTGTTCCTGCTATGGAGATTACAGCTCTAGTTTGTCCGGACACCGGTGACTCCCATGCAGCCCCAGTGATTTTGGGCACGAATTGCAAAGCGGTGTACAACGCTTTCCAGAAGTTTCTTGAAGGAGATGGAGTTACACCTTCTGATGAAGCTGACATGCCACCCAAACTCAAAGAGCTCTGTGATGTACTTTCTGTTGGTTACCGGCATGGGATGGTATATCACATCGGTGAGCATCCAGTGGAGATTCCACCAGGGGGAGAGAGAGTGCTTAGAGTGGCCTCCCGCATTGCTTCTGAACTAATTGGAGATGGGAGTTATGTCCTCATGGAAACCCCTGAAGAAATGATTACTAAGAAGGGCTGGATGATTATTCCTGAAAGAAAGGATTGGAGGACCCAAGTGCCATTATCGACGGTGGTGACTGTTAAAAATTGCTCTCCCCACCCAGTCATAATCGGTCATCATCAAGATGTAGCCCATGTATATCCTGTGCTTGGTGTCAACTCTTATGCTGAAGTGTGTTGGGTTGAAGTTAAAGAAAAGTCATCTACTCTCAAGTTTGATTTGAGCGATCCAAATCTACCAGAAACCTGGAACCAGAAATTGACAAAGCAGCTATCAAGCATACCTGAAGTGTTCTCTACGGGTGATATGGATGTCGGCTGCGCCAAGAGTGCTCAACACACCTTCCGTCTAACTGATGCTACACCGTTTAGAGAGCGGCCCCGACGGATAGCCCCAAAAGACGTTGATGAATTGAGACAGACCCTACACCAGATGAAAGATCAAGGGATAATTGTGGACAGCAAGAGCCCCTATGCTTCGCCCATCGTGGTGGTGAGGAAAAAGTGTGGATCGATCCGTCTATGTGTAGACTATCGAACTCTGAATAGGAGAACCATACCTGATCAGTATACCTTGCCCAGGATTGAAGAGGCTCTGGAGGCTTTGAATGGAAACTGTTGGTTCACTGTATTAGACCTGCGATCTGGGTACTACCAAGTTCCCATGGCACCTGAAGATCAGGAGAAGACAGCATTTATATGTCCCTTGGGTTTCTTTCAGTTCACTCGCATGCCACAAGGCATCAGAGGCGCACCAGCAACATTCCAAAGATTGATGGAGCGAGTGTTGGGAGATCTAGTGCCCCGAGAATGTCTTGTGTATCTGGATGACATTATTGTGTTCGGGTCTACCTTAGAAGAACATGAAGAACGGCTCATGAGAGTACTTGATCGCCTGCGAGACGAAGGGCTGAAGCTGTCAGCAGACAAGTGTAAGTTCTTCCGGTCATCAGTTACCTATGTAGGTCACATCGTTTCTGCTGAAGGAGTCGCAACCGACCCAGCCAAGGTTGAAGCAGTGGTGAACTGGCCCCAACCTCAGAATGTCACAGAGCTACGTTCTTTCCTTGGTTTTTGTGGATACTACCGCCGGTTTGTGGAAGGTTATTCCAGCATAGCCAAGCCTCTCCATGACCTGCTGAAGAGTGATGTAAGTGCTTCAGAGAAGCAAAAGAAGACTTCCAAAGCTCCTTTTGGGGACCATTGGACTCCTGCATGTCAAGAGGCTTTCACTCAGTTGAAGAAGAAGGTGACAGACGCACCCGTGCTAGCCTATGCCGATGCACAGAAGCCATATGTGCTCCATGTGGATGCAAGTTTTGAAGGATTGGGTGGAGTGTTGCATCAGGAATATCCATCTGGCCTTCGACCTGTCGCTTTCATCAGCCGAAGCCTCACTCTGAGCGAACGCAACTATCCAGTTCATAAGTTGGAGTTTCTAGCACTCAAATGGGCTGTCGTGGATAAGCTGCATGATTACCTGTATGGGGTTCCCTTTGAAGTAAGAACAGACAACAACCCCTTGACCTATGTTCTAACTACAGCTAAGCTGGATGCCACAGGACATCGCTGGTTGGCAGCTCTATCTAACTATCAGTTCACCCTGAAGTATAAACCAGGCCCAAAGAACATTGGAGCAGATGCCCTGTCTAGGCGGCCCGGATTGATTCCTGCTACTGAAGACACTGAATGGGAAGAAGTCCCTGGTCCTGGCGTTAGAGCCCTATGTGCCATGACTGCAGTAACTGAAGATCAAGTGGCTTTCTCTGAGATGCGGCTTATTGATTCCATGGGAGGTGGACCAGAGGCTGTGCCAGACATGTTCGCCTATCCTGCTGCACTGGGGTCATTTGAAAACTGTTCTATACCCCCAAAGCAGATGATCAGAAGTCAGAAGGCTGACCCAGTAATTGGACCTCTATACCAAGCAGTACATGCCAAGGACCCTACACTGTTGAAAAAGTATTTACCCAATGAGTGTGGTCAGTTCTTAAGAGATTGGGAGAAGTTTGAGATAGACAAAGGCCTACTCTATCGTGTGGTTTTGTATCATGATCATCCTGGAAGGCGTCAACTGGTTCTTCCCTCTTGTTTCCAGAGAATGGTCTTCAGAAGTCTACATGATTACCATGGTCACTTGGGACCTGAGAAAACATATGGTCTGGTGCAAGATCGATTCTACTGGCCAAAGATGAGAGATACTGTGACCAGTTTGTGCAGGCGATGTCTCAGATGTCTACAGAGGAAAGCTTTGCCAACTCGAGCTGCCCCAATGGAACACTTACAGAGTTCGGGCCCCATGGACTTGGTGTGTATGGACTTTCTCTGTATTGACAATGACTCAAGAGGGATTGGAAATGTATTAGTAGTGACCGACCACTTTACTCGCTACGCTCAAGCTTTCCCCACTAAGGATCAAAGAGCTGTTACCGTTGCAAGAGTGCTCTGGGAGAAGTATTTTATCCATTATGGTCTACCTCACAGACTGCATTCAGACCAAGGCAGAGACTTCGAGAGCAAGTTAATCAAAGAATTACTTCAGGTATTGAACATTCGTAAAAGTCGGACTACGCCTTATCACCCAGAGGGTGATGCTCTTCCGGAGAGATTCAACCGGACCTTGCTTGATATGCTGGGTACTCTGGAAGTCCAAGACAAGCAGTCCTGGAGTCGCAAGGTTGAAGCTATGGTACATGCCTACAATAGCACTAGACATGAGAGTACAGGATTTTCACCATATTTTCTGATGTTTGGAAGAGAGCCTAGATTGCCTATTGATATCCTCTTAGGAGTTTCAACCGATGGAGTTAGTCATCAGAATCATTATCAATATGTGGCTCGTCTGAAAGATTCCCTTCAATCAGCGTATCGCCTTGCTGAAGAAAATACAGCTAAAGTAAATGTTGGAAATAAGAGGCGCTTTGATCTTCGTGTGAGATATAGAGACTTGAAACCAGGGGACCAAGTCCTGCTGCGAAACCTAGGGGCATCTGGAAAACATAAACTGGCTGACCGCTGGAGAAAAGAGACTTTTACTGTAGTGGACAAGCTGCCTGGGATCCCAGTATACAAAATAAAGGGACCAGAAGGTAGAATAAAGACCTGGCATCGAAACCATTTGCTGCCTATCCCTCAAATCGAAAATGACAGTGGCTCAGAAGATTTTGCAGTGAGTGATACGCCTCAGCCTCAGGCAGATTCCACTTCTGATCTTCCAGATACTAATGAGAGTGATTGGACTGCAGTTCCTGAAGTCACTAGCCCAACTGCTCCTGCCCCTTCAAGAGAGTTGTTGAGTCCTAGCTCTCCAGAGTTTGTGCCTCAGTCAGTAACTACCCCCAGGCAGGAGCTTAATTCTGCTACAGAACCAGCACCATCCCTACCCATGACTCACAGTCCTAGTTCAGGGCCTGAAACCACCGGATTGCCTCAGAGGGGAGTACGAAGAGGGGAAAGAGTTAGACATGCTCCACCCATTTTTACCTATGATAATTTGGGGAATCCCAGCTTTATCAGCCAGCCACAGCTGTATCATGCTTGGGTAGGTGCAGTTTCCAATTTGGTTAATATGTTGCCTGTTTTTGCTACTCCTGGAATGTATTACTATTGACCTGTTTCTTGCAGCAATCCACTGTAATGGAGAGAGGACGACGTTGTTTCTTGTTTATTAATGTTGACCTTAATCACAGTTTCTCTTTGACGGGACGTAAAGATTCCACCAGGGGGAGTATGTAGGGAAGTGTTGATTTCACACAGCACTCCCTCTTTAAAACAGATACTTCTTGCCCCTGCAACTCTGGGTATGCAGCCCTGTGCTGGACTATAAAAGAGAATAGACTTCCTGCATACAGACTCAGAGACCTGAGCACACGGCTTGCTGTTAGGAGCTGTGCTGCTACTCATTATATTCAGAGCCTCACAGTGGTATCTGGATTCTTCCTTTGGCCATTAAACTGCTCATCTGCCAGTTCAGCTGAGTTTGCTGCAAGCTGAGATCATCTGCAGCTTCTGTGGAACTTCTGTGCTGCCAGCTTATTGACCTGCATGCACCCTGTATCCAGTGGAGAACTTCACCGGGCTGATCAACTACTACAATCAAGAGAGGATGCTGCTATCAAGGTCAGGGGCCCCTGCAGCGTTCCATCCTACGCAGACTCTCTTGGAGGTATTTGTACTATAAGGTTAATATATACCCGGGTATATGTGCACGGACTGAAGCCAGGCCTTCCATTATCCCATTATTGCATTATTCTGTGTATGCTGTATGTATCTTATACCTTTACCATTTGCTATATAAAGTTTGCAGTAGTATTATATTCAGATGTGCTAGTGTTTACTTTAAGAGATTGCTGGGAGCAGTAGTCCCTCTGCTCTCAATGTATGTTTGTGATTAGACTGGATCTATTTCCCAGAAAGGTTCCCCAACAGTTACCAGGGGCCTATTCTGGGTGGAGGCACTTCTATAAAGAACCTATATCCCACTCTTCCATTAAGCGAAGGCTCAGCCCCCCATTTTGTTACCAACAGGTCAGCGCCATAGCCTGTCTGGAGTGGGGCATTTATCATCACCCCCCCCCCCAAAACAGGGCTACACCTAACTGCAGGAAACAGGATGGCTGGGCTAAAGGCCCCCTAATAGCCTTGGCACCCAGGGCAGTCGCCCTGCTCACCCTTCTCTAGAACCTAACCTGCTTCCAACTGTTATCTTTCCATGTTGTATCATTAAAGTTATTTTTTTTTTAATTATTAGGGCAACCTGGGGGATTTCACACAGCGGGGCACCCCCCAATCGCAGATACATGTGATTTTAATGAAAAATAGAACAAAAATGTTCTTTTTGCACTTTTTTTTGTATGTTAAAGGCCCTTATTTAACAAGGGATAGCGCCAGGTAGCGAATGGTGAGCGAACGGTAATGACGGTCACCGCTCCCCTCCGCAATCACACATTTATCAAGCCGATCCTGCTTAGCGACTGACGGAGCGCCAGATAGCGAATCATTCATCATTATTCCAGCCTCACCCCACAGCGCCAGCGAGCGACCTTGAACAGCGACAGGTATGACCTCTCGCTACCTGGCGCTCTCCAATGCATTTCAATGGAACAATCTTTCAATATTCATAATTAATTGCTATTAATGTTTTTTTTTTTTTTAAATGTCAAAAATTCTGTGACCACTTCTGCAATGTTAGATATTTTTTTTAAGGTTAAAAAAAAAAAAAAAAAAAAAATTTTGTGCAGAATTGATATTACAAGTCTGATATTAATGTATTAATATTACAAAATGTTTTGAAAAACATGTTTTTTTCTTTTTTTTCAAAAAATATGGTTGTTTGGGGGTTAAAATCTACTTTTAACCCATCGCCGCCAGCGCCAGAGCATTTCACAGCGCCAGAATTTTTTGAGCGTGATTTATTAATGAATATGCTGGGAGCCGTTCGCTATGGCCATTCGCTGTCATGCGCTCCCATACAGCACGGAACCTGTCAAACAGCGACTCCTAACCCCATATTTAACATTACCGCACACCGACTGAGTTGCTGTCAACAGCCGAACAACGGCCAAGCACAGCGAATACTAGCGTGCGCTGTGAAAATAACGCTACTGTCGCTCATCTGTCGCTACCTGGGGCTATTAATGAATCGGCCTCAAAGTTAAAAAGCTCACTGATATGCAGATTGCAATTCGCACTGCAAGGCACACCCAAACTGCACCTTGCTTCATCTAATAATTAGCATGACCCTCCCTGCCTGCTAAACTGGTCAGAAAAGACCTACAGTATATTTATTAATTTGCACAGTCATGCATGGGTGGGGTATGTTAATTATTTAGTGAAGTAATTGTAACTCTAGATCCCCATTTGGTTGTGTATTGCAACCTGGATCAAGGTGAGTGTGAGTAATACAAAAAATGGTAAGGGCACTCAATAAAGGGTAATGTAACACTGAAAAATCTCAAGCTATAGAGCATCGGGTGCATCAGACTGTAGGTGGGTCTTTCGTACCCTACCAGTACCATAGGAGAACTATATAGAGATGTACACCATTTTCCTATTTAAAAATGTGTCATCCTGGCTCTAACTAATTCTCTAATGAAACACACGTCAGATACATAGGCCCTTATTTAACAAGGGATAGCGACAGGTAGCGACTGGTGAGCGGCCAGTAATGACGGGCACCGCCACGAGAACGCCGGCTCCCCACCACTATCACACATTTATCAAGCTGATCCTGCTTAGCGACTGAGATAGCGCCAGATAGCCACTCATTCATCATTATTCCAGCCTCAGCCCACAGCGCCAGCGTCCGACCTTGAACAGCGACAGGTATGACCTCTTGCTACCTGGCGCTCTCCAATGCATTTCAATGGAACAATCTTTAAATATTCATAATTAATTGTTATTAATGTTTTTTTTTTTTTTTTTAAATGTGAAATATTCTGTGACCACTTCTGCCATTTTAAATAATTTTTTTAAGGTAAAAAAAAAAAATGTACAGAATTGATATTACAGGTCTGATATTAATGTATTCATATTACAAAATTATTTTAAAAACTTGTTTTTTTTGGTTTCCAAAAATATGGTTGTTTGGGGGTTAAAAAACTACTTTTAACCCATCGCCGCCAGCGCTCTGGGGTTTAAACATGCATTTTACAGCGCAATAATTTTTTGAGCGTGATTTGTTAATGAATATGGTGGGAGCCGGTCGCTCTGACCAGTCGCTATCATGCGCTCCCATACAGCGCGGAACCTGTCAAATAGTGACTCCTCACCCAAAGTCGCTATCAACTACCGAACAACGGGCAAGCACAGCGACTACTAGCGGGCGCTCTGAAAATGCCGCTACAGTCGCTCAACTGTCGCTACCTGCCGCTATTAATGAATCGGCCTCATAGTTGCAAAAGAGGTATATGCTACTTTTTACCTTCTATATGTGCACAGCATAGGGGTTATTCATGAAGGGATAGCGCCAGGTAGTGCCTCGTAGCGGCAGGCAGCGTCTGGTGGACGCTGAACGTTGTATGCAATACCACATTTATCAAGGCGAATCTGGTGAACAACTCTAACAGCACCAGGTACCGTATGATTCATCATTACAGGCAGCTCAGCGTATAGCGCCGGCGCTCTAGCTTCCAGAGTGCCAGGTATTACCTGTCGCTACCTGTCGCTCTCCCATACATGCTTTAATTATGCTATTTATGTTTTGTAATTAATATTGCTAATGTGCATTTGTTGCACCATGTTTTACTGTTCATTATTATTCATGCTACATTCATGCCATATTGTAAATGTCATTCTCATTGTTTTTCAAAGTGCTGTAGTCAGTGTGCCAGCTACACAGTGCCTTCTTCACCATTTGATCGGTATGAAATGTTATTTATGCTGTGTTTCACTGTAAGTACTTTATTTATATTAAATTAAGCCACCTTTTCAAACCTAAAAAACTGTGTACATCTCTATATAGTACATTTAACTTAACACACGGGCAGGCTGATTTATCACTAACGCCAGGTAGCGACAGATGAGCGTCTGTAGCAGGCATTTCAGAGCGCCCGCTAGTAGTCGCTGTGTTCGGCTGTGGGTCACCAGTTCATAGCGACTCAGTCACTGCGCAGTAATGATGAATACATTGTGAGGAGTCGCTATTTGACCAGTACAGCGCTGTATGGGAGCGCATGTTAGCGAATGGTCAGTGTGACCGACTCACAACATATTAATTTAAAAAACATTCTCACAAAACTCTGGCGCTGAAAAAAGCTTCTCTGAAGCCCAGAGCGCCTGATGCTGTGTGTTTAAAGTCTGTTTTTCAGCATGTATCCAACAGTAACAAAGCAAAAACATATGGAATTACATTGCTATAACATTGTAACATGAACACTTTAATGTCAGACCTGTAATGTCATTTCTGCAGAAATATTTAAAACATGAAAAATTTTGGAAAAATGGCTTTTTCTATGCCAGAAGAGGTCCCAACATTATTTGAGATTTTTTGTAACAAACAAAAACAAAAATCCTGTTTAAAGAGAAGAAAAGTATGGGAGAGCGACAGGTAGTGAGAGGTCATACCTGGCGCTGTGCAAAGCTCAACGCCAGCGCGGTTCGCTGATGAATCGGACACTACATGGCGTTATCCCAGTCGCTAAACAGATTCTGCTTGATAAATGTGTAATTGCGTGCCGTGTCCGGCGTTCACCTGCCGCTACCTGTCGCTACCTCTCATTTACAAGGCACTATCTGTACGCAAAATCACATTTATGAAAGCAAATCTGGTGAGCAACTCTAACAGCGCCATGTAGCATCACATGTATTATTAAAAGTGGCTCAGCGTATAGTGCCAGCGCTCTAGCTTCCAGAGCGCCAGGTATTACCTTTCGCTCAGTGTCGCTCTCACATACATTTCAATGACTGTTCATTTGCTTGTGTTTAAACAGAGTGTTTGACATTTTTTATTTATTTATTTTTTGCTCAAATCATCGTGTGACCTCTCCTGGCTGCAAACAAACATTTTTAGAAACTTTTTTGACTTTTTATATTTTTATGCAGAATTATCATTTCAGGTCTGGCACTAAAGTGTTAATGTCACAGTGTTAAAACAATGTAATTCCATGTGTTTTCGTTTTGTTACAGGTGGATATATGTTTAAGAACGGACTTTAATCACACAGCATCTGGCACTCTTTGCTACAGCGACCAGATTTAGAGCGCTGACGCTGTGTGTGTGTGTCCTTTTTTGATAAGTATGGTGTAGAGCGCCGAGAGTTGGTCGCACTGAGCTGGTGCTACCATTCGCTCCCTGCAGCGATGTACTGGTGCTAGAGCGCCCAACACACATAATATGCATCAATGCTGGCCAAGTTACTACAGCGACTAAGGCGCTCTGTTACAGCGCCCGATACCCGCTTACAGCGTCTACTAGTGGTCGCTCTAAGCGCCGATGTACAGACGCTCATTTGCCGATACCTGGCATTAGTAATGAGTCAACCTCAAAGTGAATTACACTTCTCGAAGCAACAAAATACCCTGGCTTGAATGATCAGCTAGGTTTCGCCCCATTCCTTAAACCCCCCCCCCATGCCCCACTTTAATCCAGGTCACTATACTGGCCCTACCACCAACCCTTGATATATCAGAACTATGGGCTCTTTAATCAACACTATTTCACATAGATATAAGCATGTTTTATATATTGCTATTTATTTTATTATGTCTTGCCTGATACCTTGCATTACCACTGTAAATGTATTTACTGAGAACACTTTATTCCAGATGTATATTTGTATATATGATATATAGATAATTCACTATCTGTAATTTCATAGAGGTATTTGTCTATGATCCCTGGGTGCCTAGACAAGTGTCTATCTAACTTGCCTGAAATGATGACTCCAGGTACTCCTTACTTACCTACATCTCTTAGATCCTATCCAGACCACCGTGACTACCCAGATTTGGCAGGGGTCACGTGCAGCCCCAAAACAAGCCGCCTCTTCTCCTTCCTAAGTAGGATTCAAAGTGGTTCCAGTTCCATCTATGCCCCACATCATTATATGAATGGTGTGCCTGGAGAGGATGACACTTCAGCCTGGGGCTGCAGAGCACTGTTTAGACCCGCCACTAACCCTCCTCACAAGGAGCACTTGCACAGAGGCTTTCACTGCCTTGCACACCTGCTCCATAAACATGCACACACAAAGGCCACGAATGCCTCGCATGTGCACAATCTCACATGTTCAGTGAACAGATCTGGGTAACTCCCCCATAACGGTGACTAACCACCCAGGCACGCTATCAACATATAGCAATCAGCATCATCACACTGTAACGTCTGTGCTGTGCGGTGTTATGACGCTGATTGGTATGGCCGCTGATTCCGCATTTCCAGTCCTCTTCTCTGAGACTGCGACAAACCACCCTCGTCACCATATCTCCACCCACAAAAAAACTGTGTCTTCACGTTGCATTGCTTATGCTCTAATTGTGCTAGGTCACAAACCCCGCCTGTGCTTACTGGTCTTATAGAACCCCTACCCAGCGCCACTGGCCACACCCAGACACCACCTCCAATGATGCTCACCTCTCACCTTAGTGGTGTTTCTTCTAGTAACACCTCTCACCTTAGTGGTGTTTCTTCTAGTAACACCTCTCACCTTAGTGGTGTTTCTTCTAGTAACACCTCTCACCTTAGTGGTGTTTCTTCTAGTAACACCTCTCACCTTAGTGGTGTTTCTTCTAGTAACACCTCTCACCTTAGTGGTGTTTCTTCTAGTAACACCTCTCACCTTAGTGGTGTTTCTTCTAGTACACCTCTCACCTTAATGGTGTTTCTTCTAGTACACCTCTCACCTTAGTGGTGTTTCTTCTAGTGCACCTCTCACCTTAGTGGTGTTTCTTCTAGTACACCTCTCACCTTAGTGGTGTTTCTTCTAGTACACCTCTCACCTTAGTGGTGTTTCTTCTAGTACACCTCTCACCTTAGTGGTGTTTCTTCTAGTGCACCTCTCACCTTAATGGTGTTTCTTCTAGTACGCCTCTCACCTTAGTGGTGTTTCTTCTAGTAACACCTCTCACCTTAGTGGTGTTTCTTCTAGTACACCTCTCACCTTAGTGGTGTTTCTTCTAGTACACCTCTCACCTTAGTGGTGTTTCTTCTAGTACACCTCTCACCTTAGTGGTGTTTCTTCTAGTAACACCTCTCACCTTAGTGGTGTTTCTTCTAGTAACACCTCTCACCTTAGTGGTGTTTCTTCTAGTACACCTCTCACCTTAGTGGTGTTTCTTCTAGTACACCTCTCACCTTAGTGGTGTTTCTTCTAGTACACCTCGCACCTTAATGGTGTTTCTTCTAGTACACCTCTCACCTTAGTGGTGTTTCTTCTAGTACACCTCTCACCTTAGTGGTGTTTCTTCTAGTACACCTCGCACCTTAATGGTGTTTCTTCTAGTACACCTCTCACCTTAGTGGTGTTTCTTCTAGTACACCTCTCACCTTAGTGGTGTTTCTTCTAGTACACCTCTCACCTTAGTGGTGTTTCTTCTAGTACACCTCGCACCTTAATGGTGTTTCTTCTAGTACACCTCTCACCTTAGTGGTGTTTCTTCTAGTAACACCTCTCACCTTAGTGGTGTTTCTTCTAATCCAATGCTGCTCACTTGGCACTAATTGGCCAGCTCAAACACATCCTTCCAGACTCAGCCCCCACCCGAAAGTATAAATATCTTGGCGCCTACTGGTCTTATAGAACCCCTACCCAGCGCCACTGGCCACACCCAGACACCACCTCCAATGATGCTCACCTCTCACCTTAGTGGTGTTTCTTCTAGTAACACCTCTCACCTTAGTGGTGTTTCTTCTAGTAACACCTCTCACCTTAGTGGTGTTTCTTCTAGTAACACCTCTCACCTTAGTGGTGTTTCTTCTAGTACACCTCTCACCTTAATGGTGTTTCTTCTAGTACACCTCTCACCTTAGTGGTGTTTCTTCTAGTGCACCTCTCACCTTAGTGGTGTTTCTTCTAGTACACCTCTCACCTTAGTGGTGTTTCTTCTAGTACACCTCTCACCTTAGTGGTGTTTCTTCTAGTAACACCTCTCACCTTAGTGGTGTTTCTTCTAGTAACACCTCTCACCTTAGTGGTGTTTCTTCTAGTACACCTCTCACCTTAGTGGTGTTTCTTCTAGTACACCTCTCACCTTAGTGGTGTTTCTTCTAGTACACCTCGCACCTTAATGGTGTTTCTTCTAGTACACCTCTCACCTTAGTGGTGTTTCTTCTAGTACACCTCTCACCTTAGTGGTGTTTCTTCTAGTACACCTCGCACCTTAATGGTGTTTCTTCTAGTACACCTCTCACCTTAGTGGTGTTTCTTCTAGTACACCTCTCACCTTAGTGGTGTTTCTTCTAGTACACCTCTCACCTTAGTGGTGTTTCTTCTAGTACACCTCGCACCTTAATGGTGTTTCTTCTAGTACACCTCTCACCTTAGTGGTGTTTCTTCTAGTAACACCTCTCACCTTAGTGGTGTTTCTTCTAATCCAATGCTGCTCACTTGGCACTAATTGGCCAGCTCAAACACATCCTTCCAGACTCAGCCCCCACCCGAAAGTATAAATATCTTGGCGCCTACTGGTCTTATAGAACCCCTACCCAGCGCCACTGGCCACACCCAGACACCACCTCCAATGATGCTCACCTCTCACCTTAGTGGTGTTTCTTCTAGTAACACCTCTCACCTTAGTGGTGTTTCTTCTAGTAACACCTCTCACCTTAGTGGTGTTTCTTCTAGTAACACCTCTCACCTTAGTGGTGTTTCTTCTAGTACACCTCTCACCTTAATGGTGTTTCTTCTAGTACACCTCTCACCTTAGTGGTGTTTCTTCTAGTGCACCTCTCACCTTAGTGGTGTTTCTTCTAGTACACCTCTCACCTTAGTGGTGTTTCTTCTAGTACACCTCTCACCTTAGTGGTGTTTCTTCTAGTGCACCTCTCACCTTAATGGTGTTTCTTCTAGTACGCCTCTCACCTTAGTGGTGTTTCTTCTAGTAACACCTCTCACCTTAGTGGTGTTTCTTCTAGTACACCTCTCACCTTAGTGGTGTTTCTTCTAGTACACCTCTCACCTTAGTGGTGTTTCTTCTAGTACACCTCTCACCTTAGTGGTGTTTCTTCTAGTAACACCTCTCACCTTAGTGGTGTTTCTTCTAGTACACCTCTCACCTTAGTGGTGTTTCTTCTAGTACACCTCGCACCTTAATGGTGTTTCTTCTAGTACACCTCTCACCTTAGTGGTGTTTCTTCTAGTACACCTCTCACCTTAGTGGTGTTTCTTCTAGTACACCTCGCACCTTAATGGTGTTTCTTCTAGTACACCTCTCACCTTAGTGGTGTTTCTTCTAGTACACCTCTCACCTTAGTGGTGTTTCTTCTAGTACACCTCGCACCTTAATGGTGTTTCTTCTAGTACACCTCACAGCTTAGTGGTGTTTCTTCTAGTAACACCTCTCACCTTAGTGGTGTTTCTTCTAATCCAATGCTGCTCACTTGGCACTAATTGGCCAGCTCAAACACATCCTTCCAGACTCAGCCCCCACCCGAAAGTATAAATATCTTGGCGCCTACATCTATCTGAGGACACACACTACAGCCAGCCCCAGGAGGACCCTTTCTACATATGCAGCCGCACGGGACAACTACAGACATTGGACACTTGAAACCCAGCTATGCCCCCAACTGCAGACTACCTAGGATGCTTAGCCTAGCACCAACATAGGTAATTTATGCTCTTACATACTTATCTAACATATGAAATATTATTTTACTATTTATAACCTAAATAACAAATGCACACCTTCCTCTATACTTAGGAAGGAGCTGAGTTTGTAAAATAAATTTGGCCAAAGCCCCTGCCAATACTTCCTTCTTAGGATGTACACTTAGAGATGGATATTTTCGCCTACAGAATTGTCCTGTAACACTGATTTTTTCCACTGTCCCTCTCTGTAAGATTGCAGACTCAGCCATTGACCTCATTGCAACCTGCAATTAGGGCCTGCAATAGGTTAAACAGTGCCCTGTGCAAGACTGCAGGTTGGCGCCCCCTGGGAAAAAGATTGTCTGCCTTCCCCCCACCAATAGATTCAGTTATCTTTAGTTATCTCTGAAAAATCTCGGAAAATTATTATGGGGGCAGGGAGAGCAGGCACAATGCAAGCACATGTTCCCCAAAATGTGAGCAGATGATGCTCCCTTCCCACTCAGCCAAACAAAACAGATGGACCTCAAACACACCCCTCCTAGGAAACAGGTAAATCCACCAAGGGAAACTACATATGAGGCCGTATTTTCACCCACATTCTTGTCTGCAGATCCCAATGTGAGCTGCGCCCATTGAATGAAAAAAGAAACAATTTGGCATATACCTGTGGCGCCACCTATCATGATGGCGCCCTGTGCAGTCACACACCTTGCACAACGCCATGCCTGCAATATTCTCTAAAAAAAAATATAAAAAAGTATAGATTTATAAAATATATGCTTTTTATACAAAATGATTATTTCCCTTTGTAAATTCTAAGACAGTAATCTGCACATTGCAAAATAAGCTGTTACATCTTAAAATGAATCGCAGTAAACTGCATATCTAATGATATTCTTTAGAATTACCCAATTGTGGGCTATGGGAATAATCATCATGATGCAAGAAAAAAGTAGGCAAGTCCTCCAACTGAGCTGAGAGCTCAGCATAAAGTAGTAAACATGGCATTCCTTCAGCGCATCGAGGCATAAATAGAATTTTTATAGTGAATATTACTTTGCTTTGCATGCTATTCTGGGCTATCCCAACCTATGCCAGGCTGTAGCATATGATTGATTCAACTAGAGACTGACTCTAACCTGGAGAAATTCTCCTACTCGGGGGCACTGGATTCAATACACAATATATTTTCTGCACTTTTTCTGTTGGGTTGTTGACCATTTGTGATGGCGTGGTTTTTAAATGATGAGCTCCCTGAGCATGGATTTTGGGAACTGTCTGTGAAAGGTTGTCACGGCAGTCAAATCCTCTGGGGTTTCTAAAAACTGGTAAATGATAAATAAGAAAATGTTTTTGAAGCAACAAGTCACCGTTTAAAACAAAAGCAAAAACTATTCTAACTGCTAGGGGCAATGGCTTTCAAGAATATCTCCCCACCTACATGAGTCCTTAGCTGACCCAAATGCCACCTTTCACGTGTTTTTTCCACCTTATCTTATTTGCTATGAGCAGGGCTGTTTCTAGGGGAGGGCGAGCAGGGCGGTCGCACTGGGAGCCAAAGCCAGGCTGCCCTCTCCCTTCCTGTCAGAACACAGCTGCTCCTGAAAGTAGAAACAAGGCAAAGTGTAGTGGCACACCCCCTGAATTCCTTTGCCATAGACCACCAATAATAGGGCTAAGCTGGTGGTCTAAAGCTCCACATGGGAGAGAGAGAACAGCCAGGGTGATATTAAAAATTCATATAAACACATCGGCTAATGAAAGCAAGGGTCACTTATCTAACTGAACTGAATAAAACTTGCACCAAGCTTGTGGTTTATTTTCTCATGGTAGGAATAAAATCCAAGAGTGACAGTTTTAGTGTATCAGGGGTGACAGAACCTGTCACCTCTTATTTCCTCTTCCATTAAAATAACTAAACAAGCCTGGCTGGATATTTCTTGATCCCGGGTGTATAAGTGACCCCTCCTCCTGCCATCCAGCGTATTTATATGGATTTTTATCATTGGGTCATTTTTCGTGATAATGATGCTTTAAAGAATGGGTTCCACTAAGTAAATAGAGAACTAATAGAGTGCACCTGCTGCGTATGGGGGGCTGTGATGGTATGGCTCCACCTTTATGGGGTGAAGCTGTTTGAATATCCAATACATTGCTTGTAGAACTGATCAGCTGCAGGAACTATTTTGTGTTGAGTGAAAAATTCTCTTCAAAAATTGCAGAGGCTCTAAAATTCATTTGGATAACCCAGTTTATGCGCTCATGAGTAAAATGATAGAATTATGCATCCATCATATATTATAGCCTTTAATGTGTGTTCAGCTTACAAATCCGCTGTACCATCACCCATTGGTTAAAGTGGACCAACACCCAGGATTTTGACTATCCTGGGTTTTGGTCCACTTCGGTGGGGCACCCCGATGTGTGAAACCCCCCAGAAAGCCCCAAAAACTCACCTCACCCCGCTCCCACGTGACCGCTGCAGCCAATCCCCGCCGGCGGACAAGCGAGAGGCAGCGCCGGACAAGCAGAGCGCGTCCGCCGCCGCCACCCGCACGGCCCTCTTACATTCACAAACGGCCAGCGCGGGAGGCGGCGGCGGCGGACGCGCATGCGCCGCTGGAATGTGGAAAAGGTAGGATTGTGGGCTTCCTGGGGGGTTTCACCCCGCGGGACATCCCGATTTCGGATGCCCCGCGGGGAGGGATCTGATCGGCCCGGGAATCTTATAGATTCCCGGGCCAATCCCCCTTGGGTGCTGGTCCACTTTAACTAGAGCAGTATGACTCCCATAAGCCTGCACATACATCCTACACTGCACACATTGCTAATGACTTAACTGTCATTCTGCAAGATTTAGAAATAAGAGCAGCACCCCCACTTGCAGAGGGCATGTCAGTTAAGTGTCAAAATAAACAATTGTAAATGAAAAAGTTTCAATAAGGATGATGAAAACAGTGACCCCCTCCTTTTAACAACACTTAGCGGGATAAATAAATGGGTGAGAGGGTAATAAACACACTCTGATGCAATTAGCAGGAAGCAAGTCTCCATTAATGGGCGTCATTTTCTTCCCCTCGTATTTAACTTTGTAAGCCTTGTCAGAGTTTGTTTGGGGAAACATATGAAATTGGCAGTATATTGATTTTCATTTCTTCTGAATCACAAAGCAGAAAAAGTACAGTCTGGTAAAGGCCTCTCTAAGTGTGCAGTTAATTAAAGGGCTTTCTAACAGCAGGCATTGATTTGTTCATCTGAAACAAATTCATGCCATCTCTGACTACAGGAAATCACATTCTAAAAGCAATCTGTAGCTTTATTATGGGAATCTGATTAGCTTCATGTGAACATTCTTATTCATATGAAATAATGCTTTTTCAACCTTCCTTGTATCTACCAGCATATTCTTCTTACTTTTGCTGGAAGCATCTTTAGATTGTTAGCCATGTGCTGTACTGTTTCTTTATGTTTACAGGAAAAAAACAATGGCTCTTACTATTGAGGCATCTGACACAATATGATAAATAAAACATGAAAACCATGTAAATGTGAATAGGACATCTCAAATTGGCGCTGTGTAACTGAATGCGAGCAACTGTGGGGAGCATCCTGATTGGTGATGCTCCTCTTAATAGATGCCGCTCAAGCTACATTCCAGGTTAGCATTTAGATGAGGCTGGTTGCAGGACCCATTTCACCACCAGCAACATGACCACCTGTGCCCAATGCCAACGCGTTTCGTCGCCTGGAAGCAACTTTAACTCAACTTGTGGTGAGCCTAGTTCAAGTCGCTTCCAGGTGGCGAAACGTGCTGGCATCAGGCACAGGCGAGGATTTGATTTAGACCTGTTATGGGGCTTTTTCACTTTTAAGTGAGTCATCTGCAAACACCTTCCATTTTTACATGCTGTTGATGCTTTTATCTTTGTAATTGTTTCTATTTTGATTAAATGGCACTTTCCAAATGGGGTTGCACTAGATTTTATCCATTTTATTTACATGCCACTTCCTTGAGAGTTCCCTGGCAGTACAGAGTTGATGGTTGGATTAGATCTCTGGATTCTTAAGATCACGGTGGGTGGATTTGCAACACTAGTTGTGGATTTTGGGTCTATATGCTGATTTCAGTTGCTGCTTCTTGTTATCTCTGGTAAGAGTTCATCAATACCGGTGGAAGGCGCACTTGTGTTGTGATGCATGCACATTGGGATGACGTCTCTCTAATTTAACTTTGAGATAAGCTCTGTGCATTAAGATTGACTCCTACTAGTGAGCTTAATTTGGGATTTAAGTTTAGCACGTGGAGCTTTTTCTTAACTGTGTATACTTTTTGCGAGGTATCACTCCTTTGTATTTTTTTGTGTCAGCACCAATTATTTAGACTGTTTCTTCTCCAGGTCACCAGTATTATTTACGCTGACTGGTTCAAATAGACAGCTTTGGTTACAGACTGAGACCAAATGGATTATTTCATTAATTCCTTGTCAGACACACTTTAGTGTAAGTGGTGACATCTTCTCTTTGCATGTGGAGCTTTTGATAATTTAATTGCTAGCATGCAAGTTTCTGGCAACCAACACCTTTACATCACATGCATGCTGTAAAAAGAACATCAATAAGTATGTCAATATATCAGAATATATCAGAGAAAAAGGAGCTACTGTTTTTGCCTTTCTAGTGCTAAAACAGCTGCCAGTTATGCCCTGTAGAAGGTATTTTTTTTTGCCAAACATAAGGAACTATTTTAGTCATTAGAAAAAAACCTGGCCTATGTTTCTTTCCTGTATACAACTGTAGTAAAGCAGCCATCTTGGTATTGTCACAACAATGGTCCATGCTCCAGATGTCTCCTTGGATGCACATGCTCAGTATGAATGCACATTTATATACACATGCACATGTTTTCCTTGTATGCACATGCTCAGTATGAATGCACATCAAATCCGCATGCAAATATTTTTTCTTTATAAGATTTTTGCTCTTTATAAGATTTACGCTTCTGCCTTAACCAGTTTCGATCTCTAACACCTGCTACCAAATCCACAAGGTCTGTCCCGTCTAGTCAGATCTATGTCTCTATGACCTGGGTTTTCCCTGCCACACCCATTCATCCCCACCATCATGGACTTAAAGATATCTCCAGGGTCACCCTTAAATTCAGTGCTTCATTATTGGTGCTGTTGATGTTCAGCCTCCTCTGCTGCTTCTGACAGCAGACTTTTGATAAAACCTACCCCTTCTCCTTGGTTATTGGCCTATGCCTCTGTCAGGGGCTGCTGCTGCCCTGGTCACTACACTCTGCTAGCTGGATTATTCCGGGCACATGCTCACAGCTTGGCAGGTATTTCCTCATAATTCAACAAGGCAGGTGCAGGTTCAACAAGACAGGTGGTGCAGCAAGTTTAGTTTCCCACCATACATTGCTTTAGGTAAAGGCAGCAGAGTTGTTGGCTGTTTAGTCTTACTCTGGCTGTATAAAACATACTGGGTTCAGAGTCCCTTAGCATTTATGCTCACTGGCAACATACTGGACATAGGGCCAACCCCTGCATCAGTCACTTTGGTTTAAGCTGGCCCACTCCATTTATAGAGGGGTGTGCTGAGGCCCGGCAGCCCTTCTGCCATTGCAGTAAATGGAGTAGACATGCTCCAGTCACTGGTTGAAAAAGTGTGTTCCTACATCCCATTTCTCAGTGGTGAGCTGTGGGGGTTTGGGGCCTGCATACAGCAGGACTCAATCTCATGACCTAGTAGGATTTATTTGACTTTAGTATAAAAAGAAAAGATGTGGGAATATGTTTTCTTCTTTGCCTGGACAGTCCCTTTGAGCCATATACCAGCCAACTAGGCATCACCAAGAAGGTATATTTTGCTTGTGCCGCCAAGAGTAAGAAGTTTATGGACAGGTTTTAACTTAGTAGTTTCTTTTTTTGGGAAATTTAACCCAGTTTCCTTTTTTTAAATGACCAAAAAACATAAAACAATAAACCCACAGGCAGTTTCCATGTTAAATGAGATGCTTCTAAAAGCCACATTTAGTAAAGCAGTTGAACCTGAACAAAAATATAAATGCCAATAAAACTACCAAAAAAGCAGCCCATAAACCAGCTTTTCTGTGTTCGGGCCGAACCCCAGCATGGCTTGCAAAATTCGATACAAACCTGAACTTTGCCGGTTGGATCTGCTCACCACTAATAAGGATCAATTACCAAATGCAGAGCAGAAATGCACACTGAAGTCAATACAGGAATGGCATCATTTTCTGGGAACTCCCTTGTAGCTGTGAAGGCAGGGGTCCCCAAGTGTTTTTCACGATTGTTGTACAACTTAAGTGTTAGGAATGGGTTGCCAGTCCCCCAAACTATGCTATAAATTTACAAAACAGCCATTTATTGCATAAAATGCATACACAAAACCTAGTGGAGCTGTTTAGTACTTATAGAGCAATTCATGCTTTGGAAATATATAGATGGCAGCAGATCTGTTTGGGGTACATATCAGTCTGCAGTGACTGCATCTCACCAGTGGTAATTGTACCATTGGTTGGGAACCCCCAAACTAGGAGATATTTATAGCACAATCATCTTGGATGATCCTTTTCACATGCTTTATTTGTCTGACACAACAAGTTAATATACCTGATCTAGATTGCCCTCTGAGCCCCCCATAGAGTCTAGTCCCCAGACTTCCATAATCCTCATAGAACCCTGTTTATGACGGGGTCTCATCACTGTTTGGCATTCAGCCTGCTCTCTTTGTGACCCCGAATTAAGTACTTTGAAAGGATCAGCACATTATATAAACAGGATATTTTATGTGCATAAATTATACAATCATATTCACTTAATGAACACTTGCTCTTTAACATGTAATTCAAATTGTAAATTCAGCCTCTATTTAGAGAAACACGTTCCAGTATTTGTTGCATATCCCTGCAGCTTTGATGACATTGTGTAGTGTTATGTGAGGACTAAGATCATGGGGAATATTGAATAAAATGTAAAAGATTGAGACACATACACTAAATATAGAGCCATAGAAGAGTCTACAAGGCCTGTCCTGTCTGCTCTCCTCCTATCCGGCTTAAAAGCTTTCATTTGTTTTTATCTACAGTAATGTGAATTATTTATATCGATGGCAAAGACCACCAAACCCTGTAAAAATAGTCTAATTATTTATTACCCCAGTGTGTACATAGCAGTAATTTATCACAACCGATACACAGTTGTTTAACCTATTCTAAAAATGCTGTAGTGTAGTGGGTTTCTGTAACTTTGCTCTTGGCATTTCCTTAGTTAATTGACCATGGGAGTAGACTCTAATCCAAGTTTATGAAACTGTTTTCAGCGTAATGAGATATGCTTACATTGTAAATTGTTTTAACAAAATTGAAGGGATTTTCCAAACCATCATTGCCATAAATGATGTGCCTGTAAACAAAGGTGGGGATTATCCACTTAGGGCTTCCAAGGGGAGCATTCAGTTTCACTAGCAAAAAAAAAACAAATTTGCGGGGAATTTTTCACAAAACAAATTTGCCGGGAATTTTTTATTTTGCATTAAAAAGTTCAAAATGCATTCTATTATTAGTGCAAATAAAGTATAAAAAATTAATATTTTACATTAATAACAGGAACCAGCAGGTAGCACCACTATTGTGTAGCTTCACCTACCATTCACCTTACGCCCCTTTAAGGAAGCAATTTTTATTGATAAGTGAAATGTAAAGACCATGACTTTTCTACTGATCCCCTTAACCATGTGGCTGCCTAGAATTATATCCCCACTACTCAAAACCCACAAGAAGTTCCAGGAGTTTTTGGGCAGGGAACAGGTGCCTACAATCTCAAATCCAACCAAGTTCTTAGTGGTGAAAGTTGTAGCTCATCTGTACCCCCTCTCCTGATGTCCCAGTGTGCTGGTTTCCTTAGAACTTCCAGACCAGAATCTGGGGTCCTATCCTCCAAACTGCAATGTTCATATCTCACCCTTCTGTAGTGTACAGCTAACTTGACCTACTCCTTACCAACTGGCCCACTATCCACCTCTGCATCAGGACTCCCTTATGTCAACCCTAGGCCGGTATCTGTTGGTGCAGGGAGATTAAACCCCTCTCTTCTATCTAGCCTTATGTTTTTACCCAACTGCTTCACAACCTCCTTTCTGGACCAGGGCTCTTCCAAAAGGTTCCTTGGAATGGAACCCTGCTGGTGCAGGGAGATATGTCCTATTCTTCCTATCTATATTATACCTTTTATGCAGAGACGCACGGCTATAAGGTGATTGAGGCAGTAGCCTTGGGCAGTACAATCCATTATATGAAGTTGGCAGCCGGGGGGGGGGGGTTGAGCAGCAAATGTTGGAGAGGGCTGTGTTTAAGAAGAACAGAGAACGCTGTTGATTCTTACTTTGTGTTCCGCTATAACACCAACCCTGCCATTCACAGCTCCAGTGTGTCATGTGGTCACATTTTAGGAAGAGAGGAGCAGTGCCACAGCATGTCAGCAAACAAAGTGGGAACCACCAGCATTCCCTGCTCGTCTCAAATGCACCTCTCCTTACCTGCCCACTTTTATACACTGCCGGGACCCATAGGGACTTGTCTGGGCATTTTGGCATGAGGGCATGCAGAATACAGTGAGGCACAGATGGGGGTACAGCACAGAGCGGGGAAAAGTTGAGGATTGCAGCATTGAGCTGGGCAGAGATGAGGGTTGAAGCATAGAGCTGGGCAGAGATGGTGGTAAAGCATAGAGCAGGGTAGTGTTGTGGGTGGAGCATAGGGTGAGGCAGAGCTGATAAATTCAGCATAGAGCAGGGCAGAGATGGGCGGCAGCATAGAACAGGGTAGAGATGGAGTGCAGCATAATGTGGGGGCCGAGATTGGGATGCAGCATAGAGTAGTGCAGAGATGGGTGATTGCCCGTGGTGTAACACCTGGAAAAATCTAACCTTTAAAATTGCTCCCACAGCGAAATTGAGCCCTGCGATTGTCCACCGTGGTCACGTGGCCCGCAGATATCTCCTGGATATCAGGACTGCACCGCCCATGTGACAGCTGATTGTGGGGCTTTATTTTTCTTGTTTTTTTTTGTTAAAAATTGGTGTTTTTCAAGTTTAACTCATGCTCACTGATGCCCAGCTGGCGCTCCTAGGATGACTCTGCTGTGTGTGGCAGCTCCATCTAAACACCCCAAAGGCCAGCCATGAACACAGAATTTTCACCTGGCTTTGAATCAGCGCCAAAGTAGACAATGAAAGTGAATGGCAGTTTTCTCGCCTAAAAAACGGCGTGGGAATTTTCACCTGGCTCTGAATCGACCCCACTGTTGGAAAAAATTAGGAATCTGCCTTTTTTCTGGGATTTAGTTTTTCAGCTTACCAAAATACATGAATACAGTTAGTATGTTCCAAGTATAAATAATTATAATAAGGTTTAAAAAACTAAAGGTCAGATGCAGGTTCCCCTTGAAATGAAGCAATGAATCACCTTTTCCAGAAAGCGCCGTCCCTTTAAGGAGGGCAGCCCCCATGACTGGCCTGCGTTCCTGGCCGGAGGCAGACCAGCCATGGGGAGGAACTGGTCACTAAGGGAAGTGACATCGGGGAGGGGGGGAGTATAAAGGGGGCGTTCGCCCCCTCCCTTCCCTCTTTGACCCCTGACTGGACGGACGAGCAGTCAGGACTGACGCTCGCCCGGCCAAAAATCCCCTGAGGGCATGGAAGCCCTTCTGTCGCAGCTGAGGAGGGAGGCGGAGCGGCGTGGCGAGGACTGGGTAAGGAGTTTAATCCCCCCCCAGTCCTCATTGCCACCCCCGTCGGTCACGCCGGGCAGTTGCCCGCCTTAGCCCCTCGCCTCCCCGCCGCTCTGACCGGCGGGGAGCGAGGGCCCATTCCCTGCCTCCATCTCCCCCTCACCTTGCACCCTCTGGCTCCTACCTGGTCGTGGGGCGGGGGGGGCGATCGCTATGTGTGCCCCCCCTCCTCCTGCGTCCTCCCTCTCGCTGGCCAGCACCTCGGCGCCTGATCCGGCGGCGCCCCGCTGGAGGAGTGCTGGCAGCAAGCGGCCAGCATCTCCTCTGCCTCAGGCGGGGCCGGGAGCGGCGGTGACGTCACCGCCGCTGGCCCCGCCCCTTCCTCCTGTTACTGCACGGCCCGGGCATCGCAGCTCGGGCCGTGCGAGCGCCGCGGCTCCCCGCCGCTCTGGCAGGCGGGGAGCTGCGGCTTGTGTTTCACCCCCCCCCCCTCACACAGCACAGCGGGGGGAGGGCGGCGGGCGGCTCCCGCAGACATAAGGCGGCTCCCCCGCCGGAGCCCGCCCCCCCCACCTCCCCCCACCTCCTCATCACCGCGCCACCCTACCCCCCCACCCACACCACGCCATCCCTGCCCCCCCCCACACCTCGCTAGTCAGGTCAGTCAGGGCCCCGCTCCCTACGGAGCGGGGGCTGGAGCCGGGGGCACAGCTAGCGCCTCCGGCACCAGCATGGGGCCCCCCGGCATCCTTTGGGATGCCTGGGCGGGCCCCTCAACGTGCACCCAAGCACCCCCCACACATACCACCCCCCTACCCCTGCCCTCCCGCGCCCTCTCCCCCTCCCCCGGCGGTCTGGTCTCGACACCCTCCTGGTACGCCCCCCCTCTTACGGGGCACGCCACGGTCCGATGCCGCCGTCCCCGATTGCTTCCCTCCCCCCAGGCTTTACTGCGCCCCCTCCCGGCCCCGCTGTCAGGGCACGCCCCCGCATCCTTGCAGGCGTGGCCCTTCAAGCTCGCCGCCCCCCAGCCGTCCGGGCTTGCGCGCATGGCGTTCTCCCCCTCCTATTCGCAAGCCGGCGCAGCGGACGCGCGGGCATACGGCCGGGGTCTCGGTTTCCCGGCTACGGACAGCTACTCGCCCCTCCTTTTTCTCCGCAGGCGGTGGTCGACCAGGATCTGGCGCGGAGCAGCGTGGCGGTCGGGACACCAGGTTGGCGGGCGGACGGCGCTGGACCATCGTCTTCCTCCAGTGGGTCGGCGGTGCCAGGATCGGCGGCGGCAGCAGGACATCCGGCAGTAAGCGGGTCGCTGGGCCAGTCGGGCCTGGCGACTCAGGGATCGGAGCGGCAGTCTGGCGGACCTAGCGGCGGGATCGTTCGGCAGGGTGAGCCACGTGTTATTACTGATGTTCTGTCATTATCACAAGCTCAGAGTGGGGTTGCTACGGGTGGGGGCGCAGAGGGTTTAGCTGATTTTGTGGCGGGGGTTAGGGACCTGTTAACAAGGTGGGGGCCAGTTCGGGGGGACAAAGTCTGGGGGCGTCTCGGGGCCAGACGGCGGCCGGGACACTGGGGGCAGTGGGTTCAGCGGTGGACGTCGGGGGGTCAGCGACGCCACGTGGGTTAGAGGGCCCGGGCAATGGCGAAGGGAGGTCTATGGAGGTCGGGGGGGTCGGGCGGGGTCAAGGGGAGCGATAGGCCGGCACCGATTTCTGACTCCGCTAAGGGGCACACCTATGTGTGTTTTGAGGGCCCGTTGGGGGGGGCACTTGAAGCAGGAGGTGAAGGAGAAGATTTGGGGTCGGGAATACGTGGATATTTTCACTCTGTTACCCTTGGAGCGTTTCGGGGTCGAGAGCTGGGAGAAAGGGAAGGAGTATAGGAAGGAGGAGGATGAAGATAGGAGGTGCTTTCGGCTGATTCCGAGAACTTTCGGTAATTGGTTGCAGGCGTTTACTATTCTCGCAAGCGCGGTGGGGGAGAAAAACCCGGAACACTGTTCGCCGCTGTTTTGCTACCTGGATGCTATATGGGAGGCCCACCGGATGTACGGGGGCTCGGCTGGGCTGCGGTATGATGAGCAGTTTCGCCAGCGGATGGCGGTCAGCAGAGAGTTAGGCTGGGACCACAGGGATATCGGGCTTTGGTTGCGGGTGATGAATCCCAGGGGGGGAGGGTACCCTGCAGGAGGGGGTCCCCCTCCCTTTCAGGGTGGCGCCACTTCAGCGGGGTCGGGAGTGGCGGAGGCGGCCAAGCGGGGAGTGTGCTGGGCCTTCAACGACTCATCGTGCAGATGGGGGCCTACGTGCAAATTCCGGCACGAGTGCTCGGGTTGTGGGTGGGGAGTCATCCGGGAGTACGTTGCTTTAAGAAGGGTCGAGGAGGGGGGCGCAGGGGGACAGATGGTCCTGTGAAAAGGGGTTTCGCCGGTGAGCGGGGTTGCGATGCGCCCCTGGCTAAGTAGGTATCCCGATCAGGGGGCGGCGCGGTTGTTGAGGGACGGTTTTGAATTTGGCTTTATTATCCCGTGCACTGTGCCTCCCGAGGGACACTCCCTTAAAAACCTAAAGTCAGCGCGGGAGCAGCCGGAGGTGATAAAGGGGAAGTTAGAGAAGGAGGTTGCATTGGGGCGGATGGCGGGCCCATTTAGTGTTCCCCCGATGGAAAGACTGGTGGTGTCCCCCTTGGGGGTGGTGCCCAAGAAGGAGCGGGGAAATTCTGCCTTATACACCACCTGTCTTTCCCGAGGTGCACGTCGGTTAACGATGGTATAGACAAAGAGCTGTCATCGGTGTCGTATATACATCGTTTGACTTTGCTTTGGGTTTGGTGCGTGAGGCGGGCCCGGGGCACGGATGGCAAAGACAGATATTGAGTCCGCCTTTCGGCTTCTGCCGGTGCATCCTGATAGTTTATACCTCCTGGGGTGTTTTTTCGAAGGGGGTTACTATGTGGACCGATGTTTGCCGATGGGGTGCTCGATCTCGTGCGCATACTTTGAGGCCTTCAGTTCATTTCTGGAGTGGGTGGTTAGGGAGAGAGCGGGCGTGGGGTCCGTAACCCACTATTTGGACGATTTCCTGTGCGTTGGGCCAGCGGACACTAGAATTTGAGAGTTGCTGCTGGGGACAATGTTGGAGGTTTTCGGGGCTTTCGGGGTTCCAGTGGCGCATGACAAAACGGAGGGTCCGGCAACCGTGATTCAGTTTTTGGGGATTGAAATCGATACAGTGGGGAGGGTCTGTAGGCTGCCGAGAGATAAGATTGATGACCTAGTTGAAGGACGGGAAGGGGCTTTGGCGGTTAGGAAGGTTACATTGCAGCAACTGCAATCGATACTGGGGAAGTTGAATTTTGCGTGCCGAGTTTTACCCATGGGGCGAGTATTCACTAGGCGTTTATCGTTGGCGACAGTTGGGGTTCGTGAGCCGCATCATTTCATTAGGTTAACGGCGGCGTTGAAAGAGGATATTAGGATGTGGATTACCTTCCTGGAATCCTTTGACGGGCGGGCGTACTGGCTGGAGCCGATAATAGCGAGTGATGAGCTCGAGCTCTTCACCAATGCGGCGGGGTCGGGTGGCTTTGGGGCTTACTTGGCGGGGCGTTGGTGTGCAGGCTCTTGGCCCGGGCGGTGGTCGGATTCGGCTGTGATAAGGAACTTGGCCTTTCTGGAACTGTTCCCTCTGGTGGTGGCTGTGACCTTGTGGGGAGAGGTGCTGAGGAACAGGGCAGTGTGTTTTAGGTCAGACGGTCAGGTCGGTGGTTGCGGCCGTTAACACTCAGACGTCATCGTCAATGCCGGTCGTGGTGCTGCTCCGGCAGCTGGTATTGGGTTGCCTGCGGTACAATGTGTGGTGCAGGGCGGCACATGTGCCTGGGGTGGAGAATGGTATAGCTGACGCTCTCTCTCGTTCGCAGTGGGAGCGCTTCAGGAAATTGGCACGGGAGGTCGGCGAGGCGTGCCCGAACTGGCTGCTGGAGATCATGTGAGATGCCTGTTTAGCCTGATCCAGAGGTCGGTCGCACCATCCACTTGGGGGTCATACGTGAAGACATGGCAGCAATGGTGGTCCTTGATGGAGGAGTTTAGGGTGCCGGCAACGGATATGGACAGACAGGGGTTGTTGATCTGGTATGTGAGTGATTTGGTAGCGAGAGGCGAGACCCCGGCCTCAGTCGACAGGAAGTTGTCGGCTATAGCCTTCTTGTGTTGGTTAGAGGGATGGGCCGATATGAATAAATCATTTTGGGTCCGGCAGGCACGGAAAGGTTGGCGTAAGGGACACAGGCTGGTGCACAGCAGACGACCAGTTTCGTGGGGCCTGTTGCGGGGGTTGATTGAGGTGTTGCCTAGGGTCTGTACGGCCGGGTTTGAAGTGAGTCTGTTTAAGGCGGCATTCTCACTGGCGTTTTTTGGTGCTCTCAGGGTGGGGGAGCTGGTGAGCCCCAATAAGAGGTTACCTGGGGGTTTGGGGGTCGGGGATGTAGTGGCAGCGGATGAGGGGGTGGTGGTGCGTATAGGGAAATCAAAAAACGGATCAAAGGGGTAGGGGGGTTAGTGTCTTTTTGGGGAGGTTGTGGCACTGTTCTTCATGTCCGGCTGCGACCTTCGAGGAATTCATGGGTTCGGCCTCCTGGAGATGGCCCGCTGTTGGTGCATGAAGACGGTTCTTTCTTGTCGCGGTTTCAATTTTAGCGGTTTTCCGGAAATGTCTGGAAGAGCTGGGGCTTGCGAGTGGGGACTATGGGACCCACTCCTTTCGGATTGGGGCTGCGACAGAGGCGGCCAGGCTGGGGCTCCCGGAAGAGATAATAAAGAGGTTGGGTAGGTGGGAGTCGACGCGATTCCGGCGGTATGTGAGGCCGGATAGGATTGATCAGTCATATAGGTGAGCGGTTTTAACATTATCTTGCCTCCCACCCTCCCTTCCCCTTTTTTCCTTATTCTCTTTTTAGAATCTGCATGCTCAGTCCTGATTGTTGGCCATTCCTTTATTTTTTGGTCGGCTCGCCATGCGGAGGTGCGAAGGAATGGAAAGCAGCTGGGCATACCAGAGGATCGAGCGCGGTTACACTGGGCCGGAGTGAGAGGAATGTGCTGGGAGGCACTGCGGGAGCATACGCTGCATGTGGCTGCGAGGACAAGGCCTCCGGGTGTTTTTGGTTTTACATGTGGGGAATGATTTAGGGAGGGTCCCTATGAGGTGGTTGATTAAGGATATGACTCGGGATTTGCTGTTTTTTTCTGGGTTTTTTCCCGGGGGTGGTCTTGGTATGGTCCCACATTGTCCCCCGTTTTGTTTGGCGGCACGCTAGGGACTCGTTGGCCTTGGAGAAGGTTCGGGTGAAGGTTAACAAGGCCATGGCGAGGTTCATGAGGCTCAACGGGGGTTTGAGTGTGCGCCACGTTGATGTGGAAGGGATGAGGGGGTTTTTTCGGTCCGATGGTTTGCACCTTAATGATTTGAGGAACGACCTGTTCAACCTAGCTTTGAAGGAGCGGATCAAGATGGCGGTCGAGTTGTGGCGGGCCAGGCAGCACTAAGGTTTCAGCGCTTCCTGGCTGTGGCGGGTCTCCTCTCGGGTTCTGGGTCTGAGCTAGCATGGCCAATGGGGGGGGGTGCGGCTGTTTCCATGGGGGGAAACCGGCCAGGACGATTCTGGTTGATATGGTGGTGTTCGGGGTGGAAGTAGGGAAGGGGAATTTGGTTGGACACCAGCAGTTAGCCCGATTAAGCTCCCTGGCCTAGGAGGGATGCGGCCGAGCTTATGTTGGTTTCTGCTTGGTTGGAGGTCGGATTGGTAAACTTGGTCCTCTTCCCTTCCCCTTTAATTTTGGGGATCATGAGGCTGCTCAGACCCGGAACATAAAGGGGGGATTTTTTCCATAGGCTTGTTGTAAACTTGTTTATACTTTGTTGGCCGTGGCCGATTAAAATTAATCATTCCAACTACATGGTGGTCTGGTCTTGTTATTCTGGGTTGGATGGGCTTAGACGGAGGACTTATGGAACGCTAGTCCAGTCAAGAAAGCGCCGTCCCTTTAAGGAGGGCAGCCCCCATGACTGGCCTGCGTTCCTGGCCGGAGGCAGACCAGCCATGGGGAGGAACTGGTCACTAAGGGAAGTGACATCGGGGAGGGGGGGAGTATAAAGGGGGCGTTCGCCCCCTCCCTTCCCTCTTTGACCCCTGACTGGACGGACGAGCAGTCCCACCCGCCCGCCCTGTTTTTGGTTGTGGTTGGTTTTGTCGGTCACGTGCTTGGGGTGAGAGTATGGAGTTAGGTGGTTTGTTTAGGGTTTGGAATTGTTGTAATTTATTGTTATATTTATTAAAAAAAAAAAAAAAAAAAACACAGATAAGGTTGGTACAATGTTCTGTTGTCACCTGTTGTGGGTGTCGCAGTGTACCGTATTTATTATTTATGGCATTGTATATATTTTGTTATATAAAAAAAAAAAAAAAAAAAAAAAAAAAAAACGCAAAAGATTGTTTGATGTTTTGATCGAATGTAATGTACTGTTCTTTCTTATAGGTTATGTATTGTTTTATATATATGTTGATGTATTGTCACGGCCATTGGGCGGGTCTCCTCTCGGGTTCTGGGTCTGAGCTAGCATGGCCAATGGGGGGGGGTGCGGCTGTTTCCATGGGGGGAAACCGGCCAGGACGATTCTGGTTGATATGGTGGTGTTCGGGGTGGAAGTAGGGAAGGGGAATTTGGTTGGACACCAGCAGTTAGCCCGATTAAGCTCCCTGGCCTAGGAGGGATGCGGCCGAGCTTATGTTGGTTTCTGCTTGGTTGGAGGTCGGATTGGTAAACTTGGTCCTCTTCCCTTCCCCTTTAATTTTGGGGATCATGAGGCTGCTCAGACCCGGAACATAAAGGGGGGATTTTTTCCATAGGCTTGTTGTAAACTTGTTTATACTTTGTTGGCCGTGGCCGATTAAAATTAATCATTCCAACTACATGGTGGTCTGGTCTTGTTATTCTGGGTTGGATGGGCTTAGACGGAGGACTTATGGAACGCTAGTCCAGTCATGCTTGCAACGCATGACTCCATGTCCCCGATGCTTGAAAATGTTCTCACAGTGGGAGTCCGATCTGAACACCAGAACCAGGATCTCTAGGGCTGGTAAGTTTTGAAGCACTGATGGGTGATACACTATAGAAGAGGTATGGCGAGTATACTTTGTTTTGTTTACAGCCTACACATGCCCTTTATTGGAGTTATAGAATTGGAGAATCATTTACGAAAAAAAAAAAAATCTTTCACATTGGAATTCACACTGGACCTAATAAAAGGCAGAGTAGAAAAACAAACCAATTATGGGTGACTGTTAGATGTATTGCTAGGCTTTGTAATGCAGTACTTGAGCCTCCACACATGTAGTATAAAAACATGTACAAGATAAAATGGATTAAATTACTGCATGTGTCCAAATTGTTAATAGCCCCCAGAATGGCATTTGACATTGTAAGGCAGTGCTCCAAAATAATCAACTTTGTAAATAATATGTGTTAATCTCGCCTGTTCCCTTATGCCGCACAGCCAGTGCCCTGTGGGAAATTGTGCTTGTACACGTTAATGATATTAGCCCTCAGTAATGTCTTGTTTAGACGCTAACAAAGGAACCACCAGTACAAAAGCAGGCAATATTAAAGGGCTGGTTACATAAAGCACAGGATAAAGATTGGAGTATACGTTTTATTAAAAATATCCCCAGAAGATTCTTATATTATTGTTTGCAATCACCTACTGTAACACAATAACTATCTGCAGTCATTTAACATTTGTATGAAAAGGATCTGACAGTGAATATCTGAATGTGCAACAAAGACAATTATGCAACTATAAATACACATTCATAAACTGTATATTGCTCATTCAAAGTAGAAAATAGACTGATTTCATAGTTGAAGGGGACCTGAACTGTCACTTGCAATTATGTGCCAATGTGGATCTTGGCTTACAGGGACAATAACCTAACCTTACCCATCATGCCCTCAGTGAGCCTTTCATTGGAAAGATACTCTCCTTTTCCTAACACTTATCCAGTAGTAGAGAAGTGCTAAGTGCACAGCTGTTTTCTGTCCCCCATCATAATGAGGGAGTGCTAAAAGGAACATAAAGGCTTTTTTAACTTTTGGTCTGCTTTAAAGTATTCAGGCCTGTGATCAGCCTTTGGAATGTGCAAGCTGTGTGATCGCATATAACGCTATCCCTGGCTCTTTTTAAAGGGTCACCTGGAGACGCCATTCAGACTACTCCTGAAAGAGAAAGCTCTGAGATGGCTCAGGAGGTATATATTTTCCACATTTCCTCGCAGAGTCTCTCTTTTGTAAACTTTTTCTCTATCTTTAGAGTTACCTATATATTTCGCTATTTCCTTATGTAACATTTTTTTTTCCACATTGCTTCAACTTCACTCTTTTTTTTCAGTGTTCCCTGCTTTTATCGTCACACTCTTACCATGTTCCTCGTGTCTCTCCCTTTTCCATGTGTCTTTATTCTTTTTCTCTTGTTCCCTCTGTCTCTTTCTATGTTCTCTGTCTCTTTCTATGTTCCCTCTGACTCTCTCTTTGCCATGGCCCCACCTCTATTTTTTTCCATGTTCCCTCTGTCCCTCCCTTTTTATATGTTCCCTCTTTTCCTCCCCTTTCCATGTTATTTGTCTCGTTCTCTCTATTTTAATGCTCATTTTGCTTCTCTATTTTTTCCATGTTCCTTCTGTCCTCTCGTTTTCCATGTTCCACTGTCTCTTTTTCCATGTTCCCACTGCCTTTCTTTTTTCCATGTTCCACTGTCCCTTTTTCCATGTTCCCACTGCCTTTCTTTTTTCCATGTTCCCACTGCCTTTCTTTTTATCATGTTCCCACTGCCTTTCTTTTTATCATGTTCCCACTGCCTTTCCTTTTTCCATGTTTATTATGTCCTCTCTATTTCTATGCTGCCACTGCATCACTCTTCTCCATGTACCCTCTGTCTCTCCTTTTTTATATGTTCAGTCTGTCCCTCCATTTTTCCATGTTCTCCCTGACTTTTCATATTTATTTCCCCCTCTCCTACTTTTCTATGTTCCTTCTGTGTTTGGAGGGCACCATTCTCAAATGTTCTCACAGGGTGGCATTTAAACCAAGGTTGGCTCTGCACTTGCCAGCAGTCATTTGAAAGCCAGTGAGCATACCTATGAAGTTAGAGTACCAAGCCCCCACCAACCAACAACTTTTCAACCCCACTGCCTCCACCAAAATTTGACGAACACTCCAAGTCATGTTGTAGAGCTGAATGCCTTCTATGGAAAGCTTGATGCATCATGGAGAGAGCTCACTACACTGAATATAAAGGGGGTTCCCTGGGATTGTTATTCCCTAAACTATAAAAAAAAACTCTCTACTTTGGACATTTGAAAGTCTCTCACCTGCAGAGTGAGAGTGAGACAGAAGGGACAAACTACTCAGTGAGAGAGCCATGTTAGGCTTAATACAATGGGCTAAAAGAAATAAATAAAATCCCCTAGTCATGGATAAAATGTAAAATGTAGTGTTGGATGAACCCTTCTAAGTTTGGGTTCGGCAAGTTCAGTTTGGATACCCGAACTTGTCCCAAACCTCTTCCCCTATGAAATCAAAATTCCCCAAAATTACATATGAGGGGCGACTTGGCAGACGGGCCCTCTCTCTGCCCGCCGGACGCCTCTCATATCTCATTTTAAATAAATAAATTAAGGCAGCGACTGGGTGGTGTGCAGTAGCAGGAAGCGGCTGTACACTTACCTGAGCCGGGGTGATCAGGTCAGTGTTCTTTTCTCTGTCAAAATGGCCACAGCCACGGCTTCAAAAAGATGACGCCCCCATGAGTGAGGACACTGGCAGCTGGCACTAGAAGTGCTGCTAGCTGCTGCCAGTGTCCTCACTGTGGGGGGAAACCTCATTTTTGAAGCCCTGGCCATAGCCATTTTGACAGAGGAAAGAATACTGGTCACCCTGGCTCAGCGCCCCTTCCTGCTGCTGCACACTCTGCATTGGGTTAAGCTGGTTGATAGGCTGCCCATCAACCAGCTTTTCTGTGGTCAGCCAAACTTGAACATGGACTTCTGGCTGAAGTCATTATTCTAGTTTGGGAACCCAAACTCGTCTGTTCTTGGAATGCGGAAGGAAATCCATGACTGGGCCAGATAAATGACTGCTGAAGAATGCTAGGTGTGCCACAGATTGTCTAAATCTAATATAGCAGCACCCCATTATTCAGTGTGCAAGTGTGCAAGTCATTGTGTGAAGAAAAGTCTGTGGATACATTGCTAGTTAAAAGATTTTGAACCCCTATTAAAGCATAGCTATTCAAAAGTACAACAATACTTTAAGCACTTCTCATTAAATAATCAATTAAAAAAAAATCTGGTTAAGTAAAAAAACATGTAAGGGTGGTACAGGTATTTATTTACAGGGGTCTACAAGTAGCAAGAGGGGCTAGGCTGGGGTGACACAGAACTGGATCTTCCTTTGCACAAGGTCACCAGGAAGGGGGGGGGGGGGGTGTCCAGGTTTAATTTTAAGAATTTTTTTAAAAAGAATGGTGTTTGCAAAAATGGTGTTTGCAAATTATTTGATTACACAGGCTCTAACCGCAGCTACAGGAACATTTCCTAGAGCCTGGAAAGCCCCTGACACAATGACATTCAAAATCTTTGCTAATATTGAATACATACAACCCAACAAAATGCATTGGGCCATACTAGCATAACTAGGTGGAATCTATGGCAACCCGATTAATTTCAGAAATAACACTGATAATCAGGGTTCTTATGTTGTAGTTAATCCTGAATCTTGATTTCCCCTTTTTTCCATTTTGTTTCTTCTGTTAATTGTGAGAGAATTGAATATGAATGGAGGTTATAGGTTGGTGTTGGCTGTGGCCATTTTGACAGAGGAAAGAATACTGGTCACCCCGGCACAGCTAAGTGTACAGCCTCTTCCTGCTGCTGCACACTCTGCATTGGGTTAAGCTGATTGATAGGCTGCCCATCAACCAGCTTTTCTAGGGTCAGCCAAACTTGAATGTGGACTTCTGGCTAGAGTCAGTGTTAGGGTTTGGGAACCCAAACTCGCAAACTTCGGTACGAACCCGAACTTTGCAACTCTAGTAAAATTTGTTTTCATGGCACGTACATACCAACAATTACAAGATTTGCCCATGCTTATTATCAGTAGGCGGGGCTATGCAAATCATCTGTTCTTGGAATGGGGAAGGAAATCCTTGACTGGGCCACATAAATGACTACTGAAGAATGCTAGGTGTGCCACAGGTTGTCTAAATCTAATATAGCAGCACCCTATTATTCAGTGTGCAAGTGTGCAAGTCACTGTGTAAAGCAAAGTTTGTGGATACATTGCTAGTTAAAAGATTTTTAACCCGCAATTAAAGCATCGCTATTCAAAAGTATGACAATACTTTAAGCACTTCTCATAGAATTGTAACAAATGCAAAGTAAATTAAAAAAAAAATCTGGTTAAGTAAAAGAACATGTAAGGGTGGTACAAGTATTTATTTACAGGGGTCTACAATTAGCAAGAGGGGCTAGGCTGGGGTGACACAGACCTGGATCTTCCTTTGCACAAAGTCACCGGGAATGGTGGGGGGGTGTCCAGGTCAACTTTCATTAAAAAAAAAGTTTAAAAGAATGGTGTTTGCTAATTATTTGATTACACAGGCCCTAACCACAGCTACAGGAACATTTCCTAGAGCCTGGAAAGCCCCTGACACAATGACATTCAAAATCTTTGCTAATATTGAATACATACAACCCAACAAAATGCATTGGGCCATACTAGCATAACTAGGTGGAATCTATGGCAACCCGATTAATTTCAGAAATAACACTGATAATCAGGGTTCTTATGTTGTAGTTAATCCTGAATCTTGATTTCCCCTTTTTTCCATTTTGTTTCTTCTGTTAATTGTGAGAGAATGAATGGAGGTTATAGGTTGATGTTGGCTGTGGCCATTTTGACAGAGGAAAGAATACTGGTCACCCCGGCTCAGCTAAGTGTACAGCCTCTTCCTGCTGCTGCACACTCTGCATTGGGTTAAGCTGATTGATAGGCTGCCCATCAACCAGCTTTTCTAGGGTCAGCCAAACTTGAATGTGGACTTCTGGCTGGAGTCAGTGTTAGGGTTTGGGAACCCAAACTCGCAAACTTCGGTACGAACCCGAACTTTGCAACTCTAGTAAAATTTGTTTTCATGGCACGTACATACCAACAATTACAAGATTTGCCCATGCTTATTATCAGTAGGCGGGGCTATGCAAATCATCTGTTCTTGGAATGGGGAAGGAAATCCTTGACTGGGCCACATAAATGACTACTGAAGAATGCTAGGTGTGCCACAGGTTGTCTAAATCTAATATAGCAGCACCCTATTATTCAGTGTGCAAGTGTACAAGTCACTGTGTAAAGCAAAGTTTGTGGATACATTGCTAGTTAAAAGATTTTTAACCCGCTATTAAAGCATCGCTATTCAAAAGTATGACAATACTTTAAGCACTTCTCATAGAATTGTAACAAATGCAAAGTAAATTAAAAAAAAAATCTGGTTAAAGTGGACCAACACCCAGGATTTTGACTATCCTGGGTTTTGGTCCACTTCGGCGGGGCACCCCGATCGGGGGTGCCCCGCTGTGTGAAACCCCCCAGAAACCCCAAAAAACTCACCTCTCAACGCTCCCACGTGAACGCCGCAGCCAATCCCCGCCAACGTCCAGGCGGGGATCAGGAACGTCCAAGCCGCTTCCGCCGCCGCCACTCTCGGCGCGCGCGCGCCCCCGCCGGCCATTCACAGAGGGCCGGCGCGGGCGCGCGCACGTCTGGAGGGGCGCGCGGGAGGCGGCGGCGGCGGAAGAGGCGGCAGATCAGGTAGGGTCTTTTTGGGGTTTCTGGGGGGTTTCACCCCGCGGGACATCCCGATCTCGGATGTCCCGCGGGGTGGGAGGTGATCGGCCCGGGAATCTTATAGATTTCCGGGCCGATCACCCCTGGGTGTTGGTCCTCTTTAAGTAAAAGAACATGTAAGAGTGGTACAAGTATTTATTTACAGGGGTCTACAATTAGCAAGAGGGGCTAGGCTGGGGTGACACAGACCTGGATCTTCCTTTGCACAAAGTCACCGGGAATGGTGGGGGGGTGTCCAGGTCAACTTTCATTAAAAAAGAATGGTGTTTGCTAATTATTTGATTACACAGGCCCTAACCGCAGCTACAGGAACATTTCCTAGAGGCTGGAAAGCCCCTGACACATTGACATTCAAAACATTTTCTAATATTGAATACATACAATCCAACAAAACGCACTGGGTGGAATCTATGGTAACTCGATTAATTTCAGAAATAACACTGATAATCTGGGTTCTTATGTTGTTCTTAACCCTGAATCTTGATTTCCCCTCACCCTCCTGTTTTCTATTTTCTTTCTTCTGTTAATTGTGAGAGAATGAATGGAGGTTATAAGTTAATGTTTATTGTTTAAGCTGACAGAGAATTGAACCATTCTTGGACTACAAAAAGGAAAACTATACCAATTATAGATGCAAGCATTTTTTATTACCTCTATAATATAAGAATAACAGGAATAACTCACAATGTGAGACCTATATTTGACCTGTTACACTTTAACTGCTGTATAACTGGAAACTGAATGGTGAATGTAACACAGGTTGTTTGGATTTTCTTAAAAAAGAATAAAACTAAAAATGAAAATAAATTAATAAATAATCACCAAAGACAAAATGATTAAAGAAAACGCATTCTTAAATAAAAATAGAAACTGACATAAATCCTCAGAAAACCTTTAGAAACCCTAAATAAAATAGAAAACTTTTAGAAACCCTAAATAAAAATAAATCACACACCTTGAGAAAGTGACGCTGTGACGTCACGAAACGCGTTGGTGGTGAGGAGTGCGGGCAGGTGAGGAGGGGGAGTCTGCTTTGGTGAATACATTTTGTTATACTATCTATTGTCCGTATGTTCCCACCTGGTGAGTCCTCATTTCATGTCAAGTTAGGATTGTGGTTAGCGTTTAGCAGTCTTTCAATCTGTGTTACTATTTTTCACATATGTTGCTTTAGTGTGGCAGACTATTAGGTTTTGATTCAGTGTAATTTATTATTTAAAGTGAAGCACGTTTGGCACTATCTTTATGAATATTGTAAATCATGTATGTCTATATTATTAGTTATTAGTATAGTTATAAGGGTATAAGGGTTGGGTTTTCCACTCATTATATAGGAATTAATAGCAGCGTTGTCATCGGGTCAAACTGGCCCTCCCCCCCCCCCCGCTATTTTGTGCCCCCTCCTCGGTGATAGTATTGTCCTTACATGTTTTTTAAAATGTTTTTAGAATTGTCATATGGTATTGTGCAAATAATGTAGGTAGTTATATGTAGCAATAAACTTCATTATTCTTTTCATAGCTGCTCATTGTCTAGTGGTGCTTCTGTGTTTTCAGGGTTGGGTGGGTGTGTGGGACCCCCCGTTTTGGTTTCATGTGGTAACAGTTTTTTTCTGTTTACCCTGTACAGTATAGCACACTATTATATTAAATGTTGGTGCGGTCTTTTTGTTCCTTCCTAAATAAAATAGATTATAATGAAAGTGTTAATTTTAATACTCTACATCAATGGTACATCATACACAAAAACGTAAGAATGCAAAGTCAACATAACCAATAAATATATCTTTATTTATTTTGTCTCTCAATCGCATTGTTACTGGGTATTAAGGGTCTAATTTACAATGTGCGCTACTTCAGGCAACTTTCACCTTTCCTGCTTTCTCAATGCGTGCAAACTGAGCTACACTTTCAGCAGCAAACACCAGTGAACACAAACTTACACCATGTATTTTGCTGTGTTTGCACTGCCATTTGCTAGCGAAGTCACTGGTATTTATATTGAAAATGGTTTGAAGTATGCAGAGATATGCCAGCGAACTGCTGTGGCAGATTTCTTTTAGAAAAAAAACATGAAATCTTGCTGAAAACACATTTTTATAGCATATGCCAGCATTGGAGGGGTTTCATATCTGTATCTTTAGAGTGTCTGGGTTGGGAATAAAATGTAATTGAAAGTATAAAAGTAATGTAAAACATTACCATTATTCACACACTGGATAACTTTCTGATGTTCATGGTACATACAATTTCTTCAATAATAACATTGATTTCCATGGGATTTGCCAATAAAAGCTGGTGAACAGAAAAGGTATTCATGTGCTGCTCAAAATACACTTCAATGTAAATCCAGCAAACACCATAATTGTCGGGCAAACACGCGGTGGTGTGAGTTGTCAATGCAGAAAAGAGTGAATGGCCATTGAATCGTTTCGGAAATTGTCCCCTGACAGGCTGATTCATTACTAGCGCCAGGTACCGGCAGATGAGCGTTTGTAGTGAGTCGCTCAGAGCGACCGCTAGTAGCCACTGTGGTGGGCTATGGGTCGCTGTTACAGAGTGCCTCAGTCGCCTGCCGGCATTGATGTATATGTTGTATGTGAGTCGCTCTAACACCAGTACAGCGCTGTATGGGAGCGAATGGTAGCGACTGATCAGTGCGACCGACACCATTTTCATAAAAAAAAAAAAAACAGACTCACATAGCCCCGGCGCTCAAAATCGGGTTGTTGTAGTCCAGAGTGACAGAGGCTGTTAAAGTCTGTTTTTGAGCACATATCCATGAGTAACAAAGTGAAAACACATGGAATGACATTGTTAAAACATTGTTTTGCACCGTTTGCACACAGTGTTGTGTAGGGTTTGTGAATATCCTGATAAAAGACAGATCACCTAACTAGTAGTAGATCAAGAACTAACATTTAAAGGGTAATTTAAGACTAGCGCCATGTATTGCCATTTGAGCGTCTATGTAGCGGCGCTTAGAACGTCCGCTGCAAATAGGTGTCTGGCGCTATAACCTAGCATAGAGCCCCGACAAGTAACGCTGTAGTATCCTGTTCAGCATTGATAAATGTGATGTCTGGAGGGCACTGTAGAAGCCTCTCCCTGATTCACTGCAGAGCCAATCACGAACGCTAGGTGGTGTCCCAAGGTCATATTTAAGAAAAAACTACACACAACCAGTGCCGGTGCTCTAAAACTGGGCGCTCTAGCGTTGAACGTCAGGTGATATGTGCAAAAAGTCTGTTTCTCACACCAGTACCAGAGCGAAAACATATGGAATGACTTTGTTTTAACACTGTGACAATGACACTGCAATGGCAGACCTGCACATACAATTCTGCATAAAAAAAATTATTACACACAATGAAAGTGTTTGGTTGCAGGGCAGGAGCGGCCACACAATCGTTTGAACCAAAATTTTTGAACACTACTTTAGGGAAACGCTATTTATACACAACCAAATAAAACACCATTGAAATGTATGGGAGAGCGCTACTGAGCGACAGGTGCTTTACACTTAGCCACAGCTAGTGATACATGTGATGCTACATGACGCTATTAGAGGCGCTCACCAGATTGACTTTCATATATATGGTTTTCACATACTGTGCCTGGTGTTCACCTGATGTTATGCGGTGTTAGCGTCTCTTAAATAACCCCCTTAAAGTGGACCAACACCCAGGATTTTGACTATCCTGGGTCTTGGTCCACTTCGGTGGGGCACCCCCGATCGGGGTGCCCCGCTGTGTGAAACCCCCCCGAACCCCCGAAAAACTCACCTCTCCCCGCTCCCAGCGCCGACGGACAAGCCTTTTGACAGGCACGGACAAGCGCCTCCTCCGTCGCCGCCTCCCGCGCATCACTCTTGATGCGCGTGCGCCCGCACCGGCCATTCACTGACGGCCGGCGCGGGCGCGCTCACGTCTAGAGGGGCGCGAGGGAGGCGGCGGCGAGGGGATTTGGGGTGTTTGGGGGGGTTTCACCCCGCGGGACATCCCGATCTCGGATGTCCCGCGGGGAGGGAGGTGATCGGCCCGGGAATCTTATAGATTCCCGGGCCGATCACGGGAGGGTGACGGTCCACTTTAAACAACTGGTTAAGGTGGAAGGTTGAACACATTCTCCCATGTCTCCATGGCATCATGTGACATATGCAGAGGGTGCTTCAGAATGGCATTCCTGCTCTTTCCCCACTCTGTGTGCCCAGCAATGACTCTGAATGAAGAGGTTGCTTAGCCCAATCTGAAGCGTTCTATAAATCATTTCTTTGCTGGGCATCCCGCAACAGAAGTTTGGCAGTGAACTGTGGACCAGAAGTATTTAAGGTCCACTTTAAAGGGAATTTGACTAACCCAGGTTTTGTTCCGTGACCCTGGGGCATCCACTGTGTGGAACCCTCTAGGAAGCCAGTAAACTCAGCTGTCCAGGCTCCAACAGTGTATGCGCTTATTCAATGATAGCCATCTGAAATGACTACGTCATTCGGCAGGCGGCTCTCATTTACTACAATAGGTAGCTACAACGCCCCCCACATCCCAACTTAACTGATTGGCTGGGACAGGAGCACGCGTAATCAGCTCTTATTGGACAAGAGCCTGCGCATACGTCATTGGAGCGGGGAAATAGTTTTTATGGGTGCCCTGGGGGGTTTCACACAGCAGGGCGTCCCGATTTTGGATGCCCCAAGAAAAAGCCAGCGGCTGGCCCTGGAATAATTTAGATTCCAGGCCGGACGCTGATGTTTTTTTTTTCCTCTTTAACCTAAGTAAAGTAAGTCTTGGGCCCTTATTTAACAAGGGATAGCGCCAGGTAGCGAATGGTGAGCGAACGGTAATGACGCTCACCGCCACGAGAACGCCGGCTCCCCTCCGCAATCACACATTTATCAAGCCGATCCTGCTTAGCGACTGACAGAGCGCCAGATAACGAATCATTCATCATTATTCCAGCCTCACCCCACAGCGCCAGCGAGCGACCTTGAACGGCGACAGGTATGACCTCTCGCTACCTGGCGCTCTCCAATGCATTTCAATGGAGCAATCTTTAAATATTCTTAATTAATTGCTATTAATGTTTTTTTTTTTTTTAAATGTCAAAAATTCTGTGACCACTTCTGCAATGTTAGATATTTTTTTTAAGGTAAAAAAAAAAAAAATGTGCAGAATTGATATTACAGGTCTGATATTAATGTATTCATATTACAAAATGTTTTGAAAAACATTTTTTTTTTCTCTCAAAAAATATGGTTGTTTGGGGGTTAAAAAACTACTTTTAACCCATCGCTGCCAGCGCTCTGGGGTTTAAACAAGCATTTCACAACGCGAGAATTTTTTGAGCGTGATTTGTTAATGAATATGCTGGGAGCCGTTCGCTATGGCCATTCGCTGTCATGCGCTCCCATACAGCGCGGAACCTGTCAAACAGTGACTCCTAACCCCGTATTCAACATTACCGCACACCGACGGGGTCGCTGTCAACAGCCGAACAACGGCCAAGCACAGCGAATACTAGCGTGCGCTGTGAAAATAACGCTACTGTCGCTCATCTGTCGCTACCTGGCGCTATTAATGAATCGGCCTCCCCGTTTAAAGAGAACAGATTTTTGAAAGAAAGAACATACATAAACAAAGAACATACATAAACAAAAGGCTCGATTCAGAGACACATTCGTCTGGACTTCCGTAGCTGTCTGTGAAAGTTTTAGTGGGTGTTTGTCATTTATTTGCTTTTTTTCGTTGATTTTTCATTCGTACGAACGTTCGGGAAAATGTGTATATGCACTTTCGATGAACGAAAGCAAATCGGATCATTTGCGTTAGTTCGGATCATTTTCCAAACAAAATCTGATATTTTTCGTTCGTTCAGATAACTTACGTTGTTGGGATGGGCTTACGTCTGATTCAGAGAGCTGATTTCCGACGGACCACCACCCTATAAATCCGTTTCATTTCTGATCCACTTACGGGACCTTTGAGGGCTCGGATTGCTATTGTTGAACATGTTTTGCGGCTATGTGGAGGAGTCTGCGCGCCTTTAGCACCAAGGCATTGCATGTATCAGCATGGCCGAGGCCATAAATTGTATAGCAATGCATACCTGAATCAATACATTTCATGTATGCCTTATAGAAGCATTTTAATGCTGACCTTAACCCTTTCAGTGCCAAGCACGTAACACCTACGTGCTCGCATGTCCGTGCCTTAAGTGCCAAGCACGTAGGTGTTACGTGCTTGATTTTACCCCCCTGCTAGTTAAAAAATAAATAAATATAAATACTCACCTACCCCTCGTTGGATCCGGCCGGGTCTCCTCTTAATTTGGTGCCATCCAATCCCCCGTGGGGGATCATTTTTTTTTCTTATGTCTCTTTTTTATTTAACATTTAACCCCTTGTGAACTGGTAAAGGGTCCATGAGACCCCTTATACCAGTTCACAAGGCTGGGGGCTGGCAAGTCACCTGCCACTAGCAGGTGACTTGCCGTTAACCCCCGGCACCCCTATTACCTGCCTCCCCAAAGCCCAGGGGGGGGGAAGAAGAGATCGGGCCCACATAGGCTATGTGGGCTTGAAGGCTGCAGGGTGGGGGGCCACAAAAGTTGGTTCCTACAAGCCCCCATAGCTGGTCCCGGGCTGGTAATGCTGGGTAAGGGGGACCCCATTTTAATTTTTCGGGGATTTTTAAGGGTTTTTAACCCTTAAAATTCCCCAAAAAATGGGGTCCCCCCCCCGGGAGGGGGGACCCTATGTCATTTTTTTTTTAAATTAACCCCTTATGTTTATAGTGTGGATAGTAGTATTTTATTTGTAAATGTTATAAAGTGCTATTTTCAGTTTGGGGGGTCTCCTGGGCAAGAATGGGGGCTACCGATACATATGTGGTACCATTGTAATCGGGAGAAATTGGGCTTTCACATGCAATATGGTTTTCTCTAATAAAGTAAATGTTTTATTTAAAATAAAGGAGACAATTGTCTAAAAAATATTTATTTATTTATTTTTACACAAAAATATAAAAAAAAACAGTAAAAAATTTACAAACAAGACATTTCATGTTCAAGCCTAAACTCTGCTGCAATATATATATCTGTAATTTTCCTGGAAATTCCGGCACAAATCACGGTTAAACATGGCGCAGAATGGGGAAAAATGACCTGTCAACAGAGGGTGACAAAACTTCAAGTAGGTTGGCAATTAAAAGGGTTAATAGTACCTATGCATGTTGGGTATCGTTCTGCTCGGGAGACCTTGCTCTTTCAGATTTAGCTTGTTTTTTCTTGTTTGCATATTTATATTTTAGGAAAACATGTTATTTATTCAGTTTTTTAATTCATTTTTTTAGGAAAACCCTGTGCAACCTAAAAATAAAATTCTTTGAGGGATTACTTCCAGAAAGGTGAGCCTACTACAACAAGCTGGGTACTCTTAGAAAGCTTAACATGTGCAAAGGGTTGTTTTGGTTGAAAAATTGCAAGGTGCGCATTTTGTCTGCAGAGCTGAAATTTTCAAGTAAAATTACTGTTACACTCACGCTTTACTTTGGGGTGTTTGCCAACTCTTCCCTTGACAGTACCTATGCATGTTGGGTATCGTTCTGTTCGAGGCATGTTGCTTTTTGAGATTTTACTTGTTTTTTCTTGTTTGCATATAGTTTTTTTTTAGGAAAATGTGGCTTGATTCTTCCTTTTTATTCTTTTTTAGGGAAACTTTGTGCAACCAAAGAATACATTGAGGGATTACTTCCAGAAAACTAAGCCCACGTAAACAAGCTTGGTACACCTAGAAAGCTTGAGGTGTGTACTTCCAGAGAATATAGAGTTTGTGGGGGTTATTTTAAATGTAAATGGTTGTTTTTCTGGAAAAACTGCAAGGTGCGCATAGCGCATAGCATAGTTGTATTTTATCTGAAAATCTCCTAAAGCTCTGTTTCAGTTTGGGGGAGTCTCCTGGGCAGGAAAGGGTGTCTATCAATACATATGTGGTACCGCTGTGACTGGGAGAAATTGGGGTTTCGCACGTAATAAAATTTTATTGACAAACTTACATTTTTTATTACAAAAAAAAAAACACAACACAACAAATTGCAAAAAAAAAAAACAATATATAATTTTCCTGGGAAATCCCTGGAAATCCTTTCAAAAATCACAGTTGAACATGTGTAGCGCAAAATAGTCAAACATATGGGTTGATTCAAAGAAACATGTAACAGCTTGGATTTGGGTCACGATCATCCTATTTTTCACGTCCGCTCGTGCGTTCGTATGAACTTGCGAGTGATTCTATAAGCAAATACGTTTCTATCCTAAAATATACGTCCGTTCGTATGATATCTCCCGAACTTGCCTCAGTCAGTTGTCAATCGTAAAAATCACGTTCATGTGCTCACCTGTTGCGGCGGCAGCCTGTTTTTTCTGCTGCTTCCATCGTCCACCTCTTCCAATTACTTGCGTTTGCCTCTGGTTTTCATTGGTTTTTGGCCTCTTAGATTCGTGCGTTTGTATGTTTATAAGATCTTGCGCATGCGCACCCTCAACCAGAAACTTACCTAAACCCCTTAGCGCTTGCATCCAACTTCATTTCTCGGTCCCTAAAACTTACCTAAACCCCTTAGCGCCTGCATCCAACTTCATTTCTCGGTCCATAAAACTTACCTAAACCCCTTAGCGCCTGCATCCTTCTTCATTTCTCGGTCCCTAAAACTTACCTAAACCCCTTAGCGCCTGCATCCAACTTCATTTCTCGGTCCATAAAACTTACCTAAACCCCTTAGCGCTTGCATCCTTCTTCATTTCTCGGTCCCTAAAACTTACCTAAACCCCTTAGCGCCTGCATCCTTCTTCATTTCTCGGTCCATAAAACTTACCTAAACCCCTTAGCGCCTGCATCCTTCTTCATTTCTCGGTCCATAAAACTTACCTAAACCCCTTAGCGCTTGCATCCTTCTTCATTTCTCGGTCCCTAAAACTTACCTAAACCCCTTAGCGCTTGCATCCTTCTTCATTTCTCGGTCCCTAAAACTTACCTAAACCCCTTAGCGCTTGCATCCTTCTTCATTTCTCGGTCCCTAAAACTTACCTAAACCCCTTAGCGCCTGCATCCTTCTTCATTTCTCGGTCCATAAAACTTACCTAAACCCCTTAGCGCCTGCATCCTTCTTCATTTCTCGGTCCATAAAACTTACCTAAACCCCTTAGCGCTTGCATCCTTCTTCATTTCTCGGTCCCTAAAACTTACCTAAACCCCTTAGCGCCTGCATCCTTCTTCATTTCTCGGTCCCTAAAACTTACCTAAACCCCTTAGCGCCTGCATCCTTCTTCATTTCTCGGTCCCTAAAACTTACCTAAACCCCTTAGCGCCTGCATCCTTCTTCATTTCTCGGTCCCTAAAACTTACCTAAACCCCTTAGCGCCTGCATCCAACTTCATTTCTCGGTCCCTAAAACTTACCTAAACCCCTTAGCGCCTGCATCCTTCTTCATTTCTCGGTCCCTAAAACTTACCTAAACCCCTTAGCGCTTGCATCCTTCTTCATTTCTCGGTCCCTAAAACTTACCTAAACCCCTTAGCGCCTGCATCCAACTTCATTTCTCGGTCCATAAAACTTACCTAAACCCCTTAGCGCCTGCATCCTTCTTCATTTCTCGGTCCCTAAAACTTACCTAAACCCCTTAGCGCCTGCATCCTTCTTCATTTCTCGGTCCCTAAAACTTACCTAAACCCCTTAGCGCCTGCATCCTTCTTCATTTCTCGGTCCCTAAAACTTACCTAAACCCCTTAGCGCCTGCATCCAACTTCATTTCTCGGTCCATAAAACTTACCTAAACCCCTTAGCGCTTGCATCCAACTTCATGTTGACGACCCTAAAACTTACACAAACCACATAATGTACATATGTCTATATGTTTCTAAGCGTGTTTTTTCTTGTTTGTGTAATTGTTTTTTGGTGCGCATATTAGAAAAGACACATTTAGGAAGTCTTAAAATATAATTTATTTAAATTATTTGGATTTTTTTTTTTTTTTTTCGTTTAAACATATTTTTTTTTTTTTGGGTTTTGTTTAAAACATCTTTTTTTTTTTTTGTTTACAAACACATTAAAACTTGTTTTTTTTGGTTTTACCAACAGATTGAAAATGTTTGTTTTTTGGTTTTCCAAACATATTAAAATTTTTTTTTTTTTTTTGGAAAAACATAGATAAAATGATTTTTCGTTTTTTTTTAACAAAAAATAGAAAAATTTAAAAACAATTCTAAAATTTTAAAAACATTTAACAAAAGTAGCCAGGACCAAGGGCACTAATCCTCCTCCTCTTCTTCATCTGTTGGCCCCAACGTCGCCTGTATGGCCAGCAGCTCGGCCACCAACTCCTTGATTCTTTTTTTTTCCCAGCCAATGTTTTTGGGATCATCCCTGTAACCAATAGAGAAATAAACATAAATAGGAGTCCCAGACCGGTTTGGATGCTGGAAATAGATTTGGGGTTAATCAAATACATGTAAATGCATGACATATGTCATTCTTCCAAGGGATAAAGTTAATGCATTTCCCACAGGTAAGTCTTTAAACTCCTTAAACCGGACCTTCAACATTATTTAATGAAAACCAATAACTATTCCCAAATGATTCTGCACCAGATCAAAGTACATTTGGGAGGTTTTTTGATTACAGCGCCGCCATCTGGACTCTGAAGCATAACACTTAATGAGGAGTGGAGAGTTGGATAAAGTACAGGGGAGTAGGTTACAGTGGTGCGTTGGGAATCCAGAGCATAGCTGGGTTGAGGGAAAGGTCATCAGTCCCACAATGCATGGCAGCACCTTACTTTTTTCAATCTGTATCCCATGCTGCCTGTAAATATTGCGCATTCCATATTCCGCAATATTGGTTTTGTTCAGTCTAATAACATGCATTAGATGGCTGAAGGGTGTTTTTCCATGTTTCAAATCTGTAGGTACAGTGTGTTGGCTAATTATTATGTTCTTAATACAAGTTAGGGTCCTCTTTAAGCTAACGAAGTGCCCACATGAAAGTGTGAACTACACATTGGCTACGCCTTTAGTTATGTGTGTGTTATTAGCTAACAAAACATTAATATGAATAATGGCATGGAGACTTACGGAGTTGGTGGCCGACAGATGGCTGGTTGGGGCCAACAGGCTGCCCTTGGTCCTGGCTATGCTGTGAAGAAGTCCCTGGAGAAACATGTGACATTTGGTTAGTACTTGTATAGAGTCACTATTCCCAACATATCTGGCTCCCAGTCTGGCTGACATCACTCACCTTCGCCAGGATCAACTTCCAGCATCTCTGCTGCCTCCTCCTCCACTATCTCACCCGCACCAGAAGCTTCTACAAATACATAATAAAGGATAACTTAGTTTTTGGCCTGCCATGTATATCTTTGTGCCTATACATGAAGAGTGACATACCAGAGCCTTCCCCATGCCTGGCCAGGTATGACTCCACGCCCACGCGGTTGGGCCCCTCCTCTGTGGTAAGGTCCAGGGGCTGGTCTGAGGAGGCCACAGAGGAGGGGTAGGTCCGTCGCCCGGGAGATCCACCACCTTCACTCACAGATGCAGACTCATGCAGCACTGGTCGGCCTGTACGCCTCCGGGTGCGGCGAATTCTGAAATCCATTTCCAACACTACCAAAGAAAAGTCATTATAAATAAAGGCAGAACTTATACATTTGGAACATATACCATGCAATTGCTTTGTACTTACTTGGGAAATGGATTCCAAAAAACCTCCGCACCCGGGGCATGTGCAGACGTTTCAGGTCCGACCAATGCTGCATTATCTGGGTGTGAGTGAAGGTGGTGCTAGTCACACGGTGTATCTCCGCGATGATCTCCCGGGCGATGTCCCTTTTCTCGCACACATTGGGCGCGAAGTCATACCGGCGCTGAAGCATGATCTGAAAAACATAATGGACACAGAGCTTTTACTTTTACACACAGACCCATATGTGTTGCATCACAAGTTGAGAATTTCATGTCATTAACACACACATTTAGAGTGGCAGCCATTTTTGGGGAGTGCCTTAAAGAGGACGTTGACTGTGAATGAGAGTCTGGTCTTAGGTTATATGTATCACACACCATGTACATACAGATAATAGCCAACATCAAGAATCAGGCCACCTGCATCTATGGCATGTTAGGATGGTTTAAACATCCAAGATGTAGGCTTATGCTTAGGCTTTTGGACCACGTGTGTGGCTTCCCGTTGTGTTTTTATGGCTTAGGAAAACAGTGTTCCTCAAACATCCGCATCAAGGTCCGAGACACGCCAGGTTTGACAGGTAGCCCCGCTACTCCACAGGTTAATTAACTGTTGCTAAGCCTGAGCAATTTCCCTAATTAGGACATCAGCATAGACAGGTGAAAACGTGGCCAGGCTCGGCCCTTGAGGATGAAGTGCGAGGAGCCAGTTATTAAACATTAAGAGACCCCAAACTAGTTCCAAACGCATCATTTACATTTAGGCCATCATTGACTATTACATTAAAATGCAGAGGCAGGCACTTACCAGCATGAGGATCTCTTCCTGTTGACGGGTGAAGATAGTGGGCGCCATCTTTATGCTTCTTCAAGGCAGCAGATAAGTGAAACCCCAGCGGTTTCCTGGTTCCACTCGAACGTACGTCCGTACGAGCGCGTAGTCGTGCGCATAGGCGTCACACGCTGGGCTCATTATTTAAAGGTCCCTGCACCCAAAGCTCATTCTCTTTGAGCATTTGTGGAAGATGGCACCTAAAAAGGCAAGCTCCAAACGACCCCAGCAAAGCCAGACGTCGGAGGGCCCAACCACCAGGTCCCAGCAAGGTAGGAAAAAGCTGCGATCCCAGACTACTACCTCTGCCCCACCAAGGGACACTGGACCCTCTGGAAGCCAAAAAAGGGGCCCCAAGCCACGTGCCCCTGCCGCCAAAAAGCAGGCAACAGCAGCACCCACCACCTCTGCCCCCAGAAGAGGCCGACCAAGGGAGCCCACACCGCCCATGGGTTCAAGTAGGGCAGTTCGGCAACCCAGGCCCCGCAGCAGGGCCCGAACCCCATCCAGGGCCCGAACCCCATCCAGGGCCCGAACCCCATCCAGGGCCAGAAGCCCAGCCAGGGCCCGAACCCCATCCAGGGCCAGAAGCCCATCCAGGGCCCGAACCCCATCCAGGGCCAGAAGACCATCCAGGGCCCGAACCCCATCCAGGGCCAGAAGCCCAGCCAGGGCCAGAAGACCATCCAGGGCCCGAACCCCATCCAGGGCCAGAAGCCCAGCCAGGGCCCGAACCCCATCCAGGGCCAGAAGCCCAGCCAGGGCCCGAACCCCATCCAGGGCCAGAAGCCCAGCCAGGGCCAGAAGACCATCCAGGGCCCGAACCCCATCCAGGGCCAGAAGCCCAGCCAGGGCCCGAACCCCATCCAGGGCCAGTCCAGTCATTGGGAAGCCAACAATCCGGCCATTCCCCTACCCAGCCCCAGGCCATAATGTCACCACATGTGTCTGCACACATGGAGGAGCAGCCAAGCCAAGCCAACCATCTGGCCGCACATTGCGCCGCGGCCAGTTGAGTGGGAGATTCTCCCATGACCAAAATATGGCATTGGCTAGTGGCCTTACATTATACTATGACGAGCTCTATGGGAGCAAATCAAAACACACCACAAAGCAGCGCAAGATGGAATTGTTTGAAACCATCCTACGACAAGTAAATGCAGCGGGGGAAGAGAGGAAAGATGTGTCCCAAATTCAGAAGAAAATCTCGGATCTGAAATATGCTGTACGGCAAAAAGAAATTAAAAGGCATAATTACAGGTAAATAAATGATGTCTCCAAATATAACGATTAGGATGTACTGTATGCACATTTTCTGAGTACCAAACGATTTTCTCTTTTCAGCATGAAAACTGGAGGTGGATTTCCTACCAAACTGGAGTTTACCCCTGCTGAGGAGATTGTGCTGGGACTTCTCCATCCAGTCGCGGTCGGTGGACATGCTGGTCTAAGGGACACAGACTCACCGACCCGTACCCACGGTGAGTACTCTTAAATCTGCATGTTTGCCTGTTTGCTAAATAATCTAAAGTTCACTAGTAACAAGATGACGGGATGGCCCTATGGTTTGCCTTGCTTGGCCTCGCACTACTGTGCCTGTTTGTGTCCTCTTTTGGTCCCTGTGAATCACACATTTAGGACCACATCCATTATGCCAAAGATCCAAGTTCCAATTTTATTGGTCAAGTAATGAAGTTTTTCATGAAAAGTGATATATTTGGAATCAATCACAAAACACACATCATTATGGATGGGTTGGCTATTTGTTGTGTGAGTTGTGTTTGAGTTAACAATTTAATTACCCACCCCCAAACATATCTGACCTAGAGCAGCGAGACTCAACTGGCGGCCCGGGGTCCCAATGCGGACCTTGGCACCAGATTCCAGGACCCCTGGCCAGACAGCCCTGCACTCAGTTACTTCTGTGTTGACGTGCTCAGAGCTGCCCCCTTGATCGGCGATGTAGTGGTTGTTCTCCTGCCCAATGTCATGGCTCCCTGAAACATAGCATTGCAATATGAAGTACTGCACAGGAAGTGGCATTGCAAGGTACACAGTAACTTGGTACATCTTTCTCTTGGTACAATCGTGTCCCGCTGCCCCAGCTCTGCCCCATCTGCCACAGTCCCCCCATGTCCCCCCCCCACATAAGCCCCATACATTTGTAACAGATTTGCTCCATCCATCCCATCACCATCAATTCGTGAACTCCCCCCTTTAGCCATCCAATCCCTGTCCCCTCAGCTCTGCCCCATCCAGCCCAGCAAGGGCAAGCAGCCTTTATTAGTTTGCACTTTGAAATCTCAAGCCCCTCCACCAGTGTGTTTATTTCTAACTAGACACCCCCTGCGTCAGCCCCATGCCCAGACATTCACCTCTCACCACATACCTTTAAATGGACCTTTACAAGAAGTGTTTGAGTACCCCGGACCTAGCGAATGGTAGTCTTAATCCAAAAATTTGCGTTGCAAGTTGTATGCTGACTGGGTACACTTCCTGACTTAGAACTGAGGTCAGTTAGCAGTTTTCTCGAGGCATTGCACCTATCTAAAATTGCGTGTCTTTTAACAAATGTCCCCATTGCTGTAGAGTTGATTAATATTAGAAATAGTGGTTTATTTGATTACCTAAAAAAAAATGGTTATGTGTGTGTTTACCTTGTTTGTTTTTCTCTTCTTCAGCCCAGCATGATCCCTCAGCAAGGGTAAACTCACCCCCCAGTTTGGTTATGCCTACCAGGTCCGTACAGCATAGGAGCCCAGATCCGAGATTTCCGGTAAGTTAATTTAGTACCATAAATACTACCAAGTGCTTAAGCATGTGTTAAACTGTGGGAATCCCAAATTTGGACGCCAACTTACACTTTTTTTTTTATATGTCCCTACAGACCCGCACACTCATGGAAGAGATCCAGGAATTGGAGGAAGCTGATGTCTCCATGCAGGGCACGTCGGATGACCTCCCCCTGGGTCCCAATTTGGAACTGCTCCATAATGTTTCTCTGGCCAATCCTCAGCAGCAGAGTGAATCTCCATCCATTGTGCATGCACATGGGGAGACTGACACAACAGTCCCCAGTGTTCACTCTGCTGCTGAGGATTTGCAAAGCAGGCCTGTTGCTGTTGAGGGGACGACACCACGCGGCAGGGCACGCCCAAGAGCCAGGGTAATTGTGCGGCGGACTCCATTACGCCGCCCCACAATTTCCCAGGGGAGGCAGAGTGCCCTGCTTCAATTATGGACCCAAGAAAGGGACTCTTATGAGGCACAGCTCGTTACAGAGCGTGAGGAAAGGCATGCCGACATGGTCACCATCAATACCAGTTTACAGGGCATCCTCGCGGAGTTGCGTACTCTCAACAGCAACATGGTAACTGCAAGTAATGGCATCCAGTCAGCCATGGCTGAGATGACCAATATGCAGAGAAACATTGTGGAGCAGTTTCAAATTCACAATGCTGCCATGGCCCAGGCTAGGTCCCATTCACATGGACCTCCACCTGGACCTCCACCTGGGTATTATGGGCAGCCACCCTATTAAGCCATGGTTGTGTGGGACATCTTTTCTCTTAACCCCCACTGTATTTACTTGTCCTTTGAGGTTTCAAACAATCCATTTTGTGTTGCTCATGCAGGTTGTGTTTTGTATTTGCTCCCATATAGCTCCTTAGAGTAATGATTAAGGCCACTAGCCAATGCCATAGGTCTATGTGGAGTGTATCTGGCCACTTATGGCTTTAAATATGTATTTGGTTTGTGCTCCTCCTGTTTGCAGACATGTTTGTGTGACATTATGGCCATGCCCAAATATCCCTGGGCACAGGCAATATTAATGACTGGACTAGGCTGGCCTTTGGACTGGGTGTCCTTGTTTGGTTGTGCCACTCACTTCCAGGTGTAGATGTGCTCGATGTTTTTTTTGTTATCTCATCCATTTGTAACCACAGATGTATGTGGAATGTTTTCTGTTAAGCACAATAATTTTAACTTTCCTAAGTAAAAAAATATTCTCACTTACAATACTTGTGGCGTTTTTAGTGGGAACACATTTTAACCAGCTTGGGCTAAACCAGAAAATTTTGGGTTTAAGAGGTGTAACAATGCAAATATCAAGCTAAGGAAACTACATGAAATACATTAGGCAACAATTAAGGGAAAAATGTTTTAATTTGAGGTAATGCCACATTACGGCAAAACAACATATTTAACAAAAAGGCTAACACAGACACACAGAATGTTGATACACGAAATAAAATTAACTAAAATGCTGCAATATCAAGTTTGCTCTAACTGATTGGGCAGACTCACTGGGTGGCCCAACAAAATTCTCTCCATCATCCTCTAGGGCTGTAGAGGGCAGGCTATCCACATAACGTGGGACACGTTCGAGTATAGCAAAATTGTGCAAAACAGCACATGCCATGATTATGTCGATCACTTTTTTTGGATCATATTGCAGGGCGCCCCCAGTATTGTCCAAGCAACGAAAACGGGTCTTCAACAGCCCAAAGGCCCTCTCCACAACAGCCCTGGTCTTGCGGTGCGCACGGTTGTACGCTTCCTGAGAGGCATCCTGGGGCCGCAGCACAGGCGTCATGAGCCAGGGTAGAAGTGGGTACCCAGGATCACCTTAAACAGACAATTAAATGTAATAAAAATTAAAAAGGCAACACAACAAACACAACGAATTTTACATATATCATAATGATGTAAGGTAAAGGGCAAAAAAAAACACCCAGGGCACATTAGCAAAATAAGTATTGCCACTAATGTAGTACATAATTAAAAATGGCACTTCAATATACCAATTAATTAACAAACATCTGCACGGCCAAGGGTAGTTGGAATTTAAATATATTTTTAGTTTTCTGACATGTTACAATTAGGATGCTGCTGAGGGGCTATCAACATTTATCTGAAAACTACAATGTATGCAGTTTAAGTCCACTTTGCCATTTAAAGACCAATACTACAAAAGGAGCAAAAGCTCACAGATACTTGGGTATAAACTCCCAACCAATATATTTAGGGACATGGAACTTACAGACATCCTAACTAAAGGGAAAACATTCTGAAGGACAAAGCGAGGCAAGCATTTTGGTTTGGAGTTCCTAATATATGACCCAACAAAAAGGCAGTTTCTGGCTTATGTAAAGAATTCAAATACAAAAAGATCAACAAATACAAGATTAATCACACATTTAATAGCACACAAATAGCACACACTTACCAAGCAGCCATGCACCCGAAAATTCACCTGCCTCAAATCTCCTAAACAACCCAGATCGCCTGAGTATATAGGAGTCGTGGGACGATCCTGGGTAGCCGGCAAGGACACTCATAAAACGCATGTCCGGACCAACCACGGCCTGGACATTAAGGGAGTGTCCCATTTTTCGATTCCTTAAGGCAAAAACATACAAAAAGGGTAATTGATATTTGTAAAAATGAAAAAAAAAAATAAAAAAAAAACATGTCTGCACTCTATTGGGAAATACTAATGAAAAGCCTAGATAAAGCAGCTACACAAATGAGGGCTAAAAAAATATGCTGCCGCAAAGGAAAACAGGTTACATTACACGTTGGCCAACATAATAACCAATCTCAATACCTATATATATACTCGTCGGCAGCCCTAGGTACGAGTGCCACATGTGTGCAGTCAATAGCACCAATAACGTTGGGCATGTCGGCCACATTATAAAACCCAAGCTTAATGGCGTTTCTGGCTGCCATATCATCCGGAAAATAAATATATTTTGGAGTTATGGCAGCCATGCCTTCCAAAAATTTAGACAGTGCGCGGCTCAGCGTAGGCTGTGACATCCCCACGGAGAGGGCACCCAGCCTCTGGAACGAGCCGTTCGCCAAAAATTGCAGGCAGCCAAGCATCTTGGTCATACCTGAAATTGCATGCCCCTTCCTTGTGGTGCGGGCTAACCATGGCCGCAGCTCACTATATAATTTATGGAGGGAAGCGCGATTAAGCCTGGTCAGCTCGAACAGCTCAACATCATTCATGCTATCGATGTTCATGCGACGACGCAGGGGCAATCTGCTCTCAGACATCTGGATCAACTCAATGCCAAAAAGCATAAGCCCTTGATGTGCCACAAACTCGCTCCTCTCCATCCTACTCCCGAGGCCAAATAGCTGCCGGCAAACATTTCGTAAAGCAGCTCTTTAATGGGCCTCAAAACAATTAGCAATCACCTCTCTGAATTGGTCGCAAGCCCATGTGAAGGACGTAAAAAATAGGATCTGACGCAAATAATACTATTTGGACGGGAAAAAGACACGAACTAACGCAAAATATACGATTCCCGTACGAAATGCGTATGTTCATATACGTCTATGCGCGAACGATCGTGCGAATACGAAATGGGCAAAAAAACAAGAAAAAATGACAAACACCCACCCAAACTTACGATTCTCGATACGAAATCAATTAACTTTTGCTCTTTGAATCGAGGGGATAGTCTGGCAACAGAGGGTGACAAAAGCTGCAGGTAGGCTGGCACTTAAAGGGTTAATTAGTCCTTAGCATGTAAACATTTATTTTCCCACACATCCATATAATTGTGAATTATATTTGGATTGTTGAACATGATTAATTTGTTGTAGGAGTTCTTGTTTTAGTCGGTTACCTTTGCTTTGTGTAATTATTTTATATTTGGTTGCAGGAACCGCAAGATGTGCCACTCGCAAAACATACAAGCAGTGTTTGGTCCAGCTATGCGATTCCTCAGTGTTCTTGCAGGGCATCCAGGGTCGTCCCATGATGCTTATATATTGCAGAGCTCCGGCTTATTTCGGCAGTTTGAGTCAGGAGAATTATCTGGCGGATGGCTCCTGGGTAAGTTTGCTCACATTCCATCAATCCATTTTCACTGTATGGCAATGAATATAGTTGATGACTCATGTCTTAACCTATGGCTGGTTTTAGTCCTTGATGAAATGTTAAACAATATTGTAGCTTAGAATGTGTATTTTATGTTAGTATTTGTAAATTCTTTCAGGGGATTCTGGATATCCACTCGCCCTTGCTCCTGATGCCCGATCTTTGCCTGCAGAATGCGGGCCAGGGGTTCTCTAATCGAGCACTATGCAAAACCCGGGCCGTGGCTTTTGAAGTCCAGATTTAGGTGTTTGGACCATACAGGGGGGGGGCACTGCAGTATGACCCCAACAAGGTTATACCAAAATTTTAATTTACGTTTTTTAAGAGGGACCACACGTGCCAGAGTGGCACAACTGAATGTCAGGGTCCTTCAGTTGGTGGGCGAGATGCAGGAGCTGCGCAACTCGCTGGGGACCACAGATAAAGAATAATGTTCTGTGGCTTGCCATTGCTATGTATTTTGTTTTTTATAGTTGTAAAAATTTGACATTTTCAAAATTTTTAAAGATTTTATATTTTATGATGGAATAAAAAAAAAATGTTTCAGTGTCATTTCATTTACAAAATACATTAACACAAAACTAATGGGCCCAGAAATATTTAAAGATGAATATTCACCTGATCGAGAAGTGATTTGGGTGAGCTTTAAGGGTCCAAAAGGGAAGATGGAGGATAGCGCTAAGTGATTTAGCTAAACATTGTAGTAGAAGTGAGGGTGGCAAATATGTAGGCGAGCACTTTAATGAGTTAAGTTTGTAGTGCGCAGGCGCAAGATCATAAGGATTTCCGTCTGGACAATTATTTATTGAAAAAGGGAAACAGAAACCAACGGGAAACGTAAAGGATTCGTGGGAGGATACGATGGGAAAAGGGCAAAAACGAAAGCCTGCATTGTAACATGTGAAAATGAACCGGAAAAGTCACGCTGGAAAATGACATCCTCGTATTCGTAATCTGCCGTACGAACGGACGGAAACTTTACAGAATGATTGCAATGCATGCATAGAATCGCTCGCACACTCATACGAGAGCGGAAACATTTAAAAAAAAAAAACAGATCGTCACTAAAACAAGTTTTTTTTGTCTCTCTGAATCGAGCCTAAAGAACATACAAAAAAACGTTGACATTATTGCATCTTTTTAAAGGTAATCCAGTGTGAATCGTCCAAGGAAAGTCCATTACCAGAACATGTTCATTAAGTTCTATCGACAAGTTTTGCACTCTTTTGCCCTAGGTTTTCAAAGCTTGCATGTCGCTGTGTGTAGCTGGTCATCTATGTCTCCCCCAAGTCCATCCATAGACCACCCACCCCACTTGACAACTACCAATCCACACCCATGAGTCATTATTTGCTTTACTTTACTTTTTTGTCCAAAGTAATTTTCATTATTTTCTTTGAGTCCTGTAGAAATATTGACCTTAAGTCACTCTAGTTTTGCAGGAAAAAATTGAGTCATGTAATTCCCTGTTACCCTAAATACTACTTCTGATTTTCATTTCCATTTAAACATATACAGAGTGATTTTGGTGATTTACCTAGACTGGAGCGGAGATTCCACTTTGCATATTGGAATGTGTTGTTTCTTTTTGCCTTTGGCCCAAAGTAATACCTTTTAGGTGACTTGACTTGCCGCCCTTGTTTACTGCTTTTTAATTATCTAGGTACAACAAGGTAGTCCATAAATATAATAGGTGAGGGGGTACGTACCCAAGATGGCTGCTGACATGCAGGCACACTGGTAGGGAGGTTTTTCTGCAACTTTGTTTAGTATGTTTAGCTTGATGGACAGGTATCTTCTTTTAACCTAATCCCTAGAACTTTGTAATATAAGTATATATATATATATATATATGTAATGTAAATGTATACTAATATTTTATGGCCAGGAGACGTTAAATGTAAGAGTGGGAATTGGTGGAGAGGCTGTTATAGAATGCCATGGAATAAATCCAATTTGAAGGCTGTCTTTTTACCTGCACACCTCTCTAGTCTCTCATAGAAATATTAATAAAGAGTTCGGGGAAATAAATATTCTAACAGGGCCCCTTGATAAGTGGAAGAAATTGACCATATTCCTGTGGAACCTTTTGAATGATAATTAGTTAGTCCCACGGCAAGGCTTCAGCTGTCCTAAGGCCACCACAGATGGTGCCCAAACTGCTGAGCATATCTCTGTGCACATTGCACGTATGCAAAATGCCTGTGCGCACACAATGTGTATAACATCGCACTTGCACAGGTGCCTTAAAATAGGAAGCTGAGGTGCCTAGATGGTGCCAGAAAATCTTCCTGTCTTGCCGTGCTTCTGTTTCAGGGGGACCTTTAATGTTACTTACCTTGGCCTGGATTTCTGACTACACTGCCCATCTATAACCTTTGCCTGGTTTTTACTGCCATCCCACAAACTCTAGCTAAGGACTATTACAACTTACTGCCTACCCATGTCATTTGTCTCCCATTTGACTCTGCCAATGGTATTCTTTTGCTGCCTGTCCACCATTGCCAGAGAATTACTGCTTGCATATCTAGACCCTCGATTCCCCCATAGTACAACCTAGAGCTTCCAACTCATCCTCCCTTGCAGGGAGCTCTACTGAATAACGGGGTTATCCCAGTGGTGGCAGGCGAGTCTTGGGTTCTGGTTAATAGTCTTGAGTGCCTTCCTTTCTGGCTGTGTGACCTTGGTGCCCCATAGCTCAACCTTGAATGTGATATAGACATTGGGCATATGTCATAATATGCCAGATATCACAAGTTTTAAATAAGATGCAAGAGGTATTAATGAGAGTTATTTTGAGAAGGTAGGTTAGATTTGTGGCCTTCTTTATATGTTTGGGTTAAGTTTGCACAATTAATAAATGTTAAGTGTGAAATTAATAGCATCATTCTTTAACTCAGATTGGCAAGGGGACATTCATGGGGCAATTCTCCCTCAATGCCACTAGGAATGATGGTATCATTGAAGAAAACTGCTCTCAGGTTGGCTACCTTTTCTTAACCTGGCCTCCAATATAGGATATTATAGCTTCTGCAAAGGATGAGAATTGTTTGCAATCTTTAAATCTGCCATCAGAATGTTGATAGCTTTGCGGGAGACCAGCTTATGAACAAATATGCCTGGGGTAAGGGCCTATAGTAGCCTATATTGATGAAGTTTACTTTATTAGTAGGAAGGTCTTCCTTCCACAGTACAGCTCATTCTACCCACTGGCTCCAAGTTCCTAGCAGATTCATCTGTGTCTTCTTCTGGTCCTCAACTCTTACAGAATTACTCATGTGGTCTACAATTTTGTAATATTCCTAACGATCCTATGGCTGTCAGCGGCCAAAGGGGTTGGGAAGGAATGAAGCATGGCAACACAGAAGGGCCTCATTTTGGACTTCCTAGGGGAGATTAGCTGGAGAATATCAAACAAGTTGTCCATCTTTTTTTATATCCAGCTGAAACTTACAGTAAAACTTATCTAAGGCCTTAAATTACTACAATTGTGTTCACTTAAAAACCAAGCCAGGCCACACCATAGTATAAATATTATAGTATATGACACAAAGGGCATAACAATCATATATTATGCATAGATTTCAAAACCAAATACATAAAACAATTACAAAAAAGATTTCGTAACAACGCCCAGTTTTGTCCTCCCTCCTCTGTCCTTGTGTATCCTTTCTATATACATGTAGGCACTGTAAAGCCTAGGTTTGATTTGTAAGGATAAATGAATGTCAAATTAGTGCTGAAAATGTGCATTCACTAACCAAAGGAAGGGAATGAACAAGTATGTAAATGGATTACTAAAGCAGAACCCATCTGGGAATTAGATAGGATGTTGTCAGTTCCCAGCACAATAGGCAGTCAGAAAATCCTGTCTGGTCACAGTGGTTTTGATTTATAGAGATGCTGATGCATTTGCTAATTAGTTCTTTTTTCTCTGCTTGATTATTGAAAAGGATCTGTCAGAAAAAATGATGCTGGCACTGTGCTGTGCTAGTGATGTGTGACTAAATTCAATCCAGCCTCATTGTTGCATTTTATTTTAGGTATTGTAAAAATGTGTGTACCTTATTATGAGAGGAATTGATTGCTTATTGATACTTTCAGTGAACAGACTACCCACTCAATGCTAGCTGTTATCCTTTCTTGGTTGTCTTTTATATGTGACACGTCTAAATGTTTCTTTACAGCATAATGGCTACACTATGCAAGTCAGTGCTTCAGGCTAATAAATCAATTAAAAACTCTCAACCTCTCCTGATGCTTTCGTTTACAACAAAAGTTATAGATAGAATAGGTGGCAACAAATGCTTTATTATTTCAGTAGCTTGGAATAAAAAGGATAAATGCAAAGACAATCTCATTTACAGGTCAACCCTATCTATTTGAAAAATAACTGTACAACCTCTAAAAGCACATCCAGGGCCAGATTATGAGGGGGTGCAAGGGGCTCTAGCCCCGGGGCCTCCACCACTTGCCCTGCAAAGGGGGCCTCCACCATCCTTTGGGTTTCTCCGGGTCCAAGAGGCTTTTCTTGGTCCAGCAACAAAGATATCCCCCCCCCGTGCAAATATGAGGCCAAAGCCACCACAGGCAGGAAGGAGAGTCTAGAGCAGCAATGTTACAGTGATGGGTGGGTGCAGAGCTGTCAATCTGCGGCCGCTCACTGCACATAAGCCGCCAAGCACAGCCACTGGCAGCTCAATGCAGGGAATTGTTTTCTGCTGGACCACCTGGGCGACTACACCCTCCACCCAGAATGGCAAATCAGGGGTTCCCGAGCAACATGCACCTGCACAAGGGTGGCACAAGGGACTCTGTGAGGAATAGGTCAAATATTATATTGCACCTTATCGCCATTGTCGGCATCCCCCTTTAAGAAACCTCACATATCCAGGTATGGAGTTTCCCTTTATTCCGCCTGTTCTAAGTGCACAAGTCTTTAGCTCTATTCAGGAAAAGAAATTAGCATTTACAGGTTAAGCAGCATTGATCACAGACCCCCTCACAAAACCGCATAAGGGGTAAGGGGATAGGTAATTGCATTCTCAGAAATAAAGCAAAGCCCCGTAAACGGAGATCTAAGGTTCTGATCCGCTTAGGAACCCCATTTCTGGACTCATTGGGTGCACGGCGTCCAGCCTGATAGTTTGGTACCGCTTCCAAGGCCATACAACCCCCCTGCTCCAAGTTTTAACCTCTGAAGGGTTTTAGGGCAAAAGCACGCTCCAGAACCATGGGAGGGGACATCCCGTCCCACAGAGGGGAGGGAGGCGGAGGGTCCTCGCAGCATAAATAGGGTGGGCTGGAGCCAGGTAGCTGTCACTCATCTGGAGGGGATATGCGGTCAGCATACTGGAGGTGCCCATCATCATCATCATAAGCTCTTGACATACCCCTTGTGAGAGCTCCCCGTCATTACTGCTACTCTGCAACTGCATATAAGGTAACCACTTTTTGTTTCTCTGTGTAACGCACTCTATCCTGTAACCATCTCAGAATAGCATATTTGTATCACCTGTATCATTTCATATTACCTCATAGTTAAATGTTTGTTATTACTGCCTAGTGTGCTTATAGCATTAAAACTTATATTTAATCTGAGCGATCTGTTTTGCCTTAAACCAAGAATCTGTGTGTCTGAAGGCTTTGGGCCTTGTATCCCTGAAAGGAGGGGTCGGACAAAGGTTTTTGGGGAACGCGGTATTTGTGTCGGGAGGTCCCTGGTTTGTAGTGGGACCACGTGACCGCGGTTCCCTGACAGACTCGATCTGATGTTTCAGTAAATGAGCGAGTGCCAAACAACTATCAATCAGTTACTTGGCTGGGCTATTATTTTAAAGAAAAAATCCACCAGATTTTGTGCCCAGGGGCCTCCACCACACTTAATCTGGCCCTGAGCACTTCTAAAGCCAAAATAGAGCCTTTTTATTCCCAAGCCCTACAGCATACTGAAATAGTTTGTCTGCCATATTAAACCCCTTGGAAATGTTCCTGCTGGTCAACAGATGCACCAGCACTATGACTATGGTGACCAATACTTGGGTCGACTGACTAAGCTTGCATTAAGCAGACCCTATCGACCACCAGCTGTAAGAGCAGCATGGGAATAAAGACGTGCCTGTTTTTGGGCATTCTATTGAGACTTTTGATGGTTGGGCATCAAAAATCTAGATGCCTGGGGGTTGGGAGATGCAGTGTCCCCGAGAACCATTGAAGGCTGACCATTGACTTCTAGTTGGAGGTCCTCTTTAAAGAAAACCAAAAGTTACCAATTTCCTAAACCCTAGGGAGCATTCTAAATTGACATGGTAAAACCCTTGTCCCAAGCCACGTAGTCACCTCCCTCTAGGATCACGAGTAGCTATCCACCGCAGCTAAGGAGAGATCTGCTTATTTGCAAGCAGCGCATAGCACTGGACCAGTGCTTTTCAATAGTGCTCCTTTAAAGTGGACCAAAACCCAGGTTTTTCATTCACCTTGATTTTGGTCCCCAAACAGGGACATCCCGATCCAGCGACTAGCCTCGAATCTAAAGATTTCAGAGCCGACTGCTGGCTTTCCCCCGGGGCATCTCAAATCGGGATGCCCTGCTGTGTGAAACCCCCCAGGGTGCTGGTTTTAACTCACCTTTCCTTGGTCAAATGGCGCATGCACGGGCTCTCATCTAATCAGAGCCGTTTGCCTTTTGACAAATGGCTTTGATTGTTTACAGTGGGGAGCACGTGCTGCCACATCGCCTGCATCCCTGGTACCTGTAAAAGGTAATCATAGCCCTTTGCCAAAGGATGTAAACAAGGCAAAGTGCTCTCATTGGCTCTGATTTCACATAGTGGGGCATCCAAATTCAGGATGCCCAGGGCCAGGCAAGGTAGGGCAGTTGCCGGGGGCCCACTGTCAGGGCCGGCCTTTGGGGTGTGTGATGGCACTTGACCGGCGGAGGACTGGGAGTGGCGGTGCAACTTCTTTTCCCCACCTGGCGAGGACAACAGTTTGCAGCAACTAGGGAAGGGATCAAGGGGCCTCCACACCATATGACAGACACGCCGACGGTCTGCGGGCGCTCAAACAGAAGGCGGCAACAAGGAAACCAGGAGTGTGTGCCTGGAGGTAAAGCACTGTAGAGTTAAGTTTTTTTTTTTTTTTTTAAAGAAGGTTTCTTTTTCTTTTCTTTTGATCCTTAGGGGGCATCCAGATTTGGGACGTCCCAGAGTGATGTGACGCGACTCTTCACCACAAAGGGGCCCACTGAGACCATGCCGCCCTAGGGCCCATGTAGACCTGGAGCCGGCACTACCCAGGGCCACGGAGAAAAAAACATTTAGGGGTGGGGCGCTATTCTGAAGCTTTGCTCCGAGTGCAGAAAAGTCTTGCTACACCTCTGCATTAGGAAACAGGTGTGGTACCGCTTTAATAGCTTTAGTGAATTAAAAATACCTCATGAACAGGTGCCCTGTGATGAAAAATGACATATATTAGAATAAAGAAAATAAAGAAAATTAGAGTAACACAACCTCGCACTCCAGCCAATTACTCTGGTATGTTCTGCCTTCTCCTGAGGTAAATTTCTTTGTGAACTAAGGTAATGGCAGCAGACAATATAAGACAAGCTTCTTTAAGCAGCTGGTGTGCCCTGAAATACAGCTCATGTAATGGCATAACTCAAGTGCAGGACTATTACTAAACTATCTGATAAGGAAGGAAATAACGTGCACACAGACATGTTTTATTAAAGGTGCCACTGGGGAGCTATAAGGCAGCCAATGTGAAGCGTATAAAATATGTTACCTCACATGATTAGAATGTCAACACTTGCAAGCCACGGGTCCCCCAAATGACCTGGAAATAAAAGGTAATGTACTTTAATTCGTTTAAGCGATGCTGCCATATGCTTTTGGTTAAATGCGTTATCGGGAAATGCTGGTCTTTTGCAGCGGACATTTTCCTGAAGAGTGCATGGCTTTCAGGGATCCTCCTGGCAATGTGTATAGCTGTGAAATATGGCATGTAAATGGAGCAAAGTGTGTTATCTGCATTGCACAGCGAGTCCTCGCTACATGAGATATGCCAGAAACTGCTAATAATCATCCCCCGGGCAGAAAATACATCTAACAAGCCAAAACCAGCAATGAAATTGCCCCAGAAATTACAATAAAACATCATCCTGATGCTTAGTGGATAACAACAAAAGAACTGGTGTTCACAAGGCCACAAGTGGAAAAGCCCTTCCCGAATTGCAGTTGCTAACCCCTGCAGGCCCCCTTCCAGGCCATTTAGGCCTGCCTTAAAAACAGCGATATGATTAAAAGCACAACTGTCAACAGATCTCAGCACACACATAAACCTCCATAATACTTTTGCTTTTCCTCTATCTATAAACTTAAAGGGAAAGTCTACTTTCGAGTGAATTTTTCAAGGTGTATATTTTTATATGCCAAACAGATGTCTTCAAGGTGTTTCTAGAATTTTTTTTTTTTTTTCCTCATGTTTGAAAATGGGTGTTTTATGGAAGCAGTTTTCACTACCTGCAATCTGTTACCATGGAGGTTGATTCATTACTAGCGCCAGGTATCGGCAGATGAGCGTCTGTATAGCGGAGCTTAGAGCCACTGCTAGTAGACGCTTGTGTGCGTGTATCGGGCACTGTAACAGAGCGCCTCAGTTGCTGTAGTAACCTGGCCGGTATTGATAAATGAAATGTATGTTGGGCGTTCCAACACTAGTACAGCGTTTCAGGGAGCGAAAGGTAGCACCAGCTCATTGCGACCGACTCTCAGCGACACACCATATTCAACAAAAAAACAGACACACAGAGCGTAGGCGCTCTGGATCTGGTCGCTCTAGCATAGAGCACCAGACGCTGTGTGATTAAAGCCTGTTTTTGAACACATATCCACCAGTAACAAAGCGAAAACACATGGAATGACGTTGTAACATTGTGACATTTACACTTTAATGCCAGACCTGTAATGACAATTCTGCATAAAAATATTAAAAATAAAAAAAAAAATAAAATATGACTCTATCTAGGCCAGGAGAGGTGACACAATTATTTGATAATTCAAATAAAAAAAAAATAACATAAAACCCTGTCTAAAGAGAAGAAAAGGAACCTCCATTGAAATGTATGGGAGAGCGACAAGTAGCTCTGAAAGCTAGAGCGCCGGCGCTATACGCTGAGCCACCTGTAATGATGATCCGGACGCTACATGGCACAGTTAGAGTCACTCACCTTCGCTTTCAGTGGCCAAAGAACCAGTGGTCTCTGTGTACAAGATTCACTTCTCTCTTTTTGGTGTACAGACTGCTTCCATAAAACACACATTTTCTAAAATAGGAAAAAATAAAAAAAAAATACTAGATCAGATCAGTACCTTTTGGCACAAGAAAATATACACATTCAAAAATTCCACTAAAAGTCGCCTTACCATTTAATGTAGGCACCTGCCAAGTATTGGACTAGTGCCTTTAGTTTGGAATTCTGAGAAATGGCCACTTGATGAAGCTCTCAGCGTCAGCCCTCTGATTTTGCCTTTCTCTCTTTGTTCGTTCTAAAAGAATCCAGGCCGACCGCTTGCCTGCCCCAGCGCATCCTGATTTGGGATGCTCCGCTGTGTTAAAACCTTGAAATCATTCATAAAACTCACCTTTCCTGGGGCTCCCACATTTGTGGTCTGCGGCCGCATACCCAGCATCTCAGGGATAAGGTGTGATATTATTCCCTGCTATTTAGCTAAGCCGGGGGAGACACGGGGGAGACACTCTTCTGTTGCAATGCCAGGCTCTGTCTCATACAGCCCTGATTGGACAAGAACCCACACAAGAGCCATGATCGTCTTAAAGATATGTTTTTGGGTGATCTCAGGGGATTTCCCTAGCTCCCTAGCCACTCGGACATTAAACTAACCCCAGTGAGACAGGGCATAACTACAAGGCATGCAGAGGTTGAGACCGCATTGGGCCCATTAGGTAAGGGTGCCCCTTTATTGTTGCCTCCCTGCCTTTTTTTCAGATATCAGATATGAGCTCACAATATATATATATATATATATATATATATATATATATATACACTATGATAATGTGTGCCTTTGATTAAGTAGCTTAGGCTTAAGGGTTACTGTATAAGCCATGATGGGTCCTATTTAATGTCTGCACCAGGGCTATTCACATTTAGTGAGCCCTGCATTAGAAATACTCACCTTTTCCTTCACTACAGTCCATCATACAAAGCTTCGGGCCTGATTTTGCTTTTTTTTGGACATAAAGTTGTGTTTGACTATCTTGGTGAAAAAAACACTGAAAAACATTACACATACAAACCCCCCTAATACGCAGGACATTTTCTGTTTATATTTTTTTTTCAAACGAGGCTCCACATCCGTTATCATATTTGTATGCCAAAATCCCCACATACTACCCCTACACATACAGATCGCCTTACCTCTCTGAATATATGGGTCCCATATTTATTTATATTATTTATATTTCACCTGACTATCAGTCCCAATTCGTAACCATATTTCCAATACTCAACCATCTAAACCCCCACCCCTCCTATATAAGAGGGCGATTCATTAACAGCGGCAGGTAGCGACAGTTGAGCGACTGTAGCGGCATTTTCAGAGCGCCCGCTAGTAGTCGCTGTGCTTGGCCGTTGTTCGGTAGTTGACAGCGACTCAGTCCGTTTGCCGTAATGTTGAATATTGGGTGAGGAGTCGCTATTTGACAGGTTCCGCGCTGTATGGGAGCGCATGATAGCGACTGTTCAGAGCGACTGGCTTCCACCATATTCATTAACAAATCACGCTAAAAAAATTCTCGCGCTGTAAAATGCATGTTTAAACCCCAGAGCGCTGGCGGCGATGGGTTAAAAGTAGTTTTTTAACCCCCAAACAACCATATTTTTGGAAACCAAAAAAAAAAGTTTTTAAAATAATTTTGTAATATGAATACATTAATATCAGACCTGTAATATCAATTCTGTACTTCTTTATTTTTTTATTTTTTTTACCTTAACAAAAATTATTAAAAATGGCAGAAGTGGTCACAGAATTTTTCACATTAAAAAAAAAAAAAAAAAAAAAAAAACAATTAATAACAATTAATTATGAATATTTAAAGATTGTTCCATTGAAATGCATTGGCGAGCGCCAGGTAGCGAGAGGTCATACCTGTCGCTGTTCAAGGTCGGACGCTGGCACTGTGGGCTGAGGCTGGAATAATGATGAATGAGTGGCTATATGGCGCTATCTCAGTCGCTAAGCAGGATTGGCTTGATAAATGTGTGGTTGTGGTGGGGAGCCGGCGTTCTCGTGGCGGGGCCCGTCATTACCGGCCGCTCACCAGTCGCTACCTGTCGCTATTCCTTCATAAATAAGGGCCCAAGTCACCCTGCATCCTCTCATCTTTACTGAGCTTCTATCTAACTACCTTTACATTTCTGTTTAGCCCTGCCTCCCCACAGCAGGATAGGGAGTCACATCAGAGGACTCATGGCCCCTGTGTGACAGGCTGAGCATATCTGATATCAAGTGTAATTACAAAAGTAAATTACTGAATAAAAACAAATTCACAGAAACACAGTGTTGGACTTCCAACTCCAGTACTACCCTGATAAAGGCCCAGGGTCAGTGACTGGCGACCACTGGAGGATCCTCTGTTGGGCCAATTCAACACAGGGGCTGATACAGCATAGCCAACTTTAAAATATTGCCTCTTCCTCATTGGAAAACTTTGCAGAACTGCTCCATCCCAAAGCTCAATCAAGTTGATGGGATTTAAAAAAAATGGAAAGAAAAAATGGCAGTTTTCCTTTAAAGAACCACTGTCACAAAATCTGATCCTCTGAAAAGCAGAGCCTCTCCTAAAGCATAGTAAATTTTTATTCCAGCCTATTCAATCTAATACGGGCCTACCTTTTGCTGCATGCACTGAAGCCTCCGACTACCATCTAGTGCATCCTTTCTGGTGACAGATTAAAACAGCTTCACATCTCTATTGAGGAGGAAGGTGATGCCAAGAAGTTGCCTCACTGCAACGGAAGGTTGAGAGGTGTGGTAGGGGGTGAGAGGAGACTAAACAGAAGGACTTTATATATAATCCAACCACATATGTAATTTAGCCTAAAATTTGGGCCACATAGTCATTGCCAAGAAAAGTCATGCCTCTTCCCTCACCTCCCTTAACTGGTCACCCAATTCCCAGCTATGGGGCAGTCCTACTCCCTCCGAGACACTTTCTTCTGAAGGAGACAGGGAATCAACACACTTACACAGATATTTATGGGGGGTATTAGGGTCCTATGAAAATGTAAGCCACTCTTTTGCACATTGTACTGCAACTTTGACATGCCATCTGATCTCAGGTCCCGTTAGTGGGGTTGCAGATGGTGAAATAATCTGATTTATGGAATCTTTAGTATGGTCCACTGATCTTGATAAACCCACTTCTGTATTGTATATTGCTCTCCCCCTGAACTGTACCTTAACCTTAGACAGGGCACTAGAAAAGTGGAGACTAATGATTTGAGACTTGGAAAACGGCCCCTGGAAAAGGCCACGGATAACATGTATTCCTCAGTTATAGATTCCAGAGATGGGTTGATCCAATCCAAATGGCTGGATCATGTGTATCCGACCATTGCTAAAACCCACTTCTACTGTACATAGTATAATGCTCTCCTCCCGAACCTTACTTATAGACTCCAGAGATAGGTAATTCAATTTAATTGGTTCCAGCAGGAGAATCTGACTGCTGCTAAGCTTAATGCAGACCAAAAGCGACCACACTTGCGATATTCCCTTCCCAGGGTGTAAAACTAGAAATGGATATTTTCATTTTTCTAATCATCCCGGACCACTGTTTTTTTGTTGTCCTTCTCTGTGAGATTGCAGGTGATCATTTATTCCACACACAACAGTGGCAATGAATGGATGAGGTGGGGCTTTACAGCTAAAACAAGGGCCATTATCTGGGATTAGAGTCAAGCAGGAGCACTAAATATAATAGGGTGCTCTTGGGATTAGCAATTCAGGGGATGCTAGGTAAAAATGTGGGTTTTGGTCTGCTTTAAGAGAATGAGCCTTCTGGAATCTGACCAATGTCTTAGACGTAATACTTGCTCACACAATACTTGTCGATCCACATAGTATGGGAATGCCAGATGATATTGGGATTCTGGGAGGGGATATCTAATTTTATGTCCACTTTCCTAGGACTACCAGTTAAAATAATCAGCAGATTTTTGCTGACTGGGTGTAACTGAATGTTAGATGGACCACAACGATCTTTTTTATGCCTTTTAGTGCTTGATGCAAGGAAATGTATTTTACTAAAATGTAAACATACAAATAAACCATCACTTTTAGTCTGGAAGAGCCCAATAAATGGGAAATTAACTCTATATTAAATCACCCAACTGGGAAGCATGGCTTAATGCTCCTAATTCAATCAATGATCAGCGATACTGGTCCACCCACCTTACGGCATTTTTCTATACAAAAAATGGTGCTAGGAATAGGTGAGTGTAAGTGTGGATGTGAGTGGATTGTCTGAGCCCTTGTGTGTATTTTGGTTTAATGATTTTTCTATTATCCCTACAAGGAGATGTTGCGATTTGAAAATGACGAAAAAAAAACTCATGCCTACAATTACGGACAAGTGTGAAGAGACTGACCATCACAAGGAGTTGGCAGTGCATTCAGTGAGGCCTTTCTGTGCAGGATTTAATCTGTGCCAGGTGACTGAACAGCTATAGACACTGTCTATTGAGGAGACCTCTACTCCATAAGTTTTGGTATTGCCCTAATGTAGAGGCCTTGCTGGATGCCCTGTGCCAATAACCAAGAGACCAGTGATCCACTTTAATTTTGTATATGGACTATTCCATGGCACAATTGAAATGGGGAGAGTCCAGCACTCCAGGTGCTAAGAACTGCCTTATTCTCCGTCAGCAGAGGATGTTCATTAAGGACTGATCCACAGCCTGCTCTATGTCTATGACTTGATAGACCACCATGTAGAAGAGAGACAATTGATCTGCAGTTGTTTTTCCGCCCACTATCCTCCCTTATGTGTTATCCATAAATAATGATTGGAGCATTGTGAAGTCCCCCCTCCTTACCATCCCCTTCATATCTGATGTTTGGTTCTTGTATGTACCAGTGGAACCATAAATGATGTGCAGTCAGGGACCTTTGTTCAGGACTGCACATTAGATATGGCCCACATAGTAAGAATGCATTGATGGTACCATACAAGATGTGCGGTTCAGGGCAATTTGTCAGATGCTGCATGTCAGGCATTGAATTGTCAATAACACTTGTATATTTATATATGATATGTTGATATGTATTGGTTTGTAGTGTTGCATTGTGCTGCAAGGCAATATGGAGCATATGTAATACAATATAAATGTATTTATATATTCATTTATTAATAAAAAAAGTTTATATTTGTCATCCAACCACATCTCTAGTTCAACCTGAAATTAGGCCACTTAGGCCCTTATTTAAGAAGGGATAGTGTCAGGTAGTGGCTGGTTAATGACAGGTAGCGACAGGTAGCGACTGGTCAACGCCAGACACGGCACGCAATTACACATTTAACAAGCAGAATCTGTTTAGCGACTGGGATAGCGCCATGTAGCGTCTGATTCATCATTTTCACAGCCTCAGCGAACAGCGCTAGCGTTCAGCCTTGCACAGCGCCAGGTATGACCTCTCGCTACCTGACGCTCTCCCATACATTTCAATGGACAATCCTTTTCTTCTCTTTAAACAGTTTTTTTTTCCCCAAAAAAATCACAAATAATTCTGTGACCTCTTCTGGCATTGAAATAGCATTTTTTTCATATTTTTTTAATTTTTTAAATATTTCCTCAGAAATGACATTACAGGTCTGGCATTAAAATGTTCATGTTACAATGTTGTTACAATGTAATTCCATATGTTTTCGCTTTGTTACTAGTTGATAGATGCTTGAAAACAGACTTTAAACACACCGCCTCCTGTGCTCTGGGCTTCAAACAAATATTTTTCAGCGCCAGAGATTTGTGAGGCTGTTTTTTTGCTGAATATGGTGTGAGTCGGTCGCTATGAGCAGTCGCTAACATGCGCTCCCATACAGCGCTGTACTGGTCAAATAGCGACTCCTCACAATGTATTCAACATTACTGAACAGCGACTGAGTCGCTATAAAGTAGCGACTCACAGCGGAGCACAGTGACTACTAGTGGGAGCTCTGAAAATGCCTGCTACAGACGCTCATCTGACGCTACCTGCCGCTAATGATGAATCAGCCTCCCCGTCAATTAGTCAAGTTAACTCATGCCTACCGATATCACGACATTATCTTCTGGCACTGAGATTTGACTTTCCACCTCTTTTAAGGGGGTTACATTTTTCTTCCATTGCAACTGATTAGTTGCAACATGACAATGGCAATGTTATTGGTTGTTATGAGAGAATAATCTCTTATAAAAATGTGTGATAAATCTGGTGTGTTGTCTCCTGTGTTCTGAATATGTATGGCCATAGGGTCTGGAATGATGCCAAGCCAAAACATGTTGCTTTTTCACCATCTGTTAGCTCACAGCAACTATTTTCCAATACCTTACTGGCTTCCAGAGGGTTAATAGTTTTTAAATCTGATATCGTTAGCTCCAAGCCAACAACTGGGGCGTGGAGTAATCTCATGCCAGGGTTTGAGGCACCAACAAATTTGACATATTTTGTACTAACCACGTGTGTCAAGAAGCATCTGCTGGAAAGGCTTCTCTATTCTTCCATCAATGTTTTTTTAGGCTTTGTGTTGTGTTTTGATTTTTGTTTTTCAGTCTTGTTGTATTATCATGGTTTATAGCCTGTTGTGGTTATTCTATGAGATCAGCCTAGCCATATATATTTTTTCCTTGACTTCAGAGGCAAATTCCTGCTTCCTTGTCTATCTGTGTGTCAGTGTGAATTTGCTAATGGAAGTGAATGACACCAGGCACGGAGCAGGAACAGCTGAGCTAATGCTCCAAGCATTCTTTTAGGACCGGCTGGGGGAGGGAACACATGGCTAGCATTTTTCCATTCCTTAGACACTATTTACACACACACACACATACACACACACACACACACACACACACACACACACACACACAGTGGCATGCACATGGAGCATGCTATCATACCGAAAAAATGTCCAGATTGCAGGAAACTGGACAAGTTTGTCTGAGGACCCTCAAGTGTGTAAAGGGGGTGAGGAATTCCAGGATAAATGTGATTTTTTGAATCTACATATATTATTATATTTACTTTTATTATGTGTTTGAAGGCATTCACTGCTTTATTGTTCTCTGTCACATGTAAAGCACTAAAAAGAGCTTATTGAACAAATAACTTACACTGCATACCAGAATTAAAACTCCAGATGGCGACGGCCATTGAAATTCAAATTCTATCTTCCAAAATATAAAGTGAATGAATCTATAATTTATTCTTTATTCAGTGTTTATTACATGATGATTCACTATCCGTGAGCTGTAGGAAACAAGGGTAATGACTGGAATTAAAATGCATTAAAGCAGACCAATAGTCAAAAATGACCAACACAACAAACAGTGCTCATATGTCCTACCCAAGGTAATTTATATTGTTGCATATAAAAATTATTTTACCTTTTTCCAAATCCTGCTATGGTAAATTTTAAAAACAAAATGGCTGTTCATGGATGTGCAGCCCCCCTGCAAACAGGAAGTGCTGCTGGGCTTCCTGTTACTGTGCATTGTCAGTTATGTCAGTTGAATCGAGGCAGCAGCATGGCTGAGATGCTGCGAGAGGAAACTTCAAAACGGCCGCTACTTTTCCTATCCAAATGTGCCAGGCTGTTGGTGTAATTGCATATGTCAGTTTAATATACAGGCAAACCAAGCTCTGCCATGAACATATAATATTTACCTGTGCCTGTATACCACTAGACCCATAGGTTTGTTTTTTTGCACTCCTGTATCTGATCCATACCCCAAAAAAATTTTAGGCTCAAAAACATTTGGTTTCTTCTGTTATTGCACATGCACTATAACAGAGGGAGGTACACTACAAAAGAGATAAGTGTTTCAAATAAATAAAAACACACACAACATTATCAGCAGTTAACACACAGTGAAAAAAGTTCTGAAGTGCCTAAAATGCATATTGAAGCCGTGGGCGCATGGTGGAGTGCGCGGGGTAGCGATCTCTATGTTGCTGATGAGTGGTAGCTATTGTATATTAATAGCTCTTTGATTCATATCTAGTTTTGGAAGCCTGTTTTCTCTATCCATTGCACTTGGCACTTTATATTGAGAGACTGATGGATGCTTTTTTTGTTGTTCACAGTATTTATTCACACAGCTAGGCTAATCTTTATTGCACAATTCTGGGGACAGCACTCATTGGATTTACAGGGCTTTATACCATTTTGCATAAACATTAATTTGTATTTATATACACTTTAATTTATTAAAGTATAAGTTTTTATTAGGCACTGGTTGCACTTTATTATATGGATCATGCACCTTATATGTGACTATGCCCTATTAAGGAAAATTAATTGATACAGGCTTTTTGCATTTATTAACATTTACCTCCCTATTTATTGCTTATTGATTTTTGTTGTAATCGATTGTATTATCTGGGTCCAGGGAAGGCAGTATTTTTAATCCTGTCTAGTCTTGTGATGTCCTGATTGTTATATGTTTTTTTATTGGTGGCTTAAATAAATTTAATAAGATCTTGGGGTTGTGCCCATTTTTCTTGTCCTATTAGCAATTGTATTGGTTTCTGTGTTCTGGGGCTAGGGGAGAACCCCCATAAATAGATATTTTCTTATTAATTTGTTAGGTGGTGCCCACTTTGTGTTTGGTTGTAAAATGCATATTACTTAAAATGTTAATACTTGGAAATAGGCACATTAAATTGTGGGTTTGATTTATCAAGCACTTTCTGCCAAACTACGCCACGTGAAATTTAAAATGGTGCAAAATATAATAATTTTTTTTACACTGCTGCATGCACTGAAGCAACATGCCGAAAAAAATACTAATGTAATTCCCAGCTGATCACCAGCCTTTGTTCAGATGCCAACCCTCAATCTTCACCTCATCAGTCATCTTCACCTTTAGTCAAGCCCCCGCACGCCTGCCCAGGGCGCAAAGGATGGCACCCGAGGCTGCAAAGGCCGATGTACAACAGGGTAAAATTGTTACAGTACACAGGGGATGTCAGAGATAGCCGGGTCTACAACAGATTATCAGTCCTGCCAGTGTCTTGACAGGATTAAACAAAGCCCAGGGAAAGCCAAAGGTCGAACCCTTTAAATCAGAGACTTGCAGTATCCAAAGTGCAATCAGGATGCAGAGCAACTAATCAGGTCAGCAGGAAATAAACAAGCAGAGTAACACACCACAAGCTAGACGCTATCAGAGGCAGTGTTTGCTGAAGCCTGGACAGCTTTATGTGACCACTGACCAATGGGAGGTTGAAAGGCCGGGCTGCACAGCCATTGCTTAATTGACACACTACTCCTAGTGAGCCAGACAGAACCTCTGAGTTAACCCTTAACTGGCCTTTAAGCTTCGCTGACCACAACAAGCAGTAATACACCGCCACAAGGCCTAAGCGTGTCAGTCTGTGTTTCTGCAATTATGTTTGGATACTGTAAGGAGTATGCACAGGTAAATGCTTGGATCTAACAACTAATTATATTTTGCACCACTCTAATTTGGACTGATGCAGGATAGCCTGGCAGAATTTCTTTATAAATCCGGATCCTTGTTTAAAACTTCAGCCTGAAAGTCTCGCACTTTGCAGAAGTAGAACACTAAGCATTGAGCAGGGGCTGGGAATCTTCTGGAGGTAGTTTTGGGGGACATCAAAGGCAACCATAGCATAAGGATCAAGTCACAAACAAATTCAGCATTTTCACACAGTTCAGGGAAAAAAAATGGAGATCTGTCTAAAATAGAGACAAAAACACATGTACAAGACAAGCAGTGGAAAGGACACAATGGTACTTATCAAATCAGACAGTATGTGGCAAAGCTGCTCTGTACCCAATCCTGATCTGATGCCATCTATGTTTTACCCAAGCTTCCATAAATGCAAAACTACTCCTGAATGTGATAGAAACCATGTATGTGCACTTAAATGGCTGTTTTTTAACAACAGTTTTTTAAAATAGTTTTAGGTGATTGTCAACCCATACATGTCACTTGAGATATTTTAAAATGGTAAGTGGTTCTTAATAAAAGAAAAGGTTAGGGGTCGACTGTATCTGTAGGAATAAATCAAGAAAACTGGACTTGCTGTGTTATTTTCTTGAAGACGTTTTGCTACACATCTGACTGGCTTTCCCAATGCAGATTGACTTGCACAGAAATCAGGCAATTAATTGTAAGTCCAATAGACATTCTAGGTCTACCATAAACAGTTGGGAGCTGAGGTGTTGAAGTGCAGTATCATGACAGATGTTGGATTGTTGTCTTTGGGGAGGATTGTAAGTCTCAGACAACACACATTTAAAACGGAACACCCCATAGAAGTCTATGGGGCATTGTGTCCAGCACTAATTTAGACGCTAGGGCCATTACACACTGCCCACCCGCCGGTGCCACTCCGCCTGGTGCCTCCTACATTTGGCAGCACATAAACCATTTAAAATAATGAATTATCACTTTTCAGATTGACAGAGAACTCGAGCCCCGTAATTGGCCGCCTTGGTTACGTGGTTGCCAGCACCAGGATACACAGTGAAGCTGCCAGCTACCACGTGGTTGTGGCTGCCAATCATGGGGTTTAAGTTCTCTGGAGGATTAATCTGAAAGGTAAGATTTCTTTATTTTAAATTTGCTGCCAAATGTGGGCGGGTGGACAGGGGGAGGGCATCGGACAGACAGGCAGCTTGTGGCTGACCGTGGAGTCCCCATTACGTGCCGGATACTATGCACCTTAGTCTTTATGGGGCGTTGTTCCAGTTTATTGTTGTTGACCTCCTCATTTTTACTTAAACAACTGGTGGCCGGTGGCGAGGATACGACCATGGGCCATGGCCAGTCATGGGACTCCTTTCCCAAAGTTGAAGGTAAAGAGATCGGCAATTCTGGGGGGGGGGGGTGTTTGGGGGAGCACTAGCATTCTGGCTGCCCTCCGAGTTTGTTCTTATTTGCTGTCTGCGCGACCAACAGCTTCTGTATCTCAAATGTGAACTTGACTTTCAAAGGAATGCCCTGGATGCTTCACATGTAGGTACACCATGCTGGGGACAACTGGTCTATACTATTGGTGCTGCCATAGCGTGTCTTTTAGAGCCACCATTTTGTATATCAGTGTCAGCAGAACAAAAGAAAATAGAGAGGAAGAGAAAGACACAGACTTAATGAAACACTGGATAAGAGACAGAAGACAAAGGGTTAAATGTAAAACACACACAAATGTGAAATGTCCTTTATTTTTTGTTTCCTCCCATACTTGACTTCGATCCATCGCCGATTCCTGTGTCCCGTGCCTGGCTTCTGCTTATCTCTCCGGCTTTATCATGTTGCTCCCTGTTGCAGGGAAGAACCTTTTATACCCGCAGAGTCAGCTGACGTCAGCTCACTCGCTGGTGTAAGTAACCCCATCCTGCGATGGGGACCGAGATGTCTGGAGCCCAGCAGGGGGCAGACACCAAAGAGGCTGAAGACACAGTGGCTGGGCCTAGGGTAAGCACGTGTCCGGCACTGGGGCTGAGGCAGGATTATTTTTTAGTTGTTTTATGAAGAGAGTTCATTAAAAGTTTGATTTAGACGAACCTGAATTTTTTAGGTAAACTCGGCGAATCGCCTGAGTCACACATTTAGTCGAGTCGAGCATGCCACCTATCACGCTCTGGGTACTCTAATGATCCGATCTGGTAACTCCAGCCCTCCCGGTAAGCCCTCAACCCCCAATCTCCGCAGCCAGCTTCACCTGTAGGAGCCCCCACTTGCCGGGACGCAGAATACGCCTGCCCGGGATCGGTTGCCCCCAGGACTTCAATGGCTCAAAGGATGTAGGCTTACTGTTGGGAGGTTTGGAGAACCAATGGCTGGGAGCGGTATTGAGCGAGCCCAATAGCAGGAGCGTTTTAACAGGAAAGTCCAGACAGGCTAGGGGTCGGCAACGGGTGTTCTGAGATGGCAGAGGTACAAAAGGAGAAGGCAATTCAGAGTCAAGGTTCAGAGCAGAGGTCGGCAACAGGATATCAGATCTAGGATGGTCGGTACAGGCGGTGGTCGGCAACTGGAGTTCAGATCAAGGATGGTCGGTACAGGCGGTGGTCGGCAACGGGAGTTCAGATCTAGAATAGTCAGTTCAGGCGAGGGTCGGCAACGAGATCAATCACGAGACACAAGCAAGAAAGACTAGGTACTAGGCGCTATCACAGGCACTGAGCAACTGGTGGGGTAAACCTTTATAGGAAACGGATATGATTAGGGCTGCCCAGCAACTCCTATTGGGCTCATTGGCCCAATTTACTACAGAGGGCGTGCTTGCCCAGCTGGGCTCATCGGCCCTTTAACTGAAAGGGGTCGTGCCCCTCTGACTGTTAATAGAAGGAACGTGCTCGCGCACCCGCGCACCCGAAGAGGAAGAGGGGGCGCGCCCGCAGCAGAGCGAGCAGCTGCCCGGCGCGGGCGGCGCTTGAATGATGAGGCGACGGGGACACCACTGGAACGCGGCACAGGTAAGCTGATTGTGACACCACCCTTCTTTTCCTGTATCCTGTTTGATTTAACCTCCCTCACCTGAGATTTCCTATGACCCCCCACCACAACAATTCATTGTGTACAGTAGTATGGAAATATATATAAATATATATTTCTGTTGGTGGGGTGTAGGTGTGATTTAAATCAGAAATTTGTCAAACTGCTAGTTATATTTTTATCTCTATACAGGTATTGTGAAAGCTATCCATGATACAAGTGTGACAGCTTTTTGCCATAAAAGCCTGCACATCTTCTAATTTACACACTGCATTGTTTTAATGTCTGGATGATTGTAAAGCATCATGTTTTATAATTCATCCCCGCCTACTGTCTGCAAAGAGATTACTGCGTAGTCGTTTATCTTTGCCTTCTAACCGTTCCCTGACTATAATTTCTAACAGCACTATTTTTGTAACTTCCCTTCACCTTATTTAAATTTCAAAGCCTTATCTAGCAATACGGAGTGTGCACTGACAAGCACACATTGACATTTATTGTATGAACCAAGTGCATTATAACCATAAAATATCTAGTTTGTACTTAGCTTCCGCTATGTTTTCAGTCTTCATCATTCTTTTACTTGCTCAGTGAGTTGCACTGAAACCAATTCAAACAATTATTCTTTATTATTATTATTAGAGATGAGCGAGTAGTGAAATATTCGAAATTTCGAATTTCGATTCGAATAGACCGCGTTACTCGACTACTCGACCGATTATCGAATCCCATTATAGTCTATGGGAAAAAAATGCTCGCCACTTGGAAATCTCAATTCGACCACTTGGAGGTCACCAAGTCCACCATGAAACATCAGAAAATGATGCCAACACTGCTGGAATGCAACTAGGACAGCAGGGGAAGCATGTCTGGGTGCATATAACGCGCCCAAGTCGCACTATTACGCCACTATCACAGCCACTCAACAACACACTCCAAACACAATATAACTTCTACGTAAAGTGAGACAAGACAAGGAAACCTTCTTTCCTCTACATTGCCATGGACCCCAAGCCAAACTGTACAAAAAAGAAGAACAAAATTCTGCACCCCTTAAAATCATGTTGCCTAATGACAACCACAGATGGCATAGGCAAGGGGGAAAATAAATAGACCCCACCCCTAATTGTCATTGTGTGTGTGTGTGTGTGTGTGTGTGTGAGATGTGGTCAGACATGTCCTCTTGTGTCATTGTGTCACCCCAGCAGTAAGGGAAGCTTAAAGGAGGAGGTATGTTACAGTGTGTTACCCCAGCAGTAAGGGAAGCTTACAGGAGGAGGTTTGTTACAGTGTGTCACCCCAGCAGTCAGGGAAGCTTACAGGAGGAGGTTTGTTACAGTGTGTCACCCCAGCAGTAAGGGAAGCTTACAGGAGGAGGTTTGTTACAGTGTGTTACCCCAGCAGTAAGGGAAGCTTAAAGGAGGAGGTTTGTTACATTGTGTCACCCCAGCAGTAAGGGAAGCTTACAGGAGGAGGTTTGTTACAGTGTGTCACCCCAGCAGTAAGAGAAGCTTACAGGAGGAGGTTTGTTACATTGTGTCACCCCAGCAGTAAGGGAAGCTTACAGGAGGAGGTTTGTTACAGTGTGTCACCCCAGCAGTCAGGGAAGCTTACAGGAGGAGGTTTGTTACAGTGTGTCACCCCAGCAGTAAGGGAAGCTTACAGGAGGAGGTTTGTTACAGTGTGTTACCCCAGCAGTAAGGGAAGCTTAAAGGAGGAGGTTTGTTACATTGTGTCACCCCAGCAGTCAGGAAAGCTTACAGGAGGAGGTTTGTTACAGTGTGTCACCCCAGCAGTAAGGGAAGCTTACAGGAGGAGGTTTGTTACAGTGTGTCACCCCAGCAGTAAGGGAAGCTTACAGGAGGAGGTTTGTTACAGTGTGTCACCCCAGCAGTCAGGGAAGCTTACAGGAGGAGGTTTGTTACAGTGTGTCACCCCAGCAGTAAGGGAAGCTTACAGGAGGAGGTTTGTTACAGTGTGTTACCCCAGCAGTAAGGGAAGCTTAAAGGAGGAGGTTTGTTACATTGTGTCACCCCAGCAGTCAGGGAAGCTTACAGGAGGAGGTTTGTTACAGTGTGTCACCCCAGCAGTAAGGGAAGCTTACAGGAGGAGGTTTGTTACATTGTGTCACCCCAGCAGTCAGGGAAGCTTACAGGAGGAGGTTTGTTACAGTGTGTCACCCCAGCAGTAAGGGAAGCTTACAGGAGGAGGTTTGTTACAGTGTGTCACCCCAGCAGTAAGGGAAGCTTACAGGAGGAGGTTTGTTACATTGTGTCACCCCAGCAGTAAGGGAAGCTTACAGGAGGAGGTTTGTTACATTGTGGCACCCCAGCAGTCAGGGAAGCTTACAGGAGGAGGTTTGTTACAGTGTGTCACCCCAGCAGTAAGGGAAGCTTACAGGAGGAGGTTTGTTACAGTGTGTTACCCCAGCAGTAAGGGAAGCTTAAAGGAGGAGGTTTGTTACATTGTGTCACCCCAGCAGTCAGGGAAGCTTACAGGAGGAGGTTTGTTACAGTGTGTCACCCCAGCAGTAAGGGAAGCTTACAGGAGGAGGTTTGTTACAGTGTGTCACCCCAGCAGTAAGGGAAGCTTACAGGAGGAGGTTTGTTACAGTGTGTTACCCCAGCAGTAAGGGAAGCTTACAGGAGGAGGTTTGTTACAGTGTGTCACCCCAGCAGTAAGGGAAGCTTACAGGAGGAGGTTTGTTACAGTGTGTTACCCCAGCAGTAAGGGAAGCTTAAAGGAGGAGGTTTGTTACATTGTGTCACCCCAGCAGTCAGGGAGTCTTACAGGAGGAGGTTTGTTACAGTGTGTCACCCCAGCAGTAAGGGAAGCTTACAGGAGGAGGTTTGTTACAGTGTGTCACCCCAGCAGTAAGGGAAGCTTACAGGAGGAGGTTTGTTACAGTGTGTCACCACAGCAGTCAGGGAAGCTTACAGGAGGAGGTTTGTTACAGTGTGTCACCCCAGCAGTAAGGGAAGCTTACAGGAGGAGGTTTGTTACAGTGTGTTACCCCAGCAGTAAGGGAAGCTTAAAGGAGGAGGTTTGTTACATTGTGTCACCCCAGCAGTCAGGGAAGCTTACAGGAGGAGGTTTGTTACAGTGTGTCACCCCAGCAGTAAGGGAAGCTTACAGGAGGAGGTTTGTTACATTGTGTCACCCCAGCAGTCAGGGAAGCTTACAGGAGGAGGTTTGTTACAGTGTGTCACCCCAGCAGTAAGGGAAGCTTACAGGAGGAGGTTTGTTACAGTGTGTCACCCCAGCAGTAAGGGAAGCTTACAGGAGGAGGTTTGTTACATTGTGTCACCCCAGCAGTAAGGGAAGCTTACAGGAGGAGGTTTGTTACATTGTGTCACCCCAGCAGTCAGGGAAGCTTACAGGAGGAGGTTTGTTACAGTGTGTCACCCCAGCAGTAAGGGAAGCTTACAGGAGGAGGTTTGTTACAGTGTGTTACCCCAGCAGTAAGGGAAGCTTAAAGGAGGAGGTTTGTTACATTGTGTCACCCCAGCAGTCAGGGAAGCTTACAGGAGGAGGTTTGTTACAGTGTGTCACCCCAGCAGTAAGGGAAGCTTACAGGAGGAGGTTTGTTACAGTGTGTCACCCCAGCAGTAAGGGAAGCTTACAGGAGGAGGTTTGTTACAGTGTGTTACCCCAGCAGTAAGGGAAGCTTACAGGAGGAGGTTTGTTACATTGTGTCACCCCAGCAGTCAGGGAAGCTTACAGGAGGAGGTTTGTTACAGTGTGTCACCCCAGCAGTAAGGGAAGCTTACAGGAGGAGGTTTGTTACAGTGTGTTACCCCAGCAGTAAGGGAAGCTTAAAGGAGGAGGTTTGTTACATTGTGTCACCCCAGCAGTCAGGGAAGCTTACAGGAGGAGGTTTGTTACAGTGTGTCACCCCAGCAGTAAGGGAAGCTTACAGGAGGAGGTTTGTTACAGTGTGTCACCCCAGCAGTAAGGGAAGCTTACAGGAGGAGGTTTGTTACAGTGTGTCACCCCAGCAGTAAGGGAAGCTTACAGGAGGAGGTTTGTTACAGTGTGTCACCCCAGCAGTAAGGGAAGCTTACAGGAGGAGGTTTGTTACAGTGTGTTACCCCAGCAGTAAGGGAAGCTTAAAGGAGGAGGTTTGTTACATTGTGTCACCCCAGCAGTCAGGGAAGCTTACAGGAGGAGGTTTGTTACAGTGTGTCACCCCAGCAGTAAGGGAAGCTTACAGGAGGAGGTTTGTTACAGTGTGTTACCCCAACAGTAAGGGAAGTTTACAGGAGGAGGTTTGTTACATTGTGTCACCCCAGCAGTAAGGGAAGCTTACAGGAGGAGGTTTGTTACATTGTGTCACCCCAGCAGTAAGGGAAGCTTACAGGAGGAGGTTTGTTACAGTGTGTCACCCCAGCAGTAAGGGAAGCTTAAAGGTGGTAAATGGTGGTAAATGGTGGTATATGGTGGTAAATGCGATATTCTGAGCTTCTGGGGCCCTGCCTGCCTACATATGAGCTATATACTGTTCAACATAGTAGCCATAATAAGGGCTCTCAATGACTCTCTTGTCTTCTGGTAGCTGGTATATATGGTGGTAAATGCGATATTCTGAGCTTCTGGGGCCCTGCCTGCCTACATATGAGCTATATACTGTTCAACATAGTAGCCCTAATAAGGGCTCTCAATGACTCTCTTGTCTTCTGGTAGCTGGTATATATGATGGTAAATGCGATATTCTGAGCTTCTGGGGCCCTGCCTGCCTACATATGAGCTATATACTGTTCAACATAGTAGCCCTAATAAGGGCTCTCAATGACTCTCTTGTCTTCTGGTAGCTGGTATATATGGTGGTAAATGCGATATTCTGAGCTTCTGGGGCCCTGCCTGCCTACATATGAGCTATATACTGTTCAGCATATTAGCCCTAATAAGGGCTCTCAATGACTCTCTTGTCTTCTGGTAGCTGGTATATATGGTGGTAAATGCGATATTCTGAGCTTCTGGGGCCCTGCCTGCCTACATATGAGCTATATACCGTTCAGCATAGTAGCCCTAATAAGGGCTCTCAATGACTCTCTTGTCTTCTGGTAGCTGGTATATATGGTGGTAAATGCGATATTCTGAGCTTCTGGGGCCCTGCCTGCCTACATATGAGCTATATACTGTTCAACATAGTAGCCCTAATAATAAGGACTCTCAATGACTCTCTTGTCTTCTGGTAGCTGGTATATATGGTGGTAAATGCGATATTCTGAGCTTCTGGGGCCCTGCCTGCCTACATATGAGCTATATACTGTTCAGCATAGTAGCCCTAATAATATGGACTCTCAATGACTCTCTTGTCTTCTGGTAGCTGGTATATATGGTGGTAAATGCGATATTCTGAGCTTCTGGGGCCCTGCCTGCCTACATATGGGCTATATACTGTTCAGCATATTAGCCCTAATAAGGGCTCTCAATGACTCTCTTGTCTTCTGGTAGCTGGTATATATGGTGGTAAATGCGATATTCTGAGCTTCTGGGGCCCTGCCTGCCTACATATGAGCTATATACTGTTCAACATAGTAGCCCTAATAATAAGGACTCTCAATGACTCTCTTGTCTTCTGGTAGCTGGTATATATGGTGGTAAATGCGATATTCTTAGCTTCTGGGGCCCTGCCTGCCTACATATGAGCTATATACCGTTCAGCATAGTAGCCCTAATAAGGGCTCTCAATGACTCTCTTGTCTTCTGGTAGCTGGTATATATGGTGGTAAATGCGATATTCTGAGCTTCTGGGGCCCTGCCTGCCTACATATGGGCTATATACTGTTCAGCATAGTAGCCCTAATAATAAGGACTCTCTTGTCTTCTGGTAGCTGGTATATATGGTGGTAAATGCGATATTCTGAGCTTCTGGGGCCCTGCCTGCCTACATATGAGCTATATACTGTTCAGCATAGTAGCCCTAATAAGGGCTCTCAATGACTCTCTTGTCTTCTGGTAGCTGGTATATATGGTGGTAAATGCGATATTCTGAGCTTCTGGAGCCCTGCCTGCCTACATATGAGCTATATACCGTTCAGCATAGTAGCCCTAATAAGGGCTCTCAACGACTCTCTTGTCTTCTGGTAGCTGGTATATATGGTGGTAAATGCGATATTCTGAGCTTCTGGGGCCCTGCCTGCCTACATATGAGCTATATACCGTTCAGCATAGTAGCCCTAATAAGGGCTCTTAATGACTCTCTTGTCTTCTGGTAGCTGGTATATATGGTGGTAAAAGCGATATTCTGAGCTTCTGGGGCCCTGCCTGCCTACATATGAGCTATATACCGTTCAGCATAGTAGCCCTAATAAGGGCTCTTAATGACTCTCTTGTCTTCTGGTAGCTGGTATATATGGTGGTAAAAGCGATATTCTGAGCTTCTGGGGCCCTGCCTGCCTACATATGAGCTATATACCGTTCAGCATAGTAGCCCTAATAAGGGCTCTCAATGACTCTCTTGTCTTCTGGTAGCTGGTATATATGGTGGTAAATGCGATATTCTGAGCTTCTGGGGCCCTGCCTGCCTACATATGAGCTATATACTGTTCAGCATAGTAGCCCTAATAGGGGCTCTCAATGACTCTCTTGTCTTCTGGTAGCTGGTATATATGGTGGTAAATGCGATATTCTGAGCTTCTGGGGTCCTGCCTGCCTACATATGAGCTATATACCGTTCAGCATAGTAGCCCTAATAAGGGCTCTTAATGACTCTCTTGTCTTCTGGTAGCTGGTATATATGGTGGTAAAAGCGATATTCTGAGCTTCTGGGGCCCTGCCTGCCTACATATGAGCTATATACCGTTCAGCATAGTAGCCCTAATAAGGGCTCTTAATGACTCTCTTGTCTTCTGGTAGCTGGTATATATGGTGGTAAAAGCGATATTCTGAGCTTCTGGGGCCCTGCCTGCCTACATATGAGCTATATACCGTTCAGTATAGTAGCCCTAATAATGACTCTCAATGACTCTCTTGTCTTCTGGTAGCTGGTATATATGGTGGTAAAAGCGATATTCTGAGCTTCTGGGGCCCTGCCTGCCTACATATGAGCTATATACCTTTCAGCATAGTAGCCCTAATAAGGGCTCTTAATGACTCTCTTGTCTTCTGGTAGCTGGTATATATGGTGGTAAATGCGATATTCTGAGCTTCTGGGGCCCTGCCTGCCTACATATGAGCTATATACCGTTCAGCATAGTAGCCCTAATAAGGGCTCTTAATGACTCTCTTGTCTTCTGGTAGCTGGTATATATGGTGGTAAAAGCGATATTCTGAGCTTCTGGGGCCCTGCCTGCCTACATATGAGCTATATACCGTTCAGCATAGTAGCCCTAATAAGGGCTCTTAATGACTCTCTTGTCTTCTGGTAGCTGGTATATATGGTGGTAAAAGCGATATTCTGAGCTTCTGGGGCCCTGCCTGCCTACATATGAGCTATATACCGTTCAGCATAGTAGCCCTAATAAGGGCTCTCAATGACTCTCTTGTCTTCTGGTAGCTGGTATATATGGTGGTAAATGCGATATTCTTAGCTTCTGGGGCCCTGCCTGCCTACATATGAGCTATATACTGTTCAGCATAGTAGCCCTAATAAGGGCTCTCAATGACTCTCTTGTCTTCTGGTAGCTGGTATATATGGTGGTAAATGCGATATTCTGAGCTTCTGGGGCCCTGCCTGCCTACATATGAGCTATATACCGTTCAGCATAGTAGCCCTAATAAGGGCTCTTAATGACTCTCTTGTCTTCTGGTAGCTGGTATATATGGTGGTAAAAGCGATATTCTGAGCTTCTGGGGCCCTGCCTGCCTACATATGAGCTATATACCGTTCAGCATAGTAGCCCTAATAAGGGCTCTTAATGACTCTCTTGTCTTCTGGTAGCTGGTATATATGGTGGTAAAAGCGATATTCTGAGCTTCTGGGGCCCTGCCTGCCTACATATGAGCTATATACCGTTCAGCATAGTAGCCCTAATAAGGGCTCTCAATGACTCTCTTGTCTTCTGGTAGCTGGTATATATGGTGGTAAATGCGATATTCTGAGCTTCTGGGGCCCTGCCTGCCTACATATGAGCTATATACTGTTCAGCATAGTAGCCCTAATAGGGGCTCTCAATGACTCTCTTGTCTTCTGGTAGCTGGTATATATGGTGGTAAATGCGATATTCTGAGCTTCTGGGGCCCTGCCTGCCTACATATGAGCTATATACCGTTCAGCATAGTAGCCCTAATAAGGGCTCTTAATGACTCTCTTGTCTTCTGGTAGCTGGTATATATGGTGGTAAAAGCGATATTCTGAGCTTCTGGGGCCCTGCCTGCCTACATATGAGCTATATACCGTTCAGCATAGTAGCCCTAATAAGGGCTCTTAATGACTCTCTTGTCTTCTGGTAGCTGGTATATATGGTGGTAAAAGCGATATTCTGAGCTTCTGGGGCCCTGCCTGCCTACATATGAGCTATATACCGTTCAGTATAGTAGCCCTAATAATGACTCTCAATGACTCTCTTGTCTTCTGGTAGCTGGTATATATGGTGGTAAAAGCGATATTCTGAGCTTCTGGGGCCCTGCCTGCCTACATATGAGCTATATACCTTTCAGCATAGTAGCCCTAATAAGGGCTCTTAATGACTCTCTTGTCTTCTGGTAGCTGGTATATATGGTGGTAAATGCGATATTCTGAGCTTCTGGGGCCCTGCCTGCCTACATATGAGCTATATACCGTTCAGCATAGTAGCCCTAATAAGGGCTCTTAATGACTCTCTTGTCTTCTGGTAGCTGGTATATATGGTGGTAAAAGCGATATTCTGAGCTTCTGGGGCCCTGCCTGCCTACATATGAGCTATATACCGTTCAGCATAGTAGCCCTAATAAGGGCTCTTAATGACTCTCTTGTCTTCTGGTAGCTGGTATATATGGTGGTAAAAGCGATATTCTGAGCTTCTGGGGCCCTGCCTGCCTACATATGAGCTATATACCGTTCAGCATAGTAGCCCTAATAAGGGCTCTCAATGACTCTCTTGTCTTCTGGTAGCTGGTATATATGGTGGTAAATGCGATATTCTTAGCTTCTGGGGCCCTGCCTGCCTACATATGAGCTATATACTGTTCAGCATAGTAGCCCTAATAAGGGCTCTCAATGACTCTCTTGTCTTCTGGTAGCTGGTATATATGGTGGTAAATGCGATATTCTGAGCTTCTGGGGCCCTGCCTGCCTACATATGAGCTATATACCGTTCAGCATAGTAGCCCTAATAAGGGCTCTTAATGACTCTCTTGTCTTCTGGTAGCTGGTATATATGGTGGTAAAAGCGATATTCTGAGCTTCTGGGGCCCTGCCTGCCTACATATGAGCTATATACCGTTCAGCATAGTAGCCCTAATAAGGGCTCTTAATGACTCTCTTGTCTTCTGGTAGCTGGTATATATGGTGGTAAAAGCGATATTCTGAGCTTCTGGGGCCCTGCCTGCCTACATATGAGCTATATACCGTTAAGCATAGTAGCCCTAATAATGACTCTCAATAACTCTCTTGTCTTCTGGTAGCTGGTATATATGGTGGTAAAAGCGATATTCTGAGCTTCTGGGGCCCTGCCTGCCTACATATGAGCTATATACCTTTCAGCATAGTAGCCCTAATAAGGGCTCTTAATGACTCTCTTGTCTTCTGGTAGCTGGTATATATGGTGGTAAATGCGATATTCCGAGCTTCTGGGGCCCTGCCAGCTACAGCCTGTCTTTCCCTGCTGTGAGCGTCTATCCCTCACTAAGTTCAAGCTGCTAATGCTGACGAAGAGGAAGTGCTGAGTTTTGTAGATTCGAGGTCAAATGGTTTTTCCAGCCAATGCGTCTAGACGCCGTTCTCGCGATGCCAGCGTCCTCCCAGGACCTGTCCCACCCCCCCTGCATGGTGATTGGTGTAAAAGACGCGCCAGGGAAGGTGTGAGGGGAAACGAATTGTGAGTGCGCCATCGCCGCTGTACTCGATCGAAATCGAGTATGACGAATAGCGTAGTATTCGATCGAATACCGACTCGGTCGATTACTACTCGCTCATCTCTAATTATTATATAATAATATACCTAGTGTATATACCTAGTGATATTGACAAAAGTGTTTAGGCTTACAAGATTGCCATGGCAAAGTGCATTTTAAATAATGGGTTTGGCATTATTAGTCTTTTGATTCACCTAACCAATCCAATGGAAAATGATACCTATAAGCCATTAAAAAATGTAATATAAGGTTAGACTAGATGGATTGCATGGTCTTTTTCTGCCACTAACTTTTTAAGTTTCCATGACTGCTCTGTCACTTTTATTTTCAGTATAAAATTACTTTATGTAGGTGTGAGTCTCCCATTACACCTGTTGCATTTTCCATATATAAAATACTAAAATCCATCCATCAAATAAAGTTATAAGAATATTTCATCAACAGGTAGCAGGTGCACTGTCCTGGGACCCCTGGGTTTTACCCGTGGAGTTCCAAAGTGATATAAGAGACTGTTAGCCTCTACTAAATGATTTAATTTAACTTTCAAAATAAATGAAATATTCAGATCAATATTGCCCAATACAAATGTCTGTATGCTACAAAACTGAATAACTCGACAAATTCTACCTGGGACTGATTTTCATTCATTTTGGACCATATGTATAGCTGGAACCAAAGAGGAGCCTCATATGTACTACTGGTCACCAACTTTCAATCTCCATAGTTTTTCCCATAAACAAACCCCCCAGTGCCCAAGGAGGAATTAGAGCTATATTAGATATTACTTTTATCAGTAACCTTGTACAGCGACACTATGATGGCACCCTATAAATAAATAATAACTATAATAATTCCTTGTTGGGCTTCTATCTCCCTGTGCTCTCCTTTTGCAACCACATTGGTAAGCAACATGGCCAGCTGTCATGTAATTCCATAGTTACATTGTTGGTTCTGTTTAAAAAACACATACTTTATGTCCATAACGATTAACCAAAGGGCCAGGTAGAGGAAAGTTCTATACATTTACAGATAAAAGCTAACAATATTGGTTAAGCCAGCTTAATGGCCAGCTCATGTTTCTTTGATTTGCAGTTGTTCTTATGGTAAAAAAGCATAGTCTCCTCTAGAGCTGGAATGGTATTGGTGGTGCCACCTCCTTTACTCTACGATTCCTGACCGGGACATGACTGAAGTGCTCTTGATGTAGGCACCTAGCTCCCCGGGCAGCATGATTAGAGCAGCCGAACCCTCGGCATGTGTGCAGTCACTGCTTGTGTTTGTCTCACAGCACGGATGGGTTAAATGCAGAGAGAAAAATCCTATGTATGTGCAAGCACACAAAAAACAAAGCACAAAAAACAGTTAAAACAATATGACTCATGCAGTCTATTCTCTAGGAGCTGTTGTCCCGTGATGATGAGGAAGCGTGGTTGTGGCTACTGACTTGACGTTGTTTTTTGGATATTTTTTTAGGAATTGATGTTGTTATGTAAGCTGTAAATATGGATTTGTTTATTTTATGCTCACCTCTTCCAGCTCCTACGGCGCATGCGCGGCCGCTCGTCTAATGAGCGTGCCTGGAGCCCCTGGCGTTGTGTCGTCTTAGCCTTCGTCTAAGGGCGAGCGTGCTGGTGGCCACATCTCCCGCTTCCCTGAGCCCTGCTAGAGGGATATCAGGGATGCGGGCATGGTTTGCGCATGTGGCGGGACCGGGAAACAAGGAAAGTGTATGGGGTGACCTGGGCGTTTCACACAGCGGGGCACCTTGATTTTGGATGCCTCGGGGGGAAGGGAATTGATCGCCCTGGGAATTTTATTGAACTGTTCACACCATTGCACTTTCAGTGCTAAAATTCCTCTTGAGCTTGAAACAAAAAAACATTAATGGTTCGTTATGCTATTACAGTATATTCGATGGTTTAGTTGTTATATGTGCATGTGATTCAATTGTAACACATGTTAAAACTAATGGTACTTAGACATTTTACCTGTATTTTTCTATGTATTGCCCCCTGGAATAGTATTTTTTTATCAGGTTTATTACGTGCGATACTTTATACTTGATATTGTATTTTAGTAATAAGTTAAGTAATATTAGTAATTAAGTTTAGTAATATATATATATATATATATATATATATATATATATATATATATATATATATTGTACAGTTAGATTACTTGCTAAGGGACCCAGTGAAACTATTGCAACTGCCAGATCTAAGAGGAAGATGTGTGTGCTCAGAGACTTGTGCCAATGAATGTGTCTTCTGCTTTTACCCTGTTTAGTGAAAATCTCACTGTGCACACATACAGAAGTACCCATAGCTCCAGCCAGTTATAGAAGTTGAAGTAGAACTGTTTTACATTTTCTAGAGAAATATCACTGTTCCTTTGCTGTCACTATAGAAATTGAAGTTGATTAAAACAGCCTGGAACTTTCTACAAATTGTTTTTAAAGAGACCGTGTATATATTTGCAAGAAAAGTTTGTTTGATGCTCAGCAAGTAGACTGTTGTTCCTATCTTAAAATCAAGATTAGTCCAGCTGGCTCAGAGGAAATTAAAGTAACAGTATTTCATATCTGTCAAAGGGATTTCTTATATCAAGGCCTATTTACCGCTGTTGGAATTTCATCCTCTCGCTTCACTTCTGGTCACTGTAAGTTCTCTGCTATGTATATTTTATGGGCTTATATGCAGTTAAGATTTGGAATTTGTGCACAAGCCTAGTAGAGTAATAACTATAAGTTTTATATTACAATATTGTTCCACCCGCTTGCTGGCAGGTGACTTGCCAGCCCCTCCTGCCCTGGGAACTGCTATAGGGGTCTCAAAAAGCCCTTACCAGGTCAAAAGTAAAAACAAAAACACACAGAAACACAGAAAAAGTATTTCATTATTATTATTATTATTATTATTATTATTATTATTATTTTTTACTTACCTTCGATCTTGATGCCCCACACTGATCACTGCCACTGCACTGGCAGCTGAAAGTGATAAGTGGAAGCTGGGTGTGGGTAGCTTAGTAAATGCTACTTTGTCAGCTGTGCATGCTATACCGGCCTGGCATACGCTGCACCTGCATACTGTAGCTTTATTAGATTAGGGCCTGAAATATCCAGATATCAAAGTGTCTGCTTGATCTTCTTTTAGGTCAGTCAGGTCCTTTAGGAAACGAAAGTTTTAAATCACAAAGGTGGGAATGTTTAGTCAGTTAAAGTTTCTGTATACTTTACTGACTATGGGGTCGATTCAGAGCCTGGCGACAATTCTCACTTCTTTTTTAGGAAACTGCCATTGACATTTATTATCTACCGAGTGTACATTTTCACCTGGCTCTGAATCAGCCCCAAGGCAGACAATGAAAAAGTTAATGGCAGTTTTCTCTCTTAAAATAGAAGTGCGTTTTCTCACCAGGCTCTGAATTGACCCCTGTGCTTTAATGGATGCTGGAAATAGTTATACAAAGTTCTTAATAGATGTGAACACGCTTCTAAAAGGAATCAGAGTACCTAGTACTGAACACGCATTGCTCATTTAGCTATCTTATTTACACATGATTATTACTGAACAATCACTCATAAAAAAGCATTTTATTTGAACGGCAGACACCGCCAGTAAAAGATTAGGCTGCAAACACTGTGAGATAAACTTTCATTGGTAAGACATTTAATACTGTATGTACTTCTATTAGTGCTATTAACTTATGTTCATACAGGCTAGCCGGAATGAAGAATGCTTTGTTGTTAGGCTTCTTGCATTAATGCATAAGTTGTGTTACTACTTTATGAAAATCCATGAAAGTCACCTAAGGACATTGGTCAAGAGCCTGTCAGGATTGTACCCTGCAAGCTATGGGTGTGCAAGGAAATATGCATGTATAAACAAATAGGCATGAGCAAAGAAGTGGGCACATGCAAAGAAATTGGAATGTGAGTGTAAGGAACTTACCTGGGAGTCTGTCCCGCGGCGCCTCCGCGCGCTCACTGGCGGCGCGGCCCCTCCGGCGGCCACGCCGGGCAGCCGCCCCTCCAGCGTCGGGCGCGCCTCCCGAGGAGGAGGAGGAAGAGGCTGCCTGCCCCCGTGCACGTGCTCGCATGCTCACGTTCCTTTTATGTCCCCGGCGGCACTGCTCCCAGCGCAGATTTAAAGGTACCAATCCTGGCCCACGGATCCTCTGCTCTGGGGAGGTCAGGGACTGGACAGCCTGACTGGCCAGGACGGTCCAGTCCCTGGGGTTTCTCCTATCAGGGGTGAGATCGTGTGTTGCACCAATCAGCACATTCCCCTTCCCATTGGTCAGTCACCATTTAAATATTTTCCTGCCCGGACCACCAGTGCCCGTTATAGCCATTTACTAGCTTGGGTGGGCTACTGACTCTCGTCTTAGTGTTTTTGATCCGGCTTCGTCCTTGACTACTCCTGCTCGCTGCCTGAACCGACCTTCTGCCTGTCTGACTTCGTTTTCTGCTTAACCCCTTGGATACCACGCTTCTGTGATTACCCGGCCTCGACCCTTGCCAGTCCCGACTACTCTTTGCCTTGCCCCTTGGTTTTGACGTTTACGAACTTTTGTGCATGAACTCCTGTTTTGGGATACCCCGCAGTCCATCCTGTGGAACCCAAGATCCCACTCCCCGATAAGTTCACTGGGGACAGAAGCAAGTTTTCCAACTTTCGGGATGCCTGCAAACTTTATTTTTAACTCCACCCACACTCCTCTGGCTCCCAAGAACAACATGTGGGCCTGGTGATCTCCCTCCTGCAAGGGGACCCACAGTCCTGGGCATTCGGCCTGTCACCTCAGGACCCAGCACGGCAATCGGTCGATGTGTTTTTTTCAGCTATGGAAATTCTTTATGATAGGGGTGCCACTGCTGATGCCAAACTGCGTTTCTTGCGACAGGGTCGCCGGCAGGCCGAGGAGTATTGTTCCGAACTCCGGGCTGTGGACTCTCGGTGGAATGACCCTGCCCTGTGTGGTCAATTCTGGTTGGGCTTATCTGATGCCATTAATTCAATTCAATTTATTGTTCGCCAAGTACATCGTGAGATGAACAAGGAATTCTTTTCGACATATACACAGTGCAAAAAGAAAACAGTAGACAGATAACTACAGTTACCGTTACAAAGGAAGGGGAACACGGAAGACAGAGATACAGAAGCAGATAATCTCTTATAAAGTCAAGGTATAATCTCTTATAAAAAGGACATTTATGTGAATCACCCTGTACCTCAGTCTCTGGATGAAACCATGCAACTCGCTATCCGAATCGACCGACGTTTACGGGAAAGACGCCTTGAAAGAGGGGCGCATCCTGATACCAGCTGGAAAGCTGGAGCTCCGGCCCCTTTACCTGTCGAGGAACCTATGCAGCTGGGAGCTACCAAGCTTTCTGAGGCTGAGAGGCGTCGGCGATTGACGAAAGGACTGTGTCTCCACTGTGGGGGGACCGGTCACCTGGCCAAAGTCTGCCCCAAGAAGCAGCCGGGAAACTTCAGAGCCTAGGTGGGGTCGAGGGAACCCACCTAGGCTGCAAGGTATTTCCTCAAATTTATTCCCAGTTTATGGTCCCAGTCCAGATTAAAGTGGACCTCGAATTTAACAATTTGGAGGCCCTTCTTGATTGTGGGGCTGCATGGAATTTTCTTGACTTAGAGCTAGCTCAAAGTTTGAAGATTCCGCTCCAACCTCTGTCTAAGGTTTTCTGGGTTTCAGCCATTGATGACACACCTATTGTGGGGGGCCTCATACACTTTAAGACCCCACCAGTGTTTTTTAGAGTGGGAGCAAGGCATTCTGATTTGCTGATCTGGATTTGCTTTTTTGTCTTAAAAATGCCCTTAACACCATTAGTACTCGGGTTGCCTTGGTTACAAAAGCATAACCCTCAGATTGACTGGGCTGCGAGGCAGATTACTAAATGGGACCCGCCATGTTTCCAGTCCTGTTTGGAAGTCCCGGTGCATGCCACACAGCTATTCCCCGATGGGGTTCCAGGCCCTTATCATGATTTTCTCGACGTATTTTCTTAAAAAGCGGCGGATGTTCTCCCGCCTCATAGGTCCTTTGACTGCCCCATAGAACTTCTTCCGGGGACTATGCCACCCAGGGGAAAAATATATAATTTGACCCGGGCGGGAAAACAAAGCTATGAAAGATTACATAGCTGAGAATTTACAGAAGGGGTTCATCCGGGCATCCACTTCTCCGACTGGGGTGGGTTTTTTCTTCGTTGAAAATAAAGATGGGGGTCTCCACCCCTGTATAGATTGCCGGGGTTTTTGAATAAAATAACCATTAAAAATAAATACCCCCTTCCTCTGGGGGGGTACACAGATCATTGGGGCCCAAGTATTTACCAAGTTGGATCTACGGGGGCCTATAACTTGATAAGGATCCGTCAGGTTGATAAATGGAAGACCGCCTTCAACACCCAAGATGGGCATTACAAGTACCTCGTGATGCCCTTTGGTTTGTGTAATGCCCCGGCCATCTTCCAGAACTTTGTAAACGAAATTTTCAGAGAGTATTTGGGTCGCTTTGTAGTAGTGTACCTCGATGATATTTTGATTTTTTCATCCTCTTTAGTGGAACATCGTGAACATGTTCGCCTTGTCTTACAAAAATTAAGAGAGAATTGCTTATACGCTAAACTCAAGAAATGTGTATTCGAGGTTCCTGAGGTCCCTTTTTTAGGGTATATAATTTCTAACACTGGGTTATCTATGGATCAGGCCAAGGTCAAAGCTGTACTTGAGTGGAAGCGACCTAGAGATTTAAAGGGGCTACAAAGATTCCTGGGATTCGCCAACTTTTATAGGAGATTTATTAAGAACTTGTCCACCCTAGTAGCACCTCTCACAGATCTCACCAAGAAGGGGGGCTTCCCATCACGCTGGCCAGAACAATCCTTTCAAGCCTTCAGAAAGTTAAAAGAAGTCTTTAGCTCTGCCCCAGTATTAGTTCACCCAGAATGTCAACGAGCTTTTATAGTCGAAGTTGACGCTTCCGAGCTTGGCGTTGGGGTAGTTCTCTCGCAGTACAGCGGTTCCCCGAAAAAATTAAATCCCGCTGAGAGGAATTATGACATTGGGAATCGGGAGCTCTTGGTGGTTAAACTAGCCTTTCAAGAGTGGAGACACTGGTTAGAATGGGCCCAGTTCCCTGTTACGGTCTTCACGGACCATAAAAATTTAGAATATATTTAGTCTGCAAAGAGGTTAACCCCTAGGCAAGCTCGGTGGTCCCTGTTCTTTTCCCGATTTAACTTTACAATTACCTACAAACTGGGGTCAAAGAACGTAAAAGCTGATGCCTTGTCTCGAAGTTTTTCCACGACTAACTTACCTGAGGGGAAAAGTTTGCCCATACTGCCACAACACATGGTGGTAGCTGTGATTCAGCCAGACCTCTCTGACCTGAATCAGTTTCAGTCTGAATCTCCTCCTGGTAAACCGGCTCATGTCCAGTTTGTACCTGCGTCACATCGTTCGGCCATCCTACAGCAATTTCATGCCTCTAAAACTGTAGGCCATCCTGGAGTTAAGAAAACCATTTCCATGTTGTCACGTCATGTTTGGTGGCCTTCTATTAAAAAAGATGCTCAGGATTATAGGCTCGATTCAGAGAGACACATATGCATGTCTTGTAAATCTTCTGTAAAGTTTCCGTCCATTCATATGCCAGAGTACGAGTACGAGGATGTCATTTTCCATCGAGACTTTTCTGATTCATTTTCTCAGGTAACAACGTAGGCTTTCGTTTTTGCCCTTTTCCCATCGTATTCTCACACGAATCCTTTACGTTTCCCGATAGATTCTGTTTCCCTTTACCCAAAAATAATCGTCCAGACGGAAATCCTTACGATCTTGTGCCTGCACACTACAAACTTAACTCATTAAAGTGCTCGCCTACATATTTGACACCCTCACTTCTACTACAATGTTTAGCTAAACCACTTAGCACTATCCTCCTGCTTCCCTTTTGAACCCTTAAAGCTCACCCTAACCACTTAGCACTATCCTCCAGCTTCCCTTTTGAACCCTTAAAGCTCACCCTAACCACTTAGCACTATCCTCCAGCTTCCCTTTTGAACCCTTAAAGCTCACCCTAACCACTTAGCACTATCCTCCAGCTTCCCTTTTGAACCCTTAAAACTCACCCTAACCACTTAGCACTATCCTCCAGCTTCCCTTTTGAACCCTTAAAGCTCACCCTAACCACTTAGCACTATCCTCCAGCTCCCCTTTTGAACCCTTAAAACTTACCCAAATCACTTTGCGGTTATGTTATTCTTCCATTTTAGGTCCCTAAAACTTACCCAAATCACTTCGCGGTTATGTTATTCTTCCATTTTAGGTCCCTAAAACTTACCCAAATCACTTCGCTGTTAGGTTCTTCTTCCATTTTAGGTCCCTACAACTTACCCAAATCACTTTGCGGTTATGTTATTCCTCCATTTTAGTTCCCTAAAACTTACCCAAATCACTTCACGGTTATGTTATTCTTCCATTTTAGGTCCCTAAAACTTACCCAAATCACTTTGCGGTTATGTTATTCTTCCATTTTAGGTCCCTAAAACTTACCCAAATCACTTCGCGGTTAGGTTCTTCTTCCATTTTAGGTCCCTAAAACTTACCCAAATCACTTCGCGGTTAGGTTCTTCTTCCATTTTAGGTCCCTAAAACTTACCCAAATCACTTCGCGGTTAGGTTCTTCTTCCATTTTAGGTCCCTAAAACTTACACAAATCACTTCGCGGTTAGGTTCTTCTTCCATTTTAGGTCCCTAAAACTTACCCAAATCACTTCGCGGTTATGTTATTCTTCCATTTTAGGTCCCTAAACTTACCCAAATCACTTCGCAGTTAGGTTTTTCTTCCATTTTAGGTCCCTAAAACTTACCCAAATCACTTCGCGGTTAGGTTCTTTTTTCATTTTAGGTCCCTAAAACTTACCCAAATCACTTCGCGGACATCTGAATCTTGAGCTCAAAATATGTATTTGCCCCTTTGTTTGTTGGAAATGTATGTGTTTCAAGAAATGACACTGAAACGTTGGTTTCTTTCGTTTTTTTTAATATTAAATATTTGTATATTTACATTTTTTTTTTTAATTAAAACTTTTTTTTATTTTTTTTGCCTTGGCTAATAAAACTTTGTTTAGATTTTTATTTATAATAAAACAACTTTGTTAAAATTTTTAAGATATAAAATTATAAAAAAAGGGTCAGCAGAACAGGGCCAGGACCCAGGACTCTACTCCTCATCGTCTTCTTCTGTTGTTCCCAACAAGTCAACCATCACCAACGCAAGGACCCTCCGATTTATTTCCAAAATTTTTTGCCGTGTGGTCCCTGTAACAAATAGAGAAAAAATCATTAGTTTGATACCAATACATGTTTTCCACCTGTGGATTGAATGTTTTTAAGTTACCAAAATAAATAAAGGCGACATATGTAATTCTGTAAAGTCATTAAGCTAAGGAAGTGGCCACAGGTCAGTCTGTCAAGTAATTAAGCTAAGGAAGTGGCCACAGGTCAGTCTTTTATTGCCATTGCTTAGGGCTTGCTGTATCTGTGTGTTCATGTCAAGTACCACATAAATGCAACTAATGGCATGACTACTTACTTGGTTGGTGGCCGAGAGATGGCTCGTTGGGGACAACACGATGTCCTGGGTCCTGGCTCTGCTGTGAAGAAGTGCCTGTAGAAACATGGGAAATACGGTCAGTTTAAATATCTTATTCCACAGTCATCAAATGTATCTTGCAAAGTCTGGGTCACATCACTCACCTTCTCCAGGTTCTGCTTGTAGCAGATCTGCTGCCTCTTCCCCCACCTCACCCGCTCCCGAAGCATCTAGAAAAACAGATGAAAGGAATCAGTTTGGTAGGAGATAGCATGTATATGTGTGTGCGTATACATGAAGAGTGACATACCAGAGTCTCCCGCATGCGTGGCAGGGTACGACTGCCTGCCCACGCCATGCCGCCCCTCCTCTGTGGTAAGGTCAGGGGCTGGTCGGAGGACCCAACAGAGGAGGGGTTGGACCGTCGCCCTGGAGATCCACCACCTTCACTTCCAGCTGCAGAATCATGCAGCACTGGTCAGCCTGTGCGCCTCCGGGTGCGGCGAATGCGGTAATCCATTTCCAACACTACCAAAGAAAAGGCATTATAACTAAAGGGCTACCTTCTGTCGTAGTTACATCTTGCATGCAATCGCTATGTACTTACTTGGGAAATGGATTCCGAAAAACCTCTGCACCCGGGGCATGTGCAGTCGTTTCAGGTCCGACCAATGCTGCATGATCTGCATGGGGGTGAAGGTGGTGTTGGTCTGCTGTTGGATTTCAGAGATGATCTCCAGGGCGACGTTGCGTTTTTCATAAGAGTTGGGCAGGTAGTCGTACCTGCGCTCCAGCATGGTCTACAAAACAGAAAGAAAACATCGCAATTAATTATAAATGCCTATCAATATGTGGCAACAATAATGCCATATGGAAATGCCATTAACACACACACATTTCTAGGCTAAGGCAATTTTCGAATCTGGCCGCACTGTTGTTTGGCACGTGTGTGCCGTGCCTTTGGTTGTGCATGTAGTTTAACACATTTTGAAAGAAATCCCTTACTTCCGTATGCGTAAGCGAACGCGTAGGCGTCACACACTGGCTACCTTATTTAAAGGTCGCTGGACACACAGCTCATTCTCTTTGAGAGTACCATCAAAATGGCCCCCAAAACAGCAGCATCCAAAACTGGCAAGGAGACAACGGGGAAGAAGGCAGCCAAGCGGCATGAGCATGGCGAAGGCCCACAAACCAGGTCTCAACAGGCCAAAGCCAGGTTACGGCCTACTACCAAGGCTCCGCCAAAGCAGCATCCAAAGCCAACTACCAGCTATGGCAAAAAAAAGGAGGCGCAGCAGGCAAAGGCAAGACACAGGCCCCAAAGGCTACAACCTCTACTGGCCAAAAACGGAGAAGAGGGTACGAAGCCCCCCCCACCCTGCCCCACATCCCCCCCCCACGTGGCACCAAGGCACCTGGCCTCGGCCCAAAACACAGGCCAAGAAGCCGCAGCAGGGCCAGAAGCCGCAGCAGGGCCAGAAGCCAAGCCGCAGCAGGGCCAGAAGCCGCAGCAGGGCCAGAAGGCCAAGAAGAAAAAGCAGACACAGCAGGCCCAGAAGCCCTAAAAGGCAGACAATGCCAAGCTCCCCCTCCCCACCCGCACGTGGCTACCAAACGACGGTCAAGAGTGGCCGACCCACCAGCTCTGGGTCACCCCAGCCAAGTACCTCCAAGGGCAATGCTCCTTCCAAGTGCCCACAGAGCCACAGGGCCACAAGCACCAGTTCCAGCTCCTCAAGACCCTCTCTTCCTCGCCCACATTCCCCACCGGCACAGGTTGGCAGGCAATCACCCTATGCCACATCAACCCCTGCAACTTCTGTGGCCACCCAGCCACGAACACCCAGTCCCTTTCCCAGTCCAGTTCGATCAGCAGTCAGCCTCCAGTCCTTGATGTCTCCTACACACACCCAGGCCAGAATGTCACCCCATTTGCCTGCAAACAATGAGGAGCCACAACCACCACAAACAGGGCGCACATTGCGCAGTGGCCACTTGAGTGGCAGTTTTGGTGAGTGCCAAACTCTGGCATTGGCTAGTGGTCTAACGTTATATTATGATGAGCTATATGGGAGCAAATCCAAAACAACTAGCAAGCAACGCAAATCTGAGATTTTGGCAGAACTCACCAGACAAGTCAATGCAGCGGGGGACGAACTCAAAGATGTAGAACAGATTCAGCGGAAAATATCGGACCTCAAATATGCCGCACGGAAGAAAGAGAATAAAAGGCGGCAGTACAGGTACATATCTTATTTGTTAGTTTTTATTCTTCTTGTATAGACATCAGTGAGCTTATTTCTGAATACTATGTTTTTCAGAGGAGATGGTGCTGGGCCTGCTACATCCTGTTGTGTTAGAGGGACACTCGGCACAACAGGATACAGACAACCCGCCAATTTCAGCAGGTTAGTAATGTGTGAATTTGCCACAAAATAGACCAAACAGTCAAATTAGCCAGCAAGGCATATCTAAACACATGCCCCTAGGGTGTGCCTTGTAGTGGAGTGATCAATTTGACCAGGGTGTGTCATGTGTGTCAACAGGTAATGTGCAAATTAGCACGACCATACATGACGTTTAGGACCATTTAGGAAGAATAGTAAAGTATGGAGATTAGCAAAGGACTGCAGGATATGTATTTCTATCCAATCACATGCAACACTTACATCTTTTTCTGTTGGCCACTTGGGTTTGAGCTGTGCTTGGGGCCCAGCGGCTTAAGATGGTGTGATTGCAATGTTTTAATAGATACAATGGTAACCACCAGAATCATATTGTAACTGCTATTTGCCAGCTGAGTGTGTTAACTTATTGGCCTATAAGGGATGTTTAAACACACACAACAGCCAGTACTTGCATGTTTGTTTAGCTTCATGTGACCAATGTGTTTGTTCTTGTTTCATAATCCATTTTCAATATAATGGCATTCATAGTGAAGGACAAATCCTCAGCAGCAGAGGGAAGCTGGCTGCATGCTGCCTGCACATCGTGGGCAGAATGCAGATACTGACCCTCCAGTCCCCAGTTTAAGATCTGCTGTTGAGGATTTGCCCAGAATACCTGTGGCTGTTGGGGGTCCTAGAGCAACATCATCTGCACGCCCCACAAAACGGGGAATAGGGAGGCGTACTCAGCAACGTTGCCCAGTTTCCCAGGGGAGGGGCGTGCAGATGATGGAGTCAGCATGGCACCATGAGAGGCGGCTAAACCACAATCAACAAAACCACGATAATATTATTAGCCAATTAGATAACCTCAAAAATACCTTTAGTGCCACGCTGACTGAATTTAGGACCCATAACAGCCACATGGCCAACTTGACCACAGAATTCAGGTCCAGCATGGCTGAATTGCAAACTAACCAAAGAAACATTTTGGAACAGTTGCAGATTCTGAATGCCACACAGGCCCAGGTTAGGGCCCACCCCCAAGGGCCACAACCTGGGTTCTATGGGCATCCCCCATATTAATGTGTATTTGGCCTGAATCTGTTCTACATCTTTGCTCTACATCCCCACTGTATTGACTTGTCTTGTGAGCCCTACCAATCTAGCATTTTGATCTGGCTTTGCTTGTATGTTTTGGATTTGCCCCCATATAGCTCATTAAAGTCCTGAGGTAGGCCACTAGCCAATGCCAGAGGACAAGCCTCACTGAAGCGGCCACTAAAGCTTTTGTACTGCAGCCTTGCCCATAATTACATTGGTTGTCGCTCCTCCTGTTTGTAGGCATGATTGTGTGACATTCTGGCCTGGCAAACTAAGACCTTGGACCCTGGCTGTGATTTTACTGTACTTGAATTGGGACTGGGTGTTCTTGTTTGGGTGGCCCACTGAGTTACAGGTGTAGATGTGGCATAGGTATGTCTGCTTTCAACCTGTGCCTGTGGCAAATGTGGGCAAGCAGGAGAGGGCGTGTTTGTGTCCATATTTTTACAATGTAACATCTGTGATTTGTAACATTGACAATGCTTGGCACACATATGTTACTATGTTATTTTCTCCTGGAGCGCCTTACTTAGTAAATCCAGGCTGTGTGCAATTGGTCTGTGGCATGTTTTGACATTAATTTCATGTCCATGTATTCCCCCTAACTATGTGAGTGACCATCACCTACAATTCTGTTGTTTTCCAAAATCAACCTTCAAAAATTAAACAAACGTGTTTCTGACTAAGTTACTGTCTGTCGGTTTTTGGTTAATAAATATGACTTAAAGTAGCCCCAAAAACAAACACACACAAATATTCTAAAAAGAGGATAAATACATTGTTCATGGTTTGGGTAATTATTTCATTATTGTTTTGTTCTTAATCAAACAAAAATAAACAAACAAATGGCACAAAGCAATCACAACAAACAATGTCCAAACAAACAAAAAAAAGGAGAAAACAATTAAGCAAAATGTGTTGCTATTAAATTAGCATGGACGGCTTGGCCAGACGCACTGTGCTGCCCAACATAGGCGTCCTCTGGCTCATCTGCGGGGGGAGAGGGTGGCAAATCCACATACCGGGGGACCGGGTGCAAGATAGCAAAATTATGCAGCGCAGCACAGGCCATGATGATATCTATGATCTTTTTTGGGTCATACTGAAGGGATCCCCCGGTATGGTCCAAACATCTAAATCGGGTATTCAATAGTCCAAATGCCCTCTCCACCACTGCCCTGGTTTTGCGGTGCGCCCTATTATAGGCCTCTTGGGCGGCATTCTGTGGGCGTAGTATGGGCGTCAACAGCCATGGGAGGAGTGGATATCCAGAATCTCCTTCCAAAATTAAAGGTAAAAAAATATAAAGATTAATGTATACATTTCAGCACAAAAATGCACAAAATACCTGATTAAGAGGCTAGGTGACATTGTCCAAAAAACATGACCATACATATTGCACAGGCCAAAGCGACAAAGATACATATCTAATAGATGGTGGTCCAAATTAGAGAAATAATATTGCGGATGCTGGGCAATCAGCCAGACTCTTAAGAGCTATTGTTTCCTGTCTGTGCTGCTCAGCAATCTTGGATGGGTTAAGTTTGCATAACACATTTTCTTCTTTGTCTTAAGTCCAAAACAGGTCTAAGCCGGCCCCTGCACTTTATCCCGCTCTCCTCTACTCAGTAAGTGTAATTCATCTAAGCAAAGATGGCGCAGACCCAATGATAAAGTCAAGAACAGATTTACAGAAAAGTGTTGGGAAGACTGATTGCTAATTTGGCTCAAATTACTCTTTTGAGTTTTAACAATGCAGGACAAACATTTTGCCAGGCTTTGTTGTTTTGCTAATGTAATGGGTCCAGTCGTGTTTCACATGTTCCCAAGGTGATGAAAAAGCCATAGTTTAAGAAAGGGGAAGAAATCAAAAATCAAAACCATACATAGAAAATCAAATGATGTTATTGGACTCAACTTACCAAGGAGCCATGCACCCGCAAATTCTCGACGAAACAATCCAGATCTTCTAAGGATGTAGGGGTCATGGGATGAGCCTGGGTAGCCTGCGAGGACGCTAAGAAACCGCATGTCCTGGGCCACCACTGCTTGCACATTCAGTGAGTGGCCCATTTTGCGGTTCCTGGGAAAAAAGTGAGAAAAAAACATCAGTAACGCTTGGGAAATTAGTCAAACACTCACTTATAACACCCTAAGTCAAACGTGTTTATCAAGACAAATAACACCAAACAACTACATTAAATTTAAGTGCAGACCAAAAGGAGATGTATGTTATAGCCTTTAAAGTTTGGATTTACTTGTTCGATTTTAAGTACACTTTAAAATGTTTGACTTTGCACAACATGAAAAATTTTGGAAGTGAAAAATACGGGCCATTGGTTCACATGCACTCTTTGCAAGGAGGGACTGTTTACAATGAGGGATTAATTACAAGGAGGGACTAGTTACAAAGAGGGATTAATTGCAAGGAGGGACTTGATACAATGAGGGATTAATTACAAGGAGGGACTAGTATCAAAGAGGGATTAATTACAAGGAGGGACTAGATACAATGAGGGATTAATTACAAGGAGGGACTAGTTTCAATGAGAGATTAATTACAAGGAGGAACTAGTATCAAAGAGGGATTAATTACAAGGAGAAACTAGTTACAATGAGGGATTAATTACAAGGAGGGACTAGTATCAAAGAGGGATTAATTACAAGGAGGGACTTGATACAATGAGGGATTAATTACAAGGAGGGACCAAAACAAAGGAGGGATTTTTTCAAAGGAGGGACCCCCCCCCCCAAAAAAATCAGAAAACGTTTAGCTCAACATGAAAGACTGAACTTGCCTGTATATGTACTCGTCAGCAGCCGGAGGCACAAGGGCAACGTGGGTACAGTCAATGGCACCCATGACGTTGGGCATATCAGCAATATTATAAAATGCCAGCTTAATCGCGTTTCTGGCTACCATATCCTCAGGAAAACACATTTTCGAGTTATGGTAGCCCTGCCTTCCGAAAACTTGGATAGGGCGCGGCTCAGCGTAGGCTGGGAGATCCCCACGGAGAGGGCACCCAGCCTCTGGAATTAGCCATTCGCCAAAAATTGCAGGCAGCCAAGCATCTTGGTCATACCTGAAATTGCTTGCCCCTTCCTTGTGGTGCGGGCTAACCATGGCCGCAGCTCACTATACAACTTATGGAGGGAAGCGCGATTAAGTCTGGTGAGCTCAAACAGCTCAACGTCATGCATGCCATTGATGTCCATGCGTCGCCGCCGGTGCAATCTGGCCTCTGACCTCTGGACGATCTCAATGCCCATGAGCTGCAGATCCTCATGCTCCTCAAATGCACTAGAGTCGTCCATAGCTGCTAGCCTTCTATTTCCAACGTCAAAATGGTCCCATAAGGGGATCGAAAATGAAACGGATTTATTGGGTGTTGGCCCCTCGACAATCATCTCTCTGAATTATTCGCCAACCCATTGCAATAACGTAAGTGTTCTGAACGATCGAAACATTCCAGATTTGGTTTGAAAAAGGTCCCGAAATTATGTAAAACTTCCTTTGGATCATCAAAAGAGCATATACGTATTAGTTCGAACGTTCGTGCGAGTAGAAAATGGACAAAAAAAACCCAAAAAATGACAAACACCCACCCAAACTTTCACAGACAGCTACGGAAGTCCGGACGAATGTGGCTTTGAATCGAGGCTTATGTGCGAGCCTGTAAGATTTGTGCCCGGAGTAAAACCCCTAGACATTCTCCTGAAGGTTCACTGTTGCCCTTATCCATTCCTTCCCGACCATGGACACACCTTGCCATGGATTTCATCACAGATCTGCCATCATCCCAGGGGTTTACCGTCATCTGGGTGGTGGTAGAGCGGTTCAGTAAGATGGCACACTTTATCCCGTTAAAAAAATTACCAACCGCTCAAGACCTTGCACAACATTTTCTAACCCATATATTCAGACTCCATGGAATCCCTGAGGATGTGGTCTCAGACAGGGAGGTACAGTTTGATTTCATCCCCAATCAAATGGGCAGACAGAGAGAACCAACCAATCATTGGAGCAGTACCTTCGATGTTTTGTTTCCGATGTACAGACAGATTGGTTACTGTACCTTCCGTTTGCAGCGTTTGCTCTAAATAATGCCACCCATACTTCCACAGGGGTTTCCCTCGTTCCGCTGTGTCTTTGATAGGGACCTCAATTTTTCTGCTTTGTCCGAAGAACCCTCTAGGGTGCCCTCGCTTGAGGAATGGTTGTCCCAATGGCCGGACTTATGGGCAAAGATCCAGCAAAACTTGACCAGGGCTGTCGACCAGCAGAAAACTTTTGCTGATCACGGTCGGTCTAGTGACCCTGATTATGAGGTGGGGGAGTTAGTTTGGCTTTCCACCCAAAATTTAGCATTACGTCAACCCTCTGCCAAGCTAGGTCCAAGGTTTATTGGCCCTTTTCCTATACTACGGAAGATTAATCGAGTTACTTATCGCCTTGATCTCCCGCCCTCCATGAAAATTGCAATTCTTTTCATGTTTCCCTTTTAAAATGTATCCTAATTGCCCTGCTAACGTGCACCTCCCAGGTTAGTTATAAAATGGTCTGAGCGGCTGCCACCCCCCCCCTTTGTTTCTTTTGAATTTGTGCAAGCACATGGTGTGTGGGGTCTAGGTTGTATTGCAAGGTCTTTGACCCTTCCACCCCATGGCTTGCACTTGAGAGGTTTAGGGCAACCTCAGGTAAGCCTGCTCCCAATTTATCTATTGCACTGTATGTCTCAAAAGGGCTCTCAGAGATTAGAGTTAGGACTGCACCCCACAGAGGCACTTTGGCGTAGTGGTGCAGCTTAAGCATACTTCTGCAGATGTGTGTGACCGAGTCCTCTGTTTTTAACCAAGTTTAGAGACAGATTATAGGCTGGCCTGCAAGCTAACAGGGTTGAGTGGCTCCTTTAAGACTTTTGTATCCTAATTGCCCTGCTAACGTGCACCTCCCAGGTTAGTTATAAAATGGTCTGAGCGGCTGCCACCCCCCCCCCCTTTGTCCCTTTTAAAATTTGCCAAGGGTATTGAGCCAGATACTTCCTGGTAGATGGGCAGCAAGAATTCGAGGTAGCCCGGATATTAGCATCGCGTTTCTTCCGAAACTCTCTCCAGTACCTAGTAGATTGGAAGGGATACGGTCCAGAAGAGAGATCTTGGGTCCCGGCTAGAGATGTCCACGCAAGGAGGTTGGTTAGGAAGTTTCACAGAGAGAACCCTCAGAAACCCAGCTTGGAGGGTCCAGAGGCCCCTCCTCAAGGGGGGGTAATGTAAGGAACTCACCTGGGAGTCTGTCCCGCGGCGCCTCCGCGCACTCACTGGCGGGACAGCCGCCCCTCCAGCGTCGGGCGTGCACGTGCGAGCATGCGAGCAGGTTACTTTTATGCCCCCCGGCGGCGCTGCTCCCAGCGCATTCTCCGGGGGCCGATTTAAAGGGACCAATCCTGGCCCAGGGATCCTCTGCTCTGGGGAGGTCAGGGACTGGACAGCCAGACTGGCCAGGACGGTCCAGTCCCTGGGGTTTCTCCTATCAGGGGTGAGATCGTGTGTTGCACCAATCAGCACATTCACCTTCCCATTGGTCAGTCACCATTTAAATATTTTCCTGCCCGGACCATCAGTGCCCGTTATAGCCATTTACTAGCTTGGGTGTGCTTCTGACTCTCGTCTTAGTGTTTTTGATCCAGCTTCGTCCTTGACTACTCCTGCTCGCTGCCTGAACCGACCTTCTGCCTGTCTGACTTCGTTTTCTGCTTAACCCCTTGGATACCGCGCTTCTGTGATCACCCAGTCTCGACCCTTGCCAGTCCCAACTACTCTTTGCCTTGCCCATTGGTTTTGACGTTTACGGACTTTTGTGCATGAACTCCTGTTTTGGGATACGCAGTTCATCCGTCTTTATCGTAAACCAGCAATCTTTGCGCCAGTAAGTCCTGGGGGCAACCGAGTCTGGAGAGGCATAACCCGTGTCTCCAGCAAGCGGGGGCTTGTCTATAGGCACAAGAGGCGGTGGAGATTGGGGATTGTTGGCTCACGAGAGAAGGGTGTCCAGCGGTCCCTGACAGCAAGAAGAAATGCGCATAAGATGTACACAGAAATCTGCACGCTAGTATGCAACGTTGATGCAATGCATGGCTGTGTGTCTATTCCCACCTTTTAAAAGGAGGACGTCTGCTGGTTTGTCTTTAGATACTCCTGCCTTTTGAGCTACTTTTACCTATGATGTCAGCGGTGTTTGGACCTAGCACATCTTCTTGGAATTTCAGCTTTGGATTTCCTCTCAGGCCTCTAAGTGACCCTTGGCTTTTCTTGTGCCCACTAAACCTGTGCTTTCTGTCCTCTGATCTTGGGCTCTTTCCTTCAAAAACCCTAGCTGCCTACCCTTGACCATCTACTCTTATCTACTTTGTCTACAGCAGAGCAGTCACCTAAACCTATGGAGAACACACACAAAACATTTAAAGAGCATGAAATACACATACATAGTTTTACCACCTTTTAGAGCAGTTTTTTTATCAGTTGAAGTACAGGTTAGTTTGCAGCCTTTTCAAGTACCACCTGAACCTCAAATACCACCATTGGTACTAGTACCACTTGTCAGGAACCCTTGGTCTACAGAGTTGCCATGCACAGACCCTGACACCCAGTTCTGCCAGGGGGGCAACCTGAGGTGTTCCTGCAGTCCAATGTGTGTTTTTAGGGGGGGCTCCAGTGAAGACCAGGACACCCATTAAACGCAGGTGCCTGGTTAGTCCTGGTTTTCAGTGGTTTAGCCAGTTGGGCTTCACTGACCCCCAAAGTATAACCTCTACTATGCAGCAGTGTTAATACTCTTGGGTGTCACCAAGGCTTGAAGTCCATAGTGCCAAGGATTCAGTCCTGCTACAAAAGTCATGGTCTTGAGTGGTTGCTGAAAAAGATTGAAGGATAAAGGGCATTCAACCACTATATGTGTCTCGTTTGTTTTTGTTGGTCTGTCTCCGTTGGTGGGTCAAAAGCACTAGGTGTGCCCCAGGCAGCAGAGGAGATTGTAAGGGGCTCACTCAGCAGCTGCAGTTATGTTTTTTCTAAATCTAGGCCAACCTAGGCCGACCTTTAAAACAAATGTGGGCCTGAGATTTTGTGTATCCTTTGTGTTAAAAATGTGATACGCCCTGTTTGTAATTTTGCTGGCTCAATATTTTTGGGTGAAATATGTGGGAAAAAATGTAAAAATCTATTTTTTTAATTTGTAGCTTTTGCTGCATGTAAAAGCTCCATTCATCACGAATACAACCATACCACATATGTATTGATAGACCCCATTCCTGCCCAGGACACACCCCAAACTGAAAAGAGCACTTTATTGATGGCAGAAGGAGAGCATACGGTCCATCTAGTCTGCCCTTATGTGTATACTGTTTGTGCTCTTTATCTTAGGATATATGTGTGCTTATCCCAGGCATGTTTAAATTCAGTGACTGTTGATTTTTTAACTACCTCTGCCGGAAGTTTGTTCCAAGCATCTACTACTCTTTCTGTAAAATAATATTTTCTAACATTGCTCCTGAACTTCCCCCCGACTAGCTTCAGGTTGTGCTCCCTTGTTCTATCATTAAGTTTATTTTTAAAAACACTTCCCTCATGAACCTTATTGAATCCTTTCACATATTTAAAGGTCTCAATCATGTCCCCTTTCTCCCTTCTTTCCTCCAGACTGTACAAATTTAGTTCTTTAAGTCTCTCCTGATAAGTTTTAAGTTTAAGTCCTTCCACCATTTTTGTTGCCCGCCTTTGGACACGTTCTATTCGAATAATGTCATTTTGCAGGTAAGGTCTCCAGAACTGCACACAGTATTCTAGCTGTGGCCTTACCAGGGCTCTATACAGCGGCATCACAACCTCCCTCTTCCTACTGGTGATGCCCCGAGCTATGCAGCCGAGCATCCTGCTTGCTTTTGCCACTGCCTGGCTATACTGTCCACTCATCTTGCAGCTATCAATAATCAGTACCCCTAAATCTCTCTCCTCAGAGGTCCTGGCTAACACAGTACTGCCCATACGGTACTCAGAGCTGGGATTCCTTCTACCAAAGTGCATGATTTTACATTTAGACACATTAAACTCTAGTTTCCACAGTTTTGACCATCTATCCAGTAAAGCTAAATAATTTTCCATGTTGCAGACACCTGCAGGAATATCCACCCTATTACTAACCTTTGTATCATTAGCAAACAAGCAAACTTTTCCTACCAAGCCTTCTCCTATGTCACTTAGAAATATATTAAAAAGAATGGGGCCCAGGACAGAGCCTTGTGGCACACCACTTGTAACTCGCCTTTGTTCAGATTGCACTCCATTAACAACAACTCTCTGATAACGATCCTTCAGCCAACTAGAAATCCACTGAACTATCCAGTGATTGAGTCCTACCTTCAATAACTTATCTATGAGCTCTTTATGTGGTTCAGTGTCAAAGGCTTTGCTAAAATCCAGACAGACGATATCCACAGCACCACCTTCATCTAACACTTTAGTGACATTGTCAAAGAAATCAATAAGATTGGACTGACATATTTGGCCCTCAGTAAAGCCGTGCTGTTTTGGGTCCAACAGGTCATTAATTTTTAGATGGGAAATTATCTGTTTTGTTAAGAGTGTTTCCATTTATATGACCACTATAGATGTTAAACTAACTGGCCTATAATTACTGACTTTTTCTCTAGTCCCCTTTTTATGGATTGGTACAACATTGGCCATTCTCCAATCATCTGGAAACTCATCAGTTGAAAGGGAATGGTTAAGTAAATCAATCACAAATCTAAGTTCCCTTAGAACTCAGGGGTGGATTCCATCTGGACCCATCGCCTTACTTACCTTTAGATGTGCCAGCTTGACTAAGACATCAGCCTCCAAAAACACCAGAGCTGTGCCCTCCCAGCTGGATGCTGTGCTATGGCCATGCCTGCTACTATCTGAAAATTCAGATGGTCAGCCACAGCCTTATCTCCGTCAAGATAATTTTCCCTATTTCTAATAGGGACCCCTTATTTATAAATGACTCCTTAACAGTTAACAAAGGGTTTGGTGTAGAAAAAACTCATACACAGAAAAAGTCCTATTTTTTTACTACTTACCCCCTTCCATCAACATCACTGCCATCTGAAGGCCAGGAGGGATCAGCGGAAGCCGAGAGCAGTGCAGAGGATCAGCGCTCTCTTCCCACTACCGACTTTTACTGATCACCTGTGATACCACCTCTCACTGCTGCTGCAGAGAGGGGCCTTTTATACCAGTGGGGGGGGCTGACATCAGCACACTTGTCCGTATAAAAGCCCCTTCTTGTGGTGGGGAGAGAAATGTCAGAAGCTGGTGCATGGGGCAGACAATTGCTGTTAATTGCCCTGCTATAGACTCCCGATCGTGGATCGGAAGCTCCCTGTGGGAAGAGTAGACCCCCGGCACTGGATCCTGGAAGGAGGTGAGCTTTTCTTTTTTGTTTTTTTGGCGGTAAGCTGGATGAAACACCATCTACATAGAATCTATCTAGCTGGAGTTTAACAGTTGGAGAAGCAGCTAAGTAGATTTTTACATGCCTGGGGTTTAAAGCTAAAGAGTAATTCCACTTTTTGATAGACTATTTAAAAATTCCTATTATTGTGTGCCAAAATGATGTTCTCAAGGTGCTGAGCTTATTTGCTATTTTGGTGTACAGAGCAGAGACTTCCTGATTCTGGCTTGCTAATCATCTGATTAGCTGAGGCAGAGACAATGCTCTACATTCCTGAGATCACAAGTTTAACCCCTCCTACTGTAATTTAATTTCTTCAGTTGAATGAACAACAATCTTGTGTTCCAGTAGCTATATGATTACTGGCAGATTTCTTACCTGGGGGATTTATTACTGCGGCTTGATTTACCCAAAGCTGCCAATAAGCTCATCTGTTACAGTGGAAGGATTCTGGGACTTGTAGTCAGTAGTTTTTTGCTCAAGGCCAGGTAAGCCCCTCTCACTTTAGCAACACAGAGCCACAGAATATAAGAAACTTGGAAGCAGCATGTTGATAAGTAAATCACAGGTATGGAGGCATGATCCTAACTCTAATGTTTATTTTACAGCCCAAATGAGGAAAACAATAAGGTAGAACACACAAAACATGACAAAAAGGGAGTTTTTCTTTCAATTTATGTGCTTTAAACGATCAAAGACAGCCATTGGCTATTGATATGCTAATTGGGTATTCATATGCTAATTAGTCAATGGTCAGTTCAAATTCTTTTAGGGGGTGTACAAGAAAAAAAGTATTGAAAGCAGACCAAAACTGCCTTCAAGACCTCCTGTCAGAATCCTTATTTGGAATGGCCAGTTGCTGAATAATCCCCAAAATTCCAAAAGATCAGGCATTATACTAACCCTTCAGCCATTTCAGAAGTTATTTAGCAAATGTTTATTGCAAATCAGGATAGGAGTGGGGGATGCGGAGCATTTGACTGGAGGTCCCCTTTAAAGACCAATTACCAGAGTATTTACTATTTTCTACTTCTACTGAAGAAGTGAATTACAAATCTCCAGGCAATTCATAAGTGTGTGGCTGATAAGCAGACATTATGATTTATGATCATAATATTGAATTAATTTCTTAACCATATTGAAAAGCCTAAAAGATAATCTTATTTTTAAATGTATTAAAACATACCAGTAACAGACATTTTACTACCTTCCATGATTGAGGAGTGTTAAATCAATACGTATCGATTTAATGTTCCACAACCCAGAATGGTTATAAGGTGCAGTAAAATGTTGTATTAAAATACATCCACAAGTGACATCACTGCACATAATGTGGCTTAGCTTGCTCTTGTACAGCACACAAATCATTGCAGTAAATGGAGGAATTGACATCAAACTTGATAATGCTGATAATGTTACTCCTTAGAGGGAACGTCTATGCTAATGAATCTAACTTGTCACTCATAAAAGAAGATAAGATAAAACTTCATTTGCTATAGGACATACATGTCTGCATATTCACATGGAATGATTGTGGTAGGTGAGGCTTGGGACACAGGTGAGGGAGGGAAAACATCAATAATGCATAATGGGAGGTGGGAAGTTTTGTCAAAAGGGATAAAGGGGATTAGGGACAGGGGGGGGCAGGAACCCTCAGAAGGTTTGTATGTCGATATCCAAAAAAGTGGGTGGCTGCAGGGAGTGCATAGATGCTACTGTACTTAGCAGAGGGCAGTGAGGGGTGTGGAGGACCTATATAGTTACCAGCATGGTTCAGGGATAGCGGGGCAGCTATTAACATGTAGGGAGAAAAAGGCTGCAGTTTGCCCTAGACGTTTATTGGAGGCAGGGGTACATTGGACATCCTGTAAGATGCAGAAGACAGTGGTGCCTGTGATGGCGTGGTGGACGGGCTATGGCATGTCATGTGGCTGCATAGAGTCCCCTAAGTCTGAGAACCTTGATGGGGTGTGACAAGTGACCTGGGCCAGTGGGATTAGGGGGCACATGGAGGTTTGGTGTATGGAGAGGTGGAAGGTTGGTTATGCAGGTATCAAATGGGAAGCAGCAGAGGTCGTGTATGCTGGGGTGGAGTGGCGCTACAGAGGTACAAGATAAGGTGGGTAGTGACTGATGTGTATTGATGTAGGTTAATGGATGTTGTAATTTCTTACTGGTGCCCTGTGGGGCAACACCCTTATGGTTAGCAGGGGGCTCAATACATATTCTGAAAGTTTCTGCACACCTCTGGTCACTTGCCAACAATCGCAGTTACCCTCTACCCAAGCCTGGGGTCTCCAGCGATTGCTGCTGCCTTGGCCACTGCACCACTGTCAGTACTGTTGCCCCCCTCTAATCCTACCACTGCTCCAGAACTGGCAGCCCATAGACTCCTCTGTAGCCAACTCTTCCTTATAAGCTTCTTCTTTAGTCTCACTATCTGCCACAAAGACAACGGGTGACCAGACTCCCACCAGCTTCAATTCCATGAAACCATGGCTCTGGCCTCCCCCTGCACAAGCTGCTGCTTCACCTGGGCCTCCAGTGTTCACTCCCATCTGGTCCAGGAGGACTAAGGTGAGGAGAGGCAAAGGTGATATGGGTTCCAGTGCAGAAGCTTCCAGTGGAGACAGCTAATCACAGTAGGGCCGTTGTGCTTCTTTCAGCTGCATCAAGATGTTATGAACATTAGAGTTCATATTCTGATGATTTGCCCTGTTTTTTTAATTTATCTTTTTATAAATATATATTTGAATGATGGAGTGGGAACTACTGACCACTACCTGTTTGTATCCAAAATGTTTTAGGTCAATATGTTAGTCACTCATTTTCAGAAATTGAAGATAATATCACTCTGAACATCAACAAAGCAATATGGAATACGGTAAACAAAAATATAATATATTCAAACATATTCAAGTATAAACATTGTATAAATGCAGATTACATGTGAATGATGCAGGGTGCTTTAAACATGGGATTCACACCTAAAATCCTGGGATCTTGATTATCCTGGGTTCTGTTCCTTGCCCCAATTTGGGATGGCCCGCTCCAAACCCCCTTTTTCCCGGTTCTATTGCTCATGCGCAGGCTCTTGTTCAATCAGAGCTTTTTGCTGTGCATATTTAATGCTCAGCAGGTGGTTTTGTTTATGGCAATCAGGAGTGAAAGCAGCTGCATCCCCAGCAGCAGGTGTGCTCACAGCCTATGTGAATAGGGTTGGGGGATTCCACACAGCAGGGCATCCCGAAGGCCATCTGGCCCTGGAATCCTTTAGACTAGGCCCGCAAGGTTTTGCTCTGCTTTAACATTGTCACATTGCATTTATTTGTGCAAGTCTTCTGTGTAAATGACATTCATTATTCCTCATACCTTACCTTATATCTTGCCTTATTCTGACATAAAACATGCACAAGGTCATTATTTGCTAGAGATATTTTAAGGAAATGTTACTGAATCAGGGCTAATGCCTTTTTCTATCAGAGTAAGCCCTTTGCAGTAAATGAATTAATACTTGTATTCTTGTACTTGTGGTAAATCCAGTAGGTGTAAGGGGCAAGTACTGTATATCGCTGATGCTATTATCCTTTGGCTTTCTGTGTCTCGAGGATTTCCTCCGACAAAATATGAAGGTGCTGAGGCCAAGGACAAGATGATTTAAATAGTATAATTATTACAAATGCTTATATAGACTACTTGTATTCAAACAAATCTTTAGGCCAGTAATGAAAAATGTCACATATCAGACAGCTAATTGACTTGACCTGCTTCAGTCGGGACTTTGCCAGCTAGAGGAGACTAAGGGAGATTATTTGGTCTGGTACTGCAGAGACTGTGTGTTAATAAAATTTATTTCTGCAGTCTTGCCCAACTCCCTATTGTGTACTCATGAAATGTGTAGGCTGGAAGCCAGTCATCACAGAACAAGAACAGGAAAAAGCTCAGAAGACTACTTTCTTAGCCTGCATTGTGCTTGCAAGTCTCCAATCTCACAAATGTGCTGGCAAAACAGATATCTGACAATTCATTTTTACAGGAAGCCATTCAAAGAAAAATGGTAGCATGTGCTAGCTGTAAAACAGGCAACATCAAATATTTATATGTTATTGATAGCTCAAGATAAAGTGCACATATATGAAGGTTTGAGTTATAAATCTGCCATAGTACATTCAGCAGGGATTTTCTTTAGTGATCCTCTGGTTTCTCAGATTGGCCCCAGTCTGTAATCATGATTTTGACCTACATTATCTATATTTTGGTCCTAAAGCAGAACAAAACCTGTGATTTTCACTATCTCGGGCTTTGTTCCTTGCCCCACGGGCATCGCTTATAAAAACGTATCCTTCCCTGGTCCTACGGTGCATGCATGGGCTCTCATCCAGTCAACGCTGTATGCTGTGCATATTAATGAACAGGACATTAATTGCGGGACATCCCAATCTGGGCCAGTCCCCCTGGGCTTAGTTCTGTTTTAAGCTTGACCAGGGGCGCACTCAGGCTACTGCACCCCCCCCCCCCCAGAAGCTCTGGTTCACATATCGATAGCGAAAAGCAAAGGCTTTAAAAGCACTGTGGCTCTAATGTCCAGGTTCTCCAATGAGTTTGACTGACCCTTATGCTTACAAATGTTATAACTTTCTACAGGTTGGGATGACTGGCTTGATGTAAGCCAATTATTAATGGCTTGCCTATTACTTAGATTTGGCAGATTGTAAGGGCTTATTATATTTTTATATTTATTTTTATTTATTTTTTTTATATATTTTTTTTTTTATATATTATTGCCACTTTGTCAAGTTAATGTAAATGCTCTTCCCCAAATTCCACCATAATAATAAAAAATACAATGTCCCTTCCTTGTGCCTCATTACCTACCCTTCCCCCTCATCAAGATTACTTGAAGTCTCACTGTGTACTGTCACACTCCTCATTCTGATTTCACAATCTTCAAGGGGTCTTAATGTTTTAAATGACCAAACAACTATTGCTACTATATGTTGCTTCTACTAGGTAGTGGCCCCACGGTGGTATTAAACCGGACCTTTAGCATAATTTAATGAAAAGCCCAAACCCCCAGCATCTAAAATTAATATATTTTACGTTTTTTTATTAATCTTTCCCTACACTGGGCTGCAGCTCTATTCAGGACTCGAGGATATGGGTGCCTCCATCTTGCCTCAGAAACATCACATACTGAGGAGAGAAGAGGGGAGAAAACTGCAAGGGGCAGGTTATAGCTGTAATTTGCTCAGACAGAGCAGAGCTGGGGTCAGGAATAGGACATAAATCCCAGAAGCAGAGTGGCACAGTCAGAAGACACTTCCTGTTTGCAGGCAGCCTGGGACTCCATGGGCCGTCATCATGGATGTTTAAAGGCTCAGAAAAGGCAGTAGGTGCAGGTAGGATGATTTTTTTTATGTGGCCAATCTGTATGTACAGTGTGGGCAAAAAACATATAAGATATACTCTTATTTAGGGTGAAGGTTCAGTTTAATATTACTGGGTCTGTTCCAAGACCCATGTTCCACTGTCTCGACCTAAGGTATTGCTCCTGTTCTGTGTCCATGGTCTGGGTCCCTGGTGTGTGCTGGTCCTGCTCTAGGTCCTGGCTGATTTCCTGCTATATCATCTTGCTCCATGTCTGGGCTCAGCTTCATGGTCCTATTCCATGTCGGTGTCCTAGACTGTACAGTATGTCCTTATCCTTATCACCCTTTCAGCATATCACAGATGAGGAAAACCTGAGAGCCATTACCTAGTTGTAACTAGCAGAATACCCCACACAGTTTTAAAAGGTCTCTGGAAGAACAATAGATGACTAGAAACTTTGCACCACAGAGATAACTTTTAATATCTGCCTGCAACCGGTGACAATAACAAAACATCTAATAAATAATACACCTAAAAAATATTCCTTAAGTTTATTTTTTATGTGTTTCACTACTCAGCTCTCCAAAATGATATTTGCTATTTTACATATTCACCAGATATGGGCTTATATTACATCATCCATCTTGTACCTGCTGTTAGTAGTTAAAGTAAGTGCTTACTAGTAAGCTAATTTGCACTGAAAACAGTCATGTGGTCTATAATGCTATTATTAATTAATTCTATAAAATGGACAGTAATGGTACAAGTTATAACTGTCTGGGCACTTGTTTAATGTCTGAACTCAGGCATACTCCACACTGGAAATCATGCCCAGTATATGAAGTACCTTGTTCCTGGGGCTTATACATCGCTTCCATTATATGAACCAAGTGCCCCAGAAAGTGCATTAATCAGTGCAGTATATGTATCGGATAAGCTGCACGACAACATGGCGGCAGTGTGACTGTCTGTTATATTCTCAGCAACTTATCTGAGTTGTGTAATCGCTTCCAGCAGGCATTTATATCATCTTGTATGTCCTGCTCTCTACTAAGCATCAATTTGTAAAGTTTCCTCAGCAGAAGCAACTTGTTGTTTAAACTGGATCTCTCATGCAGACTTTTGAGTACATCCCACATTCCTTACGCTATATTCTCACTGCGTATGTGAATAAGCTGATTGTCTTCAACTAGTAAGCTTATGGTGGCCTGTGCCTGTCTGTTTTTCCTGTTGCAGTCCTGATAATGATCCTGTGGCCTCTCTGTAGAAATATCTCAGCTTTTGTTCAGCTTGACCACAGAGGGTTTAAGCTCTAAGCTGCTGGCCATTCTCCTTCCGTTATATAAGAACATACTTGTATGTTCTTACTTGTCTTACTTGTATCTCGCAGATGTGTCTAGAAGCTTACTTATGTCAGTTTCCGCATTGGCCGTGCTGTCTCCTGTTCAGTGTTTTGCTCTGCCTAGGCTTTATCTGGTTGCTGGGGATTCATTTTGTCACTGGGCCCATAACCTGTTTTGCAAAGTGTAAGTGCTGTGTGCAGTCGAATCCAGATAGACATTAGCGGTGTTAAAGGGACTGGCTTTATTGGAACATGTGTGCAGTAAGAGAATGTCACCTTACATGTTGACTAACACAGACAGGAAAAAGAAATCATGGAGCAGACCTGAATATACAGGAAATACAACACATCAGAAAAATGCATGTAGAGACTATAGTTAATCATTGGTAACAGGGACATCTAGTGTCCTAACTGCAAACTACATTAAAGTCACTCCAGCAATAGATAAGCTAAAAGTTGCATCTCCAACATTTTCAAAGTGTTTTTGTTTAAAGCGCCCAGAATTCACCTATTACTGGTGTAGCTTACAGTGGCCCTGTGCTGTGTTGAAAAGAAGACGAGTATCTTAAATTTGGCGGGCAGGCTGATTCATTACTAGCACCAGGTACCGGCAGATGAGCGTCTGTAGCGAGGCGCTCAGAGCGACCGCTAGTGGTCGCTATGATCGGTTGTGGATCACTGTTACCGAGCGCCTCAGTCGCTGGCCGGCATTGATTAATTTGATGTGTGAGTCACTATAACACCAGTACAGAGCTATATGGGAGCAAACGGTAGCGACTGGTCAGTGTGAGCGACTCATACCATAGTCATCAAAAAAACAGCCTCACACAGCGCGGGCGCTCAAAATTGTGTCGCTGTAGCCCAGAGCGCCAGAAGCTGTGTGATTAAAGTCTGTTTTTGAACACATATCCACTAGTAACAAAGCGAAAACATATGGAATTACATTGTTATTACATTGTGACATTAACACTTTGACACCAGACATGTAAGGACAATTCTGCATAAAAATTTAAAAAATCTAAAAAGTTTTTCAAAAATGACTTTAAATAAGTCAGGAAAAAAAAAATTAAAAGAAAACCCTGTTTAAAGAGAAAAGAGGTGACGTACATTGAAATGTATGGGAGAGCGACAGGTAATACCAGGCGCTCTGGCAGCCAAAGCGCCGGCGGTATATGCTGAGCCAACTGTGATGATGAATCGGACGATACATGGCGCTGTTAAAGTCACTCACCGGAAGCGCTTTGATAAATGTGGTATTGCGTACACCGCCCGGCGTTCACCGTTTGCTACCTGTCGCTACGAAGCACTACCTGCCGCTATCCCTTGATGAATAAACCCCATAGAGTGATGCAGTGGTCAAACCCAGGGCTGTTTCTAGGGTAGGGAAATCGGTAAAATCGCCCTGAATGTAATTCATGCCATTAGGGGAAGTCTTTATCCCATCCATCCTGTTTTCTGCAGATGAGTCAGGGCCACTGTGGGGGTGCAGGACAGAAGGTAGGCCCTTCATCCCCTGAATTTGGGATTAGTTATGGGGGCACTGCCTGCTACTAAGATAGAGGCACATCATGGCACAAACTTCATTCTGTGCAAGGGTTGTGGATTGTTAGATGTTGTATTTCGTAATAGATTTTATACTTACTTTTTATTGAAGAATAGCAAAGAGATACAAACAGTACAGTTGCTTAGAACACATTATACATTATTCAATTATATAAAGTCTCAGGAATAACTGTAAATTTCCCTTATTTGACATAATGAGGTTGTTTCAGAGCCAGGTGAGCATTCTCATTACATTCACTTTCTGAATTGACCCCCCTATGGCCATCTTGTGACAAATCTATCAAAGACAAGTTGCTGGAGTACAAGCATATGGTCAATCTTTTGACTTCTTTCTTAGGCTTGTATTAACTCACCACTCCCATTACAGTGGCCATAATCAAGAGAAAAGGATAGTGCCATGGGTTGTATCTAGATAATGAAAGGCAAAGGAATCCCAGGCTGTGCATTTTCCATCCAAAGACCAAACTGTCCTGCTTTTCTGGTGCTGCAGCACAAAAGATCCTGCAGGTAAAACAAAGTTGAAGCTTCAAGCTAGAAGCAACTGATCCACACAGTCTGCACCATGGATCCCTGGCATTTTGGAACTAAGGCATGAAGTTTGTAAAAATTGTTATTTTCTAAGTAATGAGTATATCCTTCACACTAATTGAAAGCTAATGTTGGTAATGAGAATACCCAAGCATAGTGGCCAGATTAGATCATTTTTCACATTAATACTATCATACCCTTTTTTGACATATATCTTTTATAAGGTGGTTAGATTTTTTGTATCAACGTTTTAACACCTTAGAGATCTAGATCCTGGACAAAGCTGTATTTGTCTTTATTAAATTGCATTTAAAATGCAGTCATTGGGTTCATCTAGACATCGTCATGTACTGTCTGGTATGAGGGTGCAACTGTCAAGGACAAACATCGGCTAAAAAAAAAACGCTAGGACTGCTGAATGCCTAATTGGATTACCACTATCATCCCTGGATGTGCAGTTCGACTGTAGACTTTCTGCTCTGGCAAGGAAAAAAATTTAGTCTATCTAGTCACTCTAGTCACTCTTTTTTCAGCCTCTTACCATCAGGTCGCAGATATAGAATTCCTGTGTTCAAAACCACCAGACACTCAGTTTTTACCCTCTGGCCATTACAACTGGTGTATCTTTAAGTATATAATCTGTAAGTACTCTGTCGTATCCTACCTTGCTTTACCATAGTGGTCTATGAATATGTGTATTGCAAATAACATATCTGTATCTAAACAATGTTTGGAAGCACAGAATAACATTTAATGTGCCCACTACCAAACTTCACTACCAAACTGCTGATTCCCTTGGCACCCATCAATCTCAGGATCAGATATCACACTGTCAGATGATAATGCGTGATTCATCATTCCAGAAAACACGCTTCCACCGCTCCAATGGCAGAATGCCTTACACCACTTCAGCCGACACTTGACATTGCATTGGTAATCTTATGCTTGTGAACAGCTGTAATGCCATGGTAAACCAGTTCTTGCAGCTTACAGCAAACAAGTTCTGATGTTGGGTAAAGAGGTAATATGTATCTCTGTATTGTTTCTATTTTACATGAAACATCTATTCTGGGATCTTGTGTTGCTCCTAGACATTTTTCCTCTACAGTACATGAGTTAACAGTTGATTGGGGATGGCCTAATGAGGCAGAAGTTTATAAAACTGGTTTGTTTTTAATTTGGCATCCTTTGCTATTTGGAACGTCACTGACCTCTTCAGTTCATCATGTCTAATAGAGAACTACGGTAGGTATTCTTAAAAGTCACTTTTAGGGGTGAGTGAACCGGTTCGGACGAACCGGAATTCGCTCCGAATTTCAGGGAAAATTCGTTTCGGCACGAACCCGAATTTTTTTTGGTTCGTGTCGATCGAATTTTCCCTGAAATAAAAAAAAAAATGCCAGCCCGCTGACAGCGTAGCCGGCCTGCCCGCTCCCACCATGCCGGCATTTGTTTAAAAAGCAAACACTTACCTGCATGGTCGGAGCGTGGAGGCCGGCGCCGCTCTCAGGCGCCCTCTGATGATGCGCCCTCTGATGACAGCTGAGAAAAAAAAATGCCGGCATGGTGGGAGCGGGCAGACCGGCTGCGCTGTCAGCGGGCCGGCAGTGGCCCGCTGACAGCGTAGTCGGCCAGCCCGCTGCCACCATGCCGGCATTTTTTTTTTCAGATGAGCGATTCATGAAAGTTAGATTCGGGCGAACCCGAATTTCTTCGCCCGAATCGAACTTTCAAGAAGTTCGATCATCTCTAGTCACTTTAAATGCACTTGGTTAGCCTGCAAAATGCATTGTATTAGTTCATCACTTTTCTACTATCCTTAGAGGTTTTTTTAAGAAATGATAATGCCAGGTAGCGGCGCGTAACGTCTGGTGAACGCTGGGTGCTGTATGTGAAAACCACATTTAAGAGTCAATCTGGTGAGCGCCTCTAAAAGCGCCATGTAGAGTCACATGTATTACTAGTGGCGGCTCAGTGTATAGCGCCGGCACTCTAGGTTCAGCAGCACCGTGTAGTACATGTCACTCAGTAGCGCTCTCCCATACATTTCAATGATGTTTCATTTGGTTGTGTTTAAATAGCGTGTTGCTAAAGTAAACTTTTGAATTTTTGGCTCAAATCATGGTGTGTCCTTTCCTGCCCTGCAAACAAACACTTTTATTTATTTATTTATTTTTTTAAGCAGAATTGTATGTGCGGGTCTGACATTGCAGTGTCATTGTCACAGCGTTAAAACAATATCATTCAATATGTTTTCGCTCTAGTGCTGGTGGATATGTGTTGAGAAGCAGACTTTTATCACATAGCTTCTGGTGTTCAACGCTAGAGCGCCGGCGCTTTTTGTGTGTAGTTTTTTCTTGAATACGGGCTTCATCGTTTGAGTTCTGGATGCACGTAACTGGTGCTACCTATCGTTCACTGCAGCGTTGTCCTATTGTTAGATGTAGGGTAGTCTTGGGTGCTTTAACCTCTGGTCACCACCACCTAGCGTTTGCTATTGGCTCTTCAGTGAATCAGGGAGAGCGCCCTGCAGACATCACATTTATCAATGCCGGACATGATAGTACAGCGCCACTTGTCCACCCACTAAGCTAGGCCACAGCATCCCATACCTGCTTGCAGTGTTTACTAGCGGTCGATCTAAGCGCCGCTACATAGACGCTCACATGGCAATACGTGGCGCTAGTCTTAAATCAGCCTCTTAGTGGCTAACACGCTACAATGCAAAACTGCTTGACAGCTTCAGCACAACTCATTTTTCAGTGCAACACATTCAAATTTTAGTTTAAATAAATGTGATGGCTGAAGTCTTGATTGTATAACCCATTTTGTAACCATAGGTCAGCAGCCAAACATACTTTAAAACATCTTTAATAAGTAACTGTCCATCAATGCCTAAGCACAACCTTTCCCTGATATTCTTATCAGCAATTAAAGATATTAGGTGGCTGGCTCGGTCGAAGTAGCCCTATTTATACATACTTTACAGCATGTACTATACATGTATCTAGTTGATAGCAATGTCAAGAAAACATATAAAGTTAACTAAAAAGTTCCTTTTTTATTGTTTTATTGTTCCTTCACGTAGCTAATGAACTTTTGTCACAGCTGCCAGATTCATTATCAAATAAAAATGAAGACATTCTTATGGTGCAGATTCTTACCCGTCTGGGTCTGATGAGGGGTCAGAGTGTATATTACACTGTGTTTTAATGAGCAATAATACAATCGATGTCACACAATCAAGGCTGCCTATTTTGCATGGAGTCTGTGTAGTCATTTACATACACAGACAGATTCTGGCTGAAGGCAGAAGAGAGATGATATCTTCATAGTTAATGATTTCACAAAGCAGAACATTAAAATAACAGACTATAAAACAGAAGCTTGGCACAGTGCTGGAATTTACATGAGTGCTGCAGTTTTGTTTAACAATTTCTTTTTATTCAGGTCAGGTTACTCATTTTAATCCAGCAGTCAGGTGAGCATATTTTTAATCTTTGATTCTCTTGTTGCTATTTTTAGCATGTGTTTTGTATGTGTTGTTGATTTGCAGCTTAATATAAAGCAAAGTAGTTTTAATGACATACTTTGGCTCACATGTTTCATATGACACCACTTTCTATTCTCTGCATTTTGTTTCACCAAATTAAAAATCTATGTACTACAAAAAGGAGAACACTACAATAACAATGGAAAAAATGTGAGCAAAATATATGCCATTACCTATAAATATACCTAATTAAGAAAACACATGTTATGTGTGAATGTATATTATATACTCAGTGTTACGCTTACTGATACAAACACACACAAATCACAAGTGTAAATGAACTGTATATGTTTCTAACAAGTGAAGGAGCAACATGCATTTTTCACAAGGGGGTCAACAATGGCAGGCAATTTCTCTCTGACTGAAGGACATATTTTCAAGGGCATCTATAAAATATCATACCTTGTTTTTAAGCGTCTTTTATTACCTTCAAGGGATACTGCAACCACATTAAAACTGCTAGACTGACAGCTAAATTATTAGCTAAACAAACTGTATATTCCCTTCAGGTCATCTAGGCCTCTCAATTCAGCATTTATGCTACACCATTTTCAAACCTGCGACCGGGCCATGCTGTTTTTTTTTTTGCTAGAGCAGGAGTTCCCAACATTTTTTCAGCAAACCATTATCACCACTTTCCATTATCTAATTATCTCAAGTACCATCTGGGTGGCCTGTATGAGCTGACAGTCACATACAAATTTAAAAATCCATTCAAAGTGCATAAAATGCACAAAATGTGGATAAATAATTTTTGTGACCTTTGGAAGCAGTTTAATATTTATCAAATCAAGCTTAGGCAAAGAATAGATGGCAGCAGTTCAGGCAAACTGTATGAAATGCATACATAGTTTTGTAGTTATGGAGTAAATCAGGATTGAATTAAACTAGATAAGAGGTAATGGTGGTGCCAGCAACCACCCCGAGAGCTCTAAAGAGTAGCACCCCCTCCACCACAATCAACAAGCACAATTAAACAATTAAGGCAAAATCACATGAATTCATATTTATTAGGAATTAACTTAAAAACTTACATTAAGACACATCAATTATTACAAAACATATGTACAACACATACAATCCACAAAAAACGCACAATAAGATATAAAAGAATATATACAATTCATCCAACAATAAAGTGCATAAGTGCCAAAAATGTGCAAAATATCTCTATAATAACCCCCACACTAAACCACTAAACCAATGTGGCAAGAGAAGCAAAATGCTGATTGTGCAAAAAAATCGCAAAAGACACAAAGTGAAAACAACACATTACCTGAATATGGATCCCGGGAAGTCCCCCCCTAAATCAATGGTAATTGCCAGGAGAAGGTCCCCAACGCGTTTCGTAGCCCCAGACCCAGGCTACTTTCTCCAGGTATATATAAACCACAGTCAAGTCTGCCCCTTTATATATGAGATCTTACCTCATGAATGGGAGCGCACAGCTCGGCGTGCATTACGGCTCCGTCCGGAAGCCGCATGCACCCTTATAGACCGAGCGTCCCCCCGCTCCAATAGGAACCATACACGTATGCTGATGTGTTAGGGAGCCCGCCCCTCAAACCGCGCACCCAATCAGGCTATCTACGCAATCAGTGTAGATCTAAGTACGTTGCGCACATTATGTGCAACTAACAGAGAGACCTGACTGCAGCATCCATCCATCCTGATCAACTAAGACAGACCTACACACAAATATATCTACACTACTTTATTACAACTATAAAAAATGTTTTCTATTTTAATCTAAATCAATAAACAGAATTCTATTTGGCACTGGTATGCATTCATGAACATCTATGAGTAAAAGAATGATTTATTTATTAATTTATAACAAGCCACAGGCGAACTAATTCATTCTTTAATATTGATTGTAAATTTAATCTTAATTGGAAAGGGATGGGGATTTTTTATATATATATACATATGTATATATATATGAAAAGGGGTACCCCAATATCTATGGTATCGGGATAATTTAAATGTTAATTTTAATTCTAATTCACTTCACTTTAATAGCCAAAAGGGATCTCATGAGATGCATATATATGTACATTATTACCATTATTATATCATCCATTTATATTAAATACCCAATAATTAAATATTAAGTATCCAATATATAACGTCCAATATCAATCAATAAATGTTTACTAAATTAAATAAATAAATAATACTCATAAATAAATAATAATAATGCGCTCATTATGATTAAATAATAAATATTAAATGTGAATTATATATATAAAAAAAATTGAATTAAACTAGATGGCAGCAGATCAGGTTGGCCTTGCCAAGTATCACCTGATAGGCTCTTGTGTTACATCAGTGGTACCAGTGGTACTCATACCACTAGTTGGGAATCACTGAGACATGGGAACCAATTCAGACATTGTTTTCTTCCTCCCAGTAAAGTAATAAGCTTACCATAAAATATCCTTCCGCTGTTGAACTTTAGGCAGAACTTTCCTTACTATTGCTGGAGGGTGTGCTCAAATGCAGTTGACAGCAATAGGTTGAAGGACATCTGTATGTATGTATGTATGTATGCAGCTAGGACGCACAGAGACTCAGCTAGGAAATGGCAGATCACATGGAGGCTGATTTACTACTAACGCCAGGTATCGGCAGATGAGCGTCTGTATAGCGGCCCTTAGAGTCACCACTAGTAGAAGCTGTAAGCGGGTATCTGGCATTTATCTGCCCCCCCATCCGTTCCTTCAGGATGTGCTGTTTGTATGCGTGTATGTCTGTAATGATGAGTGCTGTATGAATGCTGTATAGGCAAATATGTTTGTTAAGACCATACACCAGCAATGATACTACACCAGAGCAATCTACGAATCTATACAATCTATACACGTATACATGTATCTTTACAAGGCATGCTCACTGCGCATATATCGAACCACAATGCTACAATATGCAATAAACCGGATATACGTAGATTGGACCGGACATACAATACACCAGAAATACCTATAGGGGCGGTGTGAGCAGGACCACACCGAAAATTGCGTAAGAGGGTTTGGAAAGCCACACCCACTAAGGGGCGGGGCACATGTCAACTTACAGGAAGTGTGCTCCATGAGCCACACCCACAAAGGGGCGGGGCACCTGTCAACCTTACAGGAAGTGGACAGTTTGACATGACATATAGATGCCACACTACTAGGACAGCAATCCCAGAATGCAGAGTGGCACAGTCAGAAGACACTTCCTGTTTGCAGGCAGCCTGAGTCATGTGCCGCCATCTTGGATGTTTAAAGGTTTAGAAAATGCACTAGGTGCAGGTAGGATGATTTTTAATGTGAGCAATCTGTATGTAAAGGGAGGGGTAACATATAAGATAGGCTCTTATTTAGGGTGAAGGTCCAGCTTAATGGGAATACGCTGGTCTTATTGTCCATTGTTTTGCTGTGGGAGTAGTCTCTGGACTCTGGACACCTTGCAGCTCACTTTCTCAACGGTTACAGCACAACCCTGCTTGCCACTACTTTCCATTATAGTTTGGGTGATTATTTTGATCCTTTTTATCTACTATTAAATAATTAATTATTATGGTGTATAGCACAGTTTTGATTTTTTTTTTATTATTACAAATTAGACTAGGGGAGTTATTTAAGAAGGGATAGCGCCAGGTAGTGCCTCTTAGCGACAGGTAGCGCCTGGTGAACGCCGGGCGCTGTAGGCAAAACCACATTTATAAAAGTGAATCTGGTGAGCGAGTCTAACAGCGCCATGTAGCATCCAATGTATTATTACAGGCGGCTCAGCGTATAGCGCCGGCGCTCTAGCTTCCAGAGCGCCAGGTATTACCTTTCGCTCACTGTCGCTTTCCCATACATTTCAATTGGTGTTCATTTGCTTGTGTTTAAACAGCGTGTTTGATATATATATTAATTAATTAATTAATAATATATATTAATCTCACAGCGTCTGCCGCTCTATGCTATAGCGACCAGACTTAGAGCACCAATGCTGTGTGTGTGTCCTTTTTTGATAAGTATAGTGTGGAGCACCAAGAGTCATTACCTTTTGCTCCCTGTAGTGCTGTACTGGTGTTACAGCGCCCAACATACATCACATTCATCAATGCCAGCCAGGTTACTACAGCGACTGAGGCGCTCTGTTACAGCGCCCAATACCCACTTACAGCATCTACTAGCGGTCGCTCTAAGCACCGCTATACAGACGCTCATCTGCCTACACCTGGCGTTAGTAATGAATCAGCCTTAGTGTTTGTCACAGCTCATATGTACATCACTTTAAAAAGCTATCTGGTGATAGCCATGTGACATTTTATCTCAGCTCCAAATAAACAGCATCTTCTGAGCGAAAATTTGCTGAAGGTTTTGTTTTCCAGATTCCCTGTAGCATTTCTAAATTCCCAGCAATGCTTCTATTCCTTCAGTAGTAAAGGAGTTAATTAAGTCTGAAAACATTAAGCCCAGCAGTTCTAAGAATCCACTGAGAATATTAAAACCACTCACTGTTTATTTTGCCACAAAACAGCAAAGAGAATCGGATCAGAAATGCAATTTCGGCCTGTTTGATGCAATGCACCATATAACACGGTCTACAGGGAAGTTCTGCGATCTCTTGTTAACCTCTCTATCTACTCCATTAAGGAGCAAAGTTAGCTACAATCCAGAGCATTTGCATGGTGTCAGCATTATAGAGGGAATAGTTAATCATCGGCAACAATAAAACAGACATTTTAAGATTCATGTCATATATAAGTGGCCTTTACGGATTCTCATGCTGAAGTAAGTAATCTTTTTTTCTTCTATCATTTTAGTAAAAGATGCACTTTGCAATTTTAGATTGTAAAGCAAGAAATAAAAGGACTATTTGAAAACACTGGGAATAGTTAGTAGTTGGTGACAGAAAGAATGTTGCTTGTCAATAGCTCTCCCTGGCTCTTTAATCTCCCAATTTATCAGTATTTACTATTGTCTTTCTTATTAAAACACCCTCTCTGTTGTTAACTAGATAGCAGCGTTGGATTTCAGATTCAGGTCACCAGAACCATATTTTGTGCAAAATTTGGGTCAAATTCATTCATGTGCAGGCCTAGAGCACCAGGCTGGTATCTCCAGGGTTCCAAGACCGATTGGCCAGCCACTGGTCATGCCAGCATATCACCTTCTATGCCCTTCAGTATAGGTCTGTTGTTCCTCCAGGGGTGCCCAGGTCCCTGGGATGGACCTCTTACCAGTTCACTAGTAGGGAAAAAGTAAAAAAATACCAGCCAAACCTATAACATCATTCTTTTTATTCACATCTCATCCATCTTACTTCGAGCAAATGAAACTTCAATAAACCAGTTCCCAAGATCAAGGATCACATGACCTCCCTGCTTATTGGTGGCCTCCTTTTTATACACCCCCCACTCCATGATTCACTGTGACTGGCCATGCCCACTCGATTTACTGTAATTGAGGGGGTGTTCCATGGCCCGGAATGCTTCCTCCATTGCAGTGAATAGAGCAGACATAGCTAGTCAATGTAACTGATGCCAGGGACAGCCATTCAATACCATGTTTGAAGTTAAGCGTACAAGAGCTGCTTGCCATGGTAGTCAATCTCATGATCTGTTAAAGTGGACCAAAACCTGGGAATTTCACCATCCTGGATTTTGGTCTGTCCCCCATGGGCACCCCAGGTTTTGGGTGCCCTGCTGTGTGAAACACCGCTTTTCACCCAGTAAACTCACCTCTCCTCTGTCCACCAGCGCAAAAATTGTAAAAGATAGAACCAAAACACCGACTTTTAACTCTTCCGTGTTTTGGTCCCTCCCCTGGGGCATCCTGATTTGGGATGCTTCGCTGTGTGACTACCTGCCAGTTGGCTGATATACATACCTCACAGATGTTCCCACTGTGCAGGTGTGGCTCTCCTGCAATAAGCTTCTTTGGCTGTGCATATTATTGTGTGGCTGAAGAAGCTGAATAAGAGAGATGACGCCGGCTGTGTATGCGCATTGGGCTTGTGCAATGGCTGGTCCTGGAATGCCCCCGAAGAATAGTAAAGGGTGCTATAGATGACAGCAGTGGTGGACTTTAGGAGAAATCATACGTAGGCAGGAACACCGGGGCTGAATCTTCAGCACATCAGGTCAGATGAGTTAAGAGGAGATGAGAGGAGAGATTGTTAAGGTGCATATTGTGTGTTTTTCTCTAGATGCCCATTAACATTGCCCTTTTAAAGTTGTCTTTAGGTGCAATTTATGATGGCTACAGTGCCAGCTTCGGAGCGCCGGCATTCCTGTCTGATCTGGCACTGTGCTGGGTACTATATTGACGCAAGCAGGCCTTGCCCTGAATGCTAATATTAGCTTTGATTTTTGCACTAGGTATTGGCTGGCCTTTGTCAGTGCCTGGACCCGGCTGCCAATTATCCCAGCGCCAGTGAGTGCCACTTTGTACTGCTGTTTTTCCGGTACTCCCGGCATATTTATGAATTTTTTGTCATAACAGTTCTGCTAATCACTGCTAGGGGAAAAACTTTACAGTGCGTTTAAGTTGTGCTTTTCTTGAGGGTGTACAAATTGCCCATTGTTAAGCAAAACAAGCCATTTAAATCAATTTATATAACAAAAAAAAACAGCTTGGACCATCTAGGGCTTGCGTTTCAATTACTGACAAGTCTCAATACAAATTCTAAACAAATACATGTGTTTAATATAATTAAAAGCATTAAACACAACAATCCAGTTCTGCTCATTGTGCTCTATGGGATCTTGACCTACAGCTCCAGGTGTCATCTGGCACTGCATCCGCGCTAGTGTAAAATTAGATGCTTTCCGTGGCCGCATCGGCATTAGCATTTTTTCAGTTGTTAAATCTGAGACTGAGAGACACTAAGGCCAAAAAAGTGGCGCTTTGTGGTGTTGACGCTTCTTAAATAAAGCTCTGTGTATTTCATGTTTAAAGAACATGCGATTCCTAGCACATGAAAGTGATAACATACAAGTCTGTAGCTTCCCAGCGAACCCTTTCTTTGTAAGGCCAGTCCGCATTTTTAATCCAATTTCCTGCATATATTTTATAAACCCATCGTACTGTGTTGAAGCAGAAGATGTTTGCCATTATTGTTCTTTATGCTCCCTATTCCCGGGATTATGAAAAGCCACAGGTGTCTTGCAGTTGGGCAATAACATATTACTTGCCTCCAGTTGTCACCCACCACATACTATCAAGTCTATTCCGGTGGAGGAGATGGTCCGCAGCCGACGCAATTGCTCTCAGATGAGCTCTTTTCTTCAGGAATCTAGTCAAATTGAGTCCAGACTAGTATATAGGGGATACCCCCCATGGATGCTCTCTAGAGCTAGATGCATAGCTTCAAATAAATCTCGTGACACCATTTTGGGGACCAACAGTAGAAGTAAACCACCTCCTTCATATGAAGGGGTGACTTTCAGCACACCTTATACCCTAGAGTTTCATGAGATCAGTAAAATCATCAAAAATAATTTGTCTATATTAAAAGCGGATCCCTCTCTCCATGCAATAGTAGACAAGGGTGTACGTGTGGTTAGTAGGAGGTCCCAGAGTTTGGCTAATTCTCTTTCACCTAGCCTTTTTCAGATGCCCCGAGAACACACCTGGTTGGCTACAACGGGTTTCTTTCCATGTGGTATTCCACGTTGCGGTCTTTGTAAATATGTGGACAGGGGCAACTCTTTCATGTCTACTGTCTCAGGCAAAACGTTTACAATTAAAACTTTAGTAAATTGCAACTCAAGAATGATAATATATCTGGTCTGGTATTACCGTTTACAATACGTGGGATGCACAACACGGAAATTGAAAACACGTATTTCAGAACATCTACAGGGCATAGGTAGGTTGTGCTACAATAAGAATTCTAATGTTGCTAAGTACTATAACCAACAACATCCGGGCCAGGATATTATGCTTAAAGTTAGTGCTATAGAGAAAGTGAACATTGGACCCAGTATAATCTGATTCTTATACTCTAATGTTTATCTACCGGTAGTAAGTGTTCTGAGATTTCTGCTTATGCTGCTTTTTGTATATGTAGATTCACTATGGGTAAATTACTGCTGGTTCCAGCATGTTTTTATACGTATTGTTATACATATCTACAGCATATTTTATATGTACTGCAATATTAATTGTATTCTTCAGTTAGCTGCTTACGATATCTGTGCACTTTTTCCTATTGTCACTTTCCTCTCGATCTGCTCTCACAGCTGATGCTCACCCTCCGCTGGCGTCCTGCGGCTCCGTTGCCTTGGTAACTCGTCCGCGTCCCCGTAGCTTGCGAGTTGACGTTGTGTTGCCCTCTCTTCTGATTGGCTCCTTCTTCTCTCGTTCCTATTGGTTCACCGGACGACTTCCGGGTGACGGCGCATCCGGACTTCCGTCGGCGGCGTGAGTCTGGCCGGTGTGATGGCGGCGAGAGGTAAGTCTACATTTTACTCTATAAAAGTGTTTTGTAATATACCATGCCTTTATCTATGACTAAGGACCCCAGCAGTCCGAAACGCGCAAGCTTTTCATGGCATTCTTTACATTCGGCAGGGTCTGATATTGTTTTTAGCTGCCTTTTTTTGGATATGGAGATAATGTTTTAAGCATCTTTATTAAAGTATTTGGACTTTTAGGAGTGCTGACCCTTGCTTTTTTCTATGTATATCTTGGGGCTTAGGGACTGCCCTTTGTCTTGCACCCTTGGAACCCAGAGTGCGTTTATACCTCCTTTTTTTGCTTACTGACTGTCTTGCAGTTGGCTCTGACAACAGCAGAGCAAGCTTCATCAAGACTCATACATATGCTCCAACCAGCCCAGCCACACCCAGAAATGGAAACAAATCCAGCAGCTTTGCATAGAATAAATAAGGTAGTCACCTAATCAGAATGTCGCATTTTTCATGGTTCCCTCTTGGGATAATCGGGGCATACACAGGGAATTTAAATACAATTTAACACAAAAAGAAAATACAAACTTAGAAAAATATATCTTATTATACAGATGCCCACATTAATAACATCCATGTTCACTCACTGGCTTTCTATTTATTTTATCTTATTTCCCCACAGTGTAAGCTCATGCAGACTCTTGGTAGGCAAAAGTGAAATGTATTTTGAATACAGTGACTCCAAGGTCAGCACACTGTGGTCCCATTCCGGCCAAAGTGCATGTAACAAATATATATAATGTTGTTTTCAATATATATATATATATATATATATATATATATATTATATGATATATTTTATTCTTGAAAAGGTTATAAATGTCATGTAAAATGTTATACTATCATAAACAATAAACAAAAAATTAACATGACATTTGTTTCAGACAGAAGGATCTTTGTAAATCTTTATTATTGCCATGTACATTTATACATACATACAAGGAATTCTCCATCGCAGGGGGCTCAACACAACAAAAGTGTGGGGTATATACAACATGAAAAGAAATAACATACAAAGGTAAATATTTCTTTATTAGGGGATGGGATATTATGGGGGGGGGGGTCCAACATTATAAAGTGAAAGACAAGAAAACCCTACCATCAACCACATTCACCACTGAGATTCCCTGTCTCTGCTGCTTTCAGCATTACACATGGCTTCCCAAATTCTATCCTACGTAGCACAGCCACATGACAATGCATGAGAGGGCTGGGAAACTGCCAAGACAGGTAAGTCAGCACAGTTCACTGCTTATAACTCTGTTTTAGATTCCAGGGCCCGGCCGCATGTGTTTTGACCCATATTAATGCGTTTAAATGGCTGCTGCCAGCCTACCTGGAGTTTTTGTCACCCTTTGTTGCCAGACTATTTTGCAAGGGATTTCCAGGGATTTCCCAGGAAAATGATATATTGTTTTTTTCAGCATAGTCTGAGCTTTAACATGAAATGTCTTGTTTGTCATTTTTAGGTGTATTCTCAATAATTTTGGGTGAAATATGTGCAAAAAAAAATCTATTTTTTACAATTTGTAGTGTTTTTTTGTAATAAAAAAATGTAAGTTTGTCAAAAAAAATCTCATTGTGTGTGACTGTGTATGTATAGGCATATGCATAGGTAGACACCTTTTCCTGCCCAGGAGACTCCCCCAAACTGAAATAGCGCTTTAGGGGATTTTCAGATAAAATACAACTATGTGCTATGCGCACCTTGCAGTTTTACCAGAAAAACAACCCTTAACATTTGAAATACCCCCAATAAACTATATATTCTCTGGAAGTACACACCTCAAGCTTTCGAGGTGTACCAGGCTTGTTGATGTGGCCACAGTTTTCTGGAAGTAATCCCTCGAAGTATTCTTTGGTTGCAAAGAGTTTCACTAAAAAAAGGATAAAAAAGCAGAATCAAAGCCACATTTTCCTAAAAAAGAAGTTTAATCTGAAAAAGCAACATCTCCTGAACAGAACGATACCCAACATGCATAGCTACTGTCAAGGAAAGAGTTGCCAAACACCCCAAAGTAAAGCATGTGCGGAATGGAAATTTTACTTGAAAATTTCAGCTCTGCAGACAAAGTGCGCACCTTGCGATTTTTCAACCAAAACAACCCTTTACATTTGGAATATCCCCCATAAACCATATATACCCAGCTTGTTGTAGTGGGCTTATCTTTATGGAATTAATCCCTCAAAGAATTCTTTGGTTGTGCAGGGTTTCCCTAAAAAAATGTATAAAAAAGCTGAATAAAATACACCTTTTCCTAAAATATAAATATGCAAACAAGAAAAAACAAGCTAAGTCTGAAAGCGCAAGGTCCCCCGAACAGAACAATACCCCACATGCATAGCTACTTTTAACCCTTTTAATTGCCAGCCTACTTGAGATTTTGTCCCCCTCTGTTGACAGGTCATTTTTCCCCATTTTGTGCCATTTTTGCGCCATTTTTGCTGGAATTTTCAGGAAAATTATATATATATTTCTGCAGCAGAGTTTAGGTTTCAACATGAAATGTCTTGTTTGTAAATGTTATTCTGTTTTCTACAATATTATTAAGTAAAACACAATAAATAAATATTTTTATTAGAAAATTGCCTCCTTTATTTTAAATAAAACATTTATTTTATTAAAGAAAACCATATTGCATTTGAAAGCCCCATTTCTACCGATTAGAACGGTACCACATATTTATCGATAGCCCCCCGTTCCTGCCTAGGAGACCCCCCAAACTGAAACAAGTACTTTATAACATTTACAAATAAAATACAACTACCATCCACACTACAAAGTGTTAAAGCAAGAAAAAAAATGACATAGAGTCATTGGGGGGGGAGCCCATTTTTTTTTGTATTTTTAAGGGTTAAAAACCCTTAAAATTCCCCCCCAAAAATTACATGGGGTCCCCCTTACCCGAAGTAACCAGCCCGGGACCAGCTATGCAGGGCTTGTAGGAACAGGGCACAGGGGCCAGCTTTTGTGGCCCCTGGCCCTGCAGGCTACAAGCCCGCATAGCCCATGGCCACGGACTTTTCTGCCCCCCCCTGGGCTTTGGAGAGGTAATGGGGGTGCCGGGGGTTAATGGCAAGTCACCCGCTAGCCGCAGGTGACTTGCCAGCCCCCAGCCTTGTGAACTGGTATAGGGATCTCATGGATCCCTTACCAGTTCACAATGGGTTAAATGTAAAAAAACACACACAGAGAAAAAAATATTTTATTATTATTTTTTTTAATACTTACCTCCCATCCATCCTGGAGCACTGTGTCACTTGACAATCACTGGCTTCTGCTCACCTGCTGGTAGCCTTTTATAGCTGCTGGGTGACAGAACATAAGGGGTTAATTAAAAAAAAACGACATAGGGTCCGCGGGCTCTTCTGCCCCCCCCTGGGCTTTGGGGAGGCAGGTAATGGGGGTGCCGGGGGTTAATGGCAAGTCACCCGCTAGCCGCAGGTGACTTGCCAGCCCCCAGCCTTGTGAACTGGTATAGGGGTCTCATGGACCCCTTATCAGTTCACAAGGGGTTAAATGTAAAAAATAAACACACATACACAAATAGAAAAAAATGATCTTTATTTTTTAATTTTTTTTACTCTACTCACCTCCGATCCTGTGTCCCTCGCCGATGTCCTGTGCCGCTGTCACTGACAGATGCTGATAGTGATCGGTGCAGGGCGGGTGAGAGGCGAGAAGGCTCCGATCGGAGCCTCCTCGCCTCTCAACCACCCTGCTCCGATCACCACCGGCATCTACCAGATGCTGGAGCTGGGTGTGGGTATATGATGATGTCATCCCGCTCCTCCCACAAAAGGCGGGGCTAGGGGCGGCGGCCATCACCGCCATTAGAGGAGGTGAGGACCCAGAAAAGGGTCTGCGGAGCCCGGTGAAGAGAAGAGCCGGACGGAGGGATTGGGCGAGGAGGTGTCATTGTTTTTTTTTGTTTTTTTTTTCAGCGCAACTGTCAGCGGTGGAAACGGGGGGGGGGGTGGCCTGTTTCGGGTCCCCTCCTGAAGACGGAGGACAACGGGGGAGGGATCGTATGCCCCCCGGAGGAAGAGGGTACCGGACCCCCAGCTTTACAATAATACCAGAGGTAAGTGTTTATTAATTTCAATTTTTAACTAGCAGGGGGGAAAGTCAGGCACGTAGATTCTACGTGCTTGGCACTTAAGTGGAGTAGAAGCGAGCACGTAGAATCTACGTGCTTGGCACTGAAAGGGTTAAAGGTTTTGTTAAGGATTGCTGCATCCTATATGGGGTTTGCCCGGCCCATTTCTGCTGAATTAAACGGGACCAATAGCGTTGGGCAGTACAAAAAAAAACCTCTGGAAAGCTCACTTGCCCCATATGCATGCATGATACTGAATCGCTGGGTGTCATGATAAAGATGTGGAGGCCAATTTACCACTAGCACCTCGAAGCGCCACTTGACCATCTGCAGAGAGATGCTATTAGCAGGCAGACAGCATTGTTAGCTTTCGGCGCTGTAGGCTACCAGTGGTGCCGTGTCTTGTTTGTTTTTTTCCAGGTTGCGCCAGTGGGAAGCACTAGAAATAATTTGTAGCTGTGAAACCACGATAGGCATACAGTGCCATGATCAATACAAAAATGGCTTTAACTGGCAATGGCTGCACAGTGATCAAGCAAAAATACATGGAATGATATTGGGAATATGCAAATGCATGACACATGATTGGCAGACATGACAACGGAAGTCAGCAGCGGTACAATAATAGGTACAATAATGAACGAAAAAAACATTCAAAACAGGCCAGGGATCCTGTGTTACTGGATTGAGCACAAAAGCAGGAGTGCCTGATGTGCTGTGGTGCTGTAGGGAACACATCGCCGGCGATAACAAAGCCCCCAGTGCTCTTGATACACTACATAGCGCTAAACATTTTTTTTTCATCATAAATATGATATACTGGTGGCTCTCATGAAAAACACCTGTTTGTGTTTCTTAAAAAAATCCCTTAGTGAAGTAAATTTGGGTGTGAAATGCCACCTGAATCTTTGTCTTTTTTAATTTTAACACATAAAAAAGTGCAATAAAAATATTTCCTTAAAAAAAATCACCTGCCATTTTACAGGTGAGGTTCATCATTTTCCCAATGATGTAAAAATAAAGGTTTGGAAACAACAGCACCCTATGGAGTATGCAGAAACAGGGGTGCTATTTCAAAATGTAAAAAAAAATGTTCTTACCTCCAAAATGATGCACCTCACCTGTGAAAATGACCCATCTCATGTGCAGGTGATTTATTTTAGGAAAAATTAGAACAAATATTTTTATTGCTGTTTTTTGTGTGTTAAAATTAAAATGCTAACTGAGATGCAGGATGTATCACCCAGAGCTGAACTTGCATCACTAGATCTTTAGCATGGCTCCCACCATGCACAGCGGCAGGAAACCCAGCATCACTTCCTATGGATCTTCCAGTGGCCTGGAAAGAAGATGCCATTTAGGGGGGTACATTGACCATGACAGGAGTTACAAAAAGGTAAATTATATTTTATGTGTAGCAATCTGAATTGCCCTGGTGAGGTAGTGTACATGAGCAATGTTTCTTGTAAGAGTGTTGGTCTAGTTTAATTCCACACACATATATTTATTACAGAGACTGTGTCATGTCTGCTTTTGATTGGAGCAGATGGCATTTTTGTTTTTTCTGAATCCCTCTCAAACATTTTGCAGTGGGAATGGTGGGACTATTTTAAACACATTAAATAATTAAACACTGCTAGGAACTGGCTGGATTAGGATTTGGATGAATGATTCTGTTTAATGTATCTTTCAGCTGGTAATGCAAGGCTGAAAAGGTGACTTGAATGCAATTTATTTCTTCGACGAAAATTGCTTCTATAGCTATAACCCTTCTACTTAAGACCACGGTAGCAAATGTTATTGCAGCTACTGACCAGTTGACAAGCAGGAGTTACTAAGCCTTTCCGTGATGACCTTCAGCTTCTTCCTACTTCAGTCATCAAACTGGTGTTCCTTAACTGCAAGTCACATAATCAGTTGTGACATCTCTTTTCGCTGTGACTTCAAATGACCTTCTTGCATAGCAAATGTTGCTAAGAGAATTTAATCATTGTATATTTACACATACTTTTGTTCATTGTCTTCTATATTCTCAAATCTTTTTTACTCTAGTATTAACCCTTTAAATGCCAAGTACGAAGTTTCTACGTGGTTGCTTCTCCTACCCTTAAGTGCCAAGCACGTAGAAACTACGTGCCTGGCATTTCCCACTAATAGTTAAAAAATAGAAAAAAATAAAGACTTACCTCTGATGTTGCTGTGAAGCTGTGGGTCTCCTCTTCCTGGGGGGGCATCCGATCCCCCCCGCGTCTTCTCTTTACCGGGGGGGGGTCCGATCCCCCCCCCTGGGCTGCGCAGGCTTCAGGTGAGGACCCTCTTCCGGGTCCTCACCTCTTCTAATGGTGCCCCTAGCCCCGCCCATTTTGGGAGGAGTGGGATGACATCATCCTGCTTCTCCTATACCCCCTCCGTGCTCCGGCATCTGTCAGATGCCGGTGGTGATCGGAGCAGGGCGGGTGTGAGGCGAGGAGGCTGGGCTGGTTACTTTGGGTAAGGGGGACCCCATGTCAATTTTTTGGGGTTTTTAACCCTTAAAAATCCCCCCCAAAAATGGGGTCCCCCCGGGATGGTAGTTGTATTTTATTTGTAAATGTTATAAAGTACTTGTTTCTGTTTGGGGGGTCTCCTGGGCAGGAACGGGGGGCTACCGCTAAATATGTGGTACCGTTCTAATCGGTAGAAATGGGGCTTTCACATTCAATATGGTTTTCCTTAATAAAATACATTTTTTATTTAAAATAAAGGAGGCAACTTTGTAAAAATTTTTTTATTTATTCGTTTATTTTTTTTACTAAATAATATTGTAAAAAACTAAATAAAATGTACAAACAAGACAATTCATGTTAAAGCCTAAACTAAAAATATATATAATTTTCCTGAAAATTCCAGCAATAATGGCGCTAGAGATGAGCGAACTTTTGAAAAATTCGATTCGACTGATTCGCCGAATTTTCCGACAAAAAAAGTTTCGACCCGAATAAATTCGCGACGAATCGCTATTAAAAACGGCTATTTCTGAGCCTCCTACAGCCTCAATAGGGTTGTAAACCATTCAGCCTTGCTGTAACACGCACAGGATGCGTGCTGGGTTTGTTAAATAATACTTTGAAGAAATATCACATGCAGATCAGAGGCATCGCTAATAGAATCGCAGAGCGGCACAATTGCAGAGAGTTGAAGTGGCATCACTATGAGGGGCAGAAGGAGCCCAAATATACACTGGAGTTGGCCTCAGGAGCCCAAAAATTGGATGAATCACACCCTGGAGTTGGCAGAAGTTGGCAGCAGCAGCAGGAGCCCAAATATACACTGGAGTTGGCTTCAGGAGCCCAAAAATTGGATGAATCACACCCTGGAGTTGGCAGAAGTTGGCAGCAGCAGGAGCAGGAGCCCAAATATACACTGGAGTTGGCCTCAGGAGCCCAAAAATTGGATGAATCACACCCTGGAGTTGGCAGAAGTTGGCAGCAGCAGCAGCAGGAGCCCAAATATACACTGGAGTTGGCCTCAGGAGCCCAAAAATTGGATGAATCACACCCTGGAGTTGGCAGGAGTTGACAGTAGTAGCAGCAGGAGCCCAAATATACACTGGAGTTGGCCTCAGGAGCCCAAAAATTGGATGAATCACACCCTGGAGTTGGCAGAAGTTGGCAGCAGCAGCAGCAGGAGCCCAAATATACACTGGAGTTGGCCTCAGGAGCCCAAAAATTGGATGAATCACACCCTGGAGTTGGCAGAAGTTGGCAGCAGCAGCAGCAGGAGCCCAAATATACACTGGAGTTGGCTTCAGGAGCCCAAAAATTGGATGAATCACACCCTGGAGTTGGCAGGAGTTGACAGTAGTAGCAGCAGGAGCCCAAATATACACTGGAGTTGGCTTCAGGAGCCCAAAAATTGGATGAATCACACCCTGGAGTTGGCAGAAGTTGGCAGCAGCAGCAGCAGGAGCCCAAATATACACTGGAGTTGGCCTCAGGAGCCCAAAAATTGGATGAATCACACCCTGGAGTTGGCAGAAGTTGGCAGTAGTAGCAGCAGGAGCCCAAATATACACTGGAGTTGGCCTCAGGAGCCCAAAAATTGGATGAATCACACCCTGGAGTTGGCAGAAGTTGGCAGTAGTAGCAGCAGGAGCCCAAATATACACTGGAGTTGGCTTCAGGAGCCCAAAAATTGGATGAATCACACCCTGGAGTTGGCAGAAGTTGGCAGTAGCAGCAGCAGGAGCCCAAATATACACTGGAGTTGGCTTCAGGAGCCCAAAAATTGGATGAATCACACCCTGGAGTTGGCAGGAGTTGACAGTAGCAGCAGCAGGAGCCCAAATATACACTGGAGTTGGCCTCAGGAGCCCAAAAATTGGATGAATCACACCCTGGAGTTGGCAGGAGTTGACAGTAGCAGCAGCAGGAGCCCAAATATACACTGGAGTTGGCTTCAGGAGCCCAAAAATTGGATGAATCACACCCTGGAGTTGGCAGAAGTTGGCAGCAGCAGCAGCAGCAGGAGCCCAAATATACACTGGAGTTGGCTTCAGGAGCCCAAAAATTGGATGAATCACACCCTGGAGTTGGCAGGAGTTGACAGTAGCAGCAGCAGGAGCCCAAATATACACTGGAGTTGGCCTCAGGAGCCCAAAAATTGGATGAATCACACCCTGGAGTTGGCAGAAGTTGGCAGCAGCAGCAGCAGGAGCCCAAATATACACTGGAGTTGGCCTCAGGAGCCCAAAAATTGGATGAATCACACCCTGGAGTTGGCAGGAGTTGACAGTAGTAGCAGCAGGAGCCCAAATATACACTGGAGTTGGCTTCAGGAGCCCAAAAATTGGATGAATCACACCCTGGAGTTGGCAGAAGTTGGCAGCAGCAGCAGCAGGAGCCCAAATATACACTGGAGTTGGCTTCAGGAGCCCAAAAATTGGATGAATCACACCCTGGAGTTGGCAGAAGTTGGCAGCAGCAGCAGCAGGAGCCCAAATATACACTGGAGTTGGCTTCAGGAGCCCAAAAATTGGATGAATCACACCCTGGAGTTGGCAGAAGTTGGCAGCAGCAGCAGCAGGAGCCCAAATATTACTATAAAGAGACACTGGGGTTGGCTTCAGGAGCCCAAAAATTTGATGAATCACACCCTGGAGTTGGCAGCAGCAGGAGCCCAAATATTACTTTAAAGAGACACTGGGGTTGGCTTCAGGAGCCCAAAAATTGGATGAATCACACCCTGTGGAGAGTCATGTGGAGAAAAAGTAGCTTAGTTAGTAATATCTACATAAAATTATGAATAAACAAATGCAAAAGTATTGCCAAAGTGAAGTTTTGTTTGAGGGTGTGTTTCCACCTTTTAATTAAATCAGAAACAAGAAGGTATCATTGCCTCTGACTAATTAGCCCTCAAAAATTCTTGGAATTTTTAATCTGGAATCATGTCTGATCCGTCTTATCCGAAGAATATTAATAAAAAGTAAGAGTAACGGAAAGGATTTTTTATCAATACTTACTTGTGGTCCGATGCGGAGGAATGTCTGTAACTGGAGAGCAGCGCCTTAAATCTGTTTTGCACGATCCATCTTTCTTTAGTGTAGGTCTGGCCCCGTCATCAATCTACTGGAATACATCAGGCATTGTTGGGAGGAAAGCTTGGATGATCCAAGCGCCATTCATTTCCACGCAGGGCAGTCTCTGGAAAAAAAAAGTCTGTATAAACCAGGGTCTTTTTCATATAAAAACAAATGGTTATTCTTGCTTGTAAACCATATGTTCCACAGATTTACCAGTCATTGTGTCAGCCAATGAAGCAACTTTGTCTCGAAGTGCTGCAAAAGCAGTCCACTGCATCACAAGTGGCATCTGACACCCCCAGTCAACTGTCTGTCTGTTATGCTTTGGGTTCAGCTCCACTATCCATTGATGAAGATCTGATAATCATAAAATTCAGCAGCTACTGCCCAGCCAAGAAGTGGAGGAGACACTCGCCTCTTCTTCCAGTAGCCGGCAATTAGTGATGAGGAGAGTGTCGTGGGAGGAGGTGTTGCAAGCCGAGGTAGTGGAAGAGGGTCCCTGGAGTCTGCGGCGGTGGCGGCGGCAGCAGCAGCAGATTATTGCGGACTGTTGTTCGGAAAAATCAGCTACTCAGCGATGTGGCAGTGTTTCATGCAGCATCCTGGGGAGAAAAAGTAGGTTAGTTAGTGTATATACATAAAATTATGAATAGACAAATGCAATAGTATTGCCAAAGTGAAGTTTTGTTTGAGGGTGTGTTTCCACCTTGTAATTAAATCAGAAACAACTAGCTATCATTTGCCTCTGAATAATTAGCCCTCAAAAATTCTTGGAATTTTTAATCTTGATGTCTGAGGGATTTCTCCTCTCAGACAGCGTCACCATAAGTCCAGCCTGCTGCATTACACTTGGAAGAACATCTTGTTTGCGCTGCGACAAGGAAGCCAAAGTCATGCGTCCTCACATGGCACACGTGTTCAGTCTAGTTTTTAAGTCTTGCCCCATCTGAAAGAACAACAGGAAAGAAAGTTAGCATGCACTTCTGGCACTCCTACACCACGAAGCACAACCCTATTGAGCCTCAGCGTCACAACGGTGTACCCCACCATAGTCTGATTTGCGATGTTTCCACCCGTTGGAATTCCACCCTCCATATGCAGGATCCACTATAGCAGTGGTCCCCAACCCTGTCCTCAAGGCCCACCAACAGGCCAGGTTTTGCAGATCTCCACAAAGATGCACAGGTGGAGTAATTAGTGCAGCTGCAGAGCAATAGAGCTGGCTATTTGGAGATCCAAAAAACATGACTTGTTGGTGGGCCTTGAGGACAGGGTTGAGGACCACTGCACTATAGGAACAGAGAAAAGCCATCACGGATTTCTGGATGATCCAAACGGATAGGGGGACACCTGTGTAAATTCAATGTAAACCATTGGCAGCTCATACGTGACACCGACCGTTTGCTCAGGCCCTTTGAGGAAGCTACGTTATTAGTCAGTTGCCAGGACTATGAGATGAACGATGAGATTCCACTGCTTCATGTACTACAACACATGTTGGAAACCATGGCTGGTCAGGGCACTGGAGACATGGCACATACATTTCACAGCCACATGAAGCCTGTGGGGGCTGAAGTGGAGGAGGAGGAGGGGGTGGGGCAAAGCAAACCACAGTTTAGGTTTCACAAAATGACCATTTTATCTAGTCATCTGACAGAAGAGGAGGAGCAGGAGCAGCCACAGGAGCTAGAGGGTTGTGAGTAAGGTGAGACAGAGGACCCAGACACACCGTGGCAGTTTACAGTGGAGATGGAGACAGGTAGTCCCTCCGAGTCATTTGCACAAATGGCACGATGCATGCTCACATGCTTGCGTACTAGTGAGCGCAGAATTGTCTCCATTTGTCAGCGGGAAGACTTCTGGCTCTCCAACTTATTGGACCCTCGCTTCCGGCACAAAATGGGGGCATTTTTTACGCCCACTGAGAGGGAGGACAAACTGACCTACTACAGAGACATCCCACGTAGTCAGTTGGGCGATGTCTATCTGCGCCATGGCCCATACTCCCGCAGGTCTGACTCAGGGGGACCTCTGCGATCACCTTCCACTGCCATGGCTGCTGGGGGGGTGGAAGGAGCAGCAGCAGCAGCTCCATCAGCAGCAGCCTCAGTCTTCAGTCGCTAGTGAGTAGCTTTCTACACCCGCATAGTGAGTCTACTCATGAGCAGCAGGAAGACCTGGAGCTGGACCTCAAACAGCAGGTCATGTCATACCTTGACATGACCATGCCAACACACCTTCAAGATCCACTGGATTTGCTGGGAAGCCAAACTTGACTTGTGCCCGCAACTAGCAGAGTTTGCCCTGGAAAAGCTGTACTGGCCGGACAGTAGTTGATTTAGATGGCAACTGGGCTGCTCTATATAACGAAGCAAAATGGCAAATTTACCTCACTATATGAGCTATTGCCCCTCAGATTTACACAGGGGCTGCTCTATATTATGCTGCAAAGTGGCAAATTTACCTCACAATATAAGCTATTGCCCCTCAGATTTACACAGGGGCTGCTCTATATTATGCTGCAAAATGGCAAATTAACCTCACAATATAAGCTATTGCAGCTCTATATAAATAAAAATAAATAAATAAAAAAAGGGCCTGTAGAAGCTTATTTAGTATAACAGATAGGGTGACATGTGCTGGTTTGGGATGCCCATATGGGCTAGTGTTTTGGCAGCAGTACAAAAACCAATGCAAAATGCAATAGCTTAATAAAGCTGATGCTGATCAACGCTTATTTAGTATAACAGATGGGGTGCAACATGCAGGTTTGGGATGCCCTGCGGCCTGGTGTATTTAAAGCAGACCAAAACCAATTCAAAATGCAATAACTTAATAAAGCTGAGGCTGTAGATGCTTATTTAGTATAAACAGGTAGGGTGCAAGGTGCAGCTTTGGGGTGCCCTGCGGCCTGGTTAAATGAAAGCAGTCAAAAAGGAAGTGCAAACTGAAGTAGCTTAATGAAGCTGATGCTGATCAACGCTTATGTTGTATACCAGATAGGGTGCAAGGTGCAGCTTTGGGGTGCCCTGCGGCCTGGTTTATTAAAATCAGTCAAAAACAAGTGCAAACTGAAGTAGCCTGATCAACGCTTATGTTGTATAACAGATAGGTTTAAAATAGCATGTGCCTTGGGATGCCCGTGTGGCCTGTTATATTTCAAGCTGAACAAAAAGTAACAATAATCCAAGTATGAGACATCATTTTGACCTTCTTCACAGCGCCATACTTTGAAAAAAAAAAATTAATTTCATGCCGATCAATCCAAAGGTCAATGCCCCTAACAAAAATAGTGTTCGGCATAAGTTTTCCTTCTGGAAGGACGTAACCTTTAGTTTACATGGTTGGGGTAGGTTATCTTACAAATTGGGATACCACAGGCAGCAGTGTCATTGAAAGAGACAGATTGTAATGCAGGCCATACGCAAGCAGAGAAACTCAGGCTGCAACAGGCCTATTTAGTTTACATGGTTGGGGTAGGTTATCTTACAAATTGGGATACCCCACTGTATATGAAACCGAATATAAATGCACACCCAAAAGTGGACACTCAGCCTCCAAGAGGCCTGCTTAGTTTAAATAAGAGAGCTGCTTAGTATGGTAGGTAGGTTATGTTATGTTACAGAATGGGATGCCCCAAGCAGACTTGAGATCAGTATATATGCACACAGCAGCAGTGTGTTAGCAGGCTCATACAGGCCAAATTTCTTTAAATAACTGTGCAGCTTACAGTTAATGCAGAGGCTAATGGTATGTTACAGAATGGGATGCCCCAAGCTGACTTGAGATCAGTATATATGCACACAGCAGCAGTGTGTTAGCAGGCTCATACAGGCCAAATTTCTTTAAATAACTGTGCAGCTTACAGTTAATGCAGAGGCTAATGGTATGTTACAGAATGGGATGCCCCAAAGCAGACTTGAGATCAGTATATATGCACACAGCAGCAGTGTGTTAGCAGGCTCATACAGGCCAAATTTCTTTAAATAAATGTGCAGCTTACAGTAAATGCAGAGGCTAATGGTATGTTACAGAATGGGATGCCCCAAAGCAGACTTGAGATCAGTATATATGCACACAGCAGCAGTGTGTTAGCAGGCTCATACAGGCCAAATTTCTTTAAATAACTGTGCAGCTTACAGTTAATGCAGAGGCTAATGGTATGTTACAGAATGGGATGCCCCAAGCAGACTTGAGATCAGTATATATGCACACAGCAGCAGTGTGTTAGCAGGCTCATACAGGCCAAATTTCTTTAAATAACTGTGCAGCTTACAGTTAATGCAGAGGCTAATGGTATGTTACAGAATGGGATGCCCCAAGCAGACTTGAGATCAGTATATATGCACACAGCAGCAGTGTGTTAGCAGGCTCATACAGGCCAAATTTCTTTAAATAACTGTGCAGCTTACAGTTAATGCAGAGGCTAATGGTATGTTACAGAATGGGATGTCCCAAAAACCAGAGAGCACCTGGCAGGCAGCAGTAAGACTATGCACAGCAAAAGTGTCTTTATCATGCCTAATTTCAATTAGAATAGGTGCAAATGGTTAGGTTCTTAAATAGAGGCTGGTGTAGTCACAGAATGGGATGCCCTAAAAACCAGCAGTAAGTACACCTGGCAGGGACAAGTTGTGCTATGCCCAGCAAAAGTGTCTTTATCAGGCCTAATTTCAAATATGATAAGAGCAAATGCTTATATGGTCTTAAACAGAGGCTGCTTTAGTCACAGAATGGGATGCCCCGGGCAGGAATCGAGCTGGCAGGGTCCAGTAGGCCTTTGGCCAGCAAAAGTGTCTTTATCAGGCCTGATTTCTATGAGAATAAGTGCAAATGTTTATTATGCTATTAAATAGAGGCTGCTTTAGTCACAGAATGGGATGCCAGTGCCACAAAAACCAGAGAGCATGCACAGCAAAAGTGTCTTTATCAGGCCTGATTTCTATGAGAATAAGTGCAAATGTTTATTATGCTATTAAATAGAGGCTGCTTTAGTCACAGAATGGGATGCCAGTGCCACAAAAACCAGAGAGCATGCACAGCAAAAGTGTCTTTATCAGGCCTGATTTCTATGAGAATAAGTGCAAATGTTTATTGTGCTATTAAATAGAGGCTGCTTTAGTCACAGAATGGGATGCCAGTGCCACAAAAACCAGAGAGCATGCACAGCAAAAGTGTCTTTATCAGGCCTGATTTCTATGAGAATAAGTGCAAATGTTTATTATGCTATTAAATAGAGGCTGCTTTAGTCACAGAATGGGATGCCAGTGCCACAAAAACCAGAGAGCATGCACAGCAAAAGTGTCTTTATCAGGCCTGATTTCTATGAGAATAAGTGCAAATGTTTATTATGCTATTAAATAGAGGCTGCTTTAGTCACAGAATGGGATGCCAGTGCCACAAAAACCAGAGAGCATGCACAGCAAAAGTGTCTTTATCAGGCCTGATTTCTATGAGAATAAGTGCAAATGTTTATTGTGCTATTAAATAGAGGCTGCTTTAGTCACAGAATGGGATGCCAGTGCCACAAAAACCAGAGAGCATGCACAGCAAAAGTGTCTTTATCAGGCCTGATTTCTATGAGAATAAGTGCAAATGTTTATTGTGCTATTAAATAGAGGCTGCTTTAGTCACAGAATGGGATGCCAGTGCCACAAAAACCAGAGAGCATGCACAGCAAAAGTGTCTTTATCAGGCCTGATTTCTATGAGAATAAGTGCAAATGTTTATTGTGCTATTAAATAGAGGCTGCTTTAGTCACAGAATGGGATGCCAGTGCCACAAAAACCAGAGAGCATGCACAGCAAAAGTGTCTTTATCAGGCCTGATTTCTATGAGAATAAGTGCAAATGTTTATTATGCTATTAAATAGAGGCTGCTTTAGTCACAGAATGGGATGCCAGTGCCACAAAAACCAGAGAGCATGCACAGCAAAAGTGTCTTTATCAGGCCTGATTTCTATGAGAATAAGTGCAAATGTTTATTATGCTATTAAATAGAGGCTGCTTTAGTCACAGAATGGGATGCCAGTGCCACAAAAACCAGAGAGCATGCACAGCAAAAGTGTCTTTATCAGGCCTGATTTCTATGAGAATAAGTGCAAATGTTTATTATGCTATTAAATAGAGGCTGCTTTAGTCACAGAATGGGATGCCAGTGCCACAAAAACCAGAGAGCATGCACAGCAAAAGTGTCTTTATCAGGCCTGATTTCTATGAGAATAAGTGCAAATGTTTATTGTGCTATTAAATAGAGGCTGCTTTAGTCACAGAATGGGATGCCAGTGCCACAAAAACCAGAGAGCATGCACAGCAAAAGTGTCTTTATCAGGCCTGATTTCTATGAGAATAAGTGCAAATGTTTATTGTGCTATTAAATAGAGGCTGCTTTAGTCACAGAATGGGATGCCAGTGCCACAAAAACCAGAGAGCATGCACAGCAAAAGTGTCTTTATCAGGCCTGATTTCTATGAGAATAAGTGCAAATGTTTATTGTGCTATTAAATAGAGGCTGCTTTAGTCACAGAATGGGATGCCAGTGCCACAAAAACCAGAGAGCATGCACAGCAAAAGTGTCTTTATCAGGCCTGATTTCTATGAGAATAAGTGCAAATGTTTATTGTGCTATTAAATAGAGGCTGCTTTAGTCACAGAATGGGATGCCAGTGCCACAAAAACCAGAGAGCATGCACAGCAAAAGTGTCTTTATCAGGCCTGATTTCTATGAGAATAAGTGCAAATGTTTATTATGCTATTAAATAGAGGCTGCTTTAGTCACAGAATGGGATGCCAGTGCCACAAAAACCAGAGAGCATGCACAGCAAAAGTGTCTTTATCAGGCCTGATTTCTATGAGAATAAGTGCAAATGTTTATTGTGCTATTAAATAGAGGCTGCTTTAGTCACAGAATGGGATGCCAGTGCCACAAAAACCAGAGAGCATGCACAGCAAAAGTGTCTTTATCAGGCCTGATTTCTATGAGAATAAGTGCAAATGTTTATTATGCTATTAAATAGAGGCTGCTTTAGTCACAGAATGGGATGCCAGTGCCACAAAAACCAGAGAGCATGCACAGCAAAAGTGTCTTTATCAGGCCTGATTTCTATGAGAATAAGTGCAAATGTTTATTGTGCTATTAAATAGAGGCTGCTTTAGTCACAGAATGGGATGCCAGTGCCACAAAAACCAGAGAGCATGCACAGCAAAAGTGTCTTTATCAGGCCTGATTTCTATGAGAATAAGTGCAAATGTTTATTGTGCTATTAAATAGAGGCTGCTTTAGTCACAGAATGGGATGCCAGTGCCACAAAAACCAGAGAGCATGCACAGCAAAAGTGTCTTTATCAGGCCTGATTTCTATGAGAATAAGTGCAAATGTTTATTATGCTATTAAATAGAGGCTGCTTTAGTCACAGAATGGGATGCCAGTGCCACAAAAACCAGAGAGCATGCACAGCAAAAGTGTCTTTATCAGGCCTGATTTCTATGAGAATAAGTGCAAATGTTTATTGTGCTATTAAATAGAGGCTGCTTTAGTCACAGAATGGGATGCCAGTGCCACAAAAACCAGAGAGCATGCACAGCAAAAGTGTCTTTATCAGGCCTGATTTCTATGAGAATAAGTGCAAATGTTTATTATGCTATTAAATAGAGGCTGCTTTAGTCACAGAATGGGATGCCAGTGCCACAAAAACCAGAGAGCATGCACAGCAAAAGTGTCTTTATCAGGCCTGATTTCTATGAGAATAAGTGCAAATGTTTATTGTGCTATTAAATAGAGGCTGCTTTAGTCACAGAATGGGATGCCAGTGCCACAAAAACCAGAGAGCATGCACAGCAAAAGTGTCTTTATCAGGCCTGATTTCTATGAGAATAAGTGCAAATGTTTATTGTGCTATTAAATAGAGGCTGCTTTAGTCACAGAATGGGATGCCAGTGCCACAAAAACCAGAGAGCATGCACAGCAAAAGTGTCTTTATCAGGCCTGATTTCTATGAGAATAAGTGCAAATGTTTATTGTGCTATTAAATAGAGGCTGCTTTAGTCACAGAATGGGATGCCAGTGCCACAAAAACCAGAGAGCATGCACAGCAAAAGTGTCTTTATCAGGCCTGATTTCTATGAGAATAAGTGCAAATGTTTATTGTGCTATTAAATAGAGGCTGCTTTAGTCACAGAATGGGATGCCAGTGCCACAAAAACCAGAGAGCATGCACAGCAAAAGTGTCTTTATCAGGCCTGATTTCTATGAGAATAAGTGCAAATGTTTATTATGCTATTAAATAGAGGCTGCTTTAGTCACAGAATGGGATGCCAGTGCCACAAAAACCAGAGAGCATGCACAGCAAAAGTGTCTTTATCAGGCCTGATTTCTATGAGAATAAGTGCAAATGTTTATTATGCTATTAAATAGAGGCTGCTTTAGTCACAGAATGGGATGCCAGTGCCACAAAAACCAGAGAGCATGCACAGCAAAAGTGTCTTTATCAGGCCTGATTTCTATGAGAATAAGTGCAAATGTTTATTATGCTATTAAATAGAGGCTGCTTTAGTCACAGAATGGGATGCCAGTGCCACAAAAACCAGAGAGCATGCACAGCAAAAGTGTCTTTATCAGGCCTGATTTCTATGAGAATAAGTGCAAATGTTTATTATGCTATTAAATAGAGGCTGCTTTAGTCACAGAATGGGATGCCAGTGCCACAAAAACCAGAGAGCATGCACAGCAAAAGTGTCTTTATCAGGCCTGATTTCTATGAGAATAAGTGCAAATGTTTATTATGCTATTAAATAGAGGCTGCTTTAGTCACAGAATGGGATGCCTCACAGCAGACTTAAGATCAGTTCAGTATATATGCACAGTTAGTTACTATAAGCAGCCTGAAAACGCTAACAAAGGCTGGATGAAAAAAAAAAATCTCCCTGTCAGCCAGCTCCGTTTTTCCTACCTTTCCCTGGCTTTCTGTCTGTCTCCTGTCTGTCTCCTGCCTGTCTCCTGCCTGTCTCCAGCCTGTCCCTGTCTGTCCCTGTCTCCAGCCTGTCTCCAGCCTGTCTAACTGCCTCAGCTACACAGCGTTCTGTCTGTCTGTCACGAATGCAATAGAGAAATGAGGAAAAGCAAGATGGCCGCCGTTAAATACCGCTGTGTGACGTCACCGGGCTTGCTGGCTGCTGATAGGCTGCATGTGACTGCCCCAGCTTGCACTGGCGCGGGATACATGTCCAGACATGTCCCGCCCGCCATCTTAGAATGCCTGTAATGTAAATGAATGGATGTTAAAGGAAAACTTCGAGTGATCGAATCGCGGGGAAATTCGGATTCGATCCGAATCGAATTTTTCCTGAAATTCGGATCGAATCCGGGTTCGTCCGGATCGATTCGCTCATCCCTAAATGGCGCATAAATGCGCAAAATGGGGAAAAATGACCTGTCAACAGAGGGTGACAAAATCTCCAGTAGGCTGGCAATTAAAAGGGTTAAAAGTAGCTATGCATGTTGGGTATTGTTCTGTTCAGGGGACCTTGCGCTTTCAGACCGAGCTTGTTTTTTCTGGTTTCCATATTAATATTTTAGGAAAAGGTGTTTTTTATTCAGCTTTTTTATACATTTTTTTAGGGAAACCCTGCGCAACCAAAGAATTCTTTGAGGGATTAATTCCAGAAAGATGAGCCCACTACAACAAGCTGGGTACGCTTAGAAAGCTTAACATGTGTACTTTCAGGGAATATATGATTTATGGGGGATATTCCAAATGTAAAGGGTTGTTTTGGTTGAAAAATCGCAAGGTGCGCACTTTGTCTGCAGAGCTGAAATTTTGAAGTAAAATTACTGTTACGCACATGCTTTACTTTGGGGTGTTTGGCAACTCTTCCCTTGACAGTAGCTATGCATGTTGGATATTGGTCTGTTCAGGGGATGTTGCTTTTTCAGATTAAACTTGTTTTTTCTTGTTTGTATTTTTTTTTAGGAAAATGTGGCTTTGATTCTGATTTTTTATCCTTTTTTTAGGGAAACTCTTTGCAACCAAAAATACATTGAGGGATTAGCTCCAGAAAACTATGGCCACATCAACAAGCCTGGTACACCTAGAAAGCTTGAAGTGTGTAATTCCAGAGAATATATAGTTTGTTGGGGGTATTTCAAATGTAAAGGGTTGTTTTTCTGGTAAAACTGCAAGGTGCGCGTATTGCATAGCATAGTTGTATTTTATCTGAAAATCCCCTAAAGCGCTGTTTCAGTTTGGGGGAGTCTCCTGGGCAGGAAAGGGTGTCTACCTATACATATGTGGTACCACTGTAACTGGGAGAAATTGGGATTTCACACGCAATAAGATTTTATTGACAAACTTACATTTTTTTATTACAAAAAACACTACAAATTTTTTTTTTTTTTTTGCACATATTTCACCCAAAAATATTGAGAGTACACCTAAAAAATGACATTTCATGTTAAATCCCAGACTCTGTTGAAAAAAACAATATATCATTTTCCTGGGAAATCCCTGGAAATCCCTTCAAAAATCACATTTGAACATGGGGAGCGCATAATAGTGCAAAATAGTCTGGCAACAAAGGGTGACAAAAACTCCAGGTAGGCTGGCACTTAAAGGGTTAATATAGCACATGTGTGTTAAATACCAAATATTTTGTGGATATCACAAAAAGCCATGTATATATAGTGAAAGATCAATGTACTTGCTACAGAAACTCTACAGTTTATCCTAGTCACCACCATTGGGTCCTGTTTTGCATGTTTCGGTTCCCAAACCCAAGCACTGACTTCAGCCTAAACATGGAAAAGCTGGTTGATGTGCTGCTAAGCAGCAGGAAGGAAGCTGCTGTAACTCACTAAGCCCCATTCGGCGGTCCCTGGTCAGTGGGTTCATTCTTTTACCAAGATTTTATTGAAGTTTTTCAGGTTAAATACAAAATATGTCAACATAGTGGTACCTAATGACAGGTAGGGGTGACCATCAAGACAGTTTCAAATAAACAGATTCTAGATACAAATTGAAAGAGGTTAATTACAAAACATTTCCTATATTCTTAATCTGGAAGTGCTACGTTATGTGGAAGAAGGTCACGATACGAATCGCGGCATTTCTGGTGGTATCATGATATCTGAACTGGTATTCAGCATCTACTGGTCGCCATTGAAAGAATGGGAAGTAGACATTGAATGAATACAGGTACACATTAGAAGAGCAAATAAACAACATTAAAACCTAAAAACTTCATTTCTTAAATTTTTAAGACAGAAACACAAGGGTTTTGGGAAAGGGGAGGGAAAGGAGGGGGTGGGGGAGGGGAGGGGTGCCCGGGGTGATCTTGGCCCGTGCGATTCATGAGTTCCGCACAGAGTCCAGGTGCACGAGGAGGCAGGAGTGGGGTCTCAGACAGGAAATGTAGGGTCTGAAGGCTTGTTAGATATGTCAATATGCTCTATCCAGGGTTTCCAGATGGCATAAAATTTATCATAGGTGTCGTTCTTGATGGCTGACATCTTTTCATTAACCATTATGTCCGAGACTCTGTTCTGTACCTTGCCCCACCCCAGTGTGGGTGACTTCCAACCCCTAGCTATGGTCATTCGGACTGCAGAAAATACATGTTGCATCAGGCGCCATTCCTGTTTTGTATAGACTTGTGGTTTCAGGGCGAGCAGGGCCACCCATGGGTCGGTCGCCACTGATATGTGGAGGATACTAGAGAGCACCCCGCACGCCTCCACCCACAAATCCTTTGCCTGCGGGCAGTGCCACCATATGTGGGACATATTCCCCAGTTCTCGGCACCCCCTAAAGCAAAGGGGGGAGTCAGTGGGGGAAAACCTGTGGACTTGGTCCGGTGTATAATACCACCGGTACAGCACTTTATATGCGTTTTCCAATACGAGGGCGTTGTAAGATGTACTGCTCACGTTCCTCCACATACACTGCCAGTCCTCCTCCGACCTAGATGTTCCCAATTCCTGTTCCCATTTGAGCATGTAATTATGTTTTGTAGGGGGGGACCCTGAGATCAAAGTCGCATAGATGCTAGAAATTAGCCCTCTAGCGAACTGGTCGCGGCAGCAGCGTTGCTCAAAGTCCGTCATCTTGTAGGGGGGGGGGGGGCGATTTGCTAAGGAGGCTTTTCACAAAGTGCTGCACTTGCATTAGTCTGAAGACTTCTGAGGGCGGGGGATCTATCCCAGAATTCAGATCTCGAGGGGGTTTTAACCCCGAGGGGGTGAGGAGTTTATCAACTGACGTGAGGCCTTTCTTCTTCCACCATTTAAACCCAGATGACTCAGGAATTCCAGGAGGGAAGGAGGGGTTCCCGAAGAGAGGGGAAGCTGAGAGATGTGGGGAGGAAAACAGGTGACTAACCCTGTCCCAAAGTGACAGGGTGAAGTTGAGGAAGGTAGGGAGGGCTTTTGGCCTCTTTGCTCTGGGGATCCATAATAGTGCCGCCAGATCAATAGGCTTACAGCTTTCACAGTCATTCAAAACCCACCAAGGTTTGTGGGCTGGGGCTTGAAACAAAACCAAAGGGGCTACTTGGGCTGCAGTGTAATATTTATGTAGGGAGGGGAAGGCCAGACCTCCCTGCGGTTTTTTACAGTAGAGGATGTTTCTTTTAACTCTTGGTCTAGTCTTATTCCATGCAAAGGACATCATTTTCCGCTGCAGGAGGTCAAGTGTATTCCTAGGAACCCGAACGGGGAGTAGCCGAAACAAATAAAGGATCTTGGGGATAAACAACATTTTCAATGCGGCTATCCTGCCTAACCACAAGAGTCTTACAAATTGCCAAGACTGCAACATCCTGTCCAGGGATTTAACCAGCTCTGGGTAGTTAGCTTGGTAGATTTTATCACAGTCAGCCACTAGTTTGATCCCAAGGTAAGATAGTTTGTGGGTCCATCCCCATGAAAAGTTTTGTTGCAACAAATTTTTGGTGTGGGCCGTGCGGGACATATCCAGGGCTGTGGATTTAGATGCATTTAGAGAGAGGCCCGATATGTGACTAAAGGAGGAAAAGAGCGAAACTACATTGGGTGCTGAGATGTGTGGGGACGTGAGCATGAGCAGCATATCGTCTGCAAATAGTGAAACCTTGTGTTCTGTATTCCCCCAAGGAATTCCAGCAATAGAGGGGCTAGACCTCAGTTTCTCTGCCAAGGGTTCCAAAGCTAGGATGAACAAGAGAGGGGACAGTGGGCAGCCTTGTCTAGTGCCCCTTTTGATCTGAAAACCTTTAGATGTGTAACCTGCATATTTAATGGAGGCCGATGGGTTAGCATAAATAGCGGAGACCCAGGACATCAGGCCGGGGCCGAAACTCCAGTGTTGAAGGGCACTATAGAGGTACTGCCAGGAGAGGGAGTCGAAGGCCTTTTTTCTATATCGAGGGAGAGCAGCATTGCCTCCTTTTTTTGTGCTCGGATTCTGTCTATCAGTTGGCAAATTCTTCTGACCCCGTCTCCGGCCTGCCTCATGGGGGACGAATCCAACCTGGTCTCTATGGATCAAGTTAGGCAGGAGCTCATTCAACCTGTTCGCTAAGACTTTGGTGAGAATTTTCAGGTCTATATTCAAAAGTGAAATGGGCCTATAGTTAGTCCAATTGAGGGAGTCTTTTCCTGGCTTAGGGATCATTACTACTGAGGCCCGGAGCATGTCCGGGTCCAGAGGATTTCCTCTCTTTACCCAGTTGTAGACTCTGACCAGGCGGGGGGCTATGATGGGGGCCAGTTTTTTGTAGAATGAGGCTGTGAATCCATCAGGCCCCGGCCTCTTACCCGGCTTCAGTGACTTAATAACGCCAAGGACCTCCTCGAGCCTAATATCCTCATCAACTTTCTGAGCTTGAGTTTCGTGCACGGGGGGGAGGCTAATATCTAGAAAAAAATCCCGAATCCGGGCCTCTGCCGGGGGGGGGGGGGCAGGGGCATCGTATAGTTTACCCAGCCCCGAGGAGAATTCCTCTACTATCTCAATGGGGTTATTGGAGATCTTCCCATTACTCAATTTAAGTTTAAGGGGTGTGGATATATGTTCCTGACATTTTAATTGGGAGGCCAGGAGGGATCCTGGTTTGTTCGCTGAGATATAGTATTTGTTTTTGGATCTTCTGTACCTACCCTCTGCCTCTCCCGATTGCAAAAGATTGAGGCTAACCCTCGCCTGTTCCAGTCGGCGCAGCCCCCCAGGACTCGGGTTGGCCTTAAATGACGCCGCTGTCTGCTCGTACTGAGATTGTAGGCTGCAGAGCCAGCCTGTCCTTCTTTTTCTTGGAGGCAAGGGCAATAAAATGGCCTCGTATTACTGTTTTGAAAGCTCCCCAAACTGCAACAGGCGAGACCTCAGGAGTTTCATTCACGGTGAAATATTCCTGTGCCCTAATGGATGCTTCTTCAACCAGAGGTTTGGAAGAAAGAAGGGAGTCATTAAGTAGCCACGAGGATGGCCTTTGATAAAGAGGGCGTCACAGGAGATCAGGACTAAGTCATGGTCTGACCAGGGGATCGCGTGGATTTTGGCTCTCGACACTTGGGGGAGAAAGGTTAAGGGGACGAATATGTGGTCAATCCTAGTAGAGAGTCTGTGTGGGGCCGAGTAGTGTGTAAAGTCCCTTGCGTTGGGGTTTAGGTCTCGCCAGGAATCTGACATCAAGGCAGACTCTATCAGGCTAGCAAAAAGGCCTGCATCTTTAAGTACTTGGGTATTTGGGGGGAGGGATCTGTCCACGTGTGGTTGTAGGGTGAAGTTAGAGTCTCCACACATAAAGGCTATTCCTTTTTTATGATCCTTAAGTAGAGAACACATATGAGACAGAAAGGGGATCTGCTTAGTATTAGGGGCATAGTAGGTCAGGATAGTGACCTCAGAGTCTTGCAAAATGCCCTGGAGAAGGAGAAACCTACCTGCCGGGTCTGCAATCTGCTTATTGCAGGTAAAGGGCACTCCATTTCTAAATGCTATAAGTACCCCCCTCTGCTTCCTCCTGCTCATAGCCTGATAGAATTGGGAGTATTTGTGGTTAATCTGTTTCGGAAAGGAGCTAGGGGTAAAGTGAGTCTCCTGCAAACATACTATGTCGGCCCGTATTGAGTTAAAAAACTTAAATGCCCGAGACCTTTTGTTGGGCGAATTCAAGCCCTGTACATTAACTGAGGCTATGTTAAGAGACATCTTTCATCCCTTCGGGAGGATAGAGCGCGTTTGAAGGGGACCCAAGTGATGAACCATAATTTCCAAGGGGGAAGTAAGGGCCAGGGCCAAGACCAGAGGGGAGGGTGAGGGGTAGGGGGGGAAGGGGTGGGGGTACAACAACAATAAAGCAGAATATAACATTGTAAACATCATTAAATCACAAAACAATTTGTGAAATTTTTTTCCAGAAATCGGGGGAGTGGGAGCAAAAAAGTCTTCCCCTGACTGGAAACTGGAGGGAGCGTGTGGCGTAGGTGTTACGTGCTCGACTTTCCCCGCTCCTAGTATAAAAAATAAAAATGAAAAATGACCCCTCGTTGGATCCGGCCGGGTCTCCTCTTTAATTTGGTGCTATCCGATCCCCCATGGGGGGTCGGATGGCTCCAGGAGAGCCCCCGGAATAGCCCCCCCCGCTTCGGCAGCAGCAGCTGCTGACTGTAAAAAAAATAAAAATAAAAATGACATTTGCTTACCTGTGGACGCGCTGCCTCCCGCCGGGTCTTCTCTTCACTGGGGGGGGGGGGGGCTCCGATCGCCCCCCAGCCTCTTCGGTGGCGAGGAGAGGGCAGAAAATGCCCTCTCCCCCCACTTCCTGCATCTCGACTGCTAGCCCCACCCCTTGCTGCTGGTGATGTCACCAGCAGCCAGCTTCTTCTGCCCAAGCCCCCTAGACTGTATCAGTCTGCTCGGTGCTTGGAACACAGAGCAGAGGAGGAGGAGAGGGGTGTGATGGCCCCCCCCTCCTCCCCAGGCTCTCTGTTCCAAACAGCGAGCAGGCTGTCAGAGGAGATCGCCGGGGGACACAGGATCGGAGGTGAGTAAAGTAAAAAAAATAAAATAATAAAGATCATTTTTTTTATGTGTCTGTGTTTTTTTTATTCCACATTTAACCCCTTGTGAACTGGTAAGGGGTCCATGTGACCCCTTATACCAGTTCACAAGGCTGGGGGGGGGTGGCAAGTCAAATACCCTAGCAGGTGACTTGCCATTAACCCCCGCACCCCCAATTACCTGCCTCCCCAAAGCCCAGGGGGGGGGCAGAAGAGCCCGGGCCCACATAGGCTATGTGGGCTCGTAGGCTGCAGGGTGGGGGGGGCCACAAAAGCTGGCCCCCCCACTCTGTGCCTACAAGCCCCCATAGCTGGTCCCGGGCTGGTTACTTTGGGTAAGGGGGAGCCCACGTCATTTTTTTTTTGGATTTTTAAGGGTTTTTAACCCTTAAAAATCCAAAAAAAATGGGGTCCCCCCCCCCGGGAAGGGGAGCCCTATGTCATTTTTTTTAATTAACCCTTTGTGTTCTGTCATCCAGCAGCTATAAAAGGCTTCCAGCAGGTGAGCAGAAGCCAGTGATCGCCGAGGGACACAGTGCTCCAGGATGGATGGGAGGTAAGTATTAAAAAAAAAAAATAATAATAATAATAAAATAATTTTTTCTCTTTGTGTGTGTCTGTGTTGTTTTTTTTTTACATTTAACCCCTTGTGAACTGGTAAGGGGTCCATGACCCCTATACCAGTTCACAAGGCTGGGGGAGGTGGCAAGTCACCTGTGACTAGCGGGTGACGTGTCATTAACCCCCGGCACCCCCATTACCTGCTTCCCCAAAGCCCAGGGGGGGTCAGAAGAGCCCGGGCCCACGGGCTATGCGGGCTTGTAGCCTGCAGGGCCAGGGGCCACAAAAGCTGGCCCCTGTGCCCTGTTTCTTCTGCTGGTCCCGAGCTGGTTACTTTGGGTAAGGGGGACCCCATGTCAATTTTTTAACCCTTACAAATCCCAGGGAGGGGGGACCCTATGTCATTTTTTTTTCTCGATTTAACCCTTTGTAGTGTGGATGGTAGTTGTATTTTATTTGTAAATGTTATAGATTACTTGTTTCAGTTAGGGGGGGTCTCCTGGGCAGGAACGGGGGGCTACCGATAAATATGTGGTACCGTTCTAATCGGTAGAAATGGGGCTTTCACATGCAATATGCTTTTCCTTAATAAAATACATTAAGGGAGTCAATTTTCTAAAAATGTTTTTATTTATTTATTTTTTTACTTAATAATATTGTAAAAACAAAATAAAATTTACAAACAAGACATTTCATGTTAAAGCCTAAACTCTGCTGCAAAAAAATATAAATATAATTTTCCTGAAAATTACAGCAAAAATGGCGCAAAAATGGCGCAAAACATGGCGCAAAATGGGGAAAAATGACCTGTCAACAGAGGGTGACAAAATCTCAAGTAGGGGATTAATTCCAGAAAGATGAGCCCACTACAACAAGATGGGTATGCTTAGTAAGCTTAACATGTGTACTTTCAGGGAATATATGGTTTATGGGGAATATTGCAAATGTAAAGGGTTGTTTTAGTTGAAAAATCACAAGGTGCGCACTTTGTCTGCAGAACTGAAATTTTCAAGTAAAATTACTGTTACGCACATGCTTTACTTTGGGGTGTTTGGCAACTCTTCCCTTGACAGAACCTATGCATGTTGGGTGTTGTTCTGTTCGGGGAATGTTGCTTTTTCAGATTAAACTTGTTTTTTCTTGTTTGTATATAGTTTTTTTAGGAAAATGTGGCTTTGATTCTTCTTTTTTATCCTTTTTTTTGGGAAACTCTTTGCAACCAAAGAATACATTGAGGAATTACTTCCAGAAAACTATGGGCACATCAACATGCTTGGTACACCTAGAAAGCTTGAGGTGTGTACTTCCAGAGAATATATAGTTTGTTGGGGGTATTTCAAATGTAAAGGGTTGTTTTTCTGGTAAAACTGCAAGGTGCGCATAGCGCATATTACAGTTGTATTTTTTCTGAAAATCCCCTAAAGCGCTATTTCAGTTTGGGGGAGTCTCCTGGGCAGGAAAGGGTGTCTACCTATACATATGTGGTATCGCTGTAACCGGGAGAAATTGGGATTTCACACGCAATAAGATTTTATTGACAAACTTACATTTTTTATTACAAAAAAACACTACAAATTTTTTTTCACATATTTCACCCCAAAATATTGAGAATACACCTAAAATTACAAACAAGACATTTCATGTTAAAGCCCAGACTCTGCTGAAAAAAACAATATATAATTTTCCTGGGAAATCCCTGGAAATCCTTTCAAAAATGACAGTTGAACATGTGTAGCGCAAAATAGTGAAACATGGTCTGGCAACAGGGAGTGGCAAATGCTGCAGGTAGGCTGGCAGCGAAAGGGTTAAAAGAGGACTTTTTGTTAACATAAATTGCAAGTGATGGTTAAGTGGAGCAGCCAAAAACATGGCAGTCCTGTTTATGCATCCGTAACCTTACTAAGCATCAGTTTAACTATGCAAATATTTATTCACTTTTAAAAGTGGAAAAAAAACTACCAGTGGTCGCCGTGGAATTTTATCCTAGGGCATCTTGAATTAGAATACCCACTGTGTGAACCCCCAAGGAGACCGGTAATCACTTACCACTCAGATAGGCTGGAGCAGCAGTCAATGAGAGGAGTCAATGACAGGCATTTGCAGAGTTACATAGTCAAGGCAGATGGCTCTCATTGGATGAGAGCCCATGTATGTACCGTAGGAATGAGGAAGAGGGGAGTTGTTATGGCCTTTCTTGGGGGTCTCACACAGTGGGGCATCCACATTCGAGATGCCCTGGAGAAACGGAGCAAAAGCTTTAAATTTGTGTCCAGAGGAAATTGCAAGTTTTTATCACTGGAGCACCACAGCGCAAATGTTCAACTTTCCTCTACACACAGTGTTCAATAATTTACTTATCTACATTAGAATCTACATGACATCTACATTATTTACTATACTTTTCAACTACAGTCATTTTGGGTGGAGGCAACAGCATTCAACAGATTTGGGAAAACTACTGACTCACAGGTCTGGCAACTGACCTAAATATGTAGCAGAAAGAAAGGGGCAGGTCAACGTCCATCTCATATGTATCGCCATCAGAGGAGATGCTAGAGGGGTGTGACCACTCTCTAGACATGGAAACCCCTCTGCACACTCATTTCAGAGAAATGCTAGCTAAGGCTAATTTAAAAGATTGAATTGATGTTTAAGTGGAGCAGCCAACTTTTGCATTGTGGTACACAGGTTGTTTTACATTTCCTCTGCACAAAAGTTTAATCAATATCTCCACAGTTAAACTGATATTCTTAGTAAGCTTAGGGGTGGAGCATAAACAGGTCTGCCATAAAGTTTGCTGCAGCGCTTAAATATCATTTGCAATTCGTCACTAAGAGCCCAATTTATTACTAGTGCCTCGTAATGCCATTGAGCGTCTCCCGAGAGACGCTATTAGCGCCTCAGCCGCAACACTGGCCACAGACAAACAACGCTGCTAGTGTTCGACGCTGAAGGCAATGTGGGGCTGTACCTTTGCTTGATCCTTTTTCAATGGAGATAACAACAGGTAGCACCGGGGGTGTTCCACTGCTCCATGCCGTATTTTACATGTAAAACCACAGCGCCAGTGCTGGTGCTCTTAAAGCGGACCTTCACTCTGAAAAAGAGCCTATGTTATATGTTTCCCACGCCCTGTACATACAGATTGCTCACATTAAAAATCATCCTACCTGCATCTACTGTATGTTATGAGCCTTTAAACATCCAAGAAGAAACGATCAGCCAGCACTCCAATATAAATTGTATTCAGATTCCAACAGGCCGATATACAGCAAAGACCTATAATCCAACGTTTTGGGGCGTTGGGTTATTGGTTTTTGCTGTATATCGACCTGTTGGGATCTGAATACAATTTATATTGGAGTGCTGGCTGATCGTTTCTTCTATGCTTTTGCGGCGCCACCGCCGGCCACAGCACCCACTACAGTGTTTGTTCGGGTAAGAGTGCTTCTGTGGAATCTAATATTGTGGACTTTAAACATCCAAGATGGCGACTCATGGGGCTTTAGGCAGCCTGCAAACAGGAAGTATCTTCTGACTGTGTCTCTCTGCATTCTGGTATTGTTGTCCTTTTCCTGACCCCAGCCCTGCTCTGTCTGTGCAAAGCACAGTTATAACCCCGCCCCCTGTACTTTATCTCTCCTCTCTTCAGTATGTGATGCTTCTGTGTCAAAATGGCGGCGCCCGTATCCTAGTCTTAAACAGAGTTTTAGATGCTGGGGAATAGTTTTTTTGGGCTATTCATGAAATCATGCTCAAAGTGTGATACAGAAAAAGGCTTTAACAAAGGATGTCTGCACATTTGTGAAAACACATGGAATGACAGTGGGAGCGTACAAATGACATGCCTCATGATTGGTAGGCATGAAAACGCAAGTTTTCCGTAGATAACCTAAGTACAATAAATGAAGGAAAAAACATTCTGAACACTTGGTAAAAAACAAAAGCTAACCAGAAATCAACCAAAATAACATCACTGGAATGGCTAATTGAAGTCTATGGGAGAACGACACAGAGTAACTGATGTGATGTGTTACTGTAGGGAACACAGTACAGGCGCTCTTGATACATGGAACTCTTCATGCTGCTATGTGTGACCTTAAACATTTTTTTGCATCATAAATATGGCTTGCCAGTAGCGCTGCAGAAAAACACCTGCTGCTACATGGCACTAGCAAATCTTAAATAAGGGCCACAGTAACAGCAAAGAAAAGAATAAGGGTACATAGATACTTTAAAAGGAGAAGAAATGCTGTTCATTACACTATTTCTGTTTATAGTAAAATAGAAGCATGCTTCTGCCAGACCCCAGTTTAACAGATAGAACCTTAAAGGAGCAGTATCGCAAATTTTTCTTGGTGACTTATATTTAAATGGTACTATGAATGTAGGTAAGTGTTGGAGTAAGAATTACAAATTTAGAAAAAAATTATGTCTGTGTTGTGCAGCTGGAGACTAATAGCTCATGTTTATGTCTGCTGAGTGTCGGGGCCCGACACTCTGGCCTGTTCCACGCTGAGGAGAGGGGGAAACAATGTAACAAAGTAATCAGTTGTTCAGTGCTGGCAGCCGTCCAGCATAAGATAATATTGCAACATTGCCTGGCCAGAACTCATATATTTAAAACAGAAAGAAAAGCTCTAGAAGTCATTTAGCTCATTGGTAAATTCAATGTCAGTTTGAGTCATTGGTTTGAATCTCAGACTCACCAGTTTTTTTTTTTTTGGGGGGGGGGGGGTTATTTTATTTCAGAATTGGATTTTTATGTTTACATCCTGTTTTTTTCCTCTAAACATTTTTTATTTTGACAGATTTCCCTTCATGTTGGCTCTGCTGCAGAATCTTTCAGTTTACTATTTTCTCTTTCATATTCTTATTTTTAATTTTTCCATATGATCTTTCTTTCAGCTTTTTGTGTTTTGAGCAAAGCCCAAGCCAGGATTTTCACTATCTGGAGTTTTGGACTTGGGATGCCCTGATATGTGAAATCCCCAAGTTCGCCTGTGAAAACGTACCTTTCCGTGTCCCACAGCACATGCACGGGCTCTCATCCAATCAGCTCTGTTTGCACGCAGATGGGGAGCCTGAGCAGTAACCTTCCTGGCCGCCCGGCCTGTCTAAATGACTATCTGCGTGAGCGCGCCAGAAAAATGGGGGGATCTGTGGTTATCCAGGGGTCGTTTCACACAGTGGGGCATCCCGATTTAGGATGCCCAAGGGGGAAGCTCAGTGGTCGGGTCTTATAGACTTCAGGGTAGGCCACTCAGTGTTTTGTTTCACTTTAATACCTTTAGATTTTCCTGCACAGTTATTCAAAGAAGAATTTCAGTTATTTTCAGTCAGTTTAGCTTATTTTGTATAGATTTTACACATTTGAGTCACCTGGTCTCATAACAAAAGCAGCACCTCACACACACACAGCCGTTACCACTGATTACAGTGTCAGCCTCTGAGGTAAAGTGTTGCTAGGAGACCAGTGGGCTAAATGAAGCAGCTCACTAAATACAACCCAGCAGATCCCCCTAGTCAGCAAATGGACTAAGCCATTGTCATTATACAATTTAAAAGAAAGGCAGATATTTTTTCCTTTTTCTATCGCCACATTATTTATACACATGTTAGAAGCTATTGTGTGGCTATTTAATTATTTATCTTTTTTAATGCAAATTTCATGATACTGCTCCTTTAAGTTAGTTAGTTTGTGTTTTTACTTTAAGGCACTGGTTAAAGTTGGATTTATTAATTTTGTGCTAATGATGCTCTGTTGATGTTGTTTTTGTTATTAAATGTAATTTTCTTAAAGGAAAAATGCAATAGTAAATGATAAGTCCATGAATCAGGTGAATGACAACTTAGGTCAGTTTTCCTTGGCGTCCAAGTCCATTAGGAGTGCAGATCTGGTTCTCGCTAATGGCCATTTAACAATATTCATTACTTTCAGTGAAAAAAATTTCCACGGAACAGTTCCTTATGCTAAATGTAGTTTCAGATCCTTCAAATTCCCATTGCACGAAAAGATTAAGCCAAAGCAAGTATTTTACAGCTAATTTTAACATTCTAATTTAGCTGTAAATTGGGAAATCACTAGAGAAAATAAATACGGAAAGAAGACAAACATTTTAAGGTCAAACTTACATCCAAAGAGACTGTAGCTTAAATTTATTTCAGAGATAATTGGAATTCATGCCCATCATTACTACTCAGTTGTTTTGCATGAGTTTAATCGCTCAGCTGTAAGTTCTGTAAAAGATGGAATAAGTGAATGTAAAGATATGTGTAAATAATCTTTTTGAGCTTTTTCAACACACACAATGTAAGCCTACTTCTTATATTTTAGTTTGTATGGGATGAAGGTCATACTATTTAGGTGGGTTAATAATACCATCTCCTAAAAAAGTAGGATTTTATCTTCTCTAACATTTAGTATGCGTGAGAAAATATCTCAGGAAGCAACTAGTGATGTAACAGGTGATGTAATCCTACTGATGGCGGATTCCTTGGTGCCTTCTGTGTTTGCAAACATGCCTGACTGATAGGGTCTATTGATTTGTTACAATATAAAAATCTGATTACTAAAGATTGAGCACATTTGAGTTAAATCAAGGTGGCAGACTTGCAAGGTATTACTACTAGGGAAAATGTGTTTGTTAAATAATCTCTAGCATTATTGAATCCAGATGATTCTGAGAGCCTCTAAAATGTTGGAGTTGCTGAGTTTTGAGAGGTGTTGCAACTCAACCCACAATACAGTGGACCAACTCTAATGGGCCAAGTCTACAGGTAAAGTGCAGCTTGTTTTTAGTAAGCTATATATTTTATTTTACAAACCCAGAAATAACACATAAAGAAAGTTTAGAACTTCTCCGTGACACAAGTGCTGGTATTTTATTCATAAATTGGAAGAAACTGATGTTTTTCCACTTCATTGCAAGTTATCATTATTATTAATAATTAGAAATGAGCGAACCAGTTCCAATAACCCGGGGTTCGCTCTGCATTTTAGGGAAAAATTCATGTGTACTGTGGTAAGGTGGTGCAAGGGGCCGTCATTGATGGCAGGTATGTAGCACCAATGTACCTGGCATTGGTGCAGTAAAGTCGTGTAGTCTGATTTCCAGCATCAGCTGCTGGTGGCAGTTTGCTGCTGTTGCTTTAGAATAGCCGAAAGGCTAACCTGGGACGGCTTTACTGGGATGGAGCAGAGCAGGGTGGGACTCCATCCCACTACCCAGGTCCGGGTTTTGCGTGCTGTTTAAATAGCCTGGGGAATCAGCTGTGGCTGTCCTTTGTCTAGAGCTCACATGGGAGTGAGACTCTGTGAGCCTGGCTGAAATCTCCTGTGGAGGCTGTTCATGCGGACCTGAGGCCTATTTGACTGTAAACAGGACCTTTGATCAAGGACTAAAAGCTGTTTGCCTGACTGTATCATTTATGCTGCGGTTTCCTGAAAAGGTGATGTAACCTGTATGGACATATGCTTTTGTGGATTTTTGTGTGAAATAAACACAGACTTTACTTTGAACTGTTTGCCTCCGCCTCTATACTGCTGACACCCGGTCGCCTACCAGAGCTAATCTCCACAGTACCAATTTTTTCCATGAAATCCTTACAAAAATGTAAAAACTCACCTGCTACCACAATGTCCTCCGGTCGCCACCCTGCTCTACTCTTCGCAGAAGCTTGCATTGCACTCCTTGACAGAGCGTAGCTTTTATATCGACAAGTGAGCTGACTCCAGTTCACTCTGCTGGTATAAAAGGCCCCCCTACCTAATGTCAGCTTACTTGCTGATATAAAAGCCCTTCACTGCAGTGCAGAGTGAGATGCCAGCATGGGACAGAGAGTCTGCGTTCTGTGTTCCGCTGAAGGCACCTTCCACGGCCAGAGGATGAAGATGTTGCCTGGAGCTGTAAAAAGGGACAGAAGTAACTTTATTCTTTATTGTTTTATTAGCATAGTCCTGAAAGTTTGATTGGGTCGAACCTAAATTTCTGGGGTAAAATTTGGCGAATCGTCTGAATTGAACCTTCAAAAAATGTGCTAATTTCTAGTAATAATATTACAGTTTAATTTTAGAGTCAACTTCTGTGGTGCTGTACAATGTAAAAATTACAGTCAGGATAAAACAAACTAATGATAAAACTCAAGTATTATGAGTCAGATGTGACATAAATGCACAATACACATTGATAATGGAATACAATAGGAGTGAGATCCTTTACCTTAAAGGCAATGTAAAGAATTATTGCGGCAAGTGCTTGGAAGGTGTCAGGACTGTGTAGTCCATTGCCTAGGCCAAATGATAGACTCATCTGAATTAGTGATTTTTGTGGCACTCTCCCTGTCTATGCATATGCTAACTTGCTCCTACCTTAAGCTAGCATCTCAATATCTCTTAGTCTATGTAAACACTGTATGTATTCTAAGCAAATCTGCTGGCTTTGAGATGGGAAGGACATGTCATGGTTTGACCTTATGTGCCTTGATCGTATTCTGCAGTGGTCAGGGCCAAAATTGTATGCACTTTATTGAGGGTAAGAAGTCCCCCTTGTTCCCCATGAAAACAGTGTAAAAGGAGCCACATAAAAGCACCCCAAAATCTCTGATTATATATAAATGCTTTATGTATTCTAAGTAAAGCTGTTGGCTTCCTGAGAGCCCCAAGGGACACAATGGCTGCTAGACCACTTCTTCAAGTGGTGCTAGAGGAATGGTTTTGCACAGAGGGCAAAGTTTGGGGCCCTGCTAAGGTTTTTATCTGCTGCTTCAGGAAATAGAGGAGACACACATGGGACAGCCATCAGATGAGATGCTTAATCAGGGGTGCTCAACCTTGCCTGGACCATATAAGAGTTTTAAAAACTGGTTGTGGGCCTCAATGAATTTAAAATGTTTCATTTTTAATAGCATAACAAAGATTTTCTACAACAATCGGGATACCCACTGTCTCTACAGACTAGCAGCCTGATTCAGAGCCTCTCCTGCACACATTCCTGCCAGTGGGAATGATATCAAAGGACAGTATTTGGTCTATTTTCCGTGTCAGGTGATTCAAAGCCTTGTTTTTGTGGCCGAGTTGTCCATTTTGCAGGAAATTACGGTATGCGTACATCAAACCGATTATTCGCTGTATAAATACGGCTCAAGGTGTCCGAGTGTCCGTAACTCGCAGGTTTTGCCTGCGCTTGTGTGGGGTTCAGAGCCCTGATTTGTGGGGTTTCAGATCTATAAAAGCCATAGGTTTCTGGTTCAAACTTATGCCATCTTTTTGCTAGCGCGAATACTTGAACAGTCTTTTTCTGCTAGTGAAAATACAGCCTATATCCTCCACACCTCCGATGGAGCCCCTTGACAAGTTCTGTGAAGAGTATGAGTGTGTGCAGCAGTGGGGGCTGTTAATCATGTACCTTCCAGATCTTAGGCATATCTGTAGTTGCCTGGATGTTGATCAGATGACTGATCAGCACTGTTGGAATTGACTGAACCACCTTTCTCTTGAGAAGCTTTACTGAGAGTTGCGGCCATGGTTGGCCCCGCCACAAGAAAGCGGCATGCAACTGGTTGTATGAGCAAATTGCTTGGCTGCCTGCAATTTTTAGTGAATGGTTTCTTCCAGAACCATGCCCTGACTAAAATTTTTTGATGGCATGGCTGTCCTGCAGGAGAAATACATCTCTTTTCCTGACGGCATGGCATCCATGGAATGCAATGAGGTTGGGTTTTTTCAACACTGCAAATATGCCAAGTGTCAAGAAAGCCATTGATTGTATGCATGTGGCACGTGTTCCCACAGCTGCTCAGGAGTATATGTTACAGTATGTTTATGTCCACATTGCTTCTCCTTGTAGGCCACTCTCCTCTCTTGACGCTAGCCTAGCTTTCACTTGCCCCAAACAGCTTCCCTGTGTCTCAGTCTGTTTAGGTCCACATTGCTCCTCCTTTTACATCACTCTCCTCTCTTGAGGGTAGCCAAGCTTTCCCTCCCCCAAACAGCTTCCCTGTGTCTCAGTCTGTATAGGTACACATTGCTCCTCCTTGTGGGCCACTCTCCTCTCTTTAGGCTAGACTAGCCCCCCCTTCACCCAAACAGCTTCCATGTGGCTCAGTCTGTTTAGGTCCACATTGCTCCTCCTTGTAGGCCACTCTCCTCTCTTGAGTCTAGCCTAGCTTTCCCTCCCCCCAAACAGCTTCCCTGTGTCTTAGTCTATTTAGGTCCACATTGCTCCTCCTTGTAGGCCACTCTCCACTTGTAGGGTGGGGTTGTTTAAATAATGGAATAAAACACACCACACCAGATGAATAAGAACCGATTTAGAATTTAACGGTTGAATACATTGAAAACAATAGTTGGTGTATATAGCCACTGGTTTAAGGCAATAAATGACTGTAGAAGAATCTAGTATAATTTCTACTTGAAGAATAAGGAGGGGGGGGGGGGGGGAAGGATGAATATGTTAAACAAAGGATAAACTTGTGTCTAGGTCACTTTATCATATATGGCTATTTGGATAACTTTAATACACACTGTATGCTCTGTGTAATTCAAACAATCTATCAATACATTCACAATCTATTTTAAATGTAAGATTAACTCTATATAATAAATAGTGAGGAGAACTGAGAAAAGTTCACTTATCCTTAGACCAAACGAACTTGGTGGAAAATGTCCTGTTATTTCTGACTAAAATGATGCTGTTTCTTTAAATATTTTCTGGATATTTCTTTCTTCAACGGTCACAGCCTCAAAACTCTCCTAAATAAAATTAAAATTAAGGGCGTCCTCCAACCGCGCTGAGTCCTTTTCTTTGCGCTCCGCGGGAGGCTTCACACAGTGAATAACACACAAAAAAAATAAGTCTTTACACCCCTCACACAGTCCAGCAGTGAGGTAAATAAGGAGAGAGTTAGTTTCAACCAAAAAACTTCACTGTGGCCCTATAATTTATGTGGGCTCAGAAACACATACAGACACAGAAGTGCTCCCTTTGACCCACCTCACGGACTCTGCTCCCTCAGAGCTGTGCTGTGCCTTTTATAACCTGCTGGAATTACCTCACAAGCTTCTCTCTCATGGCTGGCTCCGCCCACCCACACACACACAGAAGAGTTTTCCAGAACCCTCCTAGCAGAGGTTTGTTATATGTCCGTTACACATTTCCCCCTTTTTTTTTATTAGCAGTCCTCTGCCTATTATTGATAATTTTCCAAGTATTGTGGAAGCTGCCCTCTAGTATCTCTTTTTGGATATCTAGCCTTTTTATAATGATATCCAGACTAGTTCTCTGAGATTGAGGCAACACCAGAATAGCCTCGCGAGAGTCTCCCTCCAGTGATTGTAATGCCAGGTCAACTTGGTGTGCAGGTTGGACTTGATATAATCTGGCAGTAGTGCGTAGCCTTTCTGCCCAATCTCCTATTGCCAAATTATATCCATCAAATTTAGGTACATTGGCTCCCGCTGTTCCCATAGGCACAATAATGGGAAGGGGAGACCCAACCCCACTAGTTTGGTTAAACATTGTTTCACTAGATTCACCGGCATCTACCGAGGACTTCATGGCACGGAGTTTTGTATCCTGCCGACTACGCCAAAAATATGTAGGGTGGGGTTGTTTAAATAATGGAATAAAACACACCACACCAGATAAATAAGAACCAATTTAGAATTTAACGGTTGAATACATTGAAAACAATAGTTGGTGTATATAGCCACTGGTTTAAGGCAATAAATGACTGTAGAAGAATCTAGTATAATTTCTACTTGAAGAATAAGGGGGGGGGGGGAAGGATGAATATGTTAAAAAAAGGATAAACTTGTATCTAGGTCACTTTATCATATATGGCTATTTGGATAACTTTAATACACACTGTATGCTCTGTGTAATTCAAACAATCTATCAATACATTCACAATCTATTTTAAATGTAAGATTAACTCTATATAATAAATAGTGAGGAGAACTGAGAAAAGTTCACTTATCCTTAGACCAAACGAACTTGGTGGAAAATGTCCTGTTATTTCTGACTAAAATGATGATGTTTCTTTAAATATTTTCTGGATATTTCTTTCTTCAACGGTCACAGCCTCAAAACTCTCCTAAATAAAATTAAAATTAAGGGCGTCCTCCAACCGCGCTGAGTCCTTTTCTTTGCGCTCCGCGGGAGGCTTCACACAGTGAATAACACACAAAAAAATAAGTCTTTACACCCCTCACACAGTCCAGCAGTGAGGTAAATAAGGAGAGAGTTAGTTTCAACCAAAAAACTTCACTGTGGCCCTATAATTTATGTGGGCTCAGAAACACATACAGACACAGAAGTGCTCCCTTTGACCCACCTCACGGACTCTGCTCCCTCAGAGCTGTGCTGTGCCTTTTATAACCTGCTGTACCAAAAGGGAAATCTTCAACCAAGAGGTCTCTGCTATTCAAACTAGACTGACGTCCAGGGGTTATGCCCCATGGATGCTTACTCGAGCAGAGAAAATTGCCCGATCCAAAGATCGGACCTCTATGCTTACGCGCAAATCCCCAAAGAAGAGATCAAATACACAACAAATGGTGGTGTTTAGTACACCATATACTATGGAATATAAGAAGGTGACCAACATTATTAAAAAGAACTTACCTATACTGCAGGCCGACCCACTCCTACATGACGTTTTGAAGCAGGGGGTGAAGATAGTCAGCCGTCGATCCCCCAGTCTGGGCAACTTGTTGTCTGCCAGTCTGTTCTTGTCAAATTCTCCACAGGTATCAACCTGGCTATCTACAGTGGGCTGTTTCCCGTGTGGAGGTAGGAGATGCGGCATGTGCAGCAAAGTAGACAAGGGCAAATACTTTATGTCAACGGTGACAGGGCTGCAATATAATATTAAAACTTTGGTCAATTGTAACTCCTCTTCCGTGATCTATTTGATCACGTGTGAGATCTGTGGGAAACAATATGTCGGCTGTACTACCCGTAAGGTAAAAACTCGCCTCACGGAACATTTGTCTGGCATACAGAAAATGGACTGTCCTACAAGATCCAATGTGGCCCATCATCATAATACATGTCACTCTGAGTTGAAACCCAGGTTTAAAATTAGCGTGATTGAAAAGGTTTCATTGGGCCCCAGGGGAGGGGATTTGCACAAAAAGTTAATAGCAAGAGAGGCCTTTTGGATCTTTACTCTGGCAACTAGAGTTCCCCAGGGCATGAATCATAAATGGGATATCTCTTTAATTACCAATAGATAACTGGGGAGTGTTGTCCCTCCTTTTGACTTATTTTGATTTATTCTTATACATATTTTTTTATATGTCTCTATAGTATGGATGGTCACTACCATCTTCATTTACATATTATATATATATTTTACCTCTTCTAATATAGGTTGGTCTCACAGAGAAGGGTGATAGGTTGTTCCACCTTTAGTGATATGCAATTTAAAAAGATTATGGATTTTGGTAGAGTTGGGTTTGTTTATACATTTGACAACGCCTATATTGTATTTATCTGTCCAGACTCTACCTATTATAATAATTTTTCATATGCTATACACCATGTTTGGTACTTATAATGTACCGCAGATTTATTGATACATGTGTTTTATAATCATGCTTAAGGTTTAACTGACGCCAAGTTCTTAATGATCAATGTTGACATTGATATGTATGCCGGCAGTTTGGTTAATTGTGCAGCCATGACATTCTTGTGCTGGTAGTTTATTCCTTTCCTTTTTCTATCATGAGGTCCACCTGTTTCTGCAGCATTGTGTCTGTCTGACCCCAGCGGGTGTTCCGCCGGTATGTCTCTTTCCCGGTGTCTCCATCTCCCTGCTTTGTGTGCTGGGCTGTAGTGCGGTGTTGTTTTCTTGCATGTGGTTGCGGGGTTGCGAGCGGCGCTCCCGCTGTCACTGGCCGGGTCTCTGACAGCTCGGGAGGCTTCTCTCCTCCCCTGATTGGCTGGAGACTCTGGCCTGTGATTGGCGGTGACGTCCGCTCTCACCCCCGACGTCACATCCGTGCGCTGCTGTTACAGGTGAGTCCCTTCTTTTTCATTATTATTAGTAATATAAATATAGATAATGTGTTGGGGCAACTTCAACTATGACTAAGGGTCAGTAAAGGCCCCGAAACGCGTCAGGACCCCTCTGCATAATCTTTTGACCCGTGTCATTTCATGTTTTTATTGCTGTGGCAGTCTGCACTATGTGTGGGAGACATGTATACTGATTTTACTTGGACTCAATAAAGAAGTGATTTTAGAGGAAGTGCGGATCCACCATCCTTTATTTCCATGTGCTGGAATTACCTCACAAGCTTCTCTCTCATGGCTGGCTCCGCCCACCCACACACACACAGAAGAGTTTTCCAGAACCCTCCTAGCAGAGGTTTGTTATATGTCCGTTACACATTCTTGAAACTAGCCTAGTCTCCCCTCTCCCCCAAACAGCTTCCCTGTGTCCCATTTGGCTCTTGTTTTACTTTAGTTATGCTGTTTATTTGTTGTTGCCAGTCTAGTGACACTTTTTTATTTGTGGCTTCATTTCAACAACCGCAAGGTGGGCCACCCTCTTAACATTCAATGTGTTGTGGGGCCGAATCATACTCCTGTTTCGAGAGTGGCGAGCTGACTGGCAGTTGGCTTATGGGTAAGTCAGTTTATTGCTGGAGTTCAGGTTATTGGTATTTATTCTCAAGTTACTTGGTAATTTTCACAAGATGTTGGGTTATGGCACACCTATGGATGCAAGATGCAGACACTGCCTTGGAATGCCATCTGTGCCCCGGAGAGCGGCGCTGGACCATGGCTAAGGTGAGGGTTTTTTCTTTGCAACCCCCTCATTCTGCCTCAGCCCCGGGCGAGGGTGGCAGGGCGGAGGGGGTTTTGACTGGACTTTTGCTTTAAGAGGAAAGGTGGGGTGGTCCTGCAGGACAACATTAATTATCACCTGTCTGATGACCATTGCCCAAGCTGACCACTTCTGGTATGCTGAACAGTCAGGCCAGGCACTCACTCACACCATCAAAAGGACATAAATAAATACAAAGGGAGATGTAAACTCTTGATTAGTTGTGAGAGCCCCGTTTTGTGGAGTTACTTCCTCTGTGTAAGCCTCGCATCATTCTGACATTCTTCAGCGATAAAATCACACTCCAGAAATATAACCGTACAGTGCAAAGAACACATGAATATCTCCCTTTTTACGAGTCTGGGCCCGAGGGTTCTCCCACAGTAAACAAATACAATCTTGAAGTAGCAAATCCTTTTATTTATTTAACAATTATATTTATTTGCGTTCAGGAGAAGGTTTGATCTATCTGCCGAGCGCTCAGCTGGGCCAGGGCACCTTAAACCTTTAATATAAGCTTGTTTGCCGGAGCATATTTGGTTGGTAGAATTTATATGTTTTCATAAACGTTTAATGTTTTTTCCCCTCATGAATTTTAGTTGGATGCTTAATGGCTGCATCCACACAGTAACATCCAGCCAAAGAAAATAAAGACAAAAGTACATTTTCTGAAAAGATTTCCATTTTCGCGGCACAGTTCAGCCTTTCCAGAGGGAAAGAGGCAATGAAATATCTGTCAACAGCCGAGCAGAAGGAGCAGATTTTAATTTTTAAATGTCGCCGTAATGAAAGTGTTGTGTTATGCTTTATGTTGTTGCTCGGCAAGGTGATCTATTTCAGTCATTCAACAACATACCTTTTATGTTGAATTACAAATCGTATTCCCGCTTTCCCTTAACTAACATATGGAGGATTAAATCCAAACTCGGCTCTTGCTACGGTCTCCATCACTCATTCCAAGTTTTTTTCTCTCTGTTTGCTACAAGCCAGTCTTGAGGCTGCGCTATCCTGCAGAGGTAAGAAACATCACCGTGCCAATTACAGGCAAGTCTATGCTGAAGGTGAAGTAGTCCATCATTACACCATACTAGGGGACCCCTATGGGTTGAAATGCAGCATAATTGGGGCGGCTTGCCGTTGACACTAAGAGCGGCATGGTAGTGCTCTGAATGAAAGATGCAGCTGCTGTGGCAAGCAATTTAAAGCATTGGTAGCTGTAGGGAACAGGAGAGATTGTTTAGACAGAAAGTAAAAAATTAAAATCTAACTCAACAAAGCTTAGAGGAGCATGTCACTGATAAGGACAGATATGCCCTTCATATTTATTTACGAGTGACAGTGGCCATGTTTATATATATATATATATATATATATATATATATATCATCCCCCATTGAAATTTAAAGCAACTGGCAGCCAATCATGTGATTGCTGGCAACCATTCATGTTCATGTGCAATCACAAGCTCGGAAAATGGGACTGGTCACATGATTGGTAGCAATACAATGAATGAGGAAGTGGTAAGAATTGATTGACTTGATTTTACTTCCTATTAGCTGTGGGCAAAAAACAGGCTTTACAACCTTGGGCCAGTAGTTCCAGTGATGAGCTTTCCTCTTTTGTTATTAGCTGCAGCCTGCTCTCCCAGCTTCTGCTGAAAATGTCTAACCAGTAATTAAAGAGAAACAACATACATGAATTTCACTTTCCTGTGTGTTGTTCCTCTCTGCAGCGGCATGCAGCTGTGTGTACCCCCAAGGTCCACTCCTTCCGCTCCTATTAGCATGCTCACTGTCACTCAGCTCCCTTCGGCAGCAGCATCTCCCTCCCACCTTGCAGCTGTGGCGTTACCGCGCCACCCATTCAGGAAGGCCGGGCGCGGGGCGCGCGCAAGGTGAGTGGGGATGCGCCCAGTACACAAAGGCAGGCAAGGGCTCCGGTATGCCAGGGGTACATTACCATTAATGTTTTTCTTCTGAAATTTTGACTAAACCGGGTATTGGTCCTTACCCCGCTGTGTGAAACCCCCTAGGTCCCTCAGTAAACTCATCTCTTCCTTGATACTACAGCATATGCCCGGGCTCTCCTCCAGTAAGTGCACTCAGTACACATTAAATCAGCTAAGTCTCGGCTAGGGGCCAAGTCTAGCCAAGAAGAGCTGACCCAGCCGAATGCGTCAGCGGCCATATCCCCACTACCATCTTACAGGGTGAGTGCCCGTGATGGGCAATAACAAAAGCCTGATGCTAAACGTATAGCAGATGGCGGCCGAGGCTTGCGCTTGTGCTGTTGGATCCGGAGAGAAGAGTGAGCTTACTGGGCGTTTTTACACCCCATGGCATCCCGAATCTGGATGCCCCTGGGGGAAGGAATCATACCCGATTTTGGTCCACTTTAAATGCTCTTTGGTAAAACAACTTGTGTGCTTAGGGTCATTGTCTTGCTATACGACCTACATTCCCCTCATGGAGAATCAGCTCATAGACAGATCTGGTCCTTTCCTTTTGAAAGGATATTTTCCTTTTGAATTTGGTTGTACAAATCAGACTACATTGTTCCATCAATGATGGCAGGCCACCCTAGTCAGATAGAAAAAAATTGGCCCAAACCACTGTCTATAAGATTCCCGGGCCGATCACCTCCCTCCCCGCGGGACATCCGAGATCGGGATGTCCCGCGGGGTGAAACCCCCCCAAACACCCCAAATCCCCTTACCTTGGCGGCCGCCGCTGCCTCCCTCGCGCCCCTCTTGACGTGCGCGCGCCCACGCTGGCCGTCTGTGAATGGCCGGTGCGGGCGCGCGCGCGTCAAGAGTGACGCGCGGGAGGCGGCGGCGGGGGAGCCGCTTGTCCGCGGCTGTCAAAAGGCTTGTCCGTCGGCGCTGGGAGCAGGGAGAGGTGAGTTTTTCGGGGGGTTCGGGGGGGTTTCACACAGCAGGGAACCCTGATCGGGGGTGCCCCACCGAAGTGGACCAAGACCCAGGATAGTCAAAATCCTGGGTGTTGGTCCACTTTAACCCTTTAAACGCCAAGCACATAGAATCTACATACTTGTTTCTCCTAGTGTTAACTGGCAATCACATAGATTCTAAATGCCTGGCATTTTCCAGGGATTTGCGGACCTCTCATCTGGGATCCAACCTCTCAGATCTCCTCTTCAGCAGAGCGGAGAACACCCGTCCCTGCACTGAGGCATCTGACAGCTTACTCCTTTCACAGGGAGGGGCCTTTTATACCGACAAGTGAGCTGATGACAGCTCACTCAGCTGGTGTGAATTGAGATATCAGAAGCCAAAGTGATGGGCGGAAGCTGGGCAAAGGGCAGGAGACTCTAATCTTCTGCACCACTGGCTGTTAGGAGCAGCGGCGGATGGCGTGGGACAATAGTGATCGCGGTGGAGGGAAAGTGGGGGAAGGGGGGAATAAAATACTTTTTTCTTTGTGTGCATGTTTTTTTTTTACATATAACCCTTTGTGAAATGCACAATAAATGCTAAAGGTTGCACCACCTATCAATAACCAACTTTGTGCTCACTCCCCAAATCAAGGCAACAAAAAAATGGTGTGGCCGTGGATTAACCACACCTCCCTCCTAATGAGGAGCACCAGATAATTTACAGATCAAAAAAATCAAATAATAAACATCAATCATTTTATTAAATCACCAAGATGAAAAAACACATACAACACAAGGCATTTAAAACCAAAAAACAATGGGTCCTTGAGACCCCTATATCAGTTCACAGGGCAGAAGGGAGTAGGCAAGTGGCAGGTAGACATAGCAGGTGTCCAGGCTGGTTTTGTTTGGAGAGGGGGAACCCCATGCTATTAAAAAGAAAAAAAGAATTTAAGGGTTTAAGTCTTGATGTGCATTGTAGTTGTAGTTCATTTGAAAATCTCATAAAACGCTTTTTTCAGTTTGGTGTGCCTCCTGGGCAGGAACAGGTGTCTACCAATACATGTGTGGCACCGCTGTAATTGGGAAGAAAGGGCTTTTACACACAACATGATTTTGTTGAAAAACATAAATGTTTTATTTATTTATTCTTTTAGCATATATCATCCAAATATTTAAAATTACAAGACATTTCATATTAAAGCCCAAATTCTGCCGTAAAATAACAATATAAAATGTTATTCCTGAAAATTCCTGCAAAACCCCCAGTTAAACATATATAGAGCAAAATGGTGAAATGTGGTCTGGCAACAGAGGGCGAAAAATCTCTAGATAGCCTGGGTTTAAAGATGGTTTGTGAGTTTTATGGCATGTAGTGTTTTGCTTTCTCTTTTAAACCATAAAGCTCTATTTATGTCTTAATGTCTCATCCATCCACCAAACATTATTCCAGTAGTCTTCTGATTTTCCCATGTGATCTTTCGCAAGCTACAGAAGCAATGGATTTTTTTTGAAGAGTGGCATGCACATTATTTTTTTGGGGGGTCCTCCTGATTATGGATTAAAGGGATTGTCAAGCCAAGGGTTAAATCTTGGGACATTGAGTGCAGTGCTTGTCAGCTGATTATTCATCTGCTCTGGGCATGGTTTTGCAGTCCACCCTCTCCTGACCACCGATCACCATCATCCAATTGTTTCCCTGGTCCTAGATGATGGACTGCCCATCGATACTTATTTGTTTGGCTAACCTCTTCTCTCAGCCCCTCCCTCTCTCTCTCACTTCCAGTGTGACCTCAGGCTGAATGAGCACTGCTCATAGCTTATGAATGGGCAGCTGCATGGTGACAGCACAGTATTTCTTTTTCCAAACAGGAAGAATTTGGTATGTGAAACTGTGATGCCCTGCAAGACACCTGCCCTCTGTGAGCTTCTGGGACGCTTGAAACCGGACACGGTCCCCCCCGGGTCTTAAAAGTATGTCAGCTTACGTTGAAGGCACAAGGGTATCCCAAAGCCAAGGTTGTACACAGGTAGTCAGTCCGAGGATGCGTCAATATACAAGGATGAGACAGAAGCATAGTCAGGAGTGGGCAAAGGGTCAAGCCAGGAGCTCAAAGGTAGCAAGGTATTCAAAAGGGGCAGGTAGGTTCGAGGTCAGGCAAGCAAAGGTCGGTTCAGGCAGAAGACTGGGAAGGTGGCTCAAGCCGACTCAGTATCAGATAATCAAAGATTAAATCTGACCCTAAACTCAAGACTCAACTATAACGGGCACTGAGGACAGGGCGAGCTCACTATTTATGGGGTGACTGACCAATGGCAACCAGAGAAGGAGTGTATATTGATTGGTGCAACTATGAACCTCTGCCGGATGGCTTACACATTTCCCAGGGGCTGGACAGTTTTGGCAGCTAGGCTGACTAGCCCCTGATCTCTGTCAGGTGTGGAAGAGGCTGCATTGCCTGCTACTCACAGTGCAGCGCCTCCTTGGAACAAAACTGACGGGCTGCGTTGTGTCCAACTTCCGGGAGTGGCAAGTGCGCTCTGCTACATGCAGCCGAGAAGTACCTCGCCAACCAGCAGACGCTCACCAAGGGCCCCACAAGAACAGGTAGGTTTCTTACAGTAACTTTGTCAACAATCCTCGGTTTGACTCAGAACTCTACTTAAAGCAAAACTCTCCTTTTGTCAGGCTTTTGGTGTTCTGCCCTATTGTTTTTCTCTTCTTGGATGTAAGGATTGTGCCCTCATACCTGTGATTTACTTATCAGTATGCTGCTTCCAAGTTTCCTTTATTTCTGTGTGTCTGTGATCCCAAAGTAGGTGCAGATTCCCCATCCTTAAGTAAAAACCCAGACTCCTTCCACTGTAACAAGTGAACTCATCAGCAACTTTGGCTTATTCAAGCAGCAGTAATGACTTCCCCAGGTGAGAACAATGCCAGTAACCATTTAGCTATTGGATCACAAGACTGTGATCCTCCCCTTTATAAAGAGGTTGAATTAATGTAAAAGGGGTTAAACCTGTAGTCTCAGCAAATTAGATGATTAGCAAGCCAGAGTCAGGAAGTCTCTGATATATACATGAAATCACCACTTTGGTGTACGCTGCTAATATTGTTGCTACAGAAAACAGCTTTCTTTTACAACACAAGTTGCAACAACAACAAAAAAATCACAGATAAGTTCAGCATATTGTGGACATCATTTTGGCACATGATAATGGAAACTTTTGAAAAGGCCATCGAAAGTGGAATTACCCATTATAGACTACACAGAGCTTAACTTAACCCTAAAACTGCTTTGCATGAGTCACGTATCAAGAATTGTATTTGTTTTGTAGCAACTGAGGGTCTTTGCGTCTTGACAAATGCCAGTGGTTTCACATAACTCCTTACTATGGTCTAAAATTAAACATTGATTGGAAAAATATATGCAAAGCAATTTCATAGTGCGCTTTTATAGGGGGAGGGATTAAGGCATGGGCAATGCTCATTAGCAATGTGTAAAATATTTGGTTCCTTTTTCCCATTTAAAAACTTTTTAGCACTAACTAAGGGCAGAGGGAGCGGGGCAAAGAATTTCCATTCCATAGTTAGATAGATAGATAGATAGATAGATAGATAGAATTGAATTACATACAAGATAGATAGATAGATAGATAGATAGATAGATAGATAGATAGATTTGAATTACATACAGGATAGAATCTCTGGCGCTGAAAAATAGTTGTTTGAAGCCCAGAGCGCAGGAGGCGGTGTGTTTAAAGTCTGTTTTCAAGCATCTATCAACTAGTAACAAAGCGAAAACATATGGAATTACATTGTAACAACATTGTAACATGAACACTTTAATGCCAGACCTGTAATGTCATTTTTGAGGAAATATTTAAAAAATTAAAAAATTATGAAAAAACTGCTTTTTCAATGCCAGAAGAGGTCAAAGAATTATTTGTGATTTTTTGGGAAAAAAACCCGTTTAAAGAGAAGAAAAGGATCGTCCATTGAAATGTATGGGAGAGCGCCAGGTAGCGAGAGGTCATACTTGGCGCTGTGCAAGGCTGAACGCTGGCGCTGTTCGCTGAGGCTGTAAAAATGATGAATCAGACGCTACATGGCGCTATTCCAGTCGCTCAACAGATTCTGCTTGATAAATGTGTAATTGCATGCCGTGTCCGGCTATCAGTCGCTACCTCTCATTAACCAGGCGCTACCTGACGCTATCCCTTCTTAAATAAGGGCCATAGCTTCCATGCACAACCTGACATTGGAAACTGCAGTAACTATCCATACTTTCCATACTATCCATACTTTTAACTATCCATAAAAAAATACTGCTGACCAAAAACAAGGTGCTAATAAACTGTGACCTTATCCCAAGGGCAGGGCCATATGCTGAGTGATCTAGAAACTCCGGGTCTGTACAAACTGCCCCCCCCCCCCCTGCTGCTTGCGCTTTATCTCAGTTAGCTCAATAGGTGCAACATCACTCAGGTAAGGTGCGTCTCATTGATGGAAGGGACAGTGCAGTAATAGTCATCACAGTCTTGGGCAGCCTGTTACTCAGACACATCTTCCCATTAATCTCGGGAAACTTAGCTTGGCACTGCAACAAGTTAAACAATGTTAAACACACTTGTATGCTACATTTGGCAGAGCCATTTTTAAATAGATGTATAACAGCATTTTTAGATAATGACTTTGTCACAAGGTGTTCTCTAGGAACTAGTTTTACAAGCACTGTATAAAAGCACTGTGAAAGTAATCTGTAACAGCAATCTAATAGTAGTGCTAGAATTAAAGCAGACCAACAGTCAAAAATGACTCAAACCAGACGAACACAACAAACAGTGCTCATATGCATCCCTCCCGAGGGCAATTTAAATTATGCACATAAAAATGTATTTACCTTTTTCTAACTCCTGCTGTAGTAAATTTTAGAAACAAAATGGTGGCTCGTGCAATTGCAGTCCACCTGCAAACAGGAAGTGCTGCTGGGCTTCCTGTTACTGTGCATTGCCAGTTATGTCAGTTGAATCCAGGAAGCAGCATGGCTGAGATGCTGGGAGAGGAAGCTCCAAAATGGCCGCTACCTTTCTTTTCCAGCTGTGACAGACTGTTGGTCTGGTTTAAGAAAGCATGGACGGACCTGCCACAGATTTCAGAGCGCTATTGTAAGAATGAGGAGATCCCGGTAAACACACCATTGAAATCTGCTCAGTGTGCTGCAGGAGGGGGTATCCAGGCACCTCCCACAATATCCACATGGGGCTGTGTAAAATAAGAATTGTCAAATAATTTAAAAAGCTCTAATAATATATAAAAATGCCTTATGTATTCTAAGCCCCCCTCCCTGCCATTTCCTTCCAAGAGCATGTCAGGGTGCAGCTTAAGTCTTGAGAATGCTCTGCTTTGGTTAGAGACAGCTGTGGGATCACTGTGGCTTGCCATGCTTGCTCAAACTGGGAGCTGCAAGAGAGAGCAACAATTTTTTACTTGGTCCAGCAGAAATAAAAATCTCAAAGGGAGGGCACATTTTGGAGCCCTGCTACAGCTTCTACCCACTGCTAGAGGAAATGGAAGAGATACATACAGGATAGGCATCAGGTGAGCTGGCTGCCTTTTTCTCATTGTCTGGACCATACCTTTAATGATGAATCTTCTTGTTGTCTTGTGATCCATACTGCATGGGTTATTTTTTTAGTATTTTTGCTGGCAGTTGATTTTTCTAATGGCATACATTTTTTTCTTTGAAGGTGGTTAAATGGCGGGGGGTTATACATTAATTTACAACCTGAATTTCCAAAAAGTTGGTACATGTTGTAAAAAAAACAAGAATGAATGATGCCTAATTTTTAAATATCATATAACCATATTTTTTATCCACAGGAAAAAAAATCCATAGAAAACAGAACACAAGTTAAAGGTAACATATTTTTCTATTTCAATGGGTTCAGAGAATCTGGACCATGGGCACAAGAAACAAAGCAGATGTACAAAATTCAATATTGGATGCTGGTAATCTATGGGCTTTCAGACAGCAATGCATTCAAAACAGACATACATTGGTTATGCAAATTGCTATATCATTGTATGGGCTCAGGAATACCTCCAGAAATCATTGTCTGTAAACACAACTCATAGTGCAATCTACAAATGCAAGTTAAAGATATACCATGCAAAGAAGGAGTGAAATATCAACAAAATCCAGAAACACAGTTGGCCAACTGGGCCAAAATAAACCAAGGAATTACGTCATACTGTTCTATGGTCAGATTATTCAAAATCTTTACAAAAACCAGGGGTGTCCTATCCTTTGGCTTTAGTATTTTTGTAGTAGTAGTTTTGTATTCATAAAATAAACCAAAAGTATATATATATTTATCATATATATCAAAATTGCTTTTGTTTTGCATGTCTTTTTTCTTCACTGTTCTTCTGCCTCTCGTGAACAGGTATATAGGGCCAAAGGTCCCCATTACTGGTGTACTGTAAGATGACAGAAGCACTGCAGGGCTATGCATTAAACCGGGCCAAAAGCTTGACACAGTCAGAAAAGAAAGGTTGGGGCCATTTTGGAGCTTCCTCTTCCAACGAACGTAACTGACGATGCACAGTAACAGGAAGCCCAGCAGCACTTCTGTTTGCAGGTGGCCTGCAAGTCCATGAGTCGCCATCTTGTTTTTAAAATGTACCCAGTAGGAGTTAGAAAAAAGGTAAATTAATTTTTATGTGCAGCAATCTAAATTGCCCTGGGGAGGGGAGGCATATGAGCACTGTTTGTTGTGGTGGTCTGGTCTCAGTCATTTTTGACTGTTGGTCGACTTTGATATCATATCTCCTGTCTGGAGTGCCTGCTGCTGTAAATTGAAAATTGTATTGCATGGTAGGTGCATCCAAATGATTGATATGTATTATGTATTCACATGCAAATATCATGAACAAAATCCTCTCATTTACATTTTTTAAAATCAGACAACATTTTGATTTTGAATATCCTGGGTTTTGGCCCCAATCGGGGGTGCCCTCACTCACCCTTCCCCAGTACTATAGCGCATGTGCAGCTCTCTTGTCCAATAAACACGCTTGGATCCGATCCTGCCCCTTCTTCTAATAGCTCCTCTAAGTCGAGCTGATCCAACGGTGCATGTGCGAGCTGTGGCCGGTTCCCCCAGTACCATCTGCTACCAAAGCCCGCGCATGTGCCGTTGGATCGGGAAAGAAGGTAAGTTTCCGGCTGACCTGGGGGGTTTGACACTGTGGAGCATCCAGATTCTGGATTGCCCATTGGGAGGAAATCCAGCGGCCCTGGAATCTTATAGATTTCAGGGCCGTTGGGGCGTGGGTTTTGGTCAACTTTCAGAAATTGCTAGAATAAATTTAAAACCATTTGGAAATCAATTTTTCCAGGACTAATAAATTCGTTCTGGCACCAAACAAGAAGCTTGTTTAGCCTAAAAGCTATCACAAAAGCAAAAATAGTGTCACTGGCACAAGAACCAAATATTGTGTACTGATCACGATTTTTTTTACTCACTTTTTGGTGAGTAAACACTTTTTTCCCACAAATTTTCCCCTGGGTGCAATTCAGTAAATTAAAAAAATTGCACAGCTAAATATGGCGCTGGATTGTACCCAGGAAAAATCATAATCATAAGAAAAAGTGTTTACTCAAAAAAAGTAAAAGGCTAACCCCAAAAAGGGGGGCCAACATACATTAATATCTAGATTGTGCGGTCTCCCAGTGCAGACCACTGTATCTCACTCTAAAGTACAGCTGCACTACAATATGTATTTCAAAATAATTCTATGCTTTATTTGAGTAATCTCTCAGACACATACATTTCTAAGACACATACTTTTAAAACACACAATTTAAAATGGTATTAAATAACCAAAGAAATGCGGGTGGTGCAAGCGGACCCAAATTGGACTATTTAAGTATATCAAATCTCTTTAAAGGCCACATGCATGTTTGCAAAATGTAACGGAATGCGCTGTAATCTATAAAGGACTATCTTTTATTGTGCAATAGGAAGAGAAGTACTTGTGACTATTATAAGTACACAAAGTGCAAAGAAGCTTGCGAAAGGGAGTTATCAATAGAAAGAGATCCCTATTTGGAAAAGTGCTATGGTGCTGAAGTGCAATGGGCAAAAAAGTGCTTAACAAAGGTGCTAACAGCGCTTCCAATACACTGCAAACTATGGCCCTTATTTATCACGGGCTAGCGCCAGGTAGTGTCTGACGAGCGCCAGGTAGCGGCAGCTAACGGCGACTACCGACTCAAGTACGCCCGGCGGCGGTCACAATGACGCATTTATCAAGCAAAATGAGGCTAGCGCCGGCGAGAGCGACGGCTAGCGCGGCATTCATCATGAAGCCGCCTGGACCGAACAGCGCCGCTGCAAATTCCCTCACAGCGCCAGGTATGAGCTGTCGCTCCCTGGCGATGTCCAATGCATTTCAATGGAGCAATCTATAATTAATCATAATTAATTGGTATTATTTTATTTATTTATTTTTTTAATGTCAAAAATTCGGAGACCACTTCTGCAATGTTAGGATTTATTTTTAAGTAAAAAAAAAATTGTAAAAAAATTTGTGCAGAATTGATCTAAAAGGTCTGAGATTAATGTATTCATATTACAAAATGATTATAAAAACATGTATAATGTTACATTCAAAAAATATGGTTGTTTAGGGGTTAAAAACTAGTTAATACCCATCGCCGCCAGCGCTCTGGGGTTTAAACAAGGAATGGACAGCGACAGCACATTCGGAGCGTCATTTTTTAATGAATATGAAGCTAGCTGTTCGCTCTGGCCATTCGTTGTCAGGCGCTCACATACAACGCTGAACCTGTGAAACAGCGACCCCCCAGCCCGTATTCAACATTACCGCACACCGACTGAGTCGCTGTCATCAAGCTAACGCCGGCCAAGCACAGCGAATACTGGCTGGCGCTGAAAATATCACGCTACAGTCGCTCATCTGGCGCTACCTGGCGCTATTAATGAATCGGCCTCCCCATAGATATCAAAACATTTTGTCACCAATTCAATATGTCCAGGTCCACTTGAAACACCCGCTACAGACACCGACGCGTTGTGTGGAGCACCACTCGCATTTCTTTGGTTATTTAATACCATTTTAAAAGTATGTGTCTTAGAAATGTACGTGTCTGAGAGATTACTCAAATAAAGCATAGAATTATTTTGAAATACATATTGTAGTGCGGCTGTACTTTAAAGTGAGATACAGCGGTCTGCACTGGGAGACCGCAAAATCTAGATATAAAAAAAAGTAAAAGAGTAGATATATACTAATGGTGCTGAATCATCCCGATTGTGAGGCTTGATCCTCTTTGTCAACATAAAGTTCATAGAAAAACATAAAACCATTAAAATATTATTTTAATTTTTTGCGGCCATGAATTAGACCCCTGTATGTGACTATTTTCAATTCTTGGACAGACCATTCTATGCCCATGGAGAAAGGGAGGATTTGGATTGCCGCATTTGGAGGGAAGGGCTTGACCATTATGACTCTCCATGTACCATATTTTTCATTTTCACACTATAGGACGCACCTGCCCATAAGAAACACCTAGGATTTGGAGGAGGAAAATATTTTAAACCAAATTTTGTGCTATAACACCCCATCACAGGCAGTGTGGTGTCCCCCTCCATCCCATCCCCCATAGCCAGTGTGGCATCCCCCCTCCCATTCCCCATAGGCAGTGAGGCATCCCCCCTCCCATTCCCCATAGACAGTGAGGCATCCACTCTCCCATTCCCCATAGGCTGTGTGGCATCCCCCCATCGTATTCCCCTTATAGGCAATGTGGCATTCCCCCCCTCATCCCCTTATCTAATGTTGCATTCCCCCCTCCCATTCCCATAAGCAATGGAGCAGAATCAGCCCAACCACCACAGAAAAAAAGGTATACTTAGGCCCTTATTTAACAAGGGATAGCGACAGGTAGTGACTGGTGAGCGGCCGGTAATGACGGGCCGCGCCACGAGAACGCCGGCTCCCCACCACAATCACACATTTATCAAGGCAATCCTGCTTAGCGACTGAGATAGCGCCAGATAGCCACTCATTCATCATTATTCCAGCCTCAGCCCACAGCGCCAGCGTCCGACCTTGAACAGCGACAGGTATGACCTCTCGCTACCTGGCGCTCTCCAATGCATTTCAATGGAACAATCTTTAAATATTCATAATTAATTGTTATTAATTTTTTTTTTTTTTAATGTGAAAAATTCTGTGGGGCCATTTTTAATAATTCTTTTAAGGTAAAAAAATATAAAAAAAAAGTACAGAATTGATATTACAGGTCTGATATTAATGTATTGATATTACAAAATTATTTAAAAAACATGTTTTTTTTTGTTTCCAAAATATGGTTGTTTGGGGGTTAAAAAACTACTTTTAACCCATCGCCGCCAGCGCTCTGGGGTTTAAACATGCATTTTACAGCGCAATAATTTTTTGAGCGTGATTTGTTAATGAATATGGTGGAAGCCGGTCGCTCTGACCAGTCGCTATCATGCGCTCCCATACAGAGCGGAACATGTCAAATAGCGACTCCTCACCCAATATTCAACATTACGGCAAACCGACTGAGTCGCTATCAACTCCCGAACAACGGCCAAGCACAGCGACTACTAGCGGGCGCTCTGAAAATGCCGCTACAGTCGCTCAACTGTCGCTATCTGCCGCTGTTAATGAATCGGCCTCTTATATGATAGTGCTCTATTCACTTTTACTAAACAGCTTTGAAATTAGAGCGCCTTGGAAAAAGCTGACTTGAGGTGAGTCTTAGCATGCGCCTTGGGATTTCCAATGAAATAAAAATTATCAGCGTCCAAACTGGGATGCCCCATTGGAGAATAACAATTACTAGGTTAGTCAAAATCCCGGTGATTGTTCCTCTTTCAGGTTTATAGAAACAATGCAAAACCATTCTGAATTAAATTGTTGCACAATATGAAATGTAATATTTCATTAAATAATGGAGAACTATCGCAAAAAATGGCCCAATGATAAAAATCTATTTAAATTTGCTGGATGGCGGGGGAAGGGGTCACCTATACACCCGGTGTCAAGAAATATTCAACCAGGCTTATTTTTCTCAAACCTGTCACCCATGGATTTTATTCCTACTATGATAGAATAAACCACAAGCTTGGAGGGAGTTTTATTCAGTTGGGGTATATAAGTGACCCATTTCTCATTAGCCAACATGTTTATATGTATTTTTAATATTACACAATTCCGTGATAGTGCTCCTTTAAATAACAAAAGTGACTTACTGAATGGATAACAAATTCACAAAACATTTCAGGCAAACCATAAAATACTGTGCTAGTCGTAGATCTACTGTACAACACTGATGGTGGCCCTAGGTAAGTGTCTGGGGCTCACCATTGGTCCTCTGGTGGCCCAGTCCGACACTGGATATGTCTTTAAAATCCTTTTTTGGTCACCGAAGGCTGGAAGTAATTGTTTCAGTAGATATTAAAAATAGTTCTAACCAATTTACTGTACATTGAAAATAAAAAAAAAAGTTTTGTTTGAAGTTGTGCTTTCATCTGATCTTTCTCCTAAATGTAGCTTTGCAAAAAGTAACAGTGTAACCTTTTGACAAATCTCATAATCCTGGTTTTCCTGGACAGATAAATATTCTTTCTTGCTGGCAACATTTTTATTAAATCTCACCTAATTTAATTTCTCTGGCACAACAGGTTTGTTTGTAATGTTTTTCTTCTGTTCTGTTTTTCCAGCTATCATGACCTAAAACATAAAGTTAGAAGTTTAGAATCATGGAGCTTCACTCTCCGACCTTAACATGGGAAGTGTTCCAGATCTGAGAGCTTAGCTTTAAGAGGTTTACACAATCTCCAAAAAACAGGAAGCCACGCCTTTATTTCCAGAAGGAAAAGGTCACTGCCGGGTACTTGGAAATACTGAACAAGGTCCCAAACAAATCTTTTTTCATGGCCAATTCATCACATCGTTAATCTAAGGGACAGTTTTGAGGCAAATTCATCATATTAATCCCGGGAAACTAGTATATAGTGTAGAAAAAAATCCTGCTTGCAATTTAACTGAAAAGTTTCTGCAAGTCATTGTAACAAAATGTTACAGTCAGATCTATACCGAACTTTGTGGGTTCAAGCGCTCAGAGCCGAACACGGATTTCAAATAGAAATCAGTGCGCACGCTGGGAGTTGGGGCCGGACCCGGAAGAACGCTGATTTGCTGCACAACAACCAATCAGCGTTCTTCCTTCCCCTCCCTCCATTGGCCCGGCAGGACATGTGACCCTGCTGTATAATAGACAGGGTCTGCGTCTCTCAGCGGCATCTTGCAGCGCTGATTTAGATAGGGAGAAGTTCCTGCTGCAGCGGTTTAAGGACATATAAGCTCTATTGTTTAAAAAACAATTTTTCAGGGCAAACTATAGTCAGGGATAGCGGCTGGAGTGAGGGCTAGAGCAGGGTTGGACTGGGGGGGTCATCACTACAACTGTACTTATAGCACTGGCTTGTCACTACTGGGGTCTGGGTGTCTCCTTATCCCTCATCCAGCTCTAAGCACTGGGCAGGTTGTGTGAACCCTTTAAGCAGACCTAGCTGTATTTACTGTGTTAATTGTGTGAACCCTTAAAGCAGAACTATCTGTATTCACTGGGGTGAGAGTGTCCCCTTATACCAAACCTATCTGTATTCACTGTGGTAATTCTGTGAAACCTTAAAGCAGACCTATCTGTATTCACTGTGGTAATTCTGTGAAACCTTAAAGCAGACCTATCTATATTCACTGGAGTAATTGTGTGAACCATTCAAGCAGACCTAGCTGTATTCACTGGGGTAAGTGTTTAAACCCTTAAAGCAGGTCCTTCTTTATTCACTGGAGTAATTGTGTGAACCCGTAAAGCAGACCTAGCTGTGTTCATTGGGGTGTTTGTGTCTCCAACAAGGCCAAAGGGAGAATGTGGGAATCCCACCAGCTCCAGCACAAGCAACACCTGCAGCAGCATCACCACTAAGCTGGTCCACATCATCCCAGGGAAGTGTTAAGCTCTCCATCCCGTAAACTTTGAAGAAATAGTGAAAGTTGGGCCCATCAAGCAAGGCCCTGAATGGGAGCATTTCAAATTTGCTGGCCTTTGAAATGCTCCCATTGGTGGAGATGGACAGTTTTAAAGATTTTATGGTGATGGCTGTTCCACAATATACTGTTCCCAGCCACCACTACTTTTCACATCAGTCCATCCATGACCTGTACCAACAGCTTGTGAAAAAAATAAAATGTGCACTGGGTGTAACGCCCAGTGGGACACCCGCCTTCAGAGTAAGCCCACAACCCCCAATCTCCGCTTCTAGCTTCACCTTTAGACAAGCCCCTGTTTGCTGGGATGCTTTGTAAGCCTCGCCGGACACAGTTGCCCCCAGGACTTGATAGCACAAAGGATGTGAGCTTACGGGAGAGTGAAGGCAGATGAACCAAGGGCCCGACAGGGCAATGTCGACAATCTGGGTCATACACGGGAAGGTCGTCCAATAATATTGCAGCACCAAAGGGACAGGCAAACAGAATAGTCGAGGTCAGGCCAAAGGTCAATCCGGAAGGTCACAGGTTCGCAGTACAGAGGGTAAGATGGAAGTGTGGTCGGGGTACAGGCAATGGTCGGTCCAGGCGGCAATCAAGAATGGTCAAACGAAGCAAGGTCGGCAACAAGATCAAAACGGGCATAAAGACAATCCAAGGCACACTCAGCAAATGCTATCACGGGCACTGGTGTACTGGAGGGGTCAACCTTTTATAGGGCTGAGCACTACAGGGCATGTGTGTGTGATTGGTGCACATGATATTTGGGGCTGGATTTCTCTGTGACACTGGGCAATGCCATTACTTCCAGTGTCCACATTAACACAGACAAGTAAGCAAGGGCAGGGACGTTACACCTCTCTAACTGCCCACTGGGTGATTGTGGCTGCGACTGAGACGATGAGGGAAGAACTGTGGCGCAGATCCTTCCACCACCCAGAATTGAGATGCTTCCTGTAGCCTCCACCTCCTACTCTGTTTCCCCCTCAAACTATCAGGGCAGCCCCTGCACCAGCAATTTGATCACTGACATTGGGGAAATGGCAGCATGTGGTGCTAAAGCTCACCTGTCTTGGTGAAAGACCCCACACATCCCAGGAGCTGTGGATCAGCATCCAGGACCAGACAGATGAGTGGCTACTGCCGTTCAACCTGAAGCTTGGCAAGGTGGTGTGCGATAATGGGTGACTGGCTGCTTCCCCCCCACTCCTGGACCTCTGACATCTGTAAAAAAACAATATTTTATTTTATTTATTTGTATATAGATTGATGTATATATTTTTAGTGATGTATATATGTACAGTCAGGGCCAGAAATATTTGGACAGTGACACAATTTTCGCAAGTTGGGCTCTGCATGCAACCGCATTGGATTTGAAATGAAACCTCTACAACAGAATTCAAGTGCAGATTGTAACGTTTAATTTGAAGGGTTGAACAAAAATACCTGATAGAAAATGTAGGAATTGTACACATTTCTTTACAAACACTCCACATTTTAGGAGCTCAAAAGTAATTGGACAAATTAACATAACCCAAACAAAATATTTATTTTCTCAATATTTTGTTGCAAATCCTTTGGAGGCAATCACTGCCTTAAGTCTGGAACCCATGCACATCACCAAACGCTGGGTTTCCTCCTTCTTAATGCTTTGCCAGGCCTTTCCAGCCGCAGCCTTCAGGTCTTGCTTGTTTGTGGGTCTTTCTGTCTTAAGTCTGGATTTGAGCATGTGAAATGCATGCTCAATTGGGTTAAGATCTGGTGATTGACTTGGCCATTGCAGAATGTTCCACTTTTTTGCACTCATGAACTCCTGGGTAGCTTTGGCTGTATGCTTGTGGTCATTGTCCATCTGTACTATGAAGCGCCGTCCGATCAACTTTGCAGCATTTGGCTGAATCTGGGCTGAAAGTATATCCCGGTACACTTCAGAATTCATCCGGCTACTCTTGTCTGCTGTTATGTCATCAATAAACACAAGTGACCCAGTGCCATTGAAAGCCATGCATGCCCATGCCATCACGTTGCCTCCACCATGTTTTACAGAGGATGTGGTGTGCCTTGGATCATGTGCCGTTCCCTTTCTTCTCCAAACTTTTTTCTTCCCATCATTCTGGTACAGGTTGATCTTTGTCTCATCTGTCCATAGAATACTTTTCCAGAACTGAGCTGGCTTGTTGAGGTGTTTTTGGGCAAATTTAACTCTGGCCTGTCTATTTTTGGAATTGATGAATGGTTTGCATCTAGATGTGAACCCTTTGTATTTACTTTCATGGAGTCTTCTCTTTACTGTTGACTTAGAGACAGATACACCTACTTCCCTGAGAGTGTTCTGGACTTCAGTTAATGTTGTGAACGGGTTCTTCTTCACCAAAGAAAGTATGCGGCGATCATCCACCACTGTTGTCTTCCGTGGACGCCCAGGCCTTTTTGAGTTCCCAAGCTCACCAGTCAATTCCTTTTTTCTCAGAATGTACCCGACTGTTGATTTTGCTAATCCAAGCATGTCTGCTATCTCTCTGATGGATTTTTTCTTTTTTTTCAGCCTCAGGATGTTCTGCTTCACCTCATTTGAGAGTTCCTTTGACCGCATGTTGTCTGGTCACAGCAACAGCTTCCAAATGCAAAACCACACACCTGGAATCAACCCCAGACCTTTTAACTACTTCATTGATTACAGGTTAACGAGGGAGACGCCTTCAGAGTTAATTGCAGCCCTTAGAGTCCATTGTCCAATTACTTTTGGTCCCTTGAAAAAGAGGAGGCTATGCATTACAGAGCTATGATTCCTAAACCCTTTCTCCGATTTGGATGTGGAAACTCTCATATTGCAGCTGGGAGTGTGCACTTTCAGCCCATATTATATATATAATTGTATTTCTGAACATGTTTTTGTAAACAGCTAAAATAACAAAACTTGTGTCACTGTCCAAATATTTCTGCCCTGACTGTATAGATTAAGGTATATATTTGTGTATATATTAATTTATTGATGTATATATGTATAGCGTGATGTATTTATTCATTTATTGATGTATATATGTATAGATTGATATACATATTTATTTATTGAGATATGTCTATATATATATATATAAATATATATATATGTATTGACTGAGGTATATATTTATTTGTTGATGTAAATATGTGTAGATTGAGGTATATATTCATTTATTTGTGTATATATTAAAAACTGTAGTTTACATTGACGCAAAATTGACCAATTTATAAGTCAGGCCCATAGTCATTGATTTTAACTGTGTACAACATGTTTAAGTATAATCATAGAGGTATTGTTTATTTAATTTTAAACATATGAATTGGTATAGGGGCAAGCGGTTCCCTATGTGGGGTGTGGTTTGTCTGGTATTGAGGCTGCTAGCCCCTGGATCATTAAACTATACATAGGCAGTAGTGCAACAATGCATACTGTCTTTAGTAAGTATAAAAAATGTAGATATCATGCAAAAGAAATAACATGAATTTATTTAAATGTTATGCTTTATTCATGGATTTATTTCACACAGCGTCAATGCATGAAGTTTTTGTCTAGTTACTGAAACCAGCCAGGAGTTCTGGTGCACAGTCTAAACATATATTTACTTATTTGAAATACATGATCTTATTTTATTTATCATTGGAACTGATTTTTTTTTCTTTTGTAAATCCCTGCATACTGGAGAGTATAACCAGGAAGAGAACAATCAGAAAAGTCACTTGTAGCATATCTCGCCACAAGCCCTAACTGCCTGCTTTTTAATGTTGAATGCTTGGCATTCATCAGAAGCCTCTAGGGAGAAAGTGTTCTGATGGGAAGTGGGAAAATATTCACAATATTTTAATTCGTTTGCCCTACAACAATATGTTCTATGCCAAAGTCAAATTTTTATAATAAATGAAATGTTAGATTTAGAGGATCCCAATGATTATAACAACCAACAGATAGGTTTCTTTTTTGGGTGGCTGGTGGAATATAAATAGAGTGAACAAACCGTTGCAGTCCCAGCCCTCGCCTACACAGCATCAATGTGCGTAGCACAACAAATGTCTGACAATTCTGGCCAAATGAATCATTTTGCATTTTAATTCTCTGCTTTACAGCTTTTCAAGCTCCAACATCACCTATACTCGCCTTCCCTTTCCCACATTATAAAATGTAAGGTTACATCACCAAAGAGAGTTCTCATATAAAAGCTTTGCAGAGGAAGTGTTCACCTTGTTCACATGCCGTTCACTTATTTTTGCCCCACTGAGTTTATCCTAGCAGTATTATTAAAATAAACTAAGAGGCTGATTCAACACTAACGCCAGGTATTGCCAGATGAGCGTCTGTAAAGCGCAACAGCTAGTAGACGCTGTGAGCGGGTATCGGGCGCTGTAACCAAGCATTGCGGTCGCTGTAGCAACCTGTCTGGCATTAATGAATGTGATGTGTGTTGGGCGCTCTAATAACAGCAAAACAATGCAGCGAGCGAGAGGTAATGCCAGCTGAGTGCGTCCGGCATTCGGCGCTCCACACCATATTTAACTAGACACACACAGCGTCGGCTCTCTAATGCCGAGTGCTGTAGTATAGAGCGCCAGACGCTGTGTGTGATTAAAGTCTGTTTTAGAACACATATCCACCAGTAACAAAGCGAAAACACATGGAATGACATTGTTTTAACACTAGGACAATAACACTTTAGTGCCAGACCTGTAAATACAATTTTGCATAAAAATACCAAACAACCAAAAAATATATAAAAATGTTTGCAGCCAGGAGAGGTCACACAATGATTTAAGCAAAAAAAAAAAAATAATTGCCAAACACGCTATTTTAACACAACCAAATGAAAGTCCATTGAAATATATGGGAGAGCGACACTGAGCGAAAGGTAATATGAGGCGCCCTTGAACTTAGGGCGTCCACTCTATACACTAAGCCGCCTCTAGTAATACATGTGATGCTACATGGCGCTATTAGAGGCGCTCACCAGATTAGCTTTCTGAAATGTGGTTTCCCGTACAGTGCCCGGCGTTCACCAGATGCTGCCTGCCGCTACGAGGCACTACCTGGCGCTATCCGTTCTTAAATAACCCCTTAAGTCCACTGTGTTTATACCCCCAGGTCACCTGATCAACTCACCTTCCAGTCACTTCCATGGTGCAGGGTCAAGTCGAAAGCGAGCGCGCTGATTGACTGAGCATCCCACTCAGCCAAGCAGCGCACTGGCTACTCCCCACTGGCGACTCCCTTTGGCAGCGCTGATGGCTAAGCCTCCTTAGCCGAAGGGAGCCGAGTGCATCACCTGCTCACCTTGCAGCCGAGACCTGCCCACGCTGCTCATTCAGAAAGTTTGGGCTTGAGCAGTGGCGTTGCTAGGGCTGGTGTCACCCGGGGCGGTAGGAAATGGTGTCACCCCCCCCCCAATGGTGTCACCCCCACCCCCCCCCCCCAATGGTGTCAACCCCCCCCCCAATGGTGTCAACCCCCCCCCCCCCCCAAAGAAAACAAACAAAAAAAAAAGCATTTTTGCCGGCATGGTGGGAGCGGGCCGGCCGGTTCCGCGCTGACAGCGGAACCGGCCGGCCCGCTCTGCTGTCAGCGGAACCGGCCGGCCCGCTCCCACCATGCCGGCATTTTTAAAAAAAGCAAACACTTACCTGCAGGTCCGGAGCGTGGAGGCCGGCGCCGCTCTCAGCTGTCATCTGAGGGCGCGTCATCAGAGGCGCCCTCTGATGACGCGCCCTCAGATGACAGCTGAGAGCGGCGCCGGCCTCCACGCTCCGGACCTGCAGGTAAGTGTCTCTATACCGAGGGGTGACCGGCCGAGAGGTGTCACCCTCTAGGTCTGGTGTCACCCGGGGCGGTCCGCCCCCCCTGCCCCCGGGTCGCTACGCCACTGGGCTTGAGTGTGCGCTCAGCTAGAGGTGTGCGAGGATTGGGCCGCAGCTCAGAGGCGCGATGAGGGCTCAGGAGAATGTGAGTGGATCTGGGCATCTGGGGGGTTTCACACTGTGGGGCATCCCAATTCGCGAAGCACCAAGGTCAAAAATCCGGACGCCCCAGGAGTCATCATGTCAAGTCAATCATGTCGGTCTGGAACTGGCAGACACTGTATCCATTCCTGGAAGAGGTACATTTCCATGGTTCCGGTTTTGTGCTTGCAGGGGAGGTATGCAGGGGCATTACCATTTCGATTGTACTCCCCCAGGCATGAGCAGCAATACAACGCACCCATGTGGAAGGTAGGAGCGATTATTCTAACTGAACATTTATTTTATTTAATGTTTTTCCCTGTAATCGTGTAAGAATCATAGGCGCAACATAGAGTTAATACTTGTAAACCTCTTTCAGCATGAAAAAACATCAAGACATATTAATCATCATATGACTAATTTCCGAGTAACAACATCCAAATACAGCTAGTTTAATGCAGTGGGAGTTTGTTTAAAAAATTGTGCCATGGCCTTTAGTTTCCTCTGCAGACAACATTATTACATAACACAAGATATGTTGTACAGGCAGCTTATTGAACCCGTAAACCTTGGAGAACAACCAGGTACAATGTTATACATGTAAAGACATGTAAAGGGACCTCACTTGTACAAGAGGAAGAACTTATATTAATATACTGAATACTATAATTCCCTGTACATCTGGCAGGCTGGAATTTGCCTCTCGGGCTCGTATCTGTAAACAGTTTGAAATGTAAACAGGTCCTTGGCAGTTACACGCTTCTGTGCATGCACCATCAGTTAGACCTTGATTCCAAAAAATAAGCTGGTCTCTTTGTAGAGAAAAGCTGAAGGCAAAGAGTAAAGCAGGAAATATTTACAAGGCCTATACAAACCAAGAATAATAGGATTTAACCATGATTCTATGCAGTAGGCGGAGCCATACAAATAATTTATGGTCTTTTACCCAAGCTCAGACCCCCAGACTATTGGGGGTGCAATGCTTGTGTATAGATAATAATAATTACACAGCCACCCAATCCACTCAATAACATGTCTGGGGGTGTTGCCCCTCTTCAGCACAAGTTTGGAGAGAGCATAAGAAAAAAAAAACAATAGCTGGATGCTTTGTGTGCTGCTGTGTCAATAGGGCAGGCCCCGGCCCAAGATTGGAAAATGCTTTACATTTCCCTGACTCTCCATGATGTTATTAGGGCATCTGTGCCCCCTGCCAGCCAGAAGGAGCTGTATCAGTGACTGTGAAATCTATAGGAATAGCTTAAAGAATTATAGAATATGAACCCTGACTAATGCCTCTGCAGGCCAGCAAGAGTGGTACAAACAAAGGGGCAGTATTAGTCTAGTGGTTTCGCAGAATGGATTAGAAAAAATCTGCTTAGGCCTTGTCTGGGACATCTTTATCAAAGTGTAAATGTGTAAACTTCAACAGATGAAACACAAAAAGGTCATATAGTGCTAAACTGTGATGGGAAACAGAGAGAGTAGACTGAGGCTGACCAGAGAGTACACTATGAAGCTGCTGAGGATGAAGCATGGGTCAACAAACTGAGCAGCAGCTCGGACATGGTCAGGATGCAACCAAATCCAAGTGGTAATCCAAGAAATAAGCTATTCCAGGAATCATAAACGGTTCCTGGGGATACTTTTTCTAGGCAATGCCACTGTTGCTTCAGATAGGGAGTGGTGCAGGATGAGCAAAAATGTAAGTAGCTATTTGTGACCGTGTCCATGATTATCCCATGTTGGGAAAGCAATGTATTATACTAAGATCACAGCAATAACAGCAATAACATGGTGCCTGTTGTGTTTAGAACCAAATAAGTCCCTTAATAAGAGTGCCTAGGACTCCTAATAGGTCAAACATGTCCCTATCTCAAGGTTTAAAAGAAAAGAGGTTAAAGGAAAAGGGCGGACTTAGGGGAAAGGGAGTTGGTTAACCCTTATGAAACCTTATGAAGCTGAAGTTCATGTTTTAATGTTACAACTACAACTAACATGAATGGTTACCGGCAGGGATGGTCTACCCCCTACAAACAAGCCACCAACATTAAATAGAAAGCACAAAAAATTCAGGTTGAGAGAAAATCTCAAGACTTGGGGACCAATCTTTTATAGTTCCTAGTATATAGACATTGAGTTTGTAAATGTCCATTACTATAAAAAAAAGTTTTAGATGATAGATTCAATTGTGTAACATAGAAATGTAATTTACTATACGATTCCCTAGAAATGTGTAAATCCAGCTCGGTTTTGTTTTGCTTGGTTTTGTGTAGGCAGCATGAGTTTTCCTCCCTGGAAATGATGTGTGAGTCGGATGTTATGATTCCCACATCTGCACTGGAGGAATCACATCGAAAGTACAGGAGTAACCGCTGCCAGGAATATAAAAATAGACACTTACTGACATGGACAAAGGCAGAATTGTCAGCTCTTTTCTCATGTTGTACCGATCATAAATCATAACATTTCTCAGAACTTCACATAGTTCAGCTTATCTGGTAAACCACTGCACAGATACAGCTTGTTTACAGCTACTCAGTCTACAGTAATTATATGGATTCATTTACATTTTTCAAGCTTATCAGTCTAATTCATTTAGATAAATAATAATTTATTTAGTAAATTGTAGAAGGACATTTGTGGAAACTGCTACTTGGCATATCTAAAATCCCTCTGAATCACAAGACTAAACATTTAAACATTTTTTTTTAATTCACCACAGTTGCCCAGTCCAGGTGCATTCCCATACAGGGTATAAAGGGATACAGTTTGGAATCCATCATCACACATTTTTTTTTTACATTAAAGACCCATTTTAAGCTTATGCAGGCAATAGAATAAAGACAATGGTCAAGTGATGATTTTATTAATAAGGTAGCTTAAGGTGATTACATCCCTTATCCCATTTGGGTGGCCATCCATCAATTCCCTATGCAAGGCCTAAGAATTGAGCATATCTATGTGCCTGGTCAATGCTTCCTCAAGGCTCCCACACCCCACATAACTGCCAGGGAAACAGTAATCATGCAGATGTGACTAGAGAAGGGTGAAAGTTTATGGACTTCCTGAGGGGGACTCTAGCTGATGTGAACCAACTGGCTATATCTTATGAACACCCAACACAATGTTATGCAAAAAGGTAACAATGTGATATATAATACAATACAATGTGACATACAATAAGTGCAGCAGAAGGATACAGTATAAAGAATATGCCAATAAGGACAGAAGATGGCGCTACAGTATAGATTAATTAGAACCTGTGTCAGCTCCAGTCGAAGCAAGCTTAGGCAGGGTTATCCCTGACTTCATAGTAGTGGCAGTGCAGAGAAGAACACAGTATCCTTTAACAATTAAAAACAAGCAAGAATGCATAGACATGAGCAGTATGGCATATAATATGCCAACAGTAAATAAAACATGAGATGCAAATAAGATGGGATGACAACCAGAACCCTCAACGTTTCGGTAAACACCTTCGTCAGGAGGGAGAGCAATTGGTTCACAGTGTATCTCATATAGTGTGCTGAGAGCAGACACACTCTGCTATATGTTGAACCCCTTTTTCCTGTTATATATACTCTATTTGTGTTGATCTCAGCTATTCCTTGGTGGGCAATTACAACCTGATCAATTTTTTTTGTTTATGGACTCAAGCAAATGGTTATTAGAATGCCCAGGGTTATGGGGGGGGGGGGTGATATTTTCAGTAAAAAAAAACATTTCCTACCCTTCCATAGAATCCTATAGGCAGAAGTGGTCTGCTTTTGCCCTATCAGCTTCCCTACTGATAAAATCATCACTGTGCATATAAAAAAATGTATTCCCAGCCTATATGCAGAAAATCCCCCTAACCTATAAAAAAATTGCCCCTCTGATGAGCTAGCCCCAAAGAGGTTAAATCACACAGACAGAGCCACCCTACATGTCTCTGCAGCTTCCAATGCCTAGTCCTAAGTCCCTGGCTGGACCACAATAATTAGAACACTACATATTCCTCCTGGATAGTAATGCATTTTCAGTTGCAGTGTTACAGCTTCTTCAGCCCATCCACAGATAATTATTTTCATTTCCTGCCTTTGGCTTCCTTGAGACTTTTCTTATTATATACTTGATGATAGTTCAAGGGTTCCACATCATGTGAATAAGAAGAATGATCCACCACCTTAAAGCCTCAGTCAGATAGTTTGTTCTGGGTTATGGCTACTGTGTTTGAGACACAAGACTTTGTAAGGCAAAAACACACCACCTTATGGCAATGTTCTGCACCTTTTTGACATCAATGATAGTAGATCCCTATGGAAAGGTAGCCCACAAGCAGTATCTTTCTTCCAGAAGACAGACACTATCAGGCTTGATGACAACTTCTGCACTGATTGGAGATGTGGAACCACTGGGTCTCCATTGTTTTGACTGCTGTTTTGAATCAGGACCAAAACTAAAAAGCCACGTCTCATCTATTGTCACCAGTGGAGACTGGAAAGCATCACCATACTGCTGTAAATTCTGAAGAATTCCATAGGAGGCCTGTAATCTGCACCCCTTTGTTTTGCTGACAAACATTTCAGATGTTTGAATCTTGGACCCAATTCTTTCTCTTGGAATGTTCAGAGCCACTGCTTTCATCAACGCTGAAATTCAACAATGTTATAAAATTATGTCGTGGATGGTGGTCTAAGGTTTCTGAAACAGTCACCCCGAATGGTCTACATTGTTGGTTTTAAATTGGGCAACACGGGCCTAGTGGCCTGTAATAGGTGCGGGGTAACATGGTATGAGCACTTGTTCAATGTATGGGAATCACCATACATTGAACGGGTGCTCATACCATGTTACCCCGCACCTATTACAGGCCACTAGGCACGCTGAAGAAGCCGATCAGGCGAAACGCATCCGTGCGCTACACACTTGCTACAAACGAGGGCCTGCTCCCTTGCTACAAACTGAGACTTTGACCCAACAGGAAATTAGTAAATTGGGAACAATCCCATTAACCACCACAACAAGAAAAAGACTTTATGGTATGGGGTCACCCGGGCACAATCTGATACCCGGACATGTACCACTCTGTATATATGTATATAGATCTTATGTAACTTTAATAAATAAGATATTGTTTGATGCATAATAAGAATTGAATATCAAGTATTTAGATTGCGAGCACAACTAGCGCTTGGGAGCCCATGACCAAAACCCACAAGAAGACCCAAAAGGATCCATCTAGTGGGCAGGGAACCCCTAAAAAGAAGGTTCTCTTCTCCCCCTCAGCCCACAAAATTCTCTGACTCAACTCAGAGGTGCCAGCACTCGCATATCTACACTAAAAATAAATTACCCCTTACTCTCCCTCCTGGGTTTTCCTCACCCCCCGTAAAAAATCCCCCCCTTCCCTCTCCCTCCCCACTCCTTACCCGTCCCCTACTAACCCTACCTGCCCCAGGGCAAACCATACTGACTTATGAACTCCCCCAGGCCAGATATCCTTGATATATATATTTATAAAGTACCATCATCTTATCATGTTTGATATCACTTTACACAAGTATATATATATATATATATATATATATATATATATATATATATATATATTAGGTAGTACAGAGGGTGAAGCAGCCTTGTAGTTGATATTATCTACAATTCCAGGTTTAGACAGATAGCAAATTTATTAGCATTTTAAATATTTTCCTTATGTAGTAAAATGCTAATGAACAAACAGCTGAAAGATGCAGCAAAGCATATATATTTTTTTCATAGCAGTGATGAAGTATTTTGTGACACAACAAAAATACGAAGTAGAAGCTTCCCCTGTGCAAGTGATTTTTCTGATACAGCGAAAGGTAAAATATATAGTGGGTATTTGCTCATCAGGGAATAAAAAGCACAACATTTTCTCTGTTATTTCTCAGTGATAAAGTACATTAAGAGGTGGCAGGTTATCCAGTTGTGCTCGCTTTTCTGTTTCAGATCTCCGCATGCGATTTATTGCTATGCTCACACTCTCCACTGACTTGTTCAACTTTGTCACATTTTTCTGGCCATGATGATGAGATGTTATAAATGTTTTCAGTGTACTGAAAAGTGCCACTTCCAACAGTTTACTGAATAAGACTCAGGGGGCATCAAGTACATTTTACAGTTGCTTTACTAAAAAGTATTTTGCTGTGGTCTGGAAATTAGCCCTGGAATTCTTCAAAGGCTGCAGAGGCCCCAGATTAGGACAAGGGAGTTCAGGGAAAAAAGTCTAGTTAGCATAACACATTTTGTTCCTATAAAATTGGCAGCTGTATATGTTTATTATTTAATGTGCTAATTAATGTAGCACTGATATATTCCACAACTTTTCATGTCTTGTTAAGGAGTTTACAAGCTAATGTCCTTAGGACACACAGTGGACAATTTAGTAACACATCAAAAAAACTTTCAGTATTTTGAGTGTGGAAAAAAAGATGTATACTTAAAATATTATATCAGTTACTAACACAATCAGGTCACATGGTGGCTATATGTATATAACTCCATTGCAGCAATAGGTTGTTGGGTTGAAACCTAAACTTGGACCTATCTGCATGGAGTTTATGTTTTTTAGGCTTGATTTAGGTTCTTATGTGTGGGTTGCTTGATGTTGAATTAAATTGCTTTGATACATGTGATAGAGGCTTACAGAATCAAGAGTAACCCCACTCATGCTGGGAGTTTTATAAGTGTACAATGTAACCATTAGGACAGGAGACTGCGTCTACACTGAAGCGACTAACCAGCTCCCTGCATTGTTACATTGTAAACAGCCAGATGCATGGCTGCTGTTACAATGCACAAATGATTGTGGCCTGCTGCTGTGTTACATTGCATAGCAATGTGCAAATACAATCTTTGTGCCAAACAAAAACAGCATGCATGGAAGTAATTATGGTGAATTTGTCCAATCTTAAGGGGAGATCAAGAAACAATATTAATGGAAGGCTTGTCATTTGCGCCCACAAATTACATGGATATGTTTGGCACCCTATTTCTTATGGAAATATTATTTCTCTTTGGAACAATCAAACCCAATTTTCCCTGACTCAATAGAACTGTCAGACTTACATGACCAATCGGTTCCCAATCCAGCCCTGGATTTATTGATGCTTCCATTTGGGGAAGCCGTAGATCACATCGATTTGATTAAATTATCTGGCACAAATCATGTAGTTGACTTCGAATTAGAGTGCAATCCCACCTTCTATCCTGTAAATTCTAGATCTAGCAGTATGGACACATTTCAAGAAACGGTAGAAGTACAGCTACAACAGCTCTTTAAGCGTGAATTAAAGTGGCCTTCACAAGGAATGTTTGCCACATTTGATGTGGCTTCATTATATTCTCCCATGATCTGGCCTTTACAGGTGAATGATCACACAATACCATCAATTTTCTTTACTTCACATTATCCGTTGATAAAACTTGTGTACTTTTCATAAACCCACTGAGGGCAATAGTATTCTGCACGCATCGGGTTTCCACCCCAAACATACAATATGGGCAGTCTCAAAAGGCGAATTCATACGTGCCAAAAAGACTGCTCTACAGGGGCTGATTTTGACATGGAATGTATCACCATCTGAAACCGCCTTCTGGCTAGAGGATATGATATTGGCTTACTGGACTATACAGAAAAAAAGCCCACAGAACAGACCCCCGCCTACATTGGTGTTGACCTGCAGTAAAACAATTTAATGGTATAAAGAAAATTGTCAACAACAATCTAACAATCTATCAATACTCAGAGTAGATCAAAAATAAATAATATCCTGAGCCCAGGTGTGACAATAGTACCAAGAAAGGCTCCAACCTTCTATCAGAACCATGTCTCCCTCATTGCTCAGAAACAGAAAAACAAGGTCAGATACTTGGCTTGCCTGCCAAGAGATGTGATGTCGCTAGGTGTTGTCCTTCTATGTCATCGGGCAGAGAAGTTCAATCTTCCCCTAATAACAGGAAACATCAGCTAAAATCCTTATTCAACTGCAATACCTTATCAGTGGTACATTTATTCACCTGCTTTATCTGTAATTGACCTTATATTGGTTGTACCACTAGGGCATTAAAAAACACTTCATAGAATTCATTTATGAAAGAAAAAATCTTATTCAGAAATCTAATGTGGCCAGATATTAGGCTCGATTCAGAGACAGATGCGTCTGGACTTTCGTACGTGTCTGTGTATGTTTTTGTGTCTGTTTGGCCTTTTTTTTGGTTTTTCTTTCGTTTTTCCATGCATATGTTCGTTCCCGCTAATGGGTATATGCGCTTTCGATGGGGCGGATCTAAATCGGATCATTTGCGTTAGTTCGGATAATTTTCGCATCAAAATCTGATATTTTGCATTCGTTCAGATAACTTACATTATTGGGATGGGCTTGCGTCTGATTCAGAGAGCTGATTGCAGAGGAACCACCGCCCTATAAAACGGTTTCATTTGCGATACACTTACGGGACCATTTGGCACTCGGCTTGCTTGCTTGACCATGTTTTGCGGCTTTGTGGAGGAATATGAGCGCCTTCAGCTCCAAGGCATTGCATGTGTCAGCAGGGCTCAGGCCAGATTGCACCAGCGACGCATGCATATTGATCGCATGCATGACGTTGAGTTGTTCGAGCTGACCCGACTTAACCGCGCTTCCCTCCATAAGTTGTATAGTGAGCTGCAGCCATGGTTAGCCCGCACCACAAGGAAGGGGCAAGCAATTTCAGGTATGACCAAGATGCTTGGCTGCCTGCAATTTTTGGTGAACGGCTCGTTCCAGAGGCTGGGTGCCCTCTCCGTGGGGATGTCCCAGCCTACGCTGAGCCGTGCGCTATCCAAGTTTTGGATGGCATGGCTACCATTAGTCCAAAATATATTTCCTTTCCAGACGACATAGTAGCCTTATAAAAAGTTGGGTTTTTATAATATCGCCGACATGCCCAATGCCATGGGTGCGATTGATTGCACCCACGTTGCATTGGTCCCTCCCGCAGCCGACAAGTACATCTATAGGTAAGTTAATGATGTCATTTTGTTATATAGTTTAGGCAAACTGTATTGTAACTATCTATTAATCCCTCCTTGTAAAGTGTGCCTGTGAGCCAGTTTACAATGTATCCCTTAATCCCTCCTTCTAAAGTGTCCCTGTGAAACACTTTCCAATGTATACCTTAATCCCTCCTTGTAAAGTGTTCCTGTGAAACACTTTCCAATGTATACCTTAATCCCTCCTTGCAAAGTGTCCCTGTGAGCCAGTTTACAATGTATCCCTTAATCCCTCCTTGTAAAGTGTCTGTGAAACACTTTCCAATGTATACCTTAATCCCTCCTTCTCAAGTGTCCCTGTGAACCATTTTACAGTGTATACCTTAATCTCTCCTTCTCAAGTGTCCCTGTGAACCATTTTACAGTGTATACCTTCATCAATGTTTTTAATGTAGGCCTTAGAAAATTTTTTTAATGCGGACCTTAATTAGTGATTAGAATGTTAATCTTTATTTTCTCCCACATACATATAATTTTTGGTTTTAAAAATACTTATGTACTTAATTTGGATTGTCCCACATGTTTTTTGGAGGGTGTTAGGAGTTAGTGTTTGAGTAGTTTACCTTGGATTGCTAAAATTCCAGGTTCTTCCAGGAACCGCAAAATGGGCCACTCACTGAATGTCCAAGCAGTGGTGGCCCCCGGACATGCAGTTCCTTAGTGTCCTCACCGGGTATCCAGGCTCATCCCATGACGCGTATATCTTGTGGAGCTCAGGATTATTCCGTCAGTTTGAGTCTGGAGAATTATCAGGTGGATGGCTCCTTGGTAAGTTTCCTCAAATTACATAATTCCCTTTTCACTGTATGCCTATGAATATAGTTGATGAGCCATGTCTTAACCTATGGCTGTTTTTACCCCTTTATGACATGTTAAACCGGAACTTCACCATGATTTTTAGAAAAGCACAAACCCTTAACAAATGATTACCCAGCATTTCCACCTAATATATTTCTAGTTTTTAGAAACGTACTTATTTATTCTTTCCCCCACTGGGCTGCCACTCTGTTCAGGACTTTAGGATAGGGGCGGCGCCATCTTTGCTCAGATGCATCACACGTACTGAGGAGAGGAGAGCGGGATAAAGTGCAGGGTGCGGGTTATAGCTGTGCTTTGCTCAGATAGAGCAGAGCTGGAATCCGGAAAAGGTCATTAATCCCAGAATGCAGAGCAGCACAGTCAGAAGGCACTTCCTGTTTACAGGCTGCCTGATATTCCCTGAGCCGTCATCTTGGATATTTAAAGGCTCATAACATGCAGTAGATGAAGGTAGGATGATTTTTAATGTGAGCAATCTGTATGTACAGGGTGTGGGTAACATATAAGATAGGCTCTTATTCAGACTGAACGACCGCTTTAAACAATATTGTTGTTTCGAATGTGTAATTTATGTAAGTATTTTATTATCATTTCAGGGGATTCTGGCTATCCGCTTCTTCCCTGGCTCCTGACACCCGTCCTTCGGCCACAGAATGAGGCACAGGAGGCCTACAATCGGTCACACAGAAAGACCCGGGCCGTAGTCGAAAGGGCATGTGGACTGCTCAAAACCCGTTTCTGGTGTTTGGACCATACCGGGGGGGGGGGGGGGGGGGCACTCCAATATGACCCCAACAAGGTCATAGACATAATCCTGGCATGTTGTGTTCTGCATAACTTTGCGATCATGCAGCGTGTTTGTTTGTTTATGTTATTTTGTTATTTTCACTATGATTTGCCTTTGTGAAGGCCTTTGTCTTTCTTTTTAAAAAAAGGAATGACTTAATTACTAAAAAATTGACACCTGATTTGAGCCTCATGCAGTTTATTTCCGCATGTTTGTTCTTAAAAACCTTCATTAATATCAAAATAACCCAAACATTAATGCATCAACTTAGTCAAGAACAGCTAAAGTCACATTCAATATATTTTATTGAAATATGTAAATTTTTAGTTGAAGGGCACTCGCAGACTCAAAATGTACATACATAGTAAATCAGAAATATACATTGGGGCAGACTCATGGCCCCTAGCAATTGGCCACATCCAGGAGTTGTAAAGTAACGCACTCCAGGCCAAAGTATCACCGCCCAACAACATAAAGATACATAGGGAGCAACCATTTCCAGTGAATAGTTGGGCAGGAATACATAGGACCACATACACACCCTCTCCTGCTTGGCCACATTTGCCACCGGCACAGGTGGAAAGCAGCCATACCTATGCCACATCCACGCCTGTAAGTTCGTGGGCTACCCAGACAATAACCCCCAGTCCTAATGCCAGTCCATTCCAATCGTTGCCATGGGCATATGTAGTTGTTGCCCACCCAAGAATGTCCCCCAATATTGCCAACAAACAGGATGAGCCAGCCACCATTTGATTAGGCCCAAGCCTGCAGCGTGGCAGCTTGAGCGGCCGCTTCAGTGAGGCTTTAGCTCAGGCATTGGCTAGTGGGGTATGTCAGCACTCTAATGAGCTAGATGGGCGAATTCAAAATCAAACCAGCAAAGCCATAAAAAAGGCAATCCTGGTAGCGCTCACCAGACAGGTATATAGAGTGGGGATGTAGAGGAAAGATGTGGAGCAGATACAGGTCAAATAGGTCTTAATATGGATGTTGCCCATAAAAACCTTGTGGTGGGCCTTGGAGGTGTCCCAACACCTGGGCATTCATAATCTGCCACTGTTCCAGCATCTGTCAATTGCTTGCTCTAAATTCCTCGAGCATGGCAGTGAAGTTATTATTTAAGGTGGCCATTTGTCCTGCCATCTGTGTGCTTAAGTTGGCCATTTGTTCAGACATCTGGCTGCTTAAGTTGGCCATTTGTTCAGGCATCTGCCTGTTGCTCGTCCTAAATTCAGTCAGCATGTTGGTGAATGTATTCTCGAATTGTGCAGTAATCTGCTCTGTGGTTTGTTGAGTTACCTGCCGAAAGTAACGGCTGTCATGCTGACTCCAGGATCCGCACGTGCCTCCCCTGGGAAACTGGTCTACGTTGTTGACTAGGTCTTCGAATTCCCCGGGTTTGAGCGCCTGCAGATGCTGGACCTCTAGGGCGAGCAACAGTCCCAGATGTGCTCGGCAAAACCTCTGCAGCAGAGCTACCACTGGGGACTGTAGGCTCAGTCTCAGCCTGCTGCCCATGATGGTCTGGCAGCATGCATCCAGCTTCACTCTGCTGCAGAGGATTTGGTGCAGTAGGATGCTGGGACATTGGCAGATTAGGTTCCAGGGGGGTCATTTCAGAAGGTCCCATCAAGCTGGCATCCCCCTCCTCCATCTCCTGGATTTCATCCATCAGTGTGTGGGTCTGTTGGGACAGGTGAAAAAACTGTTTCAGTTTGGGCCCTAAATATATTTGTTAGGCAAATTAGTCATGTGCATTCACATGCACCAGCAGTTTCATCAAAGTCCACTTACCCTATATATCTGTTCCTGGGTCCTAGGCAGCAGGGAAGTAGACGGCGTGCTCAAACTGGAGGAGGCTTCCACACTTGCAGAGGCTGGATGCTGGGCTGTGTTTAAAAGTAAAAGGCACGTAAACACACAAACATCCATTGATGAGCTGGATTACTACATATGCTTTAAAAAACACGGAATGCCAACTCCCCCAATGGTCCAAGTTGACCTTCACAATGAATGTCAGTATCTCTTATATGTATGCCTCACCCTGTACATACAGATTGGTCATCTTAAATACTACAAACATGCATGTACTGCATGTAATGAGGCTTTACAGATCCCAAATGGCGCATTAGAGGCCCACAGTCAGCTTGCAAATAGCATTTGGCTTCAGAGTATGCTGCTGTGCATTCTTCCTATGTAGACCTTTCCCTGGCCCCAGATTAAGTTTGTCTGACCAAAGCACAGCTACAACCCAATTGGTATAAAGACAAAGAAGTAAGTGTTGTCTATTATTGACTATATTCACATAACAGGCAGTGCTTTGGTAAGATAAAGAGTTTAATAGTGAGCATAAATACTGTCCAAGGTCGTGTATGGCCTGCAAACCTTTTAAATGACCATTAACTACTGCACCCTGGGAGAGTGGCCATCAGGAATGCCATTCCTCAGACAGTAACCTCCCCTCAAAGCCACTCCCTAGGGGCATGTGTTCATATGGGCCTGTGAGCCTCATTTCACACGTTTCCAATAGTTCACATTCAAACAAACATTACAAACCTGCAGGAATGGTATGGATGTCCGTGTCCCATCTGCCAGAGAGGCCCTCTAATGCTACGGGATGTATTAATGCCAGCACCATCTCCTCAGTTTGGGTATATTGTAATTTGGTGGGGAAGCCTCCGCCAGTTTGTAAGCTGAAAAATAGCGGTTAACAAATTTTGGTCATTGTGGTCAATACAACAAGCAGCAAAATGCACAACTCAAATATGTACCTGTGACTGCGCCGTTTATTCTGTTTCTTCCGTGCTGCATACTTTAGGTCAGATATTTTGCGCTGTATCTGCTCCACATCTTTCCTCTCGTCCCCCGCTGCATTGACCTGTCTGGTGAGCTCCTCCAAAATTTGGGTCTTTCTCATTTTGCTGGTTGATTTTGAATGTCGCCCATATAGCTCATCATGAAGTGTGAGACCACTTGCCAATGCGAAAGTTTCTGCAATGTTCTGCCTAATGCTTGCTCTTCCGGCTCATCTATGTTTGTTAGCAATTCGGGGGACATTCTGGGCCGGCTCTGTGGTGTTGAAATGGGCGACATGTGGCTTGAAAACGACTGGACTGGACTTGCAATCGGACTGGGGGTCCTTGCCTGGGTGGCCACAGAACTTCCAGGCGTGCATGTGGCATATGTGTCGTGGTTTCCACCTGTGCCAGTGGCAAATGTGGCCGAGGAGGAGAGGGTGTGCTTGTGGGGGTGGGGCTTCGGGCCCTGTGCCTCTTTGTGGCCTTTGAAGTGGTGCTCCTTTGGCCATGTGATGTGCTGGCACGTGGAGCAGGAGAGGCAGTGCTGGCTGGGCTGGGGCTTCGGGCCCGCTGGTTCTTAGTGGGCTTGCCACTGGTGCTCCGTTTATGAAGGGATGTGGTAGGGCGGGGAGGAGGAGAGGGTGCTCTTGCTGGGCTCGGGGTTCTCACCCTTTGCTTCTTTGTGGCCTTGGACGTCCTCGTACCTGGCTCCTTGGATGTGGGTGCCTTTTTCTTTGATGCTCCTTCCTTGCTTTTGGTTGTTGGTTTTGATGTTCCGGCCTTTGTGGCCAATGTCGCCTTGTGTTGGCCACTTTGGCTGCGCGTTTCCCACACCTTGCTAGTCGATTGGTGTGACCGAGTAGTCGGATGGGAGAAAGAAGTCTCCTCACGCTGCTGGGCCCTTTTGCTGGTGGCCTCCTTTGCTGGTGTTGCCTTAGCGCTCTCTTTTTTTGGTTGCCATGCTGACAATCTGAAAGAGAATGAGCTGTGTGTCCATGCCCTTTTAAATAATTATGACTGGGTATGCGCGTGCGTACGGCCGTTTGTCAGGCCATGCAGAACCTGGAAACCGCTGGGGCATTACTTATCTGCTGCGGACAAGAAACAAGATGGCGCCCACAATCTTCACCCGCCAACAACAAGAGCTGATTATACTTGTAAGTGTATTGTAAGGATGTTGATTTGCCATCTAAATGCATGCCTAGGCCTTAAGGAAGCGCAGGAAGAAACAGTTGTTTTCAAAACTTAGTTAAAATCCATGCCAAACAGAAGTTAGTGCGCACATGTGCGAACCAAGTCACTTGCATTTAGAAGGATAGTTTGAGGCTAGAAATGTGTTTGGGAATGTCATTTAGTCAACTGATCTAATTGTGATGGATATTTGTATGCAGTTGGATCTAACAACTATTTATTTTTGATGTTTTTTAAACCATGCTTCAGCGCAGGTACGACTACCTGCCCAACGCGTTTGAGAAGAGGAACGTCACCCTGGAGATTGTTTCCCGGATCCAACAGGAGACGGACACCGCCTTCACCCATACGCAGATCATGCAGCACTGGTCGGACCTGAAATGAATCCACATGCCCCGGGTGCGGCGATTTTTTGGTCTCCATTTCCCAAGTAAATACATAGCGATTGCATGGTAGATGTAACTAATACAGAAGGTAGGCCTTTATTTATAAATGCTTTTTTTTTCTAGTGTTGGAAATGGAGTACCGAATCAGACGCACCCGGAGGCGCACAGGCCGGCCAGTGCTGCATGAATCTGCAGGAGGAAGTGAAGGCGGTGGATCTCCAGGGCCACGTTCCTACCCTTCCTCTGTAGCGGCCTCAGACCAGCCCCTGGACCTTTCTACAGAGGAGGGGCATCACGGCGCGGCAGGGAGTCGGCCCAAGCTACGGAGCCATTAGCCTCTGGTATGTGACTCTTAATGTAACCGCACACCCATACATGCTAGTAAAAGCAAAGCTGATTCCCTTAATATCTTTTTCTAGATGAATATGTAGCGGGTGAAGGATCTGTGGAAGAGACTGCAGCAGATCAGGCCTAGGAGGCACATGGAGAAGGTGGGTGATATCACACACACATTGTAAGTGTCATTTGCTTACTGTTGACTCAGACATTAGAAGTGACCCTATTTTACATGTCTCTACAGCCTCACATTCCCAGCAGCGGCGCCAGACCATAGGGTGGTCCCCCAAGCAGAGGTAAGTAGTAATGTAAATATTTGGAGTATGTGGGAAATTACATCATCACCAATTTACCTAAATCCATAGTCAATGCCTTTCTTTTTTTTACAGGCACCGCACGTGCCAGATTGGCGCAACCCAGTGCCACGGTGCTTCGGTTGGTGGGCGAGATGCAGGAGCTGCGTGAATCGTTGGGGACCACAGATGAAGAATAATTTTCTAGGGCCTGCCATTGCTGTGTATATAGTTTGAGATGTTTTATTTTTCTTAAAAAAAAATTAAAAAATTTTAACACTTTTAGAAAAACATTTTTTTACCAGGACTGATTATCTGTTGCAGACCTGGCTATCTCTGAATCCTCCTGTGTATTGTTACAGTTTTGCCCTGTTATACATTGGCCTTTGCATCCTTAAGTCCTGGGGCAACCATGTTTGGGCAGGCATGTAATGTCTCCTGGCAAACAGGGGCTTGACTATAGCTGAAGATGGCAGTGTTAGATTAGGGGTTGGCATCTGAACAAAGGCTGGTAATCAGCTGGGCATTACAACAGCTACTCGAAATGTGTTACATCTATCCTTCTTTCTTTTCCACATTCCCTCCTTCTTCCTCTCTGTTCCACATTCCATCCGTCTTCCTCTCTCCTCCATAGTCCCATTTGTCTTTCTCAGTCCCTGCATCTTTCTCTCTCTTTCACAGTCCCTCCATCTTTCTCTCTCTTTCACAGTCCCTCCATCTTTATCTCTCTTTCACAGTCCCTCCATCTTTATCTCTCTTTCACAGTCCCTCCATCTTTCTTTCCATCTTTCTGCCCACCCGCACCCGATACTGCCCCTCCCCCCAAAGTACAATGGGGCAGATTCATATGTTAATACATGTGAAACGCTGCCTCCCGCCACATGTACATAGTACAATGGGGTCTATTCATATGTTAATGTGCGGGTAATGTTTCTGCCCGCTCGCGCTTCCTTTCCTCAGCACCACAAAGCAATACAACACACCAATAGTGTGACGCTGCCCCCCAGCCTCTCTCTGCACTGCCTACCAATAGAGTGGCCCCAGCACCACCCATTGCCTCTGCAGGGGCAGCTGGGAATGGACACGTCACTCCCAGAATGCTCGTCATGGAGGTAACTTGTGCGGAGCTCCATTCAAGGTAACAGGCAGCAGGGAGAAGCTGGGGGAGGCGCGAGAGACAGCACATGTGCCAAGCTGAGTCCCCATCAAATGTACATAGACCCGCTTTCATGGTGGGGGTGTGGCGTGTGGGGGGGGCGACACCAATGTTTTAAATGTCATTGTAGTGTACTGATGGAGGAAGTGGGCTGCCAGCCCAACATTTGCCTTCAATACCTGTAAAGTCATTTTCAGAACTTATTTTATGGTTGTTTGATTTCACAGACTCTCTTTTTTCCTCTCTCTCCATCTATCTAGCTTCACTGTCTGTCTTATCTCTCTCCATCACTCTGCCCATTTATCTATCTATATATCTATCTATCTCTGCCCATCTATCTATCTGTCCATTTATATATCTATCTATCTATCTATCTATCTATCTATCTATCTATCTATCTCTGTCTTTCCACATAGCTAGACATGTTTGTTGCTTGATATTTAGTTGATGAGAGGGTTAAACTGGGCGGTAAATTAGTTCCCAGGCCCTGAATAATAATAATAATTTTGTATAAATAATAGTGATTGAGCTGCTCCCACCCCCCTTTGTTTATCTATCTATTTATCTATCTCAGTCTCTCTCTCTCTGTCTATCTACAATCTATCTATCTCTCATTCTCCCTCTCTCTATCTACAGTATCTATCTCTCTGCCTATCTATCTCTCACTCTCTGTGCCCATTTATTTCTCATCTATCTATCTATCTATCTATCTATCTATCTATCTATCTATCTGTCTATCTATCTCTCTTTCACTCTATCTACAGTATCCATCTCTCTGCCTATCTATCTCCCACTCTCTGTGCCCATTTATCTCTATCTATCTATCTATCTATCTATCTATCTATCTATCTCTCTTTCTCTCTATCTACAGTATCTATCTCTCTGCCTATCTATCTCTCACTCTCTGTGCCCATTTATCTCTCTCTGTATCTATCTATCTATCTATCTATCTATCTATCTATCTATCTATCTATCTATCTTTGCCCATATATATGTCTGTCTATCTCTCTGCCCATCTATAATCCAACCAACCATCCATCTATCTCTGTCTATCTATCCCTCACCTATCTATCTATCTATCTATCTATCTATCTATCTATCTATCTATCTATCTATCTTCCATGTGACTGCAGGAATCCAGTGGGGTTTGCCCTTCTGGCAAATATTACTGGATAATCACAGTCACGTAGGGCTGCAATGCAGAATTGGCTCCCAGAAGTGTTGAGTAATGGCACTGGAAAAGGGCTTTCCTGGTCAGTTTGCAGTGTAGGGATTAAAAAATTATATAGCCCCCACTGGCAATTACATTAGGACAACATTTAGTGCCTAGGGCAGCATAAAGTCTAAATAGAGCCCTGCTTAGAGGCCTTAAAAATCGGTTTATTTAAGAACTGCTAGTGCAACGTAGTGCACAGGTCCCAGTGAAAAAAGTGTAGTTATCAAGTCAAAAATCCAGAGTGCCAGGTAGTTTTTTTTTTTTTTAACTCTTTATTTAGTTTTAGAACAAGAAGCACAATACAGCAAAGCAGGCTCCCGCACCCTTCTCCTCCTGCTCCCCAACCATCATAAACCAGTCGGGTTCCCGCCCGGCAATGATGCCACTGGTTATACCGCTTGAGCTCCGGGTGGTCATTTTAAGTCTGTGTTGCAGTACGGGTCTACCAGGAGCTCCATCTCTCACCTGTCACTTGGGCTGGGGTTACAACTCCACTGCCTTGAAACAAAATAAGCAGAAAGAGAAAAAAAAAGAGAAATAGAGGGGGAGAATGATCGGGTAGGATAAAAAGGGGAGGGAAGGGGGGATGGAAGTCCACCTCACTCGCGTCGGGGGTCAGGGGGGCGGGTGGGGGGGTCCGGCGCCATTATCCTCGGGCATGTCCAAAAAATATGGGCATGTCCAAAAAATATGGAAGAAAGACCCGTCTTCTTCCCCACACCTCCAACACCTAGGCGAGGTTCCGGGGAAACATGCTGCCAGGTACTTTGGGGTATCTTTTCCAACTCCTCTTCTGTGAACTCTCTCCCCAGGTCTCTCTCCCACTGCTGACAGTATGGTGGCCTTAGTCCTTGCTCCTTGCCCAGCAGTTGGTAAATCTGTGAGATCAGCCCAGTTGGGGGGTCCTTTCTTGTGATAAGGGTTTCAAAGCCCGTAAGGTTTCGTTCGAGGGAGTCTCTGGGGCCTGTCTGTTGCAAATAATGCTGGAAAAGAAATAATCGCCAAGGATCTAGTCGTGAGTTGTTCCACCGGTCTCTAAGTTCTTCTACAGAACACCATGTCCTCCTTCGTATTAAGTCTTGCCCTCTCACCATCTCCAATTCTCCTCAACCTGCCATTGTCCGGAGTCTTTGACCGCTTGGAAGGTCGGGGTTGTCCAGTAGTGGGATTAGCGGGTATGGCCAGGGGGATATCTCTTCTCTCGACCTCAACCCATCCCAGACCTCGAGGGTCTCCTTAACCATGAGGTTGGTTCTCACCCACTTAGCTGAATTCCTGGACGCCCACGGCAAATCCTTTAGTGAAGTCTCCTCACTTTCGGCCTTTATGGCAACCCATTTTTTCTTGCCTAGTCCCCTATTCCAATCTACAATTCTCTGCAAGTGAGTCGCCTGCCAATACCCCAGCAGATTCGGTACAGCCAGGCCTCCTTTGTTCCTAGGGTGCTGCAACAGGGTAAGGCTTAACCTAGGCTTTTTGTTACTCCAAATTAACTGCCTAAAGATCGGGTTCAAGTTCTTGAAGTAACTCTTCAGGATGTGACATGGGAGAGTCTGAAGCAGGTATAAAATTCTCGGCAGGACCACCATCTTTATTATATTCATGCGTCCCATCAACGTGAAAGAGCCGGGGGATGAACTCATGAATACCTGGGAGTACAGTCTGGAGGAGATCTTCGGGTGGCTATCTTTTTTAAAATGGGTCTCCTGAAGAAACACCATCTGGGCTTTCAGTCGTTTCAGCTCAGCAAACGCTTTTCTGATATATTAAGCCCCCTGCAGTTCATGGAGACCACCTTCATGGAGGCGTCCTGAGAATCCAGAAATCCACCTGTCACTGCCATCATCTCTGCTCCTTTCCCGCAGGCCCCTCCCTGGGTGCCTGAACCCCAGCCCCCAGACGCAAGACGGCAGGCGGCCGAAGAAGAGGAAGGGGGAAAGGTCGGGTAAAGCGTAAGTGGGTTGATGTGAGAAAAGGCAGGAAGATATTGAGATTCAAAACAGAACAAAGAATATAGATCAAAAAACTTTTAAATTTTAAATTCCGGAGAAACCCAAGAATAATTTGGGTAACAATCAAAGTGATTATACTAACTCTCCTAATATAGTGGAGTCTAGCCCTGTGTCTCCTGCGAGAGTCTCCGGCAGCTTCTCTCGGGAGGTCACTCGGACTACTGGGGGGAAGTGGCAGCCCGGCGAAATGGAGCCAAGACTCAGTCAACAATTATAAAGTTGGAACTCAGTTCAACATTCACGCATCCCTCCCATCCCCCATAACACATAAACAGTTAGGCAGCAACATGAATTTACCGGTTATCAAAGAAATCTGCGCATGCAATACGACTAGTTAAACAACTAATTGATCAAATGATTAATTGCCTGGTGGTCAGACCGTTCAGGTCTAGGCTCCCCCCCTGCCCTAGGAGGGCACCCCCGACCAGCCAATTCCACAGTCCTAGCTGGCTGCTGAGTCCAAGACACCCCCCCGGCCGGCGGGCAAGGATCCCCCCACGAGACACCTGGGCGATTTCAAAACTCCCCACTGATCCTTCAGCATCTCCCTCGAGCAAGGCCGTCTCCCACATCCGCCTCCTCTCCAACCAGACCACCCGTGGAGGCACTTCCCCGGCACGGGGTACTCTCCTATAAACCGAGATCCGTCGCCCTCAGGGCAGGGTGGACATGTTTCAGTGGTCAGGTCCCAGTGGTGAGGGCCTCCCGTAAGGAGCCCGCTACAGAGAACAGGGTACAGGCCGCGCCACAGGCGAGCCAGAAACACCTCCCATCTCCCAGGTGAGGGACACCCCAAGGCCGGCGACTTGTTGAGTTATGTCTGGCGGGAGCATTCTCATCAGATAGCCCCTGATACCCAGAGAAGGGGACGAAGAGGGTCCCACACAGACGGAGAAGATCCCTGGGCGAAGGGGGGGAAACTGTCCGCAACGGGGGGCTAGGCCGCCGCCCACCGGGTAGTCCATTAGTTTCAATGGAAAGGACCAAGCCTCTTCCCCTGGTTGGGGGGGGGGGGGTATCCTGGCTGGGAGACGACCCATCCCCCGGGCAGGAAGCATTTAACGTCCGAAAGCCAGCCATCCCCTCTACCTAGAGGGGCCTCATATAAGACGAGCAGGTCGTACCTTACCGGGACAGGGGAAGGCACAGATTCCCCCCCGACCACCTAAGTCCCAGGTCGTTCCTCTGCACGCTCCGACCTTAGCTCGCTACAGCATTTCAAATGCGGTCCCATCCCCAGGGGAGGCCATAGAGGGCTGGGCTCCTCGAAAACTGTCGGTCCTTCACTCTCAGAGGGGGGGGGAGTGGAGTCGTTGGGTCGGGGGCACCCCCCAATCCTGGCACGGGTGGGGGGGCTCGTCCAATCCAAGGTCCCCTGGCACTTCTTCCCGGCCAACCCACCAGCAGACCCCAAATTCCTCTCACAGCCACAGATATAACCACAGGTATAACAGCAACTTCAACCAACAATCAAATTAAACTGTAAAGAAAGGATATCACATTAGCTTTTCTGACCATGACTCAATGTCCCCTCCATGTTCAATTGGGCGCCAGTATCGCTACTCGGCTCCCGGGGGGGCAAAGTCAGACTCTCGGTCTGGGCCGGGCGGATCTCCCCGGCGTCTCCCTCGGTCTCGGCCTCGTCTTCTCAGGCGCTGAGGAAGTGGGCCCTCTCTGCGGTCCAGCCCCAACTCTAACCAATTCAGGATCGCAATCGGTGCAGTCCCAAGAAAATCAAAGAGATCCGCCAGCTGGGACGGTGCTTTCAAGATGAAAAATCTACGATCCCTTCACACAATCAATTGGAACGGATGTCCCCAGTGATATGTTGCTCCTTGCTGTTGTATCAGTTCCAAAAAGGGTTTCACTATTCTCCACATCTGAAGGGTCCTGCGTGAGAGGTCCTGTAGCAAGGTAATCTGCACTCCCTCCAATTCGATTGGACCTCGGTTCCAGGCTCTCTGCATTATGGCTTCTTTGATCTGGTAATAATGTACTCTGCAGAGTACATCTCTTGGACCCCTCAGGTCAGGCCGTGCCAGGCCCTGGGCCTGATGAATCCGATCTATCTCAATGTGATCCGAGGGCGAACGGTCCAACAGAGTATTGAATAATCCGCACACTCTTGCCTTTAGCTCTGATGGAGTTATCGATTCAGGAATACTCCGTAGTCGAATATTATTACGGCGATTTCTATTTTCGTGATCATCTTGTTGAAGCTGGAACTCAGAAAGCAGCCGCTTGGTGACATCTCGCTCATGTTCCAATGCTTCCACTCTGGCCTGGACGTCCAGTTGTGCAGCATTATTGGCGTCTACTCTGTTCGATGGGTCTGCCATAGAGTTCTGCATCAATGTTATCTCCCTGCGGAACGTCCCTTCCATCCTGGTTATGTAAGTTTCAAAGTCCGAGCGGGACGGTAGTGATTTGAGAGCATCCCCAATGTTGGTCCTGATCGACTCCGCGATGGCCTAGATCAGGGAGCGGGCCAGGGAGGTCCCCGGATATTCGGTGCACAAAATTCCAGGTTCAGGGGGCCCCTCTTCCATCCTGGGTGACCATTCTCTTCTGGGCTCCCTTGATGGTATTGTAAGAAAGTGTCCGTGACTGTGAGGGGGCACTACGGGTGTTCGCCCTTCCGTGGCTCGGGCCACCTCCACATATCTGGCGATACTTGAATCATGGGGGGGTCCCCCACCCCCCATAAGTAAACCGCTGGGACTCCTGCCTACCAGGTTTCGGGGGCTGGTTATAGGTCTGCGGATCCGTGTATCCAGACCTCCCATATGTGGGCCCCCACTCCATCACACCTGTTATTGGGCTGTCGTGTGACAATGCAACTGTCACTATCTGTCTCCCATCTTCTGTTGCCCTGCTCAGATGCTCCTTCCCCTCCTCCGCAGCTCTCCTGTCAGGACCCGAGATGATTGCTATGGAGCTTGGGTCTGGGGCCGCTCCATCCCTCCCCCCAGGGCTGTCGGCACCCACCTGATGAGGGGCTGTCATCACCGCAGCCTGTTCCTCGCCTGTGCTAGGCTGGCTCCTTTCCCGAGGCTCCGCTACTTCTACAGGTCTTGTAAATGACGTTGCGGCTGTCATCTGTTGCCGTGCAGGAGGCGGCTTCCCCACCGATAGCTGTGCACAACCGCCCGCTCTCTGCTGCTCTCTCACTCTGCAGCGTGGCTTTCTCTCCTCTTCCTCTGCTTGCAGGAGTCCAGCGTCATGTTCCTGTCCTCTCCTCTCATCAGGGCCCGGGGTGACATCAAGGACGCAGCGGGGTCCGGCGTCAGAAGCGGCGGGACTCAGCCTCCGCTGAGTCCGCACACTCTTGCCTTTAGCTCTGATGGAGTTATCGATTCAGGAATACCCCGTAGTTCTATTTTCGTGATTGTCTTGTTGAAGCTGGAACTCAGAAAGCAGCCGCCTGGTGACATCTCGCTCACGTTCCAATGCTTCCACTCTGGCCTGGACGTCCAGTTGTGCAGCATTATTGGCGTCTACTCTGTTCGATAGGTCTGCCATAGAGTTCTGCATCGATGTTATCTCCCTGCGGAACGTCCCTTCCATCCTGGTTATGTAAGTTTCAAAGTCCGAGCGGGACGGTAGGGATTTGAGAGCATCCCCAATGTTGATCCTGGCCGACTCCGAGATGGCCGAGATCAGGGAGTGGGCCAGAGAGGTCTCCGGATATTCGGTGCACATAATTCCAGGTTCAGGGGGCACCTCTTCCATCCTGGGTGACCATTCTCTTCTGGGCTCCCTTGATGGTATTGTAAGAAAGTGTCCGTGACTGTGAGGGGGCACTGCAGGTGTTCTCCCTCCCGTGGCTCGGGCATATCTGACGATACTTGAATAATCTGTTGCCATGCAGGAGGCGGCTTCCCCGCCGATAGCTGTGCACAGCCGCCCGCTCTCTGCTGCTCTCTCACTCTGAAGCGCGGCTCTCCTCTTCCTCTGCTTGCAGGAGTCCAGCGTCATGTTCCTGTCCTCCTCTCATCAGGGCCCGGGTGGCATCAAGGACACAGCGGGGTCCGGCGTCAGAAATGGCGGGACTCAGTCTCCACTCCGGTGTGGCCGGCACCATGTTGCTCTCCTCCTCCGTACACACAGGTTGATGCAGGGGCGGGGTCCTCCGTTTCTACTGCCACACAGATGATCCACAACTCGTTTCCCCCTCCAGGGACCGGACAGCAGGTGGGTCAGTGTGTATTTTGGTGTGGTGGAGAGCGTCTTCTGGCTCCTCCATTGGCATACGCGGCACCGCCATCTTGATAGGCGAGGGTCTGGGGTTTTCAGGAGTGTTTGCTCTAAAGTATGCCGTGATGGGAACTCCTCTGCGGGATCTGGGTGTGCTCTTTGTCTTCCTGAGCTTCGACATCTGATCAAATTTCTGCCTTTGTGTCAAATGTCAAACTGCAGATATTAAGGGGGTTAAGTGGGGAGCCTTGAGTCCCAGCGTCCTACTCCTCCATGCGCAAGCCACGCCCCTCTCCCAGGTAGTTTTTTGGACTAATGCATGTGCCACAGGATCGCTTGGCTGTTTGGAATAGTTTTTGTATGCCTTTTTTGCACTTTTGTGTTCAACTGCAAACTTGTGATTTGGGCCATGTAAAACCTGTGTCATGCCTTTCAAGTGTCCCCAATGCAATTCCCGTTTTTATTAATATGCTGTCATCACCTCAAACAATAATAAACAGGGATTGTGATATGCACAGACATTTGGTTGTTTTCTAGCACTCCTTGTTGGCGATAGGGGTCGCTTGTGCATTAGCTTTTAAAAGCACTGCGCTGGTGCCCAGTGGAAGCCTGCAAACGTAGAGCACTGCCTGTCCCCAGGTTGCACTGCAACCTCTAACTTGGTTATATAAAAGGTTAACAACAATACAGAAAACAGGAGCAAAAGGAGCAGATAACCCTAACTTTAATGTCTCTGAACTCAAAGGTAAGAGAGGATCTGCAGACTTGGTTGATGCACATAAAAAAACAAGCACACACAGAACACACTAGGGCTAATGAAACCTTAAAAACGAAGTCCAGATAAAAACAACCCCTCGTCCTACCACCCCTCTGGGGGGTTACAAACAAACGCTTACCTTGCCTGTGGTCCAGCTTCACTTTCCCATTTCTGTACATCCCACCACATAGAATTTATGTGAATGGGCAGCGGGCGTGCACATGGAGGCTTTGCATCCTTCTGTGTGGTGGCTGTAACAAACGAGATAATGGCGCTGGACCGCAGGTCAGGTACGTTTTTTTCTTTGCCCCCCCCCAGTTCTGATCAGAATAACACTGGTAATTTACCCCACCCCTTAATAATTACTGCCAGAAATTAAAAGTGGTGCACCATAGGACACCATAGACTGAAATGAGGGCCCACTGTATAAATTGAAAAGGAAGAAAAGGATTCCACTTTCTATAAGATTCCTGGGCCGATTGATTCCCTCCCCCCGGGGCATCCAAAATCGCCCCTCTGTGTGAAACTCCCAAGGTCACCCATACACTTACCTTTTTTCCCTGTCCAACGGCGCATGCATGAGCCGTGGTCGCATCCCTGCTATCCCTCTAGCAGGGTGCGTGCCCGTGCCAGGCATTTGTGATTGGCCCGCGTGGGCACAGTCCCTGTTAGAGGTTAGCCGGCGCCAGCGTGCTTGGATCCGCTCGCCTTAAACGAAGAATTAGACGACTGGACGTCAGCGGATCCGAGTGTGCTGATTGGATGAGCCGCCGCACCGTAATGCCAGGAAGAGGTAAGTTATATTCAGCGACCTGGGGGGTTTTACACAGCGGCGCACCCTCGATCCTGGGTTTTGTTCCCTATTTCAGGGACATGCCGAATTGGGATGACCTAAAACAACTCACCTCTGCCTGGTTCTATGACGCATGCGTGGGCTCTCGCCCAATCAGAGCCGTTTGCTGTGCATATGTAATGCATGTACTTGCAGAGCTTCAGCAATCAAGAGAACAGTGGCTCAATCCCCAACAGCACGCGCACTCCTGTCCCCAGCCTACCTGAATAGCTGGGGGCAGGAATGTGCCCACAGCCCGAAGATGTTCTGCTTTAAAGATTGTTTTATTTGCATTTGTTTTGTCCAATATTAGCTTTTGTTTAAAGAGTTGTTTAATGCTTAATTTGCAATAAGGAATTTGGAAGGTGGTAAAAGTTAAAAATTACTGTAAACATCTAACAAAAAAGTTGGCAGCCTTAGGTGTTATAAATGAGTTCAATAAAATGTACCATTTGGAAAAAGTTAACTTAATACGACCCGTGGGACATGCACTTAATTTTTCCCTTTATTAAGCAGTGTAGTCATTATCTAGAGATACAGCTGGGCTTCTTTAGTCATGCAAAGATGTACAAAGCTAATTCCTGGCTTCTTTCAATGTACACAAATACAAATGAGGGGAATAAATTGTTCCGCACTTTGTTAAAAATATAAAACCATTTTACACATAAACTTAAAATGTGCATTTAGGGCATGAATTACGAACAATAAACTGGACCTTCAGCCTGAATAGGAGCCTATCTTGTATGTTCCACCCACCCTGTACATACAGATTGCCCAAATCATCCTACCTGCATCTACTGCATTTTCTGAGCCTTTAAACATACAAGATGGTGGCACATGGAGTCTCAGGCTGCCTACAAATAGAAAGTGTCTGACTGTACCAGCTTTGGTCTGTCTTCCTGTCCGCCTCCCGTTACTTTTGCCCCCTCCACTATCCTCAGTATGTGATGCTTCTGAGGCAAGATGGTGGTGCCCTTATCCTAACCGTGCTGCAGCCAAGTGGGGGAAAGAATAAAAAAAGAATAAAAAATGACAAAAAATATATTAATTTTAGATTCTGGGGGATTTTTGAGGGGTTCGGCCGTTTCATTAAATGATGCTCAAGTTTCGGTTTATCTTCACCGAAATTGAAAACTGGCTGAAAGATCATGTGCCAAGAGTTGTGTTTAATGAAATCTACTCTGAATGTTCCCCGGTTGTAAGCGGTGTACCCCAGGGTTCAGTGCTGAACATGTTTATGAGCAATATGGAATATAGAATTAATGGCACTGTCTCTATTTTTGCAGATAACACAAAGATATGTAGCACAGTGCAGTCAATTGAAGATGCTCACAAGCTTCAGGATGACTTAAACACTTCGAGTGTCTGGGCATGCACTTGGCAAATGAAGTTCAAGTTGGAGAAATGTAAAGTCATGCGCTTGAAGGCCAAATATATCCTCGGGGGAGTAAAACTGGAAGAATCACTTGTTGAGCAGGATCTGGGGCTACTCGTAGACCACAGGCTAAATAACAATATGCAATGTCAAGCAGCTGATTCCAAGGCCACCAAGATATGATCATGCATTAAAAGAGGCATGGAATCATGGGATAGGGATGTAAAATTGCCTCTTTACAAGTCACCGGTAAGCTCTTATTAGGAATATGTGTGCAGCAATAAACAGCAGCCCATAAATCATCTTTTCTGTGCTCGGGCTAGATGTCGAACTCGAACACAAACTTCTGACTGAAGTCTGTGTTCGGCTTTGGGAACCCGAAATTTGCAAAGTTTGTTACGACTCCGAACTCTGCGCTTCATGTTCACCCATATCTAGTTATCATTTGTCTTTTTTTCAACTGTATAAACTAGGCTAGGCTATAGAAAAAGTCCTAACCCCAAGAAAAGCCAGAGGACTTTCCTGGATCAATCTTCTGTGCCTCTGTGCCACTGTGTCATCTATAATGAAAACATTTTGCCTGTCTGCTCTGCCCCAGGCTCCTGTGGTCCTTCAGGCAGCAAATTTATCCTCTACAGAATACTAGAGGTCGAGTCTCAGGTTGTGAGCAGGAGATGGTTGTCCAAGACCATCTTTGCAGGATAGTGGAACCCTGTATTCCTGCAATCAGAAATGCATTTGAATAAATGTGTTACAATAGCTATATATTTATCCAGGTTCTCTTTGTCATTTTGTTTCATTCTTAGAGACTATTAAGTGTGACAAATATGTTGAAAATAATACATTTTTTGTGTGTCGGGGGAACTTTTTCAATCTCTCCATATGCTCCGAATGAGCTTTTGAAATCACATGGTTTCCTTAGCAGGCAGACATTTCCCCGACAATTCTGGAACACAATTCTTTCTTCTGCACAAGAGGAATGACACGCAGGACTGATTGTCACTGGATGTAATTGACTGTCATGTCATCAGAGATGTTTGATGCAATAGGGATGTGATTGGCCACTGCAGGTGCACTTGTGGGCTTATGGGTTCATCAATCTTACCCAGTCAGCTTGGCATTCAATAGAAATAGACTGGACTGAATCAATGTCTCCTTTACAGCAATCCAATTCATAGGGCAAACACTTGCTGATGAAAAGATGTGATTATTTTAATAATTAGTGCAGTTTACAATAAATCGATATGTGTGGAACTAGTAATTACAACACAATAGTAGTAACTGAATAAATTATTGCTTAAATGATATCTGAAATATGCATTGTTATTTATTAATTCTTTGAACTCGGATTCCAATGCCCAGTGGATAATGTGGCTGGTTTGTTGTAACGTAAACCAATATGCATTTCACACTGGAGACTACATTTCAGCAAATCCAAGGCTGGGATCTGAACTAACCTTGATTTTTCTCTTGTGTATTCTTTAAATTGATATTGAATAAGTAATACAGCTTTATATATTTGAAAGGCAGAAAAGGAACATGCAACAAAAGTAATGTCACATCTGCAAAACAGAATATGTTTAGAAACAAAAAAAATCATGTACAATGTTTCATAATGTTCCATAAGGCATCTACTATTGTCTGTTAAGTTAGTGATTGAAAGATTAATGCGCCCTTTTGTTATAAACTTGAAACCCAACTTTAACCTAAACTTTTCATTTAAATGTTTTGACAGTAGCACTGTTCTGAAATATATTACATTTCCAGAGTGCCCCTGTGGTTTGTATAACCGCTAGGTGGTGTTGTCTTGATACATGGACATTTTAATTCAATTATGATTAGAAGGAAAGACTTTACAATATACTTTTGGAACAGTGCTGTTTTCAGTTTCAAAAGTTTAATTTTTCAAGTAGAGCAAAAATACAGGTATACATATGGTTTATCTGATTGTCGTGGTAACATTAATAAACATTCATATTAAACCAAAGTGATCACAGAATATTATTTTGTTAAACCGCTAAGATTTGACCCATAATGATTGAGTGTATATTTAGAGATTTGGGCCCAGATAGGTAGAGATAACTCAGAACATGCCAAGCAGGAGATGGAAAAAGGTAGGGTGAGGCAGAAAAGAGGGGTGAGGAGGCTCTCAGTCAGCTATAAATAATTACAAAGACTTGGGTGAGCATAGTTTAGCCAAGAATCAAATTTTTTTAGGAATTTATGGTGTGAGTCCTGTAGGATTAGAGAAAAACATATCTGGCTCAAGACAGCATTAAAACTTCCGTTCATGGTTATCCATTAAAATCCATCAAACACCAGCAGCTGTAGGATTGTTGATGGAATATTTTTTCAAAGCTGTTGCTATTGATTCTTGAGCTGCTAATACAATAAAGGGAACACGTTTTTGCTGGCTTTTAGTAAGCATATCTATTTTTTGAAACAAAAGGACTGTTCATGGGCCCCTAGTATTGTTTGGTTCAAATAAGGTAAAAAACACCTGAGACCCAAAAACTTGGGGACATGACCAACAAATGTGGAGCACTGTTCCCTCTGCACCACAGCCTCTGAAGCACCTCTCCAAATATGACAGAAGGGCTTTATATGCTGTCTCAAGGGTAGTTATATATATATTGAGCATTTGGCTACAGTATTCCAAACTGTTATCCATTCCTCCTCTGAACTGGAGGCTTTCGGGTCGCATTTCAATTTTTGCACATGTAAATGTTTTGTATTGTCCCACGGAGCATTGATTAGCGTATGCACCAAAAATATTAGACTAGCATGTCACAGGGATCGGAAACAGGTATGCTCAAAAAGGGAAAGAATGGTAGCTGACAGAGCAAGTCTGAGGAGCGGCTACAGCCAGTGTTTCAGTTGACCATAGCTAAGCCATTCAACATTAGGAATTTGATGACGTTACTCAAAGGAGGTGTATCGTGTAATTGTGTAATATTAAAAATCCATATAAATACATTAGCTAATGAGGGCAGGAGTCACTTATATATCTGAACTGAATAAGACTCCCACCAAGCTTGTGGTTTTCTTCTTCTGGTTGGAATAAAATCCAGTGGTTCCAGAACCCCTGATTTCCTCTTCTATCCATTAAAAGAAAGAAGCCTGGCTGGATATTTATGCATGATGGGGGGGGGGGAGTGACCCCTCCTCCCACCATCCAGCATATTTATATAGATTTTTATCACTGGGCCATTTTTTTGCGATGTAGTACATCAGTGGGCTTAGGGGAGAAGGGAAAGCTTGAGAATCCAGTGGAACCCACAACAGGGAGTTGATAGGAACCTGATAAATGCTGGGAATCTCCAGGTGGACTCACAAAGGTGTCTACTTAGATGTACGAAAAGCAGCAAGCTGTTCAACTTGAGCAGAAGCGTAGTAATGAGGAAAGTTGGGAAGTCCCCAAGTCTGTTAGTTCCCCAGACAAATTTTGACACTTTCCCTTTGAAATGCACACAGAGCATAGGGAAGGAAATTTATAGGTAGGGTTCTGAAAAGGTTCAGCAGCATTTTTACCAGTGCACCTCTGCCTAACCAGGACCAGGTTCACATAAGTGAGTCCAGGGATCTGAACTTAGGAAAATGCACTATACATTGAAGCTAGATTGGGCTGAACTTAATTCCCAAATACTCTATGTAGTTAGGTTTCCTCACAAAAGGAAAGGGGGAATGTAGGCGGGTAAGCAGAGTTTATTACTTTTACTCTATTTAATATTATTTCTAATAGTGATAGCTTAAGGTTCAAGGGCCAAAATGAACAGAATAGGAGAGGAAGGACACTTCTGCCTAGTACCTCATTGTATTTTGAAGGGGCCTTAAATCTCACTCCCAGTCCCAGTATCTCACTTCGGCCATTGGGGAAGAATATAACACAAGGATCCAGGCAAGAAGGTCTTTTGAGAATCCAAAGCTAGACAGGGCTTGATACATATTGTATAGTCCCTGGAAATGGAATCAAATGCTTTTTCAATGCCAAGCGAAATTAAATGACCCTGTTAACATCTCTCCTGCATTACATGCATCAGGTGTACGAATGTTATCTGAAGCCTGTCTACAAGCAGTGAAACCCACTTGGTCTTGATGAATTAGAAAACTGGGTTAACCCTTGCAGCTGGCATATTTTCCAAGAACTTGGTATATATATTTAGCAAAGATATTGACCTGATGTTCTGGTTTTCTGAGTCACCCTTCTCTGGTTTAGGAGCCATCATGATATGGGCCATAATATTTTGTCCACTGCAGAGATTTCTCTGCCTTAGCATTTATTAATGAGTTTAAGTCTTCACAGTCTTCCTTAAAGTGGACCAACAGTCAAAAATAAATGAAATCCGACCAACACAACCAACATATGCACCCCTCTCCTGGGTAATTTAGATTGATACATATAAAAAAATAATTTACCTTTTTCTAACGCCTACTGGGATACATTTTAAAAACAAGATGGCAGCTCATGTGCTTGCAGGCCAGGAAGTTGTGCTGGGCTTCCTGTTACTCTGCATTTCAGTTATGTCAGTTGGTAGAGGAAGCTCCAAGATGGCTGCTACCTTTCTTTTCCAACTATGCCAGGCTTTTGGTCCAGTTTAAGTGTGGAGGAGGAAGAAGCTTTCAGGTCAGCCTCTATTTGTGTCATGCAGTTAGAAAAGTCTGTGAGCCAACCATCTTGCTGCCTCCCGCCCGTCCTCAACCAATCAGGAAGGGGAGTAGGCAGGCTGGGCCATGATGGGGGATAGCAGCAAGCAGACAGGCGCACACAGCGCAACCTGCTTTGAAAGATTGGGGGGCTTTGTCACAGTCTGCTATGGAAGATGATGGGGGGCTCTGTCACAGTCTGCTATGGAAGATGATGGGGGGCTCTATCACAGTCTGCTGTAGAAGATGATGGGAGTTCTTCTACCACACAGTCTGCTAATGCGATGATTGGGTTGATCTGCCAAACAGTTTGCTATTGGGATAACACAGTCTGCTATGAAGGGTGATTAAGAGCCTCCATGTCCACAGGCTCATTTTTGTACAAAAGCAAATTTGCACAGCATGAATGCTCGTGTGATTCACAACCACCTGGGGGATAAGTTTGCCCGTGCAAAAGCAAGCGAAAGTACTTGCTGTGGGTAACTGCGGCTTTTTTTTGCACTTTCGATTAGATTAGATTAGACGTTAGATTTTTAGCTAATGAAGAATAGCCTGACTTTTATTTTTGCCTACCTGTGGGTTTATTTTTTCAGTGTTGTATTCAATTTAACATTGAAACACCCCTGGAAGAGCCCCGTGCCAACACCAATGGGCATCTTCTCTTCCGCACCCCTGCTGCCCCAAATGGGGTTGTGAACTGGTATAGTGGTGAAACAAAAAGAAGAGTCCCCACAAAAATCTTTGTATTTTTCCCAATTTAACTTATACTTACACTTGCTGTTCTTGTTACCTGCGCCGTCTTCTCATACTTCTTCAGTGCCCTCTCCAGCCTGTAGATGTGGGGGGTGCGGAAGAGCCTGGTGCCCATTGGTGTGGACATGGGGTTCTCCTAGGAGTGCCCAAAGCACCCCTGGAAGAGCTCCGAGCCCATACCAAAGGGTATAAGGGCTTGTAACTTCCAGGTACAGGGGTTGACAACAGTGCAGCCTCTGAGCCCTGGGTTATAAGCCCTTATGCTTGGTGCCCGGGCTGGCATCTTTTCAGGGGACCCCATGTTTTCATAAAAACAGAACAGTCAAGAAAGAAAATAAAAATGTCCCGCTATCACTTTCCCTTTTTTTATGAATGCTGCTTAAACATCATTCATTAAAACCATTTTTGGGCCCCCAAGTTCGGGTTCCCATTGACTTCAGTGAGGTTCGGGTTCACTTCTCAGCAAAGGAGACCAAATAAAATTAGGCATAGTGGGTAGAGCAAAAACTAGGCTGCAATGCAGAGGAAAACTGCATCTTCTGGAGGCAGACTTCAGTATGTCCGAATGGCATTATTTGTAGTAATGCTTTTGATCATTTGCAAGGGGAGTTAAACCCTTGGACATTATGGGGAACAGTACTGGTTTTCAAAATGGCCATTTACTGCTATATGGTTGAAGTAACATAACTATGCCAAAAATGTTTGTTTTGGATAGAGTGGCAAATAGTTGGGAAGCATATACAATTCTTTAGACTGTATGTAAATTAGCTTCATTTTCTATTTGCAGAGATGGAAAAGTTCCCCTAACAGGAATGTTTCAGGGTCACCTTTATCTGCTGTGTTTATAAGTGGACATGTGTGATCTTGAAATTTTGTTCCATTATTGGTCAGCATCTATTAATTCCTACAATATCCTTAAATATTCTGTTAAATGGTTTTTACTAGTGAACAGGCTATAGCAACCCAATAAATTACATAAAGCAAAACAATAATTGGTTTTAACAATTTTACACACAAAAAAACAAACTTATGAGCTTGGGAGACCCAAGAAGAAAGGTACATTGCATCTCCAAATACTCAAGTGTGAAATACAAATACTCTTGTGTTTTACTTCCTATATTACTTCCTATATTCTTTGTGAGATGCTTCAGCCATTCCAGTAATTTACACATCACTGCCAGGATGATGTATGACTAACAATTCCCTGTTACATATTTGCAACTTCTTTGTGCTCCATGCCTGCTAAATGATTGTCCCTTTGTGCTTGAGTAAGCATTGCCCCCTTGTCTCAGAATATTGGTAAATGCCTGTATGGCTGACAGTCCCTCCCAAATGGTAGCATAATAAAGCGAAATAAAAAGCAAATCTGTATTAAAGAGTTTCTTACGGTCATAAAGCCACACTTTAAACATAATCAGAATGACCTAAGGTTGTTCCTACAAAAACAGAGCAAGCAGAGAACAGAAGGTGCGTTGCCTAAGCCAGAGACTCCATTGGGACCAAAACATCTCTACTGAAAGAGTTTCAAAGGGGAAGTTAGGAAAGAAAGTGACAGTGGGTGTAGACATGAAACTGGGGGTGGAGAGGGGGGAGGGGTTAGCACATCTAGCAGTAATAAGTGCAATATACAAAATTATCAAAATTGTCATAAGCATTTGAAATGCATGCTTACAAATGCTAGAAGCTTGACTAATAAAATGGATGAACTAGAACTGATAATAACAGAAGAACAATATGATATAGTGGGGGTAACAGAGACCTGGCTGGATGAAAGCTATGACTGGGCAGTAAATTTACAGGGATACTGTGTGTTTAGGAGGGACCGTAACAAACGCAAAGGGGGTGGAGTCTGCTTAATTGTAAAATCCTCTCTACAGCCTGCTCTGCGGGAGGATATATGTGAGGGGAATGACCATGTGGAGTCTGTATGGGTAGAAATACATGGAGGGAGAAATAAAAATTAAATACTGATGGGGGTTTGCTATAAACCTCCAGATATATCCGAATCCATAGAAATATGATGCTAAGGCAAATAGATATAGCCGCTAAACTAAATGAGGTAGTGATTATGGGGGACTTTAACTACCCAGATATAGACTGGGATGCTGAAACATGTGTTTCGCATAAAAGTAATAGTTTTTTATCTAAAACAAAAGATGGCTACCTTTCCCAACAAGTACAAGCTCCAACAAGGGGGAAAGCCATATTGGACCTAATACTAACCAATGTACCAGACAAAGTAATAAAGGTACAGGTTGGGGGACACCTTGGAAGCAGTGATCATAATATTATTAATTTCCAATTAGCAGTCACTAGGGTGCCTTATCAAGGAGCCACAAAAACGCGGGACTTCAAAAAGGCAAAGTTTGACCAACTTAGAGATGCCCTACACTGCATTGACTGGGAAAATGCCCTAAAAAGCTAAAGCATGGACGCTAAATGGGATACTTTCAAAGGAATACTTAATTTTCATTGTGACAGATATATACCTTACAGGAATAAAACTATTAGAGGCACATGTAAACCGATGTGGCTAAATAAAAAGGTTAAGGGGGCAATAAACAACAAAAAAAAGGCATTTAAACGTTTAAAGCAGGAAGGGACAGCGGAAGCGTTAAAAAAATATAAAGAGAAAATAAACAATGTAAACAACAGATAAGGGCAGCTAAGCTGGAGACAGAAAGACTGGTCGTGAAAGAGAGTAAAACTAACCCCAAATTATTCTTTAGCTACATAAACCGTAAAAGGTACAAACCTGAGGGTGTGGGCCCCCTGAAAAGCAAGGAGGGGACCCCTATAGAGGGAAATGAGGAGAAAGCTAATTTGCTTAACAACTTCTTTGCTTCTATATTCACAAAAGAATTTGACATGCCGAGTGAAATGCAGGGGAATAACCGAAACCCTCCATTAAATGTCACTGGTCTAACCAAGGAAGAAGTCCAGCACCGTCTCAAGCAGATAAAAATCAATAAATCACCGGGACCAGATGACCTACATCCTCGTGTTTTAAAGGAGTTATGTACAGTAATAGACAAGCCGTTATTTCTAATATTTGTGGATTCCATAACTACAGGGTCTGTTCCGATGGATTGGCGCTTGGCAAATGTGGTGCCAATATTCAAAAAGGGATCTAGGGGGGAACCTGGGAACTACAGACCGGTAAGCTTAACATCTGTGGTGGGCAAGCTGTTTGAAGGTTTCTTAAGGGATACTATCCTGGAGCACCTTGGGGAATATGACCTTATTACTCCATATCAGCATGGATTTATGAGGAATCGCTCCTGCCAGACAAACCTAATCAGCTTTTATGAGGAGGTAAGTTCAAGTTTGGATCAGGGGGAGTCATTGGATATCATATATCTTGACTTTTCTAAAGCATTTGATACTGTGCCACATAAAAGGCTGGTACAAAAGATGAGAATGCTTGGACTGGGGGAAAACGTGTGCAGATGGGTGGGAAACTGGCTTAATGATCGGAAGCAGAGGGTGGTTATCAATGGTACACACTCAGATTGGGTCACTGTTACTAGTGGAGTACCACAAGGGTCAGTTCTGGGACAAATTCTCTTCAATATATATATAAATGACATTGGGTATGGATTAAACAGTAAAGTCTCAATCTTTGCAGATGATACTAAACTGAGTAAAGTAATTAAAACAAAAGAGGACAACAGATAAATGTAAGGTTATGCACATGGGAAGGAGAAATCTGTGTCATGATTACACACTAAATAAAGAAACACTTGGTAAAACAACAATGGAAAAGGACCTAGGGGTTTTAGTTGACAATAAGCTCAACTGTAGTAATCAATGCCAGGCAGCTGCTGCCAAGGCAAATAGGATCATGGGGTGCATCAGGAGGGGCATAGGTGCTCATGACCAGAGCATCATTTTACCCCTGTACAAGTCACTAGTCAGACCCCATATGGAATACTGTGTACAGTTCTGGGCACCTGTGCTTAAGAAGGACATATCAGAACTGGAGCGCGTTCAAAGAAGGGCAACAAAGTTAATAAAAGGAGTGCGGGGGCTAGAGTACCCGGAAAGATTGTCCAAGTTAGGCTTATTTAGTCTAGAAAAAAGACGATTGAGGGGTGATCTAATAACTATGTATAAAAATATTCGGGGTCAATACAAGGATCTGTCCCACAATCTATTTATACCCCGGAGTGTAACCATAACACGGGGGCATCCACTAAGGTTAGAGGAAAGGTGCTTTCTCCACCGACATAGGAGGGGATTCTTCTCTGTAAGAGCAGTGAAACTATGGAACTCGCTGCCAGAGGAGGTAGTAATGATGGATACAGTAAAAACGTTCAAAAGTGGCCTTGATGCCTTCCTGGCATGTAATAACATTTCCAGCTATGGCTACTAGACCACTGGAAGGAGTTAAACAGGCTGAACTGGATGGACTAAAGTCTTTATTCAGCCTTACATACTATGTTACTATGTTACTATGTTACAAGTAGCCCCCTCAAAAGTAAAATACACCCATATATTTTTCATTAGATGCATGTTCGGTGGTGTTTCCACAAGCTGTAAGTAAAGTTCTTTTACTTCACGAGGTCACATGGAGCAAATCCTAATATAATCTAAACTTCCCTAGCTCAGATGGGCACAGAAAGATAGATTTAGGCTAATTATTAGGTAACATAGTAAGTGGTAGTCCTGAAGCATTACCTTTCCTTTCCCTGGAAGAATTTGTGTGACAGATTTCTTTGTTCCTAAAGTTAAGGATGAATATTTTGAGACTAAACCATCCCATTCATTCCTCTGCTATACTTGAAGAGTGGGGAATCTCCTCTTCATTGTGTCAAAGGAGAGCATGGCTGAATGGGAGGGATAAACCCTTCAGCTTTTCGAAGAACCCCCTCACTCACTGTGAAATGTTCTCACTCAGGGCGCCCGAATGGACAGGAGTCCTTGATTTCGAAAACAGTACTTCTTGTTTTTAAAATCACTTCTATAATGAAAGAATAAGGCTGACTCTCCGTCATTTAGGGTGGACTGACCATAGGTAGACCTAGGCAAATGCCCGGTGGGCGGCACTGCTTTGGGGCAGTCTGGACTGCTGCCTTTACTAACACTCCCATCCAATTCCTGCCTCCCTCAACCAATCCCAGCCCTCTATCCTCTTTCCCAATCTACCCCTCACCCAAGAAACCCCAGCCCATGTCCTCCCTCAAATTATTTAGCCCCCGCCTTGGAGCATACTGGTTGACTGGCCAGCGAGCAGCAGTGATGCCACTGACTGGTAAAATCCAGGGCTGATTTTTGGATCCAGTCAGTCAGTTGTCCCAGACCAGTGCCTTCTCATGCTTGGTGTATTGCCATCTTGGCCGCCCACCTTCTGCTATCTGATAGACCTCGTCCTGTGATTTGCCACATTGTTGTTGTGGTGCTCTCCCCCTTTACAAGAGCGGCTTGCTGCAGAACAACACTGAAGGTATATTCATATACTTTTGTTCTTTAACTAATAACAGTAAGTTAAAACACATGCATAAAATGCCAAAATGGCCTTTCTAGTTCTAGTAAGCAAGTTATTGTATCTATTCCAAGTATGTCACACACCCCACTTCCACTATTCATGACATATGGGTTATGGTCCATTAGAGGGCGAACTTCTGCAGAGATGAAAGCAAAAAAGAAGCCCCTCCCGGTCCATAAATACCTGGGACTTCCCACACATTCCCCAGTTCCTTCTCTGGAGGACGGCGAGCAAGTCAGAAGATGTATGCTGCTCTTTCTTGCAGGTATGTTGTGCTCTATTTCTGCCCGGACCTTTATGCATTAAGCCCAATTCTAGCCTCCCAGCCTTGGCTGTAGGTCCGGGTGATGGTAGGCTTCCCCTTAATAGGTGTTTAGGGAGCCATGCTCCCCCGTGAGACCCCATACAAGGGGGTAGGCGGTATCCGGGTTAACCCTCCAGCGGGGTGGGGGTGGGGATGGCATGGTTCTGCTATCTTTCATTTTTTATATGTGTGTGTCTGAGTGCGCTTGTGCGCTTGATTCACGTTTGCCGCTTTGCGCTCTGCCTGCAGTATGGGGAGCTTCTTCCCCTCAGGCTGAGTCTGTGAGGGGGCGGGGCCGGGCGCTCGCGCGTTGCCGTTGCCCGCCCCCTTCTGTTTTTGGCAGCATTGCGGGCCCATCCCATTGCTGAGAACCGCATTGCTGGATTCTGAGGGAAGGGGGCGGGGCCGGGCGCGGCGCGATCCGCGCTGGCCCACCCCTTCTTCTCCCTCTCTCTCTCTCTCAGGCGCTGCTGGCTGAATAGGACGCCATTTTCTGCGGTGTGTGAGAGCCCTGCTGGGCTCCCCCCCTCTTCTTATTATGCTTGGCCAATATGCCTCACTCGCCACTTGGGGCAGCGCTGGCCCCTCTGCTAATTGTGTTCCTATGACATGTATTTATTATGCAGTTGCTGTGTGTGCATGTGCTTATGGCCCATATCTTGTGTCTTTCAGGAGGACTCCCTGTGCCTTGCTTAAAAAAGGGGTTTCTCCCGGTCCTAGGGTCCCTAGCAGTAATTTGGGGCACTTATAAATCCTCCCACTCGGGACTTAAAGGGGCATCCCGGGTTGCTTACCAGCGTTATTCCCTCTGGTCATTGCGACTGCCTTAAAATCACCATATGGAGGCTCCACAGGATACTGGGCTCGGGCTCCCTTCGGGACAATCCCGGCTATGTGTGGGTTGTGGGGTACCCCTTACGGGGGAGAATGTACTAATTTGCATACCATGTGCGCAACAGGCCATAACGCGGCAGTCGAGATCCCAGGCGTCTGGGTCAGTGCCTCCCGTCTCATCTCCTACCCCACCCCGCATCATCCGTACCCCAAGTGACACTGTCATTAGTGGGGAGTCGCACTCGGATGTATGTGCTAGGCTGGCCAACCTCAAGAAAATTATTTCTAGCTCAGTGGGCAGAAAGGTCCCTGCTAAGAAAAGGCATCTGTCACCGGCTACGCCGGAAATTGATTTTGATGATTATGACTCCCCTGACTGGGCTGATCATTCCCCGCTTGAGGAGGGGGAATTGTTTGAGGAATCTGAGACTGAGGAACTGCAGTTCTATGATTCTAATGCCGGGCAGGAGCTGGGGGATGCTGTGGATACCCCAAGGTCCTGACCCATCTATCAGAGGTTCTGGATATTTCCCCACCAGCGGAGGCCCCTCCGAAGAAGGGGGAATTCTTTGGGTTCTCTAAGCCCCGCTTGGAGTTTCCAAAACAGGATCATTTTGACAGCATGATTCTTAAAGAATGGGAGAAGCCGAATCGCCTTCACGTGTTCCTCAGGGAAGGGATAGGAAGCATCCCTTTCCGGTGGACACGGTGAAGCGATGGTCTTCCCCTCCCGAGGTTGATGCACCCATCTTAGGATTGTCCAACACCTCCGCTGTACATACTCCTGACGCCACTACCCTTAAGGATGGCGAGGACAAACGCATTGATCAGATGGCTTGTCATGCCTTTGCCAGTGTGGGTGCATCGGCACTCGTGGCTGTGGCTACCAGGTCGGAGATCAGGGACATGTTCAATGGGTCCCAACTCAACCCGGACAACGTTGAATTCACAGCCATTAAGAGGTGTGAATTGTTCCTGAATTTTGTTTTGTCGGCTATGGACGACACTATTACCATGTGTAGTAGAACTTCGGCTCTGTTGGTGGCCATGCGCCGATCGGTCTGGCTGCGCCAGTGGGAGGCTGACGTTGCGGCCAAGAAATCACTTACAGCTCTGCCATTCCTGGGAACTCGGCTGTTTGGAGACAAATTGGATTCTGTGGCGAAAGGTGGAAAGCTACCTCAGCGTAAGAAGCTGCGTCGTTCCTTTCGGGGGGCAAGCTCTTTCAATCCTTCCTTTCACGGTGCCAGAGGGGGCAGAGGTCTTGCCTACTCCGGCTTCAGAGGCGGTTCCTGGAACAGAGGCAGAGGACGTGCCCATCCAGCCTCTACCTGGGGGTCCAAGCCCAAGCCCGCTGCCAAGCCCAGCTCAGCAATGAGGAGGCGCCCTCACCCTTACGGGTGGAGGGACGGCTGCGGCTCTTCTTCCAGGTCTGGGCCGAGGAGGTCACGGACAAGTGGATATCGGAAGTGGTCTCGTCTGGGTACAAACTGGAGTTCGAGTACCGGCCTCCTCCCAGATTCTTAAGGTCTCGGGTGCCTTCGGATCCTCGGGCGGCGCAGGGGCTCCTGTTGGCTGTAAAAACCTCCTGGACATGGCGGTCATATGCCTGGTGCCTCTTTCAGAGAGAGGCCGGGGCTTTTATTCCAACCTCTTCATGGTTCCCAAAAGGGATGGCTTCATAAGACCCATTCTGGATTTGAAGCTTCTCAACAGGTTCATCAGAACCAAGAGGTTCCGCATGGAGACTCTGCGCTCAGCCATCGGTTCCCTTCGTCAGGGGGATTTCATGACGCCCATAGACATCAAGAATGCTTACCTTCATGTACCAATTTTTCCAGCACACCAGAGATTTCTCAGGTTTGTGGTCGGAGATCAGCATTTTCAGTTTGTGGCCCTCCCGTTCGGGCTGACCTCGGCACCGAGGGTGTTTACCAAGGTTCTGGCGGGCATAATGGCCCTGCTCAGAGCCCAGGGCATTCGCATTGTGCCGTATCTGGACAACCTGCTCATTACAGCTTCTTCCCTCTGCCAGGCAGAGCTGGACACCAGGACGGTGGTGACGACGCTGGAGAGGTTCGGATGAGTGATCAACCACCCCAAGTCTTCTCTCTCTCCATCAAGGGAGATCTCTTTTCTGGGCATGAATCTGGATACCAGTCAGGCCAGAGTGTATCTACCTCAGCCAAAGGTGCAGAGGGTTCAGGATCTGATACGTGTTTTCCTGACCAATCCTCGCCCTTCTATCCAGCTAGGGATGACTCTGGTAGGTTTGATGGTGGCCTCCTTTGGCAGTCCCCTTTGCTCAGTTCCACATGAGGTCTCTCCAACTCCATCTATTGCTGAAATGGGACAGATGTCCACAGTCCTTGGATCAGTCTTTTCTGATGTCTCCCAGGGTAAGGCAGTCCCTTTAGTGGTGACTGGAACCAAGCAATCTGATGAGGGGCAGATCCTTTCTGGCCCCTTGTTGGGAGACGGTTACCACGGGCTGAGGAGGTTTCTGGAAGGATCATCAGTTTCAGGGGTTGTGGGGTCCTCAGGAGGCTCACACCCCCATCAATGTCTTGGAGCTCAGAGCTATCCGTTTGGTTCTGTCACATCTGACACTCCACCTACAGGGCTTACCGGTTCAGGTTCGATCAGACAATCGAACTGCGGTAGCTTACATCAATCACCAAGGAGGGACTCGCAGCAGGAGTGCCCTCAGGGAAGTCTCTCTGCTTCTGACATGGGCGGAGAGCAATGTTCCTTGCATCTCGGCGGTGTACATTCCGGGAGTGGAGAACACGGAGGCGGACTCCCTGAGCAGGGGATTCTCTCGCCGAGGGCAATGGTCTCTCAACCACAGAGTATTTCGGTCCCTGTGTCACAGGTGGGGGACTCCGGAGGTGGATCTCTTTGCCTCTCGGCACAATCACAAGCTCCCAACCTTTGTATCTCTGTCTCGGAATCCTCTGGCCCTGGCAGTGGATGCCTTGTCCCTTGCCTGGAGGGATCTGGGGTTTCTGTACCTGTTTCCCCCCTTCTCCATGGTAGGCAAGGTAGTGTGCAAGCTGGCTCCAGAGGGGGCACCAGCAATTCTGGTGGCCCCAAGGTGGCCAAGACAGGTTTGGTTCGCAGACGTCGTAAGACTGGCGGTAGATCAGTACAGGCTGCCCCTGTTTCCGTATCTGATCTCCCAGGGTCAGCTACGTTACCCCAATTTACAAACGCTTGCTTTGACGGCGTGGCTGCTGAAACCTTCATCCTGAGGGAGGAAGGTTTGTCGGAGGTGGTTATTCAGACATTGATTAGAGCTAGGAAGAGGTCTTCCTCTACCATTTACTATAGGACTTGGCGGTCCTATATTGACTGGTGTGACTGGTGTGAGGCTAGGGCCTTACTTTGCAGGGTGTTTTCGATTCCTAGGATTTTGGAGTTTCTACAACATGGTAGTTCTGGGGTTCCAGCTCAGTACTTTGAAGGGTCAGGTTTCTGCCCTGGCTGTCTTTTTTCAAAGGTCCTTTGCTTTGCATCATCTGGTCAAGACTTTTTTCCAAGGGGTCACTCATGTTCGGCCCCCTAGAAAGCCTTTGGTTCCCATTTGGGACCTAAATTTGGTTCTCTCGGCCCTCCAGGGGCCTCCTTTTGAGCCGGTGCAGGATGTGGCACTTTCTGTTCTCTCTCAAAAGGTTGCCTTTTTGGTGGCTATTACCTCTGTTCGGCGTGTCTCTGAGTTGGCGGCTCTGTCTATTCAGGCCCCTTACTTTGAGAGACACCAGGACAAGGTGGTTTTTCGCTTTAAACCAGATTTCCTTCCTAAGGTGGTTTCTTCTTTCCATCTTAATCAGGATGTAGTTCTCCCTTCCTTGTGTCCCAGGCTTAGCAATGACAAGGAGAGGGTTTTGCACTCTTTGGATGTGGTTCGTTGTGTGAAGTACTATTTGGTCACTACTTCTCCTTTTCGTAAGACGGACGCCTTGTTCGTGGTGCCCTCGGGCCCAGGAAAGGTTTGGCGCCTGCCAAGTCTACAATTAGTAAATGGATACGTCATACCATTGTTGGGGCCTGTTCCGCTAAGGGGAGGATTCCTCCTTTTAAGATCACTGCTCATTCTACTCGTGCTGTTGGGGCTTCCTGGGCCTTTCAGCATCAGGCTTCTGTTAAACAAGTTGTAAGGTTGCTACTTGGTCTTCTGTTCATACTTTTTTCAAGTTTTATAAGGTTGATGTGCGGGCCTCAGCGGATGCTGTTTTTGGCCGCAAGGTTCTGCAAGCTGCAGTGGTTTAAATTGGTGCATTTTTTGCTGTATTTGGATCCCCACCCATGACAGACACTGCTATTGGATGTCCCATATGTCATGAATAGTGGAAGCGGGGTGTGTGACATACTTGGAATAATACCATTTCGTGATTACTCACCTGTAAAATGGGTATTATAAGTATGTCACACACCCCGCTTCATCCCGCCCTTTGGTATTTTGGATCCTTTATATGGTGAACCTGTTATTGTTAAGAATGTTTTATTGTCTCTTCCTGGTCCCCTTACTGCTGTCATATACTGGGGAATTTGTGGGAGGTCCCAGGTATTTATGGGCCGGGAGGGGCTTCTTTTTTGCTTTCATCTCTGCAGAAGTTCGCCCTCTACTGGACCATAACCCATATGTCATGAATAGTGGAAGCGGGGTGTGTGACATACTTATAATACCCATTTTACAGGTGAGTAATCACAAAATGGTATTTTTAGTGGGATTTTCTTTCCACCATTACCACCTGACTTTTGTTTCATCAGTAGGTTGTGACATCATGCAAGGTTGTGGTTTTCATTTGCCTAGACAGACCCTTTAAGGCCTTTTTGGGGGTTCTCAAAGTAGGACATTTTAAAATAGTTTGTAGGTGATGGCGTGGTAGGGGTAACATTACGGATCACATGCTCTAGGAATATTTGGTTCATAAATTGTTGGAGATTGAGCCAATGCTCAGAAGTCCATGCATTCCACTAATGCCTTTCAACCAATGATGCAGAGCATTTCTAAACCACCCAGACATCCAGCATTCTGCATTTGGTGAGACAATATTCACAATGTCAGCAAAAAGGCACATTTGGGTGTTTTCAGAGTTTTCGGGGGACAGTGAGCCTTAAAGTGGGACTGTCCCACCAAAAGTGGGACATCTGGACAGTTTACTTATGTTTACACATCACTGGTTAATCACTTTGTCAAAGGAAAACGAAGGACCTGAAACAGCAAACAGATGTACAAAAAAGTATAAAAGTACACATTAGTTATATTAGTTTTTTAAGAGAAATTCCAAAGCAATGTCACATCATCAAAGTAGCTCATGCCTCCATTCAAGGTAAAAGAGATGGCAAGGGAAGTAGGTGGTGGTGATGTGGTGTGGGAGAGGATGACATTAACCCATGCCACCAATGTTTTAAATTTCACTGTAGTGCACTGAGCAAGGAAGTGGGTCGCCAGGAATCCAGTAGGGATTGCCTTTCTGGTAATATTACTGGATGCTGCAGGTCACGTAGGGCTGCGATGCAGCATTAGCTCCCATAAGTGGTGAGTAATGGCACTGGGGAAAGGGCTTCTCTGGTCAGTTTTCTAAGCCAGTCAGGGTTCTGTCCTCTCTTTGCCTCTTCTCATATTTAGATGACAAGAGTGTTGTGAAAGTCTTTCATAAGATATTATGGAGTCCAGTGTTCCCCAATCACTTTTCCTGAGAGGCACCAACAGGTCACATTTTTTTTCTAAGTACTAATGACCTCATTTGGAGTGGAGTGAGTGGAAACCTGCAAAACATGACCTGTTGGTGGCCTTGGAGGAGAGGGACATTTAAAGCATTTTTAAATATATGAATATTACAGTTATAATATATAAACTTGTATTCTTATTGTCATCTTGATCATCTTGATATTGATCATGTATTTTAATGTTATAAACATTCTTAAATTTTCTGAATTCTCTCACTTTATTCATTTGAAATGATTGAGAGATGAAAAGGTGAGATTAAACTGGACCAAAAGCCTGGCACAGTTGGAAAAGAAAGCTAGTGGCCATTTTGGAGCGTCCTCTTGCAGCATCTCAGCCATGCTGCTGCCTGGATATAACTGACATAACTGACACTGCACAGTAACAGGAAGCCCAGCAGCACTTCCTCTTTGCAGGCAGCCTGCAGATGCACAAGCCGTCATTTTGTTTTTAAAATTTACCATAGCAGGAGAAATAGGTACATTCATTTTTATGTGCAGCAATCTAAATTGCCCTGGGGAGGGGTGCATATGAACAATGTTTGTTGTCGTTTGTAGTCATTTTGGACTGTTGGTCTGCTTTAAGGGAGAGAATGGAAGGTATTTAAAAAAAAATACCTTAATGTATTGGGTAAGGGGTATAACAAGAGATATAGAGATTTAAGAGACAGTTATTTTTTTTTGTTTAATCTGTTTTTATTGATGTTCAAGAAGGATACATATTAGAAAATGCTATATAAAGTACACACGATCAAATAACGCGTTGTTACAGCAACAAGACAGGTATTTTTATAGTGAGCTTATGGGGTCCAAATTATGTCATATAGAGACATTCTGTTGTTCAGTTTATTATTCATTGTTCAGGTATGATATCGATATCGCCTCATGAATCATTTTCTAGTTAGCTTATTTATTACAAGTTGCACAGGTATTTTGTTCTGTGTCCATGTCATTGCTATGGTAATTCTTGCTGCTAGAAATATTTGAGATATGTTTGAAATATGTTTTTGTTAATATGTATTTAGTGCCACTGTTTGCTTTTAAAGCAGGGCTTCCCACTGATCAGGCATTTTACTTCTGGTCACTTAATGTATGAGTCATTATATCCTGTTCCAGAATTGTCTGGCTATGGGGGCCTTCCAGGGATATAGTTAAAATACCCTAATATATAAGAAATCTTTATCCATATTCAAGCTAATATTTAAGTGGCCCTTCAGCATCATTTATTTAAAAGCCCAAAAAACTATTCCTCAGCATCTAAAATTAATACATTTTTAATCACTTAATCACAGGGGGTGGGGTTATAGCTGTGCTTTGCACAGACAGAGCAGAGCTGAGGTCCGAAAAAGGACAGCAATCCCAGAATGCAAAGCAGCCCTGTCAGAAGGCACTTCCTGTTTGCAGGCAGCCTGAGGCTCCATGTGCCGCCATCTTGGATGTTTAAAGGCTGATAAGGTACAGAAGATGCATGTAGGATGATTTTTAATGTGGGTATTCTGTATGGACAGGGTGGGGGAAACATATAAGATGGTCTTATTCAGGGTGAAGGTCTGGTTTAAAACAGACATGTTGGAGCCATCAAACTTCCAGATACTTCCTGCTGGTATCATTTGCTCCATTGAGGACCTATACCACTTAGAATAAAATCTGACATGTCTGTCATCCCAATATAGGCTTCTCCTCTCAGCAAAAAACGTAAAAAAAAGAAGGGTTTTAAAATGAAAGCAAGGGTTTCAAAAGAAGGGTTTAAAAACGAAAGCAAGCAATAGAAAACAGGAAAACCGTTCCTAGACGGTTCAGTCCAGGAGTGCAGGGCCATTTTAAGTGCTCAGGAAGAGCGCTTCATGGCCCGTTTCCTCTCTCGAAGGGGTGGAAGTGACGTCACGGGAAATGGCCCTGCACAGTCTGAAATGGCGGCACGCTGCACCGCCTGAGCACTTTACCATCCAGCCGACGGGTAGTGGGGTTGAGCCAGCCCTGGATTCAGTCATTGGGTCCATACTTTTCTACAAAGGTTAGTGGATGTATTTCTTATCTATGGTTATGTGATTTTTGTTTTTGGGATAGTTTTACTGGTGCCCATAGTATCTGGGTGAGACTTGTATGAATCAATTGTTTGTTCAGGAATACGGTGCCTATACTTTCGGCTCACAAGCATGTACATTATGTATGCAAAACTGGGAGCATGTATTTCTGTGACTGTGTGTGCTACATGGAATTAATGACAAGGTACCCGACTTTTTATATTTTAATGTCACCAATATTTGGGTTTATGTAACATTTACTAACGATGTATGTCTTAATACCAAGATCACAACTCTAAATTCAGCTCAAATAATACAAATGTGCCTAAACGAAAAAAGCCCTATTCTTGTTCCTCTTTTCCCTTTTTTTTTCTTTCCCCGTTCCTTCCCTCCTTTCCCTTTTGCATCCCAACTTTTATTGCTAGGAACAAATGTCACTATATGGTGATACAAATATTATAAGGCGATTGGGTGAGAACTTACTTCGGTGAAGAAGAAGCCCATAAAGAGGGCGAAACTAGTCTGCCCAAATGTTTTTCCTAATGTACAAGTGATGTGCTTTTTTGAGCTGGACAAGAAGTGGTTAAAGTATAATTACTAACAAGATGTTATTAACCAATGTATATGTAATATGGTAATGACAGTGTGTGATGCTGGTATATACCAGCGATGTTCATAATTGACCGTTTTTAAAGATATCAATTAATAAATGTATAAGAATATACAATGTGAGTAATTGTGAGTAATTTTATTTTTGGAAGCGGGGTCAGATTCAAAGGCTTTGGTGTTCATGTTGGGGTTCACCTATACCCAACAAAACAAGTACAATTTAAAATTCAAAAACATGAGTGAAAAAATATGGTGCTGAATTAACTATAGTGACAGTGAACCGTGAAGTGGTTGCAAACAGTGTTGACAACCAGGGCCAGCCTTAGATTGAAAGGCACCATGTGCAATACTGCAGGATGGCACCCCCCTCCCCCCCATGCGAGGACCCCTCTCAATGTGTGCACCCCCCTCCCATAGCCAAATGAGCCATGAGTCTGACATCCTCTGAAAAAGCATATCAAACAATAAACATGAACAGTTGCTCAAATGGCCGGGGGGGGGGGGGGGGTCAAACATTAGCCAAACACACCATGTTGCTGAAATGGGAGAAGTTGCTCTACCAGTCATTGATTAACTATTTAATCGGGCATTAATCAACAGGGAAAGGTGATTGCAAGTGGCGATTGCGGTGCCTCCCTCAGTAGGGCACACTGTGCGGCCACAAACCTCACACACCCAAAAAGCCTTGGTGGCAGCAATGGCCTATAAGCCAAATAACAGGAAATTGGTTACAATTAGAGTGCAAACAGTTCAGCCACCCTTTTAATGCAAAGTGTAAAGGATAATATATATTTCTTACTGGTAACTTTTACTATCTATGCATATTGTAAATGCTTTTATTCTATTTATTGTAAACATCCCATTCTTACTTGTGGTCTTGGTAGGAATTTGTAGAAAACAACAATAAAAAGATCCTTCTACACCTTGCATCTACCATATTCTCTGGCTTTTCTGTTGGCCTCGTTCATGGCATAAGAAGCCATGATGTTATGCTGGATGACCTGCAGACTTCGGTGGAGGTGTCATTTCAGCCCTGGGAGTGGGAGTCTGGGATAGCGTTACCCTCTAACCCCTACAGCCAACTGAATTCCCACATGAAAAATACATAACTGAACTAAAAGGATTTTTTAAAATTTACTTCTATAAGTCATAAAGTTTAGTATTCTTTTTTTACTTATATACCGTCTGTTTATTTTTATGTTGCCAAATTATTATTTTATTATTATTTTGAACAAACTGCTTGCTTGTTCTATTTATTCTAAGTTACAGATCTGGTGGCATTGTGATATCGCTAGAGCTGAGAAAAGCAAAATATTCTGAGTTAATTTTAGCCTAGACCTCTTTTTGCTGTGTAATCACTTGCTACACTTGACTGGAATTATGCTTCAAAGCAATGTTTCTCAATATAAATATCACAAAATCCTTTTATAGTACAAGAGGTTTTTCAAGGTAGTGCTTCCATGCACCAATCTACCTAAATTACTGTTCCCACAATAAAGTATCCATACTTTCAAAATGCCGATTTATTTAAAATAATAAACTAATCTGTGAATTTTGTTTATATTTATTGTTATTATGGCCTTGATTCACTCTCCTTTCCTTAAAATAGCTCGTAAAAATAAGGGCCATTTCATGCTTTATTTCTGAATAAGAAGATAGATAAGAAATAAGACATGATTCAAAGAACAGAGAACATTTCAGGAGTTTATAAATGTGTAAAAGTATATAATGAATTCATTACAAAGGACTAAACCGAAAAAAAGATCGACTGAATATGAAAGTTTAGGATTCACAAAGGTTTTTCTTTATAAAATACAAATAAGATAAGAGAGCTCTAAATATTTCCCTTGACAACTTATATTATCTCATGCCTTATTTTGAAAAAAAGCAAGAAACAGTCCTAATCAAGGCCTATGTCTTAAAATGATGTCGTATATAACAAAACTAGAGTTTTCAAGTTCTCAATCTCCCAAAAAGGAGCTTTCTGTACAAAACACACATCGGTGTCCACAGATAAAATATTATGTGAACTCAATCAAATTTTTTTTTTTCAAGTTTACATGCACAACTTTAAAATATGTATAGACGTTTTGCCAAAAAGTGCCTTCATGATTTGACACCGCCTTACCAAAAACAAGTGACACCTGGCTGCAGGCCGGGTTGTCTTCCTTCTCGAGCTGGTGGGGCTGAGTGCCACGGTGCCTCGGCACAGGGGTGCATCATAAAGACAACATCACCCACCATGTTCACCTGTGAGCAGCAGGAGGAAATTATGATGGTAAGTCACACTCATCATGCCGTTTGCCTGCGCATTACTCTCCTGCCAAGGTGCAAACAGGTTGACAGAGTGGCCGCTAAATATGAGCAAAGGCACATGGCGCCTCAGTAATGGCAGAGGCCTGGCCTTCCAACGTTACATGGCCACAGAACTTTGCTGCCACTGTCACATGGACCACTCTGGCATGTTTCTATGCGACACAGGGGTGCCTAAGATATTTATGTTTGAAATTTCTATGCAATCCGCTACTACTATGGGATGGAAGATCTGGCTTCACCTTAACCCTATTCAACTGTAGTATCAAAGTGGAGAGATAGGCATGCCTTGTGGCCTAAGTGCGTCTGTGGGATGGGAGAGCTGGATTATTTAGCATTGGCATACACTAGTGTATACAAGGCTTGGGTGCTTGCACTGTCCCAGAAAATTACTTAAAGGGACAGAGGCATGCATGTGGAGCTACAGGAGACCCAAACAGAGGACATAAGTTAACAATTCAGATCTGTTTGTTGTTTGCATACTTTCATAGATCAAGGGTATAACTTCAAGCCCAACACACATGAAAAGAGGACGTTGGCAGTGAAGGTGGGAGCCCATGTGAGTGACGAGGGGACATCGACTTACACCTTTACCCTAAACAGCAAAAGGGGTCCTGGGTGCGGAGGGGTCCGACCAGTAGGGCCAGGAAGACAGGGTGCGGGTGTAAGGCGGTGGCCCTGAACCCTGCCAACATCCTCTTCCTCTGAAGCTGCACTGCCACCAGCCATGGAGCCCGCTGATGAGGAGGGTGTGTTGGTCTTGGAGTTGCCCACAGCTCCTGCACACTGCGGTAGGCCAGTACCCCAAAAAACACACAGGTTGTGCTGCATTTAAAGTCTAATAACATGTTTGCTAAGTGCTGGTCTGTTGTGCTTCTATGTCTCTACAGTTTCATCAGAGGGTGAGTATGCGGCGATGGGGCCACTTGAGACGGGGGTGGGTGTCAAGCCAGTGGAGCAGAACAATACGCAAGCTTAGGTTCTTTCCCTCTATAGACCTTGAAGAAGGGACGGCGCCGCACTTATATTTTGCATATAGTTAATTTATATTTTATTGTAAATATATTTACAAAAACCAAAAAAATGAAATAAAAAAATGATATGCTGCGTGGTGGCGTATTTTCTATGCAACGTCAAAAAACAGACGCAAACCAAACAAACAGTGGAGGTCGAAGTATGAGTTGAGTAACAGTGGGTAGAAGCAGATGACATGGCAACCAACATGGGATGCCCTAGATGCCAGCAGGGGGGACAAAGTTAAATATGTACAAGGACATGCAGACTACATGGGATGCCCTAGATGCCAGCAGGTGGGACAAAGATAGGTATGCGCAAGGACATGCAGACTACCATAGGCACACTGGCGGGGGACAGCAGGAAGCACATTAAAATAGCTGGTAAAAACTAAAAAAGACCTATGCCGGAAAGCCACGGAAGGACATGGCACACTGAGAGCAATGGGATCCACAGCAAGTTACATCTGAAAACAGGTAAAAACTTGCCTTCCGAGACTACTTTGGCTGTAAATACAGTAAATGCTCTGCTAAACCATATGCATATGCAAAGCCAGTACGAGTGCTTACACATGAAGGACACGGCTGTGACTGATACGAGCATTTACAATTTCCTGATGTCCGAGATCAGTTCCCCAAAAAAATGAGCATTCACGGGCAGGCTTTGAATCAGGCTGATAGTCTTAATGACTTTAGGTTTGTTGCACATCATGCTCTATAATGACCTCTAGTAAGCCGGAAAATAGGCTTTTTATACTCACCCAACCTTCACTGTGGAAACAGCAGTTTTCTCCACCAGCTACCAATAAGGATCACTGGGACAGTGAACCCCATAGGTCACTGGCGGTCTCATGGGGTGCAAAAGTGGTGCCAGAAAATTTCTAGCTAGTGCTAATTCAGCAGACCATTTTTCAGGTATGATAAACTTACTGAATTTTAGCAGCTTAAGCCTATAGATTACCAAGACCAGCATGTTCAATTTACTAACCAACCAAATATCTGGAATATATTGTTACAGTTTATTTTTGTCCAAAGGCACAATGGACTTTGTATATGTTTGCTTACATAGCCATTGTACAGATATTCTTTAATTATAGATTGTAGTGGTTAGCTATGCTCACCTTTCAAAGACTATTACCCCTCCCCCAGAATCCTAATGCCTGAAGTGCTTTTGAGCTAGGCACCTAACCCCCACCCCAATTTTTACCCAGGCTCCATGGTTAGGGCAGCCTACTGTTTCAGGCATGTTTGTCTCCCTGCATGGATGGGTTATGGAGAAAAGAATCCTATGTGTGTGTGCAAGCATATAATGGCCATCTGTGCTTAAAAATCCCCACCAGCAAAAGTCCCCATATGAACTCTAAAAATCAAGCATCACTCAATGAGACTATTGGCAGACAAGGGTTCTGTCAGGTGGGCACCCACAGCATGTAGACAACTGCATGGTGAAGCTTAAAGGTTGCCAGTGGTACAGTGATCACCAATGCAGCCACTGGAACTGCAGCATTGTGGAAGGATACACATTTTGTTTGAATTTCAGGCTTTCCACAGGGGGTTTGTATTATGTGACCATGGTTTTCCCTTGGTGTATGTTTTAAGTACTGCAATATAGAATTTAAGCATGAAATTGGTATTATCACTGCACTCTGGTTTCTGTAATTATTGCTGTGACAAATGTTTTTGCTTTTATCTGACTCTTACTGTCTTCAGATTAATTAAATGGCTGATTGTGATCTCATGTGTTTGCCTGGCAGAATTATGTACCACTTCAGAAGTTCTCGCATCTCAACTGGCTCTTTACTGCCTTACTCGTCTCAGGTCACTGTGTTGTGTTTTTAGCTCATATAGAGATTTACTGAGAGTCCTTTAATTCTACTGCAAAGCTAATCTCCATCTTTATTATACTAATATTGCTTTAAAACTCAGCTTATAACAATCAACTTTGTAACTCAGAGTTTGTCTGCCAGCAGCCTACTTTAACGTCTATTCTAGAGCTGTCGGAGAACGTAGTTATAGTAGTTATAGAAGGGCTATCTGTTGACTAAAAAGTAGGCTGGTCACCATAACAAAAAAATTCTATGTGTCACATATGTCTGTCTTTAATTAAAAAAGGAAACAGGCTTTAAAGTATGATTCATCATTGGTCTTTGTGGTACAGAGGAGGCTTATTGCCCTCCATAAAATAAAACATTTTTTGTATTGCAGAGAGTTTGCCAAATTTTAGCAATACCGCCCAACTGAGGCATTAAGCTCTCCACGTGAAGTGTCCAACTTGCTTCATTTTAGTATATAACCTTCTACATGTTACATAAAGACTAATTTATCAGTAAACTAAAGTGTTTACCCCATCCAGTACCGCCCTGGGCCCAAGAGAGAACCATTTTGTGATTTGTTGGTTTTGGTAGGCAAGGTCCTTTATCAACATCCTGAAAGAAGGAGGTCAAAAAGGGTGTGTGGGATGGGTCCGTGATGAGTCTTACCATCTATTAGGTTGGTGTCAGAGTCGAGTTAAAAGACTCCAGGGTCAGGTTACAGCTGTGTGAAAAGCATGGAATCGTCTGTAATCTTAAGACGGGAATAAATCTCATGGTGACATCCCCACTACTCCTTTACCTGGTGTGAGAATCCCCACCAGCATATTTGATGTATGGAAGCAGGTGCACACAGCAGTTGGGAGCAGCTAGTGGGAGGTGTCTGGAAATCACTTTCATTCAGAACCAAGGTAAACAACCAGCCAATCCCCAAATGAAAAACCTGGAGTTTAGTCTAGGTTAAAGTAGACCTAGCATGAAAAAAATAGCCATGCTTTTCTAAACACATTGACATATGTAACACTATGGGGCACTGCTATTTTTGTAAGAAATTAGTACCTAACCCCAAGGGAAATTTTTATATATCAATCAAAGCACCGCCCAGATTAATCATACAAATATATCCTATTTTATTATTGAACAAGGATCACATATTACAAACATCTAAAACATCCTAAAAAATCTGTGCCCATGAAGTAACGGGTCCCCGACCGTTATGAAACGCATTGGCTAGGGGCAGGGGGACATACTGACAGGCAGACTACTTATTTGGGTAATGTACTGACTGAGCACATATGTATATGGTTTTGATGTATTTTACGTTTTCTGCTCTTGGCGGTCCTCACTCAATAATTATAGGTTTAGCACTTAGCACTTTAAATGTTATTATTTAATGTATATGATAAATGCACTATAAATGGTGTTGTGTGTATATGTATAATGTATTAGTTGATATGGATATGAGATAGGAGCCTGTATAAAGCGCCCCCTGGTGGTCATTGGTGTGACCTTTTTTAGGATGTTTTAGATGTTTGTAATATGTGATCCTTGTTCAATAATAAAATAGGAAATAGGAATAGGATTTGTATGATTAATCTGGGCGGTACTGTGGTTTCTGGTGGGTTTGAGGGGATTGTGGGGTTCCCTCCCAGGGTAAAACATATATTGACATGGCCAGTGTAGCACGCCCCATGTACTAGTTGGTGCTGCCATATTCTTTTGTAAACTATCTATCAATCAAACATTCAATTCATCGCTGGTTGACGTGCACCAATCATCTACTTTTTTTGTTTTTATTATGGAGTGCAGTATTACTATCCCCTGCCCTTTTTTTCTTATGTAGGGATGGGTATTCAAGTTATTAACAAGTTTATATTAGGTATATGACTAAGAAGCTTTAAAGATTTGAAACTCTAACTCTAACTCTAACGGTAACCAGACTTTGGAGTGGCTTTTTATTTTTACCATTGTTGAAGTAAAAGTATGTTTTCTACGAGTTTAGGTGCTGGCACCTACAGACATTGAATCTGCCTTATGCCCATAGTAATGGAATGTGGAAGACCAAACTGGAGAGCCCTGCCCTTTGATTTTCTGTTGCATATAAAATAAAGGGCCATTTTATAGTGTATCTTATTGTGATGCCATAGGCTGTATCGTGCTTATGTAAGTTGAGCATAATAACCTTAACAAGTTGTTTTTTCCTCTTATAAGTTTATGATTATTCAGCTCATCTAAACATGAGTTCCCTTGCACATCCATATAATATCTACTGTGCCTACATATCATCTGTAATAAAATATGCAATCCTTGATTATTTGGGTTGTAGTTTGTCAGTGTAGTGAAGATTGTCTGGAATCATGAGATCTGAATAGAGCTACTACTAGGCCAGTAAACAGGATGAAAATGTTGCTAATTTTAAACCAGCAGTAAAGGGGAATGTTTTCTTGTGTGATATATATATATATATATATATATATATATATATATAAATGTATGAGCTTAGTTCGATTTATCTTTAGTGTGCTGTGTGCACTGCAACTGGTGAACATAGCGACAAACAAATTGAGCCATAATTGAAGCAAACAGTGCTAAATTTGTAGTGCCGAGGGTGTCTCGGGAGTGCCTTGGTTGTTTGGAAGGGTTTATATAAAAGGTTTTTAAAAAAATGTGAAAAGTAATGTAAAAACTGTTTTATTCGTTGTTTTTCAAATACTAGTTAACTACCAGCTAAAAAAACATTGATTCCAATAGGTTTCATAGCTAAAAGCTGCAAAACTGAACAAGGGTTCACCAGCATTTATGCAACTATGCTGAACTGGGAGAATGTAAAGCAAGCACAGGCGTAGTTGGGCAAACATGGTACATTTAGTTTGGTAAATGTGGCAAATGCAGTGTAAATCTGCAAATAACAGCGAGGCGGTTAATAAATCAGCCCCACATTGGTTCACTAAAGTTGTTTAATTGTTTAATTTGCAATTAATGAGATACTTAGATTAATTGTTTTACATATATTTCTGTTAAAGAGGAACATCAGACCTGAAATATTAAACATCCTTTTGAATGTCGCAGCTGGCGGCTGCGGCAGCATCTGGCTTTTTCAGGGCCTGATGCGCCTCACCCCACCGCTCACTTAGCCATCGCTAACTTTAGCCGTGCTCTCCAATTCCCCACGGCGATCTCACAGCTTCCCATAGTCTTGCAGGATTTTGGGTGGCTCTGTTGCATCCCATTCATGGGCACTGTGCAGGCACTAGATTGGGGGTCATGCGCAGTGCCTGATGGGATTCAAGATGGCGCCGCCCATCAAGAAGTCGCCCGGAATCCGAGGGACCCGGAAGATGGATCCCCCGACGAGGTGAGTAAATACTCCCCAATTATGAAACCGGTTGTAACCTCCCCCAATGTTCCTCTTTAAAGTGGAGAACAATTAATCCCAAAAGGGAGTACCACAATGTCTATTACTATGCAGACATAGAGATAGTACCAACTAGGGGTAACAAACACCCTACTTTCCAAGCTGTAGTTGTCCTTATTAAAAGTAAAAGCTCTAGTTCTCCCTATGCATCTATACATGCAATACTATACAATTACAACAGTAAATTAGTGTTTGCAGTTGAATTTTTCCTCTTCATTAGCTCTTTAGTAATGAGCGTTAATGTTACATGACCTCATGTTGATTATCCACTGGCTCTGTTGCTATAAATCATGAGTATTATGGGATATGAATGTAGATGAATGACCGAAAAATGTGGCTTTTTACACTACCGCTCAATTAACATAACAATTTACCAGGAGAGCTGCTGACAGTGGGTGATATGTGGCTGCATTCAAAGCTAAGAAGTGTTTCATATGTTTTTGCAGCAGACTTAATTCGCTCTTTCATTGTCAATAAATCTTTATATGAAACCCAGTAAGTCCAGGGTATTGGTAGCAGTACCTTGGGAAGATTAATGTGCGGATGGGTGAAAATAGCTTCATTCACCAGGAGATAACTCCAGGAACCTTCTGGGTATATCTCACTGTTACTGGGGAAGCTGTGCAAACAGTTAATACTGTTGCTGGCCTCAGAGCTCTGTATTAAGGGACTTATGATTCAATACTAAATAGCTTCATGTGCAATGGATGAATCATCTTGACGCAAATGCGAGGGTCGTAATTGGTGACTCTGCCAGAAAGCAATGATCTCCCACATACTTCTGACATATTTTATGTTACAAAAGCCAATGCTTGTTTACCTAATTTGCTTGATACTGATTTGAAAAGTTGTACATTTTGCATCCTGTTACATAACTATAGTGATAATCTACTGAACTAAGACATTAAAGTATGTTAACATCCATCAAGTGTTATATAATATAAATCTTATTTAAATAACAGCTAAAAATCATGGAAGTTTCCACTAGTCCTGTCGGCTTAGAATAATTCTATTGTGGCCAAGGTGACAGAACAAAATCTACTGAAGACGACAAGTGCTTCTAAGTGCTTGCCTCCGGAAAACAGCCAAGCTGATAAGTTTATAGGGGTCCATGTTTTGTTGAAGTTTTATGTTATGTGACTTTATTCTGTAAACGGGATATGTTAAATAAGTATATGGACGACTCTCTCCTTGTGTAGCTGTATGTAACAATTTAGAGGATTGGTGTAATATTTCTTTTTTACAAAGTGCTGATTAAATCTTTGTCAGCTTACCTGTTACTAATGCATTTCTCTTCCGTGATAAAAATCGTGTGTGACACTGAAACCAAACCTTCACCCTGAATAAGAGCATATCTTGTATGTTCCCCCCACCCTGTACATACAGATTGCTCTCATTAAAAATCATCCTACCTGCACATAGTGCCTTTTATGAGCCTGTAAATATCCGAGATGGTGGGCCATGGAGTATCAGGCTGCCTGTCTTCTGACTATGCTGCCCTGCATTCTTGGACTGCTGTCCTTTTCCTGACCTCAGCTCCGCTCTGTCTGTGCATGGCACAGCTATAATACGCCCCCTCTCCTCTCCTTAGCATGTGATGCTGGGAGGAAACAAGGAGTAGCAAGATGGCAGCGGGAGTACCTACATATCTTGGAGTACTGAGAGAAGTTGCAGTAAGCGACTAAAAGCCTAAAAAACATTCATTTTAGATACTGGGGAATAGTTTTTTTTAGGGGGTTGGGCTTTTCAATAAATGATGCTTGCTGAAACAGCCGCAAGCCAGTATGGGGGGAGACCCATGTTAGGCTTAATATAAGGGGCTAGAGCGGCCAATAAAAACATTTTCAAAGGTAAAGGAAATTAGGCGCTTTCCTAAAACAGAAAGTATTTGCACAGTACCTACCCAACACAAGGAAAAATAGCATTACCCATCAATCCTTGCAGCAGGTGGATCAATGCAAATCATCTCATTATGTCTCTCAGCAATCCAAGGTTCTTAGAAAAGCTAAGGGTGCAATGCCAAGGATTAGCTTTAAATTTACACAGCCAAACACATCCAATTAGTAGACATGTGTTTCGAGCTTGAGCATCATAAAATTATGCTGAAGGTCCATTTAAACTACAAGAAAACAACATCCCCTTATACCCTAATTGGTTTTGATGGTCCTTACTGGCTGTTGAGGACCAATAAAGTCTGTGAAGACTGCCCAACAGCGCTTTGGTCTTCCCAAATTTCCAACAGCATTAAGCATGTCCACATTGTCCAGTAACACTGTGGGCACTATGGTCTGTCCATTTGTCCAACGGCACTATGGTCTTGCCATAATGTCTAGCAGTGCTATAGTATGTCCAAATTGTCTAGCAGTTCTATGGTCTAGTCATATTATTGTCTAGTAGTGCTATGGTGTTCTATAGTCTGGATTAATTTCTAGCAGCACTAAGGGCTGGCCAAATTGTCTAACAGCTCTATGCTTCGCCTAAATTACCCAACAGTGCCATGATATGCCCTAATTGTCCAACACACTATAGTCTGACCGAATTGTCCAGTCTGCCCAGATTTTCCATCTGCAGCCCAACAATACTTTAGTGTGAGTTTTACCTTACCTACCACTTACCTACCACTTTCCTAACCTCTTTTTCTCACGTCACCCCAACTTGCAACATACATGCTCTACATTACTATGATATAGTTTAAAAAACACTGTTGGTGGTGGCCCGGTTATACCTTTTTGTTCCAGCACCAAGGCAATCCCACCTAGCACCTTTGAGACCGCCGACTGGCTGATCTTAAGAATGCCGGCTGATGTGACCCAGTGCACTGACAACATCTCTGGCTTTCCTGTTGTCTGAATTGCTTGGTGCTTCTTCTATCAGGGGCAATTAGCTTGCATCGGCGGGCTCCAACGGTACCAGGTAAGTATTAGTTGTGTTTATTTCTCAAGTTTATTTTCTTACGTTTATTCTTTTAGCTCATAATTGCCCCTGACAACCCCGCTGATGTCATTGTGACGTCAGGCGGGAATTACAGCACAGCTTTCTATTTAAAGACAGAGCGCCCATTGCATGGTTTGTCAGTCTGCCCTGAGGAAGGGGGTTTACTACACCCCCGAAACGTTGGCATTTGGGACTATGATTGCTGTTTGGTGTTATTTTTCCTTTGGATTTGATACTTATGGACTCTAATTGCCTTGGCTGGATTACCTGTTATGGACTTATATACAGCATGGCATGTTATACTTGTATGCCTTTGAATACAAGATAATCTTCTTCATAAATGGTGTGCTGGCCCTTTGTTACTACAGGGGAGCAAGGGAGGCAGCTGTGGACATCAGAAGCAGAAGTAGCCTTTCTTTTTCCATCTACTTTAAATTTCTTTATTTAATAATAAAACATGTATGCTAGTATCCAGGGCTGTGGAGTTGTCATAGGTATTGGAGCTAGTTTTGGCTGGAGTTGGAAAACATATACGGACTTTGATTCCAGCCTAAGAAGAAAAAATCTCTTTCTAATATTGTATAATCAATGTTAATCTAAGACCCTCAATTTATACAATGCCTGAAACATACAGGAAATTAAGGGGATAGGTTTCAATGGGGGCCAGGTTCGGGTTTGGGTCCCCGAACCTAGACTTTATTTAAAGTTCAGCCGAGCTTGCCGAACCCGAATTTTGTGAGGCTTGCCCAACACTACTCACAAGTCTTATGTGTGCAAAAAAAAAAAACAATATAAAGCAATGCTGTTTCTTAATAAAAAGTGTATAAAAAACAAATAAAACAGATGTGTTCTGTCTGCAGTTCCCTTGTAAAAGATGTTTTATTCTCAAAATGTTCTTCCTCATAGTAGTGCGTGTTATAAAGATAAATATATGCTGCTCTGCATTCTGGAAAGTGATTTTGGTTTATATTTCAATCAGTAAAATGGGTTACACCTTATTGTCTTTGCTTATTTAAATGTCTACACAACCATCTGTTCTGAGGAGCTCTAGATATACCAGCTGTTGATCTGTCTCACCTCCAAAGTGATTACACTTGCGGTTGTGCTGAAAGATTTAGTCCTTCAAACGCAATGCAGATAAAATATGCTTTGTACATGCAAATGATGGTGAAGCTTTGTACTGGCACAGCGGGGTCGCGTGACCTGGGATGAGCGATATTTTTGCAGATGTTAAGGTATGGCTATCGAGCGCTTTTGGAAACTCGGATAATGTAAATGGTTTTTACTCCAAAGTAAAGCCCGCTAATGATTTACATTTAGATGTGGATAAAAGGGAACACGCTTCCATTGCCGGCAGAACAAAATACTGGTGCAGTCACTTTCTAAGAAGATGCCCCAAGGCATAAGACTAGCTAGAAATGCAATGAACTGAAAATTAAATATGTTTTGTGCCATCCCGTACAGTGTCTTTATTGATGCCATTAAATCTACTGTCTCGGCTAGCCTGACTTTTTAATTTAGAAATGAATTAAATTAAAAATAAATTATCACCTGACTTTAAAGAACAAACACACACATATATATAATATTTTGTAATATTATTATTTAAGTATTATAATCTGCTATTATGTTCTATTCAGTGTTAGAGAGCTGAGCTTGTATGAGCAGGTTTGAGACATTTGAGACAGTTGACAGCTGAAGAAAGTACTGGAAGTAACAGGATGGCAGTACAGTACAATGCTTGTCTAAAAAAATGAGGGATTTGAAGCTTCGTTCCCTGATTAAATTAACTGCAAAGGAAGAAAAGAAGCCTCAGCAAATCTATAAAAGGGTGATTGCAGTAAATGGGGATAATGCACCTTCCTACTACCAAGTAAAGTTTTGGGCCAAGCAGTGTAAACAGAGAATCAATTCATGAAGACCACTATTCAGGGCGACCTGTTGAATCATTTTCATAGAAAACGTTCTGTAAGTTGCAAGCAATGATTTAGGAAAATCTTTCGGTCCAATTCAGTGTTGTAGCTCATGAATTAGACATTTCAGTTGGTACGGTTTCCAGTATCATTCATGATGCTTTCATGATGTCAAAGGTCAGTTACTGGTGGGTGTTACGAATGTTGGGACATGTCACCAGCAATTTAGCAAGAGACTTCTATTCCCGAATTATTAGTAGTGATGAAACATGGGTCCACCACCATGACCCTGAGACCGAAAGCTCATGCAATGGAAGAACAAGTGGTCACCAACTCCAAAGAGATTTAATGTTCAGCAGTCATCTGGAAAGGTCATGGCAACAGCCTTTTGGGATACAGAAGGTGTTTTATTAATAGAATTGTTGTCCCACCAGACAACAATTAATTAAAATACCTATGCCTTGACAATGAAGGCATTACATGAGGCAATCAAAGAGAAATGCTCTCGTCCAATGAGAGCCATCTGCAGTTACTAAGTCATTCGGCAGATGGTTCTCAGTGCTGTTAATAGGGACACCGCCGGGGGCCCAGAAAAGTCAAATTCACATGGCTTGTTCCATTTTAAATGCAGTTGCCTATGATACTGTGTCTTTTATGGGGAAGTATTACATAGAAACATAGAAACATAGAAGGTTGACGGCAGAAGGAGACCATACGGTCCATCTAGTCTGCCCTTATGTGTATACTGTATGTTCTCTTTATCTTAGGATAGATGTGTGCTTATCCCAGGCATGTTTAAATTCAGTGACTGTTGATTTTTCAACTATCTCTGCTGGAAGTTTGTTCCAAGCATCTACTACTCTTTCTGTAAAATAATATTTTCTAACATTGCTCCTGATCTTCCCCCCGACTAGCTTCAGGTTGTGTCCCCTTGTTCTATCATTAAGTTTCTTCTTAAAAACACTTCCCTCCTGAACCTTATTCAATCCTTTCACATATTTAAAGGTCTCAATCATGTCCCCCCTCTCCCTTCTTTCCTCCAGACTGTACAAATTAAGTTCTTTAAGTCTCTCCTGATAAGTTTTAAGTTTAAGTCCTTCCACCATTTTCGTTGCCCGCCTTTGGACCTGTTCTATTTGAATAATGTCTTTTTGCAGGTAAGGTCTCCAGAACTGCACACAGTATTCTAGCTGTGGCCTCACCAGGGCTCTATACAGCGGCATCACAACCTCCCTCTTCCTACTGGTGATGCCTCGAGCTATGCAGCCGAGCATCCTGCTTGCTTTTCCCACTGCCTGGCTACACTGTCTACTCATCTTGCAGCTATCAGTAATCAGTACCCCTAAATCTCTCTCCTCCAAGGTCCTGGCTAACACAGTACTGCCCATAAGGTACTCAGAGCAGCGATTCCTTCTACCCAAGTGCATGATTTTACATTTAGAGACATTAAACTCTAGTTTCCACAGTTTTGACCATCTATCCAGTAAAGCAAAATTATTTTCCATGTTGCAGACACCTCCCGGAATATCCACCCTATTACTAACCTTTGTATCATCAGCAAACAGACAAACTTTTCCTACCAAGACTTCTCCTATGTCACTTACAAATATATTAAAAAGAATGGGGCCCAGGACAGAGCCTTGCGGCACACCACTTGTAACTCGCCTTTGTTCAGATTGCACGCCATTTACAACAACTCTCTGATATCGATCCTTCAGACAACTGAGCTATCCCTCTTATAGCACTGCTTATCCACTAGTCCAATCCAACACATCTATTTTGACTTTACATCCAACAGACATCTGTTGGTTAAGGGTTAAACATATTAATGTATTGATTTCTACAATATTTGTCATGAAATGATCAGGGTTATTTGACTTTTGTCTGGGAAGGGGGGAGTAATGGTTTAACTGCCTCATTTCCCCTTCTTTGAATGCTAATAAGCAACAATAAAAATCTGTATCTATTTTTTATACTTCTGGGTTAACTTGTTTTTTGTTAATGGCGTGGTCACACATGGAGGTCCTATCAACCTGGGGTTGACCTATACCCAGTTTTCCTTTCTTCCTATTTTAAACATATTAATACATCTCTTAGTCACAGTGCGGCTGATGGCTCCTGGTCTGAGTGAGTGGTTAAATTCTGTTTTATACATTTTTTTTGACTAGGTCATGTCCTGGAGCTTCATTTGCTCCATTTGACTTCTGCCATGGTCCATTAAAAGCAGGAGGAAGCATGTATGCCAGATTTGAAACAGACTGGTGTATAAGACCAGGATGAATACAGGAACACTTCCAAGTCACAGAAAAGCCTTTGGAACATAGGTAAATTATTTTTCTAAATAATGGAAATAGTGAGGCAAAGCTGTAAATCTGCCCAAAATTCACCAGAAGTGACTGAGTAATTGGAGACTGGAGGTAGAATCCACCAATAGGTCTGGCTGAGACTTTGGAGGTTCTGCATACATCACTGCAATGCCTTAAAGTGGACCAGTCACCAGGATTTTGACTATCCTGGTAATTGGTCCTTGCCTGGGGTCATCCTGAATTGAGATGGTCCGCTGCGTAAACCCCTCCAATCACCCACTCGACTCATGTTTCTGCCATCTTCACATTGCATGCGTGGATGCTAATCAAATCAGCACTTTATGTTGTGCATACTAATGCACTGCATAAAGCAGTTGTTTTGAATGGCACATCGGCATAGGAAATGCTGGTGGTCCCATTCCTGGCTCTCCTGTGGGCCTATCTCAATGGCTGGGCACGAGAACGCGCACTGCTACAGGTAAGCCAGGGATGCAGTGGTTGCCCAAAATCATAGCTATGGAACAGGGAAAGGTAAGGGGCTTGTGGGCAATCTGGGGGGGGGGGGTCCACACGATGAGGCATGCTGAATCAGCATGTCCCAGGGGCACCTAGTCGGCCTGCCCTAGGGTTTTTGAGACTCCAGGGCTGGCATCAGCAGTTATTGGTCCACTTCAGCTGTGTCACTATGGGAGAGTGGAAAAAAGAATTCAAATGGTATCTAAATCATGTTACATATCTACAACTTATGAGAGACTAGTTGGACTGACTTTCAACCCTTCCACCCACCATGTCGCTGCTTCAAGTATCCTCCCTGGGCAGATCTGCAGATGGACTGAGTGTGGCTGACTGCTGTACAGTGGTCAGGCCCACCTGCCAACCATAACCTGGAAGCTGCAACTGTCTTGACTAACCGAGGCTATGGGAGGACGATCGGCGGTGCTGGTGCGGCAGTAAGGTAAGTGGATCTTCTCGTTACTGCCCAGCACTGGAGTTTTAGCAAAAGTTCACAAAAGTTCTCTTTTCCTCTAAAGTCCTGAGATATCTCTCACTGGCTCAGAACACAGAAGACATTGAAAAACATTGGAGAGTTAAAGATAGCAATGTTTACTAAAAGTTTAATCTGTACTCTATCCCCCTGTCTGTAACAATCTTATATTCTGTTACCATACATGTGCTCTATGCCCCTAGCCATAATAATATTACCTTATATCCTCATACAGGTACCCTATGCCCTTAGCTGTAGTAATACTATAAGACTATAAGACGCCGATTCATTAATAGCGCCAGGTAGCGACAGATGAGCGACAGTAGCAGTATTTTCACAGCGCATGCTAGTATTCGCTGTGCTTGGCCGTTGTTCGGTTGTTGACAGCGACTCAGTCGGTGTGCGGTAATGTTGAATACGGGGTTAGGAGTCGCTGTTTGACAGGTTCCGCGCTGTATGGGAGCGCATGACAGCGAATGGCCATAGCGAACGGCTCCCAGCATATTCATTAACAAATCACGCTCAAAAAATTCTCGCGCTGTGAAATGCTTGTTTAAACCCCAGAGTGCTGGCGGCGATGGGTTAAAAGTAGTTTTTTAACCCCCAAACATATTTTTGGAAAAAAAAAAAAACAAGTTTTTAAAAACATTTTGTAATATGAATACATTAATATCAGACCTGTAATATCAATTCTGCACAAATTTTTATTTATTTTTTTTTTTACCTTAAAAAAAAAATCTAACATTGCAGAAGTGGTCACAGAATTTTTGACATTTAAAAAAAAAAAAAAAAATAATAATAGCAATGAATTAAGAATATTTAAAGATTGCGCCATTGAAATGCATTGGAGAGCGCCAGGTAGCGAGAGGTCATACCTGTCGCTGTTCAAGGTCGCTCGCTGGCGCTGTGGGGTGAGGCTGGAATAATGATGAATGATTCGCTATCTAGCGCTCTGTTAGTCGCTAAGCAGGATTGGCTTGATAAATGTGTGATTGCGGAGGGGAGCCGGCATTCTCGTGGCGGTGACCGTCATTACTGTTCGCTCACCATTTGCTACCTGGCGCTATCCCTTGTTAAATAAGGGCCTAAGACTTTAGGGTTCATGGTATCCTTCTCCGTGGGGTATGCACATTGGGGATGCCCTGCTGTGTGAAACTTTCTTGATTCACTTGGCGTAAGCATGGGCGGCATAGGCATCCCCTGCATCCCTCTAGATGCATTTAGTTAGTGCTGCATCCCATGTTGGAATACACCAGAGGTGCAGGTGTTAGTGAACTTACTTGGGGTGTGGTTAGTGGATTCTTCTTAGGTCCTTAGCCCCAGCTGATATTTCCTGGTCTGAGAGAGTGCTTAAACCGGACCAACCGGACCAACCGGTCTGGCACAGTTAGAAAAGAAAGGTAGTGGCCATTTTGGAGCTTCCTCTCCCAGCATCTCAGCCATGCTGCTGCCTGGATTCAACTGACACAACTGACAATGCACAGTAACAGGAAGTTCAGCAGCACTTCCTGTTTGCAGTTGTCCTGCAAATGCATGACCTGCCATTTTGCTTCTAAAATTCACTACAGTAGGAGTTAGAAAAAGGTAAATGAATTTTTATGTGCAGTAATCTAAATTTCCCTGGGGAGGGGTGTATATGAGCACTGTTTGTTGTGCTTGTCTGGTTTAGGTCATTTTTGTCTGTTGGTCCACTTTAAATGCTATGTTATAGATATTTTAGCTAGGCCATGTCCTGGAGCATCCTTATATCTAGTTGAGTGGTCCACTATGAGCAGATTTGAAACAGACTGTTGTATGAGATCAGGATACATACAGGAAAACTTCCAAGTCACAGATTATCATTTGGAGCATAAATAAATCATTTTCACTTAGTAATGGAAATATTAATAACTGTAATTCTGCCCCAATTTTAGAAGTCACTGAGCAATTAGAGACTGGAGGTGGAGGTCACTAATAGGTCTCAGACTGAAAACTCTGCATACATCAATTGGAATGAATGCCTTACCAACTTTTCCTATTGATGATTGTTGAGTCTGTGCTCAGAGCAGCAAGAAATATCTTGATAGAACATAAGCTGCTGATTGGCTGCATGGCCGGCGCATGGTATGAAAAACAGATTTTTGGGCGATCCCGAGAGATACACACAGTGGAGTATCCCAAATCTCTCTTTAAATGGGTTACTTAGGCCCTTATTCATCAAGCGATAGCGCCAGGTAGTGTCTGACGAGCGCCAGGTAGCGGCAGCTAACGGCGACTACCGACTCAAGTACGCCCGGCGGCGGTCACAATGACGCATTTATCAAGCAAAATGAGGCTAGCGCCGGCGAGAGCGACGGCTAGCGCGGCATTCATCATGAAGCCGCCTGGACCGAACAGCGCCGCTGCAAATTCCCTCACAGCGCCAGGTATGAGCTGTCGCTCCCTGGCGATGTCTGATGCATTTCAATGGAGCAATCTATAATTAATCATAATTAATTGGTATTATTTTTTTTTTAATATTTTTTTAATGTCAAAAAATCGGAGACCACTTCTGCAATGTTAGGATTTATTTTTAAGTCAAAAAATAAAATTAAAAAAATATGTGCAGAGTTGATCTAACAGGTCTGAGATTAATGTATTCATATTACAAAATGATTCTAAAAACATGTATAATGTTAAATTCAAAAAATATGATTGTTTAGGGGTTAAAAACTAGTTAATACACATCGCCGCCAGCGCTCTGGGGTTTAAACAAGGAATGGACAGCGACAGCACATTCGGAGCGTGATTTGTTGATGAATATGAAGCTAGCCGTTCGCTCTGGCCATTCGTTGTCAGGCGCTCACATACAACGCTGGACCTGTGAAACAGCGACCCCCCAGCCCGTATTCAACATTACCGCACACCGACTGAGTCGCTGTCATCAAGCTAACGCCGGCCAAGCACAGCGAATACTGGCTGGCGCTGAAAAAATCACGCTACAGTCGCTCATCTGTCGCTACCTGGCGCTATTAATGAATCGGCCTCTAATTAAAAACTGTAAGACTTTCATATGTACCCTAATAAAGTGTTGCAGTGACTTGTATTGGGGAAGTCAATGTTAGTGAGTACCTCTACACAATATGCAGCCCTCCCACCAATTTCCTAATTTCTTACCTATTGTGACATGCTCGGGGGGGGGGCATCCAAGTTCATATGCTGGAGCCCCCGCATATCGACCCCTGCGATCCCTCAAAATCTGAACTTTTACCTCGATCCTCATCTGAAATGCAGGTCTGAAATTGGCCGGCGGTGATCCCATGGGCCAGCCCTGATTGGTGGCTGGGAAAGAGAATACAATCCCAACCCATGTGACTGCCGATGGACAATCGCGGGGCCGCATTTGGCTGAGGATCGGGGTAAAGGTAAGGATTTTTGTGAGTTGCGGGGGTCGATGGGTGGGGGTGCTCCAGCAATCGCGATGCCCCCCCTGAGCCTGTTACAGCGCAGATCGACACCCTAGGAAATAGGTATGGATACGCTTTAATGGGAAGTGTCTTGTAGGATTTAATTCTAGTTTGTGAGTGTATTTCTGTCATTCCCCATCTATCTACACCTGTCAAAGAGGAAACATGGAAAAGTGTGAAAGAGGGAGAAAAAGAGTGTGAGAGAGAATAATAGAGAGGAAAAAAGAGAGTAAGAAAGAAAGGGAGAAAGTTAAATAGGATTGCAGAGAAAGAAAGAAAGAGAGAGAGAGAGAGATAGTGAGATAAAGAGAGATAATAAAATTAAGATAGAGAGTTAGAAAGAAAGACAAAAGAGCGAAAGAAAGAGGGAGAATGAAATAATGTGAGACAAATAAAGACATAGAAAGAGAAATAAAGAGAGATAGAGAGAAAGGAGGAGAGACAGAAAAAGAAATATAGAAACTGGAGATGTACACACGCACTCACAATGGAGAGCGAGTAACAGAGGAAACACAGAAAAGTGGGAGAGGGAGAAATAGAGTGTAAAAGAGAATAACAGAGAGAGAAAAACGAGAGAGAGAGAAAGAAAGAAAGAAAGGGAGAGAGTTATATAGGATTGCAGAGAAAGAAAGAGAGATAGACAGTGAAAGAAAGAGAGAATGAAATAAACAGAGATAATAAAAGAAAGATAGATTAAAGAAAGAGAGACAGAAAAAGAAATAAAGAAGCTGACAAAGAGAGGTGGAGGGAAGGTAAAAAGGAGGAAAATGTGAAAATGCTGCAAAAAGCTGCAGATATGTGCAAAAAAGAAAGTAGAGAGATAGGGTCATTTTAAAAAGGAGAGACCTATTGTTCCAGCTCGGCGCTCCGGGCTCCTCCTTACAGGGAGGTTTTTATGGCACCCTGTGCTACCACACACCTTGTACACCCCAAATACCTGCCATGGTTCCAAGGAACTCTATACCAATTCAAAGGCAAGGCACAGTGTGATTCCGGATGCCACAGGGATGTTAGGGATTTTAAAGCAAAGCTGTTATTAATCCTTGAGCTATATTACTGTGGATCTCCTCATAAAGACAGAGCATGGATCTTTAACAGAAAGAAGTAAAAAATAACCAAGAATAGATACAGTATATCTAGCAATTTAACACTCTATATCTCGATGTGCATGAGTGACACAATAAGTTACTGAGATTTCCACCACAACGCTCAGTAATCAATAAAGTCTTGGCACAGCATAGCCTATGAAAAAAATGTAACTAAACATCACTCTCATGCAATCTATCAAAGTGGCAAGTATAGCAAAAAGTGTACTGTTAGTAACAGAAAATCATCACTATTGTTCTGTAACCTATTTTTATTTAAAACAAGCTAAATATAGTGATTAGTTCATCAAATTAGTAAAAATAAAATATTTAAACATTGAGGGAATATTCTGTGCAAATATTTCCACATACACCTAAGCCATGTTTAATCAGGTTGCTTGAAGCATGAAGTGGGTGTTTCGTAATCCTTATCTGTAGCTAATCGCAACATTATTATGAAAAGCACAGGGCTGTAAGTTAATGTCTGTATGGAGGGGGGGCAAGGCTTGGGGGCACTGTAACAGTGTAGCAAGCCACCATGGGGAGAGAGTCATGTAATCAAAGGGGGGAGAGTCATGTAAGGCTTGATGGGTCTGTCCAGGCCAGGCTAGGTGTAACAAAACCATTTAAGAAGCAAAGACCCAATGGCAGCAACCAGGGTTGGTGGCACTCTGATAGAAGCGGCAAGGACTGACGACTACCCGGAGACAGCAACGAGGTCCAGATGGCATCTAGCAGTGGCAAAAAGGAAAAGCGGACAATCGGTGACAGAAGCTGAACTCAACTGGAACATTGGAGGACTTATCAATGACAGCAGACAAGGCAATGAGCAGCATAGAACTCGCAATGACATCAGGACCCATAGTAAAGGATCTATCATAAGCAGCACAGAGGATAGCGAGCAGCAGAGGACTTGGCAATGATTCATTCTGCTTTGCTACGATCTTGTCCATCTTCTCTAAACCAGCCCCTGACTTTTATTTAAGCATAACCACATGTTTCCCCATTGAGAAGTAGACCTACATTTCCATCCCTTTTACATCAACATGAGTGAGACACACTGAATCCCCTTTAATCAGATTTTTCTCATATATATTGGGCCTTATTTATGACATGCACCATTTAGCATCTTTCTGGTGGCTCTAGCGGCAGTTTTGGGGCGCTTTGTCGTTTCTGGCAGTTGCAGTGCCCGATGCTAACTAATTTGCTTTGATAGGAGCATCAGTTATTGGCTGGCCTGTATGAGCGCCTGCCGATTATACCAGCGCCAGTGTGCACCCTTTGTACCGCCATCTTTTCAGCGCTGTACAGCATATTTATTCTTTTTTTCCACCCTGAAATGATTGGTGCTGTATTTTTCTGGTGCGGATCAGCGTTTCATGATTACAGTTACAAGATATCACTGCTGGGGACAAAGGGGACAAACTTTGCAGTGCCTTTTGGCTACTTATTAGTTCTTGTTGTCCAAATTACACATTGGTACGCAAAGGAAGCCGCCAAAAATGACATTTGTAGACATCAAGGTCCTGCGTTTACATTGAGGCTGATTCATTACTAGCGCCAGCTATGGGCAGATGCTTGTCTGTATTAGAGGGACCGCTAGTATACACTGTGATTGGCTATCAGGTGCTGTAACAGCGCGCCTCAGTCGCTGTAGTAACCTGGCCGGCATTGATGAATGAGATGTATGTTGGGCATTCTAACACCAGTACAGCGTTGCAGGGAGCGAAAGGTAGCGCCAGCTCAGTCCGACCGCCTGTCAGCAACTTACACCATATTCAACAAAAAAACAGACACACACAGCGTAGGCGCTCTGGATCTGGTCGCTATAGCATAGAGCACCAGACGCTGTGTGATTAAAGTCTGTTTTTGAACACACATCCGCCAGTAACAAAGCGAAAGCACATGGAATGACATTGCTGGAACATTGTGACATTAATAATGTCATGCCATACCTGACAATTCTGCATAAAAATATTAAAAATCAAAGCTCAAGTTTTCAAAAATGACTTTTTCTAGGCCAATAGAGGTGAGAAAAAAAAACCCTGTTTAAACAGAGGAAAAGGAACGTCCATTGAAATGTATGGGAGAGCAACAGGAAGCGACAGGTAATACCTGGTGCTCTGGAAGCTAGAGCGCCGGCACTATACGTTGAGCCACCTATAATCATGAATCGGACGCTACATGGCGCTGTTAGAGTCGCTCACCAGAATCTCCTTCATAAATGTGGTATTGCGTACAGTGCCCAGCGTTCACCAGGCGCTGCCTGCTGCTACGAGGCACTACCTGGCGCTATTCCTTGATGAATAGCCCCCATTATTGACAAGTCACAAATCACAATGCAAGTTATGTACAAAAAATGTGTGTAATCTTAATTATAGGCATGAAACACTTAAAAACAGTTCTGCCCATTGTGCTCTATGGGATCTTCACCTATGCACACGGCACTTTCAACTGGTGCTGCTTCAACCAGAGCGCTGGGAGCTGCCACCATTTCCGCGCTAGTGTTAAATAAGACGCTAGCTGCACTTTTTGTGTCTTAAATTGCACCCCGAGTGCCACTGAGGCAAAAAAAAGTACCCCTGTGTGGCGCTGATGCTTCATAAATAAGGCTCATTATCACACAGAAGCTGCAAAACCTAAATATCCAGAGTAAAGAGAACCCAGCATAATCAAACAGAAAATATGGCGCATACACGGTTTATACAATAAAAAAACCAGCATAAAGTATTTTGATGCGTCAGGCTTTGTTAACCCCTCCTCAAGCTTAAGTCATGTTTATTGCACGATTATAAAACGTATGTGTGGATAAATAGCTTCTAAGCCAGATTTCAGCAACCTGTGACTCTGCATCTGTTACAGCACGCCATGTCCCAGAATGCTCAACTGGCCCCTTATTTAACTAACAGCTCTAAGTCAGAAAGAGTTTCCCCTCTGTGAGGCAGCACGATATCGCATTGCATCAGCTGAGATCAGAGGCGAAACATGAAAATGTAGACTATTCCAAACACAAAGTGCTTGGCACTAATCACAATTATGTCATAAATAAAAGAAAACAAGCCAAGAAGCAAAGGGACTATCGGCTTTCATATCATAGCAGTTTATGTCATTTTTATGGATCAGATTGTCTTTATTAGACACTTAGAAAACCTACCGGTTTTCAATGTCAGGGGAAATTGACTTGCAAATGCTTTGAACATCAAACTCTTCTTCCTGAGCCAGAGTGATTTGACTTGACAGGATTTATGGAAGTATTTACATATGTTGCTAAGTGTTTCCTGAATCATACTTTTCCCCTCAACACTAGTAATGGGAGTTTACTTGAATTTTAATTACATTTTTATTCATAGACAAAAAAAAAATACAGCTGATTGATCCAACCGATGGATGACCTGGAAAATCAACATCGAATGGAGTTTGAAGTTCCCCAAACATGCAAATGGTGTCATGATTTGTATAATATCAAATCTGACTTGCTGGCTGCACACAAACAGATACGCCAATACAAGAAAACAGCACTATAGCAACAAAGACCACAGAATAAGGGGAACGGCCATTGGGCCCAAGTGTTCAATGGAGGCATCAAAATAACGTGTTCGTCAGCCAGAACTGGCTGCAAATATGTCAGAACTATGACTATACTTATACTTAGCAGCTTATCTAAAGTTTATTTTATACCCAACTCCCCCCATCCTTCCTCCTTGCTGTGCCCAATTTGGTGGGATTAAAAAATCATTCATCTGGTCCATACTAGGTGCTCAATTCTAGGGTGGAAGTGAGGCACCTTGAGTCTGGTTTCTGGGCAGCAACCTGTGTGAGTGATATGGGGAGGCTGATTTAAGACTAGCGCCATGTATTGCCATGTGAGCTTCTATGTAGCGGCGCTTAGATGCTGCTAGCGGGTGTCGGGCGATGTGACCTCGCTTAGCGGCTGGACAAGTGGCGCTGTACTATCCTATCCAGCATTGATAAATCCGATTGTGAACGCTAGGAGGTGTACCAAGATCAAAGTGCCCAAGGCTCCGCTAACAACAGGACAACACAGAAGCGAGCGATAGGTAGTGCCAGTTAAGTGCGTCCGGCACTCGGGGCTGAAGCTCCTATTCAAGAAAATACTACACACAACCAGCATCGGCGCTCTAAAACTATGCGCTCTAGAGTTGAGCGCCAGACGTTATGTGATAAAAGTCTGTTTCTCAACACATATCCAGCACCAGAGCGAAAACATATGAAATGACATTGTTTTAACACTGTGACAATGCAATGTCAGACCTGCACATACATTTCTGCATAAAAAACATGTAAAAAATAAAAAAAAAAGTGTTGGTTTGCCAGGCAAGACAGGCCACACAATGATTGGAGCCCCAAAAAATTAAAGTTCACTTTAACAACATGCTATTTAAACACAACCAAATGAAACACCATTGAAATGTATGGGAGAGCACTACTGCTGAATCTAGAGCGCCGGCGCTATACACTGAGCCATCGCTAGTAATACATGTGGCGCTACATGACGCTGTTAGAGGCCTCACCACATTGACTTTCTTGCTCAAAAATTTTTATTGTGAGATGATCAACAACACAATACACCATAAAATTTACAAATACAGACATCCAGTTTCATCTGACAAACTTTGTTCATTATGTCTCTTACAATTTTCCAATAATATTTTTTTGAACATAAACATCGAAGCCATTAGTAAACATTTACTAATCTATAAGTAAATAACTGTTTCTGGAATAGAGCGCACTTAGGACCAGTAAGCTAATGGCCTCTAACTTAGTATAGCTCTATAACAATCTATAAGGCTTATCTTTAACCAGTAATACTAAGGTAAGTTACCCAGAAAGAACAGTATCCAGGTTGGAAGGAGAATAGATTATAAAGAGTAGGGAAGAATGGTTAGAAATTGTAGAAGAGAAAAGGGAAAGAAAGAGGGAGGGAAGAGGGAGAGAGAAAAGAAGAAGAAAAAAAAAAAAAAAAATTTATATATTTTCGAGAGATCAGATCCCTAAGAGGTCTTTGTCAAAATCTTTGGGCATAGCATAACGAGCCCATGGGTCCCAAATTGCTCGGAAACCATCCAAGTCATCATATATTGCTGACAACTTTTCCATTGACATTGTATAGGTCACTTTATTTTTGAACTCTGCGAAGCTCAAACATGACGCCTTCCAAGCCTTCGCGATTATCAGCTTGGCTCCCGTCAAAATATGGTAAATAAGAATTTTTTGTGATTTAGTCGTCCCGGTTATCGGTCTGTTAAGGAGAGCCACCCCAGGATCAGGTTTTACACATGTACCCAGAATTGTCGAAATTGTATGGAAAACTTTAACCCAAAAGGTAAGCACCAAGGGGCAATCCCACCATGCATGCCAGTAAGAACCTCCCCCCGAGCATCCCCTAAAACAGTGTTTCTGAGTCGATCCTGCATAATGAGCCAATTTCTCAGGAGTCAAATGCCATCTCGTTATTAACTTTATGTTCACCTCAATGGATGCTACTGACATGGCATGGCCATAGGCTCCCTTCCAAATTTTACTCCACTCCTTGTCGTCATAACAACATTCCATTTCTCTGTGCCATTTGGCTCTATATGGAGGATCGCCCGGCGATGAACCACTGCCTAATTTAACGTACAATTCTGAAATCGCGCCCCTACTTCTAGGATCTTTTTTGCATCTCTCCTCAAAAGATGTAAACGTAACCGGCCCTACCAGTCCCTTGGTAACTTCCTTTAAGAAATGTGCCAGCTGTAAGTATCCAAAGAAATCCTTGGTCGATAAGTCGTACTTATCCCTGAATTGCTGAAAGGTGCTTATACTAGCCCCCTGAAAGCAATCCTGAACTTTATTGATTCCCACTTCTTTCCAATTTCGAAATCTCGCTGGGTCTAGACAAGCCGGTGGAAACATAGGATTATCCCACAAGGGGAGAAGTGGTAAATGTGGAGAGGCTAGGCCACAAGAAAATTTGTGATCATCCCATATCTGTAAAGAATGAGTCATAATAGGGTTACGATACAGTATCCTAAATTTTGGAACAAGCCATAGCAAATTCTCCACTTTTTGAGGGAAACATTGCTCCGCCTCTATTGCTACCCAACAAGGAGGATCAGATTTTTCATGATATGCTAATATCTGGGCCAACTGTGCTGCTTTATAATATCTGGACAAATTAGGGACGCCTAGACCTCCGTTGGCTTTAGCTTTATACATGATTGACTTTGCGATCCTGGCTTTCTTACCGCACCATATAAAGTTAAATATTTTATCTTGCAGTAGCTTTAAGTATTGTAGCGGAATCTTGACTGGCAAGGCTCTGGCCAAATATAAAAACTTAGGTAGCAGCGTCATCTTGACCGCCGCAATTCTACCCAACCATGACAGGCCATAGGTCCCCCATTTATCCAGAAGGGCAAACAACTTCCGCCGAAGCGGGACAAAATTAGCAGCAAACAAGGTGTCATAAGAGTTAGTGATAGAGACCCCCAAGTATTTGATAGCTCTATTATCCCACTGGAAGTCATAGTCAAGTTGAAGTTGCCTCGCTGTTTCAGGGGCAAGATTAATATTAAGGGCTCTGGATTTGGCTGTATTAACTTGAAGCCCTGAGACTCTGGCAAAAGTACCCATAAGTTGCAGTAGGTTAGGTATAGATATGAGGGGGTTCGAAATCGTTAGAAGGACGTCATCTGCAAACATAGAAAGCTTATACTGGTTATCTCCTATCTTAATACCTGTAATGTCTACTGATTCCCTAATTTTCAGCGCCAGGGGTTCCATAGCCAGGGCGAACAGGAGGGGGGAGAGAGGACAGCCCTGTCTTGTCCCCTTCTGTAATGGAAAGGTTCCTGATCTAAATCCATTGTATTTAATATATGCTGTCGGATTAGCGTATATAGCTTCAATAAGACCAATAAATTTAGGGCCAAAGCCCCATTGTCTAAGCAAAAAAAACAGGTACTTCCATGAGACTGAGTCGAAGGCCTTTCTGATATCTAACGATAGGAAGAAAAGCTGTTTGTCCGTCTTCCTCGCAATATGTGCAATTTGGATTAGCTTCCTGATGTTATCCCCCGCCTGTCGCCCTGGGATGAAACCAACCTGGTCCTTTCCGATTAAGCCCGGCAGATACGCTGACAATCTATCTGCCAAAATTTTAGAGAGAATCTTGACGTCTAAGTTTATGAGGGAGATGGGCCTAAAGTTAGACCAGATAGAAGTATCTGTCTCCGGTTTTGGAATCATACTGTTAGGGCTAGCGCTGCGGAGACGCCTCATGGCGCATCCTGCCGTCCCTCTCCCGGGGCGAGAGCCGCGCTTCCTCCCCGCGGCTTTCCCCGCCGGGTCTCCCCTAGCCCGAGCGCTATGTCCCTTCCTGGCAGCGCCCCTCTCTTACCTGCTGTCCTGCCCTCCGTCCGGCGTGGCTGCCGGGGCCTGCGGCCGGCTCCCTCACTTCCTTCTTCCTCCTTGCCTCTCCTGCGCGCACGTTCCCGGCCACTAGGGGGCGCGCGCCGCAATACTGTGGAATTTAAAGGGCCAGTGCATCTCTAATTGGTGTCCGGCCGTCCAATCCGGTAATATCACTTCCTTTTTATTCTGGCCAGCCCTTCCTCCCTTTGCCGGATTATCGGTGTGTTTCCGTGATTATCTGTAGTTAAATCTGTGGCTTTTTCGTGTATGACCTCGGCTTACCTTTTTGACCACGAACCTCCGCTGCCTGTCCCGACCTCGGTCTGTCTCTTCGTCAGTGAACCTCCGCTGCCTGTCCTGACCACGGCTTGTCTACTCGCTGCTGAACCCTCGCTGCCTGCCCTGAATCTGGCTACTCACCGTGACCATCGTTTATCTCTGCTGTACAATACCTCGGCAAATTGTGGAACTGTGCCGCCGTTGGGGGGTAGCGACCTGGGAGTCATCAGCCGCACAAGACCAACCTGCTTCGCGGCGGGCTCTGGTGAAAACCGGTGGCTCCTTAGACCCTGCTTCCCTGACGCGGTACTCACCAACAGTTCCGCAGTTCCAGTGGGTCCACGCTTCATTGGTTTCGTCCGGTTGTAACACATACTAATAGATGCCATTAATGATTCTCGCGAGAATGAACCACCTTCTCTTATATGGTTATAGTGGGCAGTTAATTTTGGGGCCAGGATATTTACAAATTTCTTATAATAGGCGGCTGAAAAACCATCCGGCCCAGGTCTCTTGTTGAGCTTCAGACCACCTATTGCCTTGGTTACCTCCTCTACATTAAAATCTTCCTCCAGCGTCCCCTGTAACGACATCGGTAATGCAGGAAGAGAGACATCCTTAAAGAACTGCTTTAAACTATCATCACTTAATGTCTGCGGATTTGTGTACAGCTTCTGAAGCTGATCTCTGAATATATTGACAATTTTGGTCGGGTTGCTTGTTATCTCTCCCCTTACATCTTTCAACCTAATGGGACAATATACTTGTTCCGGTGTTTTTAATTTTTTAGCCAAGAGGGTATCTGGTTTATTAGCCTTGCAGTAAAACTTGTGTTTAATCCACCGTAACACCTTCTCCGCTTTACCTGCTAAAGCTAAATTCAGTTCTTGGGAAATGTTATGTAACTCGGAGCGAGCCAACGGCGTGCTCTGAGATTTCGCCTTCTCTGCAACTTCTAGGAGATTGACTTTCTTAAATGTGGTTTTCACATACAGTGCTCAGCGTTCACCCAATGCTACCTGCTGCTACGTGGCACTACCTGGCATTATTGTATCTTAAATAACCCCCTTAGTCACACAATTAGTAAAGCAGTAGAGGCCCAGTGGCAGCAGCGAGGACTGAGGGCCACCCGGCGACAGCAAAAATGTCCAGAGAATATCAATGTCAGTGGCAAGAAAGGAAATGAGGCCAATCGGTGGCAGAGAAGGGCACAGTGGTGACATTGGAGCAGACAAAGCAATGAGCAGCATAGAACCCGGTAATTACATCTGAGGTCCCATCACCAGCAGTGCAGAAGGTGGCAGCATCAAAGAACTCAACAGAAAAATCAGAGGAACCAGCAGCAGCAACTTTATTAGAGAACCTATGATAGACAGCAGAGAGCATGGTGAGCAATGGAGGATATAGAAGCAATGTTAGGCCCTTATTTATGAAGGAATAGCGACAGGTAGCGACTGGTGAGCGGCCGGTAATGACGGGCCCCGCCACGAGAACGCCGGCTCCCCACCACAATCACATATTTATCAAGCCAATCCTGCTTAGCGACTGAGATAGCGCCATATAGCGACTCATTCATCATTATTCCAGCCTCAGCCCACAGCGCCAGCGTCCGACCTTGAACAGCGACAGGTATGACCTCTCACTACCTCCAATGCATTTCAATGGAACAATCTTTAAATATTAATAATTGTTATTATTGTTTTTTTTTTTTTATGTGAAAAATTCTGTGACCACTTCTGCCATTTTAGATAATTTTTTTTAAGGGAAAAAAAATTAAAAAAAAATTGTACAGAATTGATATTACAGGTCTGATATTAATGTATTCATATTACTAAATTATTTAAATTTTTTTTTTTTTTTTGGTTTCCAAAAATATGGTGGTTTGGGGGTTAAAAAACTACTTTTAACACATCGCCTCCAGCGATCTGGGGTTTAAACATGCATTTCACAGTGCTTGAATTTCTTGAGCGTGATTTTTTGATGAATATGGTGGAAGCCGGTCGCTCTGACCAGTCGCTATCATGCACACCCATACATCGCGGAACCTGTCAAATAGCTCGTAACTCGTAAACCCGTATTGAACATTTAGCCACACCGACTGAGTCGCTGTCAACAACCCAACAACGGCCAAGCACAGCGACTACTAGCGGGCGCTGTGAAAATACCGCTACAGTCGCTCAACTGTCACTACATGTCGCTATTAATAAATCAGCCTCCCCGTAGACTGATCAGTGGCAGCAGAGTGAGCAGTAAAGAAATCAGTCAGAGTGAGGAATAGGGGAAGATCAATGGCAGTAGAGGACCCCACCCAGAGGTTGTGGCAGAAGAGGCAGGAGCATTGGAGAATGATCAGTGGCAGTGGAGGACCTGCTGGTTAGATATAGGAGACAGAGCCACAATGTAATGTAACACAGGTAATGTGTTATTTTTGCACTTTGCCTGCACTGCTATAGGCATCTATGGCGTGTACTGTGTTTATGTTGGGGTCTAAACACTGCAGGCAGCATTTGCCAGGTTGCAATTTAATGTGGTGCTTAAGAGAGGTGAATGAGAACATTTCAATGGGCATGAATGTGGCCGGTGTTTGTAGGTCCATTTTACCCAAGGGTGAGATATTTTCCTGGGCTCATTAAGATATACACCATAAATTAAAAAAGGTTCCAGTACAATGCAGACATTATAACATTATTATGTACTATCACACTGGCATGCACCAAGTTGCTACTGGTGCTGTACTTGGTGTCCCTTATATATAGTAAGTAGTTAAAAGGAGATTTCCTTCAAATTTAAAAATAAACTTTAAAATCCTCTCTAATCTTTAATTAAATACCACTGTACTGAATTTTGGGAGGTTAGTAAAATCCTAATCATATTATATCTAACTTTAATATGTATCGAATTGATGAGATCTGTAAAATTTAGTTCACCTATAATCCCAAGAGATTAGAGAGATTTTAAAATGTAAATGAATAACCATGGAGGGTGATATTTAAAGCAGCAGTTTCTTGCCATAGGTCCAGAAAAAGTCAGGAGAAGCATTATGTCAAGCAACAAGAAATGTGATTTTGAAGGTGATTAGCAATGGCATTCGTCAGTTCTCTTTAAGGAATAAGGCAAGGAAATACAAAAAACAGCACACACCCTTATGTTTCGGATGTCAGGCAGCTAATACTTAAATAATTGACATACACTTATTTTACCAACTGAATTATGCATACATTTTTGGGGAACAACACAAAACAAATAATCTCCAGAACACTGTAAATCAGACCTGTCCCCAATGTCTAATTAGTGTCATCTTGGTTTTCATGGTGCTCTCCTTGTTTCCAGTATTAAAATATGTGCAATCATTATTTGAATGATATCCTGTGATAGATTCTATTACAAAATGCAACAATAGTAAGCCCAGACTGAATTATAGCTGGCAGTCGTCCCCACAGTTGCTAATAAAATTGCCTCTTTGGGGACCTTTTTATCCCACATACAGGCATTGATGCAAGAAACAGTTCCTTAAGTTCCTCACAAAATAAATATGCTTTAAATTATTGCATGGTGAAAAGAGAAAAGGCAGCGTACTCACATATTCAGTAGTTACCTACTTTTGTGCTGCCTCAATCCACTCTTGGGGCTTGGGTGCCAGTCACAGCAGGGCCAGTTTACACTTCAGTTCTGACAGTTGAGATGGCTCTGGGCCCACCAGCAGTGAGCTAATGCCCTTATTCATCAAGCGATAGCGCCAGGTAGTGTCTGACGAGCGCCAGGTCCCGCCAGCTAACGGCGGCTACCGACTCAAGTACGCCCGGGGTCGGCCACAATGACGCATTTATCAAGCTAAATGAGGCTAGCGCCGGCGAGAGCGACAGCTAGCGCGGGATTCATCATGTAGCCGACTGCAACGAACAGCGCCGCTGCTAATCCCATCACAGCGCCAGGTATGACCTGTCGCTCCCTGGCGATGTTCAATGCATTTCAATGGAGCAATCTTTAATTAATCGGGAATTACTTGCTATTAATGTTTTTTTTTTTTTTTTAATGTCAAAAATTCTGTGACCACTTCTGCAATGTTAGGATTTTTTTTTAAGGTAAAAAAAAAAAAAATTATTTTGTGCAGAATTGATATTACAGGTCTGATATTAATGTATTCATATTACAAAATGTTTATAAAAACTTGTATAATTTTACAATCAAAAAATATGGTTGTTTGGGGGTTAAAAACTATTTTACACCCATCGCCGCCAGCGCTCTGGGGTTTAAACAAGGAATTCACAGCGCGAAAAAATTCGGAGCGTGATTTGTTAATGAATCTGCAGCAAGCCGTTCGCTCTGGCCATTCGTTGTCAGGCGCACCCATACAACGCGGAACCTGTGAAACAGCGACCCCTAAGCCCGTATTCAACATTACCGCACACCGACTGAGTCGCTGTCAACAAGCAAACCCCGGCCAAGCACAGCGAATACTAGCTGGCACTGTGAAAATCACGCTACTGGCGCTCATCTGTCGCTACCTGGCGCTATTAATGAATCGGCCTCTAAGAAGCAGGTCATGATGAGTCCGTTCACTGCATTGCTGCTATCATTCAACTCCTTCACTGATTGGATGCCAAGATGGCGTATCATAAATAGATGGCTCAGCATGGCATGCTCCCCTAGTGAACCACCCTCCGGCAGGCCGGCTGTGGGTCTTGGTCAACTTTAAACCAGAACCAATGTGGTCACTTGGTTCCTGGCTGGATTGCTCCCATTCTATGCCGTTAATGCACAGGGGGGCATCTGCGATTAGGATGTTATTTCAGTTAAATAGCTAGAACTTTTACTCCTTGGTTTTAAAAGACCCACTGACTTTAGAACATGAGGTTTGCTTTAAAAACAAATTATGTAAGTGGACGTTTATGGTGCAGATCATTATCTAGCTTCCTCTCTTTACTGAATTGCACCTTATCTTGTGCCTTATTCTGAAATGAAGACAATAATAAAAATAAAAAAACATACAATGTGCAGAAATCAGTTATAAAATTAATGGGAGAAAAACACTGAAAATCCTAAACTTCATAAAGGGCTACAAAGTCTTCAGGCTCCAAGGGCAATAATAAAGGAAATGGACACTGACCACAATCAGGAATCGGATCCCCTGGATGTGTCAAAGAAACAAGTTCTTCCCCCTGAATTTATGCTGGATGACTAGTCAAACATGAGCATGACTTTCATTGTTTTCCTAGCTGGTGATTCAGCAACAGTGAAATTCTCATGCTCATAAAGTGAATTTTTTGATACCACTCTTACTGAATTTAGGCCAAGGTGTGGAAGAAGCCATAATGTGAAAATGTAGAAGCTGACACCTATTGTCACTGCATAGCTCTGGATTTTCATTCTGAATGGAGAAAGCCAGTTGGATGACAAGTGAAACATCTCCAAGAAAATAATACAGCAAATCCAGTTTGTTGCCTTGATTTATTCCAACAGTTACAGTCGGATATAGCATTTTAGAAAATGACCTATGACCTCACCCCAGCTCTCCTCCGGTGACTGTCTGTCTGCCGTCTCTAACAATATGTCCTCTCTCTGTCTGAAACTGAATCAAAAATATAACAACTTCTGTTCTCGCTGTCTACTAGACTACCTAAACCTGTCATCTCCCTCTCAGGGAGATGTCTCATCTGACCTCAAAAACATCTCTAGAGTCCGTGCCTTTCTTATAAGAATCAACAAAAACTCTTATAGTTGCCCTGATTCATTCTCATCTTGATTACTGTAATTGATTACTAACTGGCCTCCTTCTCACTAAACTCTCCAATCCATCCTGAATGCAGCAGCCCCGGTTCATTTGTCTAACCGCTACTCTGACGTCTCCACCTCTGACAACCATTGCACTGGTTACCCATACAGTATAGGATACCGTTTAAACTACTCATTCTCACCCATGGTGCTGTACTCCCCCACATCTCCTCCCTCATTTCTGTTCACTACCTTACCCACTCTGCAAACTACTGAACTACAACTAACAACCACCACGGTCCTCTCATTCTTGTTTAAATAACTGAAAGTTATTGTCATGGATAGAGAAAAGTTGAAATGATAAGACCATTTTAGCTGTGTGTATAGGGTTTTTTTTACATTTAACCCTATGTTTTTACTCTTTCATTTGGGCTGATTTTACTAGGGAGGGGGACCCCACACCATTTTTTAAAACATTTGTTAAGGGGTTAACCCATGAAAGTGTGGATAGTAGTTGTTTTTTGTATTTTACTCAACTAAACCCAGACACTGACTGTCTGGGTCTCAAGCAAACTCACCAGTGCATGACTGCTGGGGGTGTGGTTGAGGTGTGCATGGGGGGGGGGGGGGACAGGAGAAGCCATTGGGCCATTGGAGGAAGGAGTATGCATGGCTCGGTAGTTATGTATGATGAGGGGGAGGAGGAGTGGCACCGGGCAGCGTACATTCTATGGGGACAGTAGAGGCAGCTTGCGCTGGGTGCTACCACTATGGTATGTACACTCCTGAGAGCAAAGAAGAGTCAGAAGATCAGCAGGAAGCCAGCTCAAAAGAGAGATGGGAGAATCCTGTGGCAACCCAGAGGATGGAATAAGGTCCTGAATACGTCACTAAATTGACAAAGTCCAGCAGTGCTGATGCCTCTAAAGTGGAGCTGAAGTAGGGAAAACTGTTTGTGAAACATTGATGTAACTAGTCTGCCCTTGCTGACATGTGTAACATCTGATACTGCTTTCGGTATTTGAAAGCGTCCATAGATCTCATAACTCTGAGTGCATCACAATTGCCCCGCAATCGCTGCAGTGTAAAAATAGCCTAAGGCCCTTATTTAAGAAGGGATAGCGTCAGGAAGTGGCTGGTTAATGACAGGTAGCGACAGGTAGCGACTGGTTAATGCCGGACACGGCACGCAATTACACATTTATCAAGCAGAATCTGTTTAGCGACTGGGATAGCGCCATGTAGCGTCTGATTCATCATTTTCACAGCCTCAGCAAACAGCGCCAGCGTTCAGCCTTGCACAGCGCCAGGTATGACCTCTTGCTACCTGGCGCTCTCCCATACATTTCAATGGACGATCCTTTTCTTCTCTTTAAACGTTTTTTTTTTTTGTTAAAAAAAATCACAAATAATTCTGTGACCTCTTCTGGCATTGAAATAGCAGTTTTTTCATAATTTTTTAATTTTTTAAATATTTCCTCAGAAATGACATTACAGGTCTGGCATTAAAGTGTTCATGTTACAATGTTGCTACAATGTAATTCCATATGTTTTCGCTTTGTTATTAGTTTAGCTCTAGGCTTCAAACAAATATTTTTCAGCGCCAGAGATTTGTGAGGCTGTTTTTTTTGCTGAATATGGTGTGAGTCGGTCGCTATGAGCAGTCGCTAACATGCGCTCCCATACAGCACTGTACTGGTCAAATAGCGACTCCTTACAATGTATTCAACATTACTGAACAGCGACTGAGTCGCTATAAAGTAGCGACTCACGGCCGAGCACTGCGACTACTAGCGGGCGCTCTGAAAATGCCTGCTACAGACGCTCATCTGTCGCTACCTGCCGCTAATGATGAATCAGCCTCTAAGTGAACCTCACCCACACTACATCTAATGACCAAGTGATATTGGAACACTAGGTCCAAGGAACACCCCTCGCTCCTCACACCTCCGCCACTGGCCCAGCGGCCGGATCTAACATATTTTTTTTTTCTTGTCCGGTCAAGGACTTTAATAAACTTATCTTTAAAATGTATGTAATTTGTGATGAAAACAGTCTAAAAATGCTAGACTGCCTTATAATAAAACGGTTTTATTAATGTACATGCTGCTGTTTTCACAAGCATCCAAGCCTAAAACACTCCTTTGTAAATATTCCCATCACTTACTTACAGTGGCTGCTCCTGTCATTGGGATCCTTGTTTTTTAGCAATGATATGAGGAACAAACAGAACAATTCCCATACAGAAAGCACCACGTGGAGTGTCATTTATCTATGTTTGCACCATGCTGAAACTAATCTGAAGTGTCAACTTTCTGCTAGTCTACCCTTACACAGCACATTAGGCATCTATATATCAAACCAGGCAAATGTCTAGATGCTATGGGAGTTACAGCGACCACAGGAATTACTTCTTTTGGATCTTGTTTTTAAAAGTCACAGTTGAATTGAAAATAGCCATAAGTAAATTGCAAATTGTTTTAGCGCCATGTGAGTTCAATTGGTCAAGAGGAAATAGACAAAGCTTTATCAGACCAGCCAAAGGACTAACGATCTGAATATGTATAAGTTATAATCAATGCATGCAGAATCTTTCAAGACCCTGCAGGGGTGTTGGTGACTTTTTTGTTTAGTAGAAAAACATTTTCAAAATCCCAAAACATTAACTATTAATTATTAGGAAAATAGTAGCTAATATTATTTTATCTATTTAAAGACTATATTCTTTACCATATAAACAATTACTGTCCATTTTATGTAAATCAATAATATTAGTAGACAATAGTTTGATAAACATATAAAAACTGAATTTTAAGCATTTCAGCTTAGATCCTAATTCTCTACTTCTTCTGCCTACCAATCCTCTCTTTACAAACACTGTTGTTGTCCAAATAATTTTAAGAGCTGCTTAAAATTTGGAGTTTTTAAACTTTCTCGCAAAATAAAGTGGAAAGCAATAATTTTTTTCTGTTATTTTTAAGAATATCTCCATAAACCTGCAGTAGGGTGGTTCTGCAGATCAGGTGTAGAATGTTATAAATAACAGCAGCCTTTGGGGAATTCAGGTTTTATATTGGTCATGTCCAAAGTTAGGTAAAGATTATTTTTGAATATTTGGAAATAGCAATAGGCTATGCAGAAAAAACATACAATTTCTTGAGCATACTGTACGTCATAAGGTGCTATTGTTTCCAAACTTTCAAAAAATAATAATAAATCAGGCTCTGAGCACCATACTATGGGGAACTGGGGGGGAGGGTGTGAAGAGAATATATTCCCCAAGATAGATTGCATATTTGCCTAAGGATAGATCTGCTTCTACCTGAAACTCGATTGGCTTTGCTTCTAAAAAGTCAAAAGCAAATTAAAAAGAAACTGATTGATCAGTTATCCTAGGACACTCCAAGGACAATACCATCGCAACCCTACATCTGAAACAAAAAATAAAAATAAGCAATCTGCGCTCCAACCTTAAAACAAATATCAACGCAAGGGCTTCCAAACCTCTAATACAATAAAAACAAATAGCGGACTCTGAATAGAATCATAATCCACTTGAAAGACAGTATTCGTTTTACTTCACCACTCTGATTTGTGACCACTGTGCTCCAAAGTTTCCACCACCCGTTTATAAATCTGCTTACCAGATAAGATGGGCCAAAAGAAGGCCAAATGCATTTAACCACACACTGTTTACGGCACCAATATTCTCAGCACAGATGGTCCCAATAACAGCAATATCCAGTGAAACTTGGAGGCCAATCTATAACTAGCGCCTCGTAGTGCCACCTAAGTGTCTACGGAGAGACGCTATTTGCAACTAAGCCGTGGTCGGCCACAGGCACGGCACTGTGAGTGTTCAGGCAATGTAGGCTACCCATGGCCCTTTGTATTGTTTATTTTTTCCAATGGAGATAGCGACAGGTAGCACTGATTCGGAGGGCCAGAAGTCATTTGTATTTAACATGAACAGCGCCAGTGCGGGCACTCTGCAACCATGATCCAAAGAAAAGCTTTAACTGGGGACACATGATTGTCAGGCATAAAAACGCAAGTTAGCTGTGGGTAACTTAAGCACAATAATAAACAAAAAAACATTCTGAATAGGCCAGGAATCCCCTGCCACTTGATTGAGCACAACAAAAAAAGTAAAAAACGCTAACCTGAAGTCACTGGAATGGCTAATTGAAGTCTATGGGACAACGACACTGAGTGAATCATGTGATGTGGTGCTGTAGGAAACACAGCGCCAGCGCTAACAAAGCACCCAGCGCTCTTGTTACATGGAACACTACATGGTGCTAGGAGAGACGCTAAACATTTTTTTGCATCATAAATATCACTTGCTGGTGGCGCCTGCCACAAAGCAGAGCACCAGTCAAAAATGAATTAAATCAGACCAATACAACAAACAGCGCTCATATGCATCCCTTTCCAGGGCAATTTAGATTGCTGAAGATAAAAAAATGTATTAATCTTTTTCTACCGCCTGCAGGGGTAAATTTTGAAATTAAGATTTCCGCTCATGGGCTTGCAGGCCCGCTGCAAACCGGAAGTCGTGCTGGGCTGCCTGTTACTGTGCATTTCAGTACGTCAGCTGGGAGAAGCTCCAAAATGGCCGCTACCTTTCTTTTCCAACTGTGCCAGGCTATTGGTCCGGTTTAAATAAGGCCCTTAGATTCTAGTATGCTTGTAACAAAATTGAGAACACCATTCAAAGGAGAATAAACTGCCCTGACCACCATCCTGCCTGGCATCTTCTGCCATTTAATGTTCCTCACTATCTTAAACCATCTACCCGAAGGCCACATACCAAGCAAACTTGCGCTCCTGACGTCAACCGGTTTAAGAGGACAGTCTATCCTCCCCTTAGGACTTAACACTTAAGGGGAAATCTTCTATTGTACTTAAAATAACTTCAGCTGTGGAGACTGTTAGGGGACGCCCCCATGCACTTACAAACAATTAAAAACATGAATATGTATATAAGAGAAGTATATCAATCATTTTCAATGGAGCAGTTTAAGTCAAACTCAATATGGAGTCCTGCTGGCTCCAAAGTGTCTACTCAGTAGATCCACTTTGACTGCTTTATTGAAAGATCTCTCACAAGATTCCCTCCCTCCCCCGCCAGTGCTGTTACCCCTTTTCAATGCCCAGAAATTGCACTAATGATGGATTAGACTGGTTTAATTATAATTGTGCTCCCTCAAGCGCACCTTAAGCTGTCTTTTGGTGCGACCAACATTGTATAGGCCACATGGACAACTTCTAAGGCACACAATTTGAGTGAAGTGATAAGTAGAGATGAGCGAACTTTTGAAAAATTTGATTCGACTGATTCGCCGAATTTTCTGACAAAAAACGTTTCAACCCGAATTTATTTGCAACGAATCGCTATTAAAAACTGCTATTTCTGAGCCTCCTAGAGCCTCAATAGGGTTGTAAACCATTCTGCCTTGCTGTAACACGCATAGGATGCGTGCTGGGTTAGTGAAGTAATACTGTAAATAATTATCACATGCAGATCAGAGGCATCGCTAATAGAATCGCAGAGCGGCACAATTGCAGAGAGTTGAAGTGGCATCACTATCAGGGGCCCCTATAGTGCCTGAAAAACACACCCTGGAGCTGGCAGCAGCAGGAGCCCAATAATTAGCTGAATCACACCCTGGAGTTGCAAGCAGCAGCTGCGGGAGCCCAAACATTGCTTTAACCCTTTAAGTGCCAGCCTTCCTGGAGATTTTGTCACCCTTTGTTGCCAGACTATTTTGCACTCCCTATGTTCAACTGTGATTTTTGAAGGGATTTCCAGGGATTTCCCAGGAAAATTATATATTGTTTTTTTCAGCAGAACCTGGGCTTTAACATGAAATGTCTTGTTTGTCATTTTCTAAGTGTATTCCCAATATTTTGGGGTAAAAATTGTGCAAAAAAATAAAAAAAAACTATTTTTTACAATTTGTAGTGTTTTTTTGTAATAAAAAATGTAAGTTTGTCAATAATGTCAATCTTATTTTGTGTGAAACCCCAATTTCTCCCGGTTACAGCGGTACCACATATGTATAGGTAGACACTCTTTCCTGCCCAGGAGACTCCCCCAAACTGAAACAACGCTTTAGGAGATTTTGAGATAAAATACAACTATGCTATGCAATATGCGCACCTTGCAGTTTTTCAAGAAAAATAACCCTTTACATTTGAAATACCCCCAATAAACTATATATTCCCTAGAAGTATACACCTCAGGATTTCTAGGCGTACCAGGCTTGTTGACATAGGTGCAGTTTTCTGGAAGTAATCCCTCAATGTATTCTTTGGTTACACAGGGTTTCCCTAAAAATTAATAAAAAGCAGAATCAAAACCACATTTTCCTAAAAAAAACTATATGCAAACCAGAAAAAAACTGAAAATCTGAAAAAGCAACATCCCCCAAACAGAACAGTACCCAGCATGCATAGGTTCTGTCAAGGAGAGAGTTGCCAAACACCCCAAAGTAAAACATGCGCATAACAGTAATTTTACTTCAAAATTTCAGCTCTGCAGACAAAGTGCGCACCTTGTGCTTTTTCTACCAAAACAACCCTTTACATTTGGAATATCCCTGATAAACCATATATTCCCTGAAAGTACACATGTTAAGCTTTTTAAGCGTACCCAGCGTGTTGTAGTGGGCTCATCTTTCTGGGAGTAATATCTCGAAGAATTCTTAGGTTGCACAGGGTTTCACAAAAAATTGTATAAAAAAGCAGAATAAAAAACACCTTTTCCTAAAATATCAATATGCAAATAAGAAAAAACAAGCTAAATCTGAAAGCGCAAGGTCCACCGAGCAGAACAATACCCAACATGCATAGGTACCTGTAACCTTTTAACTGCCAGCCTACTTGAGATTTTGTCACCCTCTGCTGACAGGTAATTTTTCACCATTTTGCACCATGTTTAAGTGTGATTTTTGCAGGAATTTCCAAGAAAATGGCATATTTTCTTTTTGTGGCAGAGTTTAGACTTTAACATGAAATGTCTTGTTTGTATTTTTTCTACTTTTTTAATATATTTTTTCTACTTTTTTTATATATTTTTAAGTAAATAAGTAAAAAAAATGTATATATATTTTTTAAATTGTCTCCTTTATTTTAACAAAAACATTTATTTTATTAAAGAAAACCATATTGCACGGGAAATCCCCATTTCTCTCGATTACAATGATACCACATATGTATCAGTAGCCCCCTGTTCCTGTCCAGGAGATCCCCTAAACTTAGAAGAGCACTTTATAACATTTACAAATAAAATACAACTACTATCCACATAATAAAGGGTTAAATAAAAAAAATTGGTGTGGGGGCCCCCTTCACAGGGGGGGGGGCACCATTTCTTGGGGGAATATAAGGGTTTTTTTGGGAGGCAGGTGACTTGCCAGACCCCCGAGCCTTGTGAACTGGTATAGGGGTCACATGGACCCCTTACCAGTTCACAAAGGGTTAAAAGTAAAAAAAACACACGGACACACTTTTTCAAAATTACTTTATTAAAAAATATATATTTTTTTAATTATTTTTTTTTAATACTTACCTCCCTGTGTCCCACGCTGATCACTTAGGCTTCTGCTCTCCTGCTGCTGCTGGAGGCCTTTTATACCTACTGGGTTACAGGTAACATAGGGTTAATTAAAAAAAAATATGACATAGGGTCCCCCCTCCCAGGGAGGGGGACCCCATTTTTTTTTGGATTTTTAAGGGTTAAAACCCTTAAAAATCCCCCCCAAAAATGGCGTGAGGTCCCCCCTACCCAGCGTAACCAGCCTGTGACCAGCTATGGGGGCTTGTAGAACAGGGCGCAGGGGCGAGCTTTAGTGGCCCCTGGCCCTGCCGGCTACAAGCCGTCATAGCCTAGGGCCACGGCTCTTCTGCCCCCATTGGATGAATCACACCCTGGAGTTGCAAGCAGCAGCAGGAGCCCTAACATTGTGTGAAAGAGACACTGGAGCTGGCTGCAGGAGCCCAAAAATTGGATGAATCACACCCTGGAGTTGCAAGCAGGAGCACAAACATTGCTTTAAAGAGACACTGGAGTTGGCTGCAGGAGCCCAAAAATTGGATGAATCACACCCTGGAGTTGCAAGCAGCAGCAGCAGGAGCTCAAACATTGCGTGAAAGAGACACTGGAGTTGGCTGCCGGAGCCCACAAATTGGATGAATCCCACCCTGGAGTTGCAAGCAGCAGCAGGAGCACAAACATTGCTTGAAAGAGACACTGGAGTTGGCTGCAGGAGCCCAAACATTGGATGAATCACACCCTGGAGTTGCAAGCAGCAGCAGCAGGAGCCCAAACATAGCTTGAAAGAGACACTGGAGTTGGCTGCAGGAGGCCAAAAATTGGATGAATCACACCCTGAAGTTGGCAGCAGCAGGAGCACAAACATTAGCTGGAAGACACACCCTGGAGTTGGCAGCAGCAGAAGCAGGAGCCCAAACATTGCTTGAAAGACACCCTGGAGTTGGAAGCAGCAGGAGGCCAAACATTGGCTGAAAGGCACACCCTGAAGTTGGCAGCAGCAGGAGCCCAAAAATTGGCCTAAAGACAAAAATATGTTTTGCACCATTTGGAAAGTGTAAAACGTGGCACCATGCTGAATCTAGTCGCATGCATCAGCCATTGGTGGGTGGAAATCCTGGCTGATCCATCCCTGATTCATTTTGACAAAGGTGAGTCTCTCCATATTTTTAGTTGACAGACGAGTTCTCCTCGCCGTAACTATGGCCCCCGCCGCACTAAACACCCGCTCAGATGGCACGCTACTGGCCGGGCAGGACAGCTTTTCCAGGGCAAACTCTGCTAGTTGCGGCCACAAGCCAAGTTTGGCTGCCCAGAAGTCCAGTGGATCCTCAAGGTGTGTTGGCATGGTCATGTCAAGGTATGACATGTCCTGCCGGTTGAGGTCCTGCTCCAGGTCTTCCTGCTGCTCATGATTAGCCTCACTATGCGGGTGTAGAAAGCTAATCATTAGCGACTGAAGACTGAGGCTGCTGCTGATGGAGCTGCTGCTGCTGCTCCTGCCAACCCCCCCAGCAGGCATGGCAGTGGAAGGTGAGCGCAGAGGTCTTCCCGAGTCAGACCTGCGAGAGTATGGACCATGGCGCAGATAGGCATCAGCCAACTGACTACGTAGAATGTCTTTGTAGTAGTTCAGTTTGTCCTCCCTCTCGGCGGGTTTCAAAAATGCCCCCATTTTGTGCCGGAAGCGAGGGTCCAATAAGGTGGACAGCCAGAAGTCACCCCGGCGACAAATGGAAACAATTCTGGGGTCACTACGCAAGCACGTGAGCATGCTTCCTGCCATTTGCGCAAGTGACTCGGAGGGACTACCTGTCTCTATCTCCACTGCATACTGCCACGGTGTGTCCGGGTCCTCTGTCTCGCCTTTCTCACAACCCTCTAGCTCCTCTGGCTGCTCCTCCTCTCCTGTCCGCTGACTAGATAAACCAGCCATTTCGCCAAGCCTAAACTGTGCTTCACTGGGCCACTCCTCCTCCTCTTCCTCCTCCTCCTCCAGTTAAGCTCCAACGGGGTTCATGTGGCCGTAAGATGTAGACGCCATGTCTCCAGTGCCCTGACCAGCCATGGTTTCCAACATGTGCTGTAGTACATGAAGCAGTGAAATCACGTCGTTCATCCCGTAATCCTGCCGACTGACAAATAAAGTGGCTTCCTCAAAGGGCCTGAGCAAACGGCAGGTGTCACATATGAGGTGCCACTGGTTGACATTGAAGTTACACAGGGGAGTCCGCCTATCCACTTGGATCATCAGGAAATCCATGATGGCTTTTCTCTGTTCATATAATCGGTCCAACATGTGAAGGGTGGAATTCCAACGGGTGGAAACATCGCAAATCAGACTATGTTGGGGGCTACCATTCTGATGCTGTAGCTCAAGAAGGGTGTGTTTGGCGGTGTATGAGTGGCTGAAGTGCATGCAAAGTTTCCTTAAGTTGTTAGGATGTCTTGCAGATCGGGGGAACACTTCAGAAACCGCTTGACAACCAGATTGAAGACGTGAGCCATGCAGGGCGCATGGGTCAGGCTTCCTTGTCGCAGCGCAGACAAAATGTTCTTCCCATTGTCGGTAACCATGATTCCCATTTTAAGTTTTCTTGGAGTATGCCATGTTTGGGTTTCGTGATGAATAAATCTAAGCAGTTCCTCCCCTGTGTGACTCCGTTCGCCAAGACAAACCATGTGAAGCACAGCGTGACACCTCCGTGCCCTGCACACATGGTAGACTGGAGGGGCACTGAGACTTGAGCCTACAGTGGAGGGTGAGGAGATGGCGGAGGATGAGGAGGCCGAGTCGCACGGTGTCACAGGCACAACAGCCAGGGAGCGCGGGGGGCGAAGCGGCGTGACCTGTCCAAGTTGCTGCTGCTGCAAAGGGACCACATTCACCCAGTGGGCCGTAAACGACATGTACTGTCCCTGACCGTAGTTACAGCTCCAGACGTCGGCGCTGCCATGCACTTTGCTACACACCAACAGGCTCAAGGACTGGCCCACCTTCTGTTTAACAACTACTGCCTTCTTGGCAAAGAAATGATGGCTTGGGACTCTCCACCTCGGCTCGGCACAAGCCATCAGTTCTCTGAAAGGTGCAGATTCCACCACCTGAAAAGGGAGCGACTGCAGCACCAGCAACTTGGACAGGAGCACATTCAGCTTCTGCTCCGTAGGATGAGTGGGTGCATACTGCTGTCTCTTGGACATGGCTTCGCTGATGGATTGCTGATGGGATGCATGACTTGGAGGAGGAGGAGCAGGAGCATCAGGAGCGACAGAGGATGGGTATGACGCACAGCTGCCTTTGGCTGAGGTGCTGGAGCCTTGGCTGGCAGAGATTGGGAGCGGCGTGCCACTTGGTGAGGAAGCATGCTGGACCACCTTTCGGAGCCTCGGTTCTCCCAGGCCGCTTTATGGTGACGCATCATATGTTGACGCAGGGCCGTGGTGCCAACATTTGGGCCCTGGCCACGCTTCACCTTCTGCCTACATATCTTGCATGTGGCCATGTTACCCTCCTGCGGATGCTTCAGGAAAAGCTGCCATACTGCCGAGTAGCTAATTTTCCCACCAACAGGCCGCACTGATTCACTGCTACTGTCGCCAACTCCAGGAACCCCTGCTCCACTACCTCCCGATAAGGTAGCCTGCCGTGCAGCAGGTGCTCTACCCCGGCCCCGGCCCCATTCTCCAGGCTTTACAATTGTGCCCCCATGCTGACTGTCAACCATGCTGCTAACACCTTGCTGCCTGCTGACTCCGAGGCAACCTGCGCCCCTCTTCTCCTGATGATGACGATGAAGCCCCTTCTGCACCTGGCCACCAAGTGTGAACGACTTATTCATCATCATCATCATCATCGCCAAGTTGTGGCTGCACGTCACTGATGTTCTCGGTTTCCTCAGCAGTGTCTGGCGCAGGAGCTGGAGTGCTCGCAACACCCACGACACTCTCCACATCACTATTTGCCTGCCTAGCTAAAGAAGCTGCCTCCATTTCTTGGCTGGGCAGTAGCTGCTGACTGATCTGATCGTCCTCCTCACTAAAGAGTGGAGCTGAACCCAAAGCATAGGATACGTCGCTGGGGGAGGGAACGGCGTAGGACAGAGGCAATGGGAGGACAGGGACTGCTCTCGGGGCATGCCAACTCAGGGTTGTGTCAGAGGAACCTACCGACCCTAGACTGGGGGTCTCAGATGTAACTTGTGATGATGTGGATGACCACGTTAACCAATCTACCACGGCAGATGCGTTACTGGTGGAGACACGACCGCTAGCAGATACTGGCAGATCAGGTCTCTCACCGTGACTACTGCTGCAACTCGCCCCTAGTCTGCCCTAGTCTGCTGCGACCTCTGCCTGCTGAATCTTGGCCTCTGCCACTTCTCTTTGAACATCCTGGCACTTGTCTGCCTGACATTTTTATGTATTTGAAATGCGCAATAGGTACGTTAAAAAATGTGTTTACTTTAAAAAGCAGAAGCTAAATAAAGTGAGGAACTGCTTCTCTGCACCAAATACTATGAAAATTGGCAATATAGGATACCCTGCGGCCTAGTGTTTTGACAGCACGACAAAAACCAATTCAAAATGCAATAGCTTGATAAAGCTGAGGATGAACAAGCATATTTAGTATAAGAGATAGGGTGCTACGTGCAGGTTTGGGATACCCTGCGGCCTGGTGTTTTGGCAGCAGGACAAAAGCCAATTCAAAATGCAATAGCTTGATTAAGCTAAGGATGAACAAGCGTATTTAGTATAACAAATAGGGTGCTAAGTGCAGGTTTGGGATACCCTGCGGCCTTGTGCTTTGGCAGCAGACCAAAAACCAATTCAAAATGCGATAGCTTGATTAAGCTGAGGATGAACAAGCTTATTTAGTATAACAGATAGGGTGCTACGTGCAGGTTTGGGATATCCTGCGGCCTAGTGTTTTGGTAGCAGACCAAAAACAATTCAAAATGCGATAGCTTGATTAAGCTGAGGATGAACAGCGCTTATTTAGTATAACAGATAGGGTGACATGTGCTGGTTTGGGATGCCCATGCGGGCTGGTGTATTTAAACCACACAAAAACCAATTCAAAATGCAATAGCTTAATTAAAATGAGGCTGAACAACGCTTATTTAGTATAACAGATAGGGTGACATGTGCTGGTTTGGGATGCCCATGTGGGCTGATGTATTAAAACCAGACAAAAACCAATTCAAAATGCAATAGCTTAATTAAAATGAGGATGAACAATGCTTATTTAGTATAACAGATAGGGTGACATGTGCTGGTTTGGGATGCCCATGTGGGCTGGTGTATTTAAACCAGACAAAAAACTATTCAAAATGCAATAGCTTGATTAAGCTGAGGATGAACAACGCTTATTTAGTATAACAGATAGGGTGACATGTGCTGGTTTGGGATGCCCATGTGGGCTGGTGTATTTAAAGCAGACAAAAACCAATTCAAAATGCAATAGTTTAATTAAAATGAGGCTGAACAATGCTTATTTAGTATAACAGATAGGGCGACATGTGCTGGTTTGGTATGCCCATGTGGGCTGGTGTATTTAAACCAGACAAAAAACCAATTCAAAATGCAATAGCTTAATTAAAATGAGGCTGACCAACGTTTATTTAGTATAACAGATAGGGTGACATGTGCTGGTTTGGGATACCCATGTGGGCTAGTGTTTTGACACCAGGACAAAAACCAATTCAAAATGCGATAGCTTGATTAAGCTGAGGATGAACAAGCGTATTTAGTATAACATATAGGGTGCTGCGTGCAGGTTTTGGATACCCTGCGGCCTGGTGTTTTTTTGACAGCAGGACAAAAAACAATTCAAAATGCAATAGCTTGATTAAGCTGAGGATGAACAAGCTAATTTAGTATAACAGATAGGGTGCTATGTGCAGGTTTGGGATAACCTGCAGCCTAGTGTTTTGGCAGCAGGACAAAAACCAATTCAAAATGCAATAGCTTGATTAAGCTGAGGATGAACAAGCGTATTTAGTATAACAGATATGGGTTGATTCAAAGAAACATGTAACAGCTTGGATTTGGCTCACGATCATCCTATTTTTCACGTCCGCTCGTGCGTTCGTATGAACTTGCGAGTGATTCAATAAGCAAATACGTTTCTATCCTAAAAGATACGTCCGTTCGTATGATATCTCCCGAACTTGCCTCAGTCAGTTGACAATCGTAAAAATCACGTTCATGTGCTCACCTGTTGCGGCGGCAGCCTGTTTTTTCGGCTGCTTCCATCGTCAAGCTCTTCCAATTACTTGCGTTTGCCTCTGGTTTTCATTGGTTTTTGGCCTCTTAGATTCGTGCGTTCGTATGTTTATAAGATCTTGCGCATGCGCACCCTCAACCAGAAACTTACCTAAACCCCTTAGCGGCTGCATCCAACTTCATTTCTCGCTCCCTCAAACTTACCTAAACCCCTTAGCGGCTGCATCCAACTTCATTTCTCGCTCCCTCAAACTTACCTAAACCCCTTAGCGGCTGCATCCAACTTCATTTCTCGCTCCCTCAAACTTACCTAAACCCCTTAGCGGCTGCATCCAACTTCATTTCTCGGTCCCTCAAACTTACCTAAACCCCTTAGCGCTTGCATCCAACTTCATTTCTCGGTCCCTCAAACTTACCTAAACCCCTTAGCGGCTGCATCCAACTTCATTTCTCGCTCCCTCAAACTTACCTAAACCCCTTAGCGGCTGCATCCAACTTCATTTCTCGCTCCCTCAAACTTACCTAAACCCCTTAGCGCTTGCATCCAACTTCATTTCTCGGTCCCTCAAACTTACCTAAACCCTTTAGCGCTTGCATCCAACTTCATTTCTCGGTCCCTCAAACTTACCTAAACCCTTTAGCGGCTGCATCCAACTTCATTTCTCGGTCCCTCAAACTTACCTAAACCCTTTAGCGGCTGCCTCCAACTTCATTTCTCGGTCCATAAAACGTAAGAAAATCACATAATTTACATATGTCTATATGTTTCTAAGTGTGTTGTTTCTGGTTTGTGTAATTTTTTGGGTGTGTGCATATTAGAAAAGACACATTTAGGAAGGCTTAAAATATAATTTATTTAAAATTTTTTCTTGGTTTTGTTTGGAATAAAATTCCAAATTTTTTTTTATTGTTTTGGTTTTTTTTTTTAAACCTTTTTTTTTTTTTTGGCCTCGGTAAAACATATATAATTAATTTTTTGTTTTTAACAGTAAAACCCTTTTTTTATAATTTTGTGGGTTTTTTTTTTTAAAAAAGATATTTTTTTTTTTTTAAAAACAATAAAACACTTTGTAAAATTTTAACAACTTTAAAAACAAGTTAAAGAAAGGAGCCAGGACCAAGGGCACTATTCATCATCCTCTTCTTCATCTGTTGGCCCCAACGTCGCCTGTATGGCCAGCAGCTCGGCCACCAACTCCTTCATTCGTTTTTTTTTTCCCGCCAATGTTTGGGGGATCATCCCTGTAACCAATAGAGAAAGAAACATAAATAGGAGTCCCAGACCGGTTTGTATGCTGGAAATAGATTTAGGGTTAATCAAATACATGTAAATGCATGACATATGTCCTTCTTCAAAGGGATACAGTTAATGCATTTCCCACAGGTAAGTGTTTAAACTCCTTAAACCGGACCTTCAACATTATTTAATGAAAACCAAAAACTATTCACAAATGATTCTGCACCACCTCAAAGTTATTTAGGGTTTTTTTGGGATTACAGCGCCGCCATCTGGACTCTGAAGCATAACACTTAATGAGGAGTGGAGAGTTGGATAAAGTACAGGGGAGTAGGTTACAGTGGTGCGTTGGGAATCCAGAGCATAGCTTGGTTGAGGGAAAGGTCATCACTCACACAATGCATGGCAGCACCTTCCTTTTTTCAATCTGTATCCCATGCTGCCTGTAAATATTGTGCATTCCATATTCCCCAATATTGGTTTTGTTCTGTCTAATAACATGCATTAGATGGCTGAAGGGTGTTTTTCCATGTTTCGAATCTGTAGGTACAGTGTGATGGCTAAGTCTTTGGTTCTTAATACTAGTTAGGGTCCTCTTTAAGCTAACGAAGTGCCCACATTAAAGTGTGAACTACACATTGGCTACGCCTTTAGTTATGTGTGTGTTATTAGCTAACCAAACATTAATATGAATAATGGCATGGAGACTTACGGAGTTGGTGGCCGACAGATGGCTGGTTGGGGCCAACAGGCTGCCCTTGGTCCTGGCTCTGCTGTGAAGAAGTCCCTGGAGAAACATGTGACATTTGGTTAGTATTTGTAGAGAGTCACTATCCCCAACATATCTGGCTCCCAGTCTGGCTGACATCACTCACCTTCGCCAGGATCGACTTCAAGCATCTCTGCTGCCTCCTCCTCCACTATCTCACCCGCTCCTGAAGCTTCTACAAATACATAATAAAGGATAACTTAGTTTTTGGCCTGCCATGTATATCTTTGTGCCTATACATGAAGAGTGACATACCAGAGCCTTCCCCATGCGTGGCCAGGTATGACTCCACGCCCACGCGCCTTGGCCCCTCCTCTGTGGTAAGGTCCAGGGGCTGGTCTGAGGAGGCCACAGAGGAGGGGTAGGTCCGTCGCCCGGGAGATCCACCACCTTCACTCACAGATGCAGAGTCATGCAGCACTGGTCGGCCTGTACGTCTCCGGGTGCGGCGAATTCTGAAATCCATTTCCAACACTACCAAAGAAAAGTCATTATAAATAAAGGCATAACTTAGACATTTGGAACATATACCATGCAATTGCTTTGTACTTACTTGGGAAATGGATCCCAAAAAACCTCCGCACCCGGGGCATGTGCAGACGCTTCAGGTCCGACCAATGCTGCATTATCTGGGTGTGAGTGAAGGTGGTGCTGGTCACACGGTGGATCTCGGCGATGATCTCCCGGGCGATGTCCCTTTTCTCGCACACATTGGGCGCGAAGTCATACCGGCGCTGAAGCATGATCTGAAAAACATAATGGACACAGAGTTTTTACTTTTACACACAGACCCATATGTGTTGCATCACAAGTTGAGTATTTAATGTCATTAACACACACATTTCGAATGGCCGCCATTTTTGGGGAGTGCCTTAAAGAGGACGTTGACTGTGATTGACAGTCTGGTCTTATGTTATATGTATCACACACCATGTACATACAGATAATAGCCAACCTCAAGAATCAGGCCACCTGCATCTATGGCATGTTAGGATGGTTTAAACATCCAAGATGTAGCCTAATGCTTAGGCTTTTGGACCACGTGTGTGGCTTCCCGTTGTGTTTTTATGGCTTAGGAAAACAGTGTTCCGCAAACATCCGCATCAAGGTCCGAGACAGGCCAGGTTTGACAGCTCGCCCCGCTACTCCACAGGTTAATTAACTGTTGCTAAGCCGGAGCAATTGGCCGAATTAGGACATCAGCATAGACAGGTGAAAACGTGGCCAGGCTCGGCCCTTGAGGATGAAGTGTGAGGAGCCAGTGATTAAACATTAAGAGACCCCAAACTAGTTCCCAACGCATCATTTACATTTAGGCCATCATTGACTATTCTATTAAAATGCACAGGCAGCCACTTACCAGCATGAGGATCTCTTCCTGTTGACGGGTGAAGATAGTGGGCGCCATCTTTAGTCTTCTTCCAGGCAGCAGATAAGTGAAACCCCAGCGGTTTCCTGGTTCCGCTCGAACGTACGTTCGTACGAGCGCGTAGTCGTGCGCATAGGCGTCACACGCTGGGCTCATTATTTAAAGGTCCCTTCCCCCCAAGCTCATTCTCTTTGAGCATTTGTGTACGATGGCACCAAAAAAGGCGATGAGCAAGCGACCCCAGGCAAGCAAGACCGCGGAGGGCCCCACCACAAGGTCCCAGCAAGCTGGCCGAAAACTGCGATCCAAGACTCCCACCTCGGCCCCACCAAGGGACCCTGGACCCTCAGGTACCCAAAAAAGGGTCCCCAAGCCTCGTGCCCCTCCTGCAGCCAAAAAGCTGGCAACTGCAGCACCCACCACCTCTGCCCCCAGAACAGGCAGCACCAGTGAGCCCACACCGGCCATGCCTTCAAGTAGGGCAGTTCGGAAACCCATGCCCCGCAGCAGGGCCCGAACCCCATCCAGGGCCCGAACCCCATCCAGGCCCCGAAGCCCATCCAGGGCCCGAAGCACAGCCAGAGGGCGAAGAACCCAATCCAGGGCACGAAGCCCAGCCAGGGCCCGAACCCCATCCAGGCCCCGAAGCCCATCCAGGCCCCGAAGCCCATCCAGGGCCCGAAGCACAGCCAGAGGGCGAAGAACCCAATCCAGGGCACGAAGCCCAGCCAGGGCCCGAACCCCATCCAGGCCCCGAAGCCCATCCAGAGGCCGCAGATCCCAAACCAGGGCCAGAAGCCCCTACAGGGCCCGCAGATCCCAAACCAGGGCCAGAAGCCCCTACAGGGCCCGCAGATCCCAATCCAGGGCCAGAAGCCCCTACAGGGCCCGCAGATCCCAATCCAGGGCCAGAAGCCCCGACAGGCCCAGAAGAACACAATCCAGGGCCAGAAGCCCCTACAGGGCCCGCAGATCCCAAACCAGGGCCAGAAGCCCCTACAGGGCCCGCAGATCCCAATCCAGGGCCAGAAGCCCCTACAGGGCCCGCAGATCCAAAACCAGGGCCAGAAGCCCCTACAGGCCCAGAAGAACACAATCCAGGGCCAGAAGCCCCTACATGGCCCGCAGATCCAAATCCAGGGCCAGAAGCCCCGACAGGCCCAGAAGAACACAATCCAGGGCCAGAAGCCCCTACATGGCCCGCAGATCCCAATCCAGGGCCAGAAGCCCCGACAGGCCCAGAAGAACACAATCCAGGGCCAGAAGCCCCTACAGGGCCCGACGAACCCAATCCAGGGCCAGAAGCCCCCGACCTGGCACCAGCCGGGAACAGAGCCCACGACCTGGCAGCAGCCGGGAACCTAGCCCCCCAAGAGGGCCCCGAATTGCCCCCATGACCACATCTACACCTGGAAGTTCGGTGGCCAGCCACGCAAGAACACCCAGTCCCTTGGCCAGTCCAGTCCAGTCATTGGGAAGCCACCAATCCGGCCATTCCCCTACCCAGCCCCAGGCCATAATGTCACCACATGTGTCTGCACACATGGAGGAGCAGCCAAGCCAACCATCTGGCCGCACATTGCGCCGCGGCCAGTTGAGTGGGAGATTCTCCCATGACCAAAATATGGCATTGGCTAGTGGCCTTACATTATACTATGACGAGCTATATGGGAGCAAATCCAAACACACCACCAAGCAGCGCAAGATAGAATTGTTTGAAACCATCCTCCGACAAGTAAATGCAGCGGGGGAAGAGAGGAAAGATGTGTCCCAAATTCAGAAGAAAATCTCTGATCTGAAGTATGCTGTACGGCAAAAAGAAATTAAAAGGCATAATTACAGGTAACTAAATGTTTACGCTAAATCTAATGTTTTGGATGTACTGTATGCACCTTTTCTGAGTACCAAACGATTTTCTCTTTTCAGCCTGAAAACTGGCGGTGGCTTTCCATCTAAATTGGAGTTTACCCCTGCTGAGGAGATTGTGCTTGGACTTCTCCATCCGGTCGCGGTCGGTGGACATGCTGGTCTAAGGGACACAGACTCACCGACCCGTACCCACGGTGAGTACTCTTAAATCTGCATGTTTGCCTGTTTGCTAAATAATCGACAGTTCACTAGTAACAAGCTAACGGGATGCCCCTATGGTTTGCCTTGCTTGTCCTCGCACTACTGTGGCTGTTTGTGTCCTCTTTTTGGCCCTGGGAATCACACATTTAGGCCCACAGCCATTATGGCAAAGTTCAAATGTCCAATTGTATTGTTAAAGTCATGAAGTTTAGCAAGATAAGTGAGATATTTGGAATCAATCACAAAACACACATCATTATGTATGGGTTGCCTTTTGCTTGTGTGAGTTGTGTTTGAGTTAACAATTTAATTAGCCACCCACAAACATATGTGACCAAGAGCAGCGAGACTCAACTGGCGGCCCGGGGTCCCAATGCGGACCTTGCCACCACATTCAAGGACCCCTGCCCAGACAGCCCTGCACTCAGTTACTTCTGTGTTGACGTGCTCAGAGCTGCCCCCTTGATCGGCCATGTAGTGGTTGGTCTCCTGCCCAATGTCATGGCTCCGTGAAACATAGCATTGCAATATGAAGTACTGCCCAGGAAGTGGCATTGCAAGGTACACAGTAACTTATTTAAATTTTCACTGGCCACAATCGTGTCCCGCTGCCCCTGCTCTGGCCCATCTGCCACAGTCCCCCCATGCCCCCCCCCACATAAGCCCCATACATTTGTAACAGATTGGCTCCATCCATCCCATCACCATCAATACGTTAACTCCCCCCTTTAGCCATCCAATCCCTGTCCCCTCAGCTCTGGCCCATCCAGCCCAGCAAGGGCAAGCAGCCTTTATTAGTTGGCACTTTGAAATCTCCAGCCCCTCCACCAGTGTCTTTATTTTTAACTAGACACCCCCTGCGTCAGCACCATGGCCAGACATTCACCTCTCACCACATACCTTTAAATGGGCGTTTCAAACAATTGTTTGAGTACCCCGGACCTAGCGAATGGTAGGCTAAATCCAAAAATGTGCCTTGAAAGTTGGATGCTGACTGGGTACACTTCATGACTTAGAACTGAGGTCACTTAGCAGTTTGTCAGAGGCATTGCACCTATGTAAACTTGCGTGGGTTTGAACAAAGGTCACCATTGCTCTAGAGTTGAATAATATTACAAATAGAGCTATATTTGATTACCTATCCAAAAAAAGGTTATGTGTGTGTGTTTACGTGGTTTGTTTTTCTCTTCTTCAGCCCAGCATGATCCCTCAGCAAGGGTAAACTCACCCCCCAGTTTGGTTATGCCTACCAGGTCCGTACAGCATAGGAGCCCAGATCAGAGATTTTCGGTAAGTTAATTTAGTAGCATAAATACTAACAAGTGCTTAAGAATGTGTTAAACTGTTGAAATCCAAAATTGGGACGCAAACTTAGCCTTTTTTTTTTTATATGTCCCTACAGACCCGCACACTCATGGAAGAGATCCAGGACATGGAGGAAGATGATGATGTCTCCGTACAGGGCACGTCGGATGAACTCCCCCTGGGTCCCAATTTGGAACTGCTCCATAATGTTTCTCTGGCCAATCCTCAGCAGCAGAGTGAATCTCCATCCATTGTGCTTGCACATGGGGAGACTGACACTACAGTCCCCAGTGTTCACTCTGCTGCTGAGGATTTGCAAAGCAGGCCGGTTGCTGTTGAGGGTACGACACCACGCGGCAGGGCACGCCCAAGAGCCAGGGTAATTGTGCGGCGGACTCCATTACGCCGCCCCACAATTTCCCAGGGGAGGCAGAGTGCCCTGCTTCAATTATGGACCCAACAAAGGGACTCTTATGACGCCCAGCTCGTTACAGAGCGTGAGCAAAGGCATGCCGACATGGTGAACATCCATACCAGTCTACAGGGCATCCTCGCGGAGTTGCGTACCCTCAACAGCAACGTGGCCAATGCAAGTAATGGCATCCAGTCAGCCATGGCTGAGATGACCAATATGCAGAGAAACATTGTGGAGCAGTTTCAAATTCACAATGCTGCCATGGCCCAGGCTAGGTCCCATTCCCATGGACCTCCACCTGGACCTCCACCTGGGTATTATGGGCAGCCACCCTATTAAGCCATGGGTGTGTGGGACATCTTTTCTCTTAACCCCCACTGTATTTACTTGTCCTTTGAGGTTTCAAACAATCCATTTTGTGTTGCTCTGGCAGGTTGTGTTTGGTATTTGCTCCCATATAGCTCCTTAGAGTAATGCTTAAGGCCACTAGCCAATGCCATAGGTCTATGTGGAGTTTATCTGGCCACTTATGGCTTTACCTATGTATTTGGTTGGTGCTCCTCCTGTTTGCAGACATGTTTGTGTGACATTATGGCCATGCCCAAATATCCCTGGGCACAGGCAATATTAATGACTGGACTAGGCTGGCCTTTGGAATGGGTGTCCTTGTTTGGTTGTGCCACTCACTTCCAGGTGTAGATGTGCTCGATGTTTTTTTATTAATGTTATCCATTTGTTACCACAGATGTATGTGGACTGATTTCTGTTAACCACTATAATTTTTCATTTTCAAAGTAAAACAAAAATTTCACTTCCAATACTTGTGGCGTTTTTAGTGGGAAGACATTTTTAACAGCTTGGGCTAAACCAGATAATTTTGGTTTGAAGAGGTGTAACAATGCAAAGCGAAAGCTAAGGAAACTACATGAAATACATTAGGCAACAATTAAGGTCTAAATGTTTTACTTAGAGGTAATGCCACATTACGGCAAAACAACATATGTTTCAAAAAGGATAACACAGACATACAGAATGGTGAGACAGGGAAAAAAGTTAACTAAAATGCTGGCTGATCAGGTTGGCTCGAACAGATTGGCCAGACTCACTGGGGGGCCCCTCAAAATTCTCGGCTTCATCCTCGACGGCTGAAGAGGGCAGGCTGTCCACATAACGTGGGACACGTTCCATGATGGCAAAATTGTGCAAAACAGCACATGCCATTATAATGTCGATCACTTTCTTGGGATCATATTGCAGGGCCCCCCCAGTATGGTCAAGGCAACGAAAACGTGTCTTCAGCAGACCAAAGGCCCTCTCCACAACAGCCCGGGTCTTGCGATGCGCACGGTTATACGCTTCCTGAGAGGCATCCTGGGGCCGCAGCACAGGCGTCATGAGCCAGGGTAGAAGTGGGTACCCGGAATCACCTTAAACAGAGAATTCAATGTAATCAAAATTAAAAAGGCAACACAACCAACACCAAAAATTTCACAGATATCATAATGATGTAAGGTAAAGTGTTCCCAAAAAAAAACACGCCACATTAGGGCCCCCAAAAATTGCACTAAGGTATCACCTAAATAAAAATGGCACTTCTATATACCAATTAATTAACAAACATCTGCACGGCCAAGGGTATTTGTATTTTACATATATTTGTAGTTTTCAGACATGTTACAATTAGGATGCTGCGGAGGGCCTATCCACATTTCTCTGGAAACTCCAATGTATGCAGTTTAAGTCCACTTTGACATTTAACGACCAATAGTACCAAAGGAGCCAAAGGTCAAAGATCCCTATCCACATTTCACTGGAAACTCCAATGTATGCAGTTTAAGTCCACTTTGACATTTAACGACCAATAGTACCAAAGGAGCCAAAGGTCAAAGATCCCTATCCACATTTCACTGGAAACTCCAATGTATGCAGTTTAAGTCCACTTTGACATTTAACGACCAATAGTACCAAAGGAGCCAAAGGTCAAAGATCCCTATCCACATTTCACTGGAAACTACAATGTATGCAGTTTAAGTCCACTTTCACATTTAAAGACCAATAGTCCCAAAGGAGCCAAAGGTCAAAGATCCTTGGGTATAAACTCCAAACCAATATATTTAGGCACAAGGAACTTACAGACATCCTAACTAAAGGGAAAACATTCTGAAGGCCACAGCGAGACAAGGATTTTTTGGGTAAGTTCCTAATATATGAGCCAAGAAAAAGGCAGTTGTACGCTTCTGTAAATTTATCCTTAAAAAACATATCAACAAATACAAGATTAATGCCACATTTAATAACACACAAATAGGACACACTTACCAAGCAGCCATGCCCCCGAAAATTCACCTGCCTCAAATCTCCGAAACAACCCAGATCGCCGGAGGATATAGGAGTCGTGGGACGATCCGGGGTAGCCGGCAAGGACACTCATAAACCGCATATCCGGACCAACCACGGCCTGGACATTAAGTGAGTGTCCCATTTTACGATTCCTTAAGGAAAATACATACAAAAAGGGTAATTGATATTTGACCCAAACTAATAAATTAACCACAAAACATGTCTGCACTCTATTGGGAAAGACTAATGAAAAGCCGAGATAAAGCAGCTACACAAATGAGGGATAAACAAATATGCTGCCGCAAAGGAAAACAGGTTACATGACACGTTGGGCAACATAATAACCAATCTCAATACCTATATATATACTCGTCGGCTGCCCTAGGTACGAGTGCCACATGTGTGCAGTCAATTGCACCAATAACGTTGGGCATGTCGGCCACATTATAAAACCCAAGCTTAATGGCGTTTCTGGCTGCCATATCATCAGGAAAATAAATATATTTTTGAGTTATGGCAGCCATGCCTTCCAAAAATTTAGACAGTGCGCGGCTCAGCGTAGGCTGTGACATCCCCACAGAGAGGGCACCCAGCCTCTGGAACGAGCCGTTCGCCAAAAATTGCAGGCAGCCAAGCATCTTGGTCATACCTGAAATTGCATGCCCCTTCCTTGTGGTGCGGGCTAACCATGGCCGCAGCTCACTATATAATTTATGGAGGGAAGCGCGATTAAGCCTGGTCAGCTCGAACAGCTCAACATCATTCATGCTATCGATGTTCATGCGACGACGCAGGGGCAATCTGCTCTCAGACATCTCGATCAACTCAATGCCAAAAAGCATAAGCCCTTGATGTGCCACAAACTCGCTCCGCTCCATCCTACTCCCGAGGCCAAATAGCTGCCGGCAAACATTTCGTAAAGCAGCTCTTTAATGGGCTTCAAAACAATTAGCAATCACCTCTCTGAATTGGGCGCAAGCCCATGTGAAGGACGTAAAAAATAGGATCGGACGCAAATAATACGATTTGGACGGGAAAAACACACGAACTAACGCAAATTATACGATTCTCGTACGAAATGCGTATGTTCATATACGTCTATGCGCGAACGATCGTGCGAATACGAAATGGCCAAAAAAACAAGAAAAAATGACAAACACCCACCCAAACTTACGATTCTCGATACGAAATCACTTAACTTTTGCTCTTTGAATCGAGGGGATGGGGTGCTACGTGCAGGGTTGGGATACCATGCGGCCTAGTGTTTTGGCAGCAGACCAAAAACCAATTCAAAATGCGATAGCTTGATTAAGCTGAGGAGGAACAAGCATATTTAGTATAACAGATAGGGTGCTACTTGCAGGTTTGGGATACCCTGCGGCCTAGTGTTTTGGCAGCAGGACAAAAACCAATTCAAAATGCAATAGCTTGATTAAGCTGAGGATGAACAAGCGTATTTAGTATAACAGATAGGGTGCTACATGCAGGTTTGGGATACCCTGCGACCTAGTGCTTTGGCAGCAGACCAAAAACCAATTCAAAATGCGATAGCTTGATTAAGCTAAAGATGAACAAGCGTATTTAGTTTAACAGATAGGGTGCTACGTGCAGGTTTGGGATACCCTGCGGCCTGGTGTTTTATTGACAGCAGGACAAAAGACAATTCAAAATGCAATAGCTTGATTAAGCTGAGGATGAACAAGCTTATTTAGTATAACAGATAGGGTGCTACGTGCAGGTTTGGGATACCCTGCGGCCTAGTGTTTTGGCAGCAGGACAAAAACCAATTCAAAATGCGATAGCTTGATTAAGCTGAGGATGAACAAGCGTATTTAGTATAACAGATAGGGTGCTACGTACAGGTTTGGGATACCCTGTGACCTAGTGTTTTGGCAGCAGGACAAAAACCAATTCAAAATGCAATAGCTTGATTAAGCTGAGGATGAACAACGCTTATTTAGTATAACAGATAGGGTGACATGTGCTGGTTTGGGATGCCCATGTGGGCTGGTGTATTTAAACCAGACAAAAACCAATTCAAAATGCAACAGCTTAATTAAAATGAGGCTGAACAATGCTTATTTAGTATAACAGATAGGGTGACATGTGCTGGTTTGGGATGCCCATGTGGGCTGGTGTATTTAAAGCAGACCAAAACCAATTCAAAATGCAATAGTTTAATTTAAATGAGGCTGAACAACGCTTATTTAGTATAACAGATTGGGTGACATGTGCTGGTTTGGGATACACATGTGGGCTTGTGTATTTAAAGCAGACAAAAAAAGATTAAAACTAAATTAAAACTAATCCAGTTATGAGAAATGCTTGTATGTAACAGATAGGGTTAAATATGCCAATGCACATGAACAAGCTAATTTAGTATAACAGATAGGGTGCTATGTGCAGGTTTGGGATACCCTGCAGCCTAGTGTTTTGGCAGCAGGACAAAAACCAATTCAAAATGCAATAGCTTGATTAAGCTGAGGATGAACAAGCGTATTTAGTATAACAGATAGGGTGCTACGTGCAGGGTTGGGATACCATGCGGCCTAGTGTTTTGGCAGCAGACCAAAAACCAATTCAAAATGCGATAGCTTGATTAAGCTGAGGTTGAACAAGCTTATTTAGCATAACAGATAGGGTGCTACGTGCAGGTTTGGGATACCCCGCGGCCTAGTGTTTTGGCAGCAGGACAAAAACCAATTCAAAATGCGATAGCTTGATTAAGCTGAGGATGAACAAGCGTATTTAGTATAACAGATAGGATGACATGTGCTGGTTTGGGATGCCCATGTGGGCTGGTGTATTTAAACCAGACAAAAACCAATTCAAAATGCAACAGCTTAATTAAAATGAGGCTGAACAATGCTTATTTAGTATAACAGATAGGGTGACATGTGCTGGTTTGGGATGCCCATGTGGGCTGGTGTATTTAAAGCAGACCAAAACCAATTCAAAATGCAATAGCTTAATTTAAATGAGGCTGAACAACGCTTATTTAGTATAACAGATAGGGTGACATGTGCTGGTTTGGGATACCCATGTGGGCTTGTGTATTTAAAGCAGACAAAAAAAGATTAAAACTAAATTAAAACTAATCCAGTTATTAGAAATGCTTGTATGTAACAGATAGGGTTAAATATGCCAATGCACATGAACAAGCTAATTTAGTATAACAGATAGGGTGCTATGTGCAGGTTTGGGATACCCTGCAGCCTAGTGTTTTGGCAGCAGGACAAAAACCAATTCAAAATGCAATAGCTTGATTAAGCTGAGGATGAACAAGCTTATTTAGTATAACAGATAGGGTGCTACGTGCAGGTTTGGGATACCCTGCGGCCTAGTGTTTTGGCAGCAGGACAAAAACCAATTCAAAATGCAATAGCTTGATTAAGCTGAGGATGAACAAGCGTATTTAGTATAACAGATAGGGTGACATGTGCTGGTTTGGGATGCCCATGTGGGCTGATGTATTTAAAGCAGACCAAAACCAGTTCAAAATGCAATAGCTTAATTTAAATGAGGCTGAACAACGCTTATTTAGTATAACAGATAGGGTGGCATGTGCTGGTTTGGGATGCCCATGTGGGCTTGTGTATTTAAAGCAGACAAAAAAAGATTAAAACTAAATTAAAACTAATCCAGTTATGAGAAATGCTTGTATGTAACAGATGGGTTAAATATGCCAATGCATAGATGGGATGCACAGTGGCAAGGCAGGTTTACAGCACAAAGAGCTGAAATTGAATTGAAAAATCAATCAATCAAAAAAATTTTCCCTGTCACTTCAATGCTGTCCCTATCTGGATCGTTCCGGTTTTTCCCTATCTTTCACTATCTTTCCCTGGCTCTGTCTACCTCTCTTTCTGCCTCTCTGTCGGTCTCTCTGACTCTCCCTACCTTTATCTAACTCTGTCCCTGTGTGTGTGCACAAGCTGTGCTCTGGCCGCAATAGAACGCTGAACTGCGCACAAGGAAGATGGTCACAGTTTATATAGCACGGTGACGTTACCGGGCTTCCTGGCTGCTGATAGGCTGCATGTGACTTTCCCATGATACCTTTCCCCAGGGAACATGTCCGGACATGTGCTTCCACCATTTTAGAATGCCTGTAATTGAAATAAATGGAGTTTAAAGGAAAACTTCGATCGATCGAATCACTGGGAAATTCGGATTAGTTCGAAATCGAATTTTTCCTGAAATTCGGAACGAATTCGGGTTCGTCCGGATCGATTCTCTCATCCCTAGTGATAAGATATGAATTGTTTAGTATGAAATTCTTTCTTAGTACTATATGAAGAAAAAAATCCAGGATTTTCATTAGGATCAGCAGGAACAGTTTTACATGCCATACAGGTCCAGCACCAAAAGAAACCTGTTAAATCTGTATTATACAGAGTGATATTCTTAAGAGGGTCAGTAAAACTATGCACTAAACTGTCCCTTAGATTGGGGCTTTACGAAACACCAGGTAAAGAGTGCCCCAATGCACCATCCCCCTTCAGTACCCCTGATGCTTATTAAGGATATGGATCACTTCCTTGTATTCAAGTTCATAGTTAGAGATGAGCGAACTTTTGAAAAAATAAATATTACTTTAAAGAGACCCTGGGGTTGGCTTCAGGAGCCCAAAAATTGGATGAATCACACCCTGGAGTTGGCAGGAGTTGGCAGCAGCAGCAGCAGCAACAGGAGCCAAAACATTACTTTAAAGAGACCCTGGGGTTGGCTTCAGGAGCCCAAAAATTGGATGAATCACACCCTGGAGTTGGCAGCAGCAGCAGCAGGAGCCCAAATATTACTTTAAAGAGACCCTGGGGTTGGCTTCAGGAGCCCAAAAATTGGATGATTCACACCCTGGAGTTGGCAGCAGCAGCAGCAGGAGCCCAAATATTACTTTAAAGAGACACTGGGGTTGGCTTCAGGAGCCCAAAAATTGGATGATTCACACCCTGGAGTTGGCAGCAGCAGGAGCCCAAAAATTGGCCTAAAGACATAAATATGTTTTGCACCATTTGGAAAGTGTAAAACGTGGCACCATGCTGAATCTAGTCGCATGCATCAGGCATTGGTGGGTGGAAATCCTGGCTGATCCATCCCTGATTCATTTTGACAAAGGTGAGTCTCTCCACATTTTTAGTTGACAGACGAGTTCTCCTCGCCGTAACTATGGCCCCCGCCACACTAAACACCCGCTCAGATGGCACGCTACTTGCCGGGCAGGACAGCTTTTCCAGGGCAAACTCTGCTAGTTGCGGCCACAAATCAAGTTTGGCTGCCCAGAAGTCCAGCGGATCCTCAAGGTGTGTTGGCATGGTCATGTCAAAGTATGACATGACCTGCTGGTTCAGGTCCTGGTCTTCCTGCTGCTCATGAGTAGCCTCACTATGCGGGTGTAGAAAGCTACTCATTAGCGACTGAAGACTGAGGCTGCTGCTGCTGATGGAGCTGCTGCTGCTGCTCCTGCCAACCCCCCCAGCGGCCATGGCAGTGGAAGGTGAGCGCAGAGGTCCCCTCGAGTCAGACCTGCGAGAGTATGGACCATGGCGCAGATAGGCATCGGCCAACTGCCTACGTAGAATGTCTTTGTAGTAGTTCAGTTTGTCCTCCCTCTCGGTGGGTTTAAAAAATGCCCCCATTTTGTGCCGGAAGCGAGGGTCCAATAAGGTGGACAGCCAGAAGTCATCCCGCCGACAGATGGAAACAATTCTGGGGTCACTACGCAAGCACGTGAGCATGCTTCCTGCCATTTGCGCAAGTGACTCGGATGGACTACCTGTCTCCATCTCCACTGCATACTGCCACGGTGTGCCCGGGTCTTCTGTCTCGCCTTCCTCAAAAACCTCTAGCTCCTCTGGCTGCTCCTGCTCCTCCTCTCCTGTCCACTGACTAGATAAACCAGCCATTTCGCCAAGCCTAAACTGTGTTTCGCTGGGCAACTCCTCCTCCTCCTCTTCCTCCTCCTCCTCCAGTTCAGCTCCAACGGGGTTCATGTGGCCGTAAGATGTAAACGCCATGTCTCCAGTGCCCTGACCAGCCATGGTTTCCAACATGTGCTGTAGTACATGAAGCAGTGGAATCACGTTGTTCATCCCGTAATCCTGCCGACTGACAAATAAAGTGGCTTCCTCAAAGGGCCTGAGCAAACGGCAGGTGTCACGTATGAGCTGCCACTGGTTGACATTGAAGTTACACAGGGGAGTCCCCCTATCTGCTTGGATCATCAGGATGGCTTTTCTCCTGTTCATATAATCGGGCCAACATGTGAAGGGTGGAATTCCAATGGGTGGAAACATCGCAAATCAGACTATGTTGGGGGATACCATTCTGACGCTGTAGCTCAAGAAGGGTGTGTTTGGCGGTGTATGAGTGGCTGAAGTGCATGCAAAGTTTCCTTGAAGTTGTTAGGATGTCTTGCAGATGGGGGGAACACTTCAGAAACCGCTTGACAACCAGATTGAAGACGTGAGCCATGCAGGGCGCATGGGTCAGGCTTCCTTGGCGCAGCGCAGACAAAATGTTCTTCCCATTGTCGGTAACCATGATTCCCATTTTAAGTTTTCTCGGAGTAAGCCATGTTTGGATTTCCTGATGAATACATTTAAGCAGTTCCTCCCCTGTGTGACTCCGTTCGCCAAGACAAACCATGTGAAGCACTGCGTGACACCTCCGTGCCCTGCACACATGGTAGACTGGAGGGGCACTGAGACTTGAGCCTACAGTGGAGGGTGAGGAGATGGCGGAGGATGAGGAGGCCGAGTCGCACGGTGTCACAGGCCCACCGGGCAGGGAGCGCGGAGGCCGAAGCGGCGTGACCTGTTCAAGTTGCTGCTGCTGCTGCAAAGGGACCACATTCACCCAGTGGGCCGTAAACGACATGTACTGTCCCTGACCATAGTTACAGCTCCAGATGTCGGTGCTGCCATGCACTTTGCTACACACCGACAGGCTCAAGGACTGGCCCACCTTCTGTTCAACAAAAGTGTGCAGCGCTGGTACTGCCTTCTTGGCAAAGAAATGACGGCTTGGGACTCTCCACCTCGGCTCGGCACAAGCCATCAGTTCTCTGAAAGGTGCAGATTCCACCACCTGAAAAGGGAGCGACTGCAGCACCAGCAACTTGGACAGGAGCACATTCAGCTTCTGCGCCGTAGGATGAGTGGGCGCATACTGCTGTCTCTTGGACATGGCTTCGCTGATGGATTGCTGGCGGGATGCATGACTTAGAGGAGGAGGAGGAGGAGCAGGAGCGACAGAGGATGGGTATGACGCACAGCTGCTTTCGGCTGAGGTGCTGGAGCCTTGGCTGGCAGAAATTGGGAGCGGCGTGCCACTTGTTGAGGAAGCAGACTGGACCACCCCTTGGGAGCCTCAGTTCTCCCAGGTCGCTTTATGGTGACGCATCATATGTTGACGCAGGGCCGTGGTGCCAACATTTGGACCCTGGCCACGCTTCACCTTTTGCCTACATATCTTGCATGTGGCCATGTTACCCTCCTGCGGATGCTTCAGGAAAAACTGCCAAATTGCCGAGTAGCTACTTTTCCAACCCCCTGGCCTCACTGATTCACTGCTGCTGTTGCCAACTCCAGGAACCCCTGCTCCACTACCTCCCGATAAGGTAGACTGCCGCACAGCAGGTGCTCTACCTCGGCCCCGGCCCTGGCCGGCTCCAGCCTTTGGAATTGTGCCTCCATGCTGACTGCTACCACCTTGCTGCCTCAGCTGCTGACTCCGGGGCAACCTGCGCCCCTCTTCTCCTGATGATGACGATGAAGCCCCTTCATCACCCGGCTCCCAAGTGCGATCGGCTTCATCGTCATCATCATCATCACCGAGTTGTGGCTGTACGTCACTGATGTTCGTGGATTCGTCAACAGTGTCTGGCGCAGGAGCTGGAACGCTCGCAGCACCCACGACACTGTCCACATCACTATTTGTCTGCCTAGCTAAAGAAGCCACCTCCATTTCTTGGCTGGGCAGTAGCTGCTGACTGTCCTCTATCTGATCGTCCTCCTCACTAAAGAGTGGAGCTGAACCCAAAGCATAGGATACGTCGCAGGGGGAGGGAACGGCGTAGGACAGAGGCAATGGGAGGACAGGGACTGCTCTCGGGGCATGCCAACTCAGGGTTGTGTCAGAGGAACCTACCGACCCTAGACTGGGGGTCTCAGACGTAAGTTGTGATGATGTTGTTGATGAGCGCGTCAACCAATCTACCACGGCAGATGCGTTACTGGTGGAGACCCGACCGCTAGCAGATACTGGCAGATTAGGTCTCTCAGCGTGACTCCTGCTGCTACTGGCCCCCAGTCTGCTGCGAGCTCTGCCTGCGGAATCTTGGCCTCTGCCACTCCTCTTTTCACTTCCAGGCACTTGTCTGCCCGACATAGTCTAACTGGCGTGGTAGTAGGTGATATTTTAAGAACCTCCAGGCAGCGGTGGGTCTATATGAAACAGAATATAATGCACACCAAAAGTGAGCAGTAACACTCAGCCTCCAACATGCCTGCCTAGTGTAAATAAGAGAGCTGCTTAGTGTAAATAAAGAGGGGTATGCTATGTTACAGAATGGGATGCCCCAACAGCCAGCAGTGCACCTGGCAGCAGTAAGACTATGCACAGCAAAAGTGTCTTTATCAGGCCTAATTTCTATTAGAATAAGTGCAAATGGTTATTATGGTATTAAATAGAGGCTGGTGTAGTCACAGAATGGGATGCCACAAAAACCAGAGAGCATGCACAACAAAAGTGTCTTTATCAGGCCTAATTTCTATTAGAATTAGTGCAAATGGTTATTATGGTATTAAATAGAGGCTGGTGTAGTCACAGAATGGGATGCCACAAAAACCAGAGAGCATGCACAACAAAAGTGTCTTTATCAGGCCTAATTTCTATTAGAATAAGTGCAAATGGTTATTATGGTATTAAATAGAGGCTGGTGTAGTCACAGAATGGGATGCCACAAAAACCAGAGAGCATGCACAGCAAAAGTGTCTTTATCAGGCCTAATTTCTATTAGAATAAGTGCAAATGGTTATTATGGTATTAAATAGAGGCTGGTGTAGTCACAGAAAGGGATGCCACAAAAACCAGAGAGCATGCACAGCAAAAGTGTCTTTATCAGGCCTAATTTCTATTAGAATAAGTGCAAATGGTTATTATGGTATTAAATAGAGGCTGGTGTAGTCACAGAATGGGATGCCACAAAAACCAGAGAGCATGCACAGCAAAAGTGTCTTTATCAGGCTTAATTTCTATTAGAATAAGTGCAAATGGTTATTATGGTATTAAATAGAGGCTGGTGTAGTCACAGAATGGGATGCCACAAAAACCAGAGAGCATGCACAGCAAAAGTGTCTTTATCAGGCCTAATTTCTATTAGAATAAGTGCAAATGGTTATTATGGTATTAAATAGAGGCTGGTGTAGTCACAGAATGGGATGCCACAAATACCAGAGAGCATGCACAGCAAAAGTGTCTTTATCAGGCCTAATTTCTATTAGAATAAGTGCAAATGGTTATTATGGTATTAAATAGAGGCTGGTGTAGTCACAGAATGGGATGCCACAAAAACCAGAGAGCATGCACAGCAAAAGTGTCTTTATCAGGCCTAATTTCTATTAGAATAAGTGCAAATGGTTATTATGGTATTAAATAGAGGATGGTGTAGTCACAGAATGGGATGCCACAAAAACCAGAGAGCATGCACAACAAAAGTGTCTTTATCAGGCCTAATTTCTATTAGAATAAGTGCAAATGGTTATTATGGTATTAAATAGAGGCTGGTGTAGTCACAGAATGGGATGCCACAAAAACCAGAGAGCATGCACAGCAAAAGTGTCTTTATCAGGCCTAATTTCTATTAGAATAAGTGCAAATGGTTATTATGGTATTAAATAGAGGCTGGTGTAGTCACAGAAAGGGATGCCACAAAAACCAGAGAGCATGCACAGCAAAAGTGTCTTTATCAGGTCTAATTTCTATTAGAATAAGTGCAAATGGTTATTATGGTATTAAATAGAGGCTGGTGTAGTCACAGAATGGGATGCCACAAAAACCAGAGAGCATGCACAGCAAAAGTGTCTTTATCAGGCCTAATTTCTATTAGAATAAGTGCAAATGGTTATTATGGTATTAAATAGAGGCTGGTGTAGTCACAGAATGGGATGCCACAAAAACCAGAGAGCATGCACAGCAAAAGTGTCTTTATCAGGCCTAATTTCTATTAGAATAAGTGCAAATGGTTATTATGGTATTAAATAGAGGCTGGTGTAGTCACAGAATGGGATGCCACAAAAACCAGAGAGCATGCACAGCAAAAGTGTCTTTATCAGGCCTAATTTCTATTAGAATACGTGCAAATGGTTATTATGGTATTAAATAGAGGCTGGTGTAGTCACAGAATGGGATGCCACAAAAACCAGAGAGCATGCACAGCAAAAGTGTCTTTATCAGGCCTAATTTCTATTAGAAAAAGTGCAAATGGTTATTATGGTATTAAATAGAGGCTGGTGTAGTCACAGAATGGGATGCCACAAAAACCAGAGAGCATGCACAGCAAAAGTGTCTTTATCAGGTCTAATTTCTATTAGAATAAGTGCAAATGGTTATTATGGTATTAAATAGAGGCTGGTGTAGTCACAGAATGGGATGCCACAAAAACCAGAGAGCATGCACAGCAAAAGTGTCTTTATCAGGCCTAATTTCTATTAGAATAAGTGCAAATGGTTATTATGGGATTAAATAGAGGCTGGTGTAGTCACAGAATGGGATGCCACAAAAACCAGAGAGCATGCACAGCAAAAGTGTCTTTATCAGGCCTAATTTCTATGAGAATAAGTGCAAATGGTTATTATGGTATTAAATAGAGGATGGTGTAGTCACAGAATGGGATGCCAGAAAAACCAGAGAGCATGCACAGCAAAAGTGTCTTTATCAGGCCTAATTTCTATTAGAATAAGTGCAAATGGTTATTATGGTATTAAATAGAGGCTGGTGTAGTCACAGAATGGGATGCCACAAAGACCAGAGAGCATGCACAGCAAAAGTGTCTTTATCAGGCCTAATTTCTATTAGAATAAGTGCAAATGGTTATTATGGTATTAAATAGAGGCTGGTGTAGTCACAGAATGGGATGCCACAAAAACCAGAGAGCATGCACAGCAAAAGTGTCTTTATCAGGCCTAATGTCTATTAGAATAAGTGCAAATGGTTATTATGGTATTAAATAGAGGCTGGTGTAGTCACAGAATGGGATGCCACAAAAACCAGAGAGCATGCACAGCAAAAGTGTCTTTATCAGGCCTAATTTCTATTAGAATAAGTGCAAATGGTTATTATGGTATTAAATAGAGGCTGGTGTAGTCACAGAATGGGATGCCACAAAAACCAGAGAGCATGCACAGTAAAAGTGTCTTTATTAGGCCTAATTTCTATTAGAATAAGTGCAAATGGTTATTATGGTATTAAATAGAGGCTGGTGTAGTCACAGAATGGGATGCCTCACAGCAGACTTGAGATCAGTTCAGTATATATGCACAGTAAGTGTATAAGCAGCCTGAAAATGCTAACAAAGCCAGTCAGCCAGCCAGTAACACTCAGGCTGGATGAAAAAAAAAAAATCTCCCTGTGACTGCCTCCGATTTTTCCTAACTTTCCCTGTTTTTCGCTGACTTTCTGTCTGTCTCCTGCCTGTCTCCTGCCTGTCTCCAGCCTTTCCCTGTCTGTCCCTGTCTGTATAACTGTCGCTCTCCCTGCCTACAGCAGCGTCCTGTCTCTCACGAATGCAATAGAGAAATGAGGAAAAGCAAGATGGCCGCCGGCCTTAAATAGCGCTGTGACGTCACCGGGCTTGCTGGCTGCTGATAGGCTGCATGTGACTGCCCCAGCTTGCACTGGCACGGGGTTGATGTCTGGACATGTCCCGTCCACCATCTTAGAATGCCTGTAATGTAAATGAATGGATGTTAAAGGAAAACTTCGAGCGATCGAATCGCGGGGAAATTCGGATTCGATCCGAATCGAATTTTTCATGAAATTCGGATCGAATCCGGGTTCGTCCGGATCGATTCGCTCATCCCTAGTCCTAGCAACATTACAGTAGCAGGTAAAGAGCAAGTGAATACATGGGAAACTTGGATACTGGGATCAGGGGGCACAATGAGCAACAAGGATTAGCTAGATTAGGGAGGCAGAACAAAGGTCAGTATAAACTGAGGAGATTTGGCAAGAATGAGGACCAATAAGCACCTAAACATACTGATACAAGAGGCAACAATGTCACGTGCGGGCAGTCGATGGCGCCCATGACATTCAGCATATTCTAGGCTGCCATTCTGTCAGGAAAAGACATGTATTCCTCTTGCAGGGCAACCATGTATTTGAGAAATGTAGTCAGTGCGCTGCTCTGTGAAGGCTGGGACATGCCAACAGACAGTGCCCCAAGCTTCATATGCAAGAAATTGAAGCAGCCAACCAGTTTGGTTATACCATCAGTCGGGTCAATTTGAACACCTGACATCCAATCATTAGGGTTGATTCAGAGAGACAAAAAAACACTTTCATTTTTGTGTCGATCTGTTTTTTTTTTTTAATTTTCCAGCTCTTGTATGAGCGTACGAGTGATTCTAAGCATGCATCGCAAGCCTTCAATAAAGTCTTCGTCCATTCGTATACCAACGAGAATGTCATTTTCCGTTTATGTTACTCATGTTACAACGTAGGTTTTTGTTTTTGCCCTTACGCCTGCGCACTACAAACTTAACTCATTAATGTGCTCGCCTACATATTTGGTTCACTAAATTTTGCTACAATGCTTAGCTAAATCACTTCGCGGTCTCATTCTTCTTGCATTTCCCACCCATAAAACTTACCCAAATTACTTCGCGGTCAGTATATTCTTGAATTTCCCACCCCTAAAACTTACCTAAATCACTTTGCGGTCAGTATATTCTTGCATTTCCCACCCCTAAAACTTACCCAAATCACTTTGCGGTCCTGCAAATCTTCATCTCTAAATATTTATTGCCCCATTGGTTTTGTGGTAACCAACCCTTAATGAATGTATTTAGAAAAGGAAATGACACAGAAACAAGTTTTTTTTTTTTTTTTTTAATCAGAAATGCCACTTTGTGTTGGCCTTTTTTTTTCAAATATTTTGTAGAAAAATGTAACAACTTTTTTTTTTTTTGACAAAAAAATAACATTTATACATTTTTAAAATTTAAAAACTATATACATAGCAATGGCAGGACCCAGAACATTATTCTTCTTCATCTGTGGTCCCCAACGAGTCGCGCAGCTCCTGCATCTCGGCCACCAACGCAAGGACCCTGGCACTCATTTGTGCCACTCTGGCAGGTGTGGTCCCTGTATAAAAAAGAAAAATACACTATTTGTTGGCAAATACATGTTTATCAGCTGTGGATGGAATGTTTATTAGGTGCAAGCTAACTCATAAGGCCATATTACGCTAAGGAATTAATCAAAGGAAGAGGGCATATGTCATTATGCTAATGCCATTGACTATGGCTTTAGGTATCTTGGTGATCATGTCAATTCCCACATACTCAAAATAATGACATTACAACCTGCTTCGTTGGTGGCCGAGGTATGTTTCGGGGACCACCCTCCGTTCTGTTCGAAGTTGAGGCTGTAGAGACATGTCAAATAGGGTCACTTCTAATGTCTGAGTCAACAGTAAGCAAATGACAATTTGAATGTGTGTGTGACATCACCCACCTTCTCCATGTGCCTCCTGGGCCTGATCTGCTGCAGTCCCTGCTCCATACCCGCTACAGAATCATCTAGAAAAAGAGATTAAGGGAATCAGCTTTGCTTTTAATAGCATGTATGTGTGTGCGGATACATTAAGAGTCACATACCAGAGGCTAATGGCTCCGTCGCTTGGTTTGACTCCCTGCCCACGCCGTGACGCCCGCCAGGGCGCCTTCTTTCTTCTTGTCCGCAGCAGATAAGTAATGCCCCAGCGGTTTCCGGGTTCCGCATGGCGGGCGAACGGCCGTACGCACGCATACGTGAACGCGTAAGCGTCATACCCAGTCATTAGGATTTAAAGGGTCCTGGACACACAGCTCCTTCTCTTTGTGATTTTCAACATGCCACTGAAAAAAGCCATCGCTAATGCCACACCAGCCAAGGAGGCCACCAGCAAAAGGCCCCAGCGGCCTGAGGAGCCTTCTTCCTCACGTCTGACCACTCGGTCACAACTACCTACTCCCAAGGTGCGGAAAAAGAGCAGCCAAAGGGGCCAACCCAAGGCGACATTGACCACCAAGGCCGCAAAACCCAAACCAACCACCAAAGCCAAGGAGGGAGCAGCTAAGAAGCCAACAACAACAAAGCAGGCAGGTACGCCGGCAAGAAAGGCCACTAAGAAGCAGAGGGTGAGAAACCCCAGCCCCCAAAGAACACCCTCCCATCCTTCCCACCCTAGCACATCCCTTCATAAACCACGCTCCACTGGCAAGGCCAGTAAGAGCCAGCGTGGCAGAAGCCCCAGCCCAGCCAGCTCTGCCTCTCCTGAGCCACGTGGCCAAAGCCCCCATGGGCATTGAAGCACTAGTGGCAAGGCCACCAAGAGGCACAGGCACAGAAGCCCCAGCCCAGCCAGCTCTGCCTCTCCTGAGCCACGTTTGCCAAAGCTCCCATGGGCATCAAAGCACTAGTGGCAAGGCCACCAAGAGCCACAGGCACAGAAGCCCCAGCCCAGTCAGCTATGCCTCTCCTGAGCCACGTGGCCAAAGCTCCCATGGGCATCGATGCACTAGTGGCAAGGCCACAAAGAGGCACAGGCCCAGAAGCCCCAGCCCAGCCAGCTCTGCCTCTCCTCAGCCACGTGCCAGTACTTCCCATGGGCATCGAAGCACTAGTGGCAAGGCCACAAAGAGGCACAGGGCCAGAAGCCCCACACCCCCAAGCACACCCTCTCCTCCTCGGCTGGAAGTTCGGTGGCCACCCAGGCAAGGACCCCAAGTCCGATTGCAAGTCCAGTCCATTCGTTCTCAAGCCACGTGTCGCACATTTCTACACCACACAGCCAGCCCAGAATGTCCCCCGAATTGCCTACATACAGAGATGAGCCAGAACAGCAAGCAATAGGCCGAACATTGCTGCGAGGACAGTTGAGTGACAGGTTTGGTGAGGCCCAAACTCTTGCATTGGCAAGTGGGCTCACACTCCATTATGACAAGCTATATGGGCGAAAATCAAAATCTACAAGCAAAATGAGAAAGACCCAAATCTTGGAGGAGCTCACCAGACAGGTCAATGCAGCTGGGGAGGAGCTTTAAGATGTGGAGCAGATACAGCGCAAGATATCTGACCTGAAGTATGCAGCACGGAAGAAACAGAATAAACGGTGCAATTACAGGTACATATTTGAGTTGTGTAGTTTTCTGCTTGTTGTATTGACCACAATGCCCTAAATTTGCAAACCTCTATTTTTCAGCTTACAAACTAGAGGCTTCCCAACAAAAGAGTACACACGAGCTGAGGAGATGGTGCTGGCGTTAATACACCCCGTCGCATTAGAGGGCCTCTTTGGCAGACGGGACACGGACATCCCGACCATTCCTGCAGGTTAGCAATGTTAGTCTGTATGTGAAATGTTTTAAACGTGGGGCAGATATGAACACATGCCCCTAGGGAGTGGCTTTGAGGGGAGGTTTCAGTTTTAGCTGGTGTTTAATGTCTGCGGAATGGTCATTTTAAATTTTTGCAGGCCATACACGACCTTGGACAGTATTTATGGTCACTATTAAAGTCTTTATCTCAGCAAAGCACTGCCTGTTATGTGAATCTAGTCAATCATATGCAATACTTCCTTCTTTGTCTTTATCCCACTTGGGTTTTAGCTGTGCTTTGGTCTAAAATACTTGATCTGGGGTCAGGGAAAGGTCTACATAGGAAGAATGGCCACCAGCATACTCTGAAGACAAATGCTATTTGCAAGCTGAATGTGGGCCCCTAATGGCCCCCGTTGGGGGAGTCTGCATTCCTGCTTGGCCACATGTTTTTTAAAGCCTATGTAGTAATCCAGATCAGTAATGGATTTTTTGGTGTTTACGTGCCTTTTTTTTTAAACACAGCCCAGCATCAAGCCTCAGCAAGTGTGGAAGCCTCATCCAGCTTGACCACGCCATCTACTTCCGTGCTGCCTACGAGCCAGGAACAGATATACAAGGTAAGTGGAGTTTGATGTGTGAAGCTGGACGCATGCTGCCAGCCCATCGTGGGCAGCAGGCTGAGACTGAGCCTACAGTCCCCAGTGGTAGCTCTGCTGCAGAGGATTTGCTGAGCACATCTGCGACTCTTGCTCGTCCTAGAGGTCCAGCATCTGCAGGCGCTCAAACCCGGGGAAATGGTAGACGTAGTCAGCAACGTCGACCAGTTTCCCGGGGAGGCGTGTGCCGATCCTGGAGTCAGCATGGCGCCATGACAGCCGTTTCTTTCGGCAGGTGATTCAAAGAACCGCAGAGCAGCTTACTGCACAATTAGAGACATTAAATAATACATTCACCACCATGCTGATTGAATTTAGGACGAGCAACAGCCACATGGCCACCTTAAATAATAATTTCACTGCCATGCTCGAGGAAGTTCGAACAAGCAATAGACACATGTTGGAACAGTGGCAGATTATGAATGCCACACATGCCCAGGTGATGGGACACCTCCAAGGCCCACCACCAGGGTTTTATGCCCAACATCCATATTAACAGCTATTTGACCTGTATCTGCTCCACATCTTTCCTCTACATCCCCACTGTATTGACCTTTCTGGTGAGCGCTACCAAGATTGCCTTTTTTATGGCTTTGCTTGTATGATTTTGAATGTCGCCCATATAGCTCATTAGAGTGCTGAGATACCCCACTAGCCAATTCCTGAGCTAAAGCCTCACTGAAGCTGCAGCTCAAGCTGCCACGCTGCAGGCTTGGGCCAAATGAAATTGTGTCTGGCTCATCCTGTTTGTTGGCAATATTAGGGGACATTCTGGGCTGGGATAACTACTACCTTCAACCATGGCAAAGATTGGACTGGACTTGCATTTGGACTGGGGGTTATTGTTTGGGTGGGCCACTGACTTACAGGCATGGATGTGGCATAGGTATGGCTGCTTTCCACCTGTGCCTGTGGCAAATGTGGCCAAGCAGGAGAGGGTGTGTATGTTGCCCTATGTATTACTGGCCAAATATTCTCATGCAAATGGTTGCTCCCTATGTATGTTTATTTTATTGGTTACTGAAACTACGGCCTGGAATGTGTTACTTTAAAACTCCTGGGTGTGGCCAATTGCTAGGTGCCATGAGTCTGCACCAATGTATATTTCTGTTGTACTATGTATGTACATGAAGTCTGCAAGTGCCCTTCAACTCCAAAGTTTCAAATTTCAATAAAATATATTGAATGTGACTTTAGCTGTTGTTGACTAAGTTGATGCATTAATGTTGGGTTTTTTTGAGATTACTGAAGGTTTTTCTAAACAAACGTGGCAAAAAAAATGCATGAGGCTCAGATCATGTGTCAATATTTTAGTAATTAATTCATTACTATTTTTTTCAAAAATAATACAAATGCCTTTACAAAGGCAAATGAAAGTAAAAATAAAATAATACATGCACCAAACAAACACAGGAAAACCAAATTAGGCAAAATGGGTGTTTTTCAAATTGGCACGAACAGTTTGGCCAGATGCACTAGGTGTGCCACGGTAGTTCTCTTCTGGGTCCTGGCTGGGTGGAGGGGGGGGGGGGATCCACATACCAGGGGACACGCTGCATTAAGGCAAAGTTGTGGAGGACACAGCAGGCCAGTATGATATCGATGACCTTGTTGGGGTCATACTGGAGTGCCCCCCCCCCCGGTATGGTCCAAACACCTGAAGCGAATTTTTAAGAGGCCAATGGCCCTCTCCAAAACGGCCCGGGTCTTCCGGTGGGCCCGATTGTAGGCATCCTGGGCCGCATTCTGTGGCCGAAGGAGGGGCGTCAGCAGCCAGGGAAGTAGCAGATAGCCGGAATCCCCTGAAAGAATAATAAAATACTTACATAAATTACACATTCAAAATAAAAATTTATGGACAAGCGGTCGTTCACCCTGACTAAGAGCCTATCTTATATTTTAGCCACACCCTGTACATACAGATTGCTCAGCTAAAAAAACAGCCTAACACCATCTACTGCATGTTCTGAGCCTTTAAACTTCAAAGATGGCGGATGAGGGCAAATCAGGCAGCCTGCAAACAGGAATTGGCTTAGGACTGTGCTGCTCAGCATTCTGGGATGTCTTACCTTTTCAGGACCCCAGATCTGCTTTGTCTGAGCCAAGCACAGCTCTAACCCGCCCCTGCACTTTATCCCGCTCTCCTCTCCTCAGTAAGTGTCATGCATCTGAGCAAAGGTGGCGCCGACCCTATCATAAAGTCAAGAACAGAATTGCAGCCGAGTATGGGAAAGAATAATAGGTTACTAGAAACTAGAAATATATTATTTGGAAATGCTGGGAAATCAGTTTTTAAGGGTTTGTGCTTTGCTAAAGATCATGGTTAAGGTCTGGTTTAACGTGTCATCAAGGGGTAAAAACAGCCATAGGTTCAGACATGGGTCATCAACTATATTCATAGGCATACATTGAAAAGTGAATGACGTAATTTGCGTCAACTTACCAAGGACCCATCCACCTGAGAATTCTCCAGACTCAAACCGACGGTACAATCCAAGTCTTCGCAAGATGTACGCGTCATGGGATGAGCCTGGAAACCCCACAAGAACACTAAGGAACCGCATGTCTGGGGCCACCACTGCTTGCACATTCAGGGAGTGGCCCATTTTGCGGTTCCCGGGAAAAAAAATTAACAAAGCAAGGTAAACTACTCAAACACTAACTCCTAACACCCTCCAAAAAAACATGTTGGACAATCCAAATAACACTAACTAAGTACATAAGTAGTATGAAAATAATAAAGTATATGTATGTTGGATCAAATAAAGATTAACATTCGAATGACTAATTAAGGTCCACATGAAAATGCTTGGCTAAGGCCGACATTAAAAACATTGATGACGCTATGCACGGTCAAATGGATCACAGGGACAATTTGCAAGGAGGGATAAAGATATACACTGTAAGCTGTTTCACAGGGATAATTTACAAGGAGGGATTAAGATATACACTGTAAGCTTTTTCACAGGGACAATTTACAAGGGGGGATTAAGATATACACAGTAATCTGTTTCACAGGGACAATTTACAAGGAGGGATTAAGATATACACTGTAAGCTGTTTCACAGGGACAATTTACAAGGAGGGATTAAGTTATACACTGTAAGCTGTTTCACAGGGACAATTTACAAGGAGGGATTTAGATATACAATGTAAGCTGTTTCACAGGGACAATTTACAAGGAGGGATTAAGATATACACTGTAAGCTGTTTCACATGGACAATTTACAAGGAGGGATTAAGATATACACTGTAAGCTGTTTCACAGGGACAATTTATAAGGAGGGATTAATAGATAGTTACAATACATTTTGTCTAAACTATATAACAAAATGACCGATTGAACTTACCTATAGATGTATTCGTGGGCTGCGGGAGGGACCAATGCAACGTGGGTGCAATCAATGGCACCCATGACGTTTGGGCATGTCGGCGATATTATAAAATACCAGCTTAAGCGCGTTCCAGGCTACCATGTCGTCAGGAAAATAAATATATTTCTGACTAATGGTAGCCATGCCTTCCAAAAACTTGGATAGCGCGCGGTTCAGCGTAGGCTGTGAGATCCACACAGAGAGGGCACCCAGCCTCTGGAACGAGCCGTTCCCCAAAAATTGCAAGCAGCCAAGCATCTTGGTCATACCTGAAATTGCTTGCACCTTCCTTGTGGTGCGGGCTACCTATACAACTTATGGAGAGAAGCGCGATTAAGTCTGGGCAGCTCAAACAGCTCAACGTCATGCATGCGATTGATATGCATGCGTCGTAGGTGCAATCTGGCCTCGGCCCTGCTGATACATGCAATGCCCATTAGCTGAAGGCGCTCATATTCCTCCACAAAGCCGCAAAACATGGTCAAAGCAAGCAAGCTGACTGCGAAATGGTCCCGTAAGGGGATCGCAAATGAAACGGTTTTATAGGGTGGTGGTCCCTCGGCAATCAGCTCTCTGAATGAGACGCAAGCCCATACCAACAACGTTCTCTGAACGAAAGCAAAATATCAGATTTTGATGGGAAAATGATCCGATTTAGTTTCGTTCATCGAAAGCGCATATACACATTAGCGGGAACGAACGTACGAATGGAAAATGGAACAGAAAAACAAAAAAAATTACAAACACACACAAAAACATACACAGACAGCTACGAAAGTCCAGACGAATGTGTCTCTGAATCGAGGCTAATGTCCAGACGATGGTGGGTATGCTTGAGCTCCAAAAGGTACAAGTTAAGCAACCTATGGCACTGCAGATGCTCATACTCTTCCAGGAACTCATCAAGAGGTTCCATCACACGTGTCCATCTGCAATCCCGCAAGCGAAAAGAGGGCGTAATTTGGCACCAGTAACTTACTTTTTTATTTCCCAGTCAAAGGCCAAATCAGAGCTCAGAATAAGGTGCAAGTGCAGGCTAAAACCTAAACTTATGAAAGCAAGAACGCATTATCTTGGTCTGACGCTTATTAATATGTTGAATACTCGTTTTCACAAACGCAAACCAAATAGCGCAAGCAGGAAAAATAGCCAAAACCAAGATTTGAAAGCATTCCTGCATGTGGGAATGTGAACGTGAGATGCTATGAATCAGTCTTAATGTCTTTAAACAAGCTGTAAATGTGTATTGATTATTGCCCTAGTTAACATTCATAGTATGAATTACTAATTATAAAAACAATAAGATTAGTTAGACACCTACGATACTATTATAAGGAAAGCATTTCTAGAACGACATCCAGGAATCATAAGTTACATACTTGGAATTTTTCTGTTTAAAATGTGTTTCTGACTTTAACATCTTATTTTATAAGCACACTGCCACCGACTTAAACTTGTTATTCCAGATTGCTGTACTTAAATCAGACTTTTAGCTGGTAAGATTTATTACCCAGAGGGCTCTTCTGCGAGCAAAAACAGATGAAAATCTGATAAACATGGATTTTGATGTATTTGCTGCATTGCTTAACTTAGTGTTGACAGAGAAATACTTGAAACAACATAAGTGCAACATACAAAGATATATGGATATCTTATCTAACAAAGGTAAAGTTATACATTTTTGCTAAATAAATGGATTCCTAAACTGAGTTATGGCATTGTCAGCATCATGGGTAATTACATTGTTATTCAAAACTGAAAAGGAATTGAAATTGAAAGCTTTAATTATAACAGAAAACATTCCATTATGATTATGGTTTACTGTTTCAGAACATATATATATATTTGGTGGGAGGTGTCAGAATCAAAATTTGATCTGCTCCACCTATAACAGTAGCATGATTGTGCCTATAGGAAATATAGAGGACCAGCCTTAGGTGAGGAATCGTACCTCTTGGCTTCAACAGACGTCACTGTCAGATATCCTGTGGCATGGTCCCTTGATACAAGCCTTCAAGATTCCCAACAGGCTGTGGGAACCTTTCTCTAACACCTCTGAAGAGAGCCTTGACAGCCCCATAGGAATGCTACCGTCATTCTTTGATATAGCCCCAGTCTGTTAACGGGATTATATCGGGCCTGAAGCCAGCCCTGTTAGAGTATAATCTAACAGAGAAGCACATGCAAGTGGGTTCGGGGGTCAAGATCTATGCAGCTGATAATTGTGGGGGTTATTTAAGAAACGCTAAGGCCATGTAGTGCCAGGTAGTGTCAAATGAGTCTCAGGTGAATGTCAGTTCCCAGTCAAAAAGGTGTATTTATCAAGTCAAAAATTCACAGCGCCTCCCATTTTTAATTTAAAAAAATAAATAGGTAATCCAACAGTGGTGTGTGCCTAAATTCCCATTTTTGAGCACCTCTTCTAGAGCCTGGTATTTTTTTGATAAATTTTGTCAGCTTGCAGGGCTCCCGGCTGAGGTGTTGCTAGCGCATAGGCCTATATAAGCCGTGCACTTCGAATGCTGCCCGGCCGGGAGTGCTACAGCTGACATCACCAGTGGCCAGAAGCCGACGCTGTGGTGCGGGCGCTGCCTAGTCTTGGACTAGGCGTTCAAGTGGCGCCCGCTCAAATAATAGTAAATTAGCCTCCCCATCAGAAGGGCATCTACAAGTGAGTAGTTACAATCAGTTAAAGTTTATGTCAAACAGTGTACCTATGTGCGCATGTGCCTGACCCCCCAGAAAAAGACAAAAGTGTCTGAGCTCTTTACACACACCACCCCACCCCCAGGATGAGCCTCGATTTCCATCTCTTAGCAGAGGTTAGCTAAATCATTTAGGTTTTCTAACATTCTATCTGAAAGTCATTGGAAGCTGGTTCAGGGGCCACCAGTCCGAGTTGGGTGCCGCACACACTATGAGACCAAACACCACTTTTCCTTAACTGGGATTTTCAAAATTCTACATAACCTTGAGGTGCCCAAATGTCTTGCTGTCCTGTTTGAAGTGAGGTGGCCAGAGCAGGCTCACAGCAGGGGGTAGGTTTTGTCAACGACCTTCTGTCTCCATTGCTTGGATGCGAATCACTGGTAGCATTCCTTCTTGGATGCGAATCAGGGGCACTGGTAGGCATGAGCTTTGCATATTAAATAGGGTATCTGTTTGTTTAAAGACATGAGCTAGAAAGTATGTCTATATTTCTTCTGAAACATGTGGAACACGTGGCCTTGATTGTATTAATCTCTTCTGGGTTGTAGAGGTATCTAGGTGTTACGACTCCAGATCCCCCACATGCTGGTTAATTACCTGCTCTGTGTGCTCTGGCTAATTCTCTGTGCATCCCCTGCAGAAGTGCAGGCTCCTTGGAATACATTCTGGCTGTGCCTTGCTGGTCAATGCAGGCCAGCATTTCCGCAGGTAAACGAGGGTTAAAGTTAGTGGGCTGACTTTGGCTCCTGTCTCTGATTGGCCAATGGCCACATAGAACCAGGGTGCTCCCTGCCTGCATTGCATGTGATAGTGTTTCCTACTTGGGTGCCAATCATTGCTCATTTGTCTACCTGCCCCCTGGACCGACTCTTGTCTGCCTGACCTTGGATTGGCCTGCCCCTTTGGATACTGCATATGATCTGACCCCCAGCTTCTACCTCTGGCTTGACTTGGACCATTCACCTACCTGTTCCTTGTGTTGTGATGCTTGTGCGACTCCAAGGTTCATCCATCTTTGCCTAGTCAGTCAGCATCCTTGGGGGCCACTGTGTCTGCGGAAGACCGTTTGCCTTCAGTGGAGATTGGGGGTTGCAGACTGATCAGAAAGGTGTCCCACAAGGCATATAGTTGATTGAAAACCGGTTTATCAAAGCAACCCCAGCACAGCCTAAGGAGATAGGATGCATTCTGCGGAGATCCTCTGCGTAGTAACTTTATTTTTCATTTCAAAATTGTGAACATTTTTTCCCTACTGTTCTGCTGATGTGTTGCTAATTGCTCAAAATTATGCATTCTAATTGCTCAAAATTGGCAGAGGAAAGCCTGGTATGCAGATCAGGTAAATTCATCAATAGGGAAGTCCTATTCAGCAGGACCTGCTGTCCCGGGGACCTCTAATTTATACCAACCTGAAACATCTATCTTGAAGGCAGGGCTATTAAAAAGTCCTTCTTAGAGCAAAATGGTTTCTCGTCCTCAGTTATGAAGGCAAGAAAAGCTTCCTCTAGCAAGGTATATTATAGATACTAGAGATCTAAATGAAAGGGTGTTCATAACATGGATAATCTGCCAATTAAGTTGGATGAAAAAAGAGTTATTCATCAAGGCATGTGGAAATTGGATTACTTCTAGAATTTTTACCTAAGGCTGTTACACAATGAAGAGAGGTGTTTACATATCTCTGTCCAAATTCTTTAACGGCTCAGGGAATTTTGCTGCATCGACTTGATGTCGTTAGTTCTATAGTCATAGAACTTAAAGATATATGAATAATAGATTATTATTATAATAGATTATTTGTTCATTACTCTGGATGGTCATTAATAAGGAGAACCAGTTCTTCCAGTATAAAATGGATGAAGATGACTATTGTCGTATTTTACAAGGCAAACGTTCACCAGATGCCTGTTAAGGTTACAGCTCATTCTACCAAATCTATGGTTCATCTTGGGCCTTCTGTCACTAGGCCTCAGAGGCACAGGTTGGTTATGCGGTTACATAGTCATCAGTCTCCACCTTTACCAAATTCTATAAAAAATATTGCTGTTGCATCTGTGGACACAGCACTGGGCAGATAAATTCTGAGTTCCTGGTTATTGGACAAAGATGTTAAAAGTTAGTTGGGTTATATTGGGTTGAATTGAGTTGCTGTTCTCTCACCCTAATTATTACAGCTTGGAACATCCCAGAAGCAATAAATACAATCAATGCCGCATCCTCTTCATGTTCCAGAAGAAAAAGGAGTTTAAGTACTTACCATGGAGGTACCATGTCCTTCATCTTTTCTGTGAAGGACGTGGCACCTCCATGGCACGTTTCTGACTGCAGTAGAACTAACAATTATGGTTTGCTTTTAGTTAAGGTTTCTCCTTTTTTTATGGTTAATCTCTCAGTTACTCAGTTACTGCTTTTTACAAACTGATACGCTGTGCTGGGTGTTGCTGGGATATGCTGGTATTCATTCAACATTCAACTTCATTGACAAGAGTGTCTATCTCCACAGAAGAATCCCTACAACCCAGAAGTGATAAATACAATCAAGGCTGTGTCCTCCACAGTTCCAGAAGAAACTACCTTTATGGTGAGTACTAAAACCCCCTTTTTACTCACACCCAGAGAGAAAGTGGGATACTGACTATTGAAGGAAAATGGCAAACAAGATTTAGGAAATGTACGAATGTAATAGGAGGAAAGGGAAAGAAATGGAAAAGGAGAAAGTGATAGAAATAGTGACTTGTGGAATGTGGAAAATAAGGAGCGGAAGATAGATGGATAGAGTACAGAAAAGTGAGAAAGTAAGATAGAAGAGAGAGAAAGAGGGGAATCTGCAAAAAAGAAAAAGAAAGAGTAGATGTGGAAAATATAAACAGATGGGGTGAAGTTGAAAAGAGAGGAAGATACAGAGAAGCCAACAATTGTGATGGAGGGAAGATGACAAGAGAGAAAGGGAGAAAATGGAGGCAAGGTTACACATCGAAGGAGAAGGAGTGAATGTGCAAAAATACAAACATTTGGAAAAGAGCGGCAAAGAATGTGGAAATGAGACTGAGGTGCTCTGACTGTAAAAGAAGACAGGGATATGAAATAAGATAAGATTGGGGGGATGTAGAAAAGAGATAGACAGGATAAGACATAGAAGATAGGGAAGAATAGGAAAAGGAAAAAATGCAAGAGAGACCTGCTAAGCCAGCTGAGAGCTTTTCTCTGAAGGGGTATCTGAATGATGTCTACTGGTGTCTGGGCAGAAAAGCCATGAAGGGGGCATCCCCTAAGGGGCACAAGGGGGCACACACTTTTCAGGCGCTCTATGGCGGTGCGGCATTGTGTCCAGATTGACAGATGTTGAGAGTGATGAAGTTCATGGCCAGTATCTGAATAAACACGACCAGAGCACAGCTTCCTGGTGCAAATGTATGAACACTGGTGGAAGAGCACAAGGTCTTGCCATTGGACGTCCAGGACACTGCCATTCAGGATCAGGTCCCCTTGTCTCCAATGTGACATAACCTGCATATCCTAGTGGGTTCCCAGGCCTGGGGGGATAGGGACACACGGAAAAAGCAGCTGAAAAAGAAAGGTAAGTCCATGATATAAACACAAAAATATGCAGCAATAAGGGAAAAAAACAAAATACAAGAGAGCTACTTGTGTATGTATTAACAGGTGCACATAGATTGCAAGGGAGTATTGCGTACTTCAATGGAGGGAAGATTTTCTCTGCCTGCGCGATTAAATCAAAATTAAAATTAAGGTGAGTGCATGTACAGTAAATAAATGTAAATAAATAAAGATAAGCCATAAGAATAGTAGATTTATGTAATTGTCTGAGCTGTAACACAATTGTGTGTTGATTTTACAATTACACTAATATGGGGAAACATCTGGCTACTCAGCAGATGCTGATATAAAAATGTCATTATATCTGAGATGATTTATTTAAATAGAAAAAAAAACTTTTCTTACCCTCGCCAGTTTAAGGGCATCCTGATTTGGTATGTCTCACTGGATCTGCTCTTATTGCAAGCCTAAGATTGGGGATCCTGTACTTACCACCTCTGCTTTTTCTTATATAGTAACCATTCTTAACTGCCAGCAACTAATTAGATGCATAGGGCAGGTGGGGCGTACCAAGCCTCCATGCCTGTCCGGTAAATCGAATCAGGGATGGTGGTCATGTGACATGGTGCCGTTTTGCATTATACCTCCTTTTTATTGTAACAAACTAAATCAACAGCCTTTTTACTATGAACGTTAAGCTGTTTGGAAAACTAAATGGTTAAAACGAATCAGCTTTTACTTCCCGCCTAATAAAAGATTTTCAATGTATTGCTACATCTGTTACATTAGTGTTTTCTCTTAAAAACCTTGAAATGATATCATGAGAAGAGGGTCTGCCTTTTTTTACAGCCACATTGGATCTGCAGAACAAATGTCTTTAATATCAAGTGAAACTGAGTAAGCACAACGGAACAAAAGGCAGCGATTTCTCAGATCCTGATACGGGCAGATGTGTAACTGCCACAGATCACCGATCTTACATGGCCAATATTCTCTTCCCCTGAATATATAGCTAATAATAAATCCTGCCTGACTTTAACATGGGAAAGTCTTCCCAGCCAGCCAGTTTGCAGACAAGCTCTTGTCCCTCTTAGTGGAGGGGTCAGACTGCACAGGGGCTTCTGGGTAATGGTCATAAATTATGTGTTTAATGTGGGGGAAAGTAATGTTGTTGGACGATAAATTGGGGAATGTCCCATTATCTGTTAACAAAACTATAACCTTTTAAATGCTAAAGGGTCCCCTTTGGTTCCACAGACTGAATACATTAAAGGGCACTTTCTCTCTCTTAGAATACACTGTTGTAGATTGTATGTGTTCTTTAGGTATGTCAGTTTTTCTTTTATAACAAAAAGCCACAAAAATGTTAAAGTTATAACACATGTACATAACACATATACTCTCTCAGTGCAGGCTCCCCCTTTAAAACATTTGTATTAAATGCACTGGTCCAGATGTTCTGGTTTACAAAATAAGTTTTTTTTTTTGCTTTGTAGAGCAAAAGGACCCTCTTGATCATATTTAAACATCTGTCTATTATGATAAATGTCATTAAAAAATGTTTTAGAGTGAAATACAAATCTCCCTTTTAGCCCCTTTACAACATCTACTTAAAATAACCCAAATCCTGCCTTTACGGTGAAAAAATCCCTATTTAACAATTTTAATTAAGACATAATAATACAGAAATAATGCAGTTATTTAAGCACACTTGCTTGCTTCACCACGCATTCAACTTACAGTATGAGGCCGATTCATTAATAGCGGCAGGTAGCGACAGTTGAGCGACTGTAGCAGTATTTTCACAGTGCCCGCCAGTAGTCGCTGTGCTTGGCCGTTGTTCGGTTGTTGATAGCGACTCAGTCGGTGTGCAGTAATGTTGAATATTGGGTGAGGAGTCGCTATTTGACAGGTTCCGCGATGTATGGGAACGCATGATAACGACTGGCCATAGCGACCGGCTCCCACCATATTCATTAAAAAATCACGCTCAAAAAATTCTCGCGCTGTGAAATGCATGTTTTAACCCTTTAACCGCCAGCCTACCTTGAGATTTTGTCACCCTTTGTTGCCAGACCATTTTGCACTATTTTGCGCTCCACATGTTCAACTGTGATTTTTGAAGGGATTTCCCAGTATTTCCCTGGAAAATTATATATTGTTTTTTTCAGCACAGTCTGGGCTTTAACATGAAGTGTCTTGTTTGTAAGATTGTCAGTGTTTTTTAAATATTTTTGTGGAAAATATGTTAAAAAAAAACAAAAAAACATTTTTTTTACAATTTGTAGTGCGTTTTCTTAATAAAACATGCAAGTTATTTCAGGAAATCATATTGTGTGTAAAAGCCTTATTGCTCCCGATTGCAACAGTACCACATATGTATTGGTAGACATCCTTTCTTGCCCAGGAGACACGTAAAACTGAAAATAGCGACTGAGCCAATTTTGAAAGAAAACTCAACCATTTTGCTCTCCTTGCAGTTTTTCAACCAAAACACCACTTTTCAATTAAAATACCCCCCACAAACCACATGTTCCCTGAAAGTACACACCTCAAGCGTTCTAGGAGTACCAGGCTTGTTGTTGTAGCTGCAGCTTTCTGGACGCAAGCCTTCCCGAAACTCACTGGTTGTACCGGATTTCCCTAAAAAAAATAGCAAAAATGCAGCATTAAGACCAAATTTTTCTATAAAAATCATGCGCTAACCAAAAAAAACTAATCAAATCTGAAATGGCAAGGTCCCCTGAACAGAACAATACCCAACATGCATAGCTACCTCCAAGGGTAAGGTTGCCAATTACCCCAAAGCAAAGCGTGTGCATAACGGGCATTTCCATTGAAATTTCCTGCTCTGCAGACAAAGTGCGCACCTTGCGCTTTTTCAACAAAAACATCACTTTTCAATAAAAATACCCCCCACAAACCACATGTTCCCTGAAAGTACACACCTCAAGCGTTCTAGGCGTACCAGGCTTGTTGTTGTAGCTGCAGCTTTCTGGGCGCAAGCCTTCCCGAAACTCACTGGTTGTACTGGATTTCCCTAAAAAAATAGCAAAAATGCAGCATTAAGACCAATTTTTTCTATAAAAAACATGCGCTAACCAAAAAAAACTAATCAAATCTGAAATGGCAAGGTCTTCTGAACAGAACAATACCCAACATGCATAGCTACCTCCAAGGGTAGGGTTGCCAATTACCCCAAAGCAAAGCGTATGCATAACGGGCATTTCACTTGAAATTTCCTGCTCTGCAGACAAAGTGCGCACCTTGCGCTTTTTCAACCAAAACACCACTTTTCAATTAAAATACCCCCCACAAACCACATGTTCCTTGAAAGTACACACCTCAAGCGTTCTAGGCGTACCAGGCTTGTTGTTGTAGCTGCAGCTTTCTGGGCGCAAGCCTTCCCGAAACTCACTGGTTGTACCGGATTTCCCTAAAAAAATAGCAAAAATGCAGCATTAAGACCAAATTTTTCTATAAAAATCATGCGCTAACCAAAAAAAACTAATCAAATCTGAAATGGCAAGGTCCCCTGAACAGAACAATACCCAACATGCATAGCTACCTCCAAGGGTAAGGTTGCCAATTACCCCAAAGCAAAGCGTATGCATAACGGGCATTTCACTTGAAATTTCCTGCTCTGCAGACAAAGTGCGCACCTTGCGCTTTTTCAACCAAAACACCACTTTTCAATTAAAATACCCCCCACAAACCACATGTTCCCTGAAAGTACACACCTCAAGCGTTCTAGGAATACCAGGCTTGTTGTTGTAGCTGCAGCTTTCTGGGCGCAAGCCTTCCCGAAACTCACTGGTTGTACCGGATTTCCCTAAAAAAATAGCAAAAATGCAGCATTAAGACCAAATTTTTCTATAAAAAACATGCACTAACCAAAAAAAACTAATCAAATCTGAAATGGCAAGGTCCCCTGAACAGAACAATACCCAACATGCATAGCTACCTCCAAGGGTAGGGCTGCCAATTACCCCAAAGCAAAGCGTATGCATAACGGGCATTTCCATTGAAATTTCCTGCTCTGCAGACAAAGTGCGCACCTTGCGCTTTTTCAACCAAAACATCACTTTTCATTAAAAATACCCCCCACAAACCACATGTTCCCTGAAAGTACACACCTCAAGCGTTCTAGGAGTACCAGGCTTGTTGTTGTAGCTGCAGCTTTCTGGACGCAAGCCTTCCTGAAACTCACTGGTTATACTGGTTGTTGTGGAGGTTGGTCTTCCCCTGGGGAAGGGCGCCGGAACCACCGAACTGGCCAGATTTACTTGTTGGTCATGGGGCACGGGCGCCCCTATGGGCATGCGCTCGGGAGCCCCGTGACCAAACTGAAAAAAAAACCACACATATACACACACACTTCCTCTCCAAAATCAACATCTATTTTTTTTTAGTTTTTTTTAAATACCTTTTCTTCCGGGGTCTCTTCCTCAGCACTTCAGTCAGTCACACGTCCCTGACCCAGTAGGTGGGCGGAGTCCGGTGGCCCGCGCTGGCAATGCTCTTTAACCAATGGCTGAGGCGGGGCAGGCAGGGCGAGGAGGCCAATCAAGATGCCAGCTGTCAGAGCCGACCGAGATGGAGGCCAGGTGGGTGCGAGCGCGGCCGCCAGGGAGCACATGATCGCCTGGGGGTGACAGGATGGATGGCTGCATGGGAGGGTGATAGGATGGATGGATGGCGGCATGGGGGTGACAGGATGGATGGATGGCGGCATGGGGGTGACAGGATGGATGGATGGCGGCATGGGGGTGACAGGATGGATGGATGGATGGCGGCATGGGGGTGACAGGATGGATGGATGGATGGCGGCATGGGGGTGACAGGATGGATGGATGGATGGCGGCATGGGGGTGACAGGATGGATGGATGGATGGCGGCATGGGGGTGACAGGATGGATGGATGGATGGCGGCATGGGGGTGACAGGATGGATGGATGGCGGCATGGGGGTGACAGGATGGATGGATGGCGGCATGGGGGTGACAGGATGGATGGATGGATGGCGGCATGGGGGTGACAGGATGGATGGATGGATGGCGGCATGGGGGTGACAGGATGGATGGATGGATGGCGGCATGGGGGTGACAGGATGGATGGATGGATGGATGGCGGCATGGGGGTGACAGGATGGATGGATGGATGGCGGCATGGGGGTGACAGGATGGATGGATGGATGGCGGCATGGGGGTGACAGGATGGATGGATGGATGGCGGCATGGGGGTGACAGGATGGATGGCGGCATGGGGGTGACAGGATGGATGGATGGATGGCGGCATGGGGGTGACAGGATGGATGGATGGATGGCGGCATGGGGGTGACTGGATGGATGGCGGCATGGGGGTGACTGGATGGATGGCGGCATGGGGGTGACTGGATGGATGGCGGCATGGGGGTGACTGGATGGATGGCGGCATGGGGGTGACTGGATGGATGGCGGCATGGGGGTGACTGGATGGATGGCGGCATGGGGGTGACTGGATGGATGGCGGCATGGGGGTGACAGGATGAATGGATGGCTGCATGGGGGTGACAGGATGAATGGATGGCTGCATGGGGGTGACAGGATGAATGGATGGCTGCATGGGGGTGACAGGATGAATGGATGGCTGCATGGGGGTGACAGGATGAATGGATGGCTGCATGGGGGTGACAGGATGAATGGATGGATGGATGGATGGATGGCAGCATTCCATAACGATCGCCTTTACCTGGCGGCGGCGACAGACAGATGATCAGCGGCGCGGGCGGGCGGGCGGGGGGGGGGGGGAGGGCGGTTGATCGGGCGGGGGGGGGGGCGTGCGATCGGGCGGGGGGGGGTCGGGGATCGGTATTACTTACGGTCGCCCTGACCCCCTGGGCTCCGGAAAGGTTTCTGCTCCAGCGTCTTCTGATGAGGTAAGCAGGGGGCGCCGGCTGATGACAGCTGCCGTGCGCCCCCTGCTGATTGGTCAGGGGAGCGATCGGGTGACTTGGTTCACACCCAGGTCACCTCCCCCTGACCCCTGGACTCCCTGCAAGCTGCTCCACAGCAACGGTCCCGCTGATGCCCCCCCGATGGCCCGGAAGGTAAGGGAACGCTAGCTACGTGAAATTCACGTAGCTGGCGTTTAACGACAGGAGAGGCAGCTACGTGAATTTTACGTAGCTGGCGCTAGAAGGGTTAACCCCAGAGCGCTGGCGGCGATGGGTTAAAAGTCGTTTTTTAACCCCCAAACAACCATTTTTTTGGAAACCAAAAAAAACAAGTTTTTAATAACATTTTGTAATATTAATTCATTAATATCAGACCTGTCATATCAATTCTGCACAGTTTTTTTTTTTTTTTTTTACCTTAAAAAAAAAATAACATGGCAGAAGTGGTCACAGAATTTTTCACATTTAATAAAAAAAAAAAAAAAAAAAAAACATTAATATGAATTAATTGAATTCAAGATTGTTCCATTGAAATGCATTGGAGAGCGCCAGGTAGCGAGAGGTCATACCTGTCGCTGTTCAAGGTCAGACGCTGGCGCTGTGGGCTGAGGCTGGAATAATGATGAATGAGTGGCTATCTGGCGCTATCTCAGTCGGTAAGCAGGATCGGCTTGATAAATGTGTGATTGTGGTGGGGAGCTGGCGTTCTCGTGGCAGTGCCCGTCATTACCGGTCGCTCACCAGGCGCTACCTGTCGCTATCCCTTGTTAAATAAGGGCCTAAGTCTGCCAGGCATGGCAAGCACACACAGCAGGGATGCCAGAGTGAGGTGAGTAGCTGACAAAAAATGACATTATTTGGTTAATGGGTTCCAAATCGTTATAAACATATATTGCAAATTTGATTTGATTTATGATGTGCATCTTTTACCATTATTTTTGTGATTATACCGTCAGCTTCGGAGCACCAGCTCCACTGTCTAATCTGGAAGTGTGCTGTTGTACTACATTGGTGCTAGCAGTCACTGGGCCAAAAGCTAATTTATTTCCTGTGATTTGTTGCCCATAGGTGTTGGCTGGACTATGTCAGCGCCTGTTGGATCCACCGGACGATTATTCCAGCGCCACTTTGTGTTACCCCTTTTTCCGGCGCTCCACAGCATATTTATGAGTCTTTCCTCCTTGAAATCTTTGGAGCTGTATCTTTCTGCCACTGGTCAGCGTTTACAAGAAATCACTGCTGGGGGCAAAGGGGGCAAACATTGCAAACGCACAAACAGTGTGTTTCAGCTGCATTTTAGTTGTTGGTATCAAAATTACACATTGTTCAGCAAAAGAAGCCATTAAAAGCTATTTTATTAACCCAAAACAAAAACAAAAAAACATTTTGGCCCATCTAGGTCCTGCATTTCAATTATTGACAAGGAACTACTGGGTCTTTTTGAAAATGGATTGAAGTTTAGGACAGTGCAACATGTAGCCTGGGACAATGGGACAACAATCAGGATAGCCTTTAGTATAATTTTAATATTAATTTTAAGCATTAAGCACTTCAATCCAGTTCTGCCTGTTGTGCTCTATGGGATATTGAGCAATGGCGCCATGTTTCATCTGGTACTGCTTCATCCACAGTGCCCAGCGCTGCATCCTTTTTGGTGCTAGTGTTAAATAAGGCCCTTATTCATGAAGGGATAGCGTCAGGTAGTGCCTTGTAAATGACAGGTAGCGATAGGTAGCGTCAGGTGAATGCCGGACACGGCACGCAATTACACATTTATCAAGCAGAATCTGTGGAGCGACTGGGATAACGCCATGTAGCATCCGATTCATCATTATCCCAGCCTCAGCGTACAGCGCCGGCGTTCAGCCTTGCAGAGCGCCACGTATTACCTCTCGCTACCTGTCGCTCTCCCATACATTTCAATGGACGTTCTTTTATTTCTCTTTAAACAGGGTTTTGTTTTATTACTCTCCTGGCCTTGAAAAAGCCATTTTTATTTATTTTTATAAATTTTATATATTTATGCAGAATTGATATTACAGTGCCAGCTACGTGAGACTCAAGTAGTTGACTTTAAACCCCCACAGTAAAAAAAATATAAAAGTTAAAAACTCACCTGACCCCTCGTTATATTAGGCCGTGTCTTCTCTTCACCCGGGGGGCATCCGATCCCCCAACAGAGCTCTTCTGTCTTCAGGAGGGCGCCCGAAAAAGCGCCACCCCCCGCTTTGGCCGCTGGCACAAACTGTAAAAATAAAAGAAAAATGCCATTTACTCACCTGCAGCCCTGATCCCTCCCGCGGGGTCTCCTCTTCACCGGGGGGCCTCCGATCGCCCCCCTGGGCTCTTTCGTGGTGAGGAGAGGGTGAGAAATTGCCCTCTCCATCACTTCCTGGTTCGGACACCGGGTGACGTCATCGGTGACCAGGCACCTGTCACCCGGCAGCCGGGACCCGAAGCTCAGTCGCTGTTGGAGATCGGAGGAAGAGGGCTAGTTACCAGCAAGAATGGGGGGGGCTACTGATACATATGTGGTACCGTTGTAATCGGGAGAAATGGGGCTATCACATGCAATATGGTTTTCATTAATAAATCAAATGTTTTATTTAAAATAAAGGAAACAATTGTCTAAAAATATTATTTAATTTATTTTTTTGTTTTTTTTACGCAAAAATATTTAAAAAACTGTAGAAAAATTACAAACAAGACATTTCATGTTAAAGCCTAAACTCTGCTGCAAAAAAATATGTATATAATTTTCCTGGAAATTCCAGCAAAAATCATGGTTAGACATGGCGCAAAATGGGGAAAAATGACCTGTCAACAGAGGGTGACAAAACTTCAAGTAGGCTGGCAAGTAAAAGGGTTAATAGTACCTATGCATGTTGGGTATTGTTCTGCTTGGGGGACCTTGCCCTTCCAGATTTAGCTTGTTTTTTCTTGTTTGCATATTGATATTTTAGGAAAACATGTTTTTTATTCTGCTTTTTTAGAATTTTTTTTAGGGAAACCCTGTGCAACCTAAGAATTCTTCAAGGGATTACTTCCAGAAAGATGAGGCCACTACAACAAGCTGGGTACGCTTAGAAAGCTTAACATGTGTACTTTCAGGGAATGAACATGAACATGCACATGCTTTACTTTGGGGTGTTTGGCAACTCTTCCCTTGACAGTAGCTATGCACGTTGGGTACCGTTCTGTTCGGGTGATGTTGCTTTTTCAGATTTTACTTGTTTTTTCTTGTTTGCATATAGTTTTTTTTAGGAAAATGTGGCTTTGATTCTTCTTTTTTATTCTTTTTTAGGGAAACTCTGTGCAACTAAAGAATTGATTGAGGGATTACTTCCACAAAACTACACCCACATAAACAAACCTGATAAGCCTAGAAAGCTTGAGAAGTATGCTTTCAGAGAATATATAGTTTGTGGGGCGTATTTCAAATGTAAAGGGTTGTTTTTCTGGAAAAACTGCAAGGTGCGCTTAGCGCGTAGCATAGTTGTATTTTATCTGAAAATCTTCTAAAGCGCTGTTTCAGTTTGGGGGAGTCTTCTGGGCAGGAAAGGGCGTCTACCTATACATATGTAGTACCGCTGTGACCGGGAGAAATTGGGGTTTCACACGCAATATGATTTTATTGACAAACTTACATTTTTTATTACAAAAAACACTACAATTTGCAAAAAATATATATTTTTCTTGCACATATTTCACCCAAAAGTATTGAGAATACACTAAAAAAGGCCAAACAAGACATTGCATTCAAGGTTGAACATATGTAGCGCAAAATAGTGAAACGTAGTCTGACAACAAAGGTTGACAAAAATTCTAGGAAGGCTGGCACTTAAAGGCTTAAAGCAGGATTTTGTTAAATGGGAATTAATAATATATGAAAACATTTTAAAGAGAGAAAAGGGTTGTTCTACTTTTTCACAAAAAAAAGAAAAAAAAACATTGTTCTGGGAAACATGACCTTCAAAATGCATCAAATGCAGATGTTTGAAATAAGTTAAAGGGGATTTCTGCTAAAATATATTGCCCTTGATTCAATATACATTTCCTTTAATATATTTTATAAAATAAGGAATCTATTCATGTTGAATAAAAGTAACAAATAAGAGAGGTGTGAATTATACTAAAATGTTCACTAGAGCAATGTGAAGTGCAAAAAGTGATGAGCTCAAGCTTCAGGAAAAAGTTACATCTGACCTGACTGTTTGGCACAGCCAGACTTGAACTGAGGCACATTTATTTTTATATTTCGTTCCTTTTTTTTTTTAAAGTGTCCCCTCCTTAGCTTCCTTTTTTTTAAAAGAGTGCCCCCTCCTTAGCTACTAGCCATGCACACCAGGCATAGGGCGAACAGATGGCGGCTAAGCCATCTGCCTGACGTGATGGCTTACTGATACCTACACCCAAGCCTAGTCTGGTTGAATCTTTAGGAGAACACTGTACCTGTGCCAAAGGACATAAGGGCTGGTATGCTGCCATGGATGGAGGTTGGCCATTTGCATTAGGCCTGGGGATACCATACTATATGCCTGGTGCACCACACCAGTTGCCCCTGGAAGTAGGGGGCCACTTTTGAAAAAAAAAAGGGGGGGGAATATATTCAGCAACATTTTTCCTCCAATAAACTTTAATAGAATTTAGATTCAGTTGTACCCAAAATGCCAATTAGTAGGACACATTTAGACAGCTTCCAAACCAAGCATAGCAATGTTCAACTCATCACTAGTAATATATTGTGCTCATTTTTTGTAAAGTAAGTCATGGGTAAAACTTAAGTTTTTCAGTCATTGAATCTTATGTCTTCCCAGATACATGTACTTTTAAGCATTTAAAAACGTATGTTCTCTCTGTTTTGAAACCCCCTATCTCATGCCTTATTTTGAGATAAAGAATGGATACATTCCTTATTTTCAGGTGATATTTTAGGGAAAGTTTATTAAATCAAGGCCATGGAAGTGTCCTTCTTGTTGATTAGCGTAAAATGTACTAAACAATGTGTTATGATAAAATAATAATAAAACATGCATGGAGGTGAGTACTTTGAAGTGGCTCTATAGGCATTATTTTCTCACCTACTTTCTTGTATATGAAACTCTTGTGAGCACACAACCGATACTGAGTTGTCTGGCAGGTATATATCAAATATTTTATAATATTCAGGTTGATCAAGTTCAATCCCATTACAATGCAAACAGTTTTATTTAAAGATTCTAAAGCATTTTGAAGTGCAAATGGATCCTTCGGTGCGACTTGTATTTTTGTATAAAAAATGAGGCTGCTCTTGCTATCTTGGCAGAACATTGTGTTAATGATTAATACGGAGTGGCTGGAATTCCGGAGTTGCCGAGAGTCTTATGCCCGAGTATAAACGGCATTGCTGGATCAGCAGAGGCAGTTGTCAAGGAAACCTTCATGTAATCTATTTAGCTGGCTCCCAAAACACCAATCAAGGTCAGATCCCGCTCTCCAGCAGCATACGAACACACTCATATGGCTAAAGCTTTGTATCAAGACCGCGGGGAGGAAAAACCTCATTAGAAGGAAAGGGGGAGCGCTATACTCACTTCTGAAAGGTGTTAATTGGGAGAGCGGTTCTCTGAGTAACAGTACAGCACACACAGCACAGTTATTTAAATAATGCAATGCTTACTTTCAGGGTCCATTTAGATAGGACTTTGAGGATAAACAATAATTAAATATGATCCTTAATGACATCAATCAGCTTGGAAGGCAAATACTCTGTTTAATTGGATCTTATATTACTGACATCGAGCAAGAGTCTAGAGTAGGGTTTCCCAATCAGTGGTATGTGTATTGACTGATCTGTACCTCACCCAGATCTGCTGCCACCTAAACCGTACCCAGTCCTAATTTTCATAATAAAAAAGTGACTTAACAGACAACCAAAACAATCTATGTTCATTTTTGTGCATTTCATAAACTTTAAATGTATGTTTCATGCATTGTAACACAGCTTTAGGTAATGGACAACCCATGTGTACCACCCATGTGGTACTCGAGACATTTCAAAAAAGTAAAGTGGTTCTTGGTGAAAAACGGTCGGGAACCCATGGTCTAGAGCATGGCTGCCAAACCTATATCCCGTATTGCTCTCACTTGTGGCCCCCAGCACCCCTAAGGAGTTTGCGAGCAGAGCTTTGCATGTAGTGCAAGTGGCTGACCACTACAGAGTAATATGTCTCTAATTTCTGAAGCAAAAAGTGGGTCACAGATAAAATTCTCTGCAGAGGTGGGTGACACACATGTGCTACTGGAGGTTGTTTGTGCTTGCTGTGTCTGGAGATTCCCAGATAGACTCATCCCAGCTCACCTCTACCCACCTCACCTTTGTCTACCTCTTTCCTCCTTACCTGCGTTCATTTTAGCAGCGTTCCCATCACCTTTACCTATCCACCTCTTGCCACCTCACATTTATCCATCACGTCTCTTATTATCTCTCCTCTGCTCATCCCACCTCTACTCAACTCTTCTTGATTTACCTCTTCTTGCCTCTCCTCTGCTCAATTCTCTGGCCCCTGCCTTACTTCTGCCCACGCCTTCCCACACACATCTTCCCATCTCACCTCTACCCACCTCTCCTCTGTCCATTGCTTCTCTTACCATCTCACTTCTGCCCACCTCACCTCGACTGACCTCTGACTACCTCTGTCCACCTCACCTCTTTCCACTTAACCTCTGGTGAAATGACCTTTCACTGCCTTACCTTTGCCCACTCCTTCTCACCTCACCTGTACCCACCTATGGTAACCTTATATCTTCCACTTCATTTCACTTCTTCTTACCAAGGCATTTGCAGCTTTTATTTTGCAACACCTTGAAGGGGAGCAATACGACAATGTGGCCCCTAGACCACACAAGGTTGTAAACCCCTGGTCTAGATGGTAGAAGACCACAGAAAAAATGCAGACATCAATGCATGGGTGAACTGGGGACAAATATTAGCCTGGGATTTTATTGGCCCCCTATCCAACCCATGGAATCCCTGCAGGACCCTCCCCCAATGTACTTCCTAGTCAGTCAAAAAGTGCATTCCATAGCTGGGCCAGAAGTGGACAAGGGCCAAAAATCAGTCTGGGAATTTACAGGTCCTCACCAGCCCACCACCAGCCCATTAGCTCCTTGGTCCTGTCCCAAAAACCATGTCTGGTGGTCTATGACTGTTTATCAGCTAATGCTATAGCAATACAGAAACCAATTATGTGCAGAGATGGATATGGGATAAGTGATTGTAATTAAGCTTTAGTATTGTAGGGGCAAATACTGTGGCAGAATGACCCAGACGCTATAGCATTGCAGGTGGGGTATGTGGAGTGGGGCTAGAATTTAGAGAGTTGAGAGGTATGTTAGAACAGTGGTTCCCAGTGGTTTCCACCAAGTACCTCCTAGCAATAAGCAGTTACAACCAAGTACCCACAAGGAGGAGAACAATTACTAACGTTCCCGATATAAGTAGGACACGGGGCTTTTTGCACTTTTTGAAGCAAGAAAGGATAATGTTTTACTGTTCAAATAATATACCAAACCTGCCAGACCACCCCTTGTTGATGTACCCTTGAAAATTCCTGTGTACCCCCTGGGGTACACTTACTGCCGGTTGATAAACAGTGTGTTAGAAGAACAGTATGGGCTTTGGGTGAGTTACAATTCATTCTGGAGGTTACAGTCAGCCCATGTGGCCCTGAAGCAGTGCAGTGAACATGGAATTCTCCCTATTCTCCATATAGTAACATAGTATACAAGGCGCAAAAAAAAAAGACTTTATTCCATCCAGTTCAGCCTGTATATAAAACAAGATCTCCTTTCATATCCAGTCCCCCCCCAGGTTATAACAAGGGACAGATTATGAACAGGGGTGGATATGGCCAATCTTAAAGAAATGGTACCAAAGCTATAGTATTGTAGGAGTAGATGGGAGCAGTTGCTGGATGGCTAGGCTGTAGGCAGAGAGTGTAGTGGTGTTAAAAAAGAAGTAGTATGATGACTGTAGAGAATAAATTCTGGCACAGCCTCTAGGGCACATATGTTAAACTCAAGGGCCGGGGCCGGATGCGGCACTCCAAGCCTTTTTATGTGCCAACACTGGCAGCACAGATTTTCACCTGTGAGTGGAGCTGCCAAAACAAACACTGCTACACTCTACTCCGCTGTGGAACACAGTACTGCCTCTAATACTGTCCCCAGGCCTGGTGTCTATAAAAGCTTTCCCTTGAGTCTTCCCAAGGCTAATGCACATCTTTGCTTGTTCTAAACTTTACTGCTGGTATTAAAGTAGAGCTACACCCAAAAGTGAAGCCTGTGACTTATGCAGAGTCTTAAAGCAAAACATGTCAAAAATTGCTAAAGGCCCTCTTACATGTCCACTCCCAAATATACTCTGATGTTTAAAAAAATAGGAAGCACAGAATTAGGCAAAATACACACCCTTAAGTGGCCAGCTGGTTGCACCAGGTCCTCTCTCTGCTGGAGGTGGTCTCATGTGATTTGCAGGTGATGCTAAAAAGCAGACACGAAGATTCATTTTGTAAAATGTCGGGTTTCCTTTTAATTTTTAACTAAAAGAGTTGGGATGCCCCAAAGTTGTAGCACTAAGCAGGCCTTCAGATATTTGTGATTGCTGGTCCACTTTAAAGTAGAGCTAAAGCATAAATGGTCTACAGAACCATTTTATACCCCCCAGGCATCTTGATATGGGATCTTCATCCACTGGTAGCCCCCTTCTGTGTTCCTGGGGGCAGGCAAATGTGTAGCCTGTGCATTAGGCATAATCTTTACTATTGAGTGTAAACTGCACTAAAATGGCCAAACTGCAAAATTGGCCAAATGCACTGGATAACAGTGAATGTTGTTTCAACAGGCTTACTAGAGCTGTTAAGTATTCAGATTTAAAGTGGAACAAAACCCAGGATTTTGATTATCCTGGGTTTTGGGATGCCCTGCTTTGTGAAACCCCCCATAATAACTCACCTCTTCCTGGAACAATGGCAAATGCAATCATCGCCATTTTTCATAACTATGTCATTTGTCGAACGGCTCTGATTTGCTTCAATGGGGATACTCAGCGGCGCATGTGCTCTCGTCCAGGATGGGATGAATGGCTGGATGAATGGCTGGATGGGAGCATGCGCACAGCCCAAAGATGCAGGGGATGTGGCTGCTTGCATTTCCAATTGAAAACAATCAGAGCCTTTCGCCATGCGACATAGTCATGGCAAATGGCTCTTAATGAACGAAAGCCTGCGTATGCGCCATTGGAATGTAAAGAGATGGGTTATTATGGGCGATCTGGTGGGTTTCGTACAACGGGGCATGCCAAAACGGTGCCCTGGGGGAAGACTATTGGTCGAGACTCCAGGGCTGGCCACTCAAGCTTTTAAAGTCTGAAAAATACCTTTGATACAAAGCCAAAATGTACCAGTCTCCCCACCAATTGTCCTCTCTCCTGAAGTAGAAAAATAAATTACTTTTTCACTGACCCTGACATATTGTGAACTCAATTTTTGGTGTTATATTCCCTAGCTCCTACGGCATTTAGATTACAGCAATCTGGCTGGTCCTGCCACTCAAACCCCTGGCAATCGGTTGGGTGGGCATGAATTCAGGGAAATTGGTGTCCCAAAGCAACTGCTTGTGGGATGAGGGATGCGTGGGGGGTATTAGTCAGAAAGATGGTTTTGGTTCACTTGTGTGGATGACTTTTTTTTGATGATTTATGTGTTTTGTGGTAGTTCAGTTTTCAAATAGAACTTTTCAGATACATGCTGGCACCAAGTTGGGTGTCATAAATATATCCATCACATTTAGATGGCAGGACGGAGGTCACCATGTCCGAACATGTAATGTGGCCTTATGACAGATTATCACTGTGTGAGTCAGGGTCGAGTGCCCCTGGCATTCACAAGTGTCAGATAAGGGAGATGACTGAAATTCAAAGCAGACAGAGAACACGCTACAAGATGTACAGTATTACTGTAGTTTACTGTCTTTACTATATTTGCTATCTATATTTGCCATATGTAGGTCTAGTTTAGTGTGGCAGGTTTCTTTTGTTGGTGTCTTATTTAACGGATGTTTCAAAATTGTTTCGGACTCCTCCAACACGTTTTGTATAAGGGAGGAGTAAGTCCAGCTCTATATGTAATAAATATTATTATCAAACAACAAATTATTCACACAAAAAAATTAACATTAAAATGTATCATTCTTTGCTATCATCATGCTAAATAATTAAAGATATATGTAAATTCAAATGTCTCAGTCTCTTGATTCTATATTATGTTGTATTCCCTTTATTTCTATCTATTTATTTATTTTGTGTGTACTGTGTCTTTAAATTGAATATTATTGCAAATTCTGACTCTTGCTTAAATACTTAAAGTGGAGCAACACCCACCGCTGATCGGCCCGGGAATCTATAAGATAGATTCCCGGCAGCTCCCTGCCTGCGGGCCACCCCGATCGGGGGTGCCCCGCTGTGTGAAACCCCGCTGTGTGAAACCCCCCAGGACGCCCGCAAATCCTACCTGTTCCTTGTTCCAATGGCGCATGCGCGGGCCGCCGCCACCTCTCGCGCATCCCTCTAGCAGGGCGCGCACCCGCGCCGGCCATTTGTGGGCACGCTCCCTGTAAGAGGGACGCGCGAGAGGCGGCAGCGGGTGCTCCCACCTTGTCCGTCGACAGACCTCGCTTGTCTGTCGGCGGTGATTGGTGGAGCGAGTCACGTGGGAGCGGGGTCAGGTGAGTTTTTGGGGCTTTCTGGGGGGTTTCACACAGCGGGACCCCCGATCGGGGTGCCCCGCGGAAGTGGACCAACACCCAGGATAGTGAAAATCCTGGGTGTTGGTCCACTTTAATATATTAATTTTCATTATTATCTTTTTTGAATATATTTAATTATAATGAATAAAGGGGGGTGGGAGCAGCTCAATCACTATTATTTATACAAAATTATTATTATTATTCAGGGCCTGGGAACTAATTTACTGCCCAGTTTAACCCTCTCATCAACTAAATATCAAGCAACAAACATGTATAGCTATGTGGAAAGAGATTTGGTTGCACATATCTGCAGATACATGTGGAAGCCACACTGCCCCGGCAAGGCACTCTGTGTTTAGTGTGGTCCCTACTCTTAATTCTGAGTCCCCAAAGTTGGGACATGCAATGCAGACAAATATCTGAGAGCTACTCACCTGGGAAGCAGCCAGCCTCCCTTTAGAACACTTCACAGGGAGAAATCCATATTGACTGAATTCCTCCCTGCTTGTGCTCATGGCAATTCAAATGAATAAAGGGGGGTGGGAGCAGCTCAATCACTATTATTTATACAAAATTATTATTATTATTCAGGGCCTGGGAACTAATTTACCGCCCAGTTTAACCCTCTCATCAACTAAATATCAAGCAACAAACATGTCTAGCTATGTGGAAAGACAGAGATTTGGTTGCACATATCTGCAGATACATGTGGAAGCCACACTGCCCCGGCAAGGCACTCTGTGTTTAGTGTGGTCCCTACTCTTAATTCTGAGTCCCCAAAGTTGGGACATGCAATGCAGACAAATATCTGAGAGCTACTCACCTGGGAAGCAGCCAGCCTCCCTTTAGAACACTTCACAGGGAGAAATCCATATTGACTGAATTCCTCCTTGCTTGCGCTCATGGCAATTCAAATGAATAAAGGGGGGTGGGAGCAGCTCAATCACTATTATTTATACAAAATTATTATTATTATTCAGGGCCTGGGAACTAATTTACCGCCCAGTTTAACCCTCTCATCAACTAAATATCAAGCAACAAACATGTCTAGCTATGTGGAAAGACAGAGATTTGGTTGCACATATCTGCAGATACATGTGGAAGCCACACTGCCCCGGCAAGGCACTCTGTGTTTAGTGTGGTCCCTACTCTTAATTCTGAGTCCCCAAAGTTGGGACATGCAATGCAGACAAATATCTGAGAGCTACTCACCTGGGAAGCAGCCAGCCTCCCTTTAGAACACTTCACAGGGAGAAATCCATATTGACTGAATTCCTCCCTGCTTGTGCTCATGGCAATTCAAATGAATAAAGGGGCGTGGGAGCAGCTCAATCACTATTATTTATACAAAATTATTATTATTATTCAGGGCCTGGGAACTAATTTACTGCCCAGTTTAACCCTGTCATCAACTAAATATCAAGCAACAAACATGTCTAGCTATGTGGAAAGACAGAGATTTGGTTGCACATATCTGCAAATACATGTGGAAGCCACACTGCCCCGGCAAGGCACTCTGTGTTTAGTGTGGTCCCTACTCTTAATTCTGAGTCCCCAAAGTTGGGACATGCAATGCAGACAAATATCTGAGAGCTACTCACCTGGGAAGCAGCCAGCCTCCCTTTAGAACACTTCACAGGGAGAAATCCATATTGACTGAATTCCTCCCTGCTTGCGCTCATGGCAATTCAAATGAATAAAGGGGGGTGGGAGCAGCTCAATCACTATTATTTATACAAAATTATTATTATTATTCAGGGCCTGGGAACTAATTTACCGCCCGGTTTAACCCTCTCATCAACTAAATATCAAGCAACAAACATGTCTAGCTATGTGGAAAGACAGAGATTTGGTTGCACAAATCTGCAGATACATGTGGAAGCCACACTGCCCCGGCAAGGCACTCTGTGTTTAGTGTGGTCCCTACTCTTAATTCTGAGTCCCCAAAGTTGGGACATGCAATGCAGACAAATATCTGAGAGCTACTCACCTGGGAAGCAGCCAGCCTCCCTTTAGAACACTTCACAGGGAGAAATCCATATTGACTGAATTCCTCCCTGCTTGCGCTCATGGCAATTCAAATGAATAAAGGGGGGTGGGAGCAGCTCAATCACTATTATTTATACAAAATTATTATTATTATTCAGGGCCTGGGAACTAATTTACCGCCCAGTTTAACCCTCTCATCAACTAAATATCAAGCAACAAACATGTCTAGCTATGTGGAAAGACAGAGATTTGGTTGCACATATCTGCAGATACATGTGGAAGCCACACTGCCCCGGCAAGGCACTCTGTGTTTAGTGTGGTCCCTACTCTTAATTCTGAGTCCCCAAAGTTGGGACATGCAATGCAGACAAATATCTGAGAGCTACTCACCTGGGAAGCAGCCAGCCTCCCTTTAGAACACTTCACAGGGAGAAATCCATATTGACTGAATTCCTCCCTGCTTGTGCTCATGGCAATTCAAATGAACAAAGGGGGGTGGGAGCAGCTCAATCACTATTATTTATACAAAATTATTATTATTATTCAGGGCCTGGGAACTAATTTACTGCCCAGTTTAACCCTGTCATCAACTAAATATCAAGCAACAAACATGTCTAGCTATGTGGAAAGACAGAGATTTGGTTGCACAAATCTGCAGATACATGTGGAAGCCACACTGCCCCGGCAAGGCACTCTGTGTTTAGTGTGGTCCCTACTCTTAATTCTGAGTCCCCAAAGTTGGGACATGCAATGCAGACAAATATCTGAGAGCTACTCCCCTGGGAAGCAGCCAGACTCCATTTAGAACACTTCACAGGGAGAAATCCATATTGACTGAATTCCTCCCTGCTTGTGCTCATGGCAATTCAAATGAATAAAGGGGGGTGGGAGCAGCTCAATCACTATTATTTATACAAAATTATTATTATTATTCAGGGCCTGGGAACTAATTTACCGCCCGGTTTAACCCTCTCATCAACTAAATATCAAGCAACAAACATGTCTAGCTATGTGGAAAGACAGAGATTTAGTTGCACAAATCTGCAGATACATGTGGAAGCCACACTGCCCCGGCAAGGCACTCTGTGTTTAGTGTGGTCCCTACTCTTAATTCTGAGTCCCCAAAGTTGGGACATGCAATGCAGACAAATATCTGAGAGCTACTCACCTGGGAAGCAGCCAGCCTCCCTTTAGAACACTTCACAGGGAGAAATCCATATTGACTGAATTCCTCCCTGCTTGTGCTCATGGCAATTCAAATGAATAAAGGGGGGTGGGAGCAGCTCAATCACTATTATTTATACAAAATTATTATTATTATTCAGGGCCTGGGAACTAATTTACTGCCCAGTTTAACCCTCTCATCAACTAAATATCAAGCAACAAACATGTCTAGCTATGTGGAAAGACAGAGCTTTGGTTGCACATATCTGCAGATACATGTGGAAGCCACACTGCCCCGGCAAGGCACTCTGTGTTTAGTGTGGTCCCTACTCTTAATTCTGAGTCCCCAAAGTTGGGACATGCAATGCAGACAAATTTCTGAGAGCTACTCACCTGGGAAGCAGCCAGCCTCCCTTTAGAACACTTCACAGGGAGAAATCCATATTGACTGAATTCCTCCCTGCTTGTGCTCATGGCAATTCAAATGAATAAAGGGGGGTGGGAGCAGCTCAATCACTATTATTTATACAAAATTATTATTATTATTCAGGGCCTGGGAACTAATTTACCATCCAGTTTAACCCTCTCATCAACTAAATATCAAGCAACAAACATGTCTAGCTATGTGGAAAGACAGAGCTTTGGTTGCACATATCTGCAGATACATGTGGAAGCCACACTGCCCCGGCAAGGCACTCTGTGTTTAGTGTGGTCCCTACTCTTAATTCTGAGTCCCCAAAGTTGGGACATGCAATGCAGACAAATTTCTGAGAGCTACTCACCTGGGAAGCAGCCAGCCTCCCTTTAGAACACTTCACGGGGAGAAATCCATATTGACTGAATTCCTCCCTGCTTGTGCTCATGGCAATTCAAATGAATAAAGGGGGGTGGGAGCAGCTCAATCACTATTATTTATACAAAATTATTATTATTATTCAGGGCCTGGGAACTAATTTACCGCCCAGTTTAACCCTCTCATCAACTAAATATCAAGCAACAAACATGTCTAGCTATGTGGAAAGACAGAGATTTGGTTGCACATATCTGCAGATACATGTGGAAGCCACACTGCCCCGGCAAGGCACTCTGTGTTTAGTGTGGTCCCTACTCTTAATTCTGAGTCCCCAAAGTTGGGACATGCAAAGCAGACAAATATATTGACTGAATTCTTCCCTGCTTGTGCTCATGGCAATTCAAATGAATAAAGGGGGGTGGGAGCAGCTCAATTACTATTATTTATACAAAATGATTATTATTATTCAGGGAGGAATTCAGTCAATATGGATTTCTCCCTGTGAAGTGTTCTAAAGGGAGGCTGGCAGCTTCCCAGGTGAGTAGCTCTCAGATATTTGTCTGCATTGCATGTCCCAACTTTGGGGACTCAGAATTAAGAGTAGGGACCACACTAAACACAGAGTGCCTTGCCGGGGCAGTGTGGCTTCCACATGTATCTGCAGATATATGCAACCAAATCTCTGTCTTTCCACATAGCTAGACATGTTTGTTGCTTGATATTTAATTGATGAGAGGGTTAAACTGGGCGGTAAATTAGTTCCCAGGCCCTGAATAATAATGTTGATACTTTTGTATAAATAGTGATTGAGCTGCTCCCACCACCCTTTGTTCATTTGAATTGCCATGAGCACAAGCAGGGAGGAATTCAGTCAATATGGATTTCTCCCTGTGAAGTGTTCTAAAGGGAGGCTGGCAGCTTCCCAGGTGAGTAGCTCTCAGATATTTGTCTGCATTGCATGTCCCAACTTTGGGGACTCAGAATTAAGAGTAGGGACCACACTAAACACAGAGTGCCTTGCCGGGGCAGTGTGGCTTCCACATGTATCTGCAGATATATGCAACCAAATCTCTGTCTTTCCACATAGCTAGACATGTTTGTTGCTTGATATTTAGTTGATGAGATGGTTAAACTGGGCGGTAAATTAGTTCCCAGGCTCTGAATAATAATGTTGATAATTTTGTATAAATAGTGATTGAGCTGCTCCCACCCCCCTTTGTTCATTTGAATTGCCATGAGCACAAGCAGGGAGGAATTCAATCAATATGGATTTCTCCCTGTGAAGTGTTCTAAAGGGAGGCTGGCAGCTTCCCAGGTGAGTAGCTTTCAGATATTTGTCTGCATTGCATGTCCCAACTTTGGGGACTCAGAATTAAGAGTAGGGACCACACTAAACACAGAGTGCCTTGCCGGGGCAGTGTGGCTTCCACATGTATCTGCAGATATATGCAACCAAATCTCTGTCTTTCCACATAGCTAGACATGTTTGTTGCTTGATATTTAATTGATGAGAGGGTTAAACTGGGCGGTAAATTAGTTCCCAGGCCCTGAATAATAATGTTGATAATTTTGTATAAATAGTGATTGAGCTGCTCCCACCCCCCTTTGTTCAGTTGAATTGCCATGAGCACAAGCAGGGAGGAATTCAGTCAATATGGATTTCTCCCTGTGAAGTGTTCTAAAGGGAGGCTGGCAGCTTCCCAGGTGAGTAGCTCTCAGATATTTGTCTGCATTGCATGTCCCAACTTTGGGGACTCAGAATTAAGAGTAGGGACCACACTAAACACAGAGTGTCTTGCCGGGGCAGTGTGGCTTCCACATGTATCTGCAGATATATGCAACCAAATCTCTGTCTTTCCACATAGCTAGACATGTTTGTTGCTTGATATTTAGTTGATGAGATGGTTAAACTGGGCGGTAAATTAGTTCCCAGGCCCTGAATAATAATGTTGATAATTTTGTATAAATAGTGATTGAGCTGCTCCCACCCCCCTTTGTTCATTTGAATTGCCATGAGCACAAGCAGGGAGGAATTCAGTCAATATGGATTTCTCCCTGTGAAGTGTTCTAAAGGGAGGCTGGCAGCTTCCCAGGTGAGTAGCTTTCAGATATTTGTCTGCATTGCATGTCCCAACTTTGGGGACTCAGAATTAAGAGTAGGGACCACACTAAACACAGAGTGCCTTGCCGGGGCAGTGTGGCTTCCACATGTATCTGCAGATATATGCATCCAAATCTCTGTCTTTCCACATAGCTAGACATGTTTGTTGCTTGATATTTAGTTGATGAGAGGGTTAAACTGGGCGGTAAATTAGTTCCCAGGCCATGAATAATAATGTTGATAATTTTGTATAAATAGTGATTGAGCTGCTCCCACCCCCCTTTGTTCATGTGTATTTAATTATAACCATCCCATTCAAATGCATTTAAAATTATTAACCCCTTTAGTATTGCACTCCATTATATATATTCATCTATTGCTTACATTCTTTATATATTTGTTTTTAATTGACATTCAGTAGAGGAGCTGGCCCTGCTATTCAATCCTCGGATTTCTAATAGGATAAGAGATCACATTCATTTTCTATATATTCTGTTGTCTTTGTTTCTATCCCCATGATTACCCTCCAACACTTGTTAGATTAACCTCTGCATGAGGTCTTTAATACGCTGGCGTCCCAACCTCAGATATTCACTATGGGCCTTATTCATGAAGGGATAGCGCCAGGTAGTGCCTGTACAGCGGCAGGTAGCACCAGGTAGCTGCAGGTAGCGGCAGATGAACGCCAGAGACGGCAAGCAATTACGCATTTATGAAGCCGAATCTGGTGAGCGACTGGAACAACGCCATGTAGCGTACGATTCATCATTATCCCAGCTTCAGCATACAGCGCCGGCGTTCAGCCATGCAGAGCGCCATGTCTTACCTGTCGCTATCTGGTGCTCTCCCATACATTTCTATGGACGATCCTTAAATCCCTTTCCCGATCCCAATTTTTTTTTTCCTTAAAAAAAATCTCAAAACTTTCTGACATGTATCCTGGGCAAGAAAATGACATTTTTGAAAACTTTTTGGATTAATAATGTTTTTATGCAGAATTGTCCTTACAGGTATGGTATTAAAGTGTTCATGTTACAATGTAATAACAATGTAATTCCATGGGTTTTCGCTTTGTTACTAGTGGATACATGTTCAAAAACCATTAATCACACAGCCTCTGGCATTATGGGCTACAATTACATGATTTTGAGCGATGTTTGAGTCAGTCGCACTGAGCTGGCGTTACGGTTCGCTCCCATACAGCGTAGTACTGCGACTCACATATCATATTCATTAATGCCGGACAGCGACTGAGGTACTCTGAAACAATGATCCATGGCCGAGCACAGCGACTACTAGCGGGCACTCGAAAATCCGCTCATCTGTCGCTACCTGGCGTTAGTAATGAATCAGCCTGCCGTCAACTCCCTCCTTGCCTCCCTCCTACTGCGCCATTAGCTGAGACTAAATTGACAATTAAATTCCCCTTTCAACTGCCCCACCCTTGTTATAATTGCCCCCATTGTTATTAAACTCACCAGTTTGATTCCCAAGGTGTTTATCTCTCCCCTTTTCCTAATGCTACCCATCATGTGTGGCCTGCTGGTTTTCTTTCCCCTTCTCTCTATATGAGAGAATACATTAGTACATGTGCAGCCTATTAATTTTCTTTGCAGAAATACATTTTTTAAAAGGACCTATTGGTTCTACTTACCTTCTTTGTTCTGATGGGACATGATCTCACTTCTATGCTTCCATTGACTTACCTCTACTTACCTATTTTATATTGGCTGCCTTATATGGATTAGAATACAATTTTTAATCTTTTTTTCAATGTTATTCCTTTGAGAGTGAGACACTGTGAATACACATATTCATCATATTCATATAAGCATTTTGACTTCTGCCAGTTCACACATGATATATGTCGCAAATCGGCACTTACCTGGGCCCCGTTCCAGCGTTGTCGGCGGCCGGTCGGTCCCAGCAGCTCCGTGCGGCGTCTGCTCAGGCGGCGCCGTGCACGGCAGCTCTCCCTCCTCGCTCTCGCATCGTGTCACGCGCGAGCACGTGATCTTTATGCTGTAGCTGATCAGCCAGGGGGCACTGGCACGCCCCCTGGTTCGGAATAAAGGGCCAATGAGCCCTAGGTTCAGTGGGGCTTACGCCCCCCTCCTTGTCTGGGCCAATGAGCCCATAGATGGTATTGGGCACTCCCTTGTTCTCCCAATCAATGACCAGTTCCTAGTTGCACCAATCACACACTAACCTCCCATCATATCTGTTCCTATAAAGGTTTCACCCTGTCAGTTGCTCAGTGCCTGTGATAGCGCCTTGTACCCTGCATAGTCTTGTGATATATCTTGTTTGATCTCCGTTGCCGACCCCTGCCTGAACTGACTATTCTCGATCTGATCTCCGTTGCCGACCCCTGCCTGAACCGACTATTCTCGATCTGATCTCCGTTGCCGACCCCTGCCTGAACCGACTATTCTCGATCTGATCTCCGTTGCCGACCTCTGCTTTGTACCCTGACCTCGAGCTGCCTCTTCCCTCTGTACCGCTGTGATCTCCGACTTCCCCGTGTCAACCTCTGGCCTGGTTCTGGACTTCTGCTACACTCGCTCTTAGCCATTGGTTCTTCAGACCTCTAACCCAGTAAGCTCTCATCCTTTGAGCCATTGAAGTCCTGGAGGCAACCGATCCCGGGCAGGCGTATTTTGCGTCCCGGCAAGCGGGGGCTCCTACAGGTGAAGCTGGCTGCGGAGATTGGGGGTTGAGGGCTTACCTAGAGGGCTGGAGTTACCAGAGCGGGACAATATACATTTCTATAAATCCTGATACATTTATTCTTATGTTGAATAACTGTCATATATTATTTGTTAATTCTATATCCATTCTCTGAAAATTGAATATAACGTAGTTTATCATTTAGGCCTGGTGACCTGTCAGCAATTAATTGTAAATCCATTTGGTTTCTTCACATAATGTCCTATTGGTGATATTGTCCCTTGATACTCTCATGTATACGGCTAAATTTCTCGGAACCTTAAATCATTACTCCTCCCACCATGGTACAGTAAAAAGTGTCTACTAATGGGCGAACGTAGGTTGTTTTTTATGTCATATAAATGTTGATATATTTGATCCCTTAGTCGTCTATATGTCTTCTCTAAAGCTATAGTCTCAAAATCCTGCCTGTAGGGAGGTATATCCACCAGGCTACATTATATGCCCCTACAACACTTCAGTACCTTTGAAATGGTCAAATCCACCCTCCTGTTCGTAACCTGTCCCTGAAATATAGCAGCAGCCTTGATGATTTTATAGGTCGGCAAAATCCTGAGCAGATTTTTTGCCTCCAATCCACTACTGCCCCACTAAGTTGAGCAACTTATAGAGCCACTTCCTAAGGTAAATTTAGCCCTAATGGGGATTATTAGAAACTAGATTTTAGGAACATGTGCTATTTAGACTTACTCATTCATGCAATGACGGAATAAAAAGGTGTTCCATGTGGTGGAGCAATTTTCCCAGATACAGAATAGGCTGGAAACTTCTATTGGTCTTAGAGCAGTCCATCTAGAGGACAAGAAAATGTTAATCAAGTGGTAAGTGATTAGGGATGGATACTTTTCAACAATGGCTATTTGAATATGTTGTAGAAAACTGTCCTCACCCTAACTTCTTACTTTAGGACGGTAAAAGCTTATGTTAGCCTCAGTTTACCCCCTGCACACTTGACCCTTCACAGTTGTGGCTGGTTACCACACACTCCTGCACAGTCTTGACATGCAACTCATGGTGGCCAGTCAGCAACCTGTACCTGCTGATCTATCATTGTAATCCCCTCGGACAAACGTGTTGCATTGTTCAAAGCAACAATGTAATAAGCAAATAATGAAACATTTTAGTTAACATTTTAAAATTGATTGACTAATTCAAATATAATTTATCTGGGTCTTATTAATGAATTAGCGTTTAACTTCAAAATATAAATGAACTAAGTGGCTCTATTTATCTAATCTGATTTTAAAACAATTAATAATTACAAAGCATATTAAAATGTATAATACGAATATTAACCTATAAACTACTAATTACATAAACAAATCAAATTAATTGAAGAAATCAAATGCATTAATTGCCCTAACTAATTTATAATTGGGAATCTATCTACCGAAAGCTAATTATACCACCCTGTGTCAAGCAATGTTTATGCTTCTTAAATTGTACAAAAGTTGGCAGTCAAAATGGTAAGTATCATAGTTTTGAATTTTCTTGGACTAAAATGGAATAAAAGTCAAATAAAAATTTAGATCCACTGTATAGCCTTCATGCAAGCACCCTGATTTGGGATGCCTGTCTGAGTATATCACCCATAGCAATCTTTAAACCAACCAACATTCAATAGTAACTATTCCGGGATCCTTCAGTCCTGCAATTGCAGCTTTTTCTCAAGTTGGCCTGTGGAATTGCAGATGTGCCTTGTGGGCCCAGTAAGCTACAGGTCCTCATGTTGGCTACAAGACTGGCACTGGTGCAAAAATTAAACTCATTTTTGGGCTTGCCAAGACTGGTTAACCAGCAGAGTATTCCAAATCAGAATGCCCTTGGGGGTAGATTTAGAGGAAACTTACATTCTTATTTTACTTTAGGTACAATTCAACCATGTTAATTAATGTCATGAGCACATATGGTGTAAAGCAAGAGCATTCATAGTCAGCTTTGTATGTTGTTGTATGTGATTGTTTTAAACCTTTTTAACAAGGTTGGTGATTGACAAGTTACCACACAGGGGTTTTCTGACATTTGGTTCTTAATGCAAAATGCTACCCTAGTAGCAGAGATGCTTGATGGCCAAATGAAATAGGCGGTAGAACGCTAATACATTTTGCTTTGCATGCATTGGTGTGGTATGACTGTCGAATCCTTGTTGTATCTCTAGGTGAAAATAGTTGCTGAGGAGAGCTGTGAGAACACAATGGACTCTTCTGTCTACTCTGAATATGTGATCTGACTCACAGGGGCATGGTCATTTCATCTCGCACCAGCAAAGCTGACAGCTCTTGCGATTGTCAGTTAACATCTAGTTTCCCGTTATCATTGCAGGGTTGCGCAAATCGGCTAAAGGTTGTTAGATGGGGCGTATAGGAGCAAGGGGTATCTGATAGCATAGGCCAGTGGGATCAGCTGTTGGAGGTTTCACCTAACATATAAGAAGACAGGTAAGTACCTGGATTTTGGTTTTCATTTTGGGCCAAAAGGTTTTCCTTAAAGTAGATTCCCGGGCCGATCACCTCCCTCACCGGTGAGGGACCCCCCCCAAAACCCCCAAAAAACGTACCTCATCGGCGTCGGCCTCCCGTGCGCCCCTCTAGACGTGCGCGCCCCTCTAGACGTGCGCGCGCCCGCGCCGGCCGTTTGTGAATGGCCGGCGCGGGCGCGCGCACTGTCAGAGGGGCGCGCGGGAGGCGGGGGCGGACGCGCTGTGTTGTCCGCCACTGTCACCCGCTTGTCCGTCGGCGGTCATTGGTCAGCGCGGCCACGTGGGAGCGAGGTGAGGTGAGTTTTGGGGGCTTTCTGGGGGGTTTCAAACAGCGGGGCACCCTTAATCGGGGTGCCCCCCTGAAGTGGACCAAAACCCAGGATAGTCAAAATCCTGGGTGTTTAAAGGGACATGCAAATGGAGACAACAAACATTACTTACCCGCCAGATGCAGGTCTGGTGTTTCCGTGATGGTTGCAGCGCTCTCAGGTGTTTGAATGTAAAGAAATTCCTCAAAAATATGACTTTGAGGCTGATTCATTACTATCGCTAGGTATCGGCAGCGCTTAGAGCGACCGCTAGTGGACGCTGTAAAAATGTATCAGGCGCTGTAACAGAGCGCCTCAGTCGCTATAGTAACCTGGCCGACATTGATGAATGAGATGTATGTTGGGCGCACTAACACCAGTACAGCGCTGCAGGGAGCGAAAGGTAGCGCCAGCTCAGTGCGACCAACTCTCAGCCACTCACACCAGAGGCTTGATTCAGAGAGACAAAAAAATACTTCCGTTTTAGTGCCCGATCTGTTTTTTTTTGGAAATGTTTCCGCTCTCGTATGAGTGTGCGAGCGATTCTATGCATGCATTGCAATCCTTCTGTAAAGTTTCCGTCCGTTCGTACGGCAGATTACGAATAAGAGGATGTCATTTTCCAGCGTGACTTTTCCGTTTCATTTTCACATGTTACAACGTAGGCTTTCGTTTTTGCCCTTTTCCCATCGTATCCTCCCACAAATCCTTTACGTTTCCCTTTTTCAATAAATAATCGTCCAGACGGAAATCCTTACGATCGTGCGCCTGCGCACTACAAACTTTACTCATTAAAGTGCTCGCCTACATATTTGCCACCCTCACTTCTACTACAATGTTTAGCTAAACCACTTAGCACTATCCTCCATCTTCCCTTTTGGACCCTTAAAGCTCACCCAAACCACTTCACGGTTAGGTTCTTCTTCCATTTTAGCCCCCTAAAACTTACCCAAATCACTTCTCGGTCATGTGAATATTCATCTTTAAATATTTCTGGGACCATTAGTTTTGTGTTAATGTATTTTGTAAATGAAATGACACTGTAACATTTTTTTTTATTCCATCATAAAATATAAAATTTTAAAACATTTTGGAAATGTCAAATTTTTACAACTATAAAAAACTAAATACATAGCAATGGCAGGCCACAGAACATTATTCTTCATCTGCGGTCCCCAACGAGTTGCGCAGCTCCTGCATCTCGCCCACCAACTGAAGGACCCTGACACTCAGTTGTGCCACTCTGGCACGTGTGGTCCCTGTTAAAAAATGTAAATTAAAATATTGGTATAACCTTGTTGGGGTCATACTGCAGTGCCCCCCCCCCCCTGTATGGTCCAAACACCTAAATCTGGACTTGAAAGGCCAGAGGGCCCTCGCCACCACGGCCCGGGTTTTGCATAGTGCCCGATTAGAGAACCCCTGGCCCGCATTCTGCAGGCAAAGAACGGGCATCAGGAGCAAGGGCAGGAGTGGATATCCAGAATCCCCTGAAAGAATTTAAAAATGCTAACAGAAAATACACATTCTAAGCTACAATATTGTTTAACATGTCATCAAGGGCTAAAAACAGCCATAGGTTAAGACATGAGTCATCAACTATATTCATTGCCATACAGTGAAAATGGATTGATGGAATGTGAGGAAACTTACCCAGGAGCCATCCACCAGATAATTCTCCAGACTCAAACTGACGAAATAAGCCGGAGCTCTGCAATATATAAGCATCATGGGACGACCCTGGATGCCCTGCAAGAACACTGAGGAATCGCATAGCTGGACCAAACACTGCTTGTATGTTGTGCGAGTGGCACATCTTGCGGTTCCTGCAACTAAATATAAAATAATTACACAAAGCAAAGGTAACCAACTAAAACAAGAACTCCTACAACAAATTAAGATTCAAATTCAACAATCCAAATATAATTCACAAAGGACATAAGTCTAAAAAAATATAGCAATTATATGGATGTGTGGGAAAATAAAGGTTTACATGCTAAGGACTAATTAAGGTCAGCATTAAAATGCTTTGATAAGGCATACATGAAATGTATTGATTTAGGTATGCATAGCTATACAATTTATGGCCTCGGCCATGCTGATACATGCAATGCCTTGGTGCGCAGACTCCTCCACATAGCCGCAAAACATGTTCAACAATAGCAATCTGAGCCCTCAAAGGTCCCGTAAGTGGATCGGAAATGAAACGGATTTATAGGGTCGTGGTCCGTCGGAAATCAGCTCTCTGAATCAGACGCAAGCCCATCCCAACGTAAGTTATCTGAATGAAAAATATCAGATTTTGTTTGGAAAATGATCCGAACTAACGGAAATGTTCCGATTTGCTTTCGTTCATAGAAAGCGCATATATACATTTTCCCGAACGTTCGTACGAATGAAAAATGAACGAAAAAAAGCAAACAAATTACAAACACCCACTAAAACTTTCACAGACAGCTACAGAAGTGTAGACTAGGGATGAGCGAATCGATCCGGACGAACCTGAATTCGCTCCGAATTTCAGGAAAAATTTGATTCTTAACGAATCCGAATTTCCCTGCGATTCGATCGATCGAAGTTTTCCTTTAAACTCCATTTATTTCAATTCCAGGCATTCTAAAATGGTGGATGAACATGTCCAGACATACCCCCTGGGGCAAGGTATCATGGGTAAGTCACATGCAGCCTATCAGCAGCCAGGAAGCCCGGTGACGTCACTGTGCTATGTAAACCGGCAGCCATTTTCCTTGTGCGCAGTTCAGCCTTGCATTGCAGCCAGAGCAGAGCTGGTTACAGACAGGGACAGAGTTAGAGATAGGTAGGGAGAGTCAGAGAGACCGACAGAGAGGCATAAAGAGAGGTAGACAGAGCCAGGGAAAGATAGTGAAAGATAGGGAAAAAACGGAACAATCCAGGCAGGGACAGCATTGAAGTGACAGGGAAAGTTTTTTTTTTTATTTTCATTAGCCAGATCAGTTTTCAATTCAATTTCAGTTCTTTGTGCTGTAAACCTGCCTTGCCACTATGCATCCTATCAATGCAGTGGCATATTTAACCCTATCTGTTACACACAAGCATTTCTCATAACTGGATTAGTTTTAATATTTTTATGTCTGGTTTCAATACACCAGCCCACATGAGCATCTTAAACCAGCACATGTCACCCTATCTGTTATACTAAATAAGCGTTGTTCAGCCTCATTTTAATTAAGCGATTGCATTTTGAATTGGTTTTTGTCTGCTTTAAATACACCAGCCCACATGGGCATCCCAAACCAGCACATGTCACCCTATCTGTTATACTAAATAAGCATTGTTCAGCCTCATTTTAATTAAGCTATTGCATTTTGAATTGGTTTCTGTCTGCTTTAAATACACCAGCCCACATGGGCATCCAAAACCAGCACATGTCACCCTATCTGTTATACTAAATAAGCGTTGTTCAGCCTCATTTTAATTAAGCTATTGCATTTTGAATTGGTTTTTGTCTGCTTTAAATACACCAGCCCACATGGGCATCCCAAACCAGCACATGTCACCCTATCTGTTATACTAAATAAGCGTTGTTCAGCCTCATTTTAATTAAGCTATTGCATTTTGAATTGGTTTTTGTCTGCTTTAAATACACCAGCCCACATGGGCATCCCAAACCAGCACATGTCACCCTACCTTTTATACTAAATAAGCGTTGTTCAGCCTCATTTTAATTAAGCTATAGCATTTTGAATTGGTTTTTGTCTGCTTTAATTACACCAGCCCACATGGGCATCCCAAACCTGCATATGTCACCCTGTTATACTAAAGGGGAGGCCGATTCATTAATAGCGGCAGGTAGCGACAGTTGAGCGACTGTAGCAGTATTTTCACAGCGCCCGCTAGTAGTCGCTGTGCTTGGCCGTTGTTCGGTTGTTGACAGCGACTCAGTCGGTGTGCAGTAATGTTGAATATTGGGTGAGGAGTCGCTATTTGATAGGTTCCGCGCTGTATGGGAGCGCATGATAGCGACTGGCCATAGCGACCGGCTCCCACCATATTCATTAACAAATCACGCTCAAAGAATTCTCGCGATGTGCAATGCATGCTTAAACCCCAGAGCGCTGGCGGCGATGGGTTAAAAGTAGTTTTTTAACCCCCAAACAACCACATTTTTGGAAACCAAAAAAAACACGTTTTTTAAATAATTTTGTAATATGAATACATTAATATCAGACCTGTAATATCAATTCTGAACAAATTTTTTTTTTTTTTTTTTTTTTACTTAAAAAAAAAATCTAACATGGCAGAAGTGGTCACAGAATTTTTCGCATTTAAAAAAAAAACAAAAACATTAATAACAATTCATTATGAATATTTAAAGATTGTTCCATTAAAAATGCATTGGAGAGCGCCAGGTAGCGAGAGGTCATACCTGTCGCTGTTCAAGGTCGGACGCTGGCACTGTGGGCTGAGGCTGGAATAATGATGAATGAGTGGCTATCTGGCGCTATCTCAGTCGCTAAGCAGGATTGGCTTGATAAATGTGTAATTGTGGTGGGGAGCCGGCGTTCTCGTGGCGGTGCCCGTCATTACCGGTCGCTCACCAGTCGCTACCTGTCGCTATTCCTTCATAAATAAGGGCCTAAGCGTTGTTCAGCCTCATTTTAAAGAAGCTATTGCATTTTGAATTGGTTTTTGGTCTGCTGCCAAAACACTAGGCCACAGGGTATCCCAAACCTGCACATAGCACCCTATCTGTTAAACTAAGTACGCTTGTTCATTCTCAGCTTAATCAAGCTATTGCATTTTGAATTAGTTTTTGATCTGCTGCCAAAACACTAGGCCACAGGGTATCCCAAACCTGCATGTTGCACCCTATCTGTTATACTAAATACGCTTGTTCATCCTCAGCTTAATCAAGCTATTGCATTTTGAATTGGTTTTTGTCCTGCTGTCAAAAAAACACCAGGCCGCAGGGTATCACAAACCTGCACGTTGCACCCTATCTGTTATAATAAATAAGCGTTGTTCAGCCTCATTTTAATTAAGCTATTGCATTTTGAATTGGTTTTTGTTTGCTTTAAATACACCAGCCCACATGGGCACCCCAAACCAGCACATGTCACCCTATCTGTTATACTAAATAAGCGTTGTTCAGCCTCATTTTAATTAAGCTATTGCATTTTGAATTGGTTTTTGTCTGCTTTAAATACACCAGCCCACATGGGCATCCCAAACCAGCACATGTCACCCTATCTGTTATACTAAATAAGCGTTGTTCAGCCTCATTTTAAATTAAGCTATTGCATTTTGAATTGGTTTTTGTCTGCTTTAAATACACCAGCCCACATGGGCATCCCAAACCAGCACATGTCACCCTATCTGTTATGCTAAATAAGCGTTGTTCAGCCTCATTTTAATTAAGCTATTGCATTTTGAATTGGTTTTTGGTCTGCTGCCAAAACACTAGGCCGCAGGGTATCCCAAACCTGCACGTAGCACCCTATCTGTTATACTAAGTACGCTTGTTCATTTTCAGCTTAATCAAGCTATTGCATTTTGAATTGGTTTTTGGTCTGCTGCCAAAACACTAGGCCACAGGGTATCCCAAACCTGCATGTTGCATCCTATCTGTTATACTAAATACGCTTGTTCATCCTCAGCTTAATCAAGCTATTGCATTTTGAATTGGTTTTTGTCCTGCTGTCAAAAAAACACCAGGCCGCAGGGTATCACAAACCTGCACGTTGCACCCTATCTGTTATAATAAATAAGCGTTGTTCAGCCTCATTTTAATTAAGCTATTGCATTTTGAATTGGTTTTTGTTTGCTTTAAATACACCAGCCCACATGGGCATCCCAAACCAGCGCATGTCACCCTATCTGTTATACTAAATAAGTGTTGTTCAGCCTCATTTTAATTAAGCTATTGCATTTTGAATTGGTTTTTGTCTGCTTTTAATACACCAGCCCACATGGGCATCCCAAACCAGCACATGTCACCCTATCTGTTATACTAAATAAGCGTTGTTCAGCCTCATTTTAATTAAGCTATTGCATTTTGAATTGGTTTTTGGTCTGCTGCCAAAACACTAGGCCGCAGGGTATCCCAAACCTGCACGTAGCACCCTGTTATACTAAGTACGCTTGTTCATCCTCAGCTTAATCAAGCTATTGCATTTTGAATTGGTTTTTGTTCTGCTGCCAAAACACTAGGCCGCAGGGTATCCCAAACCTGCATTTTGCACCCTATCTGTTATACTAAATACGCTTGTTCATCCTCAGCTTAATCAAGCTATTGCATTTTGAATTGGTTTTTGTCCTGCTGTCAAAAAAACACCAGGCCGCAGGGTATCCCAAACCTGCACGTTGCACCCTATCTGTTATACTAAATACGCTTGTTAATCCTCAGCTTAATTAAGCTATAGCATTTTGAATTGGTTTTTGGTCTGCTGCCAAAACACTAGGCCACAGGGTATCCCAAACCTGCATGTTGCATCCTATCTGTTATACTAAATACGCTTGTTCATCCTCAGCTTAATCAAGCTATTGATAGATTCCCGGGCCAATCCCCCCTGGGTGTTGGTCCGCTTTAAAAAATGCCCCCATTTTGTGCCGGTTCAGTTCCGACACGGCTTGATCGACCATTCCTGTCTTCTGCCTGTACTGACCTCTGCTTTGTCTGACCACGAAGCTGCCTGCCCCTCTGGATACCCCGTGATCTCTGACCCCCTGGCTTGACCCTTTGGCTACTCCTGACTATGCACCTGTCTCATCCCTGTACTCTGACGCACCCTCCGGATTGACTACCTGTGAACGAGCTCGGCTTCAGGATACCCTTGTGGTTCATCGGCCTTCACCGTAAGCAGCCATCCTTTGCGCCTATTTAGACCTGGGGGCAACCGTGTCTGGTGAGGCGAACCTAGCGTCTCGGCAAACGGGGGCTTGACTATAGGCAGAAGCGGCAGTGGAGATTGGGGGTTGCTTGCTTACAGAAGGCTGGTGTCCTGCTGGGCATCACAGTATGGACCATGGCGCAGATAGGCATCGCCCAACTGACTACGTAGGATGTCTCTGTAGTAGGTCAGTTTGTCCTCCCTCTCAGTGGGTGTAAAAAATGCCCCCATTTTGTGCCGGAAGCGAGGGTCCAATAAAGTGGAGAGCAGTCAAGCCGCTGACAAATGGAGACAATTCTGCGGTCACTACGCAAGCACATGAGCATGCATCGTGCCATTTGTGCAAGTGACTCGGAGGGACTACCTGTCTCCATCTCCACTGCAAACTGCCACGGTGTGTCTGGGTCCTCTGTCTCACCTTCCTCACAACCCTCTAGCTCCTGTGGCTGCTCCTGCTCCTCCTCTCCTGTCAGATGACTAGATAAAATGGCCATTTTGTCAAACCTAAACTGTGCTTCGCTGTGCCCCTCCTCCTCCTCTACTTCAGCCCCCACAGGCTTCATGTGGCTGTGAAATGTATGTGCCATGTCTCCAGTGCCCTGACCAGCCATGGTTTCCAACATATGTTGTAGTACATGAAGCAGTGGAATCACATCGTTCATCTCATAGTCCTGGCGACTGACTAATAAAGTAGCTTCCTCAAAGTGCCTGAGCAAACGGCAGATGTCACGTATGAGCTGCCACTGGTTTACATTGAACTTACACAGGGGAGTCCCCCTCTCCGTTTGGATCATCAAGAAATCCGTGATGGCTTTTCTCTGTTCCTATAGTCAATCCTGCATATGGAGGGTGGAATTCCAACGGGTGGAAACATCGCAAATCAGACTATGTTTGGGGATACCGTTCTGACTCTGAAGCTCAAGAAGGGTGTGCTTGACGGTGTAGAAGTGGCTGAAGTGCAAGCAAAGTTTCCTTCCCCTTGTTAGGATGTCTTGCAGATGGGGGGAAGACTTCAGAAAACGCTTGACAGCTAGATTGAACATGTGTGCCATGGCAGGACGCATGGCTCAGGCTTCCTTGTCGCAGCGCAGACAAGATGTTCCAGCGCAGACAAGATGTTCTTCCCAGTGTCAGTCACCATGGGTCCCATTTGCAGTTTTCGTGGAGTAAGCCATGATTAAATTTATTGAGTTCTCATTTTTAGCAGTTCCTCCCATGTGTGGCTCTGTGGCTCAAGGCAAACCATGTGAAGGACAGCGTGAAACCGCCGTGTCCTGCACACATGGTAGGCTGGAAGGCCACTGGGAAAAAAAAAATAAAAAAAATATTTAGAAAAACAAAATACAAAAATAAAATTAAAAGTGAAAAAAAATTGGTACAAAAATCCACAAAATATTGAAAAAAAAGACAATGAAAAAGAAGAAATATTTAAAAAAAAATCAGAAAAAATAATAATATATATGTTTTTTAAAAATACAAAATATGAAAAAAAATTCAAAGAAAAAAAAATTCCCCCCCCAAAAAAAAAAATTTTGATAAATGTTATATGTTACTGTTATTATGTTAGATGTTATTGTTGCTATGTTAGATGTTATTATATGTTATTATTATAAATATGTTCAAATAAGATAAATGTTAACTATTAATATGTAATTGACAATTAGCCACTTTTTTCTGTGACACCATTGCTAAGTGCAAGTGCACTGTCACAGGCACAAAGGCCTAGGAGCGTGGAGGCCACAGTGGAGGGACCTGTCCAAGTTGGTGTTGTGGTTGTGCAGGAACCACAATCACCCAGTGGGCCTTAAAGGATATGTATTGTCCCTGACTGTAGTTACAGCTCCAGACGTAGGCACTGCTGTGCACTTTGGTACACACTGACAGGCTAAAGCACTGGCTCACCTTCTGTTCAACTAAATTGTACAGGGCTGGTACTGTCTTTTTCGCAAAGAAATGACAGCATGGGACTCTCCACCTCGGCTCGGCACAAGCCATCAGTTCTCTGAAAGGTCCACCAACTCAAAAGGGAGGGACTGCAACACCTGCAACCTATACAGGAGCACATTTAGCTTCTGCACGTTGGATGAGTGGGCACATACTGTTGTCTCTAGGACATGGCTTGGCCAATGGATTGCTGGCGGAATGACTGACTCGGATTAAGAGGAGGAGGAGCATCTGGAGCGACAGAGGATGGGTATGACACACAGGAGGTGGTGGAGCCTTGGCTGGCTGGAACAGAGAGCGGCGTGTCACTGGGTAATGCAGCAGGCTGGACCACCACTTTGGAGCCAACTCTCCCAGGCCGCTTAATGGTGACGCTGCAAATGTTGACGCAGGGCTGTGGGTCCAACATTGGGACCCTGGCCACACTTCACCTTCTGCCTACACATCTTTCATATAGCCATGTTAACCTCCTGCGGATGCTTGATGAAAAACTGCCACATGGCCTTGTAGCTGATTTTTCCTACCTACAGTCCGCATTAAATCACTGCTGCGGCCGCCGCCGCCAACTCCAGGGACCCTCTTCCACTACCTCCTGGGAAGATAGCCTGCCACGCAAGTGGTCTACCCCGAGCACATTTGCCTCCATACTTTCCCCTTCTGCCACCATGCTGGCTACTAAATCTGTCACTCTCCATCACTCCAAGCCTTTAAAAGTGCCCTCAAAACTCACTGATGTCCTCCTCAGGTTCCTCAACAGTGTCTGCTTAAGAAGCCAAAACGCTTGCAACACCACCTCCAATGCCACTCTCCTCATCACTACTTGCCTAGTGGAAGAAGCGGCGAGTGTCTCCTCCACTTCTTGGCTGGGCAGTAGCTGCTGATTTTTCTGATTATCAGATCATCCTCACTGAATAGTGGAGCTGAACCCTAAGCATAAGACATAACCGACAGTTGACTGGGGGTGTCAGATGTCACTTGTGATGCAGTGGATGATCGTGTTAACCAATGGATGATGGCAGATGGGTTGCTGGTCAAGACACGACCGCTAGCTGATACCGGGAGATCAGGCCTCTCACTGACACTCCTGCTGCCACTCACCCCTAGTCTGCTGCAACCTCTGCTTGATGAATTTAGGCCTCTGCAACTTCTCTGTGCCCATCCTGCCACTTCTATGCCTGACATACTTAGTGCGTATATGAGGGGAAGACAAAACGCTACACTACACTTAAAACAGGATTTGTCGATAAGAGCAGCAGGTGTGTAACTATCTATAGTCTTTCACTAAGTAGTAACTAGACCCTGAAGACTTTAACAAAGTGATGAAACTCTTAGATGTGCGTAAGTGATGCTCTGATGAGAGCAATTCAGTGTGCTCCAGTATGCTTCAAAAATGTTTTTTTTTCAGAGACTGACCTGCGTGAAAATGAATCGGGCATGGATCAGCCAAGATTTCCACCCACCAATACCTGATGCATTAGAGTAGATTGATCATGGGGCCAGACCAACACTAAAGAAATATGGATCGTGCAAAACAGATTTAAGGCGCTGCTCTCCAGTTACAGACATTCCTCCGCATCAGACCACAAGTAATTATTGAGAAAATGCTTTATGTTGCTCTTACTTTTTATTAATATTCTTCGGATAAGATATCTGTGCCAAAAATCTGTGTATGTTCTCTTAATGCTGCTGCCAACTCCAGGGTGTGTCTTTCTGGCAATTTTCGGCTCCTGCTGCTGCTGCTGCTTGCAACTCCAGTGTGTCTTTAGGCCAATTTGTGGGCTCCTGCTGCCAACTCCAGTGTGTCTTTCAAGCAATGTTTGGGATCCTGCTGCTCCTGCTGCCAACTCCAGTGTGTCTTTCAAGCAATGTTTGGGCTCCTGCTGCTGCTGCTGCCAACTCCAGTATGTCTTTCAAGCTATTTTGGCCTCCTGCTGCTGCTGCTTGCAACTCCAGTGTCTCTTTCAAGCAATGTTTGGCCTCCTGCTGCTTCTTCTGCCAAATCCAGTGTCTCTTTCAAGCAATGTTTGGGCTCCTGCTGCCAACTCCAGTGTGTCTTTCAAGCAATGTTTGGGCTCCTGCTGCTCCTGCTGCCAACTCCAGTGTCTCTTTGAAGCAATATTTGGCCTCCTGCTGCTGCTGCTGCCAACTCCGGTGTGTCTTTCAAGCAATGTTTGGGCTCCTGCTGCTCCTGCTGCCAACTCCAGTGTGTCTTTCAAGCAATGTTTGGGCTCCTGCTGCTCCTGCTGCCAACTCCAGTGTCTCTTTCAAGCAATGTTTGGGCTCCTGCTGCTCCTGCTGCCAACTCCAGTGTGTCTTTCAAGCAATGTTTGGGCTCCTGCTGCTGCTGCCAACTCCAGTGTCTCTTTCAAGCAATGTTTGGGCTCCTGCTGCTCCTGCTGCCAACTCCAGTGTGTCTTTCAAGCAATGTTTGGGCTCCAGCTGCTGCTGCTTGCAACTCCAGGGTGTAATTCAGCCAATTTTTGGCCTCCTGCTGCTGCTGCTGCCAACTCCAGTGTCTCTTTCAAGCAATGTTTGGTCTCCTGCTGCCAACTCCAGTGTGTCTTTCAAGCAATGTTTGGGCTCCTGCTGCCAACTCCAGTGTGTCTTTCAAGCAATGTTTGGGCTCCTGCTGCTCCTGCTGCCAACTCCAGTGTATCTTTCAAGCAATGGTTGGCCTCCTGCTGCTGCTGCTGCTGCTGCCAACTCCAGTGTCTCTTTCAAGCAATGTTTGGGCTCCTGCTGCTCCTGCTGCCAACTCCAGTGTGTCTTTCAAGCAATGTTTGGGCTCCAGCTGCTGCTGCTTGCAACTCCAGGGTGTCATTCAGCCAATATTTGGCCTCCTGCTGCTGCTGCTGCTGCCAACTCCAGTGTCTCTTTCAAGCAATGTTTGGGCTCCTGCTGCTCCTGCTGCCAACTCCAGTGTGTCTTTCAAGCAATGTTTGGGCTCCTGCTGCTGCCAACTCCAGTGTGTCTTTCAAGCTATTTTGTGCTCCTGCTGCTGCTGCTTGCAACTCCAGTGTCTCTTTCAAGCAATGTTTGGCCTACTGCTACTGCTGCTGCCAAATCCAGTGTCTCTTTCAAGCAATGTTTGGGCTCCTGCTGCTCCTGCTGCCAACTCCAGTGTGTCTTTGAAGCAATGTTTGGGCTCCAGCTGCTGCTGCTTGCAACTCCAGGGTGTCATTCAGCCAATTTTTGGCCTCCTGCTGCTGCTGCCAACTCCAGTGTCTTTTTCAAGCAATGTTGGGCTCCTGCTGCCAACTCCAGTGTCTCTTTCAAGCAATGTTTGGGCTCCTGCTGCTCCTGCTTCCAACTCCAGTGTGTCTTTCAAGCAATGTTTGGGCTCCTGCTGCCAACTCCAGTGTGTCTTTCAAGCAATGTTTGGGCTCCTGCTGCTCCTGCTGACAACTCCAGTGTCTCTTTCAAGCAATGTTTGGGCTCCTGCTGCTGCTGCTTCTGCTGCCAACTCCAGTGTGTCTTTCAAGCAATTTTGGCCTCCTGCTGCCAACTCCAGTGTCTCTTTCAAGCAATGTTTGGACTCCTGCTGTTGCTGCTTGCAACTCCAGGGTGTCATTCAGCCAATTTTTGGGCTCCTGCTGCCAACTCCAGTGTGTCTTTCAAGCAATGTTTGGGCTCCTGTTGCCAACTCCAGTGTATCTTTCAATCAATGTATGATCTCCTGCTGCTCCTGCTGCCAACTCCAGTGTCTCTTTCAAGCAATGTTTGGGCTCCTGCTGCCAACTTCAATGTCTCTTTCAAGCAATGTTTGGGCTCCTGCTGCTGCCAACTCCAGTGTGTCTTTCAAGCAATTTTGGCCTCCTGCTGCTGCTCCTGCTGCCAACTCCAGTGTCTCTTTCAAGCAATGTTTGGGCTCCTGCTGCTGCTGCTTGCAACTCCAGTGTGTCATTCAGCCAATTTTTGGGCTCCTGCTGCCAACTCCAGTGTGTCTTTCAAGCTATGTTTGGGTTGCTGCTTGCAACTCCAGGGGGTCATTCAGACAATTTTTGGGCTCCTGCTGCCAACTCCAGTGTGTCTTTCAAGCTATGTTTGGGCTGCTGCTGCTTGCAACTCCAGTGTGTCATTCAGACAATTTTTGGGCTCCTGCTGCCAACTCCAGTGTCTCTTTTAAGCTATGTTTTGGCTCCTGCTGCTGCGGCTTGCAACTCCAGGGTGTCATTCAGCCAATTTTTGGGCTCCTGCTGCCAACTCCAGTGTCTCTTTCAAGCTATGTTTGGGCTGCTGCTGCTGCTGCTTGCAACTCCAGGGTGTCATTCAGACAATTTTTGGGCTCCTGCTGCCAACTCCAGTGTCTCTTTCAAGCTATGTTTGGGCTCCTGCTGCTGCTGCTGCTTGCAACTCCAGGGTGTCATTCAGCCAATTTTTGGGCTCCTGCTGCCAACTCCAGTGTCTCTTTCAAGTTATGTTTGGGCTGCTGCTGCTGCTTGCAACTCCAGGGTGTCATTCAGACAATTTTTGGGCTCCTGCTGCCAACTCCAGTGTCTCTTTCAAGCTATGTTTGGGCTCCTGCTGCTGCTGCTGCTTGCAACTCCAGGGTGTCATTCAGCCAATTTTTGGGCTCCTGCTGCCATCTCCAGGATGTCTTTCAGCCAATATTTGGGCTCCTGCTGCTGCCAGCTCCAGGGTATGTTTTTCAGGCAATAGGGGCCCCTCATAGTGATGCCACCTCAACTCTGCAATTGTGCCGCTCTGCGATTCTAATAGTGATGCCTCTGATCTGCATGTCATAATTATTTACAGTATTATTTCACTGACCCAGCACGCATCCTATGCGTGTTACAGCAAGGTAGAATGGTTTACAACCCTATTGAGGCTCTAGGAAGCTCAGAAATAGCCGTTTTTAATAGCGACTCATCGCGAATAAATTCAGACCGAAACTAATTTTATCGGAAAATATGGCGAATCAGCCGAATCTAATTTTTAAAAAGTTCGCTCATCTCTAGTGCAGACGAATGTGTCTCTGAATCGAGCCTCTTATTCAACAAAAAAACAGACTCACAGAGCGTTGGCATTCTGGATCTGGTCGCTATAGCATAGAGCGGCAAACGCTGTGTGATTAAAGTTTTTGAACACATATCCACCAGTAACAAAACGAAAACACATGTGACATTGTGATATTAACACTTTAATGCCAGACCTGTAATGACAATTCTGCATAAAAAACAAAAATTTCAAAAATGACTTTTTCTAGGCCAGGAGAGGTGACACAATTATTTGAGAGAAAAAAAAAACAAAAAATAAAAAAAACCCTGTTTAAACAGAAGAAAAGGAATGTCCATTGAAATGTATGAGAGAGCGGGAGGTAGCGACAGGTAATACCTGGCGCTCTGAAAGCTAGAGCGCCGGTGCTATACACTGAGCCACCTTCAATGATGAATCGGACGCTACATGGCGTTGATAGAGTCGCTCACCAGATTCGCTTTCATAAATGTGGTTTTGCGTTCAGCGCCCAGCGTTCACCAGGCGCTGCCTGCCGCTACGAGGCACTACCCGGCACTATCCCTTGATGAACAACCCCCTTTGTTACTGATATCTAACAAATAGTAACAGAATCACTGACAGCAGAAAAAATATTTTGGTTTGCCAAGTAAACCATAAAATGTGTACCCAAAAAATGGTACCAATACCAAAAAATGCTGCACAGCTAGAAAATTAATAATAATCCCACAAATTAAATTAATAAACAAGTGCTGATACACTGATATACTGATACATTAATTGAGTAAAAGGTAGTCTGCTACATTTAATTAATAAACCAATAATTGAGCCAGAAACTACAATAATACTGTTAATAACTATAAACAACCATAAAGTGTTATAAAGTGTCAAAGTGCCACAATACCATATACCAAATCAGCCTCAGAAAATGTATCCATAGTGTATAATCCCCCAAATAAACAATATTTCATATATTCATATATATCCATAATTACACTGCCCAAGTCAGAAAAAAAGGTGACAAGCATAGCTGAATAAGTATACAGGTACTTAGCAAACCAAGCTCCATGCGCTCCATGTTACAGATACCACTTGCCAAGGTGATGCCATGTAATCTCTACACACTTGGCCTCCTTGTGCCCTCTCCCTATAGTCCTTTATTGAGTCATTGCTATACCAGCAGGAATGGGAAGGGGGCAGGGATGGGTGAAAACTTTTCGATCCCCCATTTTGGAGATTCAGTTCTAAATGTATTTTAAAAATTGGGTCCCATGGGAGTTAATTGGCTTAGAATTAATCACAAAAATACTGACAGCAAATCTTTCTCTATATATATGTGTATGCAGAGGAATAGGATTTGTGATTTATTTACGATTTGCTTTATTTAGCGTTTCAACTTGTTTGATCCTGCTGTGTGGACTTTACTTGCCTTGTGTGCCTGCTGTAGAGTGCCAGTTAAACTAGAGAAGACACATGTACTGCTGCCTACCCTCTTCACAGTAGTCAATAGCCAGCCTGACCTATTGGTTATTCGGCCTCTCTCTTGGTTACAGAGGCGACATGTGAATAGTTGACAGGCTGCCATGACACCCAGTGAGCTTCATAATTTGGGAAATGCAATGGAAGATTTTAGTGGAGAAGTAGAGAGTATTACAATCTTTTATGCCAGTTGGCACAATCACAAACATTACAGTACTTCATTTAAGTACAGGACTTACTATAGCTGCAGGACTTGATGTTCTGTCTTCTCAAAAAGATTCCAGAGGCTCTAATTACTAGTGCATTAAATTGGAATTCTTGTCTAACTGGACTTCACTGTTGGCCCCCTCCCATGGCAGCAGTGCCGTGCTTTGCCACCACACAACCCATGCAGTTGCATGGGGCCCCCACCTGTCAGGGGCCCCCCAGAACTCTGCTGAGCAAACACTGGAAGCAGCTAGTGTGTAATACTGGAAATGCTGTCAGTGCTGAGGCTACATGAGAAAGAAAGTTGCTTCTCCCCATTTTTCATCTTTGATATTGTATTTTGTTTATATAAAATGCCTTTGATTAGGGCTCCACAACTTTGCATGAGGCCCCAGATATTATAGGCTTGTCACAGTCAGTTCAGACATCCAGCAATCATTCCCAGATACACAGTGCTTCTCTCAGTGTAGCTCTGGTGCTCAGCAAGATTAATTTTTTAAATTATTTTTATATTTGGGCCTAAACTTGGGCGGGGGGGTGGTTTAGAGTGGTAAATCATAAAGCATCTTATCTTTCTATCTACAGGAAGGTTCCTGCGGCCATGGCCACAGCTGACAAACATCCTTCTACAACCCATGAATTAATGTTATATTATCTTTCTGTTTTTGGTAACTTATACCTTGGTGCAAGAATTATTATGATATTTAGGACAAACTTCAGAATGTGCTCTAACAGCAAGATGAAAAAAGTGTTGGACACAAATACAGACAGGCTAACCAGATGACGTTCTGACGTGCCGAATCAAAGCATCACATGCAATCTTTAAATGTTGATGCTATAGATCACTAACTCTATGCAATGTATTAATCTGAATTCTATGGCTTCATTTAGTGATTGAGAAACCTTCCTGATCGAGCTTATCTGCTATAGGCAGTCACGATTTATGGTCTTTCTTCCCCAGGGCCTGTTTACTTTCCTGGGATTATGATTTGCTGTTGTAATATTGGGACTCAAAAGGTATATGTCAATGAAAAATGCTGTAGATTGATAATGCTCTGAGTGCCTCATATAAAAAACATTTTATCAAAATCATAAAGCATCTTATCTTTCTATCTACAGGAAGGTTCCTGCGGCCATGGCCACAGCTGACAAACATCCTTCTACAACCCATGAATTAATGTTATATTATCTTTCTGTTTTTGGTAACTTATACCTTGTTGCAAGAATTATTATGATATTTAGGACAAACTTCAGAATGTGCTCTAACCGCAAGATGATCAAAGTGTTGGACACAAACAAAAATGACATCAGGTTCTAATGTTCCAGTTGTGCTTAGTGTAGTTTTGGTGCCACAAAGACAGCATCTCTACCAGGAATGCATAGGTTTTAAAGTATGTTATTTCTATGCAATTACATATGACTATATTAATATGGTATTAAAAGAACGCAGCTTGTACAATGGCAGAGCTATATGCAACTTTCCCAGCAGACCTGAGATCAGGCTGCTACAGGGGGCAGAGAGTGTTGTTCCCTGTGGAGGGGGGCATCCCAATTGCTGGTGCCTTCCTGCACTTTAACCACCAGTAAACTGTGGAATCATACCTTTCTTCTCTCTCTCACTGTGAAATTGAGCCCCACAATTGCTGACCAGACCAAAACCAGACCTGCCAGATACCAAGATAGTGGCCAGATACCAAGATCCAAATTTAACCTGAAACACACAAAAGGAAACCTGCACCAGATTTCTGAATATTTCGGGAACACCTGCAATGCTCACCTGCTACCTCATCATATTGCTTCATCTCACTCTGAGAGTCCTAGCCATACAGCATCCGTTTGCTCCTGGTAGTCCATTTATATCTCCCCATCTTTGCTACCATCCCCATACCTCCCTTCTCTTCCCATATATATCCAAGCACAACAGACACTCTGCCACCTTGAAAACCCACAGCCATCTCTTCTCTATTTCCTCTATACTCTCCATCCATCACTCCAGCTTTAACCTCTCTATTCAACTTCTCCACTGGACCATTCCTTCCTCAGTTATCACTCTGGTAATCCCTTTTCAGCTACCTTCCTATCTCACTGTTCCCTTTCTCACTCAAACATATTTAACAACATGTACACCCAGGACTGGCACTCCATTTATCTACTAACAGCCTACTTGATTCCCTACCTGGGTTCTGCTCTAACCACTGAAACTGTCCTCACCAATGTCACTAATGATCTGTTAACTGTAGGGTCACAATTCTCTCCCATCTTGAAATTCATAACCTTATTCTCTCTGACTGATCTATCTGTGTATTTTTCTCTAACACTGTCACTTTGTCCCATTCTTTTTCTGTGCTTGTGCTACAAGGTTCTATCCTAGGCTCTAGGATACTTTTCTCAGTCTATATCTTTGGTCTTGGAAAACATAAAACTTCACTAGGTTTTCAATATCATATTTATGCAGATGACACTCAAATGTACCTCTCTGGCCCTAATCGGTCTTCTCTCCTATATTGCTTCCCTAACTGTCTAGCAGCTAAATCTTCTGTCATGTCATCTTGCTCCCACAAGCTAAACATGGACATGACAGAACTGGTCAATTTCACACCATCTAACACCCCTCTCTAACATGACAATCTCTGTTAACAATTATACTATGGGGTTCATTCATTAAGGGATAGCGCCAGGTAGTGCCTCGTAGCGGCAGGCAGCGTCTGGTGAACTCTGGGCGCTGTAGGCAAAACCACATATATGAAGGCGATTCTGGTGAGCGACTCTAACAGCGCCATGTAGCGTACGATTCATCATTACAGGCGGCTTAGCGTATAGCGTCGGCGCTCTGGCTTCCAGAGCACCAGGTATTACCTAACGCTACCTGCCGCTCTCCCATACATTTCAATGGAGGTTCCTTTTCTTCGGTTTAAACAGGGTTTTTTGTTTTTATTTTATTTTTTTCTCTCAAATAATTGTGTGACCTCTACTGGCCTAGAAAGAGTCATTTTTGAAAACTTTTTTTATTTTTTATTTTTATGCAGAATTGTCATTACAGGTCTGGCATTAAAGTATTAATGTTACAACAAGGTCATTCCATGTGTTTTCACTTTGTTACTGGTGGATATGTGTTCAGAAAAAGACTTTAATCACACAGTGTCTTGCGCAACCAGATCCATATTTTTGTTGAATATGGTGCAAGTCACTGAGAGTCGGTCGCACCGAGCTGGCGCTACCTGCAACGCTGTACTGGTGTTAGAATTCCTAACATACATAGCCGATCACAGCGTATACTAGCGGTCACTCTAAGTACCTCTGTGCCGATACCTGGCGCTAGTAATGAATCAGCCTGCCCAACTGCAACTCTTCAAGTTGCCCTTTTATTTAAAACTCATATTCACTCCCTAGCCACCTCCTGTCATCTCTAAGTGAAAAACATTTTCCACATCCACCCCCGCCGTGGTCATGCCCACGTGGCAGCTGGCACTTTTAAGTTTGGCTGATCTAAAAATGCCAAATTATGTGACCTGTCTGCTGGCCATGTCCCTGTCTTCCCTCTTGTCTGGGTAGCACTTCTGCCTCAACTGAATGCTGGGGGTGTGGAAGCACCTCAACTAAAGGGAAGCCGGGCATGCGGGCATCATCAGGGTCCTAGGAGCCAGGGTAAAGGCAAGTTTTTCAGGCAATCCATAGGCTTACACACAGTGGGCATCCCAGTTTTGGATGCCCCAAGACAAGGCTAGCAGCTGGCTCTTAAGTCTTTGAGACTCCAGGGCAATGTTCCCTCTAAGGCTTGGCAGTTGCTGAGCAGACATGTTGGGGAAATGGGCAATGTCTCGGTAATGTTAGGCGATCTGAAAACGGGGCCCCTTCCCCACCTTCCCAGCTCCTGCAAATACATCCAACCTATGGCCTCATCCAGCTACCTCCTATTTAACACATGGAGGCTTATTAATTACTAACGGCAGGTATCGGCAGATGAGCGTCTGTATAGTGGCGCTTAAAGCAACCGCTACTAGGCGCTGGTGTGCGGGTATCGGACGCTGTAACAAAGCGTCTCGGTCGCTCTAGTAACCTGGCCTGCATTGATGAATGTGATGTATGTTGGGCGCTCTAACACTAGTACAGCGCTGCAGGGAGTGAGAACCAGCTCAGTGCGACCGACTCTCAGCGACTCACACCATACTTATCAAAAAACTACACACAGCATCTGTACTCTAAATCTGGTCGCTATAGCATATTCTGCATATAAATAAAAAAAATTAAAAATGTTTTCAAAAATGACTTTTTCTAGGCCTGGAGAGGTGACAATTATTTGAGAGAAACACAAAATGATAAAAAATAAAAAACCCTGTTTGAAGTTGTGAAGTGGTGTGGAGTAAAATTTAAAGTTGTGAAGTGGTAAAAGTATTTATTTTCCTTTTAGGCCAGCGGAGAACAGAAAATGAATCAGTGTCACAGAAAAAAAACTGTATTGGATTAAAGTATGTATCTTGGTACATTCAGGACCAGGTATTCATCAGCAGATTATTGTAACTGTAAATTTAGAGTAGTGGATTTACATAGTTAATCAACTGAACATTCAAATGTATAGTGTTTTAAAATGTATTGTGAGCGGTTGGGCGATCAGCAGTGACACGGACAACAGATTTTAACAGCAAAACGGCTTTATTTAGCAAATTATCGCACGGTCCATAAATTGCAGCATAAACGAAGTAAATCAAAAGTGGTTACTTCACCAAACAAATGTAAGTCCAATTTCACTTTGCAGGGCGTATCAGCCCTCCGCTGCTCATCGCCACAAGTCCACAGTTAGGGGGCGCAAAAGCCAAGTCCTTCGGCTTGCATACAGTCTTTTCCTTCACCAATGTGCACCTCAGCCTGGGCTTCCTCCTTCAGGCTGGTCAATAGACAATAGACAGGCCGTGCGTCTCCTTTTTATTCAGGCTTCCCCTGTAATCAGCCTGATCACCTGTGAAAGGGATTGGGGAAAGTGACCTGGGTCCTGGAAACCCGGCACGGATCGTGCCCTATACAGCCTAGCAGGGGAGAAATACACATTATTTATGACATTTTTGTACAATTTACCACATATCCCCTCCTCTTCTTGAGACCCGCGGTCTGACAATCTTCAGCGACCATACAGTGGGTTCGGGACGCAACATCTACATTCCCCGGCTTATGTTCCACTTTAAACTTCTCTTTCACCCGTGGGTACTATTCCCCGCACTCGGTCACCAGGATTAAAGGCCCTCACCCTGGTCGGCCTATTATATAACCTGTTTGTGGCCGCACGTCTAACGGACTTGACAGGGAGGGTTACCGGTTCTGCCAGAGGTACTCCGCTGTCGGCAGGAGGGATACGCCTTTCCCACAAAGGCCAAAACAAGGGGAAATCCCACCCAATTACAACAGCCAAGGCGTCTTACTACGCCAACTTCATGGGTCACTGTCCCCACGGGGATCTCAAACTTACCCACGGCTACAGGGTAAGTCATGATATCCTCGTGGATGCAAAGCACACTAAGCTGTTTCTTTGGTTTGCAACCACCACACACCAGGTTGGCCTGCAACAAGGTTACCCGGCTACCTGAGTCCAATAGTGCCTTTACTGGGTGACCATTCATCTTCACAGTCACAATCTGTGTCTCAGGCTCTGACCGCTGACTGGCGGCACAACCGGGTTCTGCTAAGAGAGATCTTCTGCGGGCAGTGTCACATTCCATGGGCTCAGGAGAGAGGAGGCAATCCATGGCTATGTGTCCCCACTCTCGGCACCTCCAACACTGGGGACCCCAGAACCTCCTTGTCTGGGTGTCTTCCCTAGAATTAGGGGGCCTCTGGGGGTCAGGGACAGTCTTTTGCCCTCTCACACCGCTCCACACACCTCCAAAGGGAACTTGCTTACCCACCAGTCTGCTGGTTGCTGGTGCTGCAGGGGCATCCCGAAGATGGTCCTCGGTCACGACGAATCAGTCAACCAAGTTGACCAGCTGCTCAGCAGTCTGCGGGTCGCCTTGTCCAGCCCACCACTGTAGCTTCGGCAGCAGGGTCTGAAAAAAATGGTCCACCACGACCTTCTCGACGATCTGCGCCGGTGTGGACTGCTCCGGCTCCAACCACTTCTGCACAAGATGAAGCAAATCGAACATCTGCGACCGAGCAGGCTTATCCACAGCAAAAGTCCAGTTATGCACTCTCCGGGCCCGAACCACTGGCGTGACTCCTAGGCGAGCAAGGATCTCCATTTTGACTTTAGCATAGTCCTGTACTTCTTGCTCCCTAAGGTTAAAGTAAGCTTTTTGGGGCTCACCTGCCAGAAACGGTGCAATCACGTCTGCCCACTCGGCTACTCGCAGCTGCTCTTTCTCAGCCATGCGCTCGAACACCGTGAGGTAGGCCTCAACATCATCCTCAGGGGTCTTCTTTTGTAGGACCCGCTGTACGGCTCTCCTCGCGCCACCCGTCTCAACCGGGTTTTTCTCTGGTGGTGTAACTTTAGCCACAACAGTCTCTCTGAGTACAGCAATCTGTTTTATTAACAGGCGATTTGTCTCCTGCTGTTGTGCCATGGCTTGCTGCTGTAGGAGATTAGCCTGGATTAGCTGTTTAATCACCTCCTCCATTTGAGACATCTTAGTCGCCGTTTTCACTCAGAACATCCAAAATGCAGCGTGTTTTGTCACTCAGTTGCCCCTAGCAACAGTCACTGTGCCCCTCGCATCCTCTACCAATTCTGAGCGGTTGGGGCGATCAGCAGTGACACGGACAACAGTTTTTAACAGCAAAACGGCTTTATTTAGTAAATTATCGCTCAGTCCATAGATTGCAGCATAAACGCAGTAAATCAAAAGTGGTTACTTCACCAAACAAATTTAAGTCCAAATCCACTTTGCAGGGCGTATCAGCCCTCTGCTGCTCAACCCCACAAGCCCACAGTTAGGGGGCACAAAAGCCAAGTCCTTCGGCTTGCATACAGTCTTTTCCTTCAACAATGTGCACCTCAGCCTGGGCTCACTCCTACAGGCTGGTCAATAGACAATAGACAGGCCGTGTGTCTCCTTATTCAGGCTTCCCCTGTAATCAGCCTGATCACCTGTGCACAGCCTTAGATCATGGAACAAACCTGAAAGGGATTGGGGAAAGTGACCTGGATCCTGAAAGCCCGGCACGGATCATGCCTGATACAGCCTAGCAGGGGAGAAATACACATCATTTATGACATTTTTGTACAATTTACCACAGTATTTATTATTAAAGTAGAGAATGTTTTAGCATTGTGTAGTATTTTACATTTTTTATACTTATACTTTCTATTCCTTTATTACTACATGTCATCAGAGCCCACATAGGCCTATGGGCATTCGAGCATTCATACCCATTTGTCCCTTTCCCTTCTACAGTTGTAACATTCCTAAAACTCCTTGATTGGTTTTAATATTTCATGTATTGACATGCATTGTCATTGGTATATACTGTGTTATCCATTTACACTGTGTGTCCAATTTTTGGGCAAGTTGGTGTTTGAAGAATACATTATTTTACTAAACAACCTTAGTTGATCAATCTAAACTATTAAGAAATGTAATTTCCTAAATATTTAAGAAAGTAAAGTGAGGTTTTGATTTTTTTTATAGGAGAATATGTATGTGCATAATTATTGGGCAACTGTTGCAGTGGAAAATTATTATGTAGTTAAATGAAAAATGATTGTTATCCTATGTCACCAGAAAAAAAGTGACCATTATAGCCCTTGCTTTCAACGACAGTCATAGGCATCCGTCCATGGAGTCTGTCAGTTTCATAATCTGTTGACAATAAGCTTTTTGTGCAGCAGCAATACACTGTTCAGATAGATGTACTTTTCCTTATATCTCTCATTTAAAAAGAACCATGCCATTAGCCAAGCATAAAAATCCTGGTCTTCTTGAAATATGCTTTTCTTGTACCACTGCTTCAAGAAAATGTCTTTTAAAATTGGCAGCAGGTTTGGAAATATCCAGCCTACCAGCCAAATCCAGTACCCCACCTCCCAGGCTTTTATACTAAGAGGCGGGGCCTCTAGGGAATCTCCCTGACATCACTTCTGGCTTCATAAAAGGGGAGGAGCCTAGAGGGGAGTTTCATGGGAAAATCCCCTCTAGACCTCGCCCCTTCTGTGACATCACCTTTGACAGGCCACACTTCCAAGTATAAAAGTTGGCTCCCTTGGTCCTCACCTCAGTCCGTCACTAGATATCATGGAGAAAAAAATGGGGAACCTCCGTTCCCTTCATCCAAATGGCGGTGCAGCTGTCTGGTGGCTGGTGCCACCACAAGAAGACACCGGAGGGGGCACCGAAAAGAAACAAACAGAAGAACCGTCGGACCTGAGGAAGATGCCACGGGCATCGGGCACAAGTGAGTACATTTTTTCTAGTTCTAGTGGGGTCTTATTTAACTACTACTTATGGTGAACTGGCAAGGGGTCCATGGGACCCCTATACTAGTTCACCAGGGTCATGAGATGGCATGGCACCTGGCAGACTCGTCGGGTGTCATTCCGGTAAAATGACACATTACCTGCACCTCCATTTGGGACATTGGGGGGGGGGGGGGGCGAATAGCCTGGGGCCATAGGGATTGTAACTTGCTGGGATAGGAGCTGACAAGCCGACAACAGCGCTACCTATGAGCCCTGAGTTACAAGCCCTTATGCTTGGTCTTTTATGTCCTGCACCTAGCTCCGGCAGTGGGCACCGCTCCCCACTGCAGGGAGGGGCTTTATAAACTAGTTGCTCTGGAGGACAGCAAGTTCACATTCATGCTGAATAGATTTTCTCCAAAGTTCAGAGCAAACTCTGGTTCGACCATACCGATTTGATCATTTCTAGTCCCTAGGTACAGCATTTCAGGACTATAAGTATGTCCCACCCCATGTTCTAGGTTGCTGTACTCTTTGTCTTGTTTCAAGGGGTAAGTTACAGCACCCTAGTGTTAATGCCTTGTTAGTTAGCCGTGTATCACTTGGCTTATGTGTTCCTGAGATTCAGGGTACGTTCTGTTTTACTTTGCCTGTTTTACTCTGTGGTGCTTCCCCATCACATGGTGCTTCCCCATCACATGACTATTATATAACAACACAATGTGCGCATGACTCAGTTGCTTGACAGCATAGCTACACATACATGAGTTAATAGGAATAGCTTAAGTATAAAAAAACACATTAACAGAGGAATAACCTGGGGAATTTTTATATTAATTACCTTAACTAGGGGCCCATTATCCTCCAGTACTGTCATATTCCAGAACTAAAACCTCCCTGGAGTGTCCAGAAAAGATGTTCAGTGCTCAAAGACATGACCAAGGAGGGCTGAAACCAGACGACCACTAAACAAAGCTGGTAAGGCCTACCAAAGAACTCCTTGCATATGTTCTATATTGCTCCTCTAATATTACCTGATACAGCAATACTACAATGCTAAACAAAAAGAAGGTTTCAGGGGATAATCAGACAGACAGAAAGAATAATTGACGTGCCTCTTTCCACCATCAAATCACTTTATTCTAGCCATGTTAGTAAGCGAGCATGTAACATAATCAGAGACTCTACACATCCAGTACACTCCAGGCACTACCATCGGGCAAAATATTTAAACTGGACCAACAGCCTGGCATAGTTGGAAAAGAAAGGTAGCGGCCATTTTGGAGCTACCTCTCCCAACTGACATAACTGAAATGTAGAGTAACAGGAAGCCCAGCAGCCCATGAATGGCCATCTTGTTTTTATTTTACATTGAAACTGACAGGGGGGATATTTTTTAATATTTTTTAGTAATTTTTAGTAATTTGATTTGCATTTTTCATTAGATAAAATTGGTATCTAATGAAAAAATGTTTCTCTGAGGATTGGTGTCCCTGCACCCGCATCTGGCTTCCGCCAATGCCTGGTAGCTCCCCAAAGAGCAGCTGAACACCATCCTGTTATACCTGACCCCATATTAGTAGGCCTCAGCCAGGCGCCACATAAAAGGAGGATCAATGGCCAAACAGCTCCCCAGGACATGTGCTGGTGACCACTGGAACAGCATTTGTGCTGAAATGCAAAACATTTACAGGGCATTACTTCGCATTTTCCCTTTAGGCAACCACATTTCTTGAGCCACTCTATGAACTAATATGACTATGCACAATACATACATGACAGGTATTGAAACCAATGAAATTGTGTTGATTGATCTTAGACATGGGTGTGCCTAAGCTTAGCTTGGAGTTTCCAGTTTCTCATGGCATCCGTTTAACAAAATAACCTATGTTATCCAAATCTATGACAGGTGCCATTTACATCACCCTTGTGGCACCGATAAACTCATAATAGAATAAATGACAAACTAATAATTAATAACAGCATCTTGTATCACAAATACACTTTGCTTTGAAAATCTGTCCATCCTGCCGCACACATCTAGACAACAAGTAACGTCAACTTCACAAAGAAATGCACATTGCAGCAGTTTGTACGGCTACAGGGAGACTCCTGCTGCCCCAAAATACATCAGTTCAACAACAAAGTTGCCAGCAAGCTGAGTAGTTAAATATAAAATCACCTTTAATTCATTCAGGTTAAAATCCAGCCAGGGTGTACATAGGCAGATTCAAAACCGTTGACACTTTTCTGACCTATTCTGATCCTTAATCATGACAATTTGTGACTTACACACATGCCAATCCTCCCACCTGCAGCCCTCCGGTATGGAAGGAAACCTGGAAAGATTTACAGGCTGCTTGGATCTGAGGACTTCCGTTGCCCTGCTTCTTCTCTGATTCCCATAAAAAGGACCCCTTCAATCATTGTCGCATTTGTCTTATATAAATCTTCCAGCCATTCACAGCAAAGGCAGCAGGTGCTTGGCCATTCTCTGGTGCATCATACATGTTATTTGGGCATATCACTGGGGCATGTGGAGCATGAGAACTGCCAACCATAGATGAAGTATGGCCCTTTCTCCCAGAACAGAAGATAAATAGACAAATAAAAGAAGCTGTGGGGCAGATGGCAGTACAGAGGAAAGTGGCTGTGGGGTAGGTTGCCGTACAGAGGAAAGTGGCTGTGGGGTAGGTTGCAGTACAGATGAGAGGAACTGTGGTGCAGGTGGTAGTACAGATGAAGGGGATATCAGAGGCAGCGGGGTAAGTGACAGTTACTGATGCAAGTGGAGACAGTAGAGAAGAGAGGGCCTATGCGGCACATAGCATTACAAATAAGAGAAACCATGGGGTAAGTGAAAGTACATATTAGTTTCTTGTGGGGCAGGCGGCAGTACAAATAGAATAGGCTGGGGCAAGTGGCAGATCAGATTAAAAGGATTGCTGAGGAGCAGCTAATCAGACAGGAGGAAGGGCAGGGTGGAAACAGGAGAGCATACCATATTTGTGTGGCCAAGGACAACAGGACTGTTTTTCATCTAAATAGCATAGGTTTGGTTTTCTACTTTACAATCCTTTGAGTGGTAGCCAGGACAGATGACCTGAACCCCACAATTAGGGATGAGCGAATCGATCCGTACGAACCCGAATTCGTTCCGAATTTCAGGAAATATTTGATTATGAACGAATCCGAATTTCCCAAGTTTTCCTTTAAACTCCATTTACTTCAATTACAGGCATTGTAAAATGGTGGATGGACATGTCTGGACATATCCCCTGGGGCAAGTTATCATGAGAAGGTCACATGCAGCCTATCAGCAGCCAGGAAGCCCGGTGCTCATTTCAGACTTGCATTCGTGAGACAGCGGTGGTTGCTGCAGACAGGGACAGACAGTTAGCGATAAGTAGGGAGAATTACAGATAGGTAGGGAGATTTACAGATAGGTAGGGAGATTTAGAGAGGCAGACAGAGCCAGGGAAAGATAGTGGAAAACCGGAACAATCCAGGGACAGTGACAGGGTGATTTGCCTGATCAGTTTTCAATTCAATTTGATTTCTTTGTGCTGTAAACCGTAATCTGCCTTGCCACTGTGCATGCCATCTATGCAGTGCCTTATGTAACCCTATCTGTTATACTAAATAAGCGTTGTTCAGCATCAGTTTTATTAAGCTATTGCATTTTGCATAGGTTTTTGTCCTGCTGTCAATACACCAGGCCGCAGAGTATCCCAAACCACCACGTGGCACCCTATCTGTTATACTAAATAAGCGTCTACAGCCTCAGCTTTATTAAGATATTGCATTTTGAATTGGTTTTGATCTGCTTTAAATACACCAGGCCGCAGGGTATCCCAAACCTGCACGTTGCACCCTATCTGTTATACTAAATAAGCGTTGTTCAGCATCAGCTTTTTTAAGCTATTGCATTTTGCATTGGTTTTTGTCCTGTTGTCAATACACCAGGCCGCAGGGAATCCCAAACCTGCACGTAGCACCCTATCTGTTATACTAAATACCCTTGTTCATCCTCAGCTTAATCAAGCTATTGCATTTTGAATTGGTTTTTGTCCTGCTGTCAATACACCAGGCCGCAGGGTATCCCAAACCACCGCGTGGCACCCTATTTGTTATACTAAATAAGCGTCTACAGCCTCAGCTTTATTAAGTTATTGCATTTTGAATTGGTTTTGGTCTGCTTTAAATACACCAGGCTGCAGGGTATCCCAAACCTGCACGTTGCACCCTATCTGTTATACTGCCATGTGGCACCCTATCTGTTATACTAAATAAGCGTCTACAGCCTCAGCTTTATTAAGCTATTGCATTTTGCATAGGTTTTTGTCCTGCTGTCAATACACCAGGCCACAGGGTATCCCAAACCACCGCGTGACACCTTATCTGTTATACTAAATAAGCGTCTACAGCCTCAGCTTTATTAAGTTATTGCATTTTGAATTGGTTTTGGTCTGCTTTAAATACACCAGGCTGCAGGGTATCCCAAACCTGCACGTTGCACCCTATCTGTTATACTAAATAAGCGTTGTTCAGCATCAGCTTTATTAAGCTATTGCATTTTGCATTGGTTTTTGTCCTGCTGTCAATACATCAGGCCGCAGGGTATCCCAAACCACCACGTGGCACCCTATCTGTTATACTAAATAAGCGTCTACAGCCTCAGCTTTATTAAGTTATTGCATTTTGAATTGGTTTTGGTCTGCTTTAAATACACCAGGCTGCAGGGTATCCCAAACCACCACATGGCACCCTATCTGTTATACTAAATAAGCGTCGTTCAGCATCAGCTTTATTAAGCTATTGCATTTTGCATAGGTTTTTGTCCTGCTGTCAATACACCAGGCCGCAGAGTATCCCAAACCACGACGTGGCACCCTATCTGTTATACTAAATAAGCGTCTACAGCCTCAGCTTTATTAAGTTATTGCATTTTGAATTGGTTTTGGTCTGCTTTAAATACACCAGGCCACAGGGTATCCCAAACCTGCACGTTGCACCCTATCTGTTATACTAAATAAGCGTTGTTCAGCATCAGCTTTATTAAGCTATTGCATTTTGCATTGATTTTTGTCCTTCTGTCAATACACCAGGTCGCAGGTTATCCCAAACCACCACGTGGCACCCTATCTGTTATACTAAATAAGCGTTGTTCAGCATCAGCTTTATTAAGCTATTGCATTTTGCATTGGTTTTTGTCCTGCTGTCAATACACCAGGCCGCAGGGTATCCCAAACCACCGCGTGGCACCCTATCTGTTATACTAAATAAGCGTCTACAGTCTCAGCTTTATTAAATTATTGCATTTTGAATTGGTTTTGATCTGCTTTAAATGCACCAGGCCGCAGGGTATACCAAACCACCACAATGCACCCTATCTGTTATACTAAATAAGCGTTGTTCAGCATCAGCTTTATTAAGCTATTGCATTTTGCATTGGTTTATGTCCTGCTGCCAAAACACTAGGCCGCAGGGTATCCCAAACCTGCACGTAGCACCCTATCTGTTATACTAAATACCCTTGTTCATCCTCAGCTTAATCAAGCTGTTGCATTTTTAATTGGTTTTTGTCCTGCTGCCAAAACACTAGGCCACAGGGTATCCCAAACCTGCACGTAGCACCCTATCTGTTATACTAAATACCCTTGTTCATCCTCAGCTTAATCAAGCTATTGCATTTTGAATTGGTTTTTGTCCTGCTGCCAAAACACCAGGCCGCAGGGTATCCCAAACCTGCACATTTGAGCCTATCTGTCACACTAAAGCAGCTTTAAGAGGCTATTTCTCATAAATATATCGCAGTTTGAATTGTTTTTGTGTGCTGTAAAAACACCAGGCCGCAGGGTATCCCAAACCTGCACGTTGCACCCTATCTGTTACACTAAAGCAGCTTTTAAAGGCTATTTCTCATAAATATATTGCAGTTTGAATTGTTGCTGTGTCTGCTGTAAAAACCCCAGCCCACATGGGCATCCCAAACACTAGCATAAATATCTCAAGACTACCTAGTCTAATAACTCCTTGAATTTTATAATTAACATCACTTTTCCACAATCAAGGGAGGCCTCCTTTGTATGTGAGGAGGGGGCATCCCAAACACTAGCAGTAATATTTCAAGAGTACCTGTCTAATAACTGCTTGCATTTTATAATTAACGTCACTTTTCCACATTCAAGGGAGGCCTCCTCTGTATGTGAGGAAGGGGCATCCCAAACACTAGCAGTAATATTTCAAGGATACCTGTCTATTAACTGGTTGCATTTTGTAAAGAAAGTCACTTTGTCAAATTGCCAGCAGCCATTGCCTTTAACCGGGGGGCATCCCAAATATGCAAGTATGCGTCTTTTAAGAGTGCTCATATTGGAGTTGGCAGCAGCAGCATTAGGAGCCCATATATTGCCTGAAAGACACACATATGAGCTGGCAGCAGCAGCATAGGGAGCCTATATATTGCCTGAAAGACACACCCAGGAGTTGGCAGCAGCATAGGGAGCCTATATATTGTCTGAAAGACACACCCAGGAGTTGGCAGCAGCATAGGTAGCCCATATATTGCCTGAAAGACACACCCTGGAGTTGGCGGCAGCATAAGGAGCTACCATGCATCAGCTACTACCATGGATCAGCCATTGTTGGCTGGAAATCCTGGTTGAACCATGCCTGATTCATCTTCACAAAGGTGAGTCTCCCCACATTATTCGTGGACAGACAAGTTCTCCTTGGCATGACTATGGCCCCTGCCGCACTAAACACCCGCTCAGATGGCACGCTACTGGCTGGGCAGGAAAGCTTTTTCAGGGCAAACTCTGCTAGTTGCGGCCACAAGTCAAGTTTGGCTGCCCAGAAGTCCAGCGGATCCTCAAGGTGTGTTGGCATGGTCATGTCAATGTATGACACGACCTGCTGATTCAGGTCCTGCTCCAGGTCTTCATGCTGCTCATGAGTAGCCTCACTATGCGGGTGTAGAAAGCTACTCATTAGCGACTGAAGACTGAGGCTGCTGCTGATGGAGCTGCTGCTGCTTCTCCTTCCACCCCCCCCCCAGCAGCCATGGCAGTGGAAGGTGATCGCAGAGGTCCCCCCGAGTCAGAACTGCGAGAGTATGGACCATGGCGCAGATAGGCATCAGCCAACTGACTACGTAGAATGTCTTTGTAGTAGGTCAGTTTGTCCTCCCTCTTGGCGGGTTTAAAAAATGCCCCCATTTTGTGCCGGTTCAGTTCCGACACGGCTTGATCGACCATTCCTGTCTTCTGCCTGTACTGACCTCTGCTTTGTCTGACCACGAAGCTGCCTGCCCCTCTGGATACCCCGCGATCTCTGACCTCCTGGCTTGATCCTTTGGCTACTCCTGACTACACACCTGTCTCATCCCTGTACTCTGATGTACCCTCCGGATTGACTACCTGTGAACGAGCTCGGCTTTGGGATACCCTTGTGGTTCATCGGCCTTCACCGTAAGCAGCCATCCTTTGCGCCTATTAAGACCTGGGGGCAACCGTGTCCGGTGAGGCGTACCTAGCGTCCCAGCAAACGGGGGCTTAACTATAGTCAGAAGCAGCGGTAGAGATTGGGGGTTGCCTGCTTACAGAAGGCTGGTGTCCCGCTGGGCATCACAGTATGGACCATGGCGCAGATAGGCATCGCCCAACTGACTGCGTAGGATGTCTCTGTAGTAGGTCAGTTTGTCCTCCCTCTCAGTGGGTGTAAAAAATGCCCCCATTTTGTGCCAGAAGCGAGGGTCCAATAAGGTGAAGAGCCAGAAGTCATCCCGCTGACAAATGGAGACAATTCTGCGGTCACTACGCAAGCACGTGAGCATGCATCGTGCCATTTGTGCAAGTGACTCGGAGGGACTACCTGTCTCCATCTCCACTGCAAACTGCCACAGTGTGTCTGGGTCCTCTGTCTCACCTTCCTCACAACCCTCTAGCTCCTGTGGCTGCTCCTGCTCCTCCTCTCCTGTCAGATGACTAGATAAAATGGCCATTTTGTCAAACCTCTGCCCCTCCTCCTCCTCCACTTCAGCCCCCACAGGCTTCATGTGGCTGTGAAATGTATGTGCCATGTCTCCAGTGCCCTGACCAGCCATGGTTTCCAACATGTGTTGTAGTACATGAAGCAGTGGAATCACATCATTCATCTCATAGTCCTGGCGACTGACTAATAAAGTAGCTTCCTCTAAGGGCCTGAGCAAACGGCAGATGTCACGTATGAGCTGCCACTGGTTTACATTGAAGTTAGACAGGGGAGTCCCCCTATCCGTTTGGATCATCAAGAAATCTGTGATGGCTTTTCTCTGTTCCTATAGTCGATCCTGCATATGGAGGGTGGAATTCCAACGGGTGGAAACATCGCAAATCAGACTATGTTTGGGGATACCGTTCTGACGCTGCAGCTCAAGAAGGGTGTGCTTGATGGTGTAGGAGTGGCTGAAGTGCATGCAAAGTTTCCTTCCCGTTGTTAGGATGTTTTGCAGATGGGGGGAAGACTTCAGAAAATGCTTGACAACTAGATTGAACACGTGTGCCATGGCAGGACACATGGCTCAGGCTTCCTTGTCGCAGCACAGACAAGATGTTCTTCCCAGTGTCAGTCACCACGGGTCCCATTTGCAGTTTTCGTGGAGTAAGCCATGATTTCATTTATTGAGTTCTCATTTTTAGCAGTTCCTCCCATGTGTGGCTCTGTGGCTGAAGACAAACCATGTGAAGAACAGCGTGAAACCGCCGTGTCCTGCACACATGGTAGGCTGGAAGGGCACTGGGAAAAAAAAAAAAAAATATTTAGAAAAAACAAAATACAAAAAAAAAAAAATGAAAAAAAAAATTGGTACAAAAATTCACTAAATATAAAAAAAAAGACAATGGAAAAATATATGTTTTTAAAAAATACAAAATATGAAAAAAAATTCAAAAAAAATCCACAAAAAAAAAAATTTGATACATTTTATATGTTACTGTTATTATGTTAGATGTTATAGATGTTGCTATGTTATATGTTATTATATGTTATTATTATAAATATGTTCAAATAAGATAAATGTTAACTATTAATATGTAATTGACAATTAGCCACTTTTTTCTGTGAAACTATTGCTAAGTGCAAGTGCACTGTCACACGCACAAAGGCCTAGGAGCGTGGAGGCCACAGCGGAGGGACCTGTCCAAGTTGCTGTTGTGGTTGTGCAGGAACCACAATCACCCAGTGGGCCTTAAAGGATATGTATTGTCCCTGACCGTAGTTACAGCTCCAGACGTAGGCACTGCTTTGCACTTTGGTACACACTGACAGGCTAAAGGACTGGCCCACCTTCTGTTCAACAAAATTGTACAGGGCTGGTACTGCCTTCTTTGCAAAGAAATGACAGCATGGGACTCTCCACCCTTGCTCGGTACAAGCCATCAGTTCTCTGAAAGGTCCACCAACTCAAAAGGGAGGGACTGCAGCACCTGCAACTTATACAGGAGCACATTTAGCTTCTGCACGTTGGATGAGTGGGCACATACTGTTGTCTCTTGGACATGGCTTGGCCAATGGATTGCTGGCGGGATGACTGATTCGGATTAAGAGGAGGGGGAGCATCTGGAGCGACAGATGATGGGTATGACACACAGGAGGTGATGGAGCCTTGGCTGGCTGGAACAGAGAGCGGTGTGCCACTGGGTAATGCAGCAGGCTGGACCACCACTTTGGAGCCAACTCTCCCAGGCCGCTTGTTGGTGACGCTGCAAATGTTGACGCAGGGCTGTGGGTCCAACATTGGGATCCTGGCCACACTTCACCTTCTGCCTACACATCTTTCATATAGCCATGTTAACCTCCTGCGGATGCTTAATGAAAAACTGCCACATAGCCTTGTAGCTGATTTTTCCTACCAACAGTCCGCACTAATTCACTGCTGCTGCCGCCGCCGCCGCCGCCTCCAACTCCAGGGACCCTCTTCCACTACCTCCTGGGAGGTGGTCTACCCTGAGCACATTTGCCTCCATACTTTCCCCTTCTGCCACCATGCTGGTCGCTAAATCTGTCACTCTCCATCACTTCAAGCCTTTAAAAGTGCCCTCAAAACTCACTGATGTCCTCCTGATGTTTGGGCTCCTGCTGCTGCTGCTGCCAACTCCAGTGTGTCTTTTAAGAAATTTTGGCCTCCTGCTGCTGCCAACTCCAGTGTCTCTTTTTAGCAATGTTTGGGCTCCTGCTGCTGCTTGCAACTCCAGGGTGTCATTCAGCCAATTTTTGGGCTCCTGCTGCTCCTGCTGCCAACTCCAGTGTCTCTTTGAGCCAATGTTTGCGCTCCTGCTGCCAGCTCCAGTGTGTCTTTCAAGCAATGTTTGGGCTCCTGCTGCCAACTACAGTGTCTCTTTCAAGCAATGTTTGGGCTCCTGCTGCCAACTACAGTGTCTCTTTCAAGCAATGTTTGGGCTCCTGCTGCTCCTGCTGCCAACTACAGTGTTTCTTTCAAGCAATGTTTGGGCTCCTGCTGCTCCTGCTGCCAACTCCAGTGTCTCTTTCAAGCAATGTTTGGACTCCTGCCACTGCTGCCGCTGCTGCTGCTGCTTGCAACTCCAGGGTGTGTCTCTCAGTCATTTTTTGGGCTCCTGCTGCTGCTGCCAACTCCAGTGTCTCTTTCAGCCAATGTTTGGGCTCCTGCTGCTGCCAACTCCAGTGTGTCTTTAGGCCAATTTTTGGGCTCCTGCTGCCAACTCCAGAGTCTCTTTCAGCCAATGTTTGGGCTCCTGCTGCTGTTGGCAACTCCAGTGTCTCTTTCGGCCAATTTTTGGGCTCCTGCTGCAAACTCCAGTGTGTGTCTTCAGGCCAATTCTTGGGCTCCTGCTGCCAACTCCAGGATGTCTTTCAGCCAATATTTGGGCTCCTGCTGCTGCCAGCTCCAGGGTGTGTTTTTCAGGCAATATAGGGGCCCCTCATTGTGATGCCACCTCAACTCTAATAGCGATGCCTCTGATCTGCATGTCATAATTATTTACAGTATTATTTCACTAACCCAGCACACATCATATGTGTGTTACAGCAAGGCAGAATGGTTTACAACCCTATTGAGGCTCTAGGAAACTCAGAAATAGCCGTTTTTAATAGCGATTCGTCGCGAATAAATTCGGACCGAAACGAATTTTGTCTGAAAATTCGGCGAATCAGCCGAATCAAATTTTTCAAAAGTTTGCTCATCTCTACCCACAATCTACAAGGATTGAGAAAAATCTGGAAATTCCTTTCTGAATGGGACTGGTGCTGTTTTCCTTGAAAATGGTGTTAAGATTTATGTTTCCTCTCACCCTCAGGGTGTCCAAATGAGCGATGTGTTTCTGCCACATAAAGTGCCTTTAATCATGCTCACCAACTTACCTGTCTCACTATGGGCAATACACAACCTGACAACCCACTAATAGAGACTTGCTGTCCAATCAGGATGTCACAGGAAAACCTGCCCAGCCTCCCCCAAGACATAAATACCAGTGAAAGCCGATTGGTGGCACTGACGGCACTGACTTTAATGCAAATGTCCAGATGAAGTGTAACACAGACACATGCATATAGATAGTAGTTTGCTTTGATTTGATTGCAGCTGGAGTCTCTTATTCCTGTCCTTACATAGCCAACTTGATAACATGTTGATTATGCATACATTATGTCCGCTAATACAATTTTCTCCTTCTAGATTTCTTGTTCCATGTTAAAGAAAGTGACATTCAGATTTCCCAGAATCTTAGTGGTTTCAGAATCTCTTAGACATGTTCCTATAAATTGCTTGGCCTATGTGAACTATCAACATTTGTACAAATTCTGAAGCTGTCTGAACCAATTTGTTCAACTCTCATTATTACAAACTAGAGATTTTGTCTGATACTAGTAGCAGGCAATAATACATTTAAAATTCTCTTACCATGAAAAGTTCAGAGTCCTGGAAGACAGAAAGGTCATATAGCTTGTAATAAATGGATAGCTAATGTCTTTCAGCTAGTCTATGTTCATTCAAACTAGCTGACAGGTCCTGGTAGAGTTAATTAGGCCTGTTATGGAAGGTGGATGGGGGATATCAGGTATGAGGATATACCATAGGGCTAATTTGGTACAAAGATTGCTGGTGTGGTTCCATGGTAATCCAGTAGCCCTTTGGACAAAAACTGCAGAGGTTGAATATGAAGATAGTATATCTCTAAATAGCAGTATTTGTACCCAATCAATGCCGTTTGAAGATCTTCTGTTCAGTGTGGAAGGGGTTAAATATAAACAAATGGGATCAGGACCTGACAGCATGCATCAATAAAGAAGACTTGAAAAAGAAAGTTAACAGGATAATTGAAACACATTTATTAAGAACCCTTTGTATAAAATATATAACAAGGGTTTACTTTACCTCTGACTATAACTCTAGATCTCCAGAATATATGTGTTGGTGGTGCAATTACAGGACAGCTAGTGTGAGGCATATATGGTGGGAGTGCCAATGGGTAAAGAAAATTTGGATACAAGTAAAGAGAGCTATAAGTAATGTAGGGTGACTGAAGTACTGTACATACGACTGTTACCCCAATGTATTGGCCTACGGAATCTAAGTGGTGGGCTATTGTGCCAAGAATTGCAAAGGAAAGCTAATGTGGTCCTTTCCAATAGCAAGCACACATGGTTGGCAATGAGTAAAATGAAACATATAATAAGGACCTTATAACTCTATACATATTGTTATCATCTTTCTATACTTGCTTATTTAAGTATAAGTATGAGAGGGGTGGAGGAGGGGTGGGTAAGGAGTAATTCCCCTTTATGAATTTTTTCTTATGTTTATACACATATATATAAAGGGGAAAAATATATGAGCACAATATGATAATAAACCCCTAACAATATATTTCTGTGGGCCTCTACAGTTGCAGGATGCAAATGTATAGCCGAACCCAAAGATATGCCCAAAAAGGTATGGAGATTACATTTGAGGGGAATGACTGTAACAATCGGAGTAGATGCCCATATACTGAGAGGGAAAACGAAAAGGTTGTGGTAGAGCGACATATATTTTAAGAAGACATAGACGTGTCAGCATTTGCATAAGTAGTGCCGACAGTTTCTCCTGGCTCATATTTACGTGTTTGGTGGGTAATCTGCATGTAATACATGTCTTCAGTTTAAATTCAGGCAATTAGCATAAGATGCTCTTTCCCTTACAGGGATTATTTTCTTCTGATTATCTCTAATTGGCAGTCAGAGAGGTGACAAATTGTGCAAAAGTCTGGAAATTGAGTCATGGTTGCTTATCCGAAGGGCTAATAAAGCTAAATTTAAAAAAGTTGGGTTGATTAGGAAAGGGCATTTAGCATAAAAGTAGCCTAAGTTCTAAAATTTCGATAACTAAGAATCAGAATCAAAAAAGCAGTTTTGAAACGTGTTGTATAACTTAAACCTCCCCTGGTTACTCTGTTGCTGGGAGAGTCCTCCTTTGGCTGCCAGTGAGCCCTGTATTAGAGGGAATATTACCTTTTCCTGGTCTGCTTTGTCTGACAGGGGGGCACTGTAATGCTGGGCTCACAGGCAAAGGGAGGGGTGGGTTAAGGACCCTGTCGATCAAGATCCCCTTGGCATAGAATTGATTTTAGGTAATTAGGTAATTTTAGGACACATTGTATCTTATGTTTTTGAGCATTTGAGTTATGCAGTTGAGGGGTTAGGTGCTTTGCTCAAGAGCACTTCAGTAATGTCTCAGCTGGGAATTGAACCTGCCACCCCCCCATCAAAAGACCGCTTCCTTAACTCTAGGTCACAACTTCCCCATATTACGTTGTATTACTTTTTTTTTTTTACTATACACTTATTGTAAATATTCCTTGTGGCTTATTGTACCTAATAGGGCCGATTCATGCCCGTGCACCAAAAACACACAAACTATGCACAACTGCATCGGCATGCGGAAATTTGAGATTTGGGGCACGATTCATGGCATTAGGCTCGATTCAGACATTCGTCTGCACTTCCGTAGCTGTCTGTGAAAGTTTTTGTGGGTGTTTGTCATTTTTTTGCTTTTTTTCGTTCATTTTTCATTCGTACGAACGTTCGGGTAAATGCGTATATGCGCTTTCTATGAACGAAAGCAAATCTGAACATTTCCGTTAGTTCGGGTCATTTTCCAAATCAAATCTGATATTTTTCGTTTGTTCGGATAACTTACGTTATTGCTATGGGCTTGCGTCTCATTCAGAGAGCTGATTGCCGACGGACCAACACCCTATAAATCCGTTTCCTTTGCGATCCCCTTACGAGACCATTTTGACCTCGAGACTAGCATCTATGGACGACTCTAGTGCATTTGAGGAGCATGAGGATCTGCAGCTCATGGGCATTGAAATTGTCCGGAGGGCTGAGACCAGATTGCACGGACATCAATTGCATGCATGACGTTGAGTTGTTCGAGCTCACCAGACTTAATCGCGCTTCCCTCCATAAATTGTATAGTGAGCTGCGGCCATGGTTAGCCCGCACCACAAGGAAGGGGCAAGCAATTTCAGGTATCACCAAGATGCTTGGCTGCCTGCAATTTTTGGCAAACGGCTCATTCCAGAGGCTGGGTGCCCTCTCCGTGAGGATCTCCCAGCCTACGCTGAGCCGCGCGCTATCCAAGTTTTTGGAAGGCATGGCTACCATTACTCGCAAATATATTTGTTTTCCTGACGACATGGTAGCCAGAAACGTGATTAAGCTGGCATTTTATAACATCGCCGACATGCCCAACGTCATGGGTGCAATTGACTGCACCCACGCTGCCCTTGTCCCTCCGGCAGTCGACGAGTATATCTACAGGCAGGTTCAATCATTCCTTTTTTTTTTGTTTTTGTTTTAATGTCCTTCAAAATTCCAAAATACCCTCCTTGTCAAATGTCCCTTCTTCGAATTAGTCCCTCCTTGTAATTAATCCCTCCTTGTAAGTTATCCATTGTTGCAAATACTTCCCTTATTTTATTGATTCCCTCCGTGTAACTTATCCCTCCTTTTAATTTATCCCTCCTTTTACATAATCACTCCTTGTAATTAATCCCTCCTTGTATTTTTTCCTACTTGTAAAAAATCCCTGCTTGGAAGTAATCCCTCCATGGAATTATTTACTACTTTAAACTATTACCTCCTTGTAATTATTCCCTCCTTATAATTATTCCCTCCTTGTAACATTTTTATGTATCCCTCCTTTTAGGTATTCCCTCCTTTTAAAGAGTCCCTGTGGAACCATGGACCGTATTTAGTTGCATATAAATGTCACATGTGTTCACCAAGGAAAAATTTTAATGTGTACCTGAAATAGACCCGGGAAAGTTAATCTTTACTTTATAAAACATACATATGGTTTTTGGGCAAGCCAAAATACTTATGTACTTGTTTATTGCTAATTTAATTTGCCCACAGCATTTGCTTAGGGTGTGATGAGTTAGTGTTCCCCTAGTTTGCGTCCCCTTTATAATGTTTTTGTTGGTTTCTTTTTATCCCAGGAACCGCCACTGAATGAATGTCCAAGCAGTGGTGGCCCCGGACATGCGGTTCCTTAGTCTGCTCGCCAGGTTCCCAGGCTCATCCCATGATGCCTACATTCTTCGCAGATCTGGATTGTACGGTCGGTTTGAGTCTGGGGAATTTTCCGGTGGATGGCTCCTTGGTAAGTTGCCGCCAATAACGTCCTTTTTTTTGGGTATGTATGGCTAGGAATGTAATTTTTGTTCCATGTATGAAACTATGCCTTTTTGCACACCTTGATTACCTGTGAAACACGACCTTAACCATTAGATTTTTCAAGCAACCAAGCCTTGGCAAATGTTAGTCCTGCATTACCAAACTGCAGAAATGGAATTTAGATTAAAGTATTAATGAGTCTTCCACACACTCTTCTTAAATGATGTCCTTGAATTTATCCTAGGGTCTGCGCCATCTTTGAGTAGATGCATTACACTTACTAAGTAGAGGAGAGCGGGATAAAGTGCAGGGGGCGGGTTAGAGCTGGTTTGTACTCACACCAAGCAGCTACAGGGTCCTGAAAAGTTAAGACATCCAAGAATGCTGAGCAGCACAGTCCGAAACCAATACCTGTTAGCAGTCTGGCTGATTGGCCCTCACCCGCCATCTTGGATGTTTAATTTTTTCAAACATCTATTTGATGCATTTTTTTTTTTAAGGGCCTGTACACTATGTATGCTCATTCTGTGTAGCAAATGTGACCTAGGCTCTTAGTAATGTTGATGGCCCATTTAGGGGATTCCATTTATTGTGGAATGTGTAATTTATGTTTTTTATCATACATTTTGGCAGGTGATTCCGGCTATCCACTTCTTCCGTGGCAGTTGACGCCCGTCCTCCGGCCCCATAATGCAGCCGAGGAGGCATATAATAGGGCGCACAGGAAGACCAGGGCCGGGGTGGAGAGGGCGTTTGGCCTGTTGAAGACCCGCTTCCGATGCTTGGACCATACCTGGGGAGCACTTCAGTATGACCCCAAAAAGGTCATAGATATTATAATGGCCTGTGCAGTGTTGCATAATTTTGCTATATTGCAGCGTGTCCCCCGGTATGTGGATGTGCCCCCCTCTCAGCCCACCGATGACCCAGACGAGGACTATCGTGGCCCACCGAGTGCTTCTGCCCAAGCAGTGCGGTCTAATTTAATTGAGACACATTTTGCTTAATTTGTGGTTCCTTTGTTTGTTTTGTCCCTTTTTTCTTGGCTACTTCTGTTTTTGGCCCTTTGTGTTTGTATGTTTGTTTGTTACTTTTACAAACAGTAAAGAAATCATTTTAAACAACCTCAAACATGATTGTCATTTGGTTTTTTTGGGATGTTACAAATGTGTCACTGCCTACTTTAACTCATCTTTATTCACCCAAAACTTAAAGGCTTAAACTTAGTCCACAACAGGTTAATTACAATTTTATGTAGTTTGTTTCAGAAGCAAACATTGCATTTGATGTTCACTCCCATAGTTGCATCAAAAACATGGGCAAACACAAATGAAAGTTGATCCAAATCAAGCCACATAGCAATTGCCCAGAGGAAGGAGTTTTTAAGTAAGCCACTCCTGTGCAAAGTTAAGGACAAATGAAAATGTTACAAACATAGGTGACAAGCATTGCCACATCCACATTCTGCAGCAAACAAATAGGCCCACAGACACACCCTCTCTTGCTTGGCCACATTTGCCACAGGCACAGGTGTAAAGCAGCCAAACCTATGATACATCTACACCTGTTACTCAGTGTGACACCCAAACAAGAACCCCCAGTCCCAATCCAAGTCCAGTTCAATGTCAGCCAGGGGTCAAGGTAGTAGTTTGCCAGCCCAGAATGTCCCACAATCATGCCTACAAACAGGAGGAGCCAGAACCAATGTCATGCGCTACAAGCATGCAGCGCAACAGCTTGAGTGACAGATTCATTGAGGCTTCACCTCCGGCATTGGCTAGTGGGCTACCTTAGCACTCTAATGAGCTATATGGGCGCAAATCCAAAGCAAACAAGCAAAGCCATACCAAAAGGGTATATTGGTAGGGCTCACCAGGCAGGTCAATACAGTGGGGATGTAGAGCAAAGATGTGGAGCAGATACAGGCCAAATAGGCCTTAAAATGGGGGATGCCCATAAAACCCAGGTTGGGGCCCTTGGAGGTGGGCCCTCACCTGGGCCTGTGTGGCATTCATAATCTGCAACTGTTCCAACATGTTTCTATTAGAAGTTCGAAAATCAGCCATCATGGCACTTAGATTAGCAGTTAAGGTGGCCATGTGGCTGTTGCTATTTCGAACTTCCTCAAGCATGCCACTGTAATAATTGGATAAGGTGGCCATGTGGCTGTTGTTGGACCTACATTCAGTCAGCATGGAGTTGAATGTGTTGTTTAAGGTTTCTAATTGGCCATGAAGATGTTCGTGGTTTTGTTGATTTTGGAGGCGAAATAGCCGCCTCTCATGGTGCCATGCTGACTCCATCATCTGCGCGCCCCTCCCCTGGGCAAGTGGGCGACGTAGTCGACTACGCCTCCCAATTCCCCGCGTTTGGGGGCGTGCAGATGATGTGCCTCTAGGTCCACCAACAGCCACATGTCTGCTTGGCAAATCCTCAGCAGCAGAGCTAACACTGGGGACTGTCGGCTCAGTCTCTGCATGCTGCCCACGATGGACTGACAGCATGCCGCCAGCTTCACTCTGCTGCTGAGCATTTGTTGTAGAAACATGTTTGGACAGTTGCAGATTCTGTCCCGGGGGAGGTGTTCTGAAGGTTCCATGAAGGCTCCATTTTCCTCCAGCTCCTGGATTTCCTCCATCAGTGTGTGGGTCTGTTGGGACATGTAAAAAAAAAAGGTTCAGTTTAGGGACTACATATGTAATTCCGCAAAAGAAACATGGCAAGGCACATGCATAAGCAACATCATATAAAGACACTTACCGTATATATCAGATCCTGGGTCCGAGGCAGCACGGAAGTAGACGACATGTTCAAACTGGCAGAGGATTCCCCACTAACTGAGGGATGATGCTGGGGTGCATTGGGGAAAAGCAGGCATGTTAACACACAACTAGGCATTGGTGATGTGTATTAACACATATGGTTCACTAAAACACGGGCCCATGCATGAATGGCAACTCCCAAGGACCAAGTTAAACTTGACTATGAATGTCATTATCTGTTAGATGTATTAGTCAACAAGTACATACACATTGGTCTCCTTAACCAAAATAAACATGCATGTACTGGCTGTTCTGAGGCTTCACACATCACTTAAAGCCCATTATGGGACCACACTCAGCTTGCAAATAGCATTTGCCATTAGATTAGGCTGCTTGACATTCTTTCTAGGTCAAACGTTCAAGCACCCCACATCAAGTCGTTCGGAGCAAAGCACAGCTCCAACCCAAATTGGCTACAGATAAAGATGGAAGTGTTGTATGTAATTCTCTCAAAATACATAACAGGCAGTCCTTTGCTAATCTCAACAGTGTTCCTCAAGACTCTCCAAAATAATCTCTGAGGAAGTAAACAAGCAAATAATGGGTCGCTACACATAACACACCTTGTTTAAAGTGGACCAACACCCAGGATTTTGACTATCCTGGGTCTTGGTCCACTTCGGTGGGGCACCCCCATGCACAGACGGCCGGCGCGGGTGCGCGCACGTCTAGAGGGGCGCGAGGGAAACTAAGGTAAGGAGTTTGGGGTGTTTGGGGGGGTTTCACCCCGCGGGACATCCCGATCTCGGATGTCCCACGGGGAGGGAGGTGATCGGCCCGGGAATCTTATAGATTCCCGGGCCGATCACCGGTGGGTGTTGGTCCACTTTAAATTGTTACCTCCACTACAAGGCACACCCTAGGGGCATGTGTTAATATATGGGTTTGTGCTTAATTTTACACGCAGATCACATTTCACATACACAGTAACATTACTAATCGGCAGAAATATTAGGGATGTCCGTGTCCTGTCGGGCCGAGTGTCCCTCTAAGGCCACAGGATGTAGCAGTCCCAGCACCTTCTCCTCAGCTCGGGTAAATTGCAGTTTTGTGGGGAATCCGCCGCCAGTTTGTAAGCTGAAAAAGAGAGTTGCACACATTTAGATAAATGTTTCCAATACAAGACGAAGCAAAATCCACAAAGTATATATGTACCTGTAATTACGCCGTTTATTTTCTTTCTTCCGTGCTGCATACTTTAGGTCCGATATTTTCCTTTGTATCTGCTCCACATCTTTGAGCTCTTCCCCCGCTGCATTGACCTGTCTGGTGAGCTCCTCCAAAATCTCGGCTTTCCGCTGCTTGCTTGTAGCTTTGGATCTGCGCCCATATGGCTCCTCATAATACAAGGTGAGGCCACTAGCCAATGCCAGAGTTTGGGCCTCACCAACCTGCCACTCAAGTGGCCTTGGCGCAATGTGCGCCCTGTTGCTTGACGTTCTGGCTCATCAGTGGTTGGCGGCAAATGGGGGGACATTCTGGGCTGGCTGTGTTGGGGAGAAATGTAGGACAGGTGGCTGGCTTCTGATTGGACTGGACTTAGATATGGACTTGGCGTTCTTGGCTGGGTGGCCACTGAACTAGCAGGCGTAGCTGTGGCATATTCTGCCTGCATTACCACCTGTGCCGGTGCCAAATGTGGGCGAGGAGGAGAGGGTGTGGTGGATGATGTTGAGCTTCTTGGCCTGTGCCTCTGTGGCCCCTTCACACTTTCATGGCCCTGAGAGCTTTTCCCACGTGGCTGGGGTGATGCTGAGCTCTGGCTGCTTGGGCTTCGGGCCCGGTGTCTTGACCTCTTGGCCTAAGAGCTTTTCCCACGTGGCTGGGGTGATGCTGAGCTCTGGCTGCTGGGGCTTCGGGCCCGGTGGCTTGGCCTCTTGGCCTGAGAGCTTTTCCCACGTGTCTGGGGTGATGCTGAGCTCTGGCTGCTGGGGCTTTGGGCCCGGTGGCTTGGCCTCTGGGCCTGAGAGCTTTTCCCACGTGGCTGGGGTGATGGTGACCTTTGGGGGCTGGGGCTTGTCACCCTCTTGGTGTGCTTTTTATGGGCCGTACCTGTGTGTTTGCTGGCCTGGCCCTTCTTCTTTTGCGCTGGCTCCTTTGTTTTTGGGCTTGTGGGTGCCTTTGTGGTTGCCTTCGCCTGCCCACTGCGGGTTCCCGGCCGCTTCGCCTTAGGCATTTTAGAGCGAGTGGTGGGGCCTGCTGAAGCCTCCAAACACATTTCCGGCTGGCTTCCTTGGCTGCTTTGGCCTTTGCTGCTGTTTTTTGTTGCTGGCATCATGAAGAGACTCTGAAAGAGAATGAGCTGTGGCTCCAGGCCCCTTTAAATACTAATGCCGGGGTCTGACGTTTACACGTTCGCGTACGCGTGCGTACAGCTGTTCGTCCGGCCGTGCGGAACCCGGAAACCGCAGGGGCATTACTTATCTCCTGCAGACAAGAGGCAAGATGGCGCCCACAATCTTCACCCGCCAACAAGAAGAGATCATCATGCTTGTAAATGTCTTTTAATGCCTTTGATTTGCCATCTAAATGCATGCCTAGCCCTTAAGGAAGCGCATGAAGAAACGGTTGTTTTAAAAAGTGTATCAAACTCCGTACCAAGCCGAAGTGAGGGCCCACATGTGCGAACCAACACTGAGGCCAGCTTCAAGGATTGTATTAGGCTACAAATTTGTCTGTTAATGTCATTTAGTCAAATGATCGATTGTTGACAGATATTTGTATGCTGTTTTAACTCAAACCTTGCTTTTTTTTGTGTTTTGTAGACCATGCTGGAGCGCAGGTACGACTACCTGCCCAACTCTTTTGAGAAGCGCACCGTCGCTCTGGAGATCATTGGCAAAATCCAACATCAAACGGACACCACCTTCACCCACACGCAGATCATGCAGCATTGGTCGGACCTGAAACGACTGCACATGCCCCGGGTGCGGAGGTTTTTCGGAATCCATTTCCCAAGTAAGAACATAGCGATTGCATGCAAGATGTAACTAAGACAGAAGGTAGGCCTTTAGTTATAATGCCTTTTCTTTGGTAGTGTTGGAAATGGATTACCGCATTCGCCGCACCCGGAGGCGCACAGGCTGACCAGTGCTGCATGAATCTGCAGCTGGAAGTGAAGGTGGTGGATCTCCAGGGCGACGGTCCTACCCCTCCTCTGTTGGGTCCTCCGACCAGCCCCTGGACCTTTCCACAGTGGAGGGGTGGCACAGCGTGGGCAGGGAGTCGTACCAAGCGACGCATGCGGAAGCCTCTGTTATGTGACTCTTCATGTAACAGCACACACATATACATGCAATTTCCACCCAAGCTGATTGCCTTAATCTGTTTTTGTAGATGCTTCTGGAGCGGGTGAAGATGCGCAGGCTGCAGCAGATCTCACCCAGGAGGCACAGGGAGAAGGTGAGTGATGTGACACACACATTGAAAATGACATTTGATTACTGTTGACTAAGACATTATAACTGACCCTATTCTCCACAGGCTCTACAGTACACAACAGTAGCAGGGCCCAGGACGTAGGGTTGTCCCCAACGAGGCATCCGTCGGCCACCAACCAAGTAAGTTGTAATGTCATTCTTTGCAGTATGTGTTAAGTGAATGACTTGTGCCCACTTCCTTAGAGTAATTACTTACCAGAATGACCTCTGGCCACTTCCTTAGAGTAATTACTTACCAGAATGACCTCTGCCCACTTGCTTAGAGTAATTACTTAGCAGACTGACATATGTCGTGATTATTTAGGTTGGCAACTAACAAACATTCCATCCACAGGTGAGAAACATGTATTTGTCGCCAAATAATGTTTTTGTCTCAATTTTATACAGGGACCACACGGGCAAGAGTTGAAGAAATGAATCGAAGGGTCCTTGAGTTGGTGGCTGATATGCAGCAGCTGGTTGACTCGTTGGGGACAACAGAAGAAGAATAGTGTTCTGGGTCCTGTCACTGATTTTAGTTTTGTAAATAGTTTTTAAAATTTTAAATTTTTAATATTTTTAATGTTGTTGTTTTTAACCTTGCTTTCCAAATGTTTTTTAAAAAAAAGGCCCACAAAAATGGCCTTTAAGTAAAAAAAACAAAAACAAAACAAAGGTTCCGGGTCAGTTTTTAACACAAATACATTAACAACCTAACAGTGAAGTGGTTTGGGTAAGTTTTAGGGACATAAAATGGAAGAAGAACCTAACCGCGAAGTGGTTTGGGTAAGTTTTAGGGACATAAAATGGAAGAAGAACATAACCGCAAAGTGGTTTGGGTAAGTTTTAGGACATAAAATGGAAGCTGGAGGATAGCGTTAAGGGGTTGGGGTGAGCTTTAAGGGTCCAAAAGGGAAGATGGAGGATAGTGCTAAGGGGTTGGGGTGAGCTTTAAGGGTCCAAAAGGGAAGCTGGAGTATAGCGCTAAGGGGTTGGGGTGAGCTTTAAGGGTCCAAAAGGGAAGCTGGAGGATAGCGCTAAGGGGTTGGGGTGAGCTTTAAGGGTCCAAAAGGGAAGCTGGAGGATAGCGCTAAGGGGTTGGGGTGAGCTTTAAGGGTCCAAAAGGGAAGCTGGAGAATAGTGCTAAGGGTTTGGGGTGAGCTTTAAGGGTCCAAAAGGGAAGATGGAGGATAGCGCTAAGGGGTTGGGGTGAGCTTTAAGGGTCCAAAAGGGAAGCTGGAGGATAGCACTAAGGGGTTGGGGTGAGCTTTAAGGGTCCAAACGGGAAGCTGGAGGATAGCGCTAAGGGGTTGGGGTGAGCTTTAAGGGTCCAAAAGGGAAGCTGGAGGATAGCGCTAAGAGGTTGGGGTGAGCTTTAAGGGTCCAAAAGGGACGATGGAGGAAAGCGCTAAGGGGTTTAGCTAAACATTGTAGTAGAAGTGAAGGTGTCAAATATGTAGGTGAGCACTTTAATGAGTTAAGTTTGTAGTGCGCAGGCGCAAGTTCGTAAGGATTTCCGTCTGGACGATTATTTTTTGTAAAAGGGAAACAGAATATATCGGGAAACGTAAAGGATTCGTGGGAGGATACGATGGGAAAAGGCCAAAAACGAAAGCCTACGTTGTTACCTGAGAAAATGAAACAGAAAAGTCACGATGGAAAATGACATCCTCGTACTCATACGGGGACATTTGAAAATAATACGACATTGGCACTAAAACGGAAGGTTTTTTGTCTCTCTGAATCGAGCCTATTGTACGAATGCTTCATGCGCACACACATCAGTGTGGTTGCAAGTTTCCGATGCATGCTCAAACTTGTGCAGTGCAGTTAAGCTAAAATGTCCAAGCTCTGTCTGCATTGTGCAGGCTTAGGCAGTCAGTGGCCCCCGTGGCCCCCAAGTTTCACCCCTATCTTTACTATTTAGCAGTGGCAAATTTGCTTCTCCTGCTACTGTGTTTGAGGTGAAATTCTATTCTCCAGTGTAGTGTATTCTCTGTGGTGCATGTGTTCTTGTTTTTAAGTGTTTTTGTATGCCTTATCTTGAATCCAGTTGGCCTACACTGGTGTGTTTCCCAATGTTTGGTCACAGTTTCTCTCCATATCTCTCTCTTCCTGTGTTGTTTGCTTAGTGTATTAGTGCTTAATAATTGAGCTACTAACAAATTGTTTGTTTGAATTTCATTTTTTAAGAAAACATTTGTGGCCAAATGTCCGCCTTTTTTGTGTCAGTAGCTGAAAACAATATTAACTTTGTAAACATTTAAAACTTTTCCCCAAATGTTTATTTTCACAAAATTGTGAAAAGTAGTTAAAATACTGATAATTAACTTGCAGCCGACACTTTCATTCATAAAAAAAACATGCCGGCTGTTGTCAGCATGTTTTTAATGAATGAAAAAAGCATGTGAATTAGTGAAGTAAGCATTTTCCTCCTGCTTTTTCCTGGAGAAACATGACACACTAAAAAAACACTTTTGCCCACACTTTTCACCCCTCAAAACAATCTTTAAATCACACACAAGTTTACTTTTTTTTCTTTACTTTACTCAAATTGACAGGCAAAAAATGCGCACAAAAAGGGTCTGCTGAATCGATAGTAAGGGGGAAAACCCTTTTTCACTCTTGAAAATTGTGCGCAAATGAATTTAATAACGGGCATAATTCAACTTTACTGTGTCATATGGGCCAGTACCAAACAGAAATGTGGGCCATATGGCATAGGATGCATTTTTTTACTGTTGTATGATGTATACTATGATACTAGAGGGTCAATTCAGGATTCTCATGCAGTTTCAGGTAAGAAACAAAACATTTCTTTTGAGAGAATTTCCATCTTCTGTAAGAAATCACATGAAAATGCTCTAGAAAAGTGTAAACTTGTGTGAATGTTTCAAATGGGGACATTTGGGTGAGATCGGGTTTTGTGCGCTGACATTACTCGTCTGCTCAAAGCTGGCAAATTATGCTGGCTTCACAAACTGACATGCGTTTTTCATTGAAAAAAAAAAACATGACTTCATTAATGAAGATGTCATTAGAAAATATATCTTTTAAGGTATACTAGCCCCTTGGTATGGGTTTGTTGCTTCCCCAGGGGTGCGGTATAGGTCTGTCGCTCTTCCCTCAAAGAACTCACGATGGGCTTCGAGCTCTTCCTCACCCCGGTGCCACAAATGGGAGTGAGAGTAATCAGTTAGAGTAGCAGCATGTTACCCAGCAGTTCCAGCAGGTGGCATGTTGTTCCTGGACCCTGTGAACTGTTATAGGGGTCCCCAAAGGTACCCGATTAACAACACCCCCATTTGGGGCACCAGGGGTGGGGATGAGCCCATTGCCGAAAAACATTGGGGTTGGCATGCCATGTCAGGGGGTGTTTGGACAGCCTCTGAGCCCTGTGTTAACAGCCCCTATGCTTGGTGCCCAGGATAGTTGGCTCTGGGGGGGGACCATTTTTTAGAATTTTTTTTTAATTTGTAATAAAAAAATAACCCCCCACCCCATCATTTTCATTGAAAAAAAACTGCCATGCATTTTTTTTGTCCAGGTTGACATTTAGGCAATTGGTAAAGGCCCTTTTCCCAGAAGTGGCAGACAATGAAGGGTCACAATGGATTTCCACCTCTGGTTACAAGATGGAAAGGATACAAAAATGTTCCTGAGGTTTCTGTGTCAGTTTGAAACCTGTTTTTTGTAGGACACACTTCCTATTTGATCTCTGTAGATAGGAAATTATGTTATTTTTCCAATTTAAAAAAAAAATCCCCAACAAAATTAAAAAGACATCTAAGGCATAAGAATATCTGTGACATACCTGGGTCTAAATCACCACCAACGGCACCTGCTGGCACTGCCCTGAATTGGCAACATGGATGGCACGACAGCAAAAGAAGCTGGAGTGCCAGAATCTGGAGCCGATGAACACTGGAACAGGTGAGTACTGGCACAGGTGCTATAGGAACCAGTAATTACTGGAACAGGTAGCCATTAAACAGGTGAGTTCTATAAAAGGTAATACTGGAGCCGGTGTATACTGGAACAGGTAAGCATTGGACCAGGAGACACTGGAACAGGAGGTACTGGAACGTCCACACTGGACAGCCCCCCGCAAGGGCGGCGGCTGGGCTGCAGGAACAACCAGGGTCCCCAAACTGTCACCAAACATAGGCAGGATGAGCATGATACCAGTCGACAGACAGGAACCAAAACCGGAGTGAGTAGTCAGCCAAGCCGGGGTCGGGAACCAGAGCAGGTAGTCAGATAAGCCGGGATCAGGAACTAAGAAGTATAGTCAAACAGGCTGAGGTCAACACCAGTAACAGGGATCAGGAACAAGGATGTTGGATGTCACGCAAAAAAGATCAGCTAGCATCCTAATGCTGTCTCAGGCTTCCTTAAACAACGCATTTTTGCACACACATTCTTGCGCCCACGCGCAGGCGTACTCATCTGCATGTGCGCAATGCATATAGGGCACACTGCATGCATGCACGCAGAAGAGCATACACAGCGAACGGGATCATCAAAAGGATATTTTGTTATTTATAGGTTATTTATAGGGATATTCAAATATAAATTATGGATACATTATGGATAAGATGGCCAGTCAACTACTAGAGTGGTTCTTTTACAACTGTCAACATTTACATCGCACCTGATGGGAATTAAATTCCCAGCAAATGATCTGCTAAAAGGTAAACTGATTTTTTATTTACTGAATATAGCCTATATAAACATAAATAGTAAACCCCCCCCTTTAAAATTCCCAGTTGGTCATCCTGTGAACCTTTCATTATAAAAAAAAATGAGACAGCACTTCTTGGTTCATTTCACTCTGTCACAAAATTGACATGTCATTCTAAAACCCAGAAATAAGCCAGTGGAAGTTCAATATGTCACAGTCTTGTAAGAGGAACTGCGTGACATGTGAGAACAGGAAACCTGCTTTAAGATTTATTAGACTTCCAAAGCATGTCTAAGATTTAAAACTGCTGGTGCAAGTCATGTGCTATTAGATATTTTAGAAATGTATTGTTTTATCTTTATTAGGAAAGGGAATTGGGCACTATCTGAATTTTGGTTTTTATTGTTTTCAGCTGTTGAATAATATTATGTCATAACTAGCCTATCTTTTTTAGAACTTTTGCTACACTGATTTGCCATGAATTGAATTCAGTCCAAAACTTTGAAACCTTTTAGATTAATTTCAGAAGTTCCAAAGTCTCTAAATAGATAATTGTTAGCTGTACAGTAGTTTCAATCGGTCAAAAGCTTGAAAGAGGGATTGCAGAATGCCATAAATCTCACTGGAGCACTTTTGATTTAGACAAGGCTTAAAAAAAAACTGAAATTAAAGGAGGTCTAACTAAATATAACAAGCAGTAGGTTCTTAATCATAATTTTGTAATCCAACTGACAGCAATGCAAACATTTATTATATTTTTATACAACAGAGAACAATGTGATCTTTTTTAGCAATGTGTAAAATGGGAACTTGTTAAAAAATACCTACCGATTCCTAGCATATCCCCCAGATTGTGAAAAATTAATCAAAAGGGTCAAATTAAATGTTGTGTTGGTAATTATATTTTATATATAGATTTTAATTTCTGCTGCATTTAGTCATCAGGGAATCAGGATTAATGAATCTACTTGATTAATTTAATACTCATAGGGCATTTACATTGATGACGAGTTTAGTGCTCCAGCTGGCAGTGTAGTGCATCTCCCTAGATGTATCTAGGAACATTTTATAATAATCATTTAGCAACAACATAGAATACATTTCATAAACCCCAAGTCTATGCTGATTGGGAGTAGTTTTTTAGCTATGGGTAGATATGGGGTGAACCTGTACCAAACTTTGCAAATTCGGGTTTCCAAACCCAAACACAAACTCCAGCCAGAGGCCCGTGTTCGGGTTCAGCGTCCAGCCCATTAGCCCACTTACCTCAGCCCATGATCCTTAGTGGCGGCAGAGCAGCATTTCAATTTGGCTCCAGATGGCTTACACTAGAAGTGTCCTCACTCTTGGGAGCCTGCGGCTACCTTTCTGTAGCCCCAGCTGGGGCCATATTCAAATGCTCCGCCACTGTCGCAGCTCATCCTCCACCACTGAGAGGAAGAGGATCGAGGGCTGAGGTGAGTTACAGCAGCACCCTTAATGCTGTGCCTTTCCCACCACAGACACCCCCTTAAAATTTGGGTCCCCATTGAGTTCTAAGGGGACTGAGTTCGGGTTCGAGTCCCTGAACATTTATTCAAAGTTCGGCCAAACTTGCCGGACCTGAAATTTGGGGGTTTCACCCATCCGTAGATATGGGCCTTATTTATGATGTGCGCCATTTAGTATCTTTCTTCTGGCTATAGCGCCGCTCTCGATGCGCCGGTATTTTTGTGCCAGTGAGCGCAACTTTGTACCACCGCTACACAGCATATGTATGAATTTTTCTCTTCTTGAAAACTTTGGCGCTGTATTTTCCAGTGTTGGAAGGCATGTCATCATTACAGTTACAAGAAATCCCTGGGGACAAAGGGGGTGAAGTTGTTTTTGTCCAAATTACAAGTTAAGTCACAATGCAGGCACAAGTCACAATGCAGGCTCTGTGCAAATAAATATGTGTAGTATTAATTCTAAGCATAAAACACTTCAATACAGTTCTGCCCATTGTGCTCTATGGGATCTTGACCTACAGAACCAGGAAACAACTGGCGCAGCTTCAACGAGAGCGCCCAGCGTTGTGACCGTTTTGGTGCTAGTGTTAAATAAGACGCTAGCTGGCCACCACATCGGTAGTGGATTAAAAGATGTTTAGTAGACAGCTCCCAAATAACAAGAGTTTTAATCAAATCAGCAGAAAAAGTGGAAGGCTCTTGACTGGTTTCCTAGCATTCCGATGTCTTAGCAGATTAGCAGTAAACTTTTAGACCCTATATACTAAAGAACAAACTGGTTAAATGAAATGAGTATCAATTAAATAACATGGGGAGCCTGATTTTGGATCATCAGCGCCATTTAAATCCACTTAGCGCCAGGGTTGCAGCACAACTTTACTTCATTTAAGAAGGGAACAACAGTTAGCGCCAAGGCGTATGCCAGATGGCGCCAAATGTATACCTTTTTTTTACTGCTTGATTGGCTCTGTTGTATAAGCAACATATTTTTAAACTTGCACTGTATTTTAGATTTTCTTAGTCTACAGTGAAGTGCTTTTTACTTAAAATAAAATAAATAATGTCAAAAAAATGTATTTGAACAGAATTTGCTTTCGACTTGTCACTAATGTAAACACATAAATTACAAGTCGAAAAATGTAATTCTTTTAACTTCTCGAATTTTATTTTCACTCCTGTTTTTTTTTTTTACACTGTGTTCTTTTGAGCACAACAACTGAAAAGGAGCCTAAACGTGCTATAAAGTCTGGTGCTTTTGTTTACAGCAGTGATATCCTGTGACTGTAATGAAGAAACGACAACCAGCACCTGTTAAATACACCAACAATCTTTTCCACTTAGAAGAAATTAGCAAATATGACAAGCGGCCTCTATAAGTTGCTGGAACAGAGTAACTCTTACTGGCACTGTTCTAATCTGCATCAGGGTCCATAGGTACAGAAACAGGTGCTGACACAGGGTGACCAATGGGGATACACTTAGTGCACCAATTTGGGCTGTTTATTTAACAACAGACACCCTACAAGAGGTTAACAAATAATTTACTACGTTTTACAACATCTATAAATCAGACCGGGAGACAATTCACAACAATACAGAATACATTAAAAATCTTGGACTTCCTAGCATCGATAGCAAACTGCGTTCAGAGCTTGAACAAACAATTTCTGAAACAGGAATGTCAGAGGCAGTAGCATCTCTCAAAAAAAGTGGAAAGTTACCGGATGGTTTCGCGAATGAGTACTATAACATATTTCAAGAACATGCACTACATTTAGGAAACTTTTAAAATGCTATCGACAATAGTAACACAATTTCAGAAGTAAATAATCCAGCTAAAATAACACCTATCACAAAATCAGGTAAAGTTGACTGTGAATGCACTATGCCCCATCACTTTAATCAACTGTGATCTAAGGCTATATGCGAAGATCTTGGCTACTAGGATTGGGAAAGCACTACCTTATTTGATCTCACCATTCTAGACAGGCTTCATGAGGGATCATAGTACAGCACAAGACATCACGATCACAGTTAGCTTAATACACAATATAAAGATGACAAGTATGTCAGCAGCATTAGTAGCCCTGGATGCTGAGAAAGCTTTTACGAAGTGCCTTGGCTATATATGCATGAAACTTTAAACACTTTCAGATTTGGTCCCACCATCTTCATAGCAGAGGTCATGGTATTAAACAGAAATCAACTACTATGCTTTTCAGTCTCCAACCCGCTTCACCAAAAGGATGCAGCAGCCAAAGCTGCTTTAAAACTTACTCAGCGTGACTCACTTCCTGTCAGCCACTCCCCATGAGTGAGGACACTCCTAGTGCCAGCACTGCCAGCTTCCATGATACAAACTAGTACATATTGTATATAATCTGTATTTCCTGCTCTAACTTGTTCTACCTTGTTCATGAGACATCCTCAAAGTATATCTGAAATTTATTGAGAAGGGATAATTAATATTAATTTTCCAGTGAACCCTTTGCCCGGGGCCGCACCTGGCTTCTGCCAGGATTTGAGTAGGTGGAGCAGGTGAAAAGTGGGTTTCAAGTTAGTGGCAGCCAATAACCAACTAAGGTTAAATGGTAACAATATTGTTTGAGTAGCTTGCATGAAGAAATGTGAGAGGCAGTCAAAAATATGATTGTTATTGCCTGCTAAATGTCTTCTTTGAAGCACAATAGCATTTTGGAACATCTGTTAAGGCTTTTATGCACATAAGGTATGTATTAATTGAGGATTGAATGATTTCATATATAACACCCTCTGCCTCAAGTTTCCCTAGAACATCAGAGGTATATTTGATTTATGGTGATATTTTTTCAAGTATGTATAAAATACGATTCTCCCTACTGTCTTGGTAATCAGTTGGATTCATAATTCCTTCCTGATTGGGCAGACATGTTTCGCCTTTGGCTTCCTCCGTGCCCTTATTTAAAAGAAACGGAATTCTCATTATGTGAGAGCATTTATGTTATCAAGTATCATCTTGCTTTTACAATATCATGACAATATCTTTCTTTGTACTTATGTACCTCTTTAAGGAAGTTAAGGTGCTCTTTATGATTTCCTCATCCTTTTACATCATATATTTGTTCAATCTATATCACATGTTGTTGTTTCTTATACCTCAGAGAAATCTGGTTCATACACCCCTATGTTGCAGATCAGGAGCTGTCCAATCCTTTAAAGGATAAGAATATTGAATTACCCTCAAAGTATCTTGTATCATTGGTCTGTATGTATCTAGGCTTACATTTTTCCAAGATAACTCATGTATACACCATGGAATTACCTGTTTGTTCCTGGCAGGCCCCGCAGACTTGTGGGTATTATTTTCCCTTTCCAGGCTGCTCCCCAATTCTATATTTAAAAAGAGGGTTCAATTGTCATAATTGGCCTTGTGCTGTATCACTCACTTTTAGTAAGATAATGGTGGCTAACCCTTTTAATATCAAAACCGCACTGTACCTTTAAATATGCGTTGTTTTATGAGTTAATAATGACGCACAATGACTCACACCAACAAATACGGCAAGTGTTAAAAAAACACTGGCCGGGGGGGCGTGGCCTGCTAATGGCGGAGTAGGAAGCCAGAACGTGAGGCTCCCTGCTTAAACCCCGTTGGACTACATCTGCAGCAGAGCGGCACCTCTCAGAACCACCTCAGATGATGTCCAAGAAACGGAGGACCAGGAGCACGGCGAAACCCGGCCACCAGAACCACATCTCTACTTATTTTGGCCCCACAGAGCCGGAGGGCCCCAGGTCACCACCACCATCAGCAATGGCGCGCGCCGGCGGGAAGACGGGGGAGACGGAGGGGCGGCTGCTCCCCATCCCTGTAACACCCGACCCGCTCCTTACCTGCTGTCATGAAGGAGAAGAGAAGGAGACAGCATCCCCCCGACCGACAGAACTGAAGGGGGCAGAGCAGCAACCACCGATGCCGGAGGGCGGGAGGAGCGAGGCGGCCACAGGCAAGATGGCGCCGAAGCACCAAGGAGACGCACCCGCGGCTGTGCGGCGGGGATCCAGCGCTGCAGGGGCCGGATCGTGGCCATCGAGGCAGGAGCAGCAGGAAACCGGCCCGACGGGAGAGGTGAGGCGGCGTGCCGACCCGAGATGCACCGGAGATGCGGTGAGTCACCCCGGAGGGGGAGAGGGAGACATGTGCAGAGCCCTAGTGGTGACAGCCCAGGTCCACAGCAATGCAGAGGGGCCCATGCCTGTGACACCGGAGGGGGAGACAGTGCTAAGTCACACAGCCTGCCAGGCCCTGCAGCCCGGGAATAGCACCTTAAAGGGGCAGCGCACTGACATGCATTCCCCAGAACATGGGCTGCCAGGAGGAGAGAGGGTCACAAATGCCCCAGGACATCGGGGATCTGGCGATGAATGGGGGTGGGAGTCCTTGTCCCCGCCCGGACCCAGCAGCCCCATGGCCCCGGATTGCTTTTCCGAGACGGGATGCCCTACGGCGCACAGTAGCTCCCGGAGCCCCAGACATCCAGCAGATTTGATGACGAGCTGGGAACAGAGGCCTGTGTTCTCACCAGGACCCCACAGCCCCATGACCCTTGCATACTCTGAGGTGACAAGACGCCCTGCCCCGGAAGACAGACCGACGATGCACTCCGATACAACCGCCCTTGACATACCTTTATCTCATACATTGATTTCGGCTATAGCAGGCTCAGTGAAACACAACATCACTGAGGCCCTCAAAACGCTGCCATCGAGATCCGACTTTGAATCTTACATAACTAGAATGGAAGACACATTCCGTAGAGAAATTACATCCATGCAGAACTCTATGGCGGATTTATCTGACAGAGTAGATACTAATACAGCCGCGCAAACACAGATCCAAGCTAGAGTGGAGGCACTAGAACGTGAACAAGAAACTACACGTAGGATGCTCTCTAACTTTCAAGTGCAGCAAGACGACTTAGAAAATAGAAACCGTCGGAACAATATACGATTGAGAGGCATCCCCGAGACAGTAGCACCAGCAGACCTGAGATCCATAGCACGCGAGCTGTTTAATAATTTGCTAGAGCGCCCACCAGAAGAAGAGATCGAGATTGATAGAATTCACCGAGCCCTGGGGCCCGTGAGCCCCGACCCCACCAGACCGAGAGATGTTATCTGCAGGATACATTTTTATCAAATTAAAGAGGCGCTGATGAGATCGGCTTGGAACAAGGGCCCCTGTGACCTAAACGGAGCCCGGGTCACGCTACTATCGGACCTATCGCGCAGAACCCTCCAAATGCGGCGAGCGCTGAAACCGCTGCTTGATCTAATACAACAACAGGGGGCGACCTACAGATGGGGACACCCCTTCCAGCTACTGATACGAAAGGACCGGAGAACCTACATATTGAAAACACAAGAACAATTGGGGGGTCTGTTTGACTTCCTGGGAGCAGCCCCCATCGCTGTCCCGAACTGGCTAGATCTGGAACTTGATGGGGGGCTAGCCCCTCTCCCACAACGTCCCAGGAGACGGGACAGAGAACGTCGTAGACCGGCGCGCCGGCCTGGTCCTCGTAGAAGAAGTCCTGACCCCATCAACGATGCAAGACCACAAGAGTAGAAGACACACGCTGCCTAGACGACGGTTAGATAATGTTGGATAATGTTATATTTCTATCCCTGCTTGTCTTCGCCTTTTTTTTTTTTTTTTTTTTTTCTCTCTTCTCTTTTATTATTCGTCTTTCTTCATAATGTTTATTAACGGGCAGAAGACACAAGGCGTTTGAATTATGCTTAGACGATGTAATGTTTATGTGACTACTTGCTCTCTCATTACTCTGCTATATGGTTGTCCCTGACGTACATTGGGCTGATATGGTCCTTGGGGGACTGGCTCGTCCGCCTTGTATGTGCCGGGCGTGGATGCCTGGTGCCGGGTGGGTGGGCGGCGGCTTAGCGGGGGTTCACCCCCGGACCTGGGATGTAACCCGACCTGCCTCTGTGACCCGGACCTGCTGAGCTGCTGTCTGGGCTGCGGCGGGGGCTCTTCCCCCTGACCGCGTGCTGCCTGGCTGGCTGGCCGCCCTCCCGCCTGGCGCCTGGGTCCCCCCCGACATGCGGGGGTCCTCGGCCGGTCTGGGTGATCAGTGACCACGAGAAAGAACTATGCAAAAGATAGCTGGAGCCCCTACTCGAAAGTGGTCTGGTCGCTTGGACTGGGCGGGGACAGATGCCCCCCCGGGCCTACTGTCCGGTCTTTGCCCCGGGAGGCCTCGCTTGTTGACGCCTCGGCGGGGCGCTCTCCTGAGGTGGGGAGGATGGAGGGACTGGGACCCACGTGCATAGAGTCTGGCTCATGGTAACGCCCGGGGCTCTCCTCCCGGCCGGGGTGGGGGGTGGCGGCTCGTGGCAGTTGGGCCTGGACTTGGGCCTATGGCCGGGGCCCCCCCCCCCCCCCCATGGTTGGGGATGGTGGGGACGGACCGGGGCCCGGGGTTAGGGGGAACTCCGTGGAGAGAGAGCAGAGAATATGCCTTAGTTCCTGATACAAACTCTGCCCAAATGACGATTAGATAATGTTTTACATATGTCTCTGCTTGCTCTTTTATCTCTTACTTTTTATTACTTTTATCTTTCTCTCTTTTTCTTTCCTTCTCCTTCGTAACGCTTTTGAGTAGACAGAAAACACGAGTTGCTTGAATTTGAATTATGGTTAGATAATATAGTGTTTATGTGATCACCTGCTCCCTCTTTACCCAGTTATATAATGTTTCAAGCGTAGATTGAAACTGTCTCTGCCCGGGGGGGACTGACTCACCCACTTTACGCATCTTAGATTCGGGAGTTCGGGACGGGGTGGGTGGGCGGCGACTTGACCGGGACCTGTCCTTGGGCCTGGGCCTGGCCCGACCTGCCCTTCCGGCTTGGATCTTCCGGGCTGCCAGATAGATCACGGGGTGAGAGGACACCTCCCCATGGGAGGACCCGCTCCCTGGTCACGTGATCCCGGTCGGCTGGTCGCCCCCCTACCTGATGCCTAGATAACCCCACTCATGCAGGGGCCCCTGACTAAAGTAAAAGCAGCCCATGTGGGACGGGGCTGAGTTCTGTGCTGGGGCGGGGAGGCCCGTGAGCTGGGGGTGGGTGGGGCGGGACGAGACCCGGGGCACGGGAGAGCCTTGGGAGGGGGGAGTGGGGGGTACGCATTAGTTCCTGTTAATGATTCATAAAATGAGACCTTATCTCTGTCCTTTCTCTATGGTTCTGCTTACACGTTGTTGCCGCTCATCAGTTGAAGTGTTATAGGGGGGGAAGCGGGGAGCCCCTGAATTAAATGCATATAGATTGAAAGTTGTTTTTGTAATTGTTACTGCTTTTATAATTGTGACTGATTTTGTCTCCTATTCGCCTGGTATCCACTTCCCCCAGTGACCCTGGTGTTCCTTCGGGGAGAGCTACTGGAGACTCACCCTTCGAGGACACTAGGCTAGACTAGCCTATATTAGGCTAGTCGTTATTTTGACCTCAATTGACCCTATTATCTTTCGGGTCTCTCCAGAATCTGTTCTTTCTCCTCCTTCTCCTCCTCCTTCCCTACTCCCTGTGCCCCCTCCCCTCCTTAGAAAAGTTGTTCTACCCTGATCTACCCCTCCCCCTCTCTCTTCCCTTACTTATCCGCTCATATCTTACCCCTCACCTCGCCCCCTTGAGAGCCCTCGCCCCGGTTCTCGTTCGCCGGGTGGAGGGACGGCGGTCACCCACTTATAGCTGGACTGGGTGGGTCGGCGTTGCTGGGGCCGGGATGGAGGCGGGGCGGGACGGTGGGCCACCGGGAGCGGCCATGAGGGTCGTGTCCCTGAATTGCAGAGGCCTTAATGTCCCCGAAAAAAGATCGGCCATGGTGTCGGAACTTCGGAGAATGAAAGCCAAAATCGTATTCTTACAAGAAACACATTTCATGGGAAGGTCTGCCCCCAGACTGTCTCCTAGGCATTACCCCCAGTGGTACCTGAGCTCGTCGCCGGACTCCAAGACTAAAGGAGTGGCGATATTAATAGCCAGAGGGATCCCATTTCAGATGACAGAGGCCTCGACCGACACAGAAGGCAGGTATATTATGGTAAAGGGCACACTGTGTGGAGAATTGTGCACTATGGCATCTCTATACGCCCCAAATAATGGGCAAATAGACTTCCTCCTGAGTTTCTTGGCCAAGCTGGCGGATTTCCATGAGGGGAAAATCCTTCTAGGAGGAGATCTAAATATCGCCCTTGACCCACTCATAGACTCCTCGACTGGGAAGTCCTCCGTTTCGTACACCGGAATACGGAAAGTGAAACAGGCCCTACATAAATTGCAGTTGTGCGACCCTTGGAGGATTCATAATCCAAAGGGCAGAGATTATTCTCACTTCTCATCGGTACACTTGACATATGCAAGAATAGACTATCCCCTCGATTCAAAGAGCAAAAGTTAAGTGATTTCGTATCGAGAATCGTAAGTTTGGGTGGGTGTTTGTCATTTTTTCTGGTTTTTTTGGCCATTTCGTATTCGTACGATCGTTCGCGCATAGACGTATATGAACATACGCATTTCGTACGAGAATCGTATAATTTGCGTTAGTTCGTGTGTTTTTCCCGTCCAAATCGTATTATTTGCGTCCGATCCTATTTTTTACGTCCTTCACATGGGCTTGCGCCCAATTCAGAGAGGTGATTGCTAATTGTTTTGAAGCCCATTAAAGAGCTGCTTTACGAAATGTTTGCCGGCAGCTATTTGGCCTCGGGAGTAGGATGGAGCGGAGCGAGTTTGTGGCACATCAAGGGCTTATGCTTTTTGGCATTGAGTTGATCGAGATGTCTGAGAGCAGATTGCCCCTGCGTCGTCGCATGAACATCGATAGCATGAATGATGTTGAGCTGTTCGAGCTGACCAGGCTTAATCGCGCTTCCCTCCATAAATTATATAGTGAGCTGCGGCCATGGTTAGCCCGCACCACAAGGAAGGGGCATGCAATTTCAGGTATGACCAAGATGCTTGGCTGCCTGCAATTTTTGGCGAACGGCTCGTTCCAGAGGCTGGGTGCCCTCTCCGTGGGGATGTCACAGCCTACGCTGAGCCGCGCACTATCTAAATTTTTGGAAGGCATGGCTGCCATAACTCAAAAATATATTTATTTTCCTGATGATATGGCAGCCAGAAACGCCATTAAGCTTGGGTTTTATAATGTGGCCGACATGCCCAACGTTATTGGTGCAATTGACTGCACACATGTGGCACTCGTACCTAGGGCAGCCGACGAGTATATATATAGGTATTGAGATTGGTTATTATGTTGCCCAACGTGTCATGTCACCTGTTTTCCTTTGCGGCAGCATATTTGTTTATCCCTCATTTGTGTAGCTGCTTTATCTCGGCTTTTCATTAGTATTTCCCAATAGAGTGCAGACATGTTTTGTGGTTAATTTATTATTTTGGGTCAAATATCAATTACCCTTTTTGTATGTTTTTGCCTTAAGGAATCGTAAAATGGGACACTCACTTAATGTCCAGGCCGTGGTTGGTCCGGATATGCGGTTTATGAGTGTCCTTGCCGGCTACCCCGGATCGTCCCACGACTCCTATATCCTCCGGCGATCTGGGTTGTTTCGGAGATTTGAGGCAGGTGAATTTTCGGGGGCATGGCTGCTTGGTAAGTGTGTCCTATTTGTGTGTTATTAAATGTGGCATTAATCTTGTATTTGTTGATATGTTTGTTTTGGAAAACTTGACAGAAGCGTCCAACTGCCTTTTTCTTGGCTCATATATTAGGAACTTACCCAAAAAATCCTTGTCTCGCTTTGGCCTTCAGAATGTTTTCCCTTTAGTTAGGATGTCTGTAAGTTCCTTGTGCCTAAATATATTGGTTTGGAGTTTATACCCAAGGATCTTTGACATTTGGCTCCTTTTGTACTATTGGTCGTTAAATGTCAAAGTGGACTTAAACTGCATACATTGTAGTTTCCAGTGAAATGTGGCTAGGGATCTTTGACATTTGGCTCCTTTTGTACTATTGGTCGTTAAATGTCAAAGTGGACTTAAACTGCATACATTGTAGTTTCCAGTGAAATGTGGCTAGGGATCTTTGACATTTGGCTCCTTTTGTACTATTGGTCGTTAAATGTCAAAGTGGACTTAAACTGCATACATTGTAGTTTCCAGTGAAATGTGGCTAGGGATCTTTGACATTTGGCTCCTTTTGGACTATTGGTCGTTAAATGTCAAAGTGGACTTAAACTGCATACATTGTAGTTTCCAGAGAAATGTGGATAGGCCCTCAGCACCATCCTAATTGTAACATGTCTGAAAACTACAAATATATGTAAAATACAAATACCCTTGGCCGTGCAGATGTTTGTTAATTAATTGGTATATAGAAGTGCCATTTTTATTTAGGTTATACCTTAGTGCAATTTTTGGGGGCCCTAATGTGCCCTGTTTTTTTTGGGGAACACTTTACCTTACATCATTATGATATCTGTGAATTTGTTGGTGTTGGTTGTGTTGCCTTTTTAATTTTGATTACATTTAATTCTCTGTTTAAGGTGATTCCGGGTACCCACTTCTACCCTGGCTCATGACGCCTGTGCTGCGGCCCCAGGATGCCTCTCAGGAAGCGTATAACCGTGCGCATCGCAAGACCCGGGCTGTTGTGGAGAGGGCCTTTGGTCTGCTGAAGACACGTTTTCGTTGCCTTGACCATACTGGGGGGGCCCTGCAATATGATCCCCAGAAAGTGATCGACATTATAATGGCATGTGCTGTTTTGCACAATTTTGCCATCATGGAACGTGTCCCACGTTATGTGGACAGCCTGCCCTCTTCAGCCGTCGAGGATGAAGCCGAGAATTTTGAGGGGCCCCCCAGTGAGTCTGGCCAATCTGTTCGAGCCAACCTGATCAGCCAGAATTTTAGTTAACTTTTTTCCCTGTCTCACCATTCTGGATGTCTGTGTTATCCTTTTGGAAACATATGTTGTTTTGCCCTAATGTGGCATTACCTCTAAGTAAAACATTTCGACCTTAATTGTTGCCTAATGTATTTCATGTAGTTTCCTTAGCTTTCGCTGTGCATTGTTACACCTCTTCCCACCAAAATTATCTGGTTTAGGCCAAGCTGTTACAAAAGTCTTCCCACTAAAAACGCCACAAGTATTGGAAGTTAAATTTTTGTTTTACTTAGCAAATGAAAAATTATAGTGGTTAACAGAAATCAGTCCACATACATCTGTGGTAACAAATGGATAACATTAAAAAAAACATCGAGCACATCTACACCTGGAAGTGAGTGGCACAACCAAACAAGGACACCCAGTCCAAAGGCCAGCCTAGTCCAGTCATTAATATTGCCTGTGCCCAGGGATATTTGGGCATGGCCATAATGTCACACAAACATGTCTGCAAACAGGAGGAGCACCAACCAAATACATAGGTAAAGCCATAAGTGGCCAGATAAACTCCACATAGACCTATGGCATTGGCTAGTGGCCTTAAGCATTACTCTAAGGAGCTATATGGGAGCAAATACAAAACACAACCTGCCAGAGCAACACAAAATGGATTGTTTGAAACCTCAAAGGACAAGTAAATACAGTGGGGGTTAAGAGAAAAGATGTCCCACACACCCATGGCTTAATAGGGTGGCTGCCCATAATACCCAGGTGGAGGTCCAGGTGGAGGTCCATGGGAATGGGACCTAGCCTGGGCCATGGCAGCATTGTGAATTTGAAACTGCTCCACAATGTTTCTCTGCATATTGGTCATCTCAGCCATGGCTGACTGGATGCCATTACTTGCATTGGCCACGTTGCTGTTGAGGGTACGCAACTCCGCGAGGATGCCCTGTAGACTGGTATGGATGTTCACCATGTCGGCATGCCTTTGCTCACGCTCTGTAACGAGCTGGGCGTCATAAGAGTCCCTTTGTTGGGTCCATAATTGAAGCAGGGCACTCTGCCTCCCCTGGGAAATTGTGGGGCGGCGTAATGGCGTCCGCCGCACAATGACCCTGGCTCTTGGGCGTGCCCTGCCGCGTGGTGTCGTACCCTCAACAGCAACCGGCCTGCTTTGCAAATCCTCAGCAGCAGAGTGAACACTGGGGACTGTTGTGTCAGTCTCCCCATGTGCAAGCACAATGGATGGAGATTCACTCTGCTGCTGAGGATTGGCCAGAGAAACATTATCGAGCAGTTCCAAATTGGGACCCAGGGGGAGTTCATCCGACGTGCCCTGTACGGAGACATCATCATCTTCCTCCATGTCCTGGATCTCTTCCATGAGTGTGCGGGTCTGTAGGGACATATCAAAAAAAAAAAGGCTAAGTTTGCGTTCCAATTTAGGATTTCAACAGTTTAACACATTCTTAAGCACTTGTTAGTATTTATGCTACTAAATTAACTTACCGAAAATCTCTGATCTGGGCTCCGATGCTGTACGGACCTGGTAGGCATAACCAAACTGGGGGGTGAGTTTACCCTTGCTGAGGGATCATGCTGGGCTGAAGAAGAGAAAAAAATACCACGTAAACACACACACATAACCTTTTTTTTGATAGGTAATCAAATATAGCTCTATTTGTAATATGATTCAACTCTAGAGCAATGGTGACCTTTGTTCAAACCCACGCAAGTTTACATAGGTGCAATGGCTCGGACAAACTGCTAAGTGACCTCAGTTCTAAGTCATGAAGTGTACCCAGTCAGCATCCAACTTTCATGGCACATTTTTGGATTTAGCCTACCATTCGCTAGGTCCGGGGTACTCAAACAATTGTTTGAAACGCCCATTTAAAGGTATGTGGTGAGAGGTGAATGTCTGGCCATGGTGCTGACGCAGGGGGTGTCTAGTTAAAAATAAAGACACTGCTGGAGGGGCTGGAGCTTTCAAAGTGCCAACTAATAAAGGCTGCTTGCCCTTGCTGGGCTGGATGGGCCAGAGCTGAGGGGACAGGGATTGGATGTCTAAAGGGGGGAGTTAACGTATTGATGGTGATGGGATGGATGGAGCCAATCTGTTACAAATGTATGGGGCTTATGTGGGGGGGGGGCATGGGGGGACTGTGGCACATGGGCCAGAGCAGGGGCAGCGGGACACGATTGTGGCCAGTGAAAATGTAAATAAGTTACTGTGTACCTTGCAATGCCACTTCCTGTGCAGTACTTCATATTGCAATGCTAGGTTTCAGGGAGCCATGACATTGGGCAGGAGACCAACCACTACATGGCCGATCAAGGGGGCAGCTCTGAGCACGTCAACACAGAAGTAACTGAGTGCAGGGCTGTCTGGGCAGGGGTCCTTGAATGTGGTGGCAAGGCCCGCATTGGGACCCCGGGCCGCCAGTTGAGTCTCGCTGCTCTTGGTCACATATGTTTGTGGGTGGCTAATTAAATTGTTAACTCAAACACAACTCACACAACCAAAAGGCAACCCATACATAATGATGTGTGTTTTGTGATTGATTCTAAATATCTCACTTATCTTGCGAAACTTCATGACTTTAACAATACAATTGGACATTTGATCTTTGCCATAATGGCTGTGGGCCTAAATGTGTGATTCACAGGGACCAAAAGAGGACACAAACAGCCACAGTAGTGCGAGGCCAAGCAAGGCAAACCATAGGGGCATCCCGTTATCTTGTTACTAGTGAACTGTAGATTATTTAGCAAACAGGCAAACATGCAGATTTAATAGTACTCACCGTGGGTACGGGTCGGGGAGTCTGTGTCCCTTAGACCAGCATGTCCACCGACCGCGACCGGATGGAGAAGTCCAAGCACAATCTCCTCAGCAGGGGTAAACTCCAATTTAGATGGAAAGCCACCTCCAGTTTTCATGCTGAAAAGAGAAAATCGTTTGGTATTCAGAAAAGGGGCATACAGCACATCCCAAACATTATATTTAGCGAAAACATTTATTTACCTGTAATTATGCCTTTTAATTTCTTTTTGCCGTACAGCATACTTCAGATCAGAGATTTTCTTCTGAATTTGGGACACATCTTTCCTCTCTTCCCCCGCTGCATTTACTTGTCGGAGGATGGTTTCAAACAATTCCATCTTGCGCTGCTTGGTGGTGTGTTTGGATTTGCTCCCATATAGCTCGTCATAGTATAATGTAAGGCCACTAGCCAATGCCATATTTTGGTCATGGGAGAATCTCCCACTCAACTGGCCGCGGCGCAATGTGCGGCCAGATGGTTGGCTTGGCTGCTCCTCCATGTGTGCAGACACATGTGGTGACATTATGGCCTGGGGCTGGGTAGGGGAATGGCCGGATTGGTGGCTTCCCAATGACTGGACTGGACTGGCCAAGGGACTGGGTGTTCTGGCGTGGCTGGCCACCGAACTTCCAGGTGTAGATGTGGTCATGGTTGCAATTCGGGGCCCTCTTGGGGGGCTAGGTTCCCGGCTGGTGCCAGGTCGGGGGCTCTGTTCCCGGCTGGTGCCAGGTCGGGGGCTTCTGGCCCTGGATGGGGTTCGGGCCCTGTAGGGGCTTCTGGCCCTGGATGGGGTTCTTCTGGCCCTGGATGGGGTTCGGGCCCTGTAGGGGCTTCTGGCCCTGGATGGGGTTCTTCTGGCCCTGGATGGGGTTCGGGCCCTGTAGGGGCTTCTGGCCCTGGCTGGGCTTCTGGCCCTGGATGGGGTTCTTCTGGCCCTGGATGGGCTTCGGGCCCCTCTGCGCGGCCTGGATGGACTTCGGGCCCTCTGCGCGGCCTGGATGGGCTTCGGGCCCTTCTGCGCGGGCTGGATGGACTTCGGGCCCTTCTGCGTGGGCTGGATGGACTTCGGGCCCTTCTGCGTGGGCTGGAGGGGCTTCGGGCCCTTCTGTGCGGGCTGGATGTGCTTCGGGCACTGCTGTGGGGCCTGGATGGTCTTTGGCCCTTTCTGCGCGTGCTGGATGGGCTTTGGGCCCTTCTGCGCGGGCTGGATGGGCTTCGGGCCCCTCTGCGCGGCCTGGATGGACTTCGGGCCCCTCTGCGCGGCCTGGATGGGCTTCGGGCCCTTCTGCGCGGCCTGGAGGGGCTTCGGGCCCTTCTGTGCGGGCTGGAGGGGCTTCGGGCCCTTCTGTGTGGGCTGGATGTGCTTCGGGCACTGCTGTGGGGCCTGGGTTGGCTAAGTGCCCGGCTTGAAAGCATGGGTGGTGTGGGCTCCCTTGGGCGGCCTCTTCTGGGGGCAGAGGTGGTGGTGGCTGCTGTGGCCTGTTTTTTGGCCGCAGGGGCACGTGCCTTTGGGGCCCTTTTTTGGGAAAGGGAGGGTCCAGTGTCCCTTGGTGGGGCCGAGGTGGTACTTGCCTTCTGGGCCTTCTGGGACCTTAGCTTCTTCGGTCGTTGCTGGGACCTGGTTGTTGGGCCCTCAGAGGTCTGGCTTTGCTGGCCGCGTTTAGCTGCTGCCTTTTTTGGTGCCATTTTGTCCAAAAGCTCAAAGAGAATGAGCTTTGGGTGCAGGGACCTTTAAATCATGCGCCCAGCGTCTGACGCCTATGCGCACGACTACGCGCTCGTACGGACGTACGTTCGTGCGGAACCAGGAAACCGCTGGGGTTTCACTTATCTGCTGCCTGGAAGAAGACTAAAGATGGCGCCCACTATCTTCACCCGTCAACAGGAAGAGATCCTCATGCTGGTAAGTGGCTGCCTGTGCATTTTAATAGAATAGTCAATGATGGCCTAAATGTAAATGATGCGTTGGGAACTAGTTTGGGGTCTCTTAATGTTTAATCACTGGCTCCTCACACTTCATCCTCAAGGGCCGAGCCTGGCCACGTTTTCACCTGTCTATGCTGATGTCCTAATTCGGCCAATTGCTCCGGCTTAGCAACAGTTAATTAACCTGTGGAGTAGCGGGGCGAGCTGTCAAACCTGGCCTGTCTCGGACCTTGATGCGGATGTTTGCGGAACACTGTTTTCCTAAGCCATAAAAACACAACGGGAAGCCACACACGTGGGCCAAAAGCCTAAGCATTAGGCTACATCTTGGATCTTTAAAACATCCTAACATGCCATAGATGCAGGTGGCCTGATTGTTGATGTTGGCTATTATCTGTATGTACATGGTGTGTGATACATATAACATAAGACCAGACTGTCAATCACAGTCAACGTCCTCTTTAAGGCACTCCCCAAAAATGGCGGCCATTCGAAATGTGTGTGTTAATGACATTAAATACTCAACTTGTGATGCAACACATATGGGTCTGTGTGTAAAAGTACAAGCTCTGTGTCCATTATGTTTTTCAGATCATGCTTCAGCGCCGGTATGACTTCGCGCCCAATGTGTGCGAGAAAAGGGACATCGCCCGGGAGATCATCGCCGAGATCCACCGTGTCACCAGCACCACCTTCACTCACACCCAGATCATGCAGCATTGGTCGGACCTGAAGCGTCTGCACATGCCCCGGGTGCGGAGGTTTTTTGGGATCCATTTCCCAAGTAAGTACCAAGCAATTGCATGTTATATGTTCCAAATGTCTAAGTTATGCCTTTATTTATAATGACTTTTCTTTGGTAGTGTTGGAAATGGATTTCAGAATTCGCCGCACCCGGAGACGTACAGGCCGACCAGTGCTGCATGACTCTGCATCTGTGAGTGAAGGTGGTGGATCTCCCGGGCGACGGACCTACCCCTCCTCTGTGGCCTCCTCAGACCAGCCCCTGGACCTTACCACAGAGGAGGGGCCAAGGCGCGTGGGCGTGGAGTCATACCTGGCCACGCATGGGGAAGGCTCTGGTATGTCACTCTTCATGTATAGGCACAAAGATATACATGTCAGGCCAAAAACTAAGTTATCCTTTATTATGTATTTGTAGAAGCTTCAGGAGCGGGTGAGATAGTGGAGGAGGAGGCAGCAGAGATGCTTGAAGTCGATCCTGGCGAAGGTGAGTGATGTCAGCCAGACTGGGAGCCAGATATGTTGGGGATAGTGACTCTCTACAAAGACTAACCAAATGTCACATGTTTCTCCAGGGACTTCTTCACAGCAGAGCCAGGACCAAGGGCAGCCTGTTGGCCCCAACCAGCCATCTGTCGGCCACCAACTCCGTAAGTCTCCATGCCATGATTCAGATTAATGTTTTGTAAGCTAATAACACACACATAACTAAAGGCGTAGCCAATGTGTAGTTAACACTTTCATGTGGCCACTTCTTTAGCTTAAAGCGGACCCTAACTCGTATTAAGAACATAGGTAATAATTAGGCAACACACTGTACCTACAGATTGGAAACATAGAAAAACAGACTTCAGCCATCTAATGCATGTTAGGAGCGTGAAAACAGCCCATATTGGGGAATATGGAAGGCGCAATATTTACAGGCAGCATGGGATACAGATTGTAAAAAGGAAGGTGCTGCCATGCATTGTGGGAGTGATGACCTTTCCCTCAACCCAGCTATGCTCTGGATTCCCAACGCACCACTGTAACCTACTCCCCTGTACTTTATCCAACTCTCCACTCCTCATTAAGTGTTATGCTTCAGAGTCCAGATGGCGGCGCTGTAATAAAAAAAAAACCCAAATTTACTTTGATCTGGTGCAGAATCATTTGGGAATAGTTAGTGGTTTTCATTAAATAATGTTTAAGGTCCGGTTTAAGGAGTTTAAAGACTTACCTGTGGGAAATGCATTAACTGTATCCCTTGGAAGAATGACCTATGTCATGCATTTACATGTATTTGATTAACCCCAAATCTATTTCCAGCATACAAACCGGTCTGGGACTCCTATTTATGTTTCTTTCTCTATTGGTTACAGGGATGATCCCCAAAACATTGGCGGCCAAAAAAAAAAGAATGAAGGAGTTGGTGGCCGAGCTGCTGGCCATACAGGCGACGTTGGGGCCAACAGATGAAGAAGAGGAGGAGGATTAGTGCCCTTGGTCCTGGCTACTTTGGTTAAAAGTTTTAAAAATTTTCATATTTTTGACAAAATTTTAAAGTTTTGGGTTTTTCACACCCAAAAAAAATTTTACTCTGTTTTTAAGGAAAGCCAAAAAAACTTTTAAGATGTTTGTGTAAAAAAAAAAAAAAATAAAGGGGTTTCAAACCAAACACCCCAATAAAAAAAAAATATTGAAACCAAAAAATATCCAAAATCCACAAAAAAATTTTAAATAAATTATATTTTAATACTTCATAAATGTGTCTTTTCTAATATGCGCAAACACAAACAATTACACAAACCAGAAAAAACACGCTTAGAAACATATAGACATATGTACATTATGTGGTTTGGGTAAGTTTTAGGGTCGTCAACATGAAGAAGGATGCAAGCGCTAAGAGGTTTAGGTAAGTTTTAGGGACCGAGAAATGAAGAAGGATGCAGGCGCTAAGAGGTTTAGGTAAGTTTGAGGGACCGAGAAATGAAGTTGGATGCAGGCGCTACGGGGTTTAGGTAAGTTTAAGGGACCGAGAAATGAAATTGGATGCAGGCGCTAAGGGGTTTAGGTAAGTTTAAGGGACCGAGAAATGAAGTTGGATGCAGGCGCTAAAGGGGTTTAGGTAAGTTTAAGGGACCGAGAAATGAAATTGGATGCAGGCGCTAAGGGGTTTAGGTAAGTTTGAGGGACCGAGAAATGAAGTTGGATGCAGGCGCTACGGGGTTTAGGTAAGTTTAAGGGACCGAGAAATGAAATTGGATGCAGGCGCTAAGGGGTTTAGGTAAGTTTAAGGGACCGAGAAATGAAATTGGATGCAGGCGCTAAGGGGTTTAGGTAAGTTTAAGGGACCGAGAAATGAAGTTGGATGCAGGCGCTACGGGGTTTAGGTAAGTTTAAGGGACCGAGAAATGAAGTTGGATGCAGGCGCTAAGGGGTTTAGGTAAGTTTAAGGGACCGAGAAATGAAATTGGATGCAGGCGCTAAGGGGTTTAGGTAAGTTTAAGGGACCGAGAAATGAAGTTGGATGCAGGCGCTACGGGGTTTAGGTAAGTTTAAGGGACCGAGAAATGAAGTTGGATGCAGGCGCTAAGGGGTTTAGGTAAGTTTAAGGGACCGAGAAATGAAATTGGATGCAGGCGCTAAGGGGTTTAGGTAAGTTTAAGGGACCGAGAAATGAAATTGGATGCAGGCGCTAAGGGGTTTAGGTAAGTTTAAGGGACCGAGAAATGAAGTTGGATGCAGGCGCTACGGGGTTTAGGTAAGTTTAAGGGACCGAGAAATGAAGTTGGATGCAGGCGCTAAGGGGTTTAGGTAAGTTTAAGGGACCGAGAAATGAAATTGGATGCAGGCGCTAAGGGGTTTAGGTAAGTTTAAGGGACCGAGAAATGAAGTTGGATGCAGGCGCTACGGGGTTTAGGTAAGTTTAAGGGACCGAGAAATGAAGTTGGATGCAGGCGCTAAGGGGTTTAGGTAAGTTTAAGGGACCGAGAAATGAAATTGGATGCAGGCGCTAAGGGGTTTAGGTAAGTTTAAGGGACCGAGAAATGAAATTGGATGCAGGCGCTAAGGGGTTTAGGTAAGTTTAAGGGACCGAGAAATGAAGTTGGATGCAGGCGCTACGGGGTTTAGGTAAGTTTAAGGGACCGAGAAATGAAGTTGGATGCAGGCGCTAAGGGGTTTAGGTAAGTTTAAGGGACCGAGAAATGAAATTGGATGCAGGCGCTAAGGGGTTTAGGTAAGTTTCAGGGACCGAGAAATGAAGTTGGATGCAGGCGCTACGGGGTTTAGGTAAGTTTAAGGGACCGAGAAATGAAGTTGGATGCAGCCGCTACGGGGTTTATGTAAGTTTCTGGTTGAGGGTGCGCATGCGCAAGATCTTATATACATAAGAACGCACGAATCTAAGAGGCCAAAAACCAATGAAAACCAGAGGCAAACGCAAGTAATTGGAAGAGCTGGACGATGGAAGCCGCCGACAAAACAGGCTGCCGCCGCAACAGGTGAGCACATGAACGTGATTTTTACGATTGCCAACTGACTGAGGCAAGTTCGGGAGATATCATACGAACGGACGTATCTTTTAGGATAGAAACGTATTTGCTTATTGAATCACTCGCAAGTTCATACGAACGCACGAGCGGACGTAAAAAATAGGATGATCGTGAGCAAAATCCAAGCTGTTACATGTTTCTTTGAATCAACCCATATGTGTTGATCTCACATAGCCTCTTACCCAGAGTAGTCGAAACAGCCATTGACTTAGCCTCCCTATCTGATCATAGCCCGGTGTGGATCTCACTGACTACCAGAGAGGAGGGGAGGAGGGCATGGACATGGCGGCTAAATGAGAGCCTGCTGAAAGACTCAATAACAGTAGAAGCTACGCAAGTAGCCCTGAAAGACTACTTCGAACTAAATTGTACCGGAGATGTGACACCTATGACTATTTGGCAAGCGCACAAAACGGTTGTGAGAGGAACGCTCATACAACACGCGTCTAGGCTGAAAAGGATACAAACTACACAAAGGGATCAATTGCTCTCCCAGATTCAAACCCTAGAAAGGAAACATAAAGAAACTCAGGCACGAGAGGCATTACAGGAGCTGACAAGATGTAGAGAGCAACTAAGCTCGCTACTTCTGAGAAAAGCGGCATACACAATAAGGAGATGTAAGCGATATTATTACGAATGGGGAAACAAGAGCGGTGCTCTACTCGCCAGAGCGCTGAAGAAGCAACAATCCCTAAACTTCATTGAGGCAATCATGGACCGAAAGCAACAGAAATGGCACAAAACGACTGACATCGCCAGAGTCTTCCGCGAATATTATAGCGAGCTCTATAACCTGCGCAAGCAAACGGAAGGAGACACCCCAAGGGACCTGGCTAGGATACAGCAATACATCGCAGCCTCTGGCATGCCGAAACTGGATGCCGATGCGATAACTAAACTGGGAGAACCAATCTCGGGGACCGAACTGAATAGAGCGATACAGACCACTCCAAACGGTAAATCACCCGGTCCTGATGGACTAACTATAGCTTATTACAAAAAATTTGAAGGGGTCCTAAATAGGCACCTCCTTAGAGCTCTCAATGCCACGGATCAGACGGAAGCTGTGATGGCGTTCCCAAAGGAAGCACTGGAGGCACACGTCACAGTGATTCACAAGCCTGGGAAGGACCCACTGAGCTGCAAAAGCTATCGCCCCATATCGCTACTAAATGTTGATCTTAAACTGTTTACAAAAATACTCGCAAACCGAATGGCTATCTATTTACCTGGACTAGTCGAGGAAGATCAGTGTGGATTCATCCCTGGCAGGGAAGCCAGGGATAACACGATTAGAACCCTAAACCTCATACATCGGTCACGAACAGATAATTCCCCAATGATGCTGTTGTCAACGGATGCCGAGAAGGCGTTTGACCGGGTGAACTGGACATACGCTTTCGAGGTTCTGAAATATATTGGTCTCCATGGGAGAGCGCTAGAACACATACTGAGACTTTACTCGGACCCACACGCGCGGGTGAGGGTGAACGGCCATCTCTCTCAACCCTTTCGGATCTCGAACGGGACCAGACAGGGATGCCCGTTGTCCCCCCTCATTTTCGCCCTGGCGGTGGAACCTTTCCTAAGACACATAAGGATGAACTCGGACCTGAGAGGGATGCAGGTGGGAGAGGTGGAACATAAAGTCGCGGCGTATGCGGACGATCTCCTGTTTTTCATCTCCAACCCTGTCGTGGGACTCCCAAATCTTATGAAAGAATTTGACATTTTTGGAAGCATCTCGGATTTTAAAATTAACTTTGACAAGTCTGAGGCACTTAGTGTCGGACTACCAGATACGGTGGTGTCCCCAATCAAGTCCTCTTTCCCCTTCAGATGGTCCACGCCTGCGCTGACTTACCTGGGCACAAAAATCCCGAAAGATATCGAGGATGTCTTCAGATATAACTTTACTCCTATGCTTAATAGAATCAAAGCAGATCTAGCAGGATGGGATTCCCTAACGCTTACATGGATGGGCAGGATGAGCGCCATAAAGATGACAATACTCCCGAGAATCTTATATCTGTTTCAAACCCTTCCATGCCATATACCATCCAGTTACTTTAAGAACCTCAATTCCTTGATCCTGAAATTCATTTGGAGTAACAAGAAACCAAGAACCCGCTTCGGCTTATTGCAACTACCGAGAGCAAGAGGAGGCCTAGCAGTCCCGGACCTGAAGAGGTACTGGCGGGCAGCACATCTGCAGAGGATAGTAGATTGGGGGAGAAATGCGAAGGAGAAGAAATGGGTGGATGTGGAGGACAGCTGCACAGACGTCCCGATTAAGGAGATACCATGGGCAACGGAGACCTCAACCCGATGGAGCGGATCTAATCTGCTGATAAAGGCCACCCTCGGTGTCTGGGACGAGACCAGGAGGAACAAGGAGATCTCGCCCTGGCCATCGCCCTTAATACCAGTAATTGGGAACCCAGAGCTACCCACTGGTCAGAGGCCGCACGTTGGAGTAGGGTGGAGAGGCCTGGGAGTGGTTCGGGGGAGAGACCTGGTACGGCAACGGGAATGGTGCAGCATCGAGGAGCTTAGGACACGCTGGGACTGCCCACACTTGGACCCCTGGCAGCTGCTTCTCTTCCAACACTCCCTGCAACGATTGGGTCCGAGACAGTCTCTTAGTCGGAACCTCACACAGTTCGAAACCCTGGCTACGCAGGGGGACCCACCAACAGGGGTGATATCTCAGATATACCGACTCCTAGGAGAGGAGAACAAGACACCGCCCCCCTTTTGCAGAGACTGGGAGAGGGACCTGGGAAGGGAATTCACGAGTGAGGAGTGGGAAAAGATATTTCTGCTCTCCCAGAAATCCTCGATCTCGTCCCAGGTACAAGAAACGAACTATAAGTACTTATCTAGATGGTACTACACCCCCATGAAGCTGTCCAGGATGTTCCCAGGCTCATCGCCTCTGTGCTGGAGATGCGGGACAGAGGAAGGCACACTACTACATATCCTGTGGTCGTGCCCCAAAATCACAACCTTTTGGAGGAACATAGCAACGACTATGAGTAAGATTATAGGATCACAGGTCCCATGCTGCCCGGCCCTCATGTTGCTGCACCACACAAGTGACAGTGTAGCGACTTATAAAAAATCAATACTGAGGCACCTTTTGAACGCCGCTAAAACGGTAATCCCCAGATATTGGAAGACGGAATATGTCCCAACAGAAGAAGACTGGGCCCGTGAAGTAGATAGGATAGGTGAAATGGAAGAGCTGACGGCTACGGTCCAGGACAACGAAGAGAGGACCCGCTTGCTCTGGACCCCGTGGTACGTGTTCCGGTCCCCGGCGGCTCGCCCTGCCTCCCTCTCGGCCCCAGGTGACCCGACCTGATGGGTATGTGATCCCGACGCCGCCGTTGCCAGAGCTTCTCCGGGTGTGGGGGAGTATGGGAGCGAGGCCCCTTGCTTTCCACCCCCTCCCTGCCTCCCACCCCTTCCCTGTACCCGCACCTTACTTGCTTCCCCCCTTCTTTCTTTCTTTCTACTCTCCATATACCCCTCCCCTTCGAGGGGCTGGATAACTCCAAAGACACGCGATTGACTATCCCCTGACACATTGAGCTCTCGGAGCTGAAAGTCAGCAACTTCATTCCATTAGATGATGATTACTCACGATACATAGAGGTACTTCGAATTGAGATATAAACCCGCCACATAGGCCTCATCATCATACGAATAGCAGACAAATCACCTGGGGAGACGGGTCCCTCCGGGGAGTTGCCCTTGGGGCCCCTCGCGGAACCTGGCCCCCCCGACTTAATATTGAAGCAGAAGGTTGCTTCCGAGAATATCAAACATCCAGACAAGGGGGATAATCTAATCTAATCTTATATGTAACATCCAGCCCTATTATTACTATCATTATTATTATTGTTACTGTATATTATTGTCTACATGTACCTATTGTACTTACCTGGTACTGTTTCGCTCTCTTCTGTAATACCTGACTGTTTTGTATGGAAAAACTAAATAAAGAATTTAAAAAAAAAAAAAAAAAAAAAAAACACTGGCCGATTCTCCTGAATGATAATTACTTAAGGACTTTCCTACCAAGGGAACCTAGGATAATATTCAGAAGACCAAGAAATATACGTGATCGTCTAGTCCATAGTCATTACAACACTAATAGAAAGGAATCCTGCTGCAAACAGAAGGGGACATACAACTGCGGGGGGTGTAACATGTGCCGGTATATCAGAACAGGTAACACAATAACTGTACCAAATAAGGGGAAACATGCAATAAAACACTTCATAAACTGCTCAACTACCAATGTTATTTACATCTTAACATGTGGATGTGGGTGCTACTACATTGGAAAAACAAATCGCCAACTTAAAAAACGCATCTACGAACATGTTTACAGTATAAGAACGGGGAACCAAAAAACCCCAGTGGGCCGCCACTTTTCCACACATCATAACAAAGACCCTAGCTCACTTAAATTTCAGGGTTTAGATAGAGTGCATGACTCACAAAGAGGTGGAAACATTGCCAAGACAACTTTACAGGTGGAGGCGAGGTGGATCTATAGACTCGGGGCCTCCCGGTATCCGGGATTAAATGACACACTGAGCTATGCCCCGTTTCTCTAGATCCACCCAACCTGAAAAGTGAGATCGACCCAATCAGGGTCATTCTAAGCATGAAGTAGGAAATAGAAAGAGGGAATATCTGTCCTAGGGTGCATGTAAATCTATGCATATGAAATAAGATATATGTAAATTTAGTGTACGTGAAATTCATATATGAGAAAGAAATGCATGTAAACCCGGAGAAATCTGGACCTTCACCCGTATTGCAAAAGAATACTGGCGACCCCAGTAAGGGGGAAAGCCAGTTGTGAGCTAAATTTAAATAATAGAAGTTTTATGGATATGGGCCATGGGGATAAGAAATAGGGGAACGCCAGAAGAGAGTTAGCTCTCAGGCAATAAGATTCTCACAGATATAGGCCACGGCAAAAGAAGAGGATATTATCTAACTGTGGCACATAAGATGGTAATTTATCCCCTTCAGAACCCGTACATAGAAAGAAATGTAATTGCTAAACGTCTAAACTCATGTATATATAACATACACATGGAAGACAGTGTAAAGTTTCCTGTCCCCCCTAAAGAAAGGAATATAAAAATCCCTTTCTTTTTCTCTTTTTTTAACATCAACTAGATAAACAAATAAATAAGGGCTTCAAAAAGATGGTGGTGCCTATGTAGACATCTATCAATATTGCATATACGAACTGAACACATACAAGTAATGCCAACAGACAGGCATACACATAATGGCTCCAGAACAATGGAGGCGCTTATGCAGACGCTTAGTCTGCATCGCACATTCAGGCCGAAGAGGGGGAGGGGCCGGTGTGCGTCAACCAGGCAGTGGGTGACGTCCCAGGGGGGGGCGTGGTGCCTGGTGGTGTGCTGTGCGCTCCGGGGCCTGGGACGCATGCGTCACTTCCGGCGGAAGCCGGTGCGACGCGGCGCCCCGGGTCCCGGAGCGCGCAGCATAAAAGCGCCTTCTGGAGAGATGCCAGCGCGCCCCTAGACAGACGAGCAGTGGAGATCCTGGAGGCCCGGGAGGGTCCCTGACGCGCAGTATAGAAGCGCCTCTTGGAGAGACGCCAGCGCGCCCCTAGATTGACGAGCAGTGGAGATCCTGGAGGCCCGGGAGGGTCCCTAAACCACAGTGGATACAAGGTGGACATCTGGCGCACGGATGACTTACTCATAAAACAACGCATATTTAAAGGTACAGTGCGGTTTTGATATTAAAAGGGTTAGCCACCATTATCTTACTAAAAGTGAGTGATACAGCACAAGGCCAATTATGACAATTGAACCCTCTTTTTAAATATAGAATTGGGGAGCAGCCTGGAAAGGGAAAATAATACCCACAAGTCTGCGGGGCCTGCCAGGAACAAACAGGTAATTCCATGGTGTATACATGAGTTATCTTGGAAAAATGTAAGCCTAGATACATACAGACCAATGATACAAGATACTTTGAGGGTAATTCAATATTCTTATCCTTTAAACAGGATTGGACAGCTCCTGATCTGCAACATAGGGGTGTATGAACCAGATTTCTCTGAGGTATAAGAAACAACAACATGTGATATAGATTGAACAAATATATGATGTAAAAGGATGAGGAAATCATAAAGAGCACCTTAACTTCCTTAAAGAGGTACATAAGTACAAAGAAAGATATTGTCATGATATTGTAAAAGCAAGATGATACTTGACAACATAAATGCTCTCACATAATGAGAATTCCGTTTCTTTTAAATAAGGGCACGGAGGAAGCCAAAGGTGAAACATGTCTGCCCAATCAGGAAGGAATTATGAATCCAACTGATTACCAAGACAGTAGGGAGAATCGTATTTTATACATACTTGAAAAAATATGATCAGTGCATTATGTATATACTAACATGTTTGAACACTATGTAAATATGAATATTATGTAAACAATGAATTGAGAGCTCAGAGAGTATGAATTTGTAAATAGATGTATTTTAAAGAATAAGGTACTAATAAATTAATTTTGAATATCAAAAGGTGTGGTCTAGGTCAAAAGCGTATTTAGAATTACTGGGGAGTGCCTGAACCCAGACTCAGCAGTGTGTTTAGAACGCTTGACCATGTACCAACCGACATTTCCCATACATATATGTGGGTCACACAGTTGGAGAACCGAGAATTAGGTTGCTCCATTATCACAAATTGATTTATGGTGAACAATCAGCATTACAAGTATTGGGCACCCTCATTTGACATGGCATGGCCCTGGTAATGCAAATCCGTTGCAATATAAATGAATAATTCCATACTTGGCATAGTTACCTTGCAGAAGGGGGATGTCTGAGATCTGTAGATGTTTTCTCCACAACCAAGAGGTATCAGTATAGATTGTCAAGTTATGAAAGTAACAGGAAACACCTTCAAGCCTTCCTTCCTAAGGGTTAAAAATTGACATCAGCAAGGGTCTTCAGGGAGACAGGTGCACACTTAGCAGTATAATTAAAGTGGCCCAAAACCTGTGATTTTCACTATCCCGGGTGTTGGTCTGTCCCCCTGGGCACCCAGCTGTGTGAAGCCCCTCAGGTCACCAAGTCCACTTACCTCTACTTGGACCCATGCTGCTGCTAGAGCAGCCGGCTCGAATCCTACCCCCACTTCTGAGCGGGGCTACAGCCAGGGAGGGAAGCGAGTGATGCCAGCGCCACTCACAAGTGCACCACGGGCTTGGGGGAAAGGTGAGTTTACTGTACGCCCTGGGAACATCCCAGTCCAAGATGCCTGCAAAGGAGGAAGTGAGACTGCCCTGGAGTCTCTTGGACTCTAGGGTGGGTTTTGGTCCACTTTAATGAAGATTTTATTACTCATAGACCAACAATGCATTGCTGGTGCATAGACAGGCAGTTAATTTCGCAGCTTACCATTAGAGTCATTTCAGTGTCATCAGTTGTTTCATATGAGACATTTTACTGTCATTTTTGTGTAATTCATCATCTCAACCAAGGGAGAAGCACCAGGCTCTTTAATTTTTTAAATGTGGTGCAGGCTCAAGAATATTAATTCCAGGGCCAGCTTTTATAAGAAAAACGTTTTTTTATTTTTGAATGTCCATGCAAGCGCATGTCAAATAATTCAATAGTAATAGTGCCCATTGGGTGCTTACGCACTCAAATAGCATTTTTGCTCAGCATTTTCCCATCTGTAAATAAACACTAGTGAGGAATAGGGCAAATGTTACATTTCATTTTATCGTTGATACCCGGCTTCCCCCTTTAAGATTCTCTGTTCTTAGCAAATGTCACCCTTACAAGACTAGCAGGAAAAGGAAGTCCTTATATGGGCATGAGGTTCTGACACTCAGAAAAAGCAGTTTGAGGATGCTCTCCTAACACCTTGGTCAGACCACCAGGAGCCAGCATCCTTTTTCGCTGGGGAGGTGTTATAGCAAAAGAATTACACAGGACCTGTGTCTGGGTGGGAGGGGGGGTAGAGGGGCAGAGACAGCACTTAAAGGTAGGCCAAAGAGAAAAGAATTTGCCCACTCTCTGGAGAAGGGTCGCGCTGCAGCGTTCTGGAGGTGTCTAAATCATCTATAAGCTCTTGGCATACCCCTTGTGTGAGCTCTTCATCACCACTCTACATCTGCATGTTAAGGTAACTGACTATTATATCTCTGTGTGTAACTCACTGTAACCTGTAACCCCCCTATCAGAACGACATTTGTATTCATTCATGTTCCACCATAGCCAAATGTTTGTTATCACTGCCTAGTGTGCTTATTGCATTAAAACCTATATTTAACTTGAGCGATCTTTTTGCCTTAGCCAAGAATCTGTTTATCCATAGGCTTTGGGCATGGTAGTCCCGGTATGAGGACGAACGGACAGGGTTTGGGAAGACAGGCTGCATGATCGGAGGTCCCTGATTGATAGGGCCACGTGACCCGCGGTTCCCTGACAACTATATTAGTGATTACATACAAGTGAATAACACAATACAACTAGAGAGTACTTCCGTTATGTCCCACAGGATTCAAACCTGCAACCCTCCAGTCACAGGGCCACTTCCTTACCTCTAGGCCATAACTGTTACTTTCAAAGCTTACTTGGGGAAAAGATCCTGCTACAAACTTTGCTCTCTGACATTGGTCTGTTGTCGTTCTGGTATGATGGCTGCTACTTTTAAAAGTGCACCTTTACTCTTATTATAGCTACAAATTGGTTAAAGACTTCTATTTGTCATGGGATTCTTTCTGCATGTATTACTTTATGGCAAAGAAATCCCCAAATGGCTTAATTTACTTAAAAATCACAAATTGTCCACCCACATACAGCAGTAAAATTAGAATGAATCTCATAGGACTGAACAAGAAGTGTTAGATATTGTAGTTAGTGATAGTTATACAAATTTGTTTCAGTAATACAGACAGAGGGACATTTGTATCAAATAAGTGCATAATTCAGCATTCTCTGTTTGGTCCTGACCTTTAACAGACACAATTTAGAGCTTGAAAGGAAACAAACCCCCCTGATTATTTTCCATACAGCCAGCAGCAATATATATATATATATATATATATATATATATATATATATATATATATATATATGATATTTATTATTACAGTCAGCGACCTTCAAAGCATTGTCACCTTACAATGTACCCAAAGCAAAAAATATATTTAAACCTTCTTTTTGGGGTTTACAAAATTTAATAAACACATTCCCCTCGATTCAAAGAGCAAAAGTTAATTGATTTCGTATCGAGAATCGTAAGTTTGGGTGGGTGTTTGTCATTTTTTCTTGTTTTTTTGCCCATTTCGTATTCGCACGATCGTTCGCGCATAGACGTATATGAACATACGCATTTCGTACGGAAATCGTATATTTTGCGTTAGTTTGTGTCTTTTTCCCGTCCAAATCGTATTATTTGCGTCAGATCCTATTTTTTACGTCCTTCACATGGGCTTGCGACCAATTCAGAGAGCTGATTGCTAATTGTTTTGAAGCCCATTAAATAGCTGCTTTACGAAATGTTTGCCGGCAGCTATTTGGCCTCGGGAGTAGGATGGAGAGGAGCGAGTTTGTGGCACATCAAGGGCTTATGCTTTTTGGCATTGAGTTGATCCAGATGTCTGAGAGCAGATTGCCCCTGCGTCGTCGCATGAACATCGATAGCATGAATGATGTTGAGCTGTTCGAGCTGACCAGGCTTAATCGCGCTTCCCTCCATAAATTATATAGTGAGCTGCGGCCATGGTTAGCCCGCACCACAAGGAAGGGGCATGCAATTTCAGGTATGACCAAGATGCTTGGCTGCCTGCAATTTTTGGCGAACAGCTCGTTCCAGAGGCTGGGTGCCCTCTCCGTGGGGATGTCCCAGCCTACGCTGAGCCGCGCACTATCTAAATTTTTGGAAGGCATGGCTGCCATAACTCCCAAATATATTTTTTTCCCGGATGATATGGCAGCCAGAAACGCCATTAAGCTTGGTTTTTATAATGTGGCCGACATGCCCAACGTAATTGGTGCTGTTGACTGCACACATGTGGCACTCGTACCTAGGGCAGCCGACGAGTATATATATAGGTATTTATATTTTGTTTTAGGTTATTATGTTGCCCAACGTGTAATGTAACCTGTTTTCCTTTGCGGCAGCATATTTTTTTTTGGCTCATTTGTGTACATGCCTTATTTAGGCTTTTCATTAGTAGTTTCCAATAGAGTGCAGACATGTTTTAAATTTTTGATCCTTTTTTCAATTATCAATTACCCTTTTTGTATGCTTTTGCCTTAAGGAATCGAAAAATGGGACACTCCCTTAATGTCCAGGTCGTGGTTGGGCCGGACATGCGTTTTCTGAGTGTCCTTGCCGGCTACCCAGGATCGTCGCACGACTCATATATACTCAGACGATCTGGGTTGTTTCGGAGATTTGAGTCAGGTGAATTTTCGGGTGCATGGCTGCTTGGTAAGTGTGTCCTATTTATTTGGTATTAAATTTTTGAATAATCTGTTATTTGTGGATATTTCTGTTTTTGTATTCTTTACATAAGCCTGAAACTGCATTTTAGTTGGGTCTTATTTTCGGAACTCAAAACCAAAATGCTTGCCTCACTTTGTCCTTCAGAATGTTTTCCCTTTAGTTAGGATGTCTGTAAGTTCCATGTCCCAAAATATATTGGTTGTGAGTTTATACCCAAGTATCTGTTAGTTTATGGTCCTTTTGTAGTATTGGTCTTTAAATGGCAAAGTGGACTTAAACTGCATACATTGTATTCTTTATATAAATGTTGAGTGCCCCTAGTTCCATGTCCCAAAATATATTGGTTGTGAGTTTATACCCAAGTATCTGTTAGTTTATGGTCCTTTTGTAGTATTGGTCTTTAAATGGCAAAGTGGACTTAAACTGCATACATTGTATTCTTTATATAAATGTTGAGTGCCCCTAGTTCCATGTCCCAAAATATATTGGTTGTGAGTTTATACCCAAGTATCTGTTAGTTTATGGTCCTTTTGTAGTATTGGTCTTTAAATGGCAAAGTGGACTTAAACTGCATACATTGTATTCTTTATATAAATGTTGAGTGCCCCTCAGCAGCATCCTAATTGTAACATGTCAGAAAACCCAAAATATATTAAAATTCTAACTACCCTTGCCCGTGCAGATGTTTTATCACTCTTTTGTATATTTAAGCGGCATTTTTATTTATGTACTACATTAGTGGCTATAGTTATTTTGCTAATGTGCCCTGGGTGTATTTTTACGCCCTTTACCTTACATCATTTGGATATATGTCAAATTCTTTGTGCTTGTTGTCTTGCCTTTTTAATGTTTATGAAATTTAATTGTCTTGTTAAGGTGATTCCGGGTACCCACTTCTCCCCTGGCTCATGACTCCTGTGCTGCGGCCCCAGGATGCCTCTCAGGAAGCGTACAACCGTGCGCACCGCAAGACCAGGGCTGTTGTGGAGAGGGCCTTTGGGCTGTTGAAGACCCGTTTTCGTTGTTTGGACCATACTGGGGGCGCCCTGCAATATGATCCCAAAAAAGTGATCGACATCATCATGGCATGTGCTGTTTTGCACAATTTTGCAATACTAGAACGTGTCCCACGTTATGTGGATAGTCTGCCCTCTACAGCCCTAGAGGATGATGGAGAAAATTATGTTGGGCCACCCAGTGAGTCTGGACAATCAGTTAGAGCAAACTTGATATTGCAGCATTTTAGTTAATTTAATTTCGTTTTTCAACATTCTGTGTGTCTGTCTTAGCCTTTTTGTTCAATATGTTGTTTTGCCGTAATGTGGCATTACCTTAAATTAAAACATTTTTCCCTTAATTGTTGCCTAATGTATTTCATGTTGTTTACTTAGCTTGATATTTGCATTGTTACACCTCTTAAACCAAAAAGTATCTGGTTTAGCCCAAGCTGATTTAAAATGTGTTTCCACTAAAAACGCCACAAGTATTGTAATTGTGAAATTTGTTTTACTTTGTAGAATTAGAATTATTGTGCTTAACATAAAACATTCCACATACAACTGTGGTTAAAAAGGCATGATATAACAAAAAACAAATCGAGCACATCTACACCTGGAAGTGAGTGGCACAACCAAACAAGGACACCCAGTCCAAAGGCCAGCCTAGTCCAGTCATTAATATTGCCTGTGCCCAGGGATATTTGGGCATGGCCATAATGTCACACAAACATGTCTGCAAACAGGAGGAGCACAAACCAAATACATATTTAAAGCCATAAGTGGCCAGATACACTCCACATAGACCTATGGCATTGGCTAGTGGCCTTAATCATTACTCTAAGGAGCTATATGGGAGCAAATACAAAACACAACCTGCATGAGCAACACAAAATGGATTGTTTGAAACCCAAAAGGACAAGTAAATACAGTGGGGGGTAAGAGAAAAGATGTCCCACACAATCATGGCTTAATAGGGTGGCTGCCCATAATACCCAGGTGGAGGTCCGTGGGGATGGGACCTAGCCTGGGCCATGGCTGCATTGTGAATTTGAAACTGCTCCATAATGTTTCTCTGCATATTGGTCATCTCAGCCATGGCTGACTGGATGCCATTACTTGCAGTTACCATGTTGCTGTTGAGGGTACGCAACTCCGCGAGGATGCCCTGTAAGCTGTTATTGATGTTGACCATGTCGGCATGCCTTTCCTCACGCTCATTAACGAGCTGTGCCTCATACGAGTCCCTCTCTTGGGTCCATAATTGAAGCAGGGCACTCTGCCTCCCCTGGGAAATTGTGGGGCGGCGTAATGGAGTCCGCCGCACAATTACCCTGGCTCTTGGGCGTGCCCTGCCGCGTTGTGTCGTCCCCTCAACAGCAACAGGCATGCTTGGCAAATCCTCAGCAGCAGAGTGAACACTGGGGACTGTTGTGTCAGTCTCCCCATGTGCATGCGCAATGGATGGAGATTCACTCTGCTGCTGAGGATTGGCCAGAGAAACATTAGGGAGCAGTTCCAGATTGGGACCCAGGGGGAGGTCATCGGACGTGCCCTGCAGGGAGACATCAGCTTCCTCCATTTCCATGATCTCTTCCATGATTGTGCGGGTCTGTAGGGACATATAAAAAAAAAGGGTAAGTTGGCGTCCAAATTTGGGATTCCATCAGTTTAACACATGCTTAAGCACTTGGTAGTATTTATGGTACTAAATTAACTTACCGGAAATCTCGGATCTGGGCTCCTATGCTGTACGGACCTGGTAGGCATAAGCAACCTGGGGGGTGAGTTTACCCTTGCTGAGGGATCATGCTGGGCTGAAGAAGAGAAAACAAAACAAGGTAAACACACACATAAGCATTGTTTTTTTAGTTACTAAAAAAAAGCCACTATTTGTAATATTAAGCAACTCTACAGCAATGGGGACAATTGTTAAAATACACGCAATTTTAGATAGGTGCAATGGCTCGAGAAAACTGCTAACTGACCTCAGTTCAAAGTCAGGAAGTGTACCCAGTCAGCATACTACTTGCACAGCAACTATTTGGATTTTGACTACCATTCTCTAGGTCAGGGGTACTCAAACACTTCTTGTAAAGGTCCATTTAAAGGTATGTGGTGAGAGGTGAATGTCTGGGCATGGGGCTGTCGCAGGGGGTGTCTAGTTAGAAATAAACACATTGGGGGAGGGGCTGGAGATTGCCAAGTGCAAACTAATAAAGGCTGCTTGCCCTTGCTGGGCTGGATGGGGCAGAGCTGAGGGGACAGGGATTGGATGGCTAAAGGTGGGAGGTCAGGAATTGATGGTGATGGGATGGATGGAGCAAATATGTTAGAAATGTATGGGGCTTATGTGGGGGGGGGGGGCAGATGGTGGGACTGTGGCAGATGGGGCAGAGCTGGGGCAGCGGGACAGGATTGGACCAAGAGAAAGATGCACCAAGTTACTGTGTACCTTGCAATGCCACTTCCTGTGCAGTACTTCATATTGCAATGCTATGTTTCAGGGAGCCATGGCATTGGGCAGGAGACCAACCACTACATCGCCGATCAAGGGGGCAGCTCTGAGCACGTCAACACAGAAGTAACTGAGTGCAGTGCTGTCTGGGCAGGGGTCCGGGAATCTGGTGCCAAGGTCCGCATTGGGACCCCGGGCCGCCAGTTGAGTCTCGCTGCTCTAGGTCAGATATGTTTGGGGGTGTGTCATTAATTTGTTACCTCAAACACAACTCACACAACAAATAGCCAACACATCCCTAATGATGTGTGTTTTGTGATTGAGTCCAAATATAACAGGACACAAACAGGCACAGTAGTGCGAGCCCAAGCAAGCCACACCATAGGGCCATACCGTCATCTTGGTACTAGTGACCTTTATATTTTTTAGCAAACAGGCAAACATGCAGATTAAGAGTACTCACCGTGGGTACGGGTCGGTGAGTCTGTGTCCCTTAGACCCGCATGGCCACCGACCGCGACCGGATGGAGAAGGCCCAGCACAATCTCCTCAGCAGGGGTAAACTCCAGTTTTGTAGGAAAGCCACCTCCAGTTTGCTTGCTGAAAAGAGAAAATCGTTTGGTACTCAGAAAAGGTGCATACAGTACATCCTAATCCTTATATTTGGAGACATCATTTATTTACCTGTAATTATGCCTTTTAATTTCTTTTTGACGTACAGCATATTTGAGATCCGAGATTTTCTTTTGAATTTGTGGCACATCTTTCCTCTCTTCCCCCGCTGCATTTACTTGTCGTAGGATGGTTTCAAACAATTCCATCTTGCGCTGCTTCGTGGTGTGTTTTGATTTGCTCCCATAGAGCTCGTCATAGTATAATGTAAGGCCACTAGCCAATGCCATATTTTGGTCATGGGAGAATCTCCCACTCAACTGGCCGCGGCGCAATGTGCGGCCAGATGGTTGGCTTGGGTGCTCCTCCATGTGTGCAGACACATGTGGTGACATTATGGCCTGGGGCTGGGTAGGGGAATGGACGGATTGCTGGCTTCCCAATGACTGGACTGGACTGGCCAAGGGACTGGGTGTTCTTGCGTGGCTGGCCACCGAACTTCCAGGTGTAGATGTGGTCAGGGTGGCCATTCTTTGGCCTCTTGGGGGGCTATGTTCCCGGCTGGTGCCAGGTCGGGGGCTATGTTCCCGGCTGGTGCCAGGTCGGGGCTATGTTCCTGGCTGGTGCCAGGTCGGGGGCTATGTTCCCGGCTGGTGCCAGGTCGGGGGCTTCTGGCCCTGCTGCATGGCCTGTATTGGCTTCTGGCCATGCTTCTTGGCCTGGACGGGCTTCTGACCCTGCTTCTTGGCCTGGACGGGCTTCTGGCCCTGCTTCTGGGCCTTTCTGGGGTTCTGGCCCTGCTGCGGGGCCTGTATGGGCTTCTGGCCCTGCTTCTGGGCCTTTCTGGGGTTCTGGCCCTGCTGCGGGGCCTGTATGGGCTTCTGGCCCTGCTTCTGGGCCTTTCTGGGGTTCTGGCCCTGCTTCTGGGCCTGGATGGGGTTGTTGCCCTGCTGCGCGGCCTTGCTGGTGTTCTGGCCCTGCTTCTGGGCCTGGATGGGGTTGTTGCCCTGCTGCGCGGCCTTGCTGGGGTTCTGGGCCTCCTGTGACTGCTTTCTGGGCTTCTGGCCCTGCTTCTGGGCCTGGACGGGCTTCTGGCCCTGGATGGGCTTCTGGCCCAGCTGCGTGGCCTAGATGGGCTTCTGGCCCTGCTGCGGGGCCTGGGTTGGCGAAGTGCCCTGCTGGAAACCATGGGCGGTGTGGGCTCCCTTGGGCGGCCTCTTCTGGGGGCAGAGGTGGTGGGTGCTGCTGTGGCCTGTTTTTTGGCCGCAGGGGCACGTGCCTTGGGGGGCCTTTTTTGGGTAAGGGAGGGTCCAGTGTCCCTTGGTGGGGCCGAGGTGGTACTCGCCTTCTTGGAGCGTCATTTCTTGCTTCCTTGCTGGGACCTGGTGGTTGGGCCCTCCGAGGTCTGGCTTGGCTGGGCGCGTTTTGCTGCAGGCTTTTTGGGTGCCATTTTCCACAAATGCTCAAAGAGAATGAGCTTTGGGTGCAGGGACCTTTAAATAATGAGCCCAGCGTGTGACGCCTATGCACACGACCACGCGCTCGTACGGACGTACGTTCGAGCGGAACCAGGAAACCGCTGGGGTTTCACTTATCTGCTGCCTTGAAGAAGCATAAAGATGGCGCCCACTATCTTCACCCGTCAACAGGAAGAGATCCTCATGCTGGTAAGTGCCTGGCTCTGCGTTTTAAGCTAATACTCAATGATGGCCTAAATGTAAATGATGCGTTTGAAACTAGTTTTGGGTCTCTTAATGTTTAAGAACTGGCTCCTCACACTTCATCCTCAAGGGCCGAGCCTGGCCACGTTGTCACCTGTCTATGCTGATGTCCGAATTAGGGCAATTGCTCTGGCTTAGCACCAGTTAATAAACCTGTGGAGTAGCGGGGCTAGCTGTCAAACCTGGCCTGTCTCGGACCTTGATGCGGATGTTTGAGGAACACTCTGTTTGCCTAAGACCGCAAAACACAACGGCAAGCCACACACGTGGCCCAAAAGCCTAAGCATAAGCCGACATATTGGATGTTGAAACCATCCTAACATGCCATAGATGCAGGTGGGCTGATTTTTAATGTTGGCTATTATCTGTATGTACATGGTGTGTGAAACATATAACATAAGACCAGACTCTCATTCACAGTCAACGTCCGCTTTAAGGCACTCCCCAAAAATGGCTGCCACTCTAAATGTGTGTGTTAATGACATGAAATTCTCAACTTGTGATGCAACACATATGGGTCTGTGTGTAAAAGTAAAAGCTCTGTGTCCATTATGTTTTTCAGATCATGCTTCAGCGCCGGTATGACTTCGCGCCCAATGTGTGCGAAAAAAGGGACATCGCCCGGGAGATCATTGCGGAAATACACCGTGTCACCAGCACCACCTTCACTCACACCCAGATAATGCAGCATTGGTCGGACCTGAAACGTCTGCACATGGCCCGGGTGCGGAGGTTTTTTGGGATCCATTTCCCAAGTAAGTACCAAGCGATAGCATGTTATATGTTGCAAATGTATAAGCTATACCTTTACTTATAATGACTTTTCTTTGTTAGTGTTGGAAATGGATTTCAGAATTCGCCGCACCCGGAGGCGCACAGGCCGACCAGTGCTGCATGAGTCTGCATCTGTGAGTGAAGGTGGTGGATCTCCCGGGCGACGGACCTACCCCTCCTCTGTGGCCTCCTCAGACCAGCCCCTGGACCTTACCACAGAGGAGGGGCGCAACCGCGTGGGCGTGGAGTCATGCCCGGCCAGGCATGGGGAAGGCTCTGGTATGTCACTCTTCATGTATAGGCACAAAGATATACATGGCAGGCCAAAAACTAAGTTATCCTTTATTATGTATTTGTAGAAGCTTCTGGAGCGGGTGAGATAGTGGAGGAGGAGGCAGCAGAGATGCTGGAAGTCGATCCTGACGAAGGTGAGTGATGTCAGCCAGCCTGGGAGCCAGATCTGTTTGGAATAGTGACTCTATACAACTACTAACCAAATGTCACATGTTTCTCCAGGGACTTCTTCACAGCATAGCCAGGACCAAGGGCAGCCTGTTGGCCCCAACCAGCCATCTGTCGGCCACCAACTCAGTAAGTATCCATGCCATTATTCATATTAATGTGTTGTTAGCTAATAACACACACATAACTAAAGGCGTAGCCAATGTGTAGTTAACACTTTCATGTGGGCACTTCGTTAGCTTAAAGCGGACCCTAACTCGTATTAAGAACATAGCTAATATTTAGGCAACACACTGTACATACAGATTGGGAACATTGAAAAACAGCCTACAGCCATCTAATGCATGTTATGAGCCTGTAAACATCCAATATGGCGGAATATGGAATGCGCAATATTTACATGCTGCATGGGATACAGATTAGAAAAAGTAAGGTGCTGCCATGCATTGTGGGACTGATGACCTTTCCCTGAACCCAGCTATGCTCTGTATTCCCAAAGCACCACTGTAACCTACTCCCCTGTACTTGATCCCACTCTCCTCTCCTCATTAACTGTTATGCTTCGGAGTCCCGATGGCGGCGCAGTAATCATAAATCCACCAAAATCTACTTCGATCTGGTGCAGAATCATTTGGGAATAGTTATTGCTTTTCATTAAATAATGTTGAAGGTCCGGTTTAAGGAGTTTCAATACTTACCTGTGGGAAATGCATTTACTTTATCCCTTTGAAGAATGACATATGTCATGCATTTACATGTATTTAATTAACCCCAAATCTATTTCCAGCATACAAACCGGTCTGGTACTCCTATTTATGTTTATTTCTCTATTGCTTACAGGGATGAGGCCACAAACCGTGGCCAAAAAAAAAAAAAGAATGAAAGAGTTGGTGGCCGAGCTGCTGGCCATACAGATGAAGAAGAGGAGGAGGATTAGTGCCCTTGGTCCTGGCTACTTTTGTAAAATAGTTTGACATTTGGTTTTAGATATTGGAGTTTTATATTTTTAAAAAACCAAAAAATTTGAAACATTTTTAAAATGTTTTTAAAAAAAAAAAAAAAAAACAAAAAAAACAAATATTTTAAATAAATAATATTTTAAGCCTTCATAAATGTGTCATTTCTAATATGCGCACAAAAAGACATTTACACAAACACGAAAAAACACGCTTAGAAACATATAGACATATGTACATTATGTTGTTTGGGTAAGTTTTAGGGTCGTCAACATGAAGAAGGATGCAAGCGCTAAGGGGTTTAGGTAAGTTTTAGGGACCGAGAAATGAAGAAGGATGCAAGCGCTAAGGGGTTTAGGTAAGTTTTAGGGACCGAGAAATGAAGAAGGATGCAAGCGCTAAGGGGTTTAGGTAAGTTTTAGGGACCGAGAAATGAAGAAGGATGCAAGCGCTAAGGGGTTTAGGTAAGTTTTAGGGACCGAGAAATGAAGAAGGATGCAAGCGCTAAGGGGTTTAGGTAAGTTTTAGGGACCGAGAAATGAAGTTGGATGCAAGCGCTAAGGGGTTTAGGTAAGTTTTAGGGACCGAGAAATGAAGAAGGATGCAAGCGCTAAGGGGTTTAGGTAAGTTTTATGGACCGAGAAATGAAGAAGGATGCAAGCGCTAAGGGGTTTAGGTAAGTTTTATGGACCGAGAAATGAAGAAGGATGCAAGCGCTAAGGGGTTTAGGTAAGTTTTAGGGACCGAGAAATGAAGAAGGATGCAAGCGCTAAGGGGTTTAGGTAAGTTTTATGGACCGAGAAATGAAGAAGGATGCAAGCGCTAAGGGGTTTAGGTAAGTTTTAGGGACCGAGAAATGAAGAAGGATGCAAGCGCTAAGGGGTTTAGGTAAGTTTTAGGGACCGAGAAATGAAGAAGGATGCAAGCGCTAAGGGGTTTAGGTAAGTTTTAGGGACCGAGAAATGAAGAAGGATGCAAGCGCTAAGGGGTTTAGGTAAGTTTTATGGTTCATAAAGGAAAGTGGGAGCCTGGCGCGAGGCAGTAGTGGTGAGAGTGCGCATGCGCAAGATCTTATATACATACGAACGAACGAATCTAAGAGGCCAAAAACCAATGAAAACCAGAGGCAAACGCAAGTAATTGGAAGAGGTGGACGATGGAAGCAGCACCAAAAACAGGCTGCCGCCGCAACAAGTGAGCACATGAACGTGAATTTTACGATTGTCAACTGACTGAGGCAAGTTCGGGAGATAACATACGAACGGACGTATATTTTAGGATAGAAACGTATTTGCTTATTGAATCACTCGCAAGTTCATACGAACGCACGAGCGGACGTGAAAAATAGGATGATCGGCACCCAAATCAAAGCTGTTACATGTTTCTTTGAATCGACCCAATTGTGTACAATATGATTAAAGAAATCATGTTATTACCTAAGCTTGGCCTAGACTTCGAATTTCTCGACAGTTAAAAGAAGTCTAAGGCTTCAACCGAAAGCACAATTATTAAAGCTAAGGTAAAATGTAAGGTAAGAAATATTGCCTCTCATTTTTTTCAGCGTTGGACTATCCCTAGCTGCTCTATAAGCCACTGGGTACATTGGTCAGCTTGGCGCAGCTTGGAAACATTGTCACAGTATCATTTTTTGCTGCTCATCCCACTACAATACCGAATAGGAATCACAGGATCTATTGGAAATGTATGAGGGAAGTGACTGTTGAGAGGAACCATGAAATGGAACATAGGTTATTCATAGGCTCTATGTGGTTGGGTATGTCATGAAATGTAACACAGGCCCTTATTCATCAAGCGATAGCGCCAGGTAGTGTCTGACGAGCGCCAGGTAGCAGCAGCTAACGGCGACTACCGACTCAAGTACGCCCGGCGGCGGTCACAATGACGCATTTATCAAGCTAAATGAGGCTAGTGCCGGCGAGAGCGACGGCTAGCGCGGCATTCATCATGAAGCCGGCTGGCCCGAACAGCGCCGCTGCAAATTCCTTCACAGCGACACGTATTACCTGGCGCTACCTGCCGCTCTCCCATACATTTCAATGGCAGACGCTGAAATGATTGTTTTTAGTGGTTTTTGGGTTTTTTTCTTTGGTACAAAATTCCACACATGTTTATATTGATCTGTTTAATGAATCTGGCTGGTTATTTATATATTTTTTTTTTTTTTCACAATGTAATGTTGTGAGTGACATGGGAATTGCATCTCCTCCACCCAAACTCATTGGCATCAAACTCGCTGGTTTTCCACACAATCGGGGCTTGTAAAGCTATTTTGTAGCCTGTCAGGTTGGGCGGTCACGTTCGCTCTTCGAAATTGTCAGCGCCCAAGCTATTCGGCAGCCCTGTCCTTGATGAATCTGTGTTGGTCAGTGTTTGTGCAGTCGCTGTTTTGATTCGCTATGTGGCGGCGCGAGCGTCGCTGTGCCTCGCTGCGCTGCGTTGTGCGGCGCTGTGCTGTTCATACATGTGCCCTTCTGCCATTTGCAAGGAATTCACTTCCCGCGACCCCAGTCGTTGTTAATGAATACACTGTAGTTGTGAGCGTGCCTGGCCACATATTGCAGGATTAACATTCAGTCGTACCAGCTCATAACAACCCGTTATGCATTCTCATGTGTGCCACATTTTCAGGTAGTTGTCTAGTTTGATTGTGTGCTGACTTTTGGAAGGAATCAGATTTGTATATTTAAGCACAACGGTGTATGCTTTAGAAGGACCTATGCATTACAGTATGTAGAATCCCCTGCTAAATCAAGCTAATAATTCGTGGCGCCTTTTGCCCTAGCTTGTTTTGCAGCGTCATTTTAATGTTTTTCCGCCACTTAGCGTGTACATAGCTGATATTAGCTTGTCCCTGTTGCGCGCATGTTTGCTTTTGAATTTTGAAGCACAGTTGCTTGCGTCATATCCGGTTCCGGGATCCTCCTTTGCGTTTCAACGCCACCTTAAGGTAAAAATGTCTAGCGCTTATGCCAATAGCTTGTTTTGCAGCGTCATTTTAATGTTTTTCCGCCACTTAGCTTGCACATAGCTGATATTAGCTTGTCCCTGTTGCGCGCATGTTTGTGTTTGAATTTTGAAGCACAGTTGCTAGCGTCATATCCGGTTCCGGGATCCTCCTTTGCGTTTCAACGCCACCTTAATGTAAAACTGTCTTGCGCTTATGCCACTAGCTTGTTTTCAAGCGTCATTTTAGTTTTTCCGCCACTTAGCTTGCACATAGCTGAGAATAGCTTGTTGCTGTTGCGCGGAGCGTTTTTTTTTTTTAAACTTTTTCCCAATGTCGCTTGGGTCATTTCCGGTTCCTGTTTCCTCCTTAGCGTTTCCAATATGATGCCCAGACGCAGAGTGATGCGCCTCCCCAGCTCCTCCTCAGACTCTGACCCCACCACCCCTCCCCCACCTCCCCAACCTACCTCACCTTCCTCAAGTAGCACCCCTCCCACCCCTTCCCCTCCTGGGCCTAGTAAGAGAAAGCGCACCCGGGTGGATAGCCGAGTAAATGGCCAGGTGGTAAAAGTGAGTATTTTTTGGTTTGTATTTTTAGCTTAAAAGTTGCAGAACACACAGGGGGGATTGGTTCAGAAATTTTTGGGTTTTAAGACCAAATTTGAGCACTCCCCGTGGGGCATCCCCATTGTGGATGTCCTGCTGGGATGCCCCCCCCTGGAGGGCCCTAAAAATTACCTCAGTCCCGTCCCATCTGTGCATGCGTTAGCTGCGGATGCCTATTGCGCTTACCTCTAGCAGGGTGTACCCCTGCGCCAGACATATTGTAATTTTGGGTGCAGGCGCACTCCCTGTTAGAGTCAAACGCCACATGCGTACTTTGCTGTGCAGACCCAGCTGAGCTGGTATGCACGTCCCAACGGCCTTGTATGCGCATACCACAGCGGCGCGGAGCGCTGTGTTTGGCTTGCGGAGTGACGTGGGAGTGTCCTCAGTGGTGTATTTGTGGCCTTCCAAGGGGGTTGCAGACAGCGGACCACCCACAATTGGTGTGGCCCACCAAAGTGCACACAAACCCAGAATACTGATAATCCTGGGTGTGGGTCCACTTTGATCTGGTCTCTGTATAACTGTTTATGACAGTGTTCTGATGTCATGTATTGATTTTAGTTTGTTTGTTCTTTTTTCATAGGACTTCTGCGTGGCCGAATATGACTATGCCCGTGGAGGCAAAAAACGCATAGCCATGGAGGTGAAGGCCACAGTGTCCCGGCGCTTCAACACCGAGCTGACCATCCGCTCAATTCAACAAAAGTGGTCGGATTTCAAGCGCCGGGACCCTGAAGGCGTGTACCGCCTATATGATGCCTACGCATCAGGTAAGTTAAAGCTTATGTTATGTTTAGCCTTTGTGCAGAATCATCTGCTAAGCTGTGTCCATTTGTGCTCTTTAGATTAAATATTTTCTTTCACCCCCTCCACACAGATAAGCGTCCTCCCCTGGGGAAACGTGGGAAGGGATTCCTCCCCCGAACCAGGCAGGCGGACTCGGGGGAGTCATCGGCCTCCCGCGGGTCCTATTTAGAGGACCCAGGGGAGGAAGGGGATGACGCCCCAGAGGAGTGTGCTGCTGGGGGGCTGGCTGGATCAAGCCTCAGCTCCTCACACTCTGAGTCTGAGGACTCTCACCAGGCAAGGGGCCACTCTCAAGCAGGGAGTGAGAGGGAGGAGGGTGTCCCTTTGCCTGGTGGATCTTCCGACCAGAGTGTGAGGAGCCGAGGCTCCCCGCCTCCTCCTCAGAGCCCTCCCTGGGCTTCAAGTGGCGCTTCATCCCCTGGTGAGTGTACATTTTTTAATTGTTAGTCTGTGACAGGTTTCATCTTGCAATTTGTCCTTAGCCCTTGCCATTCCTCTCTAATTTGCAGGGCATCATATAGGCGGCACCTCCATGGCATTTTGGCGTAGGATTCTCCACGGGCATAGTCATGGTAAGTGTTTTTGGTTAGCCATCACATTCCCAATGTTATAACATTCATTAAAGTGTACCCCCAAACATTGATGGTGCTTGGTTTCTGGAAGGTTCCTGGACAAATCACATCCCTCACCCAGGGCCCCCCCCACAAAAAAAACCCCCAAAACTCCTTACCTCTTTGGGGGTTGCCAAAGCCACCGTCCCAGCCTCCTGTGTGACACTCTAGATGTGTGTGCGCCTGCGCTCTTTTTCCAAATGGGCTGCGCGTGCGCACACACTCGAGGAGTGATGTGTGGAAGGCAGCGGGCGCGGAGTACGTTGTCTCATGCAAATTGTGTTGCTCTGCCAAAGCGGACCCAAACCCAGATTTGCTGCTATCCTGTGTATAGGCCCACTTGTAACAGACACATGTTTCCTGGTCCATTGTCACAGCTGGTTTGATAAGGTACCCTAACCTCACAAACCCCACTACAGTGCTAGCCAACTGTCAACCACCCCTATGTTTCTGCCCACACCATGATGGGTGTTCTAATTTGTTTTCTTGGGTTAAGTTGTTCCCGCTCCAACATGTGGCCCACTATTAACATTAGCCAAACAACTGCTAAAGATTCCTTTACATAGCACTGTCTATGTTATTTGCACATTCTCTTTAGGGATACATGTGTCAAGCCTAACAAATTGACATTAACTCATGGTCCAGGAAATATGCTAATTTAGGACAACCTGTATGTAACCATGCAAGCCTTTGCATTTTCAGACTCAATAACCAGATGGATGTCAAATAGTCAGGTGTCATTTGCCCACTAATTGTGTTTTTGTCTTTTGCTTTCTGTTGACAGATGTTGCTACGCAGACGGAGCCAGAGACCCTCCTCCCCACCCCAGCTCCAGGGACGGCCAGCAGCATGGGCCCCCGCCACAGCTGCGATGGTGAGTACATCCCACTTCATATGCCTAAAGACTTGTGAAACCTATGTCTTCTAGTCACATCTGCAGACATTTTAAATTTACCTATGTGTTAATTTCACACACATCTCGATTCAATGTGTTTGGACAATAATCCAACATGCCTGTTTGCATGCTTGATTGTTGGCTCACATTCTTCATTAGGCCACATAGAGACTATTTTTGCGTTAGACACAACCAAATGGGCCCTATTAGGTCTGGACCTGTAACATTATAGGGCAAACTCGTGTACTCGTTCGGCCCTGATGTTTGGCTGTTACTAAACACAAAAATGGACACACTGGGAATTATACCTTCTTTGCTTCCCAAGAGTTAAACTGGAACAACAACCAGGATTTTGACTTTCCTGGGTGTTGTTCCACTACGGTGGGGCACCCCTGATCGTCACCGCTGTGTGACAACCCCCTGAACTCACTTTGACTCCAACAAACGTACAAGCCACGGCAAATTGCCTCCTCCTCCGCCTCCCCCGCGCCCCTTTTTACGCGCGCATGCCTGCGCCGGCCATTCACAGACGGCCGCCGCAGGCACGCACACGTCTAGAGGGGCGCCAGGGAGGGCCCGGCGGCACTGCCACACAGAAACTGAGGTAGGTATTTTGGGGTTTGGGTGGGGTTTCACCCCCAGGGACATCCCGATCTCGGATGTCCTGCGGGGAGGGAGGTGATCGGGCAGGGAATCTGATAGATTCCAGGGCCGATCACCGGTGGGTGTTGGTACACTTTAAGAGTAAATGTATGCTTGGGATGTGTTGTTCACATTCCTGCCAGTCAATAGTACTCATATCATGTTAACCAATAAGCGCACAGTGGTCAACAATGTTAATGTGAGTGTCACCTAATTGGACACACTGACATTACATTGCTACATCTGTGTCTGTTGAGGTCACATCCAATTTATTAATAAATTGTTGTTTCTACATCTCTACAGCTTGTGAAAACCAGCATCGCAGACTGTGGCGGGAGATCCGGCTCCTGAAGCTGATGCTGCTGGCCAAGAAGAGGCGCCGGCGGCGTCGTTAGGGTGGGGGGAAGGCTGGCCTCTTGATGCCCGTTGTTGGGCAATGTTGGCCCTGTTGGCCATGTTTGATTATTAAATTTTTTGAGTACCATCATTACAGTGTGTTGCATTGCAAAGCATAGTTTAACTGTCTCAAAACCCATTTGTGTGTCAATTTAGCCATACCTTTGGAGCCATTTCAGGTGTTAACCATAGTAAGCTATGGTCTCAAATGTGTGGGCTAAATTGACCAATACATTGACATATGTAGATCAAGATACTCATCCCTGACTGTGTTATTAGCTAGGTGTTAGGAAACACACAATTTAGAGGTGGGTGAAGCAAATATATTTACAAAAACAAAAATATACAAAATTAATATTCTTGGCTGGGTGGCCGGGGAGGTTGGGAGTCATTGCTAGGGGCGGTGTTGGGGGACAACAGTGCAGTAAAAAATATAGACTGCTGTTGTATGAGCTGTTGTAGCAACAACAAAGTTTGGTCCTGCCGCTGGAGACATTCTTCCTGGCGCTGTATTGATTCTTCCTGGCGCTGGAGAGATTGTCCCTGGCGCTAGAGAGATTGTTCCTGGCGCAGGAGAGATTGCTCCATTAGATTTGCCAGCCGACCAAGTTCCTGGTTCTGGTGTTGGTTTTGGAGCAACTGGTCCATCTGGCGCTGCAGGGCCTCATTTTGTTGCTGACACATCAGCACCTGATTTTCCAACGCCGCAATGCGCTCATTAGTTCCATCACGCGGCTGTTGGCGACTGTAGTCCTCCAGCATCCGGACCCCTAGCTCATAGAAATCTGCACTGGTTGGTGCCACACCTCCTCTTGCTGTGGTTTGAGGCTAAACAAATAGAAAACAACATTTTAGTCAAACAGAACCAATGCAGGTATGCCCCTCAAAATAAATACCCTAAACAGTCACTATACAACTTACCCTTGTCTGAGCCTCGGAAGCTTGGCCACATGGGACTTGGGAAGAGGTCCCAGCTTGGGGTTCTGGTTCCGCCTCCTGCAAAAACAACAATGAAAGGAAATGTGACATGTTGCTTCTTCCACTACCCACGAAGATGCCAATGTGGTTCTAGGTCGTCTACATCAGCCATGTTACCTGCGTGTCCTCCGGCACAGGTAGGCTCGAGGTTTCGCTGCCAGAGAGTGGCAATTCAACATCCGAGATGTCCGGCAAGTTGGCATATGCTAAACAGGAAAATCAGGTTAGTAGGTCTGTGGGCCAAACTCAAATGTAACCTGGCTAGGCTATCGAGGCCATACCTCTAAAAAGTGCCAAAATACACACTAGACCAAAGGTATCTGTTAAACTCAGATTGTTAACATGTATGTTACAGGACTAAGAGGCAATAATTTTTGCTAATCACATCAGAAACATTGCTTAAATTACACATACCCGCAATCTCCCAGATGTCTGGAGTGGGGTCCTCACTCGAGCTTGGACCTTGAAAATACATGTGGACACACAAGTTGCCAGAAGCAAGTTCCACAAAAGTAGAGCCAAAATACAGACTAGAGCAAGGCAAAACAACTTACCCTCATCTCTGGCAGCCGGAACTTGAGGGGCCCTTTCTGGACAGCCACTTCCGATATTCGGGTCAACTAAAAAACACAAGGAATGTCTCTAAATATTCAGCAAACTACTACGGGGAATGTTTGGCCAAAAAGATGTCCGCCAAAATACATTGCTATCACTCCAATAACTAATAGACTGACCCTGGGGAGGCAACAAGCACTCCCAAGAGGCATCTTCAAGTTTACCAAGCAAACATGTAGCTTAGTAGACTAACCAAATTGAACCAGTGTAACATAAACAGCATAAAGGATACATTATGTATTGCTCTACACACCAACAGGGTCCTGTTGACTGGCAACATCGGAAGTGGGGTCCAAAGATGAACCAGTCACTTGGCCTACCAAGAAAAAAGAGGAATGAGACACATGCACTTGGGTAAAAGTGGATAAAGCAAGGTGGACACATGCACTTACCGACATCCAAAGAGTAGGTGGGATCCGGAGGAGATGCTGGGGCCAAGGGCATGGGAGCTATGCCAAAAAAAAGCCAACATTGAGCCATAGTTAATGTGCGTGCAAAAATACAACATGCATTAAGGTGTGTGAGCAGCTCTTTCACTAATATTCACTAATCAAGGCCAGTGTGGCTCCCACATTGATATGCCGATATATGGCTACACATCTCTGGCTTCCAACATATCTACACATGTTAGGGCCTTGTTAGTTAGTTGCTGTGAGTGTTACAGTGGGCGTGAAATTAGGCCGCAGGCCCATATTATTAATACTCAACAGTGCAAAACTTGATTGTTTGAGCTGCTCCCACACCCATTTGTTCCCCAAACAACCAGCAACAAAATTAGGGGTAAATACCTTCAATGGCAGACTGGGGTAGCCTTGAGGTTGCTGGAAGGGCAGGAGCTTGGGTGTCCTGAGGCACATCCCGGACAGCAGCATGTGCACCTATGCATAAAGCAACAGACAGAAAAGTAACAAATGTTTGAGCTCTAATGTAATACTTCACAGGTCCTACTGTTAGTTGGTCAGAATGTAAAAATGCAAATCACATACATTAACATTAGGTTAGTACAAAAGGCAGAAAATATGTACCTTCAGTCCAACCGGTGGTGTCATCCCCAGGATCCACACCCTGCAGCCGAGCCAGTGGGATTTTGGCCTTCAGCATCTCCTCATACAGCCTGTAGGTACTCTTTGGAGCCTGGATGAACCCACTGTCCACATCAAGATCGTGATTCATCTTTTTCATAAGGGCCCCTCGCAAAGTGTAGAAGCGTTTCCTGCAGGATGGGCCACTACGTGGGTGTTGAGCAGTGCTACTAAGCTCCACACCAATGGCATCCCACAGTTTGCTTCTTTCTTGTTTGCCTATGGACTTGCTTTGGGAGCCAAATATCAGCTCCCATTTAGCAAGTGTAAGGCGCACAAGATGATTATTCTCAGCCAAATTAAATTCAGGCTCCCTCTTGGCACCTGGGCGCTTAGCCTGGGGTGCTGCCCCACCTTCAGGCTGTGCCCTTTTCCGTAAGGGAGGTCTGCGCACAGCACCCACCAAACTCCTACTTGGGCCTGCTGTGGCCGGCAGATGTCCTGAATTTGGCTCCATCCTGTAGCTGCACACACACACAAATACACACCCAACAAGCACGCATGCAGACTACAGAATGGCATCGCAATCTCTTAGGCTTGGCCAGGTTTTATGTGCTCTAACAGCCAATCAAAAAGCAGGCCACTTAATTGATTCACACATACAGCCCAGTTCCTTCTAGGCACACCTCCACTGCACTGACTGAAGCATGTGTGTTAGCCAATTAACTCATTACAGACCTCATTAACCAAACAACACACACCCAAATCCAACAATGGACTGATGTATCTCAAACCCTTGGGACATGTGGTTAGCCTAACGGCTATTTAAAAAAACAGCAGCTTACCTTTCATTGGGCCACCAATGAATTTTGGGCCATGTCCGTTAATGCACGCAAGTTTCGGCTCAAGTACGCTAGTAGCGCTACTAGCGTGCGCGTGCGCACTCTGTTTTACGCACACCTGGGTCGGCTAATTGGCGCCCGGAAATAGCAGAGCGACGCAAAAGGCGGCAAAGCGGACCTGTCCCTTTTGAAAGAGAAGTATAAATTGAAGGAATTTTCAAGCTTCTGCTATTCTTACACTGTGGCAAAGGCTGTGGTGTGGTGCTGTGCTCGCTTCCCTTAGCTCATTTGAGCCTCTGTCTGGTTTCTGTCCTCACTCTCTGTGGCTTGTTGGGTGATTTCTGACATCAGTGCTGTTTCTTTAGGAGCTTGGTTTTGGTGGCATCTGCAAATATTGTGTAGCATACAGCAAGTGAGGCTTGATTTTGGGGCCTTTTGTGGGCTGTGCAGCAACTCCCCTCTTGGTTGTGCCTAACTTAGAAAGCTGGTTTTCAGCAGGCTGGTGGTTTGGACCACTATTGTTCTGGTTTTGTGGTGAGCTGCATTGTAGCGGGTGTGTGTGGAGTGTGATTGTTTGTGTGTGTGTTGTGTGTTAGTGGTTTATTTTTTTTTTTTTTTGGTTTTGTATATATCTTTAGTGTATGTGATGGATAAGAGGGTGATGTATGGTGTCTGGGTGGATGGATGTATGTGTATGCTGAAAGAGCAGGAGGAAAGGGAGCGGGGTGTTGTGAGGCTTAGGGCACCCCGCTCCTTTGCAATCCGCCTTTCAGTATGGGACTTAAGTGACGAGCAGATCAGGAGCCGCTTCCGTCTGAATCGTGCTGCACTACAGTCCCTATATGATCAGATTAAGCACAAAATCGAGCCATCCACCAAACGCACTCATTCCATTCCAGGCATAGTACGCCTGTGTGCCACTCTCAATATTTTGGCACGAGGGACCTTCCAGGCAACCTCCGCCCTCCTCAGCGGGATAAGCCAGGCTACTATGAGCCGCATACTAATCCAGGTAGTTCTGGCAATTTGTGATTTAATCCCAATTTACATCAAGTTTCCTGAGGATGAGGAAGAGGTTGCCAAAATAAAACATACTTTCTATCTGATGGGAGGGATCCCGAATGTGCTAGGGTGCGTTGATGGTACACATATCCCTTTCCGCCCTCCCCGTGCACAGGAGCTGTCCTACAGAAACCGGAAGCAGTTCCATTCTATTAATGTTATGGTTGTCTGTGACCCAGACATGAGGCTGCGGGCGGTGAGATCGGGGTTCCCCGGCTCATGCCACGATTCTTACGTCTTGCAGCGGACAGTCCTGTGCCGGAAGTTTGATAACAACGAAATGCCAGCTGGCTGGCTACTGGGTAATAAATTAACCATGTCAATGTATTTTGCAAATATGTGGCCTAGTAAGCCAAATTTAACCAAACTACCACAAAAAAACATGTACTAGTACTAATTGCTGTCTCTCTCCTTGTGTTTTTTCTACAGCGGATAAGGGATATGGGCAGAGAACGTGGGTCATGACTCCGGTCAGGAACCCACGGACCTCTGCCCATGAACGCTACAATGCAGCGCATCGCAAGACCAGAAGCATTGTGGAAAGAACCATCGGCCTGCTGAAAGCACGCTTTCTCTGTTTGGCACGGCCAGGAGGAGAGATGCTCTACAGCCCACAGAAGGTCTCCAAAATCATCCTTGCCTGCTGTGTGCTACACAATATATGTATTTCCCACCGAATCCAAGCCCCCGAGGAGACAGCACTGGTGCCAGAAATCCCCAACATGCCCGCAGCAAGAAGTGAGGACACCCAGACTGGCGATGAGCTAAGGGAAAGGATGATCACTTCTTTTTTTGCGGTAAACTAACTAACCTTCACTCTAATGCAAGTACTGCACTACTGGCTAAATGTATTAGAACTACCATCAAAAAGAGCCCAAAAAAACACTAAGGGGGGTGTAAGATGATCCCAACCACTCTAAGGGGGGTGTAAGATGACCCAAACCACTCTAAGGGGGGTGTAAGATGACCCAAACCACTCTAAGGGGGGTGTAAGATGACCAAAACCACTCTAAGGGGGGTGTAAGATGACCCAAACCACTCTAAGGGGGGTGTAAGATGATCCCAACCACTCTAAGGGGGGTGTAAGATGACCCAAACCACTCTAAGGGGGGGTGTAAGATGATCCCAACCACTCTAAGGGGGGTGTAAGATGACCCAAACCACTCTAAGGGGGGTGTAAGATGACCCAAACCACTCTAAGGGGGGTGTAAGATGACCAAAACCACTCTAAGGGGGGTGTAAGATGACCCAAACCACTCTAAGGGGGGTGTAAGATGAACCCCACCACTCTAAGGGGGGGTGTAAGATGATCCCAACCACTCAAAGGGGGGTGTAAGATGATCCCAACCACTCTAAGGGGGGTGTAAGATGACCCAAACCACTCAAAGGGGGGTGTAAGATGATCCCAACCACTCAAAGGGGGGTGTAAGATGATCCCAACCACTCTAAGGGGGGTGTAAGATGACCCAAACCACTCTAAGGGGGGTGTAAGATGACCCAAACCACTCTAAGGGGGGTGTAAGATGATCCCAACCACTCTAAGGGGGGGTGTAAGATGACCCAAAACACTCTAAGGGGGGTGTAAGATGACCCAAACCACTCTAAGGGGGGTGTAAGACGCCAATGTTGGTTATCAAGTAATGCATTTTTGTATTTGCAACAACAATACTACTTTAAAGATCTATACTAACTGCACTTTTTTTATTTTTTCAGGCACAAAGACATGCACCGTGATCCGTATTTGGCACTTTACAAACTTTATTTCCCTTTACTTTGCTTTTTCCTTTCTGTTTGAATTTTGAATTTCCTTTTCTCTTATGTTCCTTTTTAAATTTTTGTAGATTTTAAAAATAAAATCTACTATATATAGATACATGTGGCTATGTGTTTAATTCTGTTGAAAGTTTCCTTTGCATTCTACTTCCTATTGTAATTTTCTATTTCTTTCTGAGTTCTGTTTTTATTTCCCTTTTCCATTTTCCTTTTATTTCTCATTTCTGTTTTTATTTTCCTTTTCTATTTTCCTTTTCTTTCTCATTTCTGTTTTTATTTTCTTTTTCTATTTTGCTTTTCTTTCTCATTTCTGTTTTTATTGTCTTTTTCTATTTTCCTTTCTCATTTCTGTTTTTATTTTCTTTTTCTATTTTCCTTTCTCATTTCTGTTTTTATTTTCTTTTTCTATTTTGCTTTTCTTTCTCATTTCTGTTTTTATTTTCTTTTTCTATTTTCCTTTTCTTTCTCATTTCTGTTTTTATTTTCTTTTTCTATTTTGCTTTTCTTTCTCATTTCTGTTTTTATTTTCTTTTTCTATTTTCCTTTCTCATTTCTGTTTTTATTTTCTTTTTCTATTTTGCTTTTCTTTCTCATTTCTGTTTTTATTTTCTTTTTCGATTTTCCTTTCTCATTTCTGTTTTTATTTTCCTTTTCTATTTTCCTTTTCTTTCTCTGTTCTGTTTTTATTTTCATTTTCTTTCTCATTGGTGGTTTAATTGTATTTCCTTTTTCTTTAAAAAATAAATAAAATAATTTAAAATGTGGCTATGTGTTTAATTATGTTTTATTTTGCATTTATATTCTAATATCTGGTTTAATTTAATTTCCTTTTCAACACAAAATAAAATCTCTAAAAATTAAAAAAACATGTTGCAATGTGTTTTATTCAGAAGGTACTGGATGGCCAGGACACAGCAAAGCTAACTGGCGCTGTGTAGAATAGCGTGGTCACACTGACTGACAGCGCCTACAAAGCTGAGGGCCAACATCATATTCAGCAATGTAGGCGTTGTTCCAAACAACGCCAGGTAGCGACTGAGGAGGCCTGCTATAGCGAATCGCTACCGCCCGCGGCTGACGCTAGCGGCGCTCATAGCGCCATACTTCAGTCGCTCATCTGTCGCTACCTGGCGCTATTGATGAATCGGCCTCCCCGTGTCCTTTTCTATGAAACATCAATGGGTTCCTTGCAGCTCGAGATTTATTTATTGTTCACCTTCTACCTTTTATTTTTGTTTCTCTGTATTTTGTTGGACAGATTTGAGTCCAAAACATAGAGACATATAGACTGGATTCTTCTTTAAATATGCTATCTTATACCATAACATAAAAGTCAATGAACAATAACTTACCTCACTTAGTGGAAAGTAATTAGGCATGCTTATCCCTTTAAGTGTCAGCCTACTTAGAGTTTTTTTTACCCTCCATTGCCAGACCATCGTCTGCGCTACACATGTTCAATTGTGAATTTTGATGGATTTCCCAGAAAAATGATATATTGTTTTTCAGTCTGGGCTTTAACATGAAATGTCTTGTTAGTAATTTTTTAAGTGTATTCTAAATATTTTTGGGTGAAATTTGTGCAAAACATTTTTTAAAAATCTATTTTTTACAATTTACTTTTACAAGTTTTTTGTAAATTTGTAGTTTTTTGTCAATAACATCTAATTGCGATTGAAATCCCAATTTCTTCAGGTTATAATGGTACCACATATGTATTGGTAGACACCCTTTCCAGCCCAGGGGACTCCCCCAAACTGAAACAGCGCTTTAGGAGATTTTCAGACAAAAAAAAACTGCTATGCGCACCTTGCAGTTTTTCAAGAAAAGCAACCCTTTAAATTTGAAATACCCCCCCCCCCCCCACAAACTATACATTCTCTGGAAGTACACACATCAATATTTCTAGGCTTGTTGATGTGGGCGCAATTTTCTGGAAGTAATCCCTCAATTAATACTTTGGTTGCACAAGGTTTCCCTAAAAAAAGAATAAAAAAGCCACATTTTCCTAAAAAAACTATATGCAAACAAGAAAAAAACAAGTTAAATCAGAAATCCCCCAAACAGAACAATACCCAGCATGCATAGGTACTGTCAAGGGAAGAGTTACCAAACACCCCAAAGAAAAGCATGTGTGTAAAGGTAATTTTACTTGAAAATTTCAGCACTGCAGACAAAGTGTGCACCTTGCACTTTATCAACCAAAACAACCCTTTACATTTGGAATACCCCCCACAAATCCCTGAAAGTAGACACATTAAGATTTTTAAGCATATCCAGCTTGTTGTAGTGGGCTTATCTTTCTGGTAGTAATCCCTCCAAGGATTTTTAGGTTGCATAGGGTTTTCCTAAAAAAAATTATAAAAAAGCAGAATATAAAACACGTTTTCATAAAATATCAATATGCAAACAAGAAAAGTAAGCTAAACCTGAAAGTGCAAGGTCTCCCAAACAGAACAATACCCAACATGCATAGCTACATTTAACCCTTTTATTTGCCAACCTACTTTAAATTTTGACACCCTTTATTGACAGGTCATTTTTCACCATTTTGTGCTATGTTTAATTGTGATTTTTGCAGGAATTTCCAGGAAAATTTTACTTGTTTTTGTGGCAGAGTTTATGCTTAAACTTGAAAATGTCTTGTTTGTAATATTTTACTGTTTTATTTAAATATATAAAAATATATATATATATATTTTTTTAAATGGTCTCCTTTATTTTACATTAAAATTAAACATTTATTTTATTAAAGAAAACCATATTGCATGTGAAAGCCCCATTTCTCCTAATTACAAATAAAATACAACTACTAAAGCCCAAAAAAATGGAGGGGTCCATTTTTGGTTAAAATTTCAAGGGTTCAAATTCACCAAAAAATGACGTGGGGTCCCCCCCCCCACCCAGCCTAACCAACCTTGGGACCAGCTATGCAGGGCTTGTGGAACAGGGTGCAGGGGGCCAGCCCACAAAGCCTAAATGGCCCTGGGCTCTTCTGGCCCCCGGGCTTTGGGGAGTGGGGCAATTGGGGGGCTGGGGGTTAATGGCAATTCACCCGCTAGCTGCAGGTGACTTGCCAGCCTGTAAGCCTTGTAAACTGGTATAGGGGTCTCATGGACCCCTTGAAAGATATCTAGGTTGCCAGCCTCAGACCCCGCAAAACTGCAACCACATCCAAACAATGGGCAACCGGCAAAGAGTGCTCACCTCTTGATTCAATCAGTATTCGTAGTAAAGGAGCGCCAGCCACATAGTTGGAAAGGTAAAATCATCAATCCTTTATTCCGGTTCCATGTTAAAAAGCCATTACAGCCAGCAAGACACAAAGCACATATAAAAGGCAGACCCCGCGTCTACGCGTTTCGAGCGAAGGCTCTTAATCATGACAGTGGGGCAGTTGTATAGGAATCAATAAAATAGGTATACACATTACTAATGATTGGCATCACCTGGGAACAAACCATGAACCGGAGCAAATAATTAAGTGATTAATTACACAGCATGACCTACCTGAATATCACAAAATAGCGCCGCCAAGTTATACTCCCAAACACGCTAGGAACAGAGCCATAATCAGCGAGCGGAGGAAGAAGCACTTCCGCGTAGTCAAAGAGACGCCAACCAATCTCAATAGATCAATGTACGTTGACGCTATTGATAGGTCAGATAGACCTCCGCGTCATAGTACTGGCAAGCCGGGGCTCCATAACGGCGGCCATTAAGGGCAGGTGACGGATCGCTGAAATATAGATTAGACCGTGGGGGAACACGTAAAAGGAAAGGCGGAAAAACCCAGGAAAAGGGATAGTTCAAATGTATTTGCTAGGTCTGGCCCGTATAACAGAATTAATACTCCATGGATCCCAGGGTCCCAAAATACTAAAAAAATTTAACCCATAACAATGCTTCCATTCATGTCACTCCCAGGTGAAAACCATATCAACAAAATTCATGGAAACACGTGTGTATATACACAGACGTAATTAACACATATAATAACTACCACAGATACAAAACCTATTAATATCTAAGGAAAAAAGTTGTTTATAAGTATAGAAAAATATACTATTCAAGAAGCCTTTATTAATAAGCCCTATCCCATTATGAAAGGTTGAGGGGGAGCTTGTTTCCCACATCTAATACTAATGTATGTTAATCCTACAAATCCCTAATTATTTGGAGGGAAGCAAGCTATACAGATTATATCAAAAATAAAAAGAGAGTACTCCTATCCCATCCTATATTCTGAAGAACCCTAAGGAGGAAGGGAAATGGGTACCCCGGACCCCATTCTGATGGAAATAACAACCCTCTACTTGTCTTATATAATACCTAATTAAAAATTAAAATTAATACTAGGTTTTAAGAAACAAATCAACATCCCAACGTGAGTTGAGGCCCTTAGGGATGCGGGTATCCAGCCTAAAAATCCAGAAGACCTCCCGTCTAAGCAATTTATCTACAAGATTACCTCCCCTAGGACCCAATGTCACTTTTTCTATAGGTCTACATTTAAAGCTGGATAAATTGCTTTCATGATGATCCCTAAAGTGTTTGCCTACATTCGATGTAGATATAGGGCGGTCTGAAGAAGACGCAGAGATATGCTCCGCAATACGCTTCTTTAACGGCCGGGTAGTATACCCAACATATTGCAAATTGCAACATATACACGTTATTAGATATATTACATTGGTAGAATTACAGTTGATAAAGTTCTTAATTTTAAATCCTTGATGTGTAGAAGTAGAGACAAAATCTGAACCTGTTTGCATATATTTGCATGTGCCACATCTCTCACCCCCACATTTAAAGGAGCCCGAATGATTCAACCATGTCTGGGAGTTCCCCGAACGTTTGTTAATTAAACTGGGCGATAATCTCTGTCCCAGAGTAGGGGATCTATGGCTTACTATTTCCACTCCATTGCTTATAATTGCCCTAAGTTGGGGGTCGCACTTAAGGAGGGGAAGGTGTTTCCTAATTATAGCCCCTATCTGGTTAAATTCTTTGCTGTAAGAGGTAACAAATGTAATTCCTCTTGTATTTTTAGTATCATTCTGTCTGTTACAGACGTCCTTAGTATTATTCTTTTCCTGACAGCGCTTATCCCTCCTATTAGCTGTTTTATTAAACATCTTATTCCTATCCCTAGAGCTAGCGATGTCCCTCGCTCGTGACAGCAAGTCAGGGGAATAACCTCGTTCAGTAAGTCTGTCTGAAATTAGGTTTAGCTCTTCCTCAAAAGCTTCTTGTTGTGAACAGTTACGTCGGGCCCTCACCATCTCCCCTACGGGGATGGCTCTAATTGTGTGGGGGGGATGACAGCTTTCAGCTCTGAGTGTCATGTTCCCTGCCGTATCCTTCCTAAAGGTCCTGGTACTCACCTGATTTGTATCCGCCACAGTCTCTAACCTCAAATCCAGGAATGCTATAGAATTAGCACTATGCTCTGCAGTAAACCTCAGGTTGAGACTGTTATTATTAAGGTATTCCACAAATTCAGCAATGGTATCCTCCTGACCTGACCACACCAGGATCAAATCGTCTATGTATCTGCCATATAACTTAATATTAGCAATATATGGATTGTTGTGGCCATAGATACTCTCCCTCTCCCACCAACCCATATAAAGGTTGGCGAGAGCCCCTTGGACCCCTTACCAGTTTATAAAGGGATAAATGTAAAAAAAAAACACACAGCCAAAAATATTTTATTTGCTTTTTATTTAATACTTACTTCCCATCCATCTCGTTCTGTGTCCCACGTTGATCACTCAGACTTCTGCTCTCCTGCTGCTGCTGGAAGCCTTCGATACCTGCGGGGTGACAGAACATAAGCGATTAAGTAAAAAAAAATACATAGGGTTTCACTCCTGGGCGGGACCCCATTGTTTTGAAATTTTAAGAGTTAAAAACCCTTAAAGATCCCCCAAAGAATGATATAGGGTCTACTCAGCATAACCAGCTCGGGGACCAGCTATGGAGGCTTGTAGAACAGGGCGCAAGGACCAGCCTTGATGCACGTCGCAAACCCGCAAAGCCTAAATGGCACCCAGGTTCATCTGCCCCCGGGCTTTGGGGCAGCAGGTAATATTTCTTTACCTACCTCCACTGTTCCCGGCAACCCTGTCCCACAGAGCTCCGATTACAGCTGCTGGGTGATCGGTGAAGAGGAGCTGGGGCGCAAGGGATCACAGACTCTCGCCCCTCCAACCTTTTTTCCGCTGATCAGCCAATGCTACGCTACGTCATCCACTCCTCCCACAAAAGGCAGGGCTAGTGCCTGGGAGACAGCAAAAGTGCTGGAGAGGGCTTATTTTGGCCATCTCCTCACCATGGAAGAGCACAGGGGCGATTGTAGCCCCCTGGTAAAGAGGAGACACAGAGGGAGGGATTGTGGCCTCAGGTGAGCGGGGGGGGTACCCTGGGTCCCCTCCTGAAGCCAGGACAGCCCTGAGGGGGGGATTTGATGTGGAGAGAAGATCAGGTCAGATCAAACGAGGGGTCATGTGAGTTTTTAACTTTTCTTTACAGGTGTTTAAAGTCAGCTATGTGAGTCGCACTTAACGGTAGGAAAGGCAACTACATGACACTCACATAACTGGCACTTGAAGGGTTAAATTATACAATGGCCCAGTTTACACAATAGTAATGTATTACTTAACAAATAACTTCAGAAAACAGCATTTTACCATCTTATTTGCTAATCTACTATATATAGAGAAGCTGCAAGTAGCGCTGAGAGTTATAAAATTTGCAAGGGGAGTTTTAGAACTCCTCTTGCTCTCACTCTCTACAATGTAACAAACAAGCTCCCTTGTGTATACATTGTAAACAGACAGACATATGGCTTCTGTTACAATTGTGAGCATTTGGGGAGAATGGCAGTGACGCGGACAACAGTTCTTGAACAGCAAAAGCAGGTTTATTGAGAAATAAAGTGTTCAAAAGCAAAAATATCTCTCACTTCAGAGATTGCAGCAACAATGCATTAAATCAAAGTGGTTACTTCACCAATGCAATGTAAGTCCAGGGCTGGGTACTCCAGCAAGCTGCAATTCCAGGGTAAGTCAGGTCCGCTTTACAGGGCATAAAAGCCCTCCGCTGCTCATCCCCACAAATCCAAGTTTAGGGGTCACAGAAGCCAAGTCCTTCCGCTTCAATTCAGGTCTTTTGTTCACCACTTGTGCAATGCAGCCTGGGCTCCTTCCTTCAGGCTGGTCAACAGACAACTGACAGGATCAGCGGCCCCTTTTATTCAGGCTTCCCCTGCAATCAGCCTGATCCCCTGTGCAAGGCCTGAGATCAGGGAACAAACTGGAAAAGGATTGGGGGAAGTGAGCTGGGTCCTGAAAACCCGGCATGGACCGTGCCTGATACAGCCTAGCAGGGGAGAAATACACACCATTTATGATATTTCCATACACTTTACCACATATCCCACCCCCTTCTTCAGACCCGCGGTCTGACAATTTTCAGCGACCACACAGTGGGCTCGGGACAAAGCATCTACATTCCTTTGTAACTTCCCTGGCCTATGTTCCACTTTAAACTTATCTCTACTTTCACCCATGGGTACTAATCCCCAAACTTGGTCCCCAGGATTAAAGGCCCTCACCCTGGCCGGCCTATTGTATAACCTGCTCTGGGCCACATGTTCAACAGACTTGACAACGGGGAGGGTTACCGGTTCTGCCAGAGATACTCCGCTGACGGCAGAAGCGTTACGCCTTTCCCACAAGTCCCAGAACAAGGGAAAATCATGACCAATTATTGCATCATACATGAGGCGCTTTACCACGCCAACTTCATGGGTCAATGTCCCAGCAGGGGTCTCAAACTTACCCACGGCTACAGGGTAAGCCACGATAACCACGTGGATGCAAAGCACATTAAGGTTTTTCTTTGGTTTATAATCCCTACGCACAAGGTTGGCCCGGACCAAAGTTACCCGGCTACCTGAGTCCAACAGCGCCTTCACTGGGCAACCATTCATTTTCACCATCACAACCTGTATCTCAGTCTCTGACCGCTGAATGGCAGTACATGCTGGTTCTGCGAACAGGGATCTTCTGCAGGCAGTGTCACACTCCATGGGCTCAGGGGAGAGGGGGCAGTCAGCGGCCATGTGTCCCCACTCATGGCACCTCCAACACTGGGGACCCCGGAACCTCCTTGCCCGGGCATCCTCCCTAGGATTAGGGAGCCTCTGGGGGTCAGGGTCAGTATTTTGCCCTCTTACACCCTTCCACACACCTCCAAGGGGAACTTGCTTATCCACCGGTCTGTTGGTCTTGGAGGTAGCTGGTGCTGCAGGGGCATCCCAAAGGTGGTCCTTGGTCGCAACAAACCTCTCCACCATGTTGACCAACTGTTCAGCAGTCTGAGGGTCTCCTTGTCCAGCCCACCATTGTAATTCTGGTGGCAAGGTTCGAAAAAAATGGTCCACCACGACCTTCTGGACGATCTGCGCAGGTGTGGAATGCTCCGGCTCCAACCATTTTCGGACAAGAAGAACTAAATCGTACATCTGTGACCAAGCACGCTTATCAACGGCAAAAGTCCAGTTATGTACTCTCTGGGCCCGAACCGCTGGCGTAACACCCAGGCGAGCAAGGATCTCCAGTTTAAGTTTGGCATAGTCCCGCACATCCTGCTCTCTGAGGTCAAAATACGCTTTTGGGGCTCACCTACCAGAAATGGTGCAATCAGGTCTGCCCACTGTGCAACTGGCAGCTGCTCTCTCTCAGTCATGCGCTGGAACACCGTGAGGTAGGCCTCAACATCATCCTCAGGGGTCATCTTTTATAGGACCCGCTGTACGGCTCTCCTCGCACCACCCGTCTCAACCGGGCTTCTCTCCGGTTGTGAGGCTTGAGCCACCACAGTCTCTCTGAGTACAGCAATCTGTTTTATCAACAGGCGGTTTGTCTCCTGCTGTGCTTGCTGCTGTTGTGCCATGGCTTGCTGCTGTGGTTGCTGCTGTTGTGCCATGGCTTGGTGCTGCTGTTCCAGGGCCCGCTGCTGCTGGAGGTTAGCCTGGATTAGCTGTTTAATTACCTCCTCCATTTGAGACAACTTGGTTGTTGCTTTTTTTGGATATCCAAAATGCAGCGTGTTTTTGTCACTCCGTTGGCCCTAGCAACAGTCACTGTGCCCGCATCCTCCACCAATTGTGAGCATTTGGGGCAAATAGCAGTAACACGGACAGCAGTTCTGGAACAGCAAAAGCAGGTTTATTGTGAAATAAAGTGTTTAAAAGCAAAAATATTTCTCACTTCAGAGATTGCAGCAACAATGCAATAAATCAAAGTGGTTACTTCACCAATTCGATGTAAGTCTAGGGCTGGGTACTCCAGCAAGCTGCAATTCCAGGGTAAGTCAGGTCCGCTTTACAGGGCATACAAGCCCTCCGCTGCTTATCCCCACAAGTCCAAGTTTAGGGGTCGCAGAAGCCAAGTCCTTCGGCTTCAATTCAGGTCTTTTGTTCACCACTGTGCAGTGCAGCCTGGGCTCCTTCCTTCAGGCTGGTCAACAGACAACTGACAGGCTCAGCGGCCCCTTTTATTCAGGCTTCCCCTGCAATCAGCCTGATCACCTGTGCAAGGCCTGAGATCAGGGAACAAACCTGAAAAGGATTGGGGAAAGTGACCTGGGTCCTGAAAACCCGGCATGGACCATGCCTGAAACAGCCTAGCAGGGGAGAAATACACACCATTTATGACATTTCCATACACTTTACCACACAATGTAACAATGGCTGTGTCCCGCTATGCTACATTGAGTCAGGTGCCTATTGTTACTTTGTACTGTAATTAGCTTTTCCATGTTAGCTGTATTTACCACTAGTTCAGCGTAGTTGATAAAAGACCGGTGAACACTAGAACAGTACTCCAGATTTTTTCAGTAAAAACTATTGAAATCAATGGTTGTTCTGCATAGATAGTCATGTTTGCATCAATACCTGATTTTTTTAGGCCCTTATTTATCAAGGGCTAGCGCCAGGTAGTGTCTGACGAGCGCCAGGTACCGCCAGCTATGGGCGGCTACCGAATCAAGTACGCCCGGCGGCGGTCACAATGACGCATTTATCACGCTAAATGAGGCTAGCGCCGGCGACAGCGTCAGCTAGCGCGGGATTCATCATGTAGCCGACTGCAACGAACAGCGCCGCTGCTAATCCCATCACAGCGACAGGTATGACCTGGCGCTCCCTGGCGTGGTTCAATGCATTTCAATGGAGCAATCTTTAAATAATCATAATTAATTGCTATTACTGTTTTTTGTTTTTTTTTTAATGTCAAAAATTCTGTGACCACTTCTGCAATGTTAGGTTTTTTTTAAAGTAAAAAAAAAAAAAAAAAAAAATGTGCAGAATTGATATTACAGGTCTGATATTCATGTATTCATATTACAAAATGTTTAGAAAAACTTGTATAATTTTTACATATAAAAAAAAGGTTGTTTGGGGGTTAAAAACTACTTTACACACATCGCCGCCAGCGCTCTGGGGTTTAAACAAGGAATTCACAGCGCGAGAAATTTTTGAGCGTGATTTTTTAATGAATCTGCAGCAAGCCGTTCGCTCTGGCCATTCGCTGTCAGGCGCACCCATACAAGCGGAACCTGTGAAACAGCGACCCCTAACCCCGTATTCAACATTACCGCACACCGACTGAGTCGCTGTCAACAAGCAAACCCCGGCCAAGCACAGCGAATACTAGCTGGCGCTGTGAAAATCACGCTACTCGCGCTCATCTGTCGCTACCTGGCGCTATTAATGAATCGGCCTCCCCGAATGATTGGTAGCAATTGGTAGCAGTCAGTTCTCTCTACATTTGCTGCTACAATTATATCTGTTTGCTAGAATTGTAGCTCAGTTTGCTGCTATGTACCCAAGTTGCAGTCCATCAGTGACCAATAGCCAATGAAGTCCCCATACAGTATTTGTGTCGCTTTAGTGATATAGCTATAATATATTTATTAGTGATGTAATAATTAGTAAGTCTCAGTGCAACTAAGTGCATTTTTTTTAAATTAATCGATATTAAAGAATATAAAAACATATAAAAGAGTAATCAAAACAGTTTTAGAGTATAAAAACAAAATGATCGCCTAGTTCTCTAAATTTTCTTCATTTTCAAGCAAAAAAAAGTCTTTTTTCTTCCCAAATTCAGCAAATAAATAACAAAACCTCAGGGGAAAGAAAAAAACAGCTTTTAGCGACAGTTTAGAAAAATATTGATTAAATACAATGTTCCTAATGGACTTTTCTTTAGTTTGCAATGCTTCCTTCAACATATAATCACATTTATTCCCTAGTGAGTAATAAAAACATTTTTTTTAAATAATTATTAGCTTTGGAACTTTTTGCATTCTAATGTCAAATAGCTGAGAGGGACCCCTGCAGTGTAAGAATGGATTGGCAATTAACATTAGGAAGTGCAAACATTTTGAAGAATGGCAGCCCAGTGCATTGACCAGCAGCATAATAATAAGACCAATATACAAAACATCTAAGAATTTCCCTTTCGGAAAATCCATACCAAGATATCTTTACACATTACCCTTCAAGATGTATAATTGAGTTTAATCAGCGGACAACTGTTGAATAATACTACAGGAGATATTACAGACCATTCAAACCACTCAGTAATCAAAACAGTTTTGGAGTATAAAAACAAAATGATCGCCTAGTTCTCTAACTTTTCTTAATTTTCAAGTAAATAAAACGTCTTTTTTCTTCCCAAATTCAGCAAATAAATAACAAAACCTCAGGGGAAAGAAAAAAACAGGTTTTGGCGACAGTTTAGAAAAATATTGATTAAATACAGTGTTCTTAATGGACTTTTCTTTAGTTTGCAGTGCTTCCTTCAACATATCATCACATTTATTCCCTAGTGAGTAATAAAAACATTTTTTTTTTAAATAATTATTAGCTTTGGAACTTTTTGCATTCTAATGTCAAATAGCTGAGAGGGACCCCTGCAGTGCAAGAATGGATTGGCAATTAACATTAGGAAGTGCAAACATTTTGAAGAATGGCAGCCCAGTGCATTGACCAGCAGCATAATAATAAGACCGATATACAAAACATCTAAGAATTTCCCTTTCGGAAAATCCATACCAAGATATCTTTACACATTACCCTTCAAGATGTATAATCAGCAGACAACTGTTGAATAACACTACAGGAGATATTACAGACCACTCAAACCTATAACCGCCCTTTTTGTCCCAAGATTTATCATTAATTCTTAATAGATGATCAGTGCTATATTATTTAAAGAGATGGTGAACAGATAATTTCAGTGATACAGTGCCGCTGCTTTAATGAGTTAGATGTCATTCAGCAGAAAATTATTGGCCTTTGATTGCATTTTTTAAACTGTTTCGTTTTAAACCACTTTGTTTTTATATCTAAAATATTTTTACTTAATACATTCCCTTTAAGAAAATGACCATTAAGAAGCTTTTTGCTTATTTAGTTCATTTTATTAACTATTTAGTAAAAGGGCATATGAATATGGTAATGATATTTTAGGATTAGGATGGTATGCATGTATAAATTACTATTGTCCACACTTACATTTGTAAATCAAATTATATAAATTAAGTATTGGGATAACACATGTATTATATGTTATTTGTTTATAGCAGGGGGCATTTTTTTATCAAGTACCACTTTTTAATTATCCCCTGGGAGGCATGTAAAGGTTTTCAGGCACTTACAACTGTGATACAAATACACCAAGTGATTTAATGTGCACAAGTTTTATGTCATCGCCTTCCATCCCCAGCCCAATGCCCCAAAACAGACCATGCTTTATTTTTTTACTAAAGCCTTTGCCCAATATTGATAAAAACACTAAAAGGGGGTAGTATTATGGGGAATGGCAGTCATATGCTAACTAGTTCAGTTAAAACTGAACTGTCACATAATGGCAGTTAGTTAGGTTAAAGTGCTGAGCCTTGTGTACTGTACTATTATCACTGGAAAGCATCATGGGAGGGCTGCTCTGCCAGGGAGCAATATGGCTGACTGCATCCAGTTTATGTTGTTATGAATATTGGGCAATGGCTTTAGTAAAAAAAAGAAACATAGGCTGTTTTGGGACATGGTGCTGGGGACGGAAGGTGACAACATAAAGTGTATAGGTACACTTTAAAGTGCACACAAATGCACATACATAGCATATCAAGTTGGGATACGGGTCCATTTTCAGCCTCATGGCGTACCACCTGATATGATCTCGCTAATCACCAGTGGTGCCTGGTGCCACTGGTTGGAAACTCCCGGCCTTTATAATATAGTTTTTTTTTTAATTATATTTTATTATGATGATTATATTGTTGAAAATATAATAAGTATATCACTGGGTTGAATCTATATATTTTGAGTATTTTAGCTAGTACTTAGTTCAGTTAATTATCTCATATAGCAAAAATAATATCTCCCTCCCTTGGTACTGGGTAGTTTCCTCTTGATCCTTGGGCTACAATTGTGTTTTATGTGGGTTTTAAGTGGCATAATAAATACATTTAGTAAATAGTGAATACTATTGAATACTAAATAGTGAAGTAATAGTCTGTGTGAAATTAGTTTGTACTAAGGCTCTGTAGTTACTTAAAAGTTACTTGTGTGCATCTTCATTCCAGAAATTGAATAAAAAGCTTGTACTGCTAAACTAGAAAGAGGTGTCCCAGGCAGGGGAGGATGGCAGTCTTCCAGACTCCTTCTATGAGGCACACATTGTAATTCATAAGGGGGGTAGGCCCCTTACTCCTGGAAGATTGTCAAGGGGAGCTGGAAAACATTTGGGAAGTACTCAGGGCTGAAAATTAATTGGGATAAATCCAGCTTAATGCCCATGGACAATGTGGATCACTCATGCATATCACCCAGATTGCGATTAAAAGTGGTCCGGCAGTTTAAATATTTAGGGATCATGATAAGCAGATAGTCCAGTGAGTTTGCTGCCCTTAATATCTCTGCAGTGATGGTGAAACAGAAACAGCGGGTGTCCTAATAGGCAAATCTGCCTCTGTCAGTTATGGGTAGAATTAATGTCTTTAAAATGATTTTTCTTCCCAAATTCTTATATCTATATCAGGCTTCCCAAGTGCTACTGCCTGTATCACATTTTTAGATGCTGGACGCTGTTATTTTTAGTTTAATCTGGGGGCAGTCCCCGCCGAGATTAAGGGGCTGGCGGTACATCACATGCAAATGTATTTCTATGCTACACAACTCCTGTATGCACATTGGTGGATTAGTCAGCCATGGGATAACCCGTTGATCCTCCTTGAAACGGGGGTGATGGGCTCCTCGGAGGCGCTAGCCTCCCTGGTGTATAGAGGTATGAGGTAGCCTCGGGAAGCAACTATATGCATGAGAACGGTTGGCAACATCTGGGAAAGGGCAGCAAGGCTGGGTGAGACGACCTAACTTGGTCAAACGTGGCCCCCCTTTACCCCCTTTGGGATAATCCTAGGCTCCCAGAACTTAGCACTATGCAAGACACAAGGTGTTGGGTGTGAAGAGGGGTGCGCGCCCTAGGCCAGGTATATAAGGAGGGCACCCTTATGTCCTTTGATCAGATTAGAGGGTCATATCAGCTGTCCCCCAGAGACATCTTCCGCTAACTGAAACTCAGGCACTCCCTGCATGCTCAGTTTTTTGGGGGGAATCGCGGTTCTGGGTGTCCCCGTTGGGAGAGGCAATCAGAACAGCCGACCTAGCAAAGCCCACCTCCACCTTATATAAGAGCCTGCTGGGAAACCAGGGATCCCAGAGGGAGAAGATCAAAACTAAATGGCAGTCCTTAGACCTAACCTTGAACCTGGATGATTGGAAGGAAATAATGGATAATTTACACTCGTCGGTAGTGAAGGCTAGGAATAGACTAATCCAAACTAAATGGATCCATCAAGCTTATATTACACCGGTTCACTTGCATGAGATGGGCCTCATGGATAGCGAGATGTGTCCAAGATGTGGGAGAGATAGAGCCACATGGCTACATATGACATGGTCTTGTGGGGTTTCTGGCGGGAGGTGGTGGAGCTCATAAGTAAAGTGATGGGGTTCAGGGTCCAAGGGTCAACTGCGCTGTGCCTCCTGGCGGTGGTGGAGCCTCTCCCAGAGATGCGGGCGAGGGGGGCTTTACTTAGACTACTATTATTCTACGCTAGGAAATGTATTCTGTTGAACTGGAAACACCCGTCAAAACTTTTGATGCTTGCCTGGAAGAAGCTGATTAACCAGAAACTTCCCCTGTATAAACTAACATACACTGCGTCTGGAGTCCCTCATAAGTTTGTTAAGGCCTGGGATCCTTGGTTGCAATGCTTGGAGTCAGCCTTGGAAGGGAAGTGAAGGAAGCTTGGGGCTCTCATAGCTCATTACTCTTTTCCTTAGCGTACCCCGGGATTGTGTGATATGAGCCTAAGTCCTGTTTTAAGGGTAGACCGAGCATTGGAGGATCCGATCCCGTTCATCTTCATCAGAGACCGGCCACCCCCCTCCCTCACCAGTCATAGTACGTTGTGTTCTATGGCTTAACATGGTACCGACCGAGTTCTGCAGATGTGTGTGTGAATGGCTGTCCTTCGTTAGTTAGGATGTATTGAAGTTGTTGAGTGCCTGATTGGTTGTAACTTGTGTTGTTAAAAGCAAATGACTAGCAAAAACTAGAAAGAGTTACTAATGGGGATCTATAACCAGTAGGGATCAGACACGAAAAGAAGCAAGCCATGGCAATATTTGTAAATGAATGCCACCACAAATTATATAGAGCAATAAAAATACAAAGAACAAAAAAAATCTAAATGTCAGAATAAGTGAAGTAATCTTGCATACTGTGCCATCAAAAATTGAACAACTTATTAAAATAACAAATTGTAGTCCTGATCAGAAGCGAAAGGTTACTGTGTAACGCACTTTTCATAGCTTTAGTTATTGAGAGAGTTTACAAATATCAAGGTAATACAATAATTGGTAAAGAATGTCATAATCACCTAAGCAGAAATTATGGATGAGACCTGATTTAGCAGACTGCACCATGTGATGTGTAAAAATGCTTAATTTATTGTAAAATGACACATTAAAGACTATACCAAACTCTACAAGACACAGCAAACGCACAGCAAATGCAAACTAGCAACTACATTTATATAACAAACAATACACATACACTACAAACTAAACTATAAATATAAGACACACCAGAATAATAAGCTATATACAAGTACTATCCTTGTCTGCAGAGGCTAGTTGGATTGTCTTGCTATCCTCTTTGTCTGCAGAGGCTAGTTGGATTGTCTTGCTATCCTCTTTGTCTGCAGAGGCTAGTTGGTTTGTCTTGCTATCCTCTTTGTCTGCAGAGGCTAGTTGGATTGTCTTGCTATCCTCCTTGTCTGCAGAGGCTAGTTGGATTGTCTTGCTATCCTCCTTGTCTGCAGAGGCTAGTTGGATTGTCTTGCTATCCTCTTTGTCTGCAGAGGCTAGTTGGATTGTCTTGCTATCCTCTTTGTCTGCAGAGGCTAGTTGGATTGTCTTGCTGAAAGATCCCATCCACCCCAGGGAAGAAAATCACCATGCATGGGTATATGTGATCTGCTAGGATAGATTCATACCCCGATTGGTTGAGCGTGCCTTCAAACCAGAGAATGCCATTGAATCATTCCCTAGACTATGATGCTGACTATGACTACAAACTATGATGTTATTCATTGTTGATTGGGGGTTATTCATACTTCTGACATTTGTGTGGTGTTTGACTTTTTCTTACAAACAATGATGATTTCTTTTTAAGAACTTTTTCATTTTATTTTTTTTTTCAAATATTACTTACTGGCTTAAGATCTATTGCTACTTGTCTTATTAAAAAGCTGTAGCTTTCACAGTCTTGTGATAAAATTAAATTCAGGAATTTCAGGACATTTCAATATCACTGTTTGAGGTAACATTATGAGTTTCCTTTGATCCATTCCACAGTTTGTTACTCACACACTGGGCGAAACGTACTGTTTGTTATGCATTAGAGGTCTATGCCTCTGGTTGAAAAGTAGATACCGTGTCTTTGTCATGAAAAGATCCCCGCAGTGATGTGCAGAAATCAGGCATGAATGTGTCCTTCTTATTAATAGATTTTATTCAGTAGAATGCTAGTGTTTTGTTAATTGTCATATTCTTATTCATGGTATACTATAGAGCGCTCAGACAGATGAACAAAGGATGAAGAAAAGACATTAGTATGGCTGAAAGCAAACTACTCCACAGTGAAATGATGGATGTACAAGTGACAGAAAATCACTTTTGTTTGTCTCAACAGTTAAGTAATCAGAAATAAATGTGATTATTATAACTTGATCTTGATTATATTAGATGACTTAACGTGTTCTCACATCTTGGAACTCAATGGTGGAGTTCTGTGTCTACAAGACAGGTGTCTCCTTGGATCCTGAAAGCACCCCTTTCTGGTTTTCAGTGTTTTTTTCTGTGAAACTACATTAGCTGAATATCATTTTCTGGCTCTAGGAGGATTGCTCCTTAACCACAGCATGGACATTAAGGACTTCCATTCGAACCAATAAATAGGACTTCACATAGGTTAGGCCAGCATACAGGAGCATAGGGATGCTAGTAAGCCATTTTATGAAAAAATTATGAAAAAACTGCTATTTCAATGCCAGAAGAGGTCACAGAATTATTTGTGATTTTTTTGAAAAAAAAAAAAAAAACGTTTAAAGAGAAGAAAAGGATCGTCCATTGAAATGTATGGGAGAGTGCCAGGTAGCTAGAGGTCATACCTGGCGCTGTGCAAGGCTGAACGCTAGCGCTGTTCGCTGAGGCTGTGAAAATGATGAATCAGATGCTACATGGCGCTATCCCAGTCGCTCAACAGATTCTGCTTGATAAATGTGTAATTGCGTGCCGTGTCCGGCGTTCACCAGTGCTACCTGTCGCTACCTGTCATTAACCAGCCACTACCTGACGCTATCCCTTCTTAAATAAGGGCCTTAGTGTAATTTCTTTGTATTACACTTGCTAGTTAGCTGCACCATCAGAATATGGATAGAAACCTCTGGGCTGGAACATATTTCCTGGATCTTTCAATCATTATTATACTTGTATCCTTTTTGCTGGATTTTAGGATCTGTCAACATTTTGTGTTTAAACTGCTTCCTTTGACATTGTTTTGTATTTGATATTTTTTCACTTTGATACACTTGACACTTGCATCTTTACATTTGCATTGGGCTTGATATATACTCCAGGAGCAAATCAGAGGGATTGCCCTAAGGGGCAAGAAGGGCAGACAAGTAGTGATCAGAGATAAACCAGTTGCATACAGGCAGGGCTGAAAGGGAGAGAATAGGTAGGGAAAATAAGTAGATCTACAAGAAAAAAGCTAAATTGCTTGGAAATGGAGATAACACTGCACTCCAGAAGGCACACAATGCTCACATTTTGTCACATTTGGCAGCTCTGGAATCTTTTTATGGGGTTTGCCTTCTACAAAAGGATTTTGGGCCATTTATGCAGATTGTCTTCTCTTTAACGGGACCATGAATACTTCTTCCCTCAGGCCCCCTACCTTCGCCCGCCCTTCCTTCCTCGCACTTCCTTCCTCATTTCTATCTCCATCCTCTCCTCATTTTTATATTTTTTATTATTATCTTCTTTCTTATTATTTTGTAACATTATTATTGCCTTCAGTATTTTTTTTCTCTCTTTTCTCTTCCTCTTTCTCATTATTCGAGTAACAAAACATTCTATTCTGTATTTTATATATGTATAATATTTTGCTCAGCTTTTTAATGATGATGTATTTTTCTGAAATTGTCTGACCCTACAATTTGCTCTTTTGTTATTTTTATCTTTGTACAATACTTGGTTGCCTTTGACTGTACATAAACAATATTGTATAAAAAAAAAAAAAGAATATTCTTACTTACACTACCCTGCCTGCAGCTGTTTTTTCTGGATTCAGTAAGAAAACGTTTACTGGTCTCAGAGGGCCCTGCATCCCCTGTAATTGATATATAAATATTTCCCATTGTGTATGCTGGGACAGTGTATTAAAGCTGAAAAAGCCCCATAAATAAACTACAGGGCCAATGAGAGGAGAATTGGTGGAATACACTCATGTGGGGACAGGGTGAGTTTACTTTTAGCGACAGGTGGACCTGGGGAAGGGGCACTAAAGTCACCTGTTTAGTATCTCATTAAAAGAGAAACTCAAGCCAGCAAATACATACAGGACTAGAGTCTGTGATAAGCCAAATTCCAATGTCAAAGTTGGAGTAGGGAGTCCAACTTTTTATGGATTGTTTTGCCAATTATAGTGAAATTTTAGATGAGGTCAAGAAATTTAATCTCTGTATTTTTTAATTATTTGTCACATATAGAGATAGGAAGGTGGTTGAAAGGGTATTTGCTATAGCCTATAACTAAAGCCACAGTTTCTGTGGTGTTTTTTTTACTATGTGTGTTTTATTTGTACCACCTGTTGACCTATCTTTTTCCAATATTTATTGTCATCATCCCCTTTAAGGACTGTAGCACTGTCAGGGCTGCATTATAGGCAGGGTTCAGGGGGTGCATGCCCCTGGGGCCTACATCATTTGCCTTGCAATAGGGCCTACACCATCTTTGGGGCTATGGTTGTGGATACCTGGAATTTGCAGTGCCGCCACTTGGTCCAGGCAGCCCTGATCCACATGCCCTTGAAGGGGTGTACACCTGAGGTTCTCTTTTATTAGCCCCTTTAGGTCCAGAGGTCTGGCACTCAGAAGTGTAACCCCCCAGGAGGGTATACCTGACATTTTCGCTTTTCCAATGACACCTATAGTGGGTTGTTAGCCCCCCTAGGTCCAGAGATACAGCACCAGAAGTGTACCACCATTCGGCACGCGAGAAGTATTTCCGGGACTTTGCAGTACCGCTGCTTGGTCTGGTCAGCCCTGATCCACATGCCCTTGCAGGGGTGTATACCTGAGGTTCTCCCCTTTCCTAACAACATCTCCAATAGGTTGTTAGCCCCCTTAGGCCCGGAGACCTCAGGCTTGTACCCTCTGCAAGGGCATGTGAATCCAATCGGTGGTACCACAAAGTCTCAATACTTTTGTTCGTCAGAGCTGGGGTCTAAAAATTGGTGGAGGGGCTTGTTCCTTAGCTGAAGGTGGTGAGGACTGGAGCCACCAGGGACAAGTGGTGGACAGCGCTGAGGATTCTCCAACCAAGATCATCAGTATCAGTCAGTGAGATAGGTTGGCTGTTGCTGTATAAGACAGTGTCAGGCCCAAGGCCTGATTATAGAATAAGCATATGTATTGTGATTGTATAATGTATAGTCCAAAGACCTGGGTGAGGGGTCACTCAGACTGTTTGTGTATTTCAGTTTTATGGGGGGTTCTGTTTGTGGTACTTCCTTCTTTGAAGTCAAAGGCCTTTGAAGCAGCAAGATGTGCTGTCTCTGCACCAAGCTTAAACCAGAACTCAGATTAGAGACCTGGGAGAGAGATGCCCTCATCAGGTGGGGTCAGGGGTCAGGGGGATTAAGCTTTTCCCTCCAAAATCTAGCTAATAAAACCTAATACTAAGGACATTCTAAGTGAGACACCTAAGGACAAACCTAAATCAGAAAGCTGGGTCATGCTGGACATAAGACTTCAAGCAACAACTGGATACTCACTCACAAGGACTGCTACGCCATTATACTGTAAGGACTTTTTTTTTTAATTTGCTGAACTGATCTTTGCTGTACTCTTTTATGTATTTTTGGTACTTGTATGTCATTTGTTTCTGTATATTACATCTAGCACTGTGATACCTTTTTATCAGATTAAATGTTTAATTAATCAGCTCTGGCCTTTGATCTCTAAATATATGAGCTCACCTTTCTGAAGGAAGCTCTGGTGAAACACGTTTATCAAAGGGTTAATTTGGTGACGTGCTGGGACTAGTAGTGCATACCCAGGGGTCTGGTGGCTTTAACCCTTGCACCATCACACTCTCTCTAGCGTCTTGGCTGGGCTGATAGAGTGCGATTGTGACAGACAGATAAAAAAAATGGTGCTTTGTGTTGGTGTTCACATCCTGACTGACTGACTGACCTACCCATCTATGTACCTGCCCACTGACCCACTTACCTATATACCTGCTTACTGACCCACCTACCTACTGACCCCCTTTTGACCAACATTTTAGTAAATTCAAAAAATAGATATTCTCAATTAAGGAATTGAAAGTTAATCAAGACAGCTTGTGTGTTCCAAATTAAAATGCTGAATGTTTTATGTTGGTGTATTTCTTTGAACGCATAGATATCACCCTTTAATGATTGATATAAATAAGTAATGTCTTGTTTATTAATTTAAGAATCTTCCCTACAGGTTATGTTATTTCAAGTACCCCATGATTAGTAAATCCAACCGCGGGACAAGACGCAGTGCCATGATGCAAGACCTGGAAATGTTCTGTCTATAGTAAGAAACTCGAACAGCACAAGAGTAGCATTCACACACCTCTAGCCTGTCCTCATATTCACTGTAATATTCATGTCTGGCTACCAAGCAGGTTTACACCAATATTTCCAGCGTTTGTGGCTTAGATTTATTTTACAGCCAGCCGAAGTGGGACCTTAGCAATACCAAACAGCTGGGAAAATTAAATATAGAGACATATATATGCAGAAGCCACTGGAAAATATAATTGATGTCTCACCTCAGCTCAGACGTAAAGTGTTCTTAAAACATAATGGCTAGCTATTTTGATTTGTTACATAAAGGTTGTAGTGCCATACTTATTATATAGGAAAGTTACAAGACTGCTAAATTATGAATTTATATACACTTAACATTCAGGGTTTATAGTTTTGAGAATTATATACACCACAATACAAACTACTAGTTAAAATCTAATTTTAATCACTATAGTATTATTAATCACTTTAAAAGAACTGTAAACCCAGTGGAAATAATAAGGCGCAAGCAGCTCGCATGATGCCTGTCCCATGTGCCTCTCTTTCTATAGCAGGGCTCCAAGATTTACCCTCCTTTCAATTTGTATTCCTTCAAGAAAAAAATGATCTAACATCCACTGTATACATTGGTGCTCTCAGCATGACGAAGCCTGGTAAGCCACAGTGGTCCTGCAGCTGACATATGTTTTCTTATTTGTTGTATTGGTTTGATCTATTATAAAAAATATGTATAAAATTGTTCAAATGATTTGGCATTTTACAAAAAAACTGAAACCATGCAGCTTGTTTCCTTTGTGTATATGTGTCAATCTGGGATTGGATATTAAGATAAAGGCTAATAGGTTTAGTACAATTGCAATTTTTCCCCACCTTATAAAGTAACTTTCCAATTGTTCTCGCAAACTAGTCAGAGCAGTTTTCTTTGTCTGGGGTCTTGGCCTGCTTGCTTGTGGAGTGCTAAGTTAACCTTTTTGTAGTGCATTTGTCCTCAGAACTCACTGCTCAGAAAAAAACGTATTAGACAATGTGGTGTCATTTTAGAGGAATTTTAGCAAAATTACACCCAAGAAAAACACATATAACTAGAGATTTTGGGATGCTTTAAAATAGCTGGTTTTACACTGTTACCACTAGGGATAAGATGATAGAAAGTTATTGTGTGTAAAAATACACTGAAGAGGGCTTAGAGATTTGAGCCAGGAGGAAGAAGTACTATGAGAGACAAGATCTTGTTTCTCCAGAAACACAATATCACACATTTAAATAAAAAAATGGCCTGAATCATGAACCTGAAGGGATTAAATGAGTATTATAGCATTTTCACATCAATGGTGGTGCCTCCCGGTGCCAGGTGGTACCCTAATTCATGTTTACCAAGACTTATATAACATCCTAGGCATCCTAGACACCTTCCACCTAACTTTCCCCTGGGGCCACTAAATGTAGTTGGCAGCATACCAAGCACAAGTCTTACATTCACAATGCAGACCGACCTGCTACAAACAGAAACCTAATTCCTTGCAAGGGAAGGATCCAAACACTTTCTTACTACAAACTGGAGGTTGGCATCTCTGAATCGCCTGTAAAACCTGCTCCAACGTTGTTTACTCAAGCACCAGAGATTGGCTAATACTTAATGACCTTAATGGCCTTTTATCAGTTGTGGTCCTCTATTCAAGTGCCTCCTGAAAAGTACAGTTTCATCTATCCCAAACGTTTGTTGAGCCCCTAATTCAATAAATCCTTCAAGAATCACAATATTTGTTTAATAATTGTAGATGTATTTGTTAATAGATGCATATCCTGAAGACCACATTGGGGCTTTTTGAAGCCAGCTCAGCCTTCTAAAGCCTCACAAAACCATATTTCTGTTATTTATTTTTTGATACTTCCCCTAAAAGGGAAAGTTCACTTCCGATAGATTTTTTAGTGTTTATTTTTGTGTGCAAAAATTCTGTCCTTGAGATCCTATGTTAGAAAATGTGTATTTTATGGAAGCAGTTTGCAGTACTTGCAATATGTTGAGAACCCAGCCATCCACCTCCCCACCGAGAAGCCTGCCTAGGGAATCTACCCCCCACACACATCCACAACTGCATGCCGAGAAACCAGCAGTTGGCTTGCTGAGAAGCCAGCCAAAGGGAAGCCTGCAGACTCGCCAGCACCCCCATGTCAAGAACAAGACGTGGGATAATCAAAATGCTAGGTTTTGTTCTGCTTTTTTTAAATTGTATTAAAATGCTCTAGCTTCTTAGTCTCTTATGATAGTTATGTTAGATGGGAATTATTGAACTCCAAAAATTTGTGGCAGACACAATATGTTTGGTTCTTGAATTAATCTCTACCTATTTTAATACTGTCTATACTAGAGATCTTTGTGAGGACCATGGCCCCTGAGAATATAGTTGTGCAGCCCTGGTGTTCATGACAAGCTCTAATTAAGGGCACTCTGGTTAAAAAACACAATGACAGCGCCACACAGCTCTGTTAAGATTGGTCTATTTGATACAATCATTGGAAACCTTAAGGCGCGTAATGTACTAAGCTCATACATATTCCAGAACTGGGATTTATGTTCCCTTGTGAATCGAACATCTCCAGCAGTGTTATAAAATAAAATGAGTTAAGTGAGTGCAGCAGATAAAACCTAGAATATAAAACGCAATATAAAACTGTAAGTACGCAAACAATCCATTTCTCCTCTTTCCTTAGATTAACTCTGAATGGAGAAGACAATTTAACAGAATGTAAAAAGAAAGCATGGATAACTCACAAAGCACATTCATCTCTCTGTTTTACTTAACAGGGATTAGAAAGGTTCCATTTATTTAAGATAGGGGCTTTGACCTTTTTAAAAGCTGAATATGATTTTGGAGGAAATGCCAATATGTCAGTCTAAAGTGTTTCCTTATTATCAACAGAGCTCCTTGATTATGTAAATTGGCAATAAATGATTGGCACTCACAAATGTGGCTAGTAGCAGCTTATAGATAATTAGAGAGGAACATAGACACACATTCATGAAAACCAATTGTGATAGGACTGCAATATAATGAATCCCTATTAATACTTAATGATGCATGTCAAGCAGAAGGTTATTAGGAATGGCGTGTCCATTTTCTTAAAGAACAAAAAAAAAGTATGAAGGATTTTTTTTGTTCCTTTTCCACTTGAGCTTGGTCAAGCTTAGCTTTCCATAGTGGAGCTGGTCTATCTTGAATCAAAGCCAGAAGTAAGTAATTGAAATCTACCAGGCTCAATGCCATCAAGTAGTCACTCATGAAACCAAAGTCCCCATTCTCAGTTTCACAGCATAGGGGAATATTATTACAGGCCATGCTCAGATATCAGACTAAGTTAAACATTTTATAAAAGAAAAACACAATATGTGAAAACATATTTTTCAAACAATTACTTTCTTATTACTTGTTAATGTTTTGTTTTCTATTTACTTCATCCTTTGCTTGTATTAGGAATCATTTTTCTTTGAGGACTGGAACTGCTGCTTTTTAAATTGTATTTATTTCCTTATTGGTTTTCACCTTTGCCTATAGCTTTTAAGATATGCCATACTTGGCTGTTGTCTAATTTAATGCAACTGCATATGATGTGGCAATAAGATAACACAAGAGTTGTGGTAGCTTTACATTTAAAAAGAAAAATCCTATAGTCACCTTATCCCAGGAAAAGGGGATCTAGCAAAATGTTTACAGCGTTAGTCAGCTCTTTCTTCAGTCAGTGATGTAACTAAAGGTGACGGGGCCCTGGTGAGAAACTCAGTTGGATGCAACTAGACAACTAAAGACTGAAAAAGAGAAAAATGTGCTTCATTTCTCTAAATGATGCCAACTGAGCACAAATATGATAAATAAAGTGGAGGAGCAACAATGATGGGGCCCCCTGACCTTCTGGGTCACACCCCCTATGCCCTCCCAAGTTACATCCATGTCTTCTGTCTTCAGAAGTGCACCCTGCACCATGATCAGTGGATCCCCTGACCTATAACACTGATTTAAAGGGTTACTAAACCCAAAGAAAACAAAAACCAGAACCAAATCACGATCCTTACCCTGCATCTCGCCTGTGCCAGTCTGACGCTCTGACATCTCCCAGTTTCACAAAACAACATTCCCAATGCTTCACACGCCTCCCCACACGTCAGTTAAACAGCGACATTCCTTCATTGCAAAGGAGGGGCAGGTCCGGCCCGTCTTTCTATTGCAATGAATGGATGGTGCGCAAGATCTGGTGAGATCTGGAGCATGACATGAATGGAATGGACACAGAATGAATGGGGCAGGGAGCCCCCCCACTGCTGCCCCCAGCCCCTGTTCTCAGAAGCTGCTGTGTTGAGCCAAAGTAAGTGCCTGTTTTTTTCTTGGGTTTTAGTAACCTTTTAAAAGCCTTTGGCATTGCCAGTCTAGGGGAACCGACTCCATCATGACTGAGGTAGCTACATCACACAGGAGCCAACCCAAGGAACAAGTGCTTGGTAGAATTCTGCACCCTAGGCTCTAGATCGAAAATGCAATCACCATCCAAAATCCTGGCAATCATAAACTTTTAAACTCAGCAGTTTGGAACCATGGAAGAACAGTACACAGTTTGCGAGTGGCAGGAGACTTGAATGTAATGTTGAAATAGGTGACGTACAAGCCCTAGGATTAAAGGGTAATTCCACTTTCAATGTCAGTTTCCATTATTGTTTGGCCACATTAGGTTTTCAATGTGCTAGGCTGATCTGTTATTTTTTTCTATTTGTTTGCAACTGTGTTATAAAAGAAAACAGTTTTTCATAGCAACAATGTGTTTACCGTAGCTATGTACACCAAAGTGGTGATTTTGAGTACATACCATACACTTCGTCACTCTAGCTTGATAATCATCTGAACGGCTAAGGCATGAGTGACTGGTTTAACCCATTTTGCTGAAATTCAACTTCTTCGGTTTGGAACGATCACAGTAGCAAAGATTGATGGCCAGATTCTCGGCTGGATAGGTAATTAGGCTGCTTAGACTTAGCCAAAGCTGCTACAAAGTTCACCTGTTACATTGGAAGAATTGTGGGACTTGTAGTCCCACATGTGTTTTACTTAAAGTCATGAAAACCAAAGTCAGTCTGGGGGCACAATCCTAACATACAGGTTTATTTTACATTCCAAAAGAGGAAACAAAAAGGCAGAACACCAAACACTTGCCAAAAGGGAGTTTTCATTTAAAGGTACTCGCAGACTCCCCCCAAAATAAACATTATTTATCTGCCAGCCAATAGCTTGATCTCACAGTCCTGTAGGTTGAGTCAGTCTGGTCATCAGTCTGTCTGGGTCAAGCCTGCTCACCCTGTAAATCCATGTCAGTAGATCCCGGAGGAATCTGCACATCCCAGCGGAGTTGCAATGAGAAGACCAGTTGCCCAATCACCAAGATCACAAATAAATAAAACTTAGCTTATACTGAGTCATCTAAAATAATACTGACATCCCAATGCACCCTACAAGCATTCTCTGAAAACGTGTTTCTGGGGCTTAGTCATGTGCCACAGTATACACATACCTCCGTTTTTAAAGGAGGTCTAGTATATGAATGGACTGTTCCGTCATTTGTCGCGTCTGCGCCTTTAATCATTTCACCGTATAGAGAGAAATATGAGGTAAATCTTGTATTATGTCACGTTGTTGTGACGCACAGTGGACACAGAAGTTGGAACACATTCCGGAAGTAATAAACAGATCCTGTTTCTGGCAACATGATTTGTCAATTGTCACGCTTGCCTAATGACCGGCGGATTGGATCACATAAAGAAATGTGCTAATCACAGAACAAAAGATGGGAGATTACAAGTGGTAGTAAATGAAATAGCTGCCTTAGAATCCACTATTTAAAAAATATATAGTTAATGTTGGCGAAAAACATGAATCACTATTAAATAAGGAAGAGTGGCAGAAATACCAAGCCTGAATTAGTACATTGCATCTAAAAATGAAAAAGGTTTATACATGTTGTAGGTGTAGCCACCAGAGTATCGCCTCTAGTGACATATTAAGTGCATAATAAAACCTATATAAGGCAAAAGATGCCATGCTCAAATAAAAACAATAACAGGTGTATGTACTGCGGAGCAAACAGAAGCTGTTAAAACACTTAGAGGCCGATTCATTAATAGCGGCAGGTAGCGACAGTTGAGCAACTGTAGCGGCATTTTTCAGAGTGCCCGCTAGTAGTCGCTGTGCTTGGCTGTTGTTCGGTTGTTGATAGCGACTGAGTCGGTGTGCATTAATGCTGAATACGGGGTGACGAGTCGCTATTTGACAGGTTCCGCGATGTATGGGTGCGCATGATAGCGACTGGTCAGAGCGACCGGCTCCCACCATATTCATCAAAAAATCATGCTCAAAAAATTCTCGCGCTGTGAAATGCATGTTTAAACCCCAGAGCGCTGGCGGCGATGTGTTAAAAGTAGTTTTTTAACCCCCAAACCACCATATTTTTGGAAACCAAAAAAAAAAATTTTTTTAAGAATTTTAATTTTAATATGAATACAATAATATCAGACCTGTAATATCAATTCTGCACATTTTTTTTTTTTTTTTACCTTAAAAAAATTATCTAACATGGCAGAAGTGGTCACAGAATTTATCACATTTAAAAAAAAAAAAAAATACATTAATAACAATTAATTATTAATATTTAAAGATTGTTCCATTGAAATGCATTGGAGAGCGCCAGGTAGCGAGAGGTCATACCTGTCGCTGTTCAAGGTCGGACCCTGGCGCTGTGGGCTGAGGCTGGAATAATGATGAATGAGTGGCTATATGGCGCTATCTCAGTCGCTAAGCAGGATCGGCTTGATAAATGTGTGATTGTGGTGGGGAGCCGGCGTTCTCATGGCCCGTCATTACCGGTTGCTCACCAGTCGCTACCTGTTGCTATTCCTTCATAAATAAGGGCCTTAGAAACAAGAAATGTAACAAAGGAACATTTGTAAATCACACTAATTATAGCCATGAAGTAATAAGTAATGAGACCCAAGTACTTAAGCACCAATCAGGTATCAACTGGAGTGGTACTGAGGAGGGAAAAAATAACTACTATATGTTACAAGACAAGACACATGTACATTGGTAAAGTGGAGCGCCACATTTATATGGGGCAATAGTGCCTACCTCATACACATGTTCCATGACCTGTTTTATAATGGGTCTAATAGTACATCCAATGTATTGGAGTTTTCATAAATCACAAGTAATAAGTATACCACAGATTGTGTAGCAGTTAAAGAATGTTATAAGTTTGTGTGCTTTTAGAGGTAGAAGTGGCTTTGGCTGTCTGGGTGATATGTTTGCAGCAACTGCATCTATTACAACCACAAGGATTGACAATGCTGAGCTTTGTTCCTAGGCCTGGGGGCATCCTGATTTGGGATGCCCCGCTATGTGAAACCGCTAGATCCTACAGTGCATGTATGGACTTTCGTCCAATCAGAGCCATTTGCTTTGCATATTAATGCAAGAAGTTAGAGAGGCCACATCCCCAGATGTGGGCCTGCTCCTGCCCCCAGGTTATCAGATTGACTGGGTACAGGAGTGCACTTCAGCTCAGAGATGCCAGGGGTGTGGTCACCGCTGATTACATTGGCAAGGGAGCCACTGAAAAAGGTGAGTTATGCGTCGACCAGGGGAGTTTCTTACAGCAGGGGATGCCCAGGGGAAGGCAGAGGCTGGGATTCCAGGGCTGGCTGTGTTGGGTTTAGTTCCATGTAAGAAGATTTATTCCCAACTCTTACCACCTACTCCTATAATTATTGGTCATTCTTCTTGTTTTCATATATCACTAATCATGAAGATTTTTCTTCCAAAAACATTTACATTTGCCCATTGATAATATTACTAAATCATTTACAATACAATTCAAACATATATACATAGCCAACTAATACATGAAGGAGATACAGTTCTTAATATATAAAATGTATTTTACAGATTCCTGCAGAGGATCTAAGTAATTGTTCTCTCGCTCTATTCAAGAAATGCTCCTGATGCATGTGTTGTGTATTTTACATAGGCTTTAAGTGACTGACAGCTCATACCTATCCCCAAGGGTGTACTTGAGCTAATAGTTTGTGCACACTGCCATTATATTTTAGTCAGGAACTACTGTGTTTTTCGCCCTCAACAGTGGGGGAAGTGGGGGAAGTATTAGTGCGTCTTATCGGGCGGAAAAAAAAACTTACACTGACGGTCACTCCGCCTAACAATGGTGGAGCTTGTTGGCCCACCATGATTGCCCACAAAAACACTCTGTTTCTTGCACAAGAACACCGTGTTCCTTCCAGCTGCCCAGCCTCACGACGCTCCTCCATTATCTGGCTGCAACGCAGGAGCGACTGTCAATGTAAGTTTATTTTTATTGTTTCTTTAGTTTTTTTCCTCCAGCATCCAGGGGATAGGGGATGCCTCACTGCTTATGTGATGGGAGATGCCCCACTGCTTTTGTGATGGGGAATGCCCCACTGCTTATGTGATGGGGAATTCCTCACTGCCTATGGGATGGGGGTGTCTCATTGCCTATGGGATAGGGGATGCCTCGCTGCCTATAGAATAGGGATGCCTCAATGCAATGGAATGTGGGATGCCTCACTGCCTATGGGATGGGGGATGCCTTTTCTGCCTATAAGATGAGAGGAATGCTTTGGGATGGCTGGGAAAGCTTTACTGTCTATGGGATGGGATGGAATGCCTCACTTCCTATAAGATGGGATGGAATGCCTCACTGTCTATGGGATGGGATGGCATGCCTCACTGCCTATGGGATGGGGGAATGCCTCACTGCCTATAAGATGGGATGGAATTCCTCACTGTCATTGGGATGGGGGATGCCTCACTGCATATAGGATAGGGGATACCTCACTTCCTATGGGATGGAATGCCTCATTGCCTATGGGATGAGGGGTGCATCACTGCCTATGGGATGGGGGGAATGCATCACTGCCTATGGGATGGGGGGAATGCCTCCATGCCTCACTGCCTGTGGGGATTTGGAGGGGGGTGCGACACTGCCTGTGGGGATTGGGGGCGGAATGCCACACTGCCTATAATGAGGAAATGGAGGCGATGCTGCTCTGCCTGTAATGGGGGAATTCTGCACCTTGTCTGTTATTTGGCTTTTGAGGGGAGCAGTGTTTTGGCACAACATTTGGTTCATAATATTTTTTCTTATTTTCCTCCTCCAAATTCTAGGTGTGTCTTATGGGCAGGTGCGCCTTATAGGTCGAAAAATACGGTAATCAATCAATTAGGGCTAATGTCTTTGGAACAAGGTAAGTATATATTTTTTATAGATCAGCTGTCAAGCTGTTTATATCGTGGAACAGCACACATCAGGGAGCAGCTGCTATTACATTGTAACAAGAGCCACATGTCTGGCTGTTCACAAGTAAACACAGCAGGGAAATGATTGGCTTTATACAATTTAACAGCAGGAATCTTGAATAGCTGCTGCTGTGGACCTTCGCGATGGGCACCTGCTTTGGGTAATATACACCTATATTTGTTGATTGTGGCAAAAGATTAGCACTGCTTGTTTACATAATTTAGCTATTCTAGATTCCTTACGTGTACAACACATGGGGCAAAACAATGTACTTCGTAGCTAAAAAGTATTGATTATGTGTATAGTGATTTAGGAGGCTATAACAGAGTAATTGTGCAGAGGTTATTGATGAATTGTGATTTGATGTAACACTAAAGCACTTTATTGAATTGTTTTATGTGATTTTTGATGTAGTGTTATTATTTGTAGTGAATCTATGCAGGTGCCGTGATAACAAATGATATGGATATATCCTGTGATTATTTTGATAGAACTGATCATGTACCGGAGCCTTTGTTTTTACAGTTTTTATCAGCATTGTGAGAATGCATTAATAAATTGTAGTTTATTTATATACGTCGAGTAGTGTGCACATCTTTGGAGCATTGGGGAGAGTATTGTGTTGAAACCATTATATCCCTCTGTCTGCACCGGTGTGTTTATTTCTTGAAACATAATTTTCTATTAGATTGGGAATATTGGGAATATTGGTTATTGCCCCCAAAGCAATTGGTTGGTCTCTCTATCTTAAAAATTCAACCTCTCACCCCATGTCAGGTGCATTGTTTTATAAATATTTTTTATTACAAAAATTGAAGAATAATATTTTTTCAGTGTTGTGTGTTAAGATCGAAATACTCTCCAAAGTTGGCTTGTTTTAAAATTGCAGCTGTCTTTTAAAAATCAGAAATGATTTAGATAACATTTCAGATCCGTCGGGGAGGCCGATTCATTAATAGCGCCAGGTAGCGACAGATGAGCGCCAGTAGCGTGATTTTCACAGCGCCAGCTAGTTTTCGCTGTGCTTGGCCGGGGTTTGCTTATTGACAGCGACTCAGTCGGTGTGCGGTAATGTTGAATACGGGCTTAGGGGTCGCTGTTTCACAGGTTCAGCGTTGTATGGGTGCGCCTGACAACGAATGGCCAGAGCGAACGGCTTGCTGCAGATTCATTAACAAATCACGCTCCGAATTTTTTCGCGCTGAGAATTCCTTGTTTAAACCCCAGAGCGCTGGCGGCGATGGATGTAAAATAGTTTTTAACCCCCAAACAACTATATTTTTTGATAGTAAAATTATACAAGTTTTTATAAACATTTTGTAATATGAATACATTAATATCAGACCTGTAATATCAATTCTGCACAAATTTTTTTTTTATTTTTTTTACCTTAAAAAAAAATCCTAACATTGCAGAAGTGGTCACAGAATTTTTGACATTAAAAAAAAAAAAAAAAAAAAAACATTAATAGCAATTAATTATGATTAATTAAAGATTGCTCCATTGAAATGCATTGGACATCGCCAGGGAGCGACAGGTCATACCTGGCGCTGTGATGGGATTAGCAGCGGCGCTGTTCGTTGCAGTCGGCTACATGATGAATCCCGCGCTAGCTGTCGCTCTCGCCGGCGCTAGCCTCATTTAGCGTGATAAATGTGTCATTGTGACCGCCGCCGGGCGTCCTTGAGCCGGTAGCCGCCGTTAGCTGGCGGTACCTGGCGCTCGTCAGACACTACCTGGCGCTAGCCCTTGATAAATAAGGCCGTTAGTTCATCAACACATAATAGTCCAGCAGACCACTCTTCCTTCTGCAACCGAAACATTGCTCCCTAAAAACCAAGACAGAGAAGGAGCTTCTTAATATAGACTGTTAGGATCCTTAACTAGAGCTACAGCTAGCTCATATTGCAAACAGAACAGGATTTTCCTAAGTACTGGAAAAATGCTTTTATAAACGTTGCCCCCTTGCTCTAATGGCAATAAATAGAAATACAATACATACAGTTTATCCGCATCTTGAAATTTGAGCAATTTCTACGCAGTAAAAATGGTATTCCAGGCATTCCTTGTTCTCCAAATATTTGTTTTTTCACATTTATCTTTTTTCCTTATTTTAATTGTTTACATTTAATCAATGTATTTGACTATTTTCTATTGTATTTATTTTATTTTTTATTCTCCCCTTCTTATTTTATGTTTATGTAGGGATGTGGACCTAGAGTACTATCATGTCAGATAGTAAGTTGGAAACCTGGGACAAAATTAATAAACCTTAGGACCCTTCTACTGGAAGTAGCTTCATAGAAATATTTTATAAGCAATTAGTAAGTGTAGTAGCAGTTTTTGGACACAGGATCATCATCAATTAATATTAGGAAGCTTCTAGACAGTAGTGGAAGGCCCTAGTAGTACGTAGAAAATGAATACATGTGAGTTAAGAAAAATTTAGTACTACAAGAAATGTCAGCTATTGCTTGCATGGTTTTGGAGGGAAGTAAGCACCTGAATGTGTGGCCCAGATGTTTGTTCCTATAGGATGTTATGGAGAATTTTAAATGTCTGTGAATGCTATTATTGTTTGTTTTATGAAGGTTTAATGAAGGGATTGGATTTTAACCACTTTATGGTGAGCCAGCACCCTTTCTCACATCACACAGCCAGGCTCCCAGCCTTAAAGGACCTGTTCCAGGTTAGAGTTTTTAAACTTTATTCTTTCCAGAACATCCAGCAACCCAATCTCTTCCACATAGACACACTTAAGAAACACACTGGGCCCAGAGAAGCCTGCTTCTTTCCACCAGGGTAACACTATAATTATTATTTTTTAATTATTCTAGTTATTTTTACTGTTAGATTAGAGTTATTTTCTAAAAAACAAAACATTCCCCACATCCTAACCCTTATAATCCTCCCCACCAGTTATGTTCCAGAAGGTGGTAAAAACTCAAGAAGTCCTGGTTTGTGATCTGTTAAAATAGCGGAAGTAGGGAGGGTCTGCTGTGTCTTTGTGTTAAATACCTTACTGCATATCACTAGTGGGAACAAGGTAAAAAGACTTATTTTTTAACAACTGCAATCCAGCACACAGATGCGCACACACAAACTCCAGTCTGGGTGATGAGATGACGTGGCCCGTGGTGTTCATTAAAAAAAAAGAAAGCCGGTCACTTCCACCCACCACCTAGACCAGAGTGTGTGTGCATGCATGCACACCTGTGAGTGTGCCCCGAGATGAGGGAGCGGCAGCTGCTGGGGAGCCTTCAGGGATCAGTTACCCCCCCTCTTCTTGGTCACCTGCCACTCCTTTATTGCCCAGTGGCTGTGGATGCATGACCAGCAGCGTGGGTTATATTTTTTTATATTCGCTTCATAAGACACACGCTTTTGGGGGGAAAGTTCGTCTCATGGAGCAAGAAATATGATAAATTGCAACTGATGTTTAAGCGGAGCAGCCAATGTCATTTTGCATTTCCTCTGCACAAAAGTCGAAAAGTGAATCAATATCTGCATAAACTGCGCACACAGCCCAGAGATGCTAGGTATGAGGCCGCAAGTGTTTACATTGGTGAGGGAGACAGGAAGAAGGTGAGTTTTGCAGTGCCCTAAGGGAGTTTCACACAGCAGGACATCCTGGGTTTGTTCTACTTTAAACTATATGTTTTTTGAAGGTCATTTGTACAGGTTTGTACAGTTTATAGACAGCATGTTTAAAGAAAAATTATTGAAAAATATATAAAATAACACAGTGCTGAATTAAGCTAAAAGTCTTATATAGTTCTTATAATAAGGGTGCTCAACGTGCAACAAACTCCTCAATCTGCAGAGAGTCAATAAGCATAAGAATAAAAATGGACTAGCACAGAGCTCCCTTCCCTCAGATCATTCGATCCCACAGTGCATGCACTTCAATCCAAGTCCACCTGAGTGTCCACCACCAAGACCAGACACAATGATGTTAATAAAGTTGTTATCAATAATTCCGAATCCTCCTGGAATAGCTCCACACAGAATTAATCCTAAACCAGCAAGCTTCAACAGGATAAAGGGATCACTCCACAGTATTATCTCCAAAAGTTGGGCATGCAAATAATCACAGCATTTGGCCCAAAATAAAAAAGAAAAAAACGCATCTAGCATAATATTGCACAAACAGACAGTTTATTCCAATAAAAACGCACTCACATTAAAAATACACATCTACAGCTTTAAGAAATGTTAGGTGGCTCTCACCCACTCCAAAACCATCAGAACGGGCCAGATCCGTAAAAACACGTGTGACTCTATAGATTAACCACCTGCCGCAGCTGCCGCGTTTCATTGCCCGTAGCAACTTTAACGAGGCTGGCAGCAAGGCGGAAATAAAGTGCATAAATACCTTTCAGTTGGTGCCCGACAGGAGACACTTCCTGGCGAGATATGTCAATCAAAGAAAATATCCAAGCTGATTGGGCATAATACTGCTCGTTGTCGGGGGGAGGAAAAAGATCCGTAAAAACACGTGTGACTCTATAGATGAACCACCTAACGCGTTTCATTGGCCGTAGCAACTTTAACAAGGCTGGCAGCAAGGCGGAAATAAAGTGCATAAATACCTTTCAGTTGGTGCGCGACAGGAGACACTTCCTGGCGTGATATGTCAATCAAAGAAAATATCCAAGCTGATTGGGCATAATACTGCTCGTTGTCGAGGGGAGGAAAAAGCCAATCCCTTTATCCTGTTGAAGCTTGCTGGTTTGGGATTAATTCTGTGTGGAGCTATTCCAGGAGGATTCGGAATTATTGCTAACAACTTTATTAACATCATTGTGTCTGGTACGAGGCCTGAAAACTTGGTGGTGGACACTCAGGTGGACTTGGATTGAAGTGCATGCACTGTGGGATCGAATGATCTGAGGGAAGGGAGCTCTGTGCTAGTCCATTTTTATTCTTAAAGAAAAAATATTAATTGATTCATTGGTTGATCACTGCAGCATTTTGGTAAGTCTCTTTTTCTCATACTGCACCGGTGTTGAAGGTTTTATTGAATACCAGTCAACTGAGATTGGATGATCAGCCACATTTATAGCCCACTATGTCATCGTGCCATCTCAATGTGTCAATAAAGTACAGTAAAATTAGGATAAAAAATAACTATGAAAACATCCTGAACTGCTTAGATAAAACATGTGAGGTAAATGAATGACAGGAAATATCAAAGGTTTTTCAATTTGCAATCAGCATTATGTCACACTTGCAAGGTTGTCATAGAAACAGAAGATTGACATTGACATGAAAATCATCAAATTCCACAACAAAACATTAGCTGCTACTTCCCAGTAAATAAACATGGATTTGCTGGGTATAATCTTTCTCCCCTTTTGCTTAACAAAATTACATTAAATTAGTCACCAACGTACCCAGGTCAGATCTTTAAATGGTACCCACAGAAATTATTTTAGAATATGTGTGTACTCAATTATAACCCCTCTTCAGAGGTACCACAATTATTATAAAAAGTTGTGGAGTTATACTTACTTATATTATCATAAGCTTTAGAAATGTATTTTTAGTCAAGGTTGTTCTCCTGGCAAATGATTTGGTGGCAATGGTGCAGAAGGAAGCAATGCTCTCTCTGGTTGACAACTGAGAGAAATGATTTATTAATTATAATCTCCCAAAAAAAGGCCTATACTGAACAAAGTTGTTATTGTTTGGGTCAGAAAAGAGTGGGTATGGTGCACAAGAGCAGAATAATAGTCAGTGGGTATAAGAGTAAAGTTAAATTACATAGTAACTTAGTAACATAGTATGTAAGGCTGAAAAAAGTTTAGTCCATCCATTTTAGCCTATTCATTAAGGGTCTAGTATCCATAGCTGTTTATGTCATTGCATGCAATGAAGGAAGGCATCTAGGCCACTTTCTAACTCATTTAGTGTATTTCTCATGAATACCTATTACAGTAAAGTATCCCCTGCTATTCCACTGCAAGGACTGTCTTTCTTCTAACCTTAGTGGAGCCCCTGTGTTATAGTTACAATATCTTCAAATAGATTGTGGGACAAATCTTTGTATTGACCCTAGATATATTAATACATTGGAATTAGATCTCCCCTCAGGTGTGTCTTTTCCAAAATAAATAAACCTAATTTCCATACTCAAGGTTATTCAAGTTACTTCATTCCATTTATAAATTTAGATGCCCGCCTTTAAATGCACTCCTGTTCTGATATGTTTTTTCTTATTCACTGGTGCCCAAAACTATACACAATATTCCATATGGGGTCTGACCAGTGACTTATAGAGGGGTAAAATTCTGCTCTGGTCATGGGCACCTATGCCTCCCGCGCTCCATGATCCTATTTGCCTGACAGCTGATGTCTGGCATTACTCACTACAGTTTAATTTATTGAAAACCCTAGGTCCTTTCCCACTGTAGTTTTTTCAGCATTTTTCAATTTCATACCACAAATTGCTCCGACCCCATGTGCATAACCTTAAAATTATCTGCAATAAACGTAATTTGCCATTTTTACCCATGTACACATGTTTTCCCTTAGTCCAAACATGCTCATTGTCAAGCCCAGTGGGACACCCAATGACATCCAATGACCCTGATCCACTCCTGACACTTACCTACTCATAAAAGTTGATCAGGTTTGTCTAGCAGGACTGCTTCCTCATAAATCCATGCAGGGAATTGTAAGGTCACTTTCACTGAGTTGCTAGAAGAAATAATTGCTTAGAAAACATTCAAACAACTTGCCCAACACAAATGTCAATCTTGCTGGTCTGTAGTTCCCAGGTTCCACTTTAGACCTATTTTTTAATATTGGCACCACATGCAATGTGCCAGTCCTCTGGAACACTTCCTGTCATTATGGAATCTTTAAATATTCTGAATAATGGCTTGTCCATAACTCTCCTTAAACAGTAGGATATATGCCTTCTGGACATAGGTACTTTTAATCCGTTTAATGCAGTGTTGCTCTTCTTCCTTGGTTAGACAGGTGACATTTAATTGTGTCGGCCAATCCATTTAATTGTGTCGGCCAATCGGAGCACTGGATTTCTCTGTGGGACTGAAGAGAAAGGTAAGATTTCTCCCATTCTGCGCCGAAGAAATTGGGATGCCCCCCTGTGCTCATAGCAACACCCAATTTCAAAAAATGGGTGTTGTTCCAGCTAAACCTTGCTTTTTCCCCATTAGAGTATGGCAGGGTGGTGTAGCCATGACCCTCTCTAGGTTTTGCCTCTAGGTAGGAGAGGAACAGGAATACATGCTAGTCAGAGGACCAGTTCTATTGTGGCTATTTAGAAAAGGTTTAGTGTTCGCAATGGTCATTTTGAAGGGGTTAGAGGAGTTTGAAGATGGAGTTTAACTCATTTAAAAAAATAATTTCTTGGATTCTGCATTTAGCAATGCTAAGTCATGGTTTGTAAAGCACAAAAGTACCATTCTTTAAAAGTATATCAGAAGCTATTTCCTAATGCAACAGCTGTTTATTTAGAAAAGTCCAGGACAGCCGGCGTTCAAAAACAAATCAGAATTGGAAATGTGTTAATATACAGATCTGTACCTCTTGTTCAGTGCCTCATCTGTAGACTGTGCTTTCAACTGATTCATTCTCTTAACTGAAGCCACGGTATGATTCACTATTGTCTCCTCGCATTCCTAACACCTGAGTGCCTTGGAGTAGCGATGTTTGCTGTGATATGCAATACATTTTGACAAGCACTTAAAGTGCATCAATATATTTTCTAGTCAATCAATTTGGCAAAAAGAAATCCTTAAAAAGCTATTTTATCACTGAAAGAAATTGCATTTTCAGTCCTGAATACATGGCCATAATTTTAGAAATAGTATAGACAAGATTTGAAGGAACACTTTAGAAATTATTTTATCCATGGCCCGAAAAAAACACAGTTCCTGGAATCATGAAGAAATGCATACATAGATTAATGCCTTTCACAGTATGTATATTTGAGTAATTTGCATATGTGATATATGAATGTATGCTATGAAATGGAAATTAGATTCAATGCGATAGAGCAGTCTTGCTCAGTGAAGGTAGAAATAAAGGCTAAACTGTACTACAACTATATCTTTTTTTAAACAATAGTTTTTATTGCACAAGAAAAGAAAATTTACAGCAAAAGTCAACATCCAAAACTTTTTGTTTATAAGATAAGACATAGACATCGAGGTATGCTGGAAGTACAACAAAATAGGAGGATGGGGTTATTGGGTACCCCTAAAGATAAGCACCATAGCTCCAGTTTGCCAGACCCCGCCGTGAAGTAAACTATTATACACTTAAATATACTAAAAACAATATATTTTATTTTTACAGCAAATTAATAAACATGGCTCATGGCAGATAAATGCAACATAGATAGACATGACATGATGCTCAAATTGTGTAGCACCATATTACAAAATTACATGCCCGGCAGTTTACAACCGTGTTGATACCATACATATATTTCAATCCATAGGCAATATATTTCCACACTCTTTTCCAAATTCAGGGCGGACTAGTTTCGCCTGTACACCAGGCTTCTTCAGCGCCCGTCTATTCATTCTATTATATTCTAAACAACAGAAAAAACAATATATAAAATGCAAATAAATATATATCATTTGACTCACATGTCAATCATTTTGACATAAAATACCTGCTCTGTGATTACACATGACACTCCTGGCTTGGAAGGCCCATTGAAATTTATCAGCCAAAAGATATGGTTGCCCAATAGCTGGGACGTTCAGCACAGCATAGCCCGATGGCAAATCTAAAAATAATAAAGTATAATAAATATTTATTTTAAATTACTGGCTGGCCTATTGTGCAGTTGGGAAGACCAAGAACAAAAAGTTGGGGCATTCTGTGGTATCAAAAATAGGGGCATAATCCTTTCAAAGGTGCCTATCAATATAGTGTGATGATAATGGTAGATTGTATTTTACTGTGATCATAGTATTGATCTACATCAAAATAAATGAGCCACAGATATTACAAAATAAACACCAGTTTGATATTAAAACAAAAGTAAATAAATACCTTAACTGGAAACTGATTCGGCATATATAGGGGGCAAAGGCAAACCAGCCTCCCCCGTGGAATATCCCCATAGAGGTGCCTGGAACCTGATCAGCAACGCGCCGCCCGGACACAAAGAGCGCCTGCAGCACGTGTAGACAAGTTACGGTGTGCGCGTCTGTGAGCCCGCCTCGCCGCCGGTCCCGCCGTTATAAGAGCGGCGGCTTCCTGTGGAGCAGGGGCCGCGCATCAACGACAGAGACAGGAAGCGGGACGTCACCAGCGTGGGGGGCCGGCCCCCGAAAGCAAAAACACGCCTCTCCCTCCCAAACACAGAGGGAGGAGAGAGGGAATGCGTCAGGCTCCAGCCTCCCACGCCAGCATCCAGCCCCCCTCCCCCCACCGGCACCTCTTCATTGCCAGTTCGCAGCATAACAATCGGACGACTGGCGTCCCACCCACATCCTAGCTTAATTTACCTATCTAAAAATGAATTGCAATATTTGGTTTACAAAGTTGATTGGAAACATTAGATTGCTATCATGATGTATTGATATTTAATTAATAATTGTATTAATTTATGTACAATTAATAAAATCATTGAACTATATAACTATAATAAATTTCATAGATAAAATAAATAAATAAATAGATGATGATTAATTAAATACATGTAAATTAATTAAATACGAACAAGCAAATCAAATTGAATGGATCAATAATTAATTAAATTAATTTTAATTTATGATTATAATTTTTACACAGGTAAAATAATAATAAAAAAAAAAAAAAAAAAAAGGCCAGTGGTGTGAGTTCAAACTGCCAAGATCAAGACCACAGATGCCCCAACTGGAACTGGTCAAACCGCAAATACGCAAATTATATCAGCACTGCCAGCACAATAACAAAAATATCAACCAGATAAGAAAGAATTAATTATAAATAGATGATGTAAATGAATGGACCGACCAACTCAGGAAAGTCATGTGATACAATTGATAGAATTCTAGTGAAAAAAAAAAAGGGGGAAAGAAGCAAGAAAAATATATATGTAACATTCAATGAATATTAGCCCAGAAAAGGTGCATAACTGATTGTCTCATCGACTTAATTTAAAATTTACATTAGAATTGAGCCAGACAAATATTAATTTTTTAGATTTAACTATCATGATTAGAGATGAGCGAACTTTTGAAAAGTTCGATTCGACCGATTCTCAGAATTTTCCGACAAAATCCGTTTCGACCCGAATTTATTCGCGACAAATTGCTATTAAAAACGGCTATTTCTGAGCCTCCTAGAGCCTCAATAAAGTTGTAAACCATTCTGCCTTGCTGTAACACGCATAGGATGTGTGCTGGGTTAGTCAAATAATACTTTAAATAATTAGGACATGCAGATCAGAGGCATCGCTAATAGAATCGCAGAGCGGCACAATTGCAGAGAGTTGAAGTGGCATCACTATGAGGGGCCCCTATAGTGCCTGAAAAACACACCCTGGAGCTGGCAGCAGCAGGAGCCCAAAAATTAGCTGAATCACACCCTGGATTTGCAAGCAGCAGCAGCCCAAACATTGCTTGAAAGAGACACTGGAGTTGGCTGCAGGAGCCCAAAAATTGGATGAATCACACCCTGGAGTTGCAAGCAGCAGGAGCCCAAACATTGCTTTAAAGAGACACTGGAGTTGGCTGCAGGAGGCCAAACATTGGATGAATCACACCCTGGAGTTGCAAGCAGCAGCAGCAGCTGCAGGAGCCCAGACATTGCGTGAAAGAGACACTGGAGTTGGCTGCAGGAGGCCAAAAATTGGATGAATCACACCCTGGAGTTGCAAGCAGCAGCAGCAGCTGCAGGAGCCCAAACATTGCGTGAAAGAGAAAATGGAGTTGGCTGCAGGAGCCCAAAAATTGGATGAATCCCACCCTGGAGATGCAAGCAGCAGCAGCAGCAGGAGCCCAAACATTGCTTTAAAGAGACACTGGAGTTGGCTGCAGGAGGCAAAAAATTGGATGAATCACACCCTGGAGTTGCAAGCAGCAGCAGCAGGAGCCCAAACATTGGCTGAAAGAGACACTGGAGTTGGCAGCAGGAGCCCAAAAATTGGATGAATCACACGCTGGAGATGCAAGCAGCAGCAGGAGCCCAAACATTGCTTGAAAGAGACACTGGAGTTGGTGGCAGGAGCCCCAAAATTGGATGAATCACACCCTGGAGTTGCAAGCAGCAGCAGGAGCCCAAACATTGCTTTAAAGAGACACTGGAGTTGGCTGCAGGAGCCCAAAAATTGGATGAATCACACTCTGGAGTTGCAAGCAGCAGCAGCAGCTGCAGGAGCCCAAACATTGCTTGAAAGAGACACTGGAGTTGGCTGCAGGAGGCCAAAAATTGGATGAATCACACCCTGGAGTTGCAAGCAGCAGCAGGAGCCCAAACATTGCGTGAAAGAGACATTGGAGTTGGCTGCAGGAGCCCAAAAATTGGCTGAATCACACCCTGGAGTTGCAAGCAGCAGCAGCAGCTGCAGGAGCCCAAACATTGCGTGAAAGAGACACTGGAGTTGGCTGCAGGAGGCCAAAAATTGGATGAATCACACCCTGGAGTTGCAAGCAGCAGCAGGAGCCCAAACATTGCGTGAAAGAGACACTGGAGTTGGCAGCAGGAGCCCAAAAATTGGATGAATCACACCCTGGAGTTGCAAGCAGCAGCAGCAGCTGCAGGAGCCCAAACATTGCGTGAAAGAGACACTGGAGTTGGCTGCAGTAGCCCAAAAATTGGCTGGAAGGCACACCCTGAAGTTGGCATCAGCAGGAGCCCAAAAATTGGCTGGAAGGCACACCTTGAAGTTGGCATCAGCAGTAGGCCAAAAATTGTCTGGAGGGCACACCCTGAAGTTGGCATCAGCAGTAGGCCAAAAATTGTCTGGAGGGCACACCCTGAAGTTGGCATCAGCAGTAGGCCAAAAATTGTCTGGAAGGCACACCCTGAAGTTGACATCAGCAGCAGCAGGAACCCATAAATTGGCTGTAAGCCACACCCTGAAGTTGGCATCAGCAGGAGCCCACAAATTTACTGGAAGGCACACCCTGGAGTTGGCAGCAGCAGCAGGAGGAACCCAGATATTGGCTGGAAGGCACACCCTGAAGTTGGCAGCAGCAGGAGCACAAACTTTAGCTGGAAGGCAAACCCTGAAGTTGGCATCAGCAGGAGGCCAAAAATTGACTGGAAAGCACACCCTGAAGATGGCATCAGCAGTAGGCCAAAAATTGACTGGAAGTCACACCCTGGAGTTGGCAGCAGCAGCAGGAGGAACCCAGAAATTGGCTGGAAGGTACAGCCGGAAGTTGGCCGCAGCAGGAGCACAAACATTAGCTGGAAGGCACACCCTGAATTGGCATCAGCAGGAGCCCAAAAATTGACTGGAAGGCACACCCCGGAGTTGGCAGCAGCAGCAGGAGGAACCCAGAAATTGGCTGGAAGGCACACCTGGAAGTTGGGAGCAGCAGCAGGAGGAACCCAGAAATTGGCTGGAAGGCACACCCGGAAGTTGGCAGCAGCAGGAGCACAAACATTAGCTGGAAGGCACACCCTGAAGTTGGCATCAGCAGGAGCCCAAAAATGGACTGGAAGGCACACCCTGGAGTTGGCAGCAGGACCAGGAGGAACCCAGAAATTGGCTGGAAGGAACACCCTGAAGTTGGCAGCAGCAGGAGCACAAACATTAGCTGGAAGGCACACCCTGAAGTTGGCATCAGCAGGAGCCCAAAAATTGGCTGGAAGGCACACCCTGAAGTTGGCATCAGCAGGAGCCCAAAAATTGACTGGAAGGCACACCCCGGAGTTGGCAGCAGCAGCAGGAGGAACCCAGAAATTGGCTGGAAGGCACACCCGGAAGTTGGCAGCAGCAGGAGCACAAACATTAGCTGGAAGGCACACCCTGAAGTTGGCATCAGCAGGAGCCCAAAAATTGGCTGGAAGGCACACCCTGAAGTTGGCATCAGCAGGAGCCCAAAAATTGAAAGGAAGGGACACCCTGGAGTTGGCAGCAGCAGTAGGCCAAAAATTGGCTGGAAGGCACACCCTGAAGTTGGCATCAGCAGTAGGCCAAAAATTGGCTGGAAGGCACACCCTGAAGTTGGCATCAGCAGTAGGCCAAAAATTGTCTGGAAGGCACACCCTGAAGTTGGCATCAGCAGGAGGCCAAAAATTGACTGGAAGGGACACCCTGGAGTTGGCAGCAGCAGTAGGCCAAAAATTGTCTGGGAGGCACACCCTGAAGTTGGCAGCAGCAGGAGCTCAAACATTAGCTGGAAGGCACACCCAGAAGTTGGCATCAGCAAACCCTGGAATTTTGTTTTTACTTAACTGTGTTTTGTGCCGGCACAAAAATCAGGTCTTAAGGGTACAATACTGAATGTTTAGGGATTAATTTCCCTTGGGATATTTTGACATTATAGGACAGGTGTATAATCCATTCAGGGCGGTTGAGGCATTTTTTAATTTGTGTTGTTGTTGTGGTTTTAAATGTATTGTTTTTTGCTACATTATAATAAATTTTGTACAAATGTTCATCGGTTGTTCTCCTTGGTGTGACTCCTAGGTCTGTTGACCAATGGAACCACTTTCTTTCTATTGCAAACCCTGAAGTTGGCATCAGCAGGAGCCCAAAAATTGACTGGAAGGCACACCCCGGAGTTGGCAGCAGCAGCAGGAGGAACCCAGAAATTGTCTGGAAAGCACACCCTGAAGTTGGCAGCAGCAGGAGCACAAACATTAGCTGGAAGGCACACCCTGAAGTTGGCATCAGCAGGAGCCCAAAAATTGGCTGGAAGGCACACCCTGAAGTTGGCATCAGCAGGAGCCCAAAAATTGACTGGAAGGGACACCCTGGAGTTGGCATCAGCAGTAGGCCAAAAATTGTCTGGAAGGCACACCCTGAAGTTGGCATCAGCAGTAGGCCAAAAATTGTCTGGAAGGCACACCCTGAAGTTGGCATCAGCAGGAGGCCAAAAATTGACTGGAAGGGACACCCTGGAGTTGGCAGCAGCAGTAGGCCAAAAATTGTCTGGGAGGCACACCCTGAAGTTGGCAGCAGCAGGAGCTCAAACATTAGCTGGAAGGCACACCCAGAAGTTGGCATCAGCAGTAGTCTAAAAATTGGCTGGAAGGTCTATGGAAACTATGGCCCCCGCTGCACTAAACACCCGCTCAGATGGCACGCTACTTGCCGGGCAGGACAGCTTTTCCAGGGCAAACTCTGCTAGTTGCGGCCACAAGCCAAGTTTGGCTGCCCAGAAGTCCAGCGGATCCTCAAGGTGTGTTGGCATGGTCATGTCAAGGTATGACATGACCTGCTGGTTGAGTTCCTGCTCCAGGTCTTCCTGCTGCTCATGAGTAGCCTCACTATGCGGGTGTAGAAAGCTACTCATTAGCGACTGAAGACTGAGGCTGCTGCTGATGGAGCTGCTGCTGCTGCTCCTGCCAACCCCCACAGCAGGCACGGCAGTGGAAGGTGAGTGCAGAGGTCCCCCCGAGTCAGGCCTGTGAGAGTATGGACCAGATAGGCATCACCTAACTGACTACGCAGAATGTCTTTGTAGTAGTTCAGTTTGTCCTCCCTCTCGGTGGGTTTTAAAAATGCCCCCATTTTGTGCCGGAAGCGAGGGTCCAATAAGGTGGCCAGCCAGAAGTCATCCCGCTGACAAATGGAAACAATTCTGGCGTCACTACGCAAGCACGTGAGCATGCTTCCTGCCATTTGCGCAAGTGACTCGGAGGGACTACCTGTCTCCATCTCCACTGCATACTGCCACGGAGTGTCCGGGTCCTCTGTCTCGCCTTCCTCAAAACCCTCTAGCTCCTCTGGCTGCTCCTGCTCCTCCTCTCCTGTCCGCTGACTAGATAAACCAGCCATTTCGCCAAGCCTAAACTGTGCTTCACTGGGCCACTCCTCCTCCTCTTCCTCCTCCTCCTCCAGTTCAGCTCCAACGGGGTTCATGTGGCAGTAAGATGTAGACGCCATGTCTCGAGTGCCCTGACCAGCCATGGTTTCCAACATGTGCTGTAGTACATGAAGCAGTGGAATCACGTCGTTCATCCCGTAATCCTGCCAACTGACAAATAAAGTGGCTTCCTCAAAGGGCCTGAGCAAACGGCAGGTGTCATGTATGAGCAGCCACTGGTTGACATTGAAGTTGCACAGGGGAGTCCCCCTATCCACTTGGAACATCAGGAAATCCGTGATGGCTTTCCTCTGTTCATATAATCTTTCCAACATGTGAAGGGTGGAATTCCAATGGGTGGAAACATCGCAAATCAGACTATGTTGGGGGATACCGTTCTGACGCTGTAGCTCAAGAAGGGTGTGTTTGGCGGTGTATGAGTGGCTAAAGTGCATGCAAAGTTTCCTTGAAGTTGTTAGGATGTCTTGCATATGGGGGGAAATACTTCAGAAACCGCTTGACAACCAGATTGAAGACGTGAACCATGCAGGGGGCATGGGTCAGCCTTCCTTGGCGCAGCGCAGACAAAATGTTCTTGCCATTGTCGGTAACCATGATTCCCAGTTTAAGTTTTCTTGGAGTAAGCCATGTGTGGATTTCCTGATGAATAAATTTAAGCAGTTCCTCCCCTGTGTGACTCTGTTCGCCAAGACAAACCATGTGAAGCACTGCGTGACACCTCCGTGCCCTGCACACATGGTAGACTGGAGGGGAACCGAGACTAGAGCCTAAAGTGGAGGTTGAGGAGATGGCGGAGGATGAGGAGGCCGAGTCGCACGTTGTCACAGGCACAACGGGCAGGGAGCGTGGAGGCCGAAGTGGCGTGACCTGTCCAAGTTGATGCAGCTGCTGCAAAGGGACCACAGTCACCCAGTTGGCCGTAAACGACATGTACTGTCCCTGACCGTAGTTACAGCTCCAGACGTCGGCGCTGCCATGCACTTTGCTACACACCGACAGGCTCAAGGACTGGCCCACCTTCTGTTCAACAAAAGTGTGCAGCGCTGGTACTGCCTTCTTGGCAAAGAAATGGCGGCTTGGGACTCTCCAACTCGGCTCGGCACAAGCCATCAGTTCTCTGAAAGGTGCAGAGTCCACCACCTGAAAAGGGAGTGACTGTGACTGCAGCACCAGCAACTTGGACAGCAGCACATTCAGCTTCTGCGCCGTGGGATGAGTGGGCGCATACTGCTGTCTCTTGGACATGGCTTCGCTGAGGGATTGCTGGCGGGATGCATGGCTTGGAGGAGGAGGAGGAGCAGGAGCAACAGAAGATGGGTATGATGCACAGCTTCCTTCGGCTGAGGTGCTGGAGCCTTGGCTGGCAGAAATTGCGAGCTGCGTGCCACTTGGTGAGGAAGCAGGCTGGACCACCCCTTGGGAGCCTCGGTTCTCCCAGGCCGCTTTATGGTGATGCATCATATGTTGACGCAGGGCCGTGGTGCCAACATTTGGACCCTGGCCACGCTTCACCTTATGCCTACATATCTTGCATGTGGCCATGTTACCCTTCTGCGGATGCTTCAGGAAAAACTGCCACACTGCCGAGTAGCTACTTTTCCCACCAACAGGCCTCACTGATTCACTGCTACTGTCGCCAACTCCAGGAACCCCTGCTCCACTACCCCCCGATAAGGTAGGCTGCCGCACAGCAGGTGCTCTACCCCGGCCCCGGCCCCATTTGGCTCCAGCCTTTACAATTGTGCCCCCATGCTAACTGTCAACCACGCTGCTAACACCTTGCTGCCTCAGCTGCTGACTCCGGGGCAACCTGCGCCCCTCTTCTCCTGATGATTACGATGAAGCCCCTTCATCACCAGGCTCCCAAGTGCGATCGGCTTCATCATCATCATCATCATCATCACCGAGTTGTGGCTGTACCTCACTGATCTTGAAAGCTCGCAACACCCACGACACTGTCCACATCACTATTTGTCTGCCGAGACTATTTGTCTGCCGAGCTAAAGAAGCCACCTCCATTTCATGGCTGGGCAGTAGCTGCTGACTGTCCTCTATCTGATCGTCCTCCTCACTAAACAGTGGATCTGAACCCAAATGATGTTGATGCGTTAACCAATCTACCACGGCAGATGCGTTACTGGTGGAGACACGACCGCTAGCAGATACTGGCAGATCAGGTCTCTCACCGTGACTCCTGCTGCTACTCGCCCCTAGTCTGCTGCGACCTCTGCCTGCAGAATCTTGGCCTCTGCCACTCCTCTTTGAACTTCCAGGCACTTGTCTGCCTGACATTTTTGTGTATTTGCTTATTTAGTCTAACTGGCAGGGAGGTATGTGATATTTTGGGATACCCCAGGCAGCGGTGGGTGTAATGCCAGCATTCAATGCACACCTAAAGCAATTAGTAAAACTCAGGCTGACACAGGCCTGTTTAGTATAACTGGCGGGGTGGATAGCTGAGATTTTGGGATACCCCAGTCCCCAGTGTAATTTGAACAGACAGAATTCAATGCACACCTAAAGCAAGTAGTAAAACTCAGGCTCAAACAGGCCTGCTTAGTTTAACTGGCGGGGTGGGTAGTTGAGATTTAGGGAAACCCCAGTCCCCAGTGTAATTTAAACAGACAGAATTCAAAGCACACCTAAAGCAAGTAGTAAAACTCAAGCTGAAACAGGCCTGCTTAGTTTAACTGGCGGGGTGGGTAGTTGAGATTTTGGGATACCCCAGTCCCCAGTGTAATTTGAACAGACAGAATTCAATGCACACCTAAAGCAAGTAGTAAAACTCAGGCTGACACAGGCCTGTTTAGTATAACTTGCGGGGTGGGTAGTTGAGATTTTGGGATACCCCAGTCCCCAGTGTAAGTTGAACAGACAGAATTCAATGCACACCTAAAGCAATTAGTAAAGCTCAGGCTGACACAGGCCTGCTTAGTATAACTGGCGGGGTGGGTAGTTGAGATTTTGGGATACCCCAGTCCCCAGTGTAATTTGAACAGACAGAATTCAATGCACACCTAAAGCAATTAGTAAAACTCAGGCTGACACAGGCCTGCTTAGTATAACTGGCGGGGTGGGTAGCTGAGATTTTGGGATACCCAAGTCCCCAGTGTAATTTGAACAGACAGAATTCAATGCACACCTAAAGTAATTAGCAAAAAACAAGCTGACACAGGCCTGCTTAAGATTACTTGCGCGGTGGATAGTTGAGATTCTGGGATACCCCAGTCCCCAGTGTAATTTGAACAGACAGAATTCAATGCACACCTAAAGCAATTAGCAAAAAACAGGCTGACACAGGCCTGCTTAGTATAACTGGCGGGGTGGGTAGTTGAGATTTTGGGATACCCCAGTCCCCAGTGTAATTTGAACAGACGGAATTCAATGCACACCTAAAGCAATTAGTAAAACTCAGGCTGACACAGGCCTGCTTAGTATAACTGGCGGGGTGGGTAGCTGAGATTTTGGGATACCCCAGTCCCCAGTGTAATTTGAACAGACAGAATTCAATGCACACCTAAAGCAATTAGTAAAACTCAGGCTGACACAGGCCTGCTTAGTATAACTGGCGGGGTGGGTAGCTGAGATTTTGGGATACCCCAGTCCCCAGTGTAATTTGAACAGACAGAATTCAATGCACACCTAAAGCAATTAGTAAAACTCAGGCTGACACAGGCCTGCTTAGTATAACTGGCAGGGTGGGTAGCTGAGATTTTGGGATATCCCAGGCAGCGGTGGGTGTAATTTCAGCAGACAGAATTCAATGCACACCTAAAGCAATTAGCAAAAAACAGGCTGAAACAGGCCTGCTTAGTATAACTAGCGGGCTGGGTAGTTGAGATTTTGGGATACCCCAGTCCCCAGTGTAATTTGAACAGACAGAATTCAATGCACACCTAAAGCAATTAGTAAAACTCAGGCTGACACAGGCCTGCTTAGTATAACTGGCGGGGTGGGTAGTTGAGATTTTGGGATACCCCAGTCCCCAGTGTAATTTGAACAGACAGAATTCAATGCACACCTAAAGCAATTAGCAAAAAACAGGCTGAAACAGGCCTGCTTAGTATAACTTGCGGGGTGGATAGTTGAGATTTTGGGATACCCCAGTCCCCAGTGTAATTTAAACAGACAGAATTCAATGCACACCTAAAGCAATTAGTAAAACTCAGGCTGACACAGGCCTGTTTAGTATAACTTGCGGGGTGGGTAGCTGAGATTTTGGGATACCCCAGGCAGTGGTGGGTGTAATTTCAGCAGACAGAATTCAATGCACACCTAAAGCAATTAGCAAAAAGCAAGCTGACACAGGCCTGTTTAGTATAACTTACAGGGTGGGTAGTTGAGATTTTGGGATACCCCAGTCCCCAGTGTAATTTGAACAGACAGAATTCAATGCACACCTAAAGCAAGTAGTAAAACTCAGGCTCAAACAGGCCTGCTTAGTATAACTTGCGGGGTGGATAGTTGAGATTTTGGGATACCCCAGTCCCCAGTGTAATTTGAACAGACAGAATTCAATGCACACCTAACGTAATTAGCAAAAAACAAGCTGACACAGGCCTGCTTAGTATAACTTGCGGGGTGGGTAGCTGAGATTTTGGGATACCCCAGTCCCCAGTGTAATCTGAACAGACAGAATTCAATGCACACCTAAAGCAAGAAGTAAAACTCAGGCTCAAACAAGCCTGCTTAGTTTAACTGGCGGGGTGGGTAGTTGAGATTTTGGGATACCCCAGTCCCCAGAGTAATTTGAACAGACAGAATTCAATGCACACCTAAAGCAATTAGCAAAAAACAGGCTGACACAGGCCTGCTTAGTTTAACTGGCGGGGTGGGTAGTTGAGATTCTGGGATACCCCAGTCCCCAGTGTAATTTGAACAGACAGAATTCAATGCACACCTAAAGCAATTAGTAAAACTCAGGCTGACACAGGCCTGCTTAGTATAACTGGCGGGGTGGGTAGCTGAGATTCTGGGATACCCCAGTCCCCAGTGTAATTTGAACAGACAGAATTCAATGCACACCTAAAGCAATGGGTAAAACTCAGGCTGACACAGGCCTGCTTAGTATAACTGGCGGGGTGGGTAGCTGAGATTTTGGGATACCCCAGTCCCCAGTATAATTTGAACAGACAGAATTCAATGCACACCTAAAGCAATTAGTAAAACTCAGGCGAACACAGGCCTGCTTAGTATAACTGGCGTGGTGGGTAGCTGAGATTTTGGGATACCCCAGGCAGTGGTGGGTGTAATTTGAACAGACAGAATTCAATGCACACCTAAAGCAATTAGCAAAAAACAGGCTGAAACAGGCCTGCTTAGTATAACTTGCGGGGTGGGTAGTTGAGACTTTGGGATACCCCAGGCAGCGGTGGGTGTAATTTCAGCAGACAGAATTCAATGCACACCCAAAGCAATTAGTGAAACTCAGGCTGGATGTAAAGAAAAAAAAAAAAAACTTTTCCTGTCACTGCCTCCGATTTTTTCCTACCTTTCCCTGGCTCTCCCTGACTCTCCCTGACTTGCTGAGTCTTTCTGCCTGTCTCCTGCCTGTCTCACTCTCTTTCCCTAGCTGCAGCAGCCACCTTTCTCTCATGAATGCAAGTCTCAAATGCGCACAAGCAAGATGGCCGCCGCTTTATATAGCGCTGTGACGTCACCGGGGCTCCTGGCTGCTGATAGGCTGCATGTGACCTTCCCATGATAACTTGCCCCAGGGGATATGTCCAGACATGTCCATCCACCATTTTACAATGCCTGCAATTGAAGTAAATGGAGTTTAAAGGAAAACTTCGATCGATCGAATAGCTGGGAAATTCGGATTCGTTCATAATCGAATTTTTCATGAAATTCGGAACGAATCCGAGTTCGTCCGGATCGATTCGCTCATCTCTAATCATGATCAGTCAGGAAGGGCAAATTTCAACAAAATTCTTACGCAAATCGACGGCAGCGAATACTGTGCTTCGGGCCACAAGTGCCCATCCACAACCACTTTTGAAAAGTATTCCTTTTGGTGAATATGTGAGGGCCCGTCGAAATTGTACAACGAATTGAATTTCCAACAAGCAGCCGATGGCATTTTTGAGAGAATGACTAGTAGAGGGTATGATAAGGGTACACTGCGGAAAGCTTACATTAGAGCCAAAAAAAGCTCCAGATATCATTTATTATACAAACCTCGCATTAGTCGGAATGATTCTTTCCCCTCAATGATATTGACCTATTCTGTCCACCACAAACTTATAGGAGATATATTTTATAAACATTGGCATGTACTGCGTAATTACATTAGTCTCAGTAAACTTATATCACAAAAACCAAAATTTGTCTACCGCAGATCAAGAAATTTACGAGACCAACTAGTACAGAGCCATTATCTCCCTAAAATAGATCTCTCTTCTGTAACACAACAGGCATGTATAAATGCCAATCGTGCACTATGTGTTCATACGTTCAACAAACAAAAGCATAACTTTGGGCAAGTTTCCACCGATGAAGTTAAAACACTTAAGGCCTTATTTTTCACGGGCTAGCACCAAGTAGTGTCTGACGCGTGCCAGGTACCGCCAGCTATCGGCAGCTACCGACTCAAGTACGCCGGGCGGCGGTCACAATGACGCATTTATCAAGCTAAATGAGGCTAGCGCCGGCGAGAGCGACGGCTAGCGCGGGATTCATCATGAAGCCGCCTGGAACGAACAGCGCCGCTGCAAATTCCTTCACAGCGCCAGGTATGACCTGTCGCTCCCTGGCATTGTCCAATGCATTTCAATGGAGCAATGTTTAATTAATCATAATTAATTGGTAATAATTTTTTTTTTTTTTTTTTAATGTCAAAAATTCTGAGACCACTTCTGCAATGTTCGTTTTTTTTTTTTAAGTAAAAAAAATTGAAAAAAAAATTGTGCAGAATTGATCTTACAGGTCTGATATTAATGTATTCATATTACAAAATGATTCAAAAAACATGTATAATGTTACAATCAAAAAATATGGTTGTTTAGGGGTTAAAAACTAGTTAACACCCATCGCCACCAGCGCACTGGGGTTTAAACAAGGAATGGACAGCGCCAGCAAATTCGGAGCGTGATTTTTTAATGAATATGAAGCAAGCCGTTCGCTCTGGCCATTCGTTGTCAGGCGCTCACATACAACGCTGAACCTGTGAAACAGCGACCCCTAAGCCCGTTTTCAACATTACCGCACACCGACATAGTCGCTGTCATCAAGCAAACGCCGGCCAAGCACAGCGAATACTGGCTGGCGCTGTAAAAATCACGCTACAGTCGCTCATCTGTCGCTACCTGGCGCTATTAATGAATCGGCCTCCCAATCAATTGCAAAAGCACGAATATTATTTATGCTCTTATCTGTACTTGCAAGCATTTATATATATATATAGGCAAAACTAATAGAGAATTGCGCAAAAGAATTTATGAACACACGTACGATATAAGGACAGGAAATAAGAAAACCCCGGTGGGAAGACATTTCTTTTATTATCACAAACAGAATCCATCAGAAATGTCTGTTATTGGTATTGACAGGATACATACAAACCCACGTGGAGGGGACGTCGAGAAGATGACCCTCCAACGGGAAACTCAATGGATTTATCGTTATAAGGCCCATTGTTTCCCGGGGCTAAATGAGACAATCAGTTATGCACATTTTCTGGGCTAATATTCATTGAATGTTACATATATATTTTTCTTGCTTCTTTCCCTCCCCTTTTTTTTGTTTTCACTAGAATTCTGTCAATTGTATCACATGACTTTCCTGAGTTGGTTGGTCCATTCATTTACGTCATCTATTTATAATGAATTCTTTCTTATCTGGTTGATATTTTTGTTATTGTGCTGGCAGTGCTGATATAATTTGCATATCGGTTTGACCAGTTCCAGTTGGGGCGTCTGTGGTCTTGATCTTGCCAGTTTGAACTCACACCACTTGCCTTTTTTTTTTAATTTTTTTTTTTATTATTTTACCTGTGTAAAAATTATAATCATAAATTAAAATTAATTTAATTAATTATTGACCCATTCAATTTAATTTGCTTGTTCGTATTTAATTAATTTACATGTATTTAATTAATCATCATCTATTTATTTATTTATTTTATCTATGAAATGTATTATATTTATATAGTTCAATGATTTTATTCATTGTACATAAATGAATACAATTATTAATTAAATATCAATACATCATGATAGCAATCTAATGTTTCCAATCAACTTTGTAAACCAAATATTGCAATTCATTTTTAAATAGGTAAATTAAGCTAGGATGTGAGTGGGACGGCAGTTGTCCGATTGTTATGCTGCGAACTGGCAATGAAGAGGTGCCGGCGGGGGGAGGGGGGCTGGATGCTGGCGTGGGAGGCTGGAGCCTGACGCATTCCCTCTCTCCTCCCTCTGTGTTTGGGAGGGAGAGGCGTGTTTTTGCTGTCGGGGGCCGCCCCCCCACGCTGGTGACGTCCCGCTTCCTGTTTCCGGCAGTGATGCGCGGCCCCTGCTCCGCCGGAAGCCACCACTCTTATAACGGCGGGTCCGGTGGCGAGGCGGGCTCACAGACGCGCACACCGTAACTTGTCTACACGTGCTGCAGGCGCTCTTTGTGTCCAGGCGGCGCGTTGCTGATCAGGTTCCAGGCACCTCTATGGGGATATTCCACGGGAGAGGCCGGTTTGCCTTTGCCCCCTATATATGCCGAATCAGTTTCCAGTTAAGGTATTTATTTACTTTTGTTTTAATATCAAACTGGTGTTTATTTTCTAATATCTGTGGCTCATTTATTTTGATGTAGATCAATACTATGATCACAGTAAAATCCAATCTACCATTTGAAAGGATTATGCCCCTATTTTTGGTACCACAGAATGCCCCAACTTTTTGTTCTTGGTCTTCCCAACTGCACAATAGGCCAGCCAGTAATTTAAAATAAATATTTATTATACTTTATTATTTTTAGATTTGCCATCGGGCTATGCTGTGCTGAACGCCCCAGCTATTGGGCAACTGTATCTTTAGGCTGATCATTTTCAATGGGCCTTCCAAGCCAGGAGTGTCATGTGTAATCACAGAGCAGGTATTTTATGTCAAAATGATTGACATGTGAGTCAAATGATATACATTGCTATATTTATTTGCATTTTATTTATTGTTTTTTCTGTTGTTTTGTATCTATATTTTTCATGTATAGAATTAATAATAAAGAATATAATAGAACGAATAGACGGGCGCTGAAGAAGCCTGGTGTACAGGCGAAACTAGTCCGCCCTGAATTTGGAAAAGAGTGTGGAAATATATTGCCTATGGATTGAAATATATGTATGGTATCAACACGGTTGTAAACTGCCGGGCATGTAATTTTGTAATATGGTGCTACACAATCTGAGCATCATGTCATGTCTATCTATGTTGCATTTCTCTGCCATGAGCCATGTTTTTTAATTTGCTGTAAAAATAAAATATATTGTTTTTAGTATATTTAAGTGTATAATAGTTTACTTCATGGCGGGGTCTGGCAAACCAGAGCTATGGTGCTTATCATTAGGGGTACCCAATAACCCCATCCTCCTTTTTTGTTGTACATTCTGTGCACTGAGCCCGGTACCACACCAGCCAATCTGTGGAGGCCACCTGGAATGGTACTATCCGGGTGACCCTATCCCTCTTTGTTGCAGTTTTTTTTTTTTTCTTTACATATAACTTCACTTTGAGTTGAGGCAGGGTCGTATATATCAGGTTCTTAGGAACCAGTTTGTTTGTATTTGTTATGCTGGAAGTACAAAGGCCAAAATCCTCCATAAAATTACCATAACATACAACCGATAATAAAATACCTTGATGGCCAGGTTAGCACTCGTAAGTCGTAAGCAGATCTAGGTCAAAATGTCTCGTGTTGGACGTGGGCAATCCAACCCTCCCAGGTAGCTAGGAAGGGAGCAAAATCCCCTTGCATAGAGGCCACCATTTTCTAGAAAAACATACCCTCATTTACTCGAGTAATGAGGCTCCCTCCCAGGTATGTGAGGCTTCTTCCAAATTGCGCAATAATCAAGTTGCCTGCCAGAGCTCAAATTGAGCCTTTGGGCTGCCTGGGGGCTTCAAGTTGAGGAGGACCAACTGTGGAGATAGGGTCAACTGCATTCCGGTGGCCTTCTTTATGACATAGAACACTTTATCCTAAAACTGTCTAACCACCCTGCACTCCCACCAAATATGCATATACGTTCCAGAGAGCTGACATTCCCTAAAACACTCCTGAGAGTAGGATGGGCAAAATCTGTAAACCGTTTCCGGAACTAGATACCACCTGAGCAATACCTTAGTGTTAACGTCTTGGGCACCAGCATTCAAAAACCCAGAGATTAAATGCCTCCAAGCCTCTCTCCAATCTCCAGATGAAAGGGTAGAGTTATGGTCAGACTCCCACTTCCCTACATATTTTCGCACAACAGCCTGTAGACCAGTGCAATCACTCCCTTCCCCAGTATCCCCCCCATACTTTCTCAAATGCGTAGAGCGTGAGTGGTATAGTACCTACTTTAATTTTAGTTTGCCCATAATGGGAGATTTGTAGGAAATGGAGGAACTCCCTATTGGGGATGTTCCTAAAGGGCCTCAGCTCAGAGAAGGTAAGCATCCCCCGAGGTGCGGTAAGATCCTTAACCCTAGTTAAATTCTGTGTCTTCTACCAACTAAACGCTGCCGGCTCAGAGAAACCCGGAGGAAACTCTGGATTACCCAAGACAAATAATAACAGACACAGGGGAGAGATTCCCTTGCACCTAATTCACCTTCCAAACTCTGAGGGAGTGATACTACAACTGTATCTTAATGTCAAGACCCCAAATATCTGCTCCCTAACAAAGATAGCTAGATACACAAGAACTAATATTAACATACCCTTCTTGTGTTCCTTCCTTTACTTGAGTTTTGTTCAATGTTCATAACATTTGGGTAAAGAGATGGTAGAGCCTCTCCAACACAACCACAAATAAATAATATCCACTTATATACTGTTTTTGCTGTGTTGAGGATTAGGTTATTGGTTTTGCACCATTACCCCAATTTTCCAACTTCCTTGTGATTTTCTAGTTGATCTAAAAAGATTTTTAAATCAATGACCAATACATTCCACAGCAAATAACACTAATTTCCTTATTACACATTTTTTAAAACCAGACTGCAGGCAGTAAGTTATAGCCTGATGTGCCTTATGTCTTACCTAGCAACTGATTTCCCTGTTAAATTGTCATATTGTATATAATTATTCATTGTGCAAGTAATACTCCTTTCTTCTGTGTGATTTTATTTTATGTAGGAAGAACTCCTTTGGCTAGCTTACATGAAGCCTGATTCAGAGCCTCTCTTGTACGCATTCCCGCCAGTGGGAATGACGTCAATGGCACGTTTTGGGGCTATTTTCTGTGTTGGGTGATTCCGGGCTGTGTTTTTTGGAGTTGCATTTTTTGGGGGAAAATACGGTATATTCTTATGGCTCAATGCGTACATTTGTCTGTAAAATTACGGGAGTAGCCTGCACTTGTGCATGATTCTGATTTGGTCGTTTTTGAGCTTATAAAATCAGTAGGTTTCTGGTTCAAAATTATGCCCTCTTTTTGCTAGCAGGAACTGGCCACGGCACCTACGATGGAGCTGCTTGATTATTTCTATGAACAGTATGAGTGTGTGCAGCAGCGGGGGGCTGTTAACCATGTACCTTCCGGAGCTTATGTATATCTGCCATCACCTGGATATTTGCCAAATGCCAATTTTAATGAATGGCTCCTTCCAGAGGCTAGTGGCACTGTCTGCTGGCATGTCCCAGCCTTCGCTGAGCCGTGTCCTGATGGCATGGGGCTGTCCTGCAGGAGAAATACATATCTTTTTCTGATAGCATCACAGCCTGGAACGCAGTGAGATTGAGCTTTTTGAATAGCGAATATGCAAAGTTTCATGAATGCTATCGATTGCACGCATTTGGCCCTGGCTCCCCAGCTTCTCAGAAGTATATTTTTGGTATGTATGTTTAGGTCCATATTGCTCCATATTGCCTTCTTGCCCACTCTCCTCTCTTTAAGCTGTTTATTTTGTGTTGGCAGTCTAGTGATCCTTTTGGCATTATTTTCAGTATCCATCAGCAAGATGGTCCCCTCTCTTAACATTCAATGAGTCGTGGGATCGGACCTTTGTTTTCTCAGTGTTTTGGCTGGCTTCTCTCTTTCTCCTAATGTTTTTTTACCTTATGTTATTTTTGAATTAGTCTACACCTTTTGATTTTCCAAACCAATGAAAACCATGTTTTTTGTCATTTATTGTACAGAATTAAACGTTTAGGGTCCGAAGTTGTTGGGTTATGGCACAACTCTGGAGGCAGGTTAACATAAAATTAGTGCTAAAATATGTGCCCGTTCAGCTTTCAAAAAGTTTGTGGACCCCCCCACACCCAAAAGTCCAACATGTCCTGTTAGGGCGATGCTGCCTGGCTTTCTCTTTTGTCTGCTTCTGCTCCTCTAGCCTTTCCAGCCTTTGTGCGGTGACCTGGTTGGCCTCCAGCCTGTCCAGCCTTTGTGTGGTGACCTGGTTGGTCTCCACAATAGCCCCAAGCAGCACTTGATCTGCTTGTCTGGCACTGATTTTCTGCCGAACTACTACTTACAGGTCGTCCCACTTTTTCTTGGCCTGGGCACCATCCTTGGGTCCTGTGAATAACATTGGGTAGAAGCAGACGACATAGCAACCAAGGAACAAAGGTAAGTATGTAGAAGGACATGCACACTACATGGAATGCCCTAGATACCAGCAGGGGGAGGAGGTAAGTATATAGAAGGACATGCACACTACATGGGTACACTGGGGGGACAGAGGGAGGCAACTTAAAATAGAAGGGAAAAAAACAAAAAAAGGCATAAGCGATAAGGCAACTGAAGGACACACTGAGAACAAAAGACACCACAACAACTTACCCGCAAAAACATGTAAAACCTCAGCTTCCAAAACGAGTTTGGTTTTTCTCAGAACGTGGCTCTGAATCATAAGTTTAGTTCCTGAAAAAAAACGAGCATTCACGGGCAGGCTCTGAATCAGGCCTTATATGTAATGTATCAATGCAAAAAAGGTTATAATTATATCCTCATGTTTAAAAGCAGTCTGATAGTTGGCCCTCGCCAACGTACTTCCGGCTTTGGTCTCCAACCAGAGCGGATGGTAAGAGGGACTTGTTCCACCGCCCCTCCCACCAACCAGACGGCCCAGCTGTACACAGACGCTTCTATTTGGCACCAGAGTGGGCATTAAAAAAGCACAGCCACAGGATACGTAGCACTTCTTTGAAATCCTGCACCCGGAATACATCAAATAAACCTGCAAAAACCTGCTCTATCTGCACCTCCCCTCCTCCCGGAGGGGTGCCAACCAGTGACAGCACTTGAAAGTAAGTTCAATATCTTTTTACTCTATATCTAGTTGCTGACTACTTTATAACAAGGCAATAACAAGTACCTATTTATCACCTATCTATAGAGGCACACAACAATCGCTATAGATCAACAAAAATACTGGAAGGATATCCCAGGTTTCAGGAATAGGCACGTGAGAGACAAGACAAACTGTAAGTAATAAAGCTCCCATTTCTTTTCCATGCATTAATATGCATTATAATCGCTACCAGGATACCCTATACACTAAGGAAGCCGGACACGTCACAGCAGCTTTGTATATTATCACTGTTTTACCACAATATATTCTGTATATTCTGCACTGTAATTAATAATAAAGTTTTTTTTTTTACTAAATAAGGCAAATATAACTTATTTAGACTAGTCCAACAAAAAATATCCGACCAGTGAGAAGAATACGGCACAGGTGCCACTTCTCTGACCCTGGAACGGAACCATACCCTCCAGGACACAGGAAACGACCCAACCACCCCCCTGCCCTTTGGATGTGTGACGCAACTCTGCACTGAGGCGCAATAGCGCCTACGCACCCCATGAGCCTTTGGAAGTGTACGTCCATACACACATGGTGTGCCCAGACCAAGAAAAAGTGGGACGACCTGAAGGTGCTGGTTCAGTGGAAAATCAGCACTAGACCGGCTGATGGGTAAGTGTTTATCAACCAGAGGGATGTTTGTGCCTGAAATATTGGACAACTCTCTAAAGCCAACCTTTGCTTTGTTCAAAATATAGGTCGAAAACCCCAAGACAATTTACCCATGCTGAGGAGTGGGTGGTGGGGATGCTCCACCCCAACACCTACCGGGGGTGTCGGTCACTATGGAAACCGATAGGCGGCATGTGCCCACCAGTGGTAAGACTTGGTTGCTAATTGTAGCTAGGCACAGTGGGAGGGGGCTGACCAAACACCAAACGCACCTACCTTAGTGCTCGCATCCAACTTTGAAGGCTTGCCTGGGACACACAATGTTGGCCTACAGCACAAACCAAAGTGATTTGTCAATCTATAAATGTAACATCAAACATGGTGGTAACAGCATATTCTTAGGGGCCCCACGTTAATGTGGGTCCCAGTGTGCAGCACTTGTTGTGATTTTGAAGGGGTACATATACTGTTAAGAGTAAATTAGCAGTACTTTTACCTTGATTTTGCAACAACCCTCCAGCCAGCAGCACCTTGCCCTCCAGACCCTCCATCTTCCAAACAACACTAATGTTGACCTTTGTCCACACAGTCGACGCCTCTCATGGCTGAAATTAGTGAGCTGGAGGGAGGGCAGTTTGAAAATCTGGTGGAGACCCCCAATATCATCTGTATGCCTCCACCAGCTACTAGCACCAGGGACACTGGGCATCCCCACTACTCTCGGCATCAAAATCTTCCTTCTGCCAGTAGCATCCCCACCAGCTCCCGAAAGCGCCAAGGTGGAAGTCAGCCCGACCTGCAACCAGGTGGCACCTGTCTCTGGTGAGGCAGATCATGGAGGCAAACTGGTGGGCCAACAGTGTCTCTTTTAGGCAAAACACCAATGGATATTTTAATGCGAACCTTCACCATGATTTAGTGAAAAGTCCAAACCCTTAAAAAATGATTCCCCAGCATCTAAAATTAATATATTTTAAGTTTTTAGTCAATTGCAGGCTGCCTGATGTTCCATGAGCCGCCATCTTGGATGTTTAAAAGCAGTCTGATAGTTGGCCCTCGCCAACGTACTTCCGGCTTTGGTCTCCAACCAGAGCGGATGGTAAGAGGGACTTGTTCCACCGCCCCTCCCACCAACCAGACGGCCCAGCTGTACACAGACGCTTCTATTTGGCACCAGAGTGGGCATTAAAAAAGCACAGCCACAGGATACGTAGCACTTCTTTGAAATCCTGCACCCGGAATACATCAAATAAACCTGCAAAAACCTGCTCTATCTGCACCTCCCCTCCTCCCGGAGGGGTGCCAACCAGTGACAGCACTTGGAAGTAAGTTCAATATCTTTTTACTCTATATCTAGTTGCTGACTACTGTATAACAAGGCAATAACAAGTACCTATTTATCACCTATCTATAGAGGCACACAACAATCGCTATAGATCAACACAAATACTGGAAGGATATCCCAGGTTTCAGAAATAGGCACGTGAGAGACAAGACAAACTGTAAGTAATAAAGCTCCCATTTCTTTTCCATGCATTAATATGCATTATAATCGCTACCAGGATACCCTATACACTAAGGAAGCCGGACACGTCACAGCAGCTTTGTATATTATCACTGTTTTACCACAATATATTCTGTATATTCTGCACTGTAATTAATAATAAAGTTTTTTTTTTTACTAAATAAGGCAAATATAACTTATTTAGACTAGTCCAACAAAAAAATATCCGACCAGTGAGAAGAATACGGCACAGGTGCCACTTCTCTGACCCTGGAACGGAACCATACCCTCCAGGACACAGGAAACGACCCAACCACCCCCCTGCCCTTTGGATGTGTGACGCAACTCTGCACTGAGGCGCAATAGCGCCTACGCACCCCATGAGCCTTTGGAAGTGTACGTCCATACACACATGGTGTGCCCAGACCAAGAAAAAGTGGGACGACCTGAAGGTGCTGGTTCAGTGGAAAATCAGCACTAGACCGGCTGATGGGTAAGTGTTTATCAACCAGAGGGATGTTTGTGCCTGAAATATTGGACAACTCTCTAAAGCCAACCTTTGCTTTGTTCAAAATATAGGTCGAAAACCCCAAGACAATTTACCCATGCTGAGGAGTGGGTGGTGGGGATGCTCCACCCCAACACCTACCGGGGGTGTCGGTCACTATGGAAACCGATAGGCGGCATGTGCCCACCAGTGGTAAGACTTGGTTGCTAATTGTAGCTAGGCACAGGGGGAGGGGGCTGACCAAACACCAAACGCACCTACCTTAGTGCTCGCATCCAACTTTGAAGGCTTGCCTGGGACACACAATGTTGGCCTACAGCACAAACCAAAGTGATTTGTCAATCTATAAATGTAACATCAAACATGGTGGTACCAGCATATTCTTAGGGGCCCCACGTTAATGTGGGTCCCAGTGTGCAGCACTTGTTGTGATTTTGAAGGGGTACATATACTGTTAAGAGTAAATTAGCAGTACTTTTACCTTGATTTTGCAACAACCCTCCAGCCAGCAGCACCTTGCCCTCCAGACCCTCCATCTTCCAAACAACACTAATGTTGACCTTTGTCCATACAGTCGACGCCTCTCATGGCTGAAATTAGTGAGCTGGAGGGAGGGCAGTTTGAAAATCTGGTGGAGACCCCCAATATCATCTGTATGCCTCCACCAGCTACTAGCACCAGGGACACTGGGCATCCCCACTACTCTCGGCATCAAAATCTTCCTTCTGCCAGTAGCATCCCCACCAGCTCCCGAAAGCGCCAAGGTGGAAGTCAGCCCGACCTGCAACCAGGTGGCACCTGTCTCTGGTGAGGCAGATCATGGAGGCAAACTGGTGGGCCAACAGTGTCTCTTTTAGGCAAAACACCAATGGATATTTTAATGCGAACCTTCACCATGATTTAGTGAAAAGTCCAAACCCTTAAAAAATGATTCCCCAGCATCTAAAATTAATATATTTTAAGTTTTTAGTCAATTGCAGGCTGCCTGATGTTCCATGAGCCGCCATCTTGGATGTTTAAAGGCTCATAACATGCAGTAGATGCATTTTTAATGTGAGCAATCTGCATGTACAGGGTGGGGGAAACATATAAGATATGCTCTTATTCAGGGTGAAGGTCCGCTTTAAAGTTTTTAAAGTGGACCACCAGTTTGCTCCATGAAGACCTGGCTGCAGTGGTTGAGGCTATTGTGGAGGCCAACCAGGTCACCACACAAAGGCTGGACATGCTGGAGGCCCAACAAGCAACCAAAAGAGAAAGCTAGGCAACATCGCCCTAATGGACCATGCTGGACTTTTTTGAAAGCTGAACAGGCACATATTTTAACACCAATTTTATGTTTACCTGCGTCCAGAGTTGTGCCATAACCCAACAACTTTGGACCCTTAACACGTAATTCTGTACAATAAATGACAAAAACCCAGAAATTCAAAAGGTGTGCAGACTAATTAAAAAATAACATAAGGGTAAAAAAATAAAACATTAAGAGTAAGTGGAGTCCACCAAATGCTGGGGAATGGTTTGGACAGCACAGTTCTGGGTTCCCCGAATAAACATGACCTAGAATCTCTGGAGCAGATACAGGGGTTGCCTCCTCCACTTATGCTGCCACCCTCTCTGTCAAGGCAAAATTGTGGAGGGTGATGCAGGCCAAGATGATTTTGACGACCTTCTCTGGCTTCTCCAACATCCCCAGTGTGGTCCAGACATTGAAATCTGACTTTCAAGAGACCAAAGGCCTGTGCAAGTACTGCCCGTTTGCATTGGTGGGCCTGGTTATAAGCATCCTGCCCAGCAGCTTGGTGCCTTAAAAAGAGCGTCAGTAGCAAGGGATGGAAGGGATAGCCGGAATCTTATAAAAGTAACATGAAACAGAATACTAACATCATCACAGGTGAAAATAAATATTTTGACAGAGTTGGCAAATAAAGGTAAGGCAGGATGCTGGAACCAAGCATTTGTAACAGTGACAGGGAGAAGGGGGCATTAAAAGAGGGGCATTAACACAGTAGAAGTGAGGGAGGGCAGGAAGATAAATTGGCAAACACATTTAACTTGGGCATAAACTAAAGAAGGTGCACTTATTAGACATGCAAAAAACAACTGCTAAATCAATAACAGCAATAGACAGGCAGATCAACTAAAAAAATAAACAGACATACCCAGAAATGGGTTTACAAACTGAAACTCTTCAAGATGAATGCGTTATTGGTTGAACCTAGCTGGTTTAGGGTTGGTGAAGGAAGGCTAGCTTAAAGAGAGAAGAGTGAGCAAGAAGGAGGAGCAATGTTGATATAAACATACCGAAACATATACTCCTGAGAAGCTGGGGAACCAGGGCCACATGCCTGCAATCAATGGCCAAATAATAATTAATATTAAACAAAAAGTTTGGTACAGTACTTGAATTGGCGACTTGCCACAGGCCTCTATGTGAGGAAAACAGTACAAACACTCAGCACATACACTTTGACAGTGCTGAAAGTGTGCTCCTTGTCTAGCCCCTGAGTGTACCATGCTGAATTCAAATCAGTAAGGTTCCTTACAGGGACTTTCCCTTTTAGACCTGCAGATCAAGATGCCTGTTGGCATGGAAGCCCATGGTATACGGGGGTGCTCATTAATGCCAATGGGGGCATTCTGGATTGAGGCCATGGACACCTGTCACACCTCGTTCTCATAATGGCACTGTGGGTGGTGAAACAGCAGCGAGGGAGCAGGAAGAAGGTAAGAGGTCAGTCTTGTGCCAGAAGATACCATGATCTGCAGATCTGAAAGGAAATGTCCTTGAAAGGGGACTTTCCTTTTTGGTGCCATTTTTGCCCTTTTTTAAGCCTGGACAGGGACAATGTAAAGGATTCCATAATGGGAAGCACAGGTTGCTTGCTGTTCAATTGCAATTAAAAAAAACGTATTAAAACATATTCAACAACATTTTGACATTTGGTGCAGATGCTCCCACCCCCCAATATTTTTAAAATAGTAAGCCTAATATACCATTTCTAAATATCATTAAAAATAAACATCTGTCAAATTCAGGTTCTAAAGCATGGCATTAAAATCTCTATGGGGTGTATTAGCTATGCAGTAAGGCTGAGCAGTAATGACAACCTTTTTTTCTCCCCCTCTCGGGCCTTGTGTCTGATGACTGACAGTACTATGGATAACAGTCAGGTCATATAATCGTCACTTTTGCTAAGCCTGCCTGCAGCAATGGACTTCTGTGATTGAGCTCCAAGACTAAACACAGCATTATACGTATATCACCTTTATGCCTGCCATCACTTTGAGACAATACACATCTATCTTTCACACATTTTATGTGGTTCAAGAACCTTTGCATCTGCGACATTCCATACATGTGTTTTTACTCTTTTTCAACCTTTTAACAGCATGGTTTCAGGGTGGAAACACGTTGTCAGAAACATCAATTACAGCCACACTAAACTGTTACCTCCGTATAAACATGCCTAAGACACTGAGCGACGTGATTGCACTGTACTACACATCACAGTTACCTATTGCTCTTAGGTGTGTGTGATGCTGATTGCCATTATGATGTGGCCTATACTATCCTGCAGGGTATTTTTTACCTTGATTTTCCTTTTTTTATGTTGTAATGAAAGTAATAACTTGCCTCTATTTTTACTGTACTGCTGTTTGACTAAATAAAAACTTTTCGATTCCGTCCACTTTTGCACACTTAAAGGCAGCTTGAAAGAGTTTTCAGAGGCACTCCTCAATCATTATCATTCAAAATCCATGGCACCAATCATTCCAAATCCAAAATAAGCCAGCACACCAAGAGCTTAAATTTAAATAATCCAGATATACAATTAGAAATAACCAGCTTTTTGGAGTCACGGAGGACTTTTTCAAGTCAGCGTGCAAACTGTTTATACAGGAAGAAACATACTTAGGTAAAGGTAGCAATCAATAGAAACCCTCCAGTGAGCCCTGTATTTCCATCTGATCTTATGGCCCGATGTGCATACATTTGTGAATAACATAATAGACACAATCATTAGAGTACATCCTAGTTAGACCACATATATTTGTATGCTATCACAATTCATCTGCTCCTGGTCTCCTGTCCCGGAAACGCCACTATCTGAACGGTGGAAAGCCCGCAAGCCGTCTCCCTCTCAAGCATGATCTGCCTGGCAACAGATGGTGCGGTAGATGCTGTCATCTGATTGTCTGCGTCAAACCATATCATTCAGGTGGAGCTTCTCCATGCAAACACTTGCGCGCCATTCGTGATTGTCCCAATGCCAACAAGTGGAACACGTAGTGGGCAGAAGATCGCTGTTGGGATCTGGGTAGAGGACACCCCCACATTACAGGTAGACCATCATGGCAGGTGGTGGATGGGGCTAATAAGCCGCCATCTTAACAGTAAAAGAACAATTATCACTAAACTCCTGTATGGCAAACATATCACTAGTTACAAACAGCACACAAAATACATTTTTACAATACAAGGGCCAACAAGCAAGTATTGGGCTTAAATACATATAGGTGCAATCCCAACAGGCAAGTATGGGGCTTAAATAAATATAGGTACAATCCCAACAAGCAAGTATGGGGCTTAAATAAATATAGGTGCAATCAGGTAACAGCAGCTACCAAGTCATCTGTTGCAAGGTAGATCATTCTTAAGGAGGAGACAGCATGGTATTGGTTTACATTTATTTAAATATGTATCTGTCTGTATACACAGTTTTACATGCTAACCTGGGAAATGTGGCTATTTCTATATGTAAACCTGAATTACTATAATTGGAAATGAACAAACTTTTGAAAAATTTTTGATTTGGCCAATTCACCAAATTTTCCCCAAAAATGTGCTTCTGTACAAATATATTTGCGGTGAATTGCTATTAAAAACGCATATTTCTGGCCTACAGAGAGCCTCAATAGGATTGTAGAACACTTTGCCTTGCTGTAACACGCATAGGGTGTGTGTTGGGGTAATGACAGAGCCTTGAGATGGCATCAGTATGAGGAGACCATATAGTGGCTGAATGACACAGTGTGAAGTTGGTGGCAGCATATAGTGGCTGAATTAAACAGCCTGGAGGTGGCGGCTGCATGAGAACACCAGATAGTAGCTGTATGACACAGCCTGGAGGTGGCGCCAGAATATAGTGGCTGAATGACACAGCCTAGAGGTGGCGGCAGAATATAGTGGCTGAATGTGGCTGAATGACACAGCCTAGAGGTGGCGGCAGAATTAGGAGACCATAAAGTGGCTGAATGACACAGCGTAGAGTTGGAAGCATCATGAGGAGACCATATAGTGGCTGAATGACACAGCCTATATTTGGCAGCAGCATGAGGAGACCATATAGTGCTAAATGACACAGCCTATAGTTGGCAGCAGCATGAGGAGACTAGTTAGTACTATGGGGAGGCCGATTCATTAATAGCGCCAGGTAGCGACAGATGAGCGACTGTAGCGTGATTTTTTCAGCGCCAGCCAGTATTCGCTGTGCTTGGCCGGCGTTAGCTTGATGACAGCGACTCAGTCGGTGTGCGGTAATGTTGAATACGGGCTGGGGGGGCGCTGTTTCACAGGTCCAGCGTTGTATGTGAGCGCCTGACAACGAATGGCCAGAGCGAACGGCTAGCTTCATATTCATTAACAAATCACGCTCTGAATGTGCTGTCGCTGTCCATTCCTTGTTTAAACCCCAGAGCGCTGGCGGCGATGTGTATTAACTAGTTTTTAACCCCTAAACAACCATATTTTTGGAATGTAACATTATACATGTGTTTAGAATCATTTTGTAATATGAATACATTAATCTCAGACCTGTTAGATCAATTCTGCACAAATTTGTTTTAAATTTTTTTTTACTTAAAAATAAATCCTAACATTAAAAAAAAAAAAAAAAAAAAAAAATTAATACCAATTAATTATGATTAATTATAGATTGCTCCATTGAAATGCATTGGACATAGCCAGGGAGCAACAGCTCATACCTGGCGCTGTGAGGGAATTTGCAGCGGAGCTGTTCGGTCCAGGCGGCTTCATGATGAATGCCGCGCTAGCCGTCACTCTCGCCGGCGCTAGCCTCATTTTGCTTGATAAATGCATCATTGTGACCGCCGCCGGGCGTACTTGAGTCGGTAGTCGCCGTTAGCTGCCGCTACCTGGCGCTCGTCAGACACTACCTGGCGCTATCGCTTGATGAATAAGGGCATTAGTGTCTGAATGACACAGCATGAGGAGACCATATATGGCTTGATGCAGAGCCTCCCCGTTCAGCTCTCCCGTGTGTTTTCCCGTTGGTTTTGGGCTTTGATCGGGTCAGGAAAGGGTGCTACGTTGATTTTAGTGTGCGCTTATGCGCTCAGGTGTGCGCTCAGCCGCCTTTCCGATTGTCGGCTCGCACGAGGCTGTTTCCCGTGAAAACGGACGCCTCGTTCATTGGCCCGTTTTTTCCAGTGATGCAGAGCCTTGATTTCCGATTGAAATCAGCCTAATAAAACGGGGCCGCCGAGCCTTCACTTACGGCCAGTCTGACCAGCCGTATTGGAGCTCCGTGCTTTTTGGGAATGCATTCCTCTGTGGGCCAACATCAAAGGCGCCAGCTACGCCGTCTGATAGTTCTGAGTATGGCAGAAACCAGGCTGCAGCGCACGCCTTTGGACATCGATGCCATGAGTGACGTTGACCTATTCGAGCTCACCCGCCTTAACCGTGTTTCTCTCCATGCCTTGTATAGCGACCTGCGGCCATGGTTAGCCCCCACCACAAGAAAGGGGCATGCAATTGCAGGTATGACCAAATTGGTTGGCTGCCTGCAGTTTTTGGCAAACGGCTCGTTCCAGAGACTGGGTGCCTTCTCCATGGGGATGTCCCTGTCTACGCTGAGCCGCAGCCTAACCAAGTTTTTGGATGGCATGGCTACCCTGGCACAGAATTACATTTTTTTCCCTCAAACAGGGGAAGCCTGGAATGCGGTTAAGTTGGGCTTTTATAACATAGCCGACATGCCCAACGTCCTTGGTGCAATCGATTGCACACATGTCTCGCTCATCCCCCCTGCGGACCAGGAATATCTGTTCAGGTATGTGGTTTGGTTCTGCTTGTTTTCTGGTTACCAAACATTTTTTAAGGCTCACACTAATTCCACTGTTGTTTTGCTTGGTGCAGGAACAGGAAGATGGGCCATTCCATCAATGTTCAGGCAGTGGCGGGCCCTGATCTTCAATTTTTCAGTCTGTTTGCTGGCTTTCCTGGGTCAACGCATGATGCGCACATTTTGAGGAACTCCAGCCTCTATCAACGGTTTCATGTCAATGGATTAATGTCTCCTTGCTCCTGCGTTTTGGGGAATGTGCCTGTCTCTGTGGAGTACCCACCGTTTTAGTTGGTGCATGTTCTGCATGTGTGTTGTGCCTGCTCTTCTGTTTTATTTAGAATGAGGCATGTGTGCGGCTGCTATGTGCCTTTGGCCTTGCTTGTCTATTTTTGATCACTTTAGGTCTGCCCATATTGATATGGTATCCTACACCGAGCGGAGTGGCTTGTTCTTTAAATATGTTTCCCGTGTGGGCGTGCACAACAGCGAGTGAGCGCATGCGCGCACGCACGCACGTCAACGCGGGGGAACGTCAGAGCTATAGCTTGGTAAAGAAGACAAGATGTCGCCCGCCATCTTTACCCCGGAGCAGGAAGACATCATCATGGATGTGAGTATGCGAGCGTGCGTTTATGTGCGCGCACACATTCCTTGTAATTAAAAAAAAAAATAAAAACAAGAATAGTCTGAAACAACTTAGTTTGTCACGTTACATACCAGCCCACCTTAGTTTAACACATGTACGCAGCAACAAACTAGCCTACATGCAGATAGCAGAACTAGGGCAATGTGAGGCAGCAAGAGGTTAATAAAGTGACTTGAGTTAGGCCAGGAAACTTGTTAATGTATTTGGTGGATTAATGGTGTGTCCTTGGATTTTTTAATAACAGATGATGCTGAGGAATCGCTACGACTTCCTGCCGTCAGATTATGCCAAACGGACGTTGGCCCTGGAGGTGGTGGAGGCGATAGAACGCCGATCCCAAACCACCTATACCTTCACCCAGATAGCCCAACACTGGTCTGATTTAAAAAGAAGGCATATGCCCCGGGTGAGGCGGTACTTCGACAAACATTTCCCATGTAAGTGTTGAAAATGTAAATGCACCTATAACCCTGGCATCGCCTGGGCGTGGTTTAATGATTGTGTTTGTATTTCAGCCCATGAATGGTATATACGGTTCCGCCCCACCCGGACCAGGACACGCAGCCCAGTGTTGGGCGAAACAGGTGAAGGTGTAGGTGGCCCACCGCCAGGGTCAACGGCCACCCCCTCCTCTGTAAGTGACTCGGAGGAGCCGCTGGACCTCAGCATGCAGGGGAGGGGGCAATCTGACGGCAGGACGTCGAGCAGAACAGAGCCTCAACCTGACTCCGGTAAGGGAAATATAGTTAGATATGTGGAAATACATGCATTAAATACAGATACTCATGTGCACTATTGTTGTAGATTCAGACGTCGCTGGAACATCCCAAGGGATGAGTGAGGAAGGGGGCGAGGAGGAAGAGGTTGCTGGGGAAGGTGAGTAGATTGATACCTAGAAGCCTAACTTAATATTATATTCATGAAAGAACAACAGTCTCTAATATCAGTGTGTTTGTCATCCATACAGATTCCCAACTGCCACAGAGGGAGGATGAAGGGAGACTCCGCCCCCGACGCAATGTGCGTCCTAAACCTTGTTAGTGGTGTTTATTTAAACTAAAGAAAATGAGCAAACAATATCATTAGGAAACTAAAAATCTTTAACATTTCCATAAAAATTTATCAAAAAAAGCCCTTAAAGCAGACCTTAACTATGACTAAGAGGCTATCTTACATATTTCCCACACCCTGTACATACAGATTGTCCACCTTACAAATCATCTTACCAACTTTTGCCAGAGCACAGCTCTGCTCTGTGTGAGCAAAGCACAGCTATAACCCACCCCCTGTACCTTATCCCACTCTCCTCTCCTCAGTAAGTGTGATGCTTTGCACGTATCCTAAACTCCTGAACTGATTTGCAGCCCAGTGGGGGAAAGAATAATAATTGATTGACTAAAAAATGTATATATATTAGTTTAAGATGCTGTGGAAATTTTTTTAAAGAGTTTGGGCTTTTCATTAAATCACGCAGAAGGTCCGGTTTAAAAAGTGCACCAAAAAAACAAAAAAAAAACAAAAAACAAAAAACAATGCTAAAGTAATGTTGTTTTTTATTCACAGATCAAAGAAAACAACAGGCTACAGACCCCGAGGCCTAATTTTTGTTTTTTCGTTTAAAAATGTAAATAGAGTTATTTTTATGTTTTTACAAAGAATTTAAAACAAATACCAAACTAAAGGAAAAACAAAAAATTTTAAGAATAAATAATTATTAATATTTCGAGAGTTGTCTTTCCTGCAAAAGTACCATCACACAACATCAGCACACATTTACATGACAAACAAAAGGTTTAGATATGGGACAATAAAACTGAAAAAAAACCCAAACAATTAAGGTATGCATTAAAGCCAAGGAAGAAGGAACTACAAGATGATTAAGGTATGCATTAAAGCCAAGGAAGATGGAACTACAAGATGATTAAGGTATGCATTAAAGCCAAGGAAGAAGGAACTACAAGATGATTAAGGTATGCATTAAAGCCAAGGAAGATGGAACTACAAGATGATTAAGGTATGCATTAAAGCCAAGGAAGAAGGAACTACAAGATGATTAAGGTATGCATTAAAGCCAAGGAAGAAGGAACTACAAGATGATTAAGGTATGCATTAAAGCCAAGGAAGAAGGAACTACAAGATGATTAAGGTATGCATTAAAGCCAAGGAAGAAGGAACTACAAGATGATTAAGGTATGCATTAAAGCCAAGGAAGATGGAACTGCAAGATGATTAAGGTATGCATTAAAGCCAAGGAAGAAGGAACTACAAGATGATTAAGGTATGCATTAAAGCCAAGGAAGAAGGAACTGCAAGATGATTAAGGTATGCATTAAAGCCAAGGAAGATGGAACTACAAGATGATTAAGGTATGCATTAAAGCCAAGGAAGAAGGAACTACAAGATGATTAAGGTATGCATTAAAGCCAAGGAAGAAGGAACTACAAGATGATTAAGGTATGCATTAAAGCCAAGGAAGATGGAACTACAAGATAATTAAGGTATGCATTAAAGCTAAGGAAGAAGGAACTACAAGATTATTAAGGTATGCATTAAAGCCAAGGAAGAAGGAACTGCAAGATGATTAAGGTATGCATTAAAGCCAAGGAAGATGGAACTACAAGATGATTAAGGTATGCATTAAGGACAAGGAAGACCCAAAAAAAAGGCCAATATATATATGTGTCTAATTGCCAGTTGTTGCCATATGCATATTCCTATGGAGTTTGAGGGATGTGCGCTTGCGTGTAGCCAGATTGGCAACTGAAGAGCCATGGAGATGTAAGTATACTTGAAAAAACAACAAAATTGAAGGTCAAATACGACGGAAACCAAGCAGGTATGTTCAAAAAGCAAGGAAAAAGCAGGGAAAAACGGGCCGCCCGTGTGAACGGGAACGGAAGCCCCGATCAAATTGAAGACACCCGAGAGAGCCAAAAATACTTCCCGAGTGAAGTCAAATTGACGGATCAGTTAGGGAGCCATTCCAACGGAGGCTCTGCATCACATTTGAGCCACGATTCAAACGGGAGCCCCGGACAATCGGAAGGTTTTAAGGTCAGACCGGGGGAGGCTCTGCATCAGGCCAACAGTGCCTGAATGACACAGCGTGAAGGTGGTGACAGTATGAGGAGACCATATAGTGCTGAATGACACAGCCTATAGTTGGCAGCAGCATGAGGAGACCATTTAGTGTCTGAATGACACAGCATGAGGAGACCATATAGTGCCTGAATGACACAGCGTGTAGGTGGCGGCAACCTGAGGAGACCATATAGTGGCTGAATGACACACCCTGGAGTTGGCAGCAGCATGAGGAGAACATATAGTGGCTGAATGACACAGCCTGGAGTTGGCAGCAGCATGAGAAGACCATATGGTGCCTGAATGGCACAGCGTGTATTTGTGGTATTTGTCTACATTTAGCAGCAGGTGTGCAATTTTATCATTTCACAGTAACTAGACCCTGATGACTTTAACAGGAACAAAATGGTGCAACACTTAGATGTACATATGCGGTATACACTTAGTAGGGGAGTTAAATGTGCCCCTGTAGGCTTTAAAACAGGATTTCTCTCTACAGCATCAGGTGTGTACTTTTGGGCAGGTGTGTAATTTTGTATGGCCTTTTAAAGTAAATAGGCCCTGAACACTTTAACAGAAACAAATTGGTACAACTCTCAGGTGTACGTATGTGCTATACACTTATTAGGGGAGTTCAATGCGCTGCAGTAGGCTTTAAAATAGGATTTGTCTACATCAGCAGCAGGTGTGTACTTTTGGGCAGGTGTGTAATTTTGTCTGGCCTTTCACAGTAAATAGGCCCTGAACACTCTAACAGGAACAGGAACCTTAACTGGCTGGCTACTATTAACTTTTGTGAAAAAAGCCTTTTGAGTTGTACACACCAGTGCTGCAGCACACTGTGTCCCAAGCTCTCTACCCTGCCTATCACTGTTTCTATGCTTGAATTTGGCTTAGAGGTGAATCGCTGCTGCAGCACATTGCCACTGTGTCTCTTTCTCCCTTGCTGAAGTGAGTGGCCGCATGGTGGCCGCCAATTATATAGGGCTTTGACATCACTGGGTGGCTGGCTGCTGATAGGCTGCTTCATGTCATTCAGCGTCATCCCACCTTGCCACCTTCCCAGTATTCCTTGCCCCATGTCCTGACATGTGGATCTGCCATTTTAGATGACCTGTACTGCACTAAATGGCTTTTAATGAAGTTATTTGCGAAATCGAATCGTGACGATATTCAATTTCTTCGCTAATCAATTTTTTCCTGAAATTCGGAATGAATTTGGATTCGTCAGATTTGATTCACTCACCCTTACTATAATATATAATATATATGCAAGCTCTTTAAGAATTACAGTACCTCAGTGAACTGGCATATTCTGGACTTTAAAAAAAGAATATACGGTAAGATAAAATCCACATGCCCTTGGTGTCTCAACTATAAAAAACAATGGACTAAAAGGGAAAAGGGTTTCTGCCTTACATACAGTTTTTAATACTTAAAATGTTATTACTAGCAGCAACACTAGTTTTATACAGAAGCAGTTAATCGAGTCTTCTTATTCTATTAAAGGTGACATTCCCTGCTAGGAATCCATGCGTTCATGTATACATACAGCCAAATACAAAACGCTGTGCTAAAGTGACAGATCCTTTACTTGCCAATGAGGCAATAACCAGAAATAATGAAGATTCACTTAACAGACTCAGAGCTGTCATTTTCCTGGCAGAGGCCCGTAAATTATATTTCTCCTCATCTGGTAATTATTTTTTAACAGTTTATAAATCGATCTGATCATTTTTCTGTGTCAGTGCTGTAAGATTCAGCAAATGTAGCCGACTGGTATTTTGGAGTTATATTACAGCAAAATGAGAGACCTTTCTGGACATGTAGGATCCCAGATAGCTGTAGTTTAGGCATCTGTCAGCTGTATCTTTCCCCTGAATGTTGAAGTGGTGTCAATTTATAATTCTGCATAGCTTTGCTGGGTACAGAGCCAGAATGGCTTATGAATAGAGCTTATTGTCACAGCACACTCACATGGGTCTCAGTTACTCAATGGATGCTTAATGTTACTCATTGGCCTGAGATGCACTAACATGGGTTCTGGTCGTCTAAAGTACATTCTGTGTTTAGCCAGACCAATAAAAAATACACTGCAAATATAAAGTGAAAATAGGCCAAACAACTCACTTCACAATGCGAGCCACCGTCTGAAATAGGGGGGAATTACTACAATTCTGTAGCATTGATATAACTGTAATGAAGTGCTAAAGATTTCAAGACAAATCCATATAAACATCTTAGTAATGATAAACAGTAAGAAAAAAAATTCAGTTAATCTTTCGGTTTTCCTCAACTTTTAGGAATTAAATGCTGGGATGACAAGTTTTTTAGCATACCATTCCACTTTTACAGGGGGAGTTATAAAAAAACACCTTACTTTACCTGGGATTTAGGGCAGTTACCCTGGCGATTCAGGTCTTGTTGTGGCCAATTCATCTGATGCACAGATTGGATTGGCATCCCTCGCTTTGTGCACAGCCCTGATTACCCACTCACTTGAATAGGCAGACAGGAGCGCGCACAGAGCTGGTGATGCTGCTCTGTGCATTCTCTGTTTGGTGGCCACATGTGTGGCAGCGACAGCGATAAATTCCAGCCGAGGTAAGGGCTTCTTTTTTAGTAATCCCCCCAGTCCTACCAGATATCCACTTTAAACCTTTGGGATTTAGAACTATAGGTCCAAGAACAAGATGCCCCCCTGTCAGGGAACCACGGGTCACATGATCTAACTATCAATCAGGGATCTCCGGACACACAGTCCGCTTTCCCAAACCCCCATCCGAGGCCACTTAGTGGGACTACCAGGCCCAAAGCCTAAGTACACACAGATTTTTGGCTAAGGCAAAAAGATCACTCAAGCTAAATATAGGTGTTAATGCAATGAGCACACTAGGCAGTGATAACAAACATTTGGCTATGATGGAATATGAATAAATACAAATGTCGTTCTGAGAAGTGGGTTACAAGTTACAGTGAGTTAAACAGAGATAAAATAGTCAGTTACCTTAAGATGCAGTTGCAGAGTAGTGATGATGATGAGCTCCCACATAGAGGTAAGTAGCAAGCTTGTTGATGGGCACCTCCAGCACATATGCAGCGCGACCCCTCTTTCCTCTCCCTTTATGCCTCGGTCTCTGCCCCTGCACCCTCCCTCCTTCCAGGTCCTGTATAATTCTTTTGAAGGTCCCATATGCTATCACACCTCCCCAGCTGTCTGACCAAGGTGTTAGGAGAACCGCAGGGGGGCTTTAATCCTCAAACTGCCTTTTCTGAGTGTCAGAACCTCATGCTCATATATGGACTTCCTTTTCCTGCCTTGTAAGGGTGACATTTTCTACGTACAGAGAATCTGAAAGGGGGATGCCGGGCATCAGCGATAAAATGAAATGTAATATTTGCCCTATTCCTCACCCCCCCCCCAAGAGTGCACATTGATTGCAAGAAACCGTAGGAAAGAGAGTCCCGTTCTCCCAATCTAAAGACTAAAGGCTCGATTCAGAGACAGATACGTCTGGACTTTCGTATGTGTCTGTGTATGTTTTTGTGTCTGTTTGGCCTTTTTTTTTTTTAGTTCGTTTTTCCATGCGTATGTTCGTTCCCGTTAATGCGTATATGCGCTTTCGATGGACGGAACAAAATCTGATAATTTGCGTTAGTTCGAATAAGTTACGTTATTGGGATGGGCTTGCGTCTGATTCTGAGACCTGATTGCCGATGGTCCACCGCCCTATAAAAAGGTTTCATTTCCGCTCCACTTACAGGACAATTTTTGCCTCGGATTGCTATTGTTGAACATGTTTTGCGGCTATGTGGAGGAGTATGAGCGCCTTCAGCTCCAAGGCATTGCATGTATCACACACACATTCTAAGTGTCATTTGCTTACTGTTGAATCAGACATTAGAAGTGAGCCTATTTTAAATCTCTACAGCCTCACATTCCCAGCAGTGGCAGGCCCCAGACCGTAAGGTGGTCCCCCAAGCAGAGGTCGCCCACCACCGAAGTTGTAATGTAAATATTTTTAGTATGTGTAAAATAACGTTATCACCAAGCAACCTAAATCTATTGTCAATGTCCTTAGCATCCTCATGAGTTAGCTTGCAACCTAATAATCATTCCATCCACAGCTGGTAAACATGTATTTGCAGAACAATAATTTTAATTTCTTTTTTTTACAGACACCGCACATGAGAGATTGGCACAAATCAGTGCCACAGTGTTTCGGTTGGTGGGCGAGATGCAGGAGCTGCGCGATTCGTTGGGGACCACAGATGATGATTAATTATCTTGGGCCTGCCATTGCTTTGAATATAGTTTTATTGTTTTAAAATGTTTTTAAAAACTGTTTATACAAACTGTTTATACAACAACCCAATAAAAAATGTTGTACTCCTGGTATTGCAAACCTTTTCCAAAAAAAGGCAACAAAAATTGCCAATTACTAGTAAAAAAAAAAAAATTAAATAAAACTTGTTTCTGTGTCATTTTCTGTTTAAAATACATTCATTAAGGGTTGCTTACAGCAAAACGTAGGAACAACCCAAAATTAAAAAATGAAGAATATCCAGACCGCGATGTGATTTAGCTAAGCATTGTAGCAGAAGTGAGTGAACAAAATATGTAGACGAGCACATTAATGAGTTAATTTTGTTGTGCGCAGGCGTAAGGTCAGAACGACGTTGATTTATAGAAAAAGGAATTCAGAGTCTACAGGAAACGTAAATCATTTGTACGAGGCGACATTGGAAAAAGATCAAAAACGAAAGCCTAGGTTGTATCATGAGTAACATAAACTGAAAACGAAAGCTGAAAAATGACATTCTCGTTGGCATACGAAAACTTTACTGAAGGCTTGCGATGCATGCTTAGAATCACTCGTACACTCATACGAAAGCGGGAAAAATTCCAAAAAAAAACAGATGGACACAAAAACTAAAGTCTTTTTTGTCTCTCTGAATCAACCCTTAAGTGCTTGAGACAAGCGGTACAAATGTGTCTACCCTATATATTTGCTTGAATTTGGATAACAACACCAATTTCTACAAACATTTGTGAAACACCAGAGGGTCAATTTAGCACAATAGGATTGATTCAGAGAGTCAAAAAAAGCATGCATCGCAAGCCTTCAGTAAAGTTTCCGTCCGTTTGTATGCCAACGAGAATGTAATTTTCAAGCTTTTCGGTTTATGTTACTCATGTTAAAATGTAGGCTTTAGTTTTTGCCCTTTTTCCATCGTCTCCTCGAACGAATCATTTACGTTTCCCATTGGATTCTGAGTTCCTTTTTCTATAAATAATCGTCCAGACGAAAATCGTTGCGACCTTACGCCTGCGCACTACAAACTTAACTCATTAATGTGCTTGTCTACATATTTGGTTCACTCACTTCTGCTACAATGCTTAGCTAAATCACTTTGCGCTCAGTATATTCTTCCATTTCCCACCCCTAAAACTCATTCTTCTTCCATTTCTCACACCTAAAGCTTACCTAAATAACTTCGTGGTCTGGCGAATCTTCATATCTAAATTTTGTGTTTTGCATTCGTTTTGTGGTAACCAACCCTTAATGAATGTATTAAGAAAAGGAAATGACACATAGACATTTTTTTTTAATAATCTTAAATGGCATTTTTCAAGTGCCTTTTTTTTTAAGTGAAATTGTTTTAACAAATTTACAACTTTGTTTATATTTTTTTAAATTAAAAAAAATATAAAACTTTTAACATATTTAAAATTTTTTAAATAACATATAAAACGTAGTAAAATATATACATAGCAATGGCAGGCCACATAACATTATTCTTCCCCCAACGAGTCGCGCAGCTCCTGCATCTCGCCCACCAACTGAAGGACCCTGGCACTCAGTTGTGCCACTCTGGCACGTGTGGTCCCTGTTAAAAAAACGTTAAATAAATTATTTGTATAACCTTGTTGGGGTCATACTGCAGTGCCCCCCCTGTATGGTCCAAACACCTAAATCTGGACTTCAAAAGCCCGGAGGCCCTCTCCACAACGGCCCGGGTTTTGCAGGGGGCCCGATTATAGAACTCCTGGTCCACATTCTGCGGGCGGAGAACGGGCGTCAGGAGCAAGGGCAGGAGCTGATATCCAGAATCCCCTAAAAGAATTTAAAAATACTAACATAAAATGCACATTCTAAGCAACAATATTGTTTAACATGTCATCAAGGGCTAAAAACAGCCATAGGTTAAGACATGAGTCATCAACTATATTCATTGCCATACAGTGAAAATGAATTGATGGAATGTGAGCAAACTTACCCAGGAGCCATCCACCAGATAATTCTCCTGACTCAAACTGACGAAATAAGCCGGAGCTCCGCAATATATAAGCATCATGGGACGACCCTGGATGCCCTGCAAGAACACTGAGGAATCGCACATCCAGACCAAACACTGATTGTATGTTGTGCGAGTGGCACATCTTGCGGTTCCTGCAACCAAATTTAAAATAATTACACAAAGCCAAGGTAAACAACTAAAACAATAACTCCAACAACAAATTAAGATTACAGTTCAGCAATCCAAATATAAATAACAAAGGACATAAGTCTAAAAAAATGTACCAATTATATGGATGCGTGGGAAAATAAAGGTTTACATGCTAAGGACTAATTAAGGTCAGCATTAAAATGCTTTTATAAGGCATACATGAAATGTATTGATTCAGGTATGCATTGCTATACAATTTATGGCCTCGGCCATGCTGATACATGCAATGCCTTGGAGCTGAAGGCGCTCAGACTCCTCCACATAGCCGCAAAACATGTTCAACAATAGCAATCCGAGTCCTCAAAGGTCCCGTAAGCGAAGCGGAAAATAATCAGTTTTATAGGGCGAAGGGCCATCGGCAATCAGGTCTCTGAATCACACGGAAACCCATCCCAATAACGTAAGTTATCTGCAGTAACGCAAATGATCAGATTTACATCCGAAAATGAGCCGAACTAACGCAAATGATTAGATTTAGATTCGTCCATCGAAAGCGCATATAAGTATTAGTGGGAACGAACGTACGAATGGAAAATGGAACGTAAAAACCCCAAAAAATGACAAACACACACACACACACACAAAAACATACACAGACAGCTACGAAAGTCCAGACGAATGTGTCTCTGAATCGAGCCTCATGTGAGAAAACTCTACTCCTTTTTTGAAGAGGAAACTACCATTTACTCTCATTGTCTTCCTTGGGGCTGATTCAGTAATTGCATGTAAGATTTCACCAGATGCTGGATCAGCCCCAAGGTGGGCCACATAAGTTAATGGCAGTGTTCTCTCCTAAAACACTGGGTTTACATGCTAAGGACTAATTAAGGTCAGCATTAAAATGCTTTTATAAGGCATACATGAAATGTATTGATTCAGGTATGCATTGCTATACAATTTATGGCCTCGGCCATGCTGATACATGCAATGCCTTGGAGCTGAAGGCGCTCAGACTCCTCCACATAGCCGCAAAACATGTTCAGCAATAGCAATCCGAGTCCTCAAAGGTCCCGTAAGTGAAGCGGAAAATAATCAGTTTTATAGGGCGAAGGGCCATCGGCAATCAGGTCTCTGAATTACACGGAAACCCATCCCAATAACGTAAGTTATCTGCAGTAACGCAAATTATCATGAGTCGAACTAACGCAAATGATTAGATTTAGATTCGTCCATCGAAAGCGCATATAAGTATTAGCGGGAACGAACGTACAAATGGAAAATGGAACGTAAAAACCCCAAAAAATTACAAACACACACAAAAACATACACAGACAGCTACGAAAGTCCAGACGAATGTGTCTCTGAATCAAGCCTCATGTGAGAAAACTCTACTCCTTTTTTGAAGAGGAAACTACCATTTACTCTCATTGTCTTCCTTGGGGCTGATTCAGTAATTGCATGTAAGATTTCACCAGATGCTGGATCAGCCCCAAGGTGGGCAACATAAGTTAATGGCAGTCTTCTTTCCTAAAACATGGTAGCATTTTCTCACCTGGTGCTGAATCGATCCTAATGTGTTCAATTCAGCACCAGGTGCAAAAACAACACAACTTTTTTGTGAAAAATTGGCATTCACTTCTATTGTCTACCTAGGAGTCGGTTCAGCACCAGATATAACAAGAGCACATCTATTGCATTTTTTGCCTTACATGAACATTTAACTTTAACCCTCTCACTGCCAGCCTACCGGAAGATTATTTCACCACTTGTGGCCAGACAATTTTTAACAGCTTAGCGCTATGTATGTTTAACTGTGATTTTTTTCAGGAATTTTCAGAAAAATTCGTTTAGGCTTTAAAAAGAAATGTTCTGTTTGTAATTTTTCAGTGTTTTCACTATATTTTTGTGATTTTTGCATGCTTTTCAAGAAAATCATGTTGTGTGTAAAATTCCTCTTGATTACAACTGTACCAGATATGTATCGATAGACACACTTTCCTGTCCGGGAGAAACCCCATAACTACTATGCTCACTATCAAAAGTTAAACCATTATTGTAATTTTTTTTCATGGTGTGGGGTAATAAAACAACTCTCCACAGTCTTATTGGTAACACACAGTTTGTACTGATGATAAAACAACTCTCCACGGTGTTACTGGTCACACACAGTGTGTGCTGATACTAACACAACTTTCCAAACTTTTACCAGGTTACACACAGTGTGTGCTGATAATAAAACAACACTCCACAATGTAACTGGTTACACACAGTATATGCTGATTAGTAAGCAGCTACCGCGGGCCGCCGGCCTCCGGGGGGGGGGCCACTGACAGGGCCGGTCTTTGGGGTGTGCAACGCACACATCTCCTTACGGCGCACTAGCAATGACCAAGGTGGAGGTGCAACTTATTTTCCTTGCCGGACGGGGACAACAGCAAGGTCCCGCTGCTGCCTGTGCTGCCCCCACCGGGGAGAGACGAAGGAGCCTCCACACAATGTGACAGGCGCGCCAGCGGGCTGCGGGTGATCAAACAGCAGGCAGCAACAAGAGGACTGGGAGTGTGTGCCGGTAAGTTTTTTTTTTTTAAAGGTTTCTTTTTCTTTTGATCCTTAGGGGGCATCCAGATTTGGGACGTCCCTCAGTGATGTGACATGACTCTTCAACACAAAGGGACCCACTGACATCATGCCGCCCAAGGACCCACATAAACCTGGAGCCGGCCCTGCTCCAAACTCTTGATAATAATAAATGATCTCGACTGATATACACTGCGTGCCAGTAATTCGCTCACTGTTGTTTGAGTGATACACACTGTGTGACAATAGTTGTCTGACTGATGTGTGACTGATAAACGCAATGTGACAATAATTATATGACACACAGTTCGTGACAATAACTATCTTACTGAGCATTAAACACTTTAAATAGGCAAATGAATCATTTATTGATGCAGATCTGCTTGTTAGACCTCAAAGAGGGACAAATAGGAACAACGAAGGAACAACGAAGGACAGGGAGACATGGGCATAAAAGAGGGACAGTCCCTCCAAATCAGGGACATTTTGGAGGTATGTTAATAGTCATAAACAAAAGCAAAGAAATGAGGTGCAGAGTGTGCAGCAGAAGCACTGCTTTAACTTACCTGAGCCCTGATCCTCTTCTTTCAGCAGTGGAGCAGCAGGGGTGCTGTAACTTACCTGAGCCAGCACTAGGAGTGTCCTTATTCGTGGGTGCCGGCAGCCATCTTCTTGTAGCCCCGGCTGGAGCCAGTTTGGAACACCACTGCCACCGTTCCGCCACAGCTGACAGTAGAGGATCGGGGCTCAGGTATGTTACAACAGTGTTTCTGCTGCTGCAGCCCATCAACCAGCTTTTCCACGTTGGTACTGGCTGAAGTCTGTGTTCAGGTTTGGGAACACAAACTCACAGTTTGGTATGAACCAGAACTTTGCGCTTCAGGTTCACCTATCTCTATTAGAGAGGAATAGAAAATTCCATTTGTTCTATGTTCAAATCGTGAGAATGAAAAGTAAGTGATTTATCAGCCATATATTTGCATTATAGCCTCGATTCAGAGAGACACAAAAAACTTCCGTTTTATTTCTGATCTTTTTTTTTTTTGTGAAATGTTTCCGTTCCCGTATGAGCGTACGAGCGATTCTATGCATGCATTAAAAACCTTCTGTAAAGTTTCCGTCCGTTCGTACGGCAGATTACGAATGTGAGGATGTCATTTTCCATCCAGACTTTTCCGTTTCATTTTCACATGTTACAACGTAAGCTTTCGTTTTTTCCCTTTTCCCATCGTATCCTCCAACAAATCCTTTATGTTTCCCGTTCGATTCTGTTTCCCTTTTTCAATAAATATTCGTCCAGACGGAAATCCTTACGATCTTGCGCCTGCACACTACAAACTTAACTCATTAAAGTGCTTGTCTACATATTTGCCACCCTCAATTCTACTACAATGTTTAGTCACTTAAATCACTTAGCACTATCCTCCATCTTCCCTTTTGGACCCTTAGAGCTCACCCAAACCACTTCTCGTTTAGGTTCTTCTTCCATTTTAGCCCACTAAAACTTACCCAAATCACTTCTCGGTCATGTGAATATTCATCTTTAAATATTTCTGGGCCCATTAGTTTTGTGTTAATGTATTTTGTAAATGAAATGACAATGTAACATTTTTTTTTATACCATCATAAAATAAAACATTTTAAAAAATTTGGAAAATTTCACATTTTTACAACTATAAAAAACAAAATACATAGCAATGGCAGGCCACTGAACATTATTCTTCATCTGTGGCCCCCAACGAGTTGCGCAGCTCCTGCATCTCGCCCACCAACTGAAGGACCCTGACACTCAGTTGTGCCACTCTGGAACGTGTGGTCCCTGTTAAAAAACGCAAATTAAAATTTTGGTATAACCTTGTTGGGGTCATACTGCAGTGCCCCCCCCCCCTTTATGGTCCAAACACCTAAATCTGGACTTCAAAAGCCAGAGGGCCCTTGCCACCACAGCCCAGGTTTTGCATAGTGGCTGATTAGAGAACCCCTGCCCCGCATTCTGCAGGCAAAGAACGGGCATCAGGAGCAAGGGCGAGTGGCACATCTTGCAGTTCCTGCAACCAAATATAAAATAATTACACAAAGCAAAGGTAACCAACTAAAACAATAAATCCTACAACAAATTAAGATTCAAGTTCAACAATCCAAATATAATTCACAAAGGACATAAGTCTAAAAAAATATAGCAATTATATGGATGTGTGGAAAAATAAATGTTTACATGCTAAGGACTAATTAAGGTCAGCATTAAAATGCATCTATAAGGCATACATGAAATGTATTAATTCAGGTATGCATTGCTATACATGCAATGCCTTGGTGCTAAAGGCGCGCAGACTCCTCCACATAGCCGCAAAACATGTTCAACGATAGCAATCCGAGCCCTCAAAGGTCTCGTAAGTGGATCAGAAATGAAACGGATTTATAGGGTGGTGATCCGTCGGAAATCAGCTCTCTGAATCAGACAGAAACCCATCCCAGCAACGGAAGTTTTCTGAACGAACAGAAAATTTCCGATTTTGTTTGGAAAATGATCTGAAGTAACGGAAATGTTCCGATTTGCTTCCGTTCATCGGAAGCGCATTCCTGAACGTTCGTGCCAGTAGAAAACGGACGAAAAAAAGCAAAAAAATGACAAACACCCACCAAAACTTTCACAGACAGCTACGGAAGTCCGGACGAATGTGTCTCTGAATCGAGGCTTATCTGTCGGCCCCATAAAACTGGAATTTCTAGGGCAGAGATTTTCTCAAACATTCATTTCTAATGATGACCTTTTTGCCTTTATTCTGATCTGATGCAGTTCTGATGAATAATTAGCAATTTTTTGGTTTTGCATCACTGGATCCGAATTCCATTAAAGTGCCACTATTACTGATACATTGGTCCTTAGTGGTTAGACATGTAACAATAAAGAGACCCATGAAAGAAAGGGTAGAGGGCGGGAAACACCCTCCAAAGAATCCCACAACAGGGATGAACTATGAAAAAACTATATTACAACTTGAATTAGAAAAAAATTATTAGGGGGAGGTGTTGGGCAGAGATAGAAACATTGAGACCTAATTAATTGGTAATTTAAATAAATATTGTGTCTCACACAGTGAAACCACTGCAGCTATTGAAAAATAAAGAAGCTCTGCCTAGGGTACCTATATATACCAATATTTAAATACTAACACAATTATATTATTTCAATATTGTGGACCTAAAACTAAACTGACTGCTATGACTAAGAATCTTTGTACAGGTAGATAAAATAACAGTGCATCCTACAGTATATCAATATTACAAAGATGAATATCCAGATTACCCATGTGGACTGTAAGTACTAAAAAGCATTAGGCTATTCTAAATCTGATTGTACAAAAGTAATGGTTAGCATACTGTAAATAATACATATGGTACTTACAGTAGCAACAGTACAGCAACCAACCAATGAAGAAAGGAAGTCGTTGATGGTTACATAAGGTAAAGGTTATTTTCACCACCTTTCGAGCTAGAAACAGGTTATTTGTGGATTTTTGTATTTATTGTTGTTTTTATTAGGAGCGCCCCTGCTTTACGTTTGGGGTCCAGTGGTGGTCACACTGTCGGGCAGTGTCAATGCAGCATTTGCTACACAGAGTGACTTCCCCTGCTCTGTGTGAACCCCCTGTCCACCCACAGTGTGGGGGAAGCTGCCATCTCTGGATCCCGAGTGAAGTAAGTGTTGTACTTGTAACCTGCCTTAGCGCTGATATTGTAGAAGCCCCCTTCCACAATCACTGTGCTGAGGCAGGTTACAAATACCCAGGTTGGGGGGTATTGCCACACTGCTTGTTATATGATGATTAGGGGGATTTTGCCACACTGCTTGTTCTAGGGGATTCTGCACACTGCTATGGGGGGGATTGGAGGGGGGATTCAGCCCAGGATGTTTTTCTCCTCTGCCAAAAAATACGGTAGTTGTTATGCAAAAGAAAGATTATTCTGGCAATCAATAAAAAAAAATTATCAAAATATTTCTAGACCAAAACTAAATTTAGGCCAAATTTAACTATGACCCAAATACGAAGCACCTGCACCCCATATTTTTAAACAGATTTTAAAATGTTGAACCTGAATTCACCATCTGGAGCCTAGGATGTTTAAAACCACATCTGGGTATGGCTTTATATTTATATGTATTACTGGTAATATATATTATTTACAGTAATAACTCTTGGTGCTATTACCCAAATGATTTTGAAAGCATCTGCATTTCAGGGGGTCACATTTTGAAAGACTTGAGACAACTCAATTCACAATAAAGATCAAATCATTTTTCTAATAACATTTCTAAGAAAATGTATAAAATATTTTCTGGGTTGTTGAGTTGACTATGGGATTGATTCCGCCAGGTGAGAATTCTCACTCCTTTTGTAGGAGAGAAAACTGCCAATGCCAATTTTATTGCCTACGGGGTGTCAATTTTCACCTGGCTCTGAATCAGTCTAGAGTAGACAATGAAAGTAGATAGCAGTTTTCTCTCCTAAAAGGAGAGATAATTCTCACCTGGCTCTGAATCAGCCCCAATGTCCTTTATATGCATAGAAAAAATATGTAAAACAAATGATCTCTCAAATGTTGTATTGTACACATGGCTTCCCAAGTGATTTTGAGTCCCCGTCAGTGAATTTAAAGAAGGTCCTTTAGAAAGTTTTTCTTAAGTAGCAAGGAAAGGATATGAAGGGTCTTTTCATATCTGTATAATGTCAACATGATATAAAATGGTTAAGCCAATATCTAGGTCAGTTGGGAAATGAAGGGGCATTTCAAGCCAGTAAGAAGAAGGTAAAAATCATTGTCAGTTTAAGAGAGGGCAAATTATTTTTGTATGGGCCTATTATGACCGTGGAACATAGGTTTATATGGGATATGAACAGCATTTATTTGTATTTAATTTGACTGGGAATGTTAACAGTTAACTGATAACCAGACTTACATTCTAACAATAAGTTACATTGGTTATTTGGTTGATAAGCATTGCGTGTTACATTATGTGATATGATTTGATATATTAATAAGGCTACATTCACATCATTATAAATTTTGGGGTGATCGTGATGTGGTTGGTATTCCCCCAAAATAGGTGAAAAAGCACTACACATGGTAACCTATGGGTGCATTCAAATAGCTCTGATGCAAATGTCAGGCATGCTGCGTTTTTTGCGGCAATAGTGCTTGTGATCGTCTTCAATAGCACTACATCGCGTGGCTGCAAAATCACAATTGCTTTCACTAGCATAATTATTTCTGTATTGCTGAAGAAGGATTTCCTCTGGTGTGCCCAAGGTACTGCAGTCTGGCACTAGGTGCCCAGATAATGAGGGCACTTTGTTACCATCGTACTATACAACCACAACAAACACACATTATCAGCCCTCCTGCAAGAACAGGACAGGCCCAAAATATAAAGAATAATTTTAAGATGTGCAAACTAAATATGCAGATATAAGAAAGTGAGAGGGTTTAGCAAAATCATAAATATGTGACAAGGAAGATTTCTCAAAAAAGTAGAAGTATACTAGAAAGTTGGTTTAAAAAAAGTTAACAATTATGAGTTAAAGGTTTCTTAAATTTGAAGCTGAGACACAAAAATAAGGGTAGTATATTAAAAGAAGGGCAGGCTCCAGGCCTATGTAGGCTCTTAAGCAAAAAGGTCTCAGTGGGCTCCATTGCCGTGTGTTTCATCATATGCCAGTCATGTCACCCTTCAGTTCCACTGCCCTTGATGGGTCCGGTTCTGCCACTGATTTTCCTGTAGTCCTTGTTTCTCTACTGCAACCAATTGTCCCTTAGCTTCCATTTAGCATCCTCTGGTCCTTATCACCTTTTCCACTGCTGCAAACTGTTGTAAGATTCTTACTGTTGTGGGAGGCCGTGCAAACTCCCCACACACTATATGCCTTGAGGCAACCATCCATGACAGGAGCAATTAAAGACAGACCTAAGCTTTGGTTCTGGGGCAGGTCAGCCCCTCATGGCTTATGGGCCAATGAGCCCTTATGTCAGGTTTGGGCTATACAGCTCTTTTTGGTTATATGGCCAATGAGCCATTGTTTTGTTTCTGGCATGATTTTTGTGCTAGTCTCTCTATTGGCTGCCTGACTTTGGACCTGTCCCCTTTTAGATACCACAAATCTTTTGTTACCCTGCTTTTCAAACCCTAGCTTGTTTCTTAACCATTCTTCTGCCTACTCCTTGTGCTGTGACATCAATGTGGACTGATTTCTCGTGTATGACCCCAGCCAGTTCTAACACAGTATTTATTCTGCCCAAGAGGTTCACTTGCCTTTGCTTCATCATTCAGCATCCTTTGCGCTAATGAGTCCTGGGGTGATCGCGTCCAGCGAGATGATACCAGCGGTGGCTTGAAGGTGAAGCAGCGGTGGAGATTGGGGGTTGCTGACTAACCAGAATGCGAGTGTCCCACTTGGCATAACAAGAGTCCTCTGGTCCTTATTGATTTGTGGTGTAGATGAATATCCCTGTCAACTACCACTAAGGGGCCCACTGCTATTGACTGTTCTCTGGTCCTTGCTACCTTCTGCGCTATTGCCAATTACTCTACAAATTCCCTTCTGCAACTGTGATCCTTAGGTCAGCATTGAGCAGGTCTGCATGTGGGGCACCAAGCTCCAGTAGATGTGGACCACTGGAGACTCATGCCATCATCTAACCTGCACTGGCCCCTGAATACCCCAAGGGCTCTAGAACTTGCCCAGGCACTCCCAGTGCTGGCATTGGCCCTGATTGTCATATATTTCAATTCCTGTTTAGGGTATGTTTTATTTGAAGGTCATTTCTGTCTCACTGTTTACCTGTTCTTTTTTAATTCTATTATTTGGCCCTGCTGGAAATGTTTTGGGTCCTAGGCACCATAACTCCTCCAGTAAGCATCCTCTCAAGATTTCCAGATTTAGCTTTCATCAAAACACCCCTTACATTTATGGTCCTTTCACCTCATCCCACTTGCGTTGCGATGGAGTAGTACTCCGCTGTAATGAAAGTAATTGAAAGTCAATTGTGCCAAATGTTTCAATCACATTTTGAGAAATGCTCTTTGCAGCACTGATCTACAACACAAGTGTAAATTGTATGGATTGCCCTTTACTTGTGCTATGGTTTTGGTACAGGTAGATAATCAACTTCCGCTGGGTCGTATGTCCCCATTGGCATCCGCGGCATCTTCTGAAGCTGCCTCTTTAACTCACCTGCTGCACACAATAGTAAACTGTGCTGTACTGCTGCTACTTGTGCATTTCCACCACATTAAAGTTTGAAAGTAGCCTTAGACCAGTCCTATTTGTTAAATTGCGACCAGTCCTATTTGTTAAATTGCGACCAGTCCTATTTGTTAAATTGCTCACACATGCTCTAACTATAGGGATTGTCCAGACAACTACATAGACCATAAAATCACATAACCCTTATGCCATTTTGATTCATTTTTGAAAGCCAGTGTGTTTGGCTGCTCTCCAGTGCAATGGCAGACAGCGTGTGTATTTTATGAGCATACATGGACACCTAATCATAATGCTGCAATACACAGTTGGCCATGGGGGGGAGCAGAGTTACAGACCACCAACAAGCCCTGTGATTGATGGTCTACTACTAGAGGAGTGCCAGAAGTCAGTGCCTAGCTTCTGCTTCTAGGTGCTGCAAGGTCACAGGAAGGGAGCAGGCAAATATGACGAGGTAAGCTGCTGAATCAAGTTGTTTACATTACTGAACTCTGTGAACTCTGCATTTGTAATAGTCTATGTACTATATGTTCTTCCCTGTCTGTAATCACCACCTTGTACAGCGCTATGGAAAATAATGGCACTTTATAAATGAATTATAATAATAATAATGATCAGAATACCCTAATGTAAAAAGAAATTGATCAAAAAGTATCAAATTATTACATGTAAAATAATATATATATATATATATATATATATATATATATATATATATTCAGTTTATAAAATAATTAAAATAACATATCTATAAATAAATTAAACACACTACAGGTACATAATTAGATACATAAAATATTGACATTACCAAGAAACTGTAAAAAAAAAGATGACTAATTCTCTTTCTGTGAAACCGCACAGAATCCCCAGGAAATAGTATGTAGTGATGGCCGCTTACTAATGAAGCTACTCACATAATAAGCTTTTAGTGGTATATTACAACATGCTAAAGGCTGTGAGACATGCCATGCTGAATATGTAGATATGAGAAGCGTGCAAAACCAGCTGCTCAAGGTTCATGTTTCACAGCTATCTCCAGAATTCACTGGAACATAATGAATTTTGCCATTTCCTGTTATTCAACAAGTGCAGTATTTAATACTTGTAAATTAGTAATGCATGTCAATAGACTGGCCTTGCTGGAAAAATTTACTGTTTTAAATTAAATATTTAAAAGACAACCCAACTTGTGAAACAGTTGGTTTAGCTTGGGGCAGAGGATGATGAGAGTATACGGTATCCTGGATTCAGCTTTTCTAAGGAGTTGTACTTTTATGGTCTGCCTAAATATTACAGCTGACCTAAAAATATCCTTCTGCTAATTGATGTATGTTGATGCCTTCTAAAAACCACTCCTTCTAAATATGCAAGCCAGCTACTATCAAAATATGGGGATGGTCACTGCCTTCTTAAACATGGCTACCACTATGCCCATGTATGGGTGCCCATAGAGGAGCATCAAATACAGCATTCCTTAAACACAGAAAACTGCATAAGCAACAACTCAGGACTAAGGAAGCTAAGTATCCTGGATTCAGCTTTTTGAGGGAGTTGCACTTTTATGGTCTGCCTAAATATTACGGCTAAGCAGCCCAGCTTTTTTATTTTCACAACGCAGACCCTGGCAGAACCCGAACTCACAAAGTTTGGTATGAACCCAAACTTTGTGATTTGGGTTCGTCCATCTCTACTAACGGTCCAGCTCATAAATGTATTGAGAGCATGTATCCCAGCTAGATGGCGGGACTCCACCCCCCTTCTTTTAGCTCCTGGGTCCGGAGAGTAGAGGATATTAGATGAAAGCCTATCTGCAACATTACAGCGTAGAGTAGAAAAAAAGACACACGTGGCTTCTCTGGAACTTTTTTGGTGAATGGAATGAAGGAAAGTCTCCCTTGGCAGCTTTGTAAGTATTCCAATAATATGCTGAAACATGGTCTGCCTGGAGCCTGTATCCCCCCCTTCCTTTACCACATGGTATGACAGCCCCAGCCACAACACCTGGATTCGAAAGGAAACAACGGGTTTCAAGATTGCCCAGACTAAACCGTCATACTTCAGGATACTCAAACCTTTATGCTCTCCAGGATAATATATTCCCTCAGAATCTGTCCCAACCCCCGCCCCACCTGTTACCTGCCCTGTAGATCTCCCTGTACCCCTCTTCACCTTCACCCCTGTCTTCCTAACTTCAGCCCCTTCCACATACCAGTTTTTAAGAAGTTGTATTTTAAAAGGTTCACTTGACAGACATGGCTATGGCACGACAAGCGAGGCTAAGAAACTTGCTATTATACAAACAGTTGAACATGTCACTATTCTTTTCTTTTTTTTGTATCTCTGTAACAATCTCAGCCTATACTCACGCTGTTGGATTTTATTATATGATCATATCCTCCTATTAATTCTCTTGTTGTTTCACAACCACGTGTATGTTTTGTTAAGTCAACAATAATATAATATAATAATAACAACAACATAATGGCTGCTGCGCAAAGATAACGTAACTGATTTCATGAGTTTAAGGAATGCTGTATTTGATGCTCCTCTAAGGGGCACCTATACATGGGCATAGTGGTAGCAACTCCTTAGAAAAGCTGAATCCAGGATACCCCGCTTCTTGATAGTTGCTGCTTATGGAAGCTCTATGTGAGAGTTCACTTTTTTTTTTAGTAAGGCTGGAGAGAAGGAGGTGTTGAGCTATTCCTTCCATGCTCGTACATAGCTGGGGACATAATCCTCTCCGGCATCACAAAGAAGTTGGCAGATAAGCTAGAGGGAACCCCTGTAAGTAGACGTTGAATATATTTTTTGTTAAAGGGAAACTTTAGCATTTTCATAGAGATGGTTTACTATAGTTAAACCAGACCAACAGCCTTGCACAGTTTAAAATACATTTTCCCCAGAATTCCCCCTGTCCCATTTGCATGCATGAAACTGAATCATTGTCAACACTTGCATTTTCTCCTGCATCCACTCTGAACTATTTTTTCTGGTAAGGGCCATCTTGATGCACCAGGAAGTCTTCCTTTCCCAATATCCCAGCTGTGCTGCTGCCTTCCTCTTTTCATGCCTCTGACAGATCCATAGGATGCCACTGAGGGGAGGAAATCGACCATGGCAGAAGTTATGTGCAGCAATCTGAATCTAGTGCTGGGAAGGGATGTATAGGAGCACTGTTTCTCCTAAGGACGTTGGTCCGATTTAAATCAATCTTTGTTTATCTTTTTTCACTCGAAAAATACATTTGTTGGCTAAACAAGGACTTTGTAAAATGTATGTTCAGGCCAAAACAAATCAGCAAACTTCTATTTGAAAATGGGGATTAAAACATTATAACATCTGTAGTATTATATAGTGCAAAACCATATCAGAGTATCATAAAAAGTATGATAAGTAGCCTTCTTTAGCTTTCTTCATTTAATACATACTGTTAGCACTGGCACATTATAGGCAGCCATTTTATGTGTTTTGTATTTACAGCATTACTATAAAGGTGCGTTTGTATGGTCATCAGTGGTCATCGGCATTTAGTTTATACTTATGTCCCTTTGGGGACACTTTATTATTATTATTTGATCAGGATCGTCCTCTGTATGTATGTTTTTATACTGGTTTGCTATGTCTTGATGCAATAAAATGTTATCAACTTACAGTATTCTTCACCCTATAAGAGACACTTATTTTTCAACAAAAGTGTGTTGGGACGGGGGGTGTCAATGTAAGTGTGTGAACAGTCACTGAATTTAAACATGCCTGGGATAAGCACACATCTATCCTAAGATAAAGAGTACGTACAGTATACACATAAGGGCAGACTAGATGGACCGTATGGTCTCCTTCTGCCGTCAACCTTCTATGTTTCTATGTTTCTATATATATCATCTTCCTGCTGCTGGCGGGAAGATGGAGGAACAGCAGATGGGCGTGCATGGTAGCTGCTGCCCAATGTCCACACCGTCCGCGCTGTCCTCACCATCCCAGATCATTGCTGTCCCCTGCCGACAACCGCAGATTTATCTCTGGTGGCAAGCAAACAGAGCAAACACCTCGCTCTGTGCAGCGGCTGGACCTGGCCGATGTTAGAAGCAGGCCGCGTCTACCGGCTGCATGGATCTGGTTGTCTTTGCTTGCGCCGCCAGAGAAGACGCAGCAGCAGAGATGGGGACAGCATGGATTGTGGACAGCAAGGACAGTGCTGACAGCTGGTTCTTGGGGGGTGTTTGAGCACAATATTTTTTTTCCTCCTCCAAGTCCTAGGTGCTTCTTATGGACAGGTGCATCTTATAGGGCAGAAAATACGGTATATATTTTGTATTATTCTTAACTTTTTGGACAGTGCACATTTTGTGGGGTGTAACTGCTGGTACTGCTTGGTACTGCTGTAACACTCTGTGGAATAATATCCCAATTGTGACAGACTCCATCATTAGCAGCAGCTGTGTGATCTTTAGCAGTTGGTGGTTGTAGCAACTTTAGCTGGCTGGTAATTTCTAAAATTTGTTGTGCTTTTCACTATACTGTAACTCATCAATCAAAATTTTTGTGCATCACAATGAAGTTTCAGATAAAGAAGCTCTCCAAATAAGAAATGTATGCTTTCTAATCAAGAAGAAGTAGTAGAATCTCCCCAAATGTCTTACAAACCCCTCTTTTGGGGTATTTACTCAAGTGCGGGGAGCTCTCCACATAAGACGTCAAGATGGCAAGGAGTAGACGCAAACTGATGCTTTTCAGCAGGTTCTAGCAGACCATTTCTGCAGCAAGATGTGGTTTATTTAGGCTGGTTTTAACTTACTTGTATTATACAAGAGAGAAAATTGCACCTAAATGCTCACCAGTAATTTGTCAATTAATCTACTGTTGGGGAGAAAGAAGCTTTTGATATTTTCACTCTGAGTGAATACTCGATTTTTCAAAACCGCTTGCAGGTATAAATTCTTCATTGTAGTAATAACAATTCCAGCTCAGCTTTAGATCTGCTTGGAGCTGCTTGAAGGCAATAGACTGGGAAAAGCACTTCAGACAGCTAAGAACAGTTTCAGTAAATACCAGAGACTATTTTCTCAGATATTTAGTAGAATTGCCGTACAAAGAAAGACTGCGAGTGTAAACTAGCTGTGAATGAAATAGACCCACAAAAGCAACTTATGCTGTCTCTCAAAGACGCTCTATCAGGAAACTGTCCAATATTAAATGATATTAAAATGCCATATAAACATTCTAAAAAGGGAGGAAGTACTCCTCAACCGAAAAAGATCCCCAAAAGCTTTGTTAGTTTTTTCTAGTGGTAGGAATAAAATGAATGGAAAATACCATTGTACTTTCACAGGGGAGAATTGCTCAACACGGGGAGGCCGATTCATCAATAGCGCCAGGTAGCGACAGATGAGCGACTGTAGCGTGATTTTTCCAGCGCCAGCCAGTATTCGCTGTGCTTGGCCGGCATTAGCTTGATGACAGCGACTCAGTCGGTGTGCGGTAATGTTGAATACGGGCTGGGGGGTCGCTGTTTCACAGGTCCAGCGTTGTATGTGAGCGCCTGACAACGAATGGCCAGAGCGAACGGCTAGCTTCATATTCATCAACAAATCACGCTCCGAATGTGCTGTCGCTGTCCATTCCTTGTTTAAACCCCAGAGCGCTGGCGGCGATGTGTATTAACTAGTTTTTAACCCCTAAACAACCATATTTTTGGAATGTAACATTATACATGTTTTTAGAATCATTTTGTAATATGAATACATTAATCTCAGACCTGTTAGATCAATTCTGCACATATTTTTTTTAATTTTTTTTTTTACTTAAAAATAAATCCTAACATTGCAGAAGTGTTCTCCGATTTTTTGACATTAAAAAAATAAAAAAAAAATTAATACCAATTAATTATGATTAATTATAGATTGCTCCATTGAAATGCATTGGACATTGCCAGGGAGCGACAGCTCATACCTGGCGCTGTGAGGGAATTTGCAGCGGCGCTGTTCGGTCCAGGCGGCTTCATGATGAATGCCGCGCTAGCCGTCGCTCTCGCCGGCGCTAGCCTCATTTTGCTTGATAAATGCGTCATTGTGACCGCCGCCGGGCGTACTTGAGTCGGTAGTCGCCGTTAGCTGCCGCTACCTGGCGCTCATCAGACACTACCTGGTGCTATCGCTTGATGAATAAGGGCATAACTGCTTGGCTAATGAGCTAGACTGGAAACATGAGCATTAACCACTAATATTTGCCCAAATCATTGCATGATGGGAAAAAGCATCTCAGAAGAATTGCAATAGCCATAAGCCATAAGCTATAAGAGGGTAATTTATTGCTAACGCCCACTGAGAGCCAATTGTGCTGCTAAGGAGAGGCACTGACAGCGTCCGCGGTGGAACTCTGCAGAAAGGCGATTGCTGTTTGGTCTTTCTTCCTATGTGCCACTACGTTTTTCTGTCCAACTTTGATAAAAGTCATGAAAGCTGGGCACCCATGAAGCAGACTCCCTGTGTTAAATCCTGTCTCTGCCATTCAATGCTGCTGGCTGCTTATAGCCATTTCACAGCAGCGTACTCTACTACTACAACACACAATACAGATCACACACATAGGGCCTGATGCAGAGCCTCCTCTGAACTGCCCTTAAAACCCTCCGATTGTCCGGGGCTCCCGTTTGAATCGTGGCTCAAATGTGATACAGAGCCTCCGTTGGAATGGCTCCCAAACTGATCCGTCAATTTCACTTTACTCGGAAAGCTTTTTTTGCTCTCTCGGGTGCCTTCAATTTGATCGGGGCTCCCGTTCACGTTCACACGGGCGGCCCGTTTTTCCCTGTTTTTTCCTGCCTTTTTGAACGTACCTGCTTGGTTTCCGTCGTATTTGACCTTCCATTTTGGTGGTTTTAGCAAGTATACTTACATCTCCATGGCTCTTCAGTTGCCAATCTGGCTACACGCAAGCGCACATCCCGCAAACTCCCTTGGAATATGCATATGGCCACAAATGCAAATTTGAAACAAATTTTTTTTATGGTTGCTTTTTTTGGTGGGGGTTTCCTTGTCCATAATGCATACCTAAATCATCTAGTAGTTCCTTCTCCCTTGTCCTTAATGCCTACCTTTATTGTTGTTTTTTTTTTCTTTTTATTGTCCCATATCTAAACCTTTGGTGTGTAATGTAAATGTGTGCTGATATTGTGTGATGGTACTTTTGCAGGAAACACAACTCTCGAAATATTATTAATTATTTATTAGTAAGTATTTTTTTTTTGTGTTTTTGTATTAAAACATTTTTTTTTTTTTAAACGGCAAAAAACATATTTTCATTTTTTTGCAAAAATAAAAAAATTAGGCCTCGGGGTCTGTAGCCTGTGTTCTTTGATCTGTGAATGAAAAACATTACTTTAGCATTTTTTTTTTTGGTTTTGTTTTTTGATTGTTTGTGCACTTATTAAATGGGACCTTCTGCGTGTTTTAATGAAAAGGCCAAACTCTTCAGAAACGTTGCCCCAGCATCTTAAACTAATATATATTAATTTTGTAGTCAATAAATTATTATTCTTTCCCCCCACTGGGCTGCAACTCAGTTCAGGAATTTAGGATACGTGCAACGCCATGTTGACTCTGAAGCATCACACTTACTGAGGAGAGGAGAGTGGGATAAGGTACAGGGGGTGGGTTATAGCTGTGCTTTGCTCACACAGAGCCGAGCTGTGCTCTGGAAAAGGTTGGTAAGATGATTTGTAAGGTGGTCAATCTGTATGTACAGGGTGTGGGAACTATCTAAGATAGCCTCTTCTTCATAGTTAAGGTCCGCTTTAAGGGATTTTTTGGATACATTTTGATGGAACTGTTAAAGTTTTTTTTTTAAATGGAATTGTTTGCTCATTTACTTTAGTTTAAATAAACACCACTTACAAGGTTTAGGCCGCACATTGCGTCGGGGCGGAGTCTCCCTTCATACTCCCTCTGTGGCAGTTGGGAATCTGTATGAATGACAAACACACTGATATTAGAGACTGTTGTTCTTTCATTAATATAATATTATGTTAGGCTTCTAGGTATCAATCTACTCACCTTCCCCAGCAACCTCTTCCTCCTCGCCCCCTTCCTCGCTCATCCCTTGGGATGTTCCAGCGACGTCTGAATCTACAACAATAGTGCACATGAGAATCTGTATTTAATGCATGTATTTCAACATATCTAACTATATTTCCCTTACCGGAGTCAGGTTGAGGCTCTGTTATGCTCGACTCCCTGCCGTCAGATCCCCCCCTCCCCTGCATGCTGAGGTCCAGCGGCTCCTCATACTCACTGGCAGAGGAGGGGGTGGCCGTTGACCCTGGCGGTGGGCCACCTACACCTTCACCTGTTTCGCCCAACACTGGGCTGCGTGTCCTGGTCCGGGTGGGGCGGAACCGTAGATTCCATTCATGGGCTGAAATACAAACACAATCATTAAACCACGCCCAGGCGATGCCAGGGTTATAGGTGCATTTACATTTTCAACACTTACATGGGAAATGTTGGTCGAAGTACCGCCTCACCCGGGGCTTATGCCTTCTTTTAAAATCAGACCAGTGTTGGGCGATCTGGGTGAAGGTATAGGTGGGTTGGGATCGGCATTCTATATCGCGTCCACCACCTCCAGGGCCAACGTCCGTTTGGCATAATTTGACGGCAGGAAGTCGTAGCGATTCCTCAGCATCATCTGTTATTAAAAAATACAAGGACCCACCATTAATCCCCTAAATACATTAATATGTTTCCTGCCCTAAATAAAGTCACTTTATTAACCTCTTGCTGACTCACATTGCCCTAGTTCTGCTATCTGCATCTAGCCTAGTTTGTAGCTGCGTACATGGGCTTGTATTTAACGTGACAAACTAAGTTGTTCAAGACTATTCTTGCGCTTTGTTTTTTTTTTATTACAAGAAATGTGTGCGCGCACATAAACGCACGCTCGCCTAATCACATCCATGATGATTTTGTCCTGCTCCTGAGTGAAGATGGCGGCCGACATCTTTGTTTTCTTTTCAAGGTTTATCAGTGACGAGCCCCCGCGGTGACGTGCGTGCGTGCGCACACGCGCACGCAGGCACCAAGGAACACGCCCACACGGGCCACATATTTAAAGTGCAAGGCCCTCAGCTCAGTGTTGTATACCATATCAATCTGGCCAGACATAAAGGGAGCCAAAAAAGCCATCAAAGCCCCGAGCCACATCGCAGGCGCACACATGGCTCATCAAAAAAAAGCCAAAAGAGAAGACACAAGACACATGCCCCAACTAAAACTGTGGGTACTCCACAGCCACAGGAACATTCTAAAAAACGCAGGAGCAAAGATACCACAACACATTCTCCACCACCTGCCAAAAAAGCCAGACCTCCAAAGGGTGCCAAATCGATTAAAACACTGCAGCATCCTCAACCGCAACACAGCAACCATACACACAAAAACAAACACATCAGCAAGGGTAAGCGTAGTGCCAAACCCTCCACCCCACCAAGGTCACCCACCCCTCCACCTCAACCCTCTGGTTCTCCCAATTCAAGTACCTCAGAAACATCATCCAGCTCAACAGGTGAGAGCTCAACAGGAACCCATACATTAACCCACAGCAGCACACACACAACACATCACCACCCCCCATAAGCCCAAGACACACACACAACTCTCCAGATAGTCAACCATCAATTTCCACAGATGCAGGGGACACAACACACCCATGTGGGCAACAACTATGCCGTGGCTCACTAACTGCACGATTTTGCAATGCTCAAAGCATGGCTGGTGCAAATGCAGTTTGTGAGCATTATGATGCCCTATTTGGCCGGACCTCCAAATCAACCACTAAGCAGGCTAAGGTGGAGATCCAGACGAATATTTGGCGGCAAGTAAATAGTGTGGGATCTGTCCGGCGAGATATTCCACAAATCCAAAGGAAATTTGGGGACCTTAAATATTATAGCCAAAAAAAAAAGGGACATGCGCCGGCAGCAGAGGTAAAGCCCATTTTAAATGCCTTTATAGTTGCATTCATAACAGGATGTAACACTTATTAGGTGTGATTTAATCTTCCCCTGCCAGCAGACAGGGGGTGCCTTACCCACAAAAATAATCCTAACACCCGCCGAGGAACATGTCTATACATACATACACCCTGCCAGCATCCAGGGGCCTGCAAGAGGCACACGACACAGACCGGAATGTAAGGTCCCAAGGTGAGTTTGAATTTTCCATGAGCTTTTAAAATTAGGGGCAAAAGCCAGTGTTAGGCTAGACAATACACTCTACTTTGGGGTAAATATAATCTTACATTCTCAATTCCAAGGCCAAAGGCAACAGGACACACAAGGCCAAGCAACCCCTGCCTTAACCCAGAAGGCAAGGCCAAACCAGGATTCAACAGCACAAACCCAAAATGAGGATTTGGAGGAGGTAAGTCAATGGTCCTTTGTGTGTACTTTTAACTTTGAACTAGGAACGATTGGTGTGCCATCCAAAAAGTAAAATGAAACTAGATTTATTAACAGCACAGAGTAAGCACACCCATAATAGAAGATATCCGAGATTTTAAGGAGGACAACCCACATCTGTTACCAACCACTACTGAGCCAGTGGCCGCAACGCAGTCAACACAGCCACAACCACCACATCCACAACCTCTTTCCTAACACGAAACAACCACCCAGGCCACTGCTAGAACCCATACCAGGCGCCAGATTAGCCAAAGAGTGCAACTGCAAATTATGGAGGAAGCGTGGCGCAAGGAAAATATAGCTTTTGCAGCAAGCACACAGCAATTCAATGCCACTGTGTGCACACAATTAACCAACATAAGTACCCAATTACAGGTATTAAACCGAAATGTGTCTGCCCTTACCAGCCATATGGTTGACCTATTCCAACAGTGGCAGCACATTAAGGAAAGCCTGGCACATATTGCTGCAAATATTGTTCCACACCAGCAATCATCTGCACCATCCTCCCACACATACCACTAAAGATTTTGGTTACAATATCTGTCCCCACGTGTAAGTTTCCTTTTTTCATAAAAAAAAAAAATGAAAACTAACAATTTGTTTAAGCACAATAAAAAGTAAGCCGAAAAAACACTTGTGTTGTATGCAAATACATTCTCAACAAGTTGCGCACAAATGGTTTGTGTGGTGCCACTTTGGCTGCCTGATAAAGGAGGGGTGTGCTCTTCAGCAAGAAAAATATGATCGGCAGGCAGGTCAGAATATCTGGTAACCCTGCTACGAATGGCCAGGTTGTGTAGGATCCCGCAAGCGAATACAATTTGTATGACCTTGGCCGGCTTATATTGGAATGCCCCCCCCCAGTCTGATCTAGACAGCGAAAATGCATCTTGAGCAAAACAAATGCTCGCTCAATCACCGAGCGAGTCCTCCTATGGGCAGTATTCTAGCGCTCCTCTTCCTGGGAAGATGGGTGCAGGATGGGGTTCAGCATCCAGGGGAGCAAAGGATAGCCAGAGTCACCTGCAAAAAAAAAAAATAATAATAACAACTCCCAACGTTTAGGGGTGCATAGCAACATTATTAAAGAGGGACAAATAGGTGAGCGGCCTAGTGTTGTAGGAAAAGACATTTGGAATGAGGCTACCTGCACATCCAACCTGGACACTCCTTAAACATGTCTGTGGGATGGTACTTACATAAGAGGGCAAGAACAGGACGCAATAGGGTACAATGACTTAACCGATTTAATTTAAAGCTCTATAATTAGGCTAAAAATATACTATGAAAATAGTTACAAAATAATGTGTTAATGTAAAAAACACAGTCAGGCAAGGTGGACAACCAATACAAGTTTCATACACATACCCAGTAGCCAGCCACCAAAAAGATCGCCAGATTTGAATCACTCATCTAGGCAGGAATTCCTCAAGATGTGCGCATCATGCGTCGAGCAGGGAAAGCCAGCAAAACGAGTCCCAAAAACCAATTCAGGGCCAGCCAGTGCCTGCACATTTATGCTATGTCCCATCTTCAAATTCCTGCACACAGGCAATAAAAAAAAAATTAGGGAGACCCTGTAAAAAGAACCCCCAAAAATATATCAAATACTCATACCATCGATGTCCAAAGGCCTGGTTTCTGCCATACTCAGCAGGACAAGACCGCGGAGCTGGCGCCGCTGATGTGCTCCAACAGAGGACTGCATATTATTGCCTGAGTGCAAATACGGCTGCTCTGACTTGCCGTAAGTGAAGGCTCGGCGGCCCCGTTTTATTAGGGTGATTTCAATCGGAAATCAAGGCTCTGCATCACTGAAAAAAATGGACCAATGAACGAGGCGTCCGTTTTCCCGGGAAACAGCCTCGTGCGAGCCGACAATCGGAAAGGCGGCTGAGCGCACACCTGAGCGCATAAACGCACACTAAAATCAACGTAGCACCCTTTCCTGACCCGATCAAAGGCCAAAACCAACGGGAAAACGCACGGGGGAGCTGAACGGGGAGGCTCTGCATCAAGCCAATATTGTTTAATTAACCATGTTTTAAAACATAACATTTATCAACAATATTAACAATTAAATCACAATAATACAAATAAAAATGCTTCATCCACTTTGTGGTGCCTAGAAAAAAAACATGTTATTCTTATCAATCAATTTAACTTTTGTTCATTTAACCTGTATGGCTTCACTAATGCTATAGGGGTTCTCTAGCTATAGCTGTTATCCACCTTTTGATAGTTGCAAGTAAGTCTTTAAACTACAGTATTTGAGCATCATTTAGGTATGCTTTAGCTGGATACACATATTTTCTTGCTGTAGCTACTGCAGCAGTCAGGCTACTTTGTGTCACTTACCTGAAAAAAGAAATTAATCATTTGTGGCCACGTACTAACCTAGTAGCCATCTGCATTTCAATGCTCTCAAATTTTCTGCACACGGCAGATTGGTGCCACACATGCGAGTCATGGCAGGATCTCGAGAAGCCAGATCTCACAGCGTGCAGCTGCATCTCAGGATCACACACCATCATTCCATTAATTGAATGAAAGATTTTGGTGGGCTCAATTTTGTGCTGGATTTGGTCATACATTTCCAAAAGGGCACCACGATTCAACCTGAAGCGGCTGCAGATTTGCTTATCACTCAAATCCGCCACAGCCAACTGGGTGTTAAAGACTCTGTCAGCCCACATATACACTGATGCTTCCTCACTCTCCTTCTCCTCCTCAGCAGCAGCCAACCAACTCATCCACACACCAAACATTACTCCAAAATCGGGCTCTGCTAACACGAATGCACACACCAAAGCACCTGAAAAGCCACACACAAGCACAATGCACACCTCAAATAAACCACCTAACACACAAACTCAGACACACACAAGTGCAAAACAAATGAAGCTCACAACTAAACCAGAAGCAATGTTGAAAAGACAAATAGCCTGAGGCAAACACTTTTCTTGGGTTAGGCCACTAGGGTAGATGCTCCACAGGCCAAATAAGGTGCCCAAGATAATCCTGTCTTGCGGTGTGCTACACAATTTCTGCTTACCACAGCAGATGGAAGAGCACAAGGAAACACTACTGATGGCACAGTAGTGGCCACTCCCCGCAAACATACACAGATGCTGCCACTGCAAATGGAGTAGCAGAATAACCTAGCTGTACCATCCCAAAGTGTTCCTTTTATATTTAGCTGGTAATATGCTTGTATACTCATGTCCACCATCTACCTCCTCCATGCTCGCTCAACTAGGACAAAAGGTATGCAGGTGGCAGCACCTGTAGCTCCGCATTGTTGGGTGTTTCCTGATGAAAACCCATATGACATTTCAGAGAAACACTACATGCTACTCTACACTAATGGGTGTGTTCTGCTGTTTACACTCAGCTTGTGCCATTTATGCTATTTGATATTGATGAATGCTATAATTAGCGTTTTATTGAAAAACCATTAAAGCATGCATCTATTACCTATTGATCATTTGCAGGGTCATCATCATCCAGACAACCCCCCTAGCATTTCATTGGTTAGCATCTCAAACAGCACCCATCACCTGATTTGTCCAGCATTCACATAAATGTAAAGGATAAGCACCACCATATTGCTGCTGTGGCTTAGAGTCAGGGCACATCTACTAGTTGATCTGGCGTCCATTTAATGGAATGATGGCATCTACTAGGCATGACACACGTTCACTGGTCCATTCCCCTGTGGGACACAGACCCAGAGTTATGCCTTGTGGGTGTGACCTAGGTTATACTCTTGCTCATGCTGTGGTTAGAGGGCATAGTACCAGAATTAGACTCAACAAAAGGGTTTTAGTTAGCTTACTGGCTGCTGCCAAGGTGTCCTAAAATGCTCCGGTACTACCTAGTGTGGTTGATAAGCATGCCCCACTGTTGATGAGCATGAGCCACATCAGTCTGACACCCCTGATGGTGTCACAGGTTTATTGGAGGGGTGTAAGAAGCCAGAGCATAAGCCAGAGTTCAATCTGGCTAATAACATCAAGCTGGTTAAGCTCACTCTTGCAAAATGGTCACTCTTGTAAGGGACACAGAGGCGTAGCCTCAGCAAGACTGAGTGCACCAAAATCTGGGCTGGTATAGCGGAGACCCTGAATAGCGCAGGTACACAGGGACCTCACCAAAAAAATGAATTCTGATCTGCTCATTGAGCGTGGCGAACACGAAGGACCCATGAATAGCTACCATGAATATGAGGTCATGTTGAAGCAAAAGATACCTTTATGTCAACTGCAGGGTGTGGATGTACAGGATGACACTACAACCTTGGTGGAAGGTAACTGTTTCATTTGTTTTTTACAGCTCAAATGTTTGCTTTGTTGTCCAGCAGAGCTGCTGATGCAGGATCAGATTCAGAGGGCAATGAAGATCCTGATTCAGATCCTGACTACCGCCAACAACTGGAAGACAATGTGAGAGACAGCACTAGTCACCAAGTCCACACATTTACACCAAGCTGCTACTCAATGCCACAGGATCCTGTCTGTAAGTCGAACAGTCAATCCTTGTCTTTTTGTGGATGCTGATAACTTGCTATTTTATAGTTTTCATCTGTTGCTATGTACTTGGATAACCCTTGGTTTTCTTCACTATGGCTGTTAGCCAACAGTGTCAAACCCTCAACAAGCACAGCCAGCTGTTCTTTAAGCCAACCAGAGCCTGTAAGTTAGCTCTTCATTGTCTATTCCAAAATGACCTGTTTATGTTTGCTGACTACTTCAGTTTAGTCTCCGGTTAGAGATATTTAGGCATAGTGTTGGATGGTAAAAATGGGCCACACTAAATAAACACCACAAGCTTCTTGTTTGGTCAGCCTGCCCCTGTTTGTATGTGGATTATTGTTTAGTTTTTAGCTAGTGTAAATATAGAATTTTATGTTTGAAAAATGTACACGATATTTTTTTTTCTTCTTTGGCCAAATGTGTGGTAAGTGTATTTCTACACAGCATTGATGTCCACAAGACCTATGGGTGTTGTGACATGTCCATACAAGTCCTTGACCACACACGTGTGTGAGTGAGTCTTAGCCTGATAACTATTATTGATAATTTGTCACATATATAGCCATCTTAAGCTATTCATTACAGTATTACATTTTATTTTTGGGGGGGTTGGACAAATTTTAATACTCTTGTGAATCCTAATTCTGGCACAGTATGTTTGAAATTGTTGTTAGCTCAGGCCACTCAGCTGTTTGCCACATTTTTGGTGTGTTATTTGGCCACACATTGTTGCTGATGTTTCCTATATGGTGCTGCCCCAACATAATATATACAATCACACTGTAATTGTTTTGGTTGTTTGAGTGGGTTATGTAATGCTTGTCTGGTGTTTACAATGTTACATTACTCTCTTGCCATTTATTGTTTCTACAATTTTTAATTGTGTGTATTTCATACAGCTTATTTTGATTGCACACCATTATCCGATGAGAAACAGCTGTCCACACCACCACAGATGTTGGAACCCTCAGGGGATGATGCAACACAGGTATGTGAAAGGTGGGTGTAGAATGATAATACAATTATTCATACACATACAATGTGTGCCTGTTGCTTTTTATTTTTAAGCAAAATAAATAAAAATGGACGTGAGTAGATTTCCAGGAGAATCCATTGTTTCCAGCCCTTGCACAAACCACATCTGTAAGGGACACATTTGATGATTCAGGTGTCCCAGCAACCCAGCAATCTGGATCCACCTTGGTACGTTATCTGATGCGTACCCATACCACATCCAAGGCCTTTTGTGCCCACTCATGTAGAGGACCTTAATGTATCACAAAGACCAAAAATGGACACATGCCATAACTAACACACTTCAATGAATTATAGACCTGGACACAGATAGAGAAGTGTGGTTGCCCTCACATGCATCAGGCCAAAACCTCAAAACACATGCTAAAATACATGCGTGTGGAGATGAGGTGTTCATATAAGGTTAAAGATTCATTATATTTGTGTAACAGTCCTTTCATGTTTTTTTTAGCCTCCGTTGGTGGTAGCTGCGGAGCCAGGAAGGTGACCCAATAGTGTCCAACTATATAACCTGTAGCAATCGACATAACACTGCAGTTCCTAAAAATACTTATGAAATACAGTGTCTTTTTGAAAACGAATGGAAGTTTGGGACAGTGCAACATGTAGCATGAGGCAAAGGATCAACAATCGTGCTTGCCTTTAGTAAAACCTTGAGTTCCTATGGGGAAGAATTACCTTTCAGATTAGCAGCCACATTGCACTGCTAAACTAAACTAAACTATTATTTTATTTATTTATTTTTTTACGCAAAAATATTTAAAAAACAGTATAAAAATAGCTGAAAATTTCAAGTAAAATTACCGTTATGCGCATGCTTTACTTTGGGGTGTTTGGCACCTCTTCCTTTGACACTACCTATGCATGTTGGGTACTGTTCCGTGTTGCTTTTTCAGAGTTAACTTGTTTTTTCTTGTTTGCATATAGTTTTTTTTTAGGAAAATGTGGCTTTGATTCTTCTTTTTTCTTCTTTTTTAGGGAAACTCAGTGCAACCAAAGAATTGATTGAGGGATTACTTCCAGAAAACTGCGCCCATGTCAACAAGTCTGGTACACCTAGAAAGCTTGAGGTGTGTACTTCCAGAGAATATATAGTTTGCGGGGGATATTTCAAATGTAAAGGGTTGTTTTTCTGGAAAAACTGCAAGGTGCGCTTAGCGTGTAGCATAGTTGAATTTTATCTGAAAATCCCCTAAAGCGCTGTTTCAGTTTGGGGGAGTCTTCTGGGCAGGTAAGGGTGTCTACCAATACATATGTGGTACCGCTGTGACCGAGAAATTGGGGTTTCACACGCAATGAGATTTTATTGACAAACGTACATTTTTTATTACAAAATGCACTACAAATTGCAAAAACTAGATTTGTTTTCATTTTTTTGCACATATTTCACCCAAAAGTATTGAGAATACACTAAAAAGGGCCAAACAAGACATTCCCCTCGATTCAAAGAGCAAAAGTTAATTGATTTCGGATCTAGAATCCTAAGTTTGGGTGGGTTTTTGTCATTTTTTCCTGTTTTTTTGGCCATTTCCGACTCGCACGAGCCTACGTACGATTTCGTATATGCTCTTACGAGCATCATCGGAAGTTCGTTCCTAAATTGTAGGATCAAATCCTAAATCTTAGGATCAAAACCTAAAACTTAGGATCAAAACCTAAAACTTAGGATCAAAACCTAAAACTTAGGATAATCGAATGTGTTTACGTGTGATTCAGAGAGCAGTTTTCCAACCTCTAAATACGTTTTAAAAGAAAGCCACTTGCGACACCTTTTAGCAGTCGGATTGCTGTTCTTGAACAGGTTTTTTGGCTATGTGGAGGAGTCTGCGCGTCTTGAGCTCCAATGAACTGCATGTATCAGCATGGCCGAGGCCATAAATTGTATGGCAATGCATACCTGATTCAATAATTTTCATGTATGCCTTATAAAAGCATTTTAATGTGGACCTTAATTAGTCCTTTGCATGTAAACCTTAATTTTGCAATACATCCATATATTTGCGTTAATTAAAGAAACTTATGTCCTTTGTTATTTATTTTTAAATTGATGTACTAGAATAATATTTTTAATTTGAATTTATTGGTGTAGTTGTTTACCTTTGCTTTGTTTAATTATTTTAGCTCATCTTTGGTCAGATGCATCACACTTACTGAGGAAAGGAGAGCGGGATAAAGTGCAGGATGTGGGTTACTGCTGTATTTTGCACAGACACAGCAGAGCTGGGGGCACGGAAAGGTCAGAAATCAAAGAATGCAGAGCAACACAGTCACAAGGCCCTTTCTGTTTGCAGGCTGCCCGATAATACCTGACCCGCCATCTTGGCTGTTTCTAGGCTCAAAACATGCCGAAGTTGCTGGGTGTTTTTTAATTTTTGAGAGCAATCTGTATGTAGAGGGTGTGGGTAACCACACAAAAAAATTTAAGTTGTACCATTTGAAGCCAAAATATTAAAATAAAATCCACAAGTAAAAAATGCAAGTTAACTAAAAATTAAACAAAGTAAGATTTACTTATGCAAATGCATTCATTAATGGTTGGTTACTACAAAATGAATGAAATAAAGAAAAATAAAAGACCAAATATTTAGAATGCACTTTAATGAGGTAAGTTTGTAGTGCGCAGACGCAAGATCAGAAGGATTTACGTCCAGACAAAAATGTTGCAACCTGAGAAATGAAACGGAAAATTCAGGATGGAAACTGACATAGGTCTGATTCGCGAACTGCCATACGAACGGACGTACATTTTAGGATAGAAACGTATTAGCTTATAGAATCACTCGCAAGTTCATACGAGCGCACGAGCATTCGGGAAAAATAGGATGATCGGCACCAAAATCAAAGCTGTTACATGTTTCTTTGAATCGACCCAATTGCATGTTGAAGCTCAGACTCTGCTGAAAAAAGCAATATATAATTTTCCTTGAAATCCCCTGGAAATCCCTTCAAAAATCAAAGTTGAACATATGTAGCACCAAATAGTGAAACGTGGTCTGGCAACAAAGGGTGACAAAAATTCTAGGAAGGCTGGCACTTAAAGGATTAAGTATCCAGGTGTCATATACTGTGTTGGAGATCAGGCAGTAGTAGGTACAGACAACCCTCAGTAGTACCACCTGCAGCTTCCCCAGATGATGGATACCAGGAAAACCTAACAGAAGGAAAGTCTGGAGTGTCAAGTATAGATGTGGATTAGAGGATCTGGCGAGCAGAGAAGATATTCAGGGCACTCAGGATCTGCAAGACAGGCAGGAGTTAACACAGGCTGTACCTGCAGGGAGCCAGCAATGAGTGACTGCTACACCATGCACTGGTTCCGGATTGGAGAATTTGCTGGCAACTGGTCCCACAACTGTGGCTAATGACCAGTGAGCTTAAAGTTCAGCATGGAGAAAGTTCAGTTCAAGTAGTTAGGAAGATTTCTGAAACAGAGCAGGGAATCCAAAGCTGGTGTAATTTGTAATCCAGAAACAGAGCTCCAGAGCAGGTAATCATCCAAACGCAAGGGGTCAGTGCCAGAGTGGGTAGTCGTCCAAGCAAGTAGTCAGAGCCAAAGCAGGTAGTCACCAGGGCCAAAGTCAAACGAATTTTAACGGATTATATCAATCTACAGGAACGGGTGGCAGGGGTCGCAACTGTGAAGATCTGCAGTCATTGCATTCCTTTCTCCTTGTGCCTTGTTTTAAAGGCTATTGGGACCAGGAAGTGCTCTTCACGCATGTGCAGAACGAATGGTGGTCCACACTTACGTACAAGCGTACCAGGGCAAGCAAGATCACTGGTGCCAGACTGTGCATGCGCCGCCCAGTGTTCCCGATCACCTTTGCGACTGCGTAGGCACGTGGACATGCACCGGCCAAACTGGAACACCATGCAGGTGCAACCACACGGAGGTCCAAGTAAAATGTTAAAATTCTAACATAACGTGATGAACATGATGTTTTGAAGAGATGTATAGAAATATGTGTAATATCAGATGGGATTCCATTAAGCGTGCAGAGATCTTCAATCCCCCATGAACTTAAGTATCTATCTGTCTGTCTATGGGGTCATTGATTCATTCCTTTTCATTTACGGAAGACCTTCCTATCCTATTTGCAGTTCCCTGATCTATAATTATACTGTTCTGGTTTTATTGACCAGGTTTCTAGCAGTTCTGATTGGTCAATGACTGTCAGCGGACAGCCAGATAATAGAATCATAAATCTATGTGCTGGTCCTTGCAAACAGCTGTCAGATAATGAAATTAACACCTTCCTTCATCTGCCCATGGTAATGGCTGATGCAAATATGTTAGAGGCACAGGGATGAAAAAATATCATCCTAATTCAATAAGACAAGACCTCTATTGCATTAATATTATTTAGTTAGATTTATGTCTTCTCAATAGAAGGTGCAGTTAATCATGCTGGGGGTTTCTGCATGTCACCCACTTGCTGGCACGTGACTTGCCGGCCCCTCCTACCCTTTAAATTGGTATAAAGGTTCCAAGAAGTTCATAAAGGGATAAGTGAAAAAAACACAATTCCAAAAAGTCCTTTATTATTTCTTTACACCAATACTTACCTCTTTCTATCGCTGTGTGATATCCCACGCTATCTGCCACTCTCCGTTGTCTTCAGCGCGACAGAGTTTTTTTATGACAAAAGCCCCTCCCTGCAGTGGGGAACACTGGTGGATGGGCTAACTTCAGAGCGAGAACCGGAATCATCAAGCAACAAGAAAAAGACTGCGAAGACTGTTGGCGGGGAGTGAAGCCATCATCCTGCGCTGGACAGCACGAGAGCAGGTGAGTTTTTGCATTTTTAGGGATAAATGTGGTTGTCACGAATCACAAAAAAAATCTGATTTGTGACTAATTGATTTTTCCCTGACATTCTGAGTGAATTCCAATTCGGATGAATCAGTTTGCTCATCTCCAGTCATAACCTAAGTAGTGATCATTGTCAGAGTAGGGTTGAGTAATTCCTCCCTTATAGATAGAGATGACCAAGATAGACCAGGATGTTGGCAATATATAATGTTAACACCTCTCACATATCTTACATACCTGTTTCCCAAAATCAGTATGCCCCACTGTGTGAACCCCCCAGGTTGCCCATACACTTATTTTCTGGTCCAACGGCGCATGTGCGAACCACGGGCACATCCCCGCTATCCCTCCAGCAGGGCGCGGGCCCGCGCCAGGCATTTGTGAATGGCCAGAGTGGGCATGCTCCCTGTTAGAGGGTAGCAGGGAATGCGGCCATCGGCGCGTTCGGAGCCGCTCATCTTAGATGAAGGGACGTCAGCATATCCGAGCTCGATGATTGGACGAGTGACCGCACATGCGCCGTAGGACCGGGAAGAGGTGAGTTTGTTTTGGCAACCTGGGGGGTTTCACAAAGTGGGCCCCCCCCCATCGGGGTGCTCCGGTAGCAAGGACCAAAACCCAGGATAGTCAAAATCCTGTGTTTTGGTCCACTGTAATATGCAAATTAGTTCACATCCTATAAAATTTTCTTTTTGCTAAAGTTTTGATACTCTTTAGGCCTGAACGAGTTAAAGTGATGGCCATCAAATCATTTCATAGTGTAAAATGTTAATGGATGAATGGTAGATTAGCATAAAAGGATTACAATCTTTTCTCATCGGCTTCGTCAATTTAAGCCCTTACCTTGAAGCACGCTCCTTAATGTCATTTGCATAAACTGGAGATGTAGCCGTGGCACTGCAAAACCTTTTGTGTCAAGGCTCTTTCCTGCAAAGTATACAAATTTCAGCCGTGTGGGAAAATCTTTAGAACACCCTTGCTTCATGGGTTCTAAATGAATAAAGCTCCCAGCATATTATTCTTGGAGCTGATATTGACATTAGCAAGGTTCCCTCAAGTGCAAGAAATAAAAATCAGCATCAGTAATTGAATCTTTAATGAACTGGATTGTGTCTTCTAGTAGATTTAACAACAGCACTTTAAAGCAGCTGCTGCTGAGGAAATGTTACTAAATTGATATTAACTGTGCAAATTTATATTCCTGAAGTGGCTGCTTAAATAATTTTGTGTTATAATTTTCCAGTCATCTCTGACAAACGCAGTCTAAAGAGGTTGCTGAGCATAAAATGTTTCCTAAAACATACCTGTATGATAAAAAGGCACTTTGATTTTATGGTTAGTGATATATTTATTAAATAGCAAATAATCCAAAAGGCTGTGGCCATGATGTTTTAAGCTGCAGTGTTACATATTGCAGGATAAAGGTTCCTCAAGAAAACTGTCCATAAGGGAAACACAAAGGTGACATTGCTCATTCTAATTGAGCTCTATACCTGTCTGCAAAACTGTTCCACCATAATAATATGTACCTTCTTAGATGCAACAGGTGAAAGCCCTTAAAATATATTTACAAATGTCTTGGCAATGCCGAGAACTGATGAAGAGACTTCTGCTCCAGTTACTCATTGTTTAATATCATTAACAGGTATAATATTTAGAGTACAGGCACCAAGCACACAAACATTAAACAGAAAAATGCTTAGAAACAGCTCAACGTGTAAGGAAGTTCCAATCCTGGTATAGTGTAATTGTAAGAACACAGAGCTTTTCTTGATAGGCCTTTCAACCTCAAGCATAAGACAGCTGAATTAGATAATCCCAAAGTGCATGCATCAAACATTATAGCAAGTGTTCCCAGCACTGGAAGGCTCAAACTCTCACCAGACGGCGGAGAGTAAATTACATATATAATAAAATCCAACATTGATCACACGCTCATCAGCTTAAGCATAAATTATATATACTCTGGTTGTTCCTCTAAGATTTAAAGGATGATACATGGAAAGCCAAATGCACTATTCCTTTAAATACTCAAACATTGTTTCCAGCAGGGGTATGGTTAAAATCCTTACAGACAAATTAAGCATGCAAGAGAAGCACAAAGAGCAATCTAGTGCAATAATGCTGAACCAAATTTATTTGTATAATAACAGTAGATAAAACACTCACAAGTGTAGGTATGTAAAAAGCATAAAAGATCCAAGTTGAAATCAGTAACTCTCACCGCACATGAACAGCGTATTAGACTTCCAGATTTCCTCAATGTTCAATGCTCAGAAAAGTCAATAAGAACTCCTGCCCTGTTGAAAGGTGGAGGTACAATGCAATAATCCGCAACGCGTTTCGCCACATCCTGTGGCTTTAACAAGGGTGTAAGACAAAGACAAGAGGACATCTAATCGCTGGAAGCATTTTTTACCCTCCTACACCAGCTGGTTGTTGGGGGCCCAGGGTGTCTCTAAGTGTATCTGTGTGGGTGGGGCTCTACCAGTTATAGTCTACCAGTCCAGTTACTCTACCAGTTACTCTACGGGGTACCAGTTTAGTAATTCACTTTTCTGTTACCAATTTTAAATTAGAGGCACATAAGCAGTTAACAGTCTTGAAATGTAGCTGTCCACAGCCGAGTCATGACAGCTGGTCTTATTCTCCGTCTCTGGACATCCAGGCCTTTTCACTTCTTCTCAGGATTCCCACAAGTAGCCACTGTCTACTTGCTAGATCAAGATCTTCTTCATGTGTGCTGCTTCTCTCCTGCTGCCCCACTATAAATCAAGTGATATAGAATTCAGATTGAGGAGTTTCCTTTCTTTATATAACCTCTCCTGCACATGTTCACGTGCCTTCTGGACATGCCTATATATTCAGTATTTTCCCTCCAAAAGCTGTCTTTCTCGCTGCTACTCTGTCTCCCTCCCTCTGTCTACCTTGGGTACTCACTCATTCAAAATGATTTATCACATCTTTCTATGCCTGTAACCATAACTACATCTACCTCCATTGATTTCCTTCCAGCGAAGGGATCTAACACTTTCTATTTGTAACTAAAGATATCCCTGACTGTCTTACTGGTACAAACTACTTAAGGTCCACATCCCTACACATTTCTTTCTCAACATGGAGGGAACATGGAGGGAAGATTGCGGACTAGATTGGAAAAAACTGTGTTCCTTTCCAGAAACTCACATCAAGGGATAGGCAAACCTGAATTTCAATTCCTGAAATTCAGGTTCGACAAGTTCAACTGAATTTGCCGATTCGGGTCCCCAGTCTCAACCAGAACCTGAGCCCCATTGAAGTCAATAGGGACTTTGAATTTGGGGAATTTGACCAAAAATGGCTGTAAAATTAAGGTAGCAAGGGCTAGAGGGATGCAAATGGAGGGGAACAACATGGTGATTGCTCTGCACAAAATGGGCTGGGGAAAGTACTCAGATTAATAATAGAATACTAAAATATTAAAGAAATGCATAGATAACTACATTCATAAATCAATATACATAAATGAGTAAATAGATAATTAACATCACTAAATAAATATATACATATATATATATATATATATATATATATATATATATATATATATATATACTAAATATTAACATCAATAATTAAACATATACATAAATAAATAAAATAATGCTTTTATAAAAATAAAACATTTATTGCAGCTGTCAGGTTTGGGGGGAGGAGGGGGTGGTAGTTTCCCTTCTGCATTGTTGACTTGCTGCTCCTCCTCCTTGGCCTTGTGCCACCACTGAGGCCTTAAATTCAGCTGGGAACTCGACCAATAATGTGCCCAGCAGAATGCATTTGTTCTCTCATTTTGCGGGGATCCATCAGGGTGGTCACCCAGTAATCGGCACTGGTGACTATGCGGGAAACTCTGCAGTCATTGTGCAGGCACTGGCACATGTGGTGGCTCATGTGATGCAGGCTGCCCTGAGTCAAGGAGAAGCTGTTCTCAGTGTCAGCGGTCTCCTCCTCCTGCTCCTCCCTCCAGCCACAATCCAGTGATGTCCGTGAGCTGAGCTGGGTGCCACCCTGCTGTGAGAGAAAGTCCTCTTCCTGCTCCCCCTCTGAATCCTCCAGAACTGTCCGCTGGCTGGACAGTGGCGTACCAGACCGCTGTCAACCCAGCAAACTAACCTGCAAGCCACATGTGCACTACCCTGAAGCCTCAGAAAATGGACCTTCCTCCTCATCATCCATCACATGCTCAATCATGGGCAGAAGGTTTTTTTCCAGTAGGCAATAGATGGGCATGGTAGTGCTGACAATGGCAACATCAGCTCTCACATAGTTACATAATTAATTCGGTTGAAAAATTACTTGTCCATCAAGTTCAACAAAGGGTGTTGGGGTTTAGGAAGTTTTTTTTTATTCTATTTTTTTTTACGGATAACAACTAATAGTATTTGTTGTTGTTATTTTCTTCTAATTAAGCATCTAATCCTTTTATGAATCTGTCATTGGTTGATTTCGTAGCAAGCTTCGGTCGGAGGCTATTCCACAGACTTATATGGCCTGGTGCAGAGCCTCCTCGTTCAGCTATCGCATACGTTTTGCCGTTGGTTTTGGGCTGTGGTCAGGGCATTAAAGGGTCCTCCGTTGCTTTTTGTGTGCGTGTTTGCGATCAGGTGTTCCGGCATGCGCCTTTCGTATTTCGGCTCGCAAGAGGCCGGACTCCGTGCAAACTGACTTGTCCGTGATTGGTCCGTTTTTTTAACTGATTCCGAGCCTTGATTTCCGATTGAAATCAGCCCAATATAACGAGGGTGTGGGCGCTCAACTTACGGCCAGTGTTAGCAGCTGTATATGCATCCCGTCTCTCAGTCATGCAGTCTGCTGTGCGCGATCATCAACGCCGACAGCTACGCGGCCTGGTTCTCTTGAGCCTGGCAGAAACCAGGCTGCACCGCACACATCTGGACATCGATGGCATGCATGACGTGGAGCTATTCGAGCTCACCCGCCTTAACCGTGTTTCTGTCCAGGAGTTGTATAGGCAGCTGTGGCCATGGTTAGCCCGCACCACAAGGAAGGGGCATGCAATTGCAGGTATGACCAAATTGGTTGGCTGCCTGCAGTTTTTGGCCAACGGCTCGTTCCAGAGACCGGGTGCCTTCTCCGTGGGGATGTTCCAGTCTACGCTGAGCCGCAGCCTTAACAAGTTTTTGGATGGCACGGCTACCCTGGCTCCAAAATACATCTTTTTCCCTGACACAGTGGTAGCCTGGAATGCGGTTAAGCTGGGCTTTTATAATATAGCCGACATGCCCGATGTCATGGGTGCCATCGATTGTACACACGTTGCGTTGGTGCCGCCAGCTGCGCAGGAATATCTGTTCAGGTATGTGGTTTAGGTCAGAATGTGTCTGCCATGTAGCACATACATTTACATTTGGCCATTGTGGAGTAGGTTTCAATGGCTGAAAGCAGACCTACATCCTGTGTATGCCAAACATCCAGTGGCTTTAAATGTTGCTTATGTGAATGCATCTTTTTTATTTTGTTGGCCCTTTTTGGGCCACTAATTCCTGTTATATTGTGCTATTGCAGGAACAGGAAGATGGGACACTCAATCAATGTGCAGGCAGTGTCCGGGCCAGACCTGCAATTTTTGAGTATATTTGCTGCCTTCCCTGGGCCCACACACGACTCGCACATTTTGAGGAACTCCAGCCTCTTTGTTCGCTTTCAATCTGGAGATATGTCTGGCGGATGGCTACTGGGTAAGTGCTAACAAATTGGTGTGGCCGTCCAGCATGAATGTTCTGATTGGTCTGTGCCTGTACCCCACTAATCTGTTAGACACTCCAATGAAACAGTAGAAGTTTCCACTCAATTACTTACCAGTATTTCCTCCTATGGGCTTGCTTGTGATTCTCCACTATACTTTTCTGTCCACGCCATCTTAGCTATGTTGCATCCCAGAGTCATTGTAAAGGAGTGTGCTGGGGGGTTGTGCATGTTGCCTCATCAGAACTGTGCTTAGCACTGACACTGCACAGATGACCTATGGCCCTGTTCAACAATGCTGGAATGCTAAGCAGCACATTAATGAGCCACTTCCCCTTAGCCCTCTGTCTGTTGCTCCCTGTTTTTGCCTGTTTTAATTAACCTAACATGCAGTATTTGTAAGTAGCATGTAACGTACTTGTGGCTCTTCGTTAGTAGCAGGATGGTACTTGTTCAGATACACTTTATAGCTTTGGTGTTTAGGTTTGTATGTCTAGGCTAGTTATGGGGACTGCCACTACATATGTGGCAAAGGGGTCCATTTGTCAGGGTATGTTTTTATTATGCTGTGTCCTTAATTTGTTTTGTCTGTGTTTTTTTTTAAGGTGATTCTGGCTATCCCTTGCTCCCCTGGTTACTCACCCCCATCCTCCACCCATCCTCGCAGGCCCAGGACCGGTATAACACAGCACATAGGAGGACTCGCTCAGTGGTGGAACGTGCCTTTGGCTTGTGGAAGACGCGCTTCCGTTGTCTGGACCAGACTGGGGGGCCCTTCAGTATGACCCGGCCAAGGTTATCAAAATAATTGTGGCGTGTGGGGTCCTGCACAACCTTGCCATCCGTAGCCGGGTTCCCAGATACACTGACCTGCCTTAGGACGCTGTAGCCATTTCTGAAGTTTACACACCTCCCTACTCTGGCCCCCAAAGTGGGTTGGCATAGGCGATCCGGTCCCAGCTTGTGGACAATGTTTTTTCATAAGTTAAATTGATTTTGGTCAATGTGTGCCTTTTTTATTTTGTGATTCAAACTATTAAATTTAATGTAACAAACATTGTTGATTATTTTTTTTGCCTGTTAATGTGGGTTGGTGGAAGAGCATGTGTTTTGGGTTAGGGTAGTGGTGTGTCCTGCTCCCCAGAATCCCTACCTAAACACATGCCTTCAGTGGTAGGTAGAGTAGGAGGAGGAAGTAGATGGATGGGGGTGCTGCATGTTAGCGGCAATATGAGCAAGGCTCTGATTGATTAACTGCCATTGCTGGACCATTGCCGCCATCTGCCTGCTTTGTTCTCTGGTTTCGTCAAGCAGGCAGGACACATTTTGATTCAAAACCTCTAGTTGTTGTGACATCGAGGTTACTTTGGAATACACTGTCTCATTATACCTCTGTGTGTTTGCCGCGAACTCCACGTTCTCGTGGTGCCATGCTTCCTCCATTAGCTGCAGATGCCTCCTCTGGCTGATATGGCGACGTTGCTGGGTGCCGCCACTGGCACGGGTGGGTGCGTCTGGTACTGATGGAGGGGCTGCAGGTGGCTGCCTGGCCGCAGAGTCTGTTGAGCGCCCACTGTCCACGGCAGCATAGGTTTAGGCCCCTGAGGTACGTGTAGGGGACAGCAGGGGCTGCACTTGCTGGGGCTGGTGTGTTGGATGTTGGCCCACAGGGTCGCGTGGCCTTGGCTGCAGCAGACTTGTGTCCTCCTCCTCCAAATCCCTAATTACTTCAATAATGGGTGGACTCGTTAGGGTCTGACAAGAAAGGTAGCAGGTAGTGAGGCCACCATTGTAAAGTTAATGTAGACAAGTGGCATTTCATTCAGCTACACAGTGGTCCAATGACTTACCTCATCCGTCCACTCAGGTTGGTTGGTGTTGACACAAGGCTGTTCTGGCGAGCTCCTCCGGGACAATGCAGGGGTAGCTTGGCCTTGTTGCCTGGCATCTGTTGGTTCTGGAAAGAGATAATGAACTTTGTTTAGTGCCTCCAATACCTGTGTGTTGTAAGGAGTCTACAAATGTTTTGGTCCACATTCCAAAGTCACAATGTCAAACTATACTCACCTCCGGATCTGACATTCCTGTCTTGTGTCTTGTGCCCCTTGCAGGCCCTGAAGGGTTGCCGAGTGAATAAAGGTCAACACATGCTCCTCCGCTGGGGTAAGGAGGATTTTAGTAGGGATAGCACCCCCTGTCTGCAGGCTGGGGAAGAGTAAAGCACACATAATAAGTGTTACATCATGCTACAAAGCAGCCTGTCCAATCATTTACACTCTAAATCTGCGTTACCTCTGCTGGCGGCGCATGTTCATTTTTTTTTCCCATAATATTTAAGGTCCCCATAATTTGCTCCACATCCCTCCTCACAGACCCAACACTATTCACTTGCCGGCAGATGTTCTCCCAAATCCCCTGCTTGGCATGTTGGGGTTGACTTTGAATGACGCCAAAATAGGCATCATAGTGCTCACAAACACCAGTGGCTACAGCCATGCTTTGAACATCACAGAAATGGGCTGTAAGTGAGCCACATCGCAGCTGCCACCCACATGGGTGTGTGGTCTCCCCAGCAGCAGACGACATTGATGGCTGGCTGTCTGGGGAGTAGTTTCATTTTCTTGGGCTGATGGGTGACTGTGATGGACTGTGGGGGGTGCTAGGTGATAATGGCAGGGTGCCTGTCGAGCTGTCACCTGTGGAGCTCCCAATTGACTCCGGGCTGATTGTAGTTGGGGAGACATATGGGTTGATTCAAAGAAACATGTAACAGCTTGGATTTTGCTCACGATCATCCTATTTTTCACGTCCGCTCGTGCGTTCGTATGAACTTGCGAGTGATTCAATAAGCAAATACGTTTCTATCCTAAAAAATACGTCCGTTCGTATGATATCTCCCGAACTTGCCTCAGTCAGTTGCCAATCGTAAAAATCACGTTCATGTGCTCACCTGTTGCGGCGGCAGCCTGTTTTTTCGGCTGCTTCCATCGTCAAGCTCTTCCAATTACTTGCGTTAGCCTCTGGTTTTCATTGGTTTTTGGTCTCTTAGATTCGTGCGTTCGTATGTTTATAAGATCTTGCGCATGCGCACCCTCAACCAGAAACTTACCTAAACCCCTTAGCGCTTGCATCCCACTTCATTTATCGGTCCCTCAAACTTACCTAAACCCCTTAGCGGCTGCATCCCACTTCATTTCTCGGTCCCTCAAACTTACCTAAACCCCGTAGCGGCTGCATCCCACTTCATTTCTCGGTCCCTCAAACTTACCTAAACCCCTTAGCGGCTGCATCCCACTTCATTTCTCGGTCCCTCAAACTTACCTAAACCCCTTAGCGGCTGCATCCAACTTCATTTCTCGGTCCCTCAAACTTACCTAAACCCCGTAGCGGTTGCATCCCACTTCATTTCTCGGTCCCTCAAACTTACCTAAACCCCTTAGCGGCTGCATCCAACTTCATTTCTCGGTCCCTCAAACTTACCTAAACCCCTTAGCGGCTGCATCCAACTTCATTTCTCGGTCCCTCAAACTTACCTAAACCCCGTAGTGTGTTGTTTCTGGTTTGTGTAATTTTTTGGGTGTGTGCATATTAGAAAAGACACATTTCGGAAGGCTTAAAATATAATTTATTTTAAATATTTTCTTATTTTTTTTTTGAATAATTGTAAAAACTTTTTTTTTTTTGGTCAAGTAAAAACACATAAAAATATTTTGTATTTTTTTAACAGGAAAACACATTTTTTTTTTTTTTTTTAAAAACAACTTTTTTGGTTTTTAACCAAAACAATAAAACAAGTTTTAAAATTTGGAAAAATTTAAAAACAACTTGAAGAAAGGAGCCAGGACCAAGGGCACTAATCCTCCTCGTCTTCTTCATCTGTTGGCCCCAACGTCGCCTGTATGGCCAGCAGCTCGGCCACCAACTCCTTAATTCTTTTTTTTTTTCCCGCCAAGGTTTGGGGGATCATCCCTGTAACCAATAGAGAAAGAAACATAAATAGGAGTCCCAGACCGGTTTGTATGCTGGAAATAGATTTAGGGTTAATCAAATACATGTAAATGCATGACATATGTCCTTCTTCAAAGGGATACAGTTAATGCATTTCCCACAGGTAAGTGTTTAAACTCCTTAAACCGGACCTTCCACATTATTTAATGAAAACCAAAAACTATTCACAAATGATTCTGCACCACCTCAAAGTTATTTTGGGTTTTTTGGGGATTACAGCGCCGCCATCTGGACTCTGAAGCATAACACTTAATGAGGAGTGGAGAGTTGGATAAAGTACAGGGGAGTAGGTTACAGTGGTGCGTTGGGAATCCAGAGCATAGCTGGGTTGAGGGAAAGGTCATCACTCACACAATGCATGGCAGCACCTTCCTTTTTTCAATCTGTATCCCATGCTGCCTGTAAATATTGTGCATTCCATATTCCCCAATATTGGTTTTGTTCTGTCTAATAACATGCATTAGATGGGTGAAGGGTGTTTTTCCATGTTTCTAATCTATAGGTACAGTGTGATGGCTAAGTCTTTGGTTCTTAATACTAGTTAGGGTCCTCTTTAAGCTAACGAAGTGCCCACATTAAAGTGTGAACTACACATTGGCTACGCCTTTAGTTATGTGTGTGTTATTAGCTAAGCAAACATTAATATGAATAATGGCATGGAGACTTACGGAGTTGGTGGCCGACAGATGGCTGGTTGGGGCCAACAGGCTGCCCTTGGTCCTGGCTCTGCTGTGAAGAAGTCCCTGGAGAAACATGTGACATTTGGTTAGTACTTGTAGAGAGTCACTATTCCCAACATATCTGGCTCCCAGTCTGGCTGACATCACTCACCTTCGCCAGGATCGACTTCAAGCATCTCTGCTGCCTCCTCCTCCACTATCTCACCCGCTCCTGAAGCTTCTACAAATACATAATAAAGGATAACTTAGTTTTTGGCCTGCCATGTATATCTTTGTGCCTATACATGAAGAGTGACATACCAGAGCCTTCCCCATGCGTGGCCAGGTATGACTCCACGCCCACGCGCCTTGGCCCCTCCTCTGTGGTAAGGTCCAGGGGCTGGTCTGAGGAGGCCACAGAGGAGGGGTAGGTCCGTCGCCCGGGAGATCCACCACCTTCACTCACCGATGCAGAGTCATGCAGCACTGGTCGGCCTGTACGTCTCCGGGTGCGGCGAATTCTGAAATCCATTTCCAACACTACCAAAGAAAAGTCATTATAAATAAAGGCATAACTTAGACATTTGGAACATATACCATGCAATTGCTTTGTACTTACTTGGGAAATGGATCCCAAAATACCTCCGCACCCGGGGCATGTGCAGACGTTTCAGGTCCGACCAATGCTGCATTATCTGGGTGTGAGTGAAGGTGGTGCTGGTCACACGGTGGATCTCGGCGATGATCTCCCGGGCGATGTCCCTTTTCTCGCACACATTGGGCGCGAAGTCATACCGGCGCTGAAGCATGATCTGAAAAACATAATGGACACAGAGCTTTTACTTTTACACACAGACCCATATGTGTTGCATCACAAGTTGAGAATTTAATGTCATTAACACACACATTTCGAGTGGCCGCCATTTTTGGGGAGTGCCTTAAAGAGGACGTTGACTGTGATTGACAGTCTGGTCTTATGTTATATGTATCACACACCATGTACATACAGATAATAGCCAACATCAAGAATCAGGCCACCTGCATCTATGGCATGTTAGGATGGTTTAAACATCCAAGATGTAGCCTAATGCTTAGGCTTTTGGACCACGTGTGTGGCTTCCCGTTGTGTTTTTATGGCTTAGGAAAACAGTGTTCCTCAAACATCCGCATCAAGGTCCGAGACAGGCCAGGTTTGCCAGCTCGCCCCGCTACTCCACAGGTTAATTAACTGTTGCTAAGCCGGAGCAATTGGCCGAATTAGGACATCAGCATAGACAGTTGAAAACGTGGCCAGGCTCGGCCCTTGAGGATGAAGTGTGAGGAGCCAGTGATTAAACATTAAGAGACCCCAAACTAGTTCCAAACGCATCATTTACATTTAGGCCATCATTGACTATTCTATTAAAATGCACAGGCAGCCACTTACCAGCATGAGGATCTCTTCCTGTTGACGGGTGAAGATAGTGGGCGCCATCTTTAGGCTTCTTCCAGGCAGCAGATAAGTGAAACCCCAGCGGTTTCCTGGTTCCGCTCGAACGTACGTTCGTACGAGCGCGTAGTCGTGCGCATAGGCGTCACACGCTGGGCTCATTATTTAAAGGTCCCTGCACCCAAAGCTCATTCTCTTTGAGCATTTGTGTACGATGGCACCAAAAAAGGCGATGAGCAAGCGACCCCAGGCAAGCAAGACCGCGGAGGGCCCCACCACAAGGTCCCAGCAAGCTGGCCGAAAACTGAGAGCCAAGACTCCCACCTCGGCCCCACCAAGGGACCCTGGACCCTCAGGTACCAAAAAAAGGGGCCCCAAGCCCCGTGCCCCTCCTGCAGCCAAAAAGCTGGCAACTGCAGCACCCACCACCTCTGCCCCCAGAACAGGCAGCACCAGTGAGCCCACACCGGCCATGCCTTCAAGTAGGGCAGTTCGGAAACCCATGCCCCGCAGCAGGGCCCGAACCCCATCCAGGGCCCGAACCCCATCCAGGCCCCGAAGCACAGCCAGAGGCCGCAGATCCCAAACCAGGGCCAGAAGCCCCTACAGGGCCCGCCGAACCCAATCCAGGGCCAGAAGCCCATCCAGAGGCCGCAGATCCCAAACCAGGGCCAGAAGCCCCTACAGGGCCCGCCGAACCCAATCCAGGGCCAGAAGCCCATCCAGAGGCCGCAGATCCCAAACCAGGGCCAGAAGCCCCTACAGGGCCCGCCGAACCCAATCCAGGGCCAGAAGCCCATCCAGAGGCCGCAGATCCCAAACCAGGGCCAGAAGCCCCGACAGGGCCCGCCGAACACAATCCAGGGCCAGAAGCCCCTACAGGGCCCGCCGAACCCAATCCAGGGCCAGAAGCCCCGACAGGGCCCGCCGAACACAATCCAGGGCGAGAAGCCCCTACAGGGCCCGCAGATCCCAAACCAGGGCCAGAAGCCCCGACAGGGCCCGCCGAACACAATCCAGGGCCAGAAGCCCCTACAGGGCCAGAAGAACCCAATCCAGGGCCAGAAGCCCCTACAGGCCCAGAAGAACCCAATCCAGGGCCAGAAGCCCCTACAGGCCCAGAAGAACCCAATCCAGGGCCAGAAGCCCCTCCAGGCCCAGAAGAACCCAATCCAGGGCCAGAAGCCCCTACAGGGCCCGACGAACCCAATCCAGGGCCAGAAGCCCCTCCAGGCCCAGAAGAACCCAATCCAGGGCCAGAAGCCCCTACAGGGCCCGACGAACCCAATCCAGGGCCAGAAGCCCCCGACCTGGCACCAGCCGGGAACAGAGCCCCCGACCTGGCACCAGCCGGGAACCTAGCCCCCCAAGAGGGCCCCGAATTGCCCCCATGACCACATCTACACCTGGAAGTTCGGTGGCCAGCCACGCAAGAACACCCAGTCCCTTGGCCAGTCCAGTCCAGTCATTGGGAAGCCACCAATCCGGCCATTCCCCTACCCAGCCCCAGGCCATAATGTCACCACATGTGTCTGCACACATGGAGGAGCAGCCAAGCCAACCATCTGGCCGCACATTGCGCCGCGGCCAGTTGAGTGGGAGATTCTCCCATGACCAAAATATGGCATTGGCTAGTGGCCTTACATTATACTATGACGAGCTATATGGGAGCAAATCCAAACACACCACCAAGCAGCGCAAGATGGAATTGTTTGAAACCATCCTCCGACAAGTAAATGCAGCGGGGGAAGAGAGGAAAGATGTGTCCCAAATTCAGAAGAAAATCTCTGATCTGAAGTATGCTGTACGGCAAAAAGAAATTAAAAGGCATAATTACAGGTAACTAAATGTTTACGCTAAATCTAATGTTTTGGATGTACTGTATGCACCTTTTCTGAGTACCAAACGATTTTCTCTTTTCAGCCTGAAAACTGGCGGTGGCTTTCCATCTAAATTGGAGTTTACCCCTGCTGAGGAGATTGTGCTTGGACTTCTCCATCCGGTCGCGGTCGGTGGACATGCTGGTCTAAGGGACACAGACTCACCGACCCGTACCCACGGTGAGTACTCTTAAATCTGCATGTTTGGCTGTTTGCTAAATAATCTACAGTTCACTAGTAACAAGCTAACGGGATGCCCCTATGGTTTGCCTTGCTTGGCCTCGCACTACTGTGGCTGTTTGTGTCCTCTTTTTGTCCCTGGGAATCACACATTTAGGCCCACAGCCATTATGGCAAAGTTCAAATGTCCAATTGGATTGTTAAAGTCATGAAGTATCGCAAGATAAGTGAGATATTTTAACAACTCCAATGGGAGTGGCCATGAAATCCACACACCTCCCTCCCTATGAGGAGCACCAAATATGTACCAATAATCAATATTCAAAGTTTATTGTAGCATATAAAAATTACATACACTCAAAAAAACACACACATAACAATTAAAAACCAATCATTGGGTCCCAATTCATCATATTATTAGAATTATCCACAAGCCCCAATCCTGGGGAATCTTTATAAAATCTATATTATACTGTCAACACAACTCCTAAATATATGTATGTAGACTGAAGGGCAGTGGAGATACTAGTGTATATAATATCGGGATCTGTGCCTGCAGGGGTGAAATACCCCTACAGTTACTGGTCCCGATATCTGTGCCGGCACCCTAAAGGTGAATCCCTGGATCTCTATTGGCTATCACAATGCTATCCCCAATAACCATATCCAATATATTAAAAACATATATAAATGCAAAATTCAGATAGTTGAGCAAAAAATACTATACAATTACTCTATATAAAGTGCAAAGTGCAATATCTCACAAATAAAGTGCTAAGTGTTGCAGAATAGTGCTCATGGGCATATCCAGTATGCCTCTACTATATCTAAAAAACTATACCCTATAACTAATCTAAAGCCTAAATAGTGAAAAACCTATATATATAAATAAATGAGCATAGTGAAACCATACAAATATAAACAATCATGCATGCAATACCAGAAAAGATATGGCAGATAATAAGGGATACACAAAGATCACAACAACACAGATGAAATGTCAACACAAAAAAATATATATACAACCAGTGCCCAACGTTATTCAAATAGGGCCAGGAGCATGTCGGCAGACATCATGCAAGAGGGACCGCACAAAGAACCCAGCCACCCGCGCCCGCCGCCCCCGTGCGGCTTCAAAAGGGTGAAGGTATGGTCTAACAATGTCAAGTACATGTTTATATAGGTACCTACCTGTCTCCCGCCCCGCCGGCGCTACCCGCCATGCCGTCCGCCTTCCGGGCGCACGTCCACGACACCGGACGTGCGCGACGTCAAAACCGTGTTGACGTCATGCCAGGGCCGAGGCACGTGACCTCAGCCACTGGCAGGCCGAGACCGCCGAATGACGCGTCCCTGCCCTCCGCCCCCAGCGTCACGGGAATCCCCCTGGCAACCAGGGAGTTCCCTGCAACAGGGCGGAAGGTGGCAGTCCTCTCTAGTGCAGGAGGCCCCGCCATCTGCAGGCCGAAGCCATGCATCCAGGGACCGGCATCCGGCGGCGCAGAGCGAGGCGCCGGCGGAGCGGAGAAAAGGCAGCCACCCCAAGACAAAATAAATCACATATATAACAAAGCTACCTAATAAATGAATATAAGACTATATAAAACACCAATATTGAAATGCTGGACCTACATATTACTAACAACTATATCTAACGGCCCACTATATACAGCAACAGACACTTAACTATTTACATATTTACAAACCAGGTAATACTAGATGTATACATCTATTTCAAGGGGGAAGTCCCAATCCCCTCTTGGGCAAACTGCAGGTGGTAAGTCCGGCTGTAAATCCAAAACGGGGGTATCTCCCGTCATACCCACAAACTGGCAGATATCAGCTGATCCCTACTGGCCAGCTCTTAAAGGAAACCTGACACACTGTCCATGTCTATGGAAAAGGATGGGTGTCCCAGTTACATGGATAATATATGTACTGTTGTCTTCCTGTTCTCCAATTTCATTCCTTCACGAGCAGCTATGATCTGTGGACAGGGTGTCCTCCTGTATATGAGATCTATTGCTAAGAGGGTACAATTGGCTGGAGTAAGTGTTGTTCTTCCCAACCAGGTTCTTGTTGACTCAAGGCCGATCTTCCTACCAGTGATGTTGTGGTGACAATAAACGGCATTACTTCCCCAAAATAAACGTGAAATGGTGTCCAATCCAAAATTATAAACTGTGAATATAGACAAAATCCAACAAAAAAATCATTAGTGAACACTTATTGTGTAAAAAATTGCTTATAAACATATATGTTGCTGATAATCAACCTGTACACGTGACAACTCTTTTATCCCCTATGTAATAACTCAATGTGATGAACCATGCCTAAAACAAAACAAAAACGTGCTCATGAGTGTAAAGCCCACAATAAATCCCTATCATAAATTAAATACACAACCAAATCCATCCGTCATATGTCCCTCTCACCCCCTCTCCACCTGGAAACCGTATACAGCCCCAAGAACCAATACCCCTAGAATCCCCCCATCCACAGGAGAAAAGGACACCCCCATGTCTGCACGGTGTACATAGGAAAATATATATCCCAGCCCTGCTCAAGGCGGGCCCAAGGCTCAGACAACTCTGACCATATTTATCCTAAAAACGGGGAAAACGACCAATCCTCATTTAGACCTAACGGAGATCTAGTGTTTAGTTCAAATATCCATTTCAACTCACGTTGTAGGAGTCGGCGTTTTAAATCACCCCCTCGGGGTCCCAAACGGACCCTCTCAATTCCTATCACTTGTAAAGAGGAGGGATCTCCCCCATGCTTTTCCAAAAAGTGTCTGGCCACCGGTGAGATTGATTTACCTGCCTCCATGTCTCGTTGGGCCAATCTAATGTTAGATAGGTGGCCTTGTATCCGAATTCTCAAGGCGTTTTGGGTCTCCCCCACATATCTCTTTGGACAGTCACAGCAAAGTAAATAGACTACAGAACGAGTCCTGCAATTAATAAAGGAAGAGATCTTATAACCTTTATTTCTACATTCAGACCTGATCTCAGTAGATCTAACCATGTATTGGCAGATGGAACATTTACCGCAGGCAAAAGATCCCTTAATTCCCATATCCGATAGCCAGGTCTTTGTCGTTGACAGATGGCTTCTGGAAAGTTTGTCTCTGAGATTAGGCGCCCGCCGTGCTGTCATACGTATCTGTCCTCCCACAAAGGGAGAAATCAGAGGATCAGACTTTAGTATGTGCCCATGTTTTGTCAACAATCGTCTAACCGATTGCCATTGTACATTGTAGTCTGTGATAAATCTTACCTCCTTTCCTGAGACCTCCTTTTTGTTCAAACCCGTCCTGGGGCATAGTAGTCCCGATCGCGCAGTATCTTTGGCTCTCCTGTAGGCTCTATGTATCACTTTTGGAGGGTAACCACGTTCTACAAATCTTCTCTTAAGGATATCCGCTTGTTCCTCAAATTGGTTATCCTGGGTACAAATCCGACGGGCTCTCAGAAACTGTCCATATGGGATACCATCCTTCTGGTGTCTGATGTGCGAACTACTGTATTCCAAAAGGCTGTTCACAGCAGTGGGTTTTCTATAGAGATTTGTTCCAATAGAACCATCAGGCTCCAAGGACAATGTCACATCCAAAAAAGTGGCCGTGCTGGAAGAAAAATCCGCTGTCAATGTTACATTCACTGAGTTATTATTGAGTAACCTTATGAATTCCTGACCAGCCTCCTTAGTGCCTTGCCATATAATCAGTATGTCATCTATGAAACGGTACCACCCCACAATGTGGGGGTGGTACCGTTCACAGTCAGAATTGAAGATGAACGTGTCCTCCCACCATCCCAGGAACAAATTGGCAATGGAAGGTGCACACTTGGCCCCCATCGCCACGCCTGAGACCTGCCTGTAATACTTCCCATTAAATGTAAATACATTATGGGTCAAGACAAATTCCACTAGGGTCAAGATCAAATTGTGTAGCTGTGTTCTATCTTGGGACTCCTTAGTCAGAAAGTATCTAATCGCCTCTATTGCAAGATGGTGCGGTATCACCGTATAAAGGGCTTCCACATCACACGTAATGAACATGACTCCAGTTGGCAATAGAACATGTTCTAATTTGGATAACAGATCCGTTGTGTCCCTAATATAGGAACTGAGGCTTGTAACATGTCCCTGTAAATACAAATCCACAAAGGTACAAACTGGTTCTAGAAGGCTACCAATTCCTGAAACAATAGGACGTCCCGGTGGCGAAACTAAGCTTTTATGCGTTTTCGGGAGGAGATAAAAGGTGGGGGTCACTGGATTCTGTACCACTAAGAAACTAGCCTCTCTGTTGTTAATTATCCCTTCTTCAGACGCTGTTTGAATAATATGAGACAGTTCTTCCTTGTGGTGTACTATGGGGTTATGTGTTAGCATGACGTAGTGTGAGTCGTTGCTAAGTTGTCGATTAGCTTCCAGAACATAACTATTCCTAGACCACACCACCACATTCCCTCCTTTATCCGCTTCCCTAATCACCACCGAGTCGTTATTTTGCAATGCTTTTAAAGCTAGCCGTTCTTCCTGTGTAAGATTGTCTTGGCCATAGACTACTGGCATGTCAAAAATATCTCTAATAACCAGATCAAAAAATACCTGGACCGAAGGTGCCCCGGACAGGGGCGGACAGTAGGTAGATGGTCTCTTGAGCCCACTGGTGGTCCTCACCAAACCCTCATCAAGGGGTATTTCCCGGTCCTGTTCCCATAGGAGTCCATGTAAGTTGAGAAGGGCCTCCCGATCTCTTGGGCCCAAAGTTACCGCCGTTTCTTCCGTCGTTAAATGGTATTGTTTCTTTAGGAGTAATTTCCTACAAAAGAAATAAAGGTCCTTAATCAGACCAAATTTGTCCAATCTCTGGGTGGGTGAAAAGGAAAGTCCCTTAGACAATACTGACTGTTCCGCTGGGCTCAGGGTGTGTTCCGATATATTGATTACTTTAAGTGATCTGTCATCCGATTCGGGCGTGCTGTCAATCGCTTGTATCCCCACCGGTCCCTGTTCCTTAAAGCCCTTGGTCCATCTCCTGCCCCCCCTCCTGGTTCGTCCTCCAGTTCGCTGCCCGATGATAAAAAATGAAAGGCATCACTATTTGAGTTATTTTGTGAACTGGAGGTCGGCCCTGTCCTGGTTTGGGGCATCGATCTGGTCTTGTTGCGGCGTGCATTGCCTACATGCTGCCACCTGAATGCTCTCCTTTGTGCAAAATCAGACATGTCTCTCTGTAATTTGCGTCTTTTGGTCTCCATTACCACCTGCTCATATCGATTCATGTCTATCATTAAAGAATCCAAAAAGGGCTTAACTTGTTCCTGATGGTCATATTGTTCAAGTTTGACCTTCAGCTCAGAGAGTTGACCCTTTGTGGATTTTAATAGGTCACTATCATGCTGGATCAGCATCTTTAAAATAATGTGGGATGCCTCCAAAAGGCCCTTTTCCCAAACCTCTCTGAATGCCAAATCTGCCTCCCAAGCCGGAAATAACTGGATTCTTAAGCCCCTTGGGCATATATTTTGAGCAACATAAGTCTCCAGACTATGCACATTCCACCATAGTCTCGTATAATTTTTCTGTGCCTGTCTGATTTCTCTAGTCAATGTTAAGAAATCTCCTGTTTTTTCACTACTAATATTGCTGCCATTGTCCATAAGTTGCTGGAATTTGTGGGCCCAATGGGCTTCCTTATCCTCAAAGTTAAAGGCCATCTTGTGTGCAAACTCCCACAAATATATGTACAGGCCAAAGCCTGTGCAAACATATATACAAACACCTACTTCTACTGAGGGGTGCACCACTTATCACTCTAGTTGGATTGTGCTCACTCTAAATAATCCTAACAACTCCAATGGGAGTGGCCATGAAATCCACACACCTCCCTCCCTATGAGGAGCACCAAATATGTACCAATAATCAATATTCAAAGTTTATTGTAGCATATAAAAATTACATACACTCAAAAAAACACACACATAACAATTAAAAACCAATCATTGGGTCCCAATTCATCATATTATTAGAATTATCCACAAGCCCCAATCCTGGGGAATCTTTATAAAATCTATATTATACTGTCAACACAACTCCTAAATATATGTATGCTACAATAAACTTTGAATATTGATTATTGGTACATATTTGGTGCTCCTCATAGGGAGGGAGGTGTGTGGATTTCATGGCCACTCCCATTGGAGTTGTTAGGATTATTTAGAGTGAGCACAATCCAACTAGAGTGATAAGTGGTGCACCCCTCAGTAGAAATAAGTGAGATATTTGGAATCAATCACAAAACACACATCATTATGTATGGGTTGCCTTTTGGTTGTGTGAGTTGTGTTTGAGTTAACAATTTAATTAGCCACCCACAAACATATCTGACCTAGAGCAGCGAGACTCAACTGGCGGCCCGGGGTCCCAATGCGGACCTTGGCACCACATTCAAGGACCCCTGCCCAGACAGCCCTGCACTCAGTTACTTCTGTGTTGACGTGCTCAGAGCTGCCCCCTTGATCGGCCATGTAGTGGTTGGTCTCCTGCCCAATGTCATGGCTCCCTGAAACATAGCATTGCAATATGAAGTACTGCACAGGAAGTGGCATTGCAAGGTACACAGTAACTTATTTAAAATTTCTCTGGCCACAATCGTGTCCCGCTGCCCCTGCTCTGGCCCATCTGCCACAGTCCCCCCATGCACCCCCCCACATAAGCCCCATACATTTGTAACAGATTGGCTCCATCCATCCCATCACCATCAATACGTTAACTCCCCCCTTTAGCCATCCAATCCCTGTCCCCTCAGCTCTGGCCCATCCAGCCCAGCAAGGGCAAGCAGCCTTTATTAGTTGGCACTTTGAAATCTCCAGCCCCTCCACCAGTGTCTTTATTTTTAACTAGACACCCCCTGCGTCAGCACCATGGCCAGACATTCACCTCTCACCACATACCTTTAAATGGGCGTTTCAAACAATTGTTTGAGTACCCCGGACCTAGCGAATGGTAGGCTAAATCCAAAAATGTGCCTTGAAAGTTGTATGCTGACTGGGTACACTTCATGACTTAGAACTGAGGTCACTTAGCAGTTTTTCAGAGCCATTGCACCTATGTAAACTTGCGTGTGTTTGAACCAAGGTCACCATTGCTCTAGAGTTGAATAATATTACAAATAGAGCTATATTTGATTACCTATCCTAAAAAAGGTTATGTGTGTGTGTTTACGTGGTTTGTTTTTCTCTTCTTCAGCCCAGCATGATCCCTCAGCAAGGGTAAACTCACCCCCCAGTTTGGTTATGCCTACCAGGTCCGTACAGCATAGGAGCCCAGATCAGAGATTTTCGGTAAGTTAATTTAGTAGCATAAATACTAACAAGTGCTTAAGAATGTGTTAAACTGTTGAAATCCAAAATTTGGACGCAAACTTAGCCTTTTTTTTTTGATATGTCCCTACAGACCCGCACACTCATGGAAGAGATCCAGGACATGGAGGAAGATGATGATGTCTCCGTACAGGGCACGTCGGATGAACTCCCCCTGGGTCCCAATTTGGAACTGCTCCATAATGTTTCTCTGGCCAATCCTCAGCAGCAGAGTGAATCTCCATCCATTGTGCTTGCACATGGGGAGACTGACACTACAGTCCCCAGTGTTCACTCTGCTGCTGAGGATTTGCAAAGCAGGCCGGTTGCTGTTGAGGGTACGACACCACGCGGCAGGGCACGCCCAAGAGCCAGGGTAATTGTGCGGCGGACGCCATTACGCCGCCCCACAATTTCCCAGGGGAGGCAGAGTGCCCTGCTTCAATTATGGACCCAACAAAGGGACTCTTATGACGCCCAGCTCGTTACAGAGCGTGAGCAAAGGCATGCCGACATGGTCAACATCCATACCAGTCTACAGGGCATCCTCGCGGAGTTGCGTACCCTCAACAGCAACGTGGCCAATGCAAGTAATGGCATCCAGTCAGCCATGGCTGAGATGACCAATATGCAGAGAAACATTGTGGAGCAGTTTCAAATTCACAATGCTGCCATGGCCCAGGCTAGGTCCCATTCCCATGGACCTCCACCTGGACCTCCACCTGGGTATTATGGGCAGCCACCCTATTAAGCCATGGGTGTGTGGGACATCTTTTCTCTTAACCCCCACTGTATTTACTTGTCCTTTGAGGTTTCAAACAATCCATTTTGTGTTGCTCTGGCAGGTTGTGTTTTGTATTTGCTCCCATATAGCTCCTTAGAGTAATGCTTAAGGCCACTAGCCAATGCCATAGGTCTATGTGGAGTTTATCTGGCCACTTATGGCTTTACCTATGTATTTGGTTGGTGCTCCTCCTGTTTGCAGACATGTTTGTGTGACATTATGGCCATGCCCAAATATCCCTGGGCACAGGCAATATTAATGACTGGACTAGGCTGGCCTTTGGACTGGGTGTCCTTGTTTGGTTGTGCCACTCACTTCCAGGTGTAGATGTGCTCGATGTTTTTTTTTAATGTTATCCATTTGTTACCACAGATGTATGTGGACTGATTTCTGTTAACCACTATAATTTTTCATTTTCAAAGTAAAACAAAAAATTCACTTACAATACTTGTGGCGTTTTTAGTGGGAAGACATTTTTAACAGCTTGGGCTAAACCAGATAATTTGGGTTTGAAGAGGTGTAACAATGCAAAGCTAAAGCTAAGGAAACTACATGAAATACATTAGGCAACAATTAAGGTCTAAATGTTTTACTTAGAGGTAATGCCACATTACGGCAAAACAACATATGTAACAAAAAGGATAACACAGACATACAGAATGGTGAGACAGGGAAAAAAGTTAACTAAAATGCTGGCTGATCAGGTTGGCTCGAACAGATTGGCCAGACTCACTGGGGGGCCCCTCAAAATTCTCGACTTCATCCTCGACGGCTGAAGAGGGCAGGCTGTCCACATAACGTGGGACACGTTCCATGATGGCAAAATTGTGCAAAACAGCACATGCCATTATAATGTCAATCACTTTCTTGGGATCATATTGCAGGGCCCCCCCAGTATGGTCAAGGCAACGAAAACGTGTCTTCAGCAGACCAAAGGCCCTCTCCACAACAGCCCGGGTCTTGCGATGCGCACGGTTATACGCTTCCTGAGAGGCATCCTGGGGCCGCAGCACAGGCGTCATGAGCCAGGGTAGAAGTGGGTACCCGGAATCACCTTAAACAGAGAATTAAATGTAATCAAAATTAAAAAGGCAACACAACCAACACCAAAAATTTCACAGATATCATAATGATGTAAGGTAAAGTGTTCCCAAAAAAAAAAACGGCACATTAGGGCCCCCAAAAATTGCACTAAGGTATAACCTAAATAAAAATGACACTTCTATATACCAATTAATTAACAAACATATGCACGGCCAAGGGTATTTGTATTTTACATATATTTGTAGTTTTCAGACATGTTACAATTAGGATGCTGCTGAGGGCCTATCCACATTTCTCTGGAAACTACAATGTATGCAGTTTAAGTCCACTTTGACATTTAACGACCAATAGTACAAAAGGAGCCAAATGTCAAAGATCCCTATCCACATTTCACTGGAAACTACAATGTATGCAGTTTAAGTCCACTTTGACATTTAACGACCAATAGTACCAAAGGAGCCAAATGTCAAAGATCCCTATCCACATTTCACTGGAAACTACAATGTATGCAGTTTAAGTCCACTTTGACATTTAACGACCAATAGTACCAAAGGAGCCAAATGTCAAAGATCCCTATCCACATTTCACTGGAAACTACAATGTATGCAGTTTAAGTCCACTTTGACATTTAAAGACCAATAGTACCAAAGGAGCCAAATGTCAAAGATCCCTATCCACATTTCACAGGAAACTACAATGTATGCAGTTTAAGTCCACTTGGACATTTAAAGACCAATAGTACAAAAGGAGCCAAAGGTCAAAGATCCTTGGGTATAAACTCCAAACCAATATATTTAGGCACAAGGAACTTACAGACATCCTAACTAAAGGGAAAACATTCTGAAGGGCAAAGCGAGACAAGGATTTTTTGGGTAAGTTCCTAATATATGAGCCAAGAAAAAGGCAGTTGGACGCTTCTGTAAAGTTTTCAAAAACAAACATATCAACAAATACAAGATTAATGCCACATTTAATAACACACAAATAGGACACACTTACCAAGCAGCCATGCCCCCGAAAATTCACCTGCCTCAAATCTCCGAAACAACCCAGATCGCCGGAGGATATAGGAGTCGTGGGACGATCCGGGGTAGCCGGCAAGGACACTCATAAACCGCATATCCGGACCAACCACGGCCTGGACATTAAGTGAGTGTCCCATTTTACGATTCCTTAAGGAAAAAACATACAAAAAGGGTAATTGATATTTGACCCAAACTAATAAATTAACCACAAAACATGTCTGCACTCTATTGGGAAAGACTAATGAAAAGCCGAGATAAAGCAGCTACACAAATGAGGGAGAAACAAATATGCTGCCGCAAAGGAAAACAGGTTACATGACACGTTGGGCAACATAATAACCAATCTCAATACCTATATATATACTCGTCGGCTGCCCTAGGTACGAGTGCCACATGTGTGCAGTCAATTGCACCAATAACGTTGGGCATGTCGGCCACATTATAAAAACCAAGCTTAATGGCGTTTCTGGCTGCCATATCATCTGGAAAAAAAATATATTTTTGAGTTATGGCAGCCATGCCTTCCAAAAATTTAGACAGTGCGCGGCTCAGCGTAGGCTGTGACATCCCCACAGAGAGGGCACCCAGCCTCTGGAACGAGCCGTTCGCCAAAAATTGCAGGCAGCCAAGCATCTTGGTCATACCTGAAATTGCATGCCCCTTCCTTGTGGTGCGGGCTAACCATGGCCGCAGCTCACTATATAATTTATGGAGGGAAGCGCGATTAAGCCTGGTCAGCTCGAACAGCTCAACATCATTCATGCTATCGATGTTCATGCGACGACGCAGGGGCAATCTGCTCTCAGACATCTCGATCAACTCAATGCCAAAAAGCATAAGCCCTTGATGTGCCACAAACTCGCTCCGCTCCATCCTACTCCCGAGGCCAAATAGCTGCCGGCAAACATTTCGTAAAGCAGCTCTTTAATGGGCTTCAAAACAATTAGCAATCACCTCTCTGAATTGGGCGCAAGCCCATGTGAAGGACGTAAAAAATAGGATCGGACGCAAATAATACGATTTGGACGGGAAAAACACACGAACTAACGCAAATTATACGATTCTCGTACGAAATGCGTATGTTCATATACGTCTATGCGCGAACGATCGTGCGAATACGAAATGGCCAAAAAAACAAGAAAAAATGACAAACACCCACCCAAACTTACGATTCTCGATACGAAATCAATTAACTTTTGCTCTTTGAATCGAGGGGATAGTGGCGAGGATGAGGGGTGGTTGGCCTGGGTGGGCTAGTGGTTTGGGCCCTATGCTTCCCCTTGGTGGTGTGGCTGGAGCTACCCACATGCTTTCTGGGTGGAGGAGGTGGAGGCTGCAGGGTGGCTCGAGATTTGTGGCCCTTGTGAGCCCTGGATGATTTAGCAGGTGGGGGCGACTGGGCCAAGGGCTCCTTGCTGCTGTGTTTGGACCGAGCAGCCTGTGTGGCTGGCTTATCCCCCCTTTGACTAGGCCCATGTCCGGTCCGGCTCCTGTGCCTGGTCATGTGTGGGTGCTCCTGATGGCTCTCTGTGCGGCGAGCATGTTGCTCTGGGCTTTTTTGGAGTCTGACGGCTCCCTTTTGGCCTGGGCATAGTGATATGGTAACCAACACAGAGCTGAGTGCAATACCTTTAAATACACTGAGGAGCAGGACAAAATCATTATGGAGGTGAGTAGGCGAGCGTGCGATTATCTGCGCGCACAAGCCGCTCAACAAAGATTAGCCATGGCAGGGCCAGATTAGTGAGGAGAAACTGTCTTGCAAACCGCACCAACTAGAACAGGTTAGTTTGAGCCATGTGCGCAGCAGCACACTAGCCTAGAGGCAGATAGGCTAAGTAGGCCCATGTGAGTAGCAATGAGGCTCAGAAACTTGATTTAGATAGTGAATGAGAGTGTGTTATCTAGTAGTGTCACTAATGCTCTGCCATTGTGCTTTTTTGGACAGATGATGCTGCGCAATCGTTATGACTACCTGCCGTGCGACTTTGAGAAGAGGACGTTGGCACTGGCGGTGGTGGAAGCCATAGCCCGGAAGACTGGCACCACCTACACTTTTACCCAGATCGCCCAGCACTGGTCCGATTTGAAAAGGAGGCATAGGCCCCGGGTGAGGCGGTTCTTTGTCCAGCACTTCCCAGGTAAGTCTTGGTACATGACATGCACTAATCACACTGGCCATGGCTGGGCCTGTGTTTCTGATTGTGTTTATATTGCAGTGCAGGAATGGAGTTATAGGTTCCGCCCCACCCGGACCAGAAGACGCAGCCCAGTGTTGGGAGGTACTGGGGAAAGTATAGGTGGTGCCACGCCAGTGCCAATGCTCACCCCCTCCTCTGCCAGTGACTCCGACCAGCCACTGGACCTGACAGTACAGGGGGGGGGCACAGTCGTACGGCAGGGAGTCCGACCAGCCACAACTCCCACCTGACTCCGGTAAGACTCTCAAACCTACCCATGTCCAGATACATGCACTACAGACATATACTAATGTGCACAATTTTTATTTTTAGATGATGACGTCGCAGGACCATCAACAAGAATGGTGGAGGGCCAAGGCCAAGCTCCAGAGGTGCCTGGGGAAGGTGAGTGATTTGATGCATACAAGCCTAAACTAATCTGCCATTCAGGAGGGCCAAAGAGTAAATAATAACCTTGTGTTTTTGATCAAAAAGCTTCACAGGCGGACGAGTGGCTGGACCCAGGGAGGAGGTTGCGCCCCAGACGCCCTGTTGGCTGCCATCCTTGTAAGTTGTTTTTTGAAATCATACATGTAGTTAAAACTCCTGCCCAGAATCCCAAAAACATGAGCCAAGACACATTGATTCACGAACTTAGGCCCACCTTAAGGCTAAACTCATGATGTTTTACCTTCAGAGCTGCAAGACAACGGCCCATTTGAGAAGGCTGGTGGGCGACATCCAGGAGATTGCATATTCACTGGGGCAACAAGATTAAGAAGAGCCTCCTGGGTGACAGCCACAAATGTGCCAAGTTTTTAGGGATGGACTAGGGATGTGCGCTTGCGTGGACCCAGATTGTCAACAGGAAATCCGTGGAAATGTAAGTGAACTTTGAAAAACATTCAGAATCAGGCTGGAAACGGAAACAGATGGGAAGAAGTTACGTTGGAAAACGCAGTAAAAAGGACCCAAAAACGGAACGTCAGTGTGAACGGGCATGGAACCCACGACGACACGGAAAGCACCCGAGAGGGGAAAAAACACTTCCCGATTGAAGACACAGAAACGAATCATTAATGGAAGTCTCCCGACGGCGGCTCTGAATCACGTGAAAACCCCGGGACAAACGGAATCAAAATGGGACTTATGAAAAACGGAACAAAATAAGGTCAGATCGGGGGAGGCTCTGAATCAAGCCAATAGTTCTTATGGTAAAAAATGATTGTTGCCTTTGGAGACTGAATTTCTTTTTTTCCTGTCGAAGGGAGTGCCCCCTTGTCTTTAGAGAGGATTTTACCTGATATAATGTTTCCCCATATTTTTTGTATTTCCCATTTATATATTTATACAAGTTAATCATGTCCCCCTTCAGTACTTTCCTCTCAAGGCAGATTTAACCCTTGTAACCTTTTCCATAACTAAGATCCTTCATTCCTCTTATTAATTTGGTGGCTCTCCTCTGCACCCTTTCCATAGTCAGAGCATTCTTTCTATGAAGTGAGGGCATACCAGTGCCCTCTAAATGCATGATAATATCTTGGTGGCCTTGGAAGCATTTGCTTAACATTGCATGTTGTTATTTAGCCTGTGGTCTACCAGTACCCCCAGATCCTTCTTAACATGGTTAGTCTGGCAGCTTCTGTCCTAAGTAAAACTGTGATGGTTGTCACTTATAATATGATGCAATTGTTACATATTTGTGTATGTAGTCCCTTAATAGCCCCTCAAGCAATTTGCCCACAATGGATGTTAAACTTTCAGGTCTCTAATTACCTGCAAAAGACCTAGAAACCTTTTTAAATATGGGCACCACATTTGCCTTGCACCAGTCCCTTGGCACTATACCACTTGTTAGTGATTCTTTAAAGATCGAGAACAAGGGTGACGAGATAAATGAGCTGAGTTCTTTAAGAACTCTTGGGTGAAGTCCATCTGGTCCTGCAGTCTTATTCACATTGAAATGATTTAGTCTTTCTTGGATGATATCCATGTTTAGCTTGTTGAGTTTTATACTTGGGCTGTTGCTATCAGTGGCATCTACTGTGTTGGCTCCTTGCTCCTCTTTTGTACACAGAGCTAAAGAATCCATTTACCAGCTCTACCTTCTCGTCATTTCCAGCTATTTCCCCATTATCATTAATTAGGGCATCTGCATGTTCTTATTTAGTTTTCTTTGAACTTACATATTTGAAAAATCGTTTAGGGTTTGTTTTGCATTCTTTGCCCACATCTATTTCATTTTTTCAACTTATTTTTTTCTTACATGCTTTATTTCCCAGTTTATACTTTTTAAGGGGTTTAATTTTAGCCTCTTATATTTGTTACCCATAGAAATACATTTTGCAATGTTGGTACTCACAATTGATTTGAAGCCCATTTGGCATCTGTATCCTTATTCATCAACAGATGCTCCCAGCCTATGTCCTAGAGTGCAGCTCCGAACCTGGGGAAGTTGGCCTTCCTAAAATTCCATGTTTTTGCCCTCTCAGACAGAAAATCTTTCTTACAGTTTATGTTGAATACAACTATATTATGGTCACTGTTACCAAGATTTTCATGGACTGTTACCATCCCTATCAGGTCATCATCATTTGATATCACCAGATATTAGGTGCCTCCATGAACTGGGTGGGCCCGCTGAAAGTGCATGCACAGGCTACACACTTTATGCAGAATCTCTATTCTCTCTCTGTTCTCAGAATCTCTCTGCACCACCAAGCTGAGCACATGCGCCAAATAACCCAACTTGTCCCAAGGCTACTACAAGTTTACACCTATTGTCGCACACCACCATGCCAGGCTTCAGGTGCAACGGCAGCAGCCACTCATCTGTCTGCTCCTGGATGCCAGTTCACAGCAACTGGGTGGTGTGGGGTCTTTCACCCAGACAGATGATTATTAGCACCACATGCTGTTGTTTCCCCATGTCAGTGCTCAAATTGTTGGTGCAGGGGCTGCCCTAACTGCTTGAGGAAACAGAGGAGGAACCAGAGTGGGGGAAGGAGGCAAACAGAGGCAATTACTGATCCTGGGTGGTGGTGGCATTGGCATCACAGTTCTTCCCGCCTCAGTCCCAGCCGCCACTAGAGTGACCCAGTGGAAAGTTAAAGAGATGTAACGTCCCTGTCCATGCTTACTTGTCCAAGTGTCAGTGGTGAGGTGGACACTGGAACTGATGTCATTGCCCAGTGCACATCTTATTTTCTCGACAAACTGTTGGTGCAGGACAGATATGGTCTGCTGAAAAAAGTAGTAGCAGCTGGGAAAAGTATATTGTGGAACAGCCACCACAATTAAATCTTTAAAACTGTCATTTGTATTCCACAAACTGCATCTCATTAAGCTTATAAACATACCTGGCGAAATTAGGCCTAGTGATTGGCTTCAGCGGTCATGGGGCCTGGAGCCCCACACCACAATTTGTCCTGATCTGACATGGGGAATTGTGCCTTTATAGTGATATACCAAAAAGTGTTGGATAGCACTACACTTGGCAAAGCCCTAACTGTTTTCTGTTCAAAAGGAAGATGGTCATGCTATCAATGTTTAAAGTGGAACTAAACCCTGGATTTTGTCTATCCTGGTGTTGTTCCTTGCCCTGCTGTGTGAAAACCACAGTTCGCACAGTACAAACTCAACTTTTCCAGGTCCTACACGGCAAACCAATCAGACCTGTTTGCTGTGCATATTAATGGTCGGCAAAGGGCTTTGCGCTCGAACAAGGAGGCCGCATCCCTCTCCCATGGGCATATGCTATGGATGCTCGGGATGCTGTCGCTCTTGCTACCTATTGTTTACATATCTGAGGGAGCTGCCGGAAAAGGTGAGTTTTGCAGGGAATGGGTGGGGCACCCTAATTTGGGATGCCCCGGGGTAAACCCGGCAGCTTGTCCTGATGGGTTTTGTTACACTTAAAAGTTTTGCCTTATGATTGCTTCTCTGAAGCATGTGGGTGTGGTGGGCGCTGTGATGCAGCATAATAATCAGCATAATGGGCGGGGGCTGTCGCTGAGATCTTGCTTCAGACAAAAGTATTCTCAACACCCTGGCTGTGCTCCTTCCCTCTCTCCCTGTTGGTAGGCAACATTGGACGCCTATACCAGCGCTGCCAGACATACATGCACATACCTCCCAGATCTGCATACGTACATGCACCCCCAGACATAAATGCACTCATTCTCCCCAAATCTGTTTGCACACACTCCCAGACACACATGTGTGCACCCCCAGATCCGCCTGTCCGCACTTCCAGACACAAATAAGCACACCCCCAGATCTGCCTGCATGCACTCCCAGACACATGTGTGTGCCCCACATCTGCATCTGCACTTCCAGACCATGTGTGCCATCCATCTACATGCTTGCACTCACAGACACACATGCACACACCTCCAGATCTCCCTGCGTGCACTCCCAGACACACACGTGTGCACCCTCAAGTGTGAATGTGTGCACACCCAGACCCAAATGTGTGCATCCTCCAATAGCTCATACAGACACACTCTCAGACACATATGAGCACCCCATGGATGCAATTGCCTGCACTCCTAGACAGACATGTGTACACCCACATGTACACATACACTCACTTCCAGACACACAACCCCTAGATGTAAATGCGTGTACTGCCAGACACACGTGCACGCACTCAGACACACATGTGCGCACCTCCAAATCTGCATGCTCACACTCCCAGACACAAATGTGTGCAACCCCAGATACACACACCACCAGATGCACATGTGTGCACTACCAGGTGCACAGACATGCATCCCCAGATGCGGGTGCTCTCAGGAACTCAGACATGCACCCCCAGTTGTGTACCAATGTTTTTATTGTGTTTTGGTATAAGGACTTTAACCTTTTGCAATGTCAGTGTGTTGCTATGCTTGAAGCTTTGTAGACAGCCCAGCTATGTACACATGCATTGACCAAGTTCTTTTCTCAGTCATGTGCCATTGGTTGGCTTGATATTCCTAGCCTTTTCTCTCTTTGAATCAAGGCCCAGTGTTGATGCATACACTTCTTCTTCTATAGATACGTTTGCCTGAGTTCAATATCTCTAAATGTATATACACAGCCCAAAGCTCAAAACACCTGTCCTCAAGTGGAGGGTGTTTGACTGCGTACATTTTAAGTTAATACTCGGAATTGCACACTCAGTGAAGAGATGATTTGCATGGCTCCACCCACTGCAAGGAATGATGAGTAATTCTATTATTCCTTATGTTGGGTGCTGTGTAAATACTCTTCATTCTAGGAAAGCACCTCTTTTCCTTTACCTTTGTGTAGAGGGTCTTTTAGTCTCTTTAGCCCCTATATCAAGCATAACATCAGTCTCTCCACATGGTGGCATGAGACTAAGGCCCTTATTCATCAAGCGATAGCGCCAGGTAGTGTCTGACGAGCGCCAGGTAGCAGCAGCTAACGGCGACTACCGACTCAAGTACGCCCGGCGGCGGTCACAATGACGCATTTATCAAGCAAAATGAGGCTAGCGCCGGCGAGAGCGACGGCTAGCGCGGCATTCATCATGAAGCCGACTGCAACGAACAGCGCCGCTGCTAATCCCATCACAGCGACAGGTATGACCTGGCGCTACCTGCCGCTCTCCCATACATTTCAATGGCAGACGCTGCAATGATTGTTTTAAGTGGTTTTTGTGTTCTTGTCTTTGGCACAAAATTCCACACATGTTTATTGGGATATGTTTTATTAATCTGGCTAGTTATTTTACTTTTTTGGGAGAAAGTAGTAATTTTTACACTGTAATGTTGTGAGTGACATCTCAAATGCATCTCCTCCCACCAAACTCATTGAGCTCTAAATCGCTTTTTTTCACCACACACGGGGCTTGTAAAGCTACTTTTCAGCCAGTCCTGTTTGGCGGTCACGTTTGCTATGCGAAATTGTCAGCGCCCAAGCTATTCGGCAGCCCTGTCCTTGATGAATCTGTGTTGGTCAGAGTTTGTGCAGTCGCTGTTTTGATTCGCTATGTGGCGGCGCGAGCGTCGCTGTGCTTCGCTGCGCTGCGTTGTGCGGCGCTGTGCTGTTCATACATGTGCCCTTCTGCCATTTGCAAGGAATTCACTTCCCGCGACCCCAGTCGTTCTTAATGAATACACTGTAGTTGTGAGCGTGCATGTCCACATTATGCAGGATTTAATTCAGGCGTACAAGCTCATAACAACCCGTTTTGCATTCTCATGTGTGCCACATTATCATGTACTTGGATAGTTTTATTGTGTGATGATTTTATGAAGGAATAAGATTTGTCTTTTTCAGCACCAAGTTGTTTGGTTTTCAACGACCTATGCATTACAGTATGTTGAACCCCCAGCTAAATGAAGCTAATAAATAATGGCGTCTTTGCCAATAGCTTGTTTTAATGCGTCAATTAACTGTTTCCGCCACTTAGCTTGCACATAGCTGATATTAGCTTGTGCCTGGTGCGCGGAGCGTTTTATTTTCAAAGTTATTTCCCAGTTGTTTTCGTCATATCCGGTTCCGGTTGCCTCCTTTGCGTTTCAAAGGCACCTAAAGGTAAAAAAAGTCTAGCGCTTAGGCCAATAGCTTGTTGTAATGCGTCAAATTACTTTTTCCGCCACTTAGCTTGCACATAGCTGGTATCAGCTTGTGCCTGGTGCGCGGAGCGTTTTATTTTCAAATTTATTTCCCAGTTGTTTTCGTCATATCCGGTTCCGGTTCCCTCCTTTGCGTTTCAAAGCCACCTAAAGGTAAAAAAAGTCTAGCGCTTAGGCCAATAGCTTGTTGTAATGCGTCAAATTACTTTTTCCGCCACTTAGCTTGCACATAGCTGATATTAGCTTGTGCCTGGTGCGCGGAGCGTGTTTTTTTTTTTTTTGGTGTCCCTGTCGCTTGGGTCATATCCGTTTCCTGTTTCCTCCTTAGCGTTTCCACCATGCTGCCCAGGAGACGGATCCAGCGCCTCCCCAGCTCCTCCTCAGAATCCGACCCCTCCACCCCTCCCCCACCTCCCCCACCTACCTCACCTCCCCCACCTACCTCACCTCCCCCACCTAGCACCCCTCCCACCCCTTCCCCTCCTGGGCAAGCTAAAAAAAAAAGAATGCGGGTGGATAGCCGCGTAAATGGCCAGGTGGTCAAAGTGAGTATGTTTTTCTTGCATTTTATGTTTAAAGTGGACCAACACACAGGGGGGATTGGCCCTGAAATCTTTTAGTTTTCTGGACCAATCTGATCACTCCCCACGGGGCATCCCCAATCTGGATGTCCTGCGTGGATGAACCCCCCTGGAGGGCCATAAACCTTAACTCAGCCACGTCCCATCTGTGCATGCGTGAGCTGCGGATGCGTCTTGCGCTTCCCTCTAGCAGGGTGGTCCCCTGCGGCAGACATTTGTTCATGGCCTGCGCAGGCGCACTCCCTGTTAGAGTCAAACGCCACACGCGTTCTTTGGCGCTCAGAGGCAGCGGAGCTGGTATGCACGTCCAAATGGCCTTGGATGCGCATACCATAGCGGCGAAGAGCGCTGTGCTAGCCTGGCGCAGTCACGTGGGAGTGTGGTCATTGGTGTTTTTCAGCCCTTCCAAGGGGGGTTTAGACAGCGGCCCACCCCCGATTGGTGTGCCCCACCAAAGTGGACCAAAACCCAGAATATTGCTAATCCGTGGTGTGGGTCCACTTTACTCTGGTCTCAGTATAACTGTTTATGCCATAGTTCGGATGTCATGTATTGATTTGTGTTTGTTTTTCATTTGTCATAGGATTTCTGCATCCACCAATATGACTATGCCCGTGGGGGCAAGAAGCGCATTGCCATGGAGGTGAAGGCCACAGTGTCCCGGCGCTTCAACACCCAGCTCTCCGTCCGAGCCATCCAGCAAAAATGGTCAGACTTTAAGCGCCGGGACCCTGAAAGCGTGTACCGCCTATATGATGCCTACGCATCAGGTACGTTTAATCTTATGCTATGTTTATACTTTATATAGTTTTAATCATCTGCTAAGCTGTGTCCATTTGTGGTCGTAATATTAATTATTTTCTTTCACCCCCTCAACACAGATAAGCGTCCTCCCCTGGGTAAACGTGGGAAGGGATTCCTCCCCCGAACCAGGCAGGCGGACTCGGGGGAGTCATCGGGGGAGGGTCCCTCTCGCGGATCCTATTTGGAGGACCCAGGGGAGGAAGGGGATGACGCCCCAGAGGAGTGTGCTGCTGGGGGGCTGGCAGGCTCAAGCCTCAGCTCCTCACACTCTGACTCTGAGGAGTCTCACCAGCCAAGGGGCCACTCTCAAGTGGGGAGTCCAAGTGGGGTGGAAGGAATGGACTCTCCCACACTCCCTGAAGGAGCAGGGAGTGAGAGGGAGGAGGGTGGCCCTTTGGCTGGTGGATCTTCGGAGCAGAGTGTGAGGAGCCGAGGCTCCCCGCCTCCTCCTCAGAGCCCTCCCTGGGCTTCAAGTGGCGGATCATCCCCTGGTGAGTGCACAGTTTGTCATTGTTAGTCTGTGACAGGTTTCATCTGCCCATTTGTACTTAGCCCTTGCCATTCCTCTCTAATTTGCAGGGCATCATATAGGCGGCACCTCCATGGCCTTTTGGCGACGGATTCTCCACGGGCATAGTCATGGTAAGTGTTTGTTGTTATCCATCACATTCACTATGTTATGACATTCCTTAAAGTGGACCAAGACCCATGGTTGATTGTGCTTGGAATCTCGAAGCTTCCCTGCCCAATCACCTCCCTCACCCAGGGCCCCCCCCCCCAAAAAAAAACCCCACAAACTTCTTACCTCATTGGTGATGGAAGAAGCCACCGGCGCAGCCTCCTGCGTGCCCCTCTAGATGTGTGTGCGCCTGCGCTCTCTGTTTTCTAATGGCCTGCGTGTGCGCACACACTGGAGGAGTGATGTGCGGAAGGCAGCGGCGGCGGACGGTGTCTCACTCAAATGGTGGTGCTCTGCCAAAGTGGACCAAAACACAGAATAGTATCAATCCTGGGTCTTGGCCCACTTTGAAGAGACACATGTTTCCTGGTCCATAGTACAAGGTGGTTTGATAATGTACATTAACATCACAAACCCCACTACAGTGCTAGCCAACTGGCAACCACCCCTATGTTTCTGCCCACAACATGATGGGGGCTAGCAAATGTGTTATTTGGTTAAGTTGTTCCGGCTAACACATGTTGCACACTAGTAACATTCAACAATCAACTGCAAATTAGTCCTTAACATTGCACTGTCAAGGTTATTGGCACATTATCTTTAGGGGTCCATGTTGCAACCATAAATAATTTACATGAACTCATGGTCCAGGAAATATGCTTATGTTGGACAACATGTATCTAACCATGCAAGCATTTGGTTTTTCAGACTCCCTAACCAGATGGATGTCAAATAGTCAGGTGTCATTGTCCCACTAATTTAGGTTTTCTCTTTTGCTTTCTCCTGACAGATGTTTCTACTAGCCAGTCGCCATCCTCCCCACCCCAACTCCAGGGACGGCCAGCAGCATGGGCCCCCGCCACAGCTGCGATGGTGAGTACATCCCACTTCCTATGCACTTGTGAACCCTATGTCTTCGAGTCCAATCTGCAGACATTTACAATGTACCTATGTGTTAATTTAACACACATCTAGGTTACATGTGTTTGGTCAACAATCCTACATGCCTGTCTGCATGCTTGATTGTTGCCTCACATTCTGGATTTTGCCACATTGAGTCAATTAGTGGTTTAGACACAACCAAATGGGGCTGCTTAGGTCGTGACCTCTAAGAATCTTGTCAAAACTAGTTTACGCGTTAGGACTTAGGCCCTGATGTTTGGCTGTGACTAAACACATAAATCTACACACTGGGACTTATACCTTCTTTGCTTCCCAAGAGTTAAAGTGGACCAACAACCAGGATTTTGACTTTCCTGGGTCTTGGTCCACTACGGTGGGGCACCCCCGATCGTCACCGCTGTGTGACAACCTCCTGAACTCACCTCTCCTCGAGCCGCCGGACAAGCCGCGGACGAGCGGCTCCTCCTCCTCCGCCTCCCGCGCGTCCCTTTTTACGCGCGCGTGCCCGTGCCGGCCATTCACAGACGGCCGGCGCAGGCACGCGCACGTCTAGAGGGGCGCGAGGGAGGGGCCGGCGCCCGTGCGCCGCCGAAACTGAGGTAAGGAGTTTGGGGTTTTGGGGGGGTTTCACCCCGTGGGACATCCCGATCTCGGATGTCCCGCGGGGAGGGAGGTGATCGGGCCGGGAATCTGATAGATTCCAGGGCCGATCACCGGTGGGTGTTGGTACACTTTAAGAGTAAATGTATGCTTGGGATGTGGTGTTCAAATTTCTGCCAGTCAATAGTACTCATATAATGTTAACAAATAAGCGCACAGTGGGCAACAATGTTAATGTGAGTGTCAGCTAATTGGACACACTGACATTACATTGCTACATCTGTGTCTGTTGAGGTCACATTCCATTTATTAATAAATTTTTGTTTATACATCTCTACAGCTTGTGAAAACCAGCATCGCAGACTGTGGCGGGAGATCAGGCGTCTGAAGCTGATGCTGCTGGCCAAGAAGAGGCGGCGGCGGTGGCGTCGTTAGGGTGGGGGGATGCCTGGCCTGTTGACGCCCTTTGTTGGGCAATGTTGGCCCTGTTGGCCACCTTTGCAAATAAAAATTTTCTATTTACATAATTACAGTGTGGTGCCCTGGCAAGCATAGTTTAACTGTCTCAAAACCCATTTGTGTGTAAATTTAGCCATACCTTTGGAGCCATTTCATGTGTAAACCATAGTAAGCTATGGTCACAAATGTGTGGCCTAAATTTACAAATACATTTACATATCTAGATCAAGATACTCATCCCTGACTGTGTTATTAGCTATGTCTTAGGAAAAACAAAATTTAGAGGTGGGTTAATCCAATATATTTACAGAAAAAAACAAAATTAATATTCTTGGCTGGGTGGCCGGGGAGGTTCGGAGTCATTGCTAGGGGTGGTGTTGGGGGACAACAGTGCAGTAAAAAATATAGACTGCTGTTGTATGAGCTGTTGTATCAACAACAAAGTTTGGTCCTGCCGCTGTATAGCTTCTTGCTGCTGCTGGAGAGATTGTTCCATTAGATTGGCCAGCCGACCAAGTTCCTGGTTCTGGTGAAGGTTACGCATCAACAGGTCGATCTGGCGCTGCTGGGCCTCATTTTGTTGCTGACACATCAGCACCTGCTGTTCCAACGCCGCAATGCGCTCATTAGTTCCATCACGCGGCTGTTGGCGACTGTAGTCCTCCAGCATCCGGACCCCTAGCTCGTAAAAATCTGTACTGGTTGGTGCCACACCTCCTCTTGCTGTGGTTTGAGGCTAACAAAATAGAAAACAACATTTTAGACAAACCGAAACAATGCAGGTATGCCCCTCAAAATAATTTGCCCAAACAGTCACTATACAACTTACCCTTGTCTGAGCCTCGGAAGCTTGGCCACATGGGACTTGGGAAGAGGTCCCAGCTTGGGGTTCTGGTTCCGCCTCCTGCCAAAACGACAAAGAAAGGAAATGTGACATGTTGCTTCATCCACTACCCACGAACATGGCAATGTGGTTATTGGTCCTCTAAATCAGCCATGTTACCTCCGTGTCGTCCGCCACAGGTAGGAGCGAGGTATCGCTGCCAGAGAGGGGCAATTCAACATCAGAGATCTCCGGCAAGTTGGCATATGCTAAACAGGAAAGTCAGGTTAGTAGGTCAGTGGACCAAACTCAAATGTAACATGGCTAGGCTATCAAGGCCATACCTCCACAAAGTGCCAAATTACACACTAGACCAAAGGTATCTGTTAAACTCAGATTGTTAACATGTATGTTAGAGGACTAAGAGGCAATCATTTGGCCAAATAAGATCAGACACATTGCTTAAATTACACATACCCGCAATCTCCCAGATGTCTGGAGTGGGGCCCTCACTCGAGCTTGGACCTTTAAAATACATGTGGACACACAAGTTGCCTGAAGCAAGTGCCACAAAAGTAGAGCCAAAATACATACTAGAGCAAGCCAAAACAACTTACCCTCATCTCTGGCAGCCTGAACTTGAAGGGCCCTTTCCGGACAGCCACTTCCGATATTCTGGTCAACTAAAAAACACAAGTAATGGCTCTAAATATTCATCAAACTACTACGGTGAATGTTTGTCCAAAAATATGTCCAACAAAATGCATTGCTATCACTCCAAGAACTATTAGACTGACCCTGGGGAGGGAATAAGCACTCCCAAGAGGCATCTTCAAGTTGACAGAGCAAACATGTAGATTATTAGACTAACCAAATCGAACCAGTGTAACAGAAACAGCATAAAGGATACATTATGTATTGCTATACACACCAACAGGGTCCTGTTGACCTGCAACATCGGAAGTGGGGTCCAAAGATGAACCAGTCACTTGGCCTACCAATAAAAAAGAGGAATGAGACACATGCACTTGGGTTAAAGTGGATAAAGCAAGGTTGACACATGCACTTACCGACATCCAAAGAGTAGCTTGGCTCCTGAGGAGATGCTGGGGCCAATGGCGGGGCAGCTAGGCAAAAATCAAGCAAACATTGAGCCATTGTTAATGTGCGTGCAAAAATCCAACATGCATTAAGGTGTGTGTGAGCAGCTCATTCACTAATATTCACTAATCAAGGCCAGTGTGGCTTCCACATTTATATGCAGATATATGGCCACACATCTCTGCCTTCCAACATAGCTACACATGTTAGGGCCTTGTTAGTTAGTTGCTGTGAGTGTTAAAGTGGGCGTGAAATTAGGCCGCAGGTCCATATTATTAATACTCAACAGTGCCCCACTCGATTGTTGGAGCTGCTCCCACACTCATTTGTTCCCCAAACAACCAGCACCTAAATTAGTGGTAAATACCTTCAATGGCAGACTGGGTTAGGCTTGAGGTTGGTTGAAGGGCAGGAGTTTGTGTGTCCTGAGGCAAATCCTGGACAGCACCATGTGCACCTATGCAGAAAGCAACAGACAGGAAATTAAAAAATGTATGAGGTCTAATGTACTACTTCACAGGTCCTCCTGTTAGTTGGGCAGAAAGAGAAAATGCTAATCACATACATTAACATTAGCTTTTATAAAAAGGCAGAAAATATGTACCTTCAGTCCAACCTGTGGTGTCATCCCCAGGATCCACACCCTGCAGCCGAGCCAGTGGAATTTTGGCCTTCAGCATCTCCTCATACGGCCTGTAGGTACTCTTTGGAGCCTGGATGGTCCCACTGTCCACATCAAGACCGTGATTCATCTTTTTCATAAGGGCCCCTCTCAAAGTGTAGAAGCGTTTCCTGCAGGATGGGCCACTACGTGGGTGTTGAGCAGTGCTACTAAGCTCCACACCAATGGCATCCCACAGTTTGCTTCTTTCTTGTTTGCCTATTGACTTGCTTTGGGAGCCAAAGAGTAGCTCCCATTTAGCAAGGGTAAGGCGCACAAGATGATTATTCTCCGCCAAATTAAATTCAGGCTCCCTCTTGGCACCTGGGCGCTTAGCCTGGGGTGCTGCCCCACCTTCAGGCTGGGCCCTTTTCCGTAAGGGAGGTCTGCGCACAGCACCCACCAAACTCCTACTTGGGCCTGCTGTGGCCGGCAGATGTCCTGAATTTGGCTCCATCCTGTAGCTGCACACACACACAAATACACACCCAACAAGCACGCATGCAGACTACAGAATGGCATCGCACTCTCTTTGGGTTGGACAGGTTTTATGTGCTCTAACAGCCAATCACAAACCAGCCCACTTAATTGATTCACACATACAGCCCAGTTCCTTCTAGCCACACCTCCACTGCACTGACTGAAGCATGTGTGTTAGCCAATTAACTAATTACAGACCTCATTAACCAAACAACACACACCCAAATCCAACAATGGACTGATGTATCTGAAACCCTTGTGACATGGGGCTATCCTAACAGCTATTTAAATAAACAGCAGCTTACCTTTCATTGGCCCACCACTGAATTTTCGCCCATGTCTGTTAATGCACGCAAGTTTCGGCTCACGTACGCTAGTAGCGCTACTAGCGTGCGCGTGCGCACTCCGTTTTACGCACACCTGGGTCGGCTAATTGGCGCCCGGAAATAGCAGAGCAACGCAAAAGGCGGCAAAGCGGACCTGTCCTTTTTCAAAGTGAAGTATAAATGGAAGGAATTTGCAAGCTTCTGGTATTGTTACACTGTGGCAAAGGCTGTGGTGTGGTGCTTGTTTCCCTTAGCTCATTTGAGTCTCTGTCTGGGTTCTGTCCTCACTCTCTGTGGCTTGTTGTGTGATTTCTGACATCAGTGCTGTTTCTTTAGGAGATTGTTTTTGGTGGCATATGCAAATATTGTGGAGCATACAGCAAGTGAGGCTTGATTTTGGGGCCTTTTGTGGGCTGTGCAGCAACTCCCCTCTTGGTTGTGCCTAACTTAGAAAGCTGTTTTTCAGCAGGCTGGTGGTTTGGACCACTATAGTTCTGGTTTTGTGGTGAGCTGCATTGTAGCGAGTGTGTGAGGAGTGTGATTGTTTGTGTGTGTGGTGTGTTTGTGGTTTTTGTTTTTGTTTGTTTGATTTTGTATATCTGTTGAGTGTGTGTGATGGATAAGAGGGTGATGTATGGTGTCTGGGTGGATGGATGTATGTGTATGCTGAAAGAGCAGGAGGACAGGGAGCGGGGTGTTGTGAGGCTTAGGGCACCCCGCTCCTTTGGAATCCGCCTTTCAGTATGGGACTTAAGTGACGAGCAGATCAGGAGCCGCTTCCGTCTGAATCGTGCTGCACTACAGTCCCTATATGATCAGATTAGGCACAAAATCGAGCCATCCACCAAACGCACTCAATCCATTCCAGGCATAGTACGCCTGTGTGCCACTCTGAATATTTTGGCACGAGGGACCTTCCAGGCAACCTCCGCCCTCCTCAGCGGGATAAGCCAGGCTACTATGAGCCGCATACTAATCCAGGTAGTTCTGGCGATTTGTGATTTAATCCCAATTTACATCAAGTTTCCTGAGGATGAGGAAGAGGTTGCCAAAATAAAACATGCTTTCTATCTCATGGGAGGGATCGTGCTAGGGTGCGTTGATGGTACACATATCCCTTTCCGCCCTCCCCGTGCACAGGAGCTGTATTACAGAAACAGAAAACAATTTCATTCCATCAATGTTATGCTGGTCTGTGACCATGACATGAGGCTGCGGGCGGTGAGATCGGGGTTCCCCGGCTCATGCCACGATTCTTACGTCTTGCAGCGGACAGTCCTGTGCCGGAAGTTTGAGAACAATGAAATGCCAGCTGGCTGGCTACTGGGTAAATAATTAACCATGTCAAAGTATTTGGACTCAAATATGTGGCCTAGTAAGCCAAATTTGAAAAAAAGAAAAACAAAACATGTACTAGTACTAATTGCTGTCTCTCTCCTTGTGTTTTTTCTACAGCGGACAAGGGATATGGGCAGAGAACGCGGGTCATGACTCCGGTCAGGAGCCCACGGACCTCTGCCCATGAACGCTACAATGCAGAACACCGCAAGACCAGAAGCATTGTGGAAAGAACCATCGGCCTGCTAAAAGCATGCTTTCTCTGTTTGGCACGCCCAGGAGGAGAGATGCTCTACAGCCCACAGAAGGTCTCCAAGATCATCCTCGCCTGCTGTGTGCTCCATAATATCTGCATATGTCACCGAATTCAATCCCCCGAGGAGACAGCACTGGTGCCAGAAATCCCCAACTTGCCCGCAGGAAGAAGTGAGGACACCCAGACTGGCGATGAGCTAAGGGAAAGGATGATCACTTCCTTTTTTGCGGTAAGCTAACTACCCTTCACTCTAATCCAAGTACTGCACTACTGGGTAAATGTATTTGACATCCCATCATAATTTGGCTAAAACCACTCTAAGGGGGGTGTAAGATGACCCAAACCACTCTAAGGGGGTGTGTAAGATGACCCAAACCACTCTAAGGGGGGTGTAAGATGACCCAAACCACTCTAAGGGGTGTGTCAGATGACCCAAACCACTCTAAGGGGGGTGTAAGATGACCCAAACCACTCTAAGGGGGGTGTAAGATGACCCAAACCACTCTAAGGGGGGTGTAAGATGACCCAAACCACTCTAAGGGGTGTGTAAGATGACCCAAACCACTCTAAGGGGTGTGTCAGATGACCCAAACCACTCTAAGGGGGGGTGTCAGATGACCCAAACCACTCTAAGGGGGGTGTAAGATGACCCAAACCACTCTAAGGGGTGTGTCAGATGACCCAAACCACTCTAAGGGGGGGGTGTCAGATGACCCAAACCACTCTAAGGGGGGTGTAAGATGACCTAAACCACTCTAAGGGGTGTGTCAGATGACCCAAACCACTCTAAGGGGGGTGTAAGATGACCCAAACCACTCTAAGGGGGTGTGTAAGATGACCCAAACCACTCTAAGGGGTGTGTCAGATGACCCAAACCACTCTAAGGGGGGTGTAAGATGACCCAAACCACTCTAAGGGGGGTGTAAGATGACTCAAACCACTCTAAGGGGGGTGTAAGATGACCCAAACCACTCTAAGGGGGTGTGTAAGATGACCCAAACCACTCTAAGGGGGTGTGTAAGATGACCCAAACCACTCTAAGGGGTGTGTCAGATGACCCAAACCACTCTAAGGGGGGTGTAAGATGACCCAAACCACTCTAAGGGGGGTGTAAGATGACCCAAACCACTCTAAGGGGGGTGTAAGATGACCAAAACCACTCTAAGGGGGGGGGGTGGAAGCTGAACAACATAACAATTAGGGTTGGTGTGCAAGATTGACGCAAATGTTCGTTAACAATTAATGCAATATTTTTTTACAGCGAAAAAACAAATTTAAAGATATATACTAACTGCACTTTTTTTTATTTTTCAGGCACCCCGAGATGCACCCTGAAGCCAAATTTCCTTTTCTTTCAAATTTCTGTATTTTCCTTTCCATGCTAATTTCTGTTTTAATTTTCATTTTCATTCTCATTTCTGTTTTAATTTTAGTTCCTTTTTGTACAAAAAATAAAAAAAAACTAAAGATACATGTGGCTATGTGTTTAATTCTGTTTTAATTTTCCTTTTCATTCTAATTTCTGTTTTAATTTTCCTTTTCATTCTAATTTCTGTTTTAATTTTCCTTTTCATTCTAATTTCTGTTTTAATTTTCCTTTTCATTCTAATTTCTGTTTTAATTTTCCTTTTCATTCTAATTTCTGTTTTAATTTTCCTTTTCATTCTAATTTCTGTTTTAATTTTCCTTTTCATTCTAATTTCTGTTTTAATTTTATTTCCTTTTCAACAAAAAATAAAAAAAAAAAACTAAAGAAACATGTTGCAATGTGTTTAATTCTGAAGGTACTTGATTCCCAGCCCACAGCAAAGCAAAGCGCAGGCGCTGTGTTGAATAGCGTGGTCAAACTGACTGACAGCGCCTACAAAGCTGAGCTCCAACATCATATTCAGCAATGTAGGCATTGTTCCCAACAACGCCAGGTAGCGACTGAGGAGGCCTGCTATAGCGAATCGCTACCGCCCGCGGTGTACGCTAGCGGCGCTCATAGCGCCATACTTCAGTCGCTCATCTGTCGCTACCTGGCGCTATTAATGAATCGGCCTCCCCGTATCAGAAGATACACAGTTATTTCTAAGCTGACCTTAAATAAATAATTTGCATGAGGTACTTCTATGTTCCACACAATAATTTCCAGTTTATGGCATTTCAAATGCAACATTTAATTTCCTAGATGAATGAACTTTCATTAATAACTAAGTGCTCGAGTTACATATCGGAATTTCATAATTAAATACATTTATTTAAGAAGGTAATGAACACAACATTAACCAGATATTCAAATAAATATAAGCTAAATTGGGCTTTTGACTAATGAAACAAACTACAGCAAAGTGCACTAATTACTTTTTATTTACATACAGAGGTGTACAACATTCTCAGGCCATTAACAATTAGACATGTACTGTATGTTACAATGTGTTTCTGCTTGTCAGCTGAGTTTCAGACTAATCAATCTTTGTTTGCTGGTTCCATAGGTGGAAAACTCGGACTGGCCCAGGGGGGCCCCTGGTCACTTCATCACCAAAACTTGAAATATCCTATTTGTGAAATACACAGAGACAATACAGTTGTGCATAATGTTTCAGTGCAGAGACCTGATTTAAGCAGGTAATACTTAGATCTAAATGTGTGATTGGACCCAGGCATCCCAGTCCAAAACTGGTGTCAAAAATTACATATAGAGTAAAAATCAAAATAGTATCAATTATTGGGGCTGTACTGATACTAATTCCACCTAACCGTCAAGCTAGCGATAAACTAGGAAAAGGAAACAACCACTGGCTAATATAAGCATCCAGTTAGATTAATTGAACACCACAGCACAGAACTTTCAACTCAACAAACAAAAGCACAATTTCTTTTCCTTTTTCCATCCATCCAGTTGCCATTTGCAATGTAATTCGGCACCAGCAGTTCTACAGGTGAGGGGCAACATTTTTCCAATGATGAATACCGCTTCTAACCCAGATAGCTGCTCTACTGCTAAACCATGTGCAGGAGGTTTCTTTAAAGGATAAACCGAATGGCAATAATAAGGCAGCAAGCAGCCCATCTAATGCCTGTTCCATGTACTTCACCTCCATTTCCTGCAGTGACAGCTAGAAGCCATAGCAGCGCTCCAAAGTTTGTCCTTTTTTCAATTCCATTCCTTCAAGACCACGCAAGAAAGTGGTCTAACACCCCCTCTGTCCTTTAAAGCTTTCAGTGTAAGCGAGCATGGCAAGCCACAGTTCTGGCCACAGAAAAAGAAACACATGACTCCATGATACGCCCTTCCCAGCTCAGCCACAACCCCAAAACCTGAAGAAAGCTGCTTTGCTTAGGATACACAAGGTATTTACTTATAATCAGAGAATTTGTTAATGTGGAATAGGCTTTCACAGTTTTCATTGGATAACCTACCCTGTCTTCAAAGACCTAGTGCAGTGGTGCCCAACACTTTTGTTCCACCAACAGGTCATGTTTTTGGGATCCCCACATAGCTGCCTCTTCAGCTCTGCTACTGCACTAATTACTTTACCTGTGCATCTGTGTGGAGATTTGCCAAACCTGGCCTGTTGGTGGGCCTTGTAGGAGGTCCCTGAATTAGAGAGTATCAACATAATAAACAAATACAGTAAATTAATGAACCTAATGTGTCCCCTCAATATATTACATCAGCTCAAAACCATTTCTCTACTGACTTTAAGTTCCTATAGAAAGTGGCTCTCTGTATCAGCCAATAATAAATACATCAAGAAATGGGTAATACAACTTTTATTCCGGGTCCACTTGAAAATCTTTGTGATTGGTTACAGTGTAAAAACATTTTAATACCAGTTACATCAGTTATTAGGCATCCCTGTAGGGCCTGGGTGGGTGACCACTGCTCTTTGCCAAGCTTAAATTGATATTGGAATAGGCTGACTTTTTTTGCATTGTTTGATATCTTTGTGTTAGGTTGGTGTCCAGGATGATTGCCCTTTACCATCTCTGTGATGTTATATGTATTGTTAGGGCGAGAGCTGCACGCCCATCTAGCAGCACTTCACTTACCTCCATGGCTGCATCCAGCCGTCATCCATTTTGCAGCACTTCCCTCATGGCTGTTCCTAGCTGTCTCCCTTCCCCCAATGCTTCCTTCTCAAATGCTCAGGTGCGCGCATGTCTCCGTCCACTAGAGGGCGAGCGCACTAGATTCCTGAGATTTAAAGAGCCTGTACAGCACTGATTGGTGCCTGGTCATCCAATCCTGCATCCACTTCTCCTATTTTAAGAGGCACTTCCTTCCTTCAGTGCCGGATCTTGGTCTCTCCATGCTTGTTGAAAATCAGACATTCTTGGATTGTTCACCCGTTTACCGACCTCTGCCTGTCCCCGACTCTGAACCTTTGCTGTCTGCCCTGACCTCTGCCTGTACTTACTACGCCTTTTGCCTCGGCTGACTGTGGGACTGGGCAGCTGTTGGGGGGTAGCAACCTGGGGGTCACTCGCCGCACAAGACCAGCCTGCCTTGCGGTGAGCTCTGGTGAATACCGGTGGCCCCTTAGACTCCGCTCCCCTGACACGGTACCCGCCATCGGTTCCACAGTTAAAGCGGATCCACACCCGAGTCCGCTCCACCCGGTCCGTGACATGTATGACCTATTGATATTTTTGCAGTAAAAGAACTGCAAGTCACAGACTATTCCACTAACATTTGACTTATCTTTGTAAAGTCTGATTGACAGCATACATCTTTATTTGAAAATAATCTTCAATATCATATCGCACTAAGCTTTCAGTTTTAGCATATCAATATGCCATTATGTCCTGGTTTTATATTGTTACAGGCCACCATTCTGTTCCTTTCTGCTCTCTAGAAAGGATATGAGCTCTGTGATGACATGAGAATTGTTTTTAAGAGAAGGAACAGTGAAAAGGTCAGTGCGGCTCTATGACTGCAATACTTCACATCATTAAGCATCAGGCATTTTTTCTTCCTAGTGGCAGCTAATTTATAATGAATACATAATGACGGAACATTACTGCTCAGTATTCCTGTGACCTCTGCTGTGGGGAAAGTATAATTATAAGATTTGCTTAATACTATTATTTTTTGCTAGACAAAATATATAGTGCGTGTGGTCAATATATTAAGCATCCATCTCAAGGAATTTCTCTCAATTCTTCCATATCCTAGTTTGAGCCTTAGGCCTTAATACAGTAAATTTGCCTTAAATTAGCTTATGAAAATAAGGACTCTTTCAAGCTTTATTTCAAAAACAGGCATGAGTTAAACTAAGAAGACCGGAATTTAGAGGGAAACTCTACTACTTAAACACAAGAGCAATGTGGAAACTTAAAGCAATGCTAAAGTCTATAAATACTTTATGATTGCTGAACTTGACTTCTATGGGGCCCCATATCGGGCCCCCAATCAAAGACATAAAATTAAAAATATATGCCTAATTGGGGGTTAATATTCACCTATTTGTAGGTGTAGCACAATTAGGGTTGCCCCCGAGGTACTCAGTTTAGTTAGTTAGAAGCTGATTCATTACTAACGCCAGATATTGCTAGATGAGCGCCTTTATAGCGGGGCTTAGAGCGACCACTAGTAGACGATGTAAGCATGTAAGCATGCACCTCAGTCGCTGTAGTCACCTGGTCAGCATTGATGAATTTGATGTATGTTGGGCGCTCTAACACCAGTACAGCACTGCAGCGAGCAAAAGGTAGTGCCAGCTCAGTGTGGCACTCCACACACAAAAACTACACACACACAGCGTCGGTGCTCTAAATCTGGTCGCCGTAGCACAGAGCGCCATATGCTGTGTGATTAAAGTCTGTTTTCGAACAAATATCCACCTGTAACAAAGCGAAAACACATGGCATTAACCTGTGACATTAACACTTTAGTGCCAGACCTGTAATGACAATTCTGCATAAAAATATAAAAAGTCAAAAATGTTTCTAAAAGTGTTTGTTTGCAGCCAGGAGAGGTCACACAATGATTTGAGCAAAGAAAAAAATGTCAAACACGCTGTTTAAACACATCAAACGCGTGTCAAAATGTACGGGAGAGCGACAGTGAGCGAAAGGTAATACCTGGCGCTCTGGAAGCTAGAGCACTGGCACTATATGCTGAGCCGCCTGTAATAATAGGTACAGCGCTCAACTTTCACCAGACGCTGCCTGCCGCTACGAGGCACTACCTGGTGCCTTTATTTTCATGAGATATTTTAAAGAAAGTTTACTGATTCTAGACCCAAGTAACACATAGTTCCGGGTGTGCAAGTTTCATTTCTCTCTTCTTGGTGTACAGACTTGATGTACGGTTGCCAACCGCAACAGATTGCATAAAGTGCTGACTCGACTAGAGCACGGGCATGTGCCATGGGGAAATGCAGAAAGGTGAGTTGTATGAGTGGTCTGGGGGGTTTCCCACGGGATGCCCCAGAAAAATTGATCTATCACCAGGATAGTGTAGGCTGACTTTCTTAAAATTCTAGCTTCCACAAAGCAGACGTAAATTCCCTCACTTATAAATCAGCAGTAATTATTGCCTATCCTTATAACAATGAATATAACGTGTTACCATTTCATGCCTATATATATATATATATATATATATGTATATATATATATATATATATATATAATTTACTGCACATGAAATAGCTGCAAAAACATGCCCTTTATTGTAGGAGTCGCAGCAGTTGCATTGGCTCTTGTCTCTGGGGCATCCCGACTTGGTACCGACTTGGTAGGTCTTGTTGTGTTAAACCCCATAAATTGGATCCCCGATCCAACTAAGAAGCAGTGCGGGCCTAAGTTGGGATGCCCCATAAAGAAGTAGAACACCACCAACACCCCGAAGAGTCTTTTAAAGTGACACAAAGCCCATCGAGGCCAGCCGCTAGTCTTCCCCCGGGGCATGCTGAATGACTGATGGGGAGCGAAATTCCTGCATCTGTGCTCCTGTCCCGGCCATTCAGAGGGGACTGGGATGAGAGCAGGTGTGCTGCTGGGAATGAGGCTGCTTGTGCTCCCATTAATCCCAGTCAGTCACATTTGCTGAATGACATAGGCACGGCAAACTGCTTTGATTGGAAGAGAGCCTGAACATGCATCGTAGGGCCAGGGATAGGTGACTTTGTATGGGTGATCTGGGGGGGTTAACACACTGGGGCATCCCCAATCAGGATGCTCACAGGGAAATGAACAAAACCCAGGATGGTCGAAATGGTGGGTTAAGCTACGCTTAAAAAAATGTTTACTTTTTTTGCAGCAGTTGTTACTGTTGTTATTGGCAACTGTACACCAAGATATACAAGAAGAGAGAAGTGATACTTGTACACACAGAATACTGCAGCTACGGTGGTGAGGGAGCTAACTCAACCTTACACATGGCCAGCAGCAGTGTTCTGTGTGTGTAGGAATCACTCTTCTCTTTTTGGTGTATGGTTTCCAATAGCAACAGATTTTAGTAGTGAAAACTGTTTCCATAGAACACACATTTACTTACATAAAAAAGGGGAAAAACACTAGATAGGCTCAGCACCTTGAGAACAAAACAAGAACACAAGTTTTTGGTCACTATAAGAAAAAGGGTGTCACAATATTAATCTAACAGAAATTACATGTGTGTCGATGGGAGCAGAGGGGGTGTCACCAGCATATGATCCCCATATTTATCAGAAATGCCATGGGTGTTGCATGCAGCGGAGGGGTGCAACTCCGGCCAAAAGTGGCCAAAAGATGAGCCCCCAGCGTGTCACGCAATTTAGCATCTCAATTTGGGATGCTCCATAAAGAGGGAAACCACCGCCCCTAGACTTTTATAGAGGTGGTGGAACATCAGGCAGGGCTTAGGTCTGCTTCAAACTGTGGTTACATTGAAAAAATGTTCATTGATTGTATGTAATGGAAACATTGAAGTGTGACTGCAGCAGGAAAACATATAGTAAGGAATTGGGATTTGCATTTTTCCCAAAATAAACATTTAATGAATTGTCCAGTGTTTATTTTTTTTGCAACTAAATAGAAACTTTGCAGTACACTGCTGCCCTTAGTGGTTACTGGAGAGAAAGGCAGGTTTTCTGAGATAAGAAGTCCAAACTAATTTAGTGATGGCACTCATCTCACAACAAAGGGTTCAATTTAACCAAATTGGAGATAATGTGAGCCTGACTACATCTATATCTTATATACCAAAATTTTAGGAAAGGTTGCCCTAACTTCTCAGTTAATAATATGTTTGAATGTACACTACACTGAAATACATCTGATTTTTAACTGACTATAGCATTAGTTTCCTTTTCTTTCTTTAAGATTACATACCTATAGAGAGGGCACAAATGCAGGGCAAAATAGGAAATAGGAATAACAGTAGTTAAAAAGGGGTCTCGGCTCTGTCATTTTGGCATACATCACACATCACAGTATACCTACCAAAATAGCACATGCTAAATTTACTTTGCCATTTCAACTTTCAGCTTTGCTAATTGGAGATGGGGTGCCTGATTTATCAAGCCTCATCACATGTTAATACCACTCAGCCCCAATATATTTGCTTAGGGCAATCAGTGTGTGATTTATCAAAAACAGGGAGCAGTGATGTGGCCATCAGCCTTGTCTAATTTATCACTTGCTCCACATAGGGCCTTATTTATCAAGGAATAGCGACAGATAGCGACAGATAGCGACTGGGGGGCCGGCCAGTAAAGCCAGGTACCGCAACTAGAACGCCGGCTCCCCTCCACAATCACACATTTATCAAGCCGATACTGCTTAGCGACTGAGATAGCGCCACCTAGCAACTCATTCATCATTATCCCAGCCTCATCCCACAGCACCAGCGAATATCCTTGAACAGCGGCAGGTATGACCTCTCGCTACCTGGCGCTCTCCAATGCATTTCAATGGCAGAATGTATTTTAATTAATAATCATTTTTTAATATATATATATTTTTTAAAATTTCAAAAAAAAATCTGTGAACACTTCTTCCTTTGAAAATGTATTTTTTGGGGATTTAAAAAATTTTTTTTTTTTTTTTGCAGAATTGATATTACAGGTCTGATTTTAAACTATTCAGGTTTGAATATTATTTCGAAATCATTCCATTTTTTTTTTAGCATCTTGTATTCAATATTACGGCACACCGACTGAGTCGCTATCATCCACCGAACAATGGCCAAGCACAGCGACTACTAGCGGTTGCTGTCAAAATACCGCTACAGTCGCTCAACAGTCGCTATCTGTCGCTATTAATGAATCAGCCTCATAGTTCCCAGCGCCCAGTGTTTTATAGTGATGTGGTAGGTTAAGATCCCATAGAGCACAATGGGCAGAACTTTATTGACGTGTTTTATGCTTATAAATAATATTACACACATTTTTTTCGCACAGAACTTGCAGTGTGACTTGTCAATTAGGGGGTTTTTCATCAAGGGATAGCGGCAGGTAGTGCCTTGTAAGCGGCAGGCAGCATCTGGTGAATGCTGGACGCTGTACGCAATACCACATTTATGAAGGCGATTCTGGTGAACGACTCAAACAGCGCTATGTAGCATATGATTCATCATTACAGGCAGCTCAGCGTATAGCGCCAGAGCTCTAGCTTCCAGAGCGCCAGGTATTACCTGTCGCTACCTGTCGCTCTTCCATACGTTTCAATGGACGTTCCTTTTCTTCTGTTTAAATAGGGTTCTTTGGTTTTATTTTTTTTTCTTTCAAATAATTGTATCACCTCTCCTGGCCTAGAAAGAGTCATTTTTGAAAAGTTTTTTGATTTTTTATATTTTTATGCAGAATTGTCATTACAGGTCTGCCATTAAAGTATTAATGTCACAATGTTACAACAATGTCATTCCATGTGTTTTCACTTTGTTACTGGTGGATATGTGTTCAAAAACAGACTTTAATTGTCTGCCGCTCTATGCTATAGCGACCAGATCCTATTTTTTTAATCATTTTTTTTATGGAATATGATCGCTGAGAGTTGGTCGCAATGAGCTGGCACTACCTTTCGCTCCCTGCAACGCTGTACTGGTGTTAGAACGCCCAACATACATCTCATTCATCAATGCCGGCCAGGTTACTACAGCGAATGATACACTCTGCTACAGCGCCCGATAGCCGATCACAGAGTATACTAGCAGTTGCTCTTAGCGCCTCTGTACAGATGCTCATCCGTCGATACCTGGTGCTAGTGATGAATCAGCCTGAATGTTTACGCAGGACCTATATGTCGCCAAACATCATTTTATTTTTTCTTGCAAAATCATTTTTCGTGGCTTCTTTTGATTACTGATGTATAATTTGGTGCTCAACAACTAAAATGCAGCCTAAACACCTGGTAAAGTCTGTCCCCAGCAGTGAAATCCTGTAAGTGTAATGATGAAAAGACTTCCCATGTCATTCTGTCAAAAGAGCAGCACTAAAAAAGAATGAGATGCCGGCGCTCAAAAACTGCTATGCCAGGAAAATAATGCTAAAAAGGCCTTTTATGTAAAGAATATTAGATGCTTTGTGTGTCCTAAATTATCAGGAGCATATCAAGAGTTTAGATGAACCAATATGTGTCCAGGGTATTCCATTGTAATTGTGTATATTTATGTTCAACAATCTTCAGAGTTGAAAGTACCGTATTTGCCGGCGTATAAGACGACTGGGCGTATAGGACGACCCCCCCAACATTTCCACTCAAAATCTAGAGTTTGTTATATATTCGCCATATAAGACTACTCCCTCTTCTGCACACCAAATAAAACATAAAAGAACATCAGATTTTATTTCAACATGTTAATTTATATTCAAATGCTTATGACATGCAGGAAAACTGTCACAAGGCTATATGTTATCAAACCCCTGTGTACACCTGCCAGGGCTGGCTCCGGGTTTTGATGGGCCCTTGGGCGACAGTGTCACAGTGGGCCCCTTGCAGTGATCATGTCTGTGATTTTCTGCTGTTCTTTTCTAGTGCTCAGAAACCAAATGTTCTTTTCTGGATGTTTAATAGTGATGCAGCAGGACCAGCACCTAGGCAATATTGGGTGTTGATAATGAGGCATCCCAATTTGGGATTAAACACTTTACCTGTCCTGGGAATCTAAAGCTGCCATGGGAGCTGTGGCCAGTGTATGTGCAGAGCAGGCAACAACACAATGGCTAAAGTTCAAATGGAGCCATCCCCGCTCGCGCATGCACCGTTGGATCACTGGATAGGTAAGTTTATGCACTGATCCAGGGGGGTTGACACAGTTGGGTATCCCAAATCAGGATTTGATCCACTTTGTGCAGCAAAGCATGAGGGTGCAGGTCAGTGGCTGGGAGGGGGATTAAGTGATGGTGCAGGTCAGTGGTATTGGAGGGGATTAGGTAAGGTTGCAAGTCAGTGGCTGGGAAGGGGATTAGGTGAGGGTGCAGATCGGGTGCGGGTCAGTGGCTGGGAAGGGTAGGTGAGGGTGCAGGTCAGTGGCTAAGAAGGGAAAGGTAGGTGAGGGGGCAGGTCAGTGGCTGGGAAGGAGGGGGTAGGTGAGGGTGCAGATCAGTGGCTGGGAAGGGTAGGTGAGGGTGCAGGTCAGTGGCTAAGAAGGGAAAGGTAGGTGAGGAGGCAGGTCAGTGGCTGGGAAGGAGGGGGTAGGTGAGGGTGCAGATCAGTGGCTGGAAAGGGAAGGGTAGGTGAGGGTGCAGGTCAGTGGCTAAGAAGGGAAGGGTAGGTGAGGGTGCAGGTCAGTGGCTAAGAAGGGAAGGGTAGGTGAGGGTGCAGGTCAGTGGCTGGGAAGGGAAGGGTATGTGAGGGTGTAGGTCAGTGGCTGGGATGGAGGGGGTAGGTAAGGGTGCAGATCAGTGGCTAAGAAGGGAAGGGTAGGTGAGGGTGCAGGTCAGTGGCTGGGATGGAGGGGGTAGGTGAGGGGGCAGATCAGTGGCTGGGAAGGGAAGGGTAGGTGAGGGTGCAGGTGGGGGTGCAGGTCAGTAGCTGGCTGACCTCAGTCGGGGTTGCAGCTGTGGCCTGCACATCTGCCATGGGATCACTTAGGGATTCCTTTGGTACACACAGTCTCAAAGACAGGCCTAGGTCCTGATTAGGGATGCCCCTGGGATGGGGAAATAGGCCTTCCTGGGAGGCTGACTTTTCTTTTTGGAGCAAAATTGGAGCAAAAGTTTCAAAAGACTCTTGGTCTTAGTTATGCCTCCTTACTTTGGCCCTGAGGGAAATGAGTAGGCAGATGAGACTTATGAGACGTTAGATTAACTTTAAAGGTGAAGCACTTTGGGGGGGGGGGGCTAGGAGGGGGCTTTAGCATTAAATAAATGACCTGATCAGAATCAAATCACTGCATTTGTAACTTACAGCTTTGTGCGATCCTGTCGTCTAGCACTGCTTCCTCCTTGACGCTGCCTGATGATACTGACGAATCACAGCACACTGGTCGCTTTCATGCTCCATCGCCTGTCTGCAGCCTGTGTGCAGCAAAGCATGACAGCCTTTGCTCCCGCGGCTCCCGGCCCCACTCTGCTCTGTTCTCTCCTCTCCAGCCATCCTCCCCCGCGGCCATTGCCAGTGCACGATGGCCTTGCCGACAGATAGGGAGCGGCTGGTCGAGGTAGCAGGGAGCCAGGTGACAGGAACTAAAAAGTTATCCATATGTTCCTGTGGGGGGCACTAACTTAGTGCACAACTAAGTGAGTACTCTGCTGGAAGAACCCGGACATGACAAAAAATCATTCGTCGTTCTAGCGCGGCAGTTGCATTCTGTGAAGCGGCTCCAGGAACACAATGCAGGGGTCCGGACGCCTGGTCTAGGCGCTGAGAAGGTGGTTGCCATTGACGCGCTGCCTCTAGCAACCCGGACTCCTCCCTCACATAGCGAACGTGGCCAGGCCCTGCCCTCATGGCTGCTACGGCTCTGCCCAGGTGCACCCGGCGTATAAGACGACCCCCCCACTTGGAGGCATGTTTTACAGGGGGAAAAAGTCGTCTTATACGCCGGCAACTATGGTAACATTGACTACCCTAAGGAAGAAAAAGAAACCCTCATTGATATCTTCTATGCATTCAGTTATAATCACACTCACTTCATCTGTTTCTTTTTTTTTTTTTGGTGGGCAGGGTTTCTTAAACCGGTTCTTTGCATCTGCCCTGGTAGCAAAAATAAAACCTGTTCTGCAGAAAATGTTTTCAAGGCAGATTTTCTATAATAAAAGCTCCTAGCAAACATTTCAGAATCACACACCAGAAAACCTTTAATAAGAAAAAACAATATTTTTCATATTTTCCAGTGAATAATACTGTATGTTCAGCTATCTATTTGTTTTATATTTCAATAATTTTATTGGGTTTTCAATAAAGCAAAACAGAATTTTGAATGTAACATTAGAATATGCATGATATGAATTGCAGAAAAGGTAACAGAAAAAAAAGTTTTTCTGACTGATAATCACCTAACTGCGATATTAATAATATTATTTAGATAGATTAGCAAAGTATTAATCATAAAGCAAAACATAATGAAATATTGCTAGATATCAGCCATTTAAATTAAAATAGAGACCATAACTTATAAACGAAAAAAATCTATAAATAAATAGTACTAAGAAGAATATTGGGAATTAAAGAACTCAGAGCCCAATTTGCCAATGGTGATGTTTCCACCCACTTTCCCATAACCTTGGTTAAAATACCAAACACTTGTTTTCAAAACTTTACCACCTTAAAGCATTTCCACCATATTTGAAACATATCACATGTCCACAATTTCTGAAGCATAAAGGAGAAATATGTGTCACCACTTTAGATATGTTCTTTATCTCCTAGGCTCAACGTCAGGAATTTTCCCTGGGGGGTGGGTACCGATGTATGTTTGGAAATCAGGTTGCGTTTATTCTACTAGTATTCCGAAGAGCTAATGCATTACACAATACAGGACAAAATATAGCTGTCCTTTTTACCTTAGCTATCCACATGAGAGAATCAATGGATACCAAATCACATGCTTTCTGTTCTATCATTACCCAGCTGGGGTTTTCTCCACTAATAAACATCTGTGTAAGTTGGGCTAATTGAGCAGCAACATAATAACTATATACATTTGGGAGACCGAAGTCCCCATTATGTTTTGCTATATACAAAATTATCTGATTTATATTCTTAGTATGTCACACACCCCGCTTCAAGAATCCATAACATGTGGGTAATATCGTCCTGAAGAGGGCGTTCCTGCAGAGATGATAGCAAAAGAAAGCCCCTCCCTGATCCATAAATACCTGGGACCTCCCACTCACTACCCAGTTTTCCATCTCTGCAGACGGCGAGCAAGTCAGAAGATGATGGCTCCTCCTTGCACAGGGGGATTTCAGGTAGCCGGGGTAACTCCCGGCCTCTTATTTTGTCTATTTCCGCTCGGACCCCTGTTTGTCCCAAAATTTACCTCAGATTACATGCCTCCACAGTCTTGGCTGCTGGCCCGAGCGAGGGTACATTGGCACCTCTGGTGCTGAGGAGCAGAGCTCCACCGTGAGACCCTAAAAGAGAGGGTAGGCGGTCATACCGGGTAGGTGATCCCGGTTTGGGATGCCCTGTCCCTTGACTTTTCCCCTGGGGGGGGCCCTTCCCTTTACCAACTATGGGGGCTGGGGGTTCCTCTCATAGGGGTTAGCTTTATTCTCTTTCTCTTTATTCACTTTCTCTTGTTGATGTGGAGCGTCTGGAAGTAATCCCTCAATGAATTGGTTGCACTGTTGTTACTATGTTGCAGCACCGCGGCTGTCATTGCAGCCGGGTGCCGGGGTTTTTCAGTCTGTGAGGTAATTTTTTACCTCACACGCTTTGGGGGGGCGGGGCTGGCACTCGGCGCTCTGCCGCGGCCAGCCCGCGTTCTCTCATTCATTCCTCGCCGCAGCGAGCGGGGCGGGTGCTCCGCTAGTGATAGCGGGAGCACCCGCTGTCATGACAGCCGGCGCCGCGGTTGTCGGCGGCGCCGGTCTCTGGGCTGGTGCGTGAGGGACTTCTTCCCTCACGCTTCATTTACATTGGAAGGGGGGGCGGAGCCGGGCTTTCGGCGCGTCGCCGCGGCTCCGCCCTCCTCTGTACTGGCGCCGCTGCGGAGCTGAGCTCCCTGTTACTAGGCAGCTCCCTGTTACTAGGCAGCTTAAGGGGCACAGATCAGCTTTGCGCGGGCTGCGCAGACCACGCCCCTGACAAGGCAGTTCTTCTTCTCTTCACTTCACCTCAGAAATCGCCATTGTTCTGAGGCGGATCGTTCACCGCAGCATATGTGAGTGGCCCTGTGGGCCTCATTTATTTCTTCTTTTCTTTATCTGTTAAGTCTTATTGTAGGGACTTATGGGTCTCTCTCTGTCTTTTAGGTGAAGGTTATCCAGGAGGATCTTCTGTAGTATTGGAAGGTCTCTCCTGATCCTGGGTCCCTGGGTCCATTTTAGCATCACAAATCCTCCCACTCGGGACATTAAAGGGGCATCCCGGGTTGTCTAACTGGCGTAATTCCCTGGGTCATAGCGACCACTCAAAATTCACCTTATGGAGGCATCCCCGGATACTGGGACTGGGACCCCTTCGGGGCATCCCAAAAAGTGTATGTTGTGTGGGATTTCCATTACTGGGGATGATGTGTTACTGTGTATACCATGTGCACAGCAAACTATTACGCGGCAGTCCGAACCCCAAGCGGCGGGGTCAGCACAGCCGGCCACCTCAACTCCCCCTCCCGCCTTGACTCGTGCCCCGTGTGACGTGGTCATGGGCAGGGATCTGCAATCCGAGATGTGTGCCAGATTGGCTAGCCTTGAGAAAATGCTCTCTAGCTCGGTCGCCCGTAAGGCTCCGTCTAAGAGAAAGCATTTGTCGCCGGCTCCGCCGGTGGATGATCTTGATGACAGAGACAATCTGGATTGGTCTGATTATCCTCAGCTAGAGGAGGGGGAAGTTGATGAGGGTTCAGAATTTTCGGATGATGAGCAGTCTGCTGGCGCTGATGCCGAGCTTTCTGATTTAGGGAGATCCTTGGACTCTCCTCATGCTCTGTCTCTCATGCTGGAAGTTCTGAATATTTCCCCTCCCGAGGAGGCGTCACAGCAGAAAGGTGAATTGTTTGAGGAATCCAGGCCGCGCCTGGAGTTTCCTACGCAACGCCATTTTGATAGAATCATTGACAAGGAATGGGATAGGCCGGCTCGGCTCCCTGGCATCCCTCAGGGGTGGGATAGGAAATATCCCTTTCCTTCTGAGGCGGTCAAGCGCTGGGCATCTCCCCCCGAGGTGGATGCACCGGTTTTGGGGTTGTCTAACTCATCGGTTTTAAACAGACCTGATTGTTCCACTCTCAAAGATGGAGAGGATAAACGTATTGATCAGATGGCTTCTCATGGCTTTACTAGCATTGGGTCGGCCATCCGGCCTGTGTGCGCTTCGGAGCTAATGGTGTTGGCTACCAGGTCTGTGGTCAGGGACCTGTTGACTTCTTCCGGGCTTCGTCCTGGTAGTAACGAGTTCCTTAGCCTTAAACGGTGTGAGTTGTTTCTATCCTTTGTGTTGACTGCCTTGGATGACACTTTGATGATGTGTGGTAGGACGTCGGCTCTGCTTGTGGCTATTCGGCGGTCGGTGTGGCTGCGCCAGTGGGCGGCCGATTTTATGTCCAAAAAATCACTGACGGCTTTACCCTTTGTTGGTCTACGGCTCTTTGGAGAGACATTGGACTCTGTCACCAAGGGTGGTAGGTTACCTCAACGTAAGAAACAACTGCCTTTACCCCCTCCTTTCGGGGGGCCAGATCTGGTAGGGGTTCTGCATTTCCCTCTTCCAGAGGAGATTCCGGAAACAGGGGCAGAGGACGTGCCCGTTCTGGATACAGTTGGGGCTCTAAGCCCAAACCGGCTGCTAAGCCGGCTCAGCAATGAGGGGGCGCCCTCACCCATGCGGGTGGGGGGACGGCTGCAGCACTTCTCTCAGATCTGGGATCAAGAGGTCTCGGACAGATGGATCCGGGAAGTGGTGTCTTCCGGCTACAAGCTGGAGTTCGAGCTCCGCCCCCCTTCCAGATTTGTCAGGTCTCGGATGCCGTCGGAGCCTCTAGCGGCGCAGGGGCTCCTGGTGGCAGTGGAGAATCTTCTGGACATGGCTGTCATTTGCCCAGTGCCCCCTTCAGATCGGGGCAGGGGCTTTTATTCCAATCTGTTCACGGTACCCAAGAAGGACGGGTTGGTCCGACCCATCTTGGATCTGAAGTTTCTCAACAGGTTCATCCGGCCGAGGAAATTCCGCATGGAAACGCTGCGTTCGGCCATTCACTCTCTTCGTCAGGGAGACTTTCTGACGTCCATAGACATCAAGGATGCTTATCTACACGTTCCGGTTTTTCCAGCACACCAGAGGTTTCTCAGGTTCGTGGTGGAGGATCGGCACTTTCAGTTTGTGGCACTTCCTTTCGGTCTCACCTCAGCTCCTCGGGTGTTCACCAAGGTGCTAGCGGGGGTGATGGCTCTGCTCAGAGGCCAGGGTATCCGCATCGTGCCCTATTTGGACGATCTACTGATCATGGCCTCTTCCTTCAACCAAGCGGAGTTGGACACCAGAGCGGTGGTGTCCACTCTGGAAAGGTTCGGTTGGGTGATCAACCACCCCAAGTCTTCTCTTTCTCCGTCCAGAATTCTGACCTTTCTGGGAATGTCTCTGGACACTTCACAGGCCAGGGTGTTTCTACCCCAGGCCAAGATTCTTTTGATTCAGGAGTTAGTTCGGCTTCTCTTGTCTACCCCTCATCCGACCATCCGGTTAGGGATGAGGCTGGTGGGGTTAATGGTGGCCTCATTCGAGGCAGTTCCCTTTGCGCAGTTTCACACAAGGACGCTTCAGCTTCATATGTTGAAGGTTTGGGACAAGTCTCCTCTATCGTTGGATCAGTCCTTCCTGATGACTCCCCGAGTTCGTCGATCCCTGCAATGGTGGCTGGGGTCGGTCAATCTGTTGAAGGGCAGATCTTTTCTGGCTCCGTGTTGGGAAACAGTCACCACGGATGCCAGTCTGTCAGGTTGGGGGGGTGTTTGGAAGGACCTCCAGTTTCAGGGTTTGTGGGGCCCGCGGGAGGCTCACGAGCCCATCAATGTTCTGGAGTTGAGAGCCATCAGGTTGGTTCTGTTTCGCTTGACTCATCAGTTGAGAAGCCTGCCAGTTCAGGTCCGGTCGGACAACAGAACGGCGGTTGCTTACATCAATCACCAAGGAGGGACTCGCAGCAGGAGTGCCCTCAGGGAAGTGTCTTTGATTCTGGACTGGGCAGAGACCCACGTCCCGTGTATCTCAGCAGTCTACATTCCGGGAGTGGAGAACACGGAGGCGGACTTGCTGAGCAGGGCCTCCTCTCGTCAGGGGGAGTGGTCTCTCAGTCCCAAGGTGTTTCGTTCGATATGTCTCAGGTGGGGGGTCCCAGCGGTGGACCTCTTTGCTTCTCGTCACAATCACAAGCTTCCAGTCTTTGTGTCTCTCTCGCAGGATCCTCTGGCTCTGACAGTGGATGCCATGTCTCTAAACTGGAGGGATCTGGGGCTCCTTTACCTGTTTCCTCCGTTCCCAATGCTAGCCAGAGTGCTGCGCAAACTGGCCTTGGATGGTGCGTCTGCAATTCTGGTGGCCCCAAGGTGGCCAAGGCGAGTTTGGTTCGCAGATCTTGTAAGACTGGCAGAGGATCAGTTCGCCCTGCCTCTGCTGCCGGACCTGCTCACCCAGGGTCGGCTGCGCTATCCCAATTTACCATCGCTGGCTTTGACGGCATGGCTGCTGAAACCACCATCTTGAAGGAGGAAGGTCTTTCTGACGCAGTGATTCAGACTCTTATCTCTGCCAGGAAGCGCTCTTCCTCTTCTATTTACTACAGGACTTGGAGGGCCTATATTGATTGGTGTGAGAGTAGGTCTTTCTCTTGTCGAGAGTTCTCCATTCCTAGAATTTTAGAGTTTCTCCAACATGGTCTAGATCTGGGGCTCCAGCTTAGTACATTGAAAGGGCAGGTTTCTGCCCTGGCGGTGTTCTTCCAAAGGTCTTTTGCACTTCATCCCTTAGTCAAGACCTTTTTCCAAGGTGTTACACATGTTCGGCCTCCTAGGAAGCCTTTTGTTCCTGTTTGGGATTTGAACCTGGTTCTTTCTGCTCTCCAGGGCCCTCCGTTTGAGCCCTTGAATGAGATAGCTTTGTCTACTCTTACCCAAAAGGTGGCCTTTTTGGTGGCTATCACTTCGGTTAGGCGTGTTTCTGAGTTGGCAGCTTTATCCATTACAGCTCCGTACTTCGAGAAACATCAGGACAAGGTTGTCTTTCGTTTCAAGCAGGATTTTCTTCCTAAAGTGGTCTCGGAGTTTCATCTGAATCAGGACATTGTTTTGCCCTCTCTATGCCCAAATCCCAGCGACGACAAGGAAAGGGCATTGCATTCCTTGGATGTAGTTCGTGTTGTGGAACATTATCTGGAGGTTACGTCTTCCTTTCGTAAGACTGATGCTTTCTTTGTGGTGCCCTGCGGGCCTAGGAGAGGTTTGGCTCCTGCCAAATCTTCCATTAGTAAATGGATTCGTCAGGCCATCATTGGGGCCTATTCTGCCAAGGGGAGGAGTCCCCCTTTTCGTGTTACTGCTCATTCTACTCGTGCAGTTGGTGCGTCCTGGGCCTTTCAGCACCAGGCTTCTGTTGAACAAGTTTGTAAGGCCGCTACCTGGTCTTCGGTTCACACCTTTTCCAAGTTTTACAAGGTTGATGTTAGGGCATCAGCGGATGCTGTTTTTGGCCGCAAAGTTTTGCAAGCTGTTGTGGTTTAAGGTTGTGCATTGTTGCCTAGTTTTGGATCCCTTCCCTTGTTATGGACACTGCTGTTGGATGTCCCACATGTTATGGATTCTTGAAGCGGGGTGTGTGACATACTAAGAATAATACCATTTTGTGAATACTCACCTTGTAAAATGGGTATTATGAGTATGTCACACACCCCGCTTCAACCCGCCCTTTTGTATTCAGGATCCTCTTTATTGCGAACTTTGCGTGGTTGTTGTTTATATTTGCCTCTTCCTGGTCCCTTACCTTACTGCTTTCTGTATACTGGGTAGTGAGTGGGAGGTCCCAGGTATTTATGGATCAGGGAGGGGCTTTCTTTTGCTATCATCTCTGCAGGAACGCCCTCTTCAGGACGATATTACCCACATGTTATGGATTCTTGAAGCGGGGTGTGTGACATACTCATAATACCCATTTTACAAGGTGAGTATTCACAAAATGGTATTTTTTCTACTTTTGCCTTCCCAAATAAATCTCAACACTTTTAAATCCGCCTTTGGAATAGAAATAGGAAGGGTTCTGACCAAATATAATAGTCTAGGTAGCAAAGTCATTTTTTTGCCCTAATGCGCCACCAAGGTAGCCTCTGACCAGACCAAGAGTCAATGTCACCTCTCAATTAATGAAACAATGAATTGCAATTGTTTCTATATAATAAATGAAACTGGGGGGTTAGTTGGATCCCAATATAATTAATTATAATCAGTTTTGAGTGAGACTAAAGGATTGTTTTAATTTAAGAACCTCTTGGTACGAGAGTGTCTGAAATAAAATAGGAAGTGAAGTGTGGGGTGAGGAAACAAACAAAACATCGTAAGCAAATAATCCACATTTATGTCCCCCCCCCCCCCCCAACATCCCTGCTTAATCTACTTGTTCTCGCCAATGCTTCCATTGTTTCATTGACAACACAAATAATGGCGACAAAGGACAAACCTGTTGAGTACCCCTGTATATTTTAATAGACTTTGACTCAAATCCTTATATCCCTATAACTGCATGAGGATCCCTAGATACATTTCTCAAAATATTTTGAAATGGAGTTCCAAAACCTTTTCTTCTCAAAACATAAAACATACAATCCCAAATCAATGTGTCAAACGCTTTATGTAAATCTAATGAGAGAAGCATAGCCCTTCTTGCTCCTCCTTGATCCCAATTAGTTTGTAGGAGTCAAATCAGTTACTCTTCTGGTCTGATCCACCTGCCTGGGATAAGGAAGGAAAGGAGTAAAGCTTTAACCCTTTAAGTGCCAAGCACGTGAATTTTACGTGGTTGTCTCTCCATCACTTAAGTGCCAGCCACGTAAAATTCACGTGCCTGGAATTTACCCCTGCTAGCGGTCCAAAAATAAAAAAAAACACTCACCTGACCCCTCGTTGGATCCGGCTGGGTCTCCTCTTTAATTTGGTGCCATCCGATCCCCCATGGGGGGTCGGATGGCTCCAAGAGAGCCCCCGGAATAGGGCCCCCCGCTTCGGCAGCAGCAGCTTCTAACTGTAAAACATAAAATTAAAAATGACATTTACTTACCTGTGGTCACGCTGCCTCCGATCACCCCCCCAGCCTCTTCCGTGGTGAGGAGAGGGCAGAAAACGCCCTCCCCCACCACTTCCTGCATCGGGTCTGCTAGCCATCACTGTGATGTCACCAGCAGCCAGCTTCTTGAGACCGGCACCCGAGACAGAGAATCAGTCTGCTTGAGTGCTTGGAGGAGAGAGCTGGGGAGGAGGAGAGGGCTGTGATCGCCCCCCCTCCCCAGGCTCTTTCCTCCAAACACCCGAGCAGACTGTCAGCTGTCATCGGAGATCGCCAGGGGACACAGGATCGGAGGTGAGTAAAGTAAAAAAAAAAAAATGTCATTTTTTTTCTTATGTGTCAGTTTATTTTTACATTTAACCCCTTGTGAACTGGTAAGGGGTCCATGAGACCCCTTATACCAGTTCACAAGGCTGGGGGCTGGCAAGTCACCTGCGGTAGCCGCAGGTGACTTGCCATTAACCCCCGGCACCCCCATTACCTGCCTCACAAAGCCCAGGGGGGGGCAGGAGAGCCCGGGCCACCATAGCTGGTCCCGGGCTGGTAATGCTGGGTAAAGGGGACCCCATTTCATTTTTTGGGGGATTTTTAAGAGTTTTAACCCTTAAAATTCCCCCAAAAAATGGGGTCCCCCCCCCCCCCTTGGGAGCGGGGACCCTATGTCATTTTTGTTTTAAATTAAGCCCTTATGTTCTGTCGCCCAGCAGCTAAAAAAGGCTTCCAGCTGCAGCAGGAGAGACGAAGCCAGATTGATCAGCGTGGGACACAGGGATGGATGGGAGGTAAGTATTAAAAAGTATTAAAAAAATAAATAAATAAAATATTTTTTTCTCCATGTGTCTGTGTGTGTATTTTACACTTAACCCCTTGTGAACTGGTAAGGGATCCATGAGATCCCTATACCAGTTCACAAGGCTGGGGGGCTAGCGGGTGACTTGCCGTTAACCCCCGGCACCCCAATTACCTGCCTCCCCAAAGCCCGGGGGGAGCAGAAGAGCCCGGGTCATGGCTATGTGGGCTTGTAGCCTGCAGGGTGTGGGGGGGGCACCAAAGCTGACCTCCTTGCATCCTGTTCTACAAGCCCCCATAGCTGGTCCAGGGCTGGTTATGATGGGTAAGGGGGACCCCATATCATTTTTAGGGGAGTTTTAAGGGATTTTAACCCTTAAAATTCCCCAAAAAATGGGTCCCCAGGAGGGGGGACCCTATGTCATTTTTTTTTTTTAATTAACCCCTTATGTTTATAGTGTGGATAGTAGTAGTATTTTATTTGTAAATGTTATAAAGTGCTATTTTCAATTTTGGGGGGCTCCTGGGCAAGAATGGGGGGCTACATATGTGGTACCGTTGTAATCGGGAGAAATTGGGCTTTCACATGCAATATGGTTTTCTCTAATAAAGTAAATGTTTTATTTAAAATATAGGAGACAATTGTCTAAAAATATATGTATTTATTTATTTATTTTTTTTTTTACACAAAAATATTTAAAAAAACAGTAGAAAAATAACAACCAAGACATTTCCTGTTAAAGCCTAAACTCTGCTGCAAAATATATATCTATAATTTTCCTGGAAATTCTGGCAAAAATCACGGTTAAACAGCAGAATTGGGGAAAATGACCTGTTAACAGAGGGTGACAAAACTTCAAGTAGGCTGACAATTAAAATGGTTAATAGTACCTATGCATGTTGGGTATTGTTCTGCTTGGAGGACCTTGCTCTTTCAGATTTAGCTTGTTTTTTCTTGTTTGCATATTTATATTTTAGGAAAACATGTTATTTTTTCATTTTTTTTATTCCTTTTTTTAGGGAAACCCTGTGCAACCTAAGAATTCTTCAAGGGATTACTTCCATAAGCCTACTACAACAAGCTGGGTACTCTTAGAAAGCTTAACGTGTACTTTCAGGGAATATATGGTTTATCAGGGACATTCCAAATGTAAAGGGTTGTTTTGGTTGAAAAATTGCAAGGTGAGCACTTTGTCTGCAGAGCTGAAATTTTCAAGTAAAATTATTGTTATGCCTGCGCTTTACTTTGTATTGTTTGTCAACTCTTCCCTTGACAGTACATGCATGTTGGGTATCGTTCTGTTCGGGGCATGTTGCTTTTTGAGATTTTACTTGTTATTTCTTGTTTGCATATAGGTTTTTTTAGGAAAATGTGGCTTGATTCTTCAGTTTTATTCTTTTTTAGGGAAACTGTGCAACCAAAGAATACATTGAAGGATTACTTCCAGAAAACTAAGCCCACATAAACAAGCTTGGTAGGCCTAGAAGGCTTGAGGCGTGTACTTCCAGAGAATATAGAGAGTTTGTGGGGGGTATTTCAAATATAAAGGGTTGTTTTTCTGGAAAAACTGCAAGGTGCGCATAGCACATAGCGCAGTTGTATTTTATCTGAAAATCTCCTAAATCTCTGTTTCAGTTTGGGGGAGTCTCCTGGGCAGGAAAGGGTGTCTACCTATACATATGTGGTACCACTGTGACCGGGAGAAATTGGGGTTTAGCACACAATAATATTTTATTGACAAACTTACATTTTTTTGCACATATTTCACCAAAAAGTATTGAGAATACAATAAAAAAAGGCCATACAACACATTTCATGTTGAAGCCCAGACTCAATAAAATTCCTGTGAAATCCCTGGAAATCCTTTCAACAATCACAGTTGAACATGTGTAGCGCAAAATAGTGAAACATGGTCTGGCAACAGAGGGTGACAAAAGCTGCAGGTAGGCTGGCAGCGAAAGGGTTAATGCCAATATTTAAGTAAGAAGCTTCAAGTCGGTATTTACAGATGGAGCAGAGCTAAGAGTCCATTTTCCTGAGTTAAGCAAACAATGCTATCTTGAAATCTCCAATGCTATTCAATTTGTTTGTTTAGCCAGGGATATCTCAGGACATTTTAACTTTGTCCCATCTGTATCAGGGAAATGGATCTATAATTATTACAATATCCTGGATCTCACTCATCAGTCCTCAAGCTATTAAACCATGTTTTATAATAAATATTATTAAAACCATCAGGTCCAGGAGCCTTAGATACATTCAAGTGCTTTACCTTGATCTCCTCTTCCTCCATAGTTCTTCCTAAAATATTTGTATGAACCTATGTTAATTAAGGAAATTGGATACCTTAAAAAAATCTATCTGCTTTAAATTTATCAAAATGAATAGGAGCAGCATATAAATTGATATACACTTTAAAAACACAGGTAAAAATCATTACCGGATTGCTAGTGTAATTCCCTGAAGATAATCTCAATTTAGGAAAGGATGTAATTTGCTTCCTGGGGGTTTAGCTCCTTGCCAAAAGTGACCCATTTTATCTCCTTTGTTTATACTTATTCTATCTTACGTTATTTTCATCCTTGGTATTAAGAATCAGGTTTAACTTCATTCCAGTCTGGTTAAGTTGATGTAAAGGATTCTTGTGTGGATTTGATTTATAATTTTTACATAGTATATTTAATAATGTTTCCTTTTTTTTAAAAGCTTCAGGATTTTTATTTTTCTTTCTGCTTGCCAATTTGATCAGAACTTTGAATTGGTTTTGGTCTGCTTTAAATACACCAGGCCCCAGGGTATCCCAAACCACCACGTTGCACCCTATCTGTTATACTAAATAAGCGTTGTTCAGCATCAGCTTTATTAAGCTATTGAATTTTGCATTGGTTTTTGTCCTGCTGTCAATAGACCAGGTCGCAGGGTATCCCAAACCACCACGTGGCACCCTATCTGTTATACTAAATAAGCATTGTTTAGCATCAGCTTTATTAAGTTATTGCATTTTGAATTGTTTTTTGTCCTGCTGTCAATACACCAGGCCGCAGGGTATCCCAAACCACCACATGGCACCCTATCTGTTATACTAAATAAGCGTTGTTCAGCATCAGCTTTATTCAGCTATTGCATTTTGCATAGGTTTTTGTCCTGCTGTCAATACACCAGGCCGCAGAGTATCCCAAACCCCCACGTGGCACCCTATCTGTTAGACTAAATAAGCGTCTACAGCCTCAGCTTTATTAAGTTATTGTATTTTTAATTGGTTTTGGTCTGCTTTAAATACACCAGGCCGCAGGGTATCCCAAACCTGCACGTTGCACCCTATCTGTTATACTAAATAAGCGTTGTTCAGCATCAGCTTTATTAAGCTATTGCATTTTGCATAGGTTTTTGTCCTGCTGTCAATACACCAGGCGGCAGGGTATCCCAAACCACCGCGTGGCACCCTATCTGTTATACTAAATAAGCATTGTTTAGCATCAGCTTTATTAAGTTATTGCATTTTGAATTGTTTTTTGTCCTGCTGTCAATACACCAGGCCGCAGGGTATCCCAAACCCCCACATGGCACCCTATCTGTTATACTAAATAAGCGTTGTTCAGCATCAGCTTTATTAAGCTATTGCATTTTGCATAGGTTTTTGTCCTGCTGTCAATACACCAGGCCGCAGAGTATCCCAAACCCCCACGTGGCACCCTATCTGTTAGACTAAATAAGCGTCTACAGCCTCAGCTTTATTAAGTTATTGTATTTTTAATTGGTTTTGGTCTGCTTTACATACACCAGGCCGCAGGGTATCCCAAACCTGCACGTTGCACCCTATCTGTTATACTAAATAAGCGTTGTTCAGCATCAGCTTTATTAAGCTATTGCATTTTGCATAGGTTTTTGTCCTGCTGTCAATACACCAGGCCGCAGGGTATCCCAAACCACCGCGTGGCACCCTATCTGTTATACTAAATAAGCGTCTACAGCCTCAGCTTTATTAAGTTATTGCATTTTGAATTGGTTTTGGTGTGCTTTAAATACACCAGGCCGCAGGGTATCCCAAACCACCATGTTGCACCCTATCTGTTATACTAAATAAGCGTTGTTCAGCATCAGCTTTATTAAGCTGTTGCATTTTGCATAGGTTTTTGTCCTGCTGTCAATACACCAGGCCGCAGGGTATCCAAAACCCCCACGTGGCACCCTATCTGTTATACCAAATAAGCATCTACAGCCTCAGCTTTATTAAGTTATTGCATTTTGAATTGGTTTTGGTCTGCTTTAAATACACCAGGCCGCAGGGTATCCCAAACCTGCACGTTGCACCCTATCTGTTATACTAAATAAGCGTTGTTCAGCATCAGCTTTATTAAGCTATTGCATTTTGCATTGGTTTTTGTCCTGTTGTCAATACACCAGGCCACAGGGTATCCCAAAAATGCACGTAGCACCCTATCTGTTATACTAAATACCCTTGTTCATCCTCAGCTTAATCAAGCTATTGCATTTTGAATTGGTTTTTGTCCTGCTGTCAATACACCAGGCCGCAGGGTACCCCCTTAATCAAACTCTGCACCAATTTTCATAGTATCTGGTGCAGAGAAGCAGTTCCTCACTTTATTTAGCTTCTTCTTTTTAAAGTAAACACATTTTTTATCGTACCTATTGCGCATTTCAAATACATAAAAATGTCAGTAGACAAGTGCAAGGATGTTCAAAGAGGAGTGGCAGAGGCCAAGATTCAGCAGGCAGAGGTCGCAGCAGACTAGGAGCGAGTGGCAGCAGGAGTCACGGTGAGAGACCTGATCTGCCAGTATCTGCTAGCGGTCATGTCTCCACCAGTAATGCATCTGCCGTGGTAGATTGGTTAACGCGCTCATCAACATCATCACAAGTTACATCTGACACCCCCAGTCTAGGGTCGGTAGGTTCCTCTGACACAACCCTGAGTTGGCATGCCTCGAGAGCAGTCCCTGTCCTCCCATTGCCTCTGTTCTACGCCGTTCCCTCCCCCAGCAACGTATCCTATGCTTTGGGTTCAGCTCCACTCTTTAGTGAGGAGGACGATCAGATAGAGCACAGTCAGCAGCTACTGCCCAGCCAAGAAATGGAGGTGACTTCTTTAGCTAGGCAGACAAATAGTGATGTCGACAGTGTCTTGGGTGTTGCGAGCGTTCCAGCTCCTGCGCCAGACACTGTTGAGGAAACCGAGAACATCAGTGACGTGCAGCCACAACTCGGTGATGATGATGATGATGAAGCCGATCGCACTTGGGAGCCGGGTGATGAAGGGGCTTCATCGTCATCATCAGGAGAAGAGAGGCACAGGTTGCCCCGGAGTCAGCAGCTCAGGCAGCAAGGTGTTAGCAGCATGGTTGGCAGTCAGCATGGGGGCACAATTGTAAAGCTTGGAGCCGGGGCCTGGGGAGAGCACCTGCTGCATGGCAGGCTACCTTATTGGGAGGTAGTGGAGCAGGGGTTCCTGGAGTTGGCGACAGTAGCAGTGAATCAGTGAGGCCTGTTGGTGGGAAAAGTAGCTACTCGGCAGTGTGGCAGTTTTCCCTCAAGCATCCGCAGGAGGGTAACATGGCCACATGCAAGATATGTAGGCAGAAGGTGAAGCGTAGCCAGGGCCAAAATGTTGGCACCACGGTCCTGCGTCAACATATGATACGTCACCAAAAAGCGGCCTGGGAGAACCGAGGCTCCGAAGAGGTGGTCCAGCCTGCTTCTTCACCAAGTGGCATGCCGCTCCCAATTTCTGCCAGCCAAGGCTCCAGCACCTCAGCCGAAGGCAGCTGTGCGGCATACCCATCCTCTGTCGCTCCTGATCCTCCTCCTCCAAGTCATGCATCCCCCCAGCAATCCCTCAGGAAAGCCATGTTTAAGAGACAGCAGTATGCGCCCACTCATCCTACGGCGCAGAAGCTGAATGTGTTCCTGTCCAAGTTGCTGGTGCTGCAGTCGCTCCCTTTTAAGGTGGTGGACTCTGCACCTTTCAGAGAACTGATGGCTTGTGCCGAGCCGAGGTGGAGAGTCCCAAGCTGTCATTTCTTTGCCAAGAAGGCAGTACCAGTGCTGCACACTTTTGTTGAACAGAAGGTGGGCCAGTCCTTGAGCCTGTCCGTGTGTAGCAAAGTGCATGGCAGTGCCGACGTCTGGAGCTGTAACTACGGTCAGGGACAGTACATGTCGTTTACGGCCCACTGGGTGAATGTGGTCCCTTTGCAGCAGCAGCAGCAACTTGGACAGGTCACGCCGCTTCGGCCTCCGCGCTCCCTGCCCATTGAGCCTGTGACACCGTGCGACTCGGCCTCCTCATCCTCCGCCATCTCCTCAACCTCCACTGTAGGCTCAAGTCTCAGTGCCCCTCCAGTCTACCATGTGTGCAGGGCACGGAGGTGTCACGCTGTGCTTCACATGGTTTGTCTTGGACGAACGGAGTCACACAGGGGAGGAACTGCTTAAATTTATTCATCAGGAAATCCAAACATGGCTTACTCCAAGAAAACTTAAAATGGGAATGGTTACCGACAATGGGAAGAACATTTTGTCTCCGCTGCGCCAAGTAAGCCTGACCCATGCCCCCTGCATGGCTCCCGTCTTCAATCTGGTTGTCAAGCGGTTTCTGAAGTGTTCCCCCCATCTGCAAGACATCCTAACAACTTCAAGGAAACTTTGCATGCACTTCAGCCACATATACACTGCCAAACACACCCTTCTGATTTGCGATGTTTCCACCATTGGAATTCCACCCTTCACATGTTGGACCGATTATATGAACAGAGAAAAGCCATCACAGATTTCCTGATGATCCAAGCGGATAGGGGGACTCCCCTGTGTAACTTTAATATCAACCAGTGGCAGCTCATACGTGACACCTGCCGTTTGCTCAGGCCCTTTGAGGAAGCCACTTTATTTGTCAGTCGGCAGGATTACGGGATGAACGACGTGATTCCACTGCTTCATGTACTACAGTACATGTTGGAAACCATGGCTGGTCAGGGCACTGGAGACATGGCGTCTACATCTTACAGCCACATGAACCCCGTTGAAGCTGAACTGGAGGAGGAGGAGGAGGAAGAGGAGGAGGAGGGGCACAGTGAAGCACAGTTTAGGCTTGGCGAAATGGCTGGTTTATCTAGTCAGCGGACAGGAGAGGAGGAGCAGGAGAAGCCAGAGGAGCTAGAGGGTTTTGAGGAAGGCGAGACAGAGCACCCGGACACACTGTGGCAGTATGCAGTGGAGATGGAGACAGGTAATCCCTCCAAGTCACTTGCGCAAATGGCAGGAAGCATGCTCACGTGCTTGCGTAGTGACCCCAGAATTGTTTCCATTTGTCGGCGGGATGACTTCTGGCTGTCCACCTTATTGGACCCTCGCTTCCGGCACAAAACGGGGGCATTTTTTAAACCCCCTGAGAGGGAGGACAAACTGAACTACTACAAAGACATTCTGCGTAGGCAGTTGCCGATGCCTATTTGCGCCATGGTCCATACTCTTGCAGGTCTGACTCGGGGGGACCTCTGCGCTCACCTTCCACTGCCATGGCTGCTGGGGGGGGGTTGGCAGGAGCAGCAGCAGCAGCTCCATCAGCAGCAGCCTCAGTCTTCAGTCGCTAATGCGTAGCTTTCTACACCCGCATAGTGAGGCTACTCAAGAGCAGCAGGAAGACCTGGAGCAGGACCTCAACCAGCAGGTCATGTCATACCTTGACATGACCATGCCAACACACCTTGAGGATCCGCTGGATTTCTGGGCAGCCAAATTTGGCTTGTGGCCGCAGAGTTTGCCCTGGAAAAGCTGTCCTGCCCGGCAAGTAGCGTGCCATCTGAGCGGGTGTTTAGTGCGGCGGGGGCCATAGTTATGGCGAGGAGAACTCGTCTGTCAACTAAAAATGTGGAGAGACTCACCTTTGTCAAAATGAATCAGGGATGGATCAGCCAGGATTTCCACCCACCAATGGCCGATGCATGCGACTAGATTCAGCATGGTGCCACGTTTTACACTTTCCAAATGGTGCAAAACATATTTATGTCTTTAGACCAATTTTTGGCCTCCTGCTGATGCCAACTTCAGGGTGTGCTTTTCAGCCAATTTTTGGCCTCCTGCTGCTGCTGCTGCAAACTCCAGGGTGTCTTTCAAGCAATGTTTGGGCTCCTGCTTATGCTACTGCCAACTCCAGGGTGTGCCTTCCAGCTCATATTTGTGCTCCTGCTGCTGCCAACTTCAGGGTGCCTTCCAGCCAATTTCTGGGTTCCTGCCGCTTCTGCCAACTCCAGGGTGTGTCAGTCAATTTTTGGGCTCCTGCTGCTGCTGCCAACTCCAGGGTGTCTTTCAAGCAATGCTTGTGCTCCTGCTGCTTCTGCTTGCAACTTCAGGGTGTGATTCATCCAATTTTTGGGCTCCTGCAGCCAAATCCAGTGTCTCTTTAAAGCTATGTTTGGGCTCCTACTGCTGCTGCTTGCAACTCCAGGGTGTGATTCATCCAATTTTTGGGCTCCTGCAGCCAACTCCAGTGTCTCTTTAAAGCAATGTTTGGGCTTCTGCTGATGCTGCTGCTTGCAACTCCAGGGCGTGATTCATCCAATTTTTGGGCTCCTGCAGCCAAATCCAGTGTCTCTTTAAAGTGATGTTTGGGCTCCTGCTGCTGCTGCTCCTGTTGCTGCATGCAACTCCAGGGTGTGATTCATCCAATTTTTGGGCTCCTGCAGCCAACTGCAGTGTCTCTTTAAAGCAATGTTTGGGCCCCTGCTTCTGCTGCTGCTGCTTGCAACTCCAGGGTGTGATTCATCCAATTGTTGGGCTCCTGAAGCCAACTCCAGTGTCTCTTTAAAGCAATGTTTGGGCTCCTACTACTGCTGCTGCTCCTGCTGCTGCTTGCAACTCCAGGGTGTGATTCATCCAATTTCTGGGCTCCTGCAGCTAACTCCAGTGTCTCTTTAAAGCAATGTTTGGGCTCCTGCGGCTGCTGCTTGCAACTCCAGGGTGTGATTCATCCAATTTTTGGGCTCCTGTAGCCAAATCCAGTGTCTCTTTAAAATAATGTTTGGGCTCCTGCTCCTGCTGCTGCTTGCAACTCCAGGGTGTGATTCATCCAATTTTTGGGCTCCTGCAGCCAACTCCAGTGTCTCTTTAAAGCAATGTTTAGGCTCCTGCTGTTGCTGCTCCTGCTGCTTGCAACTCCAGGGTGTGATTCATCCAATTTTTGGGCTCCTGCAGCCAACTCCAGTGCCTCTTTAAAGCAATGTTTGGGCTCCTGCTGCTGCTGCTCCTGCTGCTGCTGCTTTCAACTCCAGGGTGTGATTCATCCAATTTTTGGGCTTCTGCAGCCAACTCCAGTGTCTCTTTAAAGTAATGTTTGAGCTCCTGCTCCTGCTGCTGCTGTTCCTGCTGCTGCTGATTGCAACTCCAGGGTGTGATTCATCCAATATTTGGGCTCCTGCAGCTAACTCCAGTGTCTCTTTAAAGCAATGTTTGGGCTCCTGCTCCTGCTGCTCCTGCTGCTGCTGCTGCTGCTTGCAACTCCAGGGTGTGATTCATCCAATTTTTGGGCTCCTGCAGCCAACTCCTGTGTCTCTTTAAAGCAATGTTTGGGCTCCTGTTCCTGCTGCTGCTGCTCCTGCTGCTGCTGCTTGCAACTCCAGGGTGTGATTCATCCAATTTTCGTGCTTTTGCAGCCAACCCCAGTGTCTCTTTAAAGCAATGTTTGGGCTCCTACTGCTGCTGCCCCTGCTGCTGCTGCTGCTTGCAACTCCAGGGTGTGATTCATCCAATTTTTGGGCTCCTGCAGTCAAATCCAGTGTCTCTTTAAAGCAATGTGTGGGCTCCTGCCTGCAACTCCAGGGTGTGATTCATCCAATGTTTGGGCTCCTGCAGCCAACTCCAGTGTCTCTTTAAAGCAATGTTTGGGCTCCTGCTCCTGCTGCTGCGGCTCCTGCTGCTGCTTGCAACTCCAGGGTGTGATTCATCCAATTTTTGGACTCCTGCAGCCAACTCCAGTGTCTCTTTAAAGCAATGTTTGGGCTCCTGCTCCTGCTGCTGCTGCTCCTGTTGCTGCTGCTTGCAACTCGAGAGTGTGATTCATCCAATTTTTGGGCTCCTGAAGCCAACTCCAGTGTCTCTTTAAAGCAATGTTTGGGCTCCTGCTCCTGCTGCTACTGCTTTCAACTCCAGGGTGTGATTCATCCAATTTTTGGGCTCCTGCAGCCAACTCCAGTGTCTCTTTAAAGCAATGTTTGGGCTCCTACTACTGCTGCTGCCCCTCCTGCTGCTACTGCTTGCAACTCCAGGGTGTGATTCATCCAATTTTTGGGCTCCTGCAGCCAAATCCAGTGTCTCTTTAAAGTAATGTTTGGGCTCCTGCTCCTGCTGCTGCTGCTTGCAACTCCAGGGTGTGATTCATCCAATTTTTGGGCTCCTGCAGCCAAATCCAGTGTCTCTTTAAAGCAATGTTTGGCCTCCTGCTGCTGCTGCTTTAAACTCCAGGGTGTGATTTTCAGGCACTCTAGGGGCCCCTCATAGTGATGGCACTTCAACTCTCTGCAATTGTGCTGCTCTGTGATTCTATTAGCGATGCCTCTGATCTGCATGTCCTAATTATTTACAGTATTATTTCACTAACCCAGCACGCATCCTATGCATGTTACAGCAAGGCAGAATGGTTTTCAACCCTATTGAGGCTCTAGGAGGCTCAGAAATAGCCATTTTTAATAGCGATCCGTCGCGAATAAATTCGGGTCGAAACGAATTTTGTTGGAAAATTCGGCGAATCAGCCGAATCGAATTTTTCAAAAGTTCGCTCATCTCTAATCAGAACCAAAAATTACCCAATACGGGTATTACAAACACCTAAGTGTTCCAGGAAAGAGTCATAAAAATCCCCCTCCCCCCAAAAATGGGGTTAACCTGTGAATAAAGCCTTCCCCTGGGTGCATGTTCACCCCGCAGGCATATGTGAAAAAATATATTAACACAAATAAAGTCTATTCATTCAATAAAATATTTCCCTAAATATATATAACACTATAATTTCTATAGTATTTAACCATAAACTATAAGGCTAGTTTGACACCTAAGAGCAAGCATTTTGTAAATATGTCATAGGGTCATAGTATCAAAACAAACTTTGCACTTTCAATGCATTAGAAATCTCCTCTAAAAGACATAATAAGTAAATGGTAAAGTCCATGACAATGCAAACACAATGCAGGTACACTAGGTTCTACTTGCGCTGCATGTAGACCCACAGACCCCCTCTGACCTGTGCTGTTACAATGTTGCTGAAAAAGGTGTCTACAATGCTTTTCAATGCACTGTGCAATGCAGCTCTGATGTGTGAACTAAACCATCTAGGATAATGTGCAGTGTTTCCTCCGCATTGTAGCTGTGCAGCATCACAGAGAAAGCGCAGAGCCCAAATCAGCCAAAACATTTAAAAACTATATACACTATATATCTATATACATAGTAAACAGCTACATTTTCAAAACATCTCTTATCCTCAAATCCTGGTTTACATATGTACTTATTTTAACATGAACAATACCAAAGTATTTATGAACGAAAAGTTTTATTCTCTTCTCCTCATATTAGGATCAACGTATTAAAGGACATCAGCCTAGATGGTGAAACCAAATGTTGAAGAAACAAGTAGATGACAAGTAATAGAATATTCCTCAACTGAGGTATCCACTCTGGAATGCTTAGGATATCTCCCAAATGTATTTCTTCTTCCATAAAGGAGAAAGAGGTCGAAGTTCAGCCTCACTTCTAGAAGATTCCCCCAGGCTAGATGATATTATGCTATGATTGAGGAGTAAATCTTCTCTCTTTAAAAAGTTACACAGGTATAATTCTGGCCTTTTAAAGAAAAGTTCAAACAAAAGGGGAAAGCCCATCTGCATTCAGCTTAGTCAAGAGTGGTTTCATTTCTCTACTATTTTGGATTGTTAATGGAGCAAGACCAGCAGAAATTTGGATCATATTATCTTATATATATTATATTAGCATGTCCTCTTACAAATGCCATAAATTGTTCCGTAATTTGATAGTAATGCGGTTTTACTATTATATTTCTTGGTGCTCCACTTTGCCTAAGTGCTGTAAGTGCCTTATGAACCCTTTCAGGGAGTAACTGACCTTCATCAGCATGAGGTAAAATGGCTCTTATCAGTTCTTTTATGGCTGAATCTAGATATGTGACAGATTCAGGAAGGCCTCGCACCCTGAAATTATATCTTCTAGAGCTATTATCTTGGGCTTCCATTTTAGATTGAGATTGGTCTATCTTATGCGGCATTAATCCTTTAATCTACTCATGTTGGTTGATTCTAGTTACAGATTCCTCCACCTTTTTTGTATAATATCAATTCTTCACCCTATAGTCTCCAAAATATTTTTTCAAATCAGCAGTCAGTTTTTCATGAGCCATTTAAAGTGTTTTGTCCAGCAGTCAGAAGATTTATTCTCAGGTAAAAAAAAATCCTATTTTTTTTGTTTCTCAGCTGTGGGTTGTTGTCTTTGCTGAGTAACTGTACTGCAGCTTTCTCTCACAGGCGGTGTCTCCACCATTACAGTTGTCACTTTTGACATGGGCTCTTATTTTACCTCAGAAAAGAAGGCTAAATGTCCTTTGCTCCTGTGCAAGGCATTGTTAATTTGTCTCGGGTTGCAGTATAATGCTTTTATGCCTGCAGGGTGCAGAGCTCCTGAATCATGCGACTACTATGTTCAGGCTCGCACATGCGCCTCTCAGCTATCTATTTGCTTTAAAACACAATGACATTTGACAATTAGGAAGTAAACAAACAGATTAAAAGAATAGGCAAGTCAATAAGTAGCAACAGGTTCAGAAGATCAATGTATAATCCATAAGAAGTCAGTGTGAAAAAGCTTATCAGCGTGAGTAAGAATTTGTGCCCCACCACTGTGCATACTTGAAAAGGGACATGACAGTGAAATGAACCCTGAAGATTTCTAAGGTGTTGGTGCCCAGGATCTTAATCCATGTAGTAATCCCTGTTTCACATGGTGACGAGCTATCATCAAGTACACAGCAAGTGAGTACAGAAACATGTCCATGACAATACTCATACAAGGCAGATTGTCTCTGAACAATATGCAATGCATGTGACTGGACATTAGAACTCTACTGCCCTTATTTCAACATAAAGCAACAGTGAAACTATCTATCCTTGAAAAACATGATTTTTGAGAGAAAATGTAACTTCCTTAAACTGTTTTATTTTTTTAAATGATGTACCTGATTTGGCATAATCTTTACATTATTCACTAGAGCTTTAGATAGCTGGTGCATTGGCAGTCTTTCAAAAAAGTTGTAGTAGTCTAAAGAGCTGTTTAAAATTTGTATTCTTCTGGAGATGAGAAGGAGTGGGGACAATTTGGTTTGGAAGCCCTATGGCAGGATAGTTCCCAGTATCCGGCATTTGGGAGTAAAATAGCACTGGCCACCACAATGTGTGAACTGATATAGGGGTCCCTTGGACTCCTTAACAGTTCATAAATAGTGATGGGTTTTGGATCCGGGCCCAAGCTAAATCCAGTCCAGTTCACTCCAGATCCTGGAAAGCTCCAGCATGCTGATGGTGACATCACCACCCTGTGAATTGGAATTGGGGTCCCTTAGACAACCAGCATGTGGCCAAGGCTGGACAGGGCGGGTGACTGGAGATGCTGCGCAGGTATTGCTCTGTCCATCAGTACACAATAGATGTGGCATCTGCCTTAGGGCCATGCTGGGTTAATCATTGTGTGTGCATGTGAGTTGGAGGGTCCCACCGTTCAACTTCCCTAAATGCAAGGGGGGCGAGGGCTAGGGTGACTCTTTGGCAGTGCACACATGCTCAGCGGTGTGCATGTTGAGGTGAACAGGAGGTGGTACCAAGGCGGAGTTAGCGTGCGTCATCACATATGCCGACACACAGAAACAGGTAAGTGTGCAAATACCCATTGTCTGCCTCCAGCTAAAATTATTCAATATATGTGCTTATTTGTATTTTTTATAGTGTTCCTTGGCCACATGCTGTCAGACACACAGTAAATGTCCAAGTCATTTAGAAGTGTTGCCACACACTATCAAGTAAGTGATACTATGTAATTATGTAATTGTATTGTCTAATATAATATGTTGTTTAGATATGATCATGAAATGTACTAATCAAGGCCAGCATTTAAATCTAAATGTGATGAAATGTTCATACATTGTAGATCTACTTTGTAGTGATCAAGGCATAGCCGAAACATGCCTCCTAAAAGTGGATGTGTGAACATGGCAGCATGAATATATGACTCTTTTAAAGCTGGAACAATAAAGCTGAAATTGAATTTTAAAGTCAAGAAAGAGTATTTATATTAATGTTTAATAGTATTATGTAAATCAATTGTTGGTGATAGAGATGAGCGAACTTTTGAAAAATTCGATTCGACTGATTCGCCGAATTTTCCGACAAAAATCGTTTCGACCCGAATTTATTCGCGACGAATCGCTATTAAAAACGGCTATTTCTGAGCCTCCTAGAGCCTCAATAGGGTTGTAAAGCATTCTGCCTTGCTGTAACACGCACAGGATGCATGCTGGGTTAGTTAAATAATACTGTAAATAATTAGGACATGCAAATCAGAGGCATCGCTAATAGAATCACAGAGCAGCACAATTGCAGAGAGTTGAAGTGCCATCACTATGAGGGGCCCCTAGAGTGCCTGAAAATCACACCCTGGAGTTGAAAGCAGCAGCAGCAGGAGGCCAAACATTGCTTTAAAGAGACACTGGATTTGGCTGCAGGAGCCCAAAAATTGGATGAATCACACCCTGGAGTTGCAAGCAGCAGCAGCAGGAGCAGGAGCCCAAACATTACTTTAAAGAGACACTGGATTTGGCTGCAGGAGCCCAAAAATTGGATGAATCACACCCTGGAGTTGCAAGCAGTAGCAGCAGGAGCGGCAGCAGCAGTAGTAGGAGCCCAAACATTGCTTTAAAGAGACACTGGAGTTGGCTGCAGGAGCCCAAAAATTGGATGAATCACACCCTGGAGTTGCAAGCAGCAGCAGCAGGAGCAACAGGAGCCCAAACATTGCTTTAAAGAGACACTGGAGTTGGCTGCAGGAGCCCAAAAATTGGATGAATCACACCCTGGAGTTGAAAGCAGCAGCAGCAGGAGCAGCAGCAGCAGGAGCAGGAGCCCAAACATTGCTTTAAAGAGACACTGGAGTTGGCTGCAGGAGCCTAAAAATTGGATGAATCACACCCTGGAGTTGCAAGCAGCAGCAACAGGAGCAGCAGCAGCAGGAGCAGGAGCCCAAACATTGCTTTAAAGAGACACTGGAGTTGGCTCTGACACTGGATTTTTGGTTCTGATTAGAGATGAGCGAACTTTTGAAAAATTCGATTCGGCTGATTCGCCGAATTTTCCAACAAAATTTGTTTCGGTCCGAATTTATTCGCGACGAATCGCTATTAAAAACGGCTATTTCTGAGCCTCCTAGAGCCTCAATAGGGTTGTAAACCATTCTGCCTTGCTGTAACATGCATAGGATGCGTGCTGGGTTAGTGAAATAATACTGTAAATAATTAGGACATGCAGATCAGAGGCATCGCTAATAGAATCACAGAGCAGCACAATTGCAGAGAGTTGAAGTGCCATCACTATGAGGGGCCCCTATAGTGCCTGAAAATCACACCCTGGAGTTGAAAGCAGCAGCAGCAGGAGGCCAAACATTGCTTTAAAGAGACACTGGATTTGGCTGCAGGAGCCCAAAAATTGGATGAATCACACCCTGGAGTTGGCAGCAGCAGCAGCAGGAGCCCAAACATTACTTTAAAGAGACACTGGAGTTGGCTTCAGGAGCCCAAAAATTGGATGAATCACACCCTGGAGTTGGCAGCAGCAGCAGCAGGAGCCCAAATATTACTTTAAAGAGACACTGGAGTTGGCTTCAGGAGCCCAAAAATTGGATGAATCACACCCTGGAGTTGGCAGCAGCAGCAGGAGCCCAAACATTACTTTAAAGAGACCCTGGGGTTGGCTTCAGGAGCCCAAAAATTGGATGAATCACACCCTGGAGTTGGCAGCAGCAGCAGGAGCCCAAATATTACTTTAAAGAGACACTGGAGTTGGCTTCAGGAGCCCAAAAATTGGATGAATCACACCCTGGACTTGGCAGCAGCAGCAGCAGGAGCCCAAATATTACTTTAAAGAGACACTGGAGTTGGTTTCAGGAGCCCAAAAATTGGATGAATCACACCCTGGAGTTGGCAGCAGCAGCAGGAGCCCAAACATTACTTTAAAGAGACCCTGGGGTTGGCTTCAGGAGCCCAAAAATTGGATGAATCACACCCTGGAGTTGGCAGCAGCAGCAGCAGGAGCCCAAATATTACTTTAAAGAGACACTGGAGTTGGCTTCAGGAGCCCAAAAATTGGATGAATCACACCCTGGAGTTGGCAGCAGCAGCAGCAGGAGCCCAAACATTACTTTAAAGATACCCTGGGGTTGGCTTCAGGAACCCAAAAATTGGATGAATCACACCCGGGAGTTGGCAGCAGCAGCAGCAGGAGCCCAAACATTACTTTAAAGAGACACTGGAGTTGGCTTCAGGAGCCCAAAAATTGGATGAATCACACCCTGGAGTTGGCAGCAGCAGCAGCAGGAGCCCAAATATTACTTTAAAGAGACACTGGAGTTGGCTTCAGGAGCCCAAAAATTGGCCTAAAGACATAAATATGTTTTGCACCATTTGGAAAGTGTAAAACGTGGCACCATGCTGAATCTAGTCGCATGCATCAGGCATTGGTGGGTGGAAATCCCGGCTGATCCATCCCTGATTCATTTTGACAAAGGTGAGTCTCTCCACATTTTTAGTTGACAGACGAGTTCTCCTCGCCGTAACTATGGCCCCCGCCGCACTAAACACCCGCTCAGATGGCACGCTACTTGCCGGGCAGGACAGCTTTTCCAGGGCAAACTCTGCTAGTTGCGGCCACAAATCAAGTTTGGCAGCCCAGAAGTCCAGCGGATCCTCAAGGTGTGTTGGCATGGTCATGTCAAAGTATGACATGACCTGCTGGTTCAGGTCCTGCTCCAGGTCTTCCTGCTGCTCATGAGTAGCCTCACTATGCGGGTGTAGAAAGCTACTCATTAGCGACTGAAGACTGAGGCTGCTGCTGATGGAGCTGCTGCTGCTGCTCCTGCCAACCCCCCCAGCGGCCATGGCAGTGGAAGGTGATTCGCAGAGGTCCCCTCGAGTCAGACCTGCGAGAGTATGGACCATGGCGCAGATAGGCCAACTGCCTACGTAGAATGTCTTTGTAGTAGTTCAGTTTGTCCTCCCTCTCGGTGGGTTTAAAAAGTGCCCCCATTTTGTGCCGGAAGCGAGGGTCCAATAAGGTGGACAGCCAGAAGTCATCCCGCCGACAGATGGAAACAACTCTGGGGTCACTACGCAAGCACGTAAGCATGCTTCCTGCCATTTGCGCAAGTGACTCGGATGGACTACCTGTCTCCATCTCCACTGCATACTGCCACGGTGTGCCCGGGTCCTCTGTCTCGCCTTCCTCAAAAACCTCTAGCTCCTCTGGCTGCTCCTGCTCCTCCTCTCCTGTCCGCTGACTAGATAAACCAGCCATTTCGCCAAGCCTAAACTGTGTTTCGCTGTGCAACTCCTCCTCCTCTTCCTCCTCCTCCTCCAGTTCAGCTCCAACGGGGTTCATGTGGCCGTAAGATGTAAACGCCATGTCTCCAGTGCCCTGACCAGCCATGGTTTCCAACATGTGCTGTAGTACATGAAGCAGTGGAATCAATGTCGTTCATCCCGTAATCCTGCCGACTGACAAATAAAGTGGCTTCCTCAAAGGGCCTGAGCAAACGACAGGTGTCACGTATGAGCTGCCACTGGTTGACATTGAAGTTACACAGGGGAGTCCCCCTATCTGCTTGGATCATCAGGAAATCCGTGATGGCTTTTCTCTGTTCATATAATTGGTCCAACATGTGAAGGGTGGAATTCCAACGGGTGGAAACATCGCAAATCAGATTATGTTGGGGGATACCGTTCTGACGCTGTAGCTCAAGAAGGGTGTGTTTGGCTGGTGTATGAGTGGCTGAAGTGCCTGCAAAGTTTTCTTGAAGTTGTTAGGATGTCTTGCAGATGGGGGGAACACTTCAGAAACCGCTTGACAACCAGATTGAAGACGTGAGCCATGCAGGGGGCATGGGTCAGGCTTCCTTGGCGCAGCGCAGACAAAATGTTCTTCCCATTGTCGGTAACCATGATTCCCATTTTAAGTTTTCTTGGAGTAAGCCATGTTTGGATTTCCTGATGAATAAATTTAAGCAGTTCCTCCCCTGTGTGACTCCGTTCGCCAAGACAAACCATGTGAAGCACTGCGTGACACCTCCATGCCCTGCACACATGGTAGACTGGAGGGGCACTGAGACTTGAGCCTACAGTGGAGGGTGAGGAGATGGCGGAGGATGAGGAGGCCGAGTCGCACGGTGTCACAGGCCCAAAGGGCAGGGAGCGCGGAGGCCGAAGCGGCGTGACCTGTCCAAGTTGCTGCTGCTGCAAAGGGACCACATTCACCCAGTGGGCCGTAAACGACATGTACTGTCCCTGACCGTAGTTACAGCTCCAGACATCGGCGCTGCCATGCACTTTGCTACACACCGACAGGCTCAAGGACTGGCCCACCTTCTGTTCAAAAGTGTGCAGCGCTGGTACTGCCTTCTTGGCAAAGAAATGACGGCTTGGGACTCTCCACCTTGGCTCGACACAAGCCATCAGTTCTCTGAAAGGTGCAGAGTCCACCACCTGAAAAGGGAGCGACTGCAGCACCAGCAACTTGGACAGGAGCACATTCAGCTTCTGCGCCGTAGAATGAGTGGGCGCATACTGCTGTCTCTTGGACATGGCTTCGCTGATGGATTGCTGGCGGGATGCATGACTTGGAGGAGGAGGAGGAGGAGGAACAGGAACGACAGAGGATGGGTATGACGCACAGCTGCCTTCGGCTGAGGTGCTGGAGCCTTGGCTGGCAGAAATTGGGAGTGGCGTGCCACTTGGTGAGGAAGCAGACTGGACCACCCCTTGGGAGCCTCGGTTCTCCCAGGTCGCTTTATGGTGACGCATCATATGTTGATGCAGGGCCGTGGTTCCAACATTTGGACCCTGGCCACGCTTCACCTTTTGCCTACATATCTTGCATGTGGCCATGTTACCCTTCTGCGGATGCTTCAGGAAAAACTGCCACACTGCCGAGTAGCTACTTTTCCCACCCCCTGGCCTCACTGATTCACTGCTGCTGTTGCCAACTCCAGGAACCCCTGCTCCACTACCTCCCGATAAGGTAGACTGCCGCACAGCAGGTGCTCTACCCCGGCCCCGGCCAGCTCCAGCCTTTGAAATTGTGCCCCCATGCTGACTGCTACCACCTTGCTGCCTCAGCTGCTGACTCCGGGGCAACCTGCGCCCCTCTTCTCCTGATGATGACGATGAAGCCCCTTCATCACCCGGCTCCCAAGTGCGATCGGCTTCATCGTCATCATCATCATCACCGAGTTGTGGCTGTACGTCACTGATGTTCGTGGATTCGTCAACAGTGTCTGGCGCAGGAGCTGGAACGCTCGCAGCACCCACGACACTGTCCACATCACTATTTGTCTGCCTAGCTAAAGAAGCCACCTCCATTTCTTGGCTGGGCAGTAGCTGCTGACTGTCCTCTATCTGATCGTCCTCCTCACTAAAGAGTGGAGCTGAACCCAAAGCATAGGATACATCGCTGGGGGAGGGAACGGCGTAGGACAGAGGCAATGGGAGGACAGGGATTGCTCTCGGGGCATGCCAACTCAGGGTTGTGTCAGAGGAACCTACCGACCCTAGACTGGGGGTCTCAGACGTAAGTTGTGATGATGTTGTTGATGAGCGCGTCAACCAATCTACCACGGCAGATGCGTTACTGGTGGAGACCCGACCGCTAGCAGATACTGGCAGATTAGGTCTCTAAGCGTGACTCCTGCTGCTACTGGCCCCCAGTCTGCTGCGAGCTCTGCCTGCAGAATCTTGGCCTCTGCCACTCCTCTTTTCACTTCCAGGCACTTGTCTGCCCGACATAGTCTAACTGGCGTGGTAGTAGGTGATATTTTAAGAACCCCCAGGCAGTGGTGGGTCTATATGAAACAGAATATAATGCACACCAAAAGTGAGCAGTAACACTCAGCCTCCAACAGGCCTGCTTAGTGTAAATAAGAGAGCTGCTTAGTGTAAATAAGAGAGCTGCTTAGTGTAAATAAAGAGGGGTATGGTATGTTACAGAATGGGATGCCCCAACAGCAGAGCACCTGGGAGCAGTACTACTATGCACAGCAAAAGTGTCTTTATCAGGCCTAATTTCTATTAGAATAAGTGCAAAGGGTTATAGTATTAAATAGAGGCAGGTGCAGTCACAGAATGGGATGCCCCAACAACCAGAGAGCACCTGGCAGCAGTACTACTATGCACACCAAAAGTGTATTTATCAGGCCTAATTTCTATTAGAATAAGTGCAAAGGGTTATAGTATTAAATAGAGGCTTGTGTAGTCACAGAATGGGATGCCCCAACAGTCAGCAGTGCACCTGGCAGCAGTACTACTATGCACAGCAAAAGTGTCTTTATCAGGCCTAATTTCTATTAGAATAAGTGCAAAGGGTTACAGCAGTAAATAGAGGCTGGTGTAGTCACAGAATGGGATGCCCCAACAGGAGTGCACCTGTGAGCAGTAATACTATGCACAGCAAGTGTGTTTATCAGGCCAAATTTCTATTAGAATAAGTGCAAATGGTTATGGTATTAAATAGAGGCTGGTGTAGTCACAGAATGGGATGCCCCAACAACCAGAGAGCACCTGGCAGCAGTACTACTATGCACAGCAAGTGTGTTTATCAGGCCAAATTTCTATTAGAATAAGTGCAAAGGGTTATAGTATTAAATAGAGGCTTGTATGGTCACAGAATGGGATGCCCCAACAGTCAGCAGTGCACCTGGCAGCAGTACTACTATGCACAGCAAAAGTGTCTTTATCAGGCCAAATTTCTATTAGAATTAGTGCAAAGGGTTACAGCAGTAAATAGAGGCTGGTGTAGTCACAGAATGGGATGCCCCAACAGGAGTGCACCTGTGAGCAGTAATACTATGCACAGCAAGTGTGTTTATCAGGCCAAATTTCTATTAGAATAAGTGCAAATGGTTATGGTATTAAATAGAGGCTGGTGTAGTCACAGAATGGGATGCCCCAACAACCAGAGAGCACCTGGCAGCAGTACTACTATGCACAGCAAGTGTGTTTATCAGGCCAAATTTCTATTAGAATAAGTGCAAAGGGTTATAGTATTAAATAGAGGCTGGTGTAATCACAGAATGGGATGCCCCAACCACCAGAGAGCACCTGGCAGCAGTACTACTATGCACAGCAAGTGTGTTTATCAGGCCAAATTTCTATTAGAATAAGTGCAAAGGGTTAGAGCAGTAAATAGAGGCTGGTGTAGTCACAGAATGGGATGCCCCAACAACCAGAGAGCACCTGGCAGCAGTACTACTATGCACAGCAAGTGTGTTTATCAGGCCAAATTTCTATTAGAATAAGTGCAAATGGTTATGGTATTAAATAGAGGCTGGTGTAGTCACAGAATGGGATGCCACAACAACCAGAGAGCACCTGGCAGCAGTACTAGTATGCACAGCAAGTGTGTTTATCAGGCCAAATTTCTATTAGAATAAGTGCAAATGGTTATGGTATTAAATAGAGGCTGGTGTAGTCACAGAATGGGATGCCCCAAAAACCAGAGAGCACCTGGCAGCAGTACTACTATGCACAGCAAGTGTGTTTATCAGGCCAAATTTCTATTAGAATAAGTGCAAATGGTTATGGTATTAAATAGAGGCTGGTGTAGTCACAGAATGGGATGCCCCAACAACCAGAGAGCACCTGGCAGCAGTACTACTATGCACAGCAAGTGTGTTTATCGGGCCAAATTTCTATTAGAATAAGTGCAAAGGGTTACAGCAGTAAATAGAGGCTGGTGGAGTCACAGAATGGGGTGCCCCAACAGGAGTGCACCTGTGAGCAGTACTACTATGCACAGCAAGTGTGTTTATCAGGCCAAATTTCTATTAGAATAAGTGCAAATGGTTATGGTATTAAATAGAGGCTGGTGTAGTCACATAATGGGATGCCCCAACAACCAGAGAGCACCTGGCAGCAGTACTACTATGCACAGCAAGTGTGTTTATCAGGCCAAATTTCTATTAGAATAAGTGCAAATGGTTATGGTATTAAATAGAGGCTGGTGTAGTCACAGAATGGGATGCCCCAACAACCAGAGAGCACCTGGCAGCAGTACTACTATGCACAGCAAGTGTGTTTATCAGGCCAAATTTCTATTAGAATAAGTGCAAAGGGTTACAGCAGTAAATAGAGGCTGGTGTAGTCACAGAATGGGATGCCCCAAAAACCAGAGAGCACCTGGCAGCAGTACTACTATGCACAGCAAGTGTGTTTATCAGGCCAAATTTCTATTAGAATAAGTGCAAATGGTTATGGTATTAAATAGAGGCTGGTGTAGTCACAGAATGGGATGCCCCAACAACCAGAGAGCACCTGGCAGCAGTACTACTATGCGCAGCAAGTGTGTTTATCAGGCCAAATTTCTATTAGAATAAGTGCAAATGGTTATGGTATTAAATAGAGGCTGGTGTAGTCACAGAATGAGATGCCCCAACAACCAGAGAGCACCTGGCAGCAGTACTACTATGCACAGCAAGTGTGTTTATCAGGCCAAATTTCTATTAGAATAAGTGCAAAGGGTTATAGTATTAAATAGAGGCTGGTGTAGTCACAGAATGGGATGCCCCAACAACCAGAGAGCACCTGGCAGCAGTACTACTATGCACAGCAAGTGTGTTTATCAGGCCAAATTTCTATTAGAATAAGTGCAAAGGGTTACAGCAGTAAATAGAGGCTGGTGTAGTCACAGAATGGGATGCCCCAAAAACCAGAGAGCACCTGTGAGCAGTACTACTATGCACAGCAAGTGTGTTTATCAGGCCAAATTTCTATTAGAATAAGTGCAAATGGTTATGGTATTAAATAGAGGCTGGTGTAGTCACAGAATGGGATGCCTCAACAACCAGAGAGCACCTGGCAGCAGTACTACTATGCACAGCAAGTGTGTTTATCAGGCCAAATTTCTATTAGAATAAGTGCAAATGGTTATGGTATTAAATAGAGGCTGGTGTAGTCAGAGAATGGGATGCCCCAACAACCAGAGAGCACCTGGCAGCAGTACTACTATGCACAGCAAGTGTGTTTATCAGGCCAAATTTCTATTAGAATAAGTGCAAATGGTTATGGTATTAAATAGAGGCTGGTGTAGTCACAGAATGGGATGCCCCAACAACCAGAGAGCACCTGGCAGCAGTACTACTATGCACAGCAAGTGTGTTTATCAGGCCAAATTTCTATTAGAATAAGTGCAAATGGTTGTGGTATTAAATAGAGGCTGGTGTAGTCACAGAATGGGATACCCCAACAACCAGAGAGCACCTGGCAGCAGTACTACTATGCACAGCAAGTGTGTTTATCAGGCCAAATTTCTATTAGAATAAGTGCAAATGGTTATGGTATTAAATAGAGGCTGGTGTAGTCACAGAATGGGATGCCCCAACAACCAGAGAGCACCTGGCAGCAGTACTACTATGCACAGCAAGTGTGTTTATCAGGCCAAATTTCTATTAGAATAAGTGCAAATGGTTATGGTATTAAACAGAGGCTGGTGTAGTCACAGAATGGGATGCCCCAACAACCAGAGAGCACCTGGCAGCAGTACTACTATGCACAGCAAGTCTGTTTATCAGGCCAAATTTCTATTAGAATAAGTTCAAAGGGTTATAGTATTAAATAGAGGCTGGTGTAGTCACAGAATGGGATGCCCCAACAACCAGAGAGCACCTGGCAGCAGTACTACTATGCACAGCAAGTGTGTTTATCAGGCCAAATTTTTATTAGAATAAGTGCAAATGGTTATGGTATTAAATAGAGGCTGGTGTAGTCACAGAATGGGATGCCCCAACAACCAGAGAGCACCTGGCAGCAGTACTACTATGCACAGCAAGTGTGTTTACCAGGCCAAATTTCTATTAGAATAAGTGCAAAGGGTTACAGCAGTAAATAGAGGCTGGTGTAGTCACAGAATGGGATGCCTCACAGCAGACTTGAGATCAGTTCAGTATATATGCACAGTTAGTGTATAAGCAGCCTGAAAACGCTAACAAAGCCAGTCAGCCAGCCAGTAACACTCAGGCTGGGTGAAAAAAAAAATCTCCCTGTGACTGCCTCCGATTTTTCCTAACTTTCCCTGCTTTTCGCTGACTTTCTGTCTGTCTCCTGCCTGTCTCCTGCCTGTCTCCAGCCTGTCCCTGTCTGTCCCTGTCTGTCTAACTGCCTCTCCCTCACTACAGCAGCGTCCTGTCTCTAACGAATGCAATAGAGAAATGAGGAAAAGCAAGATGTCCGCCGACTTAAATAGCGCTGTGACCTCACCGGGCTTGCTGGCTGCTGATAGGCTGCATGTGACTGCCCCAGCTTGCACTGGCGCGGGGTTGATGTCTGGACATGTCCCGTCCGCCATCTTAGAATGTCTGTAATGTAAATGAATGGATGTTAAAGGAAAACTTCGAGCGATCGAATCGCGGGGAAATTCGGATTCGATACGAATCAAATTTTTCATGAAATTCGGATCGAATCCGGGTTCGTCCGGATCGATTCGCTCATCCCTAGTTGGTGACTACAAGGATAACCCATTGTGGGATAAAAAGGTAGCGCAGCCTGGCATAGCCCATCCTGTTACTTTAGCCAAACCTCCTCCATGCCAGGCCGCCAGGGCAGGATAGCTTTTATCCTACAGATGAGTATCCTCTTTGGAATTCCCTCCCATGTGTCTAATGACAACACTGGAGGGCATCGACATGGAGTGGTAATTTCCAAGGGAAAGACACAGTTCCCCCCGCACTACAGATGCCAGTGAGGCATCTGCAATAGTCGTCGGATCTGGAGAGAGCCCCTGACCCGGCAGACCATCAAAGAGAACACCGGCCAGTGGGGGACAGATGATGGAAAATGGGGTGAAGGTGAGTACTGTTTGTGATTGGTCCAAGGGACTACTATGTAGTAGTGATGGCTGGCATGCATTGGCAGGCGGCATTCTAGAAATTTGATCTTGCTGGTATCCAGAATGGGGCGAACCAAACCAAACTGGCAAGATCCGGGTTGTCTCTAGCATCACCCTGGATCAAAAATCTTTACTAGTTATCAGTCAGACTATTGTTAATCAAAGCCTGGCTAAGATGCCATTTGTTTGTTATTTTTCATAAAAGGAATCATCATGATAAATTTAGTCTTGCAGTGACTTGAAAAATGGGCAATCATTTTCTATTATTTGCATTGTTAATATACAGAAAATGATTTAAATCAAAAAATCATTTGCGCTTAACATACAGACATACTTCAATGCTTGCCTAGGCAATGCCTACTTCATATGCTCGATTTTTCACATACAACTAAGAGCAGTTGCAGAGCCATCAACATGATTGTTAGAATTATTCAGCAATAACAAAACAACAAGCTGCTTAGAATAAAATAAAAACAAAAACATGACAGCACAGTTCTGAGATCATGTATTAACCCTTTCGCTGCCAGCCTACCTGCAGCATTTGCCACTCCCTGTTGCCAGACGATGTTTCACCATTTTGCGCTTCACATATTCAACTGTCATTTTTGAAGGGATTTCCAGGGATTTCCCAAGAAAATTATATATTGTTTTTTTCAACAGAGTCTGGGCTTTAACATGAAATGTCTTGTTTGTATTTTTTAGGTGTATTCTCAATTTTTTTGGGTGAAATGTGTGAAAAAAAACAAAAAAAAAACATTTTTTTACAATTTGTAGAGTTTTTTTGTAATAAAAAATGTAAGTTTGTCAATAAAATCTTATTGCGTGAGAAACCCCAATTTCTCCCGGTTACAGCGATACCACATATGTATAGGTAGACACCCTTTCCTGCCCAGAAGCCTTTTATAGCTGCTGGATGACAAATGGTTAATTAAAAAAAAAAATGACATAGGGTCCCCCTTCCCGGGGAGGGGGACCCCATTTTTTTTTGGATTTTGAAGGGTTAAAAACCCTTCAAAATCCAAAAAAAAAAATGACGTGGGGTCCCCCTTACCCAAAGTAACCAGCCCGGGACCAGCTATGGGGGCTTGTAGGCACAGAGTGGGGGGGCCAGCTTTGGTGGCCCCCCCACCCTGCAGCCTACGAGCCCACATAGCCTATGTGGGCCCGGGCTCTTCTGCCCCCCCCTGGCCTTTGGGGAGGCAGGTAATGGGGGTGCGGGGGTTAATGGCAAGCCACCCGCTAGGGCAGGTGACTTGCCACCCCCCCAGCCTTGTGAACTGGTATAAGGGGTCTCATGGACCCCTTACCAGCTCACAAAGGGTTAATGTGAAAAAAAAACACCACACAATAATAAAAAGTATTTTATTAGAAAAAAAAAAATTTTTTTTTACTGTACTTACCTTCGATTGCAAGCTCTTGTCCCTCGCCGCTCAGCTGACAGATGCCGGTGATCGGCATCCAGAGAAGGAGAAGGCAGGAGATCAGAGGATCTCCTGTCACCTCCTTCCCCTGTGCCGATCACCGGCATCTGAGAAGCTGAGAAGGCTGAAGCCTGAGATCGGGGCCGGGATGACTTCATAAGCCCCGCCCCCAAGGGGGCGGGGCTTAGAGGCATGATGGCGGCCGCCATCGTGCAGAAGAGAGGAGAGAGCCTCCCAGGCTCTCTCCTGAAGATCGGTAAGTCCTGGGGGGGGATCGGAGGCCCCCCAGGTGAAGAGGAGGGACAGCGGGAGCCAGCGCACACACAGGTAAGTGAATGTCATTTTTATTTTTTATTTTTTTACAGTTAGAAGCTGCTGCTGCAGAAGCGGGGGGGGGCGGCCTATTCCGGGGGCTCTCCTGGAGCCATCCGACCCCCCACGGGGGATCGGATGGCACCAAATTAAAGAGGAGACCCGGCCGGATCCAACAAGGGGTCAGGTGAGTATTTGTTGTTTTTACTTTTTAAACTACAAGCGAGGAAAGTCAAGCACGTAACACCTACGTGCTTGGCACTTAAGGCCCAGCCAAGCCAGCACGTAGGTGTTACGTGCTTGGCATTTAAAGGGTTAAAAGATCCATGAAAGCAAATAACAAAACAAAAAGGTACTTCCCACTTCTCCCCCACAGCAGCTCCCAACTGGTCTGGTGCTCTGAAACATCCGGGTCTCTGGAAACAACAACAAGCATGTGCCCCAGAATTCTTTGGGTCTGAAGAATCCATCAGCACACAACTTCTTCAAAGGTTATTCTTCCATGTAAAATTATATTCCAATGCTACGGGACCTCTTTGTCAGGAAAAAATAACCATAAAACAGAATTCCTTGGGCCATGATCAATGCTCGCTGGCATCTGGCATGGCAGTCACAGTTCCTGAGCATGCCCCCTCCATTTATTGCAGTAAATAGAGGGGGTATACAAAGACTGAGGTGTGGGGAGTACCTCTTTATTTTGTTATTTGCCCTCACAGACCCTTTAAATGGGTTGAATTTTACTTTTTCAGCTGCTGCATGTTTATCATGGGGCCCATCCCCACACTTAGTATGCAAACACTATTGTCTATTGTATTGTATTCCGGGCCCACACAGATGTTATGCCAATTGTGTTGCCAAGTTCTGTACAAACTAGTGTACCCAGAGATGACTATTTTTAGAGGGACAAATTTGGGACAGACAGCCTTATTTATGAAGCGTCAGTGCCACACAGTGCCACTTTTTTGCCTCAGCGACACTCAGCGTGCAATTTTAGAAACAAAAAATGTCAGCACCAATGTGACCTTTCTGATGTTCCTCTGTAAATATCCCTCCCCCCTTCCTCACTGCCTTTTGGATGCTGGGGCGTTAACTAAAACACAGGGATTCGACAGCATTCCTGGCCCCTTTCCACCCCCTTAGCTGTCACTAAGTGAGGGCTGTGGCTTTAGCCGTACTCACACTGCTCTTCAAATGTCCCGCCCCACTCATCAAATCTTGCGAGATCTGCGCCGAGTATCATTGCAGCCTATGACACTGCACATGTGTGCGATCTGAGGGGTGGCGCAGTGCATGATGGGTAGGCAAGATGGAGCTGCCCGACCTAAAACGGCATGGGACCAAAGGACTGCAAGTTTTAAACTGCTGCATTTTTAATTGGAGGGGGAGTGGGGTCAAGCAAGTGCTTTTTGTGTATAATTAATAATACACACATTTACTTGTACAGAACTTTGGGACTTGTCATGAATGAAAATGCAGGACCTAGATGTCACCAAATATCATTTTTTTGTATATGAAAATTGATTTTCATGGCTTCTCCTTCTTAGCAATGTGTAATTTGGACAACAAAAACTAAAACGCAGCTTAAACGCACTGTAAAGTTTGTCCCCTTTGTCCCCAGCAGTGTAACTGTTACGGTTAAAAGTAGACCAGCCCTCAAAAAATACTGCGCCAATCTTTTCAAGGAGCAAAAATTCTTAAATACTCTGTGTAGCACCAAAAAGACGGCAGTACAAAGTGGCGCTCACTGACGCTGGGATAATCATCAGTCGGGTGCAACAAGTGCAGACATAGGCCCTCCAATATCTAATGCAACAATCAACGCAAATTAGTTAGTGACTTCTAGAGCCATTGTAGTCCAGAAAGCACAGCGCCAGAAAAGACAAAAATGCCATGTTGCCCTCTGACAGTGTATGAAGAGATGATCATGCTACAAATCTAGGGGTGGCTTCATTTCTTAGCATTTTTTATTCACAATATCTGTGTTATTGACCATAAATAGTCCATAATATATATTAGGACCTAATTATGAATTTTGTGCCGGGCTGTGTTGACATGCTCTGCCCCAATGTACACTGGAACACAGTGGAGTAGATGTGTGCATCATTTAACAACTATATTACACGCATGCCACCCATGGGAATCTCATTTACTATTTCCTAACTTCATGGCATACAGTGGCACAGGCCAGCGAGCAGGCCATGTATAAGCTTGTGTAGGGCTCACTTTTGCCATAGGATACAATGGACATTTTACTTAAAGTGGACCAAGCACGACATATGGAAGTTTGAATTAAAACAATAATACTTGTATCAACTCCCCTTATTGTCCTGGTAATGAGTTGGATAACAAAATACTTGCAAACCATTTTGGTTTCAAAGGAAAAATTGGGGAAAAATTAAGGAAAAAGTAAATCTTCTTTTGGCTCCTATCTTCCTTCTAGCACTATTTTCAATAGGCTCCAATTGCACCCAGCATGAGATTGCAAGGTAGAGAGGAGGAGGCGGCTTAAACAGCTAGTTTAGAACAATGGTACCCTGTCAGAAGCCAATGGCATACAAATGGCTGGAGGCTGATTTATTACTAACGCCGGGTATTGGCAGATGAGCGTCTCGGTTGCTGTAGTAACCTGGCCCACATTGATGAATGTGGTGTATGTTGGCCGCTGTAACACCAGTACAGCACTGCAGGGAGCGAAAGGTAGCGCCAGCTCAGTGCGAACGACTCTTGGCGCTCCACACCATACTTCAAAAAACTACACACACACGGCGCTCTAAATCTGGTTGCTATAGCATAGAGCGCCAGGCGCTGTGTAATTAAAGTCTGTTTTTGAACACATATCCACCAGTAACAAAGCGAAAACACATGGAATTACATTGTTGTAACATTGTGACATTAACACTTCAGTGCCAGTAATGACAATTCTGCATAAAAAACAAAAAAAAATCTAAAAAGTTTTCAAAAATTACCCTTTCTAGGCCAGGAGGGGTGACACAATTATTTGAGAGAGAAAAAATAAAAAAAAAAACGTTTATACAGAAGAAAAGGAACATCCATTGAAATGTACGGGAGAGCGACAGGTAGCTACAGGTAATACCTGGCACTCTGGAAGCTAGAGCGCCGGCACTATACGCTGAGCCAACTGCAATGATGAATTGGACGCTACATGGTGCTGTTAGAGTAGCTCACCAGACTCGCTGTCATAAATGTGGTTTTGCGTACATTGCCCAGCGTTCACCAGACGCTTCCTGCCGCTACAAGGCACTACCTGGCGCTATCCCTTGATGAATAACCCCTATACTTGTGAACTGGTTAAGGATAACTGGTAATGTGTGTTTAATATTCACTTTAACTACCTGTGAACTGATATTGTGCCCAATTACCCCCACCTCTTCTTTGGGCACTGGGGTTGTGAAAGGAGCCTGGATCCCATCAGTATGAGACTAGTGTTCTGGCATGCCCCCTAGGTTAATAACCACTTTAAAGGTCACTTCTACAGGGAGTACCAGGCAGTTGTGTGTGCACTGAATTCATATTAATCGATATCATTTGTGCATTACAGCCCCACATTACGCATATTAAATAACTGACATGGCAGACCTCGCCAGATACCTAAACATTTTGCTTAAGAAATCTATTTCTTGGTAAATATTAAATCCTGTGTTATTTATCACATTCACAATCCACAAAGGGCTCTAAGAAGATATACGCAGCGTGCATACTTTAGGGGAAATCTATCTCACAAATGTCACATTCAAATTGAATTATCATTTTATTCATTTTACAAGAACGGATGATAGCAGAACATTACTCAGCTGTCATTAAGCTACTGAGAACTAGTGTAAGGAAGCCAAAAATATGGCACCAAATTCGTTTTAATATAAAGACATCAGCTTCAGTGATTTAGTGCTTGCGCATAATTCTCAGCAATAAAGTTTTCCTCCAGTCTTGGCTGTTTAGTCGCTTTTGAGATGTTTTACTAAAAAGCCAAAAATGTATTATTTGTTCTGCTGTTCTAGTTCTGACAGATCAGAAAACTGTTTTTAGACAGCAAAACCTACACTTTGCATGAATACAAAGCCTAAAGAACATAAACATCTGCATTTCATCCTCAAATGTAAGTCATGTAGCAGAGTTGCACACTAAAGTACCTGAACAGTGTTGTTCAGTAGTTGGGACAGGCTGGCCGATGAAAAAAATGATTATACATTGTGAGGAATAGGGCAAATATTACATTTCATTTTATCCCCCTTTTAGATTATCTGTGCGTAGCAAATGAAGGCTAGCAGGAAAAGGAAGGCCATATATGAGCATGAGGTTCTGACTAGAGATGAGCGAACTTTTGAAAAGTTCGATTCGGCCGATTCGCCGAATTTCACAAAGAAATTCGGGTTCGGCCGAATCGAACTTTTACGAAGTTCCCCATCATAAATGCCGGCATGGTGGGAGCGGGCCGGCCGGTTCCGCTGTCAGCGGAAAGGCCGGCCGGCCCGCTCCCACCATGCCGGCATTTAAAAAACAAAAAAACAAAAAAAAAAAGCATTTTTGCCGGCATGGTGGGAGCGGGCCGGCCCGCTCCGCTGTCAGCGGAACCGGCCGGCCCGCTCCCACGATGCCGGCATTTCAAAAAAAAGCAAACACTTACCTGCAGGTCCGGAGCGTGGAGGCCGGCGCCGCTCTCAGCTGTCATCTGAGGGCGCGTCATCAGAGGGCGCTCTGATGACGCGCCCTCAGATGACAGCTGAGAGCGGCGCCGGCCTCCACGCTCCGGACCTGCAGGTAAGTGTTTGCTTTTTTTTGAAATGCCGGCATGGTGGGAGCGGGCCGGCGGGTTCCGCTGACAGCGGAGCGGGCCGGCCGGCCCGCTCCCACCATCCCGGCAAAAATGCTTTTTTTTTTTTTTTTTGTTTTTTAAATGCCGGCATGGTGGGAGCGGGCCGGCCGGCTTTACCGGCCCGCCGGCCGGCTCCCACCATGCCGGCATTTTTTTTTTTTTAATTTCAGGAAAAATTCGATCGGCACGAACCACAAAATATTCGGGTTCGTGCCGAATCAAATATTTCCTGAAATTCGGAGCGAATTCCGGTTCGTCCGAACCGGTTCGCTCATCTCTAGTTCTGACACTCAGAAAAGGCAGTTTGAAAGAACCCCTGCAGCTCTCCTAACACCTTTGTGGGACAGAGAGGAGCCAGGATCCTCATCTGCTGGGGAGGTGTGATTGGATATGGGAGCTTCAAAAGAATTATACAGGACCTGTGTGTGGGAGGATGGAGGGGCAAAGACCGCGCTTAAAGGTAGGTTAAAGGGGACGAGAACAGGGTCACTTCTGGGGAAGTCACGGTGCACGCATGCTGGAGGTGCCCATCAACAAGCTTGCCACTTACCTCCATGTGGGAGCTCATCATTATCACTACTCTGCAACTGAATCTTAAGGTAACCGACTGTTTTATCTCTGTGTAACTCACTCTAATCTTTAACCCACTTCTCAGAACGACATTTGTATTTATCTATATTCCATCATAGCCAAATGTTGTTATCACTGCCTAGTGTGCTCATTGCATTAAAACCTTTATTTAACTTGAGCGATCTTTTTGTCTTAGCCTTTGGCTTAGGCTTTGGGCCTGGTAGTCAAACGGACGGAGGTGTGGGAAAGCGGGTTGTGAGTCCTGAGGTCCCTGCTTGATAGTTGGATCATGTGATGATGTCCCTGACATACATATGGGTATATTTCAGGAAGGAACAACACTGGCCTGAAATGTGTCTGCTATGCTGTATATAGTGAAAAATACAACTAAACATAATAATGTAAGAGCAGAGCTAATTAAGGAGCATCTGATCATCTGTGGCATGGAATGCTCTCACATTGTATATGACCTGTAGCTGGGGTTCCACCCTGGTGTGTGGCTCACGGGCTGTCTGCTAGAGCAAAACACTTGCAGAGGTCTAGCACACTGTTGAAGCTGGGGGTTGGCATTGGAAGTGCCATGCACAAGGCAGGATGGTGACAGTATACCAGTCTTGCCAGCTTTAAGTGCTCTTCTCATGGATCGTACACTGGACAGAAGATGAGAAACCAAAGTGGTCCTGGAAAATGCAATGGAAAGTAAGCCAGCAAATTCTCCCCTGCCCAATATTGTAATTTAATCTATCTGAAGCTGGGTGGTCCAATTGTTTCGGAGCAAGTAATTTATGGAGGAATTCATGTTCACTCTGCTTAATTATTTTTTGGGAGCTAGAGGGATACACGCACTCTGAATATTACATTTTTGGAAATCGTGGGGTATCTGTAAGTACTCTTTTGGCTTTTTCCTGTTCCAAAAGGGCTATATGACTCTTATGGTCTATTCAAATTAAATGTGGCTCCCTACCATCTCTCAGTGCAAAATGTGCCTCTTGCTGCAAGAAAGGTTGTGGACCCTTGCTATATAAAATTCCAAGCTCTGGTCTCTTATAAACCATGTGGAAAAAGAATTGTGAATCTAGATACCTAACTAGAGCTGAACAAAGGTTTGGGTGTCTCCATCAAGAAAAACTAGAGTCACATAATAGTAAATGGCGTCCAACTGTAAGAATTCCAAATTTTTAACCTCCCAACTCCTATCAGCTACAGCAGATATGATGGTTAAACAAGAGGTTCCTGAGCACCAGCCCACCAGGAGATGCTGCAGGGGAGAAAAGGATACAACCTTTTTTATTCTTTGGGTTTACAAACCCTTTAAATTGATCCTCTTCAAAATGTTTGCCAACTCCACAGGGAACAGTTATTTACAAGTTAAGAAAAGCAAATCTCTGTCTCACTAACATTTTTTAAACTTTGCTTTTAAAACTGCTTCAACACAAAAAAAGCAAGTACAGAAAATGCAAGAAAACATAATATTTTATCTTGCACTTTATTGTGTGTTGAATTGTGTAGCAGGTAGGACTAGTAAAACTGTGCTAGAAGGGGGATAGTTCGCCTTAGGAAAGTACATATTCAACATCATAACCAAGAGCACCTGTATTGGACTATTTAGGCCTACGTAAAGTGATGCAGCAGACTCAAAACAAAAAAAAAAGGTTCCTTTTGTCCCACACAGCTGATCAGTGCCAGTCCGATGATCAACAATTTTCCTGATCACTGGAACTGATCCTGTGCCGCAGTCGCTGCATCCAGTGCCTGACCATGTAGATGGTATTGATGATGGGTCAGGAGTCACCATCAATCATAGATTTGCTGCCCTGCCCTCTCCATTCAATGCAATAGAGGTGGTGGGCCAAAGCCTGATACTGCCCCTTTCCATTGTAGTCAATGCCTTTGCCATGCTTCCTATGAGGGATGGCAGGACTATGGCCTAGCATGGAATGAAGGTTGAGGCCCTGAAGCATGGGTTCAATGCTATCGATCAGGTGAGTTGTTGATCACTGGACTGAATTACTTTGAAGTAAGAGTTAGGTGGAAAAAGAAATAGTTAACAAAGCTTGTGCCAAGGCTACATGATGGCCACGTGCCTTCAATGCTAATGTTTATACTATTAGTGTTAAGAGGGGAGAAAGTCAGAGCATAAAAAGTGGATTTTTGGTTAGAAGTAGTTTAGTAATTGTATTGGTAGTGAAACTGGCAATAATCAAGAGCGACTGACAGTCACTCTATCCTGTGAGCAATGAGACCACACTGCTCTATGAATTGAGTGACTGAGCTGTCAACAAAGGTTCCAGCTTCAGCTTCCATGCGGTGTGCCTAAGTGAGTTGTATTTTATATTGTTGCCAAAATTTGGCTTAGAACAAAGGGGGAAGTGTGGGTGGGATGTTACAGAATGGCACAGAATTCACTGGTAGGTAGTGACATGATAGTTACATCATGGAAACAACTTTGGAAGGTGAAGTTGGCCTTTTAAGTCATTCTCCAGGCATGTCCTCATGCTTCCAGTTGTTGTTTCTTTGTTTTATTTAAATGAATTTTAAGTACGTTATATTTTATATTGATTTCTACACTTCTCAGGCAGTAGGAGTGCCTTCTCTTTAGTAGCACTGCCTGTATTAGCATGAGGCTTCCCTTCAGAGTGCAGAGAAGGAGAGGGGAAACTCTGAGAATTAATACAAATGGGAAAGGAGTGATTGGTTAGCAGCCAGAAGAGGGAGGAACAGAGGCATACATTCTGAATAGAGGGGCTGTCCATAGTCGAGAATTATCACCTTTATTGATAGATGATGCCCAGAGGAGTGGGGGTGTTGTTAAATGGGGCCTAGAAAATAGTGATCCATGAACTGAGAGCGAAAGTAAAGAAGGAGGTCATCAGCGCTACAGACAGGGGACCTGCATGGTAAGATTTAACCCCTGCCTGGATAAAGTAAGTGATGGTTTTATCAATAGAATGGTTTGGGACTGTGTACTTCTCCCCAGTGTGTGTAAGGACCATCGCATTTCGGAGTTGCGTGCAAAACTCAATGTTCATGTCCCTGTGCTTAACTACCGATGTGTGAAAGGAGACTAAACCTTTTTATGGGGACAATCAATTAATTAAGTTGACAGGGGTCTTGTTAATTCTATCATGTCTTTTCTTTTCAAAGTGAAAATCCAGGTAGAAACATATTCACAATTCAGTTACAGAGACGTCTGCTTTCCTGATCACAATGTGACAATTTATTTCGGCGTGCCAAGAGCTTGGCGCACTTCACATAGTTATTTCAATATTATCTGTGGGAATAGGATGGTGTTGCTTGGATGGCAAGCACAGACAAGAGATGTTCCAGGCACAGGAATAAGCTGTGATAATCCTAAAAATGGGGATGATGAGTGATCCACATAGGCTTATAAAAAACACTACAAACACTTTATTAGGGTTTTTGTTTGCAGCAATTCACTTGTCAGAGTTAAATAGACTATTTTATAAGCTGACACATACTAACCCTGAATAAAAGTAACACTTGAATTTCTGGCTGTAAGACCTTACAGCTGGGAACTCTCGTACACTGAAATAAATAACTAAATAAAAGCGGTAGAATCCTTATTCGAATCCTAAAATGACTAAGGTTTCCAGATAAGATGACTTTAACTTATATTTAGGTACATTTTATTATCAACAAAAATAGGGTTCAGTGGAAACCCAAGCCCAAGATAAGGCCAAAAAAGGGCCATTTTTCAACATGTCTAGACAAATAACAGTCCTGTAGTAAAGCCCACCTTTTTAAAGTTCTTAGAGATTTTAATTAAACCCATTGTTAGTCTCCATTCACACTTTTTGGCGAGTTCGCAATGTGCCCTGAAATCGCCAGTGAAATGCTGCCCTTAGCAGCCTTTGGGCCATTTCACTCTCCAGCGCTTGTAATCACACACAATAAAATGGCGGTCGTAAGCGATATCGCTTATAAATTGCTTACAACACAGGAGATTGCTTTAGCAATATCGATTCAGGAGGAAATCACTGATGCTAAGGAGAAAATTTAGTGTGAAAAGAACCTAAGGCTATTGAGTAATCCATTTATATTTTGAGAATAATGGATTTTTCTGGGCCCCGAAGTGTTTTGTGTGGCACTTTGTGGGATGTGGGTGCTACCAACCTTAGACCCCATTCTCAGCTAGACATTTTCATTGTGTTTGTGTTTCATGCAGAACGCTAAATAAATCATATCCCAATAAACCCATTCACACATTGTAGCATTGCAATTTTAAAAGGCCTGCATTAGTGATTCCAATGTAATGAAAATTTAGATCCATAAAACTCTATAGTGACACAACCCAAATGGAAGAAAAGCCTAATATACTGTATTTCAAGTGTGTTTGCATTTTTAATGGAAAAATAAATAACCCCTGTTTCGTTTGTTCTTTTTTCTTATTAATAGAGCTTAGACATCCCGATTTCCATGGGACAGTCCCCCTTTAAGGCTTTTTGACCCAATGTTCCCCTAAAACCTCTGGGGACACTTAAATATCCCCTCTTGCTGATATTAGAGGCAAGACTGTTACACACTGAATCAAGGACATTTGGTCAAGTTACAACTGGGGCTTTGACTCATTGGATGAACGGCGATAGTGAAACGTATGTATGGATTGGCATAGATATCTAATGTATCTTAGATATCTAAGTTGTGCTTTAGTTGTTTATCTGGGGGTAAAATGACAACTATTTACACACAGAGGGGTAGCATAGAATGCTATGGATATTTGTTTCTTACAAGCCCAGAAATAAGCCACCCCCACTATACATATTACCCTATAAATCAGTTTAACCACTTTGATCAGCTTGATCTGATGTAACTTTGATCATATGTAACATAGTAACATAATAAACATGGTTGAAAGACGAACTATGCTCATCTCTTGCCTATCATTTTGGTGGCTCTCCTCTGCACCTGTCCAAAGGGCATCCTTTCTATGAACTAGTGCAGAGAAATGAACGGCATATCTCAGATGAGGAGACACCATTACATTGTAAAAAGGTGATATTACATCCCTATACTGTGATTTCATGCCTCTTTTGATGCATGATAATATTTTGTTAGCCTTGGAAGCAGTTTGCATATTGTTATTTAGCCTGTGGTTTACCAGTACACCTAGATCCTTCTGAACAAGTCACTCTTCCAGCTTTACCCCCCAAGGGCATTTGTGGCCTACATATGACCATTATACCCCAAGGGTATTACATTTATCCACATTAAACTTTATTTGTCCAGTGGATGCCTAGAAGCACAACAAGGGGCACCTGTGCAGCCCAGAGAAGATATCGGCGCCCGGCGCAGTGTTCGAGCGAGGGTCACCGCTGCAGTATGGCCAAGGTAAGTGTATCTTTATTATTTAGAGCATTATACCAGTTGTTAGTGAGTATTTAAATATCAAGAACAGAGTTCTTTAAAAACGTTTGGGTGAAGTTCCTCCGGTCTTGAAGTCTTATTCGCATTTAGCCTTTTTCGATGATGATATTTACATTTAGGCCCTTATTTATCACGGGCTAGCGCCAGGTAGTGTCTGACGAGCGCCAGGTAGCGGCAGCTAACGGCGACTACCGACTCAAGTACGCCCGGCGGCGGTCACAATGACGCATTTATCAAGCAAGATGAGGCTAGCGCCGGCGAGAGCGACGGCTAGCGCGGCATTCATCATGAAGCCGCCTGGACCGAACAGCGCCGCTGCAAATTCCCTCACAGCGCCAGGTATGAGCTGTCGCTCCCTGGCGATGTCCAATGCATTTCAATGGAGCAATCTATAATTAATCATAATTAATTATTTTTTTAATTAATTTTTTTTTTTATGTCAAAAATTCGGAGACCACTTCTGCAATGTTAGGATTTATTTTTAAGTAAAAAAAAATTTAAAAAAAAATTTGTGCAGAATTGATCTAACAGGTCTGAGATTTATGTATTCATATTACAAAATGATTCTAAAAACATGTATAATGTTACATTAAAAAAATATGGTTGTTTAGGGGTTAAAAACTAGTTAATACCCTCTGGGGTTTAAACAAGGAATGGACAGCGACAGCACATTCGGAGCGTGATTTGTTAATGAATATGAAGCTAGCCGTTCGCTCTGGCCATTCGTTGTCAGGCGCTCACATACAACGCTGAACCTGTGAAACAGCGACCCCCCAGCCCGTATTCAACATTACCGCACACCGACTGAGTCGCTGTCATCAAGCTAACGCCGGCCAAGCACAGCGAATACTGGCTGGCGCTGAAAAAATCACGCTACAGTCGCTCATCTGGCGCTACCTGGCGCTATTAATGAATCGGCCTCCCAGCCAGTTAGGAATTTAGCTTGGCGTATTACCAGCAGTGGCATTGTCTATATCAGCTTTGTGATCCTCTTTTGTGTACACAAAGCTAAAGAACCCCTTTAGCAGCTCATAAGTTATTTATGTTGTGATTTTGTTTTCTTTGACTGAAAATATTTTAAGAAAAGTTTAGGGTTGGTTTTGCTTTCTTTGGCCATATTTTGTTCATGCTTTTGACAGTGTTATTTCTTTTTTACAGGCTTTATTAACTGCTTTATAATTTTTAAAGGTTGATGGTGAGAGCTTTGCAATTTTCAAATGCCTTTTCTTGTTCTATATTGCCAGTTTAACTGCAGGGTCACCCTGGAGGGTTGTAATTTTACAATACTTGTTACCTATAGGGATGCATTCTGCAATGTTGGTACAGTACTCAGAATTGATTGAAAGCACCTACATTTGGCAATGGTATCCTTATTCATCTAGATTGTAAGCCCGCAAGGGCAGGGCCATCTCACCGGGAGTCTGATTCATCAAAGCCCTGTGCCAGTTTTACACCAGTTTGAGCACATGGTGTGTCAGTTTTGTGTGCAAACTGCATTTATTAAAGTTTTTCACATCCGTGCATGTCAGTGCAAGTGTGAAACAGGCATTTATTAATCCATGAGCACACATACACTCGCCATTTGGCTGCACCTGCTTTTTGGGGCACATAGCTTGCTACTCCCATATGATATAATGGGCAAATTATTCAGTTTCAGCTATTGGCATTTGAGGCATAAGAGAATCACGGTAATGTAGTTTCTGTTATGCCTGTAAAATCTGTTGCATTCATTACAGTAGTGTTTTGCTGCTCACATTTTCACATTTTTTTTTTTTTTACAAATAACCTTTTTCATCACAAGTGTGTTTTTGTGTGTGCCAGTCTGAGCCACTTGAAAACATCCAATAAATATGGATAGACTGTATAGAATTACACCGGCACAATGAAAAACAAAAAACAAAAAGATAACATATCCACTGAGCACAGTAGGGGTTTAAACACCAGACCCCCTGATTTGGAGCCCATCACTTTACCAACTGAGCTATCTAGCTTGCTCAACAGAGTGACATTTTAAATCTAATCAAGCAGAGTCTCTCTCTCTGCGCCACTCACACTACAGCAGCAGCACAGACAGTTCTCCCCCACATACCATATGGTTTATTCCTGGGTGACGGGACATGTAACTCAGGTGCAGCTACTGCTCCTCATTGCCAGCAGTGTTGTTTTTGAACACATAACAACTATGACTTTAATCTGTGTTGGCATGAAAAATTTGAAATAGTGCTCCTATATTAAATCATGCCCCTTAGTGTATTTCAGTATGACTATGTACTTGTGCTTTTTTGTCATGAATTGTAAATAATAAAACAATAATAACACTAATAATAATGATTAAACAAGAGATGCCATTTTCTTGTTCTTTATATCAAGTTTACCCACAGGTGTCAGCCAGGAGGGATTTAATATTACACTTACTTGTTACCCATAAGAATACATTTTGCAATGTTGTTACTCACAAACCTAATATTAATAATTTATCAACAGATGCTCCCAGTCTATGTCCTATAGTGCAGCCTTTAACCTTGGTAAGTCATCCTTCCTTAAATTTTGGTTTTTTGCCCTTTCAACTAAAGAATATTTTTTAAAGGCTATGCATAATGTTATTTTCATGTTTTACATATTGTCATTTTTTACTTCAGCAAAGTGGGATTTAAGTGTCCCCAGAGTTTAAGTGCCATGTTTGTATCTGGCGCTGAATAAAAACTCCACTGCGGCAACAGTTTTTTTTGCCACTGTGGGGCTTTTGTTGCCACAGTGGGGTTTATTTTAGCACTTTCTGTGAGTTTTATGGTCTTTTGCTTTTGGTTAAAAAGAATGAAATGATCTGCACAAAACTTTGTTAGGTGCAAACCATTTTAGATATATGTCCTGCAAACTTAATAGTGATCTTCAAAATAAACCAGATGAAGTTTACTGTAGGTTTATGGTCTTTTTAAATCAAAGCATTGTGGCCAAATAGACTCCACGTCCTAAGTGAAAAAATAAAACATGCGGACACTCTTGTCCCGAATCCTGTCTTAAATCATTTGTGCTCCTGGTATTAGATGGTAAACTAAGTTATGATGTGGTCTGGGGAACTGTGCGCAATCTATCTCAAGGACAAAACTCTGGATTATAAACAAAAGGGACAGATGTAAGGTCATGCTCATCGCTGGAAGCCTTTAACACGAGAATGCAATGTAGAGGGAATATGGAAACAGCTAAGAGAGCGAGCAATATCTACTGCTTGAAATGACATGCCCCTGACTCCATGGACAGAATGAAAGCTCTGTTTAAATAAGCACCAGGTCATTGCCAGTATATACTACCAAATAGTTCATTTACAACTTTTTAAGAGTGTATATTTGTTTGTGCCAAAATGATGTCTTCAAGGTATTGAGCTTATCTAGTTTTTTTTTGTTCTTTCTTTTGTTAGCAAATCTGCCTTTTATGGAAGTAATTTTCACTATCTTCAATTTCTTGCTATTCTCTACACCAAGATCTACAAGAAGCAGATTTAATCTAAAAATACACAATTTGGCTATTAGGACTCTCTGACTTTGCTTTAATTGGCAACATTTTTTGATGATCTCTTCACGTAACTCAGAAACTTGGGGATGACTGACTGAAGTTGTTGCTTTCTAAAATACAGAAAACCGAACCAGCTCCCCCCCCCCCCCCCCCATACACACACACGCACTCAAATTGTATTTGGTGGTCGAAACTAAAATGAAGCATACTGGTGCAACACATTTTTCTTGGCTTTGTTTTATTTCCAAATCTTTTAACATGTGTAGTTAGTGTATGACAGATTTACACACTTACCTGTGATATATTTAGCTTAACAATGTTGAGGATAGTTTGGATATGATATATCCACATAGCAGATAGATGCAAATGCCTTAAAGCGGAACCTCCAGTCAAAAATCAAATCTTAGTAAATTGCTCTAAAGCCTTCCCCTAAAGCCTCCTAGGGCAACCAGTGATGTAAGCTATTTGAGAGGGCTTAACTCCATTCATATGTTTTGGAATAGCATGCAGATTCTGTGCCTCTGAAATGTATGGGAGCAGTCATCTTGCCACATACACAAAGATGCCTGCTTCTCAAAAAATCACTGTGCAATCATCCGTTATTCCTATCCAGAATTTGAAAGCTATCAGCTGTAATGAATCATTATTTTTCTGCTCACAGCAGAGATCATCTAGATACATTGTTTCCTCTGACTGAATGCTCTGTGGCTACCAAACCTACAGAGATGCATTATAACAGCTTCCCTCTCTCTCTCTCACTCTCTCTCTCACTCTCTCTCACACACTTGTATGTGTGTCATAATAGATAAGCTTCCCCATGTTTCTGAGGCATATATATATATATATATATATATATATATATATGTTTGGTATGGGCTGCTGCTGCTGGCACTGCTCCCTCTCATGGTGGTGTGTAATCAGGACTGTCGACACGTTGGCCGCTCCCATGTTATTCAGGAGTGCTGAATCTTAATGCTATTCCACAACATAGTAAATATCTTGTAAAACACTAAATAGTGATGAGTGCATCGGTTGAAGTTCAGGTTCGCCGAGTTTGGGCAAACTTGCCAGGTCTGGGGCCCCGAACATGAACCCTATTGAAGTCAATGGGGACCCGAACTTTGGGGCACAAAAATGGCTGTAAAATGGGGCCAGCAAGGGCTAGAGGGCTGAAAATCGAGAGGAACACCTGGGCGATTGCCCAGGTGTTTTTAAAATTATTGATGAAAACTACAAAAATAAAGAAATACACCAAGAAAAAATGTTAGTTTTTTATGGGTGTTGGAGGCCTAATTCGGGGGGGGGGGGGTAACACCTGGGTGATTGCTCTGCACAAAATAAGCTAGGGAAAGTACTCAAAATCATCTCAGAAAAGTAAAAAACAAGACATATACCAATAAATAAACATCAATCAATATATACATAAACTAGTAAATATTAACATCAATAAATAATGATCTGGTGTAAACAGGCACCAGGGTTTGCAGCGTATTCTGCCCCAGTTGCCAACATAGGGGTTCCCAGATGCACAGCAACTTGTGTTGGAGGATGAGGACATGGCCAGTGGACCATCGCAGGACATCTACGATGCAGATGAAACCCAAGTGCCAACTGCTGTGGCTTTCAGCAATGTGGAGGCTGAGAAGGAGGGTAGTGGTGAGTAGTGGGAGGAAGACAATCAAGGGGTGATAACAAAGTCCTAGACCCAACATAGACTGAAGGCAATCAGATTTTGCCAGAAGAGGTGGCAGCTCCAGGCAGCCGGCACTAGAGGGGGAAGTGTGCGAACTATCAGAGGTCAGCCCATTGCTACTACTGCCCACCACACTCAGGCACTGAAAACTTAAAAATCTGGCATTTTTTCAAGCAGTGCACTAACAAAAAGACACGGGTCATTTGCACGCTAGTCCCTGAAGCAAGGGAAATATGCTAATAATTTCCTCCTCGTCTCCACGTCCATAGCCAGGCACCTGCAAAGCAAACAAAAAATTACAAAAAAATAATTATTAGTATCATTAAAAATTAACAATTAAAATTCAAAAACAGGAAGGCCCATTTTCCCAGATGTCAGGCCACTCCACACCTGGCTCGCAGGGTGGGTTGCTGGACCGACAGCAGCCAGCCAAGGGACAGTTTTGGAGGCTTTGGAGGAGGGGGCACCCAGTGGGTGCACCACAGTAGGGTGGCACCCAGTGCAGGAGACGCCTCTCACTGCTTCTCTTTGACTCATGTCAGCCTGGTTCACATGAGCCACTACATGCTCCAGTGTCTGCAGACTGACCACAGAGTTTCCTGGCTAGTCAACATCGCTAATTACTGGGTGGCCACCCTGCTGGATCCCCGCTATAAGGATAACATCACCTCTTTGATTCCAGCATTGGAGCAGATAGAAAGACAAACACACTCTGGTGGACGCACAATTGGAAGAGTTCCCAGCTAAATTTGAGGGCTCAGTGGTGGCCGAGGAGGAGGGAGAAGACACAGACCATTTGCTTGCTTTCCAACCAATTACTGAAGCTAGGGAAATCTGTGCACAACATTAATCACCAATGACCTGCAATGCAACCAGAAAAACATAAGTTAGTATTATTTAGTGGTTAGTATTGTTATTGTTAGTATTATTCATTTTATTAGTATTAGTCCTAGTTAGTATTAGTTATAAATTAGTTATTAGTTATACTTAGTATTACTAGTTAGTATTAGACTTAGTATTAATTTTAGTATTGTTATTTTGTTTTTTTTCCCACCTCTTCCCTTTTCTTTTTCCCCCTCACAATGGAGTATGCAAAACCTCCATCACCACCAACAAGCCTGCCCACACCATTGCAGGGAAGCATTCAGTTTTCAATTACCCCAAATGGACACAAAGTGGAAGTATGGTCCTTCTCACCTACTACCCTTGGTCTTGAATGTGAGCATTATTAAATTGCTTGCCTTTGAAATGCTCCCATACTGGCTGCGGGAGCTGGAGTGCTTAAAAAACCTTCTGGCAGTTAGAGCATGGTGCTAATAAAAATCTTATGTCTGTGGCTGCCCCACATTACATCATTCCCAGCCGCCACAACTTTTCCCGGCAGGCCATCTCTGCCCTGCATAGGTTGTGGAGAAAATGAGGTGTGCACTGCGCAATGCTATATGTTGCAAGGTCCAGGTCCACATAACAACTGACATGCAAACATGCAAGCATGGGCAGGAATGTTACACCTATTCAAATGCCCATGGATTAATGTAGTGGCAGACGGGCTCGAGACGTGGAGTGCTTTACCAGATATACTATCACCAGCCAGGATTGCCGGACATCCCTTGTTGCCTCCTACTCCATTTCCTCCTCTTCTGACTCCTCATCTGCTGCTGAAATTCGTCTGTCTGGCCGATAGACCCCACACCACCCAGGAGCTGTGGACTGTCATCCAGGAGCAGACAGATGAGTGGTTGCTGCCGCTACACCGAAAGCCCGGCAAGGTGGTGTGTGACAATGAGCAGAACCTAGTAGTAGCCTTGGGCTGACTTGGATTGAGGCACAGCCGTTGGCTGGCACATGTGCTCAACTTGGTGGTGCAAAGCTTCTCGGACCATTATCCAGACATGCAGGAGCTGCAGCATAAAGTGCGCGCCATGTGCACACATTTTGGGCATTCACAACCTGCTGCTGCTCAACTATCTACACCACAGAGGAACTTTGACCTTCCCATCCACCGCCTCATAGGTGATTTACCAACCAGATGGAATTCGACTTTACATACTGTATGTTGGAAAGGGTTTGTGAGCTGCAGCTGTAGGCAAAAGTTGAATTCTAGCAGGCAAGTTGGTAAATTGAACACACGCTTGCCCTCTATGCCTTGGAGGTGCCAGCCCTGCGGCAAGTGCCCTATCAGAAAGTATGTTTAGCACTGCAGGGGGGTGTCATCACCGGCAACTTGAGTGAACGATTGAAGTATTGGCTACCTCCATCTCTTTCACCTACACCGTCAGATCCACCTCCCCAACAACTGAGTAGCTTTTTCTAATCCCCAGTAAGCAGAATGCAATGGGTCAACAACTGAGTATTTTTTTCTAAGCCCCAGTAAGCATAATGCAGGTGGTGCCCACAGATGAGCTGATGTACATGCCCAGATGTGCCCCAGCAGCTGCCCATCCTCAGGGTGCAATGAGAACAGGCAGATGTTGCTGCCTTGCTCTCCTTCTCTGACTCTAGTCTTTACAGCTAGTTGTGGTATAGGGGGGAACTCTCACCCCAGTCTTTACAGCAAGTGGTGATATAAAGGGGCAGACTCACCCTAGTCTTTACTGCTAGTTTCCGTATAAGTGAGCACACTCTCACCCCAGTCTTTACAGCTAATTTCAGTTTAAGGGGGCACACTCACCCAGTCTTTTTTAACTAGTTGTAGTATAAAGCGGCACACTCACACTAGTCTTTACAGCAAGTTGTGGTATAAAGGGGCACTTTCACCCCAGTCTTTACAGCTAGTTGTAGTATATAGGGACACCCAGATCCAGTAATGACAAGTCCGAAAGCATGCATGAATTTCTATGTTAAATCTGTATTCGGCTTCGGGTGCACAAACCCGCAAAATTTGTCACGGATCCGAACTTTGTTGGGTTAGATCCGCTCAGCATTAATAATAAACAATGTAATTTGTGGTTTTAGAGATTTTAAAATTGTTCAAGCTAATAACATGTCTTGTATGTTCTTCCTATATCATTTTATCAGAATCAGAAAAATGTTTTAAAATTTTAAATCAAGCCACTGAAATAAAGTAATTTATCATAGCTGTTGCTTGGCTGTGCAACACTGAGCCTGTCATTTTTGCTTATGCTCAAATTTCGACAAAATCAAGCACAGCAAAGCTCATTCCCACCACTAAATGGACACATTTAGAAATATAAGAAATAGAAGTTTAAATGAACTGTACACCCAAGGTTTTCCCCCTTTCAATTCCAATCCTCCAGGGCCAAATAAAAAAGTGGTGCAGCCACTCTGACTCTTGGAGCTCTCAGTATGAGCAAGCACAGCAAGCCACAGTGGTTACATAGTTAATGTCACAAGCCCTGCACAAACCCAGAGACACTCACCTGTCCTTTGGTCCCACGGCTCCCGCTCGGCCAGCGTGCGGGCTGGGCGGCGTCTCTGCCAGGCGGCGGCTCGGCGTCTCCTCTCCCCGGCCGCCGCTCGGCTGTTTCCGCCCCGAGCGGCCGCTCGGCTCTTTCCGTCGCGAGCGGCTGCTCGGGCGGTCTCCTCTCCGATGGCCTCGGGAGCGGCCGCGCCACGGCCGTCTCGGCGCGCTCCCGGCGCGCAGTTCCATACACGTGCGCGCGCGTCACTCACTGGGGTTTATGCCCTCCGGTGGCGCTGCACACAGGGCGCCCGCCGGAGGTAATTGGATTGGGCCAATGAGCTAGTACTTGGCAGTTTGAATGGGGCAATCAGCCTCAGGTTCCTATGCTGCACCAATCAAATCCCCTTTCCTGTCCCATCACTCCTATAAAGCTGCTCACTCTGCACTCGTTCCTTGCCCGTGATAGCGTGCTGCTGGGTGTGATTGTGATTGCTATTTTCCTTACGATTCTGCCATGTATGACCATTCCTGATTGCCGCCTGGACCGACCTTGCCTGTTTTTGACCACGATTCCTGCCTGCTCCTCTGTACCGCGTATCTCTGATGTGGTCTGGTGTGACCTTTGGCTAGCCCTGACCATTCTTCCGTCTCAATCCTTTTGTACCGTGCTTCCTTGGACTGATCACCCGTGTATGACCTCTGCCCGTTTGTCTTACCAGTCTTGTTCCTGGTTCGTCCACCTTCCCCTGCATAAGTCAGCATCCTTTGTGCTAACAAGTCCTGGGGGCAACCGTGTCCGGTGAGGCGTATCCTGCGTCCCGGCAAACGGGGGCTTGGCTATAGGCGAAGAAAGCAGCGGAGATTGGGGGTTGCTGACTTATTGGAAGGAAGACGTCCCACGGGACCTGACATTATCACGGGCCCAAAAAAGAATATTTATCCACTTAGATGAAAGAATTAATGCAACAAGTGCAAGCCATGGCCACCGCCATCAATCAGCTGGCCCAACGGGTGGCTACGCAGGAGAGTCGCCTAATACCTGCACCTTTGGATCCGGAGCCTTCAATCGAGCCAAATGTTCCTCTACCTGAGAAGTTTCTGGGGGACCAGACCAAGTTTTCAAATTTTAAAAATTCCTGTGAACTTTATTTTCGTCTGCGGCCCCACTCCTATGGAACTGAGTCTCAACGGGTGGGCCTGGTCATCTCGCTGCTTCAGGGTGACCCTCAGACCTGGGCTTTTGGTTTATCACCCTCTGATGAGGCCCTGCAATCGGTCTCCTCTTTTTTCTCCACCATGGGACTCTTATACGCCGATCCTGATCGGGCTTCTACTGCTGATTCCAAATTACGGAATCTTAGGCAGGCTAAGGAGGAGTACAGCGCAGAATTTCGGCGATGGGCTATTGATTCCAAATGGAATGATCCTGCTTTGTGCAGCCAATTTAGGATTGGACTTTCTGAGAGTATAAAAGATGCTCTGGTTAATTACCCTCAACCCAAGAATCTGGATGACTACATGCAATTAGCCATTAAAGTAGACAGACGTCTCAGAGAGAGGCGTCAGGAGAAAAGCAAGGATCAACCATGGGTACACTCACGCCAAGAATCAAGTTCTAGGGGTGCAGCTGCTCCTCCTTCTCCGGCACCTGAAGAACCTATGCAACTGGGATTAACCCGTTTATCTCAGGCTGAGAAAGTTCGGCGCAGAACTCAAGGCCTCTGCCTTTACTGTGGAGATTCGGGCCACTTCGCCAAGAATTGCCCAAATAAGTCTCCAGTGGCGGAAAACTACGGCGCCTAGATCCTGCTGAGGGACTTCGTCTAGGCGGTCAGGTATCATTCCCTCTAGTTAATCGATTACTCCTACCCGTTAAGCTTTCTTGGGGGTCATCCAAGACATTTGCCTCCGCTTTTATAGATAGTGGAGCGGCTGGCAATTTTTTGGATAAGGCATTAGCCGCCACCCTTGATATACTATTAATTCCATTAGAGAATTCCCTTCAGGTCCTGGCGATCAATAACAAGCCTATTGAGGGTGGGTTGGTCTCTTTAAAGACTCCCCTGGTTAAGTTAATGGTGGGTTTGGCTCATTCTGAAGAATTGGAATTTTTCATAATCGAGAGTCCCATGTCCCCTATTGTTTTAGGGTTTCCTTGGTTAAAGACCCATAATCCTGTGATAGATTGGAAAACTGGGGACCTTGTAAAATGGAGCCCTTTTTGTTATGACCACTGTTTTCCTATAACCATTGGGACCTCACTGGTCACCCTGGATGGGTTGCCTCCAGCTTACGTTGGTTGGGCAGATGTGTTCTCAGAAAAATCTGCCGATGTTCTTCCCCCACATAGGACCTACGATTGCCCTATCGATCTACTCCCTGAGACAATGCCCCCTAGAGGGAAAATTTATAACCTTACTCGATCTGAAGAACAGGCCATGAGGGATTATATTTCAGAAAACCTCAAGAAAGGGTTTATCCGTCCCTCCACCTCACCCGCCGGTGCAGGTTTCTTTTTTGTGGAAAAGAAGGACGGTGGACTACGTCCTTGTATAGATTATCGGGGATTAAACAAGGTTACTGTTAAGAATAGGTACCCTCTACCTTTGATCAACGATTTATTTAATCAGGTTTCGGGCGTGCAGATCTTCTCCAAATTGGACCTTAGAGGGGCCTACAACTTAATCCGCATTCGTCAGGGGGACGAATGGAAGACTGCCTTCAACGTAAAGGATGGGCATTATGAATATTTGGTGACGCCTTTTGGTTTGTGCAATGCCCCTGCAGTGTTTCAGGATTTTGTAAATGATATATTGCGTGATTTCCTGGGTAAATTTTTAGTGGTTTACCTAGATGACATACTCATCTTTTCCCGTTCCCTGTCGGAACACCGTCAGCATGTCAAAGCCGTGTTGCAGAGGTTACGGGAGAACCATCTGTATGCCAAGATCTCCAAATGTGTGTTTGAGGTATCTGAAATTCCATTCCTGGGTTATATAATCTCTAAGCATGGGTTGGTTATGGATCCCTCCGCTATAATGGAGTGGGAGCAACCTAGAACCCTTAAAGCGCTCCAGAGATTTCTGGGGTTTGCGAATTTCTATAGACAATTTATAAGAGGATTCTCCGCTATTGTGAGTCCCTTAACTGATCTTACCCGGAAGGGCGCTTTTGTTGAGGAGTGGCCTCCCTCAGCAATAAACGCCTTCCAATTACTGAAGGAAACTTTTACTTCAGCTCCAGTTTTGGTACACCCCAATACTAAGCTCCCCTTTGTATTAGAAGTTGATGCATCTGAACTAGGGGTAGGGGCAGTCCTCTCCCAATATTCAGGCAATCCAGAGAAGTTGCTTCCCTGTGCGTTCTTTTCTCGTAAATTTTCTCCTGCCGAACGCAACTATGATGTTGGGAATAGGGAATTATTGGGTATTAAACTGGCTTTTGAAGAATGGCGTCATTGGTTAGAAGGCTCTCTACACCCCATTACGGTATACACTGATCATAAGAATCTTGAATATTTAGAGTCCGCCAAGAGACTCAACTCCCGTCAGGCGCGCTGGGCTCTCTTCTTCTCTCGCTTCAATTTCATTATTACCTATAAACCTGGGAAGAAGAATGCCAAAGCAGATGCCCTGTCTCGGAACTTTGGGGATTGTAAGGATCAAATAGGTACTGCTGAACCTATTTTGCCCTTTGGGTGTGTAGTAGGTGCTCTTCTTCCTGACTTGTCTCACTCGTTAACGCCATTTCAGGTTGATTCCCCTCCTGGTAAACCACTTGAGTGTTTGTTTGTTCCGCCTCATTTACGTCTTGCCGTCTTACAGGAATTACATGATGCCAAAACCGCCGGTCACTGTGGTATTCGAAAGACCTTGGCTATCGCCAAACGCCATGTCTGGTGGCCTACTCTCAGACGCGATATCACCGCCTTTGTCGAAGCATGTCCTATATGCGCCCGAAGTAAGACCACACATGGCTCGCCAGCGGGATTACTGGTTCCTCTAGAAATTCCCAAAGAGCCCTGGTCACACATATCCATGGATTTTATTGTTGACCTACCCCCATCGCAGGGAAATACGGTAATCTGGGTTGTGGTGGATCGCTTCAGCAAAATGGCTCACTTTATCCCTCTAACGAAACTTCTGCCGGCACCAGATTTAGTACAACTATTTGTTAACCATATTTTCCGCCTCCACGGTTTACCACAAAATATCGTTTCTGACAGGGGGGTCCAATTTGTATCTCGTTTCTGGAAGGCTTTTTGTAATCGCTTAGGTATTAAAGTTTCGCTTTCTACAGCGTACCACCCCCAGTCTCAGACTGGTCAGACTGAACGGGTGAATCAGAGTCTAGAGCAATACTTGCGCTGCTTTGTGTCCGATCGCCAAGAGCAATGGGCGGAATTTATCGACTTCGCAGAATTCGCCTTTAACAATGCGCCCAGTGAGTCGACTAAATTTTCGCCGTTCTTTTGTAATTATGGTAAGAATCCTAAGGCAACATCCTTCTCTGGTCCTTCCTCCAACTTGCCGGCCTTGGAGGAATGGCTACGTGAAAGAAGTAAAGTATGGTCTGACATACAAACAAACCTTAAGAAGGCCTCCAGAAGTTATAAGAATTTTGCAGATCGACATAGGTCGCAAGAACCACCTTTTCAGGTGGGTGACTGGGTTTGGGTATCTACTAGAAATATTGCTCTTAGACAACCTTCGGCTAAGTTAGGCCCTAAGTACATCGGTCCTTTTCCCATTACTAAAAAACTGAGCAATGTTACTTTTAAGGTTAAGCTACCTTTATCCATGAAAATTCCGTCGACCTTCCATGTTTCTTTACTAAAGTCGGCCAAAAATATTCAGGTTTCGTCTCCTCCTCCAGTCATAGTGGGAGATGATCCTGAGTATGAAATTAATAGAATAGAGTATGAAATTAATGAAATAGAAGACTCGATGCCCTGGTAGTACAAAATTCGTTACAATATTTAATCGATTGGAAGGGATTTGGCCCTGAGGAAAGGTGTTGGGTACCCGCTAGAGACGTCCATGCCAGAGCCTTGGTTAATAGATTCCATCGTGAGAATCCGGATAAACCGGGTAAGGGTCCTGAGGCCCCTCATGAAGGGGGGGTAGTGTCACGAGCCCTGCACAAACCCAGAGACACTCACCTGTCCTTCGGTCCCACGCCGGCGGCTCTTTCCGTCGCGAGCGGCTGCTCGGGCGGTCTCCTCTCCGATGGCCTCAGGAGCGGCCGCGCCACGGCCGTCTCGGCGCGCTCCCGGCGCCCAGTTCCATACACGCGCGCGCGCGTCACTCACTGGGGTTTATGCCCATTGGATTGGGCCAATGAGCTAGTACTTGGCAGTTTGAATGGGGCAATCAGCCTCAGGTTCCTATGTTGCACCAATCAAATCCCCTTTCCTGTCCCATCACTCCTATAAAGCTGCTCACTCTGCACTCGTTCCTTGCCCGTGATAGCGTGCTGCTGGGTGTGATTGTGATTGCTATTTTCCTTACGATTCTGCCGTGTATGACCATTCCTGATTGCCGCCTGGACCGACCTTGCCTGTTTTTGACCACGATTCCTGCCTGCTCCTCTGTACCGCGTATCTCTGACCTCCTGGTGTGACCTTTGGCTAGCCCTGACCATTCTTCCGTCTCAATCCTTTTGTACCGTGCTTCCTTGGACTGATCACCCGTGTATGACCTCTGCCCGTTTGTCTTACCAGTCTTGTTCCTGGTTCGTCCACCTTCCCCTGCATAAGTCAGCATCCTTTGTGCTAACAAGTCCTGGGGGCAACCGTGTCCGGTGAGGCGTATCCTGCGTCCCGGCAAACGGGGGCTTGGCTATAGGCGAAGAAAGCAGCGGAGATTGGGGGTTGCTGACTTATTGGAAGGAAGACGTCCCACGGGACCTGACAGTTAACACAGTTGAAATAAGACATATGTCCATCAAGTTCAACCAACTGATAACAGCTGATAGTAACTGTTAATGTTATTTTCTTCTAAATCAGCATCTAATCCTTTTTTGAAGCTGTCAGCGGCTGATGCTGTAACAAGCTTCTGTGGGAGGCTATTTCACAGATTTATAGTTCTTATGGTAAAGAATGATTGCCGCCTCCGGAGACTGAATTTCTTTTTTTCTAGTCGAAGGGAGTGCCCCCTTGTCTTTAGAGAGGATTTTACCTGAAATAGTGTTTCCCCATATTTTTTGTATTGCCCATTTATATATTTATACAAGTTAATCATGTCCCCCCCTCAACTGTCTTCTCTCAAGACTAAACAGATTTAATTCTTGTAATCTTTTCTCATAACTAAGATCTTTCATTCTGCTGATTAGGTGGCTCTCCTCTGCATCCTTTTCATAGTCAGAGCATCCTTTCTATGAATGGGTGCCCAGAACTGGACGGCATATCCCAGGTGAGGGCGCACCAATGCCTTGTAAAGAGGCAAAATTATATCCTTATCCCGTGATTTCATGCCTCTTTTAATGCATGATAATACCTTGGTGGCCTTGGAAGCAGCTGCTTGACATTGCATACTGATATTTAGCCTGTGATCTACCAGTACCCCCATATCCTTCTCAACAAGTGTTTCTCCCAGTTTTACTCCCCCACGAATATATGTGGCCTTCAGGTTGTTTGACCCCAAGTGCATGACTTTACATTTCTCCACATTGAACTTCATTTGCCAAGTGGATGCCCAGACACTAAAAGTGTCCAAGTCAGCCTGAAGCTTGTGAACATCTTTTATAGACTGCACTCTTCTACATATCTTTGTGTCATCTGCACAAATAGAGACAGTGCTTCTAATTCCATCTTCTATGTCGTTTATAAACAAGTTGAATAAAAGTGGGCCCAGGACTGAACCCTGGGGTAAGCCACTTACAACCGGTGAACATTCAGAGTAGGTATCCTTCAGCCAGTTTTCAATCCAGTTACAAACTGTATTTTCTAATCCTGAAGATCTCAATTTCCCTAATAAGCATCTATGGGGAACAGTGTCAAAAGCTTTTGCAAAATGCAGAAAAACTATATCTACAGCCGCCCCTCTGTCCAGGCTTCTACTCACCTCCTCATAGAAGCCAATGAGGTTAGTCGGGCAGCTTCTGTCCTTAGTAAAACCATGCTGGTTGTTACATATTCATAGCTACATATTCGTGTATATAGTCCCTTAATAGTCCCATAATAGCCCCTCAAGCAATTTTCCCACAAAGGATGTTAAACTTACCAGTCTGTAATTGCCCGGAGAAGACCTACAGCCCTTTTTAAAAATGGGCACCACATTTGCCCTGCACCAATCTCCTGGCACTATACCAGTTGTTAGTGAGTCTTTAAAGATCAAGAACAGGGGTTGTGAGATAACTGAGCTAAGTTCTTTAAGAACTCTTGAGTGAAGTTCATCTGATCCTGCAGTCTAATTCACATTTAATTTATTTAGTCTTTCTTGGATGATATCCATGGTTAGCTTTGTAAGTATTATACTTTGGATGTTGCTGAGTGGTAACTCCTGTGTTGACTATTTGCTCCTCTCTTGTGTACACAGAGCTAAAGTATACATTCAACAGCCCTGCCTTTTCTTCATCCCCAGTGACCATTTCCCCATTATTATCAATTAAGGCACCTATCTGTTCTGATTTACTTTTCTTTGAGTTTATATATTTAAAAAAAATTTAGGGTTTGTTTTGCTTTCTTTGGTCACATCTCTTTCATTTGTGCTTTCACCAACCTTATTTCTTTCTTACATTCTTTATTTACTAATTTATACTTTTCAAGGGTTACAGCCGAGCGTTCAGCCTTATAATGTTTAAATGCCCTCTTCTTTTTCTTTATTGCCCTTTTAACCTCAGGTGTCAGCCATGAGGGGTGTAATTTTAGCCGCATATAATTGTTACCCATAGGAATACATTTTGCAGCATTGGTACTCAGAATTGATTTAACCCTTTAAGTGCCAAGCACGTGGTTGCCTCTCCGTCACTTAAGTGCCAGCCACGTAAAATTCACGTGCCCGGCATTTACCCCTGCTAGCGGGCTTAAAAATAAAAAAAAACACTCACCTGACCCCTCTATTGATCCGGCCGGGTCTCCTCTTTAATTTGGTGCCATCCGATCCCCCTTGGGGGCTCAGATGGCTCCAGGAGAGCCCTCGGAATAGCGCCCCCCCCCCCCGCTTCAGCAGCAGCAGCTGCTAACTGTAAAAAAAAAAAAAAAAATTTATGACATTTACTTACCTGTGGCTGCGCTGTCTCCCGACGGGTCTCCTCTTCAATGGGGGAGCCTCCGATCGCCACCCCCAGGCTCTTCCGTGGTGAGGGGAGGGCAAAAATCGCCCTCCCCCCCCACTTCCTGGATCGCGACTGATGTCACCAGCAATATTGTATGCCGCCGCACACCAATCGAGCATAGGAGAGGGGGGGCACGGTTGGCGGTGACACCGCAAATCCAGAAATCGAGAGAAAACCAGCACTCCAGTAGTAAGCACAAATAGAACTATATTAGTGAGTTTCAATCCAATCCAACGTTTCGGGGGTTACAGCAGGCCCCCTTCATCAGGGTCAACACACAACAAGTGGCACACAGACACAGCACATTATGTATACATGAGTAACCAATAGCAGAGTCAGAAAAGCCCACCTGACGTCAGAGGGACGTCACAGCGGTGCCTGCTGTCAGAACTGACAGTGGCATCTTATAATAAACACATCAAACAGATAATAATCAAAAATACTCACTGGCAGAGCCCCCCAGGCAAAAAACGCTGTGCTGCACTACTTGTATGGCAGCAGCAGCTGGTAACACACTCATACTGGCAGGCTGGTTGCTAGGAAAACAGCCTGGCCAGGCCTCCAATGAGAGGAGGCGGAAGTGACGTCACAGTGAGGGCAGTGAAGCCCTCACATGATGACGTCCGCCCACAAGAGCCTAAACAGGCTCTGGGCGCAGCTTCTGTCACTAAAGACAGACAAAGTGTTTATTATAAGATGCCACTGTCAGTTCTGACAGCAGGCACCGCTGTGACGTCCCTCTGACGTCAGGTGGGCTTATCTGACTCTGCTATTGGTTACTCATGTATATATAATGTGCTGTGTCTGTGTGCCACTTGTTGTGTGTTGACCCTGATGAAGGGGGCCTGCTGTAACCCCCGAAACGTTGGATTGGATTGAAACTCACTAATATAGTTCTATTTGTGCTTACTACTGGAGTGCTGGTTTTCTCTCGATTTCTGATGTCACCAGCAGCCGGCTTCATAATACCAGCACCCGAGACTCTGAATCAGTCTGCTCGGGTGCTTGGAGGAGAGAGGTGGGGAGAGGGAGAGGGCTGTGATCGCCCCTCAGGCTCTCTCCTCCAAACACTCGAGCAGACTGACAACTGTCATCGCAGATCGCCAGGGGACAGAGGATCGGAAGTGAGTAAAGTAAAAAAAAATAAAATAAATAAATGCCATTTTTTTTCTTATGTGTCAGTGTGTTTATTTTTACATTTAACCCCTTGTGAACTGGTAAGGGGTCCATGAGACCCCTATACCGGTTCACGAGGCTGGGGGCTGGCAAGTCACCTGCGGCTAGCAGGTGACTTGCCATTAACCCCCGGCACCCCTATTACTTGCCTTCCCAAAGCCCAGGGGGTGGGGTGGGAGAAGAGCACGGGCCCACACAGGCTATGTGGGCTTGTAGGCTGCAGAGTGGGGGGCCACAAAAGCTGGCCCCTCCACTCTGTTCCTACAAGCCCCCATAGCTGGTCCCGGGCTGGTAATGCTGGGTAAGGGGGACCCCATTTCATTTTTGGGGGGGATTTTTAAGGGTTTTTAATGCCGGGAGGGGGGACCCTATGTCATTTTTTTTTTAAATTAACCCCTTATGTTCTGTCGCCCAGCAGCTATAAAGGGATTCCAGCTGCAGCAGGAGAGCAGAAGCCAGACCCAGCGTGGGACACAGGGATGGATGGGAGGTAAGTATTAAAAAGTATTAAAAAAATAAATAAATAAAATATTTTTTCTGCTTGTTTCTGTGTTTTTTTTTTTTTTTTTACACTTAACCCCTTGTGAACTGGTAAGGGATCCATGAGATCCCTATACCAGTTCACAAGGCTGAGGGCTGGAAAGTCACCTTTTAAAAAAATGACATTTTTTTTTTAATTAACCCCATGTTTATAGTGTGGATAGTAGTAGTATTTTATTTGTAAATGTTATAAAGTGCTATTTTCAGTTTGGGGGGTCTCCTGGGCAAGAATGGGGGACTACCGATACATATGTGGTCCCGTTGTAATCGGGAGAAATTGGGCTTTCACGTGCAATAGGGTTTTCTCTAATAAAAAAAAATGTTTTATTTAAAATAAAGGAGACAATTGTCTAAAAAATATTTATTTTTTTGTTTTTTTTACACAAAAATATTAAAAAAGACAGTAGAAAAATTACAAACAAGACATTTCATGTTAAAACCTAAACTCTGCTGCAAAATATCACAGTTAAACATGGCGCAGAATGGGGAAAAATGACCTGTCAACAGAGGGTGACAAAACTTCAATTAGGCTGGCAATTAAATGGGTTAATAGTACCTATGCATGTTGGGTATTGTTCTGCTCGGGGGACCTTGATCTTTCATATTTAGCTTGTTTTTTCTTGTTTACATATTTATATTTTAGGAAAACATGTTATTTATTCAGTTTTTGTGGGAAACCCTGTGCAACCTAAGAATTCTTTGAGGGATTACTCCCAGAAAGGTGAGCCTACTACAACAACATGTGTACTTTCAGGGAGTTTTTCGGGGTTATTCCAAATGTAAAGGGTTGTTTTGGTTGAAAAATTGCAAGGTGCGCACTTTGTCTGCAGAGCTGAAATTTTCAAGTAAAATTACTGTTAAGTGCACGCTTTACTTTGTGGTGATTGGCAATTCTTCTCTTGACAGTAGCTATGCATGTTTGGTATCGTTCTGTTCAAGGCATGTTGCTTTTTGAGATTTTACTTGTTTTTTCTTGTTTGCATATAGTTTTTTTTTAGGAAAATGTGGCTTGCTGTGGTCCTTTTTATTCTTTTTTAGGGAAACTTTGTGCAACCAAAGAATACATTGAGTGATTACTGCCAGAAAACTAAGCCCACATAAACAAGCGTGGTACGCCTAGAAAGCTTGTGGCGTGTACTTCCAGAGAATATATAGTTTGTGGAGGGTATTTAAAATGTAAAGGGTTGTTTTTCTGGAAAAATTGCAAGGTGCGCATAGCGCATAGTGCAGTTATATTTTTTTTTAAATACTCCTAAAGCTCTGTTTCAGTTTGGGGGAGTCTCCTGGGCAGGAAAGGGTGTCTACCAATACATATGTGGTACCTCTGTGACCGGAAGAAATTGGAGTTTCGCACGCAATAAAATTTTATTGACAAACTTACATTTTTTTATTACAAAAAAACACGACAAATTGCAAAAAAATTATTTTTTTAATTTTTTTTTGTACATATTTCACCAAAAAGTATTGAGAATACACTAAAAAAAGGCCATACAAGAAATTTCATGTTGAAGCCCATACTCTGTTAAAAAAAACAATATATAATTTTCCTGGGAAATCCCTTGAAATCCTTTCAAAATTCACAGTTGAACACGTGTAGTGCAAAATAGTGAAACATGGTCTGGCAACAGAGGGTGACAAAAGCTGCAGGTAAGCTGGCACTTAAAGGGTTAAAGCACTCCCATTTAGCATCTGTATCTTTACTCCTGGACAGATGCTCCCAGTCCTGTAGTGCAGCCCTGAGCCTGGGGATGTTGGCCTTCCTAAAATTCATTGTTTTTGTCCTCCCAGACAGAAAATATTTCTTACAGTTTATGTTAAATACAGCTATATTGTAGTCACTGTTACCAAAATTTTCACTGACTGTTACTGCCCCTATCAGGTCATCATTATTTAATATTACCAGATCTAAAAGAGCATCACCCCTAGTAGGTGCCTCCATGAACTGATTCATATAATTATCTTGTAGCAAGCTGAGGAATGCACTTCCCCTTGTATACGAAGCAGAATCATGTTTCCAGTCAATTCCTGGGTAGTTGAAGTCCCCCATCACCACCAATGTACCAGCCTGTGAAGCCCACTCTATCTGCTTGTGCAGTTGACCCTCTATTTCCTCAGTTATATTTGGGGGCCTATAGATTACACCAAATTTACCAAATTTATTTTACCATTGTTTAAATTGCCCTGCACTTCTACCCACAAGGATTCTACGCCCTCACAATTTTCGGCTAGTATCCCCTCATTAGTATATGCTTTGAATTCTTGCCTTACACAGAGACACCCGCTGCCCGCTGTCCTTTTTGCTCTTTCCTAAAGAGAGCAAACCCTTGAAGATTGACAGTCCAGTCATGTGTGGAATCCAGCCATGTCTCAGCCACACCAATAATATCAATATTTTCTTTCAGTACCAGAGCCTCAGGCTTGCCAACTTTACTTGCCAGACTTCTGGCATTTGTGAACATACACTTTAAGTTCTCATCATGTTTGACACATAGTATTAGCTTCTGCAGTAATGCATCCGTCTATATTTTCACTGCTGATTTGCAACACATGGATCTCCTTATCCATCATAGCAGTCCTACCCCCTTCTAATTCTCCACCCACCATAATGTGCTGTCCCCTAAGTAACCTATCTTCCCCTTTATTTTCTTTCTTGCCCTCCCCCCTCATCTCTAGTTTAAATGCCCCTCCACCCCTTCTAGTATCCTCTTACCCAGCACAGCAGCCCCCCTTCCATTTAAGTGCAAATTATCTGTAGATTACAGTTTGTACCCCAATGAAAAGTCAGCCCAGTCCTCTAGGAACCCAAATCCTTCTGCCATGCACCAGGACTTGAGCCATGCATAACTCTCTAAGCTCCTACTGTCGTTCATGTGTAGCGCAAGTCTTTTGTTGCAGGATTACTCAAAGAGAACTCCACTGATAAAAACCAGCCTGGCATGCATGGAAAGCTTGAGGTGTATACTTCCAGGGAATGTATGGTTTGTGTGTATTTCATATGTAAAGGGTTGGTTTGGTTAAAAAAATGCAAGGTGTGCACTTTGTTGGCAGGACTGAAATTTACATACAATTACACTTACACGCATGCTTTACTTTGGAGTGTTTGGCAACCCTGCCCTGGAAATTAGCTGTGTATGTTGGGTATTGTTCTGTTTTTCCTTGTTTGCATATTGTATTTTTAGGAGCTTGGGTTTCGATTCTGCTTTTTTATTATTTTTTTAGTTAAAAATATACACAAGTAATTTGTCGCAGGGCTACTCTCCGTGAGCTCGGCTCACAACAACCAGTCTGGTACGCCTAGAAAGCTTGAAGTGAGTACTTTCAGAAAATATATGCGATGAGGGGGTATTTAAAATGTAATGGGTAATTTAGAAACTGCCAAGGTGCACATAGTGGTTGTATTTTCTTTGAAAATCTCCTAAAGCACTGTTTCAGTTTGGGGGAGTCTCCTGGGCAGGAAAGAATGTATAGCAATACATTGTAACCAGGAGGAATGGGGCTTTTACATACAATATAATTGTTTGTTTTTTGATTGTTTGTTTTTTATTACCAAAAAACAAAATGCAAAAAATTTAATTTTTTTCACCTATTTCACACCAACATATTGAGAAAGCACTGACAAAAATAATAGACAAGACATTTAATGATAAAGCACAAACTGGAAAACAAACTATATATAGTTTTCTGGGAAAATCCCCAGACATTCCTTCAATTATGACAGTAAGAATAAATCAATTGGAGAAGCACACCCTAATATACTTATAATAGAAAAAATGAGGTTGATGCAAGTACCCGTCCCTATCCACACAGTACACACATTAAGAGTAAGCTATAGTAATGCATACAACAACCAACTGGATTTACAAAAAAGCATATATTGAAAAAAATAAATTGCTATAAGGTTTCCCTCTATTACATCATAGTAGGTCCACATTAAGATAGGGCAATATATGGACTCAGAGTTTTAACTTTAGCGGACAAATCACCAATAATGGAAAAATGTAGAAAAGATGCACTTATGGTCCACTTTTAAAACACAGGTCAATCTTGCATATGAAATAAGATCAGAATTAATGAAAATGGCAGTTTTGTCTGCACGGCAGTGTTTTGGTCTTGAAATGCCCATGAAAAAATGAATCCTCAATAGGACAAAATGTACAGCTATATCAGAAAAAAAATCAGCACAAGATACAGTCAAGATCCATGTGCATATGTCCAGTAAAAAAATATATATATATAACACAGTAAGCACCAATGTCACCCACACGGTATTGTAGGCAATGTCAATGAGTCACCCCCCCAAAAAATAGCTAGGGGGGCAGGGGGGGGGGGCGAGGGCCCCGTGTTCAGCAGATCGGGTTGGGTGCGAAAGGGAGGCTTGAGCATATGTGGGGGGAAGGCACCAGACAGAGACTGCCATTTGGAAGGGAAGTATTGCTTTTAGGGATGAGCGAATCGATCCGGACCAACCCGAATTCATTCCGAATTTCATGGAAAATTTGATTCTGAACGAACCGAATTTCCCCGCGATTCGATCGATCGAAGTTTTCCTTTAAACTCCATTCATTTCAATCACAGGCATTCTAAGATGGTGGACGCACATGTCCAGACATGTACCCTGGGGCAAGGTATGATGGGACAGTCACATGCAGCCTATCAGCAGCCAGGAAGCCTGGTGACCTCACCGTGCTATATAAAGCGGCGGCCATCTTGCTTGTGCGCGTTTCAGACTTGCATTCGTAAGACAGCGGTGGTTGCTGCAGACAGGGACAGACAGTTAGCGATAGGTAGGGAGAGTTACAGATAGGTAGGGAGATTTACAGATAGGTAGGGAGATTTAGAGAGGCAGACAGAGCCAGGGAAAGATAGTGGAAAACTCCAATCCACGGACAGCATAAAAGTGACAGTGACAGGGTGATTTGCCTGATCAGTTTTCAATTCAATTTGATTTCTTTGTGCTGTAAACCATAATCTGCCTTGCCACTGTGCATGCCATCTATGCAGTGTCGTATGTAACCCTATCTGTTACACACAAGCATTTAAATAACTGGATTAGTGTTAATATTTATGGGTCTGCTTTAAATACACCAGGCCACTGTGCATGCCATCTATGCAGTGCCTTATGTAACCCTATCTGCTACACACAAGCATTTAAATAACTGGATCAGTGTTAATATTTTTGGGTCTGCTTTGAATACACCAGGCCACATGGGCATCCCAAACCTGCACTTAGCAACCTATCGGTTATACTAAATAAGCGTTGTTCAGCCTCAGCATTATTAAGTTATTGCCTTTTGAATTGGTTTTTGTCCTGCTGTCAATACAACAGGCTGCAGGGTGTCCCAAACCACCACGTTGCACCCTATCTGTTATACTAAATAAGTGTCTACAGCCTCAGCTTTATTAAGTTATTGCATTTTGAATTGGTTTTTGTCCTGCTGTCAATACACCAGACCGCAGGGTATCCCAAACCACCACGTTGCACCCTATCTGTTATACTAAATAAGCGTTGTTCAGCATCAGCTTTATTAAGCTATTGCATTTTGCATTGGTTTTTGTCCTGCTGTCAATACACGAGGCCACAGGGTATCCCGAACCACCACGTGGCACCCTATCTGTTATACTAAATAAGCGTTGTTCAGCATCAGCTTTATTAAGCTATTGCATTTTGAATTGGTTTTTGTCCTGCTGTCAATACACCAGGCCACAGGGTATCCCAAACCACCACGTTGCACCCTATCTGTTATACTAAATACGCTTGTTCATCCTTCTTCAGCTGAATCAAACTATTGCATTTTGAATTGGTTTTTGGTTTGCCTTTAACAAAAAAAAACCAGGCCGCAGGGCATCCCAAACCTGCATTAGGCAGCCTTTCTGTTATACTAAATACGCTTGTTGATCCTTCCTCAGATTAATCAAATTACTGCATTTTGAATTGTTTTTTGTCCTGCAGTCAAAACACCAGCCCACATGGGCATCCCAAACCAGCACGTCTCCCTATCTGTTATACTAAATAAGCTTGTACAGCCTCAGTTTTATTAAGCTACTGCATTTTGAATTGGTTTTTGTCCTGCTGTCAAAACACTTGCCCACATGGGCATCCCAAACCAGCACATGTCACCCTATCTGTTATACTAAATAAGCTTCTACAGGCCCTTTTTTTTTTTTTTTTTTTTTATATAGAGCTGTAATAGATTATATAGTGAGGTAAATTCGCCATTTTGCACGATTATATAGAGAAGCCCACTGTGTAAATCTGAGGAGCAATAGTTTATACAGTATTGTGAGGTAAATTCGCTATTTCGCACTATTATATATATCAATCTAAATCCCTGTGTAAATCTGAGGAGCAATAGTTTATAAATTGCCATTTTATAGAGCAGGCCCTGTCTGAAAATCTCATTTTGCAATCTATGTTGTATTGTGAGCTAAATTCGCCATGTTGCACCATTCTTTAGAGTGGCCCTCCTGTGTAAATCAGAGCAGCAATAGTTTATATTGGACAATACATTTGCCCTGTTTTGCACCATTATATGGAGCAGCCCCTGAGTAAATCTGTGGGGCAAGAGTTTATATTATTATAATTCATGGTTTTGCACCATTACATAGAGCAGTCCCTATATAAACCTGAGAAATAGGTTATATTGTGTGAGTTAAATCCACTCTTGGTTTTGTAGCATTCTATAGAGCAGGTCCTGTGTAAATCTGAGGGGCAATAGCTTATATAGTGAGGTAAATTTGCAGTTTTGCAGCATTATATAAAGCAGCCCCTGTGTCAATCTGAGGGGCATTAGCTTATACTGTGAGGTAAATTTGCCGTTTTGCAGCATAATATAGAGCAGGCCCTGTGTAAATCTGAGGGGCAATAACTTATACTGTGAGGTAAATTTGCCATTTTGCAGCATAATATAGAGCAGGCCCTGTGTAAATCTGAGGGGCAATAGCTTATATAGTGAGGTAAATTTGCCATTTTGCAGCATAATATAGAGCAGCCCACTTGCCATCTAAATCAACTACTGGCCGGGCAGGACAACTTTTCCAGGGCAAACTCTGCTAGTTGCGGCCACAAGTCAAGTTTGGCTTCCCAGAAGTCCAGCGGATCCTCAAGGTGTGTTGGCATGGTCCTATCAAGGTATGACATGACCTGCTGGTTCAGGTCCTGCTCCAGGTCTTCCTGCTGCTCATGAGTAGACTCACTATTCGGGTGTAGAAAGCTACTCATTAGCGACTGAAGACTGAGGCTGCTGCTGATGGAGCTGCTGCTTCTGCCACCCCCCCTGGCAGCCATGGCAGTGGAAGGTGAGCGCAGAGGTCCCCCCGAGTCAGACCTGCGAGAGTATGGACCATGGCGCAGATAGACATCGCCCAACTGACTACGTAGGATGTCTCTGTAGTGGGTCAGTTTGTCCTCCCTCTCAGTGGGTGTAAAATATGCCCCCATTTTGTGCTGGAAGCGAGGGTCCAATAAGGTGGAGAGCCAGAAGTCATCCCGCTGACAAATGGAGACAAATCTGTGGTCACTACGCAAGTACATGAGCATGCATCGTGCCATTTGTGCAAGTGACTCGGAGGGACTACCTGTCTCCATCTCAACTGCAAACTGCCACAGTGTGTCTGGGTCCTCTGTCTCGCCTTCCTCACAACCCTCTAGCTCCTCTGGCTGCTCCTGCTCCTCCTCTCCTGTCAGATGACTAGATAAAATGGTCATTTTGTCAAACCTCTGCCCCTCCTCCTCCTCCACTTCAGCCCCCACAGGCTTCATGTGGCTGTGAAATGTATGTGCCATGTCTCCAGTGCCCTGACCAGCCATGGTTTCCAACATGTGTTGTAGTACATGAAGCAGTGGAATCACATCGTTCATCTCATAGTCCTGGCGACTGACTAATAAAGTAGCTTCCTCAAAGGGCCTGAGCAAACGGCAGATGTCACGTATGAGCTGCCACTGGTTTACATTGAAGTTACATAGGGGAGTCCCCCTATCCGTTTGGATCATCAAGAAATCCGTGATGGCTTTTCTCTGTTCCTATAGTCGATCCTGCATATGCAGGGTGGAATTCCAACAGGTGGAAACATCGCAAATCAGACTATGTTGGGGGATACCGTTCTGACGCTGAAGCTCAAAAAGGGTGTGCTTGGCGGTGTAGGAGTGCCTGAAGTGCATGCAAAGTTTCCTTCCCGTTGTTAGGATGTCTTTCAGATGGGGGGAAGACTTCAGAAAACGCTTGACAACTAGATTGAACACGTGTGCCATGGCAGGACGCATGGCTCAGGCTTCCTTGTCGCAACGCAGACAAGATGTTCTTCCCAGTGTCAGTCACCATGGGTCCCATTTGCAGTTTTCGTGGAGTAAGCCATGATTTCATGTATTGAGTTCTCATTTTTAGCATGTGTGACTCTGTTGCTCAAGGCAAACCATGTGAAGAACAGCGTGAAACCGCTGTGTCCTGCACATATGGTAGGCTGGAAGGGCACTGGGGAAAAAAAAAATGTAAAAAGAGAAAATAAATATTTAGAAAAAAAAGTAAAAAAAAAATAAAATAAAAAAAATGAAATAAAAAAAGTGTACAAAAATTCACAAAATATTAAAAGGCAATGGAAAAAAAATATAATATATATATATATATATATATATATATATATTTCTAAAAAATACAAAATATTTAAAAAAAATACAAAATATTTAAAAAAAATACAAAATATTAAAAAAAAAAACAATACAAAATTAACCAAAAAAAAAAATGTTGATAGATTTTATATGTTACTGTTATTATGTTATATGTTATTGTTGCTATGTTATATGTTATTATATGTTATTATTATAAATATGTTCAGATAAGATAAATGTTAACTATTAATATGTAATTGACAATTTGCCACTTTTCTCTGTGACACCATTGCTAAGTGCAAGTGCACTGTCACCGGCACAAAGGCCTAGGAGCGTGGAGGCCACAGCGGAGGGACCTGTCCAAGTTGCTTGCGTGGTTGTGCAGGAACCACAATCACCCAGTGGTCCTAAAAGAATATTTATTGTCCCTGACCATAGTTACAGCTCCAGACGTAGGCACTGCTGTGCACTTTGGTACACACTGACAGGCTAATGGACTGCTCCACCTTCTGTTCAACAAAATTGTACAGGGCTAGTACTGCCTTCTTCGCAAAGAAATTACAGCATGGGACTCTCCACCTCGGCTCGGCACAAGCCATCAGTTCTCTGAAAGGTCCACCAACTCATATGGGAGGGACTGCAGCACCAGCAACTTATACAGGAGCACATTTAGCTTCTGCAGGTTGGATGAGTGGGCACATACTGTTGTCTCTTGGACATGGCTTGGTAATGGATTGCTGGTGGAATGACTGACTCGGATTAAGAGGAGGAGGAGCATCTGGAGCAACAGAGGATGGGTATGACACACAGGAGGTGGTGGAGCCTTGGCTGGCTGGAACAGAGAGCGGTGTGCCACTGGGTAATGCAGCAGGCTGGACCACCACTTTGGAGCCAACTCTCCCAGGCCGCTTTATGGGGACGCTGCAAATGTTGTCACAGGGCTGTGGGTCCAACATTGGGACCTTGGCCACACTTCACCTTCTGCCTACACATCTTTCATATAGCCATGTTAACCTCCTGCGGATGCTTGATGAAAAACTGCAACATGGGCTTGTAGCTGATTTCTCCTACCAACAGTCCGCACTAATTCACTGATGCTGCTGCCGCCGCCAACTCCAGGCACCCTCTTCCACTACCTCCTGGGAAGATAGCCTGCCGTGCGAGTGGTCTACCCCGAGCACATTTGCCTCCATACTTTCCCCTTCTGCCACCATGCTGGCCGCTAAATCTGTCACTCTCCATCACTCCAAGCCTTTTAAAGTGCCCTCAAAACTCACTGATGTCCTCCTCAGGTTCCTCATCAGTGTCTGCTTAAGGAGCCAAAACGCTTGGAACACCTCCTCCCACGACACTCTCCTTATTACTACTTGCCCGCCTAGTGGAAGAAGCGGCAAGTGTCTCCTCCACTTCTTGGCTGGGCAGTAGCTGCTGATTTTTCTGATTATCAGATCATCCTCACTGAATAGTGGAGCTGAACCCAAAGCATAACATACAACAGACAGTTGACTGGGGGTGTCAGATGTCACTTGTGATGCAGTGGATGATCGTGTTAACCAATGGATGACGGCAGATGGGTTGCTGTTCAAGACACGACCGCTAGTTGATCCCGGGAGATCAGGCCTCTCATTGAGACTCCTACTGTCACTCACCCCTATTCTGCAGAGACCTCTGCTTGATGAAATGAGGCCTTATATGTTACTATGTTACTAATATGTTACTAATCTGTCACTCTCCATGTTTTTTTTTGAGAGACTGGCCTGCGTGGAAATGAATCGGGCATGGATCAGCCAAGATCTCCACCCACCAATGCCTGATGCATTAGAGTAGATTGATGATGGGGCCAGACCAACACTAAAGAAATATGGATCGTGCAAAACAGATTTAAGGCGCTGCTCTCCAGTTACAGACATTCCTCCGCATCAGACCACAAGTAATTATTGAGAAAATGCTTTACGTTACTCTTACATTTTATTAATATTCTTCGGATAAGATATATGTGCCGAAAATCTGTATATGTTCTCTTCATGCTGCTTGCAACTCCAGGGTGTGTCTTTCTGGCAATTTTGGGCTCCTGCTGCTGCTGCTTGCAACTCCAGGGTGTAATTCATCCAATTTTTGGGCTCCTGCTGCCAACTCCAGTGTCTCTTTCAAGCTGTGTTTGGGCTCCTGCTGCTGCTGCTTGCAACTCCAGGGTGTGATTCATCCAATTTTTGGCCTCCTGAAGCCAACTCCAGTGTCTCTTTAAAGCAATGTTTGGGCTCCTGCTGCTGCTTGCAACTCCAGGGTGTGATTCATCCAATTTTTGGGCTCCTGCAGCCAACTCCAGTGTCTCTTTCAAGCTGTGTTTGGGCTCCTGCTGCTGCTGCTTGCAACTTCAGGGTGTGATTCATCCAATTTTTGGGCTCCTGCAGCCAACTCCAGTGTCTCTTTCACGCAATGTTTGGGCTCCTGCTGCTGCTTGCAACTCCAGGGTGTGATTCATCCAATTTTTGGGCTCCTGCTGCCAACTCCAGTGTCTCTTTCAAGCTATGTTTGGGCTCCTGCTGCTGCTGCTTGCAACTCCAGGGTGTTAGTCATCCAATTTTTGGGCTCCTGCAGCCAAATCCAGTGTCTCTTTCAAGCTATGTTTGGGCTCCTGCTGCTGCTGCTTGCAACTCCAGGGTGTCATTCAGCCAATTTTTGGGCTCCTGCTGCCAACTCCAGTGTCTATTTAAAGCAATGTTTGGGCTCCTGCAGCTGCTGCTGCTGCTTGCAACTCCAGGGTGTGATTCATCCAATTTTTGGGCTCTTGCTGCCAACTCCAGTGTCTCTTTCAAACTATGTTTGGGCTCCTGCTGCTGCTGCTTGCAACTCCAGGGTGTGAGTCATCCAATTTTTGGGCTCCTGCAGCCAACTCCAGTGTCTATTTAAAGCAATGTTTGGGCTCCTGCTGCTGCTTGCAACTCCAGGGTGTGATTCATCCAATTTTTGGGCTCCTGCAGACAACTCCAGTGTCTCTTTAAAGCAATGTTTGGGCTCCTGCTGCTGCTTGCAACTCCAGGGTGTGATTCATCCAATTTTTGGGCTCCTGCAGCCAACTCCAGTTTCTCTTTAAAGCAATGTTTGGGCTCCTGCAGCTGCTGCTGCTTGCAACTCCAGGGTGTGATTCAGCTAATTTTTGGGCTCCTGCTGCTGCCAGCTCCAGGGTGTGTTTTTCAGGCACTATAGGGGCCCCTCATAGTGATGCCGCCTCAACTCTCTGCAATTGTGCCGCGATTCTATTAGCAATGCCTCCGATCTGCATGTGATAATTATTTACAGTATTATTTCAATAACCCAGCACGCATCCTATGCGTGTTACAGCAAAGCAGAATGGTTTACAACCCTATTGAGGCTCTTGGAGGCTCAGAAATAGCCGTTTTAATAGAAGATTCGTCGCGAATAAATTCGGGTCGAATCGATTTTTGTCGGAAAATTTGGCGAATCAGTCGAATCGAATTTTTCAAAAGTTCGCTCATCTCTAATTGCTTTATATAGGATTGTATAAAGCGAGTTCAGGAGCTTTTGCGAGTTCCGGTTGTATTTTCAAGTTAGGTTGTGTAATAAGTGAGGGGACTTTTCATACTTTTCATTAAGGGAAGGAAAAGGAAGAGGAAAAAAAAAAAATTGTTTTTTTTTTCTCTTTCTTTCATGTATTGCAGGGTTTAGCCTTGCATTTAATTACATTGCCCCCATCTGATAGAAAGCAGTTACCTGGGAGGGGGTGGTCCTGCCTAATTAGCAGCCTATTTATTTCAGCTGAGCCCAGCCTTTTGACTGTTTGCCAGACAGAGACTGCCATTTGGAAGGGAAGTATTGCTTTATATAAATAAGATTGTTTAAAGCGAGTTCAGGAGCTTTTGCAAGTTCCAGTTGTATTTTCAAGTGAGCACTAAAATTGTTTTACTGCTGTATTGTAACTAAAATAATGGCTAGCAATATTGGAGGTCTACTTCAGTGCACAGTTTGTCATATGTATACACTTCAGGAGCAGCAGTTCCTGGGTGAATACCGCTGTGGTAAATGTGAGCAAATTGCAAACCAGGAAGCTTGGGTTAGAGATCTGGAGGAGCAAAATGCAAGACTGAGGAGGATTGACAATGTGGAAAAGAGCTGGTAGTAAATGGGGTAGATACAAAGGGTGGAGATATGGGTCAGGAGGAGCAGATAAGTAGCTGGGTAAATGTAGATAGAGGGAGTAGAAAGGGTGCTCAGAAAAGGAAGGCCATTCCTGTGTCTGCGCACCCTAGCAAAATTGCCAAATTGAGTAATGATGCAAGAGTGTCAGTCTCAGAAATGGCAGCCCTAGCGGATACTGTTCTCCCTAACAGCCGGGAGAACAGCCCAGCTAGTGAGCGGGTGGTTGGGACTGCAGGTAGGACTAGACAGTTAGTGGTCATAGGGGATTGTATTATCAGGCGGACTGATAGAATAATTTGTCACCAAGACGCCTCAACCGAATGGTTTGCTGTCTCCCTGGTGCCAGGGTTTGGCATGTGGTGGAAAGGGTGGACAAATTACTGGGAGGGACTGGGGATGACCCAGCTGTCGTGGTCCATGTGGGGACCAATGACAGAATTAATGGAAAATGGAGGATCCTTAAGAATACATTTAAGGAATTAGGCAACAAGTTGAAGGGAAGGACCTCCAAGGTTGTATCCTCTGGAATACTGCCAGTGCCATGTGCTACACATGAAAGACAGTGGGAGCTTAGAGAGTTAAACGCATGGCTCAAGTCCTGGTGCAGGGCAGAGGGATTTGGGTTCCTAGAGCACTGGGCTGACTTTTCATTGGGGTACAAACTGTATTCCACAGATAATTTGCACCTGAATGGAAGGGGGGCTGCTGTGCTGGGTAAGAGGATACTAGAGGGGGTGGAGAGTTATTTAAACTAGAGATGAGGGGGGAGGGCAAGAGTGAAAACAAAAGTGAAGACAGGTTATTTAGGGGACAGTACATGATGGTGGGTGGAGAATAAGAAGGGGGAGGACTGCTATGATGGGTAAGGGGATCCATGTGTTGCAAACCAGCAGTAAAAATTAGACGAATACATTACTGCAGGAACTAATACTATACCCCAATGTGTCAAACTAGATAGGAACATAAAGTGTATGTTCACAAATGCCAGAAGTCTGGCAAGTAAAGTGGGGGAGCTTGAGGCTCTTGTGCTGGCAGAGAATATTGATGTTGTTGGTGTGGCTGAGACATGGCTGGATTCCACACATGACTGGACTGTCAATCTACAAGGTTTTGCTCTTTTTCGGAAAGACAGAGCAAAAAGGAAAGGGGGTGGAGTGTGTCTTTGTGTAAAGCAAGAACTCAAAGCATATATTAATGAGGGGATACTAGCAGAAAATTGTGAGGATGTAGAATCCTTGTGGGTAGAAGTAGGGGGCGATGTAAACAATGCTAAAATACAGTTTGGTGTAATTTATAGGCCCCCAAATATAACTGAGGAAATAGAGGGTCAACTGCACAAACAGATAGAGCGGGCATCACAGGCTGGTACAGTGGTGGTGATGGGGGACTTCAACTATCCAGGAATCGACTGGAGACACGGTTCGGCTTCCACTACAAGGGGGAGAGCATTCCTCAGCTTGCTACAAGATAATTATATAAATCAGTTCATGAAGGCACCTACTAGGGGTGATGCTATTCTAAATCTTGTAATATCAAATAATGATGACCTGATGGGGGCAGTAACAGTCCGTGAAAATCTTGGTAACAGTGACCACAATATAATTGTATTTATCATAAACTGTAAGAAAGATTTTCTGCCTGGGAAGGCAAAAACATAAAATTTTAGAAAGGCCAACTTCCCCGGGATCAGAGCTGCACTCAAGGACATTGACTGGGAGCATTTGTTTAGGGATAAGGATACAGATGCCAAATGGGAGTGCTTTAAATCAATTGTGAATAGCAACGTTGCAAAATGTATTCCTACGGGTAACAAATATAAGCTGCTAAAATTAAACCCCTCATGGCTGACACCTGCGGTTAAAAGGGCAATAAAGAACAAAAAAAGGGCATTTAAACATTACAAGGCTGAACTCGCAGCTGTAACACTTGAGAAGTATAAACTAGTAAATAAAATGTGTAAGCACAAAATGAAAGAGATGTGGCCAAAGAAAGCAAAACAAACCCTAAAAGATTTTTTAAATATATTAATTCGAAGAAAACTAAATCAGAACAGGTAGGTGCCCTAATTAATGATAACTGGGAAATGGTCACTGGGGATGAAGATAAGGCAGAGCTGTTAAATGGATTATTTAGCTCTGTGTACACAAGAGAAGAGCAAGGGACCAACACAGGAGATGCCACTGATAGCAATAGCCCAAGTATAATAATTAACAAGCTAAATGTGGATATCATCCAAGAAAAACTAAATGATTTAAATGTGAATAAGACTGTAGGACCAGATGGACTTCACCCAAGAGTTCTCAAAGAACTCAGTTCCGTTATCTCGTCACCTCTATTGTTGATCTTTAAAGACTCACTAGCAACTGGTATAGTGCCAAGGGACTGGCGCAAGGCAAATGTGGTGCCCATTTTTAAAAAGGGCTCTAGGTCTTCTCCGGGCAATTACAGACCTGTTAGCTTAACATCCATTGTGGTGAAATTGCTTGAGGGACTATTAAGGGACAACATACACGAATATGTAACTATCCATAATATTATAAGTGACAACCAACACGGTTTTACTAAGGACAGAAGCTGCCAGACTAACCTGATTGGCTTCTATGAGGAGGTTAGTGGAAGCCTGGACAGAGGGGTGGCTGTAGATATAGTTTTTCTGGATTTTGCAAAAGCATTTGACACTGTCCCCCATAGACGCTTATTGGGGAAATTGAGATCTTCAGGATTAGAAAATACAGTTTGTAACTGGATTGGAAACTGGCTGAAGGATCGTGTGCAGAGAGTTGTGGTTAATGATACCTACTCTGAATGGTTACCGGTTGTAAGTGGCGTACCCCAGGGTTCAGTGCTGGGCCCACTATTGTTCAACTTTTTTTTAAACGACATAGAAGATGGAATTAAAAGCACTGTCTCTATTTTTGCAGATGACACAAAGATATGTAGCACAGTTCAGTCTATTGAAGATGTTCACAAGCTTCAGGCTGACTTGGACACATTGAGTGTCTGGGCATCCACTTGGCAAATGAAGTTCAATGTGGAAAAATGCAAAGTCATGCACTTGGGGTCTAATAACCTGAAGGCCACATATGTCCTCGGGGGAGTAAAACTGGGAGAGTCACTTGTTGAGAAGGATCTGGGGGTACTGGTAGATCACAGACTAAATAACAGCATGCAATGCCAAGCAGCTGCTTCCAAGGCAACCAAGATATTATCATGCATTAAAAGAGGCATGGAATCACGGGATAGAGATGTAACTTTGCCTATTTACAAGGCACTGGTGCGCCCTCACCTGGAATATGCCGTCCAGTTCTGGGCGCCCATTCATAGAAAGGACGCTCTGACTCTGGAAAGGGTGCAGAGGAGAGCCACTAAACTAATAAAGGGAATGAAAGATCTTAGTTATCAGGAAAGATTACGAGAATTAAATCTGTTTAGTCTTGAGAGGAGGCGATTGAGGGGGGACATGATTAACTTGTATAAATATATAAATGGACCATACAAAAAATATGGGGGAACACTGTTTCATGTAAAATCCTCTCTAAGGACATGGGGGCACTGCCTTCGATTGGAAAAAAAGAAATTTGGTCTCCGGAGGCGACAAATGTTTTTTACCATAAGAACTATAAATCTATGGAATAGCCTCCCACAGAAGCTTGTTACAGCATCAACCGCTGACAGCTTCAAAAAGGATTAGATGCTTATTTAGAAGTAAATAACATTAACGGTTACTATTAGCGGTTATTAGTAAAAAAATAAAAACAAAATATAAAATAAATAGCTTCCCCTATAAAATAAAAAATAACTTCCCCTACCCCAACACCCTTGGTTGAACTTGATGGACATATGTCTTTCTTTCAACCGTATTAACTATGTAACTATGAATCTTTGCCCCGGGTGCCAGAAAGCCTAGCTATGCCTATGGCACTTAAAGGGTTAAATGCACCACTAAAAATTATAACTTAAAGCAGAACAAAACCCGGTATTTTATTTTTCCAGGGGCATTCTGATTGGGGATGACCCGCTGTGTGACCCCCCCCCCCCCCAATTCGTCCAGTTAAACTCACCTCGCCTTGGTTTAACGCCGCATGCTCGGGAGCTCAGCCAATGAAAGCCATTTGCTATGTTTACATCTTTTGGCAAATGACTCTCATTGACAATAATGGGGAGCATGCCCAGCCTATGTGAATGGCAGGGATGGGGATGGGCGCACAACTCATTGACAACGTCTGCAAAATTACGTCAGTTTAGCAGGTGGCTCTCATTAGACGAGAGTCGGCGCATGCACTGTTGAACTGGGGAAAGGTGAGTGTGTTTGGGTACCCTGGGGGAGTTTACACAGCAGGGCATCCTGATTTGGGATGCCCCTAGGGAAAGCCAGCAGCTGGCCCTGGAACCTTTTAGATACCAGGCTGGCCACTGGTGGGGTTTGTTCCGCTTTAAAAAATGATTTTGGTTGAAAAAAATCCCATCAAATAATATATATATATATATATACAGTTATGCTAAATATACTATAATATTGTGCTTCATAACCTTGCCATTGTGATCTATGAGAGTGAGCCTCAATGTGGTAGAATAAAGGAGGTGCACATGTTAAGCGTTCTAAGCTACCCAGCTTGTTGTAGTGGGCTCATCTTTCTGGAATTAATCCCTCAAAGAATTCTTTGGTTGCGCAGGGATTCCCTAAAAAATTTATAAAAAAGCTGAATAAAAAACACCTTTTCCTAAAATATAAATATGCAAATAAGAAAAAACAAGCTAAGTCTGAAAGCACAAGGTCCCCCGAACAGAACATTACCCAACATGCATAGCTACTTTTAACCCTTTTAATTGCCAGCCTACTTGAGATTTTGTCACCCTCTGTTGACAGGTCATTTTTCCCCATTTTGGGCCATTTTGGCACCATTTTTGCTGGAATTTTCAGGAAAATGATATATATATATTTTGCAGCAGAGTTTAGGGTTTAACCTGAAATGTCTTGTTTGTAAATTTTATTCTGTTTTTTACAATATTATTATTAAGTAAAAAATAAATAAATAAATAAACATTTTTTTAGAAAATTGTCTTCTTTTATTTTAAATAAAAAATGCATTTTATTAAAGAAAACCATATTGCATGTGAAAGCCCCATTTCTACTGATTAGAACGGTACCACATATTGATCGGGACCCCCCGTTCCTGCCCAGGAGACGCCCCAAACTGAAACAAGTACTTTATAACATTTACAAATAAAATACAACTACCATCCATATATGACATAGAGTCCCACCTCCCGGTGGGACCCCTTAAAAAAAAGATGACATGGGGTCCCCATGGGGGATCAGATGGCACCAAATTAGAGAGGAGACCTGGCCGGATCCAACGAGGGGTCAGGTGAGTATTTTTTATTTTTTTAACTAGCAGGGGGGAAAGTCAGGCAAGTAGAATCTACGTGCTTGGCACTGAAAGGGTTAAAGTCATTGCCCAGGCACACACAAATGTATTCCCATTTTGAAGGGCAACACATGACAATGTAATTGTGTTCTTTTTCCTTTTTATTATAAAATAAAATGTCACCTCCTGTTGCACTGTCCTCTGTGATGGGAGTGACAAGGCTGAGAGATGCAAGCAAACTGTGTGCAATGCATTGGAGTGAGCTGGGTTTAAGTGACAGTGTAGAGGGCCCCATTCTAGCCACTAATCACTATGAGAGAAGGTGTCCAGCTAACACAAGCCTCGGGCTTGGATTTGAGTTCAGGATCAAGGAGGAGGAGTTGGAGGCAGAGAAAAGACTCAGCTAAGAAGCCCAGTAGTGCATTCATGGTCTCTTGTCCAATCAGGTTCTCCGGGCACCCATATTAATATATGGCTGAAGAGGCTGCATGGAATCCCAGCTGTACACATCAGCGTGGCATCATTTGCATCTGGCTGTAGGAAGCCATGCGCAGGCATTCAGTTGTGGTGGGTGTGGCCACACACAGCCAAAAGAGATGCAAGTGATTCCGCCGCACATGTGCCTTGTGACATGTGAGAGATGTGTAAGAATTTCAGGCGAATTGGGGTGTTTCACAGAGTGGAGCGTCCCAGTTTGGGATGCCCTCGGAGAAGGGAATCAGTCGGCTCTCTGAAGTCTCATAGACTCAGGACTGTTTTTGGTCCACTTTAAAGTAATGTAAAGGCAAAATCTGGTAAATAGAGTTTTAAGAATAAAATAACCCTCTGTCTGAAGGGTCAAAATAAATGGGGAGTGACACTGTTGCTGGGCTTCATGAAAGTACTGATTTTTAGCACCATGTGACCATTTTGAAAAAGGGGAGGAACTGTCACAAAAGCGGATGAGTAGGCAAAGGCTTATTATTGCAGCTTTGAACACCAAACTCCAATAAATAGCATATTTCAGATCAATTTGTATGTTTGTACCTGTCAATAGATTTTGCATACTTCCATCATTGTCTTTTGCACAGTTTAAGTTAAGGCAAACCAACACATTTCTTAAATATATTATTTTAGCATAACTTGCTTTTTTATGTATGAGTAATTATCCCCTGTACATACTGTTTATGCTTTTGTTCTATTTCTGTAATCTCAGTTTCAATGTATTTCATAAAAAAAACAACAGTAATTTAAAATCTGCATAACTATGCATGTTAATGAAGAGCAAAACACAGACGTACATGAATTACAAAGAAACTGAGCCTACATGGAAAAGTGTACAGTGTCATACACAGGCTTATCATTAACAACTGTGTTATTAGCATTATACAGTCAATTTATTAATATTTAATTCTCTCATGGATGAATATAAACTGGTGTTTTACTAGGAAGCTGCATTTTTATATTTTTTATGCAGTTTATTTGTTCTTTGATGTATTTTCTCTGTTCTAAATAAAATGAAAAATATCTTTTGCTTTGCCTAGTAGAAAACAAAAAAGTGTAGTAGTGTACATGGGAGCAGTTGGTAAAGCAACCCATTATGCTTAATCGAGAAAAGGAAACCAGGTATTTCTGTGTCTGTCCTTATGAATAATACAGTTCTGCCCTAGTTTTTAATATAAATGGACCAGTACCGAAGCCAGTAAAACAGGTTGGTGACAGCAATGCAGGGAACTTCTTTCAGCTGGAGCTTAGATGAAGAATGAAGAAGTACATAGGAATTGAATGACCTTGTTTCCTCATTTTTCCCTAAAGTTTGGGATATATTAGAAGAATATAAAAAGGTCTTGAACTTCCAAATCCGACAGCAGCAGAATGCGGGGCTTAAACCCTAACCAGTAAAATCAGTTATATTAAACTCCTCCGGATCATTTTCTTTTTTCAAAATCTACCAATAAACCTTCTCAACTCTTTTTTCAAGTAACTCAATAATAATACCATTTTGTGAATACTCACCTTGTAAAATGGGTATTATAAGTATGTCACACACCCCGCTTCAAGAATCCATAACATGTGGGTAATATCGTCCTGAAGAGGCGTTCCTGCAGAGATGATAGTAAAAGAAAGCCCCTCCCTGATCCATAAATACCTGGGACCTCCCACTCATCACCCAGTATACAGAAGCAGTAAGGTAAGGGACCAGGAAGAGGCAAATATAAAACGCAACCACGCAAAGTTCACAAAATAGAGGATCCCGAATACAGAAAGGGCGGGTGAAGCGGGGTGTGTGACATACTTATAATACCCATTTTACAAGGTGAGTATTCACAAAATGGTATTATTCTAAGTATGTCACACACCCCGCTTCAAGAATCCATAACATGTGGGACATCCAATAGCAGTGTCCAAAAACAAGGGCGGGGATCCAAAATTAGGCAACAATGCACAACTTCAAACCACTACAGCTTGCAAAACTTTGCGTCCAAAGACAGCATCCGCGGACGCCCAAACATCAACCTTGTAAAACTTGGAAAAGGTGTGAACAGAAGACCAGGTAGCGGCCTTACAAACTTGCTCAACAGAAGCCTGGTGCTGAAAAGCCCAGGACGCACCAACTGCGCGAGTAGAATGAGCAGTAACACGAAAAGGGGGACTCTTCCCCTTGGCAGAATAGGCCCCAATGATGGCCTGACGAATCCATTTACTAATGGAAGATTTGGCAGGAGCCAAACCTTTCCTAGGCCCGGAGGGCACCACAAAAAAGGCGTCCGTCTTGCGAAAGGAAGACGTAACCTCCAGATAATATTCCACAACACGAACTACATCCAAGGAATGCAACGCCCTTTCCTTGTCGTTGCTAGGATTAGGGCATAGAGAAGGCAGAACTATGTCCTGATTTAGATGAAAAGCCGAGACCACCTTAGGAAGAAAATCCGGCTTGAAACGAAAGACAACCTTGTCCTGATGCTTCTCAAAGTATGGAGCTTTAATGGATAAAGCTGCCAACTCAGAAACACGCCTAACCGAAGTGATAGCCACCAAAAAGGCCACCTTTTGAGTAAGCGAAGACAAGGCAACCTCATTCAAGGGCTCAAACGGAGGACCCTGAAGAGCAGAGAGAACAAGGTTCAAATCCCAAACTGGAACCAAGGGCTTCCTAGGCGGACGTACATGCGTGACTCCTTGGAAAAAGGTCCTGACTAAAAGGATGAAGTGCAAAGGACCTTTGGAAGAACACCGCCAGGGCAGAGACCTGCCCCTTCAAGGTACTAATTTGGAGCCCCAGATCTAAACCATGTTGAAGAAACTCCAGAATCCTAGGAATGGAGAACTCTCGACAAGAGAAGGACCTACCTTCACATCAATCAATATAGGACCTCCAGGTCCTGTAGTAAACAGAAGAGGAAGACCGCTTCCTGGCGCTGATAAGAGTTTGAATCACCGCATCAGAAAGACCTTCTTCCCTCAAGATGGCGGATTCAGCAGCCACGCCGTCAAAGCCAGCGATGGTAAATTGGGATAGCGTAGCCGACCCTGGGTGAGCAGGTCCGGCAGCAGAGGCAGGGCGAACTGATCCTCTGCCAGCCTTACAAGATCTGCGAACCAAACGCGCCTTGGCCACCTCGGGGCCACCAGAATCGCCGACGCGCCTTCCAAGGCCAGTTTGCGCACTACTCTGGCTAGCATTGGAAACGGAGGGAACAGATAAAGGAACCCCAGATCCCTCCAGGTCAGAGACATGGCATCCACTGCCAGAGCCAGAGGATCCTGCGAGAGAGACACAAAGACTGGAAGCTTGTGATTGTGACGAGAGGCAAAGAGGTCCACCGCTGGGACCCCCCACCTGAGACATATCGAACGAAACACCCTGGGACTGAGAGACCACTCCCCCTGACGAGAGGAGGCCCGGCTCAGCAAGTCCGCCTCCGTGTTCTCCACCCCCGGAATGAAGACTGCTGAGATACACGGGACGTGGGCCTCGGCCCAGTCCAGAATCAAAGACACTTCCCTGAGGGCACTCCTGCTGCGAGTCCCTCCTTGGTGATTGATGTAAGCAACCGCCGTCCTGTTGTCCGACCGGACCTGAACTGGCAGACCTCTCAACTGATGAGTCAAGCGAAACAGAACCAACCTGATGGCTCTCAACTCCAGAATATTGATGGGCTCGTGAGCCTCCTGCGGACTCCACAGACCCTGAAACTGGAGGTCCTTCCAAACACCCCCCCAACCTGACAGACTGGCATCCGTGGTGACCGTTTCCCAACATGGAGCCAGGAAGGATCTGCCTTTTGACAGATTGACAGACCCCAGCCACCATTGTAGGGAACGACGAACTCGGGGAGTCAACCGGAAGGACCGGTCCAATGACGACTGCGACCTGTCCCAAACCGCCAGCAGATGCAGCTGAAGCGCCCTCGTATGGAACTGCGCAAAGGGAACTGCCTCGAATGAGGCCACCATTAAACCCACCAGCCTCATCCCTAGCCGGATGGTCGGATGATGGGCCAACAAGAGAAGCTGAACTAACTCCTGAATCAAAAGAATCTTGGCCTGGGGCAGAAACACCCTGGCCTGCGAGGTGTCCAGAGACATCCCCAGAAAGGTCACAACTCTGGACGGAGAAAGAGAAGACTTGGGGTGGTTGATCACCCAACCGAACCTCTCCAGAGTGGACACCACCACTCCGGTGTCCAACTCCGCTTGGTTGAAAGAAGAGGCCATGATCAGTAGATCGTCCAGATAGGGCACAATGCGGATACCCTGAACTCTGAGCAGAGCCATCACCCCCGCTAGCACCTTGGTGAAAACCCGAGGGGCTGAGGTGAGACCGAAAGGAAGAGCCACAAACTGAAAATGCCGATCCTCCACCATAAACCTGAGAAACCTCTGGTGTGCTGGAAAAACCGGAACGTGTAAATAAGCATCCTTGATGTCTATGGACGTCAGAAAGTCTCCCTGACGAAGAGAGTGAATGGCCGAGCGCAGCGTTTCCATGCGGAATTTGCGCGGCCGAATAAACCTGTTGAGAAACTTCAGATCCAAGATAGGACGGACCGACCCGTCCTTCTTGGGAACCGTGAACAGATTGGAATAGAAGCCCCTGCCCTGCTCCGAGAGGGGCACTGGGCAAATGACAGCCATGTCCAGAAGATTCTTTACTGCCACCAGGAGCCCCTGCGCCACCAGAGGCTCCGAAGGCATCCGAGACCTGAAGAACCTGGAGGGGGGGCGGAGCTCGAACTCTAGCTTGTAACCGGAAGACACCACTTCCCGGATCCATCTGTCCGAGACTTCTTGATCCCAGATCCGGGAGAAGTGTCTCAGCCGTCCCCCCACCCGCAAGGGTGAGGGCGCCCCCTCATTGCTGGGCCGGCTTAATAGCCGGCTTGGGCTTAGAACCCCAATGGTATCCAGAACGGGCACGTCCCCTGCCCCTGTTCCCGGAATCTCCTCTGGAAGATTGGGACGCAGATCCTCTGCCAAATCTGGCCCCACGAAAGGAAGATGTAAAAGCAGGCGCCCCCCGAAAGGAACGGCGCTGCTTTTTACGTTGAGGCAACCTACCGCCCTTGGTGACGGAGTCCAATGTTTCTCCAAAGAGCCTCAACCCAACAAAGGGTAAAGCCGTCAGAGACTTTTTAGACATGAAGTCGGCCGCCCACTGGCGCAGCCAGACCGACCGCCGAATAGTCACCAACAAAGCCGATGTCCTACCACACATCATCAAAGTGTCATCCAAGGCAGTTAATACAAAGGACAAAAACAACTCACACCGTTTGAGGCTAAGGAACTCAGCACTACCAGGGCGAAGCCCGGAAGATGTCAACAAGTCCCTGACCACAGACCTGGCAGCCAACACCATAAGCTCAGAAGCGCACACAGGCCGTATGGCTGACCCAACGCTAGTAAAGCCATGACACGCCATTTGGTCAATACGTTTATCCTCCCCATCCTTAAGGGAGGAGCAATCCGGCCTATTCAAAACCGAGGAATTAGACAACCCCAGAACCGGAGCATCGACCTCGGGAGGGGAAACCCAGCGCTTAACCACCTCCGAAGGGAAAGGGTATTTCTTGTCCCACCCCTGAGGGATGCCAGGGAGCCTAGCCGGCCTGTCCCATTCCTTATCAATGATCTTGTGAAAGTGCCGTTGTGAAGGAAACTCCAAGCGCGGCCTGGACTCCTCAAACAACTCACCCTCCTGCTGTGACGCCACCTCGGGAGGGGAAATCTTCAGAACCTCCAACATCAGCGCCAGCGCGTGAGGAGAATCCGAGGATCTCCCTAACTCACTAAGCTCCTCATCAGCGCCCGCAGACTGTTCATCGTCCGAAACCTCTGAGCCCTCAGAAACCTCACCTTCCTCTAGCCCAGAATAATCAGACCAATCCAGATTATTAAACTCGTCCAGGTCATCAGCCGGCAAAGCCGGGGACAAATGCTTCCTCTTGGCCGGGGCCTTACGGGCGGCCGACCTGGAAACAATTTTCTCAAGGTTGGCCAATCTGGCGCACATCTCAGCTTGCAGATCCCTGCCCATGACAACGTCACACGGAGCGCGTGTCAGGGTGGGAGGTTGAGATGACTCGGCCGGCGGAGCTGATCCAGAAGCCTGTGATCCGGACTGCCGCGCAATAGTTTGCTGTGCACAAGGTATACAAAGCAGTACATCATCCCCTGTAATGGATGCACCACACAACATGCACCTTTTGGGATGCCCCGAAGGGGCCCCTGCCCCAGTATCCGGGGATGCCTCCATAAGGTGAACTTTATTAGTCGCAATGACCCAGGGAATTACGCCAATAAGCAACCCGGGATGCCCCTTTAATGTCCCAAGTGGGAGGATTTAAGACTAAGAGAACCCAGGAATCTAGGACCGGGAGAAACCCTCTAATTACTAATGATGACACTCCCGATAGAACACTCCGCCTGAAAGACAGAAGGAACCCCTTAAATATATGACCAGAAGACAATAAAAAAATCTATGATAAATAGGACCCACAGGGCCACTCACAGATCCTAGGGAGTCCACCACGAGCATGAGGAGACGCAGGCAAGGAATCCGGGGCGTGGCCAGGGCGCAGAGCGCGCGAAGTAAAGAGAAAACGCCCCTTCCCTGAACAGCACGGAGCTGACAAGGCTCCGCATTGGCGCCAGCAGCAGAGAGGAGGGAGGGGCGGAGCCGCGGCGACGCGCCGAAAACCCGGACCCGCCCCCCCCCCTCCGACGAGGACGCATCTCCCTCTGCCGCCAACGGGACTCACCCCCCTGAGAACCGGCGCCTCCGCTGCCGCGGCGCCGGCCAAAATGACACGCCCGGCGGGTGCGACCGCAGAGTCCAGCGTCGCACCCGCACGGCCTAACCGGAACAATAAGAAACGGGGTCTCGGCCGCGGCAGCGCGCCGCGGGCCGGCCCCGCCCCCAATAACGTGAAGTAAAGCAGCAAAGCACCCGGCGCCCCGGCCGACATGGCGGTCGCGGCGCCCAAATAAGTAGCACAAGCACAAAAAAACATACACCCGCAGCCACACAGGTGACACAGCACCACCAGGGGCAGCGGGAAACTACAGGCCCTAGGAAGGAGACCCCCAACCCCCACAGATGAGTAAGATGAGGACTGAAGAGGGACCCACCCCAGGGGCAATACCAAGGGACGGGGCATCCCAAACCGGGATCACCAACCCGGGACCACCGCCTACCCTCTTATTTTAGGGTCTCACGGGGGGAGCACTGCTCCTAAGCACCAGAGGTGCCAGCATACCCTCGCTCGGGCCCGCAGCCAAAACTGAGGAGGCATATAATATAAGGGGTTACTCAGTAAAGAAGGCCGAGCGGGAATATTCAACAAACAGGCCGGGAGTTACCCCGGCTACCTGAAACTCCCCCAGTGCAAGGAGGAGCCATCATCTTCTGACTTGCTCGCCGTCTTGCAGAGATGGAAAACTGGGTGATGAGTGGGAGGTCCCAGGTATTTATGGATCAGGGAGGGGCTTTCTTTTACTATCATCTCTGCAGGAACGCCTCTTCAGGACGATATTACCCACATGTTATGGATTCTTGAAGCGGGGTGTGTGACATACTTAGAATATATACTCAATATAGCCAAGTCGCAATATGCCCAAACGAAGGAGGCCTAGCAGTTCCATATTACATGGCATATTAGGGTTGATTCATGGTCAGTGGACTCCACATGTGCCTAGGTGCATGATTCATGGCTGCTTGCACACACTGGGCGCAAGTGCGAAATGCCCAAATTGCAACCACACGGGAGAAGTGCAAATTGCCTCTTCGTGCATCAATTAGCACCTTCCGCAAGGAAAATTGCTATTTTGAAGTTCAACTGGCCCATGCGCACTTGGGTAGTAAGCGCTTAACTGCTCCCGATAGTCCCCCATAATTTCTCCCCTTTACTCTACTGTTTCTCTATAGCAATTCAATCTCTCCAGCTTCTAGGGTTTCTGAAAAGCTCTTTTCATCATTTTGGAGTGTATTCTCTGGAGAACCTGTGTTCTCCATTTTTTTCGTGGTGGTTTTTTGGGGGGCTCTTCTGATTCCAGTTAACCCTTAATGTTTTTTTGGCCAAATGTTTTTCCCAGATGTTCTCTTTAACCCTCCAGCCCCTGTTTGCTTTGCATATTAATGCTTAATAATTTAACTATCATTTTTTTTGTTTTTGTTTTTGCTACTTTGGTGCCCAATATCCACATTTATGTGGTTTAAATCACTAACAAGAACTTGTGGCTGACACTTTCTTTGTTCAAAAACATGCCGGACACTACTGGCATGTGTTTTCAGAATGAAATAAGCCTGTTACTCAGTGGAATCGGCAGTTTCCTCCACCTATTTGCAGGAGGAAATTCATTCTGCCACATTTTCACATGCTTTTCTACCCTCTAAACATACCATAAATCAGGCTCCGAAGACAATTTGGTGTGCCAAAATGTCGCGAGTGGAAAATTTCAAACTCAAATTGGCGCATTGGAGAACGCTCCAAGTTCCCATTTTGAGTGTGTCTTAGCTCAAAAAAAATTAATTTGCGCATGACCATGAATTGAGCCTATTATCACACTATCATCACTGTTAGCTGATCTCAATAGTCTATTTGCCATAAAAAAAAAACAAAGGGATTAAATGACCTTATAAAGCCTAATTTAGGTAAATGCTCAAATCTACGCTGCAGCCTTTAATTTTACCAAAGCCTTTCCTGTCAGGAAGGTATGGTGCTCATATCTAGGGTTGAGCAGACCTCTTGAAGTTCCGGTTCACTGAGTTCGGCCGAACTTGGCACTAATGTTCAGTTTGGGTCCCCAGACTCGACTCAAAATACCGAAATACTAAGGGACAGCTAGGGACAAAGAAACCTCTGCTAGTTGTCCTTTTCAGACCACTTCCAGGGGCAGGCTGCTCATATACTGAGGTGGAGAGAAAAAATATCTGCTAATTGTTCATTTCAGGCCCCTTCCAGGGACAGGTGGCTGATATACTGGGGGGGACAGGCCACTGTCAGTAACTTCACCATCCCAGGGAAGCGTTTAGTTTTATATTCCCAAAAACAATAGACAGAAAGGGGGAAATTTGGCCCATCTGAAGCAGCATAGTTCATAGACCCTTCCTGTCTGCAGGCAGCTTGAGAATCCACGGGCCACCATCTTGGATGTTAAAATGCTCAAAAAACACCATAGGTGCAGGTAGGATGATTTTTAATGTGCGCAATCTGTATGTAAGGTGTGGAAGAACATACAATGCTATGGGTTTCTATGTATACTCATGATACATATGAACTGTTATAAAATAATAATTAATTATAAAAAAAAAAAATTGCATCTGAAAGGAAGGGGGCTGCTATGCTGGGGGGAGGAAATATTAGCAGTGGAGGGTTATTTGAACTAAGGATGAGGGGAAAGGGCAAGAGTGAAAGAAAAGGGGGAGACAAGTTATTTAGGGAAGAGCATATGATGGTGGTGGAGAAATAGGAGACATAAGGACTGGTAGTGGATAATGAGATCCATGTGTTACAAACCAGCAATGGAAAATTATTTTGACATAAACACTGCAGAATTTAATGCTAGTAACATGGAGTGTTTAAAACTAGATGGCAAATTGAATTGTATGGTCACAAATGAATGTGAGGGAGCTTGAGGCTCTGGTACTACAGGAAAAGATAGGGGGTCATGCTAATTAGTCCGTGTGTGACTTCCACTGTGCATTGTGGTGTGGATCGCAACTTGCATCTCAGTGAGCTTTTTAGCATTCAGACACAAACAAATGCAAAATAATTCTTTTTTTCTATCTTTTCTTCCCCAGAATTACCTGTACCTGTAATGGGGCATGTTTACAGGTTTGGCACAGGATATTTGTTTTCACATCTGGAAAACAAATATGCAGAAAAGGGTGCTGTTATTTCCAAACTTTAAAAATATATCCTTCTCTAAACTGAAAAATAATGTTCCTAAATTGTAAAAATGTGCCAACACATGTACAGGTGTTTTTTTGGGGAAAATGTAGGACAAACATTTTATTTTGCACTTTTTTGTGTGTTATCAGGTTGCAAACCACACTGCAAGGCTTACCGGAAGCCACACTGGCTTCACCAAATATTTTGCATGGCCCCCAATGAGGTGTAGCTGAGACATGGCTGGACTTCACACGTGATTGGGCTGTCAATCTGCAAGGTATTGCTCTCTATCAGAAAGACAGAACACATTGGAAAAGGGAGGAGTGTGTTGTTATGTTCAGAAGTTAAAGCACATGTTGACGAGGGGATTCTACCTGATGATTGTGAGGATGTTGAATCCTTGTGGGTAGAAGTGCAGGGTGATGTAACTATGCTAAAATTATTTTTGGTGTAAGCTATGCCCGAACATAACAGGAAATAGAGGGTTGGCTACATAAACAAATCGAGTGGGCAGCAAAGACTGTTACAGTGATACTACCAGGGTTGATCTTCTGTTGAATCTGGAAATATTGAATGATGAAGAACTGGTAGGAACTGTGAAAGTCCCTTAAAACCCTGACAACACTGAGCACAATATAGTAAAAGTACATTCAACATAAACTGTAAAACAAATTCTCTGGCAGGGGGGGCCAAAACACTAAAGAGTCTGATTTATCAAGCACTTTTGCCAGAATACGCCATATCAGTGCAAATTAGAGTAGCACAAAATATAATTTATATTTTTTCAGAATGTTGCTGCACTGCTAATGTCTTAGTAAATGTGTTTTTTGTAGTGCGGGAACATGTGCCATTGTAGAAAAAAGTTTAAATTAGATTTTGCACCAATGTAGCGTAGTCTGGCAGAAGTACTTGATAAATCAGGCCCCATATTATAAAAAGGCCAACTTTCCGATGTTCCAGGATGCACCTAAGGACATAGACTAAGAGCATTTATTCATGAATAAGAATACAGAAAGCAAATTGGAGTGATGTAAATAAGTTATGAGTTCCACAATTGCAAAATGTATCTACATAGGTAAAAAGTACAAGAAACTAAAAGGCATTTAAAAATCACAAAGCTGAGCACTCAGCTTTGAAAAGCAGTTAATAAATCCTGTAAAGAAAAAAAAAGAAATGCTAAAACACTATTTTTTATATAAATTTAAAGAAGACAAAATCAGAACATGTAGGTGCCCTAACTTTTGCTAATGGTGAATTAGTCATGGGCAATCAAGAGAAGACTAAGCTGCTAAATAGGATCTTTAGCTCTGTGTGCACAGAAGATGAGAAATGAGCTGAATTAAGCAATGCCCCTGCTGGCAATATCAAAACTCAATTAAAACTTAAATAGCTCTATGTAGATATCATCCAAGAAAGGCTAAATAATTTGGATGTTAACAAGGCTCCAAAACTGGATGGACTTCACCAAAAATTCCATATCTCAGCTCTTAGTTATTTCTTCACCCTGTCGTTGAACTTTAAAGACTCACTACCAACTGGTATGGCGCATAGCAAATGTGGCATTCATATTTGAAATGGATTTAGGTCTTCACTGGGTAATTACAGACCTCTAAGTTTAACATCCATTGTGGGAAAATTGCTTGAGGGGACTCCTAAGGGACAACATACAGGATGGTGATTAGAGGTTAGTAGAAGCCTAGACAGACAGGTGGCTGTAGTTTTTTTGTTTTTTGTTTTCTGGATCTTGCATTTGGCACTGTCCCTCATAGATGCCTCTCTGAAAATTGAGCTCTTTAGAAAATACAGTTTGTAACTGGATTGAAAACTGGCTGATGGATCACATACAGGAATTTATGGTTAATGATGCCTACTTTGAACGGCTTTGAGTTTTTGCGCAGTGTACCCCATGGTTCAGTGCCAGGCCCATTTTATTCAACTTGTTTTTAAATCATATAGAAAATGGTATTTATGCCCGATAACAAGATACGTAGTACAGTGCAGTCCAATGAAGATGCTTGCAAGATTTAGGCTGACTTGGACACTTCTCACACATGTTTGTTGTAGATAAATGTAAAGTAATGTACTTGGGGTGTAATAATCTGTAGGCTACACACTTCAGGGGAGAGTAAATCTGGGAGAGTAACTTGGTGAGAAGGATTGTGGGATCCTTGTAGACCACAGGCTAACTAACAGTATGCAATGTCAAGCAGCTGCTTCCAAGCCCACTGAGATATTGTCATGCATAAAAGAGGCATGGTATCACAGGAAATACTTACAAGTCATTGGTGCTCCTTCATCTGGAATATGTGGTCCAGTTTTGGGCACCAGTTCACAGAAAGAATGCCCTGATTTTGGAAAGGGTGCAGACTCCTACTACTTCATGTAAAATTTTACATGAAGTAGTAGGAGTCTGCACTCCCTCTGTCTGGAGAAAGAAAGATTCAATCTCCAGAGGTGACAAACGTTTTTTAACATAAGAACTATAAATCTGTGGAATAGCCGCTCAAAGAAGCGTGTAATAGCACCAACAGCTGACAACTTCAAAAAAGGATAAGATGCTCCTTTGGAAGTAAATAACCTAAAATAGTTCATATTAGCTTTTACCTGAAAATAATATTAAATATTCCACAACCATGTCCATTGGTTGAACTTGATGGACATGCTGTATGTATTTTTGCGACCAAACTAATGATTACCGTCTCCAGTCTATTCTGAACTTTGTGGTGTAATAGGAGTGCAGTAAGTGAAGGTCACCTTAATGGCGGATAACAGATAGGAAAAAGAGTTCACCTCAATGTACAGGCAATACAAAACATTCTGAAAAGAGAGAGTACAGATAAGCATTAGTAACAGCGACATCTAGTGTCATAAATGTAAACTGCAGTCAACCCAGCAGAAGTCGCTCCAGCAATAGACTAAGGCCCTTATTTAACAAGGGATAGCGCCAGGTAGCGAATGGTGAGCGAACGGTAATGACGCTCACCGCCACGAGAACGCCGGCTCCCCTCCGCAATCACACATTTATCAAGCCAATCCTGCTTAGCGACTGACAGAGCACCAGATAGCGAATCATTCATCATTATTCCAGCCTCACCCCACAGCACCAGCGAGCGACCTTGAACAGCGACAGGTATGACCTCTCGCTACCTGGCGCTCTCCAATGCATTTCAATGGAGCAATCTTTAAATATCCATAATTAATTGCTTTTATTTATTTATTTATTTATTTTTTTTTAAATGTCAAAAATTCTGTGACCACTTCTGCAATGTTTGATTTTTTTTCTTTAAGGTAAAAAAAAAAATAAAAAAATTTGTGCAGAATTGATATTACAGGTCTGATATTAATGTATTCATATTACAAAATGTTTTGAAAAACATGTTTTTTTTTGAAAAATATGGTTTTTGGGGGTTAAAAAACTACTTTTAACCCATCGCCGCCAGCGCTCTGGGGTTTAAACAAGCATTTCACAGCGCGAGATTTTTTGGAGCGTGATTTGTTAATGAATATGCTGGGAGCCGTTCGCTATGGCCGTTCGCTGTCATGCGCTCCCATACAGCGCGGAACCTGTCAAACAGCGACTCCTAACCCCGTATTCAACATTACCGCACACCGACTGAGTCGCTGTCAACAACCGAACAACGCCCAAGCACAGCGAATACTAGCGGGCGCTGTGAAAATAACGCTACTGTCGCTCATCTGTCGCTACCTGCCGCTATTAATGAATCGGCCTCTAAGCTGTAAGTTGTTGTATCTCCAACACAATAAAAGGTTGGTGAGTCCAATCTAAATCTAACTGGATTGTCCTCTAGACACAAAAAACATGTTGAATTTTCTCCAACCATTTATCATGTTAGATAAATGTCTTGTCAGCAGTTTAGCTCAGACATTAATTCTATCAAACCACTGAGCAGCTATTGGGAAATAGTGGATCCCCAGAGGGATGGAATACAGGCCTCAGCTGCGGTTAATACAGTCTAAGCAGTAACATTTTAATCACCTTTTTAGGAAGAGAGTTGTGAGAAATTTTGCAGAATGACTATTCAAATCCACTCCTGTTAGGCACAAGATCACTTCTCCCACTCGCTCCCAGAATGCCCTATGTTTAGGGTATGACCAAAAGACATCTAAAAGTATACTCTTCCTCTGGCCGCACATCCAACAACATGGTGAATCTAGAGTAGATATTTTAATTATAGAGCACAGTTTTCATTATAGAGCACAGTAAACAAAAATAGTTACATTGGGAAATTAGGCTATGAGTTCTCCACAGTCTTACTTGTTGGTGTTTTTGTGACTGGTATTTAAGGCAGAATCATACGTCACATACCCCACAAACGGAAAGCAGCTGTGGAGGAGGCCGGGTGCACTGCATTGCATGCAAGTATTTCAATATAGTTATATACTATAGTTTTATAATAATGCACTCCTCTGCATTACTCTCTATTAAAACATTCCTAACTATTCTTCTTTGTTTTATTATCATTAGAATACTTTAGAATACTTTAGAACCTCAACTTCATCATAAATTAGGTGTAAACTTTTGCCAGATTGTAAACCTCCTAAACAACAACTTGAATTATCATACTTATCTTTTTCTAACCTCCACAGAGAGATCTCTTCTTAAATCTAAGTAACTATTATGTATTGGTCGTGCCAAGAATGATACTTTCTGAGCCTCTGCAGTTAGGAAACACAGACGTCAGCAGAGCTTGGCAAATTCACAGAAATCTGTTGACGTCGCAGAGGATGCACATTGCACATTAAGCACTCTATGATGTGTTTCTTTAGGAAGCTCACAAAGCCTTCTCCAGTGTGTGAGATGCTGAGCACAGAATCCCTCAGAGACATGAGTATCTGTGTCGTTTGCTTAGGTAGTGATACAGTAACACCTGCCTGCCAGGAGCTGGAATAAACAGACAATTGTCTTCCAATTAACACCAGCTTGAAAGCGAATAAAACCAAAGAGTATCATTGTGTAAGAACTCTGGTGGACTCATTTCCCAGGGAGAATTTGAAACACTTTACTGCTGTCTGAATTCATTCCTTAAATGTCAGCTTTCAGTGAAGCATATAACAGTGAGAACAGTATATTATTTCTTGCAATATATATATATATATATATATATATATATATATATATATATATATATAATTTCTGATGTTTTAGAATTGTACTGATCAAATGTACCACAAACTAGTTTCTTAACATCTTTATACAAAGGGATTGACTGGTCTGGTCACCGAAAGGTAGGGGTATTTTTTTTCCTCCAGCACCCCCCCCCCCCCCCCCCCCAATCCTGACCACAAATCAGAGACCTGAGGCTTGTGTCAGGTTGACACCCCCTCTTTTAGTTATAGGCTAGAATAAAGCCCTCTACACTGTCACTGAAGCCCAGCTCACTTTATTTCTATGCACACAGTATACTTTCATCACTCTGACACTCCCATCACAAAGGACAGCACAACACAAGGTAAAACTTTATTTTACAATTACCCTTGCAATACAGATTTGTTTTCAAAAAGAAAAAAACATTGCCATGTGTAGCCCTACACAAACATTGCCATGTGTAGCCCTACACAAACATTGCCATGTGTAGCCCTACACAAACATTGCCACGTGTAGCCCTACACAAACATTGCCATGTGTAGCCCTACACAAACATTGCCACGTGTAGCCCTGGAAATACTAGGGTGTCTGGACAATGACTTTAAAGTGAATTTGAGTTTCCCTGGTTTTGGTCTGTTCCCCGGGGAATCCGGAATTTGCATGGACCGCTGTGTAAAGCCCCCCAGAAAGCCGCTATTCACTCCCCTCTTCCTTGTTCCAATGGGGGCATGTGTGGGCTCTTGTTCAATGTAAAAGATTCCAGGTTTTGTTCCACTTCCACTTAAATAAATTAAATAAAAATATTACATCCTGACATACAAATTGATTTATTTTATAATAATAATAATATACATATATATATATATATATATATATATATATATATATATATATATATATATTCCTATTGTAAACAAGGTTTATTATACACTTAAAAAAACAGTATTTATTAAAGATTTTATAATAATCATGTTTTATTGTAAATTTTAAGTGACTGAATGCTGTTGACCTTTACAATTTCTAAAAACAATTTTTATACATGTAACTGTATACAAGGAAGTGGCTAATCCTTACATTTACACATTAAATGTCTTACAGATAATGAGATTTTGAAGTCATCTATGTGAGCTTTAAAGCAGTTGTTTATTTTAGCCCGTCTTAAGGAAATGTGAGTGACTACAGGAATTTCCCCGAGGATTAGCAATATGTGATGCAACACAGACTGCACGCCCACAGGGAGACAGGGAATATGGCACACACATACTCATTCTAGTCTAAGAAGCCTCATTCTAAAAACCCTAACAGATGCTGACACCTGATAAAAAGACAACATAGCAGGCTCGAACAAATCTCCACAGAGGCACTTAGTGGTAGAAGCACTTGGTGAAAAGCTAAAATAAACGTTTTATCAGTTCTTTTCTGTGTCAAAAATCACAAATAATGCCACTTAACAATTTGTTAATAGTTTCTTCGTTTTTACCAAAATGTATGCTATGTAAAGTCTCAATATACAATGAAATAGAACAGAAGCAGAATACTAGAACTGTGGAAAATACGTCAACACCTTTTCTAGGCTTAACTGGTTTTTGAGAACTAGATAACTATAAATTATAAAAATCTTGAGAACATCAGAATAGAAACCAGTAGAAGAGAAAAATGGTTTGTTTGACTGGAATTTGCTCCGATTTTCAGGGAAAAATCGATTTGTAGAATGTTTTTGTGATTCATGCTGACCGAATTAAAACTTTACTAAAAGTAAAAACTCACCTGTCCTCCGGTCTGTCCGCACTGTCCGGTGCCATTCTCTGAGGACATCCGCAGCCCCCAGCACTGGGCTCCAGCCACATCGCTCCCCTCCATACGGGCTTGTTATAAGAGCATGTGGAGCTAAACTAATGCAAGATAATATTATTGTGGTGTTATGATTTGTATGCAACCAGGTGATAGGTGGTGTTACTGATGGTAATCTGGCAGGATACTAATTGCTGGTAGGTGACTTGCCAGCCCCTCCTGCCCTGTGAACTGGTATAGGGGTCTCAAGGACTGGTTACAAGTTCACAAAGGGTTAAATGTAAAAAAAAAACACAAACACACAAAGAAAAAGTCCTTTATTCCCCCCTCTCCCTCTTACTTACCTCCTTTCATTGCCTATCACTGTTGTCCCGCGCCATCTGCTGCTGCTTCTGACCGCCGGAGTGATCGCTGAAAGCTTCTGCCAATAACTCCGGCTTATGACATCTTACTTGCTGGTATAAAAAGTCCCTGCAGTGGGGAGCAAGATGACAAGAGCACAGCATGGGGTGGAGGATGAGGATTCTCTGTCCCACTGTCAACTCTGCAGTGGGTCGACTTCGATAAGTTTGTTTTTTTAACCCTTCTTTTGCTAGCCACGTAAAAATTTACATGGCTGCCTCTCAGAGCGTTAAACGTCAGCCAGAAAATGTATTCAAAAATCACAGTTGAGCACGTGTAGCACAAAATAACATTCATAAATAGATCCTAGAAGTCATCTAACCCTTACTGAATGGGAAACAACTGGAAACACAAATTTATGAGGAATCAAGCTTGAAGGTGGTAGCTAGATGCAAATTGTGCCTGGTCTATTTAAATTTGAGAGTTCAGTCCCATAATATAATTTTCCCATACTAGCAGATACTCAATCCCAAAGAGGATACATGGCTGAATTAGGTAAACAGAGAAGTATGCACTTAGTTTTCCAGCTTCCCTGGGATGTGACACAAGCAACAGCATGTGGCTCCTGAGCTACAGGTTGAGGACCCCTGGATTAGAGGCCTAGAACTACCAATATTGTCTGCTGTGTTTGGGGCTTTAGCCCTGAAACACAAGTCACACAGAGAAGATCTTTGCCATCCTTGGAGGGTGCCAATTATGGCCTGGCATCTGGTGCAGCCTTGAATATTTACGAGGGGGTATAGAGACAGATCAAAGTGACCCCGTTTTGTGAAAATAAAACTGATGAAGAAAGACATCTTAAAAATAAAGTAGTGTGTACATAGAGAGAGCCAGAGTGGGAACATAAAGCCAACATAAAAAAGCTACAGTGGTGACACAGAAAACATAAAGTAATGCAGAAATATTGTGACTTCATCTTTTTCCTTTGACAGAAGGTAAATGTAAACACAGTTTAGCTAATAAGGTATTATAGAACAATTAAAATAAATATTAGGTCTCTGGCATGGCAGACCCCCTCAGTCAATCATAGCATCGACCAAACTGCTCTGCAGGGGTTGACAAAAAAGCTGGTGGTCCTCTTTTAACACAGGTGGAATCATAAAAACTACACAATTGAAGGGTAATAACAGATAAATAAAGTTAAAGTGCTAAATAAAGTGTGGCAGCAATGAATTATGTGTGGCCCAGTAAAATCTACAAATATGTAAACATACAATACCTAAACAAACAAATTTTAAAGTAAAATATAGCTGCCCAAAAGATTTTAAGTAGAAAACGTTATAGGCAATAATATAGATACTCAGCTTAAATTAATTACAGATGGGACAAAGTTAAAGGGTCTTGAGATATCTCTGGCTAAGCAACAAATGCCATTGAATAGCATTGGAGATTTCAAGGTAGCATTGTTTACTTAACTCAGGAAAAGGAACTGTTACCTCTGCTCCATCTGTAGCATGACCTATCCTCAATATTGCTCCGTGGTGATAACACACCACTACCAAGGAGTTGGAGTTTTTGGAAGTTGCAGTTTTGTCCTAAATATCACTCTTTGTTTTCATTCTCTAAGTTAAAGTAGACCAATCTAGTCTATAAGACTCCAGGGCCACCTGAATCCCTTCACCCGGGACAGATTTGGGATTTCCCGCTGTGTGATACCCCCAAGTCCCCTGTAAAACTCAACTTCTCCACAAAATGGAGTATGCGCTAACCACCAACAGTTATAGCTTTAGCAACTTGTTATAGGGTAGTGGAGATACTTAGTTGAGTGTGCTGATTGGACGAGAGCCCATGCATGCACCAAAGGGGGGAAGGCAAGTTTACTGTGCAACGTGGGGGTTTTACACAGCAGGACATTTCAAACTGGGGTGCCTGGGAGCAAGGACCAAACTTGGGAGAGTCAAAATCATGGGTTCTGTCCCATTTGAAGATTTCTAGTGGTAGTTAGCAGACCACAGGCTTAGTCCTGGAAAATAGAGCCAGAGTAACAACTCACAAGTGCCTCTTTGGCCCCACCACCAGACCTCTTGAGAGAAGCAGCTATGATATAGCGTGCTGTATATTTTTTATAGTGGCAGCTCCAAGCTGTAAAAAGTCTAATGGTGTAAAACAAATAAAATCTCACCGTTTATATACAATCTGATAGTTTATTGAAAGCTATCTTGTATTATAAGAATTGTAACCTTTTATTGTTGACTTGGATATCTGACAACCATGATGTGCTATATGACCACTGATGTTGTGTACCTTTTGTTTTACTACAAGATGTCTGTTTGATTATCATTTGTAAATATCTATTGTTGACACACTGTTTAATGAGGCTTATACTATATTTACCATGTCATCTATCAACAATGTATATTTAATGATGTAAGATCAGGGATTAGTAGAAGCAGATAATATGTCATTTGTAAGCTGTACCCTAAAGTTGATTATTATCCAATTATTGGGAAGAACAAGTGACTTGATTCATAATTATCTTTCTTGAAAGCTGAGTTGATGCCATAAATAACAGGAGATGGAAAGGGACAAATACAGAACAAGCTACCTAAGCCTGGGAGCGAGTATTGTTCACCCAGGAACAGGCAGCATTTAGCTACACGTGTTATTGGGAACTTTACCTGTGTTAGGGAAACACAGTGTAGTTATCCCAGGAATGCATTCTCTCTTGTCTTCCACTGTAGTTCAGTTTTTACAGCTGATGTTCAGACAAATTAATGACTCCTCTTGTTCGTGGGGAGATAGTATTTATCTGAATTTTAAGTTTGTGTTTACTCTGTGGTGATGTTAGTTGTCTTTATATATTAGTACATTTGTTATATTTTTATTCACTGCTAAAGATATTAGTCTACCAGACTACACGTGTATGTTCTAACAAGGGTTTTATTAATAAAGGCAAAGGAAACAAAAAGATCCTCAATTCAGATACAAAAACAAAGGGACATGGAACAAGGCTAACTAACAAAATAACTAATACCGAAAACAATGAAAACTCACCTAAGGGCCCAGGACAGAGGTCAGCAGTCTCCAGACTCCGGTAGGAGGCCCGCTGCAAGGATTGCAAATGACCAAGCAGCCTCAGGGAAGCCAGGGAGAGGCCTGCTTGCCACTAGACTCCACGGAGGTTCAGGTACAGACTCAGGTTCAGGTTCAGATACAGACTCAGGTTCAGGTTCAGATACAGACTCAGGTTCAGATTCAGAGTGCCAGCATGAACAGCAACAAACAGATTCCAAACTAAGCACACAAAATCCTGCTGCACCAGGTGAAGGGCAGAACCACTTAAATAGGCCTCACACCAGGTTCAGCAGTAGAGGGGGAGAGAGAGCAGCCAGGGCTCTGCTGACACCTGCTTGAGGCTGATGGAACTGCAGACAGGGTGACAAATAATGCCAGCCACTAGTCAGGCAACAGCCGAACCTGGGAATCTTACACAATGTTCTGCACGACTACGAACTTTGCGGTTCGGGTTTGCCCATCCCTATTGAAAGGCTTACTTTAAAGTGAATCTAAACATCGTTCTTGCATCATTGTGCTGGGGGGACTGGTAGACAGGCACACCAAACAAATCTATCTCCCATGTCCTCAGTGAGCCCCGTCTTAAAGATGTACCCACCTCTTAAAGAGCTCCATTTGATTAGAGTAGACATGAAACATCTGCAAACAGGATACACTGCAGTGTGCAGTTGTATACTGGTCTCTCATTATACTGTTTATAGGAAGAGTATCACCTGAATTTGGGGCTAAAAGGTAATAAAAATAGATGAGATATCCAGGTTTCCATTCAAGATAAACTTTAGAAATAGTTTTTACTGTTGTGACACGATGTGTAAATCTGACAAAATATCAGTCACCAGGTCCATAAAATTTGAGATAGATGAATATCCTCTGTCAAAGCCAACGCAGCTACCCCTAGTGCCGACTGGGAGCGCTGCAAAGCAGCCGCATTCATTAACAAAAAAAGCTGTCAAAAGGGGATTTCAGGTACCCTGCATCTGTAGTAATCCCAATTTTTATTTTTTGGGGGGGCTGAGAAATAAAAATAAAAAACACTGCAATTGCATTGGGAACACATGGAAGACAGGACACGTGATTAGCATGGCCCAAATCCCAAAGTGGCCAAAATAACTGTAACCATCCCAGCCCATTGAAATGTATGGGATAAGGCCACATAGTGCAGGGTGATCGCCTGGTCTTATCTGGCGCTGTAGGGAACACAGTGCTGGCAATCATCCCATTTCTGGCACTGTTGATAGATGGGACACTACCTGGCACTATCACAGGCCAGAGTGGCTTTTTGACTTGATAAATACACCTTTTGCACTAGGACCTGATATTCACCTGACACTCATTTGGCATTACGTGGCCTTAGCATTTCTTAAATAAACCCCAAGTCAGTAACTCCAGACCATAGCTGGATACCTTGAACTGAATACACAGCAAAGCCAGGGGCATAACTTAACTGCAGGCAGTTAACATCACCAATTATACCAGACCCAGTAGACGTAAATGACTTTTTTTTTCATACATTGTACTGCTGTTTATTTAAAAACACACACAGCGTAGCATTAATAAAAAGAGAAGGATCTGGGAAGTTTTCAAATCATTTACACTTATAATATTATTTAAAAAAACAAATGTCACACTTCATCATGATTATATTTTTGATCACTCTGAAAAAAGTAGTCATGACTATGGGCAGCTTCATCCTGTCAAGAACCAAGTTATATTTTAGAGAATCCAATTTAATGTTGCTCACATACTATCTAACATGGCTTCTAGCGTTTGTGATCGCACATTTAAGCTGCTGTTATTTATGCATATCAATGCAGATAAATGACATTTTCATGCAGATCTATTTTCATTGTATACATTAGCTGATTCAGCTATATATCTGCGCAGAGAGACAGTTTATAAAACATTGGTCTCCTTTTTAAATAATGATAATGGAATCACTCAAGCAACAATGCAGATTTGTAATAACAACTCTTCATTTTATTTGCTTAGCCTTACTAATATATTTACTGTAAGTGTTTTGTTAATTCATTAAAAGGAATAGAAATGTTGTCTGAACATTTAAACTATGAAACATGATTAGCAACAATTTGCACTACTGTATTATATTTGGACTGCAAGAAAGCTTAAAAATGATATGCTTCAAACACCATTCTAAGAACTAATTAGATGACGAATTAAAAATACAAAGGCACAATGCATTTAATTATCTAAACCGTTTAGGTAGTTCTATAAAAAGGCTGATAATAAAAACAAGTAGAATTAATTGTTAATAAAAGTACAATTTTAAGGCATTCAATAAATGTGTATATTGTGTATTCTTTTATTTGACTGTGCTGGAAATTTATGCTTTTGATTTCTTTTGTATTGTTTTCACATCGGAGCTTTCCAAATGAGAACTGTTTCTTAGTAAAAAGTGAAAGGAAGTCCCACAACAGGGTCATAGGCAACAAATATAACTTGGCAGAAGTTCTAGTTCTTACCCACTGTACTGAAGAAAAAATAACATGTCAGTACTATATTCCCGTTGGAGGACTTCATTGTAGTTCCTATCTCTGGGGATAGTGAATGATGGGAAGAGTTTCTTGGGGATAGTTTTTGCTTTATCCATAAGATTGTTTTTCATACTCGGTTTAATGCTAATAAGAAAAACACCATGTCCTATACTGGTACTATTTAATCATGTGCATTCACCAACAAATGTAAATCTGTCAGGTTTACCCTAGTACTTGGGCAACTAAACTAAAACTAGAATTTGCTACCATCAATGATGCAAGGATCCTAATGCCATCATTCTATCACCAGTTATATTTTATCTTTCATAGCTCTTGCCACATCTTTAGTTACTATAGTACTAGTGATCATCCTATTTGCCTTATCAGGATGAGGGGAGTTCATACTAGAAGAAGTGTGGGGCAGACTGCATTTGTCAGTCCTGGCAATTATTCACAATAATGCAGACGCTCTCTTAGGAAGTATCTACAGACACAGGGTATATGGTAAAAACATTTTACACTGTCAGTTTTTTAGAAAATGTCTTAGAGCATTTCTAATTTTAGAATATGTTAAAGAGTAGCAACCACTAACCTAGAATATTTAAGACTAGAAATGTGTGAACTCGAAAGTGCAGAGCAGCCCATCAACCAGCTTCACCTATGGGCGCAGCAGCAGGAAGCTGCTGTAACTCACCTCTGCACGATCCTCTTCTGCGCGGTGGGGCGGTGGCAGCATTTGAAACGGGCCCCAGCTGGGGCTACAAATAGATGGCCGCCAGGTCCCATGAGTGAGGATACTCCTAGTGCTGGCACCCTGGATTCTTCTTCCTTCCATTGAAAGAAATAAACAGGCTTGGCAGAAATATTTTTGAAGCCAAGTGTATAAGTGACACATCCTTGTGCTATATATCATTGTTATGCTGATTCTTATTCATTTTTTTCATGATAGTGGTTCTTAATTTTTATTTCAGCTTTAACCCTTTAAATGCCAAGCACGTAGTTTCTACGTTGTTGCTTCTCCGACAGTTAAGTGCCAAGCATGTAGAATCTACGTGCTTGGCCTTTCCCCCTGCTACTGTAAAAATAGAGAAAAAAACTCACCTCTGGTATGAATAGAAGGCTGGGGGTCTCCTCTTCCTCCAGGGAGCATTCGATCCCTCCCACGGGGTCTCTCAGCTTCAGAAGGGGAGAAGGGGGATGAAATTGCCAGCCCACTCACACTGTTTCTAGTGCTGACACTTGCGGCTGTAAAAAAAAAATGGCATTCACTCACCTACTCGCCCGATTCCTCTGGCCGGGTCTTCTCTTCACCGGGGCGGGCTCCGCAGGCTTCAGGTGAGGACCCAGAAGAGGGTCCTCCCCACCTCTTGTGACGGCGCTGGCCGCTGCCTATAGCCCTGCCTTCTTTGTGGGAGGACCGGGATTACATAATCCCGCTCCTCGTAGTCTGTCACCCTGCTCTGGCTCTGACAGATGCCGGTAGTAGCGGTGCAGAGCGGGTGAGAGGCGAGAAGGCTCCGATCTTCTGCCCCTCACCCACCCTGCTCTGATTTTTACCGGCATCTGTCATCGGCGTGGGACAGCAGCGATGGATCGGAGGTGAGTAGAGGAAAAAAAAAATATAATAAATGGCATTTTTTCTATCTGTGTCTGTGTGTTTATTTTTACATTTAACCCCTTGTGAACTCGTAAGGGGTCCATGAGACACCTATACCACAAGGCTGGGGGCTGGCAAGTCACCTGCGGTTAGCGGATGACTTGCCAGTAACCCCCGGCACCCCAATTACCTGCCTCCCCAAAGCCCATATAACAAAGCTGGCCCCACGCCCTGGTCCTACAAGCCCTGCATAGCTGGTCCCAGGCTGGTTATTTTGGGTAGGGGGACCCCATGTCATTTTTTGGGGGGATTTTTAAGGGTTTTTAACCCTTAAAATTCCAAAAAATGGGCTAACCCATTGTGAACTGGTAAGGGATCTATGAGACCGCTATACCAGTTCACAAGGCTCGGGGGCTTGCAAGTCACCTGCAGCTAGCCTGGGGGGGGAGGAGGGCCTGGACCGATTTTGGTGGTGCGGGCTTACAGCCGGCAGGGCGGGGACCACCAGAGCTGGCCGCTGCACCCTGTTCTACAAGCCCTGCATAGCTGATCCCCGGACTGGTTATGCTGGGTAGGGGGGACCCCATGTCATTTTTATTTTTGGATTTTTAAGGGTTTTTAACCCTTAAAATTCCTCCCCAAAAATGGGGTGCCCCCCCCCCCCCCTGGGAAGGTGGACCCCACACAAATTTTTTTCTTGATTTAACCCTTTATAGTGTGGAAAGTAGTTGTATTTTATTTGTAAATGTTATAAAGTGCTCTTTTCAGTTTGGGGAGTCTCCTGGGCAGAAATGGGGGGCTACCGATACATATGTGATAGCGTTGTAATTGGGATAAATGGGGCTATCACATGCAATATGGTTTTCTTTAATAAAATAAATGTTTTATTTAAAATAAAGAAGACAATTTTCTAAAAAATATTTTTTGTTTTTTTTTACTTAAAAATATTTTTAAAAACAGTAGAAAAATTAGAAACAAGACATTTCATGTTAACCCTTTCAGTGCCAAGCACGTAGTTTCTACGTGCTTGCTTCCACTCCACTTAAAATAGAATCTACGTGCTTGATTTTTCCCCCTGCTACAGTAAAAGTAAAATAACAAAAACACTCACCTGACCCCTTGTTCGATCCGGCCGGGTCTCCTCTTCATCTGGGAGGGCTTCGATCCCCCACCCAGGCCCCCCCCGGGTGCAGGGGAAGGCCCGGAATAGCCACCCCCCCTTTAGCAGCCACCGAAATACATGTAAAAAAAAAAATTAATAAAAATGACATTTACTTACCTCAATGCTTGATCGCTCCTGCAGGGTCTCCTCTTCACCAGGGGGGCCTCCGATTGCCACCCCCTGGCTCTCCCTGTCCTTCTCAACGGGCGCCGCCATCTTGCCGCTATCTTGCCGCCCTTTGGGGCGGGGCTTATGACGTCACGCCTCGGGTGTCGTCCTGACTCCGGCTGTCATTTCTGACACTTCTCATCGCTGGCCAAAGGAGGAGGAAGGCAGGTGATGATCTGATCGCCTGCCTCCCTCCTCCACTGGCCAGCGATGACAACAACTGTCATCAGAGCTGCAAGGGACACAGGAGCTGAGGATCAGAGGTGAGTTAAGTAAAAAAAAAGTTTTAATTTTTTAATAAAGTCATTTCTTATTCTGTCTGTCTTTTTTTTTACTGTTAACTCCTTGTGAACTGGTAAGGAGTCCATGAGACCCCTTATACCAGTTCACAAGGCTGGGAGCTGGCAAGTCACCTGCGGCTAGCGGGTGACTTGCCATTAACCCCCGGCACCCCCAATTACCTGCCTCCCCAAAGCCCAGAAGAGCTCGTGGCCATGGGCTATGCGGGCTTGTAGCCTGCAGGGCCAGGGGCCACAAAAGCTGGCCCCTGCGTCCTGTTCCTACAAGCCCTGCATAGCTGGTCCCGGGCTGGTTACTTTGGGTAAGGGGGACCCCATGTCATTTTTTTTTCGATTTTTAAGGGTTTTTAACCCTTAAAAATCCCAAAAAAGGGGTCCCCCCCAGGGAGGGGGGACTCTATGTCGTTTTTTATCTCGATTTAACCCTTTGCAGTGTGGAAGTTGTATTTTATTTGTAAATGTTATAAAGTACTTGTTTCGGTTTGGGGGGTCTCTTGGGCAGGAACAGGGGGCTACCGATAAATATGTGGTACCGTTCTAATCGGTAGAAATGGGGCTTTCTCATGCAATATGGTTTTCTTTAATAAAATACATTTTTATTTAAAATAAAGGAGGCAATTTTCTAAAAAAAATGTATTTATTTATTTTTTTTTTACTTAATAATAATATTGTAAAAAACAGAATAAAATTTACAAACAAGACATTTCAGGTTAAAGCCTAAACTCTGCTGCAAAAAAAAAAAAATATATAACTTTCCAGAAAATTCCAGCAAAAATGGCGCAAAATGGGGAAAAATAACCTGTCAACAGAGGGTGACAAAATCTCAAGTAGGCTGTCAATTAAAAGGGTTAAAAGTAGCTATGCATGTTGGGTATTGTTCTGTTCGGGGGACCTTGCGCTTTCAGACTTATCTTGTTTTTTCTTGTTTGCATATTTATATTTTAGGAAAAGTTGTTTTTTATTCAGCTTTTTTATACACTTTTTAGGGAAACCCTGCGCAACCAAATAATTCTTTGAAGGATTAATTCCAGAAAGATGAGCCCACTACAACAAGCTGGGTATGCTTAGAAAACTTAACATGTGTACTTTCAGGGAATATATGGTTTATGTGGGATATTCCAAATGTAAAGGGTTGTTTTGGTTGAAAATACGCAAAGTGCACACTTTGTCTGCAGAGCTGAAATTTTCAAGTAAAATGACAGTTACGCACATGCTTTGCTTTGGGGTGTTTGCCAACTCTTTCCTTGACAGTAGCTATGCATGTTGGGTATTGTTCTGTTCAGGGGATGTTGCTTTTTCAGATTTTACTTGTTTTTTCTTGTTTGTATACAGTTTTTTTTAGGAAAACGTGGCTTTGATCCTGCTTTTTTATCCTTTTTTTAGGGAAACTCTTTGCAACCAAAGATTACATTGAGAGATTACTTCCAGAAAACTGTGGCCACATCAACAAGCCTGGTACACCTAGAAAGCTTGAGGTGTGTACTTCCAGAGAATATATAGTTTGTTGGGGATATTTTAAATGTAAAGGGTTGTTTTTCTGGAAAAACTGCAAGGTGCGCATAGTGCATAGCATAGTTGTATCTGAAATTCCCCTAAAGCGCTGCTTCAGTTTGGGGGAGTCTCCTGGGCAGGAAAGGGTGTCTACCTATACATATGTGGTACCACTGTAACTGGGAGAAATTGGGATTTCACACGCAATAAGATTTTTTTGACAAACTTTGACAAACAAAACACTACAAATAGTAAAAAATAGATTTAAAAAAAAAAAAAATTCACATATTTCACCCAAAAATATTGAGAATACACCTAAAAAATGACAAACAAGACATTTCATGTTAAAGCCCAGACTATGCTGAAAAAAACAATATATCATTTTCCTGGGAAATCCCTGGAAATCCCTTCAAAAATCACATTTGAACATGGGGAGCGCAAAATAGTGCAAAATGGTCTGGCAACAAGGGTGACAAAAACTCCAGGTAGCCTGGCAGCGAAAGGGTTAAAGCCTAAACTTTGCTGCTGCAAAAAATATATATAATTTTCCTGGAAATTCCTGCAAAAATGGCGCAAAACATGGCGCAAAATTGTGAAAAATGACCTGTCAACAGAGAGTGACAAAATCTGAAGTGTTTTTTCTTATTTGCATATTGATATTTTAGGAAAAGGTGTTTTTTATTCTGCTTTTTTATAAATTTTTTAGGGAAACCCTGCGCAACCAAAGAATTCTTTGAGGGATCACTTCCAGAAAGATGAACCCACTACAATTTGCTGGGTACGCTTAGAAAGCTTAATGTGTGTACTTTCATAGAATATATGGTTTGTGGGGGATATTCCAAATGTAAAGAGTTGTTTTTTTGGAAAAACTGCAAGGTGCGCATAGCGCATAGCATATTTGTATTTTATCTAAAATACAAGGGGGCGTGTTCTGGGCAGGAAAGGGTGTCTACTAATACACATGTGGTACCACTGTAACCGGGAGAAATTGGAATTTTATACGCAATAAGATTTTATTGACAAACTTACATTTTTTATTACAAAAAAATAATACAAACAGCAAAAATAGTTTTTTTTTAAATTTTTTGCACATATTTCACCCAATATTGAGAATACACCTAAAAAATGACAAACAAGACATTTCATGTTAAAGCCCAGACTCTGTCTATAATTTTCCTGGGAAATCCCTTCAAAAATCACATTTGAACATGCGTAGCGCAAAATTGTGCAAAATGGTCTGGCAACAAAGGTTGACAAAAACTCCAGGTAGGCTGGCAGTTAAAGGGATAAAATGTGACTACCATGGGGTAAAACATCATTCCTCTATTACAAATAAATCCCATATTTATATTGATGGATGATCCTTGTGTGTTAAGTTGTCATAGTTCTATTACCATAAATTGTCATCATGATTAATTAAAATGTTGTTTAATAATGAACAGACTGAAGTGGTACAGTGTGTGTTTGCTAAGAATTGTAGTATACACACATAAAAGATATGATTTGATTTTTGTATTTCAACTCTTCAAGCTGAAAACAGCTTTACAAGAGGTCAAGCTGTTATCAAGAAAATAGATGTTTTTCTGCTGCCAATGAGTAATTTCCCATAAGCCCTGAGTTGCTTCAGGGTATTTTCTTACATTCACAGAATAGACATGCGATGCTTGGTTTTCATAAATTGGCCCTGCTATACAAAATACCATTCACACGCTTCACTTTTCTATTTATGGAAAAGAAAATTAAGATATCACCTAGTTTAGATTGGCAGCCATGTAACACATCAAAGCCAGAATATGAAACTACCCTAAAACAGAGCCATTTTCTATAAGTTTTCAGGGAACCAATTCATTCTAGCTTGCACATGGATATCAATTGCATTGTTTTGAAATTCATTTGAAATTATTTATATTGCTTGCTGTGCTAGAGAAGAACACTGTAGGTATGCATGTATAATAGTAGGCCATCTAGTAGCTGCTTCAAGGTGACTTTCAAATGCCATTAGTATAGGACACCAGCTTTCCAAGAGACACAATCTCAAATTAGCCAATAGCTGGTTCTGTGACTGCAGTTTGCAAACTGTAAACCGCAGCCACCCAAGCTTAGCAAACAAGGTTCCAAGAGTTGTGGGTGAACATAAATGGCCTGCACAAAAACCCAATGATTAACTTGCAAAAGCAGCCTCCTCTCCAAAGTCCAAAGTCCTAGGACATCCTAAGGTCTGTGTCTGACGTCACTGAAACAGTGTAAACATTTAAATAATGTCAAAACAGATGCAGATGCCCACAGCCAATTCCAAAGCCTAAACATTTTTTGGGGATGATTTTCCTGCTCGCACCTACCACTACTTGGCATTTCCTCATTTTTCCGTCTTTGTTCATCTTGGGCTTGTTTTTACATGACTGGAGGTTGTTGGAAATTTGTATAAATACATGTTTATGCTCAAATCTTAAAGTGGACCAACACCCAGGATTTTGACTATCCTGGGTTTTGGTCCACTTCGGCGGGGCACCCCGATCGGGGGTGCCCCGCTGTGTGAAACCCCCCAGAAAGCCCCAAAATCTTACCTGTCCCCGCTCCCACGTGACTGGACGGTCCAATCCCCGCCAACGTCCAGGCGGGGATCAGGAACGTCCAAGCGGCTGCCGCCGCCGCCGCCGCCTCCCTCGCGTCACTTTCGGCGCGCGCGCGCCCCCGCCGGCCATTCGCAGACGGCCGGCGCGGGCGCGAGCACGCCTACAGGGGCGCGAGGGAGGCGGCGGCGGCCGGCCGCCGCCGAAGATCAGGTAAGTTGTTTGGGGGTTTTTTGGGGGGTTTCACCCCGCGGGACATCCCGATCTCGGATGTCCCGCGGGGTGGGAGGTGATCGGCCCGGGAATCTTATAGATTTCCGGGCCGATCACCTCTCGGTGTTGGTCCACTTTAAGGACTGGTGTTTTGGTGGTAGCAAATTAATTTATATACTTAAGTATACAGTAAGTGTTGATGATTTTTTGATCATTATTTTTGTTGCCTGGTGTTAAAACCTTCCCCAAACCTCACCAATCTGCTACCCCCCCCCCCCCCCCCACTCTGGTGGGATCCATCTTCTGAGTCCCTTGAGTGCCTTTCTTGGCACAGAAACAGGCATACACAGGGGGTAATTAACTTAAATTGTTTATTTTGATGTCCAAACACAAAATCCAACATAGGCAGGCATTTTCAGCACATTTTTCAGCCTGTCGACCATCTCACCCTGTTTGGAAGGAGACCTCTAGTTGGCCCTTCTCCTGGTGCCACCTACACCCTGTAGCCCACACGGCTGTCAGACTGTGAGCGCTCCTCAGCTCAGGTGCCACCTTTACCTGGTTCACACACATTAGTCACATTGCCAGCAACAATTGTGTTTGGGCCCAGCTTTAACTCTTGTATCAGAGCTAAACTTTCAGACACACTCTTAGGATTCATAGACTTCTCCCAATCATTATAGACCCCTTCATCTGCCAGCTGATCAGTTGTCAGCTTTAACTCAGAAATACCCATCACTGGCTGCAATTCACCTGCAACAAGAAAGTATCCATGCCATGGGTTATCTGGGTTTTGCTTGCTACAATTACAACATTTTTAGCATCATGTCTGGACAAATTTATCACATTCTCTGTAACATTGCTGAAAATCATCACTTTTTGATAAACATGGATTTTCATCAAGCTCAAGATTACATTTCTGCACTGGCATTGTAGCCATAGTCTCAGTGCTGCAACCAAAGTTCAGTTCATAGTTCATATAAGGCTCATCTACACACATCCTTCCGGCTGATCTGCAGACAGCCATACTCACATCATCATTCACCTTCCTAACCCCTTCCTCACATTGAGGCAGAAAGGCAACAACATTTGCTCCAATAATCTCGGAGCACTTTGTGTCAATGTCCTGCTGCATGGGCAGAACTCAAACACTTTTTTCCATTTCGATGCTGCTGGACAGGCTGGTATGCTGCAACACTTTTTTCAACTTCTGCCCTTTTTGTTCCTCATACTTACAGTGGTGTCCCTACCATGATGCTTGGTACATCCGATTGCAAAGTCTGAGTTGCATGCTTTGGTCAGGCTTAGCCATATACATTTTGGGAACGCTGTCCCTTTAAGCCACACTGCTCCTGGGGACGCAAATTGCTTCCACACAACACATCTCTTTCAGAGTTCACTATAATTGGCTGGGGCTTATTGCATGTAACACGCTGCCAGTCCTTCTGGAGTTGTTGCCACCAGTCACATTTTGTATATTCGCCTGTGGTTGCCAAACTCACTCAAATAGACCTCTAGTTGGCCCTGCTCCTGATGCCACCGGCACCCTGTGGCCCACTTGAACTGCAAGCTCTCCTCAGCTCTGGTGCCACTTGCACCCGTTCATCCCACATGGCTGTTGGACTGTGAGCTCTACTCAGCTCCAGTGCTGCCTGCACCTGGTCAGCCCACACGGCTGTCTGCACCATTCCTCAACGCTTGGCTGCAGGTGCCACATACGTCTCTGCCCATTCAACAGCCCCTTTAAAGCTCTTCTGGCCTGGAGTACTGGATTGGAATGAGTGGCCAGCAGGACCCACCCAGCTCCTCATGCTAGCCAGACTCCTGGGCCCAGGAGGAGGATTTCAATGATGAAAAACCTTTGACCACTTCATAGAACAGCTGTTATACTAAGAACACATTAAATATAGATGGACGAGAGTGTATGAGCGCAGCGCTTAAAACGGACATGCCCTGAACGGCTCTGGGATCTACCCTGGGATCTACTGCCCCTGTGCACATTGGGACATGTCAGTTTTTTGCTCGCTGGCATCCTCTGAAGCCCCGTATGCCATCCTGCAACTTTAGCCCATTTTGGTGACGGTCACCCGTGGACCTTGGCGAAACTGGAAGTCATGAGATTGGGGCCTTTCTGACCACCAGTATGCAGTGTTTGATAGGCCATAGGAATTCAGTAAACCCTCTAGGGTCCCCCTGTGAAAGGCAGCCAATTTGGTTAGAGTTTGCTGGTGGTCCCACTGGTGCAAACAGAACTGCACCCTTGCAGGCTTTCTGTCGACGGCTGTGGGCCTTGCTGGAGCTGGAAGAAGTGACCTCTGGCTCCTGAAGTTCTTCTCTGAGGAGTGGTGTGTCGGGTTTCAGGACCTCTCCCCACTGAAGGGAGCAACTGCCACACATGTATCTCAGCTCCAGTCAGTGGCTGACCTTTTACCTGAAGACGAATTGTGGATGGATGAGTCATTTCACAGTTCACCCTCTCCACCTCAGCCACCCTCTATGGAAAATTATGAATCTTTATGGGAAAAATCCTTGGAGAAAGGGGCTCAAAGTATAATGCTTCAGATTTCCACAGAACTTTCTGCAGATTTTAAAGAGCTTGGGTTGTGGGTTTCTGAGATTGAACACCATGTTAGTAATCAGAACAACTGCCTGCAACAGCATGCAGATGAAATAGAGGAGCTAAAGGCAGAGAATCTCACATTACATCACAAACTGTAGAATGCTGAAAACCGCTCATGCCGCTCTAACATAAGAATTTGAGGCATCCCTGAATCAAGGAGACTGTAGAGAGACTATAGTTTGACAGGATCCTCCATGCGTTACAACATCGAAGATGGCTCTCCCAGGGACATACTAGTTAAACTCCACTTTTTTCATACTAAGGACCAAAAATATAAAAGCAGCACAGGAGCAAGATTGTGAGGTGTTTCAATTTCAGACATATCAACTTTTTGCTGACCTGACTCCACAGACCATTTCCAGGCGGTCATAACTGAAACCCTTTTTGGAAATTCTGTGTAAAAACTATATTGTTTACAGATTATTCATTTTAATTTCAATTTATTCATTAAGGGAACTCATACAATGATCAGTCCAGATGAAGCCAGAGCGGTGGTGGTTTCGTGGGGCTTAGAGGTGGACCCAGTGATATGTCCACTTCTTTCCAGATGAATAGGGCTCTTTCCTCGCTATTGGTCAAAGAGCAGAGGGGATAGTGGAAGATAGTGAAAAACCCAAGACGTCTGTATCTCTGGCCAGACATTTTGACACAACTTATGGACCGGATTTTTACCTTTTGGATACTTTTCTCACAAGTTCATTCACCTGCTCTCTCGGACACTGCAAAGGCTTTTCTGGATCATAAGATTGAGTTTCCAGAAATTCAATTTGCTATCAGTTCTTCTAAGCTAAATAAACAACCAGGACCTGATGGATTTTCTACTGATTAATATAAGAAATTCGAGGAAAGCATCTCTCCCCACTTGTTGACAACTCTGAATGCTATTTTACAGGGAGACAGCTGGTGCACAGATACCTTTTTTTATGATACCTAAGCCTTATACGGATGATAGCCTGTGGTTCAATTATAAGCCTATTTCCTTGGTCTTGCTATGTGCTTAAATAAATATATTTACTCTGTGGTTTCACAGGAACAAGTGGGGTATATCCCGGGGAGGCAGGTGGGTGATAACCTATGAATGATAACTAATTTGATTCATGTTGACAAGAAAGAAAGGGCGATGATGTTCGCAAGGCATTTGATACAGCGGCTTGGGCACTGTTTGATCTTTATATTGGAAAGATATAGAGAGTATAGGTTGCAACTTTAGAATACAGTCAAATATGTCCATCAAATCCATGCTTGCTACAGACTGCATGGCATGACTCAGCTGTAAGGAAGCTTCTGTCTCGCTGGCCAGGTAAGATTGCTCATTCCCAGCTATCTCCTCCATGTCTGATTCACTCTTGGATAGCTGGGCCAGGCTGTGAAGGCGCGTTCTTCACTCTGTGCACACCCACGCTGTCATCTCAGCAGGGCAGACTCCTTTCACCCAGTCCCCCCACTCACCTGCCTCACCTCCGATCAGCAGATTGATGTGCCGCTCGCTTGCCCACTCCCCAATCTACCCGGCGGGCACGGAGCAGAATCAGATGCCTGCCATCGGCTTCACGCGTGCATGCGCAGTTCTTAAATTATACTTTTATGAAGTTTCAAGATGCCTGAGATCAATGGATTACCGCCATTCAATCATGATTGTCCTCTGTTAAACATCTAGGGTGCCTGCCTTTTATTCTCTCTTGATTTGTTTTCTTTTCTCCTTCTCCTTTTTTGTTCTTTTTTTTTTACTCTTTCTCTAAGTGGTATCTAAGTAGCTTAGCTAAACTGAGCGTTATATTAGAATTGTACATTACTCGCTGTAGAGTCCTATTCCGCATGTGAATTCTCGGATTAGAATATATTCCATTTATCTTACACGCTCTCTGTTTACTTTCCTATACTTGGTACTCTGGGTATGTTTCACCTTTTTGTGAGCTTTATGATCGATGGGCAATGATGTCTTACATTGTTTACTCTATGAAACTTTAATAAAGAGTGATTGAAAGAAAATACAGATTTACTAATCACATGAGTGGGAATCACATGAATGGAAGGCAATTGTTCACAGTGGACTTTATTTAGGGCTATCACAGTACAGGGGGGTAAATATATATATAAATGCCACACTTCTCAGTTTATTTCTTAAATACTTAAAAAGAATTCATTCATTTTTCTTAACTTCACAAATACTTGCTATTTTGTGTTGCTCTATCAGATAAAATCTCAGAAAAACACATTTAAATTTGTGGCTGTAACATTTTAAAAAAATTGTAAAAGTTCAAGGGTTATGAATACTTATTTATGGCGCTGAATAAATAACTCACAACATTTAGACATTTCTGCAATATATTGCTTTTCAGAAAGAATCTTAAGATTTCAGCAGGAAAACTAAAGCAGAAGCAGCTCTGTGTAAATGCAAATATAATATATATAAAATATATATATAAAAATATATATATATATATTTATATATATATATATATAAATATATATATATATATACTTTAAAAGAAGAACAAAACCCAGGATTTTGACTCCTCCGGGTTTTGATTCTTGCCTCCAGGGATCCCAATTTGGGTTGTGTGAACCCAAACAGATAGCCCAGTACAAACTTACCTTTCCCCTGTCCTGAGGAGCACGCACGGGCTCTAATTCAATCAGCTGGCCAGGGAGAGACAAAGATGGGCGAGTCCAGCAACGCAGTCTCCGGGAGATTGCCGCTGGATAGTGGGATAGGTAAGCGGTTTTAATTTGTGTAAACCCTCCCCCCTGCATTAGCGCTAAGATAGGGTGGCAGGGCGGGGGGATTTAATAAAATGGCCAATCTGTCTGGACTGTCCCTTTAATGCTTGGCCAATTGCTATGCACTCAGAAATTGGGAGTAAAAGTGGCTGCATCCCCAAATGCTGGTGCGCTCCTGTCTACACCCTCGGAATGGCTCGGTGTGGGTGGGATCGCGCCACAGACCGGAGATGCGGTTGCTCTCACTCCTCATTGTTTACCGTTTAACAGACTTCAGCATAGCACCACAATCTTGCTGGGAAAATAACAGCATATCTCATGCTATCATGGTCTTCTCCTTTTATTTCTGCTTACCTAATTTTTAAGGCTGATTGAACCATTTTTTTCCTAGCACAGAAAGAATAAAAAAATACCTCCCAACGTCTCCATTAGTTCTGTTCCTGACCAAAATGTAATAGAAAGGGAATGACTAAAGTACATCAGCTGCTGAAGTATATAGTAAATAGGCTTTCACAAGAAGAATAGCTTGTACTCTAGGCATATACTTCCAATAGAATCTAATATAGTAAGTCATTTTTAATGTAAGGGCTTCTCTGCGTTGCGAGGCAGCCTCATCCATCAGCTAAAGGTTGATGGCTCATTTATTCATATTTAGGCTTACATGTATGTGGACTTACGCTGTTTCTTATGTTTTTATTGACTAGTTCTAAACGTAATAGATAAGGCATTTAGATTTACTGTACACTTTGCACTAAGCAATTATTAAATAGTAGTATTTCATGTTTTTATTTTATTTTATATCATTCTCACGCATTTTAGATACCCAGATCAGATTTACTGTTTCTTAGGGAAATACAAATCTAAGCCAAACATACCTAGGGCACCTCTGAAGTAAGGTTAAAGGTATAATATGGTATAAGGTAAGTCCTCACATAAATAAAGGAAATAGTGACTCCCACCGGGGGGCTGTTTGTCATATAGTCATAGCTACTAGACAAAGAAGGCCCAGGTTAGGAAATATCACCCCCTTCTCCTTATACTTCAAGGTGTTAAAGTGGACCAAAACCTAGGATTTTGACAATCCTGGGTTTTGGTCCTTTCCCCCGGGACACCCCGATATTTTTTTCATTTCTATGTGATAGAAACTCCATGTTATAAAAGAAAACAGTTTTCCATAGCAACAATGTGTTTACCTTAGCAATGTACATCAAAGGGGTGTTCTTATGTACATTTCAGACATGTCCTAACTCTGGCTTGATTAAAAACATACAAATTAAGAAAAAAAAGGTCTCCGATTCCCCCTTTCCAGCAAAACCAGCCCAGGCACCAGCTATGTGGGCTGGAAGACCATGGAGGGGAGGCCCAGATAGCAACACAGGCACCCCAAGGCCTTTGGAGATGCAGGTAACTAGGCAAGGGGGGGTTGTCAAGTCACCTGCTTGCCGGCAAGTGATTTATCAGCCCTTTGTTCCATTTGAACTGATATAGGGTGTCAAGATTTTGTATTTTTTGTTGTTGTAAGTTTTCCAATAAAAGCATATTGCATGTAAAAGCCCAATTTCTCACAGTTTGTATAGGTAGACACCCTGAACTGAAAAGAGCGCTTGAGGAGCTTTTCAAAGAAAATACAACTACTATACACACCTTGCAGTTTTTCAAGAAAAACAATCCTTTACATTTGCAGTACCCCCCACAATCTCTATATTCTCTGGAAGTACATGCCTCAAGCTTTCTAGAAAGATCGGCTTGTTGTAATTTTAGTTGTTCCCTAAAAAAAAAAAGTATAAAAAATCAGAATAAAAAACACATTTTCCTAAAATATTAATATGCAGACAGAAATCAACAAGCTGAATCTGAAAGCACAAGGTCCCCCAAACAGAACAATATCCAACATGCATAGCTACGTTTAATCCTTTAATTCCCAGTCTATTGGTGATTTTAGTCTGGTGGAGAAAAATAAAGAAATAAGGTGATACATTGTGTAGGTTAACTGAGCATATCTTGAGGTGAGCTTTCCAAAATACCTAGTTCTCTTCGTCAGACATGATCTTATACAATGGAATCTTATTAAGGATTGTTGCTACTTTACATCAGGGAAAGCTTACCCAAACAAAAGAACACCAAAACTGAAGCCCAATACCCCTAGTGGTCACCTACCACCCCAGCTAGAGTTCTCAGAAAAATAATGAGAGAACTACAACCTTTGTTACACCGAGGCAGTAGACTTAAAGGAGCAGTATCGCAAATTTTTCTTGGTGACTTATATTTAAATGGTACTTTGAATGTAGGTAAGTGTTGGAGTAAGAATTGCAAATGTAGAAAAAAATGATGTGTGTGTTGAGCAGCTGGAGACTAGTAGCTCATATTTATGTCTTCTGAGTGTCGGGACCCGACACTCTGGCCTGTTCCATGCTGAGGAGAGGGGTGAAACAATGTATCAGTTCCATGCTGAGGAGAGGGGGAGAACAATGTATTAAAGTCTCAGCTGTTCAGTGCTGGCAGCCGTCCAGCATAAGATAACAACATTGCAACATTGCCTGACCAGAACTCATATATCTAAAACAGAGAGAAAAGCTCTAGAAGTCATTTAGCTGATTTTGACAGTTTTCCCTTCATGTTGGCTCTGCTGCAGAATCTTTCAGTTTACCATTTTCTGTTTCATATTCTTATTTTTCATTTTTCCATATGCTCTTTCTTTCAGCTTTGTGTGTTTTGAGCAAAGCCCAACCCAGGATTTTCACTATCTGGAGTTTTGTTATGTGCCCCTAGGGGCATCCCGACTTGGGATGCCCTGATATGTGAAATCCCCAAGTTCGCCTGTGAAAACGTACCTTTCCCTGTCCCACAGCGCATGAGCGGGCTCTCATCCAATCAGCTCTGTTTGCACGCAGATGGGGAGCCTGAGCAGTAACCTTCCTGGCTGCCCGACCTGTCTAAATGACTATCTGCGTGAGCGCGCCAGAAAAATGGGGGGATCTGTGGTTATCCAGGGGTCGTTTCACACAGTGGGCATCCTGATTTAGAATGCCCAAGGGGCAAGGTCAATGGGCGGGTCTTATAGACTTCAGGGTCGGACACTCAGGGTTTTGTTCCACTTTAATACCTTTAGATTTTCCTGCACAGTTATTCAAAGAAGAATTTCAGTCGTTTTCAGTCAGTTTAGTTTATTTTGTATAGATTTTACACATTTGAGTCACCTGGTCTCATAACAAAAGCAGCACCTCACACACACACAGCCGTTACCACTGATTACAGTGTCAGCCTCTGAGGTAAAGTGTTTCTAGGAGGCCGATTCATTAATAACGCCAGGTAGCGACAGATGAGCGCCAGTAGCGTGATTTTCACAGCGCCAGCTAATATTCGCTGTGCTTGGCCGGGGTTTGCTTGTTGACAGCGACTCAGTCGGTGTGCGGTAATGTTGAATACAGGGTTAGGGGTCGATGTTTCACAGGTTCTGCGTTGTATGGGTGCGCCTGACAGCGAATGGCCAGAGCGAACGGCTTGCTGCAGATTCATTAACAAATCACGCTCAAAAATTTCTCGCGCTGTGAATTCCTTGTTTAAACCCCAGAGTGCTGGCAGCGATGTGTGTAAATTAGTTTTTAACCCCCAAACAACCATTTTTTTTTAATGTAAAAAAAACATTTTTATGAATACATTAATATCAGACCTGTAATATCAAATCTGCACATATTTTTTTTTTTTTTACCTTAAAAAAAATATCTAACATTGCCGTAGTGGTCACATAATTTTTGACAGTTAAAAAAAAAAAAACATAAAATCAATTAATTATGAATATTTAAAGATTGCTCCATTGAAATGCATTGGAGAGCGCCAGGGAGCGACAGGTCATACCTGGCGCTGTGATGGGATTAGTAGCGGCGCTGTTCGTTGCAGCCGGCTACATGATGAATCCCGCGCTAGCTGTCGCTCTCGCCGGCGCTAGCCTCATTTAGAGTGATAAATGCGTCATTGTGACCGCCGCCGGGCGTACTTGAGTCGGTAGCCGCCGTTAGCTGGCGGTACCTGGCGCTCGTCAGACACTACCTGGCGCTAGCCCTTGATAAATAAGGCCCTAGGAGACCAGTGGGCTAAATGAAGCAGCTCACTAAAGACAACCCAGCAGATCCCCCTATTCAGCAAATGGACTGAGCCATTGTCATTATACAATTTTAAAGAGAGGCATATATGTTTTTCTTTTTCTATCGCCAGATTATTTATACACATGTTATAAGCTATTGTGTGGCTATTTAATTATTTATCTTTTATAATGCAAATTTCTCGATACTGCTCCTTTAAGGCAATATTTCCACCCCTCCTGTCTTTCAGACAACCAACCAAGCTAAAACAAATCATGGTCCGAAGTGCCCTGATCCCCCATCATAAAATGGCACCTAACCATGCTTACAGGGCATCATGAATGCCAGGACAGGGTTGCCAGTGGCTGCACATTGTTCTAAAGGGGGGGGGACTCAACTGACCACCTTAAGGTTACAATTTTGAGGGGAAAATTTCCCCATTCCCAGATTTAATCACTACCACACTATGCTTGTACTATCACTCCCGGATGCACCAGTGTGCAACGCCCTCCCATCTTGCTGGTGCATCTGGCAATGATAGGATGAGTGCATAATTCAAGCACGTTCATTTGTCGCCATTATATATGGCATTCTGCCACCGGAACAGCCTGACCTAAAAATCCACATAACCATTAGTAACTTGTGACCATACAGAGAGAAATCTTGTTACCTGGTAGGCACCTAATATTTCTAATTTAATAATGATAACAATGATCCCACTTGCTTTACAATATGATACAGACTATATACTCTTTTAAGAGTATGGCAGACACAGACCTACATCCCATTACCAGAGAGACATTGTCTTTGATACATTTGATCTCACAATTCGTCATTAATACAGGTGTGGATACTTCAACTATATCCTGATATCAGAAACAACTTGAGATAGGAAAACGATGTCTGATACCTCTTGTTGCCCGGTTACCCAAAGGGGCAAAACATCGGTACATGCCTATAGTTCAATCTGAAGTCACCAAGACTGTATCCACATCAAGAAATTTTAACATGCGTCTTAAGGTGGTCTCTGTATAGAATTTTCTACATGTGTGAATACATTATGGCAACATTATGTCTTTTAATAATATCTATAAATAAAATGTAATGATTTTGATTTGATACATTGTGTGGTAGTGGTTAAATCTGGGTAAGGGGACCAGCTCAAGTCCTCAACTGTTTTGGATTGTATTCACCCAGTGAAGTCACCCAGTCACTAACCAGCTGTGTTTGAACTTAAATACATTTTAGGGTAGGTGCCAGAATTAAGGGAGGAATGAAACTATATGCTTGGTGGGCCTACAGAGGGTATCACTTTATTCCTTCACCTTTCCGCTATACTCAATGGTACAAGACAATACTGATTGACACTATATCTGAGCAATTAAATGTGGTGTCCTTTATTGTTTTTTCCTTACAAGATACAGACATCAGCAAGGTTTAGTGTGAACACACGGCACCTGACTAATCCGAAATATATATCCTGGAAGAATGTAATTAACTTGTTCTAAATGACCCTCTTATCTCCTGATGCTTTATTTTTGATCTTTTGATGTGCGCTAGTGTTCTGTATATAAATGTCTGCTTATGATTCCATTGTATAAGATCATATCTGAAAAAGAGCACAGGGTATTCATTAAAGCTCAACTAATAATATTTTATAGTTATAAAAATAATATTTTTTAAATGTTGTCGTGTTTTTAAAAAAAAAAAAACATATTGTATGTTTAAGCCCCATTGCTCCTGATAACAGCGGTATCACATATGTATATGTAAACCCTTGATTCTGCCCAGGTGAACCCCCAGACTAAAAAGACATTTTCAAATAAAATACAACTACTATGTGCACTATTAAAGGTTAAATTTTTCAAAAAATATTGTGGGGGGCACGCTTTTTTAATCTTTAAGCGTTAAAGGCGGGGATTGCAGTGTTCGTCAGTGCTGTCAGATGTTGGAGGGGGGTGTTTCAGGCGACCTGCGCCAATGGATCTCAGCTTATTTTTTTAACAGGGAAAGTGTCAGCTACATGAGTCTCACATTGCTGCCACTTAACTGCTGGAGAGGTAGCTATGTGAGACTCATGTAGCTGGCACTAAATGGGTTAATATTTGGTTCACCAGCACCAACCACATATTGGCCTGTTGTTCTCCTTCCAAAAAGATGAGTTTCAGAATAACGTTGTTTCCTCATTGTGGTTCTCAAGTTTGCCATGCAGGTGTTACGCTGACTGGATGGGGAGGCGGTAGAGGAGGAAGTGGAATAGAAGGAGGAGACAACACGAACAGAGAAATGTCCAGCCATCTTTGCTGGTGAGAGAACCCAGTGGGCAGTTAGGAAGATATTGCTTCCCTGCCCATTCTTACTGGGCCACATATCACTAGTTATGTGGACCTTGCCACTGATGCCTTCCAGATTTTGTCCAATACTTGTTGGACAGGGATGGCTCTTCTGGAAAAGTAGTGGTGGCTGGGAACCACATACTGTAAGTTTTTCTAAAAGTCTAAAATTCTTCCACTTTGGGGCAGTGCTAGGTGTATGGTCGAGAAAACCACAGCCAAAGAAGTCATCAAAAAGCAGCAGTGACTGCTGCATTATATGGGGTTCATACTGCTTGCCTGATTTTCAAGCGGTTGAGGTGGAAGTCCCATGGGCCACACGTGTATGATGTTTTTAGCAGGGGAGCGGGTGGAGGACAAAGCCACCGGCTCAATCGGCGTTGGCTCGAGCGGCGCAGGGTGTGGCTGCCGCCTCTTCCTCCGCTCGCCCCCACATCCCCGGCTTCTTTGCGCGAGCACGTCTCTCATATGCCCTCCGGCGGTGCTGCACACAGCGCGGCCGTCAGAGGCTGAATTAAAGGGACCAATCCCTTCCAACTGTGTCCTGGGCAAAATGCCCTTCAAAGTTCAAATTGGGCAATCAGCACAGATTTTGAAAAGTGCACCAACCATTGACACACTCCCTTTGTCCAATCCTATCGGGTTCAGTCCTAAAAAGAGATTACCCTTTCAGTGTGTCAGTGCTTGGGATAGCGTTTAGCTGGGTGTGTTTATCCTGAGATTTTCCGCGTTGATTCCCGTTGCCGACCTTGCTTGTTTGACTGTCCTGACTGCCGCCTGTACCGACCTCAGCCAGTATTATGACTACAAACCTGTCTGATGCTTTGTGCCGCAAAGCTCTCTGACCTCCTGGTTTGACCCTTGGCGTGACTTTTGACCTTGCTTGAATTCTCCGCTGGTGCACCCGAACTGTTTCCAGTACTTACCTACTGCCTGTTTACGCCCAGTCTGACCTTTGGTTCACCTGTCTTCACCCCCCCGTGAGCTTACATCCTTTGAGACAATAAGTCCTGGGGACAACCGTGTCTGGCGAGGCGTTTAAAGTGTCCCGGCAAACGGGGGCTTGGCTAAAGGTGAAGCTAGCTGTGGAGATTGGGGGTTGTAGGCTCACAAAGTAGACGGGTGCCCCAGGGGATTGACACCTTTAAGATGCTGTACAGCACTCATTGTGTTATATGCAATCCTATGACAAGAGACCTGTACTAAAACAATCCAAAATGTCAATGGCAATGTCATATCATATTATTGCAATATCTTTTGATATAAACCTATTTTCTTGTTGCTTTAATGTCTGTTCTGAAATTACTCACTTTCTAAATTAAGTACCCTCCACTCTACAGTATATCAAATTTTAGGAGTGCCATTTTGCAAGTAAATGTTAATGGTAATTTATCTTTCTCTTAATTATATAGCTTTTTGCTATTTGGAACAGAAGAGAAAAGGTAAATAGAAGTACATACGCAAGAGCAGGAAATTGCTAATTAACAGCTAATGTTTTATTAGCTCTGTGCAATTAATTACCAGAAAACATGATGAGTAAATTATGGGAATAAAAAGGTGCTAGCAATCCAATTGCAAACATGTTGCATTAGATCTCAGTAGCCGCTTAACGCATAATTATGTTAAGGCTCGCTTTGTGTAATGTATTCTATCTTGTATTTTTGCTTGTGAAATCAATAGGAGGCAGACATTTCCCAAGGTGAAAATATAGATTAAAGCAGAAAACACAGATCTGGAGATCTTTTAGTTACATTTTTAATACTTTAGTGGCTATAGGGTCAGCACTGCTGTCTGGAAGTTGTGGATGCAAGCTTCATATAGCTAAAAAAATTGCAATATCCTTTATGCCTGTGTATTGGTTGGAGATTATATATCCGATAAAACATCAGGACACAATGTAGGACGGCTGCAGAGCTAGAATGACATGGCTTTGGAGCAGTAGGATAACACAATACCCAATTCACCCATATTGATTTTTTTCACATAAGTGCTTGTAGAGAACATAACATGCTGCTTAGATTATTCTAGCGGAGTCACAATAGACCCTGGCAGAGAAAGGTTCCCAGCTGCATAAACAATGACTCCCTGCTCACTGATATCATGCAAGGTGAAAAAAGTTGTAATAACCTTGACAGAAAATATCTGTAGAAATAACCATCGCTAAATGTGAGCCTCAACCCAAGGATTATCATACATTTGTGTCAAAGCATTAGAGGGAAACCCAAAAAAGTAACGCAGTGTTATTCAATGTAAATTATTGTTCCAGTAACATTTTTGTAAACCACTGAGGATGACCCTCCAGAGAATGTGAACATTGCAGCTTCTCCAAATTAAATGCCCCACTTTTCATTTTGATTATTCCATCTTGTAGTGGGAGAGGCACTTAACTCTATCCTGCTCTGCATTGCTGATAATTCTAGTTAGTCTCTAAAGATTAACCTGCACTGAACCGTAATTCTTGTTATTTCTATGTTATGTATGTAATTGTTATAGCTCTCATGGTGTATCTCCTTGCCAAAAAGCATTCCTTGTATGTAACCTGTCAGGGCCGTATTTAGGGTTCATGCTGCCCTAGGCACACTTTTTTCACCCCCCCCCATTGCCTTATATTGCTAAATAGACACAGCAATGCAGGGAGGGGGGATCTTGGATCTGCTGCATAGACTCCCCCCTCTCTGTGCGTGGCCCTGTCCATCCATTCATGTCGCTGGATCCCGGGTGAGGTAAGGAATTCTCAGCTCCAGGGCAGCGGGTGGTTCATTAGGTGATTAGAATTGACTGTTCTGAAACTAAAGAGCTGCAGCCAAGATATCGAGCCTGCTGACTGAGAGTTAAGTAATATTGTTTTTTTTGTTCCCAGTTCTGCCTATTTAACATACTTCAGCTTTTGACTATTCTGGTGATAGGTCCTTGCTTATGGGTGAAACCCCCAAGGTCACCGATACTCACCTTTCATCGTTCTAATGCACAGGCTCTCAGATCTGTTTGCTGTGCATTTGTAATTCGCATGCACCATTGGACGGGAAAGAGGTGAGTTTCACAGGGTGATTTGAGGGGTTTCACACAGCGGTACAGAAAATACCCGGGAAAGTCAAAATCCCAGTCTGGGTTTTTTTCTTCTTTAAGCAAACAGAGGCAGGATAGAGAGAGCAAGAGACAGAGAAAGAGAGAGAGAGAGAAAGGAATTAAGAAAGAAGAAAACAGAGAGAGAAGGAATGTAAAAAAGAATAAAGAAGGAAGGATACAAAAAGTAATAAAGAGAGGAGGAAAGGAAGAAAGGAATAAAGAGACACAAGAAAGAACGATGAGGAGGTAGAAAAGAAATGCAAGGAAGGAAAGAAGAGAGAATGAAGGAATGAAAGAAAGAGAATACAAAAGGAAAGGAGAAAAAAAGGAAAACAAATAAAGAAAATAAAGTAAGACCGAAGAAAAACATAGAAAAGAGATATGACTGAGGTAAAAAAGGAAGGAAAGCAAGAAGAAAAAAGGAAAGAATGGGGAAAGAAAGTGAGAAGGAGGACAGAAAGAAAGAAAATAGACAAGGGAGGGAAGAAAAGACACGAAGTAAGGCAGTAAAGGAAAGAAAAAAGGAGAAAGAGGAATGGAAAGAAAGAAATACAGAAAAGAGGAATTAAAAAAAAAGACAGGAAAGAAATAAGGAAGAAAAACATGAAGGTCAAAAGGAAGGAAGGGAAAAAGTAAAGGAAGGAGGGAAAATAGGGAAGGAAACATAGAAAGCAAGTAAAGGACAAATGTGAGTGGAGGTAGGGAGGAAAGAGAAAAAAGGAATGGAACAAGGGAGAAAAAAAAAGATTGGAGGAAAGAGAAGTAATGCAGTAGGGGAGAAGGAAGGTGGAAAAGAAAGAGGAAAAAAAAGACGGGAATGCAACAAAGAGGGGAAAAATGTAAAAAAGAGAGGGAAGGAGGGGAGGAACAAAAGAAAGGGAGGGAGCCCGGGGAAAATGAAGAAAGGAAAGAAAAAAATGGGACAAAATAGATGAAGATGAAGAGGAAGAATGGAAAGAAAAAGGGGTAAGAGGGAAGAAAGTTAAAAAAAATAAGGGAGGAAGGAAAGAACTGAGTAAGAAATAAAGGCATGAAGACAGTTAAATGAAAGATCAATACAAGTGCTGCATAACCTTACTCGGCTGGTGTGCTACTTTCTGGAGCATGGCATGCTGGGAGGCACATGAGCTGTGCCATGTGCTGCACTCCCCTTCTCTGCCCCTAAGCTAAAGTACCTGTTAGTGCTGCTGCCTGTGTCCTCAATGATGGGGGCGGCCATCTTGTCGTAGCCCCTGCTGGTCTGAGCTTCATGTAGCTGATCTCAACATTGAGCACATTCACCTACACAGCAGCTTGGAGAGGGGTGAAAGAAGGGGGAAATGCTAACTGGCGTCCAGACACCGACTTTCAGCGCCTGAGACTGCTCACCGGGCCGTGCTGAGGGAGGCCAGACTGACACACAGAGAGGCAGGGGGCGCTGTGCTCAGCTTCCCATTCATTTTGTCTCTGGTGGTCTAGCCCCGCCCCTTTTCCCTGCCGTGTTTAGTTCATTGCTGTCTGTGGAGGTGGGTGTTGATGGCTTTGTGTGAAAAAACACTATTGGCAGCTTTGGAATATGGCTGGAAGCTGCCTGATTGCTTGCAGATGGAATTTATTTTCTTTTTATTTTTTTAATTGGATCCTTGCTGGTTGGAGCCCCCAATCCCCGCCCCCACTGTAGCTCCGCCCTAGGCACGTGCCTACATGTACCTAGTGGCAAATACGGCCCTGTACCCTGTACTTACTTGGCGGATCAATAAAGTATTGAAGTACTGAAGTATTGAAGTAGGAGAGACACGTATTCCATTTCAACCAGTGTCCAAGAGGGAAAGTACACAGATGGAACCAAGTGACCATAGAGTGAGCCAAACTCACTTGGAGGCTGATTCACTAGTAACGGCAGGTAATGCCAGATGAGCGCCTGTATAGCGGCACTTAGAGCTACCACTAGTAGACGTTGTAAGCGGGTATCGGACGCTGTAACAGAGCGTCTCGGTCAATCTAGTAACCTGGCCGCCATTGATGAATATGACAGTATCGCGCTGCAGCAAGCGAGAGGTAGCACCAGCTCAGTGCATCCGGCACTCGACGCTCCACACCATATTTAACAAAACACTAGACACACACAGCGTCAGCACTCTAGAGTGCCAGACACTGTGATCAAACTGTGTGTGAGTCTGATTTTGAACACATATACACCAGTAACAAAGCGAAAACACATAGAATGACATTGTTTAACACTGGTATAATAACACTTTAGTGCCAGACCTGTAAAAACAATTATGCATAAAATATAAAAAGTCCAAAAAATGTATAAAAGTGTTTGTTTGCAGCCAGGAGAGGTCACACAATGATTTGAGCAAAAAAAAAAAAAATTAAATTGCCAAACACGCTAGTTATACACAACTAATGAAAGCCCCATTGAAATGTATGGGAGAGCACTACAGAGAGACAGGTACTACATGGCATTCCTGAGCCTAGAGCGTTGGCGATATACACTGATCCGCCTGGATTAATACATGTGACGCTACATGGCGCTGTTAGAGGCACTCACAAGATTCGCTTCCTTAAATGGGGTTTTGCATATAGCGCCTGGCGTTCACCAGACGCTGTCTGCTGCTGCGAAGCACTACCTGGCGCTATTCGTTCTTAACCCCCTTAGTCTCTACTGGTAAGGAATAATGACAAATTATTTCCTTCCCTTAAGCAGGAGCCATTAAAGAAAGTTCCCCTGGATGTGAGCCACATGTTGTACACTGAAGGACAAGCTTGATTGATTAAAGGAGCTGCGAGGAAAAGGTGAAACATGTTGGGATCATTAGGAAACTCTTCCGATATACTTGCCAATCTATGATTTCATACCAATGTTTATATACATTTTAAATTGTTGGTGTTGTATACCAAATAAGATGAATAATAAAAAATAAATATTCAATAAAGGGACATAGAAGGCAAAGGCGATTATTAGACCATTGTGTTGGGCTACATTTGGCACTGTCCTAAACTGTTTTCTGTTTTTACATTGAAGAAGAAATGGCCTAGATATCGAGGTTTACAGTTTTGCCTTATGATATCTCTTCTGAAGTATGTGGGCGTGGCCCTTGGCTCCGTAATGCTGCATAATAATCAGCATTATAGGCAGGGTCTGTAAAACAGGCATATTCATCACCCTGGCTGTTCTCCTTTCCTTCCAGTGTCCACAGTCTGAAGATGTGGAGCTTTAGACCACTAGCTTAGCACTATTATTGGTGGTCTATGGCAAATGAATTCAGGGGGTGTTCCACTACTCTTTGCTTTGTTTCTACTTTCAGAAGCTTCTGTGCTCTAACAGTAAGGGACAGGGCAGTCATTATGAGGTGAGCTGCAGAATTACAGTTCATGCACTTTGCCTACAGAGTCCCTTTAATAGTACTATTATTTATTTTGAATTAGTGTTTGACCTCAGTGGTTTACATGGATATGATTAATGTCCAAAGGGTGTTTCATTCAAATCTGGAGAAACTGACATTATATGTTGTCTTGGATTTTCTTTTCTCAGTGGAATCTGTGCTCTATAAGATTATTTTTTGTTACTAAAAAATGATTTAATGTAATTCCTTCTACACTCTCACTCTCTGGCATACCAAAATCTATGGGCGTCACTGGGAGCAGAGTTTTAGTTTGATTTGGTCCTTAACTGGCCAAAGGTACTTAGACTTCCTTACAGAAACATTTGTCTAGCTACAGTGTTACAGTAGTGCTACAGTGTAGAGGGCAGATGTTTTTCTTTACACAAACTTAGCACTTTAGGTCTCAGGAGTCTCAGCTAGAAGCAGAAGGCAGAAGTCACTTGCAGTGGTAATCCTTACAAAATCATAATCATGCCTCAGAAAACCATCAGAAGTCACAAGGCAATACTTCTAATTAAACTAAAAGGCCTTTTGCTTACACAAGTTGTGCATAAGTCTCAAAAGTTCATCGGTTTTCACAAAAAAGTTTGAAGTTGAAAGCTCTCACATGCTGCATCTCACCAGTTCTGGGGGTGAAAAGGCCTAAGTTCCTGCTACACATACCTAAACAAAGTTGTTGTTAGACACAGCAATGGGAAGGAAGGAGCAGGGGAAAGCTGACAGATTAGAATGATTTGTCAGGGCTGCTAACAGTAAGGATTGAGTCCTAAACTGTAGCATTGGAGCCATTTGTTTTCTGGCTTCCAGGAATTTAGAGATGTGCAACTCCCTCTTCTTTTCTTAAACCTTAAGGTTCTCAATGGTGGAACCCTGTAGCAGGGACAAGATGGCAGATTTTTGGAATATCCAAAATATAAATATTGTTGTCTGAATTCAGGTGCCTAAATGAAAAGTTCCCCTTGATGAAGACATCTATATATCCCCTTGATGAAGACATCCCCTTGATGAAGACATCTATACAGAAACTTTGGTCCTCCCCCAGATTAGACTGGGCTGCAGGTAACCAAAAGTGTAGCCAATGTCATAAGCAGATGATTGTCAACATATTCCAGGCCGAGGTTGGAAGGTAGTAAAAGAGTGGAGGAGACAATAATTAGGATGACTCCCAGAGATGTTATATACACCCAGGTTCAAACTGTTAATGAAGCCAAGTCTTTGATTGCCACACAAATAAATGTAGTATTTTAGCTGAACAAGAATGGTACCATGGATCAGAGGTTCTCAATCCTTTTATGCCAAGTACTCCCTAGCAACAAGAAAACCCAACCAAGAACCCCGAAGCCACATAGGGGGGAGAAGGAATAGTGTTTTTCTGTGAAAATAATTTGCTAGACCCATTCCCACCCACGGGATGGAAACCCTCACCAGGGACAGGTAAGAAACCTGGCTGGAATTTACAATGTTCTTACAATTTGTATACAGAGTCCATTAGGGGAAACGTTTGTTGATCTGAGCTCCAGTCCATAAGGGCTGCAGTGGATTAAATGGAAAGAATACCTACCTACTGTGCATCACTTAGTATTTGTATTATCCCTGCTGTATATTATTAATGTTGTTTTATAGGTCATTATTTGCAGCATTCATTTGCTGTTGACATTCTTTTGACAACCACAGTTCTGTACCTCTTATTTTATTATATATATAAAGTTTAATTAATCCTAGTTTCTTGAGGAGTATTGTTGTCACATGTGGTTTTTCCTGTCAATTGTGCTTCCTACAAGCTGTGGGTCAAAGAGAGTTCCAGAAGGCTTTGCGGGTCAAAGCAAGGTTTAGATGGCTGCTGGTCAGATCAAGTCAGAAAAGGGCTGTGGGTCAAATGGCAACACAGAATGTCTGCAAGTGAGAGGGAGGTGCACTAGAGCAGCAAGTCAGAGAGAGGCACATAAGGGGTAGGGTTCAAAGGGAGGCGCAGAGGGGACAAGGTGTCACTGAAACCAGTAACATTTCACTCAACACTGCTGCACTCATTGTGGCAGGTGGGTACTGACCCAGCAGCTGCATCACAACCCTTATTGCCATTTTTTTACGTCTGGTAGGACCATACATTAGGGAAAAATGTACAGGAGGCTCATTATACCCTATAAGTTGCTTATATGAGGGTTGCAGTCTGCACTGGGTTGGCAGTGGGATCACTGTGCCAGGTAAGCTGGGGCACAGGTTTTGTTAAATAATGAATTGCACGTTTTTGCCTGTTTTTTTTTACGAACGGAAGTTAGGTAATGGAAACCAAGTCCTCAGGAGGCCGGTGACAAAACTAGGATCTGGTGACAATCACCTAGCTTTACACTTATCCTGTGCACTACGCTCAAAAACCTTGTATTCATTTGCACACTTCCCTTGTGTACAGTATATTGTTTTCTTCAGTTAAAATAACGTAAAAATTTGAGTAGAATTTCTATTCAAATGTCACTGTCTGCTGTAGTTTACATTTGGCATCAGAGGAGCATTTAAATGAAATAAATCCATTGAGAAGCTTTAATCCCCAGTGTCTTGGATATAGTAAATAGCTGATATGATGATAATTCTGCCCTGTCTTTTGTGATATGGCTTAGTGCCCAGATAAAGGATTTACTTTTGGTAGCATAAAAATAAAACCATATAGACATGTTGCTGTTTCAATAAGGACACGTCTTTGGGGATTTTCTGATGTTCAGTGTTTTACGAACCAGTGAAGTGAAAACAATTATTTCGTCTTTATTTAGGCCTCTGTTCTGTTTGTAGAGAAATGGAGGGGGGCGGGGGGGGGGGGCCTTTAACACTGCTTCTGGCGGAATGACCTGCAGCTCAACTGTGATGAGTCAAGCTGATCCCCTTTTGTGAGACAAAGGGTTAAGCGATGGAAATTCCATTAAGATGTCTATTTTCTGAACATCCAGCCCCATCGAACAGGCATCTGTAAAGCCGCCATTTGATGGCTTGGGATTCTCCAGCCACTTAGGAAGAAAAGAAAACACAAAATTTGAAAACATGCATGGAAAACAGATTTTAAGGTTTGGCTGTATCTTTTAATTGAACTAGGGTAGCAGCACAATGCGCCATCACTATATAAAGATCATTTTCCTGGCGGGGCGGGGGGGGGGGGGTAGAATGATTGATGATTGTTGAGTTTCAGTAATAAAGTTATATATTACAAATCTAAATCTGCTGCCGTACCTGAGCTTTACCCTATGCAGATGTTGTGGGATAGCATGCAGATGATGCACTCCTGAACTGCAGGGGAGCTGCCATCTTCTTGTCACACATATTAGAGCTCTGCATTTCAAAAATGCAATGAGCTGTAATGACTTATCACTGCCAGAAAGGTCAGTATCAAGCTCTCTCAAGCATTTTTTGGGGAGAAATTGGGGAGAAATTTACTAAATTTTCTTTTATTGATTTGAGATCTGCTTTATAGATTAGTTTTAGAATAGTTAGATAATTTTCCACAAGTTGCTTAGCAAGGTCAATCATATCAGTTTAAAATGAAGCCAATGGGCTGATAGCTGTTCCCTGACTTCTGTCTGTTATAGCTATTGGCTGCTGGAAATATGAGAAGTACTAGCTAGGGATGAGCGAATCGATCCGGACGAACCCGGATTCGATCCGAATTTCATGACAAATTCGATTTGGATCGAATCCGAATTTCCCTGCGATTCGATCAAGCGAAGTTTTTTTCTAAAATCCATTCATTTAAATGACAGGCATTCTAGGATGGTCTACGTGACATGTCCAGACATGTAAGCTGGGGCAGTGTATGCTGGGACAGTCACATGCAGCCTATCAGCAGCCAGCAAGCCCGGTGACGTCACAGCGCTATATAAGGCGGCGGCCATCTTGCTTTTGCGCATTTGTCTATTGCATTCGTGAGAGCCAGGACTCAGGAGGACACTGCAGACTGTATTCAGGGAGAGATAGGTAGAGAGTTAGGGACAGCCAGTAGACAGCCAGTAGACAGGCGGGAGACAGGCAGGAAGTCAGGGAGAAGCAGGGAAAGGTAGGAAAAAAACGGATGCAGTGACAGGGATTTTTTTTTTGTTTTCATGCAGCCTGAGTGTTATTGCCTGGGTCACTGGCTTTGTTAGCTGTTTCACCCTGGTTAACCACTGTTGCTTTGCATAGTACTACTGCTCCCAGGTGCACTGCTGTTGGGGCATCCCATTCTGTAACTAGACCAGCCTCTATTTACTATAACCCTTTGCACTTATTCTAAAAGTAATTTGGCCTGATAAAGACACTTTTACTTTGCATAGTACTACTGCTCCCAGGTGCACTGCTGTTGGGGCATCCCATTCTGTGACTACACCAGCCTCTATTTACTATAACCCTTGGCACTTATTCTAAAAGTAATTTGGCCTGATAAAGATACTTTTGCTTTGCATAGTACTACTGCTCCCAGGTGCACTGCTGTTGGGGCATCCCATTCTGTGACTACACCAGCCTCTATTTACTATAACCCTTTGCACTTATTCTAAAAGTAATTTGGCCTGATAAAGACACTTTTGCTGTGCATAGTACTACTGCTCTCAGGTGCTCTGCTGTTGGGGCATCCCATTCTGTGACTACACCAGCCTCTATTTACTATAACCCTTTGCACTTATTCTAAAAGTAATTTGGCCTGATAAAGACACTTTTGCTGTGCATAGTACTACTGCTCCCAGGTGCTCTGCTGTTGGGGCATCCAATTCTGTGACTACACCAGCCTCTATTTACTATAACCCTTTGCACTTATTCTAAAAGTAATTTGGCCTGATAAAGACACATTTGCTGTGCATAGTACTACTGCTCCCAGGTGCACTGCTGTTGGGGCATCCCATTCTGTGACTACACCAGCCTCTATTTACTATAACCCTTTGCACTTATTCTAAAAGTAATTTGGCCTGATAAAGACACTTTTGCTGTGCATAGTACTACTGCTCCCAGGTGCTCTGCTGTTGGGGCATCCCATTCTGTGACTACACCAGCCTCTATTTACTATAACCCTTTGCACTTATTCTAAAAGTAATTTGGCCTGATAAAGACACTTTTGCTTTGCATAGTACTACTGCTCCCAGGTGCACTGCTGTTGGGGCATCCCATTCTGTGACTACACCAGCCTCTATTTACTATAACCCTTTGCACTTATTCTAAAAGTAATTTGGCCTGATAAAGACACTTTTGCTGTGCATAGTACTACTGCTCCCAGGTGCTCTGCTGTTGGGGCATCCCATTCTGTAACATACCATACCCCTCTTTATTTACACTAAGTAGCTCTCTTATTTATGCTAAGCAGGCCTGTTGGAGGCTGAGTGTTACTGCTCACTTTTGGTGTGCATTATATTCTGTTTCATATAGACCCACCGCTGCCTGGGGGTTCTTAAAATATCACCTACTACCATGCCAGTTAGACTATGTCGGGCAGACAAGTGCCTGAAAGTGAAAAGAGGAGTGGCAGAGGCCAAGATTCCGCAGGCAGAGGTCGCAGCAGACTGGGGGCCAGTAGCAGCAGGAGTCACGCTGAGAGACCTAATCTGCCAGTATCTGCTAGCGGTCGGGTCTCCACCAGTAACGCATCTGCCGTGGTAGATTGGTTGACGCGCTCATCAACAACCACATCATCTCGACTTACATCTGAGAGCCCCAGTCTAGGGTCGGTCGGTTCCTCAGACACAACCCTGAGTTGGCATGCCCCAAGAGCAGTGCCTGTCCTCCCACTGACTCTGTCTTACGCCGTTCCCTCCCCCAGCGACGTATCCCATGCTTTGGGTTCAGCTCCACTTTTTAGTGAGGAGGACGATCATCTGGAGGACAGCCAGCAGCTACTGGCCAGCCATGAAATGGAGGTGCCTTCTTTAGCTCCGCACAGAAATAGTGATGTGGAGAGTGATGTGGGTGTTGGGAGCTTTCCAGCTCCTGTGCCAGACACTGAAACCGATGAGATCAGGGAGCTACAGCCACAACTCGGTGATGATGATGATGATGATGATGAAGCCGATCGCATTTGGGAGCCGGGTGATGAAGGGGCTTCATCATCATCATCAGGAGAAGAGGGGCGCAGGTTGCCCCGGAGTCAGCAGCTGAGGCAGCAAGGTGGTAGCAGTCAGCATGGGGGCACAATTCCAAAGGCTGGAGCCGGCCGGGGCCGGGGTAGAGCACCTGCTGTGCGGCAGTCTACCTTATCGGGAGGTAGTGGAGCAGGGGTTCCTGTAGTTGGCAACAGCAGCAGTGAATCAGTGAGGCCAGGGGGTGGGAAAAGTAGCTACTCGGCAGTGTGGCAGTTTTTCCTGAAGCATCCGCAGGAGGGTAACATGGCCACATGCAAGATATGTAGGCAGAAGGTGAAGCATGGCCAGGGTCCAAATGTTGGCACCACGGCCCTGCGTCAACATATGCAGCGTCACCATAAAGCGGCCTGGGAGAACCTAGGCTCCGGAGAGGTGGGCCAGACTGCTTCCTCACCGAGTGGCACGCCGCTCCCAATTTCTGCCAGCCAAGGCTCCAGCACCTCAGCCGAAGGCAGCTGTGCGTCATACCCATCCTCTGTCGCTTCTGCTCCTCCTCCTCCTCCAAGTCATGCATCCCGCCAGCAATCCATCAGCGAAGCCATGTCCAAGAGACAGCAGTATGCGCCCACTCATCCTACGGCGCAGAAGCTGAATGTGCTCCTGTCCAAGTTGCTGGTGCTGCAGTCGCTCCCTTTTCAGGTGGTGGACTCTGCACCTTTCAGAGAACTGATGGCTTGTGCCGAGCCGAGGTGGAGAGTCCCAAGCCGTCATTTCTTTGCCAAGAAGGCAGTACCAGCGCTGCACACTTTTGTTGAACAGAAGGTGGCCCAGTCCTTGAGCCTGTCGGTGTGTAGCAAAGTGCATGGCAGCGCCGACGTCTGGAGCTGTAACTACGGTCAGGGACAGTACATGTCGTTTACGGCCCACTGGGTGAATGTGGTCCCTTTGCAGCAGCAACTTGGACAGGTCACGCCGCTTCGGCCTCCGCGTTCCCTGCCCGTTGGGCCTGTGACACTGTGCGACTCTGGCCTCCTCATCCTCCGCCATCTCCTCACCCTCCACTGTAGGCTCAAGTCTCAGTGCCCCTCCAGTCTACCATGTGTGCAGGGCACGGAGGTGTCACGCAGTGCTTCACATGGGTTGTCTTGGCGAACGGAGTCACACAGGGGAGGAACTGCTTAAATTTATTCATCAGGAAATCCAAACATGGCTTACTCCAAGAAAACTTAAAATGGGAATCATGGTTACCGACAATGGGAAGAACATTTTGTCTGCGCTGCGCCAAGGAAGCCTGACCCATGCCCCCTGCATGGCTCACGTCTTCAATCTGGTTGTCAAGCGGTTTCTGAAGTGTTCCCCCCATCTGCAAGACATCCTAACAACTTCAAGGAAACTTTGTATGCACTTCAGCCACTCATACACCGCCAAACACACCCTTCTTGAGCTACAGCGTCAGAACGGTATCCCCCAACATAGTCTGATTTGCGATGTTTCCACCCGTTGGAATTCCACCCTTCACATGTTGGACCGATTATATGAACAGAGAAAAGCCATCACGGATTTCCTGATGATCCAAGCAGATAGGGGGACTCCCCTGTGTAACTTCAATGTCAACCAGTGCCAGCTCATACGTGACACCTGCCGTTTGCTCAGGCCCTTTGAGGAAGGTTTAGAGAAAAAGAGGAGGTTAGTATGGGGGGTTCTCCCTTAGGTATCAGCCAGGCGGGATTCGCCCCAAGCCTCTGTTTTGGGAGTATTTAGCAGGGCTATTGGATCACCGAGTTAAAACCTTTTGGCTGTGTGGTACAATAGGTTTATTTCAAAGTGATTGAAGATAATGTGAATACATCAATAGACAAACTACACTTCAATTTTTTTCACATATGCTACATTCTAAACACTTATGTTACAAATTTTGGGCACATATTATACAAAAAACACTTATGTTACATTTTTTCACATATATTGCCTTGGTGGCTTTGTAAAGCGTAACTCACAACAGTCTTTCCCAGATATACCAGTAATGTGGTTTTGTGTCTGGTTTAGTCACGCTTTAGGGTTTCATTTATAACCATCATGGAACAGGTGAAAAGGATAAAAGCTGTGCAGACGTTTCGCTGACTTGCAGCTTCCTCAGTGCGCTTTTACTTTTCCAGTTGCCTTCAGAGATGTAAACCTCTTTTATTTGAGGAGAGAGTGGGGGAGATACGCTGTATGCAGCTTTACCTGAGATTTGCAGGCTGCTGCTTTCTTAGGGTGTAGAAGGTATTCAGTTGTATCTTACATTAGAGTGGAGGATCCCGTGGTCCGTTGCACCCTGTCTGTATTAGGGTGATGTGCGTGCTCCTGCCCTCATAGCTGCGCTGTGTGTGTTGCGCTAGTGTTCCCTTTGAGGAAGCCACTTTATTTGTCAGTCGGCAGGATTACGGGATGAACGACGTGATTCCACTGCTTCATGTACTACAGCACATGTTGGAAACCATGGCTGGTCAGGGCACTGGAGACATGGCGTTTACATATTACGACCACATGAACCCCGTTGGAGCTGAACTGGAGGAGGAGGAGGAAGAGGAGGAGGAGTTGCCCAGCGAAACACAGTTTAGGCTTGGCAAAATGGCTGGTTTATCTAGTCAGCGGACAGGAGAGGAGGAGCAGGAGCAGCCAGAGGAGCTAGAGGTTTTTGAGGAAGGCGAGACAGAGGACCCGGGCACACCGTGGCAGTATGCAGTGGAGATGGAGACAGGTAGTCCATCCGAGTCACTTGCGCAAATGGCACGAAGCATGCTCACGTGCTTGCGTAGTGACCCCAGAATTGTTTCCATCTGTCGGCGGGATGACTTCTGGCTGTCCACCTTATTGGACCCTCGCTTCCGGCACAAAATGGGGGCATTTTTTAAACCCACCGAGAGGGAGGACAAACTGAACTACTACAAAGACATTCTACGTAGGCAGTTGGCCGATGCCTATCTGCGCCATGGTCCATACTCTCGCAGGTCTGACTCGAGGGGACCTCTGCGCTCACCTTCCACTGTCATGGCTGCTGGGGGGGTTGGCAGGAGCAGCAGCAGCAGCAGCCTCAGTCTTCAGTCGCTAATGAGTAGCTTTCTACACCCGCATAGTGAGGCTACTCATGAGCAGCAGGAAGACCTGGAGCAGGACCTGAACCAGCAGGTCATGTCATACTTTGACATGACCATGCCAACACACCTTGAGGATCCGCTGGACTTCTGGGCAGCCAAACTTGATTTGTGGCCGCAACTAGCAGAGTTTGCCCTGGAAAAGCTGTCCTGCCCGGCAAGTAGCGTGCCATCTGAGCGTGTGTTTAGTGCGGCGGGGGCCATAGTTACGGCGAGGAGAACTCGTCTGTCAACTAAAAATGTGGAGAGACTCACCTTTGTCAAAATGAATCAGGGATGGATCAGCCAGGATTTCCACCCACCAGTGCCTGATGCATGCGACTAGATTCAGCATGGTGCCACGTTTTACACTTTCCAAATGGTGCAAAACATATTTATCTCTTTAGGCCAATTTTTGGGCTCCTACTGATGCCAACTCCAGGGTGTGATTCATCCAATTTTTGGGCTCCTGAAGCCAACCCTAGTGTCTCTTTAAAGTAATGTTTGGGCTCCTGCTGCTGCTGCTGCCAACTCCAGGGTGTGATTCCTCCAATTTTTGGGCTCCTGAAGCCAACCCCAGTGTCTCTTTAAAGTAATGTTTGGGCTCCTGCTGCTGCTGCTGCCAACTCCAGGGTGTGATTCATCCAAACTTTGGGCTCCTGCTGCCAACTCCAGTGTCTCTTTAAAGTAATGTTTGGGCTCCTGCTGCCAACTCCAGGGTGTGATTCATCCAATTTATGGGCTCCTGAAGCCAACCCCACTGTCTCTTTAAAGTAATATTTGGGCTCCTGCTGCTGCTGCTGCCAACTCTAGGGTGTGATTCATCCAATTTTTGGGCTCCTGAAGCCAACTCCAGTGTCTCTTTAAAGTAATGTTTTAGCTCCTGCTGCTGCTGCTGCCAACTCCAGGGTGTGATTCATCCAATTTTTGGGCTCCTGAAGCCAACCCCAGTGTCTCTTTAAAGTAATGTTTGGGCTCCTGCTGCTGCTGCTGCCAACTCCAGGGTGTGATTCATCCAATGTTTGGGCTCCTGAAGCCAACCCCAGTGTCTCTTTAAAGTAATGTTTGGGCTCCTGCTGCTGCTGCTGCCAACTCCAGGGTGTGATTCATCCAATTTTTGGGCTCCTGAAGCCAACCCCAGTGTCTCTTTAAAGTAATGTTTGGGCTCCTGCTGCTGCTGCTGCCAACTCCAGGGTGTGATTCATCCAATCTTTGGGCTCCTGCTGCCAACTCCAGTGTCTCTTTAAAGTAATGTTTGGGCTCCTGCTGCTGCTGCTGCCAACTCCAGGGTGTGATTCATCCAATTTTTAGGTTCCTGAAGCCAACCCCAGTGTCTCTTTAAAGTAATGTTTGGGCTCCTGCTGCTGCTGCTGCCAACTCCAGGGTGTGATTTATCCAATTTTTGGGCTCCTGAAGCCAACCCCAGTGTCTCTTTACAGTAATGTTTGGGCTCCTGCTGCTGCTGCTGCTGCCAACTCCAGGGTGTGAATCATCCAATTTTTGGGCTCCTGAAGCCAACTACAGTGTCTCTTTAAAGTAATGTTTGGGCTCCTGCTGCTGCTGCTGCCATCTCCAGGGTGTGATTCATGCAATTTTTGGGCTCCTGAAGCCAACCCCAGTGTCTCTTTAAAGTAATGTTTGGGCTCCTGCTGCTGCTGCTGCTGCTGCTGCCAACTCCAGGGTGTGAATCATCCAATTTTTGGGCTCCTGAAGCCAACTCCAGTCTCTCTTTAAAGTAATGTTTGGGCTCCTGCTGCTGCTGCTGCCAACTCCAGGGTGTGATTCATCCAATTTTTGGGCTCCTGAAGCCAACTCCAGTGTCTCTTTAAAGTAATGTTTGGGCTCCTGCTGCTGCTGCTGCCAACTCCAGGGTGTGATTCATCCAATCTTTGGGCTCCTGCTGCCAACTCCAGTGTCTCTTTAAAGTAATGTTTGGGCTCCTGCTGCTGCTGCTGCCAACTCCAGGGTGTGATTCATCCAATTTTTGGGCTCCTGAAGCCAACCCCAGTGTCTCTTTAAAGTAATGTTTGGGCTCCTGCTGCTGCCAACTCCAGGGTGTGATTCATCCAATTTTTGGGCTCCTGAAGCCAACCCCAGTGTCTCTTTAAAGTAATGTTTGGGCTCCTGCTGCTGCTGCTGCCAACTCCGGGGTGTGATTCATCCAATCTTTGGGCTCCTGCTGCCAACTCCAGTGTCTCTTTAAAGTAATGTTTGAGCTCCTGGTGCTGCTGCTGCCAACTCCAGGGTGTGATTCATCCAATTTTTGGGCTCCTGCAGCCAACTCCAGTGTCTCTTTCAAGCTATGTTTGGGCTCCTGCTGCTGCTGTTGTTGCTGCTGCTTGAAACTCCAGGGTGTGTCAGTCAATTTTTGGGCTCCTGAAGCCAACCCCAGTGTCTCTTTAAAGTAATGTTTTGGCTCCTGCTGCTGCTGCTGCCAACTCCAGGGTGTGATTTATCCAATTTTTGGGCTCCTGAAGCCAACCCCAGTGTCTCTTTAAAGTAATGTTTGGGCTCCTGCTGCTGCTGCTGCTGCTGCCAACTCCAGGGTGTGAATCATCCAATTTTTGGGCTCCTGAAGCCAACTACAGTGTCTCTTTAAAGTAATGTTTGGGCTCCTGCTGCTGCTGCCAACTCCAGGGTGTGATTCATCCAATTTTTGGGCTCCTGAAGCCAACCCCAGTGTCTCTTTAAAGTAATGTTTGGGCTCCTGCTGCTGCTGCTGCTGCCAACTCCAGGGTGTGAAGCATCCAATTTTTGGGCTCCTGAAGCCAACTCCAGTGTCTCTTTAAAGTAATGTTTGGGCTCCTGCTGCTGCTGCTGCCAACTCCAGGGTGTGATTCATCCAATTTTTGGGCTCCTGAAGCCAACCCCAGTGTCTCTTTAAAGTAATATTTGGGCTCCTGCTGCTGCTCTTTGCAACTGCAGGGTGTGATTCATCCAATCTTTGGGCTCCTGCAGCCAACTCCAGTGTCTCTTTCAAGCTATGTTTGGGCTCCTGCTGCTGCTGCTGCTGCTGCTGCTTGAGACTCCAGGGTGTGTCAGTCAATTTTTGGGCTCCTGCTGCTGCCAACTCCAGTGTCTCTTTCAGCCAATGTTTGGGCTCCTGCTGCTGCTTGCAACTCCAGGGTGTGATTCATCCAATTTTTGGGCTCCTGCTGCTGCCAACTCCAGTGTCTCTTTAAAGCAATGTTTGGGCTCCTGCCCCTCATAGTGATGCCACTTCAATTCTATGCAATTGTGCCGCTCTGCGATTCTATTAGCGATGCCTCTGATCTGCATGTGATATTTATTTACAGTATTATTTAACTAACCCAGCACGCATCCTATGCGTGTTACAGCAAGGCAAAATGGTTTACAACCCTATTGAGGCTCTAGGAGGCTCAGAAATAGCCGTTTTTAATAGCGATTAGTCGCGAATAAATTCGGGTCGAAACGATTTTTGTCGGAAAATTCGGCGAATCAGTCGAATCGAATTTTTCAAAAGTTCGCTCATCTCTAGTACTAGCTTTTATTATTATTTATTTCAAAAGAGCAATAATCTTCTGTAGCGCTGTTCTGTAGTGTAGAACATACAGTACATACGGTAGACTATAACAAACAAGATACTACAGCGTTCACTGTGAATTTGCTGAGTGCAAGATACAATAGGAAAGAGTTTTGAACTTAGGAGTTTACAGTCTAATGGCCCATTTAGATGATGCAATTATCGCTGAGCAAACAACCAATATATCTTTGCATGTAAACCCTGCATAAAGTTTAAGGGGAAGGATCAGAAAAGGTCTGTATTGAATTTTGTGGCATGTGCCTAAGAATTATTACTAAAACCAGGTTGTAGGCTTGTCTAAATAAGCGAGCTTTAAGAGCACTGTCAGGGAAATATGTGTCATGTGATCAAGTTACCAATCCAGCACCTAAGATCACGGAGCCCGTTTTCCGAAATCACCATCCATTTGCCCATCTAGGGGACATCAAGGCCACAGATGCACAGATTCTTGGATAAAGCAAAAAAAACACTCAAGTTAAATATAGATTGTAATGCAATAAGCACACTAGGCAGTTATTACAGATATGGAATCAACAATACCAATCTGAGAAATGGGTTACAGATTTCAGGTAAGCGAATTACAAGCAGAGATATAAAATATATGACAGTACTAGAGATGAGCGAACTTTTGAAAAATTCGATTCGACTGATTCGCCGAATTTTCCGACAAAAATCGTTTCGACCCGAATAAATTCGTGACGAATCGCTATTAAAAACGGCTATTTCTGAGCCTCCTAGAGCCTCAATAGGGTTGTAAACCATTCTGCCTTGCTGTAACATGCACAGGATGCGTGCTGGGTTAGTTAAATAATACTTTGAAGAAATATCACATGCAGATCAGAGGCATCGCTAATAGAATCGCAGAGCGGCACAATTGAATTCAAGAGAGTTGAAGTGGCATCACTATGAGGGGCAGGAGCCCAAACATTGCTTTAAAGAGACACTGGAGTTGGCAGCAGCAGGAGCCCAAAAATTGGATGAATCACACCCTGGAGTTGGCAGCAGCAGCAGCAGCAGGAGCCCAAATATTACTTTAAAGAGACCCTGGGGTTGGCTTCAGGAGCCCAAAAATTGGATGAATCACACCCTGGAGTTGGCAGCAGAAGCAGCAGGAGCCCAAATATTACTTTAAAGAGACACTGGAGTTGGCTTCAGGAGCCCAAAAATTGGATGAATCACACCCTGGAGTTGGCAGCAGCAGCAGCAGGAGCCCAAACATTACTTCAAAGAGACCCTGGGGTTGGCTTCAGGAGCCCAAAAATTGGATGAATCACACCCTGGAGTTGGCAGCAGCAGCAGCAGGAGCCCAAATATTACTTTAAAGAGACACTGGGGTTGGCTTCAGGAGCCCAAAAATTGGATGAATCACACCCTGGAGTTGGCAGGAGTTGGCAGCAGCAGCAACAGGAGCCCAAACATTACTTTAAAGAGACCCTGGGGTTGGCTTCAGGAGCCCAAAAAATGGATGATTCACACCCTGGAGTTGGCAGCAGCAGCAGGAGCCCAAATATTACTTTAAAGAGACCCTGGGGTTGGCTTCAGGAGCCCAAAAATTGGATGAATCACACCCTGGAGTTGGCAGCAGCAGCAGCAGGAGCCCAAATATTACTTTAAAGAGACACTGGGGTTGGCTTTAGGAGCCCAAAAATTGGATGAATCACACCCTGGAGTTGGCAGCAGCAGCAGCAGGAGCCCAAATATACACTGGGGTTGGCTTCAGGAGCCCAAAAATTGGATGAATCACACCCTGGAGTTGGCAGCAGCAGCAGCAGGAGCCCAAATATTACTTTAAAGAGACCCTGGGGTTGGCTTCAGGAGCCCAAAAATTGGATGAATCACACCCTGGAGTTGGCAGAAGTTGGCAGTAGCAGCAGCAGGAGCCCAAATATTACTTTAAAGAGACCCTGGGGTTGGCTTCAGGAGCCCAAAAATTGGATGAATCACACCCTGGAGTTGGCAGAAGTTGGCAGTAGCAGCAGCAGGAGCCCAAATATTACTTTAAAGAGACACTGGGGTTGGCTTCAGGAGCCCAAAAATTGGATGAATCACACCCTGGAGTTGGCAGCAGCAGGAGCCCAAATATACACTGGGGTTGGCTTCAGGAGCCCAAAAATTGGATGAATCACACCCTGGAGTTGGCAGCAGCAGGAGCCCAAATATTACTTTAAAGAGACACTGGGGTTGGCTTCAGGAGCCCAAAAATTGGATGATTCACACCCTGGAGTTGGCAGCAGCAGCAGCAGGAGCCCAAATATACACTGGGGTTGGCTTCAGGAGCCCAAAAATTGGATGAATCACACCCTGGAGTTGGCAGCAGCAGCAGCAGGAGCCCAAATATTACTTTAAAGAGACCCTGGGGTTGGCTTCAGGAGCCCAAAAATTTAATGAATCACACCCTGGAGTTGGCAGAAGTTGGCAGTAGCAGCAGCAGGAGCCCAAATATTACTTTAAAGAGACCCTGGGGTTGGCTTCAGGAGCCCAAAAATTGGATGAATCACACCCTGGAGTTGGCAGAAGTTGGCAGTAGCAGCAGCAGGAGCCCAAATATTACTTTAAAGAGACCCTGGGGTTGGCTTCAGGAGCCCAAAAATTGGATGAATCACACCCTGGAGATGGCAGGAGTGGACAGCAGCAGCAGCAGGAGCCCAAATATTACTTTAAAGAGACCCTGGGGTTGGCTTCAGGAGCCCAAAAATTGGATGAATCACACCCTGGAGTTGGCAGAAGTTGGCAGTAGCAGCAGCAGGAGCCCAAATATTACTTTAAAGAGACCCTGGGGTTGGCTTCAGGAGCCCAAAAATTGGATGATTCACACCCTGGAGTTGGCAGTAGCAGCAGCAGGAGCCCAAATATACACTGGGGTTGGCTTCAGGAGCCCAAAAATTGGATGAATCACACCCTGGAGTTGGCAGGAGTTGAAAGCAGCAGCAGCAGGAGCCCAAATATTACTTTAAAGAGACCCTGGGGTTGGCTTCAGGAGCCCAAAAATTGGATGAATCACACCCTGGAGATGGCAGGAGTGGACAGCAGCAGCAGCAGGAGCCCAAATATTACTTTAAAGAGACCCTGGGGTTGGCTTCAGGAGCCCAAAAATTGGATGAATCACACCCTGGAGTTGGCAGAAGTTGGCAGTAGCAGCAGCAGGAGCCCAAATATTACTTTAAAGAGACCCTGGGGTTGGCTTCAGGAGCCCAAAAATTGGATGATTCACACCCTGGAGTTGGCAGTAGCAGCAGCAGGAGCCCAAATATACACTGGGGTTGGCTTCAGGAGCCCAAAAATTGGATGAATCACACCCTGGAGTTGGCAGGAGTTGAAAGCAGCAGCAGCAGGAGCCCAAATATTACTTTAAAGAGACCCTGGGGTTGGCTTCAGGAGCCCAAAAATTGGATGAATCACACCCTGGAGTTGGCAGAAGTTGGCAGTAGCAGCAGCAGGAGCCCAAATATTACTTTAAAGAGACCCTGGGGTTGGCTTCAGGAGCCCAAAAATTGGATGAATCACACCCTGGAGTTGGCAGAAGTTGGCAGCAGCAGCAGCAGCAGCAGGAGCCCAAATATTACTTTAAAGAGACACTGGGGTTGGCTTCAGGAGCCCAAAAATTGGATGATTCACACCCTGGAGTTGGCAGCAGCAGCAGCAGGAGACCAAATATACACTGGGGTTGGCTTCAGGAGCCCAAAAATTGGATGAATCACACCCTGGAGTTGGCAGAAGTTGGCAGTAGCAGCAGCAGGAGCCCAAATATTACTTTAAAGAGACCCTGGGGTTGGCTTCAGGAGCCCAAAAAATGGATGATTCACACCCTGGAGTTGGCAGGAGTTGACTGCAGCAGCAGCAGGAGCCCAAATATTACTTTAAAGAGACCCTGGGGTTGGCTTCAGGAGCCCAAAAATTGGATGAATCACACCCTGGAGTTGGCAGAAGTTGGCAGTAGCAGCAGCAGGAGCCCAAATATTACTTTAAAGAGACCCTGGGGTTGGCTTCAGGAGCCCAAAAATTGGATGAATCACACCCTGGAGTTGGCAGCAGCAGGAGCCCAAATATACACTGGGGTTGGCTTCAGGAGCCCAAAAATTGGATGAATCACACCCTGGAGTTGGCAGCAGCAGCAGCAGGAGCCCAAATATACACTGGAGTTGGCTTCAGGAGCCCAAAAATTGGATGAATCACACCCTGGAGTTGGCAGCAGCAGCAGCAGGAGCCCAAATATTACTTTAAAGAGACACTGGGGTTGGCTTCAGGAGCCCAAAAATTGGATGAATCACACCCTGGAGTTGGCAGAAGTTGGCAGCAGCAGCAGCAGGAGCAGGAGCCCAAATATTACTTTAAAGAGACCCTGGGGTTGGCCTCAGGAGCCCAAAAATTGGATGAATCACACCCTGGAGTTGGCAGCAGCAGGAGCCCAAATATTACTTTAAAGAGACCCTGGGGTTGGCCTCAGGAGCCCAAAAATTGGATTAATCACACCCTGGAGTTGGCAGCAGCAGCAGCAGGAGCCCAAACATTACTTTAAAGAGACACTGGGGTTGGCTTCAGGAGCCCAAAAATTGGATGAATCACACCCTGGAGTTGGCAGAAGTTGGCAGCAGCAGCAGCAGCAGCAGCAGGAGCCCAAATATTACTTTAAAGAGACCCTGGGGTTGGCCTCAGGAGCCCAAAAATTGGATGAATCACACCCTGGAGTTGGCAGCAGCAGGAGCCCAAATATTACTTTAAAGAGACCCTGGGGTTGGCCTCAGGAGCCCAAAAATTGGATGAATCACACCCTGGAGTTGGCGGCAGCAGCAGCAGCAGCAGCAGGAGCCCAAACATTACTTTAAAGAGACTCTGGGGTTGGCTTCAGGAGCCCAAAAATTGGATGAATCACACCCTGGAGTTGGCAGAAGTTGGCAGCAGCAGCAGCAGGAGCCCAAATATACACTGGAGTTGGCTTCAGGAGCCCAAAAACTGGATGAATCACACCCTGGAGTTGGCAGGAGTTGACAGCAGCAGCAGCAGCAGGAGCCCAAATATTACTTTAAAGAGACACTGGGGTTGGCTTCAGGAGCCCAACAATTGGATGAATCACACCCTGGAGTTGGCAGAAGTTGGCAGCAGCAGCAGCAGGAGCCCAAAAAATGGCCTAAAGACATAAATATGTTTTGCACCATTTGGAAAGTGTAAAACGTGGCACCATGCTGAATCTAGTCGCATGCATCAGGCATTGGTGGGTGGAAATCCTGGCTGATCCATCCCTGATTCATTTTGACAAAGGTGAGTCTCTCCACATTTTTAGTTGACAGACGAGTTCTCCTCGCCGTAACTATGGCCCCCGCCGCACTAAACACCCGCTCAGATGGCACGCTACTTGCCGGGCAGGACAGCTTTTCCAGGGCAAACTCTGCTAGTTGCGACCACAAATCAAGTTTGGCTGCCCAGAAGTCCAGCGGATCCTCAAGGTGTGTTGGCATGGTCATGTCAAAGTATGACATGACCTGCTGGTTCAGGTCCTGCTCCAGGTCTTCCTGCTGCTCATGAGTAGCCTCACTATGCGGGTGTAGAAAGCTACTCATTAGCGACTGAAGACTGAGGCTGCTGCTGCTGATGGAGCTGCTGCTGCTGCTCCTGCCAACCCCCCCAGCGGCCATGGCAGTGGAAGGTGAGCGCAGAGGTCCCCTCGAGTCAGACCTGCGAGAGTATGGACCATGGCGCAGATAGGCATCGGCCAACTGCCTACGTAGAATGTCTTTGTAGTAGTTGAGTTTGTCCTCCCTCTCGGTGGGTTTAAAAAATGCCCCCATTTTGTGCCGGAAGCGAGGGTCCAATAAGGTGGACAGCCAGAAGTCATCCCGCCGACAGATGGAAACAATTCTGGGGTCACTACGCAAGCACGTGAGCATGCTTCGTGCCATTTGCGCAAGTGACTCGGATGGACTACCTGTCTCCATCTCCACTGCATACTGCCACGGTGTGCCCGGGTCCTCTGTCTCGCCTTCCTCAAAAACCTCTAGCTCCTCTGGCTGCTCCTGCTCCTCCTCTCCTGTCCGCTGACTAGATAAACCAGCCATTTTGCCAAGCCTAAACTGTGTTTCGCTGGGCAACTCCTCCTCCTCCTCTTCCTCCTCCTCCTCCAGTTCAGCTCCAACGGGGTTCATGTGGCCGTAAGATGTAAACGCCATGTCTCCAGTGCCCTGAGCAGCCATGGTTTCCAACATGTGCTGTAGTACATAAAGCAGTGGAATCACGTCGTTCATCCCGTAATCCTGCCGACTGACAAATAAAGTGGCTTCCTCAAAGGGCCTAAGCAAACGGCAGGTGTCACGTATGAGCTGCCACTGGTTGACATTGAAGTTACACAGGGGAGTCCCCCTATCTGCTTGGATCATCAGGAAATCCGTGATGGCTTTTCTCTGTTCATATAATCGGTCCAACATGTGAAGGGTGGAATTCCAACGGATGGAAACATCGCAAATCAGACTATGTTGGGGGATACCATTCTGACGCTGTAGCTCAAGAAGGGTGTGTTTGGCGGTGTAGGAGTGGCTGAAGTGCATGCAAAGTTTCCTTGAAGTTGTTAGGATGTCTTGCAGATGGGGGGAACACTTCAGAAACCGACTGACAACCAGATTGAAGACGTGAGCCATGCAGGGGGCATGGGTCAGGCTTCCTTGGCGCAGCGCAGACAAAATGTTCTTCCCATTGTCGGTAACCATGATTCCCATTCTAAGTTTTCTCGGAGTAAGCCATGTTTGGATTTCCTGATGAATACATTTAAGCAGTTCCTCCCCTGTGTGACTCCGTTCGCCAAGACAAACCATGTGAAGCACTGCGTGACACCTCCGTGCCCTGCACACATGGTAGACTGGAGGGGCACTGAGACTTGAGCCTACAGTGGAGGGTGAGGAGATGGTGGAGGATGAGGAGGCCGAGTCGCACGGTGTCACAGGTCCAATGGGCAGAGAGCGCGGAGGCCGAAGCGGCGTGACCTGTTCAAGTTGCTGCTGCTGCTGCAAAGGGACCACATTCACCCAGTGGGCCGTAAACGACATGTACTGCCCCTGACCGTAGTTACAGCTCCAGATGTCGGCGCTGCCATGTATTTTGCTACACACCGACAGGCTCAAGGACTGGCCCACCTTCTGTTCAACAAAAGTGTGCAGCGCTGGTACTGCCTTCTTGGCAAAGAAATGACGGCTTGGGACTCTCCACCTCGGCTCGGCACAAGCCATCAGTTCTCTGAAAGGTGCAGATTCCACCACCTGAAAAGGGAGCGACTGCAGCACCAGCAACTTGGACAGGAGCACATTCAGCTTCTGCGCCGTAGGATGAGTGGGCGCATACTGCTGTCTCTTGGACATGGCTTCGCTGATGGATTGCTGGCGGGATGCATGACTTGGAGGAGGAGGAGCAGGAGCGACAGAGGATGGGTATGACGCACAGCTGCCTTCGGCTGAGGTGCTGGAGCCTTGGCTGGCAGAAATTGGGAGCTCACTTGGTGAGGAAGCAGACTGGACCACCCCTTGGGAGCCTCGGTTCTCCCAGGTCGCTTTATGGTGACGCATCATATGTTGACGCAGGGCCGTGGTGCCAACATTTGGACCCTGGCCACGCTTCACCTTTTGCCTACATATCTTGCATGTGGCCATGTTACCCTCCTGCGGATGCGTCAGGAAAAACTGCCACACTGCAGAGTAGCTACTTTTCCCACCCCCTGGCCTCACTGATTCACTGCTGCTGTTGCCAACTCCAGGAACCCCTGCTCCACTACCTCCTGATAAGGTAGACTGCCGCACAGCAGGTGCTCTACCCCGGCCCCGGCCCCGGCCGGATCCAGCCTTTGGAATTGTGCCCCCCATGCTGACTGCTACCACCTTGCTGCCTCAGCTGCTGACTCCGGGGCAACCTGCGCCCCTCTTCTCCTGATGATGACGATGAAGCCCCTTCCTCACCCGGCTCCCAAGTGCGATCGGCTTCATCGTCATCATCATCATCACCGAGTTGTGGCTGTACGTCACTGATGTTCGTGGATTCGTCAACAGTGTCTGGCACAGGAGCTGGAACGCTCGCAGCACCCACGACACTGTCCACATCACTATTTGTCTGCCTAGCTAAAGAAGCCACCTCCATTTCTTGGCTGGGCAGTAGCTGCTGACTGTCCTACTGTATCTGATCGTCCTCCTCACTAAAGAGTGGAGCTGAACCCAAAGCATAGGATACGTCGCAGGGGGAGGGAACGGCGTAGGACAGAGGCAATGGGAGGACAGGGACTGCTCTCGGGGCATGCCAACTCAGGGTTGTGTCAGAGGAACCTACCGACCCTAGACTGGGGGTCTCAGACGTAAGTTGTGATGATGTTGTTGATGAGCGCGTCAACCAATCTACCACGGCAGATGCGTTACTGGTGGAGACCCGACCGCTAGCAGATACTGGCAGATTAGGTCTCTCAGCGTGACTCCTGCTGCTACTGGCCCCCAGTCTGATGCGAGCTCTGCCTGCGGAATCTTGGCCTCTGCCACTCCTCTTTTCACTTCCAGGCACTTGTCTGCCCAACATAGTCTAACTGGCGTGGTAGTCTATATGAAACAGAATATAATGCACACCAAAAGTGAGCAGTAACACTCAGCCTCCAACAGGCATGCTTAGTGTAAATAAGAGAGCTGCTTAGTGTAAATAAAGAGGGGTATGCTATGTTACAGAATGGGATGCCTCAACAGAAGTGCACCTGGCAGGCAGCAGTAAGCCTATGCCCAGCAAAAGTGTCTTTATCAGGGCTAATTTCAATTATAATAAGTGCAAATGGTTATATGGTCTTAAACAGAGGCTGCTGTAGTCACAGAATGGGATGCCCCAAAAAAAGATCCAGTAGTGCTATGCCCAGCAAAAGTGTCTTTATCAGGGCTAATTTCAATTATAATAAGTGCAAATGGTTATATGGTCTTAAACAGAGGCTGCTGTAGTCACAGAATGGGATGCCCCAAAAAAGATCCAGTAGTGCTATGCCGAGCAAAAGTGTCTTTATCAGGCTAATTTCAAATATAATAAGAGCAAATGGTTATATGGTCTTAAACAGAGGCTGCTGTAGTCACAGAATGGGATGCCCTGGCAGGGTCCAGAAGTACTATGCCGAGCAAAAGTGTCTTTATCAGGCTAATTTCAAATATAATAAGAGCAAATGGTTATATGGTCTTAAACAGAGGCTGCTGTAGTCACAGAATGGGATGCCCTGGCAGGGTCCAGAAGTACTATGCCGAGCAAAAGTGTCTTTATCAGGCTAATTTCAAATATAATAAGAGCAAATGGTTATATGGTCTTAAACAGAGGCTGCTGTAGTCACAGAATGGGATGCCCTGGCAGGGTCCAGAAGTACTATGCCGAGCAAAAGTGTCTTTATCAGGCTAATTTCAAATATAATAAGAGCAAATGGTTATATGGTCTTAAACAGAGGCTGCTGTAGTCACAGAATGGGATGCCCTGGCAGGGTCCAGAAGTACTATGCCGAGCAAAAGTGTCTTTATCAGGCCTAATTTCAATTATAATAAGTGCAAATGGTTATATGGTCTTAAACAGAGGCTGCTGTAGTCACAGAATGGGATGCCCTGGCAGGGTCCAGAAGTACTATGCCGAGCAAAAGTGTCTTTATCAGGCTAATTTCAAATATAATAAGAGCAAATGGTTATATGGTCTTAAACAGAGGCTGCTGTAGTCACAGAATGGGATGCCCTGGCAGGGTCCAGAAGTACTATGCCGAGCAAAAGTGTCTTTATCAGGCTAATTTCAAATATAATAAGAGCAAATGGTTATATGGTCTTAAACAGAGGCTGCTGTAGTCACAGAATGGGATGCCCTGGCAGGGTCCAGAAGTACTATGCCGAGCAAAAGTGTCTTTATCAGGCTAATTTCAAATATAATAAGAGCAAATGGTTATATGGTCTTAAACAGAGGCTGCTGTAGTCACAGAATGGGATGCCCTGGCAGGGTCCAGAAGTACTATGCCGAGCAAAAGTGTCTTTATCAGGCCTAATTTCAATTATAATAAGTGCAAATGGTTATATGGTCTTAAACAGAGGCTGCTGTAGTCCCAGAATGGGATGCCCTGGCAGGGTCCAGAAGTACTATGCCGAGCAAAAGTGTCTTTATCAGGCTAATTTCAAATATAATAAGAGCAAATGGTTATATGGTCTTAAACAGAGGCTGCTGTAGTCACAGAATGGGATGCCCTGGCAGGGTCCAGAAGTACTATGCCGAGCAAAAGTGTCTTTATCAGGCCTAATTTCAATTATAATAAGTGCAAATGGTTATATGGTCTTAAACAGAGGCTGCTGTAGTCACAGAATGGGATGCCCTGGCAGGGTCCAGAAGTACTATGCCGAGCAAAAGTGTCTTTATCAGGCTAATTTCAAATATAATAAGAGCAAATGGTTATATGGTCTTAAACAGAGGCTGCTGTAGTCACAGAATGGGATGCCCTGGCAGGGTCCAGAAGTACTATGCCCAGCAAAAGTGTCTTTATCAGGCTAATTTCAAATATAATAAGAGCAAATGGTTATATGGTCTTAAACAGAGGCTGCTGTAGTCACAGAATGGGATGCCCTGGCAGGGTCCAGAAGTACTATGCCGAGCAAAAGTGTCTTTATCAGGCCTAATTTCAATTATAATAAGTGCAAATGGTTATATGGTCTTAAACAGAGGCTGCTGTAGTCACAGAATGGGATGCCCTGGCAGGGTCCAGAAGTACTATGCCGAGCAAAAGTGTCTTTATCAGGCTAATTTCAAATATAATAAGAGCAAATGGTTATATGGTCTTAAACAGAGGCTGCTGTAGTCACAGAATGGGATGCCCTGGCAGGGTCCAGAAGTACTATGCCGAGCAAAAGTGTCTTTATCAGGCTAATTTCAAATATAATAAGAGCAAATGGTTATATGGTCTTAAACAGAGGCTGCTGTAGTCACAGAATGGGATGCCCTGGCAGGGTCCAGAAGTACTATGCCGAGCAAAAGTGTCTTTATCAGGCTAATTTCAAATATAATAAGAGCAAATGGTTATATGGTCTTAAACAGAGGCTGCTGTAGTCACAGAATGGGATGCCCTGGCAGGGTCCAGAAGTACTATGCCGAGCAAAAGTGTCTTTATCAGGCTAATTTCAAATATAATAAGAGCAAATGGTTATATGGTCTTAAACAGAGGCTGCTGTAGTCACAGAATGGGATGCCTCACAGCAGACTTAAGATCAGTTCAGTATATATGCACAGTTAGTTAGTATAAGCAGCCTGAAAACGCTAACAAAGCCTGTCAGGCTGGATGAAAAAAAAAAAAAAAAAACTCCCTGTGACAGGCTGACAGCCTCCGATTTTTCTACCTTTCCCTGTTTTTCGCTGACTTTCTGTCTGTCTCCTGTCTGTCTCCTGCCTGTCTCCAGCCTTTCCCTGTCTGTCCCTGCCTGTCTAACTGCCTCTCTCTCCCTCAGCTACACAACGTTCTGTCTCTCACGAATGCAATAGAGAAATGAGGCAGGAAAGCAAGATGGCCGGCCTTAAATACCGCTGTGACGTCACCGGGCTTGCTGGCTGCTGACAGGCTGCATGTGACTGTCCCAGAATACACTGCCCCAGCTTACATGTCTGGACATGTCCCGTCCGCCATCTTAGAATGCCTGTAATGTAAATGAATGGATGTTAAAGGAAAACTTCGAGCGATCGAATCGTGGGGAAATTCGGATTCGATCCGAATCAAATTTTTCCTGAAATTCGGATCGAATCCGGGTTCGTCCGGATCGATTCGCTCATCCCTAGACAGTACCTTACAATGCAGATTCAGTGTGTGAACAGCTTATGGAAATCCTGGGCCGCTCCAGAATGCATGCGATGCAACAGAGAGTGACAAGTGCTGTCCAGGGGTCATGCCCCCTTTATGTCTCTAGAACCTCTCACCCTTCCCTCCCTTCTGTGGAGCGGAGTGTTCCCTCCCTCCCTTGAGGAACCTTCTCTAATACCTAAAAACTGTTAGGAGTTATACTTTTGGACAGGAGGATCATATGGCTCTGGTTTGCTATCTGGCTTGGAGCTGGATGTCTGAGGCACTGGGGTTTTATGAGAGGGATCTCTCTCCAGCAGAGAGTCTGTGATCTGAGCCAGGGTTTGGCTCAACTCACAGATAGAAACATAGAAGGTGCTAATTCACTTTCCTGGAGAGATTAGGGCTGGTGCATATTTATGGCTGGAAAGCCTAATGTGACAGGGGAAAGTAAGAGGGAACCCCGGACTGGTATCAGCCAATTTTATATGATTAAACTGGATATGTCCATCACAAGGACTGATGAATTGAGTGAGGAAGGACATTCCAGAATTGTGGGGGCACATGAAAATCCTGGAGGTGAGAGCAATAGGATGTGACGAGGGAGAAGCTTTAGCCTTTTTTAGAGGAATACTATAAAGGGTTATAAAGGGTAGTCCAACACCCACTTTACACTAAATGGGTGTTGATCGCAACATTACCACCATCCTGACTGGACATTCCACTGGTGAAATGCAGCCTTGATATTGCCTGCCAGCGGTCATGTGCTTTACATTTCATACATCTGTAGATACAGTGCAGACCACATGATTGCTGATGACCAATCATTGCTAGATTGCCCCCCTGCAATTAGACGTACCTGTCATTGGCACTTTGGGTCGCAGCTAAACAGAGTTGCACCCCCCACTCTGTACACGCTTCAAGTGAATGGACGGGTGCACGCACAGAGCTGGGGGAAGCCATTCGGTGCCCAGAGCCATATACGCCTGGGGAATGCTGCACCTGTTAGGGTGGTTTTGTATAATTGGAGACATCTGATATCCACATAAACATTTTCATTTTTTTTTTATTCAGAAGATTTTCAAATATTTTTTCGATGTACGTTTTTTGTTACTTTCTGCTTACCACAATGCATCATTTAACCTTATGGCCTGTTGTGATGTGAAGACATAAAAGTACACTTTACTCCACTAAATGTGCATGATAGACAAATGACCGTGATTACTGCAAATATCCAAATAACTAGATGACAGTATAAAGACGCCCCTGCTAGTGTACATTTATTTATTGACCTCCTATACAGTAATGTCAGCTAATATTTTATTTATAGGGCTTTTTATCAAACACTGTCAGCTCTTGTAATGTACAATGTGTATATGTTTTCTCAAATGTTGTGGCATATAAAATGATAATTTGATTAAATAGTGTATAAATCAAGAGCCTATCAGGCAGCACAAGAGAGAACACTCCTTGTACGATTATTTGAAATTGGCTTCTTTAACCCTAAAGTAAACAGTTACTGAAAGCAGCCTGTAAGAATGAATAAACATTGGGAATTAACCCCTTTCACCTTGAGGATGCAGCAGCCTACCATCATACAACATGCTGGGCCACAGCTACATTAAGCCTGGGATGTCTATGCTGCTATCGCCTGAAGGGCTGGTCCTGGCAGATGTCGATATATCATCTAGATGAGACGCACAAAATGTGAACTCATTCAATTGATGTGAAACAGTGTTCAGAAATGAGAAGCCATTCCAACTGCATTTGTCCCCATTAGTCATGTCAATTCCTTTCATATTTCACATGTTAATTTATCAAAGAAAAGCATGTTTCTAGAACTGGGAAGAGGTCTTGTTTCCGCCATTGAACATTCGGCTTTGTATTATTTCTAAGAATTAAATACTGAATCAAGACAACGGAAGGACGCAACAAAGAACAGCATCCTCTTCATAGATGCAACAAAGCGTCCTCACATTAGGTAAGTAGACCCATGAGTCAAATCATTTCACCAGACATGCCAGCAGTGGCAAACATTATAGCATAACAGATTAATATTGATTCAGAGCCTTCTATGCTATTTTTAGGTTTTGTTCCTAAGGTCGTACATTACACATATCTTTCATTAACCCTTTCAGTGCCAAGCACGTAGTTTCTACGTGCTCGCTTCCACTCCACTTCAGTGCCAAGCACGTAGAATCTACGTGCTTGACTTTTCCCCCTGCTAGCAAAAATCCGGCCGGGTCTCCTCTTTAATTTGGTGCCATCCGATCCCCTGTGGGGGGTCGGATGGCTCCAGGAGAGCCCTCGGAATAGCCCCCCCCCCCCCCCCGTTTGGCAGCAGCAGCTGCTAACTGTAAAAAAATAAATAAATAAAAATGACATTTACTTACCTGCAGTCACGCTGCCTCCCTCCGGGTTTCCTCTTCACTGGGGGGGCCTCCGATCGCCCCCCCCCCAGCCTCTTCAGCTTTCCCTTTCAGGCTCTCCCCCTCCTCTCCCTCTCTCTCCTCTCCTGCAACTAGCCCCCGCACCCCCAATTACCTGCCTCCCCAAAGCCCAGGGGGGGCACAAGAGCCCGGGCCCACACAGGGTATGTGGGCTCGTGGGCTGCAGGGTGGGGGGCCACAACAGCTGGCCCCTCCACTCTGTTCCTACAAGCCTCCATAGCTGGTCCCGGGCTGGTTATGACGGGTAAGGGGGACCCTACGTCATTTTTGTTTAATTTTAAGGGTTAGGGTTAGCCTAACCCTAACCCTAACCCTTAAAATAAAAAAAAATGGGTCCCCCCCCCCCCTGGGAGGGGGACCTTACGTCATTTTTATTTTATTTTTAAGGGTTAGCTTTTTAAGGGTTAGCTCTGTTCCTACAAGCCTCCATAGCTGGTCCCGGGCTGGTTATGACGGGTAAGGGGGACCCTACGTCATTTTTGTTTAATTTTAAGGGTTAGGGTTAGCCTAACCCTAACCCTAACCCTTAAAATTAAAAAAAATGGGTTCCCCTCTACGTCATTTTTTTATTTTTAAGGGTTAGGGTTAGCCTAACCCTAACCCTTAAAATTAAAAAAAAAAAAGTATTTTTTTTTATTTTTTCGGGTTAGGGTTAGCTTAACCCTAACCCTTAAAATTCAAAACAAAATTCAAAAAAATTTTTTTAAGGGTGAGGGTTAGGGTTAGGCTAAAAATTCAAAACAAAATTCAAAATTTTTTTTTTTAAGGGTGAGGGTTAGGGTTAGGCTAACATAGGGTCCCCCCTCCCAAAGTGGGGGGACCCCATTTATTTGAAAAATGGTGTGAGGTCCCCCCTACTCAGCATTACCAGCCCGGGGACCAGATATGGGGCCTGTAGAACAGAGCACAGGGGCCAGCTTTGGTGGCACCCCGCCCTGCCAGCTACAAGCGCCAAAGCCTCATATCCCCGGGCTCTTCTGCCCCCCCCTGGGCTCTGGGGAGGCAGGTAATTGTGGGGGCCGGGGGTTAATGGCAAGTCACCCGTTAGCCGCAGGTGGATTGTCAGCCCCCTCTCATGGACCCCTTACCAGTTCACAAAGCATTAAATGTAAAAAAAAAAAAATAAAACACACAGATAATACATTTTTATTAACATTATTTTTAATACTTACCTCCCATGGATCCCAGAGCACTGTGTCCCACGCTGATCACTCTGGCTTCTGCTCTACTTCTACTGCTGGGAGCCTTTTATAGCTGCTGGGTGACAGGTAACAAAGGGTTAATTTTAAAAAATTACATAGGGACCCCCCTCCCAAGGAGGGGGACCCCATTTTTTGGGGGGGAATTTTAAGGGTCCCCCCTACCCAGCATAACCAGCCCGAGGACCAGCTATGGGGGCTTGTAGAACAGGGTGCAGGGGCCAGCTTTTGTGACCCCCACCCTGCCGGCTACGAACCCCAAAGCCTCATATTCCCGGGCTCTTCTGCCCCCCTGGCCTTTGGGGAGGCAGGTAATGGGGGGCCGGGGGTTAATGGCAAGTCACCCGCTAGCTGCAGGTGACTTGCCAGACCCAGAGCCTTGTGAACTGGAATAGAGGTCTCATGGAAAAAATGAATGGGCACTGGATCTTGGAAAAGGTTATTACCAGTATTGGAGGCTATTGCCAGTATTGAAGAAAGTACTGTATAGAAAAATAAAGTATTTTTTTAATTCTGCTTCCTCTTTACATAATTAAATCTGTTCTGAAACCATTATAATATGTCTTTGTGAAAATGCTTTTCCCGAAAACAGATTTAGACAAAAAAAAATCTTTATTTTTTTTGTGGCATAGCAAAACCCTGTCATTCAGATGCATCACGTATCTTTGCTAAGTACTGTTTTGTCATCAGGAACATGATGACCTGGGACTTAATAAAGGATGGATTGATCATAACAAAGTAAAAACACTGATTGGAATTAAAATAGATCTGCACAGTTAATGATGAGTCACCCAGATCACTGCTTGCATCAGAGACACACTGATGTACTCAGAAGAGACCTTTAGCTGTGAATTACATTATCACTTGGCATCTTTCACTATGCAACAAGATAGCAATTTAATAGTTAATGGCAAGTCACCCGCTAGCCGCAGGTGACTTGCTAGACCCTAAGCCTTGTGAACTGGTACAGGGGTCTCATGGACCCCTTACCAGTGCACAAAGTATTAAATATAAAAATATATATAAAAATATAAAAAATATATAAAAATATAAAGATTTTAAAGAGGGAAAAAATGTGCTGGAAAAGTGGCAGAACAAAGTGGGCTGGGATAATTGCCCGGCGGGTCCAACAGGTGCTCACATAGGCCAGCCAAAAGTGAAACAAACAAAGCTTATTGTTAGCGTTCTGTGCAGCGACTGCTAGTGCCAATGTAGTCCACAGTACAGCGCCAGGTAAGACGGGAATGTTGGCGCTATAGCAATAAGATTTAAGCTAAAAGGCGCACATCATAAACAATGCCCTGAATCTTCAATACTGGCTATAAGTTGTAGTCTCAATCCACATCCTCTGTGTACCTTAAACAACTTGGAGATAAGGTATTGATTGCATGAGCATATGATGTACAAGCTTTCACTGAACACGTCAGCTCAGTGGATCGCTATTGAATTTCCCAGTGTGGGACCCAAAACGTTCCCCCATATTCAAAGAAAGGTTTACTAGTGATTTGTACAGCAGCATTAATATACTTGCCTCTTGTTCTTTTGTAATATGTCAATAACCATTGGTGTTTAATATTTCAGTATAAGTTACTTTGGTAGTTTGCAAAAACTCCCACACTTTTTTCATTTCCATGCATCTATTCAATTGCATGTGTATTAAAGAGACCCTCCAGCCATTGAGCTTGAAATAGAAGCCTCTTGTTTACCCCCCCCCCTTGGCTCCTTCCCCCTCATTACCAAATAAGTCTTAAAGGAGCCACAGCACTCAACCCTGTCAGCTTGCAGGCCAGCCTATAATCTGTCTCTAAACTTGGTTAAAAACAGAGGACTCGGTCACACACATCTGCAGAAGTATGCTTAAGCTGCACCACTACGCCAAAGTGCCTCTGTGGGGTGCAGTCCTAACTCTAATCTCTGAGAGCCCATCTGGGACATACAGTGCAATAGATAAATTGGGAGCAGGCTTACCTGAGGTTGCCCTAAACCTCTAAAGTGCAAGCCATGGGGTGGAAGGGTCAAAGACCTTGCAATACAGCCTAGACCCCACACACCATGTGCTTGCACAAATTCAAAAGAAACAAAGGGGGGTGGCAGCCGCTCAGACCATTTTATAACTAACCTGGGAGGTGCACGTTAGCAGGGCAATTAGTACACACAAGTCTTAAAGGAGCCACAGCACTCAACCCTGTCAGCTTGCAGGCCAGCCTATAATCTGTCTCTAAACTTGGTTAAAAACAGAGGACTCGGTCACACACATCTGCAGAAGTATGCTTAAGCTGCACCACTACGCCAAAGTGCCTCTGTGGGGTGCAGTCCTAACTCTAATCTCTGAGAGCCCATCTGGGACATACAGTGCAATAGATAAATTGGGAGCAGGCTTACCTGAGGTTGCCCTAAACCTCTAAAGTGCAAGCCATGGGGTGGAAGGGTCAAAGACCTTGCAATACAGCCTAGACCCCACACACCATGTGCTTGCACAAATTCAAAAGAAACAAAGGGGGGTGGCAGCCGCTCAGACCATTTTATAACTAACCTGGGAGGTGCACGTTAGCAGGGCAATTAGTACACACAAGTCTTAAAGGAGCCACAGCACTCAACCCTGTCAGCTTGCAGGCCAGCCTATAATCTGTCTCTAAACTTGGTTAAAAATAGAGGACTCGGTCACACACATCTGCAGAAGTATGCTTAAGCTGCACCACTACGCCAAAGTGCCTCTGTGGGGTGCAGTCCTAACTCTAATCTCTGAGAGCCCATCTGGGACATACAGTGCAATAGATAAATTGGGAGCAGGCTTACCTGAGGTTGCCCTAAACCTCTAAAGTGCAAGCCATGGGGTGGAAGGGTCAAAGACCTTGCAATACAGCCTAGACCCCACACACCATGTGCTTGCACAAATTCAAAAGAAACAAAGGGGGGTGGCAGCCGCTCAGACCATTTTATAACTAACCTGGGAGGTGCACGTTAGCAGGGCAATTAGTACACACAAGTCTTAAAGGAGCCACAGCACTCAACCCTGTCAGCTTGCAGGCCAGCCTATAATCTGTCTCTAAACTTGGTTAAAAACAGAGGACTCGGTCACACACATCTGCAGAAGTATGCTTAAGCTGCACCACTACGCCAAAGTGCCTCTGTGGGGTGCAGTCCTAACTCTAATCTCTGAGAGCCCATCTGGGACATACAGTGCAATAGATAAATTGGGAGCAGGCTTACCTGAGGTTGCCCTAAACCTCTAAAGTGCAAGCCATGGGGTGGAAGGGTCAAAGACCTTGCAATACAGCCTAGACCCCACACACCATGTGCTTGCACAAATTCAAAAGAAACAAAGGGGGGTGGCAGCCGCTCAGACCATTTTATAACTAACCTGGGAGGTGCACGTTAGCAGGGCAATTAGTACACACAAGTCTTAAAGGAGCCACAGCACTCAACCCTGTCAGCTTGCAGGCCAGCCTATAATCTGTCTCTAAACTTGGTTAAAAACAGAGGACTCGGTCACACACATCTGCAGAAGTATGCTTAAGCTGCACCACTACGCCAAAGTGCCTCTGTGGGGTGCAGTCCTAACTCTAATCTCTGAGAGCCCATCTGGGACATACAGTGCAATAGATAAATTGGGAGCAGGCTTACCTGAGGTTGCCCTAAACCTCTAAAGTGCAAGCCATGGGGTGGAAGGGTCAAAGACCTTGCAATACAGCCTAGACCCCACACACCATGTGCTTGCACAAATTCAAAAGAAACAAAGGGGGGTGGCAGCCGCTCAGACCATTTTATAACTAACCTGGGAGGTGCACGTTAGCAGGGCAATTAGTACACACAAGTCTTAAAGGAGCCACAGCACTCAACCCTGTCAGCTTGCAGGCCAGCCTATAATCTGTCTCTAAACTTGGTTAAAAACAGAGGACTCGGTCACACACATCTGCAGAAGTATGCTTAAGCTGCACCACTACGCCAAAGTGCCTCTGTGGGGTGCAGTCCTAACTCTAATCTCTGAGAGCCCATCTGGGACATACAGTGCAATAGATAAATTGGGAGCAGGCTTACCTGAGGTTGCCCTAAACCTCTAAAGTGCAAGCCATGGGGTGGAAGGGTCAAAGACCTTGCAATACAGCCTAGACCCCACACACCATGTGCTTGCACAAATTCAAAAGAAACAAAGGGGGGTGGCAGCCGCTCAGACCATTTTATAACTAACCTGGGAGGTGCACGTTAGCAGGGCAATTAGTACACACAAGTCTTAAAGGAGCCACAGCACTCAACCCTGTCAGCTTGCAGGCCAGCCTATAATCTGTCTCTAAACTTGGTTAAAAACAGAGGACTCGGTCACACACATCTGCAGAAGTATGCTTAAGCTGCACCACTACGCCAAAGTGCCTCTGTGGGGTGCAGTCCTAACTCTAATCTCTGAGAGCCCATCTGGGACATACAGTGCAATAGATAAATTGGGAGCAGGCTTACCTGAGGTTGCCCTAAACCTCTAAAGTGCAAGCCATGGGGTGGAAGGGTCAAAGACCTTGCAATACAGCCTAGACCCCACACACCATGTGCTTGCACAAATTCAAAAGAAACAAAGGGGGGTGGCAGCCGCTCAGACCATTTTATAACTAACCTGGGAGGTGCACGTTAGCAGGGCAATTAGTACACACAAGTCTTAAAGGAGCCACAGCACTCAACCCTGTCAGCTTGCAGGCCAGCCTATAATCTGTCTCTAAACTTGGTTAAAAACATGGCTTGCACTTTAGAGGTTTAGGGCAACCTCAGGTAAGCCTGCTCCCAATTTATCTATTGCACTGTATGTCCCAGATGGGCTCTCAGAGATTAGAGTTAGGACTGCACCCCACAGAGGCACTTTGGCGTAGTGGTGCAGCTTAAGCATACTTCTGCAGATGTGTGTGACCGAGTCCTCTGTTTTTAACCAAGTTTAGAGACAGATTATAGGCTGGCCTGCAAGCTGACAGGGTTGAGTGCTGTGGCTCCTTTAAGACTTGTGTGTACTAATTGCCCTGCTAACGTGCACCTCCCAGGTTAGTTATAAAATGGTCTGAGCGGCTGCCACCCCCCTTTGTTTCTTTTGAATTTGTGCAAGCACATGGTGTGTGGGGTCTAGGCTGTATTGCAAGGTCTTTGACCCTTCCACCCCATGGCTTGCACTTTAGAGGTTTAGGGCAACCTCAGGTAAGCCTGCTCCCAATTTATCTATTGCACTGTATGTCCCAGATGGGCTCTCAGAGATTAGAGTTAGGACTGCACCCCACAGAGGCACTTTGGCGTAGTGGTGCAGCTTAAGCATACTTCTGCAGATGTGTGTGACCGAGTCCTCTGTTTTTAACCAAGTTTAGAGACAGATTATAGGCTGGCCTGCAAGCTGACAGGGTTGAGTGCTGTGGCTCCTTTAAGACTTGTGTGTACTAATTGCCCTGCTAACGTGCACCTCCCAGGTTAGTTATAAAATGGTCTGAGCGGCTGCCACCCCCCTTTGTTTCTTTTGAATTTGTGCAAGCACATGGTGTGTGGGGTCTAGGCTGTATTGCAAGGTCTTTGACCCTTCCACCCCATGGCTTGCACTTTAGAGGTTTAGGGCAACCTCAGGTAAGCCTGCTCCCAATTTATCTATTGCACTGTATGTCCCAGATGGGCTCTCAGAGATTAGAGTTAGGACTGCACCCCACAGAGGCACTTTGGCGTAGTGGTGCAGCTTAAGCATACTTCTGCAGATGTGTGTGACCGAGTCCTCTGTTTTTAACCAAGTTTAGAGACAGATTATAGGCTGGCCTGCAAGCTGACAGGGTTGAGTGCTGTGGCTCCTTTAAGACTTGTGTGTACTAATTGCCCTGCTAACGTGCACCTCCCAGGTTAGTTATAAAATGGTCTGAGCGGCTGCCACCCCCCTTTGTTTCTTTTGAATTTGTGCAAGCACATGGTGTGTGGGGTCTAGGCTGTATTGCAAGGTCTTTGACCCTTCCACCCCATGGCTTGCACTTTAGAGGTTTAGGGCAACCTCAGGTAAGCCTGCTCCCAATTTATCTATTGCACTGTATGTCCCAGATGGGCTCTCAGAGATTAGAGTTAGGACTGCACCCCACAGAGGCACTTTGGCGTAGTGGTGCAGCTTAAGCATACTTCTGCAGATGTGTGTGACCGAGTCCTCTGTTTTTAACCAAGTTTAGAGACAGATTATAGGCTGGCCTGCAAGCTGACAGGGTTGAGTGCTGTGGCTCCTTTAAGACTTGTGTGTACTAATTGCCCTGCTAACGTGCACCTCCCAGGTTAGTTATAAAATGGTCTGAGCGGCTGCCACCCCCCTTTGTTTCATTACCAAATAAGGGTCAGGGAGGTAAAAACAAATAAATCTCAGCTAGTCCTATATGCAGCTTTTTGCTCCAATGATTCTGCAGGTACCCCCACTCTGTACACACGCTGGCCAGACAATTTTTTTCAATGGGGCAGAAAGTGTGCACAGAACAGGTGATGCCAATATTTGTAGCTTTGCTGTGGCACTTCATCCTGCCATGTGAGCACCAGTTGCCAATTGCGACGCTGTATACCAGGTGAGAAACAAGGCTAAAGTAAGAATATTGGGCGTCTTGGAGGATTATTTTTTGGGGGGCTCTAGCATTCTGTATGCCCCCCAAAGCTTATTGCGGCGGTGCCAACACCCACCCCCACACGAGTGTTGTGCACTTTAAGGCCTTTTAGACCTCAATACGGTAGAAACACACAAGAATAGTATGGTATAGTGCACTGTTGTGTACAGTACTCTGCCTCTGCTGTGGTGGTGCAGCAGTGTTTGTACATTGGTGTATCCTGTCCCCCTTCAGCGGCAGTGCCTGAATTATTGTAGGCAACAGCAGGCAGGAGGCAGCAGCTTTGGACCCAGCATCGACCGGGTCAGCAGAAGGACCAAAGGCCCTGATGGAAGGACCCCTGGCATGAAGATGGTTACAGCAGGTGCCAGCATTGACAGAGGAAGGAGAAAGGAGCCGGGAACAGTGGAGATGGACTGGGAGGTGACAGCGAGGGGGGCCAAAGTTTTGTACTCTATGGGGTTTATTCATCAAGGGATAGCGGCAGGTAGTGCTTTGTAGCAGCAGGCAGCGTCTGGTGAACGCTGGGTGCTGTACGCAATACCACATTTATGAAGGTGATTCTGGTGAGTGACTCTAACAGCGCCATGTAGCATCCGATTCATCATTACAGGCAGCTCAGTGAATAGCCCCAGAGCTGTAGCTTCCAGAGCGCCAGGTATTACCTGTCGCTACCTGTTACTCTCCCATACATTTCAATGGACATTCCTTTTCTTCTGTTTCTGAGTTTTTTTGTTTTTAATATATTTTTTTTTTCTCTCAAATAATTGTGTCACCTCCCCTGGCCTAGAAGGAGTCATTTTTTAAAACATTTTTGATTTTTTATATTTATATGCAGAATTGTCATTATAGATCTGGCAATAACGTATTAATGTTACAATGTTACATAATGTAATTACACGTGTTTTCGCTTTGTTACTGGTGGGTATGTGTTCAAAAACAGCCGCTCTATGCTATAGAAACCAGATCCAGAGCGCCAACGCTCTGTGAGGTTTTTTTTGTTGTTGAATCTGGTGTGAGTCGCTGAGAGTTGGTCACACTGAGCTGGTGCTACCTTTCGCTCCCTGCAACGCTGTACTGGTGTTAGAATGCCCAACATACATCTCATTCATCAATGCCGCCCTGGTTACTACAGCGAATGACACACTCTGTTACACCGTTTACTTCTCTTAGGTTATGTTAGGGTGGGCAGGCACTGCCTAAGTCTCCTTTCCATATATGAGGAGTTGAGGGCATGTGCATTGCCATCGAATTGCAGAACTTCTGAACAGGTAAGTGGTATAAGTAAGTAAGTATTTTATTTTGTTTTTCTCAAAGAAGGGGTTTAATCTTTTCTTTCCTTGGATGTAGAATGTCTCTTCCCCTTTACCTGTGTGGGGGTAAGATTGCCTCATCCGCAGACTGCTGGAACCGTTGCACTGGAAAGGGGAAGGCTTCTCTGCCACCCGAATAGCACACACATACACAAAAGCACATAGCACACACATACACAAAAGCACATAGCACACACATACACAAAAGCACATAGCACACACATACACAAAAGCATATAGCACACACATACACAAAACCACATAGCACACACATACATTAAACCACATAGCACACACATACACAAAACCACATAGCACACACATACACAAAACCATATAGCACGAACATACACAAAACCACATAGCACACACATACATTAAACCACATAGCACACACATGCACAAAACCACATAGCACACACATACATTAAACCACATAGCACACACATACACAAAACCACATAGCACACACATACACAAAACCACATAGCACACACATACATTAAACCACATAGCACACACATACACAAAACCACATAGCACACACATACATTAAACCACATAGCACACACATACACAAAACCACATAGCACACACATACACAAAACCATATAGCACACGCATACACAAAACCACATAACACACACATACACAAAACCATATAGCACGAACATACACAAAACCTCATAGCACACACATACATTAAACCACATAGCACACACATACACAAAACCACATAGCACACACATACATTAAACCACATAGCACACACATACATTAAACCACATAGCACACACATACACAAAACCACATAGCACACACATACATTAAACCACATAGCACACACATACACAAAACCACATAGCACACACATACACAAAACCACATAGCACACACATACACAAAACCACATAGCACACACATACACAAAACCACATAGCACACACATACACAAAACCACATAGCACACACATACACAAAAACCTGCTAAAGCATTAAATTAGTAAGAAATCATTAAACAGTAAAGCTCATTTTTTACTGCACCCTCTGAAAATCAGCAACAGATGGTAAATTGTCTTTCCAATAACTTATTCATGCTTACTCTTTTTGCACAATATCTGTGCTGCAGTAATTATGTTTCCTATTTGTAAACAGTGTCTATTTTTAATTAAAACATATAAGGATTTTAGTTTACAGAGAACATTTTCTTCAAGCAGATTTTAATTTTAGCATGTGTAGGCCTTTGGAGAGAGCATGCCACTTTACATATATTGTATAGTGGGCAGATTTAGAAAGACTAGTAATAGTTTGAAGTAATAAATGACTGCAAAATAAAAGAAATGGGAAACCAATCACAATTGATTTTGAACTAGGAATTACATATTTCAATCTAGATTGTAATTAATACCCCATGTGGTTATGTGGTGCTGTTATTTACTTACTTAGGCCCTTATTTATGAAGGAATAGCGACAGGTAGCGACTGGTGAGCGACCGGTAATGACGGGCACCGCCATGAGAACGCCGGCTCCCCACCACAATCACACATTTATCAAGCCGATCATGCTTAGCGACTGAGATAGCACCAGATAGCCACTCAATCATCATTATTCCAGCCTCAGCCCACAGTGCCAGCGTCCGACCTTGAACAGCAACAGGTATGACCTCTCGCTACCTGGCGCTCTCCAATGCATTTCAATGGAACAATCTTTAAATATTCATAAATAATTGTTATTAATGTTTTTTTTTTTTTTTTTTTTAAATGTGAAAAATTCTGAGCGTGAAAATGTGAACATTTTTGAGCGTGATTTTTTGATGAATATGGTGGGAGCCGGTCGCTCTGACCAGTCGCTATCATGCGCACCCATACATCGCGGAACCTGTCAAATAGTGACTCGCCACCCCGTATTCAACATTACTGCACACGACCGAACAATGGCCAAGCACAGCGACTACTAGCGGGCGCTGTGAAAATACTGCTACAGTCGCTCAACTGTCGCTACCTGCCGCTATTAATGAATCGGCCTCTTCATTTCAAGGGGGGGCGTGCAAATGCATGGAGGGACCAATGGCTGTGGACTAAAGCAAATTCGAACTGCCAGGGAATTAAAAGGCCTCACATCTATGACCACTGCTGGGCCTCTCACAATTATTATTATTAAAGTTTATTTCTAAAGCTTCATCATCTTCCATGGTGCCATATGAAATGAAATTACAAATAGAGTAAAACAACTAACTTAGGTGTGATCATTTCTAAACGTATTTTAGTTGCTGATAGATTTAAACATGGACACGTCTAAACAACTACATGTAGGTTGGTAAATAGGTGACCTATGGTCAAATTTAGTATCATAAAGTTAGATCTAGGTGTAAGGACAGCTGTGTGAAGGATTTAGAAGGTCCGGATCTGATGGGTGGTCAGGACGATTGTAAAAGAATAAGCTATTAAAGGGACTATAAACCCAACAACAATAATAGTGAGGCAGTAAGCAGCTCGCCTGATGCCTTTCCCATTTGCCTCTCTTTCATTTTTTGCCGCACCAGGAAGAAGCCATAGTAGGGCTCCAAATTCGCCCAATTTAATTCCCCTAGAACCACTCAAAACAAATGGTCTAATAGCCATTCTGTCTTTTGGGGCTCTACGTGTGAGTGAGCATAACAAGACACAATGGTCTCACAGTTGACTCTGATCACAAAAAAGCATGCTCATGAATCTCCCGGGCAGCATTCTTCTTGTGTATGGACTCAGGGGTGGCAGTTCATTAGAGAAATAAGCCATATAGCAGACCAGAACAGATGCTACACTTTCACTTCCTGGTGATGTGGGCACAGTGAATTTATTCTGTTCAGACTTAATATAAATACATAAAAAACAAAATAAATAACTGAAATACATAAATAAAAAAATATACATTTTTTTTTTACGGTTGATGGAAGCCGAAACAGGGGGTAACCCCAAGGAGATTGACCTGCACAAAAAGGGCGGTACTCAAAACAATAACAGAAAATGAACAAATTAAAGAAATACTTACATACATAAATAAAAAGAAAATATTAGTTTTTTAAGGGTGTTGGGGACTAATTGGGGGGGGGGGGGGGGCACCTGGCAGATTGCTCTGCATAAAATTGGCTAGGGAAAGTACTCAAACTAATCCCACAATTAAAAAAAAAAAGATTAAAGCAAAACATACATACTTAAATAAATACATCAATCAATATACAATATATATATATATATATATATATATATATATATATATATACATAAATATATACATAAATAAATATATAAGTATTAAGGTCAATAAATGCATCTTTACATAAATAATTAATATAAATGAATCCATTAAAAAAATAATTAATAAAGGAATTAAAATATGACATTTTTTACATGTGGCAGAGGTCCGGGGGGGGGGGGGGGGGGGTTGTGCAGGTGGCGGTTTAGGTGCAAGAGATGGAGGAGAAGGTAGCAAACACTTTAACCACTATTTGCTGGGCTGTGGCATTCTGTGGCACTTAGGTGTGGCACTCAGGTGCTGGAACAGCCAAGTCACATGGGATCCACACCTGGTTCATCTTAGGGAAGCATGTCCAGTTTTCCGACCCAGAAATTGAATGGGAGGACCCATCACCCAGGGGACACATTGACGGGTAGTTATCCACCATGTGAGTCAATGTCTGCCTTCTGGTACCACGTTCCTTATTGTCCACTTTAGCAACTCAGAAATTGAATGGGGAGGACCCATCACTCAGTCCCAGGAGATGCGTGGACAGGTATTCATCCACCATGCGAGTCAAAGTCTGCCTCCTGGTACTATGGGCCATATCCCATGGTGGTGGATGTGGCCGACAATAGAATAAGGTGTTCCACAATGGCCACATTGTGGCCATGCTCACCCTCCCCTGTGAGGTGCTCCTGATGCATTGGTGACTTGCTTCTTCCCTGTCTCCTCAGCTTTGTGCTGCCACTGAGCCCTCAAAGTCAGCTGGGAACGCCACTAATAGTGCATCTCCCAGAGTGTGTTTGTACTCCCTCATCTTTCTATCTCACTCCAGTGCTGGAATCAAGGAGGATCTAATGCAAAGTGTGCCAGGTAACTAGTTTATTAAAGCCCAAGAGGGTGTAATACAAAATGTGCCAAGTAACAACTGGTTTATCAAAGATCAAGAGGGTCTACTGCACGGTGTGCCAAGTACCTGCTTTATCAAAAACCAAGAGGGCCTAATGCACGATGTGCTAAGTAACTAGTTTTTCAAAGACCAAGAGGATCTAATGCAAGGTTACATAATTACATAGTTAATACGGTTGAAAAAAGACATGTCTATCAAGTCCAACCAAGGGTCGGGGTTGGGGAAAGTTGTTTTAATTTTTTTTTACTGATAGCAGAAACTGGTAATGTTATTTTTTTCTAAATAGGCATCTAATCTTTTTTTGAAGTACAGCTTTTGATGCTGTAACAAGCTGTTGTGGGAGGCTATTCCACATATTTATTATTCTTATGGTTAAAAAATGATTGTCGCCTCCAGAGACTGAATCATATTTTTTCCCAGTTGTAGGGAGTGACCCCTTGTCTTTAGAGAGGATTTTACCTGTAATAGAACTTCCACATTTTTTTGCATTGCCCATTTATATATTTATACAAGTTAATCATGCCTCCCTCCCCCCCCCCCCCTTAGACTAAACAGATTTAATTTTTCATAACTAAGATCCTTCATTTCTCTAATTAGTTTGGTGGCTCTCCTCTGCACCCTTTCCATAATCAAAACATCTTTTTTATGAACTGGTGCCCAGAACTGGATGGCATATTCCAGAGGAGAGAGCACCATGCCTTGTAAAGAGGCAAAATTACATTCCAATTCCATGATTCCATGTCTCTTTTAATGTATGATAATATCTTGGTGGCCTTGGAAGCAGCTGCTTGATATTGCATACTGTTGTTTATATGCAGTAACAGTATGCATCCATAGCTTGAAGTTTACCAGTACCCCCAGATCCTTCTCAACAACTGATTCTCCCAGTTTTACTTCCTTGAGGACATATGTGGCCATCAGGTTATTAGTCCCCAAGTGCATAACTTTGAACTCCACATTGAACTTCATTTGCCTAGACAGTCAAAGTGTCCAAGTCAGTCTGAAGCTTGTAAACATCTTCAATAGACTGCACTGTGTGTACTGTCTCTATCTTTGTGTCATCTGCAAAAATAGAGACAGTGCCATTTATTCCACCTTCTATGTCATTTATAAACAAGTTGAATAATAGAGGGCACAGCACTGAACCCTGGGGTTCACCGTTTATAATGGGGGACCATTCAGAGTAGGTATCATTAACCATATCTCTCTGCACACGATCCTTCAGCCATTCAGCCATCAATCCAGTTACAAACTGTATTTTCTAATGCTGAAGTGAAGACCTCAATTTCCTCAATAAGTGTCTATGAGAGACAGTGTCAAATGCTTTTGCAAAATCCAGAAAAACTATATCTACAGCCGCCCCTATCTCCAGACTTCTACTCAACTCTTCATAGAAGCCAGTCAGGTTAGTATGGAAGCTTCTGTCCTTAGTGAAAACATGCTGGTTGTCACTTATAATATTATGCATAGTTACATATTCGTGTCTGTAGTCCCTTAGACCCTCAACCAATTTTCCCACAATGAATGTTAAACTTACAGGTCTGTCATTGACCTAGAGCCCTCTTTAAAAATGGGCACCGCATTTGTCTTGCGTCAATCCCTTGGCACTATACCAGTTTTTACTGAGTCTTTAAAGCTCAAGAACAGGTGTGATGAGATAACTGAGCTGAGCTCTTTAAGAACTTTTGGGTGAAGTCCATCTGGTCCACCTGTCCGATTTAGTTTTCTTTGAACTTATATATTTAAAGAAACGTTTTGGGGAGGTTTTGCTTTCTTTGGCCACATCTTTCTCATTTTGTGTTTTTTTCAATTTTATTTCTCTCTTACATGCTTTATTTACAGCTTTATACTTTTCAAGGGTTACAGCTGAGAGCTCAGTCTTGTCGTTTTTAAATGCCCCTTTCTTGTTCTTTATTGCCCATTTAACCATAGGTGCCAGGATGAATTTTATGGCACGTATATTTGTGAACCATATGAATACATTTTGCAATTTTAGTACTTATAATTGATTTAAGACACTCCAATTTGTCTTCCCTTGCCTTATTCCTCAACAGATGCTCCTGATCTACTTCCTGGAGTGCAGCCCTGAACCTGGGTAAGTTGGCCTTCCTAAAATTTGCTTTTGCCCTCCCAGACAGAAAATGGTTCTCACAGCTTATGTTGCATACAACCATATTGTGGTACCTGTTACCAAGATTTTTATGGGCTGTTACAGTCCCTACCAGTTCATCATCATTTGATATTACCAAAAGCGCATCACCCCAAGTAGATGCCTCCACAAGCTGATTGATATAGTTATCTTGTAGCAAGCTGAGGAACGCTCTCCCCCTTGTAGGTAAAGCAGAACCATGGCTCCAGTCGATACCTGGGTAGTTGAACCCATATACCCGGGAGCAGATCAGTTATATTTGGGGGTCTATAGATTACACCAAATTGTATTTTAACATTGATTAGATCACCCTGCACTCCTACCCACAAGGATTCTACATTCTCACAATCTTCTGCTAGTACCCCTCATTAATATATGCTTTGAATACTTGCTTTACATAGAGACACACTCCGCCCCCTTTCCTATTTGTGCTGTCTTTCCGAAAGAGAGCAAATCCTTGTGGATTGACAGTCCAGTCATGTGTGGAATCCAGCCATGTCTCAGCCACACCAATAACATCAATATTGTCTTCCAGTACCAGAGCCTCAAGCTCCCCCACTTGACTAGCCAGACTTCTGGCATTTGTGAACATACACTTTCCAGTTTTATATATTGAGCTATCACTAGCTTCTGCACTATTGTGTCTGCCTAATTTTTTACTGCTGGTTTGCAACACATGATCTCCATTTCCATCATAGCAGTTATATTTCTCCTCCCACCAACATATGTGTTCCCTAAGTAACCTGTCTTCCCCTTTGTTTCACTCCCTCCCCCCTCATCTCTAGTTTAAATACCTTTTCACCACTTCTACTATTCTATTACCCAGCACAGCAGTGCCCTAGAGGGCCTAATGCAAGATGTTCCAAGTAACTGGTTTATCAAAGACCAACAGGGTCTGTTGCAAGGTGTGCTACATAACTGGTTTACACCTAAAAGTGTATAATGCAAGGTGTGCCCACAAGTAAATAGTTTATCAAAGCTCAAAAGGGTCCAATACCAGATGTGCCCACAATTATATAGTTTATCAAAGCCCAAGAGGGTCTAATGCGAGATGTGCCCACAGATGATGAGCTGTATTACATTCCCCAACTACCAGACATACCAGGAATAGGGGCTTATTAAACAATATTAATATGAATCCTGTGTTAGAACTTCTATAGACTGTTGTTATTTATACATTTGAAAAAAAAAGTCTTCCTCATTGGAATAAATCTGCCCTTCACTGGTAGAGCTGCTACATAGCAGAGGCAGGGGAAGTCCTTAAAATAATTTCCACTTTTATTGTTCATTGAGTTGAAAAGTCTCTCAAAACTCTGTCTCTCCAATAACTGCAGATATCTCAAAATCGTCTGAATTTTAAAACACTGTATTTACCTTGTCCATATTATCACATATGGATATGTTGATTCAAGGATTTTATTTTATTTCATTTTTTTATGCGTTGTAAGACTGTGCCGACACTTAACCGCTGTAGAAAGAAATTTCTCTTGAAATTGTCATTCATCAGAGGTCAATGTAAATACAAATATTTGTGCTACAGCTTTTATCTTTTAGGCAAACAACAAGCTCTGTTATCACATCCATATTAGCTTCCAATATGCTTGAATTCTTCATGAAGGTTAACGCTGATAAACCTTTATGACATCACAATCACCATGAATTTTAGTGTCAAAGACAATGAGATCCTGTAACACAATGATACGCATCCCGCTGTGTGGACATTGCTCTGATCTGCTTTATTGCTATAACTGGCTCCTTCTACACATCTGATGTTCAGCCAGTATCTCCAGAACCTTCACACTTCTTGTAAGCGAAAGCAGTTACATGAATTCTTTCATGCAAAGATTTATCTTCGCTTGTTGCCCTTAAACACACCACAGATTTACAGAGTGTAGTAAATTCCTATCAAATTCATTTAAAGCAAGAGGAAGTGTCAGATGTGGTTTAAAGAGAAATATGTTTACATATAAAGCACAACAACAAGGACACGAAGAGATAACACCGGCAGTTTAAAGTATGAATTGTAACAAAAATCTGTAATTATGAGTCAAGGCATCTGGACTTGCTGTGGTTTTATGAAGATGTTTCATCAGTCATCCAAATGCCTTTCTCGTTTTGTTACTGAGCATCTTAGTAAATGGTGTCATGTGGTGCTTAACCCTTTCGCTGCCAGCCTACCTGCTGCTTTTGTCACTCTCTGTTGCCAGACCATGTTTCACTATTTTGCGCTACACATGTTCAACTGTTATTTTTGAAAGGATTTCCATGGATTTCCCAGGAAAATTATATATTGTTTTTTTCAGCAGAGTCTGGGCTTTAACATAAAATGTCTTGTTTATCATTTGTCAAGTGTATTCTTAATATTTTGGGGTGAAATATGTGAAAAAGAAAAATCTATTTTTTACAATTTGTAGTTTTTTTTGTAATAAAAAATGTAAGTTTGTCAATAAAATCTTATTGCGTGTGAAATCCCAATTTCTCCCGGTTACAACGGTACCACATATGTATTGGTAGACACCCTTTCCTGCCCAGGAGACTCCCTCAAACTGCACTTTAAGAGATTTTTAGAATAAATACAGCTATGCTAAGCGCTATGTGCACCTTGCAGTTTTTTTAATAAAAACAACCCTTTACACTTAAAATACCCCCCACAAACTATATATTCTCTGGAAATACACACTTCAAGCTTTCTAGGCGTACCAGGCTTGTTGACGTTGCCACAGTTTTCTGGAAGTTCTCCCTCAATGTATTCTTTGGTTACACAGAGCTTCCCTAAAAATGGATTAAAAAAGCAGGATCAAAGCCATATTTTCCTAAAAAAAACTATATGCAAACAAGAAAAAACAAGTTAATCTGAAAAAGCAACATCCCCCGAACCGAACGATACCCAACATGCATAGCTACTGTCAAAAGAAGAGTTGCCAAACACCAAAAAGTAAACAATGGTAATTTTGCTTGAAAATTTCAGCTCTGCAGACAAAGTGCGCACCTTGCGCTTTTTCTACCAAAACAACCCTTTACATTTGGAATACCCCCCATAAACCATACATTCCTTGAAAGTACACATGATAAGCTTTCTAAGCGTACCCAGCATGTTGTAGTGGGCCCATCTTTCTGGAAGTAACCCCTCAAAGAATTCTTTGGTCGCACAGGGTTACCTTAAAAAATGTATAATAAAGCAGAATAAAAAATGAGCTTTCCTAAAATATCAATATGCAAACAAGAAAAAAAAAGCTAAATCTAAAAGTGCAAGGTCCCCCGAGCAGAACGATACCCAACATGCATAGCATACTTTTAACCCTTTTAACAGCCAGCCTACTTGAGGTTTTGTCACCCTCTCTTGACAGGTCATTTTTAACCATTTTGCGCTATGCTTAACTGTGATTTTTGCAGGTATTTCCAGGAAAATGATATATTTTATTTTTGTGGCAGAGTTTAGGCTTTAACATGAAATGTCTTGTTTGTAATTTTTTTACTGTTTTTTAAAATATTTTTGAGTAAATTAAACAAAACAAAATAATAAAAATATTTTTTTAGAAAATTGTCTCCTTTATTTCAAATAAAACCTTTCTTTTTAAAGAAAACCATATTGCATGTGAAAGCCCCATTTCTCCTGATTACAACGGTACCACATATGTATCGGTAGCCCCCGTTACTGTTCAGAAGACCCCCCCAAACTGAAAAGAACACTTTATAACATGTAAAAATAAAATACAACTACAATCCACACTATAAAGGGTTAAACCAAGAAAAAAATTGGCATGGGGTTCCCCTTCCAAGGGGAAGGGGAGGGGGGTTATCCCCATTTGTTTTTAATTTTAAGGATTAACAACCCTTAAAAATTCCCATAAAAATGACATGGGGTCCCCCCTACCCAGCATAACCAGCCCGGGGATCAGCTATGCAGGGCTTGTAGAACAGGGTGCAGGGGCCAGCTTTGGTGGCTCCCCGCCCTGCCAAGTACAAGCCCGCACCGCCTATATCAGCCCGGGCCTTTCTGCCCCCCCTGGGCTTCGGGGAGGCAGGTAATAGGGGGGGTGGGGTTAATGGCAAGTCACCCGCTAGCCGCAGGTGACTTGACAGCTCCCCAGCCTTGTGAACTGGTATAGGGGTTTCATGGACTTCTTACAAGTTCACAATGGGTTAAAGTGGACCAACACCCAGGGCTGATCGGCCCGGGAATCTATAAGATTCCTGGACCGTTCTATTCCCTCCCCCGGGGCATCCAAAATCGGGATGCCCCTCTGTGTGAAACCCCCCGGAACACCCGCTACCACTTACCTGAATCGCGGTCCAACAGCGCATGCGCGGGCCGCATCCCCGCTATGCCTCTAGCAGGGCGCGTGCCCGCGCTGGCTATTTATGAATGGCCGGCGCGGGCACGCTCCCTGTTAGAGGGAAGTGGGGGATGCGGTCTCTAGCATGCTCAGAGTGGCTGAGCTTAGACATCTCTTAGACGTCCATAACTCAGCCGCTCTGAGCGCTCTGATTGGACGAGCGGCCGCGCATGCACCATAGGATTGAGGTGAGATGAGTTATTGTGGGCGATTGGGGGGGTTTCACAGAGCGGGGCATCCCCGATCGGGATGCCCCAGGGGAAAGGACCAATACCTAGGATAGTCAAAATCCTGGGTGTTGGTCCACTTTAAATGTAAAAAAAAAACATAAACACACAACAAAATGCTGGAAGCATTTTATACCGTCTCGTTTTTAACAGGACATAAGCGGTTAATATAAAAAAAATTGACAAAGGGTCCCCCCTCCCGGGGGGACCCCATTTTTTGGGGGAATTTTAAGGGTTAAAAACACTTAAAAATCCCCCCAAAAATGATGTAGGGTCCCCCCCCTACTCAGCATTACCGACCCGGGCCAGCTATGGGGGCTTGTAGAACAGGGCGCAGGGGCCAGCGTTGGTGGCCCCTGGCCCTGCAGGCTACTAGCCCACAAAGCCACCCTGGCCATTGGGGAGGCAGGTAATGGGGGGGCTGGGGGTTAATGGCAAGTCATCCACTGGACCCCTTACCAGCTCACAAAGGGTTAACTGTAAAAAAAAACACACCACACAAAAGTATTTTATTAAAAAAAAAAAATGTTTTACCGTACTTACCTCCGATTGTAAGCTCTTGTCCCTTGCCGCTGTGCTGACAGATGCCGATGATCGGCATCCAGAGAGGGGGGAGGCAGGAGATCAGAGGATCTCCTGCCACCTCCTTCCCCGGGCACCGATCACGGCATCTGTGAACTGAGAGCTCTGAAGCCGGTGATCGGGGTAGGGATGACGTCATATGCCCCGCCCCCAAGGGGCAAGATGGCGGCCGCCATCGAGGAGTAAAGGGGAGAGAGCCTCTCGGGCTCTCTCCTGAAGATCGGTAAGTCCTGGGGGGGGATCGGAGGCCCCCCAGGTGATGAGGAGGGACAGCGGGAGCCAGCGCACACGCAGGTAAGTGAATGTCATTTTTATTTTTATTTTTTTTTTACAGTTAGCAGCCCCCACGGGGGATCGGATGGCACCAAATTAAAGAGGAGACCCGGTCGGATCCAACGAGGAGTCAGATGAGTATTTTTTTTTTTTTTTAAACTAGCAGCGGGGAAAGTCAAGCACGTAACACCTACGGGCTTGGCACTTAAGGCCTGGTAGAGCTGCTACATAGCAGAGGCAGGGGAAGTCCTTAAAATAATTTCCACTTTTATTGTTCATTGAGTTGAAAAGTCTCTCAAAACTCTGTCTCTCCAATAACTGCAGATATCTCAAAATCGTCTGAATTTTAAAACACTGTATTTACTTTGTCCATATTATCACATATGGATATGTTGATTCAAGGATTTTATTTTATTTCATTTTTTTATGCGTTGTAAGACTGTGCCGACACTTAACCGCTGTAGAAAGAAATTTCTCTTGAAATTGTCATTCATCAGAGGTCAATGTAAATACAAATATTTGTGCTACAGCTTTTATCTTTTAGGCAAACAACAAGCTCTGTTATCACATCCATATTAGCTTCCAATATGCTTGAATTCTTCATGAAGGTTAACGCTGATAAACCTTTATGACATCACAATCACCATGAATTTTAGTGTCAAAGACAATGAGATCCTGTAACACAATGATACACATCCCGCTGTGTGGACATTGCTCTGATCTGCTTTATTGCTATAACTGGCTCCTTCTACACATCTGATGTTCAGCCAGTATCTCCAGAACCTTCACACTTCTTGTAAGCGAAAGCAGTTACATGAATTCTTTCATGCAAAGATTTATCTTCGCTTGTTGCCCTTAAACACACCACAGATTTACAGAGTGTAGTAAATTCCTATCAAATTCATTTAAAGCAAGAGGAAGTGTCAGATGTGGTTTAAAGAGAAATATGTTTACATATAAAGCACAACAACAAGGACACGAAGAGATAACACCGGCAGTTTAAAGTATGAATTGTAACAAAAATCTGTAATTATGAGTCAAGGCATCTGGACTTGCTGTGGTTTTATGAAGATGTTTCATCAGTCATCCAAATGCCTTTCTCGTTTTGTTACTGAGCATCTTAGTAAATGGTGTCATGTGGTGCTTAACCCTTTCGCTGCCAGCCTACCTGCTGCTTTTGTCACTCTCTGTTGCCAGACCATGTTTCACTATTTTGCGCTACACATGTTCAACTGTTATTTTTGAAAGGATTTCCATGGATTTCCCAGGAAAATTATATATTGTTTTTTTCAGCAGAGTCTGGGCTTTAACATAAAATGTCTTGTTTATCATTTGTCAAGTGTATTCTTAATATTTTGGGGTGAAATATGTGAAAAAGAAAAATCTATTTTTTACAATTTGTAGTTTTTTTTGTAATAAAAAATGTAAGTTTATCAATAAAATCTTATTGCGTGTGAAATCCCAATTTCTCCCGGTTACAACGGTACCACATATGTATTGGTAGACACCCTTTCCTGCCCAGGAGACTCCCTCAAACTGCACTTTAAGAGATTTTTAGAATAAATACAGCTATGCTAAGCGCTATGTGCACCTTGCAGTTTTTTTAATAAAAACAACCCTTTACACTTAAAATACCCCCCACAAACTATATATTCTCTGGAAATACACACTTCAAGCTTTCTAGGCGTACCAGGCTTGTTGACGTTGCCACAGTTTTCTGGAAGTTCTCCCTCAATGTATTCTTTGGTTACACAGAGCTTCCCTAAAAATGGATTAAAAAAGCAGGATCAAAGCCATATTTTCCTAAAAAAAACTATATGCAAACAAGAAAAAACAAGTTAATCTGAAAAAGCAACATCCCCCGAACCGAACGATACCCAACATGCATAGCTACTGTCAAAAGAAGAGTTGCCAAACACCAAAAAGTAAACAATGGTAATTTTGCTTGAAAATTTCAGCTCTGCAGACAAAGTGCGCACCTTGCGCTTTTTCTACCAAAACAACCCTTTACATTTGGAATACCCCCCATAAACCATACATTCCTTGAAAGTACACATGATAAGCTTTCTAAGCGTACCCAGCATGTTGTAGTGGGCCCATCTTTCTGGAAGTAACCCCTCAAAGAATTCTTTGGTCGCACAGGGTTACCTTAAAAAATGTATAATAAAGCAGAATAAAAAATGAGCTTTCCTAAAATATCAATATGCAAACAAGAAAAAAAAAGCTAAATCTAAAAGTGCAAGGTCCCCCGAGCAGAACGATACCCAACATGCATAGCATACTTTTAACCCTTTTAACAGCCAGCCTACTTGAGGTTTTGTCACCCTCTCTTGACAGGTCATTTTTAACCATTTTGCGCTATGCTTAACTGTGATTTTTGCAGGTATTTCCAGGAAAATGATATATTTTATTTTTGTGGCAGAGTTTAGGCTTTAACATGAAATGTCTTGTTTGTAATTTTTTTACTGTTTTTTAAAATATTTTTGAGTAAATTAAACAAAACAAAATAATAAAAATATTTTTTTAGAAAATTGTCTCCTTTATTTCAAATAAAACCTTTCTTTTTAAAGAAAACCATATTGCATGTGAAAGCCCCATTTCTCCTGATTACAACGGTACCACATATGTATCGGTAGCCCCCGTTACTGTTCAGAAGACCCCCCCAAACTGAAAAGAACACTTTATAACATGTAAAAATAAAATACAACTACAATCCACACTATAAAGGGTTAAACCAAGAAAAAAATTGGCATGGGGTTCCCCTTCCAAGGGGAAGGGGAGGGGGGTTATCCCCATTTGTTTTTAATTTTAAGGATTAACAACCCTTAAAAATTCCCATAAAAATGACATGGGGTCCCCCCTACCCAGCATAACCAGCCCGGGGATCAGCTATGCAGGGCTTGTAGAACAGGGTGCAGGGGCCAGCTTTGGTGGCTCCCCGCCCTGCCAAGTACAAGCCCGCACCGCCTATATCAGCCCGGGCCTTTCTGCCCCCCCTGGGCTTCGGGGAGGCAGGTAATAGGGGGGGTGGGGTTAATGGCAAGTCACCCGCTAGCCGCAGGTGACTTGACAGCTCCCCAGCCTTGTGAACTGGTATAGGGGTTTCATGGACTTCTTACAAGTTCACAATGGGTTAAAGTGGACCAACACCCAGGGCTGATCGGCCCGGGAATCTATAAGATTCCTGGACCGTTCTATTCCCTCCCCCGGGGCATCCAAAATCGGGATGCCCCTCTGTGTGAAACCCCCCGGAACACCCGCTACCACTTACCTGAATCGCGGTCCAACAGCGCATGCGCGGGCCGCATCCCCGCTATGCCTCTAGCAGGGCGCGTGCCCGCGCTGGCTATTTATGAATGGCCGGCGCGGGCACGCTCCCTGTTAGAGGGAAGTGGGGGATGCGGTCTCTAGCATGCTCAGAGTGGCTGAGCTTAGACATCTCTTAGACGTCCATAACTCAGCCGCTCTGAGCGCTCTGATTGGACGAGCGGCCGCGCATGCACCATAGGATTGAGGTGAGATGAGTTATTGTGGGCGATTGGGGGGGTTTCATAGAGCGGGGCATCCCCGATCGGGATGCCCCAGGGGAAAGGACCAATACCTAGGATAGTCAAAATCCTGGGTGTTGGTCCACTTTAAATGTAAAAAAAAAACATAAACACACAACAAAATGCTGGAAGCATTTTATACCGTCTCGTTTTTAACAGGACATAAGCGGTTAATATAAAAAAAATTGACAAAGGGTCCCCCCTCCCGGGGGGACCCCATTTTTTGGGGGAATTTTAAGGGTTAAAAACACTTAAAAATCCCCCCAAAAATGATGTAGGGTCCCCCCCCTACTCAGCATTACCGACCCGGGCCAGCTATGGGGGCTTGTAGAACAGGGCGCAGGGGCCAGCGTTGGTGGCCCCTGGCCCTGCAGGCTACTAGCCCACAAAGCCACCCTGGCCATTGGGGAGGCAGGTAATGGGGGGGCTGGGGGTTAATGGCAAGTCATCCACTGGACCCCTTACCAGCTCACAAAGGGTTAACTGTAAAAAAAAACACACCACACAAAAGTATTTTATTAAAAAAAAAAAATGTTTTACCGTACTTACCTCCGATTGTAAGCTCTTGTCCCTTGCCGCTGTGCTGACAGATGCCGATGATCGGCCTCCAGAGAGGGGGGAGGCAGGAGATCAGAGGATCTCCTGCCACCTCCTTCCCCGGGCACCGATCACGGCATCTGTGAACTGAGAGCTCTGAAGCCGGTGATCGGGGTAGGGATGACGTCATATGCCCCGCCCCCAAGGGGCAAGATGGCGGCCGCCATCGAGGAGTAAAGGGGAGAGAGCCTCTCGGGCTCTCTCCTGAAGATCGGTAAGTCCTGGGGGGGGATCGGAGGCCCCCCAGGTGATGAGGAGGGACAGCGGGAGCCAGCGCACACGCAGGTAAGTGAATGTCATTTTTATTTTTATTTTTTTTTTACAGTTAGCAGCCCCCACGGGGGATCGGATGGCACCAAATTAAAGAGGAGACCCGGTCGGATCCAACGAGGAGTCAGATGAGTATTTTTTTTTTTTTTAAACTAGCAGCGGGGAAAGTCAAGCACGTAACACCTACGGGCTTGGCACTTAAGGCCCAGCCAAGCCAGCACGTAGGTGTTACGTGCTTGGCACTTAAAGGGTTAATACACAGGGTTAAAATAAAAAATGAAATCACCTGGTCCTGGCATCAAGTTCTTTCCCACAGCTCTATCAGTAGAGGCTGCAGCGATTTTCTTCTTTTTTCTGCATAACCCATAGGGTGCTGATGTTTCCAAACTTTTAAACAATCATTCTTACCTCATTGTAAAAATTATGTACCTCACTTGTAACAATATCCCACCAAATGTACTAGAGATTTTTTCTAGGAAAAAATAGATCAAATATTTTCATTGCACTATTTTGTGCGTTAACATTAAAAAGAGCACCAATAAGCAGGTGGCATTTCACACCCAAATGTGCACCCAGGGTTGGACTTGCTTCACTAAGCACCTGTTTTTATGATGTACGCCTTCATTGCTTTGACTATAATACCAGCTTTGGAGCACCGGTATTCCCATCTAATCTGGTGCTGTGCTGTGTACTACATTGGCGCTAGCTACTAATTAGCTTCGATTATTGCCCTTAGGTATTGGCCGGTCTATTTCAGCGCCTGTTGGACCTACCGGCCGACCTAGTGCCAGTGAGTGCTACTTTGTACCGCCAATATTCTGGCGCTAAACATCATATTTATTACTCTTTTCCTCCTTGAAATCTTGGGCGTTGTATTTTTCCAGCGCTAGTTGGGACAAAGGGGGCAAACTTTACAGTGTGTTTTGGCTGCGTTTTAGTTGTTGGTGTCCAAGTTACACATTGTTAAGCAAAAGAAATCGTTAAAATCAATTTTAATAAACCCCAAAAAAACATTTTGGCCCATCTAGGTCCTGCATTCAATTATTGACCAACCAATGAAAGTTATGTACATATAAATTTGATTAATATTAATTATAAGCATTAAACACTACATTCCAGTTCTGCTCAGTGTGCTCTATGGGATCTTAAACCGGACCTTCAGCATGACTTCATGAAAAGCCCAAATCCTTAAAAAACTATTCCCCAGCATCTAAAATTAATATATCTTAAGTTTTTAGTCACTTACTTATTATTCTTTCCCCCACCGGGCTGTAACTTTGTTCAAGACTCTAGGATATGGGCACCGCCATCTTGACTCAGAAGCATCACATACTGAGGAGAGGAGAGCGGGATAAAGTACAGGGGGTGGGGTTATAGCTGTGCTTTGCACAGACAGAGCAGAGCAGGCGTCAGGAAAAGGTCAGCAGTCCCAGAATGCAGAGCGACACATTCAGAAGACACTTCCTGTTTGCAGGCTGCCTGAAGCCTCATGAGCCACCATCTTGGATGTTTAAAGGATCTTAACATGTAGTGGATGCAGGTAGGATGATTTTTAATGTGAGCAATCTGTATGTACAGGGCATGGGAAACATATAAGATAGACTCTTATTCAGAGTGAAGGACTGCTTTAAGCTACAGCGCCCGGTTCTGCATCCTTTTTGGCGCTAGTGTTAAATAAGGGTTATTAAACGATACACTGAGTGCCGTTGAGCCAAAAAAATCCAGCTCTGAAACTTTAGCATGTCCTTCAATGATTCAGTATTATGAATGCAGATGGGGCACATGAGTTTTGGAAAGTATTTTTTCTTCACCTGCGCAAGGCTATTGGTCCGCTTTTTGTACAAAACTTATATAGAAGGTGATAAAAATACAGTATGTCTGTATTTTTTTGAATGTTCCATGCACAATATCTGTTTTGTATGTTTTACCAAGGTTTTAGCTGAGTGACATGCCATATGTACCACCCTGGTGGTAAGTGAGATAATTAGAAAATAGAGAGTAGTACTTGATTAAAAAATGTTGTGAACTCTAGTGTATTAAGAGAAAGGAGAAGCAAATATGAGTCATAATGAATTGAGAAAGCTAATAAAATACTGGAAAACACAGCATGGCAGGTTGCCTTGACTTATTGCTACATATATTTTTTAAATTACTTATGATATTCTGAGTATTCTGAGTATTGTCTTCATTTAAAAAAGTGAAAGCATATATAAACTATTCAATGGCTATAAAGCCTTCATACTTTTTGGAGTGAATCAGTCTATTTGACATTATCAATAGTCATGGGCGAAACCGAACCGCAAAGTTTGGGTTTGTGCCTAATCTTGCAAGTTCGGGTCACCCGGGAAGATAATCATCCGGTGGGTCTAACAGACACTGACATAGGCTGGCCAATACCTAAGTGCAACAATCAAAGCTAATTAGTAGCCTCCTGCGCAGTGCCAATGTACTATATACCGCAGCGCCAGATAAGACGGAAATGCTGGCGCACCGAAGCTGGCATTATAGCCACAAAAATGATCCTAAAAGGCGCACATCATAAATAATGCCCATTATGCCAAACTGTACTGTCTGTGTGTGTGTTTGTAGTCTATTGTATTGTGCCAAACCCCTATGAAATACCACTATGATCATCTACCATGGTGATGGCTTGGTGGAACCCCCCTTCCTAGTGTGTCCCCTTCAGTGTGCACACCTGACATCTTTTATGCAATAGAGACTTTCTTAAAGGAACTATTGTTTAATAGCTCAATATTAAAAATCTTTATGAACAAGCTGGATAGTGAGAGGAGGAGATACTTATACACCCCAAATGAAACGATTTCCTGCCAAACTTGTGGTTTTCTTCTCCTGGAAGAAATTCTATCCAGGGGTTTTTGAGCATAGCATACTGCATCCAGCACAACCTGACACAGTGGTTAATAAATGAGGCTCTTTATCTGTGAAGGATACTGGGAAATGTGGAGATTGTTAAATTACTTAAAGGGTAATGTTGATGGCATTTTTAAAAGTTTCTATTATTGTGTGCCAATATGATGTAATCAATGCGCTAAGCTTATCTGTTATTGTTTTTGTTATTTTCTATTTGTTTGCAGCTTTGTGTTACAAAAGAAAACAGTTTTTGCTAGTAACAATGGGTTTACCTTAGCAATGTACATCAAAGTGGTGTGTTAAAAGATCAGAGACTTCCTGACTCTAGCTTACTAATCATCTGATTGGCTGAGGCCAAGACAAGAGTATTAACCCCTTCTGCTCTAATTCAACCTTTTCAGATGGGGGAAAATAATCTTGTGTTCTAGTAGCTAAAGTGTTACTGTCATCATTCTCAGCTGAAGGGATGATTGTTTTTGTTTAGCCAAAGCTGCTAATAAGCTCACCTGTTACAGTGCAGGAATTATGGCAGCTGTAGTCAGAAAGCATACTGAGAGCTTTACTATAGGGCACAAAAGTCATCCCTGTTTTACCAAGACAAGAGCCTTGATTCAAAGACACATTCGTCCGGACTTCCGTAGCTGTCTATGAAAGTTTTGGTGGGTGTTTGTCATTTTTTTGCTTTTTTTCGTTCATTTTTCATTCGTACGAACGTTTGGCAAAATACGTATATGCTCTTTCGATAAACGGAAGCAAATCAGAAGTTTCTCGTTCATTCGGGAGGTTTTTTCCACCAAATCTGAAATGTTTCATCGGTTCAGAAAGTTTACGTTATTGCAATGGGCTGGCGATTAATTCAGAGAGCTGATTGCCGATGGGCCCACACCCCATAAATCTGAGAGCTGATTGCCGAACCACTAACGGCACCATTTAGACGTCGGAACTAGAGCCATGGACGAGTCTACTGCATTTGAGGAGCATGAGGATCTGCAACTCATGGGCATTTAGATCGTCCGGAGGTCAGAGACCAGACTGCACCGGCGGCGACGCATGGACATCAATGGCATGCATGACGTTGAGCTGTTCGAGCTGACCAGGCTTAATCGCGCTTCCCTCCATAAATTGTATAGTGAGCTGCTGCCATGGTTAGCCCGCACCACAAGGAAGGGACAAGCAATTTCAGGTATGACCAAGATGCTTGGCTGCCTGCAATTTTTGGCGAACGGCTCGTTCCAGAGGCTGGGTGCCCTCTCCGTGGGGATGTCACAGCCTACGCTGAGCCGTGCGCTATCCAAATTTTTGGAAGGCATGGCTACCCTAACTCGGAAATATATTTGTTTCCCCGAGGATATGGTAGCCAGAAACGCCATTAAGCTGGCATTTTATAATATCGCCAACATGCCCAACGTCATGGGTGCAATTGACTGCACACACGTTGCCCTGGTCCCTCCGGCAGTGGACGAGTATATATACAGGCAAGTTTTGTCTTCCATTGTATCTAAATTGTTGGGTGTCCCTCCTTTGGCCAATAACATTATTTGTTTGTCTCCCTCCTTGTTAAAAAACCCTCATTGTGAATAGTCCCTCCTTTTAAGCAGAGCATCCTTGTGAATAGTTTCTCCATTTTTATTAACCCTCATTGTCAATAGTCCCTCCTTTTAAGCAGAGCATCCTTAGGAATAGTTTCTCCATTTTTAGTAACCCTCATTGTGAATAGTCCCTCCTTTTAAGAAGACCATCCTTGGGAATAGTTTAAACATTTTTGGCAAACAACATAGACAATACTGCCTAATGTTAGGAATAGCATCATTGAGAATAGTCCCTCCTTGTAATTTTGCGCTCAACGTTCATAGTCCCTCCTTTGCATTAGGCCCTCTAGGTTCCTAGTCTCTCCTTTTACATATTCCCTCATTGCAATCAGTCCATCCTTGATAATGCTTCCTTCTTGCCAAGAGTGTATGTGCAACAATGGCCCTTATTTTTCCATTCTTTAAAAAGTTTTTTGAAAGTCAAACATTTTAAAGTGTACTTCCAAGAGATGAGCGAACTTCTTGAAAGTTCGATTCGGGCGATTCGCCGAATTTCCCCAAGAAATTCGGGTTCGCCCGAATCGAACTTTCACGAATCGCTCATCTGAAAAAAAAAATGCCGGCATGGTGGGAGCGGGCAGGCCGGCTACACCTGTCAGCGGGCCGCCGCCGGCCCGCTGACAGCACAGCCGGCCTGCCCGCTCCCACCATGCCGGCATTTTTTTTTTAAGCAAAAATGCCGGCATGGTGGGAGCGGGCAGGCCGGCTATGCTGTCAGCCGGCGCCGCTCTCAGTCGCCCTCTGATGACGTGTCCTCTGATGACAGCTGAGAGCGGCGCCGGCCTCCACGCTCCGGTGCTGCTCTCAGCTGTCATCAGAGGACGCGTCATCAGAGGGTGCCTGAGAGCGGCGCCGGCCTCCACGCTCCGACCATGCAGGTAAGTGTTTGCTTTTTAAAAAAATGCCGGCATGGTGGGAGCGGGCAGGCCTGCTGCGCTGTCAGTGGGCCGGCTTCCGCCGCCCGCTGACAGCGTAGCCGGCCTGCCCGCTCCCACCATGCCGGCATTTTTTATTTTTTTTTATTTCAGGGAGAATTCGATCGGCACGAACCAAAAAAAATTCGGGTTCGTGCCGAATCGAATTTTCCCTGAAATTCGGAGCGAATTCCGGTTCGCCCGAACCGGTTCGCTCATCCCTAAATAGAACAAGTAACTCCACCTTGTAAAGGCTCGAACATACGTATGTTGCCCACTGAAATGTAAGGTAGTTGTTTAGTGTTAGTTGTCTGGATGTTAACGTTTGACTTAGCCTGTTAGAAGTGAGCGTTGGATTAGTTTGCTAACTGTTTTTTTTGGGTGTTTATGTTTCCTTTTCACACAGAAATCGTAAAATGGGCCACTCACTGAATGTGAAAGCAGTGGTGGCCCAGGACATGAGTTTTCTGAGCGTCCTGGCAGGCTACCCTGGCTCAGCCCATGACGCCTACATCCTGTGCAGATCAGGATTATTCCGGCGGTTTGAGTCAGGGGAATTTGCGGGTGCATGGCTCCTTGGTAAGTTGAGTCCAATTACATATTTATCTTTTATATGTGTGGCTTGGATTTGGGTTGGAGTCACCTTTCCTCCACGATGCCTCGGGCATCACCTTGGAAACATGTGTAACCCGACTTGACCCATTACATTATCCAAACTACATTGGCTGCCAAATTGTTTGTCCTGCATTGTTTTTACTCCAAAGTGTAAGGTGAGCAAAAGTCTGAACCAGTCTTCTCAACACTTTTCCATCCAAATCGGTTAGGGACTTTAGCAGAGGGTCTGCGCCATCTTTACTTACATGCATTTCACTTACTGAGTAGAGGTGAGCGGGAAAAAGTGCAGGGGCCGCCTTACACCTGTTTTGGCCTAAGCCAAAACAGAAAATGGGTCAGGTAAAGTTAACCCATACTACATTGTTCTGCAGCACAGACAGGAGACAATAGCTGCTAACAGTCTGCCTGATTGGCCAGCATCCACAGTATTATTTACCTACTTTGGGCCCCCATCTATCACATATGTTTAATTGTGGTTTTGGCATCTGCAATATGTATGCTCATGTTTGTGTGACAATGTCACCTACCTGATTAATCTGTTTATTTTAGGATTTTAGCGCTGCAATGTATGAATGAATGGTAATATTAGTTTCCCTTACATTTTTATAGGAGATTTGGGGTATCCACTACTCCCGTGGCTGATGACTCCTGTCCTCCGGCCACAGACTCCAGCCCAAGAGGCCTACAATCGTGCACACAGAAAGACCAGGGCAGTGGTGGAGAGGGCCTTTGGACTCCTGAAGACCCGTTTTCGTTGCTTGGACCACACTGGGGGCTCCCTGCAGTATGACCCTAAAAAGGTCATTGATATAATTATGGCGTGTGCAGCGCTGCATAATTTTGCCATTTTGCAAAGGGTCCCCCGCTATGTTGATTGGCCACCCTCTCCACCCTCTGATGAGCCAGACGACACCTATGTGGGCCAGGCAAGTGCGTCTGGGCAAGCCGTGCTGGCAAATTTAATTTCCACCCATTTTGGTTAATTTTTGTTTTGCTTTGTATTTGTATCTTTGGACTTGGTTTGTTGTGTTTGTTTTGTGATATTTTTGTTTTGGTATGTATAATTTATGACCAAACCAATAATGAATTTTTGCAAAAAAACAACATCAATGTTTGTGGACATATTTTGCTAAATTGGTTAGTGTTTGTTTTGGTGTGTACTTGAACTCATATTTCTAAATCAAAACACCACAGACATTAACTTGGTCAAACAAAAATGTTTACTAATTTGTAAAAGGTTCCTTTGATACCAACATAATAGTAGGTGAGTGCCACTCACATAATTCGGGGGCAGACATGGACATGCAATTATTTACAAAACATGTGCCAGAACACCAAAATGCACACAAATAAGCCCTCTCTTGCTTGCCCACATTTTCCACAGGCACAGGTTGAAAGCAGACATACCTATGCCACATCTACACCTGTAAGTCAGTGGGCCACCCAAACCAGAACACCCAGTCCCAATCCAAATACAGTACAATCCCAGCCAGGGTCCAAGGTCTTAGTTTGCCAGCCCAGAATGTCACCCAATCATGCCGCCAAACATGAGGAGCCACCACAAATGTTATTATGCCCAAGGCAGCCGCGCAACAGCTGCTTCAGTGAGTCTTGGGCTCTGGCACTGGCTAGTGGGCTACCTCACGCCTTGAATGAGCTATATGGGGGCAAATAAAAAACATACTAGCAATAGCAGCGCAAAATGGCAGATTTTTATGCCTCACCAGACAAGTCAATCCAGTGGGGATGTCTCTCAAAGATGTAGAACAGATTCATGCCAAACACACATTAATAAGGGGGATGCCCATAGAACCCAGGTTGGGGCCCTTGGGGGGGGCTAACCTGGGCCTGTGTTGCATTCAGAATCTGCAACTGTTCCAAAATGTTTCTTTGGTCACTGTGCATTTCCGCCATGCTTGACCTGATTTCGGAGGTCAAGTTGCCCATGTGGCTGTTAAGGGTCCTAAATTCCGTCAGCACGGCACTGAAGGTATTATTTAGGGAATCTAATTGGCCCCTAAGATGTTCTTGATTTTGTTGGTTTTGGCAACGAAAAAGCCGCCTCTCATGGTGCCATGCTGACTCCATCATCTGCACGCCCCTCCCCTGGGAAACTGGGCGACGTTGCTGAGTACGCCGCCCAATTCCCCGGGTTGTGGGGCGTGCAGATGATGTTGCTCTAGGACCCCCAACAGCCACAGGTATGCTCGCCAAATCCTCAGCAGCAGATCTGAAACTGGGGACTGGAGGGGCAGTCTCTGCATGCTTCCCATGATGTGCAGGAAGCATGCAGCCAGCTTCCCTCTGCTGCTGAGGATTTTGCGGAGAAACATTTTGGGACAGTTGCAGATTCTGGCCCAGGGGAAGATCTTCATAAGCTCCCAGGAAGCTTCCATCCTCCTCCAGCTCCTGGATTTCCTCCATCAGTGTGTGGCTATGTTGGGGACATGTGAAAAAAAAAAGGTTCAGTGTGGGGAATACCTATGTAAATCAGACAATAAAAACATGGCAAGCCACATGCATACACAACAGCATCCAAAAACACTTACCGTAGATATCGGATCCTGGGTCCGAGGCAGCATGGAAGAAGACGGCAGCGGTAAAGTGGCAGAGGAGTCCCCACTAGCTGAGGGATGATGCTGGGCTGCATTAGAAGAAAAAGAGCTATGAAAACACACAACTATGCATTGTTGATGGTTAAGAACACATATGCTAACCAAATAAACGTGGCCAAGCAGGAATGGCCACTCCCACAACGTTGCCACTTGGCCTTCACTAGGAATGCCATTAGATGAGTGCATGGATTGGTAAACCAGACTAGACACATTGGTCACGTGTCTAAAAACAAACATGCAACTTATGGCTGCTGTGTGAGTTGCCACATCCCTTATAGGCGATGAAGTAAACACACTATGGTGCCAAATAGCAGTTACAATATGATTCTGGTGGGGAACATTGTATCTCTGAAAACATTTCTATCAAACCATCTAAATCCGTTTGGCCCCCAACCCAGCTCTTAGCAAATTGCCCAACAGCCAAAGATGTTAGTGTGGCGTGTGCTTGTCAATTAATACATAGCACGCATTCATTTTCTACACTCCTAAGTTTCATACTTTTCAGAAATGTACTTAAACGTCATGTATGTGGGTGTCAATTTGCACATTACCAGTCCACACACATGACACACCCTGGTCAAAGTGAGCACTCCACTAAAAGCCACACCCTAGAGCCATGTGTTTAGCTAGGCCTTGCTGCCACACCCTAGAGCCATGTGTTTAGCTAGGCCTTGCTGCCACACCCTAGAGCCATGTGTTTAGCTAGGCCTTGCTGCCTCTGTGTAGGTTAAGACACATTTTTTGGGTCATTCACACATTACTAACCTGCTGGAATTGGCGGGTTGTCGGTGTCCTGCTGGCCCGAGTGTCCCTCTAAGGCCACAGGATGTAGCAAGCCCAGAACCATCTCCTCAGCCGGTGTAAATTTCAATTTCGTGGGAAATCCTCCGCCAGTTTGTACGCTGAAAAACATAGTAAGCATAATTAAGCGCACTGATGGATAGACAAGAATAATAAAAACACACAAAGAAGCTATGTACCTGTACTGCCGCCTTTTATTCTGTTTCTTCCGCACGGCATATTTCAGGTCCGATATCTTCCGCTGAACCTGTTCCACATCTTTGAGTTCCTCACCCGCTGCATTGACTTGCCTGGTGAGTTCTGCCAAAATCTCAGCTTTGCGCTGTTTGCTAGTTGTTTTTGATTTGCTCCCATATCGGTCTTTATAATATAAGGTGAGCCAACTAGCCAATGCCAGAGTTTGGGACTCACCAAAACGGCCACTCAAGTGTCCTCGGTGCAATGTGCGCCCTGTTTGGGGTGGTTGTGGCTCCTCAGTGCTTGGTGGCAAATGGGGTGACATTCTGGGCTGGGGGTATGGAGGAGACCTCAAGGACTGGAGGCTGGCTGTGGATCTTACTGGACTTGGAAAGGGACTGGGTGTTCGGGGCTGGGTGGCCACTGAAGTAGCAGGTGTAGATGTGGCATAGGGGGAATGCATGACAACCTGTGCCGGAGGAGAATGTGGGTGAGCAAGAGAGGGTCTGGGTGAGCTGGAGCTGCTGCTTGGAGCCCTGTGGGTCTGTGGGGCCTTGGAGGTCGTTGGCTGGGGTGAGGCATAGCTGGTGGTTCGCCGACTCTTGGCCTTTGATTTTGAGCCACGTGCGGGTGGGGAGGGGGACATTGGCCTTTGCAGCCTTTTCTGGCTTCTGTGCCTGCTGCGGCTTCTTGGGCTGCTTCGGCCCCTGCTGCGGCTTCTTGGCCTGCTTCGGGCCCCTGCTGCGGCTTGGGCCCCTGCTGCTGCTTCTTGGCCTGCTTCGGCTCCTGCTGCGGCTTCTTGGCCTGCTTCGGGCCCCTGCTGCGGCTTGGGCCCCTGCTGCGGCTTCTTGGCCTGCTTCGGCCCCTGCTGCGGCTTCTTGGCCTGCTTCGGGCCCCTGCTGCGGCTTGGGCCCCTGCTGCGGCTTCTTGGCCTGCTTCGGCCCCTGCTGCGGCTTGGGCCCTGTGTTTTGGGCCTTTGGCTATGGCCTTGGTGCCACGTGGGGGGGATGTGGGGCAGGGTGGGGTGGGGCTTGGTCCCCTCTTACCCATCTGTTGGGCATGAGCTTGTGCAGCCTTGTTTTGCTTGGTCTTGCTTTGGCCTGCTGCCACCTCCTTTTTGGCCGCAGCCTTGGTGGTAGCCCTTAGCCTCGCTTTAGGCTCTTGTGACCGGGTTTTCGGGGCCCTCGGCCTGCTTAGCCCGCTTGCTCTGCTTCTTCTGGCCAATAATTTTTTTAGGTGCCATTTTGGTAGGACTCTCAAAGAGAATGAGCTGTGTGTGCAGGGACCTTTAAATAATGTATCCGCCGTGTGACGCCTACGCGTTCGCTTATGCGCACGTCCGGCCGTTCGCACGGCCGTGTGGAACCCGCTGGGGCATTGCTTATCTGCCGCCGAGAACCCGCCAACAAGAAGAGATCATCATGCTCGTAAGTGTATTTGTAGGCCTTTCAAGGGACATCTAAATGCTGCTCGACATGTTACGGATGCGCACGAAGTAATAGATTTCGAAAAAATGTGGTTAACCTACATGCACACCCAAACGCACGCCACACACGTGCCAAACAACAGTGCGGCCAGATTGGAAAGTTAACTTAGGCTAGAAGTGTGTGTGTGTATTTGTTAATGTGATTGAACCAAATAATGTATTGTTGGCACTTCTTGATAGGCATTTCTCATTTATTGCTATGTTTTATTTATGTTTTGTAGACCATGCTGGAGCGCAGGTACGACTACCTGCCCAACTCGTTTGAAAAACGAAACGTCGCCCTGGAGATCATCGCGGCGATCCAACAACAGACCGACACCACCTTCACCCACACATAGATCATGCAGCATTGGTCGGACCTGAAGCGACTGCACATGCCCCGGGTGCGGAGGTTTTTCGGAATCCATTTCCCAAGTAAGTACATAGCGCTTGCATGCAAGATGTAACTACGACAGAAGGTAGGCCTTTTATTTAGAATGCCTTTTCTTGGGTAGTGTTGGAAATGGATTACCGCATTCGCCGCACCCGGAGGCGCACAGGCCGACCAGTGCTGCATGATTCTGCAGCTGGGAGTGAAGGTGGTGGATCTCCAGGGCGACGGGCCTACCCCTCCTCTGTGGCCTCCTCAGACCAGCCCCTGGACCTTACCACAGAGGAGGGGCGGCACAGCGTGGGCAGGCAGTCGTACCCTGCCACGCATGCGGGAGCCTCTGGTATGTCACTCTTCATGTCTACGCACACACATATACATGCTATCTCCTACCCAACTGATTCCTTTCATCTGTTTGTCTAGATGCTTCTGGAGCGGGTGAGGAAGTGGAAGAGGCAGCAGATGTGCTACAAGCAGAAGCTGGAGAAGGTGAGTGATGTGAACCAGACTTGGCCAAAGACATTTTCTGACTGAGGAATTTGACCCTAAAACTGAACGTATTTCCCATGTTTCTACAGGCACTTCTTCACAGCAGAGCCAGGACCCAGGACCTCATCGTGTTGTCCCCAACGAGCCAGCTCGCGGCCACCAACCAAGTAAGTAGTCAGGGCATTATTAGCATTTATGTGGTACTTGACATCAACACACAGATACATCAAGCCCTAGCCAATGACAGTATAAGAGTGACCTGTGGCCACTTCCCTAGCTTACTGACTTGCCAGAATTACATATGTAGCCTTTATTTATTTGTGTAACTTAAAAACATTCAATCCACAGGTGGCAAACATGTATTGGTATGAATATAATGATTTTTTCTCCATTTGTTACAGGGACCACACGGCAACAAATTTTGGAAATGAATCGGAGGGTCCTTGCGTTGGTGGCCGATATGAAGGTGATGGTTGACTCGTTGGGGACAACAGAAGAAGACGAAGAGGAGTAAAGTCCTGGGTCCTGGCCCTGTTCTGCTGACCCATATTTTATTTGTTTACATTTTTTAGACTTAAAAAAAAAAGTTTTATTAGCCAAGGGCAAAAAATGTTAAAAATGTTTTAATCTATTAAAATAATCACAATATTTAATAGTAAAAAATTTTAAAAGAAACCAACGTTTCAGTGTCATTTCTGGGAACACATACATTTCCAAAAAAGAAAGGGGCTAATACATATTTTGAGGTCAAGATTCAGATGTCCACGAAGTGATTTGGGTAAGTTTTAGGGACCTAAAATGGAAGAAGAACCTAACCCCTAAGTGATTTGGGTAAGTTTTAGGGACCGAAAATGGAAGAAGAACCTAACCGCTAAGTGATTTGGGTAAGTTTTAGGGACCGAAAATGGAAGAAGAACCTAACCGCTAAGTGATTTGGGTAAGTTTTAGGGACCTAAAATGGAAGAAGAACCTAACCGCTAAGTGATTTGGGTAAGTTTTAGGGACCGAAAATGAAAGAAGAACCTAACCGCTAAGTGATTTGGGAAAGTTTTAGGGACTGAAAATGGAAGAAGAACCTAACCGCTAAGTGGTTAGGGTGAGCTTTAAGGGCCCAAAAGGGAAGAGGCAGGATAGCGCTAAGTGGTTAGGGTGAGCTTTAAGGGCCCAAAAGGGAAGAGGCAGGATAGCGCTAAGTGGTTAGGGTGAGCTTTAAGGGCCCAAAAGGGAAAAAGCAGGATAGCGCTAAGTGGTTAGGGTGAGCTTTAAGGGCCCAAAAGGGAAAAGGCAGGATAGTGCTAAGTGGTTAGGGTGAGCTTTAATGGCCCAAAAGGGAAGAGGCAGGATAGCGCTAAGTGGTTAGGGTGAGCTTTAAGGGCCCAAAAGGGAAGAGGCAGGATAGCGCTAAGTTGTTAGGGTGAGCTTTTTTGTATTAGAAGTGATGGGAGTGAAATTATGTATGCAAGCACTTTAATGAGTTAATTTTGTAGTGCGCAGGCGCAAGATCGTAAGCATTTCGTCTGGACGAATATTTTTGGAAAAAGTGAAACAGAATGTATCGGGAAACGTAAAGGATTCGTGTGAGGATACTATGGGAAAAGGGCAAAAACGAAAGGCTACGTTGTTAGCTGAGAAAATGAATCTGAAAAGTCTCGATGGAAAATGACATCCTCGTACGCGTACTCTGGCATACGAGCGGACGGAAACTTTACAGGTTTACAATGCATGCTTGGAATCGCTCGCACATTCATACAAGAGCGGGAACTTTTGAAAATGATACGACGACGGCACTAAAACGGAATTTTTTTTGTGTCTCTCTGAATCGAGGCTAAAGTCAGAGAATATAGAAAACTTGGAAACAGCAAAAAAGTGTACCTACAGCCTGGAACATCATGAGAAACCTTTAATATATGTATTATGTTTTATTGGAAGCTGCTTCTTAATCTTTGTTCACTGTGCTCATGCAGTGCGGGTTGACTTATTTTGATATAATCCAGGCTCAGTTTTTCAGAATCTACTTATTTAGATTTTTTGGTCGGCACGGGCATATATGACCATTGTATGCTTACACATTCCTGCAGTGAGACAAACACAAGCAGTGAATGCAAACATGCACAGAGCAGTGGGCTGCCCTAGCACTGGTGACCAGGGAGCATTTGGGATATTAGTTTCCTTTCTCAAGAGCACCTCAGTCATGTCATGTTGGTCTATGGAATGGAAGCCATAGACTAACAGTTGGACTTGAGTGACAGGCCAGTATAGTCTCACTGCTGCACTGGATTGGGTAACTCACCTGTCACTCAAGTTCCCTACAGCAGCTTTACTGCATATTGCCTGCCCACCCCAGTAGGTTGTTTTTTATGTTATTGCCCAATTATAGCACATGGGGGGTAAATACAGTGTTACATAATGCTTGGACTTCTTAACACTGACATGGATCTCTCAGCAAAGAGATGACCAGGAATGAGGCTGCGAGACAGAGATGGATATGCGGAAAACTGTGTTTAATGGTGACTAACAGTGAACAAAACACACATCAACCAGGCTGCTGTACATATATATATACACATGGAGTACATACATACATAGGAATCCAAGGAAAAGCCAAAGGCAGATACAGAGCAGGAACAAGAAAACTAAATCACAAGGGCTATGGCAGGAGTCCAGATTTCAAGGTTCAGGGTTCCAAGGTTCAAGTTTCCAGGGTTTCAAGGTTCAGAATTCCAGGATTTCAAGGAACAAGATACCAGGGTTTCAAGGTTCAGAATTCCAGGCTTTCAACGTACAAGTTTCCAGGGTTTCAATGTACAAGATTCCAGGGTTTCACGGTACAAGGTTCAGAATTCCAGGATTAGGGTCCAGGTCTAGGTAAAGGATTCAAGATACAGGGTTCTGGGTACAAAGAGACAATCCAATGCTGATCCACTGGCTCCATGTGTGGACCAGCTTATATAGAGCAGGAAGTCACACAGGTGCTGGCAGATTACCAACACCTCTGCAGGACAGAGCCATCTGCTGGTGGAGCGGCATATAGCAGGAGAAAGTCAAGCAGTGGAGGAACTCCAGACCTGACAAACACTAAGCATTACTTTAGCCCCTTCCCTTAATTAGACCAATCCAAAATATGAATTTATAAATAAGGAGGCAGTCATGGCCTATAGGTAAGGAAGGGACCTTCCAGTCAAAAACTTGCTTCCTTCCTGGCCATAGTATACATACCTATTACATGTGTACTATATGTGTACTACATGTTTTGGGTTTACTACAGTTATAACCTAGAGGTAAGAAAGCGGGCTTGTGCCCTTGAGCAAGGTAACTAACTTCCAATTGCTCTCCAGGCACTGAGTTTAGGGTTGCCCACCACTCCAGGTAATATGTGCACTTCACTGCCCCTTAGTGTGTAGTTAATTCACCTGTGTCTAGTCACTCATATATGGCCTGATGCAGAGCCTCCTCGTTCAGCTATCCTGTATGTTTTCCCATTGGTTTTGTGCTGTGATCGGGTCATGAAAGGGTGCTACGTTGCTTTTTGTGTGCGTTTATGCGCTCAGGTGTTTCGGCATGCGCCTTTACGATTGACGGCTCGCAAGAGGCTGTACTCCGTGAAAACGGACTTGTCGTTCATTGGTCCATTTTTTTAACTGATGCAGAGCCTTGATTTCCGATTGAAATCAGCCCAATTAAACGAGGGTGCTGTCGGGCAACTTACGGCCACTATTAGCAGCCGTATTTGTGTTCCGTGTCATGCATTGTTCTGTGCGCGAGCATCAAAGGCGTCAGCTACGCGGCCTGGTTCTTTTGAGCATGGCAGAAACCAGGCTGCACCGAACACGTTTGGACATCGATGGCATGCATGACCTTGAGCTATTCGAGCTCACCCGCCTTAACCGTGTTTCTCTCCAGGATTTATAGCCAGCTGCGGCCATGGTTAGCCCGTACCACAAGGAAGGGGCATGCAATTGCAGGTATGAACAAATTGGTTGGCTGCCTGCAGTTTTTGGCAAACGGCTCGTTTCAGAGACTGGATGTCCCTGTCTACGCTGAGCCGCAGCCTTACCAAGTTTTTGGATGGCATGGCTACCCTGGCACCCAAATTTATTTTTTTCCCTGACACAGCGGAAGCCTGGAATGCGGTTAAGCTGGGCTTTTATAACATAGCCGACATGCCCAACGGCATGGGTGGCATCGATTGTACACACGTCTCGTTAATTCCGCCTGCTGACCAGGAATACCTGTTCAGGTATGTGGTTTAGGTCAGCATGTGTCTGCAATGTTGGCATAAAATGTTCATTTTTTCATTTTTTTTTTTTTTTTTTGGATAAAAGCAGACCTACACCCTGTGTATCCCAAACATCCATTGTTTTTAAATGTTGTTTATGTGAAAGAATATATTTAAGTATGTTTACACTTTTGTTCCAACTAATTCCTGTAATCTTTTGCTTTTGCAGGAACAGGAAGATGGGCCATTCTATTAATGTTCAGGCAGTGTCAGGCCCAGATCTGCAATTTTTAAGTTTATTTGCAGCCTTCCCTGGTTCCACCCATGATTCCCACATTTTGAGGAACTCCAGCCTCTTTCATCGTTTTCAATCAGGAGATCTGTCTGGTGGATGGCTACTGGGTATGTGTATTAAATTTGTGGTTGTTGTCCAGCATGATTTTTGTGATTGGTCTGTGCCTGTACGCCACTAATCTGTTTGAGACTACAATGAATCAGTACAAGTTTACAATCAATTACTTACCAGTATTTGTTGCTATGGTTTTTTTTTAGTAAATATCCACTATTCCTTCCTGTCCTGGTCCTCTTAGCTATGTTGCATACCAGAGTCATTGTACAGGAGTGTACTGGGTGGATGTGCATGTTGCCTCATCACAACTGTGCTTTGCTCTGACACTGCACAGCTCACCTATTATCCCTGTTCAATAATGCTTGAATGCTGAGCAGCACATTATTGAGGCTCTTCCCCTTAGGCCTCTGTCTGTTGTTCCTTGTTCTTGCCATTTTAAAGTAACATAACATGCCCTATTTGTAATTATCATGTAAGTTACTTGTGGTTTTTTTTTTTTTGGGGAAAACATTATAGTTTTGTCGCGACTATGTATGTTGCAAAGAGGAACATTTGTCATGTTTATTTTGGATTAGGGTGTTTGCTAAAATGTTTTTTCTTTTTGGCAGGTGATTCGGGATATCCTTTGCTCCCGTGGTTACTTACCCCCATCCTCCACCCAACCTCGCAGGCCCAGGAGCGTTATAACACAGTGCATAGGAGGACTCGCTCAGTGGTTGAACCTGCCTTTGGATTGCTGAAGATGCGCTTCCGATGTCTTGACCAGACTGGGGGTGCTCTGCAGTATGAGCCCGCCAAGGTCATCAAGATTATTATTGCTTGTGGGGTCCTGCACAACCTCCCCATACAACGCCGTGTGCAAAGATACAGTGAGCTGCCTGAGGAGGGTTTAATGATTTCTGACGAAGTTACACCTCCCTACTCAGGATCACAAAGTGGCACAGCACAGGCGATCCGTTCACAACTTGTTGAAAATGTTTTTGCTTAAATTACATTCCTTGTTTGTTTTTTGTTTCATTTTATTTAGTGTCATAAACCAAAATTTATTTTCCAAACATTTTGTTGGATTTGTCTACAAATTAACGTGGGGTTGTGGAAGAGCATGTTTATTTTTTAATGTTTGAGGTGGGTCCTGCTCCCCATAAACAATATATCAACACTTGCATTCAGTGGTATGTAGGGTAGGAGGTTGAAGTTGATGTATGGGGTGTGTGCATGTTTGAGGCAATATGAGCAAGGCTCTGATTCATTAGTTGCCATTGTTGGACCATTTCACCCATATGCCTGTTTAGTTGTCTGGTTTCTGCAAGCAGCCCTGAGACATTTTTATTTAAACCCTCTATTTGCTGGGACATAGAGGTAATTTGGGTACACACTGTCTCATTAAACCTCTGTGTGTTAGCCGAAAATTCCCGATTCTCCTGGTGTCATGCTTCCTCCATTATCTGTAGCTGTCTCCTCTGGCTGATATGGCGACGTGGATGTGTTCCGCCTCTGCCACGGGTGGGTGGGTCTGCTACAGATTGAGTGGCTGCTGGTGGCTGGGTTGGCGCAGAGTCGGTTGTGTGGACAATGTCCACGGCAGAAGAGGTTTCTTCCACAGAGGTTGAGTCATTGGAGACCAGGGGCTGCACTTGCTGGGCCTGTTGGGTATGATGTTCTCCCACTGGTTCAGGTTGGCTTGGCTGGAGCAGAATTGGGTCCTCCTCCTCCAAATCACGAATAACTTCGATAATGGGTGGACTGGTTAGGGTCTGCAAAGAAAGGTAGCAGGTAGTGAGACACCTTTTTTACATTAAATGTATGCAAGTTCTATTTAATAATTCTACACAGTGGAGCATTGACATACCTCATCCGTAAACTCAGGTTGGTTTGTGTGGACACAAGGCTGTTGTTGCGTGCTCCTCCGGGACAATGCAGGGGTAGCTTGGCCTAGTGTTGTGTCTTGAGTACGTTCTTGGACAAGAGAATGTACTTCCCATGTTTTTTTCAAACACCAGTGTGTAGTAAGGTGTATCCAACTGTTTGGGTCCCCATTAAAAAGTATCAAGGTAAACATATACTCACCTCCGGACCTCACATTCATGTCTGTGTCTAGGCCCTCTTGCAGGCCATGAAGTGTTGCTGGGTGAATATAGTTAAACACATGTCCTTCCACGGGTTTTCGGCTGATTTTCGTTGGGCGACCACCCCCTGTCTGCATGCTGGTGAAGATTAAAGCACACCTAATAAGTGTTACATCTAGTTAGAAAGCAGCCTATACATGCATTTCCACTCTAAATGTCATTTACCTCTGCTGGTGGCGCATGTCCATTTTTTTTTTCCCATAATATTTTAGGTCCCCAAATTTTCGCTTAATTTGCTCAACATCCCTCCTCACAGAACCAACACTATTCACTTGCCGGCAAATCTTATCCCAAAGCTCCTGCTTGGCCTGCTTGTTGTGGATTTGGAATAACGCCAAAATAGGGCATCATAGTGCTCACAAACACCAGTGGCTACAGCCATGCTTTGGACATCACAGAAACGGGCTGTAAGTGATCCACAGCGCAGCTGGCATCCACATGGGTGTGTGGTGTCCCCAGCAACAGACGACATTGATGGCTGGCTGTCTGGGGAGTAGTTTAGGTTTCTTGGGCTGATGGGTGACTGTGATGGAGTGTGGGGGGTGCTAGGTGATAATGGCTGGGTGCCTGTTGAGCTGTCACCTGTGGAGCTCTCTGTTGACTCTGTGGTTGTGGTACTTGAGGAGACAGAGTGGCCAGATGGAGGGGTGGTTGGCCTGGGTGGGCTAGTTGTTTTGGTCCTACGCTTACCCTTGGTGGTGTGCCTAGATTTTTCCACATGCTTTGTGGGTGGAGGAGGTGGAGGCTGCAGGGTTGTCTTGGATTTTTTTGCCTTGGGAGGCCTGGATGATTTAGCTGGTGTGGGAGACTGTGTCAAGGGCTCCTTGCTCCTGCGTTTTTGCCTCAAAGCCTGTGTGGCTGGCTTATCCACCCTTTCACTATGGCCATGTCCCTCCCGGCTCTTGTGCCTGCTGTTGTGTGTGTGTTTGCGATGTCTATCTGTGCGGCTAGTATGTGCCTCTGGGCTTTTTGGGGTTTTGCGGCTCCCTTGTGGTCTGGGCATAGTGATATGGTAACCAACACAGAGCTGAGTGCATTGACCTTTAGATATTTGTCCCGTGTGGGCGTGTTCCGCAGCGTGTGTGCCTGCGTGCGCGTGCGCACGCACGTCATCGCGGGGGAACGTCATAGCCATACCCGGAAGCTCAACCAAGATGTCGCCAGCGATATATACTGAGGAGCAGGACAACATAATAATGGATGTGAGTAGGCGAGCGTGCGTTTATGTGCGCGCACAAGCCGCTAAATAATAAATAGCTATGACAGGGCAAGATTAGTGAGGAACAACTGACTAGACCAGCTTAGTTTTAAACATGTGCGCAGCAGCACACTAGCCTAGAGGCAGATTGAATAAGTAGGCCCATGTGAGTAGGAATGAGGGGCATAAACTGCCTTTAGATAGGGCATGAGACTTTGACATGTATTTGTGTGACTAATGCTGTACCATTGTGTTTTTGGCAAACAGATGATGCTGAGGAACCGGTACGATTTCCTGCCGTGCGATTTTGAGAAAAGGACGTTGGCACTGGCGGTGGTGGCCGCAATTGCCCGGATTTCGGGAACCACCTATACCTTCACACAGATCGCCCAACACTGGTCTGACTTGAAGAGGAGGCATAGGCCCCAGGTGAGGCGGTACTTTGCCAAACACTTTCCAGGTAAGTCTTGCTACTTGACATGCACTAATCACACTGGCCTTGCCTGGGCCTGTTTTTATGATTGTGTTTATATTGCAGTGCATGAATGGAATATGCTTTGCCGCCCCACCCGGAGAAGATCCCGCAGCCCAGTGTTGGGAGAAAGTGTTGGTGAAGGTATAGGTGGTACACCGCCAGTGCCAACGCCCACCCCCTCCTCTGCCAGTGAATTTGATGAGCCGGTAGACCTCAGTATGCGGGGGGGGGGAATCGCACGGCAGGGAGCCTATCCTGAATGAGCAACAACCTGACTCCGGTAAGACTATAAAACTTACATATGTCCTGATACATGCAATAAAGACATATACTAATGTCCACTATTGTTAGAATCTACGTGCCTGACTTTCCCCCCTGCTAGTAAAAAAAATAAAAATCAAAAATACTCACCTGACCACTCGTTGGATCCGGCCGGGTCTCCCCTTTAATTTGGTGCCATCCGATCCCCCATAGGGGGTCGGATGGCTCCAGGAGAGCTCCTGGAATAGGTCCCCCCCGCTTCGGCAGCAGCAGCTGCTAACTGTAAAAAAAAAAAAATAAAAAAATAAAAATGACATTTACTTACCTGAGGCCGCACTGTCTCCTGATGGGTGTCCTCTTCACTGGGGGGCCTCCAATTGCCCCCCCAGCCTCTTCCGTGGCGAGGAGAGGGCAGGGGGAAGTTCCACTTCCTGGAACGGGAGCCCCGCCCCCTGGGGGCGGGGCCGGGTGACATCGTTGTGATGTCACCAGCAGCCCTCTTAATGCCGGCACCCGAGACAGAGAATCAGTCTGCTTGGATGCCTGGAGGAGGGCAGATGGGGAGGAGGAGAGGGCTGAGATCGCCCCCCCTCCCCAGGCTCTCTTCTTCAAATACACGAGCAGACTGACAGCTGTCATCGCAGATCGTCGGGGGACACAGGATCGGAGGTGAGTAAAGTAAAAAAAAAATAAATAAATAAAGATCATTTTTTTTTCTTATGTGTCTGTGTCTTTTTATTTAACATTTAACTCCTTGTGAACTGGTAAGGGGTCCATGAGACCCCTTATACCAGTTCACAAGGCTGGGGGATGGCTTGCTGCAGCGGGTGACTTGCCGTTAACCCCCGCACCCCCAATTACCTGCCTCCCCAAAGCCCAGGGGGAGGGCAGAAGAGCCCAGGCCCACATAGGCCCCCCCCCATGTCATTTTTTTTTTTAAATTAACCCCTTATGTTCTGTCGCCTAGCAGCTATAAAAGGCTTCCAGCTGCAGCAGGAGAGCAGGAAGCCAGATTGATCAGCGTGGGACACAGGGATGGATGGGAGGTAAGTATTAAAAAGTAAAAAAAAAATAATAATAAAATATTTTTTCTTATGTGTCAGTGTCTTTTTTTAGACTTAACCTCTTGTGAACTGGTAAGGGGTCCATGAGACCCTTACCAGTTCACAAGGCTGGGGTCTGGCAAGTCACCTGCCGCTAGAAGGTGACTTGCCGTTAACCCCCGCACCCCCAATTACCTGCCTCCCCAAAGCCCAGGGGGAGGGCAGAAGAGCCCGGGCCCACATAGGCTATGTGGGCTTGTAGGCGGCAGGGTGGGGGGCCACAAAAGCTGGCCCCTTCACTCTGTTCCTACAAGCCCCCATAGCTGGTCCCGGGCTGGTAATGCTGGGTAAGGGGGACCCCATTTCAATTTTGGGGGGATTTTTAAGGGTTTTTAACTCGGGAGGGGGGACCTTATGTCATTTTTTTTTAAATTAACCCCTTATGTTTATAGTGTGGATAGTAGTAGTATTTTATTTGTAAATGTTATAAAGTGCTATTTTCAGTTTGGGGGGTCTCCTGGGCAAGAATGGGGGGGCTACCGATACATATGTGGTACCGTTGTAATCGGGAGAAATTGGGCTTTCACACGCAATATGTTTTTCTCTAATAAAGTAAATGTTTTATTTAAAATAAAGGAGACAATTGTCTAAAAAATATTTATTTTTTTTTTTTACACAAAAATATTTAAAAGAAACAGTAGAAAAATTACAAACAAGACATTTCATGTTCAAGCCTAAACTCTGCTGCAAAATATATATCTATAATTTTCCTGAAAATTCCGGCAAAAATCACGGTTAAACATGGCACAGAATGGGGAAAAATGACCTGTCAACAGAGGGTGACAAAACTTCAAGTAGGTTGGCAATTAAAAGGGTTAATAGTACCTATGCATGTTGGGTATTGTTCTGCTTGGGGGACCTTGCTCTTTCAGATTTAGCTTGTTTTTTCTTGTTTGCATATTTATATTTTAGGAAAACATGTTATTTATTCAGTTTTTTTATTCATTTTTTTAGGGAAACCCTGTGCAACCTAAGAATTCTTTGAGGGATTACTTCCAGAAAGGTGAGCCTACTACAACAAGCTGGGTACTCTTAGAAAGCTTAACATGTACTTTCAGGGAATATATGGTTTATAGGGGATATTCCAAATGTAAAGGGTTGTTTTGGTAGAAAAATTACAAGGTGCGCATTTTGTCTGCAGAGCTGAAATTTTCAAGTAAAATTACTGTTATGCGCATGCTTTACTTTGGGGTGTTTGCCAACTCTTCCCTTGACCTTTACCTATGCATGTTGGGTATCGTTCTTTACGGGGCATGTTGCTTTTTGAGATTTTGTTTTTTCTTGTTTGCATATAGTTTTTTTTAGGAAAATGTGGCTTGATTCTTCCTTTTTATTCTTTTTTAGGGAAACTTTGTGCAACCAAAGAATACATTGAGGGATTACTTCCAGAAAACTAAGCCCACATAAACAAGCTTGGTACGCCTAGAAAGCTTGAGGTGTGTACTTCCTGAGAATATATAGTTTGTGGGGGGTATTTTAAATGTAAATGGTTGTTTTTCTGGAAAAACTGCAAGGTGCACATAGCGCATAGCGCAGTTGTATTTTATCTGAAAATCTCCTAAAGCTCTGTTTCAGTTTGGGGGAGTCTCCTGGGCAGGAAAAGGTGTCTATCAATACATATGTGGTACCGCTGTGACTGGGAGAAATTAGGGTTTCGCAACACAATAACATTTTATTAACAAACTTATATTTTTATTACAAAAAAAACTACAAATTGCAAAAAATAGATTTTGTTTTATTTTTTTTGCACATATTTCACCAAAAAGTATTGAGAATACACCTAAAAAATGACAAACAAGAGATTTTATGTTGAAGCCCAGACTCTCTTGAAAAAAACAATATATCATTTTCCTGGGAAATCCCTGGAAATCCTTTCAAAAATCACAGTTGAACATGTGTAGCGCAAAATAGTGAAACATGGTCTGGCAACAGAGGGCGACAAAAGCTGCAGGTAGGCTGGCAGCGAAAGGGTTAAACGCATGCCCCCCCCAAAAAAAACATGGTCCAAGAAACATTATGGAAATATTAGGCAAAAAATAACCCTAAAAATGGACCAAAAAAAAACCCCTAGATAAGCACAACATACTTACAAGGCCAAACTGATGATGTTTTTCATTCACAGATCAAAGAAAAGGCCAGCAAGAAGAATGAGGATCCGGATGCTCTTTGTTTTACATTTTTTTAGATTAAAAAGTAGTTTTTTTTTAGTAAAAAAAAAATAAAAAAAATGGTGTGGTGTGTTCTCTTTCCAGGCACTGTACATTCTCACAACATAATCATAAAATTACATGTCCCAAAAGGTACGTATATGGGACAAGGAAGAAGAAGGAGAAGAAGAAAAAGAAGAAGGAGAACAGATTAAGGTATGCATTAAACAAAGGGAAGAAGAAAAAGAAGAACAGATTAAGGTATGCATTAAACAAAGGGAAGAAGAAAAAGAAGAACAGATTAAGGTATGCATTAAACTAAGGGAAGAAGAAAAAGAAGAACAGATTAAGGTATGCATTAAACAAAGGGAAGAAGAAAAAGAAGAACAGATTAAGGTATGCATTAAACAAGGGGAAGAAGAAAAAGAAGAACAGATTAAAGTATGCATTAAACAAAGGGAAGAAGAAAAAGAACAGATTAAGGTATGCATTAAACAAAGGGAAGAAGAAAAAGAAGAACAGATTAAGGTATGCATTAAACACAGGGAGGAGGAGGAGGAGGAAGAAGAAGGATATTATTTTAAGGTAAGTTTGGGTGTCATTTGTTGTATGGTGAAAGCATGAGGGAGGACTAGGGATGTGCGCTTGCGTGGACACAGATTGACAACAGGAAAACCATGGAAATGTAAGTAAACACGGAAAAACAGTCGGAATCGGGGTGAAAACGGAAACAAATTGCAAGAAGCTACGTTGGGAAACGCAAGAAAAAGGACCAAAAAACGGATCGTCCGTGTGAACGGCAACGGAACCCACGACCACATGGAAAGCACCCGTGAGGGGAAAAAACACTTCCCGATTGAAGACACATACACGGAGCATTAACGGAGCTCGCCCGACCGCAGCTCTGCATCACATTTGAACCCCAAGACAAATGTAAGCAAAACGGGCCATAAGAAAAACTGAACAAAATAAGGTCAGTTCTGGGGAGGCTCTGCATCAGGCCAATAGTGTCTATTCACTGGTGTGTCCACTGTGTGTAATTTACTTGTGTATTGTCACCTTATATAGTGTTTATTCACTGGTGTGTCACGTAAATGTGTTGTGCACAGATAGGAAAATGCAGAGGAAAAATTCTATGTGTGTGTTAGCACACAATGGCCACTATTTGCATTATTAATAAAGGTTCTTCTATAAGAATGAAGAATTGAGGAGATACCTTTTTGAAGCAAAGTATGGGTGATGGCAATTGCATATATGTTTTAGCTAGTTATAATTTATTAGCTTTTTAAAGCTGTTGCCTTATTACTACATTTGTAACTTGCTCAATATACAGCATTTACTTTATAAACTCTAAACATATTATCTTTGAAAGCCCCATGATAATATTTCTGCTACCTGCCAAATCTGGAAAGTGTGTTAAAAGAATTCTCAATTGAGTAGAATGAGAAATTAGATTGTGAAATGTGAAATTAATGATGGTGGGGGAGGGGTAGTTCTACAGCCAGCTGTCAATACTTCTTCATAAGCTTAGGTAAATTACAAAGTGAGCAAAGCCTGTGTGGCTGCAAATAAAAATAAAATATATAATTAGGCCTTAGTATAACTTAAAGTGCTCCAAAACCATCTAGAGCCAACCCTCCAGCCCTGGAGATCTCAGATCAGGGCAAAGCCAGGCATGCGGCCAGCCTGCTTGTCATGTCAGCCATTGGCTAATCAACAATGTCAAATCTGCCAAGTGGGTGTAGCTGCAGTGATGAAAAATTGTTTTTTTTGTTAATCTGAGCTACTGCCAAGCCAGCGGGGGAGCATTAGAGGGTTTTAGTCCACTTTAAGATTATTTTCTGTAGTTGTATAATTCCAACAAAATGCTGAGCATCATTTTGAAATCTATACATACTTTCTTTCCTGTCAGGGAACCGCGGTCACGTGGTCCGACTACAAACCAGGGACCTCCCGACACAAAGACCGCATTCCCAAAACCCTTTGTCCGACCCCTCCTATCAGGGATACAAGGCCCAAAGCCTCCGGACACACAGATTCTTGGTTTAAGGCAAAACAGATCGCTCAGATTATATATACGTTTTAATGCTATAAGCACATTAGGCAGTAATAACAAACATTTAACTATGAGGTAATATGAAATGATACAGGTGATACAAATATGCTATTCTGAGACGGTTACAGGATTGAGTGCATTACACAGAGAAACAATAAGCAGTTACCTTAGTATGCAGTTGCAGAGTAGTAGTGATGATGGGGAGCTCTCACAAGGGGTATGTCAAGAGCTTATCGATGATGATGGCCACCCCCAGTATGCTGACCGCATATCCCCTCCAGATGAGTGACAACTCCCTGGTCCCCGATTATCCTATTTATGCCGCGGGAGTCCTCCACCCCCCCTCCCCTCTGTGAGTTCGGCTTAACCCCCAGAACCCTTTAGGGGTTATAACTCGGAGCAGGGGGGGTCATATGGCCTTGGAAGCAGTACCAAACTATCGGGCTGGATGTCGTGCACCCAATGAGTCCAGACATGGGGTCCCTGAGCAGATCAGAACCTTAGATCTCCGTTTATGGGGCTTTGCTTTATCTAAGGACGCAATTACCGATCCCCTTATGCGGTTTTATGAGCCGGTTCTGATTCTGCAACTGGTTTGGCGCTGTGACACATGGACGCGCAGTTATGGAGCAATTTCTGTAGGTGCCGCTAGTCTGCGGTTCTTATCCTTGCTATGACAAATTCACAGCAAGGGGTCCAGCGAGCTACAGACTAACCAGCATCTTCCCAGACTAAGGTGCGACTATAGACAGGAAAGCAGCATCACAGGGGGTCTGTGATCTCTGCTGTTTGACCTGTAAATGCTAATTTCTTTTCCTGAATAGAGCTAAGGACTTTATAACAGGGGGAATAAAGGGAAACTCTAACCCGGGATATGTGAGGTTTCTTAACTTAAGCTGGTCCGTTCCTTCACATTTCCCATGAGCCCTGCTCTAAAAATTGGGGGTCATGCTAAATATTTGTTCTCTCAGTGAGCAACTATGAGCAACATTTAGGAGGCAATTGTGGGCATTCGTGAGCGCATTCCCGTGGCCCACAATCACTAATTGCCCATGTGAGAACACAACCTCACAGAATTGGGTGAGAATTAGAGGTTTTTAGTCCACTTTAAGATTATTTTCTGTAGTTGTATAATTCCAACAAAATGCTAAGCATCATTTTGAAATCTAGACATACTTTCTTTCCCATTAGCCCTGCTCTAAAAATTGAGGGGCATGCTAAATATTTGATCTCTCAGTGAGCAACTATGGGCAACATTTAGGAGGCAATTGTGGGCATTGGTGAGCGCATTACCGTGGCCCACAATCACTAATTGCCCATGTGAGAACACAACCTCACAGAATTTCAGTTTTGGCAATATTTAGCTTTGAGATAACTTTTGAATTAAATTTACGCCTTTGTGCCAACTTTAATTGATGTTATTGAGTTTCTCTTGACATCTGAATAGAAGAAAGAGCATTCATTTGAGTGGGGCAACATGTCAGTCAGGGGACTAACATGTTTTATAAATGGAAGCTCCTATATTTAGCTTGGAACATGTTTCATTTTATTTGGGTTCAAATGTGACCAACAAAAAAATTAAGTTACATTCTGATTTAGAATGCCCCACTGCACATATACTAACAGCATGCTGAGACTGGCAAAGTTTAACACTTCTGCATTTCATTGCATCTGCCATCCAATGTGACAGCTGGTGCCCAATCATAAGTAAACTTTTCTATGACATTTCTATGAATCTGCTATGGTGAGAATCTTAACTTTCTTAGTGGTGGCTGCTGATAGTGATCACAGCTGGAGGGTGAAATGATACATGTAGAAACCTGCCATAACTAAGAGTTAATAAGCAGTTCCTCAGATAAGCAGGGCCACACTTTCAGAGGTGCCTTAATGAGTGTGTGATTTCCACATACATTTGCGAATGTGTACAACTGAGACCATTGTTTCTAACTCGACTTTGTATACATTGCTTGAAAGAGACACTGGAGTTGGCAGCAGGAGCCCAAAAATTGGATGAATCACACCCTGGAGTTGCAAGCAGCAGCAGGAGCCCAAACATAGCTTGAAATAGACACTGGAGTTGGCAGCAGGAGCCCAAAAATTGGATAAATCACACCCTGGAGTTGCAAGCAGCAGCAGAAGCCCAAACATTGCTTTAAAGAGACACTGGAGTTGGCAGCAGGAGCCCAAAAATTGGATGAATCAAAACCTGGAGTTGCAAGCAGCAGCAGCGGGAGCCCAAACATAGCTTGAAAGAGACACTGGAGTTGGCAGCAGGAGCCCAAAAATTGGATGAATCACACCCTGGAGCTGCAAGCTGCAGCAGCAGCAGCAGCCCAAACATAGCTTGAAATAGACACTGGAGTTGGCTGCAGGAGCCCAAAAATTGGATGAATCACAACCTGGAGTTGCAAGCAGCAGCAGGAGTCCAAACATTACTTTAAAGAGACACTGGAGTTGGCAGCAGGAGCCCAAAAATTGGCTGAATGACACCCTGGAGTTGCAAGCAGCAGCAGCAGGAGCCCAAACATAGCTTGAAAGAGACACTGGAGTTGGCTGCAAGAGTCCAAAAATTTGATGAATCACACCCTGGAGTTGCAAGCAGCAGCAGGAGCCCAGACATTACTTTAAAGAGACACTGGAGTTGGCAGCAGGAGCCCAAAAAGTGGCTGAATTACACCCTGGACTCGCAAGCAGCAGCAGCAGGAGCCCAAACATAGCTTGAAAGAGACACTGGAGTTGGCAGCAGGAGCCCAAAAATTGGATGAATCACACCCTGGAGTTGCAAGCAGCAGCAGGAGCCCAAACATTACTTTAAAGAGACACTGGAGTTGGCTGCAAGAGTCCAAAAATTGGATGAATCACACCCTGGAGTTGCAAGCAGCAGCAGGAGCCCAGACATTACTTTAAAGAGACAATGGAGTTGGCAGCAGGAGCCCAAAAAGTGGCTGAATGACACCTTGGAGTCGCAAGCAGCAGCAGCAGGAGCCCAAACATAGCTTGAAAGAGACACTGGAGTTGGCAGCAGGAGCCCAAAAATTGGCTGAATCACACCCTGGAGCTGCCATAAGAAAAACTGAACAAAATAAGGTCAGTTCTGGGGAGGCTCTGCATCAGGCCAATAGTGTATATTCACTGGTGTGTCCACTGTGTGTAATTTACTTGTGTATTGTCACCTTATATAGTGTTTATTCACTGGTGTGTCACGTAAATGTGTTGTGCACAGATAGGAAAATGCAGAGGAAAAATTCTATGTGTGTGTTAGCACACAATGGCCACTATTTGCATTATTAATAAAGGTTCTTCTATAAGAATGAAGAATTGAGGAGATACCTTTTTGAAACAAAGTATGGGTGATGGCAATTGCATATATGTTTTAGCTAGTTATAATTTATTAGCTTTTTAAAGCTGTTGCCTTATTACTACATTTGTAACTTGCTCAATATACAGCATTTACTTTATAAACTCTAAACATATTATCTTTGAAAGCCCCATGATAATATTTCTGCTACCTGCCAAATCTGGAAAGTGTGTTAAAAGAATTCTCAATTGAGTAGAATGAGAAATTAGATTGTGAAATGTGAAATTAATGATGGTGGGGGAGGGGTAGTTCTACAGCCAGCTGTCAATACTTCTTCATAAGCTTCAAAAAGTGGCTGAATGACACCCTGGAGTCGCAAGCAGCAGCAGCAGGAGCCCAAACATAGCTTGAAAGAGACACTGGAGTTGGCAGCAGGAGCCCAAAAATTGGATGAATCACACCCTGGAGTTGCAAGCAGCAGCAGGAGCCCAGACATTACTTTAAAGAGACACTTGAGTTGGCAGCAGGAGCCCAAAAAGTGGCTGAATGACACCCTGGAGTCGCAAGCAGCAGCAGCAGGAGCCCAAACATAGCTTGAAAGAGACACTGGAGTTGGCAGCAGGAGCCCAAAAATTGGCTGAATCACACCCTGGAGCTGCAAGCAGCAGCAGGAGCCCAAACATTGCTTTAAAGAGACACTGGAGTTGGCAGCAGGAGCCAAAAAATTGGATGAATCACACCCTGGAGTTGCAAGCGGCAGCAGGAGCCCAAACATTGCTTTAAAGAGACACTAGAGTTGGCAGCAGGAGCCCAAAAATTGGATGAATCACACCCTGGAGTTGCAAGCAGCAGCAGGAGCCCAAACATTGCTTTAAAGAGACACTGGAGTTGGCAGCAGGAGCCCAAAATTGGATATATCACACCCTGGAGTTGCAAGCAGCAGCAGGAGCCCAAACATTACTTTAAAGAGACACTGGAGTTGGCTTCAGGAACCAAAAAATTGGCTGAATCACACCCTAGAGTTGCAAGCAGCAGCCCAAACATAGCTTGAAACAGACACTGGAGTTGGCAGCAGGAGCCCAAAAATTGGCTGAATCACACCCTGGAGTTGCAAGCAGCAGCAGCAGCCCAAACATAGCTTGAAAGAGACACTGGAGTTGGCAGCAGGAGCCCAACAATTGGCTGAATCACACCCTGGAGTTGCAAGCAGCAGCCAAAACATTGCTTGAAAGAGACACTGGAGTTGGCAGCAGGAGCCCAAAAATTGGCTGAATCACACCCTGGAGTCGCAAGCAGTAGCAGCAGGAGCCCAAACATAGCTTGAAAGAGACACTGGAGTTGGTTGCAGGACGCCAAAAATTGGATGAATCACACCCTAGAGTTGCAAGCAGCAGCAGGAGCCCAAACATAGCTTGAAAGAGACACTGGAGTTGGCTGCAGGAGGCCAAAAATTGGATGAATGACACCCTGGAGTTGCAAGCAGCAGCAGGAGCCTGAACATTGCGTGAAAGAGACACTGGAGTTGGCTGCAGGAACCCAAAAAATAGATGAATCACACTCTGAAGTTGGCAGCAGCTGGAGCACAAACATTAGCTGGAAGGCACACCCTGGAGTTGGCAGCAGCAGAACCAGGAGCCCAAACATTGCTTAAAAGACACTCTGGAGTTGGCAGCAGCAGCAGCAGGAGGCCAAAAATTGGCTGAAAGGCACACCCTGAAGTTGGCATCAACAGGAGGCCAAAAAATTGGCTGAAAGGCACACCCTGAAGTTGGCATCAGCAGGAGCCCAAAAATTGGCCTAAAGACATAAATATGTTTTTATGTTTTATGTTGGAAAGTGTAAAACATGGCACCATGCTGAATCTACTCGCATGCATCAGCCATTGGTGGGTGGAAATCCTGGCTGATCCATCCCTGATTCATTTTGACAAAGGTGAGTCTCTCCACATTTTTAGTTGACAGACGAGTTTTCCTCGCCGTAACTATGGCCCCCGCCGCACTAAACACCCGCTCAGATGGCACGCTACTGGCCGGGTAGGACAGCTTTTCCAGGGCAAACTCTGCTAGTTGCGGCCACAAGCCAAGTTTGGCTGCCCAGAAGCCCAGCGGATCCTCAAGGTGTGTTGGCATGGTCATGTCAAGGTATGACATAACCTGCTGGTTCAGGTCCTGCTCCAGGTCTTCCTGCTGCTCATGAGTAGCCTCACTATGCGGGCGTAGAAAGCTACTCATTAGCGACTGAAGACTGAGGCTGCTGCTGATGGAGCTGCTGCTACTGCCAACCCCCCCAGCAGGCATGGCAGTGGAAGGTGAGCGCAGAGGTCCCCCCCGAGTCAGACCTGCGAGAGTATGGACCATGGCGCAGATAGGCATCGGCCAACTGCCTACGTAGAATGTCTTTGTAGTAGTTCAGTTTGTCCTCCCTCTCGGCGGGTTTAAAAAATGCCCTCATTTTGTGCCTGAAGCGAGGGTCCAATAAGGTGGACAGCCAGAAATCATCCCGGCGACAAATGGAAACAATTCTGGGGTCACTACGCAAGCACGTGAGCATGCTTCCTGCCATTTGCGCAAGTGACTCGGAGGGACTACCTGTCTCCATCTCCACTGCACACTGCCACAGTGTGTCCGGGTCCTTTGTCTCGCGTTCCTCACAACCCTCTAGCTCCTCTGGCTGCCCCTCCTCTCCTGACTAGATAAACCAGCCATTTTGCCAAGCCTAAACTGTGCTTCACTGGGCCACTCCTCCTCCTCTTCCTCCTCCTCCTCCAGTTCAGCTCCAACGGGGTTCATGTGGCCGTAAGATGTAGACGCCATGTCTCCAGTGCCCTGACCAGCCATGGTTTCCAACATGTGCTGTAGTACATGAAGCAGTGGAATCACGTCGTTCATCCCGCAATCCTGCCGACTGACAAATATAGTGGCTTCCTCAAAGTGCCTGAGCAAACGGCAGGTGCCACGTATGAGCTGCCACTGGTTGACATTGAAGTTACACAGGGGAGTCCCCCTATCCGTTTGGATCATCAGGAAATCCATGATGGCTTTTCTCTGTTCATATAATCGGTCCAACATGTGAAGGGTGGAATTCCAACGGGTGGAAACATCGCAAATCAGACTATGTTTGGGGCTACCGTTCGCTGTAGCTCAAGAAGGGTGTGGCTCAAGAAGGGTGTGTTTGGCAGTGTATGAGTGGCTGAAGTGCATGCAAAGTTTCCTTGAAGTTGTTAGGATGTCTAGCAGATGGGGGGAACACTTCAAAAACCATTTGACAACCAGATTGAAGACGTGAGCCATGCAGGGCGCATGGGTCAGGCTTCCTTGGCGCAGCGCAGACAAAATGTTCTTCCCATTGTCAGTAACTAGAGATGAGCGAACTTCTAAAAAATTCGATTCGGGCGATTCGCCGAATTTCTCAAAGAAATTTGGGTGCGTCCGAATCGAACTTTAGCGAATCGCTCATCTCTGGTGGGAGCGGGGAGGCCGGCTGCGCTGTCAGCAGGCGGTGGAAGCCGGCTTCCGCCGCCCGCTGCCAGCGCAGCCGGCCTCCCCGCTCCCACCAAGCCCTGAAATGGAAAAAAAAAATGCAGACATGGTGGGAGCGGGGAGGCCGACTGTGCTGTTAGCGGGCGGCGGAAGCCGGCTTCTGCCGCCCGCTGACAGCGCAGCCGGCCTCCCCGCTCCCACCATGCCGGCATTTTTTTTTACAGCAAACACTTACCGGCATGGTGGGAGCGAGGAGGCCGGCGGCGCTGTCAGCTGTCATCAGAGGACGCATCATCAGAGGAAGCCGGCTTCCTCTGATGACGCGTCCTCTGATGACAGCTGACAGCGGCTTCTGCCGCCCGCTGACAGCGCAGCCAGCCTCCCCGCTCCCACCATGCCGGCATTTTTTTTTCCATTTCACGGCTTGGTGGGAGCGGGGAGGCCGGCTGCGCTGTCAGCGGGCGGCGGAAGCTGGCTTCCGCCACCCGCTGGCAGCGCAGCCGGTCTCTCCGCTCTCACCATGCCGGCATTTTTTTTTTTTTATTTCAGGGAAAGTTCGGTCAGCACGAACCACTAAAAATTTGGGTTTGTGCTGAATCGAATTTTCCCTGAAATTCGGAGCGAATTCAGGTTCGTTAGAACCAATTCGCTCATCCCTATCAGTAACCATGATTCCCATTTTAAGTTTTCTTGGAGTAAGCCATGTTTGGATTTCGTGATGAATACGTTTAAGCAGTTCCTCCCCTGTGTGACTCCGTTCGCCAAGACAAACCATGTGAAGCACAGCGTGACACCTCCTTGCCCTGCACACATGGTAGACTGGAGGGGCACTGAGACTTGAGCCTACAGTGGAGGGTGAGGAGATGGAGGAGGATGAGGAGGCCAAGTCGCACGGTGTCACAGGCCCAACGGCCAGGGAGCGCGGAGGCCGAAGCGGCGTGACCTGTCCCAGTTGCTGCTGCTGCTGCAAAGGGACCACATTCACCCAGTGGGCCGTAAACGACATGTACTGTCCCTGACCGTAGTTACAGCTCCAGACGTCGGCGCTGCCATGCACTTTGCTACACACCGACAGACTCAAGGACTGGCCCACCTTCTGTTCAACAAAAGTGTGCAGCGCTGGTACTGCCTTCTTGGCAAAGAAATGACGGCTTGGGACTCTCCATCTCGGCTCGGCACAAGCCATCAGTTCTCTGAAAGGTGCAGAGTCCACCACCTGAAAAGGGAGCGACTGCAGCACCAGCACCTTGGACAGGAGCACATTCAGCTTCTGCGCCGTAGGATGAGTGGGCGCATACTGCTGTCTCTTGGACATGGCTTCGCTGATGGATTACTGGCGGGATGCATGACTTGGAGGAGGAGGAGGAGGAGCAGGAGCATCAGGAGCGACAGAGGATGGGTATGACGCACAGCTGCCCTTGGCTGAGGTGCTGGAGCCTTGGCTGGCAGAAATTGGGAGTGGCGCACCACTTGGTGAGGAAGCAGGCTGGACCACCTCTTCGGAGCCTTGGTTCTCCCAGGCCGCTTTATGGTGACGCATCATATGTTGACGCAGGGCCGTGGTGCCAACATTTGGGCCCTGGCCACGCTTCACCTTCTACCTACATATCTTGCATGTGGCCATGTTACCCTTGTGCGGATGCTTCAGGAACAACTGCCACACTGTCGAGTAGCTACTTTTCCCACCAACAGGCCGCACTGATTTACTGCTACTGTTGCCAACTCCAGGAACCCCTGCTCCACTACCTCCTGATAAGGTAGCCTGCCGTGCAGCAGGTGCTCTACCCCGGCCCCGTTTGGCTCCAGGCTTTACTTATTGTATGCCCATGCTGACTGCCAACCGTGCTGCTAACACCTTGCTGCCTCAGCTTCTGACTCCGGGGCAACCTGCGCCCCTCTTCTCCTGATGATGACGATGAAGCCCCTTCTGCACCCGGCTCCCAAGTGCGATCGGCTTCTTCATCATCATCATCATCATCATCACCGAGTTGTGGCTGCACGTCACTGATGTTCTTGGTTTCCTCAACAGTGTCTGGCGCAGGAGGTGGAACGCTCGCAACACCCACGACACTGTCCACATCACTATTTGCCTACCTAGCTAAAGAAGCTGCCTCCATTTCTTGGCTGGGCAGTAGCTGCTGACTGTCCTCTATCTGATCGTCCTCCTCACTAAAGAGTGGAGCTGAACCCAAAGCATAGGATACGTCACTGGGGGAAGGAACGGCGTAGGACAGAGGCAATGGGAGGACAGGGACTGTTCTCGGGGCATGCCAACTCAGGGTTGTGTCAGAGGAACCTACCGACCCTAGACTGGGGGTCTCAGATGTAACTTGTGATGATGTGGATGACCGCGTTAACCAATCTACCATGGCAGATGCGTAACTGGTGGAGAAACGACCGCTAGCAGATACAGGCAGATCAGGTCTCTCACCGTGACTCCTGCTGCCACTCGCCCCTAGTCTGCTGCAACCTCTTTTTTGACATTTTTATGTATTTGAAATGCGCAATATGTACTTTAAAAAATGTTTACTTTAAAAAGCATAAGCTAAATAAAGTGAGGAACTGCTTCTCTGCACCAGATACTATGACAATTGGCAATATGGGATACCCTGCGGCCTAGTGCTTTGGCAGCAGACCAAAAACCAATTCAAAATACAATAGCTGAATTAAAATGAGGCTGAACAACGCTTATTTAGTATAACAGATAGGCTGCTAAGTGCAGGTTTGGGATACCCTGCGGCCTAGTGTTTTGGCAGCAGGACAAAAACCAATTCAAAATGCAATAGTTTGATTAAGCTGAGGAGCAACAAGCGTATTTAGTCCGATAGGCTGCTAAGTGCAGGTTTGGGATACCCTGCGGCCTGGTGTTTTGGCAGCAGGACAAAAACCAATTCAAAATGCAATAGTTTGATTAAGCTGAGGATCAACAAGCGTATTTAGTATAACAGATAGGCTGCTAAGTGCAGGTTTGGGATGCCCATGTGGGCTGGTGTATTTAAAGCAGGACAAAAACCAACTCAAAATGCAAAAGTTTGATTAAGCTGAGGAGCAACAAGCGTATTTTGTATAACAGTTAGGCTGCTACGTGCAGGTTTGGGATACCCTGTGGCCTAGTGTTTTGGCAGCAGGACAAAAACCAATTCAAAATGCAATAGTTTGATTAAGCTGAGGAGCAACAAGCGTATTTTGTATAACAGATAGGCTGCTACGTGCAGGTTTGGGATACCCTGTGGCCTAGTGTTTTGGCAGCAGGACAAAAACCAATTCAAAATGCAATAGTTTGATTAAACTGAGGAGCAACAAGCGTATTTTGTATGAAAGATAGGCTGCTAAGTGCAGGTTTGGGATACCCTGCCCCTAGTGTTTTGGCAGCAGGACAAAAACCAAATCAAAATGCAATTGTTTGATTAAGCTGAGGAGCAACAAGCGTATTTTGTATAACAGATAGGCTGCTACGTGCAGGTTTGGGATACCCTGCGGCCTAGTGTTTTGGCAGCAGGACAAAAACCAATTCAAAATGCAATAGTTTGATTAAGCTGAGGAGCAACAAGCGTATTTTGTATAACAGATAGGCTGCTAAGTGCAGGTTTGGGATACCCTGCGGCCTAGTGTTTTGGCAGCAGGACAAAAACCAATTCAAAATGCAATAGTTTGTTTAAGCTGAGGATCAACAAGCACATTTAGTATAACAGATAGGCTGCTAAGTGCAGGTTTGGGATACCCTGCGGCCTAGTGTTTTGGCAGCAGGACAAAAACCAATTCAAAATACAATAGTTTGATTAAGCTGAGGAGCAACAAGCGTATTTTGTGTAACAGATAGGCTGCTACGTGTAGGTTTGAGATACCCTGCGGCCTAGTGTTTTGGCAGCAGGACAAAAACCAATTCAAAATGCAATAGTTTGATCAAGCTGAGGAGCAACAAGCGTATTTAGTATAACAGATAGGCTGCTAAGTGCAGGTTTGGGATACCCTGTGGCCTAGTGTTTTGGCAGCAGGACAAAAACCAATTCAAAATGCAATAGTTTGATTAAGCTGAGGAGCAACAAGCGTATTTAGTATAACAGATAGGCTGCTAAGTGCAGGTTTGGGATACCCTGTGACCTAGTGTTTTGGCAGCAGGACAAAAACCAATTCAAAATGCAATAGTTTGATTAAGCTGAGAAGCAACAAGTGTATTTATTCCGATAGGCTGCTAAGTGCAGGTTTGGGATACCCTGCCCCTAGTGTTTTGGCAGCAGGACAAAAACCAATTCAAAATGCAATAGTTTGATTAAGCTGAGGAGCAACAAGCGTATTTTGTATAACAGATAGGCTGCTACGTTCAGGTTTGGGATACCCTGCGGCCTAGTGTTTTGGCAGCAGGACAAAAACCAATTCAAAATGCAATAGTTTGTTTAAGCTGAGGATCAACAAGCGTATTTAGTATAACAGATAGGCTGCTAAGTGCAGGATTGGGATACCCTGCGGCCTAGTGTTTTGGCAGCAGGACAAAACCAAATCAAAATGCAATAGTTTGATTAAGCTGAGGAGCAACAAGTGTATTTAGTAAAACAGATAGGCTGCTAAGTGCAGGTTTGGGATACCCTGCGGCCTAGTGTTTTGGCAGCAGGACAAAAACCAATTCAAAATGCAATAGTTTGATTAAGCTGAGGAGCAACAAGCGTATTTAATAAAACAGATAGGCTGCTAAGTGCAGGTTTGGGATGCCCATGTGGGCTGGTGTATTTAAAGCAGGACAAAAACCAATACAAATTGCAATAGATTGATTAAGCTGAGGAGCAACAAGCGTATTTTGTATAACAGATAGGCTGCTTAGTGCAGGTTTGGGATACCCTGCGGCCTAGTGTTTGGGCAGAATGACAAAAATCAAATCAAAATGCAATAGTTTGATTAAGCTGAGGATCAACAAGCGTATTTAGTATAACAGATAGGCTGCTACGTGCAGGTTTGGGATACCCTGCGGCCTAGTGTTTTGGCAGCAGGACAAAAACCAATTCAAAATGCAATAGTTTGATTAAGCTGAGGAGCAACAAGCGTATTTTGTATAACAGATAGGCTGCTAAGTGCAGGTTTGGGATACCCTGCGGCCTAGTGTTTTGGCAGCAGGACAAAAACCAATTCAAAATGCAATAGTTTTTTTAAGCTGAGGATCAACAAACACATTTAGTATAACAGATAGGCTGCTAAGTGCAGGTTTGGGATACCCTGCGGCCTAGTGTTTTGGCAGCAGGACAAAAACCAATTCAAAATACAATAGTTTGATTAAGCTGAGGAGCAACAAGCGTATTTTGTATAACAGAGAGGCTGCTATGTGCAGGTTTGGGATACCCTGCGGCCTAGTGTTTTGGCAGCAGGACAAAATCCAATTCAAAATGCAATAGTTTGATTAAGCTGAGAAGCAACAAGCGTATTTTGTATAACAGATAGGCTGCTTCGTGCAGGTTTGGGATACCCTGCGGCCTAGTGTTTTGGCAGCAGGACAAAAACCAATTCAAAATGCAATAGTTTGATTAAGCTGAGAAGCAACAAGTGTATTTAGTCCGATAGGCTGCTAAGTGCAGGTTTGGGATACCCTGCGGCCTAGTGTTTTGGCAGCAGGACAAAAACCAATTCAAAATGCAATAGTTTGATTAAGCTGAGGAGCAACAAGCGTATTTTGTATAACAAATAGGCTGCTACGTGCAGGTTTGTGATACCCTGCGGCCTAGTGTTTTGGCAGCAGGACAAAAACCAATTCAAAATGCAATAGTTTGATTAAGCTGAGGATCAACAAGCGTATTTAGTATAACAGATAGGCTGCTAAGTGCAGGATTGGGATACCCTGCGGCCTAGTGTTTTGGCAGCAGGACAAAAACCAAATCAAAATGCAATAGTTTGATTAAGCTGAGGAGCAACAAGCGTATTTAGTAAAACAGATAGGCTGCTAAGTGCAGGTTTGGGATACCCTGCGGCCTAGTGTTTTGGCAGCAGGACAAATACCAAATCAAAATGCAATAGTTTGATTAAGCTGAGAAGCAACAAGTGTATTTAGTCCGATAGGCTGCTAAGTGCAGGTTTGGGATACCCTGCCCCTAGTGTTTTGGCAGCAGGACAAAAACCAATTCAAAATGCAATAGTTTGATTAAGCTGAGGAGCAACAAGCGTATTTAGTATAACAGATAGGCTGCTACGTGCAGGTTTGGGATACCCTGTGGCCTAGTGTTTTGGCAGCAGGACAAAAACCAATTCAAAATGCAATAGTTTGATTAAACTGAGGAGCAACAAGCGTATTTTGTATGAAAGATAGGCTGCTAAGTGCAGGTTTGGGATACCCTGCGGCCTAGTGTTTTGGCAGCAGGACAAAAACCAAATCAAAATGCAATTGTTTGATTAAGCTGAGGAGCAACAAGCGTATTTTGTATAACAGATAGGCTGCTACGTGCAGGTTTGGGATACCCTGCGGCCTAGTGTTTTGGCAGCAGGACAAAAACCAATTCAAAATGCAATAGTTTGATTAAGCTGAGGAGCAACAAGCGTATTTTGTATAACAGATAGGCTGCTAAGTGCAGGTTTGGGATAACCTGCGGCCTAGTGTTTTGGCAGCAGGACAAAAACCAATTCAAAATGCAATAGTTTGTTTAAGCTGAGGATCAACAAGCACATTTAGTATAACAGATAGGCTGCTAAGTGCAGGTTTGGGATACCCTGCGGCCTAGTGTTTTGGCAGCAGGACAAAAACCAATTCAAAATACAATAGTTTGATTAAGCTGAGGAGCAACAAGCGTATTTTGTGTAACAGATAGGCTGCTACGTGTAGGTTTGAGATACCCTGCGGCCTAGTGTTTTGGCAGCAGGACAAAAACCAATTCAAAATGCAATAGTTTGATCAAGCTGAGGAGCAACAAGCGTATTTAGTATAACAGATAGGCTGCTAAGTGCAGGTTTGGGATACCCTGCGGCCTAGTGTTTTGGCAGCAGGACAAAAACCAATTCAAAATGCAATAGTTTGATTAAGCTGAGGAGCAACAAGCGTATTTAGTATAACAGATAGGCTGCTAATTGCCGGTTTGGGATACCCTGTGGCCTAGTGTTTTGGCAGCAGGACAAAAACCAATTCAAAATGCAATAGTTTGATTAAGCTGAGAAGCAACAAGTGTATTTATTCCGATAGGCTGCTACGTGCAGGTTTGGGATACCCTGCGGCCTAGTGTTTTGGCAGCAGGACAAAAACCAATTCAAAATGCAATAGTTTGTTTAAGCTGAGGATCAACAAGCGTATTTAGTATAACAGATAGGCTGCTAAGTGCAGGATTGGGATACCCTGCGGCCTAGTGTTTTGGCAGCAGGACAAAACCAAATCAAAATGCAATAGTTTGATTAAGCTGAGGAGCAACAAGTGTATTTAGTAAAACAGATAGGCTGCTAAGTGCAGGTTTGGGATACCCTGCGTCCTAGTGTTTTGGCAGCAGGACAAAAACCAATTCAAAATGCAATAGTTTGATTAAGCTGAGGAGCAACAAGCGTATTTAATAAAACAGATAGGCTGCTAAGTGCAGGTTTGGGATGCCCATGTGGGCTGGTGTATTTAAAGCAGGACAAAAACCAATACAAATTGCAATAGATTGATTAAGCTGAGGAGCAACAAGCGTATTTTGTATAACAGATAGGCTGCTTAGTGCAGGTTTGGGATACCCTGCGGCCTAGTGTTTGGGCAGCATGACAAAAATCAAATCAAAATGCAATAGTTTGATTAAGCTGAGGATCAACAAGCGTATTTAGTATAACAGATAGGCTGCTAAGTGCAGGTTTGGGATACCCTGCGGCCTAGTGTTTTGGCAGCAGGACAAAAACCAAATCAAAATGCAATAGTTTGATTAAGCTGAGGAGCAACAAGCGTATTTTGTATAACAGATAGGCTGCTAAGTGCAGGTTTGGGATACCCTGCGGCCTAGTGTTTTGGCAGCAGGACAAAAACCAATTCAAAATGCAATAGTTTTTTTAAGCTGAGGATCAACAAACACATTTAGTATAACAGATAGGCTGCTAAGTGCAGGTTTGGGATACCCTGCGGCCTAGTGTTTTGGCAGCAGGACAAAAACCAATTCAAAATACAATAGTTTGATTAAGCTGAGGAGCAACAAGCGTATTTTGTATAACAGAGAGGCTGCTATGTGCAGGTTTGGGATACCCTGCGGCCTAGTGTTTTGGCAGCAGGACAAAATCCAATTCAAAATGCAATAGTTTGATTAAGCTGAGAAGCAACAAGCGTATTTTGTATAACAGATAGGCTGCTTCGTGCAGGTTTGGGATACCCTGCGGCCTAGTGTTTTGGCAGCAGGACAAAAACCAATTCAAAATGCAATAGTTTGATTAAGCTGAGAAGCAACAAGTGTATTTAGTCCGATAGGCTGCTAAGTGCAGGTTTGGGATACCCTGCGGCCTAGTGTTTTGGCAGCAGGACAAAAACCAATTCAAAATGCAATAGTTTGATTAAGCTGAGGAGCAACAAGCGTATTTTGTATAACAAATAGGCTGCTACGTGCAGGTTTGGGATACCCTGCGGCCTAGTGTTTTGGCAGCAGGACAAAAACCAATTCAAAATGCAATAGTTTGATTAAGCTGAGGATCAACAAGCGTATTTAGCATAACAGATAGGCTGCTAAGTGCAGGATTGGGATACCCTGCGGCCTAGTGTTTTGGCAGCAGGACAAAAACCAAATCAAAATGCAATAGTTTGATTAAGCTGAGGAGCAACAAGCGTATTTAGTAAAACAGATAGGCTGCTAAGTGCAGGTTTGGGATACCCTGCGGCCTAGTGTTTTGGCAGCAGGACAAATACCAAATCAAAATGCAATAGTTTGATTAAGCTGAGAAGCAACAAGTGTATTTAGTCCGATAGGCTGCTAAGTGCAGGTTTGGGATACCCTGCCCCTAGTGTTTTGGCAGCAGGACAAAAATCAATTCAAAATGCAATAGTTTGATTAAGCTGAGGAGCAACAAGCGTATTTAGTATAACAGATAGGCTGCTACGTGCAGGTTTGGGATACCCTGTGGCCTAGTGTTTTGGCAGCAGGACAAAAACCAATTCAAAATGCAATAGTTTGATTAAACTGAGGAGCAACAAGCGTATTTTGTATGAAAGATAGGCTGCTAAGTGCAGGTTTGGGATACCCTGCGGCCTAGTGTTTTGGCAGCAGGACAAAAACCAAATCAAAATGCAATTGTTTGATTAAGCTGAGGAGCAACAAGCGTATTTTGTATAACAGATAGGCTGCTACGTGCAGGTTTGGGATACCCTGCGGCCTAGTGTTTTGGCAGCAGGACAAAAACCAATTCAAAATGCAATAGTTTGATTAAGCTGAGGAGCAACAAGCGTATTTTGTATAACAGATAGGCTGCTAAGTGCAGGTTTGGGATACCCTGCGGCCTAGTGTTTTGGCAACAGGACAAAAACCAATTCAAAATGCAATAGTTTGTTTAAGCTGAGGATCAACAAGCACATTTAGTATAACAGATAGGCTGCTAAGTGCAGGTTTGGGATACCCTGCGGCCTAGTGTTTTGGCAGCAGGACAAAAACCAATTCAAAATACAATAGTTTGATTAAGCTGAGGAGCAACAAGCGTATTTTGTGTAACAGATAGGCTGCTACGTGTAGGTTTGAGATACCCTGCGGCCTAGTGTTTTGGCAGCAGGACAAAAACCAATTCAAAATGCAATAGTTTGATCAAGCTGAGGAGCAACATGCGTATTTAGTATAACAGATAGGCTGCTAAGTGCAGGTTTGGGATACCCTGCGGCCTAGTGTTTTGGCAGCAGGACAAAAACCAATTAAAAATGCAATAGTTTGATTAAGCTGAGGAGCAACAAGCGTATTTAGTATAACAGATAGGCTGCTAAGTGCAGGTTTGGGATACCCTGTGGCCTAGTGTTTTGGCAGCAGGACAAAAACCAATTCAAAATGCAATAGTTTGATTAAGCTGAGAAGCAACAAGTGTATTTATTCCGATAGGCTGCTAAGTGCAGGTTTGGGACACCCTGCCCCTAGTGTTTTGGCAGCAGGACAAAAACCAATTCAAAATGCAATAGTTTGATTAAGCTGAGGAGCAACAAGCGTATTTTGTATAACAGATAGGCTGCTACGTGCAGGTTTGGGATACCCTGCGGCCTAGTGTTTTGGCAGCAGGACAAAAACCAATTCAAAATGCAATAGTTTGTTTAAGCTGAGGATCAACAAGCGTATTTAGTATAACAGATAGGCTGCTAAGTGCAGGATTGGGATACCCTGCGGCCTAGTGTTTTGGCAGCAGGACAAAACCAAATCAAAATGCAATAGTTTGATTAAGCTGAGGAGCTTTAGTAAAACAGATAGGCTGCTAAGTGCAGGTTTGGGATACCCTGCGGCCTAGTGTTTTGGCAGCAGGACAAAAACCAAATCAAAATGCAATAGTTTGATTAAGCTGAGGAGCAACAAGCGTATTTAATATAACAGATAGGCTGCTAAGTGCAGGTTTGGGATGCCCATGTGGGCTGGTGTATTTAAAGCAGGACAAAAACCAATACAAATTGCAATAGATTGATTAAGCTGAGGAGCAACAAGCGTATTTTGTATAACAGATAGGCTGCTTAGTGCAGGTTTGGGATACCCTGCGGCCTAGTGTTTGGGCAGCATGACAAAAATAAAATCAAAATGCAATAGTTTGATTAAGCTGAGAAGCAACAAGCGTATTTTGTATAACAGATAGGCTGCTTCGTGCAGGTTTGGGATACCCTGCGGCCTAGTGTTTTGGCAGCAGGACAAAAACCAATTCAAAATGCAATAGTTTGATTAAGCTGAGGATCAACAAGCGTATTTAGTATAACAGATAGGCTGCTAAGTGCAGGATTGGGATACCCTGCGGCCTAGTGTTTTGGCAGCAGGACAAAAACCAAATCAAAATGCAATAGTTTGATTAAGCTGAGGAGCAACAAGCGTATTTAGTAAAACAGATAGGCTGCTAAGTGCAGGTTTGGGATACCCTGCGGCCTAGTGTTTTGGCAGCAGGACAAAAACCAATTCAAAATGCAATAGTTTGTTTAAGCTGAGGATCAGCAAGCACATTTAGTATAACAGATAGGCTGCTAAGTGCAGGTTTGGGATACCCTGCGGCCTAGTGTTTTGGCAGCAGGACAAAAACCAATTCAAAATGCAATAGTTTGTTTAAGCTGAGGATCAACAAGCACATTTAGTATAACAGATAGGCTGCTAAGTGCAGGTTTGGGATACCCTGCGGCCTAGTGTTTTGGCAGCAGGACAAAAACCAATTCAAAATACAATAGTTTGATTAAGCTGAGGAGCAACAAGCGTATTTTGTGTAACAGATAGGCTGCTACGTGTAGGTTTGAGATACCCTGCGGCCTAGTGTTTTGGCAGCAGGACAAAAACCAATTCAAAATGCAATAGTTTGATCAAGCTGAGGAGCAACAAGCGTATTTAGTATAACAGATAGGCTGCTAAGTGCAGGTTTGGGATACCCTGCGGCCTAGTGTTTTGGCAGCAGGACAAAAACCAATTCAAAATGCAATAGTTTGATTAAGCTGAGGAGCAACAAGCGTATTTAGTATAACAGATAGGCTGCTAAGTGCAGGTTTGGGATACCCTGTGGCCTAGTGTTTTGGCAGCAGGACAAAAACCAATTCAAAATGCAATAGTTTGATTAAGCTGAGAAGCAACAAGTGTATTTATTCCGATAGGCTGCTAAGTGCAGGTTTGGGATACCCTGCCCCTAGTGTTTTGGCAGCAGGACAAAAACCAATTCAAAATGCAATAGTTTGATTAAGCTGAGGAGCAACAAGCGTATTTTGTATAACAGATAGGCTGCTACGTGCAGGTTTGGGATACCCTGCGGCCTAGTGTTTTGGCAGCAGGACAAAAACCAATTCAAAATGCAATAGTTTGTTTAAGCTGAGGATCAACAAGCGTATTTAGTATAACAGATAGGCTGCTAAGTGCAGGATTGGGATAACCTGCGGCCTAGTGTTTTGGCAGCAGGACAAAACCAAATCAAAATGCAATAGTTTGATTAAGCTGAGGAGCAACAAGTGTATTTAGTAAAACAGATAGGCTGCTAAGTGCAGGTTTGGGATACCCTGCGGCCTAGTGTTTTGGCAGCAGGACAAAAACCAATTCAAAATGCAATAGTTTGATTAAGCTGAGGAGCAACAAGCGTATTTAATAAAACAGATAGGCTGCTAAGTGCAGGTTTGGGATGCCCATGTGGGCTGGTGTATTTAAAGCAGGACAAAAACCAATACAATTTGCAAAAGATTGATTAAGCTGAGGAGCAACAAGCGTATTTTGTATAACAGATAGGCTGCTTAGTGCAGGTTTGGGATACCCTGCGGCCTAGTGTTTGGGCAGAATGACAAAAATCAAATCAAAATGCAATAGTTTGATTAAGCTGAGGATCAACAAGCGTATTTAGTATAACAGATAGGCTGCTAAGTGCAGGTTTGGGATACCCTGCGGCCTAGTGTTTTGGCAGCAGGACAAAAACCAAATCAAAATGCAATAGTTTGATTAAGCTGAGGAGCAACAAGCGTATTTTGTATAACAGATAGGCTGCTAAGTGCAGGTTTGGGATACCCTGCGGCCTAGTGTTTTGGCAGCAGGACAAAAACCAATTCAAAATGCAATAGTTTTTTTAAGCTGAGGATCAACAAACACATTTAGTATAACAGATAGGCTGCTAAGTGCAGGTTTGGGATACCCTGCGGCCTAGTGTTTTGGCAGCAGGACAAAAACCAATTCAAAATACAATAGTTTGATTAAGCTGAGGAGCAACAAGCGTATTTTGTATAACAGAGAGGCTGCTATGTGCAGGTTTGGGATACCCTGCGGCCTAGTGTTTTGGCAGCAGGACAAAATCCAATTCAAAATGCAATAGTTTGATTAAGCTGAGAAGCAACAAGCGTATTTTGTATAACAGATAGGCTGCTTCGTGCAGGTTTGGGATACCCTGCGGCCTAGTGTTTTGGCAGCAGGACAAAAACCAATTCAAAATGCAATAGTTTGATTAAGCTGAGAAGCAACAAGTGTATTTAGTCCGATAGGCTGCTAAGTGCAGGTTTGGGATACCCTGCGGCCTAGTGTTTTGGCAGCAGGACAAAAACCAATTCAAAATGCAATAGTTTGATTAAGCTGAGGAGCAACAAGCGTATTTTGTATAACAAATAGGCTGCTACGTGCAGGTTTGTGATACCCTGCGGCCTAGTGTTTTGGCAGCAAGACAAAAACCAAATCAAAATGCAATAGTTTGATTAAGCTGAGGATCAACAAGCGTATTTAGTATAACAGATAGGCTGCTAAGTGCAGGATTGGGATACCCTGCGGCCTAGTGTTTTGGCAGCAGGACAAAAACCAAATCAAAATGCAATAGTTTGATTAAGCTGAGGAGCAACAAGCGTATTTAGTAAAACAGATAGGCTGCTAAGTGCAGGTTTGGGATACCCTGCGGCCTAGTGTTTTGGCAGCAGGACAAATACCAAATCAAAATGCAATAGTTTGATTAAGCTGAGAAGCAACAAGTGTATTTAGTCCGATAGGCTGCTAAGTGCAGGTTTGGGATACCCTGCCCCTAGTGTTTTGGCAGCAGGACAAAAACCAATTCAAAATGCAATAGTTTGATTAAGCTGAGGAGCAACAAGCGTATTTTGTATAACAGATAGGCTGCTACGTGCAGGTTTGGGATACCCTGTGGCCTAGTGTTTTGGCAGCAGGACAAAAACCAATTCAAAATGCAATAGTTTGATTAAACTGAGGAGCAACAAGCGTATTTTGTATGAAAGATAGGCTGCTAAGTGCAGGTTTGGGATACCCTGCGGCCTAGTGTTTTGGCAGCAGGACAAAAACCAAATCAAAATGCAATTGTTTGATTAAGCTGAGGAGCAACAAGCGTATTTTGTATAACAGATAGCCTGCTAAGTGCAGGTTTGGGATACCCTGCGGCCTAGTGTTTTGGCAGCAGGACAAAAACCAATTCAAAATGCAATAGTTTGATTAAGCTGAGGAGCAACAAGCGTATTTTGTATAACAGATAGGCTGCTAAGTGCAGGTTTGGGATAACCTGCGGCCTAGTGTTTTGGCAGCAGGACAAAAACCAATTCAAAATGCAATAGTTTGTTTAAGCTGAGGATCAACAAGCACATTTAGTATAACAGATAGGCTGCTAAGTGCAGGTTTGGGATACCCTGCGGCCTAGTGTTTTGGCAGCAGGACAAAAACCAATTCAAAATACAATAGTTTGATTAAGCTGAGGAGCAACAAGCGTATTTTGTGTAACAGATAGGCTGCTACGTGTAGGTTTGAGATACCCTGCGGCCTAGTGTTTTGGCAGCAGGACAAAAACCAATTCAAAATGCAATAGTTTGATCAAGCTGAGGAGCAACAAGCGTATTTAGTATAACAGATAGGCTGCTAAGTGCAGGTTTGGGATACCCTGCGGCCTAGTGTTTTGGCAGCAGGACAAAAACCAATTCAAAATGCAATAGTTTGATTAAGCTGAGGAGCAACAAGCGTATTTAGTATAACAGATAGGCTGCTAATTGCCGGTTTGGGATACCCTGTGGCCTAGTGTTTTGGCAGCAGGACAAAAACCAATTCAAAATGCAATAGTTTGATTAAGCTGAGAAGCAACAAGTGTATTTATTCCGATAGGCTGCTACGTGCAGGTTTGGGATACCCTGCGGCCTAGTGTTTTGGCAGCAGGACAAAAACCAATTCAAAATGCAATAGTTTGTTTAAGCTGAGGATCAACAAGCGTATTTAGTATAACAGATAGGCTGCTAAGTGCAGGATTGGGATACCCTGCGGCCTAGTGTTTTGGCAGCAGGACAAAACCAAATCAAAATGCAATAGTTTGATTAAGCGGAGGAGCAACAAGTGTATTTAGTAAAACAGATAGGCTGCTAAGTGCAGGTTTGGGATACCCTGCGTCCTAGTGTTTTGGCAGCAGGACAAAAACCAATTCAAAATGCAATAGTTTGATTAAGCTGAGGAGCAACAAGCGTATTTAATAAAACAGATAGGCTGCTAAGTGCAGGTTTGGGATGCCCATGTGGGCTGGTGTATTTAAAGCAGGACAAAAACCAATACAAATTGCAATAGATTGATTAAGCTGAGGAGCAACAAGCGTATTTTGTATAACAGATAGGCTGCTTAGTGCAGGTTTGGGATACCCTGCGGCCTAGTGTTTGGGCAGCATGACAAAAATCAAATCAAAATGCAATAGTTTGATTAAGCTGAGGATCAACAAGCGTATTTAGTATAACAGATAGGCTGCTAAGTGCAGGTTTGGGATACCCTGCGGCCTAGTGTTTTGGCAGCAGGACAAAAACCAAATCAAAATGCAATAGTTTGATTAAGCTGAGGAGCAACAAGCGTATTTTGTATAACAGATAGGCTGCTAAGTGCAGGTTTGGGATACCCTGCGGCCTAGTGTTTTGGCAGCAGGACAAAAACCAATTCAAAATGCAATAGTTTTTTTAAGCTGAGGATCAACAAACACATTTAGTATAACAGATAGGCTGCTAAGTGCAGGTTTGGGATACCCTGCGGCCTAGTGTTTTGGCAGCAGGACAAAAACCAATTCAAAATGCAATAGTTTGTTTAAGCTGAGGATCAACAAGCACATTTAGTATAACAGATAGGCTGCTAAGTGCAGGTTTGGGATACCCTGCGGCCTAGTGTTTTGGCAGCAGGACAAAAACCAATTCAAAATGCAATAGTTTGTTTAAGCTGAGGATCAACAAGCACATTTAGTATAACAGATAGGCTGCTAAGTGCAGGTTTGGGATACCCTGCGGCCTAGTGTTTTGGCAGCAGGACAAAAACCAATTCAAAATACAATAGTTTGATTAAGCTGAGGAGCAACAAGCGTATTTTGTGTAACAGATAGGCTGCTACGTGTAGGTTTGAGATACCCTGCGGCCTAGTGTTTTGGCAGCAGGACAAAAACCAATTCAAAATGCAATAGTTTGATCAAGCTGAGGAGCAACAAGCGTATTTAGTATAACAGATAGGCTGCTAAGTGCAGGTTTGGGATACCCTGCGGCCTAGTGTTTTGGCAGCAGGACAAAAACCAATTCAAAATGCAATAGTTTGATTAAGCTGAGGAGCAACAAGCGTATTTAGTATAACAGATAGGCTGCTAAGTGCAGGTTTGGGATACCCTGTGGCCTAGTGTTTTGGCAGCAGGACAAAAACCAATTCAAAATGCAATAGTTTGATTAAGCTGAGAAGCAACAAGTGTATTTATTCCGATAGGCTGCTAAGTGCAGGTTTGGGATACCCTGCCCCTAGTGTTTTGGCAGCAGGACAAAAACCAATTCAAAATGCAATAGTTTGATTAAGCTGAGGAGCAACAAGCGTATTTTGTATAACAGATAGGCTGCTACGTGCAGGTTTGGGATACCCTGCGGCCTAGTGTTTTGGCAGCAGGACAAAAACCAATTCAAAATGCAATAGTTTGTTTAAGCTGAGGATCAACAAGCGTATTTAGTATAACAGATAGGCTGCTAAGTGCAGGATTGGGATAACCTGCGGCCTAGTGTTTTGGCAGCAGGACAAAACCAAATCAAAATGCAATAGTTTGATTAAGCTGAGGAGCAACAAGTGTATTTAGTAAAACAGATAGGCTGCTAAGTGCAGGTTTGGGATACCCTGCGGCCTAGTGTTTTGGCAGCAGGACAAAAACCAATTCAAAATGCAATAGTTTGATTAAGCTGAGGAGCAACAAGCGTATTTAATAAAACAGATAGGCTGCTAAGTGCAGGTTTGGGATGCCCATGTGGGCTGGTGTATTTAAAGCAGGACAAAAACCAATACAATTTGCAAAAGATTGATTAAGCTGAGGAGCAACAAGCGTATTTTGTATAACAGATAGGCTGCTTAGTGCAGGTTTGGGATACCCTGCGGCCTAGTGTTTGGGCAGAATGACAAAAATCAAATCAAAATGCAATAGTTTGATTAAGCTGAGGATCAACAAGCGTATTTAGTATAACAGATAGGCTGCTAAGTGCAGGTTTGGGATACCCTGCGGCCTAGTGTTTTGGCAGCAGGACAAAAACCAAATCAAAATGCAATAGTTTGATTAAGCTGAGGAGCAACAAGCGTATTTTGTATAACAGATAGGCTGCTAAGTGCAGGTTTGGGATACCCTGCGGCCTAGTGTTTTGGCAGCAGGACAAAAACCAATTCAAAATGCAATAGTTTTTTTAAGCTGAGGATCAACAAACACATTTAGTATAACAGATAGGCTGCTAAGTGCAGGTTTGGGATACCCTGCGGCCTAGTGTTTTGGCAGCAGGACAAAAACCAATTCAAAATACAATAGTTTGATTAAGCTGAGGAGCAACAAGCGTATTTTGTATAACAGAGAGGCTGCTATGTGCAGGTTTGGGATACCCTGCGGCCTAGTGTTTTGGCAGCAGGACAAAATCCAATTCAAAATGCAATAGTTTGATTAAGCTGAGAAGCAACAAGCGTATTTTGTATAACAGATAGGCTGCTTCGTGCAGGTTTGGGATACCCTGCGGCCTAGTGTTTTGGCAGCAGGACAAAAACCAATTCAAAATGCAATAGTTTGATTAAGCTGAGAAGCAACAAGTGTATTTAGTCCGATAGGCTGCTAAGTGCAGGTTTGGGATACCCTGCGGCCTAGTGTTTTGGCAGCAGGACAAAAACCAATTCAAAATGCAATAGTTTGATTAAGCTGAGGAGCAACAAGCGTATTTTGTATAACAAATAGGCTGCTACGTGCAGGTTTGTGATACCCTGCGGCCTAGTGTTTTGGCAGCAGGACAAAAACCAAATCAAAATGCAATAGTTTGATTAAGCTGAGGATCAACAAGCGTATTTAGTATAACAGATAGGCTGCTAAGTGCAGGATTGGGATACCCTGCGGCCTAGTGTTTTGGCAGCAGGACAAAAACCAAATCAAAATGCAATAGTTTGATTAAGCTGAGGAGCAACAAGCGTATTTAGTAAAACAGATAGGCTGCTAAGTGCAGGTTTGGGATACCCTGCGGCCTAGTGTTTTGGCAGCAGGACAAATACCAAATCAAAATGCAATAGTTTGATTAAGCTGAGAAGCAACAAGTGTATTTAGTCCGATAGGCTGCTAAGTGCAGGTTTGGGATACCCTGCCCCTAGTGTTTTGGCAGCAGGACAAAAACCAATTCAAAATGCAATAGTTTGATTAAGCTGAGGAGCAACAAGCGTATTTTGTATAACAGATAGGCTGCTACGTGCAGGTTTGGGATACCCTGTGGCCTAGTGTTTTGGCAGCAGGACAAAAACCAATTCAAAATGCAATAGTTTGATTAAACTGAGGAGCAACAAGCGTATTTTGTATGAAAGATAGGCTGCTAAGTGCAGGTTTGGGATACCCTGCGGCCTAGTGTTTTGGCAGCAGGACAAAAACCAAATCAAAATGCAATTGTTTGATTAAGCTGAGGAGCAACAAGCGTATTTTGTATAACAGATAGCCTGCTAAGTGCAGGTTTGGGATACCCTGCGGCCTAGTGTTTTGGCAGCAGGACAAAAACCAATTCAAAATGCAATAGTTTGATTAAGCTGAGGAGCAACAAGCGTATTTTGTATAACAGATAGGCTGCTAAGTGCAGGTTTGGGATAACCTGCGGCCTAGTGTTTTGGCAGCAGGACAAAAACCAATTCAAAATGCAATAGTTTGTTTAAGCTGAGGATCAACAAGCACATTTAGTATAACAGATAGGCTGCTAAGTGCAGGTTTGGGATACCCTGCGGCCTAGTGTTTTGGCAGCAGGACAAAAACCAATTCAAAATACAATAGTTTGATTAAGCTGAGGAGCAACAAGCGTATTTTGTGTAACAGATAGGCTGCTACGTGTAGGTTTGAGATACCCTGCGGCCTAGTGTTTTGGCAGCAGGACAAAAACCAATTCAAAATGCAATAGTTTGATCAAGCTGAGGAGCAACAAGCGTATTTAGTATAACAGATAGGCTGCTAAGTGCAGGTTTGGGATACCCTGCGGCCTAGTGTTTTGGCAGCAGGACAAAAACCAATTCAAAATGCAATAGTTTGATTAAGCTGAGGAGCAACAAGCGTATTTAGTATAACAGATAGGCTGCTAATTGCCGGTTTGGGATACCCTGTGGCCTAGTGTTTTGGCAGCAGGACAAAAACCAATTCAAAATGCAATAGTTTGATTAAGCTGAGAAGCAACAAGTGTATTTATTCCGATAGGCTGCTACGTGCAGGTTTGGGATACCCTGCGGCCTAGTGTTTTGGCAGCAGGACAAAAACCAATTCAAAATGCAATAGTTTGTTTAAGCTGAGGATCAACAAGCGTATTTAGTATAACAGATAGGCTGCTAAGTGCAGGATTGGGATACCCTGCGGCCTAGTGTTTTGGCAGCAGGACAAAACCAAATCAAAATGCAATAGTTTGATTAAGCGGAGGAGCAACAAGTGTATTTAGTAAAACAGATAGGCTGCTAAGTGCAGGTTTGGGATACCCTGCGTCCTAGTGTTTTGGCAGCAGGACAAAAACCAATTCAAAATGCAATAGTTTGATTAAGCTGAGGAGCAACAAGCGTATTTAATAAAACAGATAGGCTGCTAAGTGCAGGTTTGGGATGCCCATGTGGGCTGGTGTATTTAAAGCAGGACAAAAACCAATACAAATTGCAATAGATTGATTAAGCTGAGGAGCAACAAGCGTATTTTGTATAACAGATAGGCTGCTTAGTGCAGGTTTGGGATACCCTGCGGCCTAGTGTTTGGGCAGCATGACAAAAATCAAATCAAAATGCAATAGTTTGATTAAGCTGAGGATCAACAAGCGTATTTAGTATAACAGATAGGCTGCTAAGTGCAGGTTTGGGATACCCTGCGGCCTAGTGTTTTGGCAGCAGGACAAAAACCAAATCAAAATGCAATAGTTTGATTAAGCTGAGGAGCAACAAGCGTATTTTGTATAACAGATAGGCTGCTAAGTGCAGGTTTGGGATACCCTGCGGCCTAGTGTTTTGGCAGCAGGACAAAAACCAATTCAAAATGCAATAGTTTTTTTAAGCTGAGGATCAACAAACACATTTAGTATAACAGATAGGCTGCTAAGTGCAGGTTTGGGATACCCTGCGGCCTAGTGTTTTGGCAGCAGGACAAAAACCAATTCAAAATACAATAGTTTGATTAAGCTGAGGAGCAACAAGCGTATTTTGTATAACAGAGAGGCTGCTATGTGCAGGTTTGGGATACCCTGCGGCCTAGTGTTTTGGCAGCAGGACAAAATCCAATTCAAAATGCAATAGTTTGATTAAGCTGAGAAGCAACAAGCGTATTTTGTATAACAGATAGGCTGCTTCGTGCAGGTTTGGGATACCCTGCGGCCTAGTGTTTTGGCAGCAGGACAAAAACCAATTCAAAATGCAATAGTTTGATTAAGCTGAGAAGCAACAAGTGTATTTAGTCCGATAGGCTGCTAAGTGCAGGTTTGGGATACCCTGCGGCCTAGTGTTTTGGCAGCAGGACAAAAACCAATTCAAAATGCAATAGTTTGATTAAGCTGAGGAGCAACAAGCGTATTTTGTATAACAAATAGGCTGCTACGTGCAGGTTTGGGATACCCTGCGGCCTAGTGTTTTGGCAGCAGGACAAAAACCAATTCAAAATGCAATAGTTTGATTAAGCTGAGGATCAACAAGCGTATTTAGCATAACAGATAGGCTGCTAAGTGCAGGATTGGGATACCCTGCGGCCTAGTGTTTTGGCAGCAGGAAAAAAACCAAATCAAAATGCAATAGTTTGATTAAGCTGAGGAGCAACAAGCGTATTTAGTAAAACAGATAGGCTGCTAAGTGCAGGTTTGGGATACCCTGCGGCCTAGTGTTTTGGCAGCAGGACAAATACCAAATCAAAATGCAATAGTTTGATTAAGCTGAGAAGCAACAAGTGTATTTAGTCCGATAGGCTGCTAAGTGCAGGTTTGGGATACCCTGCCCCTAGTGTTTTGGCAGCAGGACAAAAACCAATTCAAAATGCAATAGTTTGATTAAGCTGAGGAGCAACAAGCGTATTTAGTATAACAGATAGGCTGCTACGTGCAGGTTTGGGATACCCTGTGGCCTAGTGTTTTGGCAGCAGGACAAATACCAATTCAAAATGCAATAGTTTGATTAAACTGAGGAGCAACAAGCGTATTTTGTATGAAAGATAGGCTGCTAAGTGCAGGTTTGGGATACCCTGCGGCCTAGTGTTTTGGCAGCAGGACAAAAACCAAATCAAAATGCAATTGTTTGATTAAGCTGAGGAGCAACAAGCGTATTTTGTATAACAGATAGCCTGCTAAGTGCAGGTTTGGGATACCCTGCGGCCTAGTGTTTTGGCAGCAGGACAAAAACCAATTCAAAATGCAATAGTTTGATTAAGCTGAGGAGCAACAAGCGTATTTTGTATAACAGATAGGCTGCTAAGTGCAGGTTTGGGATAACCTGCAGCCTAGTGTTTTGGCAGCAGGACAAAAACCAATTCAAAATGCAATAGTTTGTTTAAGCTGAGGATCAACAAGCACATTTAGTATAACAGATAGGCTGCTAAGTGCAGGTTTGGGATACCCTGCGGCCTAGTGTTTTGGCAGCAGGACAAAAACCAATTCAAAATACAATAGTTTGATTAAGCTGAGGAGCAACAAGCGTATTTTGTGTAACAGATAGGCTGCTACGTGTAGGTTTGAGATACCCTGCGGCCTAGTGTTTTGGCAGCAGGACAAAAACCAATTCAAAATGCAATAGTTTGATCAAGCTGAGGAGCAACAAGCGTATTTAGTATAACAGATAGGCTGCTAAGTGCAGGTTTGGGATACCCTGCGGCCTAGTGTTTTGGCAGCAGGACAAAAACCAATTCAAAATGCAATAGTTTGATTAAGCTGAGGAGCAACAAGCGTATTTAATATAACAGATAGGCTGCTAAGTGCAGGTTTGGGATGCCCATGTGGGCTGGTGTATTTAAAGCAGGACAAAAACCAATACAAATTGCAATAGATTGATTAAGCTTAGGAGCAACAAGCGTATTTTGTATAACAGATAGGCTGCTAAGTGCAGGTTTGGGATACCCTGCGGCCTAGTGTTTTGGCAGCAGGACAAAAACCAATTCAAAATGCAATAGTTTGTTTAAGCTGAGGATCAACAAGCACATTTAGTATAACAGATAGGCTGCTAAGTGCAGGTTTGGGATACCCTGCGGCCTAGTGTTTTGGCAGCAGGACAAAAACCAATTCAAAATACAATAGTTTGATTAAGCTGAGGAGCAACAAGCGTATTTTGTGTAACAGATAGGCTGCTACGTGTAGGTTTGAGATACCCTGCGGCCTAGTGTTTTGGCAGCAGGACAAAAACCAATTCAAAATGCAATAGTTTGATCAAGCTGAGGAGCAACAAGCGTATTTAGTATAACAGATAGGCTGCTAAGTGCAGGTTTGGGATACCCTGCGGCCTAGTGTTTTGGCAGCAGGACAAAAACCAATTCAAAATGCAACAGTTTGATTAAGCTGAGGAGCAACAAGCATATTTAGTATAACAGATAGGCTGCTAAGTGCAGGTTTGGGATACCCTGTGGCCTAGTGTTTTGGCAGCAGGACAAAAACCAATTCAAAATGCAATAGTTTGATTAAGCTGAGAAGCAACAAGTGTATTTATTCCGATAGGCTGCTAAGTGCAGGTTTGGGATACCCTGCCCCTAGTGTTTTGGCAGCAGGACAAAAACCAATTCAAAATGCAATAGTTTGATTAAGCTGAGGAGCAACAAGCGTATTTAGTAAAACAGATAGGCTGCTAAGTGCAGGTTTGGGATACCCTGCGGCCTAGTGTTTTGGCAGCAAGACAAAAACCAAATCAAAATGCAATAGTTTGATTAAGCTGAGGAGCAACAAGCGTATTTAATATAACAGATAGGCTGCTAAGTGCAGGTTTGGGATGCCCATGTGGGCTGGTGTATTTAAAGCAGGACAAAAACCAATACAAATTGCAATAGATTGATTAAGCTGAGGAGCAACAAGCGTATTTTGTGTAACAGATAGGCTGCTTAGTGCAGGTTTGGGATACCCTGCGGCCTAGTGTTTGGGCAGCATGACAAAAATCAAATCAAAATGCAATAGTTTGATTAAGCTGAGGATCAACAAGCGTATTTAGTATAACAGATAGGCTGCTAAGTGCAGGTTTGGGATAACCTGCGGCCTAGTGTTTTGGCAGCAGGACAAAACCCAAATCAAAATGCAATAGTTTAATTAAGCTGAGGAGCAACAAGCGTATTTTGTATAACAGATAGGCTGCTAAGTGCAGGTTTGGGATACCCTGCGGCCTAGTGTTTTGGCAGCAGGACAAAAACCAAATCAAAATGCAATAGTTTGATTAAGCTGAGGAGAAACAAGCGCATTTAGTAAAACAGATAGGCTGCTAAGTGCAGGTTTGGGATACCCTGCGGCCTAGTGTTTTGGCAGCAGGACAAAAACCAAATCAAAATGCAATAGTTTGATTAAGCTGAGGAGCAACAAGCGTATTTAATACAACAGATAGGCTGCTAAGTGCAGGTTTGGGATGCCCATGTGGCCTGGTGTATTTAAAGCAGGACAAAAACCAATACAAATTGCAATAGATTGATTAAGCTGAGGAGCAACAAGCGTATTTTGTATAACAGATAGGCTGCTTAGTGCAGGTTTGGGATACCCTGCGGCCTAGTGTTTGGGCAGCATGACAAAAATCAAATCAAAATGCAATAGTTTGATTAAGCTGAGGATCAACAAGTGTATTTAGTATCACAGATAGGCTGCTAAGTGCAGGTTTGGGATACCCTGCAGCCTAGTGTTTTGGCAGCAGGACAAAAACCAAATCAAAATGCAATAGTTTAATTAAGCTGAGGAGCAACAAGCGTATTTTGTATAACAGATAGGCTGCTAAGTGCAGGTTTGGGATACCCTGTGGCCTAGTGTTTTGGCAGCAGGACAAAAACCAATTCAAAATGCAATAGTTTGTTTAAGCTGAGGATCAACAAGCACATTTAGTATAACAGATAGGCTGCTAAGTGCAGGTTTGGGATACCCTGCGGCCTAGTGTTTTGGCAGCAGGACAAAAACCAAATCAAAATGCAATAGTTTAATTAAGCTGAGGAGCAACAAGCGTATTTTGTATAACAGATAGGCTGCTAAGTGCAGGATTGGGATACCCTGCGGCCTAGTGTTTTGGCAGCAGGACAAAAACCAAATCAAAATGCAAAAGTTTGATTAAGCTGAGGAGCAACAAGCGCATTTAGTAAAACAGATAGCCTGCTAAGTGCAGGTTTGGGATACCCTGCGGCCTAGTGTTTTGGCAGCAGGACAAAAACCAAATCAAAATGCAATAGTTTGATTAAGCTGAGGAGCAACAAGCGTATTTAATATAACAGATAGGCTGCTAAGTGCAGGTTTGGGATGCCCATGTGGGCTGGTGTATTTAAAGCAGGACAAAAACCAATACAAATTGCAATAGATTGATTAAGCTGAGGAGCAACAAGCGTATTTAGTATAACAGATAGGCTGCTAAGTGCAGGTTTGGGATACCCTGTGGCCTAGTGTTTTGGCAGCAGGACAAAAACCAATTCAAAATGCAATAGTTTGATTAAGCTGAGAAGCAACAAGTGTATATATTCCGATAGGCTGCTAAGTGCAGGTTTGGGATACCCTGCCCCTAGTGTTTTGGCAGCAGGACAAAAACCAATTCAAAATGCAATAGTTTGATTAAGCTGAGGAGCAACAAGCGTATTTTGTATAACAGATAGGCTGCTAAGTGCAGGTTTGGGATACCCTGCGGCCTAGTGTTTTGGCAGCAGGACAAAAACCAATTCAAAATGCAATAGTTTGTTTAAGCTGAGGATCAACAAACACATTTAGTATAACAGATAGGCTGCTAAGTGCAGGTTTGGGATACCCTGCGGCCTAGTGTTTTGGCAGCAGGAAAAAAACCAATTCAAAATACAATAGTTTGATTAAGCTGAGGAGCAACAAGCGTATTTTGTATAACAGAGAGGCTGCTATGTGCAGGTTTGGGATACCCTGCGGCCTAGTGTTTTGGCAGCAGGACAAAATCCAATTCAAAATGCAATAGTTTGATTAAGCTGAGAAGCAACAAGCGTATTTTGTATAACAGATAGGCTGCTTCGTGCCGGTTTGGGATACCCTGCGGCCTAGTGTTTTGGCAGCAGGACAAAAACCAATTCAAAATGCAATAGTTTGATTAAGCTGAGGATCAACAAGCGTATTTAGTATAACAGATAGGCTGCTAAGTGCAGGATTGGGATACCCTGCAGCCTAGTGTTTTGGCAGCAGGAAAAAAACCAAATCAAAATGCAATAGTTTGATTAAGCTGAGGAGCAACAAGCGTATTTAGTAAAACAGATAGGCTGCTAAGTGCAGGTTTGGGATACCCTGCGGCCTAGTGTTTTGGCAGCAGGACAAATACCAAATCAAAATGCAATAGTTTGATTAAGCTGAGAAGCAACAAGTGTATTTAGTCCGATAGGCTGCTAAGTGCAGGTTTGGGATACCCTGCCCCTAGTGTTTTGGCAGCAGGACAAAAACCAATTCAAAATGCAATAGTTTGATTAAGCTGAGGAGCAACAAGCGTATTTTGTATAACAGATAGGCTGCTACGTGCAGGTTTGGGATACCCTGCGGCCTAGTGTTTTGGCAGCAGGACAAAAACCAATTCAAAATGCAATAGTTTGATTAAGCTGAGGATCAACAAGCGTATTTAGTATAACAGATAGGCTGCTAAGTGCAGGATTGGGATACCCTGCGGCCTAGTGTTCTGGCAGCAGGACAAAAACCAAATCAAAATGCAATAGTTTGATTAAGCTGAGGAGCAACAAGTGTATTTAGTAAAACAGATAGGCTTCTAAATGCAGGTTTGGGATACCCTGCTGGGCTGGTGTATTTAAAGCAGGACAAAAACCAATACAAATTGCAATAGATTGATTAAGCTGAGGAGCAACAAGCGTATTTTGTATAACAGAGAGGCTGCTAAGTGCAGGTTTGGGATACTCGGCGGCCTAATGTTTTGGCAGCAGGACAAAAACCAATTCAAAATGCAATAGTTTGATTAAGCTGAGGAGCAACAAGCGTATTTAGTAAAACAGATAGGCTGCTAAGTGCAGGTTTGGGATACCCTGCGGCCTAGTGTTTTGGCAGCAGGACAAAAACCAAATCAAAATGCAATAGTTTGATTAAGCTGAGGAGCAACAAGCGTATTTAATATAACAGATAGGCTGCTAAGTGCAGGTTTGGGATGCCCATGTGGGCTGGTGTATTTTAAGCAGGACAAAAACCACTACAAATTGCAATAGATTGATTAAGCTGAGGAGCAACAAGCGTATTTTGTATAACAGAGAGGCTGCTTAGTGCAGGTTTGGGATACCCTGCGGCCTAGTGTTTTGGCAGCAGGACAAAAACCAATTAAAAATGCAATAGCTTGATTAAGCTGAGAAGCAACAAGTGTATTTAGTCCGATAGGCTGCTAAGTGCAGGTTTGGGATACCCTGCCCCTAGTGTTTTGGCAGCAGGACAAAAACCAATTCAAAATGCAATAGTTTGATTAAGCTGAGGAGCAACAAGCGTATTTTGTATAACAGATAGGCTGCTACGTGCAGGTTTGGGATACCCTGCGGCCTAGTGTTTTGGCAGCAGGACAAAAACCAATTCAAAATGCAATAGTTTGATTAAGCTGAGGATCAACAAGCGTATTTAGTAAAACAGATAGGCTGCTAAGTGCAGGATTGGGATACCCTGCGGCCTAGTGTTTTGGCAGCAGGACAAAAACCAAATCAAAATGCAATAGTTTGATTAAGCTGAGGAGCAACAAGCGTATTTAGTAAAACAGATAGGCTGCTAAGTGCAGGTTTGGGATACCCTGCGGCCTAGTGTTTTGGCAGCAGGACAAAAACCAAATCAAAATGCAATAGTTTGATTAAGCTGAGGAGCAACAAGCGTATTTAATATAACAGATAGGCTGCTAAGTGCAGGTTTGGGATGCCCATGTGGGCTGGTGTATTTAAAGCAGGACAAAAACCAATACAAATTGCAATAGATTGATTAAGCTTAGGAGCAACAAGCGTATTTTGTATAACAGATAGGCTGCTACGTGCAGGTTTGGGATACCCTGCGGCCTAGTGTTTTGGCAGCAGGACAAAAACCAAATCAAAATGCAATAGTTTGATTAAGCTGAGGAGCAACAAGCGTATTTAGTAAAACAGATAGGCTGCTAAGTGCAGGTTTGGGATACCCTGCGGCCTAGTGTTTTGGCAGCAGGACAAAAACCAATTCAAAATGCAATAGTTTGTTTAAGCTGAGGATCAACAAGCACATTTAGTATAACAGATAGGCTGCTAAGTGCAGGTTTGGGATACCCTGCGGCCTAGTGTTTTGGCAGCAGGACAAAAACCAATTCAAAATACAATAGTTTGATTAAGCTGAGGAGCAACAAGCGTATTTTGTGTAACAGATAGGCTGCTACGTGTAGGTTTGAGATACCCTGCGGCCTAGTGTTTTGGCAGCAGGACAAAAACCAATTCAAAATGCAATAGTTTGATCAAGCTGAGGAGCAACAAGCGTATTTAGTATAACAGATAGGCTGCTAAGTGCAGGTTTGGGATACCCTGCGGCCTAGTGTTTTGGCAGCAGGACAAAAACCAATTCAAAATGCAACAGTTTGATTAAGCTGAGGAGCAACAAGCGTATTTAGTATAACAGATAGGCTGCTAAGTGCAGGTTTGGGATACCCTGTGGCCTAGTGTTCTGGCAGCAGGACAAAAACCAATTCAAAATGCAATAGTTTGATTAAGCTGAGAAGCAACAAGTGTATTTATTCCGATAGGCTGCTAAGTGCAGGTTTGGGATACCCTGCCCCTAGTGTTTTGGCAGCAGGACAAAAACCAATTCAAAATGCAATAGTTTGATTAAGCTGAGGAGCAACAAGCGTATTTTGTATAACAGATAGGCTGCTACGTGCAGGTTTGGGATACCCTGCGGCCTAGTGTTTTGGCAGCAGGACAAAAACCAATTCAAAATGCAATAGTTTGTTTAAGCTGAGGATCAACAAGCGTATTTAGTATAACAGATAGGCTGCTAAGTGCAGGATTGGGATACCCTGCGGCCTAGTGTTTTGGCAGCAGGACAAAACCAAATCAAAATGCAATAGTTTGATTAAGCTGAGGAGCAACAAGTGTATTTAGTAAAACAGATAGGCTGCTAAGTGCAGGTTTGGGATACCCTGCGGCCTAGTGTTTTGGCAGCAGGACAAAAACCAAATCAAAATGCAATAGTTTGATTAAGCTGAGGAGCAACAAGCGTATTTAATAAAACAGATAGGCTGCTAAGTGCAGGTTTGGGATGCCCATGTGGGCTGGTGTATTTAAAGCAGGACAAAAACCAATACAAATTGCAATAGATTGATTAAGCTGAGGAGCAACAAGCGTATTTAGTATAACAGATAGGCTGCTTAGTGCAGGTTTGGGATACCCTGCGGCCTAGTGTTTGGGCAGCATGACAAAAATCAAATCAAAATGCAATAGTTTGATTAAGCTGAGGATCAACAAGCGTATTTAGTATAACAGATAGGCTGCTAAGTGCAGGTTTGGGATACCCTGTGGCCTAGTGTTTTGGCAGCAGGACAAAAACCAAATCAAAATGCAATAGTTTAATTAAGCTGAGGAGCAACAAGCGTATTTTGTATAACAGATAGGCTGCTAAGTGCAGGTTTGGGATACCCTGCGGCCTAGTGTTTTGGCAGCAGGACAAAAACCAAATCAAAATGCAATAGTTTGATTAAGCTGAGGAGCAACAAGCGTATTTAGTAAAACAGATAGGTGCTAAGTGCAGGTTTGGGATACCCTGCGGCCTAGTGTTTTGGCAGCAGGACAAAAACCAAATCAAAATGCAATAGTTTGATTAAGCTGAGGAGCAACAAGCGTATTTAATATAACAGATAGGCTGCTAAGTGCAGGTTTGGGATGCCCATGTGGGCTGGTGTATTTAAAGCAGGACAAAAACCAATACAAATTGCAATAGATTGATTAAGCTGAGGAGCAACAAGCGTATTTTGTATAACAGATAGGCTGCTTAGTGCAGGTTTGGGATACCCTGCGGCCTAGTGTTTGGGCAGCATGACAAAAATCAAATCAAAATGCAATAGTTTGATTAAGCTGAGGATCAACAAGCGTATTTAGTATCACAGATAGGCTGCTAAGTGCAGGTTTGGGATACCCTGCGGCCTAGTGTTTTGGCAGCAGGACAAAAACCAAATCAAAATGCAATACTTTAATTAAGCTGAGGAGCAACAAGCGTATTTTGTATAACAGATAGGCTGCTAAGTGCAGGTTTGGGATACCCTGTGGCCTAGTGTTTTGGCAGCAGGACAAAAACCAATTCAAAATGCAATAGTTTGTTTAAGCTGAGGATCAACAAGCATATTTAGTATAACAGATAGGCTGCTAAGTGCAGGTTTGGGATACCCTGCGGCCTAGTGTTTTGGCAGCAGGACAAAAACCAAATCAAAATGCAATAGTTTAATTAAGCTGAGGAGCAACAAGCGTATTTTGTATAACAGATAGGCTGCTAAGTGCAGGATTGGGATACCCTGCGGCCTAGTGTTTTGGCAGCAGGACAAAAACCAAATCAAAATGCAATAGTTTGATTAAGCTGAGGAGCAACAAGCGCATTTAGTAAAACAGATAGGCTGCTAAGTGCAGGTTTGGGATACCCTGCGGCCTAGTGTTTTGGCAGCAGGACAAAAACCAAATCAAAATGCAATAGTTTGATTAAGCTGAGGAGCAACAAGCGTATTTAATATAACAGATAGGCTGCTAAGTGCAGGTTTGGGATGCCCATGTGGGCTGGTGTATTTAAAGCAGGACAAAAACCAATACAAATTGCAATAGATTGATTAAGCTGAGGAGCAACAAGCGTATTTAGTATAACAGATAGGCTGCTAAGTGCAGGTTTGGGATACCCTGTGGCCTAGTGTTTTGGCAGCAGGACAAAAACCAATTCAAAATGCAATAGTTTGTTTAAGCTGAGGAGCAACAAGCGTATTTTGTATAACAGATAGGCTGCTAAGTGCAGGATTGGGATACCCTGCGGCCTAGTGTTTTGGCAGCAGGACAAAAACCAAATCAAAATGCAATAGTTTGATTAAGCTGAGGAGCAACAAGCGTATTTTGTATAACAGATAGGCTGCTAAGTGCAGGATTGGGATACCCTGCGGCCTAGTGTTTTGGCAGCAGGACAAAAACCAAATCAAAATGCAATAGTTTGATTAAGCTGAGGAGCAACAAGCGCATTTAGTAAAACAGATAGGCTGCTAAGTGCAGGTTTGGGATACCCTGCGGCCTAGTGTTTTGGCAGCAGGACAAAAACCAAATCAAAATGCAATAGTTTAATTAAGCTGAGGAGCAACAAGCGTATTTTGTATAACAGATAGGCTGCTAAGTGCAGGATTGGGATACCCTGCGGCCTAGTGTTTTGGCAGCAGGACAAAAACCAAATCAAAATGCAATAGTTTGATTAAGCTGAGGAGCAACAAGCGCATTTAGTAAAACAGATAGGCTGCTAAGTGCAGGTTTGGGATACCCTGCGGCCTAGTGTTTTGGCAGCAGGACAAAAACCAAATCAAAATGCAATAGTTTAATTAAGCTGAGGAGCAACAAGCGTATTTTGTGTAACAGATAGGCTGCTACGTGTAGGTTTGAGATACCCTGCTGCCTAGTGTTTTGGCAGCAGGACAAAAACCAATTCAAAATGCAATAGTTTGATCAAGCTGAGGAGCAACAAGCGTATTTAGTATAACAGATAGGCTGCTAAGTGCAGGTTTGGGATACCCTGTGGCCTAGTATTTTGGCAGCAGGACAAAAACCAATTCAAAATGCAATAGTTTGATTAAGCTGAGGAGCAACAAGCGCATTTTGTATAACAGATAGGCTGCTAAGTGCAGGTTTGGGATACCCTGCGGCCTAGTGTTTTGGCAGCAGGACAAAAACCAATTCAATATGCAATAGTTTGATTAAGCTGAGGAGCAACAAGCATATTTAGTATAACAGATAGGCTGCTAAGTGCAGGTTTGGGATACCCTGCGGCCTAGTGTTTTGGCAGCAGGACAAAAACCAAATCAAAATGCAATAGTTTGATTAAGCTGAGGAGCAACAAGCGTATTTAATATAACAGATAGGCTGCTAAGTGCAGGTTTGGGATGCCCATGTGGGCTGGTGTATTTAAAGCAGGACAAAAACCAATACAAATTGCAATAGATTGATTAAGCTTAGGAGCAACAAGCGTATTTTGTATAACAGATAGGCTGCTAAGTGCAGGTTTGGGATACCCTGCGGCCTAGTGTTTTCGCAGCAGGACAAAAACCAATTCAATATGCAATAGTTTGATTAAGCTGAGGAGCAACAAGCATATTTAGTATAACAGATAGGCTGCTAAGTGCAGGTTTGGGATACCCTGCGGCCTAGTGTTTTGGCAGCAGGACAAAAACCAAATCAAAATGCAATAGTTTGATTAAGCTGAGGAGCAACAAGCGTATTTAATATAACAGATAGGCTGCTAAGTGCAGGTTTGGGATGCCCATGTGGGCTGGTGTATTTAAAGCAGGACAAAAACCAATACAAATTGCAATAGATTGATTAAGCTTAGGAGCAACAAGCGTATTTTGTATAACAGATAGGCTGCTAAGTGCAGGTTTGGGATACCCTGCGGCCTAGTGTTTTGGCAGCAGGACAAAAACCAATTCAAAATGCAATAGTTTGTTTAAGCTGAGGATCAACAAGCACATTTAGTATAACAGATAGGCTGCTAAGTGCAGGTTTGGGATACCCTGCGGCCTAGTGTTTTGGCAGCAGGACAAAAACCAATTCAAAATACAATAGTTTGATTAAGCTGAGGAGCAACAAGCGTATTTTGTGTAACAGATAGGCTGCTACGTGTAGGTTTGAGATACCCTGCGGCCTAGTGTTTTGGCAGCAGGACAAAAACCAATTCAAAATGCAATAGTTTGATCAAGCTGAGGAGCAACAAGCGTATTTAGTATAACAGATAGGCTGCTAAGTGCAGGTTTGGGATACCCTGCGGCCTAGTGTTTTGGCAGCAGGACAAAAACCAATTCAAAATGCAACAGTTTGATTAAGCTGAGGAGCAACAAGCGTATTTAGTATAACAGATAGGCTGCTAAGTGCAGGTTTGGGATACCCTGTGGCCTAGTGTTTTGGCAGCAGGACAAAAACCAATTCAAAATGCAATAGTTTGATTAAGCTGAGAAGCAACAAGTGTATTTATTCCGATAGGCTGCTAAGTGCAGGTTTGGGATACCCTGCCCCTAGTGTTTTGGCAGCAGGACAAAAACCAATTCAAAATGCAATAGTTTGATTAAGCTGAGGAGCAACAAGCGTATTTTGTATAACAGATAGGCTGCTACGTGCAGGTTTGGGATACCCTGCGGCCTAGTGTTTTGGCAGCAGGACAAAAACCAATTCAAAATGCAATAGTTTGTTTAAGCTGAGGATCAACAAGCGTATTTAGTATAACAGATAGGCTGCTAAGTGCAGGATTGGGATACCCTGCGGCCTAGTGTTTTGGCAGCAGGACAAAACCAAATCAAAATGCAATAGTTTGATTAAGCTGAGGAGCAACAAGTGTATTTAGTAAAACAGATAGGCTGCTAAGTGCAGGTTTGGGATACCCTGCGGCCTAGTGTTTTGGCAGCAGGACAAAAACCAAATCAAAATGCAATAGTTTGATTAAGCTGAGGAGCAACAAGCGTATTTAATAAAACAGATAGGCTGCTAAGTGCAGGTTTGGGATGCCCATGTGGGCTGGTGTATTTAAAGCAGGACAAAAACCAATACAAATTGCAATAGATTGATTAAGCTGAGGAGCAACAAGCGTATTTAGTATAACAGATAGGCTGCTTAGTGCAGGTTTGGGATACCCTGCGGCCTAGTGTTTGGGCAGCATGACAAAAATCAAATCAAAATGCAATAGTTTGATTAAGCTGAGGATCAACAAGCGTATTTAGTATAACAGATAGGCTGCTAAGTGCAGGTTTGGGATACCCTGTGGCCTAGTGTTTTGGCAGCAGGACAAAAACCAAATCAAAATGCAATAGTTTAATTAAGCTGAGGAGCAACAAGCGTATTTTGTATAACAGATAGGCTGCTAAGTGCAGGTTTGGGATACCCTGCGGCCTAGTGTTTTGGCAGCAGGACAAAAACCAAATCAAAATGCAATAGTTTGATTAAGCTGAGGAGCAACAAGCGTATTTAGTAAAACAGATAGGTGCTAAGTGCAGGTTTGGGATACCCTGCGGCCTAGTGTTTTGGCAGCAGGACAAAAAACAAATCAAAATGCAATAGTTTGATTAAGCTGAGGAGCAACAAGCGTATTTAATATAACAGATAGGCTGCTAAGTGCAGGTTTGGGATGCCCATGTGGGCTGGTGTATTTAAAGCAGGACAAAAACCAATACAAATTGCAATAGATTGATTAAGCTGAGGAGCAACAAGCGTATTTTGTATAACAGATAGGCTGCTTAGTGCAGGTTTGGGATACCCTGCGGCCTAGTGTTTGGGCAGCATGACAAAAATCAAATCAAAATGCAATAGTTTGATTAAGCTGAGGATCAACAAGCGTATTTAGTATAACAGATAGGCTGCTAAGTGCAGGTTTGGGATACCCTGCGGCCTAGTGTTTTGGCAGCAGGACAAAAACCAAATCAAAATGCAATAGTTTAATTAAGCTGAGGAGCAACAAGCGTATTTTGTATAACAGATAGGCTGCTAAGTGCAGGTTTGGGATACCCTGCGGCCTAGTGTTTTGGCAGCAGGACAAAAACCAAATCAAAATGCAATAGTTTGATTAAGCTGAGGAGAAACAAGCGCATTTAGTAAAACAGATAGGCTGCTAAGTGCAGGTTTGGGATACCCTGCGGCCTAGTGTTCTGGCAGCAGGACAAAAACCAAATCAAAATGCAATAGTTTGATTAAGCTGAGGAGCAACAAGCGTATTTAATACAACAGATAGGCTGCTAAGTGCAGGTTTGGGATGCCCATGTGGGCTGGTGTATTTAAAGCAGGACAAAAACCAATACAAATTGCAATAGATTGATTAAGCTGAGGAGCAACAAGCGTATTTTGTATAACAGATAGGCTGCTTAGTGCAGGTTTGGGATACCCTGCGGCCTAGTGTTTGGGCAGCATGACAAAAATCAAATCAAAATGCAATAGTTTGATTAAGCTGAGGATCAACAAGCGTATTTAGTATCACAGATAGGCTGCTAAGTGCAGGTTTGGGATACCCTGCGGCCTAGTGTTTTGGCAGCAGGACAAAAACCAAATCAAAATGCAATACTTTAATTAAGCTGAGGAGCAACAAGCGTATTTTGTATAACAGATAGGCTGCTAAGTGCAGGTCTGAGATACCCTGTGGCCTAGTGTTTTGGCAGCAGGACAAAAACCAATTCAAAATGCAATAGTTTGTTTAAGCTGAGGATCAACAAGCATATTTAGTATAACAGATAGGCTGCTAAGTGCAGGTTTGGGATACCCTGCGGCCTAGTGTTTTGGCAGCAGGACAAAAACCAAATCAAAATGCAATAGTTTAATTAAGCTGAGGAGCAACAAGCGTATTTTGTATAACAGATAGGCTGCTAAGTGCAGGATTGGGATACCCTGCGGCCTAGTGTTTTGGCAGCAGGACAAAAACCAAATCAAAATGCAATAGTTTGATTAAGCTGAGGAGCAACAAGCGCATTTAGTAAAACAGATAGGCTGCTAAGTGCAGGTTTGGGATACCCTGCGGCCTAGTGTTTTGGCAGCAGGACAAAAACCAAATCAAAATGCAATAGTTTGATTAAGCTGAGGAGCAACAAGCGTATTTAATATAACAGATAGGCTGCTAAGTGCAGGTTTGGGATGCCCATGTGGGCTGGTGTATTTAAAGCAGGACAAAAACCAATACAAATTGCAATAGATTGATTAAGCTGAGGAGCAACAAGCGTATTTAGTATAACAGATAGGCTGCTAAGTGCAGGTTTGGGATACCCTGTGGCCTAGTGTTTTGGCAGCAGGACAAAAACCAAATCAAAATGCAATAGTTTAATTAAGCTGAGGAGCAACAAGCGTATTTTGTATAACAGATAGGCTGCTAAGTGCAGGATTGGGATACCCTGCGGCCTAGTGTTTTGGCAGCAGGACAAAAACCAAATCAAAATGCAATAGTTTGATTAAGCTGAGGAGCAACAAGCGCATTTAGTAAAACAGATAGGCTGCTAAGTGCAAGTTTGGGATACCCTGCGGCCTAGTGTTTTGGCAGCAGGACAAAAACCAAATCAAAATGCAATAGTTTAATTAAGCTGAGGAGCAACAAGCGTATTTTGTATAACAGATAGGCTGCTAAGTGCAGGATTGGGATACCCTGCGGCCTAGTGTTTTGGCAGCAGGACAAAAACCAAATCAAAATGCAATAGTTTGATTAAGCTGAGGAGCAACAAGCGCATTTAGTAAAACAGATAGGCTGCTAAGTGCAGGTTTGGGATACCCTGCGGCCTAGTGTTTTGGCAGCAGGACAAAAACCAAATCAAAATGCAATAGTTTGATTAAGCTGAGGAGCAACAAGCGTATTTTGTGTAACAGATAGGCTGCTACGTGTAGGTTTGAGATACCCTGCGGCCTAGTGTTTTGGCAGCAGGACAAAAACCAATTCAAAATGCAATAGTTTGATCAAGCTGAGGAGCAACAAGCGTATTTAGTATAACAGATAGGCTGCTAAGTGCAGGTTTGGGATACCCTGTGGCCTAGTGTTTTGGCAGCAGGACAAAAACCAATTCAAAATGCAATAGTTTGTTTAAGCTGAGGATCAACAAGCACATTTAGTATAACAGATAGGCTGCTAAGTGCAGGTTTGGGATACCCTGCGGCCTAGTGTTTTGGCAGCAGGACAAAAACCAAATCAAAATGCAATAGTTTAATTAAGCTGAGGAGCAACAAGCGTATTTTGTATAACAGATAGGCTGCTAAGTGCAGGATTGGGATACCCTGCGGCCTAGTGTTTTGGCAGCAGGACAAAAACCAAATTAAAATGCAATAGTTTGATTAAGCTGAGGAGCAACAAGCGCATTTAGTAAAACAGATAGGCTGCTAAGTGCAGGTTTGGGATACCCTGCGGCCTAGTGTTTTGGCAGCAGGACAAAAACCAAATCAAAATGCAATAGTTTAATTAAGCTGAGGAGCAACAAGTGTATTTTGTATAACAGATAGGCTGCTAAGTGCAGGATTGGGATACCCTGCGGCCTAGTGTTTTGGCAGCAGGACAAAAACCAAATCAAAATGCAATAGTTTGATTAAGCTGAGGAGCAACAAGCGCATTTAGTAAAACAGATAGGCTGCTAAGTGCAGGTTTGGGATACCCTGCGGCCTAGTGTTTTGGCAGCAGGACAAAAACCAAATCAAAATGCAATAGTTTAATTAAGCTGAGGAGCAACAAGCGTATTTTGTGTAACAGATAGGCTGCTACGTGTAGGTTTGAGATACCCTGCGGCCTAGTGTTTTGGCAGCAGGACAAAAACCAATTCAAAATGCAATAGTTTGATCAAGCTGAGGAGCAACAAGCGTATTTAGTATAACAGATAGGCTGCTAAGTGCAGGTTTGGGATACCCTGTGGCCTAGTATTTTGGCAGCAGGACAAAAACCAATTCAAAATGCAATAGTTTGATTAAGCTGAGGAGCAACAAGCGCATTTTGTATAACAGATAGGCTGCTAAGTGCAGGTTTGGGATACCCTGCGGCCTAGTGTTTTGGCAGCAGGACAAAAACCAATTCAATATGCAATAGTTTGATTAAGCTGAGGAGCAACAAGCATATTTAGTATAACAGATAGGCTGCTAAGTGCAGGTTTGGGATACCCTGGAGCCTAGTGTTTTGGCAGCAGGACAAAAACCAATTCAAAATGCAATAGTTTGATTAAGCTGAGGAGCAACAAGTGTATTTAGTATAACAAATAGGTGCTAAGTGCAGGATTGGGATACCCTGTGGCCTAGTGTTTTGGCAGTAGGACAAAAAACAATTCAAAATGCAATAGTTTGATTAAGCTGAGGAGCAACAAGCATATTTAGTATAACAGATAGGCTGCTAAGTGCAGGTTTGGGATACCCTGCGGCCTAGTGTTTTGGCAGCAGGACAAAAACCAATTCAAAATGCAATAGTTTGATTAAGCTGAGGAGCAACAAGCGTATTTTGTATAACAGAGAGGCTGCTACGTGCAGGTTTGGGATACCCTGCGGCCTAGTGTTTTGGCAGCAGGAAAAAAACAAATTCAAAATGCAATAGTTTGATTAAGCTGAGGAGCAACAAGCGTATTTAGTATAACAGATAGGCTGCTAAGTGCAGGTTTGGGATACCTTGCGGCCTAGTGTTTTGGCAGCAGGACAAAAACCAAATCAAAATGCAATAGTTTGATTAAGCTGAGGAGCAACAAGCGCATTTTGTATAACAGAGAGGCTGCTAAGTGCAGGTTTGGGATACCCTGCGGCCTAGTGTTTTGGCAGCAGGACAAAAACCAATTCAAAATGCAATAGTTTGATTAAGCTGAGGAGCAACAAGCGAATTTAGTATAACAGATAGGCTGCTAAGTGCAGGTTTGGGATACCCTGTGGCCTAGTGTTTTGGCAGTAGGACAAAAACCAATTCAAAATGCAATAGTTTGATTAAGCTGAGGAGCAACAAGCGTATTTAGTATAACAAATAGGTGCTAAGTGCAGGATTGGGATACCCTGCGGCCTAGTGTTTTGGCAGTAGGACAAAAAACAATTCAAAATGCAATAGTTTGATTAAGCTGAGGAGCAACAAGCATATTTAGTATAACAGATAGGCTGCTAAGTGCAGGTTTGGGATACCCTGCGGCCTAGTGTTTTGGCAGCAGGACAAAAACCAATTCAAAATGCAATAGTTTGATTAAGCTGAGGAGCAACAAGCGTATTTTGTATAACAGAGAGGCTGCTACGTGCAGGTTTGGGATACCCTGCGGCCTAGTGTTTTGGCAGCAGGAAAAAAACAAATTCAAAATGCAATAGTTTGATTAAGCTGAGGAGCAACAAGCGTATTTAGTATAACAGATAGGCTGCTAAGTGCAGGTTTGGGATACCTTGCGGCCTAGTGTTTTGGCAGCAGGACAAAAACCAAATCAAAATGCAATAGTTTGATTAAGCTGAGGAGCAACAAGCGCATTTTGTATAACAGAGAGGCTGCTAAGTGCAGGTTTGGGATACCCTGCGGCCTAGTGTTTTGGCAGCAGGACAAAAACCAATTCAAAATGCAATAGTTTGATTAAGCTGAGGAGCAACAAGCGAATTTAGTATAACAGATAGGCTGCTAAGTGCAGGTTTGGGATACCCTGTGGCCTAGTGTTTTGGCAGTAGGACAAAAACCAATTCAAAATGCAATAGTTTGATTAACCCTTTCAGTGCCAGACTACCTGCAGCATTTGCCACTCCCTGTTGCTAGACCATGTTTCACTATTTTGCGCTACACATGTTCAACTGTCATTTTTTAAAGGATTTCCAGGGATTTCCCAGGAAAATGGTATATTGGTTTTTTTTCAGCAGAGTCTGAGCTTTAACATGAAATGTCTTGTTTGTAATTTTTAGGTGTATTCTCAATATTTTTGGGTGAAATATGTGAAAAAAAATTTTAAAATTATTTTTTTTACGATTTGTAGTGTTTTTTTGTAATAAAAAAATGTAAGTTTGTCAATAAAACCTTATTGCGTGTGAAATCCCAATTTCTCACAGTTACAGCGGTACCACATATGTATAGGTAGACACCCTTTCCTGCCCAGGAGACTCCCCCAAACTGAAATAGCGCTTTAGGGGATTTTCAGAAAAAATACAACTGTGATATGCGCTATGCGCACCTTGCAGTTTTACCAGAAAAACAACCCTTTACATTTGAAATACCCCCAACAAACTATATATTATCTGCAAGTACACACCTCAAGCTTTCTAGGTGTACCAAGCATGTTGATGTGCCCATAGTTTTCTGGAAGAAATTCCTCAATGTATTCTTTGGTTGCAAAGAGTTTCCCAAAAAAAGGATAAAAAAGCAGAATCAAAGCCACATTTTCCTAAATAAACTATATACAAACAAGAAAAAACAAGTTTAAGCTGAAAAAGCAACATTCCCCGAACAGAACAACACCCAACATGCATAGGTCCTGTCAAGGGAAGAGTTGCCAAACACCCCAAAGTAAAGCATGTGCGTAACGGTAATTTTACTTGAAAATTTCAGTTCTGCAGACAAAGTGCGCACCTTGTGATTTTTCAACCAAAACAACCCTTTACATTTGGAAAATCCCTGATAAACCATATATTCCCTGAAAGTACACATGTTAAGCTTACTAAGCGTACCCAGCTTGTTGTAGTGGGCTCATCTTTCTGGAATTAATTCCTCAAAGAATTCTTTGGTTGCGCAGGGTTTCCCTAAAAAATGTATACAAAAGCTGAATAAAAAACACCTTTTCCTAAAATATAAATATGCAAACCAGAAAAAACAAGCTAAGTCTGAAAGCGCAAGGTCTCCCGAACAGAACAATACCCAACATGCAGAGGTACTATTAACCCTTTTAATTGCCAGCCTACTTGAGATTTTGTCACCCTCTGTTGACAGGTCATTTTTCCCCATTTTGCGCCATGTTTTGCGCCATTTTTGCTGTAATTTTCAGGAAAATTATATTTATTTTTTTTGCAGCAGAGTTTAGGCTTTAACATGAAATGTCTTGTTTGTAAATTTTGTTTAGTTTTTTACAATATTATTAAGTAAAAAAAAAATAAATAAAAACATTTTTAGAAAATTGACTCCTTTATTTTAAATAAAAAATGTATTTTATTAAGGAAAAGCATATTGCACGTGAAAGCCCCATTTCTACCGATTAGAACGGTACCACATATTTATCGGTAGCCCCCCGTTCCTGCCAAGGAGACCCCCCTAACTGAAACAAGTAATCTATAACATTTACAAATAAAATACAACTACCATCCACACTACAAAGGGTTAAATCGAGAAAAAAAAATGACATAGGGTCCCCCCTCCCTGGGGGGGGGACCCCATGTTTTGGGGGGGGATTTTTAAGGGTTAAAAACCCTTAAAAATCCAAAACAAAATTGACATTGGGTCCCCCTTACCCAAAGTAACCAGCCCGGGACCAGCTATGCAGGGCTTGTAGAAACAGGGCACAGGGGCCAGCTTTTGTGGCCCCTGGCCCTGCAGGCTACAAGCCCGCATAGCCCGTGGGCCCAGGCTCTTCTGCCCCCCCCCCTGGGCTTTGGGGAGGCAGGTAATGGGGGTGCCGGGGGTTAATGACAAGTCACCCGCTAGTCACAGGTGACTTGCCACCTCCCCCAGCCTTGTGAACTGGTATAGGGGTCATGGACCCCTTACCAGTTCACAAGGGGTTAAATGTAAAAAAAAAAACACAGACACACACAAAGAGAAAAAATTATTTTATTATTATTTTTTTTTAATACTTACCTCCCATCCATCCTGGAGCACTGTGTCCCTCGGCGATCACTGGCTTCTGCTCACCTGCTGGAAGCCTTTTATAGCTGCTGGATGACAGAACACAAAGGGTTAATTAAAAAAAAATAATGACATAGGGTTCCCCTTCCCGGGTGGGGGGGAACCCCATTTTTGGGGGGATTTTTAAGGGTTAAAAACCCTAAAAAATAAAATGATGTGGGGTCCCCCTTATCCAAAGTAACCAGCCCGGGACCAGCTATGGGGGCTTGTAGGCACAGAGTGGGGGGCCAGCTTTTGTGGCCCCCCCACCCTGCAGCCTACAAGCCCACATAGCCTATGTGGGCCCGGGCTCTTCTGCCCCCCCCCTGGGCTTTGGGGAGGCAGGTAATGGGGGTGCCGGGGGTTAATGGCAAGTCACCTGCTAGGGTAGGTGACTTGCCACCTCCCCCAGCCTTGTGAACTGGTATAAGGGGTCACATGGACCCCTTACCAGTTCACAAGGGGTTAAATGTGGAATAAAAAAAAACACAGACACATAAAAAAATGATCTTTATTATTTTATTTTTTTTACTTTACTCACCTCCGATCCTGTGTCCCCGGCGATCTCCGCTGACAGTCTGTTTGGAAGAGAGAGCCTGGGGAGGAGGGGGGGCATCACAGCCCTCTCCTCCTCCCCTCTGCTCCAAGCACCGAGCAGACTGATTCAGTCTCGGGGGCTTGGGCAGAAGAAGGGGCGGGGCTAGCGCAGTCACGATGCAGGAAGTGGGGGGAGAGGGCATTTTCTGCCCTCTCCTCGCCACCGAAGAGGCTGGGGGGGTGATCGGAGGCCCCCCCAGTGAAGAGAAGACCCGGAGGGAGGCAGCGCGACCACAGGTAAGCAAATGTCATTTTTATTTATTTATTTTTTCTTTACAGTCAGCAGCTGCTGCTGCCGAAGCGGGGGGGCCTATTCCGGGTGCTCTCCTGGAGCCATCCAACCCCCCACGGGGGATCAGATGGCACCAAATTAAAGAGGAGACCCGGCCGGATCCAATGAGGGGTCAGGTGAGTTTTTTATCATTTTTATTTTTTATACTAGGGGCGGGGAAAGTCGAGCACGTAACACCTACGGGCTTGGCACTTAAGGCCCAGCCAAGCCAGCACGTAGGTGTTACGTGCTTGGCACTTAAAGGGTTAAGCTGAGGAGCAACAAGCGTATTTAGTATAACAGATAGGCTGCTAAGTGCAGGTTTGGGATTCCGTGTGGCCTAGTGTTTTGGCAGCAGGACAAAAACCAATTCAAAATGCAATAGTTTGATTAAGCTGAGGAGCAACAAGCGTATTTTGTATAACAGAGAGGCTGCTACCTGCAGGTTTGGGATACCCTGCGGCCTAGTGTTTTGGCAGCAGGACAAAAACCAATTCAAAATGCAATAGTTTGATTAAGCTGAGAAGCAACAAGTGTATTTAGTCCGATAGGCTGCTAAGTGCAGGTTTGGGATACCCTGTCCCTAGTGTTTTGGCAGCAGGACAAAAACCAATTCAAAATGCAATAGTTTGATTAAGCTGAGGATCAACAAGCGTATTTAGTATAACAGATAGGCTGCTAAGTGCAGGATTGGGATACCCTGCGGCCTAGTGTTTTGGCAGCAGGACAAAAACCAAATCAAAATGCAATAGTTTGATTAAGCTGAGGAGCAACAAGCGTATTTAGTATATCAGATAGGCTGCTAAGTGCAGGTTTGGGATACCCTGCGGCCTAGTGTTTTGGCAGCAGGACAAAAACCAAATCAAAATGCAATAGTTTGATTAAGCTGAGGATCAACAAGTGGATTTAGTAAAACGGATAGGCTGCTAAGTGCAGGTTTGGGATACCCTGCCCCTAGTGTTTTGGCAGCAGGACAAAAACCAATTCAAAATGCAATAGTTTGATTAAGCTGAGGATCAACAAGCGTATTTAGTATAACAGATAGGCTGCTAAGTGCAGGTTTGGGATACCCTGCGGCCTAGTGTTTTGGCAGCAGGGCAAAAACCAAATCAAAATGCAATAGTTTGATTAAGCTGAGGAGCAACAAGCGTATTTAGTATAACAGATAGGCTGCTAAGTGCAGGTTTGGGATGCCCATGTGGGCTGGTGTATTTAAAGCAGGACAAAAACCAATACAAATTGCAATAGATTGATTAAGCTGAGGAGCAACAAGCGTCTTTTGCATAACAGATAGGCTGCTAAGTGCAGGTTTGGGATACCCTGCGGCCTAGTGTTTTGGCAGCAGGACAAAAACCAAATCAAAATGCAATAGTTTGATTAAGCTGAGGATCAACAAGTGGATTTAGTAAAACGGATAGGCTGCTAAGTGCAGGTTTGGGATACCCTGCGGCCTTGTGTTTTGGCAGCAGGACAAAAACCAAATCAAAATGCAATAGTTTGATTAAGCTGAGGAGCAACAAGTGTATTTTGTATAACGGATAGGCTGCTAAGTGCAGGTTTGGGATATCCTGCGGCCTAGTGTTTTGGCAGCAGGACTAAAACCAATTCAAAATGCAATAGTTTGATTAGGCTGAGGAGCAACCAGCGTATTTAGTATAACAGAGAGGCTGCTAAGTGCAGGTTTGGGATGCCCAATGTGGGCTGGTGTATTTAAAGCAGGACAAAAACCAATTCAAAATGCAATAGTTTGAATAAGCTGAGGAGCAACAAGCGTACTTTGTATAACAGATAGGCTGCTACGTGCAGGTTTGGGATACCCTGCAGCCTAGTGTTTTGGCAGCAGGACAAAAACCAATTCAAAATGCAATAGTTTGATTTAGCTGAGGAGCAACAAGCGTATTTTGTATAACAGATAGGCTGCTACGTGCAGGTTTGGGATACCCTGCTGCCTATTGTTTTGGCAGGAGGACAAAAACCAATTCAAAATGCAATAGTTTGATTAAGCTGAGGAACAACAAGCGTATTTTGTATAACAGATAGGCTTCTACGTGCAGGTTTGGGATACCCTGCGGCCTAGTGTTTTGGCAGCAGGACAAAAACCAATTAAAAATGCAATAGTTTGATTAAGCTGAGGATCAACAAGCGTATTTTGTATAACAGATAGGCTGCTACGTGCAGGTTTGGGATACCCTGCAGCCTAGGGTTTTGGCAGCAGGATAAAAACCAATTCAAAATGCAATTGTTTGACTAAGCTGAGGAGCAACAAGCGTATTTTGTATAACAGATAGGCTGCTACGTGCAGGTTTGGGATACCCTGCGGCCCAGTGTTTTGGCAGCAGGACAAAAACCAAATCAAAATGCAATAGTCTGATTAAGCTGAGGATCAACAAGCGTATTTAGTATAGCAGATAGGCTACTAAGTGCAGGTTTGGGATACCCTGCGGCCTAGTGTTTTGGCAGCAGGACAAAAACCAAATCAAAATGCAATAGTTTGATTAAGCTGAGGATCAACAAGCGTATTTAGTATAACAGATAGGCTGCTAAGTGCAGGTTTGGGATACCCTGCGGCCTAGTGTTTTGGCAGCAGGACAAAAACCCAATTAAAAATGCAATAGTTTGATTGAGCTGAGGATCAACAAGCGTATTTTGTATAACAGATAGGCTGCTACGTGCAGGTTTGGGATACCCTGCAGCCTAGTGTTTTGGCAGCAGGACAAAAACCAAATCAAAATGCAATTGTTTGATTAAGCTGAGGATCAACAAGTGGATTTAGTAAAACGGATAGGCTGCTAAGTGCAGGTTTGGGATACCCTGCGGCCTTGTGTTTTGGCAGCAGGACAAAAACCAAATCAAAATGCAATAGTTTGATTAAGCTGAGGAGCAACAAGTGTATTTTGTATAACGGATAGGCTGCTAAGTGCAGGTTTGGGATATCCTGCGGCCTAGTGTTTTGGCAGCAGGACTAAAACCAATTCAAAATGCAATAGTTTGATTAGGCTGAGGAGCAACCAGCGTATTTAGTATAACAGAGAGGCTGCTAAGTGCAGGTTTGGGATGCCCAATGTGGGCTGGTGTATTTAAAGCAGGACAAAAACCAATTCAAAATGCAATAGTTTGAATAAGCTGAGGAGCAACAAGCGTACTTTGTATAACAGATAGGCTGCTACGTGCAGGTTTGGGATACCCTGCAGCCTAGTGTTTTGGCAGCAGGACAAAAACCAATTCAAAATGCAATAGTTTGATTTAGCTGAGGAGCAACAAGCGTATTTTGTATAACAGATAGGCTGCTACGTGCAGGTTTGGGATACCCTGCTGCCTATTGTTTTGGCAGGAGGACAAAAACCAATTCAAAATGCAATAGTTTGATTAAGCTGAGGAACAACAAGCGTATTTTGTATAACAGATAGGCTGCTACGTGCAGGTTTGGGATACCCTGCGGCCTAGTGTTTTGGCAGCAGGACAAAAACCAATTAAAAATGCAATAGTTTGATTAAGCTGAGGATCAACAAGCGTATTTTGTATAACAGATAGGCTGCTACGTGCAGGTTTGGGATACCCTGCAGCCTAGGGTTTTGGCAGCAGGATAAAAACCAATTCAAAATGCAATTGTTTGACTAAGCTGAGGAGCAACAAGCGTATTTTGTATAACAGATAGGCTGCTACGTGCAGGTTTGGGATACCCTGCGGCCCAGTGTTTTGGCAGCAGGACAAAAACCAAATCAAAATGCAATAGTCTGATTAAGCTGAGGATCAACAAGCGTATTTAGTATAGCAGATAGGCTACTAAGTGCAGGTTTGGGATACCCTGCGGCCTAGTGTTTTGGCAGCAGGACAAAAACCAAATCAAAATGCAATAGTTTGATTAAGCTGAGGATCAACAAGCGTATTTAGTATAACAGATAGGCTGCTAAGTGCAGGTTTGGGATACCCTGCGGCCTAGTGTTTTGGCAGCAGGACAAAAACCCAATTAAAAATGCAATAGTTTGATTGAGCTGAGGATCAACAAGCGTATTTTGTATAACAGATAGGCTGCTACGTGCAGGTTTGGGATACCCTGCAGCCTAGTGTTTTGGCAGCAGGACAAAAACCAAATCAAAATGCAATTGTTTGATTAAGCTGAGGAGCAACAAGCGTATTTTGTATAACAGATAGGCTGCTAAGTGCAGGTTTGGGATACCCTGCGGCCTAGTATTTTGGCAGCAGGACAAAAACCAATTCAAAATGCAATACTTTGATTAAGCTGAGGAGCAACAAGCGCATTTTGTATAACAGATAGGCTGCTAAGTGCAGGTTTGGGATACCCTGCGGCCTAGTATTTTGGCAGCAGGACAAAAACCAATTCAAAATGCAATAGTTTGATTAAGCTGAGGAGCAACAAGCATATTTAGTATAACAGAGAGGCTGCTACATGCAGGTTTGGGATACCCTGCGGCCTAGTGTTTTGGCAGCAGGACAAAAACCAATTCAAAATGCAATAGTTTGATTAAGCTGAGAAGCAACAAGTGTATTTAGTCCGATAGGCTGCTAAGTGCAGGTTTGAGATACCCTGCCCTTAGTGTTTTGGCAGCAGGACAAAAACCAATTCAAAATGCAATAGTTTGATTAAGCTGAGGATCGACATGCGTATTTAGTATAACAGATAGGCTGCTAGGTGCAGGACTGGGATACCCTGCGGCCTAGTGTTTTGGCAGCAGGACAAAAACCAAATCAAAATGCAATAGTTTGATTAAGCTGAGGAGCAACAAGCGTATTTAGTATAACAGATAGGCTGCTAAGTGCAGGTTTGGGATGCCCATGTGGGCTGGTGTATTTAAAGCAGGACAAAAACCAATACAAATTGAAATAGATTGATTAAGCTGAGGAGCAACAAGCGTATTTTGTATAACAGATAGGCTGCTTAGTGCAGGTTTGGGATACCCTGCGGCCTAGTGTTTGGGCAGCATGACAAAAACCAAATCAAAATGCAATAGTTTGATTAAGCTGAGGATCAACAAGCGTATTTAGTATAACAGATAGGCTGCTAAGTGCAGGTTTGGGATACCCTGCGGCCTAGTGTTTTGGCAGCAGGACAAAAACTAAATCAAAATGCAATAGTTTGATTAAGCTGAGGAGCAACAAGTGTATTTTGTATAACGGATAGGCTGCTAAGTGCAGGTTTGGGATATCCTGCGGCCTAGTGTTTTGGCAGCAGGACTAAAACCAATTCAAAATGCAATATTTTGATTAAGCTGAGGAGCAACAAGCGTATTTAGTATAACAGAGAGGCTGCTAAGTGCAGGTTTGGGATGCCCATGTGGGCTGGTGTATTGGCAGCAGGACAAAAACCAATTCAAAATGCAATAGTTTAATAAGCTGAGGAGCAACAAGCGTACTTTGTATAACAGATAGGCTGCTACGTGCAGGTTTGGGATACCCTGCAGCCTAGTGTTTTGGCAGCAGGACAAAAACCAATTCAAAATGCAAAAGCTTGATTTAGCTGAGGAGCAACAAGCGTATTTTGTATAACAGATAGGCTGCTACGTGCAGGTTTGGGATACCCTGCTGCCTAGTGTTTTGGCAGCAGGACAAAAACCAATTCAAAATGCCATAGTTTGATTAAGCTGAGGAGCAACAAGCGTATTTAGTATAACAGATAGGCTGCTAGGTGCAGGTTTGGGATACCCTGCGGCCCAGTGTTTTGGCAGCAGGACAAAAACCAATTCAAAATGCAATAGTTTGATTAAGCTGAGGATCAACAAGCGTATTTTGTATAACAGATAGGCTGCTACGTGCAGGTTTGGGATACCCTGCGGCCTAGTGTTTTGGCAGCAGGACAAAAACCAATTAAAAATGCAATAGTTTGAATAAGTTGAGGATCAACAAGCGTATTTTTGTATAACAGATAGGCTGCTCCGTGCAGGTTTGGGATACCCTGCAGCCTAGTGTTTTGGCAGCAGGACAAAAAACAATTCAAAATGCAATTGTTTGATTAAGCTGAGGAGCAACAAGCGTATTTTGTATAACAGATAGGCTGCTAAGTGCAGGTTTGGGATACCCTGCGGCCCAGTGTTTTGGCAGCAGGACAAAAACCAAATCAAAATGCAATATTCTGATTAAGCTGAGGATCAACAAGTGCATTTAGTATAGCAGATAGGCTACTAAGTGCCGGTTTGGGATACCCTGCCGCCTAGTGTTTGGCAGCAGGACAAAAACCAAATCAAAATGCAATAGTTTGATTAAGCTGAGGATCAACAAGCGTATTTAGTATAACAGATAGGCTGCTAAGTGCAGGTTTGGGATACCCTGCGGCCTAGTGTTTTGGCAGCAGGACAAAAACCCAATTAAAAATGCAATAGTTTGATTAAGCTGAGGATCAACAAGCGTATTTTGTATAACAGATAGGCTGCTACGTGCAGGTTTGGGATACCCTGCAGCCTAGTGTTTTGGCAGCAGGACACAAACCAATTCAAAATGCAATTGTTTGATTAAGCTGAGGAGCAACAAGCGTATTTTGTATAACAGATAGGCTGCTACGTGCAGGTTTGGGATACCCTGCGGCCCAGTGTTTTTGCAGCAGGACAAAAACCAAATCAAAATGCAATAGTCTGATTAAGCTGAAGATCAACAAGCGTATTTAGTATAGCAGATAGGCTACTAAGTGCAGGTTTGGGATACCCTGCGGCCTAAAGTTTTGGCAGCAGGACAAAAACCAAATCAAAATACAATAGTTTGATCAAGCTGAGGATCAACAAGCGTATTTAGTATAACAGATAGGCTGCTAAGTGCAGGTTTGGGATACCCTGCAGCCTAGTGTTTTGGCAGCAGGACAAAAACCCAATTCAAAATGCAATAGTTTGATTAAGCTGAGGAGCAACAAGCATATTTTGTATAACAGATAGGCTGCTAAGTGCAGGTTTGGGATGCCCATGTTGGCTGGTGTATTTAAAGCAGGACAAAAACCAATTCAAAATGCACTAGTTTGACTAAGCTGAGGAGCAACAAGCGTATTTTGTATAACAGATAGGCTGCTACTTGCAGGTTTGGGATACCCTGCGGCCTAGTGTTTTGGCAGCAGGACAAAAACCAAATCAAAATGCAATAGTTTGATTAAGCTGAGGATCAACAAACGTATTTAGTATAACAGATAGGGTGCTAAGTGCAGGTTTGGGATGCCCATGTTTGCTGGTGTATTTAAAACAGGACAAAAACCAATTCAAAATGCAATAGTTTGATTAAGCTGAGGATGAACAAATTTTTTTAGTATAACAGATAGGGTGCTAAGTGCAGGTTTGGGATGCCCATGTGGGCTGGTGTATTTAAAGCAGACCAAAAAACATTAAAACTAAATTAAAACTAATCCAGTTTTTAGAAATGCTTGTGTGTAACAGATAGGGTTAAATAAGCCACTGCATAGATGGGATGCACAGTGGCAAGGCAGATTTACAGCACAAAGCACACCAATTTAAAAGTGATCAAAACTAAATTAAAACTAATCCAGTTTTTAGAAATGCTTGTAACAGATAGGATAGGATTAATAATAAATGGGATGCACAGTGGCAAGGCAGATTTACAGCACAAAGAACTGAAATTGAATTGAAAACTGATCTGGCTAATGAAAATAAAAAAAAAATTCCCTGTCACTTCAATGCTGTCCCTGTCTGGAGTGTTTCCCTATCTCTCACTATCTTTCCCTGGCTCTGTCTACCTCTCTGTCTGCCTCTCTGACTCTCCCTACCTATCTCTAACTCTCTGTCCCTGTCTGTACCCAGCTGTGCTCTGGCCGCAATAGAACGCTGAAATGCGCACAAGGAAGATGGCCGCCGGTTTATATAGCACGGTGACGTCACCGGGCTTCCTGGCTGCTGATGTGACTTTCCCATGATACCTTGCCCCAGGGGATATGTCCGGACATGTGCTTCCACCATTTTAGAATGCCTGTAATTGAAATAAATGGAGTTTAAAGTAAAACTTCGATCAATCGAATCGTGGGGAAATTCGGATTTGTTCAGAATCAAATTTTTCATGAAATTCGGAACGAATCCGGGTTCCGGATCGTTTCGCTCATCCCTATTTGTGACCCATATATTTGGAGAGGTAAGGCAATCAGCATGTGTATTAGTAGCAAGTGGGGATTGAGCCAGCACACACGAAATCTTCAAGATAAGCTATATTCCATAGACAAAACGTGTATAATCATGACATTTCAGAGCAGTGTGTGCCCCTTACTCAAGGCTAGTATCAAACATTTAGCAAAGGGATTGGACATCAATAACAGATTTCTATTTGGCAGAAATAGTCAGCCTGACATATTCATGACGTCATGACAGGACATGACAAGAGTGGGTGTGTTCTATATGCAGACATGAATTTTCATTAAAGAAACCTATTTTTACAATGAAGATTCCCCTATGCCCATTGTGGATATTATTACATATAAATGTGGTAATGTAGTGTTGTGGTGGAAGGGCATATTAGTGTAAAAAATCGAATGCAGTTTGTTGAGACAGTGGGTATCCGAATAGTTGTAGAAAATCTTCATTATTCTATTAAAAATGAAGAATTCAAAATTCTGAACCTTATCATCATGGAGAATCCCTGGACTACAAGGATATTAGGCTCGATTCAGAGAGACAACAAAAAACGTCCGTTTTAGTGCCGATCTGTTATTTTTGTGATATGTTTCCATTCTCGTATGAGTGCTCGAGCGATTCTGTGCATGCATTGAAAACCTTTTGTAAAGTTTCCGTCCGTTCGTACGGCAGATTACGAATACGAGGATGTAATTTTCCATCCAGACTTTTCCGTTTCATTTTCACATGTTACAACGTAGGCTTTCGTTTTTTCCCATTTCCCATTGTATACTCCAATGAATCCTTTGCGTTTCCCGTTAGTTTCTGTTTCCCTTTTTCAATAAATAATCGTACAGACAGAAATCCTTACGATCTTGCGCCTGCGCACTACAAACTTAACTCATTAAAGTGCTCGCCTACATATTTGTCACCCTCACTTCTACTACAATGTTTAGCTAAATCACTTAGCACTATCCTCCATCTTCCCTTTTGGACCCTTAAAGCTCACCCAAATCACTTCTCGGTCATGTGAATATTCATCTTTAAATATTTCTTGGCCCATTAGTTTTGTGTTAATGTATTTTGTAAATGGAATGACAATGTAACTTTTTTTTTTTTAATTCCATCATAAAATATAAAATTAAAAAAAAATTTGAACATTTCAAATTTTAACAACTATAAAAAACAAAATACATAGCAATGGCAGGCCACTGAACATTATTCTTCATCTGTGGTCCCCAACGAGTTGCGCAGCTCCTGCATCTCGCCCACCAACTGAAGGACCCTGACACTCAGTTGTGCCACTCTGGCACGTGTGGTCCCTGTTAAAATAGTAAATTAAAATATTGGCATAACCTTGTTGGGGTCATACTGCAGTGCCCCCCCCTGTATGGTCCAAACACCTAAATCTGGACTTCAAAAGCCAGAGGGCCCTCGCCACGGGCCGGGTTTTGCATAGTGCCCGATTAGAGAACCCCTGGCCCGCATTCTGCAGGCAAAGAACGGGCATCAGGAGCAAGGGCGAGTGGCACATCTTGCAGTTCCTGCAACCAAATATAAAATAATTACACAAAGCAAAGGTAACCAACTAAAACAAGAACTCCTACAACAAATTAAGATTCAAGTTCAACAATCCAAATATAATTCACAAAGGGTATAAGTCTAAAAAAATATAGCAATTATATGGATGTGTGGGAAAATAAATGTTTACATGCTAAGAACTAATTAAGGTCAGCATTAAAATGCATCTATAAGGCATACATGAAATGTATTGATTCAGGTATGCATTGCTATACAATTTATATACATTGCTATACATTGCTATATAATTCACAAAGGATATAAGTCTAAAAAAATATAGCAATTATATGGATGTGTGGGAAAATAAATGTTTACATGCTAAGGACTAATTAAGGTCAGCATTAAAATGCATCTAGAAGGCATACATGAAATGTATTGATTTAGGTATGCATTGCTATACAATTTATGGCCTCGGCCATGCTGATACATGCAATGCCTTGGTGCTAAAGGCGCGCAGACTCCTCCACATAGCCGCAAAACATGTTCAACAATAGCAATCCGAGCCCTCAAAGGTCCCGTAAGTGGATCGGAAATGAAACGGATTTATAGGGTGGTGATCCGTCGGAAATCAGCTCTCTGAATCAGACGGAAACCCATCCCAACAACGGAAGTTATCTGAACGAACGGAAAATTTCCGATTTTGTTTGGAAAATGATCCGAACTAACGGAAATGTTCCGATTTGCTTCCGTTCATCGAAAGCGCATATACACATTTTCCCGAACGTTCGTACGAATGAAAAATGAACGAAAAAAAAACAAAAAAAAGACTAACACCCACACAAACTTTCACAGACAGTTACGGAAGTCCGGACGAATGTCTCTTTGAATCGAGGCGATTGACCTGACCCGTTCCTGTTTTTTCTCTAGCCCTGCACTAGGCACTGACCATTTTCTTAAACACACCTTATCTGCACCAAAGCAGCCACAACATTGCTTACAAAGTGGTGTGTGTGCATAGATTAATGTTGTCTCTGATGTAGCTGATTGAGCCAAAAAGCTTGGAGTTCTGAAACTGTCAAATTGAATAATTTTGATCAATTGTGTTTAGCACAATGGGACAAGCGAAACAGAACTCAAGGCTTCCAAGAAAAGAGATATTTATATCCCAACATATGTATATATAAGTTTATATTATGTGTAGAAATGTTATTTTTTCTCCGAACAGTGAGCCTCACTAGCGACATGTCATTAGAAAGATACAGACATTAAGAGCAATGTGTAATTTGTAAGACTGGAAAACAACCATCTGAATAGTTTTTTTGACCCTTACATGCTGTAAAACATATTGATTTACAATAACCCTGCCCGGCGCATTGTGCATCCAGAATACAAGCTTTGCCTCCTCACTAAAGGGATGTTCACTTGTGTAATGATTCATTTTCAGAATCTAACCTTGCTTGTCTCCACTTGGTCTGCAGGATCGTTTTGGTAGGCTGCCAGGAGCAGAGAGAAGACAATCAAGACAAAGACAGTGGTGACTTAATGGTTAACCCTTTCTACTATACTGGGCAAAGAGTTTCTGCTCTTTGAAAAGACAACATTGACACCCAAGCTGCAGAAGATGTCCTTATATTACCCTGACAAGAACTGCTGTAAACTCTTCATTCAAGGTGCATTCCCACAGAGCTTTACAGGAACGTTGTTTTACTGTAATTGCTGCAAAGTCAAAGGGGTCTGCTTAACTAAATAAAAAAAGAAATGTAACCCTCTGCATACTATTGGAAAATATAGCTAACACTTGTTAGTGTGGACTGTTAGTGTGCAGGCTGATTCATGTATTGCATTGCTTGTGCACACTTGGTAAAGAAGTAGCAATGTCTACACAAACTTTTAGACTTAGTAATGTTAGGGACGGAGTATAAATTGGACGGCCTTGACGCGGCTACCTCGCTTTTACATTCATTGCAATCTATGTTAATTTACAGTCCATGTTTTTAACAAGTGTTACCTTTTTGGTCTATGGAGAGTGGTCACAACCCTCTAGCACCTCTTTGACTGATATATATTGACTGGATGAGCACATCCTACCTTCCTTTTTGCCTCCTTAGCTAGCTTTAGCAGGATGCAGTATAAAATGAAATGCACAAATAAAACTATGGGGGTCATGCTAATTATTTGGTGAAGTGTGCATTGCGGTGTGGATTGCAACCTGCATCTTGGTGAGCTTTACAGCATTTAGACAAAAAAGTGCAAAAAAAAAAACTTTTTCACCAAAAATGACCTTTTTTTTTACAGATGATATACATAAGGTGAGAATGTTTTGGAAATAACATCACCCTATCGGCTATTCTTAAGAATTTGTCAAATTATTCTGCATAGCCTATAGGGTTCTGTTGTTTCCAAACATAAAAAAACATCCTTACTTCATAGGAAAAAGGATGTACCCCATCTGTAAAAATGCCCCATCAAAAGAACAGGTGTTTTTTTGGAAAAAAGGTAGAAAAAACATTTTTTTTTTGCATTTTTTGTGTCCTAAACGCTAAAAATTTCACTGAGATGTGAGTTGCAATCCACACCCCAATGCACACCAAGTCACACTGGATTCAGCAAATAATTAGCATGACCCCTATAGAAAGATGCTCATATCATGTAAGATTTCTTTTTCTTTTAAATAACCACTATCATTCACACATCATTCAATGCATTTACTACTACTGTATATCAAGTCAAACATGACAAATTTAGTGCACCCCTATTTGTAGTTCTAAAACATAGAGGGTTGTGTAAATGATTTTCTGGAGATGCTGAGTTTGAAAGGGCTGATTTTCTCACTTATCACATAATTTTTTTAAATTGTTTTCTTGTATCATCTTAAAATCCACTGCAGCCGGCATGGGACATCAATACAGCTGCAAATTATATTATTTTAATGAAGAAGATATTTTATTTTCGAAGTTACAACCTGACACCAGTCTATGGGAAATCCCAACATATTTGCATAGGCTAATGTTTAAAGGGTTATTCTACTTTCAATTACATTTTTAAAAGTTTTCATTATTGTATGCCAAAATGATGTCCCCAATGTGCCAAGAGTATCTGTTATTCTTTGTCTTTTTTATTTGTTTGACACTCTAACACTGTGTTTTAAAAAGAAACAGTTTTCTCTAGCAACAATGTGTTTACTTTAGCAACATACACAAACTGGTGTGTTTAGTGTACCTGGCAGAGACTTCCTGACTCTGGCTTGCAAATCATCTGATGGGCTGGGGCAGATAAAAGGCTCCACAGCCCTTAGCTCACAGGTTTAACTCAAGCTTTTCAGATGGGGATCACAATTTTCTGTTACAGTAGTTTAGCCAAATCCGCTGATGAGCTTGCATGTTACAGTTGAAGGATTCTGGGAATTGTGGTCAATAACTATACTAAGGGTTTACTCAAGGTCAGGAAAGCCACTCCCACCTGAGCAATACAATGACACAGATAAGTAAATCACAGGTGTGGGGGCACAAACATAGCACAAATGTTTATTTCTTCTGGAAAATGCAGAGGATGTGGCCTTGATTGTATTTATCACTTTTGGGTTGTAGAGGTATCTGGTATCAAGATGGACACTCTTGTCAATAAAGTTAATTGAAAGTCAGTATATCCTAGCAACCCCCAGCACAATTTGTCAGCTTTCAAGTTTCCAGAGGATTTCAGACACAATCAGATCTAGTTCTGCATCTAGCTTATTATTATCATTATTTTTTCCAAAATGTATTCATATATTTATGTTTATGTGTTTCTAGGTATTTACATCTTAAAATCAAACCAGACCATGTGCAGACTTCATCATGCTTCGTGTATAACTTGCTGTTATTCAGCATTATTTCCCTTTGCTGCAATTTTAATTAGCTGAGGATATTGTAAACTAGTGGCTCTGTAGGCACAGCAATATTTTTTATCATTCCTTCCATTCAGAGGCTGATTACAGTTTTCTGTTCTCCTTAACAGTCACTCCTTTTATATAAGGTGTGGTGCTAATGACAATGAAGCCAGTTTTTATTATTAATGTGTGTGGCTTTTGCCCTCTAACTTCAGATGGCGCTGACTGGACAGTCTCCATGAGGTAAAGAGCGCCCCTATTGGTTCCCTCATTCACCTCAGGGAGCTTTCTCTGAAAGTGTGATGCACTTATTTTTCACTGCAGCTATGGCCAGCGATCCCAGTCTAATGCATAAGAAAATTGATACATAATTGGTAATGTATGGTGATATATATATATATATATATATATATATATATATATATATGTGTATACATATATATTTATATATGGATTCTTTTAAACAATGAATTAATTTTTAAAGGGAATTCATTTAAGGCTGAGATGTACAATTAATTTGTTTTGCATTGTGATTTTTTGTTAAAGCATGCCTTCGAATAGACTGCTTTACCTTGTGTATCCACGATCACTATTCCTTGACATTTTCTCATCTTTCTCCAACACTTTTTTTTTATTAAAGAAATGTGGAAAAGAGGGACTTATCTTGTCTAAAGGTAGTACAAAAGAAAATACCTCTAGATCCAGAAAATCGGATGCTATTAGACCCAGTGCCCTTTTTGCAAACAGTTGTTTGTAGGCACGGGGAATGAGGCTTGTGTGATGTTGCAGCCAGGATGATACTATTAGACCTTCCATGAGCTTGGCAACTAATATACTCTTACTAGATATGTCTTAGCAGCATTCTTCTTGGACATTTGTGATGTTGATTAAAACTAAAAATGTCTTCTGCCTTTCAGAATAATTATTATTGAATTTACCTAAATATATATGCATCCTTTTGCTTCTACTTTGGATGGTACGGGTCTGGCCACGGTGTCTGATAATAATTCTTGTTTATACTGAGGGTACTTGTGAAGCACTTAAAAAATGTCACAGATGTCACAGATCTTCATCATCAAACGTATCAGATGGGAAGAAAGTCCAGTTAAATTAAGATAGAGCATCCTTTTCTGAAGAGGTGGTCTCTCCGATACAGAAACTTTATCTGACCCAAAAGACCCTGATTCTTCCTTAGTCCTTGTACATATATGCAGTATGCTATAAAGGGATGACCAAGATCTTAAAATTCCATGAGCTCAATCGAAAATATGTAAATCCTACTTGACTGAACTAATCAAAAATGTAACGCCCATAATTTAACACTTCAGGACACAGTGTCAAAAATAATCATATTATGCCTTTTCCAGAGGTTGTTTACAAGACTTGCTGTGGGTTTCCGTAAGTAAATCACTGAGTGCCTGTTTAGTCAGAAGGTTCTTCCTTTGGTGAACCTGTGACTCTTTATGATTCTGCTGAAAGGAGCGTTGAGTCCTTCTTGAGACATCAAAAAATTGTTGTGGGAGTAGCTGCTAGCCCTAGTTGTGCCTTGGCACAATTGCAAAGGCAGCAGAGGGAACATTAATAGATTTTAAAAAAGATATACATAATAGAGCTCCCATTGCAACATTCACTCATTCAAACTTATAGAGATTTTTTTCCTAGTGCATGGCATGGCCTGCTTCAAAAAGTCATAACATCTGGGATTCCGCCACAAGGTGGTGCAGTGGCACTGCAGAAGAGTTGTGGCTCTGCCCGGTACCATGTAAAAACTGAATCACTATAGACTTATCCAGTTGTTCTCTGCAGTGCTTACTGCGAAGATAGAAGATGTCTCTCTCTCTATGCGCAGGTGTGCGGGGCAACCATGCGTGCGGCCCTGCATATCTATTTCCACCCATTTCCGGACCCTCTGTGCCTCCCAGCCTCGGCTGTCGGATCGGGTGAAGGTAGCGGAGCACTGGGGTCAAATGCTCAAGGAGCGCTGCTCCAAGCCGCAGACCCTGTACTACAAAGGGTAGCCGGCCATAGGCTTTATGGTGAGCCTACTAGGGATGCGGAGTTCCTGTCCTAGCTTCTGAGGGGGTGAGTGTTTTTGGACATGTTTTCTATGTTCGGGGTCCCCCCCTCCCACTGGCCTGGGCTTCGCCACTGCCTGCTCGCTCTCCCCCCCCTTCTCTCCCCGACGGGTGTTCGGGGAGGGGGGGGCGGGTGGTAGTGTGTGTGTTTTTAGCCTGTTTTTAGACAGTTTTTGTATGCTTTTCCCGCCGCCTCTTTGTACTGCGCTCTGCGGTGGGCGGCGCTATATTTGTGAGGCATTCTTTCACTGTGGGGATGACGTCGGCGAGGTCACGTGAGCGTCGTTTTCGCGCTCTTCGGGGGGGGCGGGGCAGGCGGATGACGCATATTGTGTCGTTCTCCCACGGCCCGCCCCTCAAGGTTCCTCTGTCGGCGCCATCTTGCTTCTGCTGCGTGTCTGGAGCCCTCTTCAATCCCTGGGCTACAGCAGTGATTTCTGCCTGCGGCGCTTCCTCCGGTGGTCTGGCGGCTGGCGATCCTTGTCCTGCTTGGTCCTTGAGTCCCCTCTGGGGTTTTTTTGGTTATCCTTGGGGCATGGGCTGCGGGATACTTATGTATGTTTGCTTATGTCTTTCAGGCGGGACACCCGTGGGTTGTGGTTCCTCCCAGTCCTGCTCCTTACTCCCCCCCTTCATCTCCCCTTACTGATTCTGGGGGCATCCCTCGGCGGGGGCATCTCTACCCCGTGCTGGCATATTGTGCCTGTATTAATCACCATATGGAGGCTTCTGGGGATAACATGCTCGGGGGTCCTTCGGGACAATCCCGGTTGTGTTCCATGTGTGGGGTATCCCCTATCAGTAATGACGTCACTGTGTGTGGGCCGTGCGCCCAGGCTGTCCTTTTGATTCAGTCTGGGCTGCCTGCTTCTTTACCAAGCTCTGCGCCCCCTTCGGTATCGCCTACTCCGCCGCGCCTGCACTTAGCCCCTAGTAAGGGGGACTCTAGCAGGGGGTCACAATCTGAGTTGGCACTTCGTGTGGCCAGCATTGAAAGACAGCTTGCCCGGCCTGTTCAGCGTAAGGCCTCTAGCAAGAAGCAGCACCTGACTTCCTTGCCTGCACTGTTTACTGAGGAGCAGGAGGAAATTGATCTTTTTGATGAACGTTATTCCCTGGAGGAGGGGGAGCTTTTCTCGGGCTCTGACTCCTCTGGGGACCAGCAGGTGGGCCGCAACAGTGACCCTGGTTCTGAGTCTGAGGATTCCTGGTTTCCTGAGGACACCGCTAATCTGTTGTCTCACATTTTTAAGGTTTTACACATTGCCCCCCCTGAGTGGGCTAAGAGGAAGCAGGGTGAGCTTTTTCGTACCATTAAGCAGCGTCTGGAGTTCCCTGAGCAGAGTCATTTCACTAATATGGTGCTCAAGGAGTGGGAATGTCCTAGTGGATTGCCCGCGGTGCCTAAAGGTTTGGATAAGAAGTATCCCTTTCCTGCTGATTTGGTTAAGCGGTGGTCGGGCCCCCCGAGGTAGACGCGCCCGTTCTTGGATTGTCCAACCCTTCTGTTATGCCTTCCCCTGACACTACTACACTGTGGAACAGCGAGGACCGGCGTATGGATCAGCTGGCCTGCCATGCCTTTGCCTTTGTGGGAGCTGGTTTGCGTCCGCCCTGTGCCGCTGCCATAACTGCTATTGCTCTTAAGAGACTGATCAATCTTTTCCTTGCTGGCGCTACAGCTGGAAGTGATGAGTATAGGACCCTTTTGCTGTGCTCTGATTTTGTTGCCTATATTCTTACTGCCATGGATGATGTAGTACGGCTGAGTGGTAGGGCCTCTGCCCTCTTGGTGGCTATGCGCTGCTCTGTTTGGTTGCGTCTGTGGGCAGCTGATGCTGCTGTTAAGAAGGCTCTCACTGGACTCTCCTTTGTGGGGCTGTGGCTCTTTGGTGAGCGCCTGGATGTTTTAGCCAAGGATGGTAGGCTGCCTCAGCGTAGGAGGCATCCTCTGCCTTTTCAGGGGCCATCTGCTTCAGTCTCCTTCTTTCATACCCCCAGAGGAGGTCGAGGGTCCCTCTTTTCAGGTGCCCGCAGGGGGTCTTGGGGACGTGGTAGATCCCGTGGTCATCCTGGTCTCTCATGGGACCCAAAGCCCAAACATTCTCCCATGCCCCCTCAGGCATGAGGAGGCACCCTCACCCATCCGGGTGGGGGGACGGCTTTGGCTCTTTGCTCACATCTGGAGGCTCCGCGTCTCAGACCGGTGGATTCAGGAGGTGGTGTCCTCCAGCTACAAGATAGAGTTTGCAGCCTGGCCGCCCCCCCAGACTCCTCAGATCCCAGATGCCTCACAACCCTCTGTCAGCTCAGGGGTTGCGCCTTGCGGTTCAATGTCTGCTGGACTCAGGAGTCATTTGCCTGGTGCCTTCCCAGGAATGGGGTCAGGGTTTCCACTCCAATTTGTTCACGGTCCCCAAAAAGGACAGGTCCCTGAGGCCAATCCTGGACTTGAAGGGTCTCAACAGGTTTGTCAGGTTCAAGAACTTTTGCATGGAGACTCTTCATTCGGCTGTCAGTTCCGCCCGGGAGACTTCATGACCTCCGTGGACATCAAGGATGCTTATCTTCATGTGCCAGTCTTCCTGGGTCATCAGAGATTTCTCAGGTTTGCTCTAGAGGATCAGCATTACCAATTTGTGGCCTTACCCTTCGGTATCAGCTCGGCGCCTCGAAAGTTCACCAACGTGAATGGCTCTGCTGTGGCATCAAGGCATTTGCATCCTTTCTTACCTGGATGACATTCTGATTGCGGCTCAGTCTCTTCGGCAGTCTCAGGTGGTGACCTCCACTCTCGAGTTCTTTGTCTGGGTGATCAACTATCCCAAGTCTTCACTGTCTCCATCTTTGGTGAGGTCCTTTCTGGGCATGACTCTGGATACCTCTCAGGTCAAGTTTTTCCTGCCCCAGCTGAAAGTGGAGGGCCTTCAGAAGCAGGCTCAGGCTTTGCTCTTTTGTCCCCATCCCTCCATCCGGCAGGGGATGCAGTTAGTGGGTCTGATGGTGTCCTGCTTCGAGGCAGTCCCCTTTGCTCAGTTTGCACCTTCTGTAAACCTTCTGTCTGTTTGGAATCGGGACAATGTGTCCCTGGATCAGGAGTTTGCTCTGTCCCCCTGGCCAGTCAGTCCCTCTTGTGGTGGCTGGACTCAAGGAACCTTTTAGTGGGCAGGACTTTTCTGCCCAAGCGTTGGGAGACCACAGATGCCAGTCTGACAGTTTGGGGGGGCTTTTGGAAGTCTCTGCAGTTCCAGGGTCAATGGGGCACCCAGGAGGCCCATGCTCCCATCAATGTTCTGGAACTTAGGGCAATCAGGTTGGTTCTTGCTCAGCTGACCTCACACCTTCTGGATCGGGCTGTTCAGATCCGCTCGGACAACCAGACGGCAGTTGCCTACATCAATCATCAGGGAGGGACTCGGAGCAAGCGAGCCCTCAAGGAAGTCCCTGATACTGTCTTGGGCGGAAGAGAATGTGCCTTGCATCTCGGCGGTTTACATTCCGGGGCTGGAGAACCTGGAAGCAGACTCCCTGAGCAGGGGGATGTCTCGGTTGGGGGAATGGTCTCTCAGCAACAAGGTATTTCACTCCCTGTGTCACCGGTGGGGTCTTCCAGATGTGGACCTGTTTGTGTCCCGCCACAATCACAAGCTTCCCAGGTTTATCTCCCTGTCACACAACCCTCTGGCCATCGCCACGGATGCGCTAGCAATGCCTTGGATGGAGTTTCGGGCTCCTCTATGTGTTCCCTCCCCTTCCTCTGCTGGGCAGGGTGCTGCGCAAGATAGCCCAGGAAGGGTTACCAGCCATTCTGGTGGCCCCCTGCTGGCCAAGGAGGGTGTGGTTCGCAGACATTGTGCAGTTGGCAGTGGATCAGTATGTCCTGCCCAAGGATCCAGATCTGCTCACTCAGGGACGGCTGTGCCATCCCAATTTACAAATGCTGGCTTTAACGGCTTGGCTGCTGAAACCTCCATCTTGATGGATAAGGGGTTGCCAGCCTCTGTTGTTGATACCATGATTAGGGCTAGGAAAAAGTCCTCGTCCTTTATCTACTATAGAATTTGGCATGCTTACATTGCCTGGTGTTAGTCTAGGTCTCTGCCTTGTAGGGTGTTTTCTATTCCCAGGATTCTGGATTTTTTGCAACATGGGCTGGATTCGGGCCTTCAGTTTTGTACCCTCAAGGGACAGGTGTCATCCCTAGCAATTTTCTTCCAAAGGTCTTTTGCCAATCACCGGTTGGTCAAGATTTTCTTTCAGGGAGTTACTCATGTGCGTCCACCATGTAAACCTATGCTACCGGTTTGGGATCTAAATTTGGTGTTGTCTGCTCTGCAGGGTCCTCCTTTTGATCGGTGGGCCTGCCTTGCCCGTTATGACTCTTAAGGTGGCCTTCCTGGTGGCCATTACCTCGGTTAGGCGAGTCTCTGAGCTGGCTGCTCTTTCCATCAAACCTCCTTATTTTGAGCAGCATCAGGATAAGGTGGTGTTTCGGCTTAAACCGGATTTCTTGCCCAAGGTTGTGTCTGTTTTTCATCTCAATCAGGACATTGTTTTGCCTTCTCTGTGTCCTAATCCTGCTAATTCCAAGGAGCGGACGCTTCATTCTCTGGATGTTGTCAGGGCCCTGAAGTTTTATTTGGTTGCTACTGAGTCTTTCAGGAAATCTGACGCTCTTTTTGTTATTCCTGCTGGACATAGGAAGGGTCTGCCTCTGGCTAAATCCACTATCAGCAAGTGGATCCGTCAGGCGGTGGAGCAGGCCTATTCTGCTAAGGGGAAGGTTCCCCCTTTTAGAGTTACTGTTCATTCTACTCGTGCTATCGGTGCGTCTTGGGCTTTTCAGCACCAAGCTTCTGTTGAACAAGTTTGTAAGGCCGCAACTTGGTCTTCTGTTCATACTTTTTCCAAGTTTAACAAAGTTAATGTTAAGGCCTCAGCTGATTCTGCTTTTGGCCGCAAGGTACTCCAGGTGGTGGTGGTCTGAACTGTCTGTTGTTACTTTCTTTTTGGGGACCCCACCCTACTTTATGGACGCTGCTTTTGGATGTCACAGATGTCATGACTTTGTGAAGCAGGCCGTGCCATGCACTAGGAAAAAGACAATTCTTTGAGTACTCACCTATAGAATTGCTTTTACTGTGCATGGCACGGCCTGCTTCACCCCACCTTTGTTACATTGTTCTTGGTTGCCTCTTTATGGTGATTGTTCCAATTTAGTTGGGGTTGTTATCTTTATTTGTTCCCGGTTCTTGTATCACTGCTTGTCAACTACTGGATAAGTCTATGGTGATTCCTTTTTTATATGGTACCGGGCGGAGCCACAACTCTTCTGCAGTGCCACTGCACCACCTTGTGGCGGAATCCCAGATGTTATGACTTTGTGAAGCAGGCAGTGCCATGCACAGTAAAAGCAATTCTACAGGTGAGTACTCACAGAATTGTCTTTTTTTAATTTTCCAAATATTATTTTAAAAATGTCAGCAAGTCTTTAAAGCTTCGCATCACAAAGAATGTTATGACTCCAAAGCTTATTTGGGCAACTTAATGCTAAGAAAACTATAGTCTCCTACCAAATATAAATAAAAATACAATTTGGTGATGACTTGGTAGTCTTGAGAAGTTACAGTAGGTAAATGTACTATTTTAGCCTTTTAGTTCCTTTCAGTAGAGATAACATGGATCTACAGCAACAATATTTCTCCTCCAAGTGTAAAGGAGGAATTTTGTGTATAATCTGCCACAAGAACCTACTCACCCTATCCTCTTATCCTTATCATCAAAATATCTCCATTTCTCTTTCCAAGATACACTTTTCCAATTTGGAGCTTTACCCTTTGGTATGGCCATAGCCCCACGGGTGTTCTCAAAGTGCTTGCTACAATTATGGCAATACTGAGATGCAAAGTAGTCCAAATTACTTATCTGGATGCCTTGCTAATTCAAGGGATTTAAAGGGAGGAGACTAATTGACTGCAATTCTTAGAATTACATTCCCAGAAATGGAATTGTATATTCTGTAGGCCAGGGTTTCTTTCTCCCAATAGAGAAAAGAATCAGATGAAAATGCATACATGTTCTGGGTTCATGGTAGCAATTCCATATGTCCCCGATTTTATACGGTTTAAACAAATATCACAGTTCTCTAGATTATTGATGCTTTCTGATGAACACTCTGAAATTCGAGTCGACATGGTGGATTTTGTTGACTCATCTGTCAACTGGGAAAATCCTTACTCCCCATTCAGTGGTGGATTGTTACTACAGGTGCCAGTTTGGATGGGGTAGACTATTGCATTACATATTGCTTCAAGTGGTCAGTCCAGGAAAGTGATTCTGTTGTCTTCACAGGAGATGACAACTATGACATTGGGTGAAGATACTGATCAGCTGTACAGTTGGACTCAGTCATAAAATATAACAGTGGTAGCTTATATAAATCAAGTGAGAGCGAGAAGTCCTGCAGCCATGGTGGTGACAGAGCTGATTCTACGTTGGGCGGAAGTCCATTTACCAGCAATATCACCTGTACATATTCCAGGAATTTTGCATCAGATTGATTACTGAATTATAATAAGCGCTGGTTGGTGAGCTGGATGATTATGATTTTAAAGTTTTAAGCATTCACCTTTGCTAGCCCATATTTTCGTCTTGTATACATTGGAGGCTGCATATCCTTGGGTTGTGCAGTAGCTATTAGAGATGAGCGAACTTTTGAAAAATTCGATTCGACTGATTCGCCAAATTTTCAGACAAAAATCGTTTCGACCCGAATTTATTCGCGACGAATCGCTATTAAAAACGGCTATTTCTGAGCCTCCTAGAGCCTCAATAGGGTTGTAAACCATTTTGCCTTGCTGTAACACGCATAGGATGCGTGCTGGGTTAGTTAAATAATACTGTAAATAAATATCACATGCAGATCAGAGGCATTGCTAATAGAATCGCAGAGCGGCACAATTGCAGAGAATTGAAGTGGCATCACTATGAGGGGCAGGAGCCCAAACATTGCTTTAAAGAGACACTGGAGTTGGCAGCAGCAGGAGCCCAAAAATTGGATGAACCACACCCTGGAGTTGCAAGCAGCAGCAGGAGCCCAAACATTGCTTTAAAGACACTGGAGTTGGCAGCAGCAGGAGCCCAAAAATTGACTGACACACCCTGGAGTTTCAAGCAGCAGCAGCAGCAGCAGCAGGAGCCCAAACATAGCTTGAAAGAGACACTGGAGTTGGCTGCAGGAGCCCAAAGATTGGATGAATCACACCCTGCAGTTGCAAGCAGCAGCAGCAGGAGCCCAAATAATACTTTAAAGAGACACTGGATTTGGCAGCAGGAGCCCAAAATTGGATGAATCACACCCTGGAGTTGGCAGCAGCAGCAGGAGCCCAAACATTACTTTAAAGAGACACTGGGGTTGGCTTCAGGAGCCCAAAAATTGGATGAATCACACCCTGGAGTTTGCAGCAGCAGCAGCAGGAGCCCAAACATTACTTTAAAGAGACACTGGAGTTGGCTTCAGGAGCCCAAAAATTGGATGAATCACACCCTGGAGTTGGCAGCAGCAGCTGCAGGAGCCCAAACATTACTTTAAAGAGACACTGGAGTTGGCAGCAGGAGCCCAAAGATTGGATGAATCACACCCTGGAGTTGGCAGCAGCAGCAGGAGCCCAAACATTACTTTAAAGAGACACTGGAGTTGGCTTCAGGAGCCCAAAAATTGGTTGATTCACACCCTGGAGTTGGCAGCAGCAGCAGCAGGAGCCCCAACATTACTTTAAAGAGACACTGGGGTTGGCTTCAGGAGCCCATAAATTGGATGAATCACACCCTGGAGTTTGCAGCAGCAGGAGCCCAAACATTACTTTAAAGAGACACTGGAGTTGGCTTAAGGAGCCCAAAAATTGGATGATTCACACCCTGGAGTTGGCAGCAGCAGGAGCCCAAACATTACTTTAAAGAGACACTGGGGTTGGCAGCAGGAGCCCAAAAATTGGATGAATCACACCCTGGAGTTGGCAGCAGCAGCAGCATCAGGAGCCCAAACATTACTTTAAAGAGACACTGGGGTTGGCAGCAGGAGCCCAAAGATTGGATGAATCACACCCTGGAGTTGGCAGCAGCAGCAGCAGCAGGAGCCCAAACATTACTTTAAAGAGACACTGGGGTTGGCTTCAGGAGCCCAAAAATTGGATGAATCACACCCTGGAGTTGGCAGCAGCCGCAGGAGCCCAAACATTACTTTAAAGAGACACTGGGGTTGGCAGCAGGAGCCCAAAGATTGGATGAATCACACCCTGGAGTTGGCAGCAGCAGCAGCAGGAGCCCTAACATTACTTTAAAGAGACACTGGGGTTGGCTTCAGGAGCCCAAAAATTGGATGAATCACACCCTGGAGTTGGCAGCAGCAGCAGCAGGAGCCCAAACATTACTTTAAAGAGACACTGGGGTTGGCTTCAGGAGCCCAAAAATTGGATGAATTACACCCTGGAGTTGGCAGCAGAGGCAGCAGGAGCCCAAATATTACTTTAAAGAGACACTGGAGTTGGTTTCAGGAGCCCAAAAATTGGATGAATCACACCCTGGAGTTGGCAGCAGCAGCAGCAGGAGCCCAAATATTACTTTAAAGAGACACTGGAGTTGGCTTCAGGAGCCCAAAAATTGGATGAATCACACTCTGGAGTTGGCAGCAGCAGCAGCAGCAGGAGCCCAAACATTACTTTAAAGAGACACTGGGGTTGGCTTCAGGAGCCCAAAAATTGGATGAATCACACCCTGGAGTTGGCAGCAGCAGCAGGAGCCAAAACATTACTTTAAAGAGACACTGGGGTTGGCTTCAGGAGCCCAAAAATTGGATGAATCACACCCTGGAGTTGGCAGCAGCAGGAGCCCAAACATTACTTTAAAGAGACACTGGAGTTGGCTTCAGGAGCCCAAAAATTGGATGATTCACACCCTGGAGTTGTCAGCAGCAGCAGCAGCAGCAGGAGCCCAAACGTTACTTTAAAGAGACACTGAGGTTGGCTTCAGGAGCCCAAAAATTGGATGAATCACACCCTGGAGTTGGCAGCAGCAGCAGGAGCCCAAACATTACTTTAAAGAGACACTGGAGTTGGCTTCAGGAGCCCAAAAATTGGATGATTCACACCCTGGAGTTGGCAGCAGGAGCCCAAACATTACTTTAAAGAGACACTGGGGTTGGCTTCAGGAGCCCAAAAATTGGATGAATCACACCCTGGAGTTGGCAGCAGCAGCAGCAGGAGCCCAAATATTACTTTAAAGAGACACTGGGGTTGGCTTCAGGAGCCCAAAAATTGGATGAATCACACCCTGGAGTTGGCAGCAGCAGCAGGAGCCCAAACATTACTTTAAAGAGACACTGGGGTTGGCAGCAGGAGCCCAAAGATTGGATGAATCACACCCTGGAGTTGGCAGCAGCAGCAGCAGGAGCCCAAACATTACTTCAAAGAGACACTGGGGTTGGCTTCAGAAGCCCAAAAATTGGATGAATCACACCCTGGAGTTGGCAGCAGCAGGAGCCCAAACATTACTTTAAAGAGACACTGGGGTTGGCAGCAGGAGCCCAAAGATTGGATGAATCACACCCTGGAGTTGGCAGCAGCAGCGGGAGCCCAAACATTACTTTAAAGAGACACTGGGGTTGGCAGCAGGAGCCCAAAAATTGGATGAACCACACCCTGGAGTTGGCAGCAGCAGCAGCAGCAGGAGCCCAAACATTACTTTAAAGAGACACTGGAGTTGGCTTCAGGAGCCCAAAAATTGGATGATTCACACCCTGGAGTTGGCAGCAGCAGCAGCAGCAGGAGCCCAAACATTACTTTAAAGAGACACTGGGGTTGGCTTCAGGAGCCCAAAAATTGGATGAATCACACCCTGGAGTTGGCAGCAGCAGCAGGAGCCCAAACATTACTTTAAAGAGACACTGGGGTTGGCTTCAGGAGCCCAAAAATTGGATGAATCACACCCTGGAGTTGGCATCAGCAGGAGCTCAAAAATTGGCCTAAAGACATAAATATGTTTTGCACCATTTGGAAAGTGTAAAACGTGGCACCATGCTGAATCTAGTCGCATGCATCAGGCATTGGTGGGTGGAAATCCTGGCTGATCCATCCCTGATTCATTTTGACAAAGGTGAGTCTCTCCACATTTTTAGTTGACAGACGAGTTCTCCTCGCCGTAACTATGGCCCCCGCCGCACTAAACACCCGCTCAGATGGCACGCTACTTGCCGGGCAGGACAGCTTTTCCAGGGCAAACTCTGCTAGTTGCGGCCACAAATCAAGTTTGGCTGCCCAGAAGTCCAGGGGATCCTCAAGGTGTGTTGGCATGGTCATGTCAAAGTATGACATGACCTGCTGGTTCAGGTCCTGCTCCAGGTCTTCCTGCTGCTCATGAGTAGCCTCACTATGCGGGTGTAGAAAGCTACTCATTAGCGACTGAAGACTGAGGCTGCTGCTGATGGAGCTGCTGCTGCTGCTCCTGCCAACCCCCCCAGCAGCCATGACAGTGGAAGGTGAGCGCAGAGGTCCCTTCGAGTCAGACCTGCGAGAGTATGGACCATGGCGCAGATAGGCATCGGCCAACTGCCTACGTAGAATGTCTTTGTAGTAGTTCAGTTTGTCCTCCCTCTCGGTGGGTTTAAAAAATGCCCCCATTTTGTGCCGGAAGCGAGGGTCATCCCGCCGACAGATGGAAACAATTCTGGGGTCACTACGCAAGCACGTGAGCATGCTTCCTGCCATTTGCGCAATTGTGACTCGGATGGACTACCTGTCTCCATCTCCACTGCATACTGCCACGGTGTGCCCGGGTCCTCTGTCTCGCCTTCCTCAAAAACCTCTAGCTCCTCTGGCTGCTCCTGCTCCTCCTCTCCTGTCCGCTGACTAGATAAACCAGCCATTTCGCCAAGCCTAAACTGTGTTTCGCTGGGCAACTCCTCCTCCTCTTCCTCCTCCTCCTCCAGTTCAGCTCCAACGGGGTTCATGTGGCCGTAAGATGTAAACGCCATGTCTCCAGTGCCCTGACCAGCCATGGTTTCCAACATGTGCTGTAGTACATGAAGCAGTGGAATCACGTCGTTCATCCCGTAATCCTGCCGACTGACAAATAAAGTGGCTTCCTCAAAGGGCCTGAGCAAACGGCAGGTGTCACGTATGAGCTGCCACTGGTTGACATTGAAGTTACACAGGGGAGTCCCCCTATCTGCTTGGATCATCAGGAAATCCGTGATGGCTTTTCTCTGTTCATATAATCGGTCCAACATGTGAAGGGTGGAATTCCAACGAGTGGAAACATCGCAAATCAGACTATGTTGCCGTTCTGACGCTGTAGCTCAAGAAGGGTGTGTTTGGCGGTGAATGAGTGGCTGAAGTGCATGCAAAGTTTCCTTGAAGTTGTTAGGATGTCTTGCAGATGGGGGGAACACTTCAGAAACCGCTTGACAACCAGATTGAAGACGTGCGCCATGCAGGGGGCATGGGTCAGGCTTCCTTGGCGCAGCGCAGACAAAATGTTCTTCCCATTGTCGGTAACCATGATTCCCATTTTAAGTTTTCTTGGAGTAAGCCATGTTTGGATTTCCTGATGAATAAATTTAAGCAGTTCCTCCCCTGTGTGACTGCGTTCGCCAAGACAAACCATGTGAAGCACTGCGTGACACCTCCGTGCCCTGCACACATGGTAGACTGGAGGGGCACTGAGACTTGAGCCTACAGTGGAGGGTGAGGAGATGGCGGAGGATGAGGAGGCTGAGTCGCACAGTGTCACAGGCCCAACGGGCAGGGAACGCGGAGGCCGAAGCGGCGTGACCTGTCCAAGTTGCTGCTGCAAAGGGACCACATTCACCCAGTGGGCCGTAAACGACATGTAATGTCCCTGACCGTAGTTACAGCTCCAGATGTTGGCGCTGCCATGCACTTTGCTACACACCGACAGGCTCAAGGACTGGCCCACCTTCTGTTCAACAAAAGTGTGCAGCGCTGGTACTGCCTTCTTGGCAAAGAAATGACGGCTTGGGACTCTCCACCTCGGCTCGGCACAAGCCATCAGTTCTCTGAAAGGTGCAGAGTCCACCACCTGAAAAGGGAGCGACTGCAGCACCAGCAACTTGGACAGGAGCACATTCAGCTTCTGCGCCGTAGGATGAGTGGGCGCATACTGCTGTCTCTTGGACATGGCTTCGCCGATGGATTGCTGGCGGGATGCATGACTTGGAGGAGGAGGAGCAGGAGCGACAGAGAATGGGTATGACGCACAGCTGCCTTCGGCTGAGGTGCTGGAGCCTTGGCTGGCAGAAATTGGGAGCGGCGTGCCACTCGGTGAGGAAGCAGTCTGGCCCACCTCTCCGGAGCCTAGGTTCTCCCAGGTCGCTTTATGGTGACGCTGCATATGTTGACGCAGGGCCGTGGTGCCAACATTTGGACCCTGGCCACGCTTCACCTTCTGCCTACATATCTTGCATGTGGCCATGTTACCCTCCTGCGGATGCTTCAGGAAAAACTGCCACACTGCCGAGTATCTACTTTTCCCACCAACAGGCCTCACTGATTCGCTGCTATTGTCGCCAACTCCAGGAACCCCTGCCCCACTACCTCCCGATAAGGTAGCCTGCCGCGCAGCAGGTGCTCTACCCCGGCCCCGTTTGGGTCCAGGCTTTACAATTGTGCCCCCATGCTGCCCGCCAACCATGCTGCTAACACCTTGCTGCCTGAGCTGCTGACTCCGGGGCAACCTGCGCCCCTCTTCTCCTGATGATGACGATGAAGCCCCTTCATCACCCGGCTCCCAAGTGCGATCGGCTTCATCGTCATCATCATTATCACCGAGTTGTGGCTGTACATCACTGATGTTCGTGGATTCGTCAACAGTGTCTGGCGCAGGAGCTGGAACGCTCGCAGCACCCATGACACTGTACACATCACTATTTGTCTGCCTAGCTAAAGAAGCCACCTCCATTTCTTGGCTGGGCAGTAGCTGCTGACTGTCCTCTATCTGATCGTCCTCCTCACTAAAGAGTGGAGCTGAACCCAAAGCATAGGATACGTCGCTGGGGGAGGGAACGGCGTAGGACAGAGGCAATGGGAGGACAGGGACTGCTCTCGGGGCATGCCAACTCAGGGTTGTGTCAGAGGAACCTACCGACCCTAGACTGGGGGTCTCAGACGTAAGTTGTGATGATGTTGTTGATGAGCGCGTTAACCAATCTACCACAGCAGATGCGTTACTGGTGGAGACCCGACCGCTAGCAGATACTGGCAGATTAGGTCTCTCAGTGTGACTCCTGCTGCTACTGGCCCCCAGTCTGCTGCGATCTCTGCCACTCCTCTTTTCACTTCCAGGCACTTGTCTGCCCGACATAGTCTAACTGGCGTGGTAGTAGGTGATATTTTAAGAACCCCCAGGCAGCGGTGGGTCTATATGAAACAGAATATAATGCACACCAAAAGTGAGCAGTAACACTCAGCCTCCAACAGGCCTGCTTAGTGTAAATAAGAGAGCTGCTTAGTGTAAATAAAGAGGGGTATGGTATATTACAGAATGGGATGCCCCAACAGCAGAGCACCTGGGAGCAGTAGTACTATGCACAGCAAAAGTGTCTTTATCAGGCCAAATTACTTTTAGAATAAGTGCAAAGGGTTATAGTAAATAGAGGCTGGTGTAGTCACAGAATGGGATGCCCCAACAGCAGAGCACCTGGGAGCAGTAGTACTATGCACAGCAAAAGTGTTTTTATCAGGCCAAATTACTTTTAGAATAAGTGCAAAGGGTTATAGTAAATAGAGGCTGGTGTAGTCACAGAATGGGATGCCCCAACAGCAGTGCACCTGGGAGCAGTAGTACTATGCACAGCAAAAGTGTCTTTATCAGGCCAAATTACTTTTAGAATAAGTGCAAAGGGTTATAGTAAATAGAGGCTGGTGTAGTCACAGAATGGGATGCCCCAACCGCAGTGCACCTGGGAGCAGTAGTACTATGCAAAGCAAAAGTGTCTTTATCAGGCCAAATTACTTTTAGAATAAGTGCAAAGGGTTATAGTAAATAGAGGCTGGTGTAGTCACAGAACGGGATGCCACAACAGCAGTGCACCTGGGAGCAGTAGTACTATGCAAAGCAAAAGTGTCTTTATCAGGCCAAATTACTTTTAGAATAAGTGCAAAGAGTTATAGTAAATAGAGGCTGGTGTAGTCACAGAATGGGATGCCACAACAGCAGTGCACCTGGGAGCAGTAGTACTATGCAAAGCAAAAGTGTCTTTATCAGGCCAAATTACTTTTAGAATAAGTGCAAAGGGTTATAGTAAATAGAGGCTGGTGTAGTCACAGAATGGGATGCCCCAACAGCAGTGCACCTGGGAGCAGTAGTACTATGCAAAGCAAAAGTGTCTATATCAGGCCAAATTACTTTTAGAATAAGTGCAAAGGGTTATAGTAAATAGAGGCTGGTGTAGTCACAGAATGGGATGCCACAACAGCAGTGCACCTGGGAGCAGTAGTACTATGCAAAGCAAAAGTGTCTTTATCAGGCCAAATTACTTTTAGAATAAGTGCAAAGGGTTATTGCAAATAGAGGCTGGTGTAGTCACAGAATGGGATGCCACAACAGCAGTGCCCCTGGGAGCAGTAGTACTATGCAAAGCAAAAGTGTCTTTATCAGGCCAAATTACTTTTAGAATAAGTGCAAAGGGTTATAGTAAATAGAGGCTGGTGTAGTCACAGAATGGGATGCCCCAACCGCAGTGCACCTGGGAGCAGTAGTACTATGCAAAGCAAAAGTGTCTTTATCAGGCCAAAATACTTTTAGAATAAGTGCAAAGGGTTATAGTAAATAGAGGCTGGTGTAGTCACAGAATGGGATGCCACAACAGCAGTGCACCTGGGAGCAGTAGTAGTATGCAAAGCCAAAGTGTCTTTATCAGGCCAAATTACATTTAGAATAAGTGCAAAGGGTTATAGTAAATAGAGGCTGGTGTAGTCACAGAATGGGATGCCACAACAGCAGTGCACCTGGGAGCAGTAGTACTATGCAAAGCAAAAGTGTCTTAATCAGGCCAAATTACTTTTAGAATAAGTGCAAAGGGTTATAGTAAATAGAGGCTGGTGTAGTCACAGAATGGGATGCCACAACAGCAGTGCACCTGGGAGCAGTAGTACTATGCAAAGCAAAAGTGTCTTAATCAGGCCAAATTACTTTTAGAATAAGTGCAAAGGGTTATAGTAAATAGAGGCTGGTGTAGTCACAGAATGGGATGCCACAACAGCAGTGCACCTGGGAGCAGTAGTACTATGCAAAGCAAAAGTGTCTTTATCAGGCCAAATTACTTTTAGAATAAGTGCAAAGGGTTATAGTAAATAGAGGCTGGTGTAGTCACAGAATGGGATGCCACAACAGCAGTGCACCTGGGAGCAGTAGTACTATGCAAAGCAAAAGTGTCTTTATCAGGCCAAATTACTTTTAGAATAAGTGCAAAGGGTTATAGTAAATAGAGGCTGGTGTAGTCACAGAATGGGATGCCCCAACAGCAGTGCACCTGGGAGCAGTAGTACTATGCAAAGCAAAAGTGTCTATATCAGGCCAAATTACTTTTAGAATAAGTGCAAAGGGTTATAGTAAATAGAGGCTGGTGTAGTCACAGAATGGGATGCCACAACAGCAGTGCACCTGGGAGCAGTAGTACTATGCAAAGCAAAAGTGTCTTTATCAGGCCAAATTACTTTTAGAATAAGTGCAAAGGGTTATAGTAAATAGAGGCTGGTGTAGTCACAGAATGGGATGCCACAACAGCAGTGCACCTGGGAGCAGTAGTACTATGCAAAGCAAAAGTGTCTTTATCAGGCCAAATTACTTTTAGAATAAGTGCAAAGGGTTATAGTAAATAGAGGCTGGTGTAGTCACAGAATGGGATGCCACAACAGCAGTGCACCTGGGAGCAGTAGTACTATGCAAAGCAAAAGTGTCTTTATCAGGCCAAATTACTTTTAGAATAAGTGCAAAGGGTTATAGTAAATAGAGGCTGGTGTAGTCACAGAATGGGATGCCACAACAACAGTGCACCTGGGAGCAGTAGTACTATGCACAGCAAAAGTGTCTTTATCAGGGCAAATTACTTTTAGAATAAGTGCAAATGGTTATAGTAAATAGAGGCTGGTGTAGTCACAGAATGGGATGCCCCAACCGCAGTGCACCTGGGAACAGTAGTACTATGCAAAGCAAAAGTGTCTTTATCAGGCCAAATTACTTTTAGATTAAGTGCAAAGGGTTATAGTAAATAGAGGCTGGTGTAGTCACAGAATGGGATGCCCCAACCGCAGTGCACCTGGGAGCAGTAGTACTATGCAAAGCAAACGTGTCTTTATCAGGCCAAATTACTTTTAGAATAAGTGCAAAGGGTTATAGTAAATAGAGGCTGGTGTAGTCACAGAATGGGATGCCACAACAGCAGTGCACCTGGGAGCAGTAGTACTATGCAAAGCAAAAGTGTCTTAATCAGGCCAAATTACTTTTAGAATAAGTGCAAAGGGTTATAGTAAATAGAGGCTGGTGTAGTCACAGAACGGGATGCCACAACAGCAGTGCACCTGGGAGCAGTAGTACTATGCAAAGCAAAAGTGTCTTTATCAGGCCAAATTACTTTTAGAATAAGTGCAAAGGGTTATAGTAAATAGAGGCTGGTGTAGTCACAGAATGGGATGCCACAACAGCAGTGCACCTGGGAGCAGTAGTACTTTGCAAAGCAAAAATGTCTTTATCAGGCCAAAATACTTTTAGAATAAGTGCAAAGGGTTATAGTAAATAGAGGCTGGTGTAGTCACAGAATGGGATGCCACAACAACAGTGCACCTGGGAGCAGTAGTACTATGCAAAGCAAAAGTGTCTTTATCAGGCCAAATTACTTTTAGAATAAGTGCAAATGGTTATAGTAAATAGAGGCTGGTGTAGTCACAGAATGGGATGCCCCAACCGCAGTGCACCTGGGAGCAGTAGTACTATGCAAAGCAAAAGTGTCTTTATCAGGCCAAATTACTTTTAGATTAAGTGCAAAGGGTTATAGTAAATAGAGGCTGGTGTAGTCACAGAATAGGATGCCCCAACCGCAGTGCACCTGGGAGCAGTAGTACTATGCAAAGCAAACGTGTCTTTATCAGGCCAAATTACTTTTAGAATAAGTGCAAAGGGTTATAGTAAATAGAGGCTGGTGTAGTCACAGAATGGGATGCCACAACAGCAGTGCACCTGGGAGCAGTAGTACTATGCAAAGCAAAAGTGTCTTAATCAGGCCAAATTACTTTTAGAATAAGTGCAAAGGGTTATAGTAAATAGAGGCTGGTGTAGTCACAGAATGGGATGCCACAACAGCAGTGCACCTGGGAGCAGTAGTACTATGCAAAGAAAAAGTGTCTTTATCAGGCCAAATTACTTTTAGAATAAGTGCAAAGGGTTATAGTAAATAGAGGCTGGTGTAGTCACAGAACGGGATGCCACAACAGCAGTGCACCTGGGAGCAGTAGTACTATGCAAAGCAAAAGTGTCTTAATCAGGCCAAATTACTTTTAGAATAAGTGCAAAGGGTTATAGTAAATAGAGGCTGGTGTAGTCACAGAATGGGATGCCACAACAGCAGTGCACCTGGGAGCAGTAGTACTATGCAAAGCAAAAGTGTCTTAATCAGGCCAAATTACTTTTAGAATAAGTGCAAAGGGTTATAGTAAATAGAGGCTGGTGTAGTCACAGAATGGGATGCCACAACAGCAGTGCACCTGGGAGCAGTAGTACTATGCAAAGCAACAGTGGTTAACCAGGGTGAGACAGCTAACAAAGCCAGTGACCCAGGCAGTAACACTCAGGCTGCATGAAAACAAAAAAAAATCCCTGTCACTGCATCCGTTTTTTTCCTACCTTTCCCTGCTTCTCCCTGACTTCCTGCCTGTCTCCCGCCTGTCTACTGGCTGTCTACTGGCTGTCCCTAACTCTCTACCTATCTCTCCCTGAATACAGTCTGCAGTGTCCTCCTGAGTCCTGGCTCTCACGAATGCAATAGACAAATGCGCAAAAGCAAGATGGCCGCCGCCTTATATAGCGCTGTGACGTCACCGGGCTTGCTGGCTGCTGATAGGCTGCATGTGACTGTCCCAGCATACACTGCCCCAGCTTACATGTCTGGACATGTCACGTAGACCATCCTAGAATGCCTGTCATTGAAATGAATGGATTTTAGAAAAAAACTTCGCTCGATCGAATCGCTGGGAAATTTGGATTCGATCCGAATCGAATTTGTCATGAAATTCGGATCGAATCCGGGTTCGTCCGGATCGATTCGCTCATCCCTAGTAGCTATCACAGTACCAGATGAAATATTAAGGGTTATAGCTGAACCTTCTTTGTTCTCTGTGTACCTATTAGCCCTTATGCTGAATGTAACAGTGCCAATGTGCACTACTCTGTTCTGCCAGTCTTGTTGCTATATGTCAAATTTTCTAATTTTTCGCACACGGCGGAGGTTTATGGTGGATCTTGTTTGTGCTGGTTCTTAGAATAGCAGTTGGCGACATCTAAGTCATGCATTTTTACATACTGCAAATGTAACTGCAAACAAAAAGTGAAAAAAAACTGTATACTTTCATGATTCTCACGCCCGTGCCACGGCTACCAGGAGGCCAGCCGAGAAGTGGGCGGATGGCAGGGTACATGAACTCTGCCCGCTGTCTCCGCTCTGGAAGTCGCCACTACTTCTCAAGCCGGTGCGAGCAGGGTAAATGAATGTTGTCCGATGTCCCCGCTCTTGCTTCTGCCGATGCCACTGCCTCTCGGGTCGGCACGCGCTGACACCTGAGTGTTTGTATCAGTGAGCACCGGCCTGAGAGGCAGTGGCAGCACCGAAAGCCAAAGCGGGGACAGCATTTACCCTGCGCACTGGCTAGAGAAGTAGTGGCGGCTGCCAGAGTGGGGACAGCATGCAGGGTTCATTTTCCTTGCACGTCCGCCCACTGCTCCTCCATCGGGTGGCCTCCTGGTGGCTGCAGTGCGGGTGTGAGGCTCATGTAAGTATACTTTTTTTTCTTCTCTCCAGGGTTCGGGCTTGGGGTGATTCTGCCCCATTGCTAATGGGAATGGGATGGGGGAATTCCATGCTGAATAAGAGGATGAGAGATGCCACACTGCCTATATGGGGAATGGGATGAGGGGTACCACACTGCTTATCGGAATGGGAGAGGGAGAGGGAATGCCACACTGCCTAAGGGAATGGGAGGGGGAAATGCCACACTGAATAAGAGGATGGAGATGAATGCCACACTGCCTATGGGAATAGAAGGGGGGAATGCCACACTAAATAAGGGTATGGGGGAGAATGCCCACTGCCTATAGGAATGGGACGGGAAAATGCTCCACTGTCTATGAGATGGGGGGAATGTCACACTACATATGGGAAATGGGAGGGGGAATGCCACACTGTTTATGGGGAATGGGAGAGGGAATGGCACACTGCCTATAGGTAATGGGATGGGGAATGCCACACTGACTATGAGGTGGGGGGAAATAAGACACTGCCTATAGGGAATGAGATGGGGGGATGCTACACTGCCCATGGGCAATGGGATGGGGGAATGCCACACTGCTCCTGGAGAATGGGGTGGGGGGAATACCACACTGCCTGTAAAGGGGTGTTTTAGCACATTTGGTTTAGATTTTTTTTTTCTTATTTTCCTCCTCTATTAATTAACTGGTTCAGCACTCATCAATCACAAATTGTAATCCCAAGGAAATCAATCCCCATCTGCTACATACGGTGCTGCCCCTTTAGATGGAGGTGTTCAACAAACCTCCCAAAACTATATACCATGTATTGAATAAAGGTGCACACTCTTTTTCAGTAATAAATGAAAAATCACTTTTAATTTCACATATAGCAGCTTATTTTATATACACATAACATGACAGAATCCTCACAAAACACAGTATACAACAAAAAATCATAAAACACAACTAAAGCATATGACACATACCCCTTATGTGCAAATACAGCAAAATTGCAAGCTTATATATATAAAGTGCCTCAATAGTGCATATAGCAGCAAGCAGTATATATTAATATATATCTATCAAAAAGATAAGAAATGTAATCTCTGCAGTGGTATATTGCACTTGAATATATAAGCTATCTTTGTTTCAAAAAAGTGCACACATGCAACGTTAATCAATCACAGTAGTAAAAGATAAATCTATTTACATCTTTAAACTATGTTGCATTACATAAGTAACAACTCAAGATACTATGAGCACAATGAGGCTGTGTCTCCCTCGGTTTAAATACATTTGTAGCAAGACAAAAACATACATCGCTAAACAGTAATGAAAAGCATAGTTACCATACACCTTACGGCCGTTTCGGGTTCTAACAACCCTTCGTCAGAGGTACTTATTTTCCTCCTCCAAATCTTAGGTGCGTCTTATGTGGCGAAGATACGGTATATGTTACACAAAACTTTTTCTTTTTCCATTTTTTGTTTTCTCCATTATAAAACACTTTTACCGCCAATGTGCTTCATGGTAGTTCAGACTTCACAGCCACCTATGGTTGATTTCGCTTATGCAACAGTGCTGAACTGCACCATGCTAAATTCAAGAGTTATAAACTCACCCTATATAAGGTGTTCTTTTTGGCGCTGTGGCACATGTCTTAAAATAGCCATTGGTGCATTAATTGTTGGATTTAGCTGGATCCAGGTCCACATGAGGGTGAGCTGACACTAAACCCTTGAGTCTTTAGACTCACATCTCCCCACCGGGGTTCATTCGCCTGGTCAGCTTGGATTGGTGCGCTAGGTATTGATCTGTGTCAGCACCTGTGGGACCCTTATGTCACTTATAACAGAGCCAGTGAACGACTCTCTGTACTGCCAACTTTTTAGGCACTGCACAGTGTATTTATTAATTTTTGGCAAGTTGAAAAGTTTGGCGCTGTATTTAACAGACACTGATCAGAGGGGACAAACTTTAGAGCACACTTAAGCTGTGTTTTAATTGTTCTGCTGAAAAAAGTCCATCCGGTTCAGCCTGCTTTTAGTGGTCTAGTAGCCATAGCTGGTAATGTTATTACTAGGGATGAGCGAATCGATCCGGACGAACCCGGATTCGATCCGAATTTCAGGAAAAATTCGATTCGGATCGAATCCGAATTTCCCCGCGATTCGATCACTCGAAGTTTTCCTTTAACATCCATTCATTTACATTTACAGGCATTCTAAGATGGCGGACAGGACATGTCTGGACATCTATCCCGCGCCAGTGCAAGCTGGGGCAGTCACATGCAGCCTATCAGCAGCCAGCAAGCCCGGTGACGTCACACAGCGGTATTTAACGGCGGCCATCTTGCTTTTCCTCATTTCTCTATTGCATTCGTGACAGACAGAACGCTGTGTAGCTGAGGCACTTAGACAGGCAGGGACAGACAGGGACAGGCTGGAGACAGGCAGGAGACAGACGGGAGACAGACAGAAAGCCAGGGAAAGGTAGGAAAAACGGAGGCTGTGACAGGGAGATTTTTTTTTTTTCATCCAGCCTTTGTTAGCGTTTTCAGGCTGCTTATAGTAACTAACTGTGCATATATACTGAACTGATCTTAAGTCTGCTGTGAGGCATCCCATTCTGTGACTAAAGCAGCCTCTGTTTAAGACCATATAAGCATTTGCTCTTATCATATTTGAAATTAGCCTGATAAAGACACTTTTGCTGGGCAAAGCACTACTGTACCCTGCCAGGTCCATTCCTGCCCAGGGCATCCCATTCTGTGACTAAAGCAGCCTCTGTTTAAGACCATATAAGCATTTGCTCTTATCATATTTGAAATTAGCCTGATAAAGACACTTTTGCTGGGCAAAGCACTACTGGACCCTGCCAGGTCCATTCCTGCCCAGGGCATCCCATTCTGTGACTACAGCAGCCTCTGTTTAAGACCATATAAGCATTTGCTCTTATCATATTTAAAATTAGCCTGATAAAGACACTTTTGCTGGGCAAAGCACTACTGGACCCTGCCAGGTCCATTCCTGCCCAGGGCATCCCATTCTGTGACTAAAGCAGCCTCTGTTTAAGACCATATAAGCATTTGCTCTTATCATATTTGAAATTAGCCTGATAAAGACACTTTTGCTGGGCAAAGCACTACTGGACCCTGCCAGGTCCATTCCTGCCCAGGGCATCCCATTCTGTGACTAAAGCAGCCTCTGTTTAAGACCATATAAGCATTTGCTCTTATCATATTTGAAATTAGCCTGATAAAGACACTTTTGCTGGGCAAAGCACTACTGTACCCTGCCAGGTCCATTCCTGCCCAGGGCATCCCATTCTGTGACTAAAGCAGCCTCTGTTTAAGACCATATAAGCATTTGCTCTTATCATATTTGAAATTAGCCTGATAAAGACACTTTTGCTGGGCAAAGCACTACTGGACCCTGCCAGGTCCATTCCTGCCCAGGGCATCCCATTCTGTGACTAAAGCAGCCTCTGTTTAAGACCATATAAGCATTTGCTCTTATCATATTTGAAATTAGCCTGATAAAGACACTTTTGCTGGGCAAAGCACTACTGGACCCTGCCAGGTCCATTCCTGCCCAGGGCATCCCATTCTGTGACTAAAGCAGCCTCTGTTTAAGACCATATAAGCATTTGCTCTTATCATATTTGAAATTAGCCTGATAAAGACACTTTTGCTGGGCAAAGCACTACTGTACCCTGCCAGGTCCATTCCTGCCCAGGGCATCCCATTCTGTGACTAAAGCAGCCTCTGTTTAAGACCATATAAGCATTTGCTCTTATCATATTTGAAATTAGGCCTGATAAAGACACTTTTGCTGGGCAAAGCACTACTGGACCCTGCCAGGTCGATTCCTGTTGGGGCATCCCATTCTGTGACTAAAGCAGCCTCTGTTTAAGACCATATAAGCATTTGCTCTTATCATATTTGAAATTAGGCCTGATAAAGACACTTTTGCTGGGCAAAGCACTACTGGACCCTGCCAGGTCCATTCCTGCCCAGGGCATCCCATTCTGTGACTAAAGCAGCCTCTGTTTAAGACCATATAAGCATTTGCTCTTATCATATTTGAAATTAGCCTGATAAAGACACTTTTGCTGGGCAAAGCACTACTGGACCCTGCCAGGTCCATTCCTGCCCAGGGCATCCCATTCTGTGACTAAAGCAGCCTCTGTTTAAGACCATATAAGCATTTGCTCTTATCATATTTGAAATTAGCCTGATAAAGACACTTTTGCTGGGCAAAGCACTACTGTACCCTGCCAGGTCCATTCCTGCCCAGGGCATCCCATTCTGTGACTAAAGCAGCCTCTGTTTAAGACCATATAAGCATTTGCTCTTATCATATTTGAAATTAGCCTGATAAAGACACTTTTGCTGGGCAAAGCACTACTGGACCCTGCCAGGTCCATTCCTGCCCAGGGCATCCCATTCTGTGACTAAAGCAGCCTCTGTTTAAGACCATATAAGCATTTGCTCTTATCATATTTGAAATTAGCCTGATAAAGACACTTTTGCTGGGCAAAGCACTACTGTACCCTGCCAGGTCCATTCCTGCCCAGGGCATCCCATTCTGTGACTAAAGCAGCCTCTGTTTAAGACCATATAAGCATTTGCTCTTATCATATTTGAAATTAGGCCTGATAAAGACACTTTTGCTGGGCAAAGCACTACTGGACCCTGCCAGGTCGATTCCTGTTGGGGCATCCCATTCTGTGACTAAAGCAGCCTCTGTTTAAGACCATATAAGCATTTGCTCTTATCATATTTGAAATTAGGCCTGATAAAGACACTTTTGCTGGGCAAAGCACTACTGGACCCTGCCAGGTCCATTCCTGCCCAGGGCATCCCATTCTGTGACTAAAGCAGCCTCTGTTTAAGACCATATAAGCATTTGCTCTTATCATATTTGAAATTAGCCTGATAAAGACACTTTTGCTGGGCAAAGCACTACTGGACCCTGCCAGGTCCATTCCTGCCCAGGGCATCCCATTCTGTGACTAAAGCAGCCTCTGTTTAAGACCATATAAGCATTTGCTCTTATCATATTTGAAATTAGCCTGATAAAGACACTTTTGCTGGGCAAAGCACTACTGGACCCTGCCAGGTCCATTCCTGCCCAGGGCATCCCATTCTGTGACTACAGCAGCCTCTGTTTAAGACCATATAAGCATTTGCTCTTATCATATTTGAAATTAGCCTGATAAAGACACTTTTGCTGGGCAAAGCACTACTGGACCCTGCCAGGTCCATTCCTGCCCAGGGCATCCCATTCTGTGACTACAGCAGCCTCTGTTTAAGACCATATAAGCATTTGCTCTTATCATATTTGAAATTAGCCTGATAAAGACACTTTTGCTGGGCAAAGCACTACTGTACCCTGCCAGGTCCATTCCTGCCCAGGGCATCCCATTCTGTGACTAAAGCAGCCTCTGTTTAAGACCATATAAGCATTTGCTCTTATCATATTTGAAATTAGGCCTGATAAAGACACTTTTGCTGGGCAAAGCACTACTGGACCCTGCCAGGTCGATTCCTGTTGGGGCATCCCATTCTGTGACTAAAGCAGCCTCTGTTTAAGACCATATAAGCATTTGCTCTTATCATATTTGAAATTAGGCCTGATAAAGACACTTTTGCTGGGCAAAGCACTACTGGACCCTGCCAGGTCCATTCCTGCCCAGGGCATCCCATTCTGTGACTAAAGCAGCCTCTGTTTAAGACCATATAAGCATTTGCTCTTATCATATTTGAAATTAGCCTGATAAAGACACTTTTGCTGGGCAAAGCACTACTGGACCCTGCCAGGTCCATTCCTGCCCAGGGCATCCCATTCTGTGACTAAAGCAGCCTCTGTTTAAGACCATATAAGCATTTGCTCTTATCATATTTGAAATTAGCCTGATAAAGACACTTTTGCTGGGCAAAGCACTACTGTACCCTGCCAGGTCCATTCCTGCCCAGGGCATCCCATTCTGTGACTAAAGCAGCCTCTGTTTAAGACCATATAAGCATTTGCTCTTATCATATTTGAAATTAGCCTGATAAAGACACTTTTGCTGGGCAAAGCACTACTGGACCCTGCCAGGTCCATTCCTGCCCAGGGCATCCCATTCTGTGACTACAGCAGCCTCTGTTTAAGACCATATAAGCATTTGCTCTTATCATATTTGAAATTAGCCTGATAAAGACACTTTTGCTGGGCAAAGCACTACTGGACCCTGCCAGGTCCATTCCTGCCCAGGGCATCCCATTCTGTGACTACAGCAGCCTCTGTTTAAGACCATATAAGCATTTGCTCTTATCATATTTGAAATTAGCCTGATAAAGACACTTTTGCTGGGCAAAGCACTACTGGACCCTGCCAGGTCCATTCCTGCCCAGGGCATCCCATTCTGTGACTACAGCAGCCTCTGTTTAAGACCATATAAGCATTTGCTCTTATCATATTTGAAATTAGCCTGATAAAGACACTTTTGCTGGGCAAAGCACTACTGTACCCTGCCAGGTCCATTCCTGCCCAGGGCATCCCATTCTGTGACTAAAGCAGCCTCTGTTTAAGACCATATAAGCATTTGCTTTTATCATATTTGAAATTAGGCCTGATAAAGACACTTTTGCTGGACAAAGCACTACTGGACCCTGCCAGGTCGATTCCTGTTGGGGCATCCCATTCTGTGACTAAAGCAGCCTCTGTTTAAGACCATATAAGCATTTGCTCTTATCATATTTGAAATTAGGCCTGATAAAGACACTTTTGCTGGGCAAAGCACTACTGGACCCTGCCAGGTCGATTCCTGTTGGGGCATCCCATTCTGTGACTAAAGCAGCCTCTGTTTAAGACCATATAAGCATTTGCTCTTATCATATTTGAAATTAGGCCTGATAAAGACACTTTTGCTGGGCAAAGCACTACTGTACCCTGCCAGGTCCATTCCTGCCCAGGGCATCCCATTCTGTGACTACAGCAGCCTCTGTTTAAGACCATATAAGCATTTGCTCTTATCATATTTGAAATTAGCCTGATAAAGACACTTTTGCTGGGCAAAGCACTACTGGACCCTGCCAGGTCCATTCCTGCCCAGGGCATCCCATTCTGTGACTACAGCAGCCTCTGTTTAAGACCATATAAGCATTTGCTCTTATCATATTTGAAATTAGCCTGATAAAGACACTTTTGCTGGGCAACGCACTACTGTACCCTGCCAGGTCCATTCCTGCCCAGGGCATCCCATTCTGTGACTAAAGCAGCCTCTGTTTAAGACCATATAAGCATTTGCTCTTATCATATTTGAAATTAGGCCTGATAAAGACACTTTTGCTGGGCAAAGCACTACTGGACCCTGCCAGGTCGATTCCTGTTGGGGCATCCCATTCTGTGACTAAAGCAGCCTCTGTTTAAGACCATATAAGCATTTGCTCTTATCATATTTGAAATTAGGCCTGATAAAGACACTTTTGCTGGGCAAAGCACTACTGGACCCTGCCAGGTCCATTCCTGCCCAGGGCATCCCATTCTGTGACTAAAGCAGCCTCTGTTTAAGACCATATAAGCATTTGCTCTTATCATATTTGAAATTAGCCTGATAAAGACACTTTTGCTGGGCAAAGCACTACTGGACCCTGCCAGGTCCATTCCTGCCCAGGGCATCCCATTCTGTGACTAAAGCAGCCTCGGTTTAAGACCATATAAGCATTTGCTCTTATCATATTTGAAATTAGCCTGATAAAGACACTTTTGCTGGGCAAAGCACTACTGTACCCTGCCAGGTCCATTCCTGCCCAGGGCATCCCATTCTGTGACTAAAGCAGCCTCTGTTTAAGACCATATAAGCATTTGCTCTTATCATATTTGAAATTAGCCTGATAAAGACACTTTTGCTGGGCAAAGCACTACTGGACCCTGCCAGGTCCATTCCTGCCCAGGGCATCCCATTCTGTGACTACAGCAGCCTCTGTTTAAGACCATATAAGCATTTGCTCTTATCATATTTGAAATTAGCCTGATAAAGACACTTTTGCTGGGCAAAGCACTACTGGACCCTGCCAGGTCCATTCCTGCCCAGGGCATCCCATTCTGTGACTACAGCAGCCTCTGTTTAAGACCATATAAGCATTTGCTCTTATCATATTTGAAATTAGCCTGATAAAGACACTTTTGCTGGGCAAAGCACTACTGGACCCTGCCAGGTCCATTCCTGCCCAGGGCATCCCATTCTGTGACTACAGCAGCCTCTGTTTAAGACCATATAAGCATTTGCTCTTATCATATTTGAAATTAGCCTGATAAAGACACTTTTGCTGGGCAAAACACTACTGTACCCTGCCAGGTCCATTCCTGCCCAGGGCATCCCATTCTGTGACTAAAGCAGCCTCTGTTTAAGACCATATAAGCATTTGCTCTTATCATATTTGAAATTAGGCCTGATAAAGACACTTTTGCTGGGCAAAGCACTACTGGACCCTGCCAGGTCGATTCCTGTTGGGGCATCCCATTCTGTGACTAAAGCAGCCTCTGTTTAAGACCATATAAGCATTTGCTCTTATCATATTTGAAATTAGGCCTGATAAAGACACTTTTGCTGGGCAAAGCACTACTGGACCCTGCCAGGTCGATTCCTGTTGGGGCATCCCATTCTGTGACTAAAGCAGCCTCTGTTTTAGACCATATAAGCATTTGCTCTTATCATATTTGAAATTAGGCCTGATAAAGACACTTTTGCTGGGCAAAGCACTACTGTACCCTGCCAGGTCCATTCCTGCCCAGGGCATCCCATTCTGTGACTAAAGCAGCCTCTGTTTAAGACCATATAAGCATTTGCTCTTATCATATTTGAAATTAGCCTGATAAAGACACTTTTGCTGGGCAAAGCACTACTGGACCCTGCCAGGTCCATTCCTGCCCAGGGCATCCCATTCTGTGACTAAAGCAGCCTCTGTTTAAGACCATATAAGCATTTGCTCTTATCATATTTGAAATTAGCCTGATAAAGACACTTTTGCTGGGCAAAGCACTACTGTACCCTGCCAGGTCGATTCCTGCCCAGGGCATCCCATTCTGTGACTAAAGCAGCCTCTGTTTAAGACCATATAAGCATTTGCTCTTATCATATTTGAAATTAGCCTGATAAAGACACTTTTGCTGGGCAAAGCACTACTGGACCCTGCCAGGTCCATTCCTGCCCAGGGCATCCCATTCTGTGACTACAGCAGCCTCTGTTTAAGACCATATAAGCATTTGCTCTTATCATATTTGAAATTAGCCTGATAAAGACACTTTTGCTGGGCAAAGCACTACTGGACCCTGCCAGGTCCATTCCTGCCCAGGGCATCCCATTCTGTGACTACAGCAGCCTCTGTTTAAGACCATATAAGCATTTGCTCTTATCATATTTGAAATTAGCCTGATAAAGACACTTTTGCTGGGCAAAGCACTACTGTACCCTGCCAGGTCCATTCCTGCCCAGGGCATCCCATTCTGTGACTAAAGCAGCCTCTGTTTAAGACCATATAAGCATTTGCTCTTATCATATTTGAAATTAGGCCTGATAAAGACACTTTTGCTGGGCAAAGCACTACTGGACCCTGCCAGGTCGATTCCTGTTGGGGCATCCCATTCTGTGACTAAAGCAGCCTCTGTTTAAGACCATATAAGCATTTGCTCTTATCATATTTGAAATTAGGCCTGATAAAGACACTTTTGCTGGGCAAAGCACTACTGGACCCTGCCAGGTCCATTCCTGCCCAGGGCATCCCATTCTGTGACTAAAGCAGCCTCTGTTTAAGACCATATAAGCATTTGCTCTTATCATATTTGAAATTAGGCCTGATAAAGACACTTTTGCTGGGCAAAGCACTACTGTACCCTGCCAGGTCCATTCCTGCCCAGGGCATCCCATTCTGTGACTAAAGCAGCCTCTGTTTAAGACCATATAAGCATTTGCTCTTATCATATTTGAAATTAGCCTGATAAAGACACTTTTGCTGGGCAAAGCACTACTGGACCCTGCCAGGTCCATTCCTGCCCAGGGCATCCCATTCTGTGACTAAAGCAGCCTCTGTTTAAGACCATATAAGCATTTGCTCTTATCATATTTGAAATTAGCCTGATAAAGACACTTTTGCTGGGCAAAGCACTACTGTACCCTGCCAGGTCCATTCCTGCCCAGGGCATCCCATTCTGTGACTAAAGCAGCCTCTGTTTAAGACCATATAAGCATTTGCTCTTATCATATTTGAAATTAGCCTGATAAAGACACTTTTGCTGGGCAAAGCACTACTGGACCCTGCCAGGTCCATTCCTGCCCAGGGCATCCCATTCTGTGACTAAAGCAGCCTCTGTTTAAGACCATATAAGCATTTGCTCTTATCATATTTGAAATTAGCCTGATAAAGACACTTTTGCTGGGCAAAGCACTACTGGACCCTGCCAGGTCCATTCCTGCCCAGGGCATCCCATTCTGTGACTACAGCAGCCTCTGTTTAAGACCATATAAGCATTTGCTCTTATCATATTTGAAATTAGCCTGATAAAGACACTTTTGCTGGGCAAAGCACTACTGGACCCTGCCAGGTCCATTCCTGCCCAGGGCATCCCATTCTGTGACTACAGCAGCCTCTGTTTAAGACCATATAAGCATTTGCTCTTATCATATTTGAAATTAGGCCTGATAAAGACACTTTTGCTGGGCAAAGCACTACTGTACCCTGCCAGGTCCATTCCTGCCCAGGGCATCCCATTCTGTGACTAAAGCAGCCTCTGTTTAAGACCATATAAGCATTTGCTCTTATCCTATTTGAAATTAGCCTGATAAAGACACTTTTGCTGGGCAAAGCACTACTGTACCCTGCCAGGTCCATTCCTGCCCAGGGCATCCCATTGTGTGACTACAGCAGCCTCTGTTTAAGACCATATAAGCATTTGCTCTTATTATATTTATATTATAAGGCACTTTTGCTGGGCATAGGCTTACTGCTGCCTGCCAGGTGCACTTCTGTTGAGGCATCCCATTCTGTAACATAGCATACCCCTCTTTATTTACACTAAGCAGCTCTCTTATTTACACTAAGCAGGCCTGTTGGAGGCTGAGTGTTACTGCTCACTTTTGGTGTGCATTATATTCTGTTTCATATAGACCCACCGCTGCCCGGGGTTTTTTTAAATATCACCTACTACCACGCCAGTTAGACTATGTCGGGCAGACAAGTGCCTGGAAGTGAAAAGAGGAGTGGCAGAGGCCAAGATTCCGCAGGCAGAGCTCGCATCAGACTGGGGGCCAGTAGCAGCAGGAGTCACGCTGAGAGACCTAATCTGCCAGTATCTGCTAGCGGTCGGGTCTCCACCAGTAACGCATCTGCCGTGGTAGATTGGCTGACGCGCTCATCAACAACATCATCACAACTTACATCTGAGACCCCCAGTCTAGGGTCGGTAGGTTCCTCTGACACAACCCTGAGTTGGCATGCCCCGAGAGCAGTCCCTGTCCTCCCATTGCCTCTGTCCTACGCCGTTCCCTCCCCCAGCGACGTATCCTATGCTTTGGGTTCAGCTCCACTCTTTAGTGAGGAGGACGATCAGATACAGGAGGACAGTCAGCAGCTACTGCCCAGCCAAGAAATGGAGGTGGCTTCTTTAGCTAGGCAGACAAATAGTGATGTGGACAGTGTCGTGGGTGCTGCGAGCGTTCCAGCTCCTGCGCCAGACACTGTTGATGAATCCACGAACATCAGTGACGTACAGCCACAACTCGGTGATGATGATGATGATGACGATGAAGCCGATCGCACTTGGGAGCCGGGTGATGAAGGGGCTTCATCGTCATCATCAGGAGAAGAGGGGCGCAGGTTGCCCCGGAGTCAGCAGCTGAGGCAGCAAGGTGGTAGCAGTCAGCATGGGGGCACAATTCCAAAGGCTGGAGCCGGCCGGGGCCGGGGCCGGGGTAGAGCACCTGCTGTGCGGCAGTCTACCTTATCGGGAGGTAGTGGAGCAGGGGTTCCTGGAGTTGGCAACAGCAGCAGTGAATCAGTGAGGCCAGGGGGTGGGAAAAGTAGCTACTCGGCAGTGTGGCAGTTTTTCCTGAGGCATCCGCAGGAGGGTAACATGGCCACATGCAAGATATGTAGGCAAAAGGTGAAGCATGGCCAGGGTCCAAATGTTGGCACCACGGCCCTGCGTCAACATATGATGCGTCACCATAAAACGACCTGGGAGAACCGAGGCTCCCAAGGGGTGGTCCAGTCTGCTTCCTCACCAAGTGAGCTCCCAATTTCTGCCAGCCAAGGCTCCAGCACCTCAGCCGAAGGCAGCTGTGCGTCATACCCATCCTCTGTCGCTCCTGCTCCTCCTCCTCCTCCTCCAAGTCATGCATCCCGCCAGCAATCCATCAGCGAAGCCATGTCCAAGAGACAGCAGTATGCGCCCACTCATCCTACGGCGCAGAAGCTGAATGTGCTCCTGTCCAAGTTGCTGGTGCTGCAGTCGCTCCCTTTTCAGGTGGTGGAATCTGCACCTTTCAGAGAACTGATGGCTTGTGCCGAGCCGAGGTGGAGAGTCCCAAGCCGTCATTTCTTTGCCAAGAAGGCAGTACCAGCGCTGCACACTTTTGTTGAACAGAAGGTGGGCCAGTCCTTGAGCCTGTCGGTGTGTAGCAAAATACATGGCAGCGCCGACATCTGGAGCTGTAACTACGGTCAGGGGTAGTACATGTCGTTTACGGCCCACTGGGTGAATGTGGTCCCTTTGCAGCAGCAACTTGGACAGGTCACGCCGCTTCGGCCTCCGCGCTCTCTGCCCATTGGGCCTGTGACACCGTGCGACTCGGCCTCCTCATCCTCCGCCATCTCCTCACCCTCCACTGTAGGCTCAAGTCTCAGTGCCCCTCCATTCTACCATGTGTGCAGGGCACGGAGGTGTCACGCAGTGCTTCACATGGTTTGTCTTGGCGAACGGAGTCACACAGGGGAGGAACTGCTTAAATGTATTCATCAGGAAATCCAAACATGGCTTACTCCGAGAAAACTTAAAATGGGAATCATGGTTACCGACAATGGGAAGAACATTTTGTCTGCGCTGCGCCAAGGAAGCCTGACCCATGCCCCCTGCATGGCTCACGTCTTCAATCTGGTTGTCAAGCGGTTTCTGAAGTGTTCCCCCCATCTGCAAGACATCCTAACAACTTCAAGGAAACTTTGCATGCACTTCAGCCACTCCTACACCGCCAAACACACCCTTCTTGAGCTACAGCGTCAGAATGGTATCCCCCAACATAGTCTGATTTGCGATGTTTCCACCCGTTGGAATTCCACCCTTCACATGTTGGACCGATTATATGAACAGAGAAAAGCCATCACGGATTTCCTGATGATCCAAGCAGATAGGGGGACTCCCCTGTGTAACTTCAATGTCAACCAGTGGCAGCTCATACGTGACACCTGCCGTTTGCTCAGGCCCTTTGAGGATGCCACTTTATTTGTCAGTCGGCAGGATTACGGGATGAACGACGTGATTCCACTGCTTCATGTACTACAGCACATGTTGGAAACCATGGCTGGTCAGGGCACTGGAGACATGGCGTTTACATCTTACGGCCACATGAACCCCGCTGGAGCTGAACTGGAGGAGGAGGAAGAGGAGGAGGAGGAGTTGCCCAGCGAAACACAGTTTAGGCTTGGCGAAATGGCTGGTTTATCTAGTCAGCGGACAGGAGAGGAGGAGCAGGAGCAGCCAGAGGAGCTAGAGGTTTTTGAGGAAGGCGAGACAGAGGACCCGGGCACACCGTGGCAGTATGCAGTGGAGATGGAGACAGGTAGTCCATCCGAGTCACTTGCGCAAATGGCACGAAGCATGCTCACGTGCTTGCGTAGTGACCCCAGAATTGTTTCCATCTGTCGGCGGGATGACTTCTGGCTGTCCACCTTATTGGACCCTCGCTTCCGGCACAAAATGGGGGCATTTTTTAAACCCACCGAGAGGGAGGACAAACTCAACTACTACAAAGACATTCTACGTAGGCAGTTGGCCGATGCCTATCTGCGCCATGGTCCATACTCTCGCAGGTCTGACTCGAGGGGACCTCTGCGCTCACCTTCCACTGCCATGGCCGCTGGGGGGGTTGGCAGCAGCAGCAGCAGAAGCTCCATCAGCAGCAGCAGCCTCAGTCTTCAGTCGCTAATGAGTAGCTTTCTACACCCGCATAGTGAGGCTACTCATGAGCAGCAGGAAGACCTGGAGCAGGACCTGAACCAGCAGGTCATGTCATACTTTGACATGACCATGCCAACACACCTTGAGGATCCGCTGGACTTCTGGGCAGCCAAACTTGATTTGTGGCCGCAACTAGCAGAGTTTGCCCTGGAAAAGCTGTCCTGCCCGGCAAGTAGCGTGCCATCTGAGCGGGTGTTTAGTGCGGCGGGGGCCATAGTTACGGCGAGGAGAACTCGTCTGTCAACTAAAAATGTGGAGAGACTCACCTTTGTCAAAATGAATCAGGGATGGATCAGCCAGGATTTCCACCCACCAATGCCTGATGCATGCGACTAGATTCAGCATGGTGCCACGTTTTACACTTTCCAAATGGTGCAAAACATATTTATGTCTTTAGGCCATTTTTTGGGCTCCTGCTGCTGCTACTGTCAACTCCTGCCAACTCCAGGGTGTGATTCATCCAATTTTTGGGCTCCTGAAGCCAACTCCAGTGTATATTTGGGCTCCTGCTGCTGCTGCTGCCAACTTCTGCCAACTCCAGGGTGTGATTCATCCAATTTTTGGGCTCCTGAAGCCAACTCCAGTGTATATTTGGGCTCCTGCTGCTGCTACTGTCAACTCCTGCCAACTCCAGGGTGTGATTCATCCAATTTTTGGGCTCCTGAGGCCAACTCCAGTGTATATTTGGGCTCCTGCTGCTGCTGCTGCCAACTTCTGCCAACTCCAGGGTGTGATTCATCCAATTTTTGGGCTCCTGAGGCCAACTCCAGTGTATATTTGGGCTCCTGCTGCTGCTGCTGCTGCTGCTGCCAACTTCTGCCAACTCCAGGGTGTGATTCATCCAATTTTTGGGCTCCTGAAGCCAACTCCAGTGTATATTTGGGCTCCTGCTGCTGCTGCTGTCAACTCCTGCCAACTCCAGGGTGTGATTCATCCAATTTTTGGGCTCCTGAGGCCAACTCCAGTGTATATTTGGGCTCCTGCTGCTGCTGCTGCCAACTTCTGCCAACTCCAGGGTGTGATTCATCCAATTTTTGGGCTCCTGAGGCCAACTCCAGTGTATATTTGGGCTCCTGCTGCTGCTGCTGCCAACTTCTGCCAACTCCAGGGTGTGATTCATCCAATTTTTGGGCTCCTGAGGCCAACTCCAGTGTATATTTGGGCTCCTGCTGCTGCTGCTGCTGCCAACTTCTGCCAACTCCAGGGTGTGATTCATCCAATTTTTGGGCTCCTGAAGCCAACTCCAGTGTATATTTGGGCTCCTGCTGCTGCTACTGTCAACTCCTGCCAACTCCAGGGTGTGATTCATCCAATTTTTGGGCTCCTGAGGCCAACTCCAGTGTATATTTGGGCTCCTGCTGCTGCTGCTGCCAACTTCTGCCAACTCCAGGGTGTGATTCATCCAATTTTTGGGCTCCTGAAGCCAACTCCAGTGTATATTTGGGCTCCTGCTGCTGCTGCTGCCAACTCCAGGGTGTGATTCATCCAATTGTTGGGCTCCTGAAGCCAACCCCAGGGTCTCTTTAAAGTAATGTTTGGGCTCCTGCTGCTGCTGCTGCCAACTTCTGCCAACTCCAGGGTGTGATTCATCCAATTTTTGGGCTCCTGAAGCCAACCCCAGGGTCTCTTTGAAGTAATGTTTGGGCTCCTGCTGCTGCTACTGTCAACTCCTGCCAACTCCAGGGTGTGATTCATCCAATTTTTGGGCTCCTGAGGCCAACTCCAGTGTATATTTGGGCTCATGCTGCTGCTGCTGCCAACTTCTGCCAACTCCAGGGTGTGATTCATCCAATTTTTGGGCTCCTGAAACCAACTCCAGTGTATATTTGGGCTCCTGCTGCTGCTACTGTCAACTCCTGCCAACTCCAGGGTGTGATTCATCCAATTTTTGGGCTCCTGAGGCCAACTCCAGTGTATATTTGGGCTCCTGCTGCTGCTGCTGCTGCCAACTTCTGCCAACTCCAGGGTGTGATTCATCCAATTTTTGGGCTCCTGAAGCCAACTCCAGTGTATATTTGGGCTCCTGCTGCTGCTACTGTCAACTCCTGCCAACTCCAGGGTGTGATTCATCCAATTTTTGGGCTCCTGAGGCCAACTCCAGTGTATATTTGGGCTCCTGCTGCTGCTGCTGCCAACTTCTGCCAACTCCAGGGTGTGATTCATCCAATTTTTGGGCTCCTGAGGCCAACTCCAGTGTATATTTGGGCTCCTGCTGCTGCTGCTGCTAACTCCAGGGTGTGATTCATCCAATTGTTGGGCTCCTGAAGCCAACCCCAGGGTCTCTTTAAAGTAATGTTTGGGCTCCTGCTGCTGCTGCTGCCAACTTCTGCCAACTCCAGGGTGTGATTCATCCAATTTTTGGGCTCCTGAAGCCAACCCCAGGGTCTCTTTGAAGTAATGTTTGGGCTCCTGCTGCTGCTACTGTCAACTCCTGCCAACTCCAGGGTGTGATTCATCCAATTTTTGGGCTCCTGAGGCCAACTCTAGTGTATATTTGGGCTCCTGCTGCTGCTGCTGCTGCCAACTTCTGCCAACTCCAGGGTGTGATTCATCCAATTTTTGGGCTCCTGAAGCCAACTCCAGTGTATATTTGGGCTCCTGCTGCTGCTACTGTCAACTCCTGCCAACTCCAGGGTGTGATTCATCCAATTTTTGGGCTCCTGAGGCCAACTCCAGTGTATATTTGGGCTCCTGCTGCTGCTGCTGCCAACTTCTGCCAACTCCAGGGTGTGATTCATCCAATTTTTGGGCTCCTGAAGCCAACTCCAGTGTATATTTGGGCTCCTGCTGCTGCTGCTGTCAACTCCTGCCAACTCCAGGGTGTGATTCATCCAATTTTTGGGCTCCTGAGGCCAACTCCAGTGTATATTTGGGCTCCTGCTGCTGCTACTGTCAACTCCTGCCAACTCCAGGGTGTGATTCATCCAATTTTTGGGCTCCTGAAGCCAACTCCAGTGTATATTTGGGCTCCTGCTGCTGCTACTGTCAACTCCTGCCAACTCCAGGGTGTGATTCATCCAATTTTTGGGCTCCTGAGGCCAACTCCAGTGTATATTTGGGCTCCTGCTGCTGCTGCTGCCAACTTCTGCCAACTCCAGGGTGTGATTCATCCAATTTTTGGGCTCCTGAGGCCAACTCCAGTGTATATTTGGGCTCCTGCTGCTGCTGCTGCCAACTTCTGCCAACTCCAGGGTGTGATTCATCCAATTTTTGGGCTCCTGAGGCCAACTCCAGTGTATATTTGGGCTCCTGCTGCTGCTGCTACTGTCAACTCCTGCCAACTCCAGGGTGTGATTCATCCAATTTTTGGGCTCCTGAAGCCAACTCCAGTGTATATTTGGGCTCCTGCTGCTGCTACTGTCAACTCCTGCCAACTCCAGGGTGTGATTCATCCAATTTTTGGGCTCCTGAAGCCAACTCCAGTGTATATTTGGGCTCCTGCTGCTGCCAACTTCTGCCAACTCCAGGGTGTGATTCATCCAATTTTTGGGCTCCTGAAGCCAACTCCAGTGTATATTTGGGCTCCTGCTGCTGCTACTGTCAACTCCTGCCAACTCCAGGGTGTGATTCATCCAATTTTTGGGCTCCTGAAGCCAACTCCAGTGTATATTTGGGCTCCTGCTGCTGCTGCTGCCAACTTCTGCCAACTCCAGGGTGTGATTCATCCAATTTTTGGGCTCCTCAAGCCAACTCCAGTGTATATTTGGGCTCCTGCTGCTGCTACTGTCAACTCCTGCCAACTCCAGGGTGTGATTCATCCAATTTTTGGGCTCCTGAAGCCAACTCCAGTGTATATTTGGGCTCCTGCTGCTGCTACTGTCAACTCCTGCCAACTCCAGGGTGTGATTCATCCAATTTTTGGGCTCCTGAAGCCAACTCCAGTGTATATTTGGGCTCCTGCTGCTGCTGCTGCCAACTTCTGCCAACTCCAGGGTGTGATTCATCCAATTTTTGGGCTCCTGAAGCCAACTCCAGTGTATATTTGGGCTCCTGCTGCTGCTACTGTCAACTCCTGCCAACTCCAGGGTGTGATTCATCCAATTTTTGGGCTCCTGAGGCCAACTCCAGTGTATATTTGGGCTCCTGCTGCTGCTGCTGCTGCCAACTTCTGCCAACTCCAGGGTGTGATTCATCCAATTTTTGGGCTACTGAAGCCAACTCCAGTGTATATTTGGGCTCCTGCTGCTGCTACTGTCAACTCCTGCCAACTCCAGGGTGTGATTCATCCAATTTTTGGGCTCCTGAGGCCAACTCCAGTGTATATTTGGGCTCCTGCTGCTGCTGCTGCCAACTTCTGCCAACTCCAGGGTGTGATTCATCCAATTTTTGGGCTCCTGAAGCCAACTCCAGTGTATATTTGGGCTCCTGCTGCTGCTGCTGCCAACTTCTGCCAACTCCAGGGTGTGATTCATCCAATTTTTGGGCTCCTGAAGCCAACTCCAGTGTATATTTGGGCTCCTGCTGCTGCTACTGTCAACTCCTGCCAACTCCAGGGTGTGATTCATCCAATTTTTGGGCTCCTGAGGCCAACTCCAGTGTATATTTGGGCTCCTTCTGCCCCTCATAGTGATGCCACTTCAACTCTCTGCAATTGTGCCGCTCTGCGATTCTATTAGCGATGCCTCTGATCTGCATGTGATATTTATTCAAAGTATTATTTAACTAACCCAGCACGCATCCTGTGCGTGTTACAGCAAGGCAGAATGGTTTACAACCCTATTGAGGCTCTAGGAGGCTCAGAAATAGCCGTTTTTAATAGCGATTCGTCGCGAATTTATTCGGGTCCAAACGATTTTTGTCGGAAAATTCGGCGAATCAGTCGAATCGAATTTTTCAAAAGTTCGCTCATCTCTAGTTATTACATGCAAGGAAGGCATCCAGGCCACTTTTGAACTCTTTTAGTCTATTCTTCATGACTACCTCCTCTGGCAGAGAGTTCCATAGTCTCACCGCTCTTACAGTAAAGAATATCCTTTCCTCTAACCTTAGTGGATGCCCCTGAGTCTTACTTATAGTCCTACCTTTAAATAGATCTTTGGACAGATCTTTGTATTGACCCCAGGTAAATTAATACATGGTTATTAGGTCACCCCTCAGTGGTCTCTTTTCCAAACGAAATAAACCTAACTTTGATAATCTTTCATGGTGCTTTAGTTCCCTCATTCCATTTATTAATTTAGTAGCTCACCTTTGAACGCTCTCTCTGATATGTCTTTTTTATGCACTGGTGCACAGAATCCACAGTACACAATATTCCATATGGGGTCTGACCAGTGACTTATACAGGGGTAAAATTATGCTCTGGTCATGGGCACCTATGCCCCTCTTGATGCACCCCATTATCCTGTTTGCCTTGGCAGCTGCTGTCCGACATTGATCACTACAGTTTAGTTTATTATTTAGGACTTTTTCCATTGTTGTTTTACCCAGCATTTCCCTGTTTAGTGTGTAATTATGACACCAATTTCTACAATCCATGTGCATAACTTTACATTTATCTGTGTTAAACTGCATTTGCCATTTTCTGCCCAACATCTACTTTATCTAAGTCAGTTTGTAGCTGCATTTTATCCTATTTCCTGTTACTTTACACAGCTTAGTATTATCCACCATTAATAGAAAAATAAGCCGTGATAAAGCATTTTACACAAAAATAATAAAATAGCATTTGGTCGCCAAAGCAAGTTTTGTACAAATAATTGTGTATAACATTATTTATAAGCAGGAAGCACTTCAGAACAGTTCATGGTGGTCTATGGGGTGGTAGCCTATGGTGCCAATATAAACTGTTACACTGAGAAGAACGCTGGTCACTGCGAACTATACGGCGCTAGTGATAAATTAGACGCAGGGTGACAGAGGTGCTGTCTCTTTTTTATTTGTTAAATCGCACACTGAGTGACGTTGAGGCTAAATATTGGCGCTGATTGACATTAACAGGCGCAGGTGTTTAATAAATGAGGCTCCCCGTGTCTTAATAAAAAATTAATTTAACCAAGACATTAAACTGCACAGGATTAAATTACAAATTCCCAGACTTCATATTTATTCAGAGCTCTGAGCTACAGGAATTTTCAATTTAAAATATTACATATATATTACAATATTAGGACAGATTCTGCATTTCATTGTAAGTTTTAAACATTTTTACATTTAGAAGGACAGTAAAAAACTCTACCTGATCTTTGAAAAAGCACAGCTGCTTTGTCATGGTCTGGCTGTCTAATCCCAATGTAAGGTCCTGCAACATTCAGGCACATCCCATTACCTTGTGCAGAGGCTGAGCACTGAGCTGGTGTCTGGCACTCTTCTGTACCCCAAGTTCCCCAGCACAGTGACGTAGGCCAGTTAAACCAGACAGATGTGGCTAAAAAATAAAAAACCCTCACTGAAGTTTTCAGACTTCACACGGTGGACTACAATGACCAGCACAGGAAGATGCAGCTTTTCTGTGCAGCAAGCACCCCCCCCCCCGTGACATGTGGGGTGGTGCCGGTGAAATCTCACCAGGTTTGTCTTCCACATTACGTCGCAAGCCACTTGAAGTTCGGGTATGCGGGAAACAAAATTTTCCTGATATTCGGAAAATTCTCTCGTCTCCAGTCACGTCCTTCTGCCATCATCATTTAGACCTCATTGACCACAAGACTTGTATTTTATTTTTTCTATATGCTTTCTATTTTTATTATTTTTTTTTTTATTTTTAAGTTAAGAACCAGATTACACCAAGTATACTAATTTGAAAATAGAGCTTGCAAACATACCTTTTAATGTTGACTCTTAGTTCAAGCTATAAATTATTAGGTGCAGTAAATAATATTGTTTCAGCCTTGGTCTGCAGGCTAATGTAATAACTGGATCTGTAGAACACTGTGTAGGTTTATATTCTCTTAAGTAAAGCAGACCTTTAGCATGAGTGTCCACTGTGTATTAATAAGGAGGTCACTTTGTCAACATACTGTAGCTACCATTACAAGAACTGTATGCTGACTAAATTGATACAAAATCTATTTGTATTGTGCTGTTCTGAACATCAGTAATACTTGTAGTGATTGTAGCAATATATGGCCCCATTGCTCACTGGTCGTTTCATTCCAGTCCCATAATAATATTTCATTCTGGTTAATAATTTCATAGTTGCATAGTAGCTTACAGTGGGTTAAAGCCTATGTTCAGGAACACACTAAGGCCCTAATTTATGAAGGAATAGCGGCAGGTAGCGACTGGTGAGCGGCCGGTAATGACGGGACCCGCCACGAGAACGCCGGCTCCCCTCCACAATCACACATTTATCAAGCCAATCCTGCTTAGCGACTGAGATAGCGCCATATAGCCACTCATTCATCATTATTCCAGCCTCAGCCCACAGCACCAGCGTCCGACCTTGAACAGCGACAGGTATGACCTCTCGCTACCTGGCGCTCTCCAATGCATTTCAATGGAACAATCTTTAAATATTCATAATTAATTGTTATTGATTGTTTTTTTTTTTTTAAATGTGAAAAATTCTGTGACCACTTCTGCCATTTTAGATAATTTTTTTAAGGTAAACAAAATAAAAAAAAAAATTGTACAGAATTGATATTACAGGTCTGATGTATTCATATTACTAAATTATTTAAAAAACTAGTTTTTTTTGGTTTCCAAAAATATGGTTGTTTGGGGGTTAAAAAACTACTTTTAACCCATCGCCGCCAGCGCTCTGGGGTTTAAACATGCATTTTACAGCGCGAGAATTTTTTGAGCGTGATTTTTTAATGAATATGGTGGGAGCCGGTCGCTAGGGTCAGTCGCTATCATGCGCTCCCATACAGTGCGGAACCTGTCAAATAGCGACTCCTCACCCAATATTCAACATTACAGCAAACCGACTGAGTCGCTATCAACTACAGAACAACGGCCAAGCACAGCGACTACTAGCGGGCGCTCTGAAAATGCAGCTACAGTCGCTCAACTGTCGCTACCTGCCGCTATTAATGAATCGGCCTCTAAGTTTCTCCCCTGCCTGCAAAGGCCTGAGCTGTTGAGCCAGGCCAGACAAGCCAATTAAACTGAAATCACTGGAGCTCTTATTACTGCTATCTTTAGAAGTCATCTTGGGAGTCAGTTGGTATGGGACCGGTATCAAATGAGCTGCTCGCTGCCTTTGCCTGGACCCTTTAAGCCTACAGATGGCCTATAATTTGGGATGAGCAAACCTGCTGAAGTTCGGTCCGGGTCATCAGACTCGACCCACACTTGAACCTCATTGAAGTGAATGGGGACCCGAATTTGGGGGACCAAAAATGGCTGTAAAATGGAGGTAGCAAGTGCTCGATAGCTGCAAATACACAAGGGTGATTGCCCTGCACAAAATGGACTAGGGGAAGTACTCAAAATAATAACAGAAAACAAAAAATACATACATTGATGAAAAATTACTTTTTAATGGATGTATGGGAGGCCCAATTGGGGGGAGGTTAAAACCTGGGGAGACTGCCCTGCACAAAATGGTGTAGGGCATGTACTCAGCATAATACCAGAAAACAAAAAAATTAAAGAAACACATACATACATATAGGAAAAAAAACATTTTATTATATATCACTGGTGTTGGGGGCCGAATTGTGGAGGAACACCTGGGCGATTGCCCTGCACAAAATGGGGTAGGGAAAGTGCTCCAAATAATGAAAACATTTAACACAATGAAAACATTAAATAAATACACAAATAAATAAATTAAAAATAAATGTAAATATATATATATATATATATATATATATATATATATATATATATTATAGGTGTTGCAGGCAAAATGGGGGATGGGGGGGTAACACCTGGGCACAAGTAGTATTAAACAGTAAGGATACCCAAGTGCTTTCAGCAAGTGGTATTAAAGAGTACTGGCACACAAATGTCAGAACCAGTGGATACTCCACTAACTATTGATGTTAAAGAGCAGTGACACCTGAGTGGTTGGAGCATGTGGTATTAAAGAGTACTGACACACAAGTGACCCAAACCATTTACCATTTTGTATTAAAAGGTAATGACACCCAAGTGGTTTGAGCAAGTGGCATTAAAGAGTACTGACACAAAGGTTGCCTGAACAACTGATATTAAACAGTGTCGTGAACCAGTGTATAATTCACTGGGTATTTGGTATTAAAGAGCAGTGACCCCCCAAGTGGTTTGAGCAAGTGTTATTAAACAGTACTGACACACAAGTGCCCTGAACAATTGATATTAAACAGTACTGATACACAAGTGTCCTGAACCAGTGGATACTCCACTAACAATTGATATTAAAGAGCCATGACTCCCACGTTGCCTGAACAATTGGTATTAAGGAATAGTGACACACAAGTGTCTTGAACAATTAGATATTCCCTTAACAAGTGACATCCAAGTGGTTTGAACAAGTGGTATTAAACAGCACTGACACACAAGTGTTGTGAACCAGTGTATAATTCACTAACAATTGAAATATAAGAGCAGTGACCCCCAAATGGTTGGGCAAGTGGTATTAAACAGTAGTGACAAACAAGTGAGCTGAACAAGTGGATACTCCACTAACAATTGGTGTTAAAGGGTAGTGACACTGAAGTGGTTTGAGCAAGTGGTATTAAACAGTACCGACACACAAGTGCTCTGAACCAGTGGATACTCAACTAACAATTGGTATTAAAGAGCAGTGACCCTCAAGTGGCCTAAACAATTGGTATTAAAGAGCAGTGACCCACAAGCGATTTGAGTAAGTGGTATTGACATACAAGTGGCCTAAACAATTGGTATTAAAGAGCAGTGACCCTCAAGTGGCCTAAACAATTGGTATTAAAGAGCAGTGACCCACAAGCGATTTGAGTAAGTGGTATTGACATACAAGTGGCCTAAACAATTGGTATTAAACTGTACTGACACACAAGTGTCCTGAACCAGTGGATACTCCACTTATAATTGGTAAGAGTAGTGACACCCAAGTGGCTTGAGCAAGTGGTATTAAATAGTAGTCACACACAAATGGCCTGAACAATTGGTATTAAACATTACTGACACAAAAGTGCCCTGAACCAGTGGATACTCCGCTAACAATTGGTATTAAAGAGAAGTGACCCCAAGTGGTTTGAGCAAGTGGTAAAAAAACAGTACTGAACCAGTGTATAATTCACTACCTATTGGTATTAAAGAGTAGTGACCCTGGTGATATTAACTTAATGTAGGACTTTCATGTGTGAGTTAGTGAAGAGAAGAAAAATAAGGATTTTATTCATGTATTCATGGGGCCAGTTGCATAGCTAAATGTGATGGTCCCTGGTGCAAACATTAAATGGAGCCCTTTCATGGCCCATGCAGTAAATTTGGATGCAACTTATGACTGAAACAGCAGAAACAAATGGTGCTTCCTTTCTCTAAATAATGCCAAGTGAGCACAAATATGATAAATAAGATGGAGGAGCAACAATGATAGCCCCCCTGACCTTCTGGGCCCCAGTGCATTTGCAGACCCTGCACCCCCACAAGTGTATGCCTCTGCATACAACTTAAAGTGATCCTATACCCAGAAATGACATTTATGTAGTCTTTGAACAATATTCATAAAAACACTAACAGGGTGCAATACGATGCTCTAATGGTGGCCATATGGTTCCCTGGCTATGCAGCAACACACCCTGGTACTCCCAAGTATTGATTCATTCTGTTACACACAACTCAGCATTGACTTACAGATAGGTCTGGCCAGAACAGCTTACAGCATGTCTGAGGTAAAGAAAAGAGCAGTGTCCTGCTTTGACAGGCTGGATAAGGGAAGGAAGGGGTCAGTCTTACCAATTATAATAACTGTAAGAAATAAATAAACTGCCACTTGCACCTCAGCAAAAGCTTATATATATATATATATAAATTCCTTCCTATCCTCTCCAGCCTGTCAGAGATGCTGTGTGAGGGAGGCTCTGCTTCCTGCTTTACCACAGACACAATGTGAGAAGCTCTGATCACATCCCTTCTCTCAGTCAATGCTGAGTTTTGTGTAACTGAATGAAAGTGCAGTTCAGGGTGAGAGCACCAGGGGGCACTGCTGCATGGTCGGGAAGCCATATGGCTGCAACTTGAACATCACCCTGCATCCTGTTAGTGTTTCTATGAGCAAAGGCTTTAGTAAAAAAGAAACAGAAGAACAGCTGTTTTGGGACACTGGGCTCACGATAGAAGGTGACTACATAAACTTCCTTTCTGGCTATACGATCACTTTAAGATGCTTTTGAAATGTGCTGGGATTTTAGTACTATAGGTGTATATAAGAGGCCAACATATAGTATTATAGTGAGGGTGGGGAATTAATTACTTTATTGAAGTTAATTTAATGAATCTATTCATATTTACATATTGGGGATTTAAGAGGTCTGACAACCCGATGATCTTTTATGTTGGTGAGTCTGCCGCCACACAGGCTGCACATACATTTAAAAGATTTATAAGCTATAATTGTATACAATGAGAGGTTGTCCCGTGTTAAGCTACTCATCAGTACACACATGCAATGGGTAGAGTATATGCAAATAATAATTTGTAACAATGTGAGCGTGGCTCAAATGCCTCTTTGCCCAGTTGTTAGTAATATGCATCCACAATAATGGTGTTTTTAATGCACACGCACACTGTGAGTATAGTGGGCATCAATAGTAGTGACCTATTGGTGTAAATACTGGGGCTGCCATGTGGATACGTGATGGTAAAAATAGGTATTTAATAGTGGGTGTAACACAAAGAGACAGCTTCCAATGATGTTAAAAAACTGATGTACGAAATGTTAGTAAAGCAGTTGTGAAAGTCCCTGTATCCCATCCCTTGTGGACATTCTGTTTGCAAAAAACTGCAGTAAAAAGCAGTGGATGGAATATTATGCTATAACTAGTGTTGGGTGAACCCCTCAAAGTTCGGGTTCGGCATGTTCTGCTAGCTGATGTCATTGTCCTCGCTCAAGGGTGACGGCCAACTTTTGTAGTCCCACCCATGGCTCATGAGCTGTTCGGTGGTTCGGGTTCGGCCAACACTAGTTATGACGCTTTACTGGACAAATTAGCCCTGAGTGTGGGGCTCAAGTCCTAGCAGTGTGGTGAGTTACTTTTATTTATCTATATCAGAGGTCCCTAACCTTTCTTACAAGAACTACATGCAGCACTAAAAGATGGACTAAATTTTAATGTGAATATATTGTAGAAGCCATACTGACGATTTAGAACAGAAAACAACTAAAAATGTATCAAAATAATAAGTTTCATACCTTCATGTTTTCAGGCACTTCACTGCATTAACAGCTTATTTTTTAAGTTGATCCCCCCCAAGAACCCGCCCAAAAAAGACCCCAAATTACCAGGTATAGTGCAGATCCTCTCTCGTTTCCCAAAGATTAAAAAGCAAAGTGCATGCAGATGCATCATGCACCCCCCACCATAAAATACTTGCCACACACAAGCATATACCCCAGCCTGAAAAGGTTAAATGTCAGAATTGGGCAGGTGGTGAAGCATGCTGGATTCTTCTTGTGATGTCCCACAAAATATCTGGCTGTTATACAGTCCATTTACTTAGGTTGAATATGCTTTTTACTAGTTTGTCCTAGCTCCTGTAGCCTCGCTGTGATGCTAGGCTCCTATTCTATTCAGCCATTTTCTTACTGTCTTGCTGTATTTAAATGTGAGTACATGTTCTGTTTAGCTCTGGCTAAAGAACAGCCTTTTTACCTGTTGTGAAAGTGTTCATCACAAGATTCGAGTCTCTTCAGCTGAGTTTGATGCTATCTGAAAGAGAAAATTGCTATAGACTTTCATTGTCTACCTTGGGGCTGATTCAGAGCCGGCTAACAATTTACACCCAGTAGACAATGAAATTCAAAGGCAGTTTTCTCTCCTAAAAAAGAAGTGAGTTTTCTCACTGAATCAACCCCTAGGTGAAGCTATCTCCAGAACCCCCACACTTACTGCCATCTGACATCTGACTAGAATACTTCCTTTTATCTACCCATTCTACTTTTCCCCTTGTGCATTACCGTAGACAAAAACCCGTGATTTAGACTATTCTGGATTTTGGTCAAACCCGCCCCCCCCCTTTTCCAAGTAGAACCAATCAGCGCACTTGTCAATATCAGCTAAGAGGCCGATTCATTAATAGCGCCAGGTAGCGACAGTTGAGCGACTGTAGCGGCATTTTCAGAGCGCCCACTAGTAGTCGCTGTGCTTGGTCGTTGTTCGGTTGTTGACAGCGACTCAGTCGGTGTGCGGTAATGTTGAATATTGGGTGAGGAGTCGCTATTTGACAGGTTCCGCGCTGTATGGGAGCGCATGATAGCGAATGGCCATAGCGAACGGCTCCCACCATATTCATTAACAAATCACGCTACAAAGATTCTTGCGCTGTGAAATGCATGTTTAAACCCCAGAGCGCTGGCGGCGATGGGTTAAAAGTAGTTTTTTAACCCCCAAACAACCATATTTTTTGAAACAAAAAAACAAGTTTATAAAAACATTTTGTAATAATGCTACATTAATATCAGACCTGTAATATTTTTTTTTTACCTTAAAAAAATATCTTACATTGCAGAAGTGGTAACAGAATTTTTCACATTTTACATTGGATCAGGGAGGAGGTACATTTTACAGGAGACTCAGGGGGGTTTAACACAGCAGAGCATCCCGAGTCTGGTTTCCCCTGGGGGAGAGAACCAGGAGACCCCGGGGTCTTATAGACTCAACATTGTTCTTGGCTCTGCAGGTTTTCTGGTCTAACAGACAGCTTGCAAGAAAAAGTTTGCAAGCCTCATGAGGCTTCCAAGCTACAGGTTGGGGGACCCCTAACTGATACTGACTTGTATCTTGCAGAGGTAGATCCATTGGGGTACAGTATTTAGCTACACACATATGCAGAATCCATAGCTCATCCAAAAGAAGACATGCCTCACTGAGGTGCAAAGCTACTTTCTATACCCATAATAACGGGTTGAATGCCTGTAGAGGCATCCCAAACTAGGATACCCCAGGGGAGAGCGTTAAAGGGCAATTTTTGACTCTTGGTCCACTTCAAATATAAACTCATTTGTGCCTGTGCAAGTGATTGAGTTTAATTTTGTATATTACAGTTGGATAACTGTCTAGTTGCATTTAACAATCCTTCCTTACAGCATCACCTTGGCTTCCCTAATACTGGGATCTCTTGCTCTTTAAGTGGGGATACACTAAGGGAATAAGCAATGACAATTTTATAAAAGAACAGGAGTGTTTCATGATATGATGCACTTAAGCGGAGGGATTCTATTCATGACTGTGTGTCTTGTAGACTGTAAATTGACATTTGCTGAAAACATGGGCATGGCCTCAGGGTGGGGTACAGAGCAGGCCTTCTGCTGCACTTTTAGGTAGCTTGCTGAATCTACAGTATGGGATGTAAGATATGTACACAAATTTCATTTTTTATTTTGCCTAGGCAAGGCTTTAAATAACTTTACACTATGTTTTATAAACTCATGTTTGTAAGCTATATGTATTTTCTTCTCTGCAACATATTATTGGATGTCTTCCCGTCTTCCCTTATGATATTTTCTAGTAATGTTTATTCAGTAGAGGTCAGACTGAGTGGACTGCCATTTGACAGTGGCGTGTATCCAATCAGCAGAGTGCCCAAGTTCACTATATATACTATATACTAATATACTATCCGGACCAGGCTCTTTGCGTATCCATATTTATAGCTACCCATTTGATGCAGCATAAAAAATAACTGGATGTCCACTCATCCCCAGCACCCCATGGACATTCCAATTTGGGAGACGCTGCATTTTAAAAGTCACAAGTGCAATCAACAGAACAAGACAAGATTATAGGTTGGTCTGCAAGCTAACAGGGTTGAGTGCTGCGGCTCCATTAAGTCTTTAGTAACTGAATTGCCCTGCTGACTTGCACCTCCCAGGTTAGTTATAAAATGGTCTGAGCAGCTGCCACTCCCCTTTTGTTCACTTTGAATTTGTGCAAGCATGGGGTGTGGGGTCTAGGCTGTATTGCAAGGTCTTGACCCTTCTACCCCATGGCTTGCACATGAGGTTTAGGGCAACCTCAGGTAAGCTGCTCCCTTTTTATCTCTTGCATTGTATGTCCCAAATGGGGCTCTCATAGATTAGAGTTAGGACTGCACCCATAGAGGCACCTTGGCGTGGTGGTGCAGCTTAGCATACTTCTGCAGATGTGTGTGACCAAGCCTCTGTTTTTACCAGATTTAGAGACAGATTATAGGTTGGTCTACAAGCTAACAAGGTTGAGTGCTGCGGCTCCTTTAAGTCTTTAAGAACATGACAAGACTTGTGACAACAAACATGCTATTGCACCTTTTTAGATTGCATTGATAACATTAACGCTAACCTCCCTTCATAGGGTGAAGAACTTTATATGAATATTTTATCCTACCGACTTTTCTTGGAACACATTTTTTGCTGTCACTCTCTGTGAGATTGCAGGCGATTGGTCATTGCATAGGTATGGCAATGACATCACTCCATTCCCAACAGTGGGACTTTCAGCTAAAACAGGCAGCAGTAGCCATGAGCAGAGTGAAGCCGGAGAAGCAGAAAGGTACTCCAAATGGGGGGAGCAATTCAGGGGATGCTAGATAAAAATTTGGGTTTTTGTCCGCTTTCAACTGATTAGACATCCTACTTTTGGTGGGAAAGTCCCACTTTGAGGCATTTTGTCCCACTGTCCCCCAATTAAATGGGGAGACAATTGAATGTCCCACTTGCTGACATTATGGGAAAGACTGTCAGACTGAATCAGTTTACAGCTGGGGCCTCTCTCTGGCTCATTGGCTGAACGGCAGCAGTGACTTTTATGGATTGGCTGATCGTCAGTTGGGCTTTTAGCATATGGCAAGGGGCAAGTTTACACCTACATACATACAGAGAAGTCACTTAGAATACTGCATATATTTGTTCCCCAAGAGCAAGTAAGCCATGCCCCTAAACCAAACCCTAACCCTGTACACTGGTCAAAGTGTCCCATTTTAAGGCCCCAAACAAATGATCAGTTTGGTATAGTTTTTTTTTTTTTGCCTGGACAGTTCTTTAAAAGTCCAACCAGCCTCCCTGTCACTCATCAGCTGCCTCAGCTATAAATGACAGTCCTGAGTGACCTGTCATTCAGTAGAAGCAGCACAGATGTGAAATACAGGACCAATCACAATAACTGGACTAAGTGTAATCTGATTTCCTGCTTTGTTTATTTATAGGGTTTTGCTCTAAACTTACTTATCCTTAAATGAGTTATAAGATGCAGGAGTTTTGTGTATAACCCCATTCTATTGTGGCTGTCTTCCATTTGCAGATCTGTTTGAAAACGAAGCCACTGCAAAAAAGGCGTATTGTTGACATTATGAACCTTATTTAACTGCAACAGCCTGTTAATACAACTCAGCACCAATAGTTTTGCCTCAGCGGCACTCAGTATGTGAATTACAAACAAAAAACAGGCAGCAAGATGCGACCACCAGCATGCGTCGAACTTATCACCAGTGCCATATAGTTCACAGCACTGGGCGCTCTTGTTTAAGCTGTACCGGAGGCGATGCATTGGTGATGTAGCTACAGAACTCATGGAAGCAATTTTTGTACCTCTGGGACTCCTTGTAACTAGTAGCTGTGTCTGCTGGCTTCTCTATAGGCTTTATTTGTTGCACATTTTACTGTTTGCCCTTTTAGCTGAGTCCATGCCATCATTGGGGTAGGATTGTTGTGCAATTGTGGGTGGGTATTTGGAATCTATGTATAATTATCATCTACTGTTTAGTTAAAGTGTAGTTTAGCACTTTACTCATCATGTCACCATGCTATAGTAGCCCCCAAGTTGTTATTAGGACACTTTGTTTATGTCGTCACCTGCTATGCCCAGCCCCATGCCCCAAAAAAGCCTGTTTCTTTTTTTTTTACTTTATGTGAACCAAGAGTAAAAAATGACTTAAACCAGACCAGAGAAATATACTGAAGTTTTTCTTGCTTATAAGTAATATTAAACAACATTATTTATACATTAGGTGTTGCCAAATGTCATTTTATGGTTTTCTTGTAAAATTGTTTTTGCAGGCTTAGCACTGTAAAGTTTGCCCCTTTTGGTCATAGCAATAATATCCTGTAACTGTAATGATACAGTGCCAATCTTTTCAGCGTATCAAAAATTTATAAATACGGGGTGCAGCTCCTATAAGGTGGCAGTACATTGTTACATTGTTAGTATGATTTAAAAAAAGACATATGTCTTTCAAGTTCAAACCAAGGGACAGGGTTGGGGAAAATACAGTTATGTGATTACTCACCTGTAGAATTGATATTATGAGTATACGGTACGTCCTGCTCCAGATAAGAATCATTACACATGGAATTACTCCGCCAGATGGTGCTGGACTGCAGAGACAGCGAAATTGGCTCATCCTGGCCCCTCAAATACCCGGGACCTCCCCAGCATTGAAAAGCAGTTAACGAGAAGCCTCGAGAATTAAAACAGAACCCAACCAGTAACTATAACAATGATAACAATCACCATACAGGGGATCCAGGATAATGCAAAACCAAGGGTGGGGTGGAGCAGGCAGTACTGTGTACTCATAATATCAATTCTACAGGTGAGTAATCAGTCTTGCTCCAGATTAGAATCATTACACATGGGACATCCAATAGCAGTGTCCATAAAGTAGGGTGGGATCCCCAAAGGTAACAACAGACAGGTCAGACCACTGCCGCCTGCGGAACCTTACGGCCAAAAGCATCAGCTGAGTGGACTGCCATTTGACAGTGGCGTGTATCCAATCAGCAGAGTGGCTGAGGCCCTAACATCAACCTTGTAAAAAGGTATGAAAAGGTATGAACAGAAGACCAAGTGGTGGCCTTGCAAACTTGTTCAACAGAAGCCTGGTGCTGAAAAGCCCAAGAGTCACCAATAGCACAAGTGGAATGAGCAGTAAGGTGGAAGGGAGGATTATTCCCCTTAGCAGAATAGGCCTGAATCACAGCCTGACGGATCCATTTGCTGATAGTAGATTTGGCAGGTGCCAAACCCTTCCTAGGACCAGAAGGGACCACAAAAAGAGCATCAGTTTCTCTGAAAGGTGCAGTAGCCACCAGATAGTACTTCAGAAACCTAACCACATCCAAAGAATGCAAGACCCTCTCCTTAGCATTACTAGGATTAGGGCACAAGAAAGGAAGAACAATGTCCTGATTCAAATGAAAGGCAGACACAACCTTAGGCAGAAAGGTCTGGCTTGAAGCTAAACACCACCTTGTCCTGGTGTCTCTCAAAGTAGGGGGGCTGGATGGAAAGCGCCGGCGCCAACTCAGACACACGCCTAACAGAGGTGATAGCCACCAAGAAGACAACCTTGAGAGTAAGAATGGCCAGGGCAGCCTCCTGCACAGGTTCAAAGAGAGCACCCTGCAAGGCAGACAAGACCAAGTTCAAATCCCAAACAGGCAACATAGGCTTACGTGGGGGACGCACATGAGTAACCCCCTGGAAAAAAGTCCTGATCAGAGAATGCTGGGCAGAAGACCTCTGGAAGAAAACAGCCAGGGCAGATACATGACCCTTCAGAGTACTGAGTTGGAGCCCCAGCTCCAACCCATGCTGCAGGAACTCCAGGATCCTGGGAATAGAGAACACACGACAGGGAAGAGACTTAGACTGACACAAGTCAATGTAGGCACGCCAAACCCTATAGTAAATGGAAGAAGAAGACTTCTTCCTAGCCTTTATCATGGTATCAACAACAGAGGCAGAAAGCCCCTTCTCCATCAATATGGAGGTTTCAGCAGCCAGGCCGTCAAAGCCAGAGTTTGTAAATTGGGATGGCGTAAGGGACCCTGAGTGAGCAGGTCTGGCACCCTGGGCAGAGCGTACTGATCTACTGCCAGCTGCACCACGTCTGCGAACCACACTCTTCTTGGCCACCTGGGGGCCACCAGTATTGCTGGCACCCCCTCCTGAGCTATCTTGCGCAGAACCCTGCCCAACAGGGGGAATGGAGGAAACATATACAGGAGCTGAAAGTCCTGCCATGACATTGCTAGAGCATCCATGGCCAAGGCCAGAGGATCCTGGGACAGGGAGACAAAGGCCGGGAGCTTGTGATTGTGACGGGATGCAAACAGATCCACATCTGGTTGGCCCCAACGGTGACACCGAGATTGAAACACCCTGTTGCAGAGGGACCATTCTCCCAGGCGAGAGGTCCCCCTGCTCAGAGAGTCTGCCTGCAGATTCTCCACCCCCAGGATGTACACAGCTTATATGCAGGGAACATTGTCCTCCGCCCAGGCCAGGATCAGAGACACTTCATGGAGGGCCCTCTTGCTCCGGGTCCCTCCCTGATGATTGATATAGGAAACCGCCGTCTGGTTGTCTGAGCGTACCTGAACAGGCAGGCCCCGAAGGTGATGAGTCAAATGAGTCAGAACCAACCTGATCGCCCGCAGTTCCAAAATGTTGAAAGGTGTGTGGGCCTCCTGAGGGCCCCACCGCCCTTGGAACTGCAGGGACTTCCAGAAACCCCCCAACCCGTGTGGTGACCTCCCAGGTCTCCCAGCAGGGGGCCAGAAAGGATCTGCCCACCAACAGGTTCCTGGAGTCCAGCCACCACGAGAGGGACCGCCTGACTAACGGGGGAAAGCACAAGGACCTGGTCCAGGGACGCAGGATCCTTGTCCCATACTGACAAGAGGTGGAGTTGCAGAGGCCTCATGTGGAACTGGGCATAAGGGACCGCCTCGAAGCACGCCACCATCCTGCCCACCAGCTGCATTCCCTGCCTGATGGAGGGATGAGGGCAAGATAGTAGGAACTGAACCTGCGCAAGCAGACTGTCCACCTTCTGCTGAGGAAGAAAATCCTGTCCTGAACTGTATCCAGATTCATTCCCAGGAAGGGAGTCACCAAGGAGGGAGACAGGGAAGACTTGGGATGGTTGATCACCCAGCCAAATGACTCCAGAGTGGACACTACCAGCTGAGTATCCAACTCTGCCTAATGTAGGGACTAGGAAGTGATGAGAATGCCTTCCAGGTAGGGCAGCACGCGGATGCCCTGAGACCTGAGCAGAGACATCACTCCTGCCAGCACCTTGGTGAACACTCTGGGAGCTGAAGTGAGACCGAAGGGCAATGCCACAAATTGGTAGTGCTGATCCTCCAGAGCGAACCTGAGGAACCTTTGATGACCTGGAAACACAGGAATATGAAGGTAAGCATCTTTGATGTCCACAGACGTCATGAAGTCCCCTGGACGCAGGGAACTGATGGCAGAGCGCAAAGTTTCCATGCAAAAGCGCCTGCACCTGACAAAATTGTTGAGGATCTTCAAGTCCAGGATGGGCCTGACATACCCCTCTCATTTGGGCACGATGAAAAGGTTGGAATAGAAGCCCTTGCCCCTTTCTCGTAAGGGGACCTGACAGATGACCCCCAGCTCCAGAAGGCTTTGCACCGCCAGAACTAGAGCCTGAGCTGACACAGGGTCCTTAGAAATCCAGGATCCGATGAATCTTGGGGGCGGCCAGGCAGCAAACTCTATCTTGTAACCGGAGGACGCTACCTCCTGAATCCACCGGTCTGAGACATGAAGCCTCCAGACGTGAGCAAAGTGCTGAAGCCATCCCCCACCCAGATGGGTGAGGGCGCCCCTTCATGCCTGAGGGGGCTTGGGAGAAGACTTAAGCTTGGAGCCCCAGGAGGAGCCAGGGCGACCACGGCCTCTACCCCTACCCCAGAAATCTCCTCGGGCCACGGTAGGGGAGACCCCCCTGAAAGGGCCGAGACTGCCGCCTGCGTTGGAGTAACCTGCCTCCCTTAGCAAACAGGTCCAGATGGTCCCCAAACAGGCGTAGTCCATTGAAGGGAAAACCAGTGAGAGCTTTCTTGGCAGCGTTGTCAGCAGCCCACTGGCGCAGCCAAACTGAGCGGTGTATAGCCACCACAAGGGCAGAGGTTCTGCCACACATCCTAATGGTATCATCCAAGGCAGAGAGGACATAAGTCACAAAAACCTCACAACGAGAGAGTGCATTAAACTCCTCACTAGACACATCATCAGGGGCACCATCTATGATACTTCTAAGCAGGCTCCTATAGCCACAGCCATAATGGCAGATGCACAGACCAGGTGCAGCGTCGTCCCCACACATGCAAAGGCATGGGACGCCAGCTGATCAATGCGCCGGTCCTCACCATCCTGCAGTGTAGTAGAGTCAGGGGAATGCATGACAGAGGTGTTAGATAACCCTAGGACTGGGGCATCCACTTCAGGAGGGGATGACCAATGCTTCACCACATCAGCAGGAAAGGGATACCTCTTATCCCAACTCTTAAGTACACCGGGAAGCCAGCTGGGACGCTCCCATTCCCTGAGCACAAGATTATTAAAATGGCTTGCTCAGGAAAGTCTAAATGTGGCAGTATGAAACAATTCCCCCTGTTGCTTGGGGGAGATAGCCAGTACCTCAAAAATCTGAGCCAACAGCCTATCAGTATCATGTGGGGCCCAGGGGTCAGAGCCAGAATCATCATGACCCCTGGGCCTCTCACCAGATGACTCCAAGTCAGAGAATAACTCCCCTTCTTCCAAAGGGGTATAGCCAGACAGTTCCAAAAACTCATCAGCTTCCATAGGGAAAAGAGTGACATCAGGCGTTAAGTGCCGCTTTTTAGCAGAGGCCTTACGCGGCCTTACGCGCCAAGGTATTAGCAAGCAACTTCTCAACACTAGCCAATCTGGAAGACACATCAGGCTGAGAATCCCCACTGGTATGCAACTCAAGAAGAGTCAAATTTAAGCTTGGGGGAGTAGGTGAAGCCATACGAGGCGCAGGCCCAGCTACTGGTAAACCAGGCTGCAGCGCAAGCACCTGCTGGGCACAAGTTATACAGACCCGCACATTGTCAGCACCAATAGGGGACACCCCACAAGCTACACACAGCCGGGCTTCTCCCGAAGGAACCCCGAGCACAGCATCCTGAGCCGCCTCCATATGGTGATTATAGCGGCACAATAGGCCGATAGGGATTCACGCTATAAAAAGCAACCCAGGATGCCCCAATAGCCCGCTTGGAAAGTGGGAGTAATTTACACACTAGGCCTCCCGGGGTAGGGCCGGGAGAACATAAGACATAAGACATAAGCGAAGAGAACCCCGTAAGTGACCTGCATAATGACATAGGATAATAAAAACCGCAAGGGCACTCACGGAACGCGGTAGGTAGACGCCAGTAACGCAGCAGCCTGATCCAGAGAAAATGGCGCCGGGTATACCGCGAGGGGCGGGCCGCGGAGACAGTGACGCGGAACGCGCCAACCGCGTGCCCCACCCCCCCCGAAGAGCGCGAAGCCGCACAAGTAACACGCCTGAGGTAACGCCGCCGCCAAGCGCGGAGCACCGTGGAGGTGCGCGCGGCGGCATATTTAAAAAAAGCAACCACCTTCATTTAACAAGCTCATAAAGCAGTTATCAGGGGCATACTCAACGGACACGCCACTTAGACGAAGAGGGACAGGGAGCGGGAGCTGCAGAAACGACTGGAGAAGGTTCAGGAGCTGGAGAGATCTCATAAAGCCTCACTAGCCAAAAGCAACCTATTGGAGCTCTCCGAGGCCAGAGCGGCCCTGAATTCTCTCCTGTCCTCTTGAGCCTCCTATATTATAAAAAGATGTAAGAGAATGTACTTTGAATGGGGGAACAAAAGCAGTGCACTTTTGGTGAGAGCCCTCAGAAAGCAGCAATCACTGAATTATATTGAGGCTTTTGTTGATGGGAATCAGAAAAAGCTTTATAACACCCCGGATATCGCAAGGACTTTCCAGTCCTTTTACCAGAATCTTTGTAATATCCGTCCTGACGGGGCAGACCCGAGCCAGGGGTGTTTGGAGCAAATAAAGAAATACATAGAGGACTCCGGAATGCCAGTTTTGCGTAGGGAGTAGAGTGAAGCCCTTGAAAACCCAATCTCTATGGCAGAGCTAAATTTGGCTGTCCAAAGCTCGCCGAACGGAAAGTCGCCAGGGCCTGACGGGTTCTCTGTCAGTTATTATAAACAATTCCTCCCTCTCCTTGGCCCGCATTTTCTCTCTGCCTTTAACTAGCTCCTGGCGTCCTCTACCCCAGCCACCATCCCGAGTGAAGCATTGACCGCTTATGTTTCTGTAATACAGAAGCCTGGGAAGGATCCGCTTTCCTGCGGCAGTTATAGGCCCATCTCATTATTGAATGTGGACCTTAAGCTCTACGCAAAAGTCCTGGCGAATAGGCTGTCGGGGCTGCTCCCGGGGTTGGTGGACGTGATCAGTCCGGCTTTATCCCTGGGCGAGAGGCCCGCGATAATACGACCAAACAGACCGGGGAGCCGGCTGTTTTGCTGTCCACAGATGCCGAGACGGCCTTTGACCGGGTAAATTGGCAGTTTATTAAAGGGGTTATAGAACATATTGGATTGGGGCCTAAGGCATTGCAATTGATTATGGCCCTTTTACTCTGACCCCTCGGCAAGAATCAAGGTTAATGGCGCCCTCTCGGGGCGAGTCGACATCAGAAATGGTACCAGACAGGGATGCCCCCTTTCTCCCTTGATTTTTGCACTATCTATGGAGCCGGTCTTGTGTAGAATCAGGAGACAGGAGGATATACAAGGGATCACAGGTGGATCAGTCACACTTAAGATCTCAGCCTATGCGGATGATCTGCTTTTCTTCCTCACGAACCCGACGGTGGGCTGTTCACTGCAGACATGCAAAAAAACAGACTCCTCCCGGCCCTTCATATACCGAGGGACCTCCCACAAATCCCCAGCATTGAAAAGCAGTGAGAAAAAGAAGCCGGGAGAACCGCCCACCAAGCTGGTAACAATTGTAATGATAACAATCACCATACAGGGGATCCAGAATGTAAGACCAGGGTGGGGTGGAGCAGGACGTGCTGTATGCAGATAATACCAATTATACAGGTGAGTATCTCACAAAATTGTATTATTCTAAGCATACAGCACGTCCTGCTCCATCTATAATAATAACACATGGGACATCCAATAGCAGTGTCCATAAAGTAGGGTGGGATCCCCAAAAAACAAGGCACAGCAGACAGTAAAGGCGCTGTCACCTGCAAAACTTTGCAACCAGGTATGACATGAGCAGAGGCTCTAACGTCAATCTCATAACAAAACCTTGAAAGGTATGAACAGAGACAAGTAACAGTCTAGTAACTTATTCAACAGAAAAACCTTGTGCTGAAGCGCCCAAACACCAATATAATGGAGTAAAATGAGAAAAGGGGGGTTCTTCCCCCTTAAGGTAATAGGCCATTGTAACGGCCAACCAACCCACAGGCGACATAAGCCTCATGGGAACTTAGAGCTCTCCCCAAGGGGAATGAGAACTGGTCTCCCGTCCGACAGGCGGGAACACTGACCCCTTCATTAGCAATAAGCCGAAAGTCTTACTCAGGAGCAGGAGGGCATCCAAGTAAGATCAGTCCAAAGGGCACAGTGGCCCTGGAAGTAAGTGATATCAGGCGCATACATAAGGAGGCGCCCACCGACCCCAAGGGCATCAGTCCCCCCAAGGGACAAGAAACCACCAGGAAAAATGCAACACCCGTTGAGGGAATGTAAATGCTTTACTTCAGCATTATAAAGAAAAAATGGTCCATAGAGACAAAAAGGACCTAAACAATGATCCTAAAATGCCACTCAGACAAGGAGGTCCGGCGTAAGACGGAATACCACCACGTCATGGTGTGCATATAGATATATATATATATGTATACATATACATATATCGAGCTAAGACTAAGTAATCAGAGCCACCTTCCCAGGCACGCATCTGACTGAAGCAGGAGCCCCCAGAGAAGCGACTTGGACTACAAGACAGCCGAGACAGCATCCAGCATAAGTCCCAAGGGAACAAACCGCAGGGCAAACAGAATGAAAATGGATCCCAACAGGAACCACAGAACTACTTGGGGATGCCCTTGAGCAAACCCCAAGAGAGCTCCTCACAAGGAAGACTGGACCAGACTTCTACAGGAAGACAGACAGGACAGAACCTGAACCTTCAGAGTACCGAGATGGGGAGCCAACCCCAACCTGAAACTGTAACAACTCTAGAACCCTGAGAACCGAGAACGTCTAACAGGGAAGAGACCAAGACTCATGTCAATCAATATGGGTACACAATAACCCACAATAGATGGAGGAAGAGGAAGCTTGCTCCTAGCCCCCCATATACCAGGTCACCCAGAAGATAAGCCCTTCTCCAAGGGGTGAATGAATCAGCTGTCAAGCCCCAGACTGGGGTCTGTAGATTGGGACGACAACGAAGGGGTCTGACAAGGGCAGAACCGCACTCTTGAGAGAGCGAACGGGTCAGCTGACTTTAGCAGAAGCATCTGCAAACCACAGTTCACTAGGTCACCCGGGGTTCAACAAACTCACGGGTCTCTTACTCGGCCCAACCGTGCGAGGAAACCCCACAAAGTAGGGTGAATGAAGAGAAGGTATATAAGATAGAAAATCCAAGTATAATTTTAGTAAACCCCATGACCAGAGTCAGAATATTCTGAGACAGTAGACACAAGGGCGGGGCCCCTGTGGTGTAAGCGAGACCCCACAGAGCCACCCTAGATGGCTCTCAGATTGACACCAGGATAGCAAGCATGTCACTGGGAAACATCCATTGGAACGAAAAATGTTGAGGAACAGGGGGCGTAGTCCCCCGCCCAGATCAGGATCAGGAACCCTCCAGAGGGACCATCCTGCCTCAAGCACCAGACCGGTAATAAAAACAGGCCATTGTCTTCCAACAGGCCAAGATTCTCCAATAGACATGTCCTAAACAGGAAAAAGTCCAGCCGTATAGACAACAGAAGGCTCATGTTTAAACAAACCAGTAGGTAAGATGGCCCTCCTAAGGGACCTTACCTAGGAACCACGGGGGGTATTGGAAGAATTCCCCCCCCCCGCCAACCGGCGAGACTGGGTCCCCAAGGCGACCCGTCACCGGAAGATGCAAGCAAAAAGGGGGTGCCCCCGACAGGGCCCTTGAGTATGATCGGCTCAAGAGGAACCACCATACCCAGGGGAAAGATCACAACCCTAGCTCCAGGGGTGCTGGAACCCCATGTAGGATCACTAACCTAGTGTGCAGAAGAGCCCAAGGGCTCGGTATATAAGGGACCGCATCTGATACGCTACCAACGAGCCCACCAGCTGCAATCCTGCCTGGTGAAGGTAATATATCAGCAAAGAGGGACAGAGAATTCATCCCGAAAGGTCCCCTACCACCAAAGAAGAAGGAACTACCCGGAGCCGAATCCAAATGCAATACTAGGAGAGGATATACTGGAAAAAAAGGGGAAAATAGGAACTAAGGTGACTGAACACCCATCCCCAATGTAGGTAAGGACCACCTAGTAGGTCCTTATGCGGCTGCCCCTTGATCTCATTCGAGACAGCACTCCCATCCAAGCCGTAGCGGGCACAGGGAGTGGGGGAGAGGCCTACTAACACGGCAACAATCAGCGGTGATGATCACCAACACCCACCTGTAAAGGCCGCAGAGTCCTGAAGACACATGTGAGCCAAAATAAGCATTTTAGCATTCCACGGGCAGCCAGAGGCCCACTGATTTACAGAGCGCCGAAGGCCCAACTCAGAGACGCCAAGCGGCAACGCCTGTGGGTACAATCGCCGAATCCATGTAGGGTTAGGATGTGTACCGCCTCATCCTCCAGGAGAGGGTGGAACAGACTGGTGTAGAGGCCACTGCCTCTATCTGTGAAGGGTATCCTATCAAGGAGCCCAGACCTGGCAGGCCAAGGAAGGCCTGTACCAATACCTGAAAAAAAGGACAGGGACCGGAAGTACCCTGACCCACTCGGGGAAGAACCATCCAGCAAACACTGTCCCGCAACCAGAGGGACTACTTCCTGAAGGCATCAGAACGAAGCATGGTGCCTCCTGATAGGAGCCAGGTGCTGTGGCTATCCCCCCACCCAGGTGGGTGAGGGCATCCCATCATGCTTGGGGGGCTTTGGAGAAGAGGTCGGTCTTAGCCCGACCAGAAGGCCCCTGACGACGTCTGCCTCTCCTGGGGCAGGAGTCTGTACCAGGCCCCGGGAGGGGCACTCCTGGTTCTTGCTTAACACTATGATATGGAGGGGGAGGGGTATCCCTGCTCCGAGGGGACCGAGACGGCCCCCCTTGATGGGACAAATTGTCCTCTCTCTTAAAAATATCCAGGACGGGCCCCAAACAGGCGTTGCCCTTTAAAGGGAAGCCCAGTCAGAGTCCTTTTAGCAGCATCATCAGCCCCCCACTGTCGCAGCCAAAGCAGTCGACGTATAGCCACCGCTGGGGCAGAGGTCCTTGCACACATTCTGATGGTGTCATACAGGGCAAAAAGGATAAATTTAACAAAAATATCACAACTGGAGAGTGCATTAAACACCTCCCAGGGTAAATCTTCAGGGCGATGCTCAAGCATCTGCCTTATGAGTGTTCTAGCGGCCACTGCAGTGATGGCCGCGGCACAGGCAGGGCGCAGCGCCGTTCCTGCACAAGCAAAGGCGTGCGAAGCCAGCCTATCGATGCGCCGGTCCTCGACATCCCGAAGGGTGCTGTAAGCCGGGGCTGTGAAGAAGGGGGGGTTAGGAACCCCAATGATCGGTGTGTCCACCACGGGAGATGATGACCAGCAATCAACCATCTCAGGGGGAAAGGGGTATTTCCTATCCCAGTCATCTGGGATCCCAGGAAGTTTAGTGGGGCATTCCCACTCCTTAAGAACCAGAGCGTGGAAGTGAGCCTGCTCGAGGAATTCCAAATGCGCGGACGCCGCATGGAAGCTCTCCCCTCTCGGCTTGGGGACCGCGCCAGGGAGCGAAATAGCCAGGGCCTTAAAAATCCTAAGTAACATACCCTCAACATCAAACTGGCCCCAGTCATCTTGGTCAGAATCATCGTGACTCCTCGGCCTCTCATCAGAGGAACCCGGATCAGAGAACAGATCTCCATCGTCAGATGGAGCACTGTCACACGGAGAAGAGAGCTCCTCCGAACCCATAGCCGAGGCCGAAGCCGCTGGCGTCAAGGGCCATTTCCTGCCAGGGCCCAAGCGTTCGGTTAACCCCGTAACAATTTGGTCAAGGGTAGGCCGTCTAGAAGACAGGTCAGGTTGTAACTCCCCACTGGAACATGACTCAACAGGAGTAAGGTTTAGGCCAGGGGGAGAGAGAGGATAGGAGCGAGGTGCAGCCATAGGTGCTGCTCGCAGGGCCAGCGATTGCTCGGCACAGGGCGCGCCTTGCCCCGTCAGCATCAGCATGGGGGAGGCCATATGCTATACACAGCCGGTCTTTTCCCAGAGGGACCCCGGTCACACAATCCTGAGATGCCTCCATATGGTGATTATCTAGGCACAGTATGCCCGTAGGGATTTATGCACTAGGCAACCCTGGATGCCCCAGCAACCCGCTGATTAATGTGGGAGATTTGTAGGAAGGCCGCTAGTAACTAACTATGAATAGAAATATATATATATAAGGATATAAGCGGCCGGGAGAGGCCGTCTGAGACTCGGCGTCTGAAAGACATAAGGTGAAAGAAGGTGCCAGGGCCATGCACAGCAGGAGAACATATAATGAGCAATCGCCCGCGAGGGCACTTACAGCCAAGAGAGGAAGAGGAACAGCCGCCACGCGCGCGAAGATCGTCAAAATGGCGCCCAGCGAACCTTGAAGGGTGGGCACAAAGCTCGGCCGTGACGCGGAGCGCACCAAGACAAGTCCCCGCCCACCGCGAAGAGCGCGAAGCTCTGAGTAAAATCATCAAGATATTGTAGCGAAAAAGTGCCGCAGCATCTAGCAAAGCTGTAAACTGAGTATAGGAAAACGGCGGCAGCCAAACAAAATAACGAGCAGCAGCGCGGCTCTCACACCCGTAAGAGATAGGTAGAAATAAAGGCTTAAGCGTGGCACACGTCACACACACACACACCCTTTATAAAAGAATTAAAGAATTAAAAAAAAAAAAAAGCAACCAGTGCAACCAAGTCAGCGTGGCGACTGACACCAACCAGACAAAACAAAATACAGTGAAGCACCAAGGCAAATTCACATACACCCCCCCCCCCCGAGAGCTACAAGGGAGAGCGAGGGAGGACAGCGGCCACTTAACATAGGGCTGACTGATAGACAAGGGCAGGGGCAAGGGGCAATAGGGCGAGAGGGGCATCCCATAGAGGCTCACCATATGCCTATACCGCCTACCCTTTGGTGGGGGATTTCGGTGGAGCAGCGCTCCTAAGCACCTGACAGCGGTGCTGCCTACCATCACCCGGACCAGCGCAGCCAAGGCTGGGAGGCAAATTAATAATGGAACGGGTGGAAATAGTCCTACAGGGCCGCAGGCTAATATCCCCCCTCACCTGCGAGAAGAGAGAGCCATCTTGTCCTTCGCAGTCCAGACTGCAGAGAAAATCTGGGTATTTGTGGGAGGTCCCGGGTATTTGAGGGGCCGGGAGGAGCCAATTTCGCTGTCTCTGCAGTCCAGCGCCATCTGGTGGAGTAATTCCATGTGTAATGATTCTTATCTGGAGCAGGACGTACTGTATACTAAGAATAGTTATTTTTATATAGTAACTGTTAATGTAATGTAATGCTTTTTTGAAGCTGTCAGCTGATGACAAGCTTCTGTGGGGAGGTTATTTCACAGATTTATAGTTCTTATAGTTAAAAATTATTGTCATCTACAGAGATTAAATCTTTTTTTCTCAAGATGGAGGGAATGCCCCCTTGTCTTTAGAGAGGATTTTAGTTGAAAAATGTTTCCCCATATTTTTGTATTGCCCATTTATATATTTATGCAAGTTAATCGTGTCCACCCTCAGACATCTCCTCTCAAGATTAACCAAATTTAGTTCTTCATAACTAAGACCCTTCATTCATCTTTTTAGTTTGGTGGCTCTCCTCTGCACCCTTTGCATAGTCAGAGCATCCTTTCTATGGACAATATTACATCTCTGTCTCGTGATTCCATGCCTCTATTAATGCATGATCATTTCTTGGTGGCCTTACAAGCAGCTGCTTGGCATTGCATACTGTTTTTTAGCCTGTGGTCTATCAGTACCCTCAGTTCCTTCTCAACTAGTGACTCCCAGTGTTACTCCCCCCAAGGACATGTGTGGCCTTCAGGTTATTATACCCCAAGTGCAACACATTACACTTATCCACATTGAACTTCATTTGCCATGTGGATGCCCAAAAACTAGTCCAAATCAGCCTGAAGCTTGTGAACAGCTCTCAACAGTGTGGTGCTCACTGACACTGTTATAATAGGCACAAGGGACAAACAGGTGCTGACACAGGCTGGGCCAATACCTAGTGCCCCAATCCAAACTGATTATTTAACATCAGACATTTGCATTTGCCACATCATTCTGTAAAAATAACAGCAGCATATTGCTCTTTATTAAAAAAATCTTGCTGAAAACACACTTCTATTTCAGCACTTATTTCAGCATACGATGGGTCTCAGTATATAGGTGCGGTGTCTTATTTGTTTAAAAATAAATTAATATAAATAAATAAATAAAAAATGTGAGTTGTATTAGTTATTTTTTAAATACCTGTTTGAAAATGACACAATTGGGGTTGCTGCTAAAATTTGGAGGACTGGACAAATGTTCACCAGTGAACATGGTATCTTGTTTGATAAATGCCACAAACAGGGCGAATATGCACAAATGCCCACAAATCACAGCAAATCAGTCCCAAATGTGCATTGCACCATGCATTAGGAAAATGTCTAATGCTGCGCAATGCTAGTACAGGTAAGTAGAAGTCTATGGCAACGCAACACAGTGCTGTACCTGCCCTGGTGCTTAGCGCTTTTTGCAGATTTTTCAATATGGAAAAGTGTGGCCCTCCTCCTGCTTTGGCTACTAGCCAGGCATAATGGCTGGTAACACAGAGGTCAAAGGCCAAGCGGCCAGTCCCTGGCCCTGCCAAATTTCTAGCTCCATGGATTGGGTAATTGGGTGCCCCCCACTGTACACTTTGAATTAGTATAGGGGTTCCTTTGGGGGAGCCCCATTGATCATGTGCAAGTTGGAAGACCTGTTTTCAGTAAGTACTACATTTCTAATTAATGGACCAGGAGGATACAGCTGCTGGGGGAAAACATGAGTAAACTTTTTTTGTTGTCTATACAGACACTTTTAATTACAGTGTGAAAAAAAAATTGCTGAGGCTTTCTAAAATATAAATATATATATATAAATATTATATAATTTGTCTAGCTACAACTACAGATTAAAATTTATGGGTGATCTTCATGGAAACAAGCAGATAGCGAAGTCAGAAAGTGTCAAAATCCTCAGCTTACCATTAGAGTATTACAGGTGATTACAATTTGCAAGCAATATTAGTTCCCGAAGAGAGCTTCCCTTTTAAACAGTCAGTTACATCCGAGCATTCTGTCCTTAAACTAACCCTGCCTAATGAGTATGAGATTTTGATGTAGCTTCCCAGTTTTTTTCATTTAAAACACAATAAACATACAATTATGCAGCCTGTAATCATAAGCACATAATTATGTGGCTTATTATAGAACAGCAGGCAGGCCATATCTCTTGAAGATGCCTATCTGTGACCTTATCTGTGTAGCCTGTAAGCAAATAAAAGAATAATTAGATTAAAAAAATAAAATATATATGCATACATTTTCAAAATACTTATAAGTGGACCAGTCTAATTAAAATTTCAGACATGGCACTAATAAAGCTGTAATAACAGATAATAAAAAAAGCCCAAATCCAGCCCAAATTATTTTGTCTACTTTTGAACAGAGCAGCTAAGGGTTAGATCTTTATTTGAAACAACACAACATTGAGGCACCAATATGCTGTTTACAACATATGAGTCCCAGTTATTAACATGGGCTTTTGATTAGATTTATTTTCTGTCTTCACACCCATTCGTAAATTAGGCTGAAATTCATTAAAAAGACCTTAAAGTCTCCTCCAAAATAATTTTCTGGTTTCAACTGCCATTGTGTTCTTTCTGTGCATGTGGTACACATCTGTGCATGTATACAGATCTGTATCCCCTGCTTAGTTTGTGTGTGCCTGCTGGCCCAGCTACGGATCCATGCAGGTGAGTGTAAGACAGGGGGAGTACATTCTAAATTTTAACCCGACCCCCCCACCCCCATATAGAGAGTCATCAACACTTTCCTAATGTATCCTAAACTAAAACAAAAGTTTTGGCTATAGTTTCCTAATGTATCCTAAACTAAAACAAAAGTTTTGGCTATAGTTGGCATCTATTCTGTTTTCATTGGTGGTCCTGCATGCCATTGCAGACATGATGTTAGGCTAGATATTTAAAATAAGAAAAGGAAAGAACATTTAAGAAATAAAACAGTCAACTCACATGTTTGCCAGCAAATTACAGCCAGTTATGAGACGGTCAGCAACCATTCAGGTTTAACGTGCAAGTTCACTTAGCAAACCAATTGGTTACCGCCAGTCACGTGATTGGCAGCCATTTATTCTCTAATGTCAGAAGAGAAAGAATGTCTTTTCACAATCACCAAGAATACTATGGAAGGTGAGCATTACTTATGTATTCTGTAAGAAAAATGCATTTGTAATATAACAGTTTTCTTGAGTGTCAAAATGATATGAACCATCAGTTTATAATTGTGTAAGCTTTAAAAAGGATACAATATATTTAACAAAACCACAATTCATTTTCTATTTTAACGGCTTGGTGATAATATAATGCTTTATCATTTTCTCTAACTATGATGTTGCGGGAATGTTGATACTAGAACCAACTGAGTTTAAAGCATAACACTATTTATATTGTCTGAGACAGACAATTATTGCAATGCTATCCTTTTCATTCTTCATGCTTCAGGCTTCTGCAAGGCAGAACAATTTCATCTGAGCTCTCACCAGCATAAGAGAGTTAATGGCACCTTTATCCAACCGCAGATCACAAATGTAATCCGTGCCAAAAAGAAACCATTTACTTTTACATAGGTGCTACACCAAGTTATTTTGCAACATAGTACAAAACATTATCTGTACTGAGGAATTTAAGAATAGCAATATTTTAATTGAATAACTAAAAAATAATATTTTCCAAAAATTGGGGTGTCAGCACTACTGTTTAAAACCACTTCTTGTCCCACAACTTGCTCTAAGCACTGGGGTGTGCCCTGTTATCCCACAGCTTGCTCTAACCAATGGCATGTATCCTGTTAACCCACATCTTGCTTTAAGCACTGGGATGAGTGTACCATGTTATCCCACAACTTACTCTAAGCACTGGGATGTAACCTGTTATCCCACAACTTGCTGTAAGCACTGGGTGTGTCTTGTTGTCCCACAACTTGCTCTAAGCACTGGGGTGTGTGTACCGTATTATCCCCAGACTTGCTCTAAACACTGGGGTGTGTGTACCATGCTATCCCACAACTTGCTCTAAACACTGGGATGTGTGTACCGTGTGATCCCATGACTTGCTCTAAGCATTGGGGTGTGCCTTTTTATCCTACAACTTGCTCTAAGCACTGGGGTGTACCCTTTTATCCCACAACTTGCTCTAAGCACTGGGGTTTGTGCATCATGTCATCCCACAACTTGATATAAACACTGGTGTGTGTGCCATGTTATCCCACAACTTGCTCTAAGCACTGGGGTGTGTGTACCATGTGATCCCACAGGGATTTATGTATTAACTTATTCAGAAGAGACTTGGCTGCTAAATCCTCAATTTCCTCCTCAAGAATGTAGGAGGAACCTGCATGAATTCCACACTTGTAGAGAAAACCAATTTATGTTATTGTTATGCCAGTCACTGTGCTCCACCCTCTTCCCACGCCGCTTAGTTCCAGCCATGCTGCCCCGAAAATGGCATGTTTGCCTCCCTTCTGGGAGGACAAATCCTGCTCAGAAGTTTCCAAAACTGCCCTTTTGCTGGCTGCTGTCAGTCCAACCCACCCTGCGAGCCACATATGGAGTTGTCTGACACCTGGGAAAATGGGTGTTCCTGTCTTTTATTTTAAACTTTTAAATAATTTTACATTTTTAATAATACTAAAAACTACGTTGCAGGTGCTTGGCAATGGATGTGGATCAGAGAACATATGAACACATGGTTTTATATAACATATGAAAAAGACCCTGTTCTATACATGTATCAGCTTTTAGATGACTATAAGGAAGGAGATCTTCATATCATGTCTGACTAATGACTCTAATGATTACTTTAATGATTCAGGAGAGGTTGTGAACATAACACAAGGGGGGAGGAGAAAAAAAAGGAAAACATTGAATAATAATTATAATAATAATACTAACAACATTTTCTGCTTGCTTTGCAGGTTCCTGGGCATGGACATGGGGAAGAATATTCAGTGTCTCACTCTCCTGCGATATTTAATTTTAATAGCGCCACAGAATACAATAAAATGCTAGTAAGATTTGCTATGCAGGACCCTGGTGTCACCATTTGGGCCTACAAAAATACACTGCAAACCCTGGTGCATGCTTGCACCAGATATTTATTTATTGATATAAATATATATATATATATATATATATATATATATATATATATATATATATATATATATATATCTGTTTTTATTTGTTTGTGTATTTCTTTAATTTTTCATTTTCTGTGATTATTTTGAGTACCTTCTCTAGCCCATTTTGTGCAGGGCCAATCAAGCAGGTGTTACCCCCCTAACTTGGCCTCCAACACCCTCCAAAAATGCATTTTATTTATTTTTTGTGTAATTCTCTATTAAGAATTTTCTGGTATTGTTTTGAGTGCTTGCCCCAGCCCATTTTGAGCATCACCCTGGTGTTCTCCTCAAGTTTCAGCCCTCTAGCCCTTGCAACCCCATTTTACAGCCATTTGTGGGCCCCCAAGATTGGGTACTATTGGGGTTCGGGCTCAGGTTTTGAGCGAACTTCAACGGGTGTGCTCACCAGTTATAATGAAAATGGAGTTTTAGTGATTACGCCCAAATGTATACATTTAGTTTCTACCATATGTAAAGAAGCAGTTTATATACACTACTCAATTTGTGATCCTGCTTTCAAAGTTGCTTTGTATGGCCTGTTAATTTTGATAGATGTGAATTGCTAATTAGAAATGAGCAAAACAATTTGGAACAATTTTAATTTGTCTTGAAATCCCTTTCACTTTGGGATGACACATATCTGAAACTTTGGTTCCCTTTGGATTCATTTTTGACATGGCAAAGCCATATACTTTCCAAACACCAAACCTGTTGCCTCTTTAATGAAAGATCTCTCAAGTGAATTATCAGCTGGGCAACTCAGGCCTGAAACCAATCTCAGAAATAAAATCTACACCTACAGAGGTCTCACCCAGGCAGTCTTTGGATAGGGCCCCACCCAGAATCGGCATCCAGAAGCATGTTGAAGAACCCCACAGATACCTTAATGCATCCATCAAGGCTCCAAACAGTTTTCCCAGATAAGATTTGAGGCATAATAATAATGACTTTCTCTTTTGGACTCCCTGGCTACAAAAAAATGCTAGATACCATAGTGGCTCATTGGAAATTGGGTACTTACAGGCTGGTAATACTGTTGCATGTCTGAACTAAGACACTAGTGCTGGAAACAACAAAATCAGATAACTAGCTTTCCAGGCCCTATTAAAAAATGCAGCAAGTTGAACAATTTGCGTCAGTGAGGGATTCTATGGACAGGTCCCTTCCAGTAGATGTAGGGGTAAACATTGGCTTACAACCTTCATTGCTCCATTTCTATTCATGGACTTTTTATTGAGCTTTTATTGTATGGATTTAAAGGTTGGATATTAGCTGATCACCAGGTGGTGCTGTCGTCATGAATTCCCATTCCATAGACAAGTGGATATCCATGTTTTTGGAAATGGCATAGGAGATTTTAATAGGATCCAGCACTGCACGGCCAATTGGACACACTTGATATTTTGCATCTGCAATTCCACTTTCTTTATAAAACATGCTTAATATTGTTCCAGTGCCCCTCTTTATCCAGCTATATGGGTCTATGGGTGGAGCATCACTATAACTTAAGATATGGGACACCTTTTCATGAAAAAGTAGCCCTAGCAAAACAGGGAACGCTCTTATAGAAATTAGATTGTTACCCTATGTCATTAAAGTGGACTGTCACCCAAGGGTGATCGGCCCGGGAATCTATAAGATACCCGGGCCGATCACCTCCCTCACCGCGGGACATCCGAGATCGGGATGTCCCGCGGTGAGGGACCCCCCCAAAACCCCCGAAAAACGTACCTCATCGCCTCCCGCGCGCCCCTCTAGGCGTGCGCACCCCCGCGCCGGCCGTCTGTGAATGGCCGGCGCGGGCGCGCGCACTGTCAGAGGGGCGCGAGGGAGGCGGCGGCGGACGCGCTGTCTTGTCCGCCGCTGTCACCCGCTTGTCCGTGGCTACGTGGGAGCGTGGTGAGGTGAGTTTTGGGGGCTTTCTGGGGGGTTCTACACAGGGGTGCCCCCCTGAAGTGGACCAAAACCCAGGATAGTCAAAATCCTGGGTGTTGGTCCACTTTAAAGAAATACTAGAGAGAAATGAATATATAGGAGAACAAATAGGTAAACTATATTAAAATAAAAAATACTGCAAGAGCCTATAATAATAGAATAAAAGTAATGTTTAGGTTTACTCCCACTAAGAAAATTGCTTAATTGCGCACAAATTGTCCCAGCCACTAAGAATGATAAACCTTTTAATAGCCATCCATGATGTATTTTGTGGTGAGTCACTGATTGTATTAATTAAAAAATTTCAAACCAGCTTTCAAGTCAGTTAAATTAGGACAATCATTAAATAAATAAGTGTAGCCACATGCATGAGTCAACCCTAGGACAGTTACAAATTCATTTATTCACTCAATTATTTTGCATCTCTTGTCATCAGGCAGTCTTAGAATTCATTCCCTGCACTTGCAAAAATACCGTTTTGTGAGTACTCACCTTTAAAACGGGTATTATGAGTGTGCCATACAATCCACTTCGATCTTCATGACATGTGGGTAATCTCCAGTAGAGGGCGAACTTCTGCAGAGATGAATATGCAAAAAAGAAAGCCCCTCCCGGTCCATATATACCTGGGACCTCCCACCAATTTCCCAGTGTAAAAAAGCAGTAAGGGGACCAGGAAGAACCAAATACAACCATAACAATCAAAACCAATGGTTCACCATATAAAAGCCCCAGAATACCTGAAAAGGGGTGGGGTGAAGTGGAGTGTATGGCATACTCATAATACCCGTTTTAAAGGTGAGTACTCACAAAACGGTATTATTCTAAGTGTGCCATACACTCCACTTCGATCTTCATGACATGTGGGACATCCAATAGCAGTGTCCGTCATGGGTGGGAACCAGAAACAGTAAAGAATGTACCAACTCAAACCACTGCAGCTTGCAGAACCTTGCGGCCAAAAACAGCATTCGCTGAAGCCCGCACATCAACCTTGTAAAACTTGTAAAAAGTATGAACGGAAGACCAAGTAGCAGCCTTACAAACTTGTTCAACAGAAGCCTGGTGCTGAAAAGCCCCGGACGCACCAACTGCACGAGTAGAGTGCGCAGTGACCCTAAAAGGAGGAGTCCTCCCCTTAGCAGAATAGGCCCCAACAATGGCCTGACGAATCCATTTGCTAATCGTAGACTTAGCAGGCGCCAAACCTTTCCTGGGCCCGCAGGGCACCACGAAAAAAACGTCCGTCTTGCGGAAGGAAGAAGTAGTCACCAAATAGTACTTCACACAGCGAACAACATCCAAATTGTGCAGAACCCTCTCCTTGTCATTGTTAGGCTTAGGACACAAGGAAGGGAGAACAATATCCTGATTGAGGTGAAAAGCAGACACTACCTTAGGAAGGAAATCCGGCTTAAAATGAAAAATCACCTTATCCTGGTGTCTCTCAAAGTAAGGGGCCTGAATCGACAGAGCCGCCAACTCAGAGACACGCCGAACAGAGGTTATAGCCACCAAGAAAGCAACCTTCTGAGTGAGAACCGAAAGAGCAATATCCTGTAACGGCTGAAAAGGAGGACCCTGCAGAGCCGAAAGAACCAAATTCAAATCCCAAACAGGAACCACAGCCTTCCGAGGGGGCCGCACATGCGCAACCCCTTGGAAAAAAGTCTTAACCAGCGGGTGTAAGGCAAAAGACCTCTGGAAGAAAACCGACAGAGCAGAAACCTGTCCTTTCAAAGTACTAAGCTGAAACCCAAGATCCAGATTATGCTGAAGAAACTCGAAAATCCTGGGTATCGAAAACACCCCGCAAGGCAAGGCCCTAGCCTCACACCAATCAATATAGGACCTCCAAGTCCTATAGTAAATGCCAGAAGAGGACCGCTTCCTAGCCCTAATCAAGGTCTGAACAACAGCCTCAGACAAACCTTCCTCTTTCAAGAAGAAGGTTTCAGCAGCCAAGCCGTCAAAGCCAGCGTTTGTAAATTGGGGTAAAGTAGATGACCCTGATATAGCAGATTCGGAAGCCGGTACTGATCTACGGCCATCCTTACGACGTCTGCGTACCAAACCCTTCTTGGCCACCTTGGAGCCACCAGAATCGCTGGTGCTCCTTCTAGAACCAGTTTGCGAACTACCTTGCCCAGCATGGAGACGGGCGGAAACAGGTACAGAAAACCCAACTCCTTCCAAGCCAGTGACAAGGCATCCACTGCCAGAGACCGAGGATCCTGAGAAAGAGACACAAAGGCCGGAAGTTTGTGATTGTGCCTCGAGGCAAAGAGATCCACCTCCGGAGTCCCCCACTTGCGGCAAAGATCCAGAAAAACCTCGGGGTTGAGAGACCACTCTCCTTGGCGAGAGGATCCCCTACTCAGGGAATCCGCCTCCGTGTTCTCCACTCCCGGAATGTAGACTGCCGAAATGCAAGGAACATTGCTCTCCGCCCAGTTCAGGATCAGAGAGACTTCCCTTAGGGCACTCCTGCTGCGAGTCCCTCCTTGGTGATTGATGTAAGCTACCGCCGTTCGGTTGTCCGATCGAACCTGAACAGGTAGACCCCGTAAATGTGAGGTCAGCCGAGCCAGAACCAGTCGGATAGCTCTGAGCTCCAAGACATTGATGGGGGTGTGAGCCTCCTGAGGACCCCACACACCGCTGAACTGATGACTTTTCCAATAACCTCCCCAGCCCAACAGGCTGGCATCCGTGGTAACCGTCTCCCAACAAGGGACCAGAAAGGATCTGTCCTTCAACAGATTGCTCGAATTCAGCCATCACCGAAGGGACTGCCGAACCCTGGGAGACATCCTGAAAGGTTGATCCAATGACTGCAGACACCTGTCCCAATGCATCAATAGGTGAAGTTGAAGAGATCTCATGTGAAACTGTGCAAACGGTACCGCCTCGAAGGAGGATACCATCAAGCCCACCAGTTTCATCCCCTGTCAGATAGAGGGACAAGGATTGTCCAGAAGAAGGCGGATCAGACCCTGAATCCCCTGCACCTTGGTCTGGGGCAGAAACACTCTGGCCCGAATGGTATCCAGATTCATGCCCAGAAATGAAATCACACGAGACGGGGAGAGAGAAGACTTGGTGCGGTTGATCACCCACCCGAACCTCTCCAGGGTCGACACCAGCTGGTGGGTGTCCAGCTCCGCCTGATGGAGGGAAGAAGCTGAGATCAACAGGTCGTCCAGATAAGGCACAATGTGAATGCCCTGAGCTCTGAGCAGAGCCATTATTCCCGCCAAGACCTTGGTGAAGACCCTCGGCGCCGAGGTCAGACCAAAGGGAAGAGCTACAAACTGATAATGTTGATCCTCCACCGCAAACCGGAGGAATCTCTGATGTGCCTGAAAAATCGGAACATGCAGATATGTATCCTTGATGTCTATGGATGTCATAAAATCCCCTTGGCGAAGGGAATTGATAGCCGAGCGCAGAGTCTCCATGCGGAACTTCTTGGCTCTGATAAACCTGTTGAGAACCTTGAGATCTAGAATGGGTCTCACCGAACCCTCCTTTTTGGGAACCGTGAAAAGGTTGGAGTAGTAACCCCTGCCTCTCTCCGACGGAGGCACCGGGCATATAACCCCCATGTCCAGAAGGTTTTTTACTGCTAACAGGAGGCCCTGTGCAGCCTGAGGGTCCGAGGGCACCCGAGACCTTAAGAATCTTGGGGGCGGCCAGTACTCGAACTCCAGTTTGTACCCGGAGGAGACCACTTCCAAGATCCAATTGTCTGTGACCTCCCGGGCCCAGACCTGGAAGAAGAGCCACAGCTGTCCCCCCACCCTTGCGAGTGAGGGCGCCCCTTCATTGCTGAGCCGGTTTAACGGCAGGCTTGGGCTTGGAACCCCGACACCCGAGAAGGCCAAACCCCTAGCCGCTCTGGCCCCTCGAAAGGAAGGAGTGAACGAGCCAGCCCCCCGAAAGGGGCGGCGCTGTTTCCTCCGCTGAGGTAACTTACCTCCTTTAGCAACAGCATCCAATTTAGCTCCAAACAGCCAAGAACCCAAGAAGGGAAGAGCTGTGAGCGACTTCTTGGCCCCAATGTCCCATCTGCGCATAGCCATCAGTAAGGCTGAAGTCCTACTACACACGACAATAGAATCTTCCATCGCAGCCATGACAAAATCCATGAACAATTCAAACTCAGCGCAAGCTGGATCAAACTGAGCGTTATTCAGCCAGTCCCTGATAAGAGACCTGGTAGCAAGCAACACCAGGGCAGATGCACTAACAGGCCGAAGGGCCGAGCTCACGCTGGCAAATGCGTGGCATGCCATCTGATCAAGGCGCTTATCCTCGCCATCCTTAAGGGAAGTGGCGTCAAGGGTGTTCAGCACAGAAGAGTTGGTCAAACCTAAAATTCTAATCGACTTCGGGAGGAGAAGACCAGCGCTTAACCGCCTCCAACGGAAAAGGATACTTCTTATCCCATCCCTGAGGAACACCAGGAAGCCGACTGGGCCTCTCCCATTCTCTAAGGATCAGCGCATCAAAGTGACCCTGGGTAGGGAATTCCAGACGGGGCTTGCGGACCCCAAAAAATTCCCCCTTCTTGAGAGGGGGTGCCTCAGGTGGTGCAATATCCAACACCTACAATAAATGTGACAAAACAGTGGCCGTGTCTACGGCACCCCCCAGCGCCTGCCTGACATCGGCATCCCCAGACTGAACATAGTCAGTCTCTGTTTCCTGATGCAATTCCCCCTCCTCTAATGGGGAATAATCTGACAAATCAACGGAATCGTCGTCAACATCCCACAAGGGCTGGGCCGACGACAAATGTCTCTTTTTAGCCTGGGCCTTCTTGCCCACCGTGCTAGCAATAATTTTCTCGATGCTGGCCAACCTAGCCCAAACATCAGAGAGCGACTCCCCGCTGGCACCAATGTCACTTGGGGTACATATAAGGTGGGGAGGGGAAGGCGATGAAGCGGGAGGAGGCGACCCAGAAGGCTGGGTACCAGACTGCCGCGTTATGGCCTTTTGTGCGCATGGTATACAGATCAGCACATTCTCCCCCGTAAGGGATACCCCACACCTCACACATGGCCCGGATTGTCCCAGAGGGAGTCCGAGCCCAGTATCCTGCGGAGCCTCCATATGGTGAATTTTTGTGGTCAGTCGCAAGACCGCAGGGAATTTACACCTAAGCAACCCGGGATGCCCCTTAAAAAGTCCCGGTGGGAGGATTTGAGGTGAACAAATTTACACTAGGGACCCCAGGACCAGCAGGAACCCCTTAATATGCGCATATACAATGCAATCTGTAACACACAAAACAGGCAACATAAGTGCAATCCTACATATATAAGGCAATAACACATACCTAATTGTATATGTATATAAATATATATGTATATGTATATAAATATATATATATATATATATATATATATATATATATATATATCTGTATGTATATATATATATATATCTGTATAAATACATATCTGTATCCCAGCCAGACATGCGTAACCAACACAAAAAAATACACACACATGCCCGCAATTAGTGGGGGCCCCCCGCTAGAGAGGGGCCCCCACATAATCTAAGGAAGTGGCCATCCGGCCCTTACCACCCGGAGCGCAGCTCAGAACCAGCGTCAAAATGGCCCCCGAGAAGTGCCTCATGCAGAAAGAGGAAGAGAAGGGGAGGGCGGGCCAGCGCAGAACGCGTGTTCGCCAGGCCACGCCCCCCTCCCAGCAACGTGGATCCCCTAGAAACGAGCCACAGAATCGCGCCAAATAAGGGGGCGGGGCTACTGCGGCCGCGCCGAGAGCCCGGCCCCGCCCCCTCTCTGAACATAGCCTGAGGGGGAGAAGCTCCCCCAGGCAAATCACAGCACCAGACACCCCAGAAGTAAAACACACACTCCACACAGACACGCACAGTGAAATCACACAGCGACACACAGGGGCACAACGAATTAACGGCCAGGCCAGGCAACCGCCCCCTGGAGGGGAGTAAGGGACCCAGAAGAGGGGGAACCCTGCCAGAATCCGGCCATAAGCATAGAGGGACGGGGCATCCCACACCAGGATCACCAAAAACCTGGACAACCGCCTACCCCATAGTGAGGTCTCACGGTGGAGCAGTGCTCCTTCCGCACCCATAGGGTGCTGCCTACCTTCACCAGGACCCGCAGCCTTAGCTGGGAGGCTCAAATAGGGGCAATTTAGAAAGGGTCCTGGCAGTAATAGGGACAATAAACGGCCGGGCACGGGCCTGGCTTACCTGTAAGTAAAGAAGTCTTCATCTTCTGTCATGTCGCCTTCCCTGCAGAGAAGGAACTGGGGAAATTGGTGGGAGGTCCCAGGTATATATATGGACCGGGAGGGGCTTTCTTTTTTGCATATTCATCTCTGCAGAAGTTCGCCCTCTACTGGAGATTACCCACATGTCATGAAGATCGAAATGGAGTGTATGGCACACTTAGAATATGACTAATTTGTAGCCATATTTGACTTCAACTAATCACATAAAATGCATTAGAAAAAAAAAACATTATCACATAATCACCATAGTGTGTTACTTAGAAAGTTAGCTAAATAGGGCTGTGAGCTATAGATTGAAGACAGGTGACTGAAACTGTCCTACAGCCAAGGGAGTCTTTTAGCTGTAAACTGGGAAACCTCAAAAGAAACCTGTCAAGCAATGCCAAGACATATAAAACAAAACAATCACTCTATCCTCATTTCATTTTTCTAAGGAAATCCTCTGGTGCATCTTGTACGGGTGAGATGCAGAATTTAAGTTTGTAAATGTGTACAGAACATTAGCCTATGGGGTATCTTATTTGGAGAGGCTAATTTTGGCTGTTTTTTCTTTTCTCTAAATATCTTCCTCAATGGAAAAATTTGAACCTCTTGTATATAGAACAATTTTCTGTAAAAAAATTGAATTCTATTTCTACTTTATCGTGGGTAGATTTGCCAGGTCACCCAGTCTATACAAAAATTGCTCAAAATTATCTGGAAGTCCTTCATGTTAGTTATTTCTAAACTACACAGGTCTTCCTAGTGGGGAAGACTGATAGTAAGACTTAACAGAAGCATAAAGATCAAAGCAGATATAAAGAACATCTATGCTGAAGATATTGTTAGCATTGGCTTATAGGTCTATTGTGTTTACATTTCAGAAACATAATTAAAACAGCAGATAAAACACCTAACATAAGTGGAAGTGTATTTCAAAGTTTGCTTTGAATTCCATTTTAAGTCACAGTAGTTCTTGTATTGATCTTTGTGTGTTGAGGTAAGTCCATTGGGGTTAGGTGAACTTTATAGGAAGTGATTGGGAATAGATAGGCGTATCTCATATGGGACACATCAGCAAAAACAAAATCAGCAGAAACAAAAGATTTACAGAGGTCTAGAATGGAACATTGCCACAAATCACTGCAATTGCTCATTCCAAGCTGACCGATTCTGACATCCCCCGTCTATTATATGTTCTATTTAGTAACGGAAAAAGTTGTCTTTGCTGGCTCTTCGTGGAACTTTTTTAAATCACAAGCTCCTGTAGCATTTGGGGTTTTAGCAATATTTCCACAAGCAGTGGCTCTCTAGGCTGCATTATTCACTCTCCATCTCTCCTAAAATTTTGATTTCAGCAGAAATGCAGGTTCTGGAAAGTCTGCCCGGTCCACTAAGCTGCACAAATCTCCCAAAAAGCTAATAAGCTAATCTTCCCCTCCCTGTCTTTCTGTCCAACTGTCTGGAAGCTCCAGTGACACCCTGTGAGCTGCGCTGGGTGCCACCCTGCTGTGAGAGAAAGCCCTCCTCCTCTAAATCCTCCAAAACTGTCCACTGGCTGGACAGTGGTGTACCTGGCCACTGTCAGGCCAGCAACCTGCCCTGCAAGCCATGTGTGCACTGCCCTGATGCCTGGAAAATGGACCTTCCTCCTTTGCTTTCTCCTGTGGCACCATCATATCCTCTAGCAGGTAAAGGATGAGGATGGTAGCGCTGGCAATGGCATCATCAGCGCTGACCATATTGGTGAATATTGAAAGCACTGCAGCACCATGCAGATGTTTCTCATAGAGGCCCACTCGGTGGTGAAGTGTTGTTGGTCTGCACTCTCTACTCACCCAGGCATTTTGGGGCTGGAACTCCACTATTGCCTGCTGCTGCTCAAACACCCTTTCCAACATATACAAGTTATTAAGCGGTGGGTGGGAAGGCCGAAGTTCCTCTGCAGTGCAGAGAGGGAAGCAGCAGTAGGACGGGAACACTGAGAATGCATGCAAATGCTACACACTATATGCAGTAGCTCTTCAATGCCAAGTTGAGCACATGCACCAGGCAAAGGATGTGCATCAACCAAGCTTGGCCTAAGGCTTCTACCAGGCTATGCCCATTCTTGCACACCACCTTGCCAGGCTTCAGATGCAATGGCAGCAGCCACTTATCTGTCTGCTCTTGGATGCCGGTTCAAAGCTGCTGGGCGGTGTGGGTTCTTTCACCCACAGATGACAGTTATGGCACTACATGTGCTGCTGCTGTTTCCCCATGGCTGTGCTCAATTGGTGATGCACAGACTGCACCCACTACTTTAGGGGGAAGCAGAGTAGGAGGCAACAGGAGACAAACGACTAATGTCCAGCAAAACTTGGTGGCAGAAGGATATGAGCTAATAAGTGCTTCCCGCCTCAGTCCTAGCCTCCATTAAATTGGCCAAGTGGACATTTAGAGAGATGTAACATTCCTGCTCATGCTTACCTGTCCACATGTCAGTTGATGCAGGGCAGGGATGGCCTGCCGAGAAAAGTAGTGGTGGCTAAGAATGACATATTGTGGGACATCTGTCAGTCTCCACCAGGTGGAATGGGAGCATTTCAGAGGCCTGCAATTGTGAAATGTTTGCATTCAGGGCCAGGGCTCAGAAGTGAGATGTGAACAACTGATTTTCTCTCTGAAGTTGCGGGATGAAAAGCTGAGTGCTTGCAAGTGTAAGAGTTATGCAAGGGGTGCCAACAAGTGAGTCATTTTTTCTAACATACAGTAAGCAGAATGCAAGGGGTATCAACAAGTGAGTAACTTTCTAAGAAGGTGCTATGCAAAGGTTGCCAACAAGTGAGTAGCTCTTACTAACACCCAGTAAGTTCTATGCAAGGGGGGCAAACAAGCGAGTAGTTTTATCCAAGCCCCAAAAAGTATAATGCAAGGTGTTCTGACATCTAAGTTAGTTTATCAAAGCCCAACAAAGTATAATTCAAGGGGTGACAAAAAGAAAGTAGTTTTATCAAAGCCCAAAAATGTATAATGCAAGGTGTGCTAACAAGTAACTAGTTTAATCAAAGCCCCAAAAAGGTATAATGCAGGTGGTGTCCACAGATGAGCGGTAGTACATGTCCAGATGTGCCCCGTTCTCAGCGTGCATGACAAAAGACGTGCTGCTATGTCCCTCTCCCCAGCTGTCCCTCACTGACAGTATCCGCTATCCCTAGCTAGGTGCCCTAAGGACAGTTTGAGATGCAGCCAGCCTCAACTCCCCTCCTAGGATCCCTAACCTGTCCTTATCTACCGCAGATATCGTGTGACTCACAATTCCACTTTTTATAGACTTTTCGCTAAAGCCCGTTCTCAGTTTTGGGGGGGGGGGGGGGGCTGAGCACGCAAAGTTTTATACAAACCTGAACTTTGCAGCTTAGGCTAACTCATCCCTAACATTAATGAGGGGAGGGGTCACTTATACACCCAAACTGAATAAAATGTCCGCCACACTTGTGGTTTCTTCTCCTGGTAGGAAAAAGAGGTGACAGATGCTCCTAGTCCAGGACCGCAACACTCGCCTGAAAGGCTGGATCCAGGTCTCTCGCTGTCCGGCACCATACGCAACGCCGCTCTCTCATCATGAGTCTCTTCCTGACTCCCTCCGATGTGTCACAGTGAGATGCCTTTCAGTTGAGTGCTGCAGCCCCGGACTAAGAGCGACAGTCTGCGTGGGAGAAAAGGTTAGTGGATCTTTTTTTTAACTGGCTGAAAATGTACTTTAAGGGGGTTATTAAAGAACAGTTAGCACCAGGTAGTGCCTCATAGCAGCAGGCAGCGTCTGGTGAACGCTGGGCACTGTATGCAAAACCACATTTATAAACACAAGTATGGGTAAGGAGAATGGGGAAGGGAGGATGGGTGGAACCAACAACAATAAATGTTAATGTGGTGCACTGCCCTGTGGAACCCTACCCACAACTAATACTAAACCAATTCAGGGGTTACCTCTAAATACCCCCGATAATTGGGTCCACAGAGACTAACAATTGCACTTACTCAATCTTTGATATCAAAAAGGATTTTATTGTAGCCATTTAAAAACAATTAAAACCAGCATGTCATGCCATAAGCGTTATTAACCTCCAGGGGGTGCTGTCTCTCTCAAAAGTACATATACTATAAATATGCTAGTGCTTAAAAAAGTGCATCCATTTCAAGTACAACATGTGCATAAGATGTTTTTAACCCAATACAGGAATAAAGTGAAATAAGGGAAACAAACAGAACATGTATTACTGACCACTATTACTGTGTGTCCATAAGGTGCTGGCAGCCCCCCCCCCCCCCGAGGCAAACCTACACGTTTCGAGACCCACAGGTCTCTTTTTCAAGGCAGCGTCTGGATGAACACCGGGTGCTGTACGCAAAACCACATTTAGGAAAGCGGATCTAGTGAGCGCCTCTAACAGCACCATGTAGCGTCACATGTATCAATCCAGGTGGCTCTGGGCTCAGGAGCGCCATGTAGTACCTGTCACTCTGTAGCACTCTCCCATACATTTCATTGGGGCTTCATTAGTTGTGTATAGTGTGTTTGGCAATTTAATTTTTTTTCGCTCAAATCATTGTGTGACCTCTCCTGGCTGCAAACACTTTTATACATTTTTGGGACTTTTATTTTTATGCAGAATTCTATTTACAGGTCTGTCACTAAAGTGTTAAGGTCACAATGTTAAAACAATGTCATTCCATGTTTTTCGTTTTGTTACTGGTGGATATGTGTTCAAAAACAGACTTTAATCACACAGCGTCTGGTGCTCTATGCTACAGCGCCCAGCTTTAGAGCACCGAAGCTGTGTGTGTCTAGTGTTTTGTGCTGAGTGCCAGACGCACTGAGCTGGCGCTACCTCTCGCTCGTTTCATCGCTGTACTGTTGTTACAGCGCTCAACACACATCACATTCATGAATGCCGGCCTAGGTTACTAGAGCGACTGAGACGCTCTGTAACAGCTCCTAATACCTGCTTACAGCGTCTACTAGAGGAAGCGCCACTATACAGAGGCTCATCTGGCAATACCTGGCAATACCTGGCATTAGTAGCAAATCTATGTCTATATTAATACAAAATATACAAGAAAGAGTATTCCTTCCCCCTTTTTAACAGAGGGTCGCTCAAAGTTTGACTTATCGTTCGCCTTCTCTCATAAGATCTGAATGCTTTTAAACATTTAGTACATTTAGTACACAAGATTGTATCTACATTCGTTATTATTTACAATTGTAACATGCATATGTCTTATTTCTTTGTTTCATGCATACATCTAATAAAAATTAGAATATAGAATAACAGAATGTAAAGTACAATCTAGTAGTATATTAATACATTTTGTATCCATCCCTTAATGCTCTAATAAAAAGGATTTTATAGTATTACAAAGAGATTAGCAATGACCCCTCCTTTTCTAAACCGAGGGGGAATAGCTTTCCAAGTATTTTTTTTTTAATTTTGTGAGAAAGTCACAAAGAATTTGAACGACAATATAGATATGTCATCACATTTCAGGAACTTTAGAGCAAACCTTGCTTACCGAGCTGACATTTTTTGACAGGCTCAATTTAATAAATGTGTATTTTCAGGAAAAAAGATATTAATATTCTCATATGTACAATATGTATGTGACAAGTTCAGTGGGTTTGTAAAATAAAGTTCAAAATGGCAGTGTAGATATGTTTCCCGTTTCTAAAGATTTAACAAAAGCTTTGGCTAAATTATTAATACCTAAAATCTCCATGCCCTTTATTACCTTTCTCTGACATTTTAAACATTTATTTTTAAGTCTGTATGCCAGTTCTCTATTAGACAAGCTTCCTTCTTTTTAACAGAAAGTGACTGATTCAGAACCAGGAGAAAAGGTGCGTTAGGTGTAAAAATAGCACTTTAGTTACATTAACAGGCAAGGGCACAATATTCTTCAAAAACTTTTTACTCCTGGTACTGAATTGTTCACTGTATTTATTTTATAGGTGTGCCAGACCAGGTATTTGATAGGCCCAGTGAAAGAAGCAATATTTCCGTTTACAGGTCTACTTTAAAGAGGAACATCGGGCCTCACCGATCTGCCCCCCCCCCCCCCCCAATTTTACTCTACTCACCTCGCCAAGGAATCCAATTTCTAGGTTCCTCAGTTTCCGGGGGACCTTCCGACAGGAGGTGCCATCTTGCATCCCATAAGGCACTGGGCGTGGCTCCCGATCTCACCTGTGCAGTGCAGTGAGAAGCAACGGGGCAACCCGAAATCCCGCAAAACTTTGCTGATCACCACAGGTCTTTCTAACTGTCACTAACAGGCGGCTAAGCTGGAGCAGGGGGCAACGATCGGGCCCTGAAGCAGGTGGATGTTGCTGCAGTGATAAGTATGTAGAGGGCAATGGGGTTGGAGAATCACCCCCTTTTTATTTTAGGCCTGATGATCCTCTTTAACAAGTAATCCTGTAAAAGATGGATACATTAATTGGTCTTTAGCCTTAGAAAATTTTTCATCTGAGCAAATATTTCAGCATTAAGGAGTGACACTAGCTATCCAAAGGACTAGATCCAATCCACCCCCCCCCCCTACTGGGGACTGCATACCTTTTACAGGTCACCGCCAGCTGTAACGCTATAAAATACCATTCTGTGATTGCTCACCTGTAGAATTGGTATTATGAGTATACAGTACGTCCTACTCCAAATCTAATACTTACACTTGGGGATATACTCCGCCAGATGGCGCTGGACTGCAGAGACATTGAAAATAGGCTCCTCCCAGCCCCTCAAATACCCGGGGACCTCCCACGAATCCCCAGCATTGAAAAGCAGTTAATGAGAAGCCGGGAGAATTAAACAATCCAAACTATCAACTATAACAGTTATAACAATCACCATACAGGGGATCCAAGATAATGCAAACCAAGGGTGGGTAAGTACTGTATACTCATAATACCAATTCTACAGGTGAGTAATCACAGAATTGTATTATTCTTAGTATACAGTACGTCCTGCTCCAAATCAAATACTTACACTTGGGACATCCAATAGCAGTGTCCATAAAGTAGGGTGGGATCCCCAAGAAAAATCAGCAGCAGACAGTTTAAACCACTGCCGCCTGCAGAACCTTTCAGCCAAAAGCAGCATCAGCTGAGGCCCTAACATCAACCTTGTAAAACTTTGAAAAGGTATGAACAGAAGAAGCGGCCTTGCAACAGAAGCCTGGTGCTGAAAAGCCCAAGAGGCACCAATAGCATGAGTGAAATGAGCAGTAAGGCAGAACGGAGGATTCTTCCCCTTAGCAGAGTAGGCCTGAATCACAGCCTGACAAATCCACTTGCTGATAGTAGACTTAGCAGGAGCCAAACCCTTCCTAGGACCAGAAGGGACCACAAAAAGAGCATCAGTTTTCCTGAAAGGTGCAGTAGCCACCAGATAGTACTTCAGACACCTAACCACATCCAAAGAGTGCAAAACTCTCTCCTTAGCATTGCTAGGATTAGGGCACAAAGAAGGAAGAACAATATCCTGATTCAAATGAAAGGCAGACACTACCTTAGGCAGAAAGTCAGGTTTGAAATGAAACACCACCTTGTCTGGTGTCTCTCATAGTAGGGGGGCTGAATGTAAAACACCGCCAACTGAGACACACACCTGACAGAAGTGATAGCCACCAGAAATACAACCTTGAGCGTAAGAATGGCCAAGGCAGCATCCTGCACAGGTTCAAAGGGAGCACCCTGCAAGGCTGACAGAACCAAGTTCAGATCCCAAACAGGCACCATAGGCTTACGTGGGGGGCGCACATGAGTGACCCCCTGGAAAAAAGTCCTGATCAGAGGGTGCTGAACAAAGGACTTCTGGAAGAAAATAGCCAGGGCAGAATCCTGACCCTTCAGAGTACTGAGCTGGAGTCCCATCTCCCACCCATGCTGCAGGAACTCCAGAATCCTGGGAATAGAGAACACACGACAGGGAAGAGACTTAGACTCACACCAGTCAATGTAGGCACGTCAAAGCCAGAGTTTGTAAATTGGGATGGCGTAGTGAGCCCTGAGTGAGCAGATCTGGCACCAAGGGCAGAGCGTACTGATCTACTGCCAGCTGCACCACGTCTGCGAACCACACTCTTCTTGGCCACCTGGGGGCTACCAGAATTGCTGGCACCCCTTCCAGAGCAATCTTGCACAGAACCCTGCCCAGCAGGGGGATTGGAGGGAAGACATACAGGAACTGAAAGTCCTGCCATGACATTGCTAGCGTATCCGAGGTCAAGGCCAGAGGATCCTGGGACAGAGAGACAAAAGCTGGGAGCTTGTGATTGTGGCGGGAAGCAAACAGATCCACATCTGGTTGGCCCCAACGGTGACACAGAGATTGAAACACCCTGCTGCATAGGGACCATTCTCCCTGGTGAGAGGTCCCCCTGCTCAGAGAGTCCACCAGGTGATTATCCACACCCGGGATGTACACAGCTGATATGCAGGGGACATTGGCCTCTGCTCAAGTCAGGATCAGAGACGCTTCCTGGAGGGCCCCCTTGCTCCAGGTCCCTCCCTGATGATTGATGTAGGCAACTGCCGTCTTGTTGTCCGAGTGCACCTGAACAGGCAGGCACCGAAGGTGAGTAGTCAAGTGAGCCAGAACTAACCTGATCGCTCGCAGCTCCAAGACATTGATAGGTGTTTGGGCCTCTTGAGGGCCCCACCTCCCCTGGACCCGCAGGGACTTACAGAAACCCCCCCAACCTGACAGACTGGCATCCGTAGTGACCGTCTCCCAGGAAGGGGCAAGAAAGGATCTGCCCCCCAACAGGTTCCTTGAGTCCATCCACCACGAGAGGGACCTCCTGACCAGGGGGGAGAGCACACAGACCCTGTCCAGGGACGCTGGGTCCTTGTCCCATACTGACAATAGGTGAAGTTGCTGAGGCCTCAAGTGGAACTGAGCATAAGGGACCACTTCGAAGCATGCCACCATCAGGCCCACCAGCTGCATCCCCTGCCTGATGGAGGGATGGGGACAAGCTAGGAGGGACTGATCCTGTGCAATCAGACTGTTCACCTTCTATTGAGGAAGGAAGATCCTTGCCTGAACTGTATCCAGATTCATTCCTAGGAATGTAGTTACCAAGGAAGGGGACAGTGAGGACACCACCAGCTGAGTATCCAACTCTGCCTGATGTAGAGACTGGGAAGTGATGAGAATGTCGTCCAGATAGGGAAGCACGCGGACACCCTGACATCTGAGCAGAGACATCACGCCAGCCAGCACCTTGGTGAACACCCTGGGAGCTGAAGTGTGGCCAAAGGGCAAGGCCACAAACTGGTAGTGTTGATCCATCAGAGCGAACCTGAGGAACCTTTGATGACCTGGGAACACAGGAATATGAAGATAAGCATGTTTGATGTCCACAGAAGTCATGAAATCCCCTTGGCGCAGGGAACTGATGGCAGAGCGCAGAGTTTCCATGCGAAAGCGCCTGCCCCTGACAAACTTGTTGAGGATCTTCAAGTCCAAGATGGGCCCGACTGAACCATCTTTTTTGGGTACTTTTTCTCTTAAGGGGACCTGGCAGATGACCCCCAGCTCCAGCAGGCCTTGCACTGCTTGCACTAGCTCCTGAGCTGACACAGGGGCCTGTGGACCTGAGGAATCCGGGATCTGATGAATCTTGGAGGGGACAGGCAGCAAACTCCAACTTGTAACCGGAGGACACTACCTCCTGAATCCACCGGTCTGAGACATGAAGCCTCCAGACGTGAGCGAAGTGCTGCAGCCGTCCCCCCACCCGGATGGGTGAGGGCGCCCCATCATGCTTGAGGGGGCCTGGGAGAGGATTTTGCTTTGGGACCCCAGGAGGAGCCAGGACGTCCACGTTCTCTGCCCCTACCCCAGAAATCTCCCCGGGCCCCAGGAAAGGAAACCCCCCTTCCCTGTCTGACACCACGGTAAAAGGAGGAGAAGGAACCCCGAAAGGGCCGAGATTGCCGCCTGCACTGGGCTAACCTGCCTCCCTTAGCAAAAAGGTCCAGGCGGTCCCCAAACAGGCGCAGTCCTTTAAAGGGAAACCCAGTGAGGGCCTTCTTCGCAGCGTTGTCAGCAGCCCACTGGCGCAGCCAAACCGAGCGGCGTATAGCCACCACGAGGGCAGAAGTTCTGGCACACATTCTGATGGTGTCATCCAATGCTGAGAGGACAAAATTTACAAAAACATCACAACTGGAGAGTGCATTAAACCCCTCACAGGGCCAATCATCAGGGGTACTATCAAACATATTTCTGATAAGGGTTCTAGTGGCCACAGCAGTAATGGCAGAGGCACAGACCGGGCGCAGCGCCGTCCCCGCACATGCAAAGGCGTGGGATGCCAGCTGGTCAATGCGCCGGTCCTAAGCATCCCGCAGGGTAGTGGAGTCAGGGGAATGCATAAAAAAGGTGTTAGATAACCCTAGGATCGGGGCATCCACCTCGGGGGGATGACCAACATTCAACCACCTTGAATGCGTCAATAGGTGAAGATGAAGAGATCTCATGTGAAACTGTGCAAACGGAACCGCCTCGAAGGAGGATAGCATCAACCCCACCAGTTTCATCCCCTGTCGGATAGAGGAACAAGGACTGGCCAGAAGAAAGCGGATCAGGCCCTGAATCCCCTGCACCTTGGTCTGGGACCGAAACACTCTGTCCCGAATGGTAACCAGATTCATGCCCAGAAATGAAATCACACGAGACGGGGAGAGAGAAGACTTGGTGTGGTTGATCACCCACCCGAACCTCTCCAGGGTCAACATCACCTGGTGGGTGTCCAGCTCCGCCTGATGGAGGGAAGAACTGAGATCAACAGGTTGTCCAGATAAGGCACAATGCGAATGCCCTGAGCTCTGAGCAGAACCATTATGCCCGCCAAGACCTTGGTGAAGACCCTTGGCGCCGAAGGTCAGACCAAAGGGAAGAGCTACAAACTGATAATGATGATCCTCCACCGCAAACTGGAGGAATCTCTGATGTGCCTGAAAAATCGGAACATGCAGATACGCATCCTTGATGTCTATGGATGTCATAAAATCCCCTTGGCGAAGGGAATTGATAGCCGAGCGCAGAGTCTCCATGCGGAACCTTTTGGCTCTGATAAACCTGTTGAGAACCTTGAGATCTAGAATGGGTCTCACCGAACCCCCCTTTTTGGGAACCATGAAAAGGTTAGAGTAGTAACCCCTGCCTCTCTCTGACTGAAGCACCGGTCATATAACCCCCATGTCCAGAAGGTTTTTCACTGCTAACAGGAGCCCCTGTGCAGCCTGAGGGTCCGAGGGCACCCGAGACCTTAAGAATCTTGGGGGCGGCCAGTACTCGAACTCCAGTTTGTACTCGGAGGAGACCACTTCCAAGATCCAATTGTCTGTGACCTCCCGGGCCCAGACCTGGAAGAAGAGCCGCAGCCGCTCCCCCCACCCAGGCGGGTGAGGGCGCCCCTTCATTGCTGAGCCGGTTTAACGGCAGGCTTGGGCTTGGAACCCCAGGCAGCCGCGGGACGTGCCCGACCTCTGCCCCTGTTCCAGGACGAGCCCCTAACACCAGAGAAGGCCAAACCCCTCGAAAGGGACGGCGCTATTTCTTCCACTGAGGTAACTTACCTCCCTTAGCAACAGCATCCAATTTATCTCCAAACAGCCGCGTATCCAAGAAAAGAAGAGCTGTGAGCGACTTCCTGGCCCCAAAGTCCGCCGTCCACTGGCGGAGCCAGACCGATCTGCGCATAGCCACCAATAAGGCTGAAGTCCTACCACATCTCTTAAGGGTAGCGAACTCAGCGCTAGCTGGATCAAACTGAGCGTCATTCAGCCAGTCCCTGATAAGAGACCTGGTAGCAAGCGACACCAGGGCAGATGCACAAACAGGCGGCAGGGCCGAGCCCACGCTGGCAAATGCGTGGCACGCCATCTGATCAAGGCACTTATCCCCGCCATCCTTAAGGAAAGTGGCGTCAGGGGTGTTCAGCACAGAAGAGTTGGTCACACCTAAAACAAGCGCGTCAACCTCGGGAGGATAACCGCCTCCACTGAGAAAGGATACTTCTTATCCCATCCCTGAGGAGCACCAGGAAGCCGACTGGACCTCTCCCATTCTCTAAGGATCAACGCATCAAAGTGACCCTGGGTAGGGAATTCCAGACGGGGCTTGCGGACCCCAAAAAATTCCCCCTTCTTGAGAGGAGGCGCCTCAGGCGGTTCAATATCCAACACCTCCAATAGATGAGACAAAACAGTGGCCGTATCCACGGCATCTCCCAGCGCCTGCCCGACATCGGCATCACCAGACTGAACATAGTCAGCCTCTGTTTTCTCATACAATTTTCCTAACGGGAAATAATCTGACAAAACAGAATCCTCATCAACACCCCACCAGGGCTGGGGCGATGACAAATGTCTCTTTTTAGCCTGGCTAGTGCTAGCAATAAATTTCTCGATGCTGGCCAACCTAGCACAAACATCAGAGTGCGACTCCCCGCTGGCACCAATGTCACTTGGGGTACGGATAAGGCGGGGAGGGGAAGGCGATGAAGCGGGAGGAGCCGACCCAGAAGGCTGGGTACCAGACTGCCGCGTTATGGCCTTATGTGCGCATGGTATACAGATCAGCACATTCTCCCCCATAAGGGATACCCCACACCCCACACATGGCCCGGATTGTCCCAGAGGGAGCCCGAGCCAGTATCCTGGGAAGCCTCCATAAGGTGATTTTAATGGTAGTCGCAATGACCAGAGGGAATTACGCTGGTAAGCAACCCAGGATGCCCCTTGAAGTCCTGCGTGGGAGGTTTGAATGACACCCAATTTGGACCCAAGGGACCCTAGGAAAGGGAGAATGCCCCTTAATACAAGTGAAAGGGATCCTTCTGAAGGACACAACCAAGGGAGGCCATGAACTCCATATAGTACATAAAACATACATTCCAAGGGTCGGGTGATGACAAACAAAATTCAATCAATAAGTTAATCAAGCGCCCAGCCAATTTAACAGACAGGGCGCATACAGTAGAATAATAATGAAGGGTCCGCAGGGGCACTCACGGCACAGCAATGGCATCCCCCTGACAAGCTGGAGAACAAGCCTGGGAAGAAGAGGGGTGGGCCAGCGCAGAACGCGGGACACGCCCCCCCCGTTACCATGGAAACGCGCTCCCAGCCCATGGCTGGGCTCCATTCAGGCGCCAGAAGGAGAGGGGGCGGGCCGCGCAAGCACGCCAAGCGCCCGGCCCGTCCCTCCCTCAGAAGAGAATCCATGCCTGAGAGGGAGAAGCTCCCCCGCAGAACCGAGCGTGCAACCAAAATCATGAGGGATCACAGCCAGCATGCCCTCAACAGTGCGCACCAAGCACCACACTCTCACACACACACACAACAATGAAAATAAAGCAATAAAGGCACAAGAGGTAGGGACAACGGACCCCAAGGGACCAGGGACCAGGAGGGGAATCCGCACCACCAAGTGGAGAGAATAATGGCCAGGGACAGGGCATCCCAAGCTGGGATCACCAACCCGGAACCGCCTACCCCAAATGAGGTCTCACAGGGGAGCATGGCTCCCTAACACACCACGGAGGTATATCCTACCTTCGCCCGGACCAGAGCAGCCAAGGCTGGGAGGCATGATATAGGTTAAGGTAGGTCCAGACAGTAATAGGAAAATGTGCCGGGGTAACCCGGCTACCTTTCTCCAAGCAGACTGCAAGGAGGAGATATCCATCTTCTGACTTGCTCGCCGTCCTGCAGAGAAGGAACTGGGGAATTGGTGGGAGGTCCCAGGTATATATGGACTGGGAGGGGCTTTCTTTTTTTGCATATTCATCTCTGCTGAAGTTCGCCCTCTACTGGAGATTACCCATATGTCATGAAGATCGAAGTGGAGTGTATGGCACACTTAGAATACACAGAATACTTAGCATACACATTTAGACACCCCCCTCTTTTCCCCCGAAGGCTACAAGGAGGATGAGGGAGGACAGCGGCCACTTAAACAGGGCCCACCGATAGGCAGGGGCAAGGGGGCACTAGTGCGGGAGGGGCATCCCATAGAGGCTCACCATAAGCCTGAACCGCCTACCCTTTGGTGGTGGATTGCTGTGGAGCAGCGCTCCTAAGCACCTAAAAGTGGTGCTGCCTACCTTCACCCAACCAGCGCAGCCAAGGCTGGGAGGCATATTACTAGTGGAACGGGTGGGAATAGTCCTACAGGGCCACAGGATAATAGCCCCGCTCACCTGCGAGTAGAGAGCCATTTCTCGTCCTTCGCAGCCAGACTGCAGAGAAATACTGGGGATTTGTGGGAGGTCCCCGGGTATTTGAGGGGCCGGGAGGAGCCTATTTTCGATGTCTCTGCAGTCCAGCGCCATCTGGCGGAGTATATCCCCAAGTGTAAGTATTAGATTTGGAGCAGGACGTGCTGTATACTAAGAATATCCTGCTGTTTTTCGAGGCAAATTAATAGAGAAACCCCACTGAAGTCACTCTGAGGATTTTGCAGATTTTGCTCATGCTCCCACTGCAGCCTATACATCAACACTTCACAGGCGCAAGATCAGGGGACACATGCAGTGTCTGATGTTAGGGTGTTAGGATACAAGCACAAGGTGGACTGTGGGACTACAAGCCCCAGTAACCACCAAAAAAGCCTCTTTCTGTACACATGGATTTTTCGGCCTACAGACCGTCTATGTGGGGTGATTTCACTTTGTTGCATTGTTTATGGTGTTTATGCACTTGTTGTTTTTGTGTTGGGACCACTTTGAGGATGTTCCAGATGAGGTACACTCATTGGTTACCAGTGGCCTATTGGTACTCCCAAGGCTATTTGATCACATTTCACTATTGAGTTTCCTTCACTAAGGTTTTTTCACTTTTCGTGATGGTTATTTTGTGTATGATAAGATGTTTCTTGTGGTGTGTTCACGTTTTTTTATGTCTAATAGGTGTATGGCTGATCCCCCTTCTTTGAAGTCCCCTGAGTTACTGGCAAGTCCTGATGGGAAGAGAGCATATTTAAACAACAGCAACATGCATGGGATCACTAGAAGACCAAAAGGAAGGGAAAGGTGGCCGAATTCCTCTGTAGTGTCAAGATTATTATTTTTTTATTTTTATTTATTTTTTTTATATAAATATATTTCTTGATTTTTTTGGGTTTGATCTACTTGAGTTCACACCTGGTTGTGGGTTTAGGTCCACCCTGATAGGCCGATAAGGATGCAAACAAACACTCTCTGTAGAGGCTTCAAATTGAATAATTGTTAAAATTGAATGGTGTTGAAGCATTTGATATACCCTTTTCTAGTATTGATGTAGTGGTCCTGTATAGGTTCAGATACTCACTAAGATACTCATTAACTAATGCCCACTAACTGTGGGTCCACTTTATGGTGATGCGTCTGGCTGGTTTCAACAGCAAGTGTATTTCCTTATAGATTAAGGGTTAGTGTATAAAATTGTCCTCTTCACAAATATTAGATACAAGTCATTAGCTAATATTGCTGGTTAATGAGTAATTACAATTTAAGCACTGTAATATTATGGAGTTTTAAATGTCTTGTAAATGTGGGCTGGCCCTCCTTTACCTTTCCTCCCTAGTTCCCACATGCCACCTGTGCTGTCCCCTTTTGTTGACTGGGGCACGGATGGTGGCAATGTTACTGCCCTGTCCTGCATTGCGCCCCCCCTCCCTTGCAGCCCTGATTATGCTGCTGTCCAGCCGTCGAGCTTCTGCTGGGGGGGCGGTTGGTGTGTGGCTGCGGGGTGTGTCGCTGCGGGGGGGGGGGCGTGACATGAGCGTTGTAATGCAAACGGCCCTCTTATATCCCTATGGGTCTGTTCGCTTTCCTGCCACTAGCCAGAGAGCAGATATGTACACAATACACAAAGCAGGCTCTGCTTTAAAGCATATGCGTAAAATGCCTACCACACAAATAAATGTATATAAACTTAGCACAGAACCAAAGTTATAGGGCTCTGTGAAAGTAATACAATTACATAGTACACAGCTACTTCAGTCAATAGTGGGTAAATGCATAGAGGGGTTGTGTGCATTAATAAGCATGACTTGTCTGGAAGCCTCTTCTCCTGGTCTGGGACACGTACATAGGGGGCTGCATCACAGCTTTTGACAGTAGGCCATGTTCTCTGCTTTCTTATTCCTGCAAAAAAATTTGGTAGCTCATATTAATTTATTTGGAGACATGCACTTCAGCTCAGACTCCATTTATGGCCAAAGATTAATATTAACAAATGTACTGTCGTAAAATGGTAACATTGGGCTGTTCCTCACCATTAGCAATTGGTAAAAAATAAACCCATGTAATCAGGCTACTTAGAACATAAAGCATATTTGTTAGAATACAATAAATCTGCTTTATAGGAGAGAACTGGTATAAGGAGAGATGAGATGTGTTGCGTAAGACCCGATTCCATGAGACACCAAAAAGACTGCACAGCTTCAGTTAATGTAATGTTCTCCATGATCATGGGGCTTGAGTGCATTAGAGAAGATTAGGAAGCAGATTCTCCTGTTTCTCAGTAGGTGGCAGCTAATTTCCACCGACCTAGTCTGCAACTAGATGTTCAGCAAGCACTGTGGAAAACTGCTAAGAAATGCCAGTTAAAAGAAATATAACAGCCAGAAATAGGGTAGGTAATCATGTAAACACACTGAACGATAGATAAATGCTGCAAGCGTACTGTCAGGGGATTGGGATCCCCAGGATGGGAAAATAGAATCTGAAATACTGAGAAACTAAGACCAACCCGTACTGTGAGGAATCTGTTTTAATGAATCAGGAATGGTGACAGTAAATAATAATAAAATACAGGTACAGGAGAATGGAATGGGGGTGCTTGGACAGGACGAAATGGAATAGAGAAATTTACCAGGGGTGCAGGTGTTTAGCCAAGTTCAAAGTCCTGGGATGATAATCACAGCAACAGGTCCAAGGTGCAGGCTTTTTGGTGAGCCGGGAGTGTGCATAAAAGTTATTTTTTGCCAAAGTCCATACAGAGTTCAGAAACAGGCTGAGATTCAAGATTTATAGGGCAGCGCCTAACCAGCAGCTGGCCAACTAATAAAGACCCAGCCTCCTTGAGCCCAGGTGCTGGCTAACGACCACAGACTCTGAACTAACCTTTTAACCTTCTAGCAGCAGGGACACCTGCTGGACACCTGATGGGCAGCAGGGACACCTGCTGATGGAAAGGAGTAATGCAGGGAATACAGGAACAAAGCCTGGTGGCCAGGTGAACCAGGGGAGCTGCGAGGCTCGAGGTAAGGTGGAACCCTGGATCTTACACTTACTGTGTTTCTGTTCTGTCTAACACTGATTGCAAGCACACTCAATGGTTAACTTCCTCTAGTCTAGAAACTTTCTACTGAGCATGTGCAGCACAGTTTCAGGCTGTGTAACTACCAGGTTATAAGGTGTACTGTGTAAGACAGGGTCTAATTTTTGCTCCAAAGGATACAGTAGGGTTTGATGTCAGGGGTTATCTTATTTTTCCACAAACAACAATCTACATTTATTGATAGAGCTGAAGTTAAATCTTCATCCGTGGCCTCTTTGCAGATCCACAATATGACACAGGCTGTTGTACAGATGCTGGGGCAACCGAAAGCAGGAGCTGGGACTTGTAAGTATACACAGCGCCTCCCACTGTACAAAGTCTGCTAAGGGGACAGCAGCATCCATAGCAAATAGTAAAGTTTTATAGAGCGGCACCCACCAACCAGGAACATCAGGGGGCGTGGTCCTGCAGTTTCCAAAAGCAGTTTCCATATTTCCCCCTTGCCCCACAGTGAGCCCCCCACTTCCCAACCCTTTTGTGTTTCTGTAACTAGGGCTAATGTTGAAAGCATTCTCAAAAATCCTGAAAAAACATGCTAGGGCTTATTTTAAGGGCAGGCCTTACTTTTGGGAAAACAGGATAAGGGCCTTGGGGCAGCATGAGTTTACTTTGTATAACCCTGTGTCCACACCTATGCAGATGTGATTGCAGTTTATGTTTCAATTTGGCTACCTTACCACTTGTCCGCATAATGCACCAGAACAGCACCTGAGTGGCGCATTTCGGCGACGCTAAGCCTTCTGGATGGCTAAGTAGCCAGCCGCATCCTCCGCCCACCTTGCAGCCGTGGCATGGGCAAACCACCCATTCCGGAAGGCCAGGCAGGGGCTGAGCAAGGCTAGAGATGAGTGGGGATGCGGCCGGAGCGCACAGACATGGCAAGGACTCCAGGAGAGGGTGAGTGTTCTGGGGGGTTTGTGGGGGTCATGGAATTAGAACTCGGGAAACCCTGAAGTCTTTTAGATTCCAGGACCGCTGATGTTACTCTTTAACACATTTAGTAAAATAGTATTACCTTACTCCCTCTGTGGTACCACTGGTAGCACAGGGTGTGGGCCTTCAGCTACAAAGAGGCTTATTCATTACTAACGCCAGGTATCGGCAGATGAGCGCCTGTGTAGCAGCGCTTAGAGCGACCGCTAGTGGACACTGTAAACATGTATCGAGCGCTGTAACAGAGCGCCTCAGTCGCTGTAGTAACCTGGACGGCATTGATGAATAAGATGTATGTTGGACACTCTAACAGCGCTGCAAGGAGAGAAAGGTAAAGCCAGCTCAGTGCAACCCACTCTTAGCGCTTCACACCATATTCAACAAAAAAACAGATTCACACAGCATAGGTGCCCTAAATCTGGTCGCTGTAGCACAGAGCGCCAGACGATGTGTGCTTAAAGTCTGTTTTTGAACACATATCCACCAGTAACAAAGCGAAAACACATGGAATGACATTGTTGTAACATTGTAACATTAACACTTTAATGCCAGACCTGTAATGACAATTCTGCATAAAAAACAAAAAGAAATTACATTTTCAAAAATGACTTTTTCTAGGCCAGGAGAGGTGACACAATTATTTGAGAGAATAAAAATTGAATAAAAAACAAAAAAACCCTGTTTTAACAGAAGAAAAGGAATGTCCATTGAAATGTATGGGAGAGCGGCAGGTAGCGTCAGACAATACCCGGTGCTCTGGAAGCTAGAGCGCTGGCGCTATACTCTGAGCCACCTGTAATGATACATCGTATGCTACATGGCGCTGTTAGTGTCGCTCACCAGAATCACCTTCATAAATGTGGTATTGCGTACAGCGCCTGCCGTTCACCAGACACTGCCTGCCACTATGAGGCACTACCTGCCGCTATGGCTTGATGAAAAACAGAACAGAACAGCTGAAAGACACTCCCAAATTCATGCAGGACATTTATCAATCGGACAGCAAATGCTAATGGCTCCATAGAAAATGTGTTTGCAGGCCAATTAAATTCACCCGACTATCGCAGCAATGCAGCAGTGTGAATGGGCCTTAATTTCCTCATGTTAGTATTGGACCTCCTCTACTGGGCTGATGGTTGCCTTAGGTCAATGGGTCTCAGTGGTCTGCACTTACTGCAAAAAAACCCTTTTGAATAATTGTATTCACTTTTAAACGTGAAAAAATACAAATAAGCTCAGTCTTACCACATTTGTGATTCCTAATCGTCTGCTGATTTCAAGGCATCACTTCAATGGCTATTGCTTTATATTTCTATACACCCAGGGAAAAGGAGAGAATGAGAAAAGCTCATATTTCTTTTGACAGAAAAACGTGTGAACACTGCACTTTCTCGGAGGTAATCACTGCAACAGTATATTCACTAGCCTGAAGCTCTGCTGCTCAACAGCGGATAGCTAAACACCAAGGACATTGTTTAAAGCAGACTCTCAGCTCTTATTAAAGGAATGTTGGAAAGGGAACAGAATGTTTTTGGAGATTTGGCTGCTTCCCATACAGTGAAAAAAAATATTTGGAAGAGTGTTAATTTGTTTGTAACGCCTATAAAATGCAACGAGTTTGGAGTAAGTTGGATACCTTTGAAATAAAGAGCAACTAAAGGAATGGGGAGAATAGCTGACCAAGAAGAAAATGCAAATCCCCCAATTAGCATTCCTAGCTCGGCTAGTAAGTGTCTTATCTTACAGAGGTCTAAATGTATTCCACCCATCCAGCGACAAGACTACAAGAAATAGATACGGAATAAACAAGACTTTGCATGAAAGAAGGCTCCATCTTCTTTCCAAAGTAGCCGGGAAGCACAGTTGACTTCATGTGATGCATCTCCCAGACCTAACAAATGGCTGTTTTCTCCACATCATCCCAAGGTTTGGCGGAAGCCAGTTTTTAAAACATCCAGCTTATTTATCTCGATAGCAGTTATGCCAGACACAACCAGCCATAGGTCCCCACACTCATAGCTGGCTAAATGAGAGGTGGGGTGACAATGACACAGGGTAAGTTTTTCTGGGTAAAATTGGACTTTATTGTGTTGGGCAGGTAGTGCAAAACAGTAGTTCATAGGGAGTTTAATATCTTTCCCTCTATAGCCGTCACACACTAGAAAAAAAGATATAGTAATTTCACAAGATCAGGTCAGTTTTGAGAATGACCATTCCCACGGCTCGTTGCACAAAACTTTTCCCTTAGCACAGCGTTGTTTCAAAAGAAGTAAATAGGTTCCCTGGGTTTTGCAGGGGGATCTGAAGGAAGGATTATGAATGTGCAACAGTGTTGATGCCAATATCAACATGGATCACTTCTTTCAGCAGTGGTTATGGAGAGCATTAAAGTGATTAAGCAGACCTAAAGGTATTTTCCTGCAGAGGTTCTCAGCCCTCCTAATCAGTAAACTGTCAGTCCTGCCATAGAAAAGGCTATAGGAAGGGATACAAGCCCGGCCTTATACCTGGTGTCCTGGCATGGCCGCAGACAACTGGTCAGCCTCCAAGCCCAGCCCCTATACCTGGTAGTCTCACAAGGAAAAACGCCTTTTTATGTATATTTTTTTATTGTTTTGTTTAATGTATGCAGTGCAAAACACTGCTAAAATCTTCAAAATAAAATTCAAAATGCAAGTCCAAATTCCGTAATCTACATTTTGTAGCAGGACTGTGCTGAATGTGTACAAAGCCTTACAGTCTATAACTGTTTTACTATACACTATTTAATATATTTACTTATATAGCTAAAAAGCAACATCTACACACCAGCACACACAAGACAAATGTCTGCCTTGGACCACATCATCAGGTCAAGCACCACTACCTATAGGTCATTGTTATACCAACCCAGCCTTAGCCGATCACTTTTGCAGGTATAGACCACTCTATTTTCGAAGGTTCCAAAGCAGTGGTGATAAACTGATGGACTCACAGGGGGTATAAACTACAGCCACTAAAACCAGGCAAAAGAGTCTCATATGGGTTGCAAGCCACTTTAAATGAAAAAAAGAACAGATATGGGTGGAAAATGGTGGTACTGCGCAAAATATGGTACTTCCACACCAGCATCTACCCTCTGCATCCTGTGACAATTCTTGGTGCCTATATCCACTATAGGGTCCAAATTAAAAAAAAACTAAAGTATTTCTAACCTTGCCACAGAGCTAAATTTGACAGTTTTTTTTTAAATAAGGGGCAAATCATGGTGGCAGGGCAGATCTTTAATTTAACATTTAACATTAATTTATTTTTAATATTGTCATAATGTCGTATGCGCAGTACAGTATTAGCCAGGACTTAGGAGATTTAGGTATACGGTTTACTGAAAACAACAGATTCTGTGGACAATGTAGGCAGGTTGTGGGGAAAGCAAGCAGAATTCTCTACTGCATAGCTTGAAGCATCACCAGTAGGAAGAGGAGGGTTGTAATGCTGCTGTATAGAGCTCTGTTGATGCCACAGCTTGAATACTGCGTACCGCTCTGTAGACTTTACCTAAAAAGACATTATTCAAATAAAATGGTTCCAAAGGCGGGCAACAAAATGGTGGAAGGACCTAAACTTAAAACATAATAGAAGAGACTCAAAGAACTTAATTTGTACAGTCTGGAGGAAAGAAGGGAGAGAAGACACAAGTGAAACCTTTAAATATGTGAAAGGATTGAGGTTCAAGAGAGAAGTGTTTTTAAGAATAAACTTAATGATAGAACAAGAGGCACGACCCGAAGATAGTCAGTGGGAAGATCAGGAGCAAGGTTAGAAAATATTATTTTTAAGAGTAGTATAAAAACTTCAACAGTAAGTAAACTTAAACATGCCTGGGATAAGCATCCATCTATCCTAAGATAAAGAGAACATATACCCATAGGAGCAGACTAGATGGACCATATCTCCTTCTGCCATCAACCCCCTATATTTCTATGTTTTCCTGCTTTAGTTGCCGAATGCTCATATCAGAATACACCTTAAAATACAATCCATGTTGTTACATTAAAACTCTATCTTGTGGCTGTGTAGCCTGCAGATAAAACACGTCTGTGAAGCATGAATCCTCTAAACTGATTATGATCATCAGCGGTGATTTATAGTACAACGGGCTTCTTAAATACATTGTTACACAGATACATCATTACAGCGACACAATGAGAGCGCACTGCGAGAAGCAATGTGGTCATTAGAGCTAACAGGTCCTGACTGCTTTTATGAATCTTGGTTGAACAATGACTATTTAGATTGTTTAAGCCTTTGTGGATGATTCCGGAGACAAGTAAATGAGACTATAACAAGCATAGCATCTGTGTGCGTGTCAGATTAACATTCACACTGAATAGATGCAGATGAGGTCTATACGCATTGGTACCAGGAATGTAAGTGTGTTTCCTAAGCTGCCCCTGCTTAAAGCTATGTATAAAAAGATTTGTATAATTAACTATTTTAAATTAAAGCTAGCCATTCCCTTTAAATGGGGAACCAATGATTATACCTTCAGCCTCACCAGCTGAGGGCATATCAGAGGATTTGGAGGGTGTTATTTATCTCTGCTGATTAGAGCTGAGCATAGATTAGCAAGAATAATTATGCGATTTCACGCAAATGGAAAAGATTTTTCCAATTATAATCAAGTGGATTTCAAAGTGTAAACATTTTTTTTTTAGATTTTGAGGTCTGGATTAAAGTTTTTGCTTCCATGCAAAAGTTTCTTAGTACATGCAAAGCTGAAAACATGGCTAACTGTTGATGTATGGTGGTTAGGGTAGTGGCTCACCTAGACTGCTTACTGTACAAAGTCTCCCTCAGCAATAAAGACTCTCTTTTATTGCATACTGGGCATTGGGCAAAATTGGGTCAACTTGGGCCATGTGCTGATTTTTATAGACCCATAAATCCAAGGGTTCGGGTTTTTTTGCCATTTCATAAAGCTGTTTAGATCAGGTTTTCCCAACTTTTTTCATGGCGTACCATTTCCCACTTCCAATCATTTTAGGTACCACCAAATATACTGTAGCAATCTCCATGATCTGCTCTAAAAAGGACCATCTGTATATATTACATTTAGCCCAACAGTGTGAAAAATACAATTCTGTGATTACTCACCTGTAGAATTGGTATTATATGTATACAGCACGTCCTGTTCCAGAAGATATTCCTTACACTTGGGATATACATCCAGTAGATGGCGCTGGACTGCAGAGACAGAAAAGTGGCTCCTCCCGGCCCCATATATACCAGGGACCTCCCACAAAGAACCCCAGTATTGAAAAGCAGTTAAAATGAGACCGGGAGAACTATAACTATTATTTGAAAATGTGAACATAAGAACAATAACCATAAAGAGGTAACTAAAGATAATGATAACATGGGTGGGGTGGAACAGGACGTGCTGTATACATATAATACCAATTCTACAGGTGAGTAATCACAGAATTGTATTATTCTAAGTATAAAGCACGTCCTGTTCCAGAAGATATTCCTTACCCTTGGGACATCCAATAGCAGTGTCCGTAAGGTAGGGTGGGATCCCCAAAAGTAACAGCAGACAGTTTAAACCACTGCCGCCTGCAGAACCTTGCGGCCAAAAGCAGCATCAACTGAGGCCCTAACATCAACCTTGTAAAACTTTGAAAAGGTATGAACAGAAGACCAAGTAGCGGCCTTGCAAACTTGTTCAACAGAAGCTTGGTGATGAAAAGCCCAAGAGGCACCAATAGCATGAGTAGAATGAGCAGCAAGGCGGAAGGGAGGCTCCTTGCCCTTAGCAGAGTAGGCCTGTATCACAGCCACTTGCTGATAGTGGACTTAGCTGGAGCCAGACCTTTCTTAGGTCCAGACTGAAGCACAAAAAGAGCATCAGTCTTCCTGAAGATTCAGTAGCCACCAAATAGAACTTCAGAGTTCTGACTACGTCCAAAGAATGCAAACCCCTTTCCTTAGGGTTACTGGGATTAGGACACAGAGAAGGCAAAACAATGTCCTGATTGAGATGAAAGGCAGAAACAACCTTAGGCAGAAAATCTGGCTTAAAACGAAACACCACCTTGTCTTGGTGTCTCTCAAAATATGGAGGCTTGATGGAAAGCGCCGCCAACTCAGAAAGACGCCTAACAGAAGTGATAGCCACCAAAAAGACCACCTTAAGCGTGAGAATGGACAAAGGAGCCCCTTGCAAGGACTCAAAGGGAGACCCCTGCAGGCCAGATAAGACCAAGTTCAAGTCCCAGACTGGTAACACAGGCTTACGTGGGGGACGCACGTGAGTAACTCCCTGGAAAAAGGTCTTGACCAGGGGATGCTGAGCAAAGGATCTTTGGAAAAAAATAGCCAAAGCAGACACATGACCTTTCAGAGTACTGAGCTGAAGACCCAGACCCAAACCATGTTGGAGAAACTCCAGAATCCTAGGAATAGAAAACACACGACAGGGAAGCGAGTGGGACTCGCACCAGTCAATGTAAGTACGCCAAACCCTGTAATAGATGGAAGAAGAGGACCTCTTCCTAGCCCTGATCATGGTATTCACCACCGAGGCAGGCAGCCCTTTTTCCATCAAGATGGAGGTTTCAACAGCAAGGCCGTCAAAGCCAGCGTTTCTTAATTGGAGTGGCGAAGGTGTCCCTGAGTGAGCAGATCCCGTGGCAGGGCGTACTGATCTGCTGTCAACTGCACGATGTCTGCGAACCACACTCTTCTTGGCCAACAGGGGGCCACCAGGATGGATGGCACCCCCTCCTGAATTATCTTGCGCAGCACCCTGCCCAGCAGTGGAATCGGGGGATAAACATACAGGAGCTGGAACCTCGTCCAAGACATTGCCAGGGCATCCGTGGCCAAGGCCAGAGGATCCTGGGACAGCGAGACAAAGACTGGAAGCTTGTGATTGTGACGGGACGCAAACAGATCCACATCCGGCTGACCCCAGCGGTGGCACAGGGAGTGAAACACCCTGCTGCTGAGGGACCACTCTCCCAGACGAGAGGTCCCCCTGCTCAGAGAGTCTGCCTCCAGATTGTCCACCCCCGGGATGTACACAGCTGAGAGGCAGGGAACATTTTCTTCTGCCCAGGACAGTATCAGTGACACTTCCTTGAGTGCCCTCTTGCTCCGGGTCCCTCCCTGATGATTGATGTAGGCAACAGCCGTCTGGTTGTCCGAGCGGACCTGAACAGCCTGACCCCTCAGGTGTGGGGTTAAGTGGGCAAGAACCAACCTGATTGCCCTCAATTCCAGTATGTTGATAGGGGCATGGGCCTCCTGAGGGCCCCCCCAACCTGTCTTCCGTGGTGACAGTCTCCCAGCAGGGGGCCAGAAAGAACCTGCCCCCCAGCAGGTTCCTTGAGTCCAGCCACCACACTAGAGACAGCTTGACCTGAGGGGACAAGACAAACACCTGGTCCAGGGACACAGGGTCCCGATCCCATACTGACAAGAGGTGAAGCTGAAGAGGCCTCATGTGGAACTGAGCATATGGAACCGCCTCGAAGCAGGACACCATCAGGCCCACCAGCTGCATTCCCTGCCTGATGGATGAGGACAAGACAGCAGGAGCTGAACTTTCTCCTGAAGGACCTCCACCCTTTGTTGAGGAAGATCTTGACCTGAGCTGAATCCAGAATCCATGCCCAGAAAAGACTTCACCATGGAAGGAGACAGGGAAGATTTGGGGTGATTGATCACCCAGCCGAATGATTCCAGTGTGGACACCACCCTCTGAGTGTCCAGCTCTGCCTGATGGAAAGACTGAGAAGACTGAGAAGCGATAAGCATGTCGTCCCGGTAGGGAAGAATGCAAATGCCCTGAGATCTCAGCAGGGCCATCACTCCTGCCAGCACCTTGGTGAATACCCTAGGGGCCGAGGTGAGACCGAAGGGCAAGGCCACAAATTGGTAGTGCTGATCCTCCAGAGCGAACCTGAGGAATCTCTGATGACCTGGAAAGATAGGTACATGAAGGTAAGCATCCTTGATGTCTACAGAGGTCATGAAGTCCCCTGGGCGTAGGAAAGTAACAGCTGAGAGCAGAGTCTCCATGCGAAAGTGTCTGAATCTGACAAACTTGTTGAGAAGCTTTAAATCCAGGATAGGTCTGATGGACCCATCCTTTTTGGGGACAATGAAAAGATTGGAATAATAGCCTTTGCCCCTTTCCTTCAAGGGCACCAGGCAGATGACACCTAGGTCTAGAAGGCCTTGGACAGCCAGGGAGAGACACTGAGCAGACAAGGGGTTTTGAGCTAACCGAGATTTGATGAATCTTGGGGGCGGCCAGCCTGCAAACTCTATCTTGTAACCGGAGGATACTACCTCCTGAATCCACCGGTCTGAGACATGACGCTTCCAGATGTGAGCTAAGAGCTGAAGCTGTCCCCCCACCCAGATGGGTGAGGGCGCCCCTTCATGCCTGAGGGGGCTTGGGGGAGGACTTAGTCTTGGCACCCCAGGTGGGGCCAGGGCGGCCTCTGCCCCTGCCCCAAAAATCTCCACGGGCTCCAGCAAAGGAAGCTCCCCATCCAATTCTGGAGAAAAGGCACCTGAACCCCAAAAGGACCGGGGCTGCTTTCTATGCTGAGGTAACTTGCCACCTTTAGAAAACAAGTCCAAACATTCCCCAAAGAGGCGCAGCCCCTTGAAGGGAAACCCAGTGAGAGCCTTTTTGGCAGCATTGTGAGCTGCTCACTGGCGCAGCCAGACCGAGCGGCGTATCGCCACCAACAAGGCAGTTGCCCTGCCACACATTCTAATGGCATCATCCAGGGCAGAGAGAACATATGCAACAAATTCCTCACAATGCAGAAGAGCTCTATACTCTTCACTGCCAGCATCATCAGGGGCCCCATCTAAGAGACCCTTGAGCAAGCTTTTAATAGCAACAGCCGTGATAGCAGAGGCACAGACCGGACGGAGCGCGGTCCCAACACAGGCAAAGGCATGGCAAGCCAACTGATCCATGCGCCTGTCCTCCCCATCCCTCAGTGTAGTAGAGTCAGGGGAATGCATAACATATGTGTTAGACAACCCCAGAACTGGTGCATCTACCTCTGGAGGACCAACGTTTAACCATCTCAGCAGGAAAGGGATATCGCTTATCCCAACTCTTTGGTACCCCGGGAAGCCGGCTAGGCCGTTCCCACTCCTTGAGAATCAGATTATTAAAGTGAGTTTGTTCAGGAAACTCCAAATGTGGCTTAACAGTATGAAACAGCTCCCCCTGGTGCCGCGGGGCCACGGCAGGAGTAGAGATACATAGCACTTCAAAAATGTGAGCCAAAAGTCTGTCAGTATCATCTGAAGCCCATGGGTCAGACCCAGACTCAGCATAACCCCTAGGCTGATCCTCAGATGATTCTGAATCAGAGAATAATTCCCCTTCTTCCAGGGGGGTATATCAAGTAATATAAAAAATCTCCTCAGCTTCCACAGGAAAGAGAGTAACACCGGGTGCCAGATGCCGCCGCTAAGCAGGAGCCTTATGCGGACCCCGGCAGCCAAACCAGGTTGTGACTCCCCACCGGTATGCACCTCACTGGGAGTCAGATGTAAGCATGGGGGGGTAGGCGAAGCCAGAGGAGGCGCAGCACTAGGCCCAGCCGCAGGTAACCCAGACTGCAGCGCAAGTACCTGCTGGGCGCAGGGTACACACACCCTGACATCATCACTTATAGGGGATACCCCACACGCCACACACAGCCGGGCTTGTCCCGAAGCAACCCCAAGCACATTATCTTGAGAAGCCTCCATATGATGATTATCAACAACAGGCCAATAGGGACTAACGCTAATAATAGCAACCCGGGATGCCCCAATAACCCGCTGGGGAAGTGGGAGTAATAAAATATAATAGCCCTCCAATAAGAGTTAACACTAAATAGAGGGGATAGGACCGGGAGAAACCAAAGTTTGACCCGCCTGCAAGACATAAGCAAAAGATCCCATAAGCAATATGCAATACAGAGAAATATATAAATAAATCAGCCCGCAGGGGCACTTACGGACCGCGATAGAGAGACGCCAGGCACACGCAGCAGAAAACTAAAATGGCGCCCACATATACCTCGAGGGGCGGGCCTCGGAGACAGTAATGCAGAACGCGTCAGCCGCAAGGCCCGCCCGCCCCCAAGAAGAGCGCAAAAACGCGCCCACCTGACAAGGCCAGCCAATGATGGCGCAGCAGCGCCTGAGGTGATGTCGCTGCCGACCGCGGAGTGTAGTACAAGTGTGCTGCGGCGGGAAAAGAAACCAGTGCAATCAATTCATAAGGGATCAAACACAACACACTACATATAGTAAAGACACATGCACCCCCCCCCCCCCGAGATTTACAAGGAAGAGCGAAGGGGAAGCGACGGCCAGCCTAAAGGGAGCCAACTACGGGGACAAGGGGCAAGGGGCATAAAATGCGGGAGGGGCATCCCATAAGGCTCACCATGGGCCTATACCACCTACCCTTTGCTGGGGGACTGCGGTTGGAGCAGCGCTCCTTAGCACCTGACAGCGGTGCTGCCTACCTTCACCCGAACCAGCGCAGCCTGATCTGGGAGGCAGAAAGAGGAAACGGGTCGGAAGAGTCCTACAGGGCCGCAGGCTAATAGCCCCGCTCACCTGCGAGTAGAGGGAGCCATCTTCTAGTCATCGCAGCCAGGACTGCAGAGAAGAACTGGGGATTTTGTGGGAGGTCCCTGGTATATATGGGGCCGGGAGGAGCCACTTTTCTGTCTCTGCAGTCCAGCTCCATCTACTGGATGTATAGCCCAAGTGTAAGGAATATCTTCTGGAACAGGACGTGCTTTATACTTAGAATATGTTGCAAACCTGCTCTGGGTGCCTTAGCCACATGATACATCCCACATGACCAGGCTACCCATACAGTAGAGAATGCTTACAAATCCCCTGGGAAAGTAATGCCTACAGTGGACATATACTCGCCATGGGACAAGAAGCCCCCTCCTGCCATCCTCAATGCACCTACTTTTCTGCAGCTCTATGCCCCCCATTTTTTCACCCCTTTGTGGCCTTGTGTACTGCCAGAATAAAGCCCGGGTACCAGCAGTAGTACTAGCATTGGTCTAGACAGTATGATTTTTTAAAGGAGAGGACTTTCTGGGTGGGGGGGGGGGGCAAGCCAGGGCTCAACATGCCTCATCTATTGCAGTAAAGAGGGGCTGTTCCAGGGTCGGTTCACCATGAGAAATGCCGGGGGCGGCCCAGCATCATGGAGGAGACTGGGACCATTCTGGTGGTCAATTCAGTCATTATTAAAAAAAAGATTCAAGCCATATTTAAAGTTTAAAGTCTTTAACATTAATTTCCAAAAAAAGCTGTGGTAGGGCCAGTGCTATCTATCAGAATGTTATTATTCCATTCCCCCTGGAAAAAGACAAGCTTAAGAAAATGAAAAGCAATTTTCCAGTTTAGAATGTAAATATCAAATTAAATGTATATGTATTGGACATTGCTGTATAGATGAGCCATTAATGCCCATTTCCAGAACACAAGGTTGTTAAAATGGGAGGGGGATATCCATTTGGTATAGGGCTGCAGACCCTCATATACCAGCATGGGAGGAAAGGTCTAATATGTTACATTTATTTTGTGTCTAATTTTTCTGAATCTTAAGTGTTTTAGATTTTGTAGACCTCAGATGACTAAGCTCTGCCTGACCAGGCGCAGGAAGAATATATTAAGCAATTAAGATCTTATTTTGTATCCTGCAGCTTACTAATCTACTCGAAATTTTCAGCTTGCGAAACAGCATCATCTGCTGGGAAGGAAGCAAATTTCAATGTGTGAAACATCCAGGCAAATGGTATTTCATTTGTCAGTTAAAAAGCACTAATTAAGAAAAAACTTTATGAATATAGGGGGAAGGTGAAAAACCATTCACCTGCCTGACTTTTGGATGAATACAAATCCCATATACATAAGTATATATAATGGATATTAATCAATGAATAGTATTTTTTAAAACTGGAACCAAGGGTTTGTTACTAACTCATAAATCCTGTTTGCTATGAAATCATATTTACGCATGAAAAAGAATAGAGACATAAGGGAGGGGTAGATAATCATTGGGGGGTGGGAATATATAAGTATACATAAAAAATATACATATACATTGTTAACTGGTTCCAAGATGATTGAATGATTATATTAATTAATGAATTTCGTATAAATTAATAGTTGTGCCTTGAAGCCCCCTGGTCCATCATGTTAGATGCTGGCCTTTGTCGGTTTATAACTTTGCTTACTTTACCCCATCAATCCTCAATTTTACGGCTCTTTGCAGTAAAGAATTGTCAACATCAATAAAAATTAAAAATCAAAAAGACTTCTAATATGTAACATATTATATAAACATTTTATTTGACATTTTGGCACCCAATATTTTACTGTATACGGTCAAATACACATTGTCTACAAGGCTTCAAAGAATAAACATTTGTTTAGACCTCACATTTCTTTCAAGCTCTTTGATCCTGACATGTTTCGTCTTACTGACTTCTTAAGAGCATCATGCACGGATGCAGTCAGCCTGTGTCGTGGTGCAAAAATGGTATTTCATTGTGTGCACTCAAAAAGAACTAAAATGGTCTTATCTTAGCATTGTCACATATATCTCAGCAGTAACCTCTATAAAGGGGTAGCTGAGACTAGAGTTGTTTGAGGACTACAGGGTATTCAATGCAATTTAAAAAAATCCCTACATAAAGAGGGAAGACTTCTATTGCAAATGCTAATTACAGGTTACATTTGGATGTAAAGGCTGGTACAATTATGAATAATACAGTTGATGTAAAATGAATTGTAAGTGAAATTGGCATGAACAATTTATATATTTACAACAATATACTGGTTGGATACTATGGAGTATATAATAGAAATTATTACATAAAAATGCAATTGATAATTAGCTGTTATGATTTAAATTAAATATCAATATTTGAATGTATTTATTGAATGTGTTTACACCATCCCCAGGGTAATCATCAGCATGTTTTATCCAAGTGTCCTTATTCTCTGGCAGTGTTCCACTGACCTTTTTCAGCCTGAGATAATGGTCATTGACATGTCCTGTTCTGATTACAAACAGGCTCTGCTTACTTTTTACACGCTTACCACTTGCATTACCTTTCACTGTGTCAACTGGGACAAATCAAAGTGTTTATCCTCAGCTCACTATTTGTAAGCTTCCTTTTTATGTAGGAGCCATACACATTTCAATGGCCAAGAGAGTCCTCTTTCCCATGTATATGGCTTCCCTTTTCTATGTCTGTTACATCAGATTTCTGGTGATGGGAGCTTTCAGCAAACATGCCTGTGAAAGCACGGAATGCAGCAAAGCTTTGGTTTGAGGATTGAGGATTTAAGGGAAATACGGGAAAACCAATATCAGGATTCCCCTAGGAAAATTGTATGAGATTCCCAACTATTTCTGGTTGTATCAAAACATTAAGAACTGCCAACCAATCCATAGTTGTTATCACCTATACCCTGGATACGTGACATTTCAGACCCGTGTACTTTTTTAAATATCCAATAGCACCATGTCTGTGAAGGTTCTCATTCATTCAGTTCCTGGTATATCAGTAGAAATAAATCAAGATAACTGGACTTGCTGTGTTATTTTCTTAAAGACGTTTCACTAGTCATCTGACTGGCTTTCTCACTTCAAAATGACATGTACAGGAATCTGTAACACAACATTTTAAGTCCCAGACAGTAGGTGTCACAGCCTTCGCCTGGTTTCCTAACTTTCGCATAAATGTCTTCAAGAAAATAACACAGCAAGTCCAGTTGCCTTGATTTAATCCTTTAGATATATCAATAGCGCCATTTCATGCACAGTAAAACACTAATACACTTCTTTGACACAGACAAAAATGTCCCATCCCTGCCAAATTAAAACTTCATTACAGATGTCCTAAAAAATATTACCACTTCTGTTCAATATTTTCACCAGAATACATTTGTAGCAAAAATTTAAATATGGACAATTTCCTACTGGTATTGTTTTATCTGTGCTGTTAATCACATGTGGTGGAAACAGTAACCACCATAGTTTGGCCAAATGCGCTGGGACAGTGTAGGTGGCCCATTTCATCTTCCCACCAGATATTCCAGCGTCTTACTGAATAGACATGAAGGCAGTAGGGAATGTACTATTTACTATTGCCAAAAATATCTCCCCTCTTTATTCTGATATCTGTGACTTCTTTGATATTCAGCGAAGGATACAGTATCCCTCAACCCTCCCCCATGAAATAATCAAAAAAAATATCACTCCAAAAGGAAAGAGGGACATTTTATGTGGATTGCTTTGGAGGTTGCCAAATGAAACACGATTACTGTGCTTAAGAAAAATTAAAGGCATTTCCTTCCAGTGTTTTCGCACTGTTACCCACACAATCTGGTGCATAGCTGATGTGCAGGAATGTGACACACACTTTGTTTCCGTATGAGCATTTAACCTTTGCTAGGGAGAAACCAGTGCCGGACACAGACCAGAAATGTTGCAACAGTTGTCCTGACTTGTTTATTCCAGACTTTAATCCTCTGGTTACTTATAATGCAAATCTTCAGAGTTGATTGCAAAGAGCTGCAGAACATGTTGGTGCTATATAAATAAAAATTAATATTATTAGAGTTACATTTATGAAATAAACACAAACTGAAAAAATCTACAACTTTTAAATTATGAAAAGTTTAGTTATAACTGTCATCAGTTCTATACAGTTACAAGCAAGATGGGCCTTAGTATTAATGTCACCCAGTGCAAACTTTTCGTGATTGTTATGTCCCTGACCTCCACCCTATTAGCATAAGTAAATGTGACCCTGGTGTGGATATTAAACAGGGCCCTGTCAAGGCTCATATAGTAAACTTTTTTTGCTTTTTCTGTCAGCTGTTAGACAATTATATGCTGCTTTCTCTAAATGATGCCAAGTGAGCATAAATATGATAAATAATGCGGATGAGCAGCATAGTTATGCCCCTATTGTGCCCTCTAAGCAAACACATACGTGGAGGCCGATTTATTACTAACATCAGGTATCGACAGATGAGCATCTGTATAGCGGCGCTTAGAGCGACCGCTAGTGGACGCTGTAAACATGTATTGGGCGCTGAAACAAAGCACCTCAGTCGCTGTAGTAACTTGGCCAGAATTGATGAATGTGATATATGTTGGGCGCTCTAACACCAGTACAGCGCTGCAGGGAGCGAGAGGTAGAGGCAGCTCAGTGCGACCAACTCTCAGCGAGCCACACCATATTCAACAAAAAAACAGACTCACAGAGCGTAGGCGCTTAAAAGCTGGTCGCTGTAGCACAGAGCGTCAGACGCTGTGTGATTAAAGTCTGTTTTTGAACACAGTAACACAGTGAAAACACATGGGATTACATTGTTGTAACATTGTGACATTAACACTTTAAAACAAAAAAGTTTTCAAAAATGACTTTTTCTAGGCCAGGAGAGGTCACACAATTATTTGAGAGGAAAAAAAAACAAAAAATAACCCTGTTTAAACAGAAGAAAAGGAACGTACACTGAAATGCATGGGAGAGCGACAGATAGCGACAGGTAATACCTGCTGCTCTGGAAGCTAGAGCGCCGGCGCTATACGCTGAGCCACCTGTAATAATACATTGGACGCTACATGGGGCTGTTAGAGTGGTTCACCAGATTCACTTAGATAAACTTTCATAAATGTGGTTTTGCGTACAGCACCCGGCGTTCACTAGGCGCTGCCTGCCTCTACGAGGCACTACCTGCCGCTATCCCTTCATGAATAACCCCCATAGAGTCTAACTCAAAAGCAAAAAGATACAGAGTATGCAACAAAGAGAAAGAGGAAATGTGGAAAAGAGAAAGAGATTAATGTTATAGAACAGGCAAAGACAATTGTTAGTCCATATTTAGCACTGTCCTAAACTGTTTTCCATTTTTAAATTGAAGCAGAGATGGTCATAATAAGGTTTCTTTTTTGAAGCATGTGGGGATGTGGCTTTGGTCCAGGGTGGGTAGCTGTTGGTGCTTGGATTGAGAGGGTCTGCTAGGAGGGGGCAGGGATGCGAGGAAGGGGTTAGCAGGGCTTGTATAGTAGCTCTGAGAGTGCCGTTAAAGCTATCAATAGAGAAGGGACATGGTCTGGACTAGATCCTTGAGCTCGTATTAGTGGCCCTCATCGTCAGGGTGGCACTGGAGGGTCAGATAAGAAAGTGTAATTCCTCATTCATTGTGCTGAGCTGTCCATACAAGGACATAATAAAACCTACAGGTTCTTCATCTCTTGAATGTTGTTTAGCTGCCTATGGTCGTTCTGCGCAGCTAGAAGCAAGATATAAAGTGTCTGATTCCTCCTTGTAGGCTTTGCTTTGATGTGACCAAGTGTTTCCCCCAGCTCCATCACAGCTTGTGCACAAGCACAGGATTACAATCCCCCGACTCTGCATGGCCACACCAACTCTCCTGCTGCGTGTGAGAACGAGACCTGAAGGGAAATGTTTAAACTGTATATGTCAGCAAACCGAAAAAAAGTTAAGGACATTGCTAGGTGTAGCCCTACACAACGGGACAATTGTGAGAAGAGAAACTATGGAAACAGGGTGGAATGGGTGGAGCAGGAAAAAGAGAGACTGGAGAAAGGTTGAAAGGTTAGAGAGTCAAGGAAATGGAAAAGACAGAGAAGAAGGGAATGTGGAAAAGAGAGGAAAGAAAATACAGAAGGTAAAAAGAGAGACACAGAAAAGAAATGGGAGATGGAATCAACCAGTTTAGCATTAATTGTTGCACTAGGTAGTGGCCAGCCTATATCAATGCCTTTTGTCCCAGCTGCTGATTAGCCCAGCGCCTGGTGAGCGCCACTTAGTGCCACTGCTTTTCCGGTGCTCCCCAGCCTATTTAACAATTTTTTGGGCCTTCAAATCTTTGGCGCTGTATTTTACCGACGCTTAGTGTTACAAGAAATCACTGCTGGGGAAAAACTTTACAGTGCAGTTGTGAAGCGTTTTACTTGTTGGGGTCCAAATGGAAAGTCTGCCGCTGCTAAAGCCAGAGAGCCAACCGCAGAGTCATTTTTAGCATTACTGTTAAATAAGACGCTAGCCGGCATCCGCACCGGCATTAGGGTTTTTCAAGTTGTGCTGTGTGGAGCTAACACTTCTTAAATAATGTGAAAGAGAAAATAAGGAGCAAATAAAGTAAAAAACTCAACTCACCCAAAGCAACTTGACGTAATCCTAGGTGCATGAATGTAGGCACTGGAAGTCCTGACTCTTGCAGAACAGAGATTGGGGTGGCCCTGTGCAACCACAAAGATTTGCAGTGGAACAGAGAACTAACCTCAGAGGTTATGCAGCTAAAAAACTCCCCCAAGAAGACCCAGGATGGCGGTTGGAGGCTTCAGGTCCAGTAAACAGGTAGGTACCTACAGGAATCAATAAACTGGTCTATATCTATACAAATGTACATGGGGGTAGGCCTCATTTTATAAAAAGAAACAAAAGCAGGCATTTTATAAGCAGAAGTTTTCTGTGCCTTAGAAGATTTGGTGGTGGAGGTACCTTGTAGCCAAAAGTTTTTTTCTGTTCTTGGAAAGGGTAGGGGAGACACCCATATTCTAGCATATGAATGATCTTTTTCCACTTTTTGGGGGTGTGGGAACCCTATCCGCACATCCCCTTCGACAGCCAGTTGGGTTTGCGGGCAAGCATGCATGTATCATGCTAGAAGGATGGCACACGACCAATAAAAGCAACAGGGCTAGTCCTATGTTGGAGGGCACCCTGGGTAAGACTGCAAGATGCCGCACGCAAAGAAAAACATATTGTGTGCCCTCCAATGGACTTCATGTCTAACAAAAAAATCTGGCAGAGGTAAGTAGGTAGCGCCTCTCCCCTCCCAGGAACAAACCCACTGTCTGCCCTGTAATAAACCCTGCTTACCTCCCAAAATACAGTCTGGCTGAACCTGAGCTGAGCAAGTGCAAGTTCCCCACTTCCCCCATTCTGACCTGAATGGCGTTGCTCTACTTGGAGAAAAAACTCTTCCGCAATGAAAATGAAGCGCTCCATCAGGACTCCCAGAATGGCGGATCCATGTGCGGCCACTCCCTCTGAACACCCCAAAGACCAGCCATAAAGAGGAGCTATTGGAGCAGCTGCCAAGTCCTTGCAGTACTCATCTTATATTCCATTAAGCCCATAAAGAGGGCAGCAAAATAGCAAGATAAGTATAGACCATATACAGTACTTAGATCTCACATGCACTCTCACTCTAAATATTTAGGCATCTGGTTACAGGGACATATTAGTGATGCCATTTGCCCCGCCTCAGTAGAATGAGCAATAAATTTGGAATTAATTCAGTGTATTCTATGTGCTTTTAGGTCTAGACTATTGGGGGATGCACTTTCAGCACTTTATTGTGAATGATTAGTCATGGCGGTACAAAATGAAGAACAATCTCGCCATCTAGTGGCCGACCAGAGCCAATGCAGCTAAAGTTTGGAAAACTAGCTAAACAATCCAGCACTTCTATGCTGTGTTCATTCAAGATATTTAAATCCAAATTATGGTCAGAAACCATGAGTCTTATGTGTTATGAGTACAAATAACACAGACATGCATTCCCCACCTGGTGTTACAGTTTCCTACCACACTCCCAAAACATACCAAGAGGTAAAATACATAGTATGAATACATAGTATGGAGATAAAGATACATAGTATGGAGATAAAATATATATAGCATGAAGATAGGAAAAACATAGTATGGAGCTAGGAAATACATAGTATGGAGATAGGAAATACATAGTATGGAGATAGGAAATACATAGTATGTAGATAAAAATACATAGTAAGGAGATAGGAAATACATAGTATGGAGATAATATATATATATATATAGTATGAAGATAGGAAATACATAGTATGGAGATAGGAAATACATAGTAAAGAAATAGAAAATACATGGTATGGAGATAAGAAATACATAGTATGGTGATAAGAAATATATAGTATGGAGATAGGAAATAGATAATATGGAGAAAAGAACTACATAGTATGAAGACAGGAAATACATAGTATAGAAATAGGAAATACATAGTGTAAAACACACCCATATAGTACCCAGGATTTTACCAGGCCTCTCTCGCTATCCTCCAACGCAGGTGTCCTACAACACAGATACTGCACTGTGATCTCATTAGCTCCCCCCTGCAGCAGTGAAGGGGCTTTTTATATTGCCAGGAGTGAGCAACTATAGGGGGTGCAGAGGTTGCGACCCATAAGTTCAGGAGGTCTCATCATTGTTTTTCTCTGTGTTAATTCTTATATTTGTGTACTCATTGCCTCATGTACAGAAAAAAGAAGGGACAATGTCCTTGCTATTTTAGTCTTAAAGCGAACCAAAACCCACTTGTGAAATACATTTAGTCAAAGCTATTGCCTATACTCCCTTCTTCGGGTGTAGAACTAGAAATAGATATTTTTGATTTTGGAATCCTCCTGGAACACTGTTTTTTTTTCTGTCTATCTCTGTAATATTGCATGAGATCAGTCATTGTATAGGTGTGACAATGACATCATTGCCACACACAGCAGTGGCAAAGAATGGAGGCGGAGTTTTACAGCTAAAACAGGCGCCATTATCTGGGATTAGAGTTGTCCGCTTTAAGTTGTCTATTTGTATTCAATGAGCTATATAATGAATGATGAAGTTGGCTCACTTGAATATAGTGCCGCTTTTAAACTATTACAAATAGGATCTATGGGGAGAGGGCATGTCAAAATAATGGGGGTTTAAAATAATGATTTTGTTCTTAAAATAAAGTACATTTTAATTGGCTCCAACCCCAAACTGGTTTGAACAAACACATACAGTAAACTGTACATATTTCACAAGATTATAATTAGGACTAATCAAATCAGTATTTTCTGGCTCTTTTACAGCAAACCTTAAAGAGGAACATCGGACCTAAAATAAAAAGGGGCCAATCCCCCTTCCCATCGACCCCTACTTACTTTTTGGATGTAGCTTCTGCTTGCTGCGGCGACATCCGGCTGCTTCAGAGCTCAATCCTCACCTCTGCCACCGGCTTGTAAGTGACCGCGAGATTTTGGGCGGCGCCATTGCGTTCCATTCATGGGCACTGCACAGGAGCGAGATCATGGGGCACGCGCAGTGCCTGATGGGATGCAAGATGGTGCTGCCTGTCGGTAGGACGGCTGGAATCCGAGGGACCCAGAAGATGAATCCCCCGGTGAAATGAGTAAATAGCTCCCAAATATAAAACCGGAGGGGGGGGGGCAGCAGATTAGTGAGGTTTGGGAGAGGTTTTAACCTTCCCCGATGTTCCTCTTTAAAGAAGAACAACAGACCTCTACGTGAGTTGCAGATGTAACATCCCTCCTCCCTTGGGCATTACCTTTTCAACATTGGCATCAGCGGACCCCTGCCTTAGCCACGTTTCAGTGACAGCAGCAGCTCTACCCCACGTGATGTCACACTGTGGCTTCTGACACTTCGGCTAGCTGGTCTTCTATTGCTGATGTAATTGATTAAGGAGACAAATTGCACTGGTCATCAGATACTTTCTAACAAAGCTCCAGAAATTGTTGGAGATAAATGTGCTATTTAATGTTAAATCACATGAATCTGATGCAAATTAAAACACTGCAGCAATTACAATAATTATCATTTCAGGTCTAATTACAACAGGCTGCTTCCTGCTCCATGTGCCTTCTACATGTCAATGGCCGGGCCATGTAGGGAGTTCAGCTCATGGAAAGATACAGTTACTATACATGTATTGTATGTAACGAGTTAGCTATAATAAAGAGAAAATTGGAGCTTTAGAGAAATACACAGATTGCACAACGGAGACATTTTATATAGTTCTCATACACAAATTGTAACATCATAGGTGCAGGTCTATGGATTGCAAATGGAACCACAAGCAGACCGCTAGTATCCTCTTTCACAAAGAAAAGGGTGTCATTGGCAGGTGTTTACAGAGAAAATATATATTTTCGAATATATTTGAGAGCCTCTGCAATTTTTTATGTAGTTTTATTACCTGACCATTTTTCATTATAAGGCTCCTTTAAAGGGCCAGTCCACCCAAACTGGCCATTGTTTTAATTCACCCTGCCCTGCCTCTCTCTCCTAGCACTAAAGCAGCACTAAAGGCTCGATTCAGAGAGACAAAAAAATACTTTCGTTTTAGTGCCGATCTGTTTTTTTTGGAAATGTTTCCGCTCTCGTATGAGTGTGCGAGCGATTCTATGCATGCATTGCAATCCTTCTGTTAAGTTTCCATCCATTCGTACGGCAGATTACGAATACGAGGATGTCATTTTCCAGCGTGACTTTTCCGTTTCATTTTCACATGTTACAACGTAGGCTTTCGTTTTTGCCCTTTTCCCATCGTATCCTCCCACAAATCCTTTACGTTTCCCGTTAGTTTCTGTTTCCCTTTTTCAATAAATAATCGTCCAGACAGAAATCCTTACCATCTTGAGCCTGCGCACTACAAACTTAACTCATTAAAGTGCTCGCCTACATATTTGCCACCCTCACTTCTACTACAATGTTTAGCTAAATCACTTAGCACTATCCTCCATCTTCCCTTTTGGACCCTTAAAGCTCACCCAAACCACTTAGCACTATCCTCCATCTTCCCTTTTGGACCCTTAAAGCTCACCCAAACCACTTCGCGGTTAGGTTCTTCTTCCATTTTAGCCCCCTAAAACTTACCCAAATCACTTCTCGGTCATGTGAATATTCATCTTTAAATATTTCTAGGCCCATTAGTTTTGTGTTAATGTATTTTGTAAATGACACTGAAACATTTTTTTTTTTATTCCATCATAAAATATAAAATCTTAAAAAATTTTGAAAATTTCACATTTTTACAACTATAAAAAACAAAATATAACAAAAAATTATTGGTATAAGCTTGTTGGGGTCATACTGCAGTGCCCCCCCCCCCCCCGTATGGTCCAAACACCTAAATCTGGACTTCAAATGCCAGAGGGCCCTTGCCACCATGGCCCGGGTTTTGCATAGTGCCCGATTAGAGAACCCCTGGCCCGCATTCTGCAGGCAAAGAACGGGCACCAGGAGCAAGGGCAGAAGTGGATATCCAGAATCCCCTGAAAGAATTTAAAAATACTAACATAAAATACACATTCTAAGCTATAATATTGTTTAACATGTCATAAAGGGCTAAAAACAGCCATAGGTTAAGACATGAGTCATCAACTATATTCATTGCCATACAGTGAAAATGGATTGATGGAATGTGAGCAAACTTACCCAGGAGCCATCCACCAGATAATTCTCCTGACTCAAACTGACGAAATAAGCCGGAGCTCTGCAAAATATAAGCATCATGGGACGACCCTGGATGCCCTGCAAGAACACTGAGGAATCGCATAGCTGGACCATACACTGCTTGTATGTTGTGCGAGTGGCACATCTTGCGGTTCCTGCAACCAAATATAAAATAATTACACAAAGCAAAGGTAACCGACTAAAACAACAACTCCTACAACAAATTAAGATTCAAGTTCAACAATCCAAATATAATTCACAAAGGACATAAGTCTAAAAAAATATAGCAATTATATGGATGTGTGGGAAAATAAAGGTTTACATGCTAAGGACTAATTAAGGTCAGCATTAAAATGCTTCTATAAGGAAAACATGAAATGTATTGATTTAGGTATGCATTGCTATACAATTTATGGCCTCGGCCATGCTGATACATGCAATGCCTTGGTGCTAAAGGTGCACAGACTCCTCCACATAGCCGCAAAGCATGTTAAACAATAGCAATCCGAGCCCTCAAAGGTCCCGTAAGTGGATCGGAAATGAAACGGATTTATAGGGTGGTGGTCCGTCGGAAATCAGCTCTCTGAATCAGACGTAAGCCCATCCCAACAACGTAAGTTATCTGAACAAACGAAAAATATCAGATGTTGTTTGGAAAATGATCAAAACTAACGGAAATGATCCGATTTGCTTTCGTTCATCGAAAGCGCAAATACACATTTTCCCGAACGTTCGTACGAATGAAAAATGAACGAAAAAATAGCAAAAAAATTACAAACACCCACTAAAACTTTCACAGACAGCTACGGAAGTCCAGACGAATGTGTCTCTGAATCGAGCTTTAAAGCTTTAATCAGCAGTGACCACACCAATTGCGGTGCAGTATAATGTCCAAATTTTATTCAAGCGGAAAAAACCCCCAGGGTGGCCAGCCATGGAACCTAAAATATTCCAGGGCCTGCCCCTGGCCTTCCACATGGGATGCCCCAATGTGTGAAACCCCCAGATCTCCAGTATTCACTCACCTTTCTCTGGTCCACGGCGCATGCATGGGCTCTTGTCCAATCAGAGACGTTTTCTGCGTCTATGTAATTCGGCAAATGGCTCTGTTCACAATGGCAAGTGAGAGCAGCCACATACCCTGCATCTTCAGGCTGTGCATGCGCTCTGGCCCTAGCTATTCAGATAGGCTGAGATGGAAGCACGCACGCCAGTGGTGGTGCGGTCGCTCTCGCTCCCCACTGCAGCCTATCAAAGTTGTTTGCTGAAAAACAAGTTTTAATATAGTATACCAAACAAAACATTCAGTAAATAAGTCTAACCCAATACTAGTACAATTTATATGAAAAAAAAAGATTCAATAACCTTATATAAGTGATAAAAACATTCTCAATATTCAAACATACTCAATATTCATAAACAGTGTTGAAAATGACTGATCAACTTAGTTAAATTCAGAGCTAAGATGGGGGCGGGGGGATAGCCCGCGCATTTCATCAGCCACACAGCCTCTTTCTCAGAGGCTGCAGACTACAAAGGCATCTATCACGCATGTAATGGACGTGGGAGCTGCTGCGCTGGGTTTGATGGTGTCGGGTATGTATAACACAGGTGCGCACTGCGGGTGCTCATTACGCAGTCATTGCATACAACAAGACAAATGCTTTACGGAGCAAAGTGGAAGCGAGAAGCACCTCACTAGTCATGTAAATGAATTAGATATTAGGACAACAAGGATTTCTGCAGTATAAATGCTTTAGGCCATGCTCCACAGGCAAGGTACTCAGTAAATTCCAAAAGGCCGATCCTTGTAGGAAAACTAAAACACATTATAAACCCTCATTACCTTCCTTTCTATTTCAAATCACAGGCTAGGAAAACCCAGAAACAGACAAGGTTCTGAGTGCAATTTAAGCAACATTGCAAACATGCGTACACACCGTATCTCAAAAGAGCAACACAATAAAAGTTAATTTAGACAAAGAAGGCAGCTTGTTAGGCATAACTGTAGTGACTGTATTTTAATTTCATTAGCCCGGCAGCTGATTTGCTGTAAACAGAGAGTGGTGCAGTAATTCTCTTCTCTGTTAGATGTAGAGTATAAAATGAAGACAGGTAATATGTTCCCGGAATCAATTATTTATCAGTGTTTAAACAGAAAAATGGCCTATCGTTACCATACAATTACAATGAGGAATGTGTTAATTAGATGGGGTTATCCCAAATATCCTGACACAGGTTGGGGAACATGCTCTGATGTGTCTGAGGTCCCGCTGTGATATGATAAGTAAACACACTTATGTACTGAGCTTATGCATGCTGCAGAGATGAGCTTTGAAGGGAAAGTCTTTCAGATAGGGGGTACTTACCTGTCATCCTGACTGATCTCCCGCATTCCGGAATGTGAAGCTCTGGTAGGTTGAATTGCACTTTCACAATCTTGCCTGCGGGTGGGCGTGTCCTGTTGACAAAAATACCATTCTGTGAATACTCTGAATACCTGTAGAATGGGTATTATAAGTATGCATCACACCCTGCTCCAATAATGATTCATTACGTCTGGGTTATAGTTCACAAGAGGGTGCTTTACTGCAGAGATGGCAAAAAAGAGACCCCTCCCAGTCCATATATACCCAGGACCTCCCACTCATTTCCCAGTATAAGTAAGCAGTAAGGGAACCAGGAGAAGTCAAAAACAAAATTAACAAAGAAACATTCACAATATAGGGGATCCAATAATAAAAATCAGGGCGGGATGGAGCAGGGATGGAGCAGGGATGCATACTTATAATACCCATTCTACAGGTGAGTATTCACAGAATGGTATTATTCCAAGTATGCATCACACCCTGCTCCAATAATGATTCATTACGTCTGGGACATCCAATAGCAGTGTCCAAACAACGGGTGGGGATCCCAAAAACAAGGTGCAGTTAAAAACACTGCAACCTGCCGAACCTTGCGGCCAAAAACAGCATCCGCTTGGAAAAGAATGAACAGAAGACCAAGTAGCAGTCTTACAAACTCATTCAACCGAAGCCCGGTGCTGAAAGCCCGAAGGGCCCCAACAGCACGGGTAGAATGACCAGTAACTCGGAAAAAGGAGGATCCTTTCCCCTAACAGAATAGGCCCTAACAATGGCCAGACGAATCCATTTGCTAATGGTAGACTTGACCGGCGCCGAACCCTTCTTGGACCAAAGGGAACCCCAAACAAGGCGTCGGACTTCCTGAAAGGCACTGAAGCCACCAGGTAGCATTTCAAATTTTTGACAACATTAAGAGAAGAAAAGCCCCATCCCTGCCATTACCAGGATTAGGGCATAAGGAAGGAAGCACAATGTCCTGATTAACGTGAAAGGGAGAGACAATGCAAGAAGTCCGGTTTAAATGGGAAACCACCTTGTCCTGGTGTCTCTAAAAGTAGGGGGTCTGAATGGACAGAGCCGCCAACTCAGAAACACGCCGGACAGAAGTGATATCCACCAAAGAGGCAACTATCAAGGTGAGAATAAACAGTGCACAGAATCTAATGGAGGACCCCGAAGGGCAGACAATACCAAACTCAATTCCAAACCGGCAACAAGGATGAAGAGCAGAGACCTCTGGAAGGGAACAGCCAAGGCGGAAACATGCCCCTACAGCTTGCTGAGCTGAAAAAAATCCAAATCAAGGCCATGTTGAAGTTGACACCAGTATCCGAGGAAAGGGAAACACTCGACAGGGAAAGGCCCTAGCTTCCCACCAGTCAATGTAGGTCCACCAGGACCTGTAGTAGATGCTAGAAGAGGATTTCTTCCTAGTTCTGACCAAGTCTGCACAACAGCATCAGACAGACCCTCTCCTTTAGGATGGACGTAACAGCAGCAGCCATGCCATCAAACCCAGCGCTTGTAAAAAAACGGGGTAAGATAAACGTCCTTGAGTGAGAAGATCCGGAACCAGGGCACGGGGTACTGATCGACCATCAGCTGTACGACGTCTGCGAACCACACCTGTCTTGGCCACCTGAGGGCCATCCGAACAACTGGCACTCCTCCTTGAAGTAGCTTACGTAAGACTTAGGCCAGACGGGGAACGGAGGTAAGAGGTACAGGAGACCGAAAACCCTGCCAGGATAGAGACATGGCATCCACTGCCAGAGCCAGAGGATCCTGGGATGGTGATACAAATGCCGGAAGCTTGCGATTGTGACAAGAAGCAAACAGATCAACATCCGGCATCCCCCAGCTGTGACAGAGAGAGGAAGACCCTGCTGTTAAGGGACCATCCTCCCCGGCGAAGAGCCCCCCCGCTCAGGGAATCCGTTTCCAGGTTTTCCGCTCCCGGAATGTAAACCGCCGAGATGCAAGGAATATTGTACTCGGCCCAGGATAGGACCAACGACATCACCCGGAGGGCACTCTTGCTCCAAGTCCTTCCCTGGTAATTGGAGCAAGTGACCACAGATCTGTAGGTGAAGCGGACCTGAACCGGTAGGCCCTGGAGGTGAGGCATCAGCTGCACCAGCGCCAACCGAACCACCCTCAACTCCAGAACATTGATAGGGGTGTGTGCCTCCTGAGGGCCCCACAGCCCATTGAATTGGTGGGCTCACCTAGTAGCCCCCCCAGCCTGACAGACTGGCATCCGTAGTGACCGTCTTCCAGCACTGTGTCAGGAATGATCTGCCCCCAGAAGATTCTCGAGTCCAGCCACTCGAGAGGGGACCGCCGGATACAAGGGTATCTATTTAAGCAAAGGCCTGAACCAGGGAAAGGGGATAATTGTCCCAAGCTGAAGGAAGATGGAACTGAAGAATCCACATGTGAAATTGAGCATAGGGCACTGCCTAGAAGCAGGCCACCATCTGTCCCACTAGCTGCATCCCTTACCGGATGGATGGATGAGGGTTGGACAACATGACATTAATCAGCGCTTGAAAAGCGACCACCTTCTGCTGAGGGAGGAAATCCTTGGCCTGAGTGGTATCCAGAGCCACACCCAGGAAGGCGATCACCCGGGACAAAGGAGAGTAAGGACTCGTGGTAATTGATCACCCACCCGAACCACTCCAGTGTCACCACCACCATCCGGGAGTGTAGCTCCGCCTGATGGAGTGAAGGAGACGTAATGTCCGGATAATGAATTACTCCAGGCTCAGAGGAAGGCCTTACGCCTGCCCACACCTTGAGTGACACCCTGTGGGCAGAGGTGAGCCCGAAGGGGAGTGCCACAACTGGTAATGTCGTTCCTCTACTGCAAACCGGAGGAACCGCTGGTGCCCTTGAAAAACCAGCACATGAGGATAAACATCCTAAACGTCTATCGAAGTCATAAAGTTCCCCGGGCGCAGGGAACTGAAGAAGGAGCGCAGCGATTCCATGCGACAACGCCAGGTTCAGAAGAACTTGTTGAGAAGTTTAATACCCGGATGGGTCTGACGGAACCATCCCTTTTGGTCACCTCAAAGAATTTGCTAACACTGACTTCTATCTCCTGGGAGACCTGACATACGACCCCCATGGCCAGAGGGCTTTGTACCACCAGCAACAGGCCCTGGGCTGCCCAAGGGTTCATAGAGCCCGTGATGAGAATCTTGGAAGAGGAGTGAAGAGCAACCGCCATCCCCCCACCAAAGGGATGAAGGCGCCCCCTCAATGCTGAGCGGGCAAGCCGGGATATGATCTTGGCACCCCAGAAGGATCCGGGTCGGGCACGGCAACTGCCTATTCCCCAGAATCACCCCCTTTGTCCCGCAAAGGGTACCTCCCTGCCTGACCAAGGCCCAAGAAAAAGAGGAAGCATAACTTACCTTTAGCAAGAGATCCAATAATCACCAACAGGCGCAACCCAACAGAGGGAAGCCCCTTGAACGCCTTCCTAGCAGCCTTGTCAGCTGCCGACTGGCGCCACCAGACCAAGCGACTGGAAGATACCACCAAGCTGAGGTCAGCCATATCTCCGAATGGCGTCATCTAAGGCAGAGAGAACATAGGAAGTAATAAGCTCACATTGTGACAAGCTCTAAATTCAGCACTAGAAGGAACCACATGGGAGCCTTAAAGACGGCCCCTGAATAAGGTCCTAATAGCCATGGCCGTAATATCGAAGGCACCCCCCAGGCGCCAGGCCACACAGACAAGGGCATAGTAGGCCGGTTAGTCGATACGTCAGTCCTCACTATCCAACAGGTAGTGGAAGGAGGGAATGCACCAAATATACAACCCCAACATGGGGGCGTCCATCTCGGGGGGAATCGACCCACACTAGACCAAACCGCGGGGAAGGGATATCTCTATCCCACCCCTTAGGTATACCGGGAACCGGCTAATCCGTTCCCATTCCTAGAGAACCAGAAAATAACCAGCGTCGGTTCTAGTAATTTCGACCACGGTTTTGCGGTACCAAACAATTCCCCCCGGTGCTTAGGAACCGCAGCAGGGGGGAAAATGGAAAGTACTTCAAAACCTTGATAAGAAGTATATAGGAGTCGTCAGCATCCCACTGCTCTGAGGCAGCATCAGTGCCATGGCAGGCTGATCATCAGGGGGATCAGAACCTAAATAATTCCCCTTACATGAGGGATGTACAGGCAAACAATAATATTAATCATGATGTTAATGTAAGGCCGGCACATCAGGCGCCATGTGCCCACTTGTAGCCGGAGCTAGCAATCAATATCACAATGTTGGCCAGTCTAGAGCAAACATAAATTGCGACTCCCCACTAGTGTTAGTGTCACTAGGGGTCATATCCAGGTGCGGGGGTGTGGGGAACGAGACCAGCCGTACTGATCCAGCCGCACTGGCCCAGATTGCTGCACAAGCGCATGCTGCGCACATGGTACACAAATCTGCACAGTATTACCCACAAGGGATGCCCCACATACCACACACAGTATCCTGGGAAGCCTCCATAAGGTGATTTTGGTAGTCGCAATGACCAATGGGAATTACGGTGTTGAGCTACCCGGGATGCCGCTTAAATGTCCGTTAGTGGGAGGATTTAATATAAGACAATACATGTCGATGGCAATATACCCCCTTAGTTTTGAGGGATAGGGCCACAGGACCGGGGGGAAACACTAAATTGGGATGTCCCCCGGAAGACATAATAGGGTAACCATAAGAAGAGCAATCACCCGCATACCGGACCAAAAATATATCTATATATACATATATACACTACATCCATATAAAGATGCAACCCCCAAGGCCACAGTAGGTGCCCAAGATAACCGATACTTGAAGAGCACCATTTACATGAAAAAAAAAAAATATCTCTAGAAAAAAACAGTCCTTAGCCCGCACGGGGGCACTCACCGACTCCACGTGAACCAAGATGGCGACTGGAGGTGGAAGATAGAGAGAGCGAAGGGGGCGGGCCGCCTGTGTAGCACGCCAAGCGCTAGGTCGCGCCCCCTCCCGACGCGGGGACCACAATCTGCCGAGCTCCCCAGCCTATGCGGGAGCCGACCGAGACATCACCGGCCCTCCGCCGGTGACAGGAGCTAGAGGGAGCGAAGGGGGCGGGCCGCCTGGGTAGCGCGCCGAGCGCTAGGCCACCACGCCCCCTCCCCAAGCAAATACAACCCAGCCGAGCTCCCCGCCAATGCGAGAGGCACGCACGCCGGCTGAGGAATCAGCATGTGGAGAAAAAGAGAGAAGCGCTGGCCATCGCCAGCACCAGAGTAAACGACACACACACAAACCAATGACAGTAAAAACAGCACACATACACAATTAAATATATATACATATACAGCCCCCCCCCTCCCCCAGCTAATCGGGAATAGGGAAGCAGGGGGAAATAAGCCCATGGTTACATTTGCTTGCCATGTATTGAGGGCTAGGAACGGACGGGGCATCCCATGTCAGGATCACCAACCTGAAGCCGCCTACCCTCTGGTGGGGGATTTGCGGTGGAGCCTAGCTCCGGCAATAAAACACCTCTAATAGGTGTTTCCTACTATCACCCGGACCAAGCAGCCATAGCTGGGAGGCATATAAAATGACCCGGGTGGAAATAGGACAAAAGGGGCCGACTGCAGAGACTAAACTGGGAAATGAGTGGGAGGTCCCGGGTATATATGGACTGGGAGGGGTCTCTTTTTTGCCATCTCTGCAGTAAAGCGCCCTCTTGTGGACTATGACCCAGACGTAATGAATCATTATTGGAGCAGGGTGTGATGCATACTTGGAATAGATAGCATTTCCCTCAAGGAACAAGTATAATTTAACAAGCAAATATAAATTCTTTGTTTATTATAATGAAGTGCATTGGCAGCTCATTGTGAACTGGGATCATCACATGTTTGAGACCCGTCCCGGGATTGGGGGAGGCAGGGCCTTGGTGATCCAGATACAGCCACTGGATGTGGGGGATGCTGTGCGCATTACAAATAAACTTCTTTGCTAAACCTATGTAACAAACAGGAATGTGGAGTCGGAGCTAATTTTGGCTGAAATTGGGAAAAAATGAACCAACTCCGACTCCGGCATAAAAAAAGAAAATCTCTTCCTAATATTGTATAATGAATACAATATTATAGAAACAATAATCATAAATATATTTTCTGTTCTTTAGGCTCTATTTATAACATTAGGTGATAAGCAAGGGAGGAGCTGGGGTGCCAAAGGGGTGCCTGATCACAGGTGGGGGGCACCATTTCGAATCTTTGCCCCGGGCGCCAGAAAGCCTAGCTATACCTCTGGTGATAAGCAGCAGCAGTAGAGTGTTCTAATGGTGATAGGTAATGAGTTTCCCAATCTCCCCTGTCCCTTATACTCTGTATCTTCATGCAGCCCCACGGCCCTAAGTTACGATGCCTGAAGCTTACAGAAATTTAAAGGTATTGCCAGCCAGAAACAAAAAAAGTCTATACTCACCTGAAGCTTCTGCCTCAGGTCCGGTGTTCCCTCCGCAGCTCCCCCATGCAGTGTTGGTATCTTTATACTTACCAACAGTGTAGAGCCAGCAATTTCATCTTCCGAAGGCCTGTAATGGCAGCGTCCATGGAGCCTTGTTTATGACCCCACTAGCCTACCTCATTCATTGCAATGGAGGGGGTGTTCCAAAGCAGTTTCTGCATGAACTGCATAGTCACCTGCTTCCAAGATCCCACAGTGATTAAATGGGGCATCGGGCTGAGCGGCTTTACCCTGCAGCTTTATCCCTCCCTGCTCCCTCCGCTGTGTGCGTTTATCAGGCCTGTCAGGCACAGCATGCAGAATGTGGGTGCCACTGCAGAGAGTAGATGCACTACTTATAGCAAGGCACAGTGGAACATCAAGATTAGGATTTGGATACAATTCTGACCTTTGGTCTGCTTTAAAGTGATCCAACAGTTATATTTGACTCTTGGTCACAAAAAAACACAAAATAAACATTGTTGATCTTCAGTGGAGGGGTGTTATCCCAATTGGTGACCATCCATTTTAAAGTGCAAATCCACTCACATTAGAATACCCATTTGCCATCCCTTTCCTGGACTAAAACATAGAAAATGCCCAGCGCCAGGTGCATGATGCCCCGGTGGCCAAGAAAGAGTGTCTCATTAGTCAGCCAATCACTGCACAGCAGTAACACTGCTACTACATAGATTGTCTGTTAAGCAATCAGTTACGGCCTGTCTAGTAGCTAAAAAACGTGGTTGGTGATTGGGTGTCCAGTGATCAGTAGGGAAGTCTTTCTTTTGCTTTAAATTGAAAAATCAGGTCCAGTACTTGGTAATAGTTGGACTAAAAAAAGTCAGATCACCACAGTTACAAGTACATATGACCATAATTGTCATATATGCCTGCTAAAATCAATCTGGTGATAGTGTGTGTTCCTGGGGCATTCCAATTTAGGAAGCCCTGCTGTGTGAAACACCCCAGATCCCCCATACAACTGACCTTTCCTCCATCCCCACTGCATATGTGCGGTTAATTCAGCGCTTTATTTCTCCGAAATAGCGGTTTATGCCGTGGATTAGTATATCCATCCCAGCATTTCCATCTGTGTCACCTTTGCTTAGGTCCCTGTAATTAAAATCTCATGGGCCCAGTGCAAATTTTGGACTGGGGCCCCCAAAATTCATGCACATACATGCTACCGCCTCCATTGCCACCCTCCCCAGCACACTGTAATAAAATAGTAAATAAATAGTAAAGTAAATCTCATCAGCATGCCCCGTTGTGTGTCTCACTTTTGCCAGATGAGGGATGAGGCATGCTCCTGCTCCCAGCCATTCAGATAAGCTTGGGACAGGAGCGATCTAAAGGGAGCTGGAGATGGAGCTGCTCTCTCACTCCTGATTGTCGAGCTCTGAGTTGAACAGAGTTGTATTGCCAGACTAGCCAGAGACTGACACTGGTGAAGGAGCCAGCGACTGACACTGGTGAAGGGAAGTATTGCTTTGCTATAAATAAGATTGTTTTAAAGAGAGTTTAGAAGCTTTTGCGAGTTCTGGTTGTATTTGCAAGAGAGGTTGTATTAGAAGTGAGGGGCTTTTCATCAGTGAGTGTTATAGAGCCAAAATAAGAAGTTAAAAGCCAAAGTTGCTACAACTGTAAGCACTAAAATTGTGTTTTCACTGCTGTTTTTGTAACTGGGATAATGGCTAGCAACATTGGAGGTCTACGTTAGTGCACAATTTGTCATAGGCATATACTTCAGGTGCAGCAATTCCAGGGTGAATACCGCTTTGATAAATGTGAGCATATTGCAACCTTGGAAGCTCAGGTCAGAGGCGCAAAATGCAGCACTGAGGGAGATTGACAATATGGAAAAGGGCATCCTGCTCACTGAGCAGACATTAAAGTGGACCAACACCCAGGATTTCGACTATGTGAAACCTCCCAGATCGCACATAAAAACTCACCTCACCCCGCTCCTACAGCGCATGCGTGGCCGCTCGTCCAATCAGCGCGCTTGGAGCCGTTGTGGTATGCGCATTAATGAGACGTCTTACCACAGCGGCTCCGAGCACGCTGGCAGGCGCATCTCGCGCTTCCCTCTAACGGGGACGCACGCGCCCTGCTAGAGAGAAGCGCAAGATGCGGCTGAGGCCCGCGCATGCGCCATTGCATCGGGATCCAGGTAAGCTTTCTGGGCATCCTGGGGGGTTTCACACAGTGAGCCATCCCGATTTTGGATGCCCCGCTGGGAGGGATCGGATTGGCCCGGGAAACTAGATCACGCTGGGTGTTGGTCCACTTTAAGTGGGGTAGATACAGAGTAGATACAGAAGGTGGAGTTATGGGTCAGGAGGAGCAGATAGGTAGCTGGGTAAATGTAGATAGAGGGAGTAGAAAGGAAGCACAGAAAAGGATGCCCATACCTGTGTCTGCGCACCCTAGCAAAATTGCCAAGTTGGGTAATTATGCAAGAGTGTCAGTCTCAGAAATGGCAGCTCTAGCAGATACTGCTCTCCCTAACAGCCAGGAGGACATCCCACCTAGTGAGCGGGTGGTTGGGACCAAAGGTAAGACTAGACAGTTAATAGGGGATTATATTATCAGGCAGATAATTTGTCACCAAGACCGCCTCAGCCAAATGGTTTGCTGTCTCCCTGGTGCCAGGGTTCGCCATGTGATGGAAAGGGTGGATAAATTACTGGGAGGGGCTGGGGATGACCAAGCTGTCGTGGTCCACTGGTAACTAATGACAGAAATAATAAGAGATGGAGGATCCTTAAAAATACATTTAAGGAATTAGGCACCAAGTTGAAGGGGTGAGCCTCCAAGGTTGTATTCTCTAGAATACTGCCAGTGCCATGCGCTACACATGAACGACAACAGGAGCTTAGAGAGTTAAATACATGGCTCAAGTCAACTGGTATAGTGCCAAGGGATTGGTGCAAGGCAAATGTGGTGCCCATTTTTAAAAAGGGCTCTAGGTCTTCTTATCACAGAACTGTAAGTTTAACATCCATTGTAGGAAAATTGCTTGACGTTTTATTAAGGGCAGAAGCTGCCAGACTAACCTGATTAGATTCTATGGGGAGAAGTAGAAGCCTGGATAGGGGGGCAGCTGTAGATATAGTTTTTTAGGCTTTGCAAAAGCATTTGACACTGTCCCCCACAGACGCTTATTGGGGAAATTGAGATCTTCAGGATTAGAAAATACAGTTTGCAACTGGATTGAAAACTGGCTGAAGGATCGTGTGCAGAGTTGTGGTTGATGATACCTACTCTGAATGGTTAGCGGTTGTAAGCGGTGTACCCCAGGGTTCAGTGCTGGACCCACTATTATTCAACTTGTTTATAAAGGATATAGAAGATGGAATTAAAAGCACTGTCTCTATTTTTGCAGATGACACAAAGATATGTAGCATAGTGCCTATTGTGGTAAGGTGCAAGGTACCATCATGGACGGTAGGTAAGTGGCACCAATGTACCTGGCCTTGGTGCAGTAAAGCTGTACTGTACTGTAGTTTTTTCCAGCATCAGCTGCTAATGGCAGTCTGCTGCTAAAACGTTAGTATAGCTGAAAGGCTAACCCGGGACGGCTTTACTGGGATGGAGTAGAGCAGGGTGGGACTCCATCCCCTACCCAGCTCCGGGTTTTGCGGGCCGCATAAATAGCCTGGGGAGTCAGCTGTGCACTGGCTGTGTCTAGAGCTCACTTGGGGAGTGAGACTTTGCGTGCCTGGCTGGAAGCTCTTATACAGGCTATTTCATGTGGACCCGAAGTGGATTCGGCTGCAAGTGTGCAAGCTTGGACTAAAACTAAGAAAGGCCGTTGCCTGTCTGATGCAATACTATGGCATTTTTCCTGAAAATGTGATGTAACCTAAAAAGGATATTTGTTATGGACTTTATGTGTGAATAAACACGGACTTTACTTTGAACTTTTCACCTCTGAGCCTCTATACTGCTGACATCCTGCTGTCTACCAGAGCTGATCCTCACATTTGGTGTCAGATGCGGGCAAAGCAGTGAGGCCATTGCTAGGAGCAACCGACAGAAAAGTTTTTTGTGCATGTCCTACATTAAGCCTGCCAGGCTGCTACCTGAGACCGCAGACAAAATGGAGGCTGTTGTGAAAGTGCTCATGGAGGCGAATCTGCAGCAGCGCGAGGCCAACAAGCAGCAGCAGGAGACCAACCAGCTGCTATTGCAACATGTGATGGCAATGACGTCGAGACTTACCTGGTGGTGCTTGAAAAGGTGGCTGCAAGGGAGAAGTTGCCTCGTGACTAGCTGGCTGACGACATCGCTCCATTTCTGGCATCTGGACCCCAGCAGGTGTTGTTTGATCTTCCAGATGACCAAGCCACTGACTACCCGACTCTGAAGGGTGAGATACTGGCCAGACTGGGAGTGAATGTGTGGGTTCGGGTTCAGCGAGTGCATCAGTGGAGCTATCAGTCGGCAGAGCCCGCCAGACCCCAGTACTATAAACTGCTGCACCTACTGCAAAAATGGCTGCAGCCAGATTTATTAAGCCCCTCTGCCATGTTGGACCGCTTGCTGGCGGACATGTTCTGGAGGGCTTTACCGCACCCTCTCCAGCACTGGGTTAGCAGGTATCCCCCGGCAATGCTCTAGAGATGGTGGACCTAGTGGAGCGATATGAGGCCACCAGGAACTTGCAAGGGGGTTCTACGGGGAAGGATTCGGGGAAACCCCAGAGGTCCCCGCCCCAGCCCAGGTGAGGGGTGTCCCCTAAACCCCCTCAGGACCTACCCCCGAAAGTCCCTGCCCCGGTGTTGTGTTGGGGGTGTAAGGAGCCGGGACATATCAGAGCCAACTGTCCCCACCAGGGGGAGCCCATGGACGTGAACTTTGGTTACAGCCCTTCCATGTATGCCAGGAGGCTGTGTGCTGCCGGTGTCCCTGAGCTTGTGGGACAAAGTCACCTCTGTCAGGTGAAAGTGGGGGATACCCTAGCTGTGGCCCTTTTGGACTAGGGAAGTATGGTTACCCTGGTGAGACCCGCCATGGTACTGCCCGATGAGTACACGGGGCGGAAAATCGGGGTCTTGTGCATACAAAAGGACTTAAGAGACTATGCCACAGCACAAGTGAATCTAACCACCGTGTCCGGCAGCTGGAACCACGAAGTCGCCGTCGCCGCTAAACTTCCGTATGAACTTATTGTTGGAAGAGACTTTCCAGGGTTCATGTCACTGTGGACCAAGCTGGGAGTTCCAGAAACCCGCGAGGCGGGTATGTCCCCAATAGACTGGCCCTACTCAGGGGTGACCCCAGAACCTTGGGAGCCGGAGTCAGAAGGCACCAGGGTAGGGGTGACCGCCACTACGGTGGAAGAGGGGGGAGTCAACCCCACTGAGTGTTATGGTTGGAGATGTGGAAGATCTGACAACAGGTCCAGAGTTGGCCGATCTCCATGTCTCCACGGGTAGTTTTGGTACAGCCCAACACCAGGACCCGACTCTATCTCGGGCCTGGGAGAATGTACTTGAGGTGGAAGGTGAGCCACAACAGCCAGAGGCGGAGTTACAGTTTCCTCGCTTTGTGGTTCACCAGGAGATGCTGTACCGAGTAAACAAAGTACGTGAAGAGGTTGTGGAACAATTGGTGGTACCCAATCCTTATCGCAAGCTGTGTTGGATTTGGCCCACCAACATGTTCTGGGGGGAAACCTAGGCCAACAGAAAACTCTGGACCGAATTTTACAACAGTTCTACTGGCCAAGTGTGTACAAGGAGGTGGAGAGATATTGTGAGTCCTGCCCAACATGTCAGATGACCAGCCCCCAGCCTTATTACCGTGGTCCCCTAGTTCCTCTCCCAGTTATTGAGGTGCCGTTTGAGCGGATTGCCATGGATCTGGTGGGTCCAGTGCCAAAATCCGCTAGAGGGCATCAACATATTCTGGTAATCTTGGACTATGCCACACGGTATCCCGAGGCCATACCCCTGCGACACACCTCAGCCAAGCTTATTGCTAAGGAGCTTATGGAAATGTTTTCCCGGGTAGGCCTACCTAAAGAGGTCCTAACCGATCAAGGTACCCCGTTTATGTCTAAGGTGATGAAAGAGCTCTGTAAGTTGTTGCAGGTGAAACAATTGCGGACATCCGTTTACCACCCGCAAACAGACGGCCTGGTAGAAAGGTTTAACCAAACTTTAAAAACCATGTTAAAACGGGTAGTCGCCAAGGATGGGAAGAATTGGGACTTGCTTTTGTCCTATCTGATGTTTGCAGTGAGAGAGGTGCCCCAGGCCTCTATGGGGTTCACGCCCTTCAAGCTCTTATACAGTGGGCATCCACGGGGCCTGTTGGATATAGCCAAGGAGGCTTGGGAACAGCAACCCACCCCCCACAAAAGTGTGGTAGAGTATGTTACTCAATTACAGGAATGGATAGAGACCGTGTTGCCGCTGGTGAGGGAACATATGGAGGCAGCACAGCGGGCCCAAAGTAGGGTTTAAAACCGTCAAGCCAGGGTACGAAACTTTAACCCAGGTGACAGGGTTGTGGTTCTGGTACCCACAGTGGATAGTACATTTCTGTTTAGGTGGCAGGGTCCCTACGAGGTGATTGGGAAAGTTGGGGAAGTGACTTACAAGGTACATCAGCCCGGGCGGAGAAAGCCAGAACAGGTGTACCATGTAAACCTGCTGAAGCTGTGGAAAGACAGGGAGACCCCTGTGGGTGACAGTCCCCGACCAGGTATGTTAGGGGTGGAGCTTCCCATCCCTCAGTCTGTTGTTAGAGAAGCGGTAGTTGAGGTGAAAACTGGCGACAACCTCTCCTCTAAACAGTTTATTAGCAGAAAGACGGATGTGTTTTCAGAACTCGCTGGACGCACTTCTGTCATCCAACATAACGTTGTCACGGAAACCTCAGGCTAAGATCCGGTTGAAGCCCTACCGAGTACCTGAGTCCCGACGACAAGCTATCGCGGAAGAAGTGCAACAAATGCTCAGATTAGATGTAATTGAAGAGTCAAAGAGTGAGTGGGCCAGCCCAATAGTCTTGATTCCGAAGCCCGATGGTACGTTGCGGTTCTGTAATGATTTCCGCAAACTTAACGAAGTATCTAAGTTTGATGCCTACCCTATGCCCCGAGTAGACGAGCTTATTGAAAAGCTAGGCCAAGCCCGGTATTTCTCTGTTTTGGACCTCACAAAAGGGTACTGGCAGGTACCCTTGACTGAGGCTGCCAAAGAGAAAACAGCCTTTATTACACCTGAGGGACTGTTCCAGTATAAGATATTACCCTTTGGTTTACATGGCGCTCCCGCTACGTTCCAACGGTTAATGGACATTGTCCTCAGGCCACATCGTCGGTATGCTTCGGCCTATCTGGAAGATATCATCATCCATAGTACGGATTGGGAAAGTCACCTGCCCAAAGTCCAAGCCGTAGTGGATTCCCTCAGGAAGGCTGGTTTGACGGCAAACCAAAAAAAGTGTGCCTTGGGCTTAGAAGAAACTAGATACCTGGGCTATGTGATTGGGCGAGGAATGGTCAAACCCCAGGTTAACAAAATAGAAGCCATCCGTAGCTGGCCACGTCCTACCTCTACCGGCCAGGTGAAGTCATTTCTGGGGTTGGTGGGGTATTACATGAGGTTAATTCCTAATTTTGCCACCGTAGCGGCACCATTGGCAGACCTGTTAAACGGATGCAAGTCTGTCAATGGCGAAATGGAGTGAACAGGCCGAAAAAGCGTTCCCGCTTTGAAGTCTGCCCTGTGTGGGTCTCTGGTGTTGGTGACGCCTGACTTCAAAAGGGAGTTCATAGTGCAGACCGATGCCTCCGAAGTAGGTCTCGGTGCTGTACTATATCAGGAAGTCAACGGGGAGGAGCACCCCGTTGTCTACGTGAGTCGCAAGCTGACACCCGCGGAGACCCGGTATAGTGTAGTGGAGAGAGAGTGTTTGGCCATTAAGTGGGCCCTTGAGTCTCTTGGCTACTACTTGCTGGGGAGAAGGTTCCGTTTGATTATGGACCATTCTCCCCTCAAGTGGATGTGCCAGGCTAAGGACAGGAATGCCAGGGTCACCCGGTGGTTCCTGTCCTTACAAAATATCAAGTTCACAGTAGAGCACAGAGCGGGACGGATGTTGGGTAATGCGGATGCCCTGTCCCGGGCACATTGTTTGACATGTGTCCACCCCCTCAGGGTTGAACAAAGGGGGGGGGTATGTGGTAAGGTGCAAGGTGCCGTCATGGACGGTAGGTATGTGGCACCAAGGTACCTGGCCTTGGTGCAGTAAAGCTTTATAGTTTTTCCAGCATCAGCTGCTAATGGCAGTCTGCTGCTAAAACGTTAGTATAGCCGAAAGGCTAACCCGGGACGGCTTTACTGGGATGGAGTAGAGCAGGGTGGGACTCCCCTACCCAGGTCCGGGTTTTGCAGGCCGCATAAATAGCCTGGGGAGTCAGCTGTGCACTGGCTGTGTCTAGAGCTCACTTGGGGAGTGAGACTCTGTGTGCCTGGCTGGAAGCTCTTATACAGGCTATTTCATGTGGACCCGAGGTGGATTCGGCTGCAAGTGTGCAAGCTTGAACTAAAACTAAGGCCGTTGCCTGTCTGATGCAATACTTTTCCTGAAAAGGTGATGTAACCTAAAAAGGATATTTTATGTTATGGACTTTATGTGTGAATAAACACGGACTTTACTTTTCGCCTCTGAGCCTCTATACTGCTGACATCCTGCTGTCTACCAGAGCTGATCCTCACACTATTGAAGATGTTCACAAGCTTCAGGCTGACTTGGACACTTTGAGTGTCTGGGCATCCACTTGGCAAATGACGTTCACTGTGCAGAAATGTAAAGTAATGCACTTGGGGTCTAATAACCTGAAGGCCACATATGTCCTCAGGGGAGTAAAACTGGGAGAATCACTTGGATCTGTGGGGTACTGGTAGATAACAGGCTAAATGTCAAGCAGCAGCTTCCAAGGCCACCAAGGTATTATCATGCATTAGAAGAAGCATGGAATCACGGGATAGGGATGTAATTTTGCCTCATTACAAGGCATGGTGCGCCCTCACCTGGAATATGCCGTCCAGTTCTGGGCACCAGTTCATAAAACAGATCTTAGTTATGAGGAAAGATTATGAGAATTAAATCTGTTTAGTCCTGAGAGGAGATGACACTGGGGGGGGGGGGGGACATGATTAACTTGGCCAATACAAAAAGTATAAGGGAACACTATTTCAGGTAAAATCCTCTATAAGAACAAAGGAGCACTCCCTTCGACTGAAAAGAAAGAAATTCAATCTCCAAAGGCGACAATCATTTTTTACCATAAGAACTACAAATCTGTGAAATAGCCTCCCACAGAAGCTTGTTACAGCATCAACCTACAGCTTCAAAAAAGAATTATATACTTATTTAGAAGAAAATAACCTTAATAGTTACTATTAGCTGCGGTCAATAAAAAAAACAAATTAAAAAATAACCTCCCCTGCCCCAACACCCAACACCCTTACTTGAACTTGATGGACATATGTCTTTTGTTTTCAATGGGGAGCGCAAGTGACCACATCTTCGAGCTGTGCACACGCTCCTGCCATTCAGAGAGGCTGGCCAGGAGCACATGCACAGATGTGGCAGCTTGTGCTTCCCACTGAAGCAAATCAGAGCTGTTTTACGAACTACATAGTAACAGCAAATGGCTCTGATTAGAGGGACACTTAGGAGGAATGTGGGGATTACAGCTCTTTCTGGAGCAGAATTAAAGTGGACCAAGACCCACAGCAATCAGATTCCCAGGCCAATCGATTCCCTCCCCGTGTCATCCAAAATCGGGTTGCCCCGCAGTGTGCAACCCCCCCAGGTCATCCATACACTTACCTTCTTACCCGGTCCAACGGCACTTGAGTAAGCTACGGCCGCATCCCCGCCATCCCTCTAGCCAGGGATTTGTGAATGGCCGGCGCCGGCACTCTCCCTGTTAGAGGGTAGCGGGGGATGCCACCTTCAGCGCACTCGGAGCCGCTCACCTTAGGCGGCGTGACGTTAGCGGTTTCTGAGCGTGCTGATTGAATGAGCAGCCGCGCATGTGCTGTAGGACCGAAGAGGTGAGTCAGATTCACACAGCGCTCCGAACGGGGAGCCTGGGAAGCAAAGACCAAAACCCAGTATAATCAAAATCCTGGGTTTTGGTCCACTTTAATGGCAACACCAGCATGTGAAAGGTCTGGTCCCCCGGCCTCGCCTAAAACCATGGCAGCATAAATAGTTACAGAGGCAATTGCAGAGCCCAATAGTCATGTCTACATCGTTCCTTTAAATGTCAATAAAGTTTGGCGATTTCAAAACGGTGCACAATGAATTCTGGGAAACGTAGTTTTCTGTACTCTCACAGTAACTCGTGACCCAGAGGGACCCGTGTCAGGCTTCCTGGGCTCCGTTTCTTTCCTTTATCGGGAAAGCAGAGCAGGCCGCAGCACAGCCTGACGGCAGCGGGCGCCATGAGCACAGACGTGCGCTTCGGCTGTCTGTCTTTCCGGCAGCCCTATGCAGGCCTGCTGCTCAACGGCGTGAAGACAGTGGAGACGCGCTGGCGCCCTCTGCTGGCGGAGTACAGTAACTGCACGCTGGCAGTGCACATAGCGGCGCGGTACTGGGAGGGCGAGGAATGGCGGGAGATATTGCAGCACAGACTGGCCATGCCCGCCGCCACCTTGCAACAGCTGCTGCAACACGGGGAGCGTTTTGGCAGAGGGGTTATTGCAGGTATGCGTTCCTTTCATTATAGTAGTCAGGGAAATATTAATAATTATTATTAATTAGCAGTATATCTGGGCAGAGACTTGTCCCTTGGGGAATGGGCGTGGCTTGCTAAGGATGATGGCAGCCAGATAAAGGGAGGGCTTCATCATCCTCATATGACCAGAGATAAGAAACTCTCAGCAAGTTTTATTACAGAGGAACATAGCCCAGGATTTAAACTTTCTTGGGTTTTATACAGTGATCCTGGGGCATCCTGAATTAAAGTGGAAGAAACCCAGGATTTTGACTATACTGAGTTTTGTTCCTGTCCCGGGGTGCCCCGCTGTGTGAAACCCCCCAGATGATACCTCACTTCTTCCCAGTATTACAGCTCGTCCAATCCACGCACTCTGAGACGCTGACATGACGTCTAAGGCCGGCGGCCAAAGAAACTTGAGGGGACACTCTGGTATGTCCCGTACAGGCAACCGGAAAAATCTGCACTCACCCTAAATAAATTGCTACAAGACAATATATAGAAAATATAAAGGACTAATTTATTAAAGTCAACCAATGTATAGTAACCACAATAAGCAAAATACAGACATATAGGTTTAAAAAACAAATATAAGACAAGTTAAAAAAGAAGGTGGTGGGGGCCTGGGCAAGGCAAATGCTAAATAATCAGAGCGCAGTCATAATGTATATGCAATATACTAGTATGTTAACAATAACATGCCACACAGCAGAGGGGCATGACGTTATATGCTGTTATTACCAGACCAGCGGATGTGAGTTTGGCCAATTGAAAATAGAGAAATATAGTGAGAAAGGATGAATGAGGAGGGAATAAGCGGGGTGTGTAGAAAACGTGCAACAAAGGGTGCTGAAGAGTGTAGTGAGGTGCCAAAGAAAGCAACAAATGCAGCAATGAAAAAGGGGATAGAGTGATTGGCAAAAAAACAACAAAACAAGCGGGAGCGTGCCCGTGCTGGCCATTCTCGTATGCGCCGCATTCGTCGTTGGACCGGGAAGCAAGGTAAGTGTATGGAGCGACCTGGGGGGGGTTCACACAGTGGGGCATCCTGACATGCCCTGAGGGGAGGGAATCGATCGTGGTGGGCTTTGGTCCACTTTAATATTCACTTCTCCTTGATCCAGCGGCGCATGAGCAGACTCTCGTCCAATCAGCACCATTTGCCGTGTTTCTGTCTTTGGCAAAGGGCCCTGATTGAATTCAATGGAGAGTGTGCGCTGCCACTTCTCCCGTATCCCTGGCTGCGTGCGCGTTCCCCGCCCCAGCCTATCTGAATGCCCATTAAGATACAGGGGTTGCGGAAGCGCACGCTCCCCATTAAAAACAATCGGAGGCCCTTTGCCAAATGATGTAGTCATGGCAGGTCAGGGCTCTGATTGGATGAGAACCAGCGCATGTGCCAATGGAGCTGGAAAAGGTACGTTTTACAGGTGTCCTGCATTCTCTGGTGAAAAGCGGCTGCTTTAAAGTGGACCAACACCCAGGATTTTGACTATGCTGGGTTTTGGTCCACTTCCCCGGGGCACCCCGAATCGGGGTTGCCCCGCTATGTGAAACCCCCCACTAGCTTCAACTCACGTCACCCAGCTTCTATGGCACATACGCGGCCGCTCCAATCAGCACGCTGGCGGCCGCATCTTGCGCTTCCCTCTGAATGGCCGGCGCGAACACGTTCCCGGCTAGAGAGAAGCGCGAGATGTTGCCGCGGCCCACGCATGCGCCGTTGGACCAGAATTCAGGTAAGGTTTGTTTGTGGCCGTCCTGGGGGGTTTCACACTGCGGGGCGTCCGGATTTTGGATGCCCCGGGGGGAGGGGGGGGGATTTGGATCCCGGGCCGATCCTGCTGTGTTGGTCCACTTTAAAGCAGGCCAAAACTCAACATTTTCACTCTCCTGAGTTTCAGCTTGTTTTACCAGCAGGTGCGTGCAGCCGGAAGGGAATGGCAGGCGTTCCGGAAATACATTCATTAAGAATAAATTGCCGACCATTTATATGTGCATCAGTCTGATTGGAGGAGAGCCCACACAAGCGCTGTGACAGTGTGGAGTGCAGTAATATTTGTCCACCCCCCCCCCCCCCCCCCCCCAATCCCTCATGCTCATTTGTCCCTCTTTGAGGTGTAACCTGCAGATCTGCAGAAATAAATGATTCATTTGCCTATTGAAAATGTTTGTTTATATTGTATCTGTTACAACCAATCTCCTCTGTGTCCCTCAATGAGGGGGGTGTGGCTTAATTTACAAAATGTCGCTCTTTCCCACCCTGAAAAGTTGAAAGTTATGATATTTGCAGCAAAGTTTCCTGGAAGTCTCCCCGTGTGAAACCTCAGTTTTCCCCGGTTGTCCTACCTTTACCACAAGCCCAGAGCACATACACAGCGGCATCACTTGCATTCAATTACAGCCAAAGGATGCAAGTGATGCCGTGCGTGTGGCTGGGATTCCATTCAGCTTCTCCAACTGCAAACAACAAACACAAAGTGGGCACCACAGATCAAAGAGGAGATAAACTATCCCATTGGGGGTGCTCCTCCAAGCCACAAGGAACCAAAAGGAAAATCTAATGGGACTAGAAATTTGGCACTACATCCAAAATATCTTTAAAAACATTTTACAATTTTATTGTTGGCCACAATGCAATAAAATACAATGATACAAAACAAAAATTGGCACTTTAATATAAATATATATATATATATATTATATTTCATCTCTCTATGGGATAACATGTAAGAACTTTTTATTAAGGGAGGTTTATGGGGCTAGCTTGCATAATATCTAATGCATAGTGGCCAGCGGCCCAATTCATTTGATGGCTTATTGTTTATATTGGGTATCTTGGTCCCAGGGAAGGCAGTGTTTTATTTTTTTGTTTTGTCTTGTTGTTTATCATTGTTCTTTTTCTTTGTGGCCAACAATAAAATTAACCATGTTTTTAAAGATATTTTGGGTGTAATGCCCATTTTCTAGTCCTATTAGATTTTCCCTTTAGCTTCTCCAACCGCACATTTATGTGTGTGGCTGGAGAAGCTGATTGGACAAATGGAGAGGTGAGCTTACTGGGTGAATTCCTGAATCGGGTTGCCCTAGGGGAACAGACCAAAACCTGGGATAGTAAAAACCCAGGATTGTGACAGTCCCAGGTTTTGGTTCTTGCCCCCGGGGCACCCTTATTTGGGAATCTTATGTCTATGCCAGGGCTGTCTGGATGTGCGGGTACCCACAATCGGAGGGAAGCATGTCACTCTTCATTGTTTCAGTGTTCTGTGCCACTGATTAATGGATGCCATGGAATGCTAATTGTAGGAGAGTCCGCACATGGGCTGTGGGATCTCTGTGGCGAATAAAGCAGATGCAGTGGAGCATCCCAAATCAGGATAGTTCCTCCTTAATCAGATGACCTATGTCTGGCCTAACAGCTCTCTCTGCTGCAGTAGTAATGTTGGCTGACCTGTATGCATTTGTCTGTAAATAGGTCTTATTGACATCGGGGACACCATGGCAGTGTGTGGAGGACCTTCCTGCTGAAGAGATCACACAGCTGGAGAATAAAGCTCTGCTCACTGGTCTGCACAGCAAGTATCTGACCACAGTTTGCCGGCCACGGTGGCTACTGGAGCCCCATTCCAGCAAGAGGAGGAAAAGACATCTGGGAACGTGATGATTCCATATGAACTCATTCCACCATAACTGGCCTCCCCCCCCCCCCCCCCCCCCCTTTCCTCTGTGGAATGCTTCATCAACACATTATTAAGTGGCTTAATGGGAATTGTAGGTGAGCGTTCTGCATCCATGTGGCGCTGAGGGAAAGGCTTCTAAACACTCATTGGTTATTCAGTTCCATGTAATCTGTGTGTAACCTTCATGCAATTTGTATTTAAAGTGCCAATTTTATAGAGGATGGGTGTTGGGCCTAACAATACTCATTATAGCCGCTTAACCCCCAATAGCTTAAAGCTTAAACAAAAACCACCCATGTCGGCCCATATCAGGATGCCCCACCGTGTGAAATCCCCGGGGTGCCCGTAAGCGCTCCCCTTTCCTGCTCCATCGGGCTTTTGTCCATTGAGAGCCGTCTGCCATGACTGTCATTGTTGTGAATGTGCGCGCACGCTCCTGCCCCAGCCATTCAGATAGGCTGTCCTCGCTGCTTTAGTCAATGAGAGACGTTTTGCGAATGTCATGGCAGACAGTTCTCATTGGACGAGAGCCCCACGCATGCTGCACCATTGGAACCAGGAAGAAGAGAGGGATGCCCCAGGGGGGAATGGAACAAATTCCAGGAAAGTCTATATTGCCAGTTTTGTTCTGCTTTAAACCATACATGTGTACCTATAGGGGCCATAATCTGGATTACGTGACTGCTGGCAGCCAGTTGCAGCTGGTTTTGCTGGGGGGGGGGGGGGCGTGCTGGGTACAAATGGGACCAACACTCATTTTAAAGAAAATGGGTATTGGTCATGTTTAAAGTGGTCCAATTAAATAACCACCCACTGTGCAAGACTCTGCCAGTGGCAAAATACTGTAACCTCGCTGGTAAACCCACAGCGGCATCTTTCTAGGTATGTGCGTGGCCATGCCGGCTGTAAGGGAATGGCTGCCATTGCCGCATGCCAATCGAGAGTGTGGCCGAGCTCCTATTAGGTTTCTTTAGCCACACAACATGAGAAACTTTAGGTTTCTAAAATGGATCATACACCATAAAATTGCCTCTGCCCCACGTGTGAAACCCACTGGATCGCAGGTATAACTTACATTGCTGGCACCCCCACAGGCCACATCCCAGGCTACAGCTTGCCACAGACTACAGGGAAATGGAGGATGAAGTAGTGCCCCTGGGTACTCGGACGGGGTCAGAATGGGTATTAAAAAGCATTTTTGTGTGATACTCACCCTGTAGAATTGCTTTTGTTTACGATCCATTCCAGCCCGTCCAGAAGTCATCACGATTGGGAGTTCGCCCTAGGGGGCGCTGACTGCAAGATCAGAGATGTAGCTCCTCCCGGCCCCTATAAAGGCAGCTGCATTTCAACCCAGCACCAGTAATTTAAAAGCAGTACTCAATAGAAGAGGCAGGCCGGGAGGACCAAAAAAAATAGGAGACTATGTTACTTCACATAGCCCTCCGCTTGTACTCTCTTTTGAATCAAAAACGTAAATCTCAAACTTGTATAACTAGTGTTCTATGAGCAATAATGGTTCAATCACCATAAACAGGCATGCAGGACATAATCAACCTCAAGGGCGGGGTGGACGGGCTGGAACGGATCAGAAACAAAAGCAATTCTACAGGTGAGTATCACAGAATTGCCTTTGTCTTTCCAATCCATTCCAGCCCGTCCAGAAATCATCACGATTGGGACATCCAAAAAGCAGTGTCCATATGGGCGGGATCCCCAGTGCGGAACAGCAGGTAGTTCCATTTCACTACCAAAAGCAGCACCAGCTGAGGCCATGACATCCACCTAGTAGAACTTTGTGACAGTATGAACTGAAGACCAAGTGGCAGCTTTACAACTTGTTCCACCGAGTCCAGGTGCTGAAAAACCCAAGAAGCACCGATGGTTATAGTAGAATGAGCTGGTGAACTGAAAAGGGGGTTCATTCCCCTTGGCATAATAGAGTCGTACCACCGCCTGTCTAATCCACTTACTGAGTGTGGAATTGACCAGTGGTAATCCCCTTCTAGAGCCCTTCTGTCAAGACAAAAGGCAAATCTGGTTTCCTGAAGGATTCTAACCACATCCACTAACCACATCCAAAGCATAGAGAGTCCGGGTACTTTGGGATTAGCCGGACCCAAGGAAGGCAAGATAACTTCCTCATTAAGGTGAAAAGGAGAAATGACCTTAGGCCAAAAATCTGGCTTAAAATGAAAAAAACACCTTATCTCTGTGCATCTCAAAATAGGGTGGATTCATACATAGCACGGCCAGCTTTGATACTCGACGCACTGTGGTGATCGTCACAGAAAAACCACTTTGAGTGTCAGCATTCAATGGCTCGAAGCGGGCACCCTGGAGGGCAGATAACACCAGACGTAAGTCCCACACCGGTACGACAGATTTACACAGTGGACGGACATGGGTGACCCTCTGGAAAAAGTCTTGATCAATCTATGATTGGCAATAGACCTCTGGAACAAATGAATAAGGCCGAGACCTGACCCCTGAGGGTGCTCAGCTGGAGGCCCGAGTCTAGACCATTTTATATAAACACAAAGACTCTAGAAACAGAATATTCCTGACAAGGAAGGTTCCTGGCCTCGCACAAAGCGATATAGGCCCGCCAAACTCTGTAGTATATCATGGAAGAAGACCTCTTCCGTGCCTGAATCATTGTGTGAATAACAGTGGCTGATAATCCTTTCTCCGTCAGGAAGGAGGTTTCAATAGGCAGGCCGACAAAGCCAACATCCGTAAAATTCGGGTGCCGAAGCGACCCCTGTGTGAGAAGCTCTGGATCTTCGGGCATGATGTAGGGATCTATTGACATCCATACTATGTCCGCAAGCCAACTCCTCCTTGGCCAATAAGGAGCCACCAGGATGGTTGATACCCCCTCTTGGACTATCTGGCGTAGCACTCGGTCCAAGAACGGAAACGGAGGAAAAGCATACAGAAGATTGAACTCCGTCCAATGGAACCCCCAGGGCGTCTGTTGCTATGGCCAGAGGGACTCTTGAGAGAGACACGAACCTTGGAAGTTAGTGATTGTGTCTGGACGCAAGGGATCCACGTTCGGTTGACCCCAGTGGAGGCATAGAGCTTGAAAAAGGCCTTCCTGCTGAGAGACCATTCCCCCAGACGCAAGAACCTCCTGTCAGGGAGTCTGCCTCCTGGCTCTCCACCCCCGGGAAGCAAACCGCCGAGATGCAGGGAGCGCTCCTCGCTGCCTAACTCAGAATCCGGCTTAGCTCCTTGAGGGATCTCTTGCTCTGAATACCGCTCTGGTGGATGATGTAGGTTACAGCCGCCCGATTGTCCGAGCAGACCTGAACCGCTTGGCCCCTTAAATGGGGAGTCAGATATAGAACAATCAAATTGCCGATGGGGAGGCCGAAAGGACCTGCCTACCATACCAGAAGATGCCGAGGAACCAATCACCACGAGAGGAATTGCCTGCCGGGGGGGGGGACCCTTGGTCCAGGGATTCCAGGGACCGATCCCAGCTGGCTAGTAGGTTTAGTTGAGGCCTCATGTGGAAATGAGCAAAGGGCACTGCTTCAAAGCAAGCCACCATTTGGTCCACCAAGCTCATCCGTAGACGCACCGATGGCTGTTGACAAGCCAGCAAGCCTGTACCTGCGTCTGGAGAGACAAGACTTTCTGCTGTGGCAGAATACCTTTACTTGAACAGTGTCTAGGAACATCCTCAGGAAGGATCTCACTGTTCATGGAGTGATAAGCGACTAGGAGTAGATGATCACCAAACCGCAGGCTTCCACAGCTGACAGCACGGTTCTGGTGTCGCTCTCGGCCCCCTGAAAGGACTGGGCCGATAAGAGAAGGTAGCAGATAGGGTAATACTGAATACCCTGCCCCCTCAGGATAGCCATGATGCTCGCCAGCACCTTGGTGAACACCCCGTGAGCTAGAGATATGTCGAGGGGAAGTGTCACAACTGAACGCTGGCCCTCCATGCAAACTTCAAATCTCTGATGACCCGGAAAATAGGGATGTGTAGATACGCGTCCCTGATGTCCACCGTAGTCATAAAGTCGTCTGGCCAAGGCAAACTCACCGCCGACCACGATATTTACATGCGTAACGTCAGAGCCTTATAAAGCAACTGGGGCCCTTTAGGTCCAGGATCGGCCACCCCGAAGACGAAGACTTGGCACCCAGCCTGGCTACATTACCCATGGCAGTTAAAACAAAGCCGGTGAAGGCTAAAAACAGGCTCTAAGTTTCCTGTAATCCAGAGGCCGTCCACAAGACTTATCCTTAGCCCCAAGTTGCGTAGCCATGTTTCCTCGAGGTTAGGAAAACAATAGCCGTGGCTCACACAGGGCGTCAGAGGGAACCCAGCAGGCCAAGGCATGGCACGCCAACAGATCCATGCGTTTATCCGCAGGGTCTCCTAAGGAAGCATTGTCAGGTGATGCATGATAGAGGTGTTGGACAGAATGGAAAACCGAAGGGTCGACCTCGGGAGAATGCTGTGACAGAACATCCTAGGTGTATTTTATTTTTATATATATATATATATATACTTTAGCTGGCCTTTGGTGTAAACCCCTCATTTCTTGACCCCCCCCTCCCACTTGAGTTTCACCGTTATCTAACCCTCACATGCCAGGTCAATGCTGATAACCCCCATCAAATGTGTCCTGTCCTACTCACATCCTTCCTCCCACCTAGTAATAAAACCACCTGGAAAAGAAAAATAAAAAAATCACAAATAGATCCTGAATTGAGACAGTGAGGTCCCTCTCCTGCTTGCCTCACCCCCCTTCCTTGGAATGTGGTCAGTTGGTATCATATAGCAGAAAGGAGATTGGAATATTCTGAGGCTGTTATACCAATACCAACACCAGCCCCCTGGTGGGAGGGGTAGGGAGACCCACTGTTCTGGGGCTAAAAGCATGGCTGGGAAGGATGGCTAGGGAGAGACTCTCTTACCATCAAGAGTAACACACGCTGCTTTTAACATCCAAGCAAAATGAAGACGAGAAAGCATGTGGGGACAATTTATTTGATCAAACAGAACGCAGCCCAGACGGACTTTTAAGTATATTTTCCACCTTTTCTTATTTTGCATTGCTATTTATCTTATTTACTGTGTTTTTTGCATCGTGTTTCTTGTTTTTGTGTTTTTCTGTTTGTTTAAATAAATTCTAAAAATACAGCAGAGGGTCACCAATGCTCTTAAGGGTCTAAAAAGTTCACGCTATTTCGGAACAGCCTGGCTACCTTACTTGCCTAGGACACTCGATCGCCCCTGCCTGGAAGTGTTTGTGGGTCGATCGATACGTTCAATCAGATTGTATTGTGTGTGGCCTGTATTATATTATAGAGTTGAGCACTATTTGTGCTCTGGTGGCAGCAGTTTATAGCCACGTGTGCTGTCAATTGAAGAATTACGGTGACACACGTGGGGTACAATTGGCCGGTTTGATCAGATGAACGATCAGTAGGTCTGATCAACCCGTGCAATCGTCACAGATGCAGCCATAATATAAACAACTCGGCAGGGGAAGGATACCGTGTCTCCAAGCCCTAGGGACCGACGGCAGCTAGTGGGTCTTTCCCACTCCTTAGGCCCCAAGGTATTGAAAAATGCGGCTGTTCAGGAGAACAGTTGTTGCTGTCCTCTCCACCGGAGGGCAACTCACCTTCCAAAAGTGGCTCATCCGCCAACTCCCCATCCTCCGCGGAACCAAAGGAAGCATACAAATCTTCGGCTGAGTAAACCGGCTCCAAGCGCCGCTTCATACTTTAGGCCCTTTCAGGGGCTGCCAATGAGACCCGTATCTCGAGGCTAGCCTGCCTGTGTCCCCCTGCTGTCTCCCCCTTCTCCAGGGGCTAACCGCAGCAGTGGAGGATCCGGAGAAGCAGGAGCTGACGCATGACTAGGGGGGAAGGGACAGCCCTCTCATGGTCCAAGACAATGCCTAAACATGGCTTCCCACGCGCATGTGCGCGTCCTTGTGCAGTGAGAACACTGATCTTGTCCTGTTTCACTCAGGACCTGGCGCAATGGAACATATTGTGCTAAATCCCCAAAGGGATTCCATGTGCACAAGGGGCAGAGCCTGTCTTACCCAAGCGGGGTGCCCGGCTCACTATCCCCTGATGCCTCCATTATGGTGACTTGGAATATTAATTATTCGCAAAGGCTAATAGACACTTAATGGCCTAAGCCTAATAGCCGATCCCCCTTTTTAACAATGGGGACCGGGAGAAACCAAAACCCTCAACTTTCAGCCCACAGTCTAAAATCAAAAAGAGAAAATACAGCAATTACAAAATGACAAATAATGTCATGTATAACACACAAACACATCATAGCAATAACATAATATAAACAGTGACCATAATATTTTTATAAATATAAGCATCTATTCACTTTTTCCCCCTTAAAAGCATGACGATAATGAGAGACTCACAACCGCGCTGAGCAACGCCAAAAGAGGGATACGCCACTGAGGTCAGCCAGCCGTGCCACAGCAAGCCCAGCTGCACGCGTCTCTGAAAGCATCCGGCCGGGGAGCGTCGGCTAGCCTGCGTGCCGCCGCCTGTGACTCCGCCCTCGGTGCGTCACAATCTCGGCCTAGTAGCGGCGCCACGCCTGCCCGCAGGCGGCCCGGGACCACTGCACGGCGAGGAAAGTAAGATGTGTGAGGAGCAGCAGCTCCCCAGTAAGTAGCACCAAGCATGCACATATACACAACACAATAAAGCATGTGGGAGAAGGGAGGGCATATATAAAAATACATATAAGTGGTTTCCCAGCAGGCTCACCATAGAATGCTGCTTTTTTGTAATAAAGCCTGCGGCCCAGAGCCATGTGCTCTGCCAAAACGCCCCAGACCCTGGCGTTTCACCCTACCATGCACGGATCCCTGGTAAGCAGGCAAAGATGGGTCAGAGAAGATCCGAGGAAATAGGGTCCTGCAGCCGGCCGACAGCCTAGGGGGCCCCGCTCTGCTGCTAAAATTCTGAGAGTGTAAGCGATCCTGTGCAGTCAACTGCAAGCAAAGAACTGGGGATGGGTTGAGAGGCAGCTGCCTTTATAGGGGGCTGGGAGGGGCTACATCTCTGATCTTGCAGTCAGCGCCCCCTAGGGGCGAACTCACAATCGCGATGACTTCTGGACGGGCTGGAATGGATTGGAAAGAAAAAAGCTGCAGATCTTTTTCTGTAGCCTAACTCCTGGATTTTATTTATTTATGACCACTAAAAGCTGGACATATACAAAGACAGACAAGCAAAGTAGAGAGAAGATCCCCCCCCCCCTACACATACAGGCATCTGATGGAAGATGGTTGAAGACCGCTCCTCCTCTTAATGGTAAATGATTGTAAAGCACTGCGCAATATGTTTGTGCTATATAAAGATTATTATTAAAATAAAAAAGTGGTCCTGTATCAAAATCCAGAGTCAGGGCTATAGGAAAGAGGCTAGATTCACCCTGAATAAGAGCATATCTTATATGTTTCCCCCACCCTGCACATACAGATTGCCCACATTAAAAATCATCCTACCTGCATATACTGCATTTTATGAGCCTTTAAACATCCAAGATGGCAGCTCATGGCACATCAGGCAGCCTGCAAACAGGAAGTGTCTTCTGTGTCGCTCTGCGTTCTGGGATTGCTGTCCTTTCCCTGTCCCCAGCTCTGTCTGTGCAAAACACGGCTATAACCCCACCCCCTGCACTTTATCCCACTCTTCTCTTCTCAGTATGTGATGCTTCTGAGGCAAGATGGCAGCACCCTTATCCTAGAGTCCTGAACAGAGTTGCAGCCCAGTGCGGGAAAGAATAATAAGTGACTAAACTTAAAATATATTAATTTAGGTGCTGAGGAATAGTTTTTTAAGGGTTTGGCCTTTTCACTAATCATGCTGAAGGTCCAGTTTAATTCAGCAGCACACCAGAATGATTTATTTTACAGCTAGGACAGTCCCTTTAATAGGATTATTTAGACCTTCCTATGACACGAGTGGATGTTTCTATTATTTCTGACTTGTTGATCGGCTGTAATTGTTTTTTTTTCTTGGAGCTGAAGCAAGTATGAAAAAATAAAAATTAATATAAATCAAAAAATACCATTTTGTGAATACTCACCTGTAAAATGGGTATTATAAGTATGTCACACACCCCGCTTCAAGACATTCATTACACTTTGGTATACTGACCTGTAGATGGCGATCTTGCAGAGATGATAACAAAAAAAGTCAGACCCTCCCGGCCCATAAATACCTGGGACCTCCCACTCATTACCCAGTATAAAGATAGCAGTAAGATCAAGGGGCCAGGAAAGCCAATTAAAACTAACAAAGGTTCTCCATATAAAGGATCCAGAATACAAAAGGGCAGGGTGAAGCGGGGTGTGTGACATACTTATAATACCCATTTTACAGGTGAGTATTCACAAAATGGTATTATTCTAAGTATGTCACACACCCCGCTTCAAGACATTCATTACACTTGGGACATCCAATAGCAGTGTCCCTAAAGGGCGGGGATCCAAGAAACAAGGCAACAAGGCACAAACTTAAACCACTGCAGCTTGCAGAACTTTGCAGCCAAAAACAGCATCCGCTGAGGCCTGAACATCAACCTTGTAAAACTTGGAAAAAGTGTGAACCGAAGACCAAGTAGCAGCCTTACAAACCTGCTCAACAGAAGCCTGGTGCTGGAAGGCCCAGGACGCCCCAACAGCATGAGTAGAATGAGCAGTAACACGAAAAGGGGAAACCTTCCCCTTGGCAGAATAGGCCCCAATAATGGCCTGGCAAATCCATTTACTAATGAAGACTTGGCAGGAGCCAAACCCTTCCTAGGCCCAGAGGGCACCACAAAAAGGGCGTCAGTCCTACGAAAAGGAGAAGTAGCCACCAAATAGTACTTCACACAGCGAACCACATCCAAGGAATGCAAAACCCTCTCCTTGTCATTGCTGGGCTTAGGACACAAGGAGGGTAGAACAATATCCTGATTCAAATGAAAAGCAGAGACCACCTTAGGAAGGAAATCTGGCTTGAAGCGGAAAACAACCTTGTCCTGATGCCTCTCAAAGTAAGGAGCCTTAATAGACAAGGCTGCCAACTCTGAAACACGCCGAACAGAAGTGATGGCAACCAGAAAAACAACCTTCTGAGTAAGCGTAGAAAGTGGAATATCCTGCAAAGGTTCAAAAAGACGACCCTGCAAGGCAGACAAAACCAAATTCAAATCCCAAACTGGGAGCAAAGGCGTAACCCCCTGGAAAAAGGTCTTAACCAGATGATGAAGGGCAAAAGACTTTTGAAAGAAAACCGCCAGGGCAGAAACCTGCCCCTTCAGCGTACTAAGCTGCAAACCTTGGTCCAGACCATGTTGCAGAAATTCCAAAACCCTAGGAATAGAGAACGCCCTGACCTCACACCAATCAATATAAGACCTCCAAGTCCTATAATGAATGGCAGAGGAAGACTGCTTCCTAGCCCTAACCAGAGTCTGAATGACAGCATCAGAAAGACCTTCCTCCCTCAAGATGGAGGTTTCAGCAACCACGCCGTCAAAGCCAGCGTTGGTAAATTGGGGTAGAGCAGTGGCCCCTGAGTGAGCAGATCCGGCAGAAGGGGCAGGTCTAACTGATCCTCCGCCAACCTTACCACGTCTGCGAACCAAACCTGTCTTGGCCACCTTGGAGCCACCAGGATTGCTGACGCGCCCTCTAGGGCCAGCTTGCGCACCACTCTGCCCACCATGGGAAACGGAGGGAACAGGTACAGAAACCCCAGATCCCTCCAGTTCAGAGACATGGCATCCACTGCCAGAGCCAGTGGATCCCACGAGAGAGACACAAATGCCGGAAGCCTCCGGAGACCCCCACCGTTGGCAAAGCGACCGAAACACCTTGGGGCAGAGCGACCATTCCCCCCGGTGAGATGACCCCCTGCTCAGGGAGTCCGCCTCCGTGTTCTCCACTCCCAGAATGTACACCGCCGAGATGCATGGGGCATTGCTCTCTGCCCAGGCAAGGATCAAGGACACTTCCCTGAGGGCACGCCTGCTGCGAGTCCCTCCCTGGTGATTGATGTAGGCGACCGCCGTCCGATTGTCCGACCGAACTTGGACCAGTAGGCCCCGCAACTGATGAGTCAAGTGAGCCAGAACCAGCCTGATGGCTCTCAACTCCAGAACATTGATGGGATCGTGAGCCTCCAGAGGCCCCCACAGTCCCTGAAACTGAAGATCCTTCCAAAATCCCCCCCAACCTGACAGGCTGGCATCCGTGGTGACCGTCTCCCAACGAGGGGTCAGAAAGGACCTGTCCCTGGTCAGATTGCCTGGTTTCAGCCACCACCGAAGGGAATGCCGCACCCGGGGGGACATCAGAAAGGACTGATCGAATGACAGCGGGGACCTGTCCCAGGCCGCCATGGAGCTGGAGCGTCCTTGTGTGAAACTGGGCAAAGGGAACCGCCTCGAACGAAGCCATCATCAATCCCACGAGTCGCATCCCTAGCAGGATGGACGGACGGGGAATGGATAGAAGACGCTGAGTCAATTCCTGAATCAGAAGAACCTTGGCCCGGGGGAGAAACACCCTGGCCTGAGAAGTATCCAGCGAACTCCCAGGAACTCCACCACCCTGGAGGGAGTGAGGCAGGACTTGGGATACTTGATCACCCAACCGAAACTCTCCAGAGTGGACACCACATTCTTGGTATCCAGCTGCGCCTGACTGAGGGAAGACGCCATGATGAGAAGATCGTCCAGATAGGGCACGATGTGGATACCTCTGGCTCTGAGGATGGCCATCACTCCTGCCAACACCTTGGTAAAAGCCCTTGGAGCTGAGGTAAGACAAACGGAAGAACCACAAACTGAAAATGTCGATTGTCCACGACAAACCTGAGGAATCTCTGGTGTGCCGGAAATATTGGAATATGCAGGTAAGCATCTTTGATGTCTATGGACGTCATGAAGTCCCCCTGACGAAGTGAGTGGATGGCTGAGCGCAGAGTTTCCATACGGAACTTCCGGAGACGAACAAACCTGTTGAGCAACTTCAGATCCAGAATGGGACGAACGGATCCGTCCTTCTTGGGCACCGTGAACAAATTAGAATAGAAGCCCAGGCCCCGGTCTGAGTGGGGCACCGGGCAGATGACAGCCATGTCCAAGAGACTTGCTACTGCCACCCGCAGCCCCTGGGCGGCCAGAGGATCTGACGGCACCCGAGAGCTGAAGAATCTGGGAGGGGGCCGGAACTCGAACTCCAGCTTGTAACCGGAAGACACCACTTGAATCCACCTGTCCGAGACCTCTTGAACCCAAACCTGGGAGAAGAGTAGCAGCCGTCCCCCCACCCGCAAGGGTGAGGGCGCCCCCTCATTGCTGAGCCGGCTTGGCAGCGACTCTAGGCTTGGAGCCCCAACTGTGTCCTGGACGGGCCCGACCCCTGCCCCTGGGCCAGGAATCACTTCTGGACGAGGGGAAAGCTGAACCCCTGCCGACTCTAGCCCCATAAAAGGACTGAGAGAAGGAAGCCGCCCCCCGAAAGCGGCGACGCTTCTTCTTATGCTGAGGTAACTTACCTCCCTTTGCAACCGAATCCAATTTTTCTCCAAAGAGCCGCAACCCCACAAAGGGAAGGGCCGTGAGCGACTTTTTGGACACAAAATCAGCCGCCCACTGCCGTAACCAAACCGACCGGCGGATAGCCACAAGCAGAGCCGCAGCTCTGCTACACATCACCAAAGTGTCGTCCAGGGCGGACAGTACAAAGGATAAGAATAACTCACAGCGCTTAAGGTCGGCAAACTCCTCACTAGCCGGGTCAAGCCCGGACGAGGTCAACAATCCTCTTAACCGACCTGGCAGCAACCAGTACAAGCGCAGAAGCACAAACCGGCCGCAAAGCTGATCCCACACTGGCAAAACCATGACAAGCCATCTGGTCAATGCGTTTATCCTCACCATCCTTGAGGGTAGTGCACTCCGGAGAATGAAGGACTGAGGAGCTGGACAACCCCAAAACAGGAGCATCCACCTCGGGGGGAGACGACCAGTGCTTCACTGCGTCCACCGGAAAGGGATATTTCTTGTCCCAACCCGGTGGGACGCCCAGAAGCCGCGCCGGTCTCTCCCATTTCTTGCGAATGATACCATCAAAATGCTTTTGATAAAGGAAATTCCGAGCGGGGCATTGTCTCTTCAAAGAACTCCCCCTTCAGCGGAGGAGCCGCCTCGGGGGAGAAATAGCCAGGGCCTCAAACACCTGAGCCAGGACCCTGGATGTATCCGAGGAATCCCCCTGGCCCTGCTCGGTATCAGCGCCCACAAACTGCTGATCGTCGGAGTCCTCAGACCCCTCATACAGCTCCCCTTCCTCACGCGGGGAGCAATCAGACCAATCCAGGGAGTCAAAGTCCTCCCTATCAAAGGCCTGCACAGCCGAATTCAAATGTTTCCTTTTTGGCGATGGCACTAGAAAACAATTTTTCAAGATTGGCCAATCTGGCACACACCTCAGATTGCGACTCACGCTAATGACCACATCACACGCACGTGTCAGGCGAGGGGGAGACGGGGAGGAGACCGGCGGAGCAGAACCAGACGCCTGAGTTCCGGTCTGCCGCATAATAGCCCGCTGCGCACAGGGTACACATAGAAATACATTATCCCCCAAAAGGGATACCCCACACCCCAAACACAGCCTGGATTGCCCCAAGGGGGGCACAGGCCCAGTATCCGGGGAAGCCTCCATATGGTGATTTTTTAGTACTAAATATAATATATACAATTAAATGTGTACAATGCTCTGTATATTTTTGAGGAATTACGCAATTATGCCACCCGGGATGCCCCTTTAAGTCTCGAGTGGGAGGATTTTAAGCCAGCTAAATTTTAACTAGGGACCTGGACCGGGAGAGCCCCCCTTTAATATGATCAATGGTCCACCTGGAACACAAGAACCCACTCAGACCATGCTAATATATAGAACCAATAACAAATGACAGTGATGGCCAACAGGCCCCTCACCCGACCTTGGTACCGCAGTAACAGCATGCAGTATGCAGTAGGAGGAGGGCGGTTCCCCCCTCCCCCGTCTCTCCCGGCCAGAAGCCGGGACATGAAAAAAGTCGCACTCTCAGCGCGCCCCCCCCCCCCCCCGGTCCGGAGGAGAAGAAGCACTCAGCACTCGTAGCGCGCCGGAGGCCGGCACCATGAAAGTGAAGTCAAACACACACATGTAAAACACACACACACACACACACAAAGACAGGAATCCATAAGGGACCCGCCCCCCCCCCCCCCCAAGGGTACCTAGGAGAGGGGGAATCCATGCCAGGGAAGGGCCAAGGGACGGGGCATCCCAAACCGGGATCACCAACCCGGATAGCCGCCTACCCCTTGTTATGGGGTCTCACGGCTCCTAAGCACCAGGGGTGCCAACTACCTTTGCCCGGACCAGCAGCCTAGGCTGGGAGGCAGGGAATATTAAATATGGGGATCCGGGCAGAAATAGAAGAATAAAAGTGGCCGGGAGTCATCCCGGCTACCTGCAAGGAGGAGACATCATCTTCTGACTTGCTCGCCTCTGCAGAGATGGAAAACTGGGTAATGAGTGGGAGGTCCCAGGTATTTATGGGCCGGGAGGGTCTGACCTTTTTTTTTTTTTATCATCTCTGCAAGATCGCCATCTACAGGTCAAGTGTAATGAATGTCTTGAAGCGGGGTGTGTGACATACTTAGAGTAACAGTCTAAGCAGCTTTTCAGCCAGAGTTTACTGAAGACTGGCAGCAGGAGCGCAGTGCTATGCCAGCAGCACATCCTTGCCACAGGTATGGGGCAGTTACACAATATACAGCAGATTTTGTCATCACCATGGAAACCAAGGCTGATGGAACATTTACACAACAAATCTGAAACACACATTTTATTCAGGAAAATCATATTTAAAAAAATATTTCACCGTTTATACTGTACACATGGATATATTTGTCCAGAATATATTACATTGCTAAAACGTTTTTATAAATACTATACAGGTAAGCATGGCTGCAACAATTACAGGTAAACACAAGAGGCTCGGGTCAGTGCTGGCCACAATGAAGCACTCATATATTTCAGGAAAGAAGGCGGAGCCACAAGTGGATTATAATATGTTGTCTCCTGAATGGTCTAATCTGGAATTCAACTTAGCGCTGCTTCTGAGCTGATGTCCTGACGCTGAGCTGCAGCATTTCTCAACCAGAACAGAGCCAGTATTAAAAACACCAACCCAGACAGGCTTAGGAAACTATAGATAGCCATAACCAAGCCTCACACTCCGCTTATTCCTACATTAGTTTAATATTTCCTTTTAATATCTTTGCCTCGATTTAATAAAGGTAGAAAAAAAATTCTCATAGTAGTAAAAAAATTCATGAGAAAAAAGCCTGAGAATGTCACTGTTACTAACAGTTAAAAGATAAAAAGACAATGAAAGTCAATGGCAGCTTTTACTACAGTGTAGAAAGAAGTAAACAGTTATACTTTTCTTAGGAGTAAAAAAGTGCCATATATTTTCATTGTTTTCTTAGCTGCTGATTCAGCAGCAGTGAAATTCTTTTTTTCTCATGAATTGAATCTTTCACTACCATGAGAATTTTTTGCTACCTTTATTGAATCGAGGCCCTTGTGTTGAAAATCTGTGTACCCCTATCGGGTGCCCCATCCTCCTGCCACCAGCCCTGAGTGCAGCATGCAGCTCAGGCACCGCCACAGCATGTAAACCTCAAAACTAATTCATTTTAGAGAACCAAAGCCTTCATGAAGAAGCACCTCTGGCGAGAGGTGAGCCCATTTGTGGCCTACCAGCTGCTGTATGGTTGCCCCCTCCCCCAGAAGTTTGGCCCTTCAGTCATTTTTAACTAGGAGGGCGAATTTATGGTATTCTGTTTTTGCCTCACGTAGTCAAACTAAATGTAAATTAAATGCCCGTACTGTTTAAAGTGAACCAAAACTCAAGATTTTGACTATCCTGGGTTTTGGTCCTTTCCCCAGGTCACTCGCTGTGTAAAACAGGGAGCGTGCCTGCGCCAGGCATTTATGAATGGCCAGCGCGGACACGCTCCCTGTTAGAGAGAAGCGGAGGATGCGGTCGTCAGAGCCACTTCTCTTAAACACGATGTGGGACCAGGAAGAGGTGAGCTGGGCTCAGCATCCTGATGAATTTCACATAATGGGCCCCTGGGGAAAGGACCAAAACCCAGGATAGTCAAAACTATTGCCAATCCGGGGTTTTGGTCCACCTTAAGAGATCCTTTAAAGGACAAAATAGACTTTTCCTACCCTTTTAACCAGAATATAGGATTTAGTGCTGCCCTAGCTCCTCATCAGTCATGAAAATGTGGTTATTGGTGCACTGCCTCCAGCCAAGGGAGTGGAGCCTGACTGTAGCTGGGAAAAGACTTGGCCAATGAAGGGCTGTGCAGTGCAGGATATATCTCTGGAAGTCAAGGTAAGTCCATTTTTTAAACTAAAATATAACCATAACTGCAACCTGTCTACTCCATTAACAGAAGCAAACACAACAGCCCGGAAAACACACCTCAACGCTTTCCCCTTGCGTTTACAGCAAGATGAACATAAAGCATATACAGCAACCCTCTGTCAGGGCCACAGTGCACTTACTGGTATGGCTGGAAGCTAGGGGTGGCCCATTCTCACTGGGACACAGCTGAGCAGGTAGGTTAAGCATGAGGCGCACTCTAATGCCTGCTCTTATTTACACATAAATTCCACCTGAACTCTAAAATAAACTTTTTCAATATAAAAACATGCAGTGTGGACATACATATATGAGTAAGATGCACTAGCAGGTCTTGCATCCCAGTCGGGCACCAGAAGATTTTGGCTTTGTCAGATCTTGGACCCAGTAACCTGGAGGAGCCATTACCAAAGTCATATTGGCACCTCGCATATACATTTCCATCTGTAAAGTTAAACCACGCCCATTTCTTCACATAACAATACACTTAGTGGTATTAAGTAGGTAATGCAAGAATTTTGTCTAAAGCAAAAAGATTCCTTGCACCATAGCTGCACGTTAAATACAAAAAAAAAAATAAACATTTACAAGTATAACAAAGGCAATTTATAATGGATGGTAATGCCACAGCAATGACTTGCCAGAGTTGCTGCATCAGAAGTTTTTTGGGAAACAAAAGAGTGAGGTCAGTAGCGTAAACAGTCTGGTCATGTATTAAGACTTTGGCCCTGCAACCCTTTAATCTGGCATGTCAATGTTCAATTTAGGAGGCGGCACAATATATTTGCCTGGGCTCTGTGTGATGACCACGCCTGCCTTTTTGCGGAACATTGGGGCAATTTTAGGGGGTTCTGGGACCGGTGTCTCCTCGGCATCTTCACTGTCTTCATGATGAATGTCATAAGAGATGTTACCGTATTCCCGGAGAAAAGGAAAGATTTCTAACAGGAACTGACAGAAGTCTTTCCGAATGCCAAACCACCCTGTAAAGACAAAAAGGATATGTTTAAAAATATTTTACCTCCACCCAAACTACAAAATACTAAAAACATTGACATCCAAAGACGCAGATTACAGTTCACATTTATGATGTTAATGGCGTGCAATCTGAACAAAGGCGAGTTACAAGTGGTGTGCCGCCGCATGGCTCTGTCTTGGGCCCCATTCTTTTTTATATGTTTGTAAGTGACATAGGCTTGGTAGGAAAAGATTGCCTGTAATGTCTGTAAATGTAAAAATACCATTTTGTGAATACTCACCTGTAAAATGGGTATTATAAGTATGTCACACACCCCACTTCATTTATTAAACATTACACTAGGGTTTATGCACCGCTAGGTGGCAGTGTTGCAGAGATCTCCAAAAAAGCAAGCAAGCCCCTCCCCGGTCTATACATACCTGGTACCTCCCAACAATTCCCCAGTGTTCAAACAGCAGTAAGACAAGGTACCAGGAACAAACAATTGAAACCCTCAACTGTAATATAACAAAACTTCACCATATAAAGAACCAGGATACCAAAAAGGGCGGGTGAAGTGGGGTGTGTGACATACTTATAATACCCATTTTACAGGTGAGTATTCACAAAATGGTATTATTCTAAGTATGTCACACACCCCACTTCATTTATTAAACATTACACTAGGGACATCCAACAGCAGTGTCCAAAAAGGGCGGGTATCCAACCAGGCAATAACGCAGATAAAACTCAAACCACTGCAGCCTGCAGAACCTTGCGGCCAAAAACAGCATCCGCTGAGGCCCGCACATCAAACTTATAAACTTAGAGAAAGTGTGAACCGAAGACCAGGTAGCAGCCTTACAAACTTGTTCAACAGAAGCCTGACGCTGAAAAGCCCAGGACGCACCAACCGCACGAGTAGAATGCGCAGTAACACGAAAAGGGAGATCCTTCCCCTTGGCAGGATAAACTCCAACAATCGCCTGACGAACCCATTTACTATGGAAGACTTAGCCGAATCCAAGCCCTTCCTAGGCCCACCGGGCACCACGAAAAAGGCATCAGGCGTACGAAAGGAAGCCATAGTACTCAAATAGTACCTGACACAACGTACAACATTCAAGCAGTGCAACGCACTCTCCTTGTCATTCAGAGGCTTAGAACAATGTCCTGATTAAGATGAAAAGCAGAGACCACCTTTAAGGAGAAAGTCAGGCTAGAAACGAAAAACCACTGTGTCCAGATGCTTCTCAAAATAAGGAGCCTGAATCAACAAAGCTGCCAACTCTGACACACGCCGAACCGAAGTGATGGCCACCAGAAATACAACCTTCTGAGTCAGAGTGGACAGAGCAATATCCTGCAAGGCTCAAAAGGAGGAGCCTGTAACGCAGAAGGCACCAAATTCAAATCCCAAACTGGGAGCAAGGCTTCCTAGGAGGCCGCAGATGCGAAACCCCCTGGAAAAAAGTCTTGACCAAAGAATAGCTTGCAAAAGACCTCTGAAAAAAGATAGACAAGGCAGAAACCTGCCCCCTCAAGGCACTCAGCTGAAGACCAGAATCCAGCCCTAATTGACGAAATTCCAAAATCCGAGAAATAGAAAGACCTGGCAGGGCAAAGATCTAGCCTCACACCCAACAATATAAGATCTCCAGACCCTATAATAGACGGAAGAGAAAGACCTCTTCCTAGCACTAACAAGAGTCCGAATGACCAAATCCGAAATACCTTCCTCCCTCAAGATGGAGGTTTCAGCAGTCAAGCCGTCAAAGCCAGCGTTGGTAAACTGGGCTAACACAGATGACCCTGAGTGACAAGTTCTGGCCGAAGAGTCAGAACGAACTGATCCACTGCCAGACGAACGATGTCTGCAAACCACACCCGCCTTGGCCACCTTGGAGCCACGAGAATGGCGGGAACTCCTTCCTGAACCAGCTTTCGCAGCACCCTGCTAAGCATGAGAATCGGAGGAAACAGATGAAGAAACCCCAGGTCCCTCCAGCTCAGGGCCATGGCATCCGCCACCAGAGCCAGAGGATCCCGAGACAGAGACACGAATGTCGGAAGCTTGTGATTGTGACGAGAGGCAAACAGATCCACCTCCGGCGTCCCCCAACGAAGACACATTGACCGAAACACCTGGGGATGGAAGACCATTCCCCCCCGGCGGGACGAACACCGGCTCAGACAGTCCGCCTCTGTGTTCTCCACTCCTGGAATATAAACAGCCGAGGTGCAAGGGACATGAGTCTCTGCCCAAGCTAGAATCAGAGACACCTCTCCGTGGGCACCCAGACTGCGAGTCCCTCCATGGTGATTGATGTAAACAAACGCCGTCTGATTGTCCGATCGAACCTGAACCGGCAGGCCCTGTAAATGATGCGTCAAGTGGGACAGAACCAACCTGATGGCTCGCAACTCCAGAACATTGATGGGCAAGTGGGCTTCCTGAGGGTCCCACTGCCCCTGAAACTGAAGATCCTTCCAGAAAACCTTCCCATCCTGACAAACTGGCAGCCGTGGTGACAGTGTCCCAAAGCGGGGTCAGAAACGACCTGCCCTTCAGAAGATTGTCCGAGACCAACCACCACAGAAGGGACTGCCGAACCCGAGGGGACATCCGGAAGGACCGATCCAACGACCGCGGTCGCCGGTCCCAAGACGCCAGAAGATGAAGCTGAAGCGTCCGCGTGTGCAACTGCGCGAAGGGAACTGCCTCGAACGAGGCCACCATCAACCCCACCAGTCTCATCCCTAGCCGGATGAACGGGCGAGGATTGGAGAGAAAAAAGCTGAGCCCATTCCTGAATCAAAAGAACCTTGGCCTGAGGGAGAAACACTCTGTGCTGGCAAGAGTCCAATGACAACCCCAGAAAGGTCACCACCCTGGCCGGAACCAGAGAGGACTTGGGGTAATTGATCACCCAGCCGAACCTCTCCAGCATAGACACCACCATGCTGGTGTCCCCTTCCGCTTGACTGCAGGAAGGCGCCATGATGAGGAGGTCGTCCAGGTAAGGCACAATACAATCCCCTGAGCTCTGAGCAGGGCCATCACTCCCGCCAACACCTTGGTGAACACTCTCGGAGCAGATGTGAGGCCGAATGGAAGAGCTACAAACTGAAAACGCCGATCCTCCACCACAAAGCGAAGGAACCTCTGATGAGCTGGAAAGATCGGAATGTGAAGGTAAGCATCCTAGATGTCTATGGACGTCATAAAGTCCCCCTGCCGAAGCGAACCGATCGCAGACCGCAGGTTTTCCATACGGAACTTCCGGGGACGAATAAACCTGGTGAGAAAACTGCAATCCAGGATCTAACAAAACGACCCATCCTTTTTGGGTACAGAGAAGAGATTGGAATAATACCCGCGACCCACCTCCGAAGAAGGGACCGGGCAGATGACTGCCAATTCCAGAAGATTCCTTACCGCCGCCAGGAGCCCCTGCGCGGCCAAAGAATCCGAAGGTACCCGAGACCTGAAAAACCTTGGAGGAGGACGGAAAACGAACTCCAGCTTGTAACCGGCCGACACCACCTCCCGGATCCACCTGTCCGAGACCTCCTGGTCCCATCCCCGGGAGGAGAGTCGCACCCGTCCCCCCACCCCAACGGGTGAGGGCGCCCCCTCAGTGCTGAGCGGGCTTAGCAGCTGGCTTGGGCTTGGCGCCCCAGACGCGAACGGGACAGCCACGGCCTCCACCCCCGGAATGAAGGAGACCGCCCCCCAAAAGGAAAGGCGAAATTTCTTGCGCTGAGGCAACTTGTCTCCATGGCAACAGAATCCAGCTTTTCACCGAAAGGCCTCAAACCCAAAAAGGGAAGAGCCGTGAACAATCGTTTAGAATAAAAATCAGCCGTCCACTCCTGAGCGGCCAGAATAAACGACAAAAAAGGATAGGATCAAGATCCACACATAAGTCCCTGACCATAGACCTAATCGCCAATGACAAAAAAGGCGAAGCACAAAACAGGCCTCAAAAACCGAACCCGCACAGACAAAACCATAGCGGGCCAACTGATCAATCCGGCGACCCTCGCCGTCCTTGAAAAAAGTAGTGTCAGGAAGATGAACAGCCGCCGTATAAAACAGTCCCAAAACCGGAGCAACCACCTCAGGAGGGACAGACCATCGCTTCAGCAAGTCCGCCGGAAAGGGATAAATCATATCCCAGCTAGGCGGTACCACAACGAACCATGTAGATTGCTCCCATTGCTTAAGGATAACATCCTCAAAATGCTGTTGACTGGGGAACTCCAAGCGCTGTTTGGTCCCCCAAAAAAAACTGGCCCCTAGGCCGAGGAGCAGCCTCGGGAGGGCCAAATCCAAAACCTCAAACATTTGGGCCAAATAGAAGGCGTATCAGGGGCGGGACCATCAACCTGGTCCCCCTCAGCGCCCAGCACCTGCTGGCCCTCTGAATCATCCAATTCCTCTTCAAGGGAACGATCTGACCAATCCAGATCCTCAACAACCTCCTCATCAGAGTCCGGCGGAGGAGAAGGCAGGTGTTGACGCTTAACTAGCCGCCTGAGCGGACATAGCGGAAAACATTTTCTCGAGGTTGGCCAAGCGAGCGCACACCCCAGATTGCGAATCCCCACCCATGACAACGTCACACGGGGTCCGGAACAGGCAAGGAGGAGAGGGAGATGGCGCGGCCGATGAAGTACCAGACACCGGGGTGCCGGACTGGCGCTCAATGTTCCGCTGTGCACATGGAATACATAGAATGACATCATCCCCCGGGAGCGGAGTCCCGCAATCCATAAGCCGCCATCTTGGATGTTTAAAGGCTCATAACATGCAGTAGATGCAGGTAGGATGATTTTTAATGTGGACAATCTGTATGTACAGGGTGTGGGAAACATATAAGATAGACTCTTATTCAGAGTGAAGGACCGCTTTAAAGAACTTAATCTGTACAGTCTGGAGGTAGGAAGGGAAAGAGGGGACATGATTGAGACCTTTGAATATGTGAAAGGATTGAATAAAGGTTGGTGAGGGAAGTGTTTTTAAGAAGAAACTTAAAGATAGAACAAGGGGGCACAATCTGAAGCTAGTTGGAGGGAAGATCAGGAGCAATGTTAGAAAATATTATTTTACAGAAAGAGTAGTAGATGCTTGGAACAAACTTCCAGCAGAGGTAGTTGAAAAATCAACAGTCACTGAATTTAAACATGCCTGGGATAAGCACACATCTATCCTAAGATAAAGATTACATACAGTATACACATAAGGGCAGACTAGATGGACCGTATGGTCTCCTTCTGCCATCAACCTTCTATGTTTCTTTGATATATATACATATACAGGATGGTTGACACTGTGCGGAGATGCATAAATGCTTTATCTTTATCTACACATAAGGGCAGACTGGATGGATTGTGTGCTCTTATTCTAGGTTTCTAAATGCAAATGTAACCGGTGCTACTTACAGTGATTTCCTCCTTTCTGCCCAAACGTAGTTGCCATCAATGTGATGAGTGAAAGCCACAAAGGGACAAAGATGGGGATATAAGAGAATAAATTGTGGTCATCCAGTCGATGCACCAGTAAAATCTGAAAGAAAAATGAAAGCTTTATAAAGGGTGATGGGCTTTGTGACCTTCCAACTTTTCAAGCTGGGAAATGGCAATTTTAAAATTAAGCCACACCCCCTCATTGAGGGATGGCTAGGAGATATTGTTTTAAGTGTTACAACCCATAAACACTTAAATAGGCAAAATAATCATTTCTTAAAGGTGACCTTTGGAGGCCCTGGAGTCTAAAAAAATTGGGAAGCCCCGCTGCCCCCCGAACCCCTCACCGCAACCCCGCTCACCCCCAACCGTGCCCGACCTTCCAGAATGGGCGGTGAGGTAACGCCACGGCTGCCAGGTGGATGGGGGATGTAACACCGATCGGCACCGAAGAGAGCTGAGTGACAGTGAGCACGCTGATTGGCTGAGCGAGCCCCTCAGCCAATCAGGGCACTCTCTCTCACCTGAGACTGCAAAGTGGGGGCAGAAAGAAGGCAAGTGAAACGGGGCAACCTTGGGGGGTACACACAGCGGGGCATCCCAATTGGGGATACCGCCGCAGAGAAGAACACACAGGAAAGTCAAATTCATGTGTGTTGTTCCTCTTTAATGCAGATCTGCATGTTAAAGCTTAAAAAGGGATAAATTACAACAAAATGGGACAGGGGGCAGTTGGGATGTATGCATTTGGTTTCATTGGACAGTGTATTCTGTACTTTTGCAGGAACTTACTGCGATCCTGCAGATTCTGGGCCTGACCCAAATGCTATGAAAGCCGCTCTGTGCCATAGCTGTAAGCCGTCCCCTCTCTGCTCCCTCTTTCTTTTTATTTATACATAACCACCTTTTTTCACCCCTCCTCTACTGCCTGTTCTGTTCATTAACAAAAGGGACTGGTCAGTCAAACTTTAATGCAGAACAAAACCCAGGAATTTGACTTTCCTGGGCTTTGTTCCATCCCGTCAGGGTATCCCAAGTTGGCTGCCCTGCTGTGTAAAAGCCCCCAGAACGCTACTTTTCACTCACCCTTACCTCATTCCAAAAGCACACATGCGAACTCTTGTCCAACGAGAGCCATCTGCAGTGAGTATATCATTCAGCAAACAGCTTGACTTTAATGGGAAGCATGCGTTGCCGCATCCCTGGCGTGTACGCTCTCGGCCCAGCCTATCTGAATGGCTGGGGTAGAAGCACATGCCGCCAGAGATGCAGCAGCGCGCGCTCCTCATTGACAACAGTAAGAGCCATCTGCAGAATGATGTAGTCAAGGCAGGAGGTGAGCATCTGGTGTTGGGAGCAGGGAAAGGTGGGTGTTTATGGGCCCCTGAGGGGTTTCACACAGTGGGGCCTCCCAATTTGGGATGCCACAGGGAAGGCCAGCAGCCAGCCCAGGAATCTTCTAGATTCCAGGGCTGAACCGGGTTGTTTTTTGTTTCACTTTGTAGTGCAATGTCAGTCACATGCTGTCTCTTTGCTCTGGTCACCAAAAGGAAGGGGAATCTCTTTTTCCTCTGTCTCCAGCGTCTCCCCCGTTGCTGACCACTAATCAAAACACAAGGCTCCTGTCGGGTTGATACCCCTGCTCTTTGCGATAGGCTAAAATGCAGCCCTCTACACTGTCACTCCAGCCCCGCTCACTCTAATTCTAAGCATTGTGCTGGCGTCACTCAGCTCTGCCACTCCCATCACAGGGCCCAGCATAACACAATTTTATAATGACTCTGGCAATATAGCTTTGTTTTGAAAAAGGAAAAAAAATATTGCCACGTTTATCCCTACACAGGTTTTATTCCATGCCCCGCAGTGTGAAACCCTCCAGAAAGCATTTAGAAAAGCAGTTTAGGAAAAGTGCACACCAACTCTAACATTATAAACAGACTTAAAATATGTATGCTTGGGTGCAGTGCCTGAATCCCCTATACCCCTAGGGAAAACAGAATCCAATATACTAGTATTCAGGAACGCACACCTGAATACTAGTATATTAAACCCTCCAGAAAGCCCACTAAAACTCATCTTTCCCCACTTCGGGCTCTCGTCCAATCAGAGCCCTTTGCCATGTTTACTTCCTTTCGGCAAAGGGCTCTGATTGAAATGAACGGTTGGGGTAGGAGTGAGTGTGTGCTGCCAGCGCTTGCTCCCCTTTAAAAAAAATCTGACATAGTAGGGGTGTCAGAAAAAATTGATTCTGTCAAGTATCGCAATATTTCATTCGACGATACTAAAATCGTTTTTTCTTTCTAGTATAGATTCTGACTCCCCCTATAGTAAAAGAAAAGTTAAAAAAAAAAAAAAAAAAAAAACACTCACCTGACCACTTGTTCGATCCGGCCGGCTCTCCTCTTCACCGGGGGAGGGGGGGGGGGTGACAGGCCTTCTCGAAAGGCCCCGCCATCTTCACAAGTAGCCCCACTCCTTTGGGAGTGGGGCAGATGACGTCATCCCGGCTCACGGCAGCTCAGCTCTCAGATGCCTGCTGATCACTGGTCAGAAGAGGAGGAGGGGGCAGAGAATCCGCTGACCCCCTGCCTCCTCCCTCCTCTGGCCGGCGATCACCGCATCTGTCATCGGATCAGCGAGGGACACAGGAGCTGGCAATCAGATGTGAGTAAAGAAAAACATTTTTTTTTTAATAAAGACATTTTCTTTCTTTTTTTTTTTTTTTTTTTACTGTTAACCCTTTGTGAACTGATAAGGGATCTTTGTGACCTCTTAGTGCTCTTAGTCTGGCAAGTCACCTGCAGCTAGCAGGTGACTTGCCATTAACCCCGAGCCCCCCCCATTACCTGCCTCCCCAATGCCCGGGGGGGCAGAAAAACCCATGGCCATAGGCTATGCCGGCTTGTAGCCTGCGGGGCCAGGGGCCACCAAAGCTGTTGCAGAATAGAGGACATAAAATCATCCCAACAATTCTTCTAAGAGATCAGACTGGCAGGAGTCATTAGCAGGCAGCGGTGGGTGTCACTTTCAAGTGATTTCATACTACTATACTACCCTTATTCTGCTCTCAGGGCATCTTGAAGTCACCCAAGCGGCATAATCAAGCATCAGAATTTGTTGTGCAGCAGCACATACCTCAAATGTAAGCAATGGCACCACTATAGCCATCCAGCTCACTGCCATGGTGATATGTGTCCGTCTTTGTTCAGCTATGACGTCCATGGATCTTAAGAAGAGGACGGACCACACAATATAATACAAAACCACCAAACACAGGAAGGACATCAGGATCCAGAGGGGCACACATACCACCTAAAGAAAGGAGAGAGTTACACCAGAAGTCACACATGGGATTCATTCATGGTGAGAAGCACATGGCTTCCATTAAGCAGAAAGGAAATGCTTACCAGCCATGGCCAAGTGATGATTCTGTCAAGTTTCAGGGCAATGAATATAAACTGCAGTATATTTACAGAGCACAAGATCTCCAGCTGTATAAAAAGGAAAACAAAATAAGTACTTGTCAGAGTCTCTAGGGCCGGCTGATTTCTGCCTCTCTTTCTCTTTAAAGCGATCCCACACCCTTCAATACATGTACATCTTCATTAATCTAAACCAGGTTGCCCCAACTGCTAAGTTTATTTTCTTTTTTACCTTTTGAAAAAGGCCACTTTAGACATCCCTACGGCCGGCAGCCAGGAAGAGATTAGCAGTCTTTTAACGCAATGCAAAGTGGGAGAGAAAAGCCTCCCAGCATGCACCGCGTTCAGCCGCGGGGGACAAGTAACATGCATACAATGTACTATGGAAAGCCATGTAAGTTGCAGAGATGACTCAGGGACAGCTAGAAACTCCTTATAATGTTCCCGAAAAGGACACAGGCCACATCTAGTGCGAGCTGCCTGGGGGCGGGGGACATTAAAGTGGACCAAGATCCAGGATTTTGACTATCCTGGGTTTTGGTCCTTTCCCCTGGGACACCCCGCTGTGTGAAACCCACCAGATCGGCTGAAGAAACACACCTCTTCCCGGTCCTACGGCGCTCAGCTACCACCACAACACGAGAAACCCACAGGCATGAATACCAGAGCTACTCTTATGACTCTTCCATCCAGATTTTGTCCTGCTGCTCATGTATAAGACACCCTGGCGGTAATGAACCTACCAGAGGTGTATAAGTGTCCCCTTGGCCTAAGCTGTAAAGACATAGAAAATGCCCTACTAGGAAATTCTGAGGGGAAAACCCTCTATTTGCCATGTGTTACTTTGCTGTAAAGCAGGAGTGCTCGGCCTTTCAAAGAGTGAGGGGCAAATTAAGCTATTTTGAAACCGTGCGCAGGCTACAATGATGAGGTTCACAATCCTGAATTCTTCATTTTGACAATGAAGTAGTAGAGTAGTAGAGATTTTCAAGATGCCCACTGTATCCATAAAATCCATTAAAAGTTATTTTTTTAGTCACTGCTGCCACCTCTATTTGCCAATACGTCCTCCTTGCAGCTTCTCATCCTTACTGAGCCTCTGTTTAAAGAGGAACTGTGGTCAGAAATGAGTCATAGTCCTTCTTTAATATGCAGCAGCGGGGCAGTTCTCCCCTGTGCATTGCCCTCAAAAAACAAAGAACCAGCCACCCGAGTATTCCCCACTTCCGGGATCCGCTTCTACAGCTGCTGAGGAGCAGCCCATCAGCTTCCTTGGCCAGTGGCAACTGCGCTAATAGGTTGCTCATGCTTATGAGCAGTCTATCAGCAGCGGCAAGATTTTTGTTCCCGCTGCAATGCACAGCGGGACAGTCCAGGTCACACTACTGCATATTATAGAAATTTTAATTTCCGACCATAGTTCCTCTTGAAAAAGGCAATGATAAAAATCTATATTATGGCGCCCAGAGATCAGTTGGGGGGTTAGGTGCCTTGCTCAGGAATGCTTTAGTGGTCAGGATTCGAACCTACGACCCTCCAGTCACAAGACCACTTCATTATCCCTAGGCCACAACTGCACCTTGTACACTGGGCATCAATAAATATACAACCATGTAGATTTCTTTTAATAGAAGGAAGAGAAATCAGGGGAGACAGGGTCTATCATCCCTGAATTTTATTCCTACCAAGAGAAGAAAACCACAAGCTTGAAGGGAGGTTTATTCATTTCGGGTGTATTAGCTGACGTGTTTTTATAGATTTTAATATTATTCACACCTCTTATCTGCCATTACATGGCATTTCTATTTGCCCCACCCCCACCCCTTTTCCCACAGCAGGCCAGGGGCCACATCAGATGGCTCTGAGGGCCACAGGTTGAGCACATGTGCTGTGAAGCATAACCATTATTAATTTACATTGGAGACATTTTCCAAAAAAGCCGCAAGACGATAAAGCCTGCTTCTCCGTGGGGAGCACCTCCCAACTTTCTGCTAAGAGGACAGATATGCCAGAGATACCAAGCATGTTATTTTTTTTATGCCAGAACCAGGCCCAATGTTTAGTATTGGAAACACCCATACAAGACTGGTTCTGTTTAAAAGCAGCATTTTTGGGCCTATTGAGCAGGCTTGTTACGGGCAGGCTGATTCATTACTAGCGGCAGGTAACGGAAGATGAGCATCTGTACAGCGGCGCTAAGAGCCACCGCTAGTGGTCGTTCGGATCGGCTGTGAGTCACTATTACAGAGTGCCTCAGTCGCTGTAGTAACATTGCCGGCATTGATGAATTTGATGTGCGAGTTGCTATAACACCAGTACAGAGCTATATGGGAGCAAACGGTAGCGACTGTCAGCGTGAGCGACTCAAACCATATTCATAGAAAAAACAGCCTCACACAGCGCCGGTGCTCAAAATTGTGTCGCTGTAGCCCAGAGCGCCAGAAGCTGTGTGACTAAAGTCCGTTTTTGAACACATATCCACTAGTAACAAAGCGGAAACATATGGAATTATATTGTTATAACATTGTGACATTAACACTTTAATACCAGACCTATAATGGCAATTCTGCATAAAAAAAAAATAAAAAATAAAAAAAAAGTTTTAAAAAATGACTTTAAATAGGCCAGGAGAGGTCACACAATGATTTGATACAAAACAAAAAAAAATTATTAAAAGAAAACCCCGTTTAAAGTGGACCAACACCCAGGATTTTGACTATCCTGGGTTTTGGTCCACTTCGGCGGGGCACCCCGATCGCTGTGTGAAACCCCCCAGAAACCCCAAAAAAACTCACCTCTCAACGCTCCCACGTGAACGCCGCAGCCAATCCCCGCCAACGTCCAGGCGGGGGACAGGAACGTCCAAGCCGCTTCCGCCGCCGCCTCCCGCGCGTCACTCTCGGCGCGGGCGCACGCACGTCTGGAGGGGCGCGCGGGAGGCGGCGGCGGATCAGGTAAGATGTTTTTGGGGTTTCTGGGGGGTTTCACCCCGCGGGACATCCCGATCTCGGATGTCCCGCGGGGTGGGAGGTGATCGGCCCAGGAATCATAGATTTCCGGGCCGATCACCCCTGGGTGTTGGTCCACTTTAAAGAGAAGGAATGTAACGTCCATTGAAATGTATGGGAGAGCGACAGGTAATACCAGGCGCTCTGAAAGCCAGAGCGCCAGCGGGATCCGCTGAGCCATCTGTGATGATGAATTGGTCACTGTAAGACGCTCACCAGAATCGCCTTCATAAATGTGGTATTGCGTGCCGCGGTTGGCGTTCACCTAAAGCTACCTGTCGCTTACAAGGCACTACCTGTCGCTATTCCTTGATGAATAAAGCCCTAAGTTAAAGTGGACCAACACCCAGGATTTTGACTATCCTGGGTCTTGGTCCACTTCGGTGGGGCACCCCCGATCGGGGTGCCCCGCTGTGTGAAACCCCCCCTAACCCCCCGAAAAACTCACCTCTCCCCGCTCCCAGCGCCGACGTACAAGAGAAGATCTTGAACGTCTAAGCGGCGGCGGCCGCCGCCGCCTCCCTCGCGTCACTTTGAACGCGCGCGCCCCCGCGCCGGCCATTCGCAGACGGCCGGCGCGGAGGCGCGCACGCCTACAGGGGCGCGAGGGAGGCGGCGGCAGCCGGCCGCCGCCGAAGATAAGGTAGGTGAGTTGGGGTGTTTGGGGGGGGGGTTTCACCCCGCGGGACATCCCGATCTCGGATGTCCCGCGGGGTGGGGGGTGATCGGCCCGGGAATCTTATAGATTCCCGGGCCGATCACCCGTGGGTGTTGGTCCACTTTAACAATCTGCATCATTCTCAGCCAAAATGGCGCAATGAAGGAATAGGTGAAATGGTCATTTTATTATTCGCTTACTTACTTCTAAAGAACGGTCGTGCCGGAAGCCCCAGACACAAGCAGCAACGGAAACTGGAGACACAAAGAATAGCGGCATGAAGACTAAGAGCCAGAAGTGGTTTCCTCTCTCAATTCGATCACAGACTAGAACTTCAAACATCAGGAGCAGCAAGTGAATCCCCACCGCTATAAGCATAGCTTTAAACTCCACACAGGTTTCACCTTCTGCCCTGCAGCACCGGAAAGAAAAGGAGTTACTGGCAAGATCTAGAGACTACATATACAATATACTGACAGCTGAATACTATAATAAAGAATAAAAACAAGCTAGGAAGGTGCTGCGTGTTTTCGCCAACAGAAGCCCTTTTAGATCTCTATGGGGGGAGGGGGGGTTAGAAAGGTTTGATGGTGGAAAGGCTCTACATGGAACATGTAGCCCCTTCATACCAGGGGTTTGTGTTTTCTGCTTTCAAATACATAGTGATCAGCAAGATCAGTCCTTCAAGGAAAACATTTGCATTACTCTCACTAAATCAAAAGGCTAGAAGTTATTATAGAGGCTATATTAACCCAGACATGTGTCGTCTCTAATACAGCCAGGGGCATATATGCAACAAAAATGCATTTGGTCAAGCATGAAGAGGAGCATATGGCAACTGTGGGATGGGGAATGGCTTTATGCTTGAAGCAGACCTACAGAAAGGGTGTACCTCAGCATTACAGCAGCCTATTAACACATGGGGGGATGCCCCCCTAAGCCTGTCACAATGCACCCCCACACCCATTATGTAGAAAATGGGTGCAAGATAGTTTTACTGAAACAATGGCACCACTGCTAGTTTAAGGGGGTGGCATCCCAGTTGAGTAATGCCCCCCCACGCAAGTCAAATACAGAACCCTGGGACTGCCTCTACCGTGCTCCAACCCACATGATCGCTGGCAGCCAATTGCTTTGTTAGATTAAGACATTAAATTCTTCAATGTATGCAGGATAAATACCTGTACTGGGGGTTCCGTGCCCATACTCCTGTGCCCACAGATGCACCCACAATGACCATTAGCTTCCACAGCCATATTGGTGTAAATACAGCCCAGTAACTCCACTGGATAATGGCGTCAAGCCGGAGAGCAAGAAGAACAGAGAACAGCAGCAGGCAGGCGTAGATGAGAAATTTACTACAAAACACAAATATCACATTACAGTCATACACGGCAGCTATGGGCAGCATTAGAACAAGCAAAGTGTCATTATCTACAGCAGCGTTTCCCAACCCACTTCTCATTTCACAATTATCTCAAGTACAACCCCTACCACCACTAATACAGACTTCCCTGGGAGGGTGGAGATCCTATAATGGCCCAACAATGCAGTTATCCCAGGATGCTCCTCTGCTGTACTCCACTTGGCACCTCCTATTGAAGAAGGACTAGCTAATCTACAGTGCCTTATGTCCCCGATTTTCACCCCAGTTGCCTCCAGGCAAAAATATTTTTCTAGCTTTAAAAAGTACGTATTTTAATAACATTAGTAATTGATTTCCCGCTTGGGGGCACTTGATTGTGAATGCTTGTTGCTAGCGGGTACACGTACACTGCGTATTTATGCTAGGGGGCAGGGAGGCAGTTGGTGTGCACATGGGTCCGTTTTTTATACTTGCGGATCACAACCTGACTCAACATTATGTGGAGCAAACACCAAAGGGACTAGGACAGTCTGATCACTGAATATGGCTCTGCCGGGCACACCATACCTGCACCTTTTTTGTCACGTGGTCCAGGGTCCTCTTCTGGGTTTCAAGATGTCTGGTCTTCTTGACTCCACGTCAGTGCACATTTAAAACCAAAATCCAGGATTTTGACTATCTTGGGTTTTGGTCCTGTGTGAAACCCCCTATATCACTGAGTGCAAGTCACCTCTTCCCTACGGCGCATGCGCAGCTGCTCATCCAATCAGCTCAGAGCTGCTGACATCACACTGTCTAAGCCAGCGGGTCCGAGCGCTCTGGCAGCCGCATCCCCTGCGGCTCGTGCATGCACCACTGGACCAGGAAGCAAGGTAAGTGAACAGGATGACCTAGGGGTTGCACACAGCGGGGCATCCCGATTTTGGATGTCCTGGGGGGGAGGGAATCGGTCAGCCCGGAAAGACCGCACTGGGTTTTGGTTCCGCTCCTGCCCCCGCCTATCCGAACGGCTGGACGTGCCTTAGCCCAGAGATGCTGGTGATGTGACCACAATTGTTTACTTCGCCGTGGGAGCCAGAGCAAAGCTGAGTTGAGTTTTTGGGGGGTGTAAACACAGCAGGATGCCCCAGCGGGAAGGACAGCTGCTGGGGGTTCCACTTTTAAGTCCAGTGATATAAATGGTATAGGAGGAGTTCATAACAATGTGCCAAATTTGCCAGCATACCACCTGCACAATATTAATTTGGGACATAGCTTAAAGTGGACCAAAACCCACGCTGATTGGCCTATATATAAGATTCCCGGGCAGATCAATTCCCTCCAAAATTGGGATGCCCCACTGTGCGAACCCCCCCCCCCCCCCCAGGTCGCCCCATACACTTACCTGATTGTACGAGCACACATGTGCCATAGGACAAGGAAGAGGAGAGTTCAAGCTGGGGGGTTTCATACAGGGGGAAAGGAACAAAACCCAAGATAGTAAAAATCTTTAAAGTGGACCAAAGTCTGCCCTGGACTCCAAGGCCACCTGATCCCCCCCTCCCCCCCCCCCCAGGGCATCCTAAAGCTGTGCAAAACCCAGAATCCACTGTAAAACTTACCTTCTCCAAACAGCGCCCGCACAAGCCACAGATGCCGTCTGCTATACCTTTAGCAGGGTGCAACAGGCATTGGTAAATGGCCGGCGCTGGCACACACTGATATAGGCTAGCGGGGATGCTGCCACCTGCGCTCTAACCACTTTTTGGCCCTTAGCCGATTTTGAAGTGTGTGCTGACTGAATGAGAGCTTGTGCACGCACCGTAGGATGGGGAAAGGTGAGTTTTCTAGGCGACCTGGGGTGTTTCACTGAATCAGGATACACTCTGGCAAGAACCAAAACCAGGATAGTCAAAATCCCAGGATTTGGTCCAAACCCACAACCCCGAAAACGTTAAGATTCCAGGACTTCTGGATTCTTGCCCCCCTGGGCATCCCGCCCCGCTGTGTGAAACCCCCCAGGTTGCCCTTCTTCCCAGCCCAACGGCGCATGTGTGAGCTGCGGCCGCATCCCTTTAGCAGGGCGCAGGCCTATGCCAGGCACTTGTGAATGGCTCGTACAGGCACGCTCACTGTTAGAGGGTAGCAGGGGATGTGGCCGCCAGCGAGTGAACAAGAGGGCTGCGCATGTGCCGTAGGACCAGGGAAGAGTGAGATTGAGTGACCCGGGGGGTGTCACACTGTGGGGCATCCCCGACCAGGGGACCAAAACCCAGGATAGTCAAAAACATGAGTTTTGGTCCACTTTTGGTCTCAACCATTGTGTGCCATGGGTGTCCCCAAACAGAGCCAGAGAGGAGCGAGGCCAGGAAGTGATGGCCGATCTCATTATGGGGGCACATATAGAAGAAAGGGGGGGGGCGCCATAGAGAGGGTCCTGTCAGGGGCAGGGTCTCCCCGGAGCACAGCCACAGACACCCCTGTGTATGAGGGAGAGGCCTCACATCCCCAGCTCCCCAGCGCAGGCCTCACATCCTCGGCTCCCCTCTGTAGGCCTCACACCCCCCGCCCGTCTCGGTGTCACTTCTCCCGCTGCGCCGGCCCCTCACTCACCTGGGGTTAAAGTCCTGGAAGAGCCCCCTCAGATTCATGGCGTATCCCTATTCGGCAGACATTGCAAGCTGCACGGCATCCAGTCACTGCGCCATTCACTGGATGAGCTGCGCACAGCGCCCCCTCCCGCCCGGAGGAGCCAGCACTGCCGCAGCCGTATTGTGCGACATATGGTACAGCTCGGGCAGCGCCAAATACTCTGAGGGGACGGAAGGGCTGCACCTTATGGAAGTGCTCTGCCTGAGAGTTATTCTCCCTCCCGATATACACAGAACACCCAGGCAAACACATGAGGGTTAGAACCTCCTCTGTGTTTTCTGCTGTCTGACACAGCGTCAAGAAATGTAGCTGCACCCACTGACATAACTAAATGTGACAGGGCCCTGGTGCAACCATTAAAGTGGACCAACATCCACTGCTGATCGGTCCGGGATTCCTGTGCCGATCAGCTCCCTGCCCACGGGGCACCCCGATCGGGGGTGCCCCGCTGTGTGAAACCCCCCAGGGCCCCCAAAAATCCTACCTTTTCCTCGTTCCAACGGCGCATGCGCGGACCACCGCCGCCTCTCGCGCTTCCCTGTAGCGGGGCGCGCACCCACGCCGGCCGTTTGTGAATGGCTGGTGCGGGTGCGCTCCCTGTTAGAGGGAAGCGCGAGAGGCCGCGGCGAGCGCGCTCTTCTTGTCCGGTCCATATTCCAGCTTGTCCGTCCGTGCTGATTGGCGGAGCGCTCGTGCATGCGCCATAGGAGCGGGGTGAGGTGAGTTTTTTTGGACCAACACCCATTGCTGATCGGTCCGGGATTTCTGGGCCGATCAGCTCCCTGCCCACGGGGCACCCCGATCGGGGGTGCCCCACTGTGTGAAACCCCCCAGGGCCCCCAAAAATCCTACCTTTTCCTCGTTCCAACGGCGCATGCACGGGCCACCGCCGCCTCTCGCGCTTCCCTCTAGCGGGGTGCGCACCCACGGCGGCCGTTTGTGAATGGCTGGTGCGGGTGCGCTCCCTGTTAGAGGGAAGCGCGAGAGGCCGCGGCGGGCGCGCTCTTCTTGTCCGGTCCATATTCCAGCTTGTCCGTCCGCGCTGATTGGCGGAGCGCTCGTGCATGCGTCGTAGGAGCGGGGTGAGGTGAGTTTTTTTGGGCTTTCTGTGGGGGGTTTCACACAGCGGGGCACCCCCGATCGAGCGGAAGTGGACCAACACCCAGGATAGTGAAAATCCTGGGTGTTGGTCCACTTTAAAGGGTCACAGAAGGCAACTGTGAGACCATTGTGTTGGGCTACTTGTGGCTACTTCCGGTTTTTAAAGAATAAATGGTTGAGATATCAAGGTTTACAGTTCCATCTTATGATTTATCTTCTGAAGCATGTGGGAGTGGCACCTGGCTCTGTGATGCTAATGTGATGTAATCAGCATAAGGGGCAGGGTCTGTGAGTCAGGCATTTTCATCATCCTGGCTGTTCTCTCTCTCCCAGTGTCCACAGTCTGATGATGTATAGCTTTAGACCACCAGCTTAGCCCTATTATTGGTGGTCTAAGGCAAAGGAAATTCAGGGGATGTTCCACTCTTTGCCTTGTTTCTGTTTTGTCAGGAAGGGAGGGGGCAGCCATGATAAGGTGAGCTCCCAAATGACAGTTTGTGTACTTTGCCTTCAGGGTCCTTTTAAATGGGGCCCTTTTTCCAGCTCTTTTTTCTGTGTTGTAATTGGATGCAGCTAAAGTAATGAGTGACAGAGCAAAGACGCTGTTTCAGGCATGGAGAGAGCAGAAAATAGGCTAATTTAAAGTGAACCAAAACCTGCATCGATTGGCCCTCCCCCCGGGGCATCCAAAATCGAGATGCCCCGCTGTGTGAGACCTCCCAGGTCACCCCATACACTTACCTTGTTTCCAGGTCTAACGGTGTATGCTCGAGCCGCATCCCCACTATCCCTCTAGCAGAACGCGTACCCGTGCCAGGCATTGTGAATGGCTGGTGCAAGCACGCTCCTTGCTAGTAGGTAGCAGGGGATGCGGCCTCCAGCGCACTCGGTGCCGTTGCCGTTAGGCGAAAGGCTTAGATGGCGTGTTGTCAGCGAATCCGAACGTGCGATTGGACGAGTGGCCGCACATGCACTGTAGGACTGGGAAGAGGTAAGTTGGCATCGGCGATCTGGGGGGTTTGATCGGGTTCCCCCGGGGCAAAGGAACAAAACCCAGGATAGTCAAAATCCTGTGTTTTGGTCCACCTTAACCCTTTGCCCGGAGTAGAGAAATAGCTAGGCTTTCAGACACCATGGCAAAGAATCAGTATGGCGCCCCCACTTGAGCTCAGGCCCCCTTTCGGCACCCCCTGACCTGCTGCACCCAGGGCATGTGCCCCCCCCCCCCCAAGCCACTGCCTTTAAAGTTCCTGTCCAGGCAACAAGTTAAAAGAGTCTATACTCACCTTTTTCCCGCACAGCTCCTCAGTGCAGCATCTTCATACAAATGAAGGGGAACGATCGATTCCATCCTCCATCGTTGGGAAAACATGGTGGCGTCCATCATTATGGCTTTACATCCCCTAACTCCATTTATTGCAGTTGAGGGGGGCGTGCCAAAGCCAGGTGTGCTGAACCTGTTTTAGGGTGACCCCTCCATTGTAATGAATGGAGTAGGCTTGTGGGGTCGTAAACAAGACTCTATAGATGCCTCTATACGAGGACGCCGGCTGGAAGACAGAATCACTAGCTCCCCACCATAGGTAAGTATAAGGATGACGCCACTGCATGGAGGAGCTTCAGGGGAACACCGGACCTGCACAGAGGAGCTGCAGGTGAGTATAGACTTGTTTCTGGCTGGACAATACCTCTACATTCCTGTAAGCCTCAGCCCTTGTAACTAAGGGCCTTGGGGCAGCATGAAGACACTGAGTATAAGGGACAGGGGAGACAGGAGAACTCATGATCTATCACCACTAGGAGAACCCGCTGCTGATGCTTATCACTGATTGGTATAAATAAGGGCCTTAGATTGAGACAACTTAAACCAGACCTTCAGCCTGATTTTTTTTGTATAATCTGTTTTTATTTGAGACAAACAAGCAGAAACATAACATGGGGAACAGTATCTGATACGGTACAGTGTGATATCTAAAACATGACAATCCTGAGAGCGTTTTAACATAGTGAAGTTCAAAACGGCTACAATGGGAATCACAACACACATCAAGGGCTCCCAGGGCCAAGCCTCAGCTCCAATGCTCCACCAAGTCTGTCGGATGCCTGGATATTATAGGGCGAAAGAGACCCCAACTGTACCTAACGGTCAGAAAAAAGAGAGACGAACGGAACGAGGGTAAAAAGGAAAAAGGGAAGGGTAATTTACTCCATGAGATCCTAACCCATTTGCACCCCTATTACTGCGCCACAGGGGCATCCCAAATCAGGACAAATAGCCAATCGTTGCTTCATAAAAGGCTCCCATCCAGGTGCTTTGGTATTCTTCCTGCAAGCACCCTGCTAAAGGGATAGCGGGGATGCGGGTGCTGTTTGCGCATGTGCTGTTGGACCGGGAAAGAAGGCGAGTTTCTCAGACTACAGGGTGCGTTTTGGTCCACTTTAAAGTAAACACATTGTTACTAAGTGCCCATGCCAGCCATTCACAAATGCCTGGCGCGGGCACACGCCCTGCTTAAGGGATAGCGGGGATGTGGCCGCTGCTCGCACATGTGCAGTTGGACCAGGAAGGAAGATGAGTTTCTGGGCGACCTCGGGGGGTTTACACAGTGGGGTATCCCGCATCTGGATGCCCCTGGGGGAGCAAGTATGCCTGCTCTGGGGTCTCATAGACTCCAGGGTGGGTTTTGGTCCACTTTAAGGTAAACACATTGTTACTAAGGAAAACTGTTCTTTCTTAACACAGAGTTGCAAACAAATAGAAAACAAAAAAATAACAGATAAGCTCAGCACATTGATTACATCATATTGGCTCACAATAATGGAAAGTTTTAAAAATGCCATCGAAAGTAGAATAACCCTTTAACCTTTATCTGCTGTATACAAAACAGAAAGTGAGGCTGAATCTCTGTAGACAGAGCAACTTCATTTTATTCTGGAGACAGTCACATGGTAACAGATCAATGTCTTGCGGCAGCAGAACTTCCCCGTCATCATCTAAACATGAAAGCAATCAGAGGCTGCATTGCACGCTCCAGCCCAGTGCTATGAGAAGCCAATGGGAGAAGCTGGAGGCAGCACCAGGAAGAAAGGAAGGAAGTGCTGTGCTGCACCCTGTGTGTGTGTGTGTGTGTGTGGATGGCAGTTACACAGACATGCAGAGACTGACAACACCTCACCATGCTGCCCCCCTCCTCCTCCTCTTCCTGCTGCTGCCTGCTCGGCACCTCTCTTCTCATGCACCCGAGACATCTCTGGGATCCGGAGAGCCCCGGGAACCCATTGCAGGTTTTATTAGCTCTAGGCATTGCTGTCTAACAGTAGTATGTCTTATTTCTATACTAGCTCATATGTTATTGCTCCTGTAACTAATTAAAGTGGAAATGCATAGTCTCATGGAGGGTGTAGGTATGCTCATCAGGATGAGAGGATTTAGATGCCAGGGAGAAGACTGTTTTGCAGGGCATTCATCAAAGGAAATCCCTCTGGTGACGTCTACATCTAGCTTTTTGTTCTTCTACGTGAATACAATTGCCTTGCAATGCATACCTCCCGACTGTCCCTCTTTTGAGTCCATGTCCTGATGTCCCTTGTTGTTCTTCTTTGTCCTTGATGTTTAATATGCATCAATACATGATTCATTCTCCTTTTCAAAGTGTTTCTATTGTTGTAACACCCTATCTCCTATCCATCCCTCAATGAGGGGGTGTGGCTTAATTTAACAATTGTCCCTCTTCCCCAAACTGAAAATTTGAAAGGTATGTCAATGATCTTTAGCAGACCTGCTGTCAGGGGCGGACTGGGGTTAAAAAACGGCCCGGGACTTTTCTGGTCACACCGGCCCTTCTGCACTGTGTCCGGCCCGGTATCCATGCATCCCCTCATAAATGACAGTGTGCAGAAACCTCCCACCTCAGAGGCTAAGGGACAGAACCCCCCATAATAGGTTTTGAGCAGAGGCAGACTGGTGCCAAAAGTCGGCCCGGGACATTACCGGCCCTGATGTACTGGGCCCAGTGGAGCCCAGCACCATGCATTTTGTCAGACATGTTGTCTGAGACACACACACACACTACTATGCCAGGAACTACTAAGAGTCAAAATAAGCTGCATCCTACCATGTGTTGCTAAGCTGTGCCCTTCTGCTGAACTGCAGCACATGCATTTGTCACAGGAATATAGCACCCAGGGGCATAACTTGAGGGGGTGCGACCAGACCAAGGTCCAGAAAGTCAGAGGGGGCCCGTCATTGTTGCTCATCCACCTTATTTCTCATATTTGTGCTCATTTGGCATAATTTAGAGAAATCAAGCATCATTTGTCTCTGTTGTTTCAGTCTAGCTGTCTATCTGCATCCATTGAGTTAAAAGTTTATTGTATGAGCCTTGTATTAGAACTCTCTGTAGATCCCATCCCAGACATGAATATACAGAGCAAATATAGATTCCCCCTGTAGACCCAAACATTATTATGCAGAGTGTCAGCAGACCCCCAGATCCAGTAAATAAAGAGGACCTTCAGTCATAAATGACTTGAGGCACATTACAGTAACTTCAACCAGTCCTGGTGTCTGTTCCTCTCCAGTGGGGGACAACCCGATTTGAAATGCCCTGTTGTGTGACACCCCCAGTTTCTTACCCGACCAACGGTCACATGGAACATGTGCAGGCTCTCCCCCAATCAACATGGCTGTACCTTCATTCATGTTTTCTAAGCAGCGTGGCTTAGGAACATGAATGAAGATACATCAGCAGTGCACTGGCAGAAGAGCATGTGAATGTGCCATGACACTGCAGTTCAGATAATTACAGGAGATCCCGGGGTTTCATGTGGTGGGGCATCCCAAATCAGAAACAGACACTAGGGCTGGCTGACATTACTCTTTAAAGTTGTGCTTGAGTAGTGGACAGGATGCTAAATGAATGGGGTCTGCCTGCTATAAGAGTGAGGAACAAAACCCAAGATAGTGAGAAACCTGATTCCTCTACAATCCACCCTAACTCCATATGCGTGCTGCGTTGAGGGGACAGGGAGGGAAATAGAACTCTGGCCACTTCAACTTGCTAACATCTTCCTAAGGAGGCTGTAAAATGAAAATCATCCAGACACCCCTCTGGAAAAAAAGTCATTACACTCACATGCTGCCGGCTTCTGTTCTGTCCTCCGCGCTCTGAAACAACCTGGTGTCACGTGACAGCTCGGCTGATGTCATCTACCTGAGCCTCAGGGGGGACACAGAGTCTGACAGCATGAAAGTGATCACAGATCAGCTGACTGCTCACCCTCTGGGGGGGGGGACAGTGCACCCCCCCCACATCATACACAGGGGGGGTCTTTATTAACATCCCCCAAAGTAACAGAGAGGCTTTAAAGCGGCTGATGCTTTTTGCCATGTGGGCTGGACGGCCCAACTCTCTTCCTCGCAGCGTGACAAATGACACAGTGAGGGGTAGGCGCGGCCCACCGGGAAAAGTCCCGGTTTGCCCTATGGCCAGCCCGCCCCTGCCTGCTGTTATAAAACCCAAGGAGTAAGAAGGACTTTCCCCTATCAACATGCATCCGTAACACTGTGGTGGGCATGGCTATTACATACCCACCAACTTTTCAGGGTGGGAAAGAGAGACATTAAGCCACGCCCTCTCATTGAGGGATGGATAGGAAATAGTATGTAACAGTTACATCAATAGTAACACTTTAAATTGGCAAATTAATCATTTATTGATGCAGATCTGCAGGTTACACCTCAAAGAAGGACGAATGAGCACAACAAGGGACACAGACTCAAAAGAGGGGCAGTTCCTCCAAATCAGGGACACTTGGGAGGTATGCTATTAGTGTGTATGTTGGAGCAGAGGCATTCCTGCATGCAACTGTACTACTTGCTTGCCCAGGTCCCACTGCAAGCTCTCAGCTGAGGGATGTTGCCGGACAAGGAGCAGATTTCTTTAAGTGGAAAAATCACCAGGATTTTGACCCGATGTAGAATGCCCCCCTTCTATGAAAACTCCAGGTTGCCCACTTTCACTCACCTTTCCGTGGTTCCCACGGCGTCTATCCAATCAGCACGTTATGAGGCGCATACTAATGCGCAGCATAAAGCCGCTGATTTGATCTTCGCACCAGCGGCCACATCCCCAGTTCCCATGAGGAGCGCTCGCTCCCACATGCCCGGCCTATCTGAATCTCTGGGCGCAGGGAGCACGCACGGCTGCATGGAAGTCGGGGATGCGTCAATCAGCGAAGACAGTCTTGCGGGACTCTCCGGGATCAGGTAAGATTACTGTTACAGGCAATTCTTCCCTCACACACATACATGCAGGCAAGTCCCCCCCATACACATATATTCAGGCAAGCCCCCCACCCATACATACATACATGCAGGCAAGCCTCACACACACACACATACATGCAGGCACACCCCCCTCACACACACTAATACATGCAGGTAAGCCCCCACACAAACACATATACATGCAGGCAAGCCACCCTCACAAATACATGCAGGCAAGACCCCTCACACACACTCACACAAACATACATGCAGGCAAGCGCCCTTCACACACACACACACACACACACACACACACACACACACACGCAAGCCCTATATATATATATATATATATATATATATATATATAGGCAAGCACACACACACACACACACACACACACACACACACACACACACACACATACATACATGCAGGCAAGCCCCTCACACACATGCATGCAGGCAAGCCCCCCTCACACACACACACAAGCAGACAAGCCCCCCCCCCCTCACACACACACACACACACACACACACACACACACACACACACACACACACACACAAATACATGCAGGAAAACCCCCCTCACACACTCATACATGCAGGCAGACCCCCCACACACACATACATACGTGCACGCAAGCCCCCTCACACACACACATACATGCAGGCAAGCCCCCCCTCCCAACACACACACACATACATGCAGGCAACCACCCTCACACACACAAATACATGCAGACAAGCCCCCCTCACACACACACACATACATGCAGACAACTCCCCCTCACACACACACACACACACACACACACACACGCAGGCAAGACCCCTTCACACACACACACACAAATACATGCAGGCAAGCCCCCCTTACACACACACAAATACATGCAGGCAAGCCCCCCTCACACACACTCACACAAACATACATGCAGGCAAGCCCCCTTCACACACACATACATGCAGGCAAGCCCCTCACGCACACACATACATGCAGGCAAGCCCCTCTCACACACACATACATGCAGACAAGCCTCCCTCAGACACACTTTCACTTACCTTTCTGCGGTTCCCACGGCGCATATTCAATCGGTGCTTTATGTGGCGCATACTAATGGGCAGCATATAGCCGCTGATTTGAACTTCACACCAGCGGCCACATCCACAGCTCTCATGAGGAGTGCTCGCTCCCACACGCCTGGCCTATCTGAATGGCTGGCCACAGGGAGTGCACACAGCTACAGGGAAGCGGGGGATGTGGCCGTCAGCAAAGACAGCGTTGCGGGACCCGTCGGGATCAGGTAAGATTTCTGGTGCAGGCAAGTCCCCCCCACACACACATACATGCAGGCAAGCCCCCCCTCACACACACACACACACACGCACATACATGCAAGCAACCCCCCTACAAACACATACATGCAAGCAACCCCCCACACACACACATACATACATGCAGGCAAGCCCCCCACACACATACATACATGCAGGCAAGCCCCCCACACACACATACATGCATGCAGGCAAGCCCCTCACACACACATACAGGCAGGCAAGCCCCTCTCACACACATACATGCATACAGGCAAGCCCCCTCATACACACACATATACATGCAGACAAGCCCCCCTCACACACACACACACACACACACACACACACACACACACATACATACATGCAGGCAAGCCCCCCTCACACTTACACATACATGCAGGCAAGCCACTCCCACACATATATGCAGGCAACCCCCCCCCCCCCCCCACACACACACACACACATACATATATGCAGGCAAGCCCCACAGGACTAGGACTCCAAGGCCACCTGATTCCCCCCCAGGCTTCCAGATTCATGATGCCCCACTATATGAAACCCCCCGAGCCCCCAGAATAGTCTCCTTTTTCCCGATCCAGTCGTGGCCGCAGTCTATTTAGTTTGCGTCCACGCCGGGCATTTGTGTGGCCACGCACCCTGTTAGAGGGTAGCAGGGATGTGCCCGCCAGCTTTTCTCGCCCCTTAGCCTAGTCTGAGCTCATTTTGATGCGCGCAGCCGAGCATAACAATTGGACGAGAGCCCGTACATGCACTGTAGGACCGGGGAAAGGTGGGCTTACTGGGCGACCTCAGGGGTTTCACACATCGGGGCATCCTGAATTGGGGAGCCCAGGAGGCAAGGACCAAACTTTGGATAGTCAAAATTCCGGGTTTAACATTTGACAATTACGTTGTATGCATATATCCTTCTATTGCCTTGACCATAAAAGAGGTTGTATTTGAGGGTGCAAGTTAAAGTAAATGAAGCCCTTAGTATGTGTATGTGATAGAGAATCTGACTGTGGCCTTCCCCTCATCTCCTTGCAGGTGGTAAGAATGTCCTCCTGATCATTGTTGATGACCTCCGCACAAGCCTGGGCTGTTATGGTGATGACATTGTCAAGTCCCCCAATATTGATCAGCTGGCCTCTCATAGTACATTGTTTACAAATGCTTTTGCCCAGGTAAGAGAATATGACTGACTTAGCATGCTAGACGGTTGTAAGTAGGGGCGCATGCTGGTAAAAAAAAAGCAGATTGCAAACAAGGACCCTGATTATAGGTAAAGCAGTGTCACTGGTTTAGCTGGCCTGGGGTAACATAAGTATAGTTTTCTCCTATCATCTTCTGGCTAAAAATAATGAGAGTGAGTTCCACCCATGGAGCAGGAAAACACTTCCCATCAGCTATAAATGATTTCATCATGCTCAGCACCCTCAGCTTGATGGAGAGAGACCTTTATCTGCCCAGCCCCCGTCTCTGGAAGATGATTTGCCTATACAAGGGGCAGATTCCTGGGATCGGAACCAGGGGAGTCTGTTGACTCACGGCACTGTTTTTTTTGTCTCCCCCCCCCCCCCCTTACTACCACCTAAATTGGAGTCACTTCACATGGAGACTAGTCAGGAGTGGAGGAGCCTCCTTCAGGCTGCTGTGAGGATATTGGCCGAATAGTATCGATCAGGAAGTCTCCATGGATCAGATCTTTTAGCTTTCAGAAACACTTGTGAAACCTGGTCTGATCTCTGGATGCCCGGATTACCACAGATGCTAGTTCATGTGGCTGGGGGGGGGGGGGGTATATTGATCGTTTAACAGCCCAGGGCAAATGTTCCCAGCAGATGAGCCTCTCCTCCTCGAAAATAAGGGAGCTCTTGGCATTGAAGCAAAGCTTATTCGACCTTCTTCAGGGAGATTGGGGCGGCCATGTTCAGATTTTGTTGGACAATTTAACAACAGTAGCATCATTAAACAGAGGGGGGCATAAGTTCGTCCATCTTGAGTTTGGTTGCAAGTCAGATTCTTATTTGGGTAGAAGAGAACTTGTCATCCCTGTCAGCAATACATCTCTAAAGGGCTCCTTGAACACCATGGATGATTATATGAACAGGAAACAACGGACGGAGTCAGATTGGACACTCAACGACCTGGTCTTCCAGCATATTTGTCAGAGAACTGGGACTCAGGAGGTGGACTTGTTTGCTTTCAGACAAAAACAAAAGTGAAAAAGTTCTTCCTCAATCCTTATGATCAGGCCCTGGGAGTGGATGCACCAGGCTCTAACAGGATAGCTTACATTGGCTGCGGTCTGCACAGGCACCATTGAATCTGGGAGAATGTAGGTTTTCAGGGGACTCCCAAATCGGGTTGCCCTGGGGGTAAGGAATCAGACGCCTCTGGAGTCTTAGACTCCACACCTATCCCTTGCACACCTTGCACACCTATCCCTTGCATTAAGAGCAGGTGTTTGGAAGTAGGCCAGAGGTGTTTGTATCAAAACATATTCTGCTCTTTTAATGCACAAAAAGGTCAAAGATGAATTCTATGCGACGAAAAACACAATGCAAGTGCAATGCAGGTACACTGCACCTTGTTCACACCTGTCTCGTACCACATACATTTGTGGCAGATGCAGAGGTACCTCTCTGGTGCAGCAGAGAGGAGAAAAATGTGGCTGCAAAAAGTCCTGCCTGCTGCATCCTGGCCGCAAACACATCCCATTAAACAGGGATATCTATTAAAAGCAGGCGCAAATGCAAACAAGAATTTGGAAAAAAACGTGAACGCCAAATTGGGTTCCTGCCGCAAAAACGCATGGCGCCAACACGACCAGACTGATGTGAACATAGCCTTATACATGTGTTGCGCTTGCATCAAGACTTCTATTGACCTGCACTGTTACTATGTTGCACTTTTTTGATATGTTGCATAATGCAGCACAGATGTGTGAACTATCTATATCTAGAATTATGTGCTGTGTTTTCTCTGCATTGTAACTGTTGCAGAGTCGTAATTCAGATAGACATTGGTGGTGTAACAGGAACATGAATGCAGTAAGAGAATGGCACCTTACATGGTGGCTAAACACAGTCATAGAGCAACTGGAAGCGTAGGAAATAACAACACAGCAGTAAAATGCATAGATTCTACAGCTAAGCATTGGTCACAGTGCCATCTAGTGTCATAGCTGTAAATCTAGCACAAGTCACTCCAGCATAGACTAAGCTGGAAGTCTGTTGTACAGTTTCTCCAACAATAACTGCATTGCAATGCAAGGGCAGTAACACAGAAAAAGCACAGAGGTGTGAACAGAGCCACCGAGGCTGGCCCCTGCTTTTGGGGGCTCTCCTGGGCAAGTATTGGGGGTCTACTGATACATATGTTGTACCGTTGTAATCTGGAGAAATGGGGCTTTCAAATGCAATATGGCTTTCTTTAATAAAACAAACGTATTGCATGCTGGTTATTGTCTACTCAGAGCACTATTTTATACATTTTTTTAGGGAAACCCTGTGCAACATAAGAATTATTTGAGGGGTTACTTCCAGAAAGATGACCCCACTACAACAAGTTGGATACACTTAGAAAGGTTAATGTGTGTACTTTCAGCAAATATATAGTTTGTGGGGGGGTATTCCAAATTTAAGGGCAGTTTTGGGAGAAAAAGCGCAAGGTGCGCACTTTGTCTGCAGAGCTGAAATTTTCAAGTAAAACTACCCTTACGCGCAAGCTTTACTTTGGGGTGTTTGCCAACTCTTCCCTTGACAGTACCTATGCATGTTGGGTTTTGTTCTGTTTGGGGGATGTTGCTTTTTCAGATCTAACTTGTTTTTCTTGTTTGCATATAGTTTTTTTTTTTTTTTTTTAGGAAAATTTGATTCTGCTTTTTTATGTTTTTGGAATTGCTTCCAGAAAACTGCGGCCACGTCAACAAGCCTGGTACGCCTAGAAAGCTTGAGGCGTGCACTTCCAGGGATTTTATGGTTTGTGGGGATATTTCAAATGTAAAGAGTTGTTTTTCTTGAAAAACTACAAGGTGCGCATAGCGCTTAGCAGAGTTGTATTTTATCTGAAGATCTCCAAAAGCCCTGTTTCAGTTTGGGGGAGTCTCCTGGGCAAGAGACTACCAACACATATGTGGTACCATCGTAACTGGAAGAAATTGGGATTTCACATGCATTAAGATTTTATTGACAAACTTACATTTTTTATTACAAAAAACACAAATTGTAAAAAATAGATTTTTAAAAAAATGTTCGCACATATTTCACCCAAAAATATTGAGACTACACCAAACAAATGGCAAACAAGACATTTCAGACTATACTTAAAAAAAAACATTATATGATTTTCCTGGGAAATCCCTTCATAAATCACAGTTGAACACGTGGAGCGCAAAATAGTGTAAAATCGTCAAAGGGTGACAAAAACTCCAGGTAGGCTGGCAGCGAAAAAGTTAAGTAAGCTACTCCTCTGACTTCCTAATTGTTCTGCCTCTGGTTAGTTCCATTAGCTTGCACAACGCAGGCGATCCCCTCTGTGTTGCTTAAGGATACATGAATAGAATTGTAATAGTTTTGCTGACATTATATTAAATAAATGGACACTTGAAACAGTAAAGATCTGGGAATAGTGTGCCGCTTCTCTGCAGACTCATTGCATTGCTCCACGCTCACATTAATTGAACGCTGTGAAAGATGTGAGTATACTGCATAGCAGCAAGCCATTACCATGATTGACAGCCCTGAATCTCATTGTGCCAGGTAGTGTTACACTTAGCACAAATGGAGCATTGTTTCTGTTCCTATTATCTAGAGAGCTGCCTCCTCTAATAAGTCTCTGTCATTCTTTCTTGCAGCAAGCCGTGTGTGCTCCCAGCAGAGTGTCCTTCCTAACCGCGAGAAGACCCGATACCACCAGACTGTTCGACTTCAACTCCTATTGGAGGAAGCATGCAGGGAATTACTCCACTCTGCCGCAATATTTCAAAGAACATGGCTATGTGACTATGTCAGTGGGGAAGGTTTTCCATCCAGGTTAGCAGTAGCTGATAGAATTGCTAAGTGTTGGTGACAGGCGTGCCATGGGTATGCAAGCAGCAAGTCTTTCTAGTTGCAGAGTCATGGGGAAACTTGACAGTTGCTTTAATTGCAAGTTGTATTCTCTCTCTGTTTTGCATTTTTGTTCTTGGGACCATAATAGTTTTCTTACAAAAGGCTTATTAGCTTGTCTGACATGCTGCTTTAAAGGCAGGCTCCCTCTCAATTGAATAAATAGCAGAACTCACCCAGGGACAAAAGGAATCTAGATCAATGCTCATAAACCCACAAAACAGGAACATATGGAAGAAACAATGAAAAATACCAGCAAACTATGGCCAATCTTTTTATTGAATATTATTCCATTCTAAACATGAGCTTTATGAAGGGCGATCTCTATTCTTAAGCAGAGAAAACAAGGGGAAAAGAGACTTTCCTCCTGAAAGTGAAACAACAGTCAAAAATGACTTAAACCGAACCAACACAACAAACAGTATTCATATGCCCCCTCCCCAGGTCAATTTAGATTGGCTGAGCGGCCCTCTCAGCCAATCAACACGCTCAATTTCACACAGCTCCCTTCGGCTATGCGGAGTAGAACTCAGATGGCCCTGGAGTATTTTCGAGTCCAGGGCCTCTGTAGTTCCTCTTTAAGCATCTACCTCTGATAACGTATGAGCACTGGCCGCTCAAGTGATGAGCTCCCAGTGTTTTCTAAAGGCTGGCTGGGGACTTGTGCAGGATAAATGAATGCATTGCTTTTAACTGTTCAATGCTCCATATTTCTGCTCCCATTTTGTCACTGCTCACACTTATTTATGCTCCACAGGAATCTCTTCTAATCACAATGATGACTTTCCTTATAGCTGGTCAGTGAGACCTTTCCATCCATCCTCTGAAAAATATGAAAACCTCAAAGTAAGTGCAAAACTAAAGCCCCGCCCATTCTCCTCATTTGGTTGTCCTATTGTCTCGGGCTACATGTTGCATTTTCCTAAATGTCCAATCGGTTTTCAGACAGACCCTGTAGTTCCTAAGTTATCTTTAAAAGTATCAGAGCATTAGAGATGCAGAAAAAAAAAGGAAGAGAAACAGTGAAGTGATGTAAGTACACTATGATGGGAGAGGTTTCATAGCTGCTGAGAGACAGCCAATCAGGATCTCTGGGGAGGGAGTGGGGGGTGTTTCCGTTCGTGACCCACTGAAGGTTGATTGATGGACCAAGTCAGCCGGGTGGGGACTGAAAGCTGAATGAGGAAGTGATTTTCCTTACTAAGGAGACAGGCAGAAGAGGAATTACAGCAATCCAGCCACTCAATGAATGCTAATCTACTGATATTTGTTTTTTAACTTTTGATTTGCCAATCACTTTAAGTCATACAGAAGATAATTGCACATTGTAGTTAGTGTCAACCCCACCATAGCTAGAGCAGCCCACCACTCCAGACATGTGTATTCACTTTTCTGTCCCAGGATCATTATCAACACTAGAAATATGATCCTCACTACACGATCTTCCTCAATTAAAGTTTATGTGCGTACATCTTCATGTTTAAACTGACCCCATGTTAGGGTAAGAAAGCAAGTGATAAATTGTGAGTGTAAAGGGCAGAGACGAAGGAAAAATAGAAGAAAAGGAAAGAAGAAAAGGCAGAGGGGTGCTTTTAGTCATTTTAACTGTTAAAGTCACCCCCCAGGGCACCCCGATCAGGTTATGTGAAACCCCCCAGATTTCCAAATAAAACTCACCTTACCCCGTTTCTACGGCGTATGCGCGGCTGCTCCTCCAATCAGCGCGCTCGGAGCCGCTGAGGTATAAGCGTCAAAGTGGCATCAAAGCTCAGCGGCTCCGAGCGTGATGGTGGCCGCACCTCGTGCTTCCCTCTAACAGGGAGCGCGCCCACGTTGGCCATTCACATGCACCCTGCTAGAGAGAAGCGCGAGATGCGGCCCGCGCATGCGCCCTTAGACTGGGATTCAGGTAAGTGCAGCGGGTGCCCTGGGGGGTTTTACACAGCGGGGCATCCTGATTTTAGATGCCCGCGGGTAGGGATTGGATCGGCCCTGGAATCTTATAGATTCCCAGGCCGATCCCCCTAGGTGTTGGTCCACTTTAAGACTGTTTGCACAAGAATAACGTGTCCCAGTCACTCTTATGGGCACATGATGTTTGTGCAGCTTTTATATCAAATTACTCTTGTGGGCTAATAGTGTTGTATTGTATTTGTTTTCTATCATACTATGATTATGAAGGCCTAATCATTCTCCAAGCAACTGAATTAACCGAAAAATGGACACTCCAGGGTATTTGCTAATGAATGTGTTTTAAAATCTGGTTAATTTAACTTAAAGGAGAACTATCGCTAAATTGTGTAATATTAAAAACCCATATAAACACATGAGCTAATGGCTAATGAGAGGAGGGTCACTTATACACCCAAACTGTATAAAACTTCTGCCAAGCTTGTGGTTTTCTTTTCCTGGTAAGAAATAAATCCAGGGGTGACATGTTTAGTGTATAAGGGGTGACATAACCTGTAAACAGGTTTTCCTTCCATTATTAAAAAAAAAAAAAACAAGCATGGCTGGATGTTTCTTGATGTGGGGTGTATAACTGACCCCTCCCCCCGCCATCCAACATATTTATATTGATTTTTTATTATTGGCCCATTTTTTCGCAATAGTGTTCCTTTAAGACATGACCTGAAGTAGAAATACTATTCCCCAATATGTCACAGTAAGGCATTGTGCAGATTATTTTCCATTATTGGGTAATCCTATATGGCCTTTCCTCCATACAGTGTTTTGCAATAAGTAAAAATAGGCAGATAAAACACATAACTATTGGATGACTAACTGAGCTCTTTCCTTCCAGAGTCCACGTGTCCATTGTTATGTATCTTTATATAACATTATTGTGTGCACCTTGTAGACCTGCAGGGGGAAGGATGGAGAGCTTCATGCCAACTTGGTTTGTCCAGTCGATGTGTCTGAAGTTCCTGAGGGGACATTACCTGATATACAAAGCACCGAAGAAGCCATCAGACTACTAAAACTTGCAAAGCAACAACAGTCTCCATACTTTCTAGCAGTGGGATATCATAAACCTCACATCCCATTCAGATTTCCTAAAGTAAGACATCATTTTACACAGCATTTTTTTTATTACTTGAAAGCTAAATAATGTATACCAGGGGTTCCCGACTAGTGGTCCTTGAGATCCCACCATGTGGTGCTGGGTGAGGCTGCAGATTGATCCAGACCCTAACTTGATCTGCTGTCATCTGTACTTGAGCCAAGCCTATTTTGCTTAAAATTTTGAATGTCCTGGGTTTTGGTCTCCGATTGGGTTGCCCCGCTGTGTGAAACCCCCCAGAATGCCGAAACCAACTCGCCTCTTCCCGGTCCTATGGAGCATGCGTGGCCGATTGTCCAATAAGTGCATTCGGAGCCTAAGCCTTTGTCTAAGGCGAATGGCTCCGAACGCGCTGACGGCCACATCCCCAGCTATCCTCTAACAGGGAGCGTGTATGCACTGGCCATTTACAAATTCCTGCCGCGGGCATGTGCCCTGCTAGAGAGGTAGTGGGGATGTGACCACAGCTCATGCATGTGCCGTTGGACCGGGAACGAAGGTAAGTGTATGGGCGACCTGGGGGGGGGGTCACACTCATGATTTTGGATGCCCGGGGGGGGGGGGGGAATCGATTGGCCCAGGAATCTTATAGATTCTTGGCCTGATTGCTGTGGGTTTTGATCCACTTAAAAAATGTTTTTATGCATTTTGTTCATTTTGTGCACTTCACATGGTCACTTTTGTGACTATTTAAAACCCATACAGACCACCCAGGTGGCCCCTAATTTAAAAAAAAAGTTTGGAAACCCCTGATCTATACTGATCAAAGGTCTAACAAAAAGCCTATACTTACCTATTCTCTCCCGATGCCCTGTAAAACGTACCAGTCTTGGAGAACAGGTCTTGCATAGTGCCAACCATCCCCTTACTGTTGTCATTCACTGGTAATAGATTTGCCATCTCCAAGGTGTAGAGAGTGAGGTCGGCCACATCCCTATCCTTCTGCAATGCCACAACGTTGCTTTCTGAAGTCACGGAGCGTGCCATGTACTGTACCAAGGCTCGGAGCAGCAAATTTGGCACCACATATGCTGTACATCAGCAGTCTAATGACTTTTCCCCCTGTAGCACATTTCTAAGGCACCAGGGAATTTAAAGTGGCCTTATACCCTTCCTGGGAAAAATGTGCTGCCCGATAGCGTGTAATACCTAATCCCATCTGGATCTTCATTTAAAGCGGAAGAAAACCCACCAGTAGTCGGACAGGAATCAAAAAGATTCCAGGGTCAGCCCCTGGCTTTTCCCTGGGGCATCCCAAGATGGGACACCCCGCTGTGTGAGCGCAGTTGTAGATTTAGTTATGCCTTTAAATGTGTTTGTGTTGCTATGTCTGTTTGCCTTTATAACTGTATTGATTTATTCTTCTACAGGAGTTTCTAAAGCTCTACCCCTATGAGAATATTACATTGGCGCCTGATCCAGACATTCCCAGGAATCTTCCTGCTGTTGCTTACAATCCGTGGGCAGATATTCGTAAGCGAGAGGATGTTCAGGCTTTAAATATTAGTTTTCCCTATGGCCCCCAATCTCACAGGATTTCCAGGTATACCTTGGGGGAGACTTTATTCCTAGGAAATGATTGAACTGAATGAATATATGGCACTACTTATAAAGTGTTTGCTTTTAAAAAGAAGCCTCCATCTGCTTTTTTATAGTAAAGCAGATACTTTTAGATTTGGACCAAGCTAGAATCCGTAGTTTCTCCGCATGAAGGTAGAAAGCCTAAATCTGGCCTGAAGAAAGGATGGTTTAAAGGGTAATTCCACTTTCGATGGCAAGTTCCCATTATTGTGTGGGCAAAATGATGTCCTCAATGTGCTAAGCTCATGTGTTATCTGTTTAATTTTCTATTTGTTTGCATAAAAGTAAATCGTCAGGTGTAAATTCTTGCACCTTTTTTAGGATAGAAAATTGACATTCATTATCTACTTGGTGTAAATTTTCACCTGGCTCTCAGCCCCAAGGTAGACAATGAAGTAAATGGCAGTTTTCTATCCTAAAAAGAAGTGAGAATTCTCAGCTGGCTTTGAATCGATCCCACTGTGTTTTGTTTAGCTATGTACACCAAAGTAGTGATTTCGAGTACATAATCACAGTTTCGATCACAGTCTTGTGTTCCAGTAGCCGAGGTTAATGTGAGCTGGGAATGGTCATTAGGCTGCTTAGACTTAGGCAAAGCTGCTAAAGAGTTCACCTGTTACAATGGAAGAATTGTGGGACTTGTAGTCCATGTGTTTTACTCGAGGCCATGAAAACCTCTTCCACTGTAGCAGAACAGAATCCCAGGAATATGATAATCATAGAAACAGCATGCTGATAAGTAAATCACAGGTCTGGGGGCACAACCTTAACACCAGGACTGGATTAAGTGTGGTGGAGGCACCTTGGCACAAATTCTGGTGGAGGCCCCAGATACAGTATTTTTTTCCTTTAAAATAATAGTCCAGCCAAGTAACTGATTGGTGATTGTCTGACACCCACCTTCTTAATAGAATGTGCGTGCTGCTTGGGAACGCCTGGGAGGTAATGTAATCACCCAGCTAGTCCAGCAGAAAACAGTCCCCTGCATTGAGCTGCCAGCGGCTGTGCTTTGTGGCTTAAGCGTAGTGACAGCCCTGCACGCATCCATCACTTCAGCATTGCTGATGGTGGCTTTGCTGCTCTAGACTGTGATGGCTTTGGATGTAAATTTGCAAAAATGAAAAAGGCTTTCCCAGGCCCCTGCCGCCGACAGCTTTGTTGCTGGCCCCACGGCCCGTCAGACCAAAGACTGAAAATCCTGCTGGACCAGACCATAAACCAAATGGTGGAGTCCATGAGACCCCTATACCAGTTCACAAGGCTGGGGGCTGGCAGGTCAACTGCAACTAGCGGGTGACTTGCCATTAACCCCCGGCACCCCAATTTCCTGCCTCCCCAAAGCCCGGGGGGGGGGGCAGAAGAGCCCAGGCTCACACAGGGTATGTGGTCTTGTAGGCTACAGGGTGGGCCACAAAAGCTGGCCCCTCCACTCTGTTCCTACAAGCCCCCATAGCTGGTCCCGGGCTAGTTATGACGGGTAGGGGGGGACGCTACGTCATTTTTTTATTAATTATTTTTAAGGGTTAGGGTTAGCCTAACCCTAACCCTTAAAATTCCAAAAAGGGAAGGGGAGGGGAGACCCTATGTCTTTTTTTTTTAAATTAACCTCCTTATTCTCTGTCACCCAGCAGCTATAAAAGGCTTCCAGCAGCAGCAGGAGAGCAGAAGCCAGAGTGATCAGTGTGGGACACAGTGCCCAGGGATGGATGGGAGGTAAGTATAAAAAAAATATATATATTTTTCTTATGTGTGTCTGTGTGTTTTTTACATTTAACCCCTTGTGAACTGGTAAGGGGTCCATGAGACCCCTATACCAGTTCACAAGGCTGGGGACTGGCAAGTCACCTGTGGCTAGCGGGTGACTTGCCATTAACCCCCGGCAACCCCCAATTACCTTCCTCCCCAAAGCCCAGTGGGGGGCAGAAGGGCCCGGGCCCACACAGGGTATGTGGGCTTGTAGGCTGCAGGGTGGGGGGCAACAAAAGCTGGCCCCTCCACTCCCGGGCTGGTTATGATGGGTAGGGGGGACCCTACATCATTTTTTGGGGATTTTTAAGGGTTAGGGTTAGCCTAACCCTAACCCTTAAAATTCCCCCCCAAAAATGGGGTCCCCCCCCCTGGAAGGGTGGACCCTATGTCATTTTTTTTTTAATTAACCCATTATGTTTATAGTGTGGATAGTAGTTGTATTTTATTTGTAAATGTTATAAAGTGCTCTTTTCAGTTTGGGGGGTCTCCAGTGCAAGAATGGGGGGGGCTACCGATACATATGTGGTACCATTGTAATCGGGAGAAATGGGGCTATCACATGCAATATGGTTTTCATTAATAAAACAAATGTTTTTGTTTTAAAATAAAGGAGACAATTGTCTAAAAAATATTATTTTTTTTTTACGCAAAAATATTTAAAAAACAGTCGAAAATTACAAACAAGACATTTCATGTTAAAGCCTAAATTCTGCTGCAAAAAATATGTATATAATTTTTTCTGGAAATTCCAGCAAAAATCACTATTAAACATGGCACAAAATGGGGAAAAATGGCCTGTCAACAGGGGGTGACAAAACTTCAAGTAGGCTGGCAATTAAAAGGGTTAACAGTACCTATGTTGGGTATTGTTCTGCTCGGGGGTCCTTGCACTTTCAGATTTAGCTTGTTTTTTCTTGTTTGCCTACATGTTTTTTATTCTGCTTTTTTATAATTTTTTTTAGGGAAACCCTGTGCAACCTATGAATTCTTCAAGGGATTACTTCCAGAAAGATGAGCCCACTACAACAAGCTCAGTATGCTTAGAAAGCTTAACATGTGTACTTTCAGGGAATATATGGTTTTTGGGGGATATTCCAAATGTAAAGGGTTGTTTTGGTTGAAAAATTGCAAGGTGCGCACTTTGTCAGCAGAGCTGAAAATTTCAAGTAAAATTATCGTTATGCGCATGCTTTACTTTGGGGTGTTTGGCAACTCTTCCCTTGACAGTACCTATGCATGTTGAGTATTGTTCTGTTCGGGGGATGTTGCTTTTTCAGATTTTACTTGTTTTTTCTTGTTTGCATATAGTTTTTTTAGGAAAATGTGGCTTTGATTCTTCTTTTTTATTCTTTTTTAGGGAAACTCTGTGCAACCAAAGAATTGATTGAGGGATTACTTCCAGAAAACTGCGCCCATGTCAACAAGCCTGGTACGCCTAGAAAACTTAAGGTGTGTACTTCCAGAGAATATATAGTTTGTGGGGGGTATTTCAAATGTAAAGGGTTGTTTTTCTGGAAAAACTGCAAGGTGCGCTTAGCGCGTAGCATAGTTGTATGTTATCTGACAATCTCCTAAAGCGCTGTTTCAGTTTGGGGGAGTCTTCTAGGCAGGAAAGGGTGTCTACCAATACATATGTGGTACCGCTGTGACCGGGGAGAAATTGGGATTTCATACGCAATAAGATTTTATTGACAAACATTTGTTTTTACAAAAAACACTACAAATTGCAAAAATAGATTTTTTTTATTTTTTGCACATATTTCACCCAAAAGTATTGAGAATACACTAAAAAAAAGAGGTGAGAGGTTTTACTGGGCAGACTGGGGGGGGGGGGTTCACACAGCGGGGCGCTCCAATTCGGGATACTCTGGGGTCACGGAACAAAACCCAGGAAAGTCAAATTCCTGGGTTTTGATCTGCTTTAAGGTACCATTCTAACTGTACAGGGAACGGTTACTATATCATAACTGCATGTCTCCTGAGCTAAGGGAAAGGTGGTTGGTATAAATTTAAACTGGAACATCATGCTAAACGAGCCTATGTTGTATGTTTCCCCCACCCCATACATACAGATTGCCCAGCATTAAAAGTCATCCAGCCTGCACCTACTGCCTTTTCTGAGCTTTCAAACATCCAAGATGACGGCACATCTCAGGCTGCCTGCAGACAGGAAGTGTCTTCTGAATATGCTGCTCTGCATTCTTTGATTGCTGTCCTTTTCCTGACCCCCTGCTCTGTCTGTGGAAAGCACAGCTTTAACCCACTCCCCTGCACATTTACCCCCCCCCCCCCCACCACTGTCCTCAGTGTGTGATCTTTCTGAGGCAAGATGGCTGCGCCCGTATCTTGGAGCCCTGAACAGCCCAGTGGGGGGAAACAATAAGTAAGCGACTAAAAACTTAAAATATATTAATTTTAGACGCTGGGGAATAGTTTAAGGGTTTGGGCTTTTCATTAAATGATACTGAAGGTCTGGTTTAAGTCACCCTTTTTGTATTTTCCCTTCTGGTAAACGCAGAGTCAGCGCCAGCCTGCGAATCTTGGTATCGTACTCCATTTTAGTTTGAAATACCTCAGTCATTCCAATGAGTTGTCTTAAATTGCGGCAGAGAGGCATAAACACGTTCTTATCCATATCCAGATACAAACCTCTATATACAATGTGGCCCCAGCAACCACAATAAAGGAAACCCCAGGTACCAATGCCCCAACAGATCACAGGGTCATCTCACAATAAATTAACGTATTTATTGCATTAAAAGCACACTAACAACAAATAATTAAAATCTCATAATCCACAAAGGGGATTTACCAGCCAAGAAAGTGCAGATAGCGTTCATCATGAGCTATCAAAAAAGTACTAAATAAAGTGCAAGTGCTAACTAGCTAGCTAATAATACAAAGTGTCAGTGCCCTCAAAGTGCTAACTGCTAACTATACAGAAAAGGAAAACAAACATTTAAATGTGCTCAATAAGCAACAGCATGAAAGAATATCACCATTCTAAAGGCTGGAAGCAATCCCCACTGCAGCCTTCTTTTGGGGCATTGGTGCCTGGGGTTTCCTTTATTGTGGTTGCTGGGGCCACATTGTATATAGAGGTTTGTATTTGTATATTGTTGGATAACCTTTCATTGGCACACTGCACCTGATTGCTATCAGGGTGGTGCAGGAGTATTATACTTCTGTGTTGTCTTATCCGTAGCTGTGCTTTCAGCAGTTAATGTGTTGGTCATGTGCATAGAACATTTCCCACTGCTGGGCAGAGGAGTTGGGTTGTAAAGATGCAGCAGCAATGCTCTGGATTCTGGTCGGTATTAGACATTGCAAGTCACAAAACCTGAAAGGCCAAAAATCCTTTTTATCTTGATCTTCTGTTCTTTTCTTGCAGCGCCTCATACGTCAGAGTTACTTTGCCTCTGTTTCATACCTCGACAGCCAGGTTGGACAGTTGCTGAGCACAGTGGAAAATCTTGGATTGTCCAATGACACCATCATTGTATTCATATCTGATCATGGTACGTAGAAATAGAACTATTGTTTCCATTTCATCCTGGGGGCTGTCGAGTACAGACAGGAGATGTCTGCGACGTGCCCTGCTTCTAGCTGTGCAGCCAGCCCTTGAACCCTGAATCCACAGCCAAGTGGAGGAGGGGACATGTTGCTTTTATAGAGCTAAAAATGATCTATATTCTTGCAGGGTGGTCTTTAGGCGAGCATGGAGAATGGGCAAAGTACAGCAATTTTGATGTGGCTACTCGGGTGCCTTTGATGTTCTATGTACCTGGAGTGACAAATTTGGACCAACCACAGCACAACATCTTTAAATACATTGACCCCCTCAATGCTGCGCCTAAAAGATGGATTCCAGGTAACTTATGATTATGTAATACATTTAATGTTTGCTTGAAGATGCAGCTAAGCTATTTTTGTATTCAGAGGCATAACTTGAAGCTAAAGTACAGTTTCAAGCTTAAACAGGTTATTTCTTATAGTATGAAGGCTCTCCCTGATGTTGAGCGCTTTCCATAATTGAATAAAGTGGACCAAAGCCCGGGATTTTGACTATCGGTCTATTGGTCTTTGCCCCCCGGCCACCCTGACTGCAGTGTGAAAACCCCCAGGACACCCGATCTCACTCACCCTTCCTCGGTCCTGGCATGTGCAGCCCCTTGTCCAGTCAGCGCACTTGGATCTGCTCCCACCCTTCGTCCAAGAGCTCGTCTAAAGCCAGCAGATCCGAGCACACTGGCGGTTGCATCTCCTGCTACCCTTTACCAGGGAGCACGCTTGTGCCGGCCATTCACAAATGCCTGAAGCGGACAAGCGTCCTGCTAAAAGAATAGTGGGGATGTGGCAATTGCTCGTGCATGCGCTGTTGGACCAGGAAAGAAGGTGAGTTGTCAGAGGACCTGAATTTCATTCTAGTCATTCTACAGGCAAAACAATAAAATGTTTGCTGCCCTTTACCAAACAGCCCCCCCCCATCCCAATGATCAATGCCTTTCTGATATTCTGACACTTACAAGATTTCCCGATCCAAGCCCTGCGTCGTAAGACATGGCTCGCCCCCTCCATTGCAATGAATGGAGAGTCACAGGTACCAGCAGGTGACATGGCGGCCCTCTCACCCTGTGAACTGGTATCCAGCCCTGCAAATTGTAGGCTCTTTCCTTTATCAAAGCACTGCACACTGACCCAGACCTTGTTTCCACAGCCGATGCCAATCTCTTACCTCTTACCAGTTGACCAGCTGTAGTAGAAAAACACAGGCAAATAAACTTTCATTTTCTGAATTTTACCACCTACCGGTCTGTGTCTTCCTTATTCGTTCTCCCACCACAGGGTAATCATTCTCCAGCAGGGTGTTCAGTGTCCCACGCCGAGTCTCTGATCCATCTTCAAGGCTCTTTGGGGGCCCCTTTCCTGTCTTTTTAAGGCAGCGGTGGCATCAAAAGAGGACGCCACCGCCACTATTTGCATCAAAGTGGAACATAGGCCCCCCTCTATCTGTCCCAGCTGCCGGGAGTAGGTCTGGGGAGAAGGATTTTATACCTCAGAGGTGGAGCCTTTGAGGAGCCCCCCACCTGACCAAGTATGTCAATGGACGGGAGGAGTATGCAGGGTTTTTTTCTGGGGAAAGCCCCTCTGTACCCCTCCCCTCCAATCAATTATCAAGGGGGAGATTCCATAGAGGCTCCACCTATCAAGTATAAAAGAATTCTCCCCCGGCTTAACTGGAGGAGGGAGACTTGTGTCCCTCTTCACTCCATTTGTCTGCAGGCATCTATTAGACACCCCCACTGGCTTCAATTTAATTGATGCAGAGAGAGGATGAAAGAAGATATCAAAGTATTGGTGAATTAAATTTAAATATTTTTGTGGTGTCTTTAGAATCTGCGGAATAGTGATAAGGCAAATTTAGAGTATTATTTGTGTGTGTTTTTTTCTACTACTTGGGGTGAAGTGGTAAGAGTCCTATACCAGTTCACATGGTCAAGTACCACCATGTCACCTGCTGGCACTGGCAGGTTTTCTTTTATAACACAGAGTTGCAAATAAATAGAAAAGAAAAAAGGCATCATTTTGGCACACACAAATGGAAATTCGCAATTCCAGTCACAAGTCAACCCCCCATCCACCCCCCCACCCCTGCCTCAGCGTCAGGGTAGGGGTTGACTTGTGACTGGAATTTCCATTAGTGTGTGCCAAAATGATGTCTTTTTTCTTTTCTATTTATTTGCAACTCTGTGTTATAAAATAAAACAGTTTTGCCTACCATCCATGGGTTTACTTTAGCAAAGTACATCTGATGCTAGTGCTAGTATTGATGCATTTGATGTACAGAGACTTCCTCCCTCTGGTTCGCTAATCATTGTGCTCATCTGGAGAGGCAATGACTGCTGCTTGGCTTGGCCAAAGCTGCTGATTAGCTCACCTGTTACATTGGAAGCATCCTGGGACTTGTAGCCAGTAATATTTACTCAAGGTTAGGAAAACTATTCCCACTATAGCAAAACCAAGCCCCAGGAATATGAGAGATTTGGAAACAGCATGCTGATAAGTAAATCACAGGTCTGGGGGCACAATTCTCACACTTGATTATTTTACATTCCAAATGAGGAAAACAATAAGGCAGAACACCAAAAACCACACAAAGGGGGTTTTCATTTAAACCTGTGGCCCTAAAAATGACAAAGAACATTTTTATGGTTTAGAGTTCATTTTTTTTGTTAAATATAAATTCCAAATCCACCCGGAGGTGACAATCGTTTTTACCATAAGAATTATAAATCTATGGAACAGCCTCCCACAGTAGCTTGTTACAGCATCAACCGCTGACAGCTTCAAAAAAGGATTAGATGCTTACTTAGAAGAAAATAACATTAACATTTACTATTAGCTATTATCAGTAAAAAAACTAAAAATAAAAAAAACCTATAAAATTAAAAAAATAACTTCCCCTACCCCAACACCCTTGGTTGAACTTGATGGACATATGTTTTCAACCGTATTAACTATGTAACTATGTAACACCTGCAGCCCTGCTTATCTGCTGAAATGTGGTAGTCATAGGGGACCAGGATAAACTTGTGGACTGAGTGTTATTATATAAAATTCCATATTGGGGTTAGCAAGGGAGTGAGGTTTTTTTTTTAGGTACACTTACATAAAAAAAAACACACTGCAGTTCCTAGTTAAAGCGGAACAAAACCAGGGCTTTTCACTGCTCCGGTATTTGAAACCCACTGAATCAGCCATAAAAACGTACCTTTCTCTGGTCACACTGCATATGTGCAGGCACTCATACAACCATTGGTGTATGCTGTGGATATTAAAGCGATCCAAAACCCTTTTTTAACTTGCATCCCCTGTATTGCTTCCCCCAATGAGGAGGACCCTTTGCCATTTTTCACTGCTCCTGGTCCTGCTTCACTCTAATTCCAGATAACGGCGTCGGTTTTAGCTGTAAAGCTCCGCCTCCTACATTCATTACCACTGTTGTGTGTGGCAATTATGTCATTGCCACATCATTGCAATGACTGATCGTCTGCCATCTCACACAGAGGGATAGCAGAAAAATCCATTTTTAGTTCTATACTCTATGAAGGGGGTATTGGCAGGGGCTTTGGCCAAATGTATTTCACAAGTTCAGTGGGTTGTGGTCCGCTTTAATACTCCGCATGCGGTTGTGTTTAGACACAGACCCTGGCAATAGGGAGCGGAAGTGGCTCTCTTGCCCCAAAGCTATCTGAATGGCTGGCCGCGGGAGAGAGCCTCAGCCCAGAGATGCTGGGCATGCAGTCGTCATTGTTTACATTGCTGTGGGAACTAGGGCAAAGCTGAGTTTACCTACTGGGGGGGGGGGGGGGGTCACACAGCGGAGCATCCAAGGCCAGCTACCCAGTGTTTTGTTTTACTTTTAAAGGACAGTCCAGGCAACTAAAAAGTGCAGGCTCAATCCCTTGTAGTCCTGCAAGCTTCTACATACCTTCAGCTTCAAAACTGACATATTTCTGATCAGCGGTGGGTGCTCCCAGGATGCGCCCCTGCTTGGAGAGCCTGTCCCCTTGTGATTAGCTGCAGAACGCACATAGAGCCTGGCCAAGGAGCGCACTATCAGCACCGGCTCCAACAACAATGAAACCAGGAATGCTGCAGCCCATGCAGGACTCTCTGTTATCGAGCCTGCCGGTGGGAAGGTAAGTGTATTTACTTTTGTTTAGTTGCCTGTACTGTCCTTTTGATATTTTCTGCATAATTCTGCATATTTTCTGATGAGTCCTTATTGTTTTATTAGGTAAAGTCCAGGAGAATCCTGTGGAGTTGGTTGCACTTTTTGCCACCATGGTTGATCTTGCTGGGCTACCTCCTCTTGCAAAATGTCCAGTTTCTTCATTTGATATAGAGATTTGCACTGAAGGTTACAGTCTCAGCCCATACATATTGGGAGTGACTGTAAGGAATGATGAAACTGTTGCCTACAGCTCCTACCCCCGACCCTGTGATACTCCTCAGTGGAATTCAGACCTTCCAGATCTCAAGGACATCCAAATCATGGGATACTCTATGAGAACAAGCGACTACAGGTTTACCACATGGGTTGGATATAATCCAATTGATTTTGTAGCCAATTTTACAGAAATTCATGCACAAGAGTTATACTTTGTTAAAAGTGATCCTAATCAAGACCACAACCTTTATAACAATTCCATTCATTCGCACTTGATGAGCAAGCTTTTTCAGCACCTAAATGTCTGATATTCACTCTCCTGAATTTCGCCCCATTCCAATAGGAGTTTTCATAGTTTGGGACCCATTTATAAAGTGAGACAGTAAGAAAAGAGTTATGTTGCCATCAGGAACCAGCTGCTTTCATTTCCAGACTTTACAGCAATTCACCCATTTTATTTTTATAAGTTTTGACTGCCAATGTACCGAACACAGGGGGGCCAGATTGCTGATGCCCCCCCCCCTGGTTTATACACTCCTGCAATCCCTGTTTTCTTTTACCTGCACCACACTAGATCAACAAAGCCAGGCCACGCAGTTGGCCATGGGCAGTCATGTGTTCCTCGGTCCTTTTGGAAAATCTTGGAAGAGGACTAGACCACATGACCAGAGGACTAGACCACATGACCGCCAGCCACCAATGTTGGGTCCAATTTCACAGAAGGAATGGTGTGGTGTAGCTAATCCACACAGGTTGCCTGAGAGGGCATCGGCCATCACCCCCCTGCGCTCCGGCCAGCACACATTTGCTTAAAAAGAGATGTGAAAAATGAAACCTGACTGACTGTGGGTGAAAAATCCTTTTCTCACTATTGCCAGTGAATGAATCACGAGTCTATATGTGTAAATGCTATTTTCTGGTAATATTTTCTATGCAGGATTTGTAATTTATATATGCATTTTCACATTGGTATTTTTTTACTGAAACAATGAATATATTTAGAATCTTCTGGTCTGCTCTATTTAACTGAAGCTAAGAACATGATCTGTGGCATAGGGCCTGTAAGGTATAGCATTTTGTGTGTGGGGGGGGGGCACTGGAGATTGGAGGACAGGCAAGAAGCAAGTGTAATTTTATCTGCTTCCTTCCGACCAGTCCTCCATTGTACTCCCTCCTTACACACACGTTTGGGGGGATGCCGCTCACTGCCTGTAATGAGGGATGCCGTACACTGCCTGTAATGAGGGATGCCGCACACTGCCTGTAATGAGGAATTCTATACACTGTATGTAATGGGGAATGCCACACACTGTCTGTAATGCGGGATGCCCCTCACTGGCTGTAATCGGAGATGCCTCACATGGCCTGTAATGAGGGATGCCGCTCACTGGCTGTAATGAGGGATGCCCCTCACTACCTGTAATGAGGGATGCCCCTCACTACCTGTAATGAGGGATGCCCCTCACTACCTGTAATAAGAGATGCTGCACACTGACTGTAATGAGGGATGCTGCACAGTGCCTGTAATGAAGGAATCCCACACAGTACCTGTTATGAGGGGATGCTGCACACTGCCTGTAATGTGGGATGCCGCTTACTGGCTGAAATAAGGGATGCCCCTCACTGGCTGTAATCGGAGATGCCTCACATGGCCTGTAATGAGGGCTGACGCTCACTGGTTGTAATGAGGGATGCCCCTCACTACCTGTAATGGGAGATACTGCACACTGACTGTAATGAGGGATGCTGCACAGCGCCTGTAATGAAGGAATCCTGGACATTACCTGTAATGAGGGGATGCTGCACACTGCCTGTAATGAGGAATGCTGCTTACTGTCTGTAATTAGGGATGTTTCACACTGCCTGTAATGGGGTGACTGGGGGAAATCTGCACACTGTCTGTAATGGGGTGATTTGAAGGGGGATTTTAGCACATCACTTGGTTCAGATTGATTTTTTTTCTTATTTTCCCCCTCTAAACCCCGGTTGCGTTTTATGGTCAGGCTCATGTTATGGAGCGAACAATTCAGTAATTGCCTAGACAATCCCTTTAATGAGTAGAGAAGCTCTAAAAAAATGTGTAGAATTCTTCAAATTGTAATAAAGTGCCCCCATAAGTTTAGTGTGATGTGACTAGGGAATGTGGGAGGTAGTAGCACATTTTATAGTCTCTTCTAGTCCTTTGAGGCTGTCAACCCTGAGGTCCTTTAACCTTTAAAAATGAACAGACTCTACTTGACTTTCAATTCTGGATATGTGAGTACTTTACCAGCTTTTTAGCACACACTCATTTAGCGATACTTCAATTACATTCATTTGTATGAGTTGTGAAATTAGCCGCCTAGGAGCAGTTATTTTTCTAGCATCTATAATTTATTCCTACAGTATGAATCTTTTATTTAACACTTTCTCAAACATTTTTTTACCCACATGAGGGCAGCAGCAGCCTGATCAATGTGTATTGTGTCCCTGAGATTTTAGAGGTGAGTTGATATGATCTGCTGTTCACTGTAAATTAAAACCTATGTTTGTAGTTGAATAAAACCTAAACCCTAATTCCATTAAAAGGTCTATAAATATGGAAATGTAGACAACAGACATTAATGTAACTTGCACAATTAAAATGACTGGCCACATACATTTTTCAAGAGTACCTGTCTATTAACTGGTTGCATTTTGTAAAGAATGTCACTTTTTCAATGTCAAAGCAGCCAGCCTATGTATTTGAAGAGGGGGTATCCCAAATACTAGCATACATTTTTCAAGAGTACCTGTCTATTAACTAGTTGCATTTTGTAAACAAAGTCACTTTTCCACTATAAAAGCAGCCAACCTATGTATTTGAAGAGGGGGCATCCCAAATACTAGCATAAATATTTCAAGAGTACCTGTCTGCTAACTGGTTGCATTTGGTAAAGAAAGTCACTTTTCCACTATAAAAGCAGCCAGCCTATGTATTTGAAGAGGGGTCATACCAAATACTAGCATAAATATTTCAAGAGTACCTGTCTGCTAACTGGTTGCATTTTGTAAAGAAAGTCACGTTGTCAAATTGCCAGCAGCCATTGCCTTTAACTGGGGGGGGGGGGGGGGGGGGCATCCCAAATATGCTAGCATGTGTCTTTTAAGAGTACACACATTGGAGTTGGCAGCAGCATTAGGAGCCCATATATTGCCTGAAAGACACACATATGAGCTGGCAGCAGCAGCATAGGGAGCCCATATATTGCCTGAAAGACACACCCTGGAGTTGGCAGCAGCAATGGGAGCTACCATGCATCAGCTACTACCATGGATCAGCCATTCGTGGCTGAAAATCCTGGCTGATCCATGCCTGATTCATCTTCACAAAGGTGAGTCTCTCCACATTTTTCGTGGACAGACGAGTTCTCCTTGGCATGACTATGGCCCCCGCCGCACTAAACACCTGCTCAGATGGCACACTACACGCCGGGCAGGACAGCTTTCCCAGGGCAAACTCTGCCAGTTGCGGCCACAAGTCAAGTTTGGCTGCCCAGAATTCCAGCTGGTCCTCAAGGTGCGTTGGCATGGTCAAGTCAAGGTATGACACTACCTGCTGGTTCAGGGCCTGCTCCAGATCTTTCTGCTGCTCATGATTAGCCTCACTATGTGGGTGAAGAAAGCTACTCATTAGCGACTGAAGACTCAGGCTGCTGCTGATGGAGCTGCTGCTCCTGCCACCCCCCCCAGCAGCCATGGCAGTGGAAGCTGAGCGTAGAGGTCCCCCCGAGTCAGACCTGCGAGAGTATGGATCATGGCGCAGATAGGCATCGGCCAACTGACTACGTAGAATGTCTCTGTAGTAGGTCAGTTTGTCCTCCCTCTCAGTGGGTGTAAAAAATGCCCCCATTTTGTGCCGGGTGCGAGGGTCCAATAAGGAGAGCGAGAAGTCATCCCGCTGACAAATGGAGACAATTCTCCGGTCACTACGCAAGCACGTGAGCATGCATCATGCCATTTGTGCAAGTGACTCGGAGGGACTACCTGTCTCCATCTCCACTGCATACTGCCACGGTGTGTCTAGGTCCTATGTCTTTCCTTCCTCACAACCTTCTAGCTCCTCTGGCTGCTCCTGCTCCTCCTCTCCTGTCAGATGACTAGATAAAATGGCCATTTTGTCAAACCTAAACTGTGCTTCACTGTGCCCCACCCCCTCCTCCTCCTCCTCCTCCACTTCAGCCCCCACAGGCTTCATGTGGCCGTGAAATGTAGGCGCAATGTCTCCAGTGCCCTGACCAGCCATGGTTTCCAACATGTGTTGTAGTACATGAGGCAGTGGAATCACATCGTTCATCCCGTAGTCCTGGCGACTGACTAATAATTGGCTTCCTCAAAGGGCCCGAGCAAACGACAGGTGTCACGTATGAGCTGCCACTGGTTTACATTGAAGTTACACAGGGGAGTCCCCCTATCCGCTTGGATCATCAAGAAATCAGTGATGGCTTTTCTCTGTTTGTATAGTCGATCCAACATATGGAGGGTGGAATTCCAACGGGTGGAAATATCGCAAATCAGACTATGTTGGGGCATACCTTCTGACGCTGTAGCTCAAGAAGGGTGTGCTTGGCGGTGTAGAAGTGGCTGAAGTGCATGCAAAGTTTCCTTCCCGTTGTTAGGATGCCTTGCAGATGGGGGGAAGACTTCAGAAAACGCTTGACAACTAGGTTGAACACGTGTTGCATACAGGGCGCATGGCTCAGGCTTCCTTGTTGCAGCGCAGACAAGATGTTTACCCATTGTCAGTCACCATGGTTCCCATTTGCAGTTTTCGTGGAGTAAGTCATGATTTCATTTATTGATTTATGATTTTTAGCAGTTCCTCCCATGTGTGACTCCGTGGCTCAAGGCAAACCATGTGAAGAACAGCATGAAACCGCCGTGTCCTGCACACATGGTAGGCTGGAAGGGCACTGAAAAAAATAAATAAAGAAAAATACAAAAAAATATATATATTTTGAAAAACAAAATCCCCCCAAAAATTAAAAAATGTGAAAAAAAATGTGAAAAAAAATTTAACTAAATATTAAAAAAAGACAATGAAAAAATATAAAAAAAAAAAAAAAAATACAAAAAAAAATAAAAAAATGTAAATAATATATATTTTTTAAAAATGCAAAACATAAAAAAAAAATACAAAAAAATACAAAATTAACCAAAAAAAAATATATTTCATACATTTTGTATGTTATTGTTATATGTTATTGTCATTATGTTATATGTTATTATATGTACCGGTAATTATTATAAAATGTGTTCAAATAATATAAATGTTAACAATTAATATGTAATTGACAATTAGGCACTATTCTAAATATGTCACACACCCCGCTTCAAGACATTCATTACTCTTGGGTATACTGACCTGTAGATGGCGATCTTGCAGAGATGATATAAAAAAAATGTAAGACCCTCCCGGCACATAAATACCTGGGACCTGGCTATTTCTCCCCCCGAGGCGGCTCCTCCGTTGAAGGGGGGGTTCTTTGAAGTGACCAAGCCGTGCTTGGAATTTCCTTATCAAAAGCATTTTGATGGTATCATTCTCAAGGAATGGGAGAGGCCAACGCAGCTTCCGGGTGTACCACCGGGTTGGGACAAGAAATATCCCTTTCCGGCGGACGCGGTGAAGCACTGGTCGTCTCCCCCCGAGGTGGATGCTCCTGTTTTGGGGTTGTCCAGTTCCTCAGTCCTCCATTCTCCGGAGTGCACTACTCTCAAGGATGGTGAGGATAAACGCATTGACCAGATGGCTTGTCATGGTTTTGCCAGTGTTGGATCGGCCTTGCGGCTGGTTTGTGCTTCTGCGCTTGTGTTGGTAGCTGCCAGGTTGGTTATTAGAGGATTGTTGACCTCTTCTGGGCTTGACCCGGCTAGTGAGGAGTTTGCCGACCTTAAGCGCTGTGAGTTATTTTTGTCCTTTGTACTGTCCGCCCTGGACGACACTTTGGTGATATGTAGCAGAGCTGCGGCTCTGCTTGTGGCTATCCGCCGGTCGGTTTGGTTATGGCAGTGGGCGGCTGATTTTGTGTCCAAAAAGTCGCTCACGGCCCTTTCCTTTGTGGGGTTGCGGCTCTTTGGAAAAAATTGGATTCGGTGGCAAAGGGAGGTAAGTTACCTCAGCGTAAGAAGCAGCGTCGCCCCTTTTGGGGGGCGGCTTCCTTCTCTCAGTCCTTTCGTGGGGCTAGAGTCGGCAGGGGTTCGGCTTTCCCCTCGTCCAGAAATGATTCCTGGACCAGGGGCAGGGGTCGGGCCCTTCCAGGACACAGTTGGGGCTTCAAGCCTAGAGCCGCCGCCAAGCCGGCTCAGCAATGAAGGGGCGCCCTCACCCTTGCGGGTGGGGGGACGGCTGCTACTCTTCTCCTAGGTTTCGGTCCAAGAGGTCTTGGACAGGTGGATTCAGGAAGTGGTGTCTTCTGGTTACAAGCTGGAGTTCGAGTTCCGGCCCCCTCACAGATTCTTCAGTTCTCGGGTGCCGTCAGATCCTCTGGCCGCTCAGGGGCTTCGGGCGGCAGTAGCAAGTCTTTTGGACATGGCTGTCATCTGCCCGGTGCCCCACTCAGACCAGGGCCTGGGCTTCTATTCCAATTTGTTCACGGTGCCCAAGAAGGATGGATCCCTTCGTCCCATTCTGGATCTGAAGTTGCTCAACAAGTTCGTTCGTCCCCGGAAGTTCCGTATGGAAACTCTGCGCTCAGCCATCCACTCACTTCGTCAGGGGGACTTCATTACGTCCATAGACATCAAGGATGCTTACCTCCATATTCCAATATTTCCAGCACACCAGAGATTCCTCAGGTTTGTCGTAGACAATCGACATTTTCAGTTTGTGGCTCTTCCGTTTGGCCTTACCTCGGCTCCAAGGGATTTTACCAAGGTGTTGGCAGGAGTGATGGCCATACTCAGAGCCAGGGGTATCCGTATCGTGCCCTATCTGGACGATCTTCTCATCATGGCGTCTTTCCTCAGTCAGACGCAGCTGGATACCAGGAATGTGGTGTCCACTCTGGAGAATTTCGGTTGGGTGATCAACTATCCCAAGTCCTGCCTCACTCCCTCCAGGGTGGTGGAGTTCCTGGGAATGTCGCTGGATACTTCTCAGGCCAGGGTGTTTCTCCCCCGAGCCAAGGTTCTTCTGATTCAGGATTTGACTCAGCGTCTTCTATCCATTCCCCGTCCGTCCATCCGGCTAGGGATGCGACTCGTGGGATTGATGGTGGAGTCGTTCGAAGCGGTTCCCTTTGCCCAGTTTCACACAAGAACGCTCCAGCTCCATCTCTTGCCGGCCTGGGACGGGTCCCCACTGTCATTGGATCAGTCCTTTCTGATGTCCCCCCGGGTGCGGCGTTCCCTTCGGTGGTGTCTGAAACCAAGCAATCTGACGAGGGGCAGGTCCTTTCTGACCCCTCGTTGGGAGACGGTCACCACGGATGCCAGCCTGTCAGGTTGGGGGGGATTTTGGAAGGATCTTTAGTTTCAGGGACTGTGGGGGCCTCTGGAGGCTCATGATCCCATCAATGTTCTGGAGTTGAGAGCCATCAGGCTGGTTCTGGCTCACTTGACTCATCAGTTGCGGGGCCTACCGGTCCAAGTTCGGTCGGACAATCGGACGGCGGTCGCCTACATCAATCACCAGGGAGGGACTCGCAGCAGGCGTGCCCTCAGGGAAGTGTCCTTGATCCTTGCCTGGGCAGAGAGCAATGTCCCATGCATCTCGGCGGTGTACATTCCGGGAGTGGAGAACACGGAGGCGGACTCCCTGAGCAGGGTGTCATCTCGCCGGGGGGAATGGTCGCTCTGCCCCAAGGTGTTTCGGTCGCTTTGCCTCCGGTGGGGGTCTCGGGAGGTGGACCTCTTTGCCTCTCGTCACACAAGCTTCCGGCATTTGTGTCTCTCTCGTGGGATCCACTGGCTCTGGCAGTGGATGCCATGTCTCTGAACTGGAGGGATCTGGGGTTTCTGTACCTATTCCCTCCATTTTCCATGGTGGGCAGAGTGGTGTGCTAGCTGGCCCTAGAGGGCGCGCGTCAGCAATCCTGGTGGCTCCAAGGTGGCCAAGACAGGTTTGGTTCGCAGACGTGGTAAGGTTGGCGGAGGATCAGTTAGACCTGCCCCTTCTGCCGGATCTGCTCACTCAGGGGCCACTGCTCTACCCCAATTTACCAACGCTGGCTTTGACGGCGTGGTTGCTGAAACCTCCATCTTGAGGGAGGAAGGTCTTTCTGATGCGGTTATTCAGACTCTGGTTAGGGCTTGGAAGCAGTCTTCCTCTGCCATCTATTATAGGACTTGGAGGTCTTATATTGATTGGTGTGAGGGTAGGGCCTTGCCTTGCAGGGCGTTTTCTATCCTTAGGGTTTTGGAATTTCTGCAACATGGTCTGGACCAAGGTTTGCAGCTTAGTATGCTGAAGGGGCAGGTTTCTGCCCTGGCGGTTTTCTTTCAGAAGTAATTTGCTCTTCATCCTCTGGTTTAGACCTTTTTCCAGGGGGTTACGCATGTGCAGCCTCCTAGGAAGCCTTTGCTCCCAGTTTGGGATTTGAATTTGGTTTTGTCTGCCTTGCAGGGTCCTCCTTTTGAACCTTTGCAGGATATTGCACTTTCTATGCTTACTCAGAAGGTTGTTTTTCTGGTTGCCATCACTTCCGTTCGACGTGTTTCGGAGTTGGCAGCCTTGTCTATTAAGGCTCCTTACTTTGAGAGGCATCAGGACAAGGTTGTTTTCCGCTTCAAACCAGATTTCCTTTCTAAGGTGGTCTCTGCTTTTCATTTGAATCAGGATATTTGCAAAAAATAATAACAGAGCTCCCCAAATTCAGGGCAGTATTCTTAAGTATCCCCAAGTGGGATGCCCCGAAAAAGAATCGTGCTGATTCCAATCATCCACCACCACACAGATCTTCTTACCGGGGTGTCACAGGAAGTGGGCTTATACCGGGTTAATGTTTCCAGAATCAATTTTTCTAAAATTAAATGCAGCCAGGCCGAAAGAAAGCTTCTCCACCAAAGTGTCTCAACAGGTGGGCTTAACAGATTAATCTTCCATCATTCCCAAAATTAGACACGGCCCAGTTAAAAGAGAGCTTCTCCACCTCAGCAGTAAATAAAATCAGGCAGGAATGCTGGAACAATATCTTTCCAATCTGGGTTCCAAACAGTGTTCTCAGCGCATAACATATAAAAGAAAAAAAGCAAATCTTGCGTGATACCCTCAAAAGCAGTATTTTTAATTAACTTAAAAATGCACTCACATGTTATATAAGCAAATCGCGCATATAAAAATCCAGGGATGGTTCTCCTCCAATCCCCCTCGTGTAACAATCTGGCCAGATATACAATGAATAAAAGTCCGCCGCCTGCCGCCACCGACGCGTTTCGTTGCCGTGGGCAACTTTTACAAGGCTGGCGGCATGACGGCAGACAAAGTTTAAATACCTTAAGCATAATGGAGGACTTCTCAGTAGCATCGGAGCTCCACCCCTCTTCCTCTCAGTTCCCCTGTCTCAGGGCATATCACTCTGAGGCTTCCTGTGTGGAGAGCAGCCTATCAGCACACCTGCAGTGTAACTAAACCCTCCCCTCTGAGTCAAACAGCCACACCGAGATCTGCGTTCTTTACCCTACGTTAATTGCGTAGGCAAGCACTGTAGTTACGTTATTTGCGTAACTGTGCAACCATACTACAGAAGTGGGAAACAAGATGACTCACGCAGCCATATGACTGTGCCACAGCACCCTCTGGTGTCTATTTAACAAAATAGCAGCAGGCAGTATATTTTAAAAAGCCTCCAACCTGAAAAATCCTTTCATCTAAAGGGGCCCTGTCAGGCTCAAATACAGCAAACATCACAAACCTCTCCATTCACATGAAATAATAGAAAGGCATTAATATAAAAATAATACACATAAAATGAGCATACCATGTACAATACATTTTAGGAATTGTCTATAAAACAGTTTAAATCAAATTCTATGTTTAACCCATAGGGTACCATTGAATTAAGAATAAAAATCAATTTCCCTTCTTTACGTGAGATATTCCATTTTAGATTTGATCCTCTCCAATGAGCTTCAGCATGGTCTATCCCTAAGTAGGACATTTTTGAAGGGTCACTTGCATGTGTTGATTTGAAATGGGCCGAGAGGCTATGTTGATCATATCCCCGTTTAATATTGTAAATATGCTCACGTATCCGTACACGTAATTCATGTGTGGTCCTCCCTACGTAAAGCAATCCACATGGGCACCAAATCAAATAAACAACATTCTTCGTACGGCAAGTAATGAATTTAGTCTTTAGTTTACACTTTGTCTGCCGTCATGCCGCCAGCCTTGCAAAAGTTGCCCACGGCAACGAAACGCGCCGGTGGCGGCGGACTTTTATTCATTGTATATCTGGCCAGATTGTTACACGAGGGGGATTGGAGGAGAACCATCCCTGGGTTTTTATATGCGCGATTTGCTTATATAACATGTGAGTGCATATTAAAAATACTGCTTTTGAGGGTATCGCGCAAGATTTCCTTTTTTTCTTTTATATGTTATGCGCTGAGAACACTGTTTGGAACCCAGATTGGAGAGATATTGTTCCAGCATTCCTGCCTGATTTTATTTACTGCTGAGGTGGAGAAGCTCTCTTTTAACTGGGCCGTGTCTAATTTTGGGAATGATGGAAGATTAATCTGTTAAGCCCACCTGTTGAGACACTTAGGTGGAGGAGCTCTCTTTTGGCCGGGCTGCATTTAATTTTGGAATTGTTGAAAAAGTAACCCCTTATACAGCTCACTTCCTGAGACACTCCGAACATTGTCTGGAACCCAGATTGAAGAGATATTCCCCTCGATTCAAAGAGCAAAAGTTAATTGATTTCGGATCGAGAATCGTAAGTTTGGGTGGGTGTTAGTCATTTTTTCCAGTTTTTTTGGCCATTTCCGACTCGCACGAGCCTACGTACGAATGCGTATATGCTCTTACGATCATCGCAAGTTCGTTCCTAAATTTTAGGATCAAAACGTAAAACTTAGGATCAAATCCTAAAACTTAAGATGAAAACTTAAAACTTAGGATAATCGGATGTGTTTAGGTGTGATTCAGAGAACAGTTTACAAACCTCTAAATACGTTTTAAAAGAAAGCCACTGCCGACACCTTTTAGCAGTCGGATTGCTGTTCTTGAACAGGTTTTTTGGCTATGTGGAGGAGTCTGCGCGTCTTGAGGTGGAGGAGTCTGCGCTCCAATGAACTGCATGTATCAGCATGGCCGAGGCCATAAATTGTATGGCAATGCATACCTGATTCATGTATGCCTTATAAAAGCATTTTAATGTGGACCTTAATTAGTCCTTTGCATGTAAACCTTTATTTTGCAATTTATTTGCGTTAATTAAAGAAACTTATGTCCTTTGTTATTTATTTTTAAATTGATGTACTAGAATAATATTTTTAGATTGCATTTATTGGTGTAGTTGTTTACCTTTGCTTTGTTTAATTATTTAAGCACATCTTTGGTCAGATGCATCACACTTACTGAGGAGAGGAGAGCGGGATAAAGTGCAGGATGTGGGTTACTGCTGTATTTTGCACAGACACAGCAGAGCTGGGGGCACGGAAAGGTCAGAAATCAAAGAATGCAGAGCAACACAGTCACAAGGCCCTTTCTGTTTGCAGGCTGCCCGATAATACCTGAGCCGCCATCTTGGCTGTTTCTAGGCTCATAACATGCAGAAGTTGCTGGGTGTTTTTTTATATTTGAGAGCAATCTGTATGTAGAGGGTGTGGGTAACCACACACAACATTTTAAGTTGTACCATTTGAAGCCAAAATATTAAAATTAAATCCACAAGTAAAAAATGCAAGTTAACTAAAAATTAAACAAAGTAAAATTTACTTATGCAAATGCATTCATTAATGGTTGGTTACTACAAAATGAATGAAATAAAGAAAAATAAGACCAAATATTTAGAATGCACTTTAATGAGGTAAGTTTGTAGTGCGCAGCCGCAAGATCAGAAGGATTTACTTCCAGGGAAAAAGGGCAAAACCAATGTTGCAACCTGAGAAATGAAACGGAAAATTCAGGATGGAAACTGACATAGGTCTGATTCCCGAACTGCCATACGAACGGACGTAAATTTTAGGATAGAAACGTATTTGCTTATAGAATCACTCGCAAGTTCATACGAACGCACGAGCGTACGGGAAAAATAGGATGATCGGCACCCAAATCAAAGCTGTTACATGTTTCTTCGAATCGACCCTATTGTTCCAGCATCCCTGCTTGATTCCATTCACTGCCGAGGTGGAGAAGCTCTCTTTTGACTGGGTTGTGTCTAATTTTGTGAATGATGGAAGATTAACCTGTTAAGCTCACCTGTTGAGATATTTTGGTAGAGAAGCTTTCTTTCGGCCTGGCTGCATTTAATTTTGGAAAAATTGATTCTGGAAACATTAACCCGGTATAAGCCCACTTCCTGTGACACCCCGGTAAGAAGATCTGTGTGGTGGTGGATGATTGGAATCAGCACAATTCTTTGAAAGTATATACACTGTGGGTGTCGATTTACCTGTTAAGGCTTTTTCGGGGCATCCCACTTGGGGATACTTAAGAATACAGCTCCTTGAATTAGGGGAGCTCTGTTATTATTTTTTGCAAATCTATTTGGACTCTATGGACAAAGGAGTTTTTATACGTTGAGCACCCAAAAAGTTTCTAGTAAGCTAAGAGTTTTTTAGAGCGCGGTATTTAAAGTGTTTCTGAATCAGGATATTGTTCTTCCCTCCTTGTGTCCTAAGCCCAGCAATGACAAGGAGTGGGTTTTGCATTCTTTGGATGTGGTTCGCTGTGTGAAGTACTATTTGGTGGCTACTTCTCCTTTTCGTAGGACTGACGCCCTTTTTGTGGTGCCCTCTGGGCCTAGGAAAGGTTTGGCTCCCCCCAAGGCTTCCATTAGTAAATGGATTCGCCAGGCCGTTGTTGGGGCCTATTCTGCTAAGGGGAAGATTCCCCCTTTTCGTGTTACTGCTCATTCTACTCGTGCTGTTGGGGCGTCCTGGGCCTTCCAGCACCAGGCTTCTGTTGAACAGGTTTGTAAGGCTGCTACTTGGTCTTCGGTTCACACTTTTTCCAAGTTTTACAAGGTTGATGTTCGTCCCTAAGCGGATGCTGTTTTTGGCCGCAAAGTTCTGCAAGCTGCAGTGGTTTAAGTTTGTGCCTTGTTTTTTGGATCCCCGCCCTTTATGGACACTGCTATTGGATGTCCCAAGTGTAATGAATGTCTTGAAGCGGGGTGTGTGACATACTTAGAATAATACCATTTTGTGAATACTCACCTGTAAAATGGGTATTATAAGTATGTCACACACCCCGCTTCACCCTGCCCTTTTGTATTCTGGATCCTTTATATGGTGAACCTTTGTTAGTTGTAATTGGCTTTCCTGGTTCCTTGACCTTACTGCTATCTTTATACTGGGTAATGAGTGGGAGGTCCCAGGTATTTATGGGCCGGGAGGGTCTTATATTTTTTTGATATAATCTCTGCAAGATCGCCATCTACAGGTCAGTATACCCAAGTGTAATGAATGTCTTGAAGCGGGGTGTGTGACTTACTTATAACACCCATTTTACAGGTGAGTATTCACAAAATGGTATTTTTTCCTGTGACACCATTGCTAAGTGCAAGTGCACTGTCACAGGCCCAATGGCCTAGGAGCATGGAGGCCACAGCGGAGGGACCTGTCCAAGTTGCTGTTGTGGTTGTGCAGGAACCACAATCACCCAGTGGGCCTTAAATGATATGTATTGTCCCTGACCGTAGTTACAGCTCCCGACATAGGCGCTGCCGTGCACTTTGGTACACACTGACAGGCTAAAGGACTGGCCCACCTTCTGTTCAACAAAATTGTACAGGGCTGGTGCGGCCTTCTTCGCAAAGAAATGACAGCTCAGCACAAGCCATCAGTTCTCTGAAAAATCCACCACCTCAAAAGGGAAGGACTGCAGCACCAGCAACTTATACAGGAGCACATTTAGCTTCTGCGCATTGGACGAGTGGGCACATACTGTTGTCTCTTGGACATGGCTTGGCTTGGATTGCTGGCGGGATGACTGACTCATATTTTAAGAAGGAGGAGGATCATCTGGAGCGACAGAGGATGGGTATGACACACAGGAGGTGGTGGAGCCTTGGCTGGCAGGAACAGGGAGTGGCATGCCACTGGGTAATGCAGCAGGCTGGATCACCACTTTGGAGCCAACTCTCCAAGGCCGCTTTATGGTGACGCTGTAAATGTTGACGCAGGGCTGTGGGGCCAACATTGGGACCCTGGCCACACTTTTCCTTCTGCCTACACATGTTTCATATAGCCATGTTAACCTCCTGAGGATGCTTGATGAAAAACTGCCACATCAAAGAGTAGCTGATTTTCCTACCAACAGTCCGCACTAATACACTGCTTCTGCTGCCGCCGCCGACTCCGGGGACCCTCTTCCACTACCTCAGCAATTGGTCTACCCTGAGCACATTTGCCTCCATACTTTCCCCTTCTGCCACCGTGCTGACCGCTAAATCTGTCACTCTCCATCACTCCAAGCCTTTAAAAGTACCCTCAAAACTCACTGATGTCCTCCTCAGGTTCCTCAACAGTGTCTGCTTAAGATGCCAAAATGCTTGCAACACCACCTTCCACGCCACTCTCTTCATCACTACTTGCCCGCCTAGTGGAAGAAGCGGCAAGTGTTTCCTCCACTTCTTGGCTAGGCAGTAGCTGCTGATTTTTCAGATTATCAGATCGTCCTCACTGAATAGTGGAGCTGAACCCAAAGCATAAGATATAACCGACAGTTGACTGGGGGTGTCAGATGTCACTTGTGATGAAGTGGATGATCGTGTTAACCAATCGATGATGGCAAATGGGTTGCGATTCGAGACACGACCGCTAGCTTATACCGGGAGATCAGGCCTCTCACTGAGACTCCTGCTGCCACTCACCCCTAGTCTGCTGCAACCTCTGCTTGATGAATTTAGGCCTCTGCAACTTCTCTGTGCGCATCCTGGCACTTCTCTGCCTGACATACTTAGTGCGTATATGAGGGGAGAACAAAACGCTACATTACACTTAAAACTTGTTGATAACAGCAGCAGGTGTGTAACTATCTATGGCCTTTCACTAAATAGTAACTAGGCCCTGAAGACTTTAACAGGAACAAAGTGATGAAACTCTTAGATGTGCGTATGTGATGCTCTGATGAGGGCAATTCAATGTGCTCCAGTACGCTTGAAAAAGTTTTTTTTGAAAGACTGGCCTGCGTGGAAATGAATCGGGCATGGATCAGTCAAGATTTCCACCCACCAATGCCTGATGCATCAGAGTAGATTGATCATGGTGCCAGACCAACACTAAAGAAATATGGATAGTGCAAAACAGATTTAAGGCGCTGCTCTCCAGTTACAGACATTCTTCCGCATCGGACCACAAGTAATTATTGAGGAAATGCTTTACGTTAATCTTAATTTTTATTAATATTCTTAGGATAAGATATATGTGCCCAAAATCTGTATATGTTCTCTTCATGCTGCTGCCAACTCCAGGGTGTGTCTTTCAGGCAATATATGGGCTCCTACTGCTGCTGGCAACTCCAGGGTGTGTTTTTCAGGCAATATATGGCCTCCTAATGCTGCTGCCAACTCCAATGTGGTTTTCAATCAATATATGGGCTCCCTATGCTGCTGCCAAATTCAGGGTGTATTTTTCTGACAGTATATGGGCTCCCTATGCTGCTGCCAACTCCACTGTTTGTCTTTCAGGCAATATACTGTATGGGCTCCTAATGCTGCTGCCAACTCCGATGTGTTTTTCAGGCAATATATGGGCTCCCTATGCTGCTGCCAAATTCAGGGTGTGTTTTTCAGGCAATATATGGGCTCTCTATGCTGCTGCCAAATTCAGGGTGTGTTTTTCGGGCAATATATATGGGCTCCCTATGCTGCTGCCAACTCCACTGTGTGTCTTTCAGGCAATATATGGGCCCCTCATGCAGCTGCCAACTCCAGGGTGTGTTTTTCAGGCAATATATGGGTTCCTTATGCTGCTGCCAACTCCAGTGTCTCTTTCAGGCAATATATGGGCTCCTAATGCTGCTGCCAACTCCAATGTGTCTTTCAGGCAATATATGGGCTCCCTGTGCTGCTGCCAAGTCCAGAGTGTGTCTTTCAGGCAATGTATGGGCTCCCTATGCTGCTGCCAACTCCACTGTGTGTCTTTCAGGCAATATATGGGCTCCTAATGCTGCTGCCAACACCAGGATGTGTTTTTTAGGCAATATATGGGCTCCTAATGCTGCTGCCAACTCCAATGTGTCTTTCAGGCAATATATGCTTGATGCTGATGCTACACTAACCCAGCATGCATCCTATGCATGTTACAGCCAAGCAAAACATTCTGCAACCCTATGGAGACTCTCGGAAGCCCAGAAATAACCGTTTTTAATAGCGATTCGTCGCAAATAAATTTGTACCGAAACAAATGTTTCCGGAAAATCCGGCGAATCGGCCGAATCGAATTTTTCAAAAGTTCGCTCATCTCTAGTGGGAACTTTTTCAAAATCTGTAGGGAAAAATCAAGGCAACCAGACTTGCTGTTAATTTTTCTTGAAAAGTCCCACTAGTCTTCTGACTTGTGATGGTTACTGAGGTCCATAGGTGGCCAGCAAAAAATTGAATAAACTGGGTCTAGACTTGCTGCAATGTTTATGCAATAAAAATGTAAATAGTTGATCGCTGAGGATGCAAAAATTATTGTAAGAAAATAAATTTGTCAAGAAGTATAATAAGTAGCGCACACCTTCAGTTGAATTTGCATAAAATGGCTATAAGTACATATAATTAGTCATAAAAACATGATAGTGTAATGCTAAAGGAAATAAAAATGAGACCAAAACCCATGCCCCATCGACCTTGAAATCTATAAGATTCCAGGGCCGCTGGATTTCCTCCACTGTATGAAACCCCCCAGGTCGCCCATAAACTAACCTTCTTTCCCGGTCCAATGGCACTTAGCAGGGAGCGTGCCCGCGCCAGGCATTTGTGAATGGCCGGCGTGGGCATGCTCCCTGTTATAGAGTAGCGGGGGATGTGGCCGCCGAGCGCGCTGATTGGATGAGTCGCACATGCGCCCTAGGACCGGTTTGTTTGGGCGACCTAGGGGCTTTCACACAGCGAGGCATGGACCAAAACCCAGGATAGTCAAGGATAGTCAAAATCCTGGGTTTTGGTCCACAGAGTAAACATAAGTGGCTTGTCAAAGAAAATAATTGTATACCATATTATATCATCATAGGGATAAAATATGCAGTTATATGTTATGACCCCTAGGTCGCTTCATATGAAGCAACATTTATATAAACCATAAGCATGTTGCCTAATAGTTCAACCGGACTGTTTAAAGTGGACCAAAAGTGGCCCTGGAGTCTGAGAATCCAGCGCCGTCTGGAACCGAGTAGCAGCGTGCGTGCCGCTCAACAAATCAGTGCTCTTGTCGGGGAGGCCGATTCATTAATAGCGCCAGGTAGCGACAGATGAGCGACAGTAGCGTTATTTTCACAGCGCCCGCTAGTATTCGCTGTGCTTGGCCGTTGTTCGGCTGTTGACAGCGACTCAGTCGGTGTGTGGTAACGTTGAATACGGGGTTAGGAGTCGCTGTTTGACAGGTTCCGCGCTGTATGGGAGCGCATGACAGCGAACGGCCATAGCGAACGGCTCCCAGCATATTCATTAACATATCATGCTCCAAAAATTCTCGCGCTGTGAAATGCTTGTTTAAACCCCAGTGCGCTGGCGGCGATGGGTTAAAAGTAGTTTTTTAACCCCCAAACAACCATATTTAAAAAAAAAAAAAAACATGTTTTTCAAAACATTTTGTAATATGAATACATTAATATCAGACCTGTAATATCAATTCTGCACAAATTTTTTTTTTTTTTTTTTTTTTAGCTTAAAAAAAATATCTAACATTGCAGAAATGGTCACAGAATTTTTGACTAGAGATGAGCGAACTTCTTGAAAGTTCGATTCGGGCGATTCAACGAATTTCCCCAAGAAATTCGGGTTCGCCCGAATCGAACTTTCACGAATCGCTCATCTGAAAAAAAAAAATGCCGGCATGGTAGGAGCGGGCAGGCCGGCTACGCTGTCAGCGGGCCGCCGCCTGCCCGCTGACAGCGCAGCCGGCCTGCCCACTCCCACCATGCCCACATTTTTTTTTTAAGCAAAAATGCCGGCATGGTGGGAGCGGGCAGGCCGGCTACGCTGTAAGCGGGCGGCGGAAGTCGGCCCGCTGACAGCGCAGCCGGCCTGCCCGCTCCCACCATGCCGGCATTTGTTTAAAAAGCAAACACTTTCAGCTGTCATCAGAGGACGCGTCATCAGAGGGCGCTTGAGAGCGGCGCCGGCCTCTACGCTCCGACCATGCAGGTAAGTGTTTGCTTTTTAAACAAATAATATCAATTCTGCACAAATTTTTTTTTTTTTTTTAGCTTAAAAAAAATATCTAACATTGCAGAAGTGGTCACAGAATTTTTGACTAGAGATGAGCGAACTTCTTGAAAGTTCGATTCGGGCGATTCGACGAATTTCCCCAAGAAATTCGGGTTCACCCGAATCGAACTTTCACGAATCGCTCATCTGAAAAAAAAATGCCGGCATGGTAGGAGCGGGCAGGCCGGCTACGCTGTCAGTGGGCCGCCGCCTGCCCGCTGACAGCGCAGCCGGCCTGCCCACTCCCACCATGCCGACATTTTTTTTTAAGCAAAAATGCCGGCATGGTGAGAGCGGGCAGGCCGGCTACGCTGTAAGCGGGCGGCGGAAGCCGGCCCGCTGACAGCGCAGCCGGCCTGCCCGCTCCCACCATGCCGGCATTTGTTTAAAAAGCAAACACTTTCAGCTGTCATCAGAGGACGCGTCATCAGAGGGCGCTTGAGAGCGGCGCCGGCCTCTACGCTCCGACCATGCAGGTAAGTGTTTGCTTTTTAAACAAATAATATCAATTCTGCACAAATTTTTTTTTTTTTTTAGCTTAAAAAAAATATCTAACATTGCAGAAGTGGTCACAGAATTTTTGACTAGAGATGAGCGAACTTCTTGAAAGTTCGATTCGGGCGATTCGACGAATTCCCCCAAGAAATTCGGGTTCACCCGAATCGAACTTTCACGAATCGCTCATCTGAAAAAAAAATGCCGGCATGGTAGGAGCGGGCAGGCCGGCTACGCTGTCAGTGGGCCGCCGCCTGCCCGCTGACAGCGCAGCCGGCCTGCCCACTCCCACCATGCCGACATTTTTTTTTAAGCAAAAATGCCGGCATGGTGAGAGCGGGCAGGCCGGCTACGCTGTAAGCGGGCGGCGGAAGCCGGCCCGCTGACAGCGCAGCCGGCCTGCCCGCTCCCACCATGCCGGCATTTGTTTAAAAAGCAAACACTTTCAGCTGTCATCAGAGGACGCGTCATCAGAGGGCGCTTGAGAGCGGCGCCGGCCTCTACGCTCCGACCATGCAGGTAAGTGTTTGCTTTTTAAACAAATAATATCAATTCTGCACAAATTTTTTTTTTTTTTTTTTTTAGCTTAAAAAAATATCTAACATTGCAGAAGTGGTCACAGAATTTTTGACTAGAGATGAGCGAACTTCTTGAAAGTTCGATTCGGGCGATTCGACGAATTTCCCCAAGAAATTCGGGTTCACCCGAATCGAACTTTCACGAATCGCTCATCTGAAAAAAAAAATGCCGGCATGGTAGGAGCGGGCAGGCCTGCTACGCTGTCAGCGGGCCGCCGCCTGCCCGCTGACAGCGCAGCCGGCCTGCCCACTCCCACCATGCCGACATTTTTTTTTTAAGCAAAAATGGCGGCATGGTGGGAGCGGGCAGGCCGGCTACGCTGTAAGTGGGCGGCGGAAGCCGGCCCGCTGACAGCGCAGCCGGCCTGCCCGCTCCCACCATGCCGGCATTTGTTTAAAAAGCAAACACTTTCAGCTGTCATCAGAGGACGCGTCATCAGAGGGCGCGTCATCAGAGGGCGCTTGAGAGCGGCGCCGGCCTCTACGCTCCGACCATGCAGGTAAGTGTTTGCTTTTTAAACAAATGCCGGCATGGTGGGAGCGGGCAGGCCGGCTGCGCTGTCAGCGGGCCGGCTTCCGCCGCCCGCTGACAGCGTAGCCGGCCTGCCCGCTCCCACCATGCCGGCATTTTTTTTTTTTATTTCAGGGAGAATTCGATCGGCACGAACCAAAAAAAATTCGGGTTCTTGCCGAATCGAATTTTCCCTGAAGTTCGGAGCGAATTCCGGTTCGTCCGAACCAGTTCGCTCATCCCTATTTTTGACATAAAAAAAAAATAAAAAAAAATGATAGCAATTAATTATGAATATTTAAAGATTGCTCCATTGAAATGCATTGGAGAGCGCCAGGTAGCGAGAGGTCATACCTGTCGCTGTTCAAGGTCGCTCGCTGGCGCTGTGGGGTGAGGCTGGAATAATGATGAATGATTCGCTATCTGGCGCTCTGTCAGTCGCTAAGCAGGATCGGCTTCATAAATGTGTGATTGCGGAGGGGAGCCGGCGTTCTCGTGGCGGTGAGCGTCATTACTGTTCGCTCACCATTCGCTACCTGGCGCTATCCCTTGTTAAATAAGGGCCTGAGTCTGCACCATGGGAGAGGAAGGAAGGTGAGTGTATGGGGTGAGCTGGGTGGATACACATTGCGGAAGTAAAAGTGAAATTCCTGTGTGTTGTTCCTCTTTGAAGGTCAACTGGTAGACATGGTCCGAAGGAAATCGTTGTGGCAATTTAGTCCTGAGGTTGGTATAGACTTCTCTAGTGAAAAGCTGATCAAACTGAGTTTTCTGCCCAATGAGATAAAAAGTAACTGCATACATTTCCTAGAGTTAATGATATCCCAACCTATAATAAGCTACAATATTCTGGCAATAGCATAGTCCATTGATGCGATCAGATTGTTCTTGTTTTTTTTTTTTTTTACGTTCTATGGGCCAAATCATAGGGGTTAACAAAGGCTGAACTTAACTGATGTTTTTATTTCCACCTAAAATAGATCATTCAGTTACCATACAGATTGCAAAGTGTAATGCTACAACATGCTAAATATAACTATCAGTCAGTACATTGAATAATGCTTCATTCAAGTTGTAATTGATATCAGTATGCAAATGTTGTTGTAAGAAGACACCTCTGTATTATTAGTTCTGAATAGAATATCATACAGTTTATGGGTTGAAAAGTCATTTTTGTCTGTTAGATTTTCTCAGCAACTTCTCTGGATGAAACTTTTAAGGCCTTCCTTGTTTCAAATACTTATTACTATTTTTTCAGACAGAATGAAAGATGTGATGTGCTTTGTAAGGACCTATCATTGCTTTGTTCTGGGTAGGTTATTCATGCCTTGGCAAACAGAATCAAGGACAGCCATAGTGGAGACAGATAATTCAGTGGATTGGATTTGATGGTATAAAGACTCTAGTGTGAAACTTCTCTGTTTTATTTTCTGCCTCTATGGAAGAAATTAACCCTGTCATTATTGCGGCATGAAATGTGTATGTATGCATTCCATCATGTGATTATTTAAAGGACAATCGTAGGCAACAATGAAAATCTTGCCTTTTACCTCTTCTCCAACTCTCCCTTTATACAGTAACTCAGACATAAAATAAACATTAGTAATAGGCAACCATAGCTTCAGAACAATCAAGGCCAATATGTAAAGTTAGGTAACAGCTATTGTTGGGAGAACTTATAGAAGTTCCGGTTCGGCTGAACTTTGAACAAAGGCTCGGGTCGGGTGTCTGGACTTGACCTAAACCTGAACCCCATTAAATTCAATAGAGGCCCAAACTTGGTGACCCAAAAATGGCTGTAAAATTGGGGGGTAGTAAGGAATAGAAGGCTGCCAAATGGGGGTGATAACAGGGCAATTGCCCTGCAAAAATGAGGTAGGGACAGTACTAATATTATGAATACTTTATTATTAAATTAACCCCCCATAACCCTATAATAGGCTGAGTGGCAGAAACCCCTCCCCCATAACAGGCTCTGTGTCTGTATTCCATGCCAGCTTGCAGCTGTACATCTTCCTGGCCCACCCCCACTGCTGCCATGCCTGCTTCCCTTCATGACTGTTTGGGGGCAGGTCTGGGCAAGGCAGGGGTGGTGACATTGCTGGCCAATGGTGATTGGGAGAGCGGAGGGCTAAAAGCTGGTTGATGGGCTTTACTGTTTAGCCGAACCCGAAACTGGGGATAGTAAGGGATAGATGGTTGCAAAATGGGGACAATAACACTAATAATATATTATTATATACTTTATTAAAAAAATAAGAAGAACATAACCATAACTCGGCTGTGTGACAAAACCCCCTAATCACCCTATAGCAATCTTACAGACCCCGGTCCATTATGCTGATTTTTATGCAGCATAAGAGAAATTATATTGTGAAACTGTAAACTTTGATATTTCGGCTACTGCTTCTTCAATTTAAAAATGGAAAACCGTTTAGGACAGTGCCAAACATGGCCCCACGCAATGGTATAACAATTGTCTTTGCCTTTGTAGAACCTGAATTTGCACTGAATTTCAGGAAAAATTCGATTTAGCACGAACCCAAATTTTTGGTGGTTCGTGCTGACCGAATTTTCCCTGAAATTAAAGAAAATAATGCAGGCATGGTGGGAGCGGGGAGGCCGGCTGCGCTGTCAGCGGGTGGCAGAAGCCGGCTTCCGCCACCCGCTGACAGCACAGCCGGCCTCCCCGCTCCCACCAAGCCCTGAAATTAAAAAAAAAAAATTTACCATGCCGGTAAGTGTTTGCTGTATAGTGGGCTTCCGCCGCCCGCTGACAGCGCAGCCAGCCTCCCCGCTCCCACCATGCCGGCATTTTTTTTTTACATTTCAGGGCTTGGTGGGAGCGGGGAGGCCGGCTGCGCTGTCAGCGGGCAGCGGATGCCGACTTCCGCCGCCCGCTGACAGCGCAGCCGGCCTCCCTGCTCCCACCATGCCGGCATGTAGCAAACACCTACATGCCGGCAGAGATGAGCGATTCTTTAAAGTTCGATTCGGACAAACCCGAATTTCTTGGAGAAATTCGGCGAATCGCCCGAATCGAATTTTTAAGAAGTTCTCTCATCTCTAATGCCAAGTCTTAATAAAGAAATCCTTTGCCTCAAGTTTGGGTTTATTGATAGGTACAAAAACATAGTCGCAAGCCAGTATGTGGAGAGACCCATGTTAGGCTTAATATAGGGGGGGCTAAAGAGACCAAAAAAACACTCTTTTCCTTTTGATAGGTACACATAAGGGTCGATTCAAAGAAACATGTAACAGCTTTGATTTGGGTGCCGATCATCCTATTTTTCACGTCCGCTCGTGCGTTCATATGAACTTGCGAGTGATTCTATAAGCAAATACGTTTCTATCCTAAAATTTAGGTCCGTTCGTATGGCAGTTCGGGAATCAGACCTATGTCAGTTTCCATCCTGAATTTTCCTTTTCATTTCTCAGGTTGCAACATTGGTTTTGCCCTTTTTCCTTTTTTGTCTGGACGTAAATCCTTCTGATCTTGCGGCTGCGCACTACAAACTTACCTCATTAAAGTGCATTCTAAATATTTGGTCTTATTTTTCTTTATTTCATTCATTTTGTAGTAACCAACCATTAATGAATGCATTTGCATAAGTAAATCTTACTTTGTTTAATTTTTAGTTAACTTGCATTTTTTACTTGTGGATTTAATTTTAATATTTTGGCTTCAAATGGTACAACTTAAAATGTTGTGTGTGGTTACCCACACCCTCTACATACAGATTGCTCTCAAATATAAAAAAACACCCAGCAACTTCTGCATGTTATGAGTCTAGAAACAGCCAAGATGGTGGCTCAGGTATTCTCGGGCAGCCTGCAAACAGAAAGGGCATTGTGACTGTGTTGCTCTGCATTCTTTGATTTCTGACCTTTCCGTGCCCCCAGCTCTGCTGTGTCTGTGCAAAATACAGCAGTAACCCACATCCTGCACTTTATCCCGCTCTCCTCTCCTCAGTAAGTGTGATTCATCTGACCAAAGATGTGCTTAAATAATTAAACAAAGCAAAGGTAAACAACTACACCAATAAATGCAATCTAAAAATATTATTCTAGTACATCAATTTAAAAATAAATAACAAGGGACATAAGTTTCTTTAATTAACGCAAATAAATTGCAAAATAAAGGTTTACATGCAAAGGACTAATAAAGGTCCACATTAAAATGCTACATGAATCAGGTATGCATTGCCATACAATTTATGGCCTCGGCCATGCTGATACATGCAGTTCATTGGAGCTCAAGACGCGCAGACTCCTCCACATAGCCAAAAAACCTGTTCAAGAACAGCAATCCGACTGCTAAAAGGTGTCGGCAGTGGCTTACTTTTAAAACATATTTAGAGGTTGGGAAACTGTTCTCTGAATCACACCTAAACACATCCGAGTATCCTAAGTTTTACGTTTTGATCCTAAAACTTAGGAACGAACTTGCGATGATCGTAAGAGCATATACGCATTCGTACGTAGGCTCGTGCGAGTCGGAAATGGCCAAAAAAACAGGAAAAAATGACAAACACCCACCCAAACTTACGATTCTCGATCCGAAATCAATTAACTTTTGCTCTTTGAATCGAGGGGATACTGTACTATGTGAAAACCAAAGCTCTATACTGCCGGAATGCAGAAGCAACGGAGCTGCTCTTATGCGAACTTCTTTTCTGACTTATACTGTAGGTTATGTATTGGTTATACCTCTGCTGTACGTTTAGTTTCACATCCGCCGTCCATGCTACTGTAAATGTTTCTCTCATGTCAGTTTCAGTGGTTACATTTCTGCTCTGTTGCACATCGGTAGATGACCTCAAGACAGACCCACACACATTTAAGGTAACTCATAGTTTGCTGGCATGTATCCAGTTTAATTAAAATACTTTTAAAAATGAGAACATTCTTACTTTCAAGATGTGCAAATGAATTGTGGTGTTAACTGTAAATTATTTTCTTTTACCAAAATTTAGTTTAAAAACATTGCTCCCTTAACTGTGAATGTACACTGCTTTTAGGCGAATGTGCATTTTGCAGTAAATCTAACAGGTAACTGGGCTCTCCAAGAGCATAGAGAAGGCCCTTCTGCTGTGCTGTCTACTAGGTAGTACCACAACCTGCTCTCATTTTTGTCACTTATTTATATTACACTCTGGTGTGTGTAAAGAAAGGTGAATGACTGGCCCTGCCAACAGGGAATGTGACCACCACACAAGGATGGATTGACTGCAAGAGGAACCTTTTATTGTTAAATACTTAGGAAGCTTGGTGCGCAAAGTACTTGAAAAATCACACTGTTTTAGTTAGTAAACTAATGGAATTAATGGGAACATATTTGAAATTCAGGAGATTTATTTTAAAAGAGGACCATAATACAAAAGTGGAACAAAACCCAGCAGTCGCTCTCCTGGAATGTAAAAAATTCCATGACTGGCCTCTGGCTTTTCCCTTGGGCATCCAGAATCGGGATTCCCCGCTGTGTGAAACCCCCCAGTTCACCCATAAACATGAACCTTCTCCCGATCCAACACCGCATGCACAGCTCTCACCCCACTATGACTACAACATTAGTTACAATGGAGGGCGCGCACTGCCATCAATGCAGGGGATGCGGCAAAGCATGCTCCCTATTTAACTCAATTAGAGCCGCCTGTGGAGTGACGTAGTCACAGCGGGTGGCTCTCAATGGACGAGAGCCCCCGCATGCGTCATTGGTGCCTGGACAGGTGAGTTTTACAGGGCGATTATGGGGGTTTCACACATCAGGGTATCCCAATTCAGGATGCCCCAGAGGCATGAAATGAAACTCAGGAAAGTCAAATTCCCGGGTTTTGTTTTGCTTTAAGTCAGCACAGATTTTTAAAGAAGACACTTATGTGGGGAGCTCTTTCACTTTGATTACCCTGTAATGTGAGGACAGTCTGAAATAAATGAAGGTCTTAAAGTGGACTCCAAAACCCGCTGAATGACCTGATATTAAGTACTTTTTTGAGATTGCCAAATTGGTGATCATTTAGCAGTCAACACGCAGATGTGTATTAGGCTCCTGATTCTTGTGTGTATCAACACTGCAACAAGCAGTTGTCCAAGGCGCACATGCATAAGCCTGCAACCCAGATCAGCCAACAGATAGGGGTGAGTATGTACTGTACATGCACGAAAATGTGCACGCATGAACAGCATGCTTGTAGAGCATACATTCACTAATTTGGCCATGCTGTGATCTTTAAAGTGATAAAACACATTCAAAAAACAAAAGGCCACTCACCTTACAGGTGAGTTGCTGAGCACTAGACTAGTGCCAATCAGCTGTGTGGGACAAAAAGTGAGTACCCCTTTTGTTTTTTCTTTTGGAAAATCACAGGTTAGGTTACACAGGTAATGTAATTAGTGCTGAATCTACAGCTCTGTCTGAGAACTAATGACCTCACTTATGCATCTGTGTGGAGATCTGCAAAACCTGGCCTGTTGGTGGCCCTTGAAGAGGAGGGTTGAGCATATGTGCTGTAGGGCAATGTTTCTAAACCTGCTCCTTAATGCCCACCAACAGGCCACATTTTGCAGATCTTCATACAAAGGTGAAGTAATTGGTGATCACACAGAGCTATAGAGTCGAATATGGGGGTTATTCCTGAAGGGATAATGCCAGGTAGTGCCTCGTACTGGCAGACAGCGTCTGGTGAAAGCTGAACGCTGTACGCAATTTTTTTAAAGCTAATCTGGTGAGCGCCTCTAACAGTGCCATGTAGCATCACATGTATTAATCCAGGCGACTCGGTGTATAGTGCTGGCAAACTAGCTTCCAGAGCGCCATGTAGTACCTGTCGCTCTGTAGAGCTTTTCTATACATTTCAATGGAGTTTCATTAGTTGTGTATAAATAGCATGTTTGGCAATTTACATTTTTTTTTGCTCAAATCATTGTGTGACCTCTCCTGACTGCAAACAAACACTTTTAGAAACTTTTTTGACTTTTAATATTGTCATTACAGGTCTGGCACTAAAGTGTTATTGTCCCAGTGTTAAAACAATGTCATTCCATGTGTTTTCATTTGTTACTGGTGTATATGTGTTCAAAAACAAACTTTAATCACACAGCGTCTGGTGCTCTATGCTACGACGCCCAGCTTTAGAGCGCCGACACTGTGTGTGTCTAGTGTTTTGTTAAATATGGTGTGGAGCACTGAGTGCCGGACTAACTGAGCTGGCGCTACCTCTCGGTCGCTGCAGCGTTATACTGTTGTTACAGCGCCCAACACACATCATATTCATTAATGGGGGCCAGGTTACTAGAGCGTCTGAGATGCTCTGTTACGGAGCCTGATACCCACTTACATCGTCTACTAGCAGTCGCTCTAAGTGCCGCTATACAGACGCTCATCTGGCAATACCTGGCGTTAGTAATGAGTCAGCCTCCCAGTGAAGATCTGAAAAACCTGATCTCTTAGTGAGGAGAGGATTAGGAAACACTGCTATAGGGCAATAACAGAGGTCTTTTTGATTCCCTTTTTAATGTTGTTTTCTATACAGCCACTGTTGGCAGTGAAGTAAAGTATCTACTTATTGTAAACCAAACTGAAAATCCTAAATCTAGACCTTTAAGTCTAAATCCTTTATACTTTTTTGCTTAGCTTAATATTGGAATTTCTGCCCTCTTGGACACTAATTATGTTTCTTTGTCCTTCTAATGCTGCCAGGCTGCACTAGTTAATTGTTTGCATTCATCTGAAATAGGCACCCTCGAATCGTATAATTTGTCATGAATGAATTATTAAATTGGACACAACTAGAAAAATAGAGCTAGTTACAGCTAGTCATATTTTTTTAACTAAAAGGAAAACACCTTGCAGCTGCCCCCCATGTACAACTTGATACATCCCCATGAGACACTGCTCACTTGTAACATTCCTAACAATAAACCTATATGCAGGGGTGTAGGTGGGGGTGGCAGGGGGGACATGTGCCCTGGGAGTAGCGAGTCAGGGGGTGCCAAAGGGGGGCCTGAGCACAGGTGAGGGGGTGCCATTTTTAATATTTGCTCCGGGAGCCAGAAAGCCTAGCTAAGCCTATATGGATTGCACTTTGCCCTGGGTCCCCCTTGTACCATACCGGACTCACAGCCCATTTCATCTGTATTATCACTATTGCCACTATCAGTGCATATAGTTTGGGCCCCACTCCTAATCAAAAGTGAGATGTGTATTTCAAAACCTCGCTCATAGAACTTGACCTGTCACATTATTTTTCAATATCTCAACTTCATCTGCAGCTCACCTGTATTACACCGTGACCCATAGCGCATCCGTACCTCACTTTGACCTGCAGCCCATCTGTGTTTCACCTGGAGCCACAGCTCATCTGTATGGCACCTCAACCTGACCCTTGACTTCTTACACTTGCTCATGAACAAACCTTTCACTCAAATATTCTTAAACGGTTATTAAGCCCAAAGCACCTAATACAGGTCCTTCTCAAAAAATTTGCATATAGTGCTAAAGTTCATTATTTTCCATAATGAAATGATAACAATTAAACTTTTGAGATTCATTGCACACCAACTGAAATTTTTCAGGTCTTTTTTTGTTTTAATACTGATGATTTTGCCATACAGCTCATGAAAACCCCAAAATCCTATCTCAAAAAATTAGCATATCATGAAAAGGTTCTCTAAACGAGCTATTAACCTAATCATCTGAATCAACTAATTAACTCTAAACACCTGCAAAAGATTCCTGAGGCTTTTAAAAAAGCTCAGCCTGGTTCATTTCTCAAAACCGCCATCATGGGTAAGACTGCCGACCTGACTGCTGTCCAGAAGGCCATCATTGACACCCTCAAGCAAGAGGGTAAGACCCAGAAAGAAATTTCTGAACAAATAGGCTGTTCCCAGAGTGCTGTATCAAGGCACCTCAATGGGAAGTCTGTGGGAAGGAAAAAATGTGGCAGAAAACGCTGCACAACGAGAAGAGGTGACCGGACCCTGAGGAAGATTGTGGAGAAGGACCGATTCCAGACCTTGGGGGACCTGCGGAAGCAGTGGACTGAGTCTGGAGTAGAAACATCCAGAGCCACCGTGCACAGGCGTGTGCAGGAAATGGGCTACAGGTGCCGCATTCCCCAGGTCAAGCCACTTTTGACCCAGAAACAGCGGCAGAAGCGCCTGACCTGGGCTACAGAGAAGCAGCACTGGACTTTTGCTCAGTGGTCCCAAGTACTTTTTCTGATGAAAGCAAATTTTGCATGTCATTCGGAAATCAAGGTGCCAGAGTCTGGAGGAAGACTGGGGAGAAGGAAATGCCAAAATGCCTGAAGTCCAGTGTCAAGTACCCACAGTCAGTGATGGTCTGGGGTGCCATGTCAGCTGCTGGTGTTGGTCGACTGTGTTTTATAAAGGGCAGGGTCAATGCAGCTAGCTATCAGGAGATTTTGGAGCACTTCATGCTTCCATCGGCTGAAAAGCTTTATGGAGATGAAGTTTGCATTTTTCAGCACGACCTGACACCTGCTCACAGTGCCAAAACCACTGGTAAATGGTTTACTGACCATGGTATTACTGTGCTCAATTGGCCTGCCAACTCTCCTGACCTGAACCCCATAGAGAATCTGTGGAATATTGTGAAGAGGAAGTTGAGAGACGCAAGACCGAACACTCTGGATGAGCTTAAGCACCTCAGCAGTGCCACAGGCTGATTGCCTCCATGCCACGCCGCATTGAAGCAGTCATTTCTGCAAAAGGATTCCCGACCAAGTATTGAGTGCATAACTGAACATAATTATTTGAAGGTTGACTTTTTTTTTATTAAAAACACTTTTCTTTTATTAGTCGTATGAAATATGCTAATTTTTTTTTATAGGATTTTGGGGTTTTCATGAGCTGTATGGCAAAATCATCAGTATTAAAACAAAAAAAGACCTGAAAATTTTCAGTTGGTGTGCAATGAATCTCAAATATATGAAAGTTTAATTTTTATCATTTCATTATGGAAAATAATGAACTTTAGCACTATATGCTAATTTTTTGAGAAGGACCTGTATACTTACCCATAGATAGAAAGATCCATGCAAATTGAATGCAAGACTAAGGGGGTTATTTAAGAAAGGATAGCGCCTGGTAGTGATTCGTAGTGGCAGGCAGCGTCTGGTGAACGCTGGGCACTGTAAAGGAAACCACATTCAAGAAAGCAAATCTAATGAGCACCTCTAACAGCGCCATGTAGCGTCACATGTATTACTACAGGCGGCTCAGCATATAGCGCCACGTATTACCTTTCTTTCAGTGTTGCTCTCCCATACATTCCATGTGTTTTCCCTTTGTTATTGGTGGATAGGTGTTCAAAAACAGACTGATCACACAGCGTCTGCTCTATGCTACAGCGCCCAGTGCTGGACACACTGAGCTGGCGCTACCTCTCACTCGCTGCAGCATTATACTGTTGTTAGAGCGCCCGATACCTGCTTACAGGGTCTACTAGCGGTCGCTCTACAGACACTCATCTGGCAATATGTGGCGCTACTAGTGAATCAGCCTCCACATTCAATACTGGTTCCAGGCCCATGTGTGAGGGCAGTGAATGGTTACATGTTGCACAGTTACCTTAACATGCAGATGTAGGTGGTGATGAAGAGTTCCCCCATGGAGGTGAGTGGCAAGCTTATTGATGGGCACCTCCAGCATGCATGCACCGTGACCTCCTCCTGACAAAAGCCTGGCCCAGCATCATCCCCTTTTATGCAGCGAGAACCCTTTCACTCCCTCCCACCATTGTGGAACCTGCTTTAGCACCTAAAACACTTTAGGGGTTATAACTTTGGGCAGGGGGGTCATATGGCTTTGGATACGCCACCAAAATATTGGGCTGGACGCCGGGCACCTGATGAGCTCAAAGATGCCCCTAAATGGGTCAGAACCCGAGATCTCCATTTATCTAGGTTCCCCTGGTCACATGGCTCTAAGAATTGTATGTCTACGTGCGTTTTTGTGGGCCCGTTCTGATTTTGTATCTGGCTTGGTGCTGGGACACACAGTAGCCCAGCTACTGTCTGATTTGTGTTGGTTCTGGTTGTCTGAGGTTCTTGTCTTTGATGTGAGGAAGCTCACAGCCAGGGGTCACATCGGCTTCAGACCCATAGGGCCCTTCCTGGCTCAGAGATGTGAAATAATCAGCAGGGAGTCTGTGATCTCCACTTGGCTCAGCTCTCAGATGCTAATTCTGCTTCCTGGGAGAGATTAGGTCCTATGCATGTTATGGCTAGAATGCCTTAACCCTTTAAATGCCAGGCACGTAGTTTCTACGTGGTTGCTTCTCCTACCGTTAAGTGCCAAGCACGTAGAAACTATGTGCCTGGCATTTCCCCCAAACAGTTAAAGAATAGAAAAAAAAAAACACTTACCTCCGGTATCCCCGTGAAGCTTGGGGTCCCCTCTTCCTGCGGGGGGCATCCGATCGCCCCCCCGTCGTCCTCCGTCTTCAGGGGGGGGCCCGAAACCAGCCGCCCCCCCCGTTTCCAGCGCTGACATCGGCGCTGTAAAAAAAAAAAAAAAAAAAACTGTCATTTACTCACCTCCGCGCCCGAGCCTTCTGTCCGGGTCTCCTCTTCACCAGAGGGGGGTCCGATCCCCCCCCTGGGCTGCGCAGTCTTCAGGTGAGGACCCTCTTCCGGGTCCTCACCTCTTGTAATGGCGGCGATGGCCGCCGCCGCTTAGCTCCGCCCATTGTGGGAGGAGCGGGATGATGTCATCCCGCTCCTCCTATACCCCCTCCGAGCTCCGGCATCTGTCAGATGCCGGTGGTGATCGGAGCAGGGCGGATGTCAGCTGAGGAGGCTCCGATCGGAGCCCCCTCGCCTGTCACCCGCCCTCCGCCGATCACCACCGGCATCTGTCAGTGACAGCGGCGCGGGACAGACAGCGGCGAGGGACGTCGGATCTGAGGTGAGTACAGTGTAAAAAAAGAAAAATAAAGATTTTTTTTCTCTGTGTCTGTGTGATTTTTTACTTTTAACCCCTTGTGAACTGGTAAGGGGTCCATGACCCCTATACCAGTTCACAAGGCTGGGGGGATGGCAAGCCACCTGCGCTAGCTAGGGTTGTTTTGGTTGAAAAATCGCAAGGTGCGCACTTTGTCTGCAGAGCTGAAATTTTCAAGTAAAATTACCGTTACGCACATGCTTTACTTTGGGGTGTTTGGCAACTCTTCCCTTGACAGTAGCTATGCATGTTGGGTATTGTTCTGTTCGGGGGATGTTGCGTTTTCAGATTAAACTTGTTTTTTCTTGTTTGTATATAGTTTTTTTAGGAAAATGTGGCTTTGATTCTGCTTTTTTATCCTTTTTTTAGGGAAACTCTTTGCAACCAAAGAATCCATTGAGGGATTACTTCCAGAAAACTATGGCCACATCAACAAGCCTGGTACGCCTAGAAAGCCTGAGGTGTGTACTTCCAGAGAATATATAGTTTGTTGGGGGTATTTCAAATGTAAAGGGTTGTTTTTCTGGAAAAACTGCAAGGTGCGCATATTGCGTAGCACAGTTGTATTTTATCTGAAAATCCCCTAAAGTGCTGTTTCAGTTTGGGGGAGTCTCCTGGGCAGGAAAGGGTGTCTACCAATACATATGTGGTACCGCTGTAACCGGGAGAAATTGGGATTTCACACGCAATAAGATTTTATTGACAAACTTACATTTTTTATTACAAAAAAAACTACAATATGTAAAAATTTGTTTTTTTTGCATATATTTCACCCAAAAATATTGAGAATACACCTAAAAAATGACAAACAAGACATTTCATGTTAAAGCCCAGACTCTGCTGAAAAAAACAATATATCATTTTCCTGGGAAATCCCTGGAAATCCCTTCAAAAATCACATTTGAACATGGGGAGCGCAAAATAGTGCAAAATGGTCTGGCAACAGAGTGTGACAAAAACTCCAGGTAGGCTGGCACTTAAAGGGTTAATGCTACAGGAGGAAATAAAGGGTGACATTTGCTAAGTACAGAGAATCTTAAAGGGGGATGCCGGGCATCAGCAATAAAATGACATATAATATTTGCCCTATTCCTTAAACAGATAATAACAAACATACTTAGAATTCAAGTCAGAAGTGCACACATACAATGAAATACACAGGAGTGAGAGCCCTGGCCATGTAAGCTTGTAATCTAAAGGATAAGGGGTAAGCAAAAGTTACAGTAGGTCACAAATAACATGTACTAACCCTGGTGGCCAATGCTCTGAAGATCTCAAGACGTTTGAAGTAGATTGCTTAGGACCAATGATAGGCTCAAAATGATAACACACACACGGTACTAAAGTGCATAGTATCAAGTTTAATGGTACAAAAATACTTTCATGAGAATTATATTTAGAAAAATATTGATTAATTAACTCTTCCCAAAGAGGGCCCTCAGAACAAGCCAATCTTTTGTTACGTGGCAGCGGCTGCAACTCTGTGTGTATGTATGTACGTTTTTTTTTCCATAACATTTAGGGGCATATTTTCAGACTGCAAGGGCATCAGATTTTTCTCTTCTTTTCAGCTACAGTAGGTGTCACCAGGCACATTAAAGTAATACATCATAGGAGCATGTGTTTCCTGTGGTTTTGTCCTGCAGCATTTGTCAGTGCTCATCATTTCAATATACCCTAACCAACAAGCTGCATGTGGACTCAGGTTTACCCCAGGTTAGTCCCATTCTATAGAGGATGGTTTGTTATTACCCTATTCCAAGCCCCTGTGTGCACCAGCACATCATTCCACACTCATAAATCAGGTGTTACCTGATGTAACTAACTAAGTAACCTGAAGTTCTTACTTTGCCTTAGGTAGGAATATGTGACTTTCTAATTTCTTTGTGGTTCAGTAATGATGGTAATCCACCCCATGTTCTTTATTACACTACCAAACCTGTAACTAGTTTGTGGCAAGACTCCAACCAATTTGACAGGGTTTGATTACTTTAGAAATATCCTGTGGTTAGGGGAGCTCTAATTATTATTATTTTAATACGATCCACCTTTACAAAGAACATTCTTCATGGGTGAGAAGCCATTTGCCAAGTACAGAATTAAAAGGTTAGGCTGGGAAAGGTCCAAGCTTTTGGCAGCAATTCATACATGCCAATATACTGTTTCCTCGCATGAGACTTACAAATATTATGATTGTAAAGGAAACTGGTTGGACCTGAGCAAAGCATTTATTGTTGTGTGTTTTAATGAAATCCCCATATTCCCCCTCTTTTAATGTTTAAAATCTGAAGTTTAATGTTCCCTTTCTAGTCACCATCTGGTTTACTATGAACAGTCTCACATACTAAGAGCCCATCTGGTTATACTTTTCAGAGAAGTTCTTTTTTTTTGTTTTATAGGGCACTGAAGTGGAAATCTTAAAAACACATTGTTATGGCTTACAGGTTCCTAAACTCCTGTACTTTAGGAGTTGCTGATGTTTGTCTGCAGTGATTGAAAAAAAGAAAAACAATGAATTGTACAAAATGATCTGATATGTATTATGGTGAATTTTTAAATAACATTAGGCGTAATGAGAAAACAAGCAGACCAAGATGCTCTAACAGAGGTCTGTGGCCCCTACCCAAGTACCATGGGCAATGCAGCTATGGTGGTGGTAGCTCGGTTTAAAAAAAACAAAAAAAAGAAGAAAACCATTTTTGCTGCCCACTCAGCAGATTTTAGATTGCTGACTGGCAGATGTCAAATCTCACAAGTCATGTGACAAGCCAATTGGTCTTAGACGTGCTGCTGCCCCCAGTCTGTATGAATGGCTGAGTGCCGGAGCACTCCTAAGCCAAAGGGAAGCCCGGAATGCAGCTGCAGGCTGTGAAAATGCAGTTAGAGCATCAGGAAAGGTGAGTTTTTTTTGCCCAATCATCGTGGGTCTCACACAGTAGGAAATTCCATATTGAGATGCCCCCAGTGTAGGCAGGCGGATGACCCTGGACTGGCCCCAGAGGGTTTAATTCCCTTTTAATACCTCTAAACTGTTGAAAACTTGGGCTGGACTACATGCTTATGTCCATGCAACGTGTTGTTTTCGGGGGCAACTTTTTTGTCATTGTCATTACCCTCTGTAAGTCCAGCCAAACACTGCTGAGTTCTGCCTCGCTTTTTTTCTCTCCAGTCAGGCAACTAATTACACGGTGCAGAGGATGCGACTGTATCGGGTACTATGAGATCTGGGGGCTCCAATCATGATGATCATAATGATAAGCAATGACCACTCTCAGGCTTACTGCAAGGTGGACAGCATATTAGATAATTGGTGCAGGTGGAACACTCTAATCATCAAAGCAAGAAATATGGTGGAAATGGTAAAGGATTGCAGGAAATCACTTCTGAAGCCACATTCCTTACTGAACGAAAGGATCATTGGGTCATCTCTTCCAATGATGAATGATCTCTTTGAGCAGAGACTGTATTCCAAGGCAACCAAGTTCACTAGTGACCACCCTTCCATCATGCGATAATAAAACTTCCACCTGTGAAGACACCAATGAATAGAGCAGCTTCTATACTCTTACCATTAAAATATATTTATAGTAAATGATTGAAGTGAGTGAAGACTCTCTTACTGGACACTGGGGGCAGGGAATATACATAGTTAATACTTAAAGGGTAAGTCCACATTCAATAGGTTTTTGAAAGTGTATATTTTAGAAAATACGTGTTTTATGGGAGCAGTTTTCACTTCAACCTGTAGAAGTACACCAAGTCTGTACACCAAGAAGAGAGAAGTGAGCCCTGTACACACAGAACACTGCTGTTTTGGCCACTGCTTAGATGAGGGAGCTCACTCACACTTATATTAACCTAGCAACAGTGTTCTGTGCAACTATCTGCAATCTGTTGCTATTGGCAACATACACCATGTCTGCACTTAGTGTACCTTGCCAATAGCAAGAGATGAAACCTGCTTCTGTAAACCCCCCCTTTGCTAACATTAGAAAAACATTCAAAATGCCAGATCAGCTCAGAACCTTTATGACAATTTTGCCACACAAAAATCTACACTTTTAAAAATTCAATCGAAAGTTGACTTACCCTTTAACCACCTGCCATGTAAAATTTACGTGGCTGCCTCCCCTGCAGTTAACCGCCAGCCACGTAAATTTTACGTGCCTGACTTTCCCCATTAGAAATAAAATAGAAATAGAATTAAAAGTTTAAAAAAAAATCACTTACCTGACCCCTTGTTTGTTTTGACCGGGTCCCCCGTTTCAGCAGCCACCGGGATTTGCCTGCAAAAAAAAAAAAATTAAAAATGACAGTTACTCACCTCCGCGCCCGCCGGCTCCCGCCTCTTCTCCTCTTCTCCTTTTCATGGGGGGGAGGCTCCGATCACCCCCCCGCTCTTCCGTCTTCTGGAGGGGGCATAACAGCCCTCCTCCCTCCACAGCTTCCGATGGCGGCCGCCATCTTGGATTCTGACCCCGCCCCTTCGGGGCGGAGCCGATGACATCACCGCCGGGTGTCTTCGGGGCACCCGGCAGTTCAGCTGTCAGATGCCAGTGACGGCAGGACAGAGGAGGAGGGAGGTAGGCGATCCTCCGATCGTCTGCCTCCCCCCTCCTCTGCCCAGCCGTCACTGACATCAGATCGCCGCTGGACACAGGAGATGAAGATCGAAGGTGAGTAAAGTAAATTTTTTTTTTTTAATAAAGTCATTTGAAAAAAGCGTGTTTGTCTTTTTTTTTACTTTTAACCCTTTGTGAACTGGTAAGGGGTCCATGTGACCCCTATACCAGTTTACAGGGCTCGGGGGTCTGGCAAGTCACCTGCGTGACTTGCCATTAACCCCTGGCCCCCCAAATTACCTGCCTCCCCAAAGCCCGGGGGGGGGGGGGGCAGAAGAGCCGTGGCCCTATGTCATTTTTTTTTTAAATTAACCCTATGTTATCTGTAACCCAGTAGGTATAAAAGGCTTCCAGCAGCAGCAGGAGAGCAGAAGCCTAAGTGATCAGCGTGGGACACAGGGATGGATGGGAGGTAAGTATTAAAAAAAAAATATTAAAAAAAATGTATTTTTTTAATAAAGTTATTTTTAAAAAGTGTGTCTGTGTGTTTTTTTTACTTTTAACTCTATGTGACCCCTATACCAGTTCACAAGACTCGGTGGGCCTGGCAAGTCACCTGCGGCTAGCGGGTGACTTGCCATTAACCCCTGAGCCCCCCAAATTACCTGCCTCCCCAAAGCCCAGGGGGGGGGGGCAGAAGAGCCGTGGCCCTAGGCTATGCCGGCTTGTAGCCTACAGGGCCAGGGGCCACTAAAGCTGTCCCCTGCGCCCTGTTCTACAAGCCCCCATAGCTGGTCACAGGCTGGTTACGCTGGGTAGGGGGGACCTCACGCCATTTTTTTCGGATTTTTAAGGGTTTTAACCAAAAATGGGGTCCCCCTCCCTGGGAGGGGGGACCCTATGTCATTTTTTTTTTTAATTAACCCTATGTTATCTGTAACCCAGTAGGTAGCAGCAGCAGGAGAGCAGAAGCCTAAGTGATTAGCGTGGGACACAGGGATGGATGGGATGTAAGTATTTAAAAAAAATAATTAAAAACATGTATTATTTTTTAATAAAGTTATTTTTAAAGTGTGTCTCTGTGTGTTTTTTTTTTTTACTTTTAACCCTTTGTGAACTGGTAAGGGATCTACGAGACCCCTATACCAGTTCACAAGGCTCTGGGTCTGGCAAGTCACCTGCGGCTAGTGGACCCCAAAAAAAACCTTAAAATTCCCCCAAGAAATGGTGTCCCCCCCCCGTGAAGGGGGGCCCCACACCAAATTTTTCTTATTTAACCCTTTATTATGTGGATAGTAGTTGTATTTTATTTGTAAATGTTATAAAGTGCTCTTTTCAGTTTAGGGGATCACCTGGACAGGAACGGGGGGCTACCGATACATATGTGGTATCATTGTAATCGGGAGAAATGGGGCTTTCACATGCAATATGGTTTTTGTTACAATAAAGGAGACAATTTAAAATATATATATATATATATATATATATATATATATATATATATTTTTTTTTTTTTTTTTTTTTACTTATTTACTTAACAATATATAAAAAAAAGTAGAAAAAATACAAACAAGACATTTCATGTTAAAGCCTAAACTCTGCCACAAAAAGAAAATATGCAATTTTCTTGGAAATTTCTGAAAAATCACAGTTAAACATCACGCAAAATGGTGAAAAATATCCTGTCAGCAGAGGGTGACAAAACCTCATGTAGGCTGGCAGTTAAAAGGTTACAGGTACCAATGCACGTTGGGTATTGTTCTGCTCGGGGGACCTTGCGCTTTCAGATTTACCTTGTTTTTTCTTATTTGCATATTGATATTTTAGGAAAAGGTGTTTTTTATTCTGCTTTTTTATACATTTTTTGTGAAACCCTGTGCAACCTAAGAATTCTTCGAGATATTACTTCCAGAAAGATGAGCCCACTACAACAAGCTGGCTATGCTTAGAAAGCTTAACATATGTACTTTCAGGGAATATATTGGATCGGGGATATTCCAAATGTAAAGGGTTGTTTTGGTAGAAAAAGCACAAGGTGCGCACTTTGCCTGCAGAGCTGAAATTTTGAAGTAAAATTACCGCTATGCGCATGCTTTACTTTGGTGTGTTTGGCAACTCTTTCCTTGGCAGAACCTATGCATGTTGGGTATTGTTCTGTTCAGGGCATGTTGCTTTTTCAGATTTTCTGGTTTGAATATAGTTTTTTTTTAGGAAAATGTGGTTTTGATTCTGCTTTTTTATTCATTTTTAAGGAAACCCTGTGCAACCAAAGAATACATTGAGGGATTACTTCCAGAAAACTGCACCCATGTCAACAAGCCTGGTACGCCTAGAAAGCCTGAGGTGTGTACTTATATATATATATATATGTAAATGTAAAGGGTTGTTTTTCTTGAAAAACTGCAAGGTGCGCATATTGCATAGCATAGTTGTATTTTATCTGAAAATCTCCTAAAGCGTTGTTTCAGTTTGGGGGAGTCTCCTGGGCAGGAAAGGGTGTCTACCTATACATATGTGGTACCGCTGTAACCGGGAGAAATTGGGGTTTCACACACAATAAGATTTTATTGACAAACTTACATTTTTTATTACAAAAAACACTAGAAATTGTAAAAAGGTTTTTTTTTTTTGCACATATTTCACCCAAAAATATTGAGAACACACCTAAAAAATGACAAATAAGACATTTCATGTTAAAGCCCAGACTCTGCTGAAAAAAACAATATATCACTTTCCTGGGAAATCCCTGGAAATCCCTTCAAAAATCACAGTTGAACATGGGGAGCGCAAAATAGTGCAAAATGGTCTGGCAACAAAGGGTGACAAAATCTCAAGGTAGGCTGGCGGTTAAAGGGTTAAAGGAGCTAGTCTTTAAATATTGTTCTTCTGTCCACTGTTGTCCTTGGCGAAAAAAATCCTGAAGTACAGAAAACAAGCACCATTGTCTCACTCCTTAGTAGTCTAATTGTATCCAGTCCCCGTCCAGGCACACAGTAAACTACCTCCCACCTTATTCCCCTTTGGGAACAATGTAAAAAGCCATTTCAAAGCATCACAAAATCTCTGATTAAATGCAAATACCTTATGTATTCTAAGTTAAACTGATTTCTTCACATCATTTTTGATGCTTCGAAATGGCTTCTCTGTCATAGCTGAGCTGGGAAGGGTGTGTTTATGAGTCATGTGTTCGCCCTGTTGTGGTCAGAGACAGCTGTGGGACCACTGTGACTTGCCATGCTCGTTCATGCTAAGAGTACCAAAGGACAGACTGGCTGTTAGACCACTTTCCTGTGTGGTACTGGATAAAATAAATTAAAAGTTTGGCAAACTTTGGAGCCCTGCTACAGCTTCTTCCATGCACTGCAGGAAATAGAGGAGAGGGACATGGGACAGGCATCAGGTGACCTGCTTGCTGTCTTATTATAACCATTGGTATTACAGTATCTGGGGATCAAGCAAAGTAGTAGCCAGGAGGGAAATGTGAAACACATTAGGGCATCGATCTAGACCGAATAATCTTATCTTACCATACATGCCTCACTACACTGTGGCATCTTAAAGTGGAAAAAAAACTCTGGGAATTTGACTTTCCCAAGTTTTGTTCAATTGCCCTGGGGCATCCCGAATTGGGATGACTCACAGTGTGAGACCCCCCAGTACTCCCACTGCAACTCAACTTTTTCCAATAGTGCTTGCACCATCTCTGGTCCAATGAGAGCCACCTGCTGTGAAGCTGGGGATGCAGGGGATATGGCTGTGCGTCCCCGTTCACAATCAGTGGACGGCAAATGCGTCAAAGGGCTCTGATTGGACTAGAGCCTGCACACGTGCCGTTAGAGGGGGGAAAGGTGAGTCTTTACGGGTGCCCTAAAGAGTTTCACATTGCAGGGCATCCAAATTCGGGATGCTCCAGGGAAAAGCCAGCAGCCGGCTTTTAGATTCCAGGGCTGACTGTGGTTTTACAAGAAGGCTTATATTAATGAGCAACACTTTCAGTTTTGTATTTGAGTTACCCATCCCCATCCCCCCATTCCTTTAGTGAGGCCCATTTTTAAATACTATTCTAAACAATTTTTGAAAATCCTATGGTTTGCAAGTGTTTCCTTCTATATTTTAAACTTGTTAGTCCCAGGTGTTCCCTGTTGTAAACACCCTTGTGTTTAGCCTGTTGTGCCAACCACAAGTCATACCAGTCATCTGTAAGTCCAGTTTGCTGTGCCATCCAGACATACAGCTTACCATTCATGCATGCAGTGTATGTGGTGACCATCTTTGCCTCCCCTGCATCTGCTGTGGCCATCAATGTCTGCTGTGCATCTGCCTGACCATCCTGCATCCAGCAAGTACACTTGTTTCCTGTGCCCTGACACACCAGATACCCCCCTTATGGTGTCCCTCCGTGTCAAGTACCTTCCTTACTGTGTTCTGTCGAGCCAAGTACCCTGCATCCTTGTATCATTCCTACTGTCTTGTATTTCAGCCAGTCCAGTGCTCTGATGTGTCCATGGAATGATCATCTGGGGACCTCCTGGGAGTCTGTTAGAGATCAGACTGTCCCTAGATTCCACACCCCAAATACAGTCAAGTCGCCTGCTTAGGGCCAGAGGATCCATACTTCAGTTTGTGTCAGATTCATTTGAAGGAAAAAGAGATGAGGGCAGATCTATCATTAAATGATGATCTGTCCTCCTTGTAGAGCGACCCGCCTCAAAGTAATGGTGTATTAGAGGGGGTTTGGAGTCTACTGGTCCATCAAATCAACAAAGTTATTTCAGGACTAGGCCCAGTCCCAATGCCCAGCAAGGACCCAGAACTCCCACCACACCTCTATCTCTGTTAAAAATATTATTGAGCTTTATTGAAAATTGATCATAAAAGAACCGACCCTTATGGATCAATAGGAAATATTCCATATTACGTTCATAGACAATACATAACATTTCACAAATATTACAATCTCAGTTGGATTGCACAAAGAGCATCCTTTTAGGCAAAATTTGTATGGCAATTATTTTCATCTTACAGGTATGGCGATCAATATCAGGGCAAACTTGTTTGCCGGATTGGCTTCTTCAGTGCCCTGATTTAAATATTAAAAAATATATATTTTCAATATAATGTTCCACCATTATACATGCAAATGTATGGCATTCTAATATAGAGGAGCCACATAATGTAGTACAGCTTATCCATAAGTGACCAATCATACATGGTGTTCAGTTTTCTATCAATATCTTATAGTGGCCCACCTGTTTTGTCCCAGCGCGGGTCTCAATTTATAACTCTGGGAGGGTTGGAGCATTTTCCCTGCTGTAGTTATACTGGTAGATTTAGACTCCTTAGAAGGTTGTGCTGGATAGCCCTTTAAGAGAAGTTTTATATTGAAAACTGCGTTCTTATGAGTATTAGAAATGTTACAATGGAGGGAAAAAGTCTCCTCTCTGAGCTTATAAAAGATTACCTTAGTGTTCCCATTTAGTATATATCTGTCGCCGATGCTTGCAGCTTTATACGTGGTCCCTGCAGGGTTAACAAAACCAGCTACAATCTTCTTGGTGAAAGACCTTTCTTTTCTGTAGTGAGGGCAGTGCAGGTTGTAAGCCCCCCAGAATGAGTATACCCAGTACCTGTGGCTAGTTTTTTGCTGTGACTCCGCAATAGTGCCCTTGCTTCACTCGCTGTCCCATCGATATGCTGCTTATCAAAAGACTACCCCATTCGGGTGAAAAAACTGGATTCAGTACCTGTGGTTAGTGCACATGTGAACGCACTGGCTCCCGTCTCGCGTCGATATCGTCCTTTCGGCGGCTAGACCGGAAGTGACGTCACACGCGCCGTCCTCTCACTATATGTCCGCGTTATACCGCCATTTTGGTGGAGATCGGCGGTATTTACTGCAGTATTGTCAATTGGGGGGTAAAATTACGTTTATTATTGGAAATCCACTGTTATTTTTATAGGTTAGTTAAAGTTATGGAAGTTCCATAGCTGCATTGTATGGCTGTGTTTAGGAAATATCAGCCATGATATAATGTCAGAGGCAATTGCGGAATCACATGTCACAGCAGCATATTATGGCCACTAGGAAATCAAAAAGTTGAAGTATAGTAGAAATATGGCGAATCTCTGCCTGAAGGGAAGCCCACCCATTTTTCCGCTCCCAGACTTATATAAACAAAACTGTGTACACAATCAGGATAAAGTCAAGAATATATGTTTACACAAATAAATCTATACAGAGTAAATAAAGTTTTTTTTCTTTATATAAAACACAAGATAACATTGAACTTTTAATAATCATTAAAAATTCCTGGAATCACGTATGGTTAATTATGTCATATGGTGTACACAATTAGTCTGCTGTGTGTATCAGCAAGGATGATTGCATTGTGTGCATGTGTCACGGGATATCTATACCACATTAGCGAACTATCCTTCCACTTTATATGCTAACCTATTGATCCCCATCTTTATATGTCTCGTGGGTAGTATAGGCCTGAGATCTGGAGGTCCTACTGGACTCATTCTTTTGGCTATGATGTCCTCTAAGAAGCAATGATCTTGGTCCTAATAAGGGAAGCTACCCTGCTCTTGTCTGGGTATTCTGCTCATTTCTATCTGGTTCCCAGGGTCCAGGGTCCAAGCACTCCCAGTCACAGGTACAGAGCGAAGCTTATAGTTTCGTTCAGACCCGGGAACTTATGTGCCTGGAGACGGAAGATCCAGTGCGTTTCCAGTTTCAAGGTTATTTTTTCCAGATTCCCCCCCCCCCCCTCACCGAAGGGTGTATTCTGTCCAGGCCTTGGATTTTTAAGGTGGCCGGGTTGCTTTATGATATTTCAGGAAGTGACGTCCTATCGGTGTTTTGCTATTTGCTGTTTTAATGCTGTAATGATGCTCGTAGACCAGCTTTTTCAGTGGGCGGTTGGTCTTGGATCTACTGCATCCACATGTCAGGAGGTATATGACATGGCATGTTTTACAATTTATGAAGTGCCTGGTTTTATATTTGTCTTTTTGGTTCAGTATGATTTCTGTCCCTGACCCCATATATCTGCACATACTGCAATTCCCGCAGCTGAAGGTACCCAGACTTTACAACATTTTTCCTTTTGATGTTCCGAGAAGTGACTATGCACTAGTCGGTCCTTGATATTGTTAGGGCGTCTATAAACTATCTTCGGTTGTGAAGGCAAGAATGTTTTTAAATGAGGGTCATTCCGTAGAATGTGCCAGTTAGATTGAAGGATGTGCCTTATGGATGCATGTGCAACTGTATATGTTAGTCTATTTGAGCTTCTGGCTTTCTTGTAGGCCGCTTTAAGGATTGGTCTGCTATAGCCTCTTGCATGCAGTCGTGCCCAAATCTTAGTGGCTTCAGACTTGAAACTTTCTATCGTGGAACAGCTTCGGCATGCGTGTATAAATTCCCCATAGGGGATGCTGCGCAGGAGGTGAGTAGGGTGGGTTGCCTTTAACATGGTGTTTGCCGACGTTTCCTTACGATACAAGATGGTGCTAATTTATCCCTGCTGGTTTTCCTGTATTTCAAGGTCTAGAAAGGTGACTCTTTTTTGGTTAAAATGGCATGTGAATTTTAGATTCAGTTCATTATTGTTAAGGGTCCGAACAAAATCTTCCAGGTCCTCCTTCGGCCCCTCCCAGATGACCAGGATATCATCAATGTATCTGTGCCAGGCCGAAACATGGCACAGGTACCTGGCCATTTCGTCCTCAGCCCACAAACTCCTCTCCCACCAGCCCAGGTACAGGTTGGCAAACGATGGGGCACATGTCGCCCCATCGCTGTCCCCTGCACCTGGTGATATAGCTGGCCGTTGAAGAGGAACATGTTGTGGGTGAGGACGAAATTGAGGAGCCAAGAGAGGAACAGGTTATGATTATGCTCGGACACATCCAATTCGTTGAGAAATGTTTCTACTGCTTTTAGTCCTTTCATGTGGGGGATGCTCGAGTACAAGGCCTCGACATCCAGAGTGACCAGGAACGCCTCAGGATCCACCCATAATCCATCAAGGACACATCCGTCTCCAGGCACATAAGTTCCCAGGTCTGAACGAAACTATAAACGCTCTGTACCTGTGACTGGGAGTGCTTGGACCATGGGAGGTCCAGAGCAGAGGTACTAACCATCACCAGATACCTAGAAATGAGCAGGATACCCAGACAAGAGCAGTGTAGCTTCCCTTATTAGGACCAAGATCCAGTAGGACCTCTCAGGCCGGAAAGACTCTGGCCTATACTACCCACAAGACATATAAAGACGGGAATCAATAGGTTAGCACATAAAGTGGAAGGATAGTTCGCTAATGGGGTATAGATATCCCGTGACACATGCACACAATGCAATCATCCTTGCTGATACACACAGCAGACTAATTGTGTACACCATATGAAATAATTAACCATACGTGATTCCAGGAATTCTTTATGATTATTAATAGTTCAATGTTATCTTATATAAGGAAAAAAAACTTTATTTACACTGTATAGATTTATTTGTGTAAACATATATTCTTGACTTTATCCTGATTGTGTACACAAAGTTTTGTTTATAAAGCTCTGGGAGCGAAAAAATGGGTGGGCTTCCCTTCAGGCAGAGATTCGCCATATTTCTACTATACTCCAACTTTTTGATTTCCTAGTGGCCATAATATGCTGCTGTGACGTGTAATTCCGCAAATGCCTCTGACATTATATCATGGCTGATATTTCCTAAACACAGCCAAACAATGCAGCTATGGAACTTCCATAACTTTAACTAACCTATAAAAATAACAGTGGATTTCCAATAATAAACGTAATTTTACCCCCCAATTGACAATACTGCAGTAAATACCGTCGATCTCCACCAAAATGGCGGTATAACGTGGACATATAGTGAGGACGGCGCGCGCGACGTCACTTCCAGTCTAGCGGCCGAAAGGATGATATCAGCACTCCACGGCTTGGAGCGCTGACAGACACGCGCCGGGAGCCAGTGCGTTCACATGCGCACCAACCACAGGTATACTGAATCCAGTTTTTTTGCCCGAATGGGGTAGTCTTTTGATAAGCAGCATATAGATGGGACAACGAGTGAAGCAAGGGCACCATTGCAGAGTCACAGCAAAAAACTAGCCACAGGTACTGGGTATACTCATTCTGGGGGGATTACATCCTGACTGCCCTCACTACAGAAAAGAAAGGTCTTTCACCAATAATTCACCCTATATTATTTTCAGAAGCAGCACTGCTTAATTCTGATTAGAAGATTGTAGATGGTTTTGTTAACCCTGCAGGGACCACGTATAAAGCTGCAAGCAGCGGCGACAGATATATACTAAATGGGAACACTAAGGTAATCTTTTATAAGCTCAGAGAGGAGACGTTTTCCCTCCATTGTAACATTTATAATACTCATAAGAACGCAGTTATCAATATAAAACTTCTCTAAAAGGGCTATCCAGCACAACCTTCTAAGGAGTCTGAATCTACCAGCAGGGAAAACGCTCCATCCCTCCCAGAGTTATAAATTGAGACCCGCACTGGGACAAAACAGGTGGGCCACCCATATAAGATATTGATAGAAAACTGAACACCATGTATGACTGGTTACTTATGGATAAGCTGTACTACATTATGTGACTCCTCTATATTAGAATGCCATACATTTGCATGTATAATGGTGGAACATTATATTGAAAATATATATTTTTTAATATTTAAATCAGGGACTGAAGAAGCCAATCCGGCGAAACATGTTTGCCCTGATATTGATCGCCATACCAGTAAGATGAAAATAATTGCCATACAAATGTTTCCTAAAAGGATGCTCTTTGTGCAATCCAACTGAGATTTTAATATTTGTGAAATGTTATGTATTGTCTATGAACGTAATATGGAAAATATTTCCTATTGATCCATAAGGGTCGGTTCTTTTATGATCAATTTTCAATAAAGCTCAATAATATTTTTAACAGAGATAGAGGTGTGGTGGGAGTTCTGGGTCCTTGCTGGGCATTGGGACTGGGCCTAGTCCTGAAATAACTTTGTTGTGTCAGATTCACATAATATTCAATATCACTAGTGGATTTTGAACTTCTAGGAGTGAGTCAGTTATGGTAAAACAAACTGTCCTAAGAGACTGTCTAGACTTTCAGACTGGCAGACCTTAAAAAGGTTTTTACACTTTTAAGCAATTTTTACACTTTTAAGCCAATACAACATGTCCCGTTTTCAAAGATCTTGAAAAAAAATGTTAATTACTTTACATTGAGACAAAAGTTCCTCAGTGAACTTCTGTTAACTATTTATATACCTGCACGTCCGCTTTGCTTTATTCGTTAAGCAATTTTTTATTAGCTTGCTTTATAATTTGTGCATTATTAAGAGAAAACAAAGGCTCTGGTCTAGAAAAAAAGATATAATTATATATAAATAAGGTGAACTCTCCTTGTAGCTGAAAACAAAATAACAGTTTATTAAATGGTATCAATAGTGATAAGCCAGACAGGGGTCTATTGGCCCAGAAGCCATCCAACCGGATAGACCCCAGGATCCGACATCAGATTGAGAATAACAAATTACTTTTTCTATGTTGCATCTCTGATGGTGCCCACTATTGCTCCCCACATGACTGCCACTGGGTGCATGCACATGTCTGCCTGGCAAACCCATTTGGTGCTAATGGTCATGTGGATCGCAAAAGCTGGTGCATAGTTTTGCCTGATTTTGTGCTTCTTTTTGCAGTTTTCTGTTGTCTTTCTTAAAAATGATGCATATTTTTTCTTGCCACCAAACTACCCTAAACTTTAACTGGAATAGGTAGGTTTGGACATGCAATCATTTGCATGGGGGGACATGTTTAAGCATTCTGCTCGAATAACAGTATGTACGCTTCTTTTCTGCACAAGATACAATACACATATACATAGCTCCTTCATTAAAGAGGAACATCGGACCTAAAATAAAAAGTGGTCCACCCCCCCCATTGGCCCCTACTTACCTTTTGGATGTCGCCGATGCCTTCTGCAGCGACATCCGGCTGCTTCAGGGCCCAACTGACAAGCATGGCCTTAGCCTTGCTCCTCAATGTCCCATGGTGATCTCACAGCTCCACAGAGTCTCGCGCAATTACGGGTAGCTCCATTGCATCCCATTCATGGGCACTGCGCAGGCACAAAATCCCCATGTACAATGCCTGATGGGATACAAAATGACGCCACCCGTCGGGAGGTTTGCTCGGAATCCGAGAGACCAAGAAGATGGAAGCCCTGGGGAGGTGAGTAAAAATTGCCCAAAGCTAAAACTGGAGGGGGGCAGCAGATCGGTAAGATTTGGGGAAGGTTTTAACCTCCCCCGATGTTCCTCTTTAAAACCAGACCTTCACCCTGAATAGGAGCCTGTCTTATACCCCCTCTGAGCCTTTAACCGCCAGCCTACCTTGAGATTTTGTCACCCTTTGTTGCCAGACCATTTTGCACTGTTTTGCGCTCCACATGTTCAACTGTGATTTTTGAAGGGATTTCCAGGGATTTCCCAGGAAAGTGATATATTGTTTTTTTCAGAAGAGTCTGGGCTTTAACATGAAATGTCTTGTTTGTCATTTTTTAGGTGTGTTCTCAATATTTTTGGGTGAAATATGTGAAAAAAAAAAAAACTTTTTTACAATTTGTAGTGTTTTTTCGTAATAAAAAATGTAAGTTTGTCAATAAAATCTTATTGCGTGTGAAATCCCAATTTCTCTCGGTTACAGCGATACCAGGGTAGGCACCCTTTCCTGCCCAGAGCTTTAGGGGATTTTCATATAAAATACAACTGTGCCATGCAATATGCGCACCTTGCAGTTTTGCAAGAAAAACAACCCTTTACATTTGAAATACCCCCCACAAACTATATATTCTCTGGAAGTACACACCTCAAGCTTTCTAGGAGTACCAGGCTTGTTGATGTGGCCGCAGTTTTCTGGAACTAATCCCTCAATGTATACTTTGGTTGATCAGGGTTTCCCTAAAAAAGAATAAAAAATGCATAGCTACTGTCAAGTTGCCAAACACCCCAAAGTAAAGCGTGTGCATAACAGTAATTTCAACTTGTAATTTCAGCTCTGCTGACAAAGTGCGCACCTTGTGCTTTTTCTACCAAAACAACCCTTTACATTTGGAATACCCCCATATACCATATATTTCATGAAAGTACACATGTTAAGCGTACTCAGCTTGTTGTAGTGGGCTCATCTTTCTGGAAGTAATCCCTCGAAGAATTCTTAGGTTGCACAGGGTTTCACTAAAATATGTATGAAAAAGCAGAATAAAATTTTTCCTAAAATATCAATATGCAAAAAAGAAAAAACAATCTAAATCTGAAAGCGCAAGGTCCCCAGAGCAGAACAATACCCAACATACATAGGTACCTTTAACCTTTTAACTGCCAGCCTACTTGAGATTTTGTCACCCTCTGCTGACAGGATATTTTTCACCATTTTGCGTGATGTTTAACTGTGATTTTTGCAGGAATTTCCAAGAAAATGGCAGATTTTCTTTTTGCGGCAGAGTTTAGGCTTTAACATGAAATGTCTTGTTTGTATTTTGTCTACTATTTTTTAAGTAAATAAGTAAAAAAATTAAAATATATACGGTATATTTTTTAAAATTGTCTCCTTTATTTTAGCTAAAACATTTATTTTATTAAAGAAAACCATATTGCATGTGAAAGCCCCATTTCTCCCGATTACAATGATACCACATATGTATCAGTAGCCCCCGTTCCTGTCCAGGAGATCCCCTAAACTGAAAAGAGCACTTTACAACATTTACAAATAAAATACAACTACTATCCACACTAGAAAGGGTTAAATAAAAAAAGAATTGATGTGGGGTCCCCTTCCCGGGGGGGGGGGGGGGGGTTTGAAGGGGGGCATTTCTTGGGGGAATTGTAAGGGTTAAAAACCCTTAAAATTCTCAAAAAATATGGCGTGAGGTCCCCCTACCCAGCATAACCAGCCCAGGCACCAGCTATGGGACCTGCAGAACAGGTTGCAGGGGCCAGCTTTGATGGCCCCCTCACCCTGCCAGCTACAAGACCCAAAGCCTAATAGCCATGGGCTCTCCCCCCCCCCGGGCTTTAGGGAGGCAGGTAATGGGGGGTCTTGGGGTTTATGGCAAGTCCCCCGGTAGCCGCAGGTGACTTGCCAGACCCAGAGCCTTGTGAACTGGTACAGGGGTCTCATAGATCCCATAGACCAGTTCACAAAGGGTTAAATGTAATGAACACACAGACACAGAGAAAAAATATTTTATTATGTTTTTTTTAATACTTACCTCCCATCCATCCCAGAGCACTGTGTCCCACGCTGATCACTTTGGCTTCTGCTCTCCTGCTGCTGCTGGAAGCCTTTTATACCTACTGGGTGACAGGTAACATGGGGTTAATAAAAAAAAAAAAATACATAGGGAGGGGGACCCCATTTTTTGGGGAATTTTAAGGGTTAAAAACCCTTAAAAATCCAAAAGAAAAATGGTGTGAGGTCCCCCCTACCAAGCTTAACCAGCCTAGGACCAGCTATGGGGGCTTTTAGAACAGGGCACATGGGCCAGCTTTGGTGGCCCCTGGCCTTGCAGGCTACAAGCCGGCATAGCCTAGGGCCATGGCTTTTCTGCCCCCCCTGGGCTTTGGGGAGGCAGGTAATTGGGGGGCTAGGGGTTAATGGCAAGTCACTCGCTAGCTGCAGGTGACTTGCCAGCCCCCGAGCCTTGTGAACTGGTATAGAGGTCTCATAAACCCCTAACCAGTTCACAAAGGGTTAACAGTAAAAAAACACACCACACATTTTAGAAATGACTATATTAAAAAAAAACAAAAAACATTTCTTTACTCACCTCATCGTCAGCTCCTGTGTCCCTTGGCGATCCGATGCCAGTGATGGCTGGCCACAGGAGTGGCCAAAGGGGTGGGGCTAGCAGTAAAGATGGCAGCTCTGGAGGGAGGAGGGCTGTCGGGGTGATTGAAGCCCCCCCCCCCCCATGAAGAGCATAGCCGGTGGGAGCGATCAGGCACGAAGGTGAGTAAATGTCATTTTTTTTTTAACAGGAAATTCCGACGGCTGCTGAAACGGTGGGGGGACCCTATTTTGGGCACTCCCCTGCAGCCGGAGGAGCCCCAATGGGTGATCGGAGCCCTGGTTGAAGAGGAGACCTGGCCGGATTGAGCGAGGGGTCGTGAGTGCCTTTTTCCCTTACTTTTTTTGCTAGCAGGGGGGAAAGTCAGGCACATAAAATTTATGTGGCTGGCGGGTAAACTGCAGGGGAGGCAGCCACGTAAATTTTACGTGGCTGGTGGTTAAAGGGTTAAACATGCAACAAAGTGAATGGATGGGTGGAAAGCAAGTGGACGGGCGCTGGGAGCGTCGGCGGCCGGCCTGGACTTCAGAAAGATGGAGGCAGAAGATCGGGCAGAATGTGCGCCACTACCTGGATTCCGGGTACTGGTAAGTGTATTTCTTTTTTTTAGTTATTAGACCTGCATCAGCGCTAACGCAGGGGTTGAGCGCAGGATGTTAAAATTGGTTAAACTGGCTGGAGTGGGCCTTTAGGGGGTGATTACAAACTGGCTTATTCTTGTACCTTGGAAAACAAGGGAATCCCCTGAACTCATAAAGCCCCCCTGCCCTGGCCATCTTTGCCACAGGTTCTTCGTTTCAGCACTGTGTACAGCCCCACCACTCAATCGGTACTGCACAGAGAGAACTATGTGTCAGTAATGATTATACTGTCAATTGTTCCAAGATAGAGGCAGCAGGTAATACACCCCAGACACCCCAGTCTGACACTGATTACAAACCTTCACAAGCAGATAAAAAGCCTGAGCTTTCAAAATAGTCTAAGAAGCGCCAAAAGGTGGAGCAGGAAGCAGATGAATAAAGTATAGGTTTATTCCACTTATATTTAGATGGCAAAAACAAATCTTTAGAGTGGCACAACTATTTCTGTAGCTGCTGTAACCACGGTGTTTTATTAAAGTCAATTACTGTGGCAGATGCTTGATGCAGTATGTGTGGGTCTTTTTTTTTGCATCAAAGGGCAAAATGGTTATTCTTTACTTGTTTCATATTTTTTTTCATTTTGCAGACAGAAAGTTTTCAATATATAGTACCAACATAGCAATAAATGTTGTGATCTGATTTTTTTGGTCATATAGTAGATAGTCATTGTATGCTTGCGCACACACTTGCTACATATGCCTGAAGCAGTGGGCTCCCCTAATTACAGTGCCTGGGGAGCAGTTGGTGGGCTAGGTGCCTTACTCACAAGCACTTCAGTCATGTCCCATGGCTGGGAACTTGCAACCCTTGAGTCACAAGGCTGCTTCCTTACCACTAGGCCATGCCCCCACATGGCATCCAAAAACATAAAAGTACAAAAGTAGACAAAAAAGGGGGGGGGGGGGGCAGGAGGGAGGAGAGAGGTGACCTCCCCATGGAGGGAAAGGAGGCATCTATTAGAGGTATCTAATAGAATTTATAACACAATGTGCTTTTAAAAAACACAGTGTGTTATAAATTCTATTCATTACTTGTAAATAAATAGCAGGTGGTTTCCAAGCTCTCGCAAAGAGTCGCAATTATTCCTTACAATTTTTTTTTTCTAGTTTTTGTTGCCCCCTAAATAGGTTAGTTCACAGGGCCAGAATAAGGAAGGGATGAAAAAAAAGAAAAAGGGAAGTATTGCTATAAATAAAGTGAGTTTGGGAGCTTTTGTGAATGGTTGTATTCCCAAGTGAGGTTGTATCATAAGTGATTGGACTTGACATTAAGGGAATAAGGTATTTCTTTTTACTGAGTGGTTTATTTTGTAGATTTTAGTCCTACATTTAAAAGACATTTGGTTTTGGTAATAGCCTAAATTATATTGCATTGTGCTGCACAGTTATTTGGCTGTGGGTATTGCTACCTAGTTAGGAGTCTTTATAGCCCACCTGTTGGCAGCCTGCTGACTATTTGCCAGAGACTGCTGGCACTGGTGGAAGAAAAGCATTGCTGTAAATAAGATTGTTTAAAGCGTGTTTGGGAGCTTTTGTGAATGGTTGTATTCCCAAGTGCGATTGTATTATAAGTGATTGGACTTGACATTAAGGGAAAAAAGCATTGGTTTTTACTGAGTGGTTTATTTTGTAGGGTTTAGAGCTACATTTAAAAACCATTTGCTTTTGGTAACAGGCTATATTGTGAGGTTGTATTATAAGTGATTGGATTTGACATTAAGGGACTTTACTTTGGGGGACTTTGAGTATTTATTTAAGTGCTTTGCATTTTTTTTTGTTTCCATCTGTTAGCTGGTTGTTTATTGTTTGCTTTTAAAGCCTATATAGAGAAAGCCTATTGGATCTCTCAAAAGTGGCTCTGTGATGAGGTTGCAGCCAGCTGTGCACATCCCTGGCACGCTGTACAGGCGCACGTTTTTTGCGCTGGGGATGAGGCCACTGGCGGAATAACATTGCAGGATCCACCAGGATCAGGTAAGGTCACCGGCACCCGGGGGGTTTCACACAGTGGGGCATTGGATGTAGGAAACCCCAATATAAGATACTTGGAAACAGCATGCTGATAAGTAAAACACAGGTATGGGTGCACAAGTCTAACACACAGGTTTATTTTATATTCCAGAAGAGGAAAAGTAAAAAGGCAGAACACCAAATCTGAAAATAAATGTTTTCCTTAAAGACTAGGATTCATAATATGGCCCATAAAGGGAAAAGTCTATTGTTCGTACATGTGCCCCTTGCAGAATGCTCTCATTTCTGAACCAGGGCAGAATATGTAGGCTGTGACACATAAAGCATAAATATAATAGTTTTATTTTTAATCTTTTATTTAGTTTTATTATATTTTCTTATGTTTTGCAGTTCCCTTTTCATACCAAGGATGGCTCTCTCTCCTAATGTACTCCTGCATCTCTGCGTTTAGCTACTCTTCAGTTACATCTGGCTCATAATATCATGTGTATTATATGCATTAGTATTTTACTTGTCTTACCCCCCAGCGCTTTATAAATAATAATATAAATAAACAATAATAATAATACCACTTTGCCATCCAGATTACCATCTGACTCAAAGAGAATAAGAAAGTTGTTCTTTTAGTTTAGCTTTAGCTTAAAATTTCTTCTACTTTTTATCCAAAATATCTCTATTGATTTATCATTTTGTTAATGTTATTGTACCAGAACCACACACTCAGGGGGGAGTTCTCTTCATCACTTTCAAAAGATCTTGCACTAGCACTCATTTCACATATCAGAAAGACTATGGGATCATTAAGCAGCGCCACATTTCTGACATCTCCGGAAGAGCTTAAGTTGCATGATATTAAAAGATTTAGACATATACCTCATGGAAATGTACTGGAAGCTTTACGTGTTCATAATAATGTTCAGTTTGAATAAAGCACTCTGTGCAATTCACTTGGCATATCCTACTGTTCATGCCATACATTACGAAGACCCGCATAGCAACTGCTGTTCATATCTATTTTGGCAAGTTAAAATCCCATAATTATCCAAAAACTGTAGAAAAGTATTTGTGCAGTTTGCTCCTACTGATTAAGACAGGAAAGCAAATGTACCTTTTTAGTAGTCGAGCTACTGTTGATGCTACAGACCCAAAAGCATAGAATATATGAATATATATTATAAATAATATCTAAAAATAAACTTTTTTACATGTTAAATATGTTAAAACCATGAGAAAGAAACAGAAATAAATCCTTGCATCCCTGGTATTCCTGGGTGTAATAAAATATATGCAACTACGTTAAAGTTATCAACATTTGTATAGATGGAAAAAAAGGTCTCACACAAACCACTAAGCAAATCATCTATACACATTCCCTCAAAAGAACCACAAGCCCCTTCAAGCAAATTCTGGGTTTTGGTGCACCGCAATGTAAAAACCCAAAGGTCGACCAAAGATCTTCTACCAGTTAATGGTGCCAAATAAGGATTCCAAAGCTGCACGATTTAGCCTAGTAAGCTGGAAAAGTGCTTGATATGGCAGCTGATCCACTTCCAAACATGTCCGAAAATTTGGGAATGGGTAGTGTGCTCCTTCTCTGCGCCACATCATCTGCAATATGTCCAAAGTCAATGGCCTCGATTCACAAATCATTGAAAAAAATTATCATGGTAGTAAAAAATGTAATTCATGAGAAAAAAGCCTGAGAATTTCACTGTTACCAAATCACCAGATAGGAAGACACTGAAAGTCAATGGAACTTTTTACTACTAGTAAAAAAGGGTAAAAAGTTCAGTATTTTTTCAGGAGTAAAAAAGTGCCATTGACTTTCATTGTCTTCCTAACTAGTGATTCACAAATAGTGGAATTCTCAGGCTTTTTTTCTTATGAATTGAATTTTTTACTACCATTAGAGTTTACTACCATTGCAAAGAAAGTAGAAGGGCTCCATTGTGAGAGAGCAAAATGAGTTTTCTCCTGCTGAAAGCTGTATCAAAAAACTAGTGTGAAACACTCTAATTTATATCATGTGTGTGGCTCATCAAGTCCACCTGAATCAGTAGTAAAATTTTCGAATTGTAAAATGCAGTAGTAAATTTTTCGATCCACTAATTTACAATTGCACTCGAATTTAATTCAAGTGACTCGTGTTTTACAATGGTTCCAGGTAGCTGAATCACTCGTAAAAAAAAATATAGCAAAATCGCAACTTTTTAAGCACAAAACACACGAAAAATCCATTTTTGACCTTTGTTGAATCGAGCCCTAAGTGTTATTCTAAGCACATTAAAACATTATGACTGCAGACCATGATGGGGAGGCCGATTCATTAATAGCGGCAGGTAGCGACAGTTGAGCGACTGTAGCAGTATTTTCACAGCGCCCGCTAGTAGTCTCTGTGCTTGGCCATTGTTCGGTTGTTGATAGCGAGTCGGTGTGCAGTAATGTTGAATACGGGGTGACGAGTCGCTATTTGACAGGTTCCGCGATGTATGGGTGCACAGCGACTGGTCAGAGCGACCGGCTCCCACCACATTCATCAAAAAATCACACTCAAAAAATTCTCGCGCTGTGAAATGCATGTTTAAACCCCAGAGCGCTGGCGGCGATGTGTTAAAAGTAGTTTTATAACCCCCAAACCACCATATTTTTGGAAACCAAAAAAAAAAAAAATTTTGAAAGAATTTAGTAATATGAATACAATAATATCAGACCTGTAATATCAATTCTGCACAATTTTTATTTTTTTTTACCTTAAAAAAATTAACTAACATGGCAGAAGTGGTCACAGAATTTTTCACATAAAAAAAAAAAAAAAAACATTAATAACAATTAATTATGAATATTTAAAGATTGTTCCATTGAAATGCATTGGAGAGCGCCAGGTAGCGAGAGGTCATACCTGTCGCTGTTCAAGGTCGGACGCTGGTGCTGTGGGCTGAGGCTGGAATAATGATGAATGAGTGGCTATCTGGCGCTATCTCAGTCGCTAAGCAGGATCGGCGTGATTGTGGTGGGGAGCCGGCGTTCTCGTGGCGGTGCCCATCATTACCGGTCGCTCACCAGTCGCTACCTGTCGCTATTCCTTCATAAATAAGGGCCATAGTAAACCATTATTATATTTTGATATTATCTATTGCCCCCATGGATTATTTTGGGATCACATAGATTCACCCTTCAGAATACCTCTCTCCTTCCAACTGACCCACTACTTAAATAATTTTACACTGTTAACTGTACAAAGACTCTCCTCTCTTGTCTTTAAGGCCCACCAGACCACCTGCTCCCTTTATCTCTTTCCATCCAACTTTATCTCTTAACTGTCTCCATCTGCTTTTCCAGCCTTAACATCTCTATTCAACCTCTCTCTCGCCACTGTTATCTTTCTTTCCTCCTTTATGCATGCTGCTATAACTCCACTTATCAAGAAACCTTTTCTGGACTCCTCTGCCCTCCCCAGTTACCGCCCAATCTCGCTGCTACCTTTTTCATCCAAGCTTCTTGAACAGCATGTCCACTCAGAACTAGAACACTACCTGTCTACAAACCCCCTCCAAAATCCCCTATAGCCTGGTTTCTGCTCAAGTCTTTGCACTGAAACTGCCCTCACCAAAGTCACCAATGGGGGTATTTGTGCGTCTTATGGAGCAAAATTGCATGGGGGTGCTGGTAAAGGAAAGGTTCATACATTACATCGCTCCTGTGAGTGGGCGGGGTCTACACACAATTGGCTTAACATAGGCACATATACCCACTGTGAACAGGAATGCATGGGAGCATGATCAACGGTGCTGTAAGGTATATTTTTCTCCTTTTTGTGTCTGTGTGTGGGGAGCACCAGACATTGAAGGCCCAGCAGCCACGCAGGAAGTGTAAGTGTGATTCCGGTGCTCCCTCATCCCTCACGCATTGACGGGGGGATTCTGATACATTGCCTGTTAGAGGGGGATTAGGGGGATTCTGCATGTAGCCTGTTAGAGGGGGATTGGAGGGGTCGGTATGCACACTGCCTGTTATAGGGGGATGGAGGGGTTCTGCACACTGCCTCTTATATGGGGATTGGAGGGGAATTTGATACACTGCCTGTTATAGGGGAAAGGGGGAAATCTTCACACTGCCTGTTATAGGGGATTGGGGGATTATGCACACTGCTTCTTATAGAGGGGTTGGGGGAGATTCTGCACACTGCCTGTTGTAGGGGGATTTTAGGAGGGGGATTCTGCACATTTCCTGTTATAGGGGGTTTTGGGGGGGGCGATTCTGCACACTGCCTATTATGGGGTAATTTGAAGGCGATTCAGCACACTTCCTATTTTTTAATTCTTGGGGGGGAATCTGCACACTGCCTATTAGCAGGCGCTTGGGGGGGGCGTGTCTGCACACTACATACTGCTTTTGGGATCTGGGGGAGGAGTATTTTGGCACACCATTTGGTTCAGAATATTTATTTTCTAATATTTTTCCTCTTAACCCTGTGCTGTGATTCCAGTAGTGTTTGCTGTAAAATTTTGTCATACTGCTTAAAGACTAGTAGTTCTTCACTCAGCTATGCAGAACTAGTGGTAAATACAACTAGTCTGACAAACATACCACTGTTTAAATGGTGAAACATGGTGAAAACCCACACAAAGGGATTAGTAAATCAGGCTCTATATGTAATACTTTTTTGCATGCAAATAATGTTTGTGTGATAATATGTGCTATCTGTAGAAAATTATAGTGACAAATCTAAACTCAACATAACCACTTGGCAAAATGCCCCAAAGTCACTAATAATTCATAAGATATTATACAGTGGCAATAGGTGGATAAACTAAGGTGCACATACTAATATTTTGAATATATTTACCACGCCAAAACAACTTTAAACAACAAAAACTAAGGTTAACCACCAAAGCAAAAATGTATTACACTTACACAACATGGATGTCAAAGTGTACGCACAGAAGAGCCCCACCTCAAGTCAAGTTCCGTCTTATCTCCCTGCACATTTTCAAAGGAAAAAATAGCAATTTCAAATATCAATGCAGCAGCTGCAACGATGACCCAATGCATAAAATATTACAAATTACTATACTGAACTGTCCACCTATCTACGCCACTGTTAGAGATGAGCGAACTTTTGAAAAATTTGATTCGACTGATTCGCCGAATTTTCCGACAAAAATCGGTTCGACCCGAATAAATTCGCGACGAATCGCTATTAAAAACGGCTATTTCTGAGCCTCGTAGAGCCTCAATAGTGTTGTAAACCATTCTGCCTTGCTGTAACACGCACAGGATGCGTGCTGGGTTAGTTAAATAATACTTTGAAGAAATATCACATGCAGATCAGAGGCATCGCTAATAGAATCGCAGAGCGGCACAATTGAATTCAAGAGAGTTGAAGTAGCATCACTATGAGGGGCAGGAGCCCAAACATTGCTTTAAAGAGACACTGGAGTTGGCAGCAGCAGGAGCCCAAAAATTGGATGAATCACACCCTGGAGTTGGCAGCAGCAGCAGCAGGAGCCCAAACATTACTTTAAAGAGACCCTGGGGTTGGCTTCAGGAGCCCAAAAATTGGATGAATCACACCCTGGAGTTGGCAGGAGTTGACAGCAGCAGCAGCAGGAGCCCAAATATTACTTTAAAGAGACACTGGAGTTGGCTTCAGGAGCCCAAAAATTGGATGAATCACACCCTGGAGTTGGCAGAAGTTGGCAGCAGGAGCCCAAACATTACTTTAAACAGACCCTGGGGTTGGCCTCAGGAGCCCAAAAATTGGATGAATCACACCCTGGAGTTGGCAGCAGCAGCAGCAGGAGCCCAAATATTACTTTAAAGAGACACTGGGGTTGGCTTCAGGAGCCCAAAAATTGGATGAATCACACCCTGGAGTTGGCAGCAGCAGCAGCAGGAGCCCAAATATTACTTTAAAGAGACACTGGAGTTGGCTTCAGTAGCCCAAAAATTGGATGAATCACACCCTGGAGTTGGCAGCAGCAGCAGCAGGAGCCAAAACATTACTTTAAAGAGACACTGGGGTTGGCTTCAGTAGCCCAAAAATTGGATGAATCACGCCCTGGAGTTGGCAGCAGCAGCAGGAGCCCAAACATTACTTTAAAGAGACACTGGGGTTGGCTTCAGGAGCCCAAAAATTGGATGATTCACACCCTGGAGTTGGCAGCAGCAGCAGCAGGAGCCCAAACATTACTTTAAAGAGACCCTGGGGTTGGCTTCAGGAGCCCAAAAATTGGATGAATCACACCCTGGAGTTGGCAGAAGTTGGCAGCAGCAGCAGCAGGAGCCCAAATATTACTTTAAAGAGACCCTGGGGTAGGCTTCAGGAGCCCAAAAATTGGATGATTCACACCCTGGAGTTGGCAGCAGCAGCAGCAGCAGGAGCCCAAACATTACTTTAAACAGACCCTGGGGTTGGCCTCAGGAGCCCAAAAATTGGATGAATCACACCCTGGAGTTGGCAGAAGTTGGCAGCAGCAGCAGCAGGAGCCCAAATATTACTTTAAAGAGACACTGGAGTTGGCTTCAGGAGCCCAAAAATTGGATGATTCACACCCTGGAGTTGGCAGCAGCAGCAGCAGGAGCCCAAATATTACTTTAAAGAGACACTGGGGTTGGATTCAGGAGCCCAAAAATTGGATGAATCACACCCTGGAGTTGGCAGCAGCAGCAACAGGAGCCCAAACATTACTTTAAAGAGACCCTGGGGTTGGCTTCAGGAGCCCAACAATTGGATGAATCACACCCTGGATTTGGCAGGAGTTGGCAGCACCAGCAACAGGAGCCCAAATATTACTTTAAAGAGACACTGGGGTTGGCTTCAGGAGCCCAAAAATTGGATGAATCACACCCTGGAGTTGGCAGCAGCAGCAACAGGAGCCCAAACATTACTTTAAAGAGACCCTGGGGTTGGCTTCAGGAGCCCAACAATTGGATGAATCACACCCTGGATTTGGCAGGAGTTGGCAGCAGCAGCAACAGGAGCCCAAATATTACTTTAAAGAGACACTGGGGTTGGCTTCAGGAGCCCAAAAATTGGATGAATCACACCCTGGAGTTGGCAGCAGCAGCAGGAGCCCAAACATTACTTTAAAGAGACACTGGGGTTGGCTTCAGGAGCCCAAAAATTGGATGATTCACACCCTGGAGTTGGCAGCAGCAGCAGCAGGAGCCCAAACATTACTTTAAAGAGACCCTGGGGTTGGCTTCAGGAGCCCAAAAATTGGATGAATCACACCCTGGAGTTGGCAGAAGTTGGCAGCAGCAGCAGCAGGAGCCCAAATATTACTTTAAAGAGACCCTGGGGTAGGCTTCAGGAGCCCAAAAATTGGATGATTCACACCCTGGAGTTGGCAGCAGCAGCAGCAGCAGGAGCCCAAACATTACTTTAAACAGACCCTGGGGTTGGCCTCAGGAGCCCAAAAATTGGATGAATCACACCCTGGAGTTGGCAGAAGTTGGCAGCAGCAGCAGCAGGAGCCCAAATATTACTTTAAAGAGACACTGGAGTTGGCTTCAGGAGCCCAAAAATTGGATGATTCACACCCTGGAGTTGGCAGCAGCAGCAGCAGGAGCCCAAATATTACTTTAAAGAGACACTGGGGTTGGATTCAGGAGCCCAAAAATTGGATGAATCACACCCTGGAGTTGGCAGCAGCAGCAACAGGAGCCCAAACATTACTTTAAAGAGACCCTGGGGTTGGCTTCAGGAGCCCAACAATTGGATGAATCACACCCTGGATTTGGCAGGAGTTGGCAGCACCAGCAACAGGAGCCCAAATATTACTTTAAAGAGACACTGGGGTTGGCTTCAGGAGCCCAAAAATTGGATGAATCACACCCTGGAGTTGGCAGCAGCAGCAACAGGAGCCCAAACATTACTTTAAAGAGACCCTGGGGTTGGCTTCAGGAGCCCAACAATTGGATGAATCACACCCTGGATTTGGCAGGAGTTGGCAGCAGCAGCAACAGGAGCCCAAATATTACTTTAAAGAGACACTGGGGTTGGTTTCAGGAGCCCAAAAATTGGATGAATCACACCCTGGAGTTGGCAGCAGCAGCAACAGGAGCCCAAACATTACTTTAAAGAGACCCTGGGGTTGGCTTCAGGAGCCCAAAAATTGGATGAATCACACCCTGGAGTTGGCAGGAGTTGGCAGCAGCAGCAACAGGAGCCCAAATATTACTTTAAAGAGACCCTGGGGTTGGCCTCAGGAGCCCAAAAATTGGATGAATCACACCCTGGAGTTGGCAGGAGTTGACAGCAGCAGCAGCAGGAGCCCAAATATTACTTTAAACAGACCCTGGGGTTGGCTTCAGGAGCCCAAAAATTGGATGAATCACACCCTGGAGTTGGCAGCAGCAGCAGCAGGAGCCCAAATATTACTTTAAAGAGACACTGGGGTTGGCTTCAGGAGCCCAAAAATTGGATGAATCACACCCTGGAGTTGGCAGGAGTTGGCAGCAGCAGCAACAGGAGCCCAATTATTACTTTAAAGAGACATTGGAGTTGGCTTCAGGAGCCCAAAAATTGGATGAATCACACCCTGGAGTTGGCAGAAGTTGGCAGCAGCAGCAGCAGGAGCCCAAATATTACTTTAAAGAGACACTGGAGTTGGCTTCAGGAGCCCAAAAATTGGATGATTCACACCCTGGAGTTGGCAGCAGCAGGAGCCCAAATATTACTTTAAAGAGACACTGGGGTTGGCTTCAGGAGCCCAAAAATTGGATGAATCACACCCTGGAGTTGGCAGGAGTTGGCAGCAGCAGCAACAGGAGCCCAAATATTACTTTAAAGAGACACTGGAGTTGGCTTCAGGAGCCCAAAAATTGGATGAATCACACCCTGGAGTTGGCAGAAGTTGGCAGCAGCAGCAGCAGGAGCCCAAATATTACTTTAAAGAGACCCTGGGGTTGGCCTCAGGAGCCCAAAAATTGGATGAATCACACCCTGGAGTTGGCAGGAGTTGACAGCAGCAGCAGCAGGAGCCCAAATATTACTTTAAAGAGACCCTGGGGTTGGCTTCAGGAGCCCAAAAATTGGATGAATCACACCCTGGAGTTGGCAGGAGTTGGCAGCAGCAGCAACAGGAGCCCAAATATTACTTTAAAGAGACCCTGGGGTTGGCTTCAGGAGCCCAAAAATTGGATGAATCACACCCTGGAGTTGGCAGGAGTTGACAGCAGCAGCAGCAGGAGCCCAAATATTACTTTAAACAGACCCTGGGGTTGGCTTCAGGAGCCCAAAAATTGGATGAATCACACCCTGGAGTTGGCAGGAGTTGGCAGCAGCAGCAACAGGAGCCCAAATATTACTTTAAAGAGACACTGGAGTTGGCTTCAGGAGCCCAAAAATTGGATGAATCACACCCTGGAGTTGGCAGAAGTTGGCAGCAGCAGCAGCAAGAGCCCAAATATTACTTTAAAGAGACCCTGGGGTTGGCTTCAGGAGCCCAAAAATTGGATGAATCACACCCTGGAGTTGGCAGGAGTTGACAGCAGCAGCAGCAGGAGCCCAAATATTACTTTAAACAGACCCTGGGGTTGGCTTCAGGAGCCCAAAAATTGGATGAATCACACCCTGGAGTTGGCAGGAGTTGGCAGCAGCAGCAGGAGCCCAAATATTACTTTAAAGAGACACTGGGGTTGGCTTCAGGAGCCCAAAAATTGGATGAATCACACCCTGGAGTTGGCAGGAGTTGACAGCAGCAGCAGCAGGAGCCCAAATATTACTTTAAACAGACCCTGGGGTTGGCTTCAGGAGCCCAAAAATTGGATGAATCACACCCTGGAGTTGGCAGGAGTTGGCAGCAGCAGCAGCAGGAGCCCAAATATTACTTTAAAGAGACACTGGGGTTGGCTTCAGGAGCCCAAAAATTGGATGAATCACACCCTGGAGTTGGCAGGAGTTGACAGCAGCAGCAGCAGGAGCCCAAATATTACTTTAAACAGACCCTGGGGTTGGCTTCAGGAGCCCAAAAATTGGATGAATCACACCCTGGAGTTGGCAGGAGTTGGCAGCAGCAGCAACAGGAGCCCAAATATTACTTTAAAGAGACACTGGAGTTGGCTTCAGGAGCCCAAAAATTGGATGAATCACACCCTGGAGTTGGCAGAAGTTGGCAGCAGCAGCAGCAGGAGCCCAAATATTACTTTAAACAGACCCTGGGGTTGGCTTCAGGAGCCCAAAAATTGGATGAATCACACCCTGGAGTTGGCAGGAGTTGACAGCAGCAGCAGCAGGAGCCCAAATATTACTTTAAACAGACCCTGGGGTTGGCTTCAGGAGCCCAAAAATTGGATGAATCACACCCTGGAGTTGGCAGGAGTTGGCAGCAGCAGCAGCAGGAGCCCAAATATTACTTTAAAGAGACACTGGGGTTGGCTTCAGGAGCCCAAAAATTGGATGAATCACACCCTGGAGTTGGCAGGAGTTGACAGCAGCAGCAGCAGGAGCCCAAATATTACTTTAAACAGACCCTGGGGTTGGCTTCAGGAGCCCAAAAATTGGATGAATCACACCCTGGAGTTGGCAGGAGTTGGCAGCAGCAGCAGCAGGAGCCCAAATATTACTTTAAAGAGACACTGGGGTTGGCTTCAGGAGCCCAAAAATTGGATGAATCACACCCTGGAGTTGGCAGGAGTTGACAGCAGCAGCAGCAGGAGCCCAAATATTACTTTAAACAGACCCTGGGGTTGGCTTCAGGAGCCCAAAAATTGGATGAATCACACCCTGGAGTTGGCAGGAGTTGGCAGCAGCAGCAACAGGAGCCCAAATATTACTTTAAAGAGACCCTGGGGTTGGCTTCAGGAGCCCAAAAATTGGATGAATCACACCCTGGAGTTGGCAGCAGCAGCAGCAGTAGGAGCCCAAACATTACTTTAAAGAGACACTGGGGTTGGCTTCAGGAGCCCAAAAATTGGATGAATCACACCCTGGAGTTGGCAGAAGTTGGCAGTAGCAGCAGCAGGAGCCCAAATATTACTTTAAAGAGACCCTGGGGTTGGCTTCAGGAGCCCAAAAATTGGATGAATCACACCCTGGAGTTGGCAGAAGTTGGCAGCAGCAGGAGCCCAAAAAATGGCCTAAAGACATAAATATGTTTTGCACCATTTGGAAAGTGTAAAACGTGGCACCATGCTGAATCTAGTCGCATGCATCAGGCATTGGTGGGTGGAAATCCTGGCTGATCCATCCCTGATTCATTTTGACAAAGGTGAGTCTCTCCACATTTTTAGTTGACAGACGAGTTCTCCTCGCCGTAACTATGGCCCCCGCCGCACTAAACACCCGCTCAGATGGCACGCTACTTGCCGGGCAGGACAGCTTTTCCAGGGCAAACTCTGCTAGTTGCGGCCACAAATCAAGTTTGGCTGCCCAGAAGTCCAGCGGATCCTCAAGGTGTGTTGGCATGGTCATGTCAAAGTATGACATGACCTGCTGGTTGAGGTCCTGCTCCAGGTCTTCCTGCTGCTCATGAGTAGCCTCACTATGCGGGTGTAGAAAGCTACTCATTAGCGACTGAAGACTGAGGCTGCTGCTGCTGATGGAGCTTCTGCTGCTGCTGCTGCCAACCCCCCCAGCGGCCATGGCAGTGGAAGGTGAGCGCAGAGGTCCCCTCGAGTCAGACCTGCGAGAGTATGGACCATGGCGCAGATAGGCATCGGCCAACTGCCTACGTAGAATGTCTTTGTAGTAGTTGAGTTTGTCCTCCCTCTCGGTGGGTTTAAAAAATGCCCCCATTTTGTGCCGGAAGCGAGGGTCCAATAAGGTGGACAGCCAGAAGTCATCCCGCCGACAGATGGAAACAATTCTGGGGTCACTACGCAAGCACGTGAGCATGCTTCGTGCCATTTGCGCAAGTGACTCGGATATACTACCTGTCTCCATCTCCACTGCATACTGCCACGGTGTGCCCGGGTCCTCTGTCTCGCCTTCCTCAAAAACCTCTAGCTCCTCTGGCTGCTCCTGCTCCTCCTCTCCTGTCCGCTGACTAGATAAACCAGCCATTTCGCCAAGCCTAAACTGTGTTTCGCTGGGCAACTCCTCCTCCTCCTCTTCCTCCTCCTCCAGTTCAGCTCCAGCGGGGTTCATGTGGCCGTAAGATGTAAACGCCATGTCTCCAGTGCCCTGACCAGCCATGGTTTCCAACATGTGCTGTAGTACATGAAGCAGTGGAATCACGTCGTTCATCCCGTAATCCTGCCGACTGACAAATAAAGTGGCATCCTCAAAGGGCCTGAGCAAACGGCAGGTGTCACGTATGAGCTGCCACTGGTTGACATTGAAGTTACACAGGGGAGTCCCCCTATCTGCTTGGATCATCAGGAAATCCGTGATGGCTTTTCTCTGTTCATATAATCGGTCCAACGTGTGAAGGGTGGAATTCCAACGGGTGGAAACATCGCAAATCAGACTATGTTGGGGGATACCATTCTGACGCTGTAGCTCAAGAAGGGTGTGTTTGGCGGTGTAGGAGTGGCTGAAGTGCATGCAAAGTTTCCTTGAAGTTGTTAGGATGTCTTGCAGATGGGGGGAACACTTCAGAAACCGCTTGACAACCAGATTGAAGACGTGAGCCATGCAGGGGGCATGGGTCAGGCTTCCTTGGCGCAGCGCAGACAAAATGTTCTTCCCATTGTCGGTAACCATGATTCCCATTTTAAGTTTTCTCGGAGTAAGCCATGTTTGGATTTCCTGATGAATACATTTAAGCAGTTCCTCCCCTGTGTGACTCCGTTCGCCAAGACAAACCATGTGAAGCACTGCGTGACACCTCCGTGCCCTGCACACATGGTAGACTGGAGGGGCACTGAGACTTGAGCCTACAGTGGAGGGTGAGGAGATGGCGGAGGATGAGGAGGCCGAGTCGCACGGTGTCACAGGCCCAATGGGCAGAGAGCGCGGAGGCCGAAGCGGCGTGACCTGTCCAAGTTGCTGCTGCTGCTGCAAAGGGACCACATTCACCCAGTGGGCCGTAAACGACATGTACTGCCCCTGACCGTAGTTACAGCTCCAGATGTCGGCGCTGCCATGTATTTTGCTACACACCGACAGGCTCAAGGACTGGCCCACCTTCTGTTCAACAAAAGTGTGCAGCGCTGGTACTGCCTTCTTGGCAAAGAAATGACGGCTTGGGACTCTCCACCTCGGCTCGGCACAAGCCATCAGTTCTCTGAAAGGTGCAGATTCCACCACCTGAAAAGGGAGCGACTGCAGCACCAGCAACTTGGAAAGGAGCACATTCAGCTTCTGCGCCGTAGGATGAGTGGGCGCATACTGCTGTCTCTTGGACATGGCTTCGCTGATGGATTGCTGGCGGGATGCATGACTTGGAGGAGGAGGAGCAGGAGCGACAGAGGATGGGTATGACGCACAGCTGCCTTCGACTGAGGTGCTGGAGCCTTGGCTGGCAGAAATTGGGAGCTCACTTGGTGAGGAAGCAGACTGGACCACCCCTTGGGAGCCTCGGTTCTCCCAGGTCGTTTTATGGTGACGCATCATATGTTGACGCAGGGCCGTGGTGCCAACATTTGGACCCTGGCCATGCTTCACCTTTTGCCTACATATCTTGCATGTGGCCATGTTACCCTCCTGCGGATGCCTCAGGAAAAACTGCCACACTGCCGAGTAGCTACTTTTCCCACCCCCTGGCCTCACTGATTCACTGCTGCTGTTGCCAACTCCAGGAACCCCTGCTCCACTACCTCCTGATAAGGTAGACTGCCGCACAGCAGGTGCTCTACCCCGACCCCGGCCCCGGCCGGCTCCAGCCTTTGGAATTGTGCCCCCATGCTGACTGCTACCACCTTGCTGCCTCAGCTGCTGACTCCGGGGCAACCTGCGCCCCTCTTCTCCTGATGATGACGATGAAGCCCCTTCCTCACCCGGCTCCCAAGTGCGATCGGCTTCATCGTCATCATCATCATCACCGAGTTGTGGCTGTACGTCACTGATGTTCGTGGATTCGTCAACAGTGTCTGGCGCAGGAGCTGGAACGCTCGCAGCACCCACGACACTGTCCACATCACTATTTGTCTGCCTAGCTAAAGAAGCCACCTCCATTTCTTGGCTGGGCAGTAGCTGCTGACTGTCCTCCTGTATCTGATCGTCCTCCTCACTAAAGAGTGGAGCTGAACCCAAAGCATAGGATACGTCGCTGGGGGAGGGAACGGCGTAGGACAGAGGCAATGAGAGGACAGGGACTGCTCTCGGGGCATGCCAACTCAGGGTTGTGTCAGAGGAACCTACCGACCCTAGACTGGGGGTCTCAGATGTAAGTTGTGATGATGTTGTTGATGAGCGCGTCAGCCAATCTACCACGGCAGATGCGTTACTGGTGGAGACCCGACCGCTAGCAGATACTGGCAGATTAGGTCTCTCAGCGTGACTCCTGCTGCTACTGGCCCCCAGTCTGATGCGAGCTCTGCCTGCGGAATCTTGGCCTCTGCCACTCCTCTTTTCACTTCCAGGCACTTGTCTGCCCGACATAGTCTAACTGGCGTGGTAGTAGGTGATATTTAAAAAAACCCCGGGCAGCGGTGGGTCTATATGAAACAGAATATAATGCACACCAAAAGTGAGCAGTAACACTCAGCCTCCAACAGGCCTGCTTAGTGTAAATAAGAGAGCTGCTTAGTGTAAATAAAGAGGGGTATGCTATGTTACAGAATGGGATGCCTCAACAGAAGTGCACCTGGCAGGCAGCAGTAAGCCTATGCCCAGCAAAAGTGTCTTTATCAGGGCTAATTTCAATTATAATAAGTGCAAATGGTTATATGGTCTTAAACAGAGGCTGCTGTAGTCACAGAATGGGATGCCCCCAAAAAAGATCCAGTAGTGCTATGCCCAGCAAAAGTGTCTTTATCAGGCCTAATTTCAAATATAATAAGAGCAAATGGTTATATGGTCTTAAACAGAGGCTGCTGTAGTCACAGAATGGGATGCCCCAAAAAAAGATCCAGTAGTGCTATGCCCAGCAAAAGTGTCTTTATCAGGCTAATTTCAAATATAATAAGAGCAAATGGTTATATGGTCTTTAACAGAGGCTGCTATAGTCACAGAATGGGATGCCCTTGCAGGGTCCAGTAGTGCTATGCCCAGCAAAAGTGTCTTTATCAGGCTAATTTCAAATATAATAAGAGCAAATGGTTATATGGTCTTTAACAGAGGCTGCTATAGTCACAGAATGGGATGCCCTTGCAGGGTCCAGTAGTGCTATGCCCAGCAAAAGTGTCTTTATCAGGCCTAATTTCTATGAGAATAAGTGCAAATGGTTATTATGCTATTAAATAGAGGCTGGTGTTGTCACAGAATGGGATGCCACAAAAACCAGAGAGCATGCACAGCAAAAGTGTCTTTATCAGGCCTAATTTCTATGAGAATAAGTGCAAATGGTTATTATGCTATTAAATAGAGGCTGGTGTTGTCACAGAATGGGATGCCACAAAAACCAGAGAGCATGCACAGCAAAAGTGTCTTTATCAGGCCTAATTTCTATGAGAATAAGTGCAAATGGTTATTATGCTATTAAATAGAGGCTGGTGTTGTCACAGAATGGGATGCCACAAAAACCAGAGAGCATGCACAGCAAAAGTGTCTTTATCAGGCCTAATTTCTATGAGAATAAGTGCAAATGGTTATTATGCTATTAAATAGAGGCTGGTGTTGTCACAGAATGGGATGCCACAAAAACCAGAGAGCATGCACAGCAAAAGTGTCTTTATCAGGCCTAATTTCTATGAGAATAAGTGCAAATGGTTATTATGCTATTAAATAGAGGCTGGTGTAGTCACAGAATGGGATGCCACAAAAACCAGAGAGCATGCACAGCAAAAGTGTCTTTATCAGGCCTGATTTCTATGAGAATAAGTGCAAATGGTTATTATGCTATTAAATAGTGGCTGGTGTTGTCACAGAATGGGATGCCACAAAAACCAGAGAGCATGCACAGCAAAAGTGTCTTTATCAGGCCTGATTTCTATGAGAATAAGTGCAAATGGTTATTATGCTATTAAATAGAGGCTGGTGTAGTCACAGAATGGGATGCCACAAAAACCAGAGAGCATGCACAGCAAAAGTGTCTTTATCAGGCCTGATTTCTATGAGAATAAGTGCAAATGGTTATTATGCTATTAAATAGAGGCTGGTGTAGTCACAGAATGGGATGCCACAAAAACCAGAGAGCATGCACAGCAAAAGTGTCTTTATCAGGCCTGATTTCTATGAGAATAAGTGCAAATGGTTATTATGCTATTAAATAGAGGCTGGTGTTGTCACAGAATGGGATGCCACAAAAACCAGAGAGCATGCACAGCAAAAGTGTCTTTATCAGGCCTGATTTCTATGAGAATAAGTGCAAATGGTTATTATGCTATTAAATAGAGGCTGGTGTTGTCACAGAATGGGATGCCACAAAAACCAGAGAGCATGCACAGCAAAAGTGTCTTTATCAGGCCTAATTTCTATGAGAATAAGTGCAAATGGTTATTATGCTATTAAATAGAGGCTGGTGTAGTCACAGAATGGGATGCCACAAAAACCAGAGAGCATGCACAGCAAAAGTGTCTTTATCAGGCCTGATTTCTATGAGAATAAGTGCAAATGGTTATTATGCTATTAAATAGAGGCTGGTGTTGTCACAGAATGGGATGCCACAAAAACCAGAGAGCATGCACAGCAAAAGTGTCTTTATCAGGCCTAATTTCTATGAGAATAAGTGCAAATGGTTATTATGCTATTAAATAGAGGCTGGTGTAGTCACAGAATGGGATGCCACAAAAACCAGAGAGCATGCACAGCAAAAGTGTCTTTATCAGGCCTGATTTCTATGAGAATAAGTGCAAATGGTTATTATGCTATTAAATAGAGGCTGGTGTAGTCACAGAATGGGATGCCACAAAAACCAGAGAGCATGCACAGCAAAAGTGTCTTTATCAGGCCTGATTTCTATGAGAATAAGTGCAAATGGTTATTATGCTATTAAATAGAGGCTGGTGTTGTCACAGAATGGGATGCCACAAAAACCAGAGAGCATGCACAGCAAAAGTGTCTTTAACAGGCCTAATTTCTATGAGAATAAGTGCAAATGGTTATTATGCTATTAAATAGAGGCTGGTGTTGTCACAGAATGGGATGCCACAAAAACCAGAGAGCATGCACAGCAAAAGTGTCTTTATCAGGCCTGATTTCTATGAGAATAAGTGCAAATGGTTATTATGCTATTAAATAGAGGCTGGTGTAGTCACAGAATGGGATGCCACAAAAACCAGAGAGCATGCACAGCAAAAGTGTCTTTATCAGGCCTGATTTCTATGAGAATAAGTGCAAATGGTTATTATGCTATTAAATAGAGGCTGGTGTTGTCACAGAATGGGATGCCACAAAAACCAGAGAGCATGCACAGCAAAAGTGTCTTTATCAGGCCTGATTTCTATGAGAATAAGTGCAAATTGTTATTATGCTATTAAATAGAGGCTGGTGTAGTCACAGAATGGGATGCCACAAAAACCAGAGAGCATGCACAGCAAAAGTGTCTTTATCAGGCCTGATTTCTATGAGAATAAGTGCAAATGGTTATTATGCTATTAAATAGAGGCTGGTGTTGTCACAGAATGGGATGCCACAAAAACCAGAGAGCATGCACAGCAAAAGTGTCTTTATCAGGCCTAATTTCTATGAGAATAAGTGCAAATGGTTATTATGCTATTAAATAGAGGCTGGTGTTGTCACAGAATGGGATGCCACAAAAACCAGAGAGCATGCACAGCAAAAGTGTCTTTATCAGGCCTAATTTCTATGAGAATAAGTGCAAATGGTTATTATGCTATTAAATAGAGGCTGGTGTTGTCACAGAATGGGATGCCACAAAAACCAGAGAGCATGCACAGCAAAAGTGTCTTTATCAGGCCTGATTTCTATGAGAATAAGTGCAAATGGTTATTATGCTATTAAATAGAGGCTGGTGTTGTCACAGAATGGGATGCCACAAAAACCAGAGAGCATGCACAGCAAAAGTGTCTTTATCAGGCCTAATTTCTATGAGAATAAGTGCAAATGGTTATTATGCTATTAAATAGAGGCTGGTGTTGTCACAGAATGGGATGCCACAAAAACCAGAGAGCATGCACAGCAAAAGTGTCTTTATCAGGCCTAATTTCTATGAGAATAAGTGCAAATGGTTATTATGCTATTAAATAGAGGCTGGTGTTGTCACAGAATGGGATGCCACAAAAACCAGAGAGCATGCACAGCAAAAGTGTCTTTATCAGGCCTAATTTCTATGAGAATAAGTGCAAATGGTTATTATGCTATTAAATAGAGGCTGGTGTTGTCACAGAATGGGATGCCACAAAAAACAGAGAGCATGCACAGCAAAAGTGTCTTTATCAGGCCTAATTTCTATGAGAATAAGTGCAAATGGTTATTATGCTATTAAATAGAGGCTGGTGTTGTCACAGAATGGGATGCCACAAAAACCAGAGAGCATGCACAGCAAAAGTGTCTTTATCAGGCCTAATTTCTATGAGAATAAGTGCAAATGGTTATTATGCTATTAAATAGAGGCTGGTGTTGTCACAGAATGGGATGCCACAAAAATCAGAGAGCATGCACAGCAAAAGTGTCTTTATCAGGCCTAATTTCTATGAGAATAAGTGCAAATGGTTATTATGCTATTAAATAGAGGCTGGTGTAGTCACAGAATGGGATGCCACAAAAACCAGAGAGCATGCACAGCAAAAGTGTCTTTATCAGGCCTGATTTCTATGAGAATAAGTGCAAATGGTTATTATGCTATTAAATAGAGGCTGGTGTAGTCACAGAATGGGATGCCACAAAAACCAGAGAGCATGCACAGCAAAAGTGTCTTTATCAGGCCTGATTTCTATGAGAATAAGTGCAAATGGTTATTATGCTATTAAATAGAGGCTGGTGTAGTCACAGAATGGGATGCCACAAAAACCAGAGAGCATGCACAGCAAAAGTGTCTTTATCAGGCCTGATTTCTATGAGAATAAGTGCAAATGGTTATTATGCTATTAAATAGAGGCTGGTGTTGTCACAGAATGGGATGCCACAAAAACCAGAGAGCATGCACAGCAAAAGTGTCTTTATCAGGCCTAATTTCTATGAGAATAAGTGCAAATGGTTATTATGCTATTAAATAGAGGCTGGTGTAGTCACAGAATGGGATGCCACAAAAACCAGAGAGCATGCACAGCAAAAGTGTCTTTATCAGGCCTGATTTCTATGAGAATAAGTGCAAATGGTTATTATGCTATTAAATAGAGGCTGGTGTTGTCACAGAATGGGATGCCACAAAAACCAGAGAGCATGCACAGCAAAAGTGTCTTTATCAGGCCTAATTTCTATGAGAATAAGTGCAAATGGTTATTATGCTATTAAATAGAGGCTGGTGTAGTCACAGAATGGGATGCCACAAAAACCAGAGAGCATGCACAGCAAAAGTGTCTTTATCAGGCCTGATTTCTATGAGAATAAGTGCAAATGGTTATTATGCTATTAAATAGAGGCTGGTGTAGTCACAGAATGGGATGCCACAAAAACCAGAGAGCATGCACAGCAAAAGTGTCTTTATCAGGCCTGATTTCTATGAGAATAAGTGCAAATGGTTATTATGCTATTAAATAGAGGCTGGTGTTGTCACAGAATGGGATGCCACAAAAACCAGAGAGCATGCACAGCAAAAGTGTCTTTATCAGGCCTGATTTCTATGAGAATAAGTGCAAATGGTTATTATGCTATTAAATAGAGGCTGGTGTTGTCACAGAATGGGATGCCACAAAAACCAGAGAGCATGCACAGCAAAAGTGTCTTTATCAGGCCTAATTTCTATGAGAATAAGTGCAAATGGTTATTATGCTATTAAATAGAGGCTGGTGTAGTCACAGAATGGGATGCCACAAAAACCAGAGAGCATGCACAGCAAAAGTGTCTTTATCAGGCCTGATTTCTATGAGAATAAGTGCAAATGGTTATTATGCTATTAAATAGAGGCTGGTGTTGTCACAGAATGGGATGCCACAAAAACCAGAGAGCATGCACAGCAAAAGTGTCTTTATCAGGCCTAATTTCTATGAGAATAAGTGCAAATGGTTATTATGCTATTAAATAGAGGCTGGTGTAGTCACAGAATGGGATGCCACAAAAACCAGAGAGCATGCACAGCAAAAGTGTCTTTATCAGGCCTGATTTCTATGAGAATAAGTGCAAATGGTTATTATGCTATTAAATAGAGGCTGGTGTAGTCACAGAATGGGATGCCACAAAAACCAGAGAGCATGCACAGCAAAAGTGTCTTTATCAGGCCTGATTTCTATGAGAATAAGTGCAAATGGTTATTATGCTATTAAATAGAGGCTGGTGTTGTCACAGAATGGGATGCCACAAAAACCAGAGAGCATGCACAGCAAAAGTGTCTTTAACAGGCCTAATTTCTATGAGAATAAGTGCAAATGGTTATTATGCTATTAAATAGAGGCTGGTGTTGTCACAGAATGGGATGCCACAAAAACCAGAGAGCATGCACAGCAAAAGTGTCTTTATCAGGCCTGATTTCTATGAGAATAAGTGCAAATGGTTATTATGCTATTAAATAGAGGCTGGTGTAGTCACAGAATGGGATGCCACAAAAACCAGAGAGCATGCACAGCAAAAGTGTCTTTATCAGGCCTAATTTCTATGAGAATAAGTGCAAATGGTTATTATGCTATTAAATAGAGGCTGGTGTTGTCACAGAATGGGATGCCACAAAAACCAGAGAGCATGCACAGCAAAAGTGTCTTTATCAGGCCTGATTTCTATGAGAATAAGTGCAAATGGTTATTATGCTATTAAATAGAGGCTGGTGTAGTCACAGAATGGGATGCCACAAAAACCAGAGAGCATGCACAGCAAAAGTGTCTTTATCAGGCCTGATTTCTATGAGAATAAGTGCAAATGGTTATTATGCTATTAAATAGAGGCTGGTGTTGTCACAGAATGGGATGCCACAAAAACCAGAGAGCATGCACAGCAAAAGTGTCTTTATCAGGCCTAATTTCTATGAGAATAAGTGCAAATGGTTATTATGCTATTAAATAGAGGCTGGTGTTGTCACAGAATGGGATGCCACAAAAACCAGAGAGCATGCACAGCAAAAGTGTCTTTATCAGGCCTAATTTCTATGAGAATAAGTGCAAATGGTTATTATGCTATTAAATAGAGGCTGGTGTTGTCACAGAATGGGATGCCACAAAAACCAGAGAGCATGCACAGCAAAAGTGTCTTTATCAGGCCTGATTTCTATGAGAATAAGTGCAAATGGTTATTATGCTATTAAATAGAGGCTGGTGTTGTCACAGAATGGGATGCCACAAAAACCAGAGAGCATGCACAGCAAAAGTGTCTTTATCAGGCCTAATTTCTATGAGAATAAGTGCAAATGGTTATTATGCTATTAAATAGAGGCTGGTGTTGTCACAGAATGGGATGCCACAAAAACCAGAGAGCATGCACAGCAAAAGTGTCTTTATCAGGCCTAATTTCTATGAGAATAAGTGCAAATGGTTATTATGCTATTAAATAGAGGCTGGTGTTGTCACAGAATGGGATGCCACAAAAACCAGAGAGCATGCACAGCAAAAGTGTCTTTATCAGGCCTAATTTCTATGAGAATAAGTGCAAATGGTTATTATGCTATTAAATAGAGGCTGGTGTTGTCACAGAATGGGATGCCACAAAAAACAGAGAGCATGCACAGCAAAAGTGTCTTTATCAGGCCTAATTTCTATGAGAATAAGTGCAAATGGTTATTATGCTATTAAATAGAGGCTGGTGTTGTCACAGAATGGGATGCCACAAAAACCAGAGAGCATGCACAGCAAAAGTGTCTTTATCAGGCCTAATTTCTATGAGAATAAGTGCAAATGGTTATTATGCTATTAAATAGAGGCTGGTGTTGTCACAGAATGGGATGCCACAAAAACCAGAGAGCATGCACAGCAAAAGTGTCTTTATCAGGCCTAATTTCTATGAGAATAAGTGCAAATGGTTATTATGCTATTAAATAGAGGCTGGTGTTGTCACAGAATGGGATGCCACAAAAACCAGAGAGCATGCACAGCAAAAGTGTCTTTATCAGGCCTAATTTCTATGAGAATAAGTGCAAATGGTTATTATGCTATTAAATAGAGGCTGGTGTAGTCACAGAATGGGATGCCACAAAAACCAGAGAGCATGCACAGCAAAAGTGTCTTTATCAGGCCTGATTTCTATGAGAATAAGTGCAAATGGTTATTATGCTATTAAATAGAGGCTGGTGTAGTCACAGAATGGGATGCCTCACAGCAGACTTAAGATCAGTTCAGTATATATGCACAGTTAGTTAGTATAAGCAGCCTGAAAACGCTAACAAAGCAGGCTGGATGAAAAAAAAAAAAAAACTGACAGCCTCCGATTTTCCCTTCCTTTCCCTGTTTTTCGCTTACTTTCTGTCTGTCTCCTGTCTGTCTCCTGCCTGTCTCCAGCCTGTCCCTGTCTGTCCCTGCCTGTCTAACTGTCTGTCTCTCCCTCAGCTACACAGCGTTCTGTCTCTCATGAATGCAATAGAGAAATGAGGCTGGAAAGCAAGATGGCCGGCCTTAAATACCGCTGTGACGTCACCGGGCTTGCTGGCTGCTGATAGGCTGCATGTGACTGTCCCAGCTTGCACTGGCGCGGGGTTGATGTCTGGACATGTCCCGTCCGCCATCTTAGAATGCCTGTAATGTAAATGAATGGATGTTAAAGGAAAACTTCGAGCGATCGAATCGCGGGGAAATTCGGATTCGATCCGAATCGAATTTTTCCTGAAATTCGGATCGAATCCGGGTTCGTCCGGATCGATTCGCTCATCCCTAGCCACTGTGACAAGTTATGTGCCACACAAAGGATGTAATGCAGTAGAAACATAGAAACATAGAAAGTTGACGGCAGAAGGAGAGCATACGCTCCATCTAGTCTGCCCTTATGTGTATACTGTATGTGCTCTTTATCTTAGGATAGATGTGGGGTTATGTTTAAATTCAGTGACTGTTGATTTTTCACCTACCTCTGCTGGAAGTTTGTTCCAAGCATCTACTAATTTTTCTGTAAAATAATATTTTCTAACATTGCTCCTGATATTCCCCCCCATGAGCTTCAGGTTGTGCCCCCTTGTTCTATCAACACTTCCCTCCTGAACCTTATTGAATCCTCTCACATATTTAAATTGGACCAACACCCAGGATTTTGACTATCCTGGGTTTTGGTCCACTTAGGTGGGGCACCCCGATCGGGGGTGCCCCGCTGTGTGAAACTCCCCAGACGCCCCGAAAACTCACCTCACCCCGCTCCCACGTGACCGCTGCAGCCAATCCCCGCCGACGGACAAGCGAGAGGCAGCGCCGGACAAGCAGCGCGCGCACCCGCGCCGGCCATTCACAAACGCCCGATTTCGGATGCCCCACGGGGAGGGATCTGATCGGCCCGGGAATCTTATAGATTCTCGGGCTGATCCCCCCTGGGTGTTGGTCCCCTCTCCCTTCTTTCCTCCAGACTGTACAAATTTAGTTCTTTAAGTCTCTCCTGATAAGTTTTAAGTTTTAAGTTTAAGCCCTTCCACCATTTTTGTTGCCCGCCTTAGGACACGTTCTATTTGAATAATGTCTTTTTGCAGGTAAGGTCTCCAGAACTGCACACAGTAGTCTAGCTGTTGCCTTACCAGAGCTCTATACAGCGGCATCACAACCTCCCTCTTCCTACTGGTGATGCCTTGAGCTATGCAGCCGAGCATCCTGCTTGCTTTTCCCACTGCCTGGCTACACTGTCCACTCATCTTGCAGCTATCAGTAATCAGTACCCCTAAATCTCTCTCCTCAGAGGTCCTGGCTAACACAGTACTGCCCATACGATACTCAGAGCAGGGATTCCTTCTACCCAAGTGCATGATTTTACATTTAGAGACATTAAACTCCAGTTTCCACAGTTTTGACCATCTATCCAGTAAAGCTAAATAATTTTCCATGTTGCAGACACCTTCAGGAATATCCACCCTATTACTAACCTCTGTATCATCAGCAAACAGGCAAACTTTTCCTACCAAGCCTTCTCCTATGTCACTTACAAACATATTAAAAAGGTAAGTCTCAGAGACATCCCTGAGTGTGTGCAAACCTGCCAAATGAAATATAAAAAAATAGAAAACCTGTAGAAAATAAAAGTTTAGAAAAATACAAATCATGAATAAATACCTATTATTAATAAGACTAATCTAATTGTCACAATTTTTACTTCACAGTGCCAATCATTTTCTTCTGATAGAGTAGCAAGCTTGTTTAAAGCTTCTGGAAATTAGTTTATGCGCGTGGCCATTTAAAAAGTTAGATTTGCTTCATGACTTGTTTATTTACCATTGCTTCAGTAGTTTTGCCCAGCTTCCAAAAACTGTCCTGTTGCAATATTTGCTTTTTTTTGTGTAGCGCTGGAGAAAAAAAGATTTAACCCTTTTGTTGCCAAGCACGTAACACCTACGTGCTGGCTTGGCTGGGCCTTAAGTGCCAAGCACGTAGGTGTTACGTGCTTGACTTTCCTCGCTTGTAGTTTAAAAAGTAAAAACAACAAATACTCACCTGACCCCTTGTTGGATCCGGCCGGGTCTCCTCTTTAATTTGGTGCCATCCGATCCCCCGTGGGGGGTCGGATGGCTCCAGGAGAGCCCCCGGAATAGGCCGCCCCCCCCCCGCTTCTGCAGCAGCAGCTTCTAACTGTAAAAAAATAAAAAAATAAAAATGACATTCACTTACCTGTGTGTGCGCTGGCTCCCGCTGTCCCTCCTCTTCACCTGGGGGGCCTCCGATCCCCCCCCAGGACTTACCGATCTTCAGGAGAGAGCCTGGGAGGCTTCTGCACGATGGCGGCCGCCATCATGCCTCTAAGCCCCGCCCCTTGGGGGCGGGGCTTATGAAGTCATCCCGGCCCCGATCTCAGGCTTCAGCCTTGTCAGCTTCTCAGATGCCGGTGATCGGCACAGGGGAAGGAGGTGACAGGAGATCCTCTGATCTCCTGCCTTCTCCTTCTCTGGATGCCGATCACCGGCATCTGTCAGCTGAGCGGCGAGGGACAAGAGCTTGCAATCGAAGGTAAGTACAGTAAAAAAAATTTTTTTTTTTTTCTAATAAAATACTTTTTATTATTGTGTGGTGTTTTTTTTTCACATTAACCCTTTGTGAGCTGGTAAGGGGTCCATGAGACCCCTTATACCAGTTCACAAGGCTGGGGGGGTGGCAAGTCACCTGCCCTAGCGGGTGGCTTGCCATTAACCCCCGCACCCCCATTACCTGCCTCCCCAAAGGCCAGGGGGGGGCAGAAGAGCCCGGGCCCACATAGGCTATGTGGGCTCGTAGGCTGCAGGGTGGGGGGGCCACCAAAGCTGGCCCCCCCACTCTGTGCCTACAAGCCCCCATAGCTGGTCCCGGGCTGGTTACTTTGGGTAAGGGGGACCCCACGTCATTTTTTTTTTTGGATTTTGAAGGGTTTTTAACCCTTCAAAATCCAAAAAAAAATGGGGTCCCCCTCCCCGGGAAGGGGGACCCTATGTCATTTTTTTTTTTAATTAACCATTTGTCATCCAGCAGCTATAAAAGGCTTCTGGGCAGGAAAGGGTGTCTACCTATACATATGTGGTATCGCTGTAACCGGGAGAAATTGGGGTTTCTCACGCAATAAGATTTTATTGACAAACTTACATTTTTTATTACAAAAAAACTCTACAAATTGTAAAAAAATGTTTTTTTTTTGTTTTTTTTCACACATTTCACCCAAAAAAATTGAGAATACACCTAAAAAATACAAACAAGACATTTCATGTTAAAGCCCAGACTCTGTTGAAAAAAACAATATATAATTTTCCTGGGAAATCCCTGGAAATCCCTTCAAAAATGACAGTTGAATATGTGTAGCGCAAAATGGTGAAACATCGTCTGGCAACAGGGAGTGGCAAATGCTGCAGGTAGGCTGGCAGCGAAAGGGTTAATGGAAAAATTCCATATTGTATGAACTGCACATGGTTAATGATCTGCCTAAACCAGACCAACAGCCTTGCACAGTTGAGAAAAAAATCTTCAAAACTCTCCTGGAAGCAACCCGAGGGCTTCCTTTCCTAGCATCCCAGCCGTGCTACTACTTGCCCCTCCCCCATCATGGTAATCCCCTTTATCTGTTTGTAGAAGTAGCTATTGATGTAGCTTTGGCTCAAAAAATAGAAAAGGCAAGCTGTATGGCACCTGTCAAGACTGGCGTGGATAGGGTCCTGAACTGGCTGCTCTTACCACTTTGCTATCTGCTGTTGTATTGGTGTGTGTCTGCAGGATTAGTGTGGTTCTTCCCTGGGTTCTAAATCTCCCTTGCTTTCCCTCACCCGGCTTTCATCATGCTGTTGTGTTTCCTATAAATGCATGTGCTTGGCCCCACCCCGGTGTTGCATCACTGTGTTGTCTCTCCAGATTGTAACCTTGCCCCCCCCCCCCTCTGAAATCCACCTCTTGAATCTTGTATTGGAGATTGCTTGCTCATGCTATTGTCTGTGCTCAGTCTGTGCTGTGTCCACAGTCTTCTATTGTCTGTGTTGTGTATTTGCTGGGCCCACGGCCCTCCATTGTCCATACTGTGTCTGCACCAAGGTCCCTGGCTCTCCATTATCTGTGGTCCGTTGGCTGTGCTTCTATCTGCTTGGGCCCACTGCTCTCCATTGTCTGTGCGGTGGCCTGGCCTACGGCCTTCCAATGTCGATGCAGTGTCTGCACCGGGGTCCATGGCCCTCCATCATCTGTGTTGACAGCAACAGGATCTGTAGGATCTGGGCCTGCACTGGGACCCAGATCCTGCATTGTCTGCCCTGCTTTGATATAATTGACTGGGAACCCCTAGCAGTGGAATCCTCAAGTTTGGAGGAATGGTCTGACACAGTAACAACATATATCAGATACTGTGAGGACAAGATCATCTCTTCAGAAACTACATCTATGGTAATGACCAGAAGCCCTGGCTAAATTATAAAATCAGGAGGGCACGTAGATGCAAAGAAGATGCTTATAAAAAAGGGGATTTACCAAGCAAAGGAACATGCTGACATAAAAATAGCACAAAATGTCTATGCAAACTTGAACATAAATTTCAGTCGGGAGGCTCTAGAGAACTGTGGAATGGACTGAAGAGAATTACAAACTACAACAGCTCTCATACACTAGTCTCTCAAACCCAAAAGTACAGGTTCCACAAGGCTCTGGCTCCTCCTGCCGTAACGCCTGACACCACTTTTTTTGGCTCACCCAAAATGCTTCCAAAACCTTTGAGATAAAAGCTTCAGATAAACATCCAGTACAAGAACTCAAAACCAGCAAAGGTTCTGCCCCGGACAGTATCCCACTAACCTGTCTTAAAACTTGTGCAGATCAACTTTCCCCTATTCTAGCAAAAATCTTCAGAAGATCCCCCTCTGAAGGCGTAGTACCTACTTGCTTCAAAAAATCCACAATCCCACCTATCCCCAAGAAAACAAACATTCGGAAGACCTGAAAGATTACAGGCTAGTTGCACTTACCCCAGTGATTGCCAAGTCCTTCGAAGGTTTGATCCTGACATACCTCATGGACTGCACGACTGGCCATATGGACTTATGATTCGCTTACAAATGTGAATGTAAAGCTATTAAATAATATACATTCAAACTTTTCACCTTGTTCCTAATTGGCCAAACCTCAATTAACTAATCATTAGCTGCCAAATTTAAAATAAGGAGAGGTTCCTACTTCTTTCCACCTCTTTCCTGTGTCCCCTTCCAAATGAGCCTATCTGGGCAGAATGACAGCAGCCATATGCCACACCAACTGTCCAAATAGGTAGGAGGCCAAAAACAGTGTGATGGCATAAGCCGCGCCCCCCAGCCCGACCAGCACACCAGGAAAACGGGACCGTGTCCAGTATGCCCGCCCTCTGAAATGACAGCCAGCGTCCTAGGTTGCACCCCTCTCTACAGCCTCAATGCACTGATCTGAAGGAACACGTACAGGGACAGCAGCGAGCTGCGCAAGTCTGGTCCCAGACTGAAGGAAGGCAGAAAGTAGTACTATGTACTAGTACTTTGTATTTGCAGTACAAACACTAAATGCAATGGAAAACATTCCAGTAGGTGATATTCAAGCATTAAACTTACACATCTGGGTAATATTGGAAATACTATTAATTAATTATAAAAAGCTATAAATTAATATTTGAGCATTACACCACCGGTATATTACATTTCACAATTAAATTACACAAAAATACATAAAGCAGAACTAAACCATGCACAAATATATAACACAAAGCTGAATGAGCAAATAGAAGTTAGGACAAGTTAAGACAAGTTACAAGTGAGAGCAAAGGTCCTTATTTTCCATCATCTAACCTAAACCTAAATCTATGTCCCTTTTGGTATTAGGGTTTCCAATTCAAAAATCCACCCTATCAGCAACCACAACAGCAGCATTCTGTGTGTACACGGCTCACTTCTCTCTTATTGGTGTACAGTTGGCAATAGCAACAGATTGGATGTAGTGGAAACTGCTTTCACCCCGATCGGGGTGCCCCGGGGGCAAGAACCAAAACCTAGGATATTTAAAATCCTAGGGTTTTGGTCCACTTTAAGCACCAGGTGAAAATTGACATCCGGTTGGCAAATTACTACCAAGGTAGACAATGAACATGAATGGCGTCACTTTCTCCTAAAAAGTAGTAGAGGCTGAATCAACCCTATTGTATTTGGGTCAGCACCAAGGACAGGGAATGGAAAAGAGCTGGTTCTCGAGAACTTGAGTCTATTACCTCTGTGCATGTATTGACTAGACTCTTAACAAATACCATGTTTCTTCTCTTAGTAAGCTTTACATTGCCTTTTCTCTGAACACTGGATCATTAAACAAGCCTGTTGGAGTCTGTTAATATCCTCCAGTTGTCCTCCGTTTTGATGAAGTTTGAGAGAGTTTCTGTACGCTTTTATGTGAGACCTGCTTTTTTGATCTACCTTTAAATATGCGTGTCAGACTGAAACATATTGCTAACGATAACCTTGCTTTACAGAATAACAGGAGGTATATTGGATCCTGTATTTCAACTTGATTTGGAAATTGACATCATATGAAAGGTAGAAGGCCTGCTGTTTATAATTTGTGTGCTAGAACACATCCTAAGGCAGCTCAGCATGCATTTAGCATAACATCTCAGCTCTAGTTGGCGGTCGGTAGTTGTGCAGCTGGTAAGAGGAATTGAATTGCATTGGAATTGCACTCCAGATTACAGTTATCAGCCTAGCAATATATCATCCATAGCTATTAGCAGTGCTTATCTCTTGTAATAATGTATAGCTGAATGCCATTGCTTATGCAGCCGCATGAAATAAACATAACAAGGATCTAGGTTCCGGGTCTCACAATGGCAGTCATAAATGAGCTTTACTCATTCTGTTGACTCAGTAATTGCTGGGTAGGCAGGAGTACAGTATGTCTTGTTTCTTTCAACTTTATGTGAATTCCTTCCAAATCTGTATTTATTTTCAGTTTGAAGGGTAGGCATTTTTAATGAACATAACATAAAGCATTGAAGGCAAGCTAACGCATGGTAGATATTAAAAGCAGAATGCTGGTCACTTCAGCGTTCTGTTTAATGAGGGCCTGTCTACAAGAAAAAAAACACTTCAAAGGAGGTTCTTCTCTCAAATTGTAAAGGTCATTCACAATTGCTTAAAAACAAATTTTCACTGAATTCATCTTACGCAATGCAATTATTCTTTTTAAAAACTCTTGTGTAACAAGAAGTATATGCACGCTTTCATGTTAAAAAAAATGAAATGCTTTCATGTTAAAAAAATAAAAATTTCGTTTTTTTTAAATTTGTCTCATTTATTTTAAATAAAAAATGTACTTTATTCCAGAAAACTATGTTGCATGTGAAAGCCCTATTTCTCCCAGTTTCAATGGCACCACATATGTAGCCCCCCATTCCTGTCATTCCAGGAGACCCCCCAAACTAAAAAACTTTATAACATTTACAAATATAAAATACAAGTACTATCCACCAAATAAAGGGTTAATTAAAAAAAATGCTGTGTGCCTACCTGGGGGGACCCCTCGCTTTTTAAAGTGTTAAAACCCAGGGTTTGTAGACAAGGATGTGAAGGCCAGCTGCGGTGGTCCTAAAAGCTACAAGCCTGCATAGCCTATATGGGCAGCCGTTTCTTCTGCCCCCGACCCCATTGGTATTTGGGGAGGCAGATAATGTGGAGGCAGGGGGTTAAAAATAAGTGACCTGCTTTCCACAGGTGACTTGTCAGCCCCCGAGCCTTATGAACTGGTTTAGGGGTCTCATAGATCCCTTACCAGTTCACAAAGGGTTGCATGTAATTTCTATTGTTGTTTTACCCAGTGTTTCCCTATTTAGTGTGTAATTATGGCACCAATTTCTACTGTCCATGTACATAACCTTACATTTATCTGTGTTGCCATTTTTTCTGCCCAAACATCCAATGTATCAAAGACTTTCTCACTCTAGCTTGCTAATCATCTGATGACTGAGGCGTTGGTGACTTAAATATAACTTCTTTAGTTTGGAAGGACCACACTCCCGTGTTCCAGTAGCAAGGGTTAATGGCCGAGTTCTAAGCTGGACAGGTCATTAGGATTAGACTTTGCCAACGGTGCTAAAGGGTTCCCCTGGAGGAATTGTGGGACTTAGCGGAGGAATATGATAATTGGGCAAATGTCATGCTGACAAGTAATAACAGGTCTGGGGACACAATCCTAAGACAAATGTTTATTTTACATACCAAGAGAAAACAATAAGGCAGAACACCAAAAACATGCCAAAAAGGAAGTTTTCCTTTAAGCTGAGCTGGTTTATAGTGGCATTGTAGGTTAACGTCTCATAGAGCACAATTGGCAGAACTGTATTGAAGTGTTTTACAGTTGTACAGAACTTGCATTGTGATTTGTCAATAATGTAAACGCGGGACATAGATTTCGCCAAATGTAATTTTATTTTTTTCTTGTAAAATCATTTTTCATGACTTTTTTTGCTTACCAATGTGTAATTTGGACAACCACCAAAACGCAGCCCACACGCACTGTAAGGTTTGTCACCAGCAATGAAATCCTGAAATTGTAATAATGTAACGCCGTCCTGCATCAGTAAAATACAGCCCCAATCTTTTCATGTAAAACAGGAATAAATCTGCTGTGCAGCACCTAAAAGACAGCGGTACAAAGTGGTGCTCACATCTGGGTCCAGCAGGTGCTGACAAAGGCTGGCCAATACCTAGTGCAACAATCAAAGCTATTAGTTAACATCGGGAGTAGAGATGAGAACCGGAATTCGCTCCGAATTTCAGGAAATATTCGATTCGGCACGAACCCGAATATTTTGTGGTTCGTGCCGATCGAATTTTTCCTGAAATTAAATTTTTTTTTTAAATGCCGGCATGGTGGGAGCAGGCCGGCGGGCCGGTAAAGCCGGCCGGCCCGCTCCCACCATGCCGGCATTTAAAAAAAAAAAAAAAAAAAAAAAAAGCATTTTTGCCGGCATGGTGGGAGCCGGTCGTCCGGCTCCGCTGTCAGCGGAACCGGCCGGCCCGCTCCCACAATGCCGGCATTTTAAAAAAAACACAAACACTTACCTGCAGGTCCGGAGCGTGGAGGGCGGCGTCGCTCTCAGCTGTCATCTGAGGGCGCGTCATCATGACGCGCCCTCAGATGACAGCTGAGAGCGGCACCGGCCTCCACGCTCCCACCATGCCGCTCCCACCATGCCGGCAAAAATGCTTTTTTCTGTTTTTTTGTTTTTTAAATGCCGGCATGGTGGGAGCGGGCCGGCCGGCTTTACCGGCCCGCCGGCCGGCTCCGCTGTCACCATGCCGGCATTTTTGATGGGGAACTTCGTAAAAGTTCGATTCGGCCGAACCCGAATTTCTTTGTGAAATTCGGCGAATCGGCCGAATCGAACTTTTCAAAAGTTCGCTCATCTCTAATCGGGAGCTGTGACTTGCAGCGCCTTTCTGTCCAAATAGCACCAAAAAATGCTCAATAACTGGCGCAAAATTGTGCTAAATTGTGCACTTCTTAAATATGGCTCCAAATTAACCTAACCTACTACCTTATCCCATCAATGAGCTCTGCATTAGAGTGATATCATTTCCCAAAAGGCTTTATCTGAAGCCCTTCCTACAGATAAAGCCTTTTAGGAAATTGCTACAGACACGTGTGGCAGACGCACTTTCTCCAACAGAAGAAATACTTCTTGGAGTGCACAGCTATTTCATATATTTCATTATACAGAGCTCCATGCCTGATTTTGGCTTACTAGGAATCATTAACTATGTGGTATCTCAAATCTAAATGACTCAGGGGCTTTACTTTATGTCTGCTTTAATTGTAAGCACAAACCAAAAAGGAAATAGTACAACATTAATATAACAAAACCACCAAATTATATTGAGACGTTGAGCCTTATTTATGAATTGAGCCATTTTGCATCATTTTGCAGAAATATGCATCCACATTGAAGTACCTGCATCTATTTATATTTTGGCACCGTGATCTTTTTACAGAATGGGGCTGCAAGTCACAATGCCAATGTTAAATAATCAGCTCGGATTGGTGCACTAGTTATTGTTCGGCCTGCGTCAACACCTGTTGGACCCTTATGTGGATTAGAAAGCCACTTTCTACCGCCAAAGATTAGGCGCTGAACTCCTTGGTTAATTATTTTTATCACAAAAGATTGACACTGTATGTTACAAGCGCTCGTCAGCATTTCTTCATTAAAGGTTAGGTTGCATTTTAGTTGTTGGGTTACAAAGTGAGAAAAATGAGCCTTGAAAAATGCACAAGAAAATAATAATATGCAATTTTTCTAAGTCTTGCATTTACATTATTGACATGTCACCAATGCAAGTTCTGTACAAATAATTTTGTTTAATATTAATTATGAGCAAGAAACGACTACATGGCATTGGTGATAAATGAGATACAGGCTAGAGGACACATTGGAAAAAAAACCAACAGGAGGATGCACACTGGTAAGAGGATAACCAAGGGTGCAGTGACCGGAGTTTTCCAAGCCCCAAAATAGCAAACAAAAAGATGAATGGTCCGCACTCCTAAAAAGTAGCTTTTAATCTGGTCCTCTTAAAAAGGACACATTGGCACTGACAGGAAAATAATGGTATTAGTAGGCAAAGTATGTAAGTAAGTAAGTTGTATAGACTGGGGTGGCTAGTCATTGATAGTACCTGGTAATTATAGATTGATATGTCAAGGTAGTAAATTATAAGTAGTAAAAGCATGGGGGGGATTAGATTTTCCTGGTAGTATATTCAACAAGTAGCAGGGACAGCTTTTCAGGGGGTGGACTGGTGGGGACCCGGGCCAACAGTTCCCTTGTCGGCCATCAGCAAATGCCATGGATAGACTGTGAAGGGATCCATGGTTGGTGTTTGTTCTTTAAGTGAGGAGTCCTCCCTTTGGGTTGTTGTTGGAGTGCCATTGTGTTATATGCCTGCAACACTAGGTTACGAGGATTGTTGATGCATTCTGAGACATTTGCCATTATCTGTCGTAGAATAAATGGGCAGTACATACATGGCTGTGAATTTGATGTGCATGACATTTACAATATATATGGAATTAAAGGACATCTAAATGTTACTCTGAATATATGGTATACCTAATACATAAAATGAAAAAAATGAATGAAAGAAAAAAAAACATATTACTTAGTCAACTATAATGGTCACGTATATAATATAAATTTAAGTCTGTGCGTGGACCTCTGATTAATGATACATATATTTAGTTTAGTAAGGCAATTTCTATCACGTTATGGGACCAGGCCGGTACTGGGTTATTAGAATCCAAGGGGATTAAGACTCAAGTTCCATGGGTTTGTTAGGAGGCGGGAGTTGTTTCAGGCATTTCACAGGTAACATGCGAAATGTATATGTAAATACATAGGCCTGATGGTTTATTGGTGTGATGATCCATTTAGTTACTCTCTGCAGTAGAATCTTATCTATGTCACCTACTCGTGAATGTGGGTGTAGTCTTTCCAAAACTGTGAATCTGAACGGGTTGTCACAGGTGTTGTGTTGTACCATTGCATGGCTTGCCATTGTGCTACAGTGATTCGTATTTGCATTTAGCTGGCACACACTCACTATGTGACTGCGTTTGACGAGTATTAATTTTCGTAACATATGTATATCAGTGTTTTTCATATCTCATTCATTCATATTCATGTTTAACATTAATAATATTATGATACTGCATGCATGTAAATGTCAGTACATTGGTTATCTGTAAATACTGTAACAGATAAACCTTGAATAATGTAAACTCTTAATATTTGGGGAGTAAGTAGGTAGGTACAGTGAACCACAATTTGCAATCAGATGGGAACTTTGTACATAGTTACACAATAGTTAATATGGCTAAAAAGACATAATTGAATCTTTTTTTTCCCAGGCAGAGTGAGTGCCCCCTTGTCTCTAGAGAGGATTTTATCTGAAATATTTTTTCCCCATATATTTTGTATAGGTCATTTATATATATTTTACTTCTTAATCATGCCCCCCCCCCCCCCAGATTTTCCCACTCAAGACAAAATAGATTTAATTGCCATAATCTTTCCTCATAACTAAGATATTAGTTTGGTGGCTCTCCTCTGCACCCTTTCCATAGTTAGAGCATCCATTATATGAACTGGTGCCCAGAACTGGACGGCCTATTGCAGGTGAGGGTGCACCGCTGCCTTGTAATGAGGCAAAATGACATCCCTATAATGTGATTCCAGGCCTCTTTTAATGCATAATATCTTGGTGGCCTTGGTTGCAGCTGCTTGACATTGCATGCTGTTATTTAGCCTGTGTATTACCAGATCCTTCTCTTAAAACTTACCAGGAGAGACTTAAAGTACTTGATCTATACAGTCTGGAGGAAATAGGGGATAGAGGGGACATGATTGAAACCTTTAAAATGTGAAAGGGTTGAATAAGGTTGAGGAAGGTAGTGTTTTTAAACTCGAACAAGGACTTCTGGCTGAAGTCTGTGTTCAGGTTTGGGCATCCAAACTCGCAAAGTTCAGCAAGAACCCTAACATTGCAGTTCTGGTTCGCCCATCTGTAGTAAGAACATAACATTTTCAGAGGTTTCAAATTATAGTTGTCCTATAATAAATGCTTTGAATTTTTGTTTTATATAGAGGCACACTCCCCCCTCCTTGAAGATTGACAGTCCTGTCATGTGTGGAGTCCAGCCATGTCTCAACCACACCAATAACATCATTAATTTCTTCTAGTACCAGAGCCTCACGCTCCCCCACTTTACTTGCCAGACTTCTGACATTTGTGAACATACACTTTAACTTTTCATCAAGTTTTACACAATACGCTTTAGTATCTTTAGCTTCTGCAGTGTTGTGTCCACCTAATTTTTCACTGCTGGTTTGCAACATGTGGATCTCCTTATCCATAATAGCAGCCCCTCCTTTGATTTTTCCACCCACCATCATATGCTGTCCCTAAAGTAACCTATCCTCCCCTTTGCTTTCACTCTTGCCCTATAATTCGGACTCACCATCAAACTTGTCCCAATGATCAGTCTCTGGATGAGGCAAGCTGCATTGGCTGTGGTGGAGGTACAGATCCTGAGATCAGGTGAGTTCCTGGTCCCCAGACCAGCACTGATCAGCGGCGCAGGACAAAAGGTAAGTACCCTTTTGTTTTTTAATTAGCCTTTTGAGTCACTTTAAGTAAAAATCAAATGAGATATTACAGTTAATAATATCTTGAATCTGGTATTTCTTACCTGTAATAAAAGATTCATATTACCCACACATACAGATGTATGTAAAGGTGTCCTATTGATAGTCATACATCTGCTCCTTTAGTTTGCTACAGTACATTTGCTACAGCAAACTCAAGGTAGTGATGACCAGGACAATATCATTACAATACACAAGCCATACAGTAAATTAACACTACTTGGCTGGCAGTCTGAACCTGCTTCCTGTGCTGCGTTTTATCATCCTGCTAGAACTGCTTGTAGTAGAAATCAATTATTTTCCCACAAATCCTCATAGCTCACTACTTGGCAGTATCTATAGCAGACAGCAATCGAACTAGCTAAAAAACTAAACTCTAAACTACAGTAAATCAAACTCCAGCTCTGTTTATGGTTGAGACAAAAACCAGGTCCAGCCTGTTTGTAATGGGATCAAGACGAATGTTAAATTAACTTTATGACCACTTTGAGCCTAGCTAAACGATATGTATAACCAACGTCTGTTATCACCTTCCTACCCCAGGTCAGTACGGATACACAATATAGATCTAAAAAAAAACAGGCTTGTATTATAACATGGTCCATGGCACATGGAACAGTGCTAAACCTACATCATGCAACCCCTTATTCTCTCCCTTATGCTGGGTTTCCTTCATCACTTTAGAAACACCTTCCTCTTGGAATAGATGGCCTCTATGGAGAGATTGACAGAGGCCAGCAGAGTAAGCTACTAACACAAGTATTTCTGCAAATGAGATATGTGACACCAGAGCAGGTAAGCTATGGATAGGGAGGCCATAGGGATGAACCAAATGCCTGTCCTCAAATGATTACGTGGTGTAGATCCACATTGAGCTTTTCCTCTGTTATACATTATATATTCCCTGGGATTTTCATAGCTGGTACACAGGCTGGTTCTACTGGGGAGGGGGAACCCCACAGTGTTTAAAAAACATTTTTAGGTGTTTAACCCATACAATATATATATATATATATATATATATATATATATATATATATATATATTGCACGAAAGTTGTATTATATTTTTATTTGAAAATCTCGTAAAACGCTCTTTTACAGTCTGCAGTGTCTACTGGGCAGGAACGGTTGTCTACCAATTCATATGTGGTACCATTGTAATATGGGGGTAATGGGGCTTTTACACTCAAAAAGTGCTGGAAAATCTTAATGTGTCTTATGGGCGAATGTTTTAAAAAAAAAACGTTCCTGTAGCTCCCACACCACAGCAGCCACCACCTAGACTGGCCGTTAAGGGTTAAATCTAAAAACTCCTGGAATTTGCAAGTAATGGAGTTCTAATGCTGTAGTGAAAATATCTAGTGGTAATAATGTCCGCAACATTCTCTTCTTATCAAATCATCTAGTTTTCTAGCTTGGAAAATTAAAGGATTTTTTTTTCAAAACGAACCCCCAAAATCGGAAAAATCTGCAGAAAAAATCTGTGAAAATGTTGTAGTTTTTATTTATTGATTTTTGAAATGGCCACATTCTGGGACAATATCAGGCAGCGTGTTTATATAAGCATACTTTGACACCTAATCACAATTCTCCAATACACTGGTGGCCATGGGGGGCATTGAGTTATTGACACCGGTCGAGTCGTATGATTGGTGGTCTACTGCTAGAGGAATCAGGGAAGACAGTGGCAAGTTTCTGAGGGGCTTCTGTGAGGTAACAGGATGGATGAGGGCAGATATGATGAGGTAAGCTGCTGAATCATGTTTTTTACATTGCTTTGTCCCTTTTAAAGTGGACCAACACCCACCACTGATCGGCCCGGGAATCTATAACATTCCCGGGGCCGATCAGCTCCCTGCCTGTGGGGCACCCCGATTGGGGGTGCCCCGCTGTATGAAACAGCTGTATGAAACCCCCCACCTACCTGTTCCTCGTTCCAACGGCGCATGCGCGGGCCGTCGCTGCCTCTCACGCATCCCTCTAGCAGGGCGTGCACCCGCGTCGGCCGTTTGTGAATGGCCAGCACAGGCGCTCTCCTTGTAAGAGGGACGCGCGAGAGGCGGCGGCAGGCGCTCTCACCTTGTCCGTCGACTGACCTCGCTTGTCCGTCGGTGGTGATTGCTGGAGCGAGTCACGTGGGAGCATGGTCAGGTGAGTTTTTGGGGCTTTCTGGGGGGTTTCACACAGCGGGGTACCCCCGATTGGGGTGCCCCGTGGAAGTGGACCAACACTCAGGATAGTGAAAATCCTGGGTGTTGGTCCACTTTAAGTAAAATGTTTTTCTTATTTCATCAAATATTTGTAAAGATGCTGCTTTCATAAAGGCCATAACTCCTATTAACCCTATTTACTATAGTAACATTCATAACTCGACCACAATGCAGAACAAATTAAAATACATCTTTTATTTCTTTAGGTAGAATTTATTTTAAAAAATGTACTGTGCAAATATTTTCGTGTCCATGGGGAAAGAATGGAGATTGAAAGTTAATTCTAATATCTATTAGTTAATTTAAATATCTAACATTTGCTTTGCATGAATTAACAAAGCAATATTCACAAGCACGCATTTGACCAAAACGCATTCTTAACAAACAAGCCCGCAAATTCCATAAACCTGTTTAAGCTCATAATCAAACAATCTAATATTATCCACCTTACATTCTATTCAAACTGATTTTAAACAATTTATCTAATAACTAAAGAATCAACTCAGAAATAGTTTTAAACCTTACTTTAAATTCTATTAGTGATTACGCCTGGAGGGTTTATTAAGTGGATATGTAAAGAGGTAAATTCAGATGTTATAGTGCAAAGAACTTTTATAAACAGCTTAAAGTAATCGCTTTAAAATAAGTAATAGGTTTTTTGTGTACACAATTAGCAAGATATTAGTATTATTTGAAGCTTAGATTAAATACAATCCTATTTAATTTGTTCTGTATTATTTTTATTTTAGGTTAAAATAGTGAATTATTGAAAGATATTTATCTAAATATTCTGTAAAACCTAGTACATTTTAAAAAGGATATCAGAGATTTACACACACATTTAAACATTTTAAAATTATACCAGGTGAGTGCCTTTCTGCTTTAATATTGGTGTTTTAATAAAATTGAATTCAATTCTGCTACTATGGTCTTGATTTACTAAGGGTTGAAAAAAATTTCATGGTAGTAAAAAATTCAATTCATGAGAAAAAAGCCTGAGAACTTCACCTGTAGTAAAAAGTGCCATTGACTTTCCTTGTCTTCTGGTGATTCATTAAAAGTGACATTCTAGGGCTTTTTTCTCATGAATTTAATTTTTTACTACCATGAGAATATTTTTCAACTCTTAGTGAATCGAGACCTATATCAGAGACAAATTGTGCTTCGATTCTGTTAATGTGAAAAAATCTGGAAAAGTTAGGCAACAATAATGGGGCCCCAGTTCTCAATGGCCAGGCCTGTACCCACTTCAATTATGCTCCTGGAGAACTATAGAAATCCCAGTCCCAGTAGAAATTGTTATTGTGTTTTGGGCAGAACATTTAATTCCTAAAGGACACATATAAGTAAACTCCAGACATTTTATATCACTGTGCACTCAGAGGTCTTTGGGGAGCTACAGACACAGACCACAAACTGAGCGGTGGGAGTCACAGACTGGGAACACCCCACCAGAGAGGCAAGTTACCGACCATCTGGGGCCTAGATAGTCTGGTACTCAATGGAGAGCCTGGAACCAAACCATATCTTCAGCAGACCTACCGATGGGGAAGGGTACACTAGCAGCGGGCAGTCCTGTGGTGCAGACTTGGGAAAGGGAAAACAGAGGGCAGGCTGTACACAGCAAAGCAGACCCCACTTACAGTAGTGGATTATTTATTAATGGGACAGGAGCTGGGAGGCAGTGGATAGCCTAAACTATGCACAGACAATGGAAAGTGTGGGCCCTAGTACAGAAAATGGAGGGTGTAGTCCCTAGTACATACAACAGATGGCATGGGCTCCAGTACAGACAATGAAGATTCTAGGCCCCAGTACAGACAACAGAAGGCCTGGACCCCAATACAAACAGATGGCATGGGCCCCAGTGAAGACAATGGAGGCCCAGGACCCCAGTGCTGACTAGGAATTGTGTGGGTCCCAGTACAGGCAATGCTGTCCTCACAATATTGTTAAATATATTGATTTGAAAATCAGCGATTCAGTGTGTCCTCCTAATCCCTCGTTTTCTTAAACTGCCTCTCACGTTTATACATGCATAAGCTAACAAGCGGATCTACTAAGTGGCCTGAGGGCGGCCAACTTCTCTAATGCTGGAACAGTCATCATTGTGTGTGGTTCACAAGCAACAACAATCACTGTGTATGGTTCACACGTAGTAATCATCACTGTATATGGTCCACAAGTTACAATCATCACTGTGCATAGTTCACAAGTAACAATCATCACTGTGTATGGTTCACAAGTAACAGCCATCACTGTGTATGGTTCACACGTAGTAATCATCACTGTGTATGGTTCACACGTAGTAATCATCACTGTGTATGGTCCACAAGATACAATCATCACTGTGCATGGTTCACAAGTAACAATCAGCACTGTGTATGGTTCACAAGTAACAATCAGCAATGTGTATGGTTCACAAGTTACAATCATCACTGTACATGGTTCAGAAGTAACAATCATCACTGTGTATGGTTCAGAAGTAACAATCATCACTGTGTATGGTTTGCAAGTAACAATCATCACTGTGTATGGTTCACAAGTAACAATCATCACTGTGTATGGTTTACAAGTACCAATCATCATGGTGTATGGTCCACAAGTTACAATCATCACTGTGTATGGTTCACAAGTAACAATTATCGCTGTGCATGGTTCACAAGTAGCACTCATCACTGTGTATGGTTCACAAGTAACAATCATGACTGTGTATGGTTCACAAGTAACAATCATCACTGTGTATGGTTCACAAGTAACAATCATCACTGTGTATGGTCCACAAGTAGCACTCATCACTGTGTATGGTTCACAAGTAACAATCATCACTGTGTATGGTATACAAGTAACAATCAGCACTGTGTATGGTTCACAAGTAGCAATCATCACTGTGTATGGTTCACAAGTAGCACTCATCACTGTGTATGGTTCACACGTAGTAATCATCACTGTGTATGGTCCACAAGTTACAATCATCACTGTGCATGGTTCACAAGTAACAATCAGCACTGTGTATGGTTCACAAGTAACAATCAGCACTGTGTATGGTTCACAAGTTACAATCATCACTGTGTATGGTTCAGAAGTAACAATCATTACTGTGTATGGTTTGCAAGTAACAATCATCACTGTGTATGGTTCACAAGTAACAATCATCACTGTGTATGGTTTACAAGTACCAATCATCACGGTGTATGGTTCACAAGTAGCAATCATCACTGTGTATGGTTCACAAGTAACAATCATCACTGTGCATGGGTCACAAGTAACAATCATCACTGTGTATGGTTTACAAGTAACAATCATCATGGTGTATGGTTCACAAGTAACAATCATCACTGTGTATGGTTCACAAGTAACAATCATCGCTGTGCATGGTTTACAAGTAGCAATCATCACTGTGTATGGTTCACAAGTAACAATCATCACTGTGTATGGTTCACAAGTAACAATCATCACTGTGTATGGTTCACAAGTAGCACTCATCACTGTGTATGGTTCACAAGTAACAATCATCACTGTGTATGGTTCACAAGTAGCAATCATCACTGTGTATGATTCACAAGTAGCACTCATCCCTGTGTATGGTTCACAAGTAACAATCATCACTGTGCATGGGTCACAAGTAACAATCATCACTGTGTATGGTTCACAAGTAACAATTATCACTGTATATGGTTCACAAGTAACAATCATCACTGTGTATGGTTCACAAGTAGCAATCATCACTGTGTATGGTTCACAAGTAGCACTCATCACTGTGTATGGTTCACAAGTAACAAGTAGCAATCATCAGTGTGTATGGTTCACAAGTTACAACATTCATCAATGTTGGACGGGATAGTATGCCTGGCATACCCTTACAGCTCTTACTAGCGGTCGTTCTAAGCACCGCTATATAGACGCTCACATGGCGATACATGGCGCTGGTATTAAATCAGCCTCTGTGTATGGTTCACAAGTAGCAATCATCACTTCATTTGCTTTAAAATCGAGTTCGTGTTTTGTGGTCAGTTGAGGTGCTTTGTTGTATTTCAAATAAAACATGTCCATTGTTATATGTGAATAGCAAAAAAGATGATCTACCATCAACCTGTGGCTCTAGTTCAGTCCAACACATGAGAATTTTTATTTCAGGAAATTAACATTTTACCAGACTCAAAAATAAAGTGTCTTTAGCAAGAGTGGCCTGTGTCTCTGGAGAAAAAGTCCTGACAATTCAAAGCCCGTATCAGATACCCACAGAACCAAAAGTATAACCGTCTCCACATTACTCTGTATCCCACTTTGATTTAGCCATTCTGAGAAATACATAGTGGAATAGTGCATCTTATTCCCAATCAGTTTTTTTCATGTTCAAAACAAAATCTATTAAAAGTGCTAAGCGCAAAACATAATGAGGTGCCCAACTCTTGCCAAGTCAATTTAATTACTTTTTGATCCCAACAGCCACACATTTCAATTCTGTCTTAGCATAATTAAGCTAGTGACAATAAGGATGGTGTTTCAAGTCAATGTAATGAGCTGATGTGGGCACTGAATTCAGCCTGCAAGGAATGCTTATTAAATATGTATAGTATGTGCTGCCTGTTCGCAGGAAGAAGAGGCTGGAACATAAAATTCAGTTTAAACAGTGCTCAAAATGTCATTGTTAAAATAGAATCAATGTTTTTTTTATGATGGATACTACCGCAAGTTCTACAAAATAATAAGGTATGTATTTTCTTTACTATCATCCACCGTTTGAAAAGGGGAATTATATTAAAGTGGAACAAAACCCATCCTGGAGTCTTTGAGACTCCAGGGCAGGCTTACTTCCTCTTCCAGGAGCATCCTGAACTTGGATGTCCCACTGTGTGAAACCCCCCAGGGCGTGCAGTAAACTCACCTTTTCCTTGAGTCCATGGCGCCTGGCCGAGCGGTGTTGGCATTACTCACTTCCCTTCTCGGCTGTGCGCAGCCCTGCCTGCCGCAGCTAAATGGCTGTGCGAGGCTGCAAGCTGAGTGATGCTGGTGACGCTGTCAAGTGCGACTAGGGGAGTTATTCATCAAGGGATAGTGGCAGGCAGCGCCTGGTGAACGCCGGGCGCTGTACACAAAACCACATTTATGAAGGCGATTCTGGTGAGTGACTAACAGCGCCATATAGCATACAATTCATCATTACAGTCGGCTCAGCGTATAGCACCAGCGTTCTAGCTTCCAGAGCGCCAGGTATTACCTGTCGCTCTCCCATACATTTCAATAGACGTTCCTTTTCTTCTGTTTAACCCTTTAAGTGCCAGCCCACCTGGAGATTTTGTCACGCTCTGTTGCCAGAGCATTTTTTATTATTTTGAGCTACACATGTTCAACTGTAATTTTTGAAGGGATTTTCTGGGACTTCCCATAAAAATTACATATTGTTTTTTTCAGCAGAATCTGGGCTTTAACAGCATATGTCTTGTTTATCAATTTTTCAAAGTCTTATCCTAATTATTTTGGGCAAAATATGTGAAAGAAAATTAAAAATACACACGTTTTTACATTTTGCAGTGTTTTTCTTTAATCAAAAATAAAGGTTTTACAATAAAAACATATTGAGGGTAAAAGCACCATTTCTCCCGGTTACAACGGTACCACACATGTATTAGTAGACACCCTTTCCTGCCCAGGAGACCCCAGAAACTGCAAAGAGCGCTAGAGGAGATTTTCAGATAAAATACAAATACTATGCGCTCCTCGCAGTTTTTCAAAAAATACAACCATTTACATTTGAAATACCCCCCCAACAAACTATATATTTTTGGAAAGTGCACAATTCAAGGTTTCTAAGCATACTAGGCTTGTTGGCGTGGGTGCATTGGTTTGGACTCTATTCATTGGCAGAATCTCTGGTTCCAAAGGATTTCCCTAAAAAAATAAGCAAAAAGCAGATTCAAAACCATATTTTCCTATAAAAACAATAAGCAAGCAAGAACTAACACAGTAAATCTGAAAGCACAGCATCTGCTGAACAAAACAATACCCCACATGAATAGGTACTTTGAAGGGTAGAGTTGCCAAACACCCCAAAGTCAAGCATGCGTTTGAGGGTCTGTTTACTGGAAAAAATCAGCTGCGCACACAAAGTGCGCACCTTGCAGTTTTTCCAAATTTGCAATCCATTACATTTGAAATACCCCCACAAACTATATATTTTTGGAAAGTACATACCTCAAGGTTTCTAGGCGTGCTGGGTTTTTTGTTGTGGGAACCTTTTTATGGATGAAAAACCTTGAGGTGTTCATAGTTTGCAACGGATTTCCCTAAAAAATATTAATAAATATGCAGCATACAAGAAAGTTTTCCTAATATATCAATATGCAAACAAGAAAAACCTCAATAAATCTGAAACCGCAGGGTCCCTGGAACAGAACAATACATAACATGCATATGTGAACACAGACCGCTAGACAAATAGCACAAAACATCTGAAAAAGCAATGCAAAATAAACTCAATAATGGTACTAATAGGTTCTGCTAGGATTAGTCATGGGAGGATTAGCCTTGTGCTGATAGATTGTGAACGTCAGTAAACACTGAAATCCTAATGAAGGGCCCCATGTTTTCATCATCTATCACAAGTATCCAGCGGCTCCTCCTTCACCATTTCCTCCATCATCTTTTGGCTTCGCAAGTACCAAAAATAAAAAAAACAACACAGGGACAAGAAAATGCAATTATCTAACTGAATTTTTAACTAGAGAAAGTATATGCAAATAGCCTAAAAGATTCCAGGTATGGCCACTTACCTTCACCCAGATGTGGAGATGTATTCTGTTACTATAGATCTGGGGTTTTTTGCAGAGCAGGGTATTCCAAACCAGGATGACCCTAGGGCACGGAACAAAACCTAACCTAACCTACATACAGTCTAAAAATCCAGAAAAAAACAATTAACCAGAATAAAACAACTAAAAATCGAATTTAGTATGGTATGCTTCAAAGCAACCTTCCAAACACAAACCAGGTTGGCTGGGACATGTCGGGCAGTAGTAGCGCACATCTCTCCTAAAGCCACGCTTACTACAAACCCTACAAGGCTTCTGGGGATACCTTTTCCTATTGATGGAGGGGATGCACTTTATGAAATGCTTCCCCACTAATCTAGCCTCGTCATCATTACCAGCCATCTCTGGTGCCTGCTCGGTATCCCCAAATAACAGAGCAGGGAGTATCTGCAGCTGATATTTTACAAACGACAAATTGGTACTGCTGCCTTGAAGACAACAAAGGAGTTATAAGTTGCTAATTGGACCAAATGGATAGCAACTTTTTTGTACCAGGCTCTGGATTTTCTGGTGGCGTTGTAATATGTTAAAATTTGGTCTGTTTTATCAACGCCACCCATGAATTTATTATAATCTTTGATACAACGTGGCTTTTGGGAAGAGGCTCGGGGACCACGTTGCCGTAATCTCACGACTGACTCATCGTGGATTGTAGTCAGCATGAAAACATTTTTTCTGTCCATGTATTTCACGGCCAGGAGCTCATCGCTTCTTACAGCATACGACTCTCCACGATTTATTTTTTGTTTCAGCAATGACCTGGGCAAGCCTTTTCGATTACGGTTGATGGTGCAGCAGGCTGGTGTGTCCAATGAGTAGAGGGCTCGAAATAGGGGGATGCTGGTATAAAAGTTATCCACATATAAGTGGTAACCTTTCCCCAGTAGAGGAGTCATGAGTTCCCAAACTATTTTGCCACTGACAGACAAATCAAGGGGACAACCAGGGGGGTCCAGATGTGTGTCCCTTCCTTTGTAAAGACGAAAAAATTTGGCGTAGCCGGTCGAGCTTTCACACAATTTGTAAAATTTTATCCCATAGCGGGCACGCTTACTAGGGATATACTGACGAAATACAATGCACCGTTTATAAAGCAGAAGCGATTCGTCAATACTTAAATTTTGGGAGGGGGTGTACACTTCTGCAAAGCGCTTAGACAGACTATCGATCAGGGGACGTACTTTGTGAAGTCTGTCGTGACCGGGCTCACCACGGGGAATTGCAGTGGCATTGTCATTAAAATGTAGAAACCGCAGTAAAATTTGGTAGTGGTTTCTGGTCATTATGGCCGGAAATAATGGTGTTGCCAAAAGGGTTCGGGTATCCCAGTAGGAGGCGATACTAAATTTTTTGCAGATACCCATGGCTAAAGTGAGTCCCCAAAATTTTTTTAACTCACTAATGTTTGTGGGATGCCATGCATGAGCGCGGGCGTGCCTTTGTGGGGGATTTTGTGCTAGGACCCACTCAGCATAGCAGTTTGTATGGTAGACCATGTCCTGTAGGATGGCCTCTGTGATGAACAATTTGAAAAAGTCAACAGGACGGAAGTTTGTTGTGTCAACGTTGACTCCGGGGACCGAATCGAAAGGGGGAATTTCGGGGGAATAATTATTAGGAGGCCTCCATGTAGGCACTCCATCACCAGCTGCAGCACTCTCCATCTGATCTACACTCTCCTCCAGCGTGGCTTCTCCTTGTGCGCTACCATCCCTCCTAGGATGCCTAGCACTACCACTGGTACTACTGCACGGCTGTGTCTCTTCAGTAGAGGAGACACTGTCAGACTCACTATCTGAGGGCAAATAATCTGACCCTGAATCACTATACTCTTCCGAGTCTGACTCCATCATGTAAGCCGCTGCTTCCTGGGCAGAGTACCTTTTCCCAGCCATCCTGAAATCTGCTAAACAAAGGCTAAAACCAAATGAAAACAATGAAAATACTACACTAAAGGGGAGGAACTAGGGGGAAGTTTACAGTAACTAAAAGCTAAACTAAAGCCTAGAACTAAAGTTGGGGAACAAAACAGCCAAAAAGCAAATACTCAAAAGTAAACGTCAGCAAGCTTGCAGAACCAAGAATCTTCAAGAGCAATCGCAATCTAAAAGGAAGTTAAAGTAACAGAACATTACAATTAAGAAGGATGGTTGAAACCACCTGCAGCTGTAGTGCCCATGTACAGAGAGGCTGCGGGAGGAGCAGGTGTGTACACAATATGTATATGCTGGAGTTGTACCTCTCTGTACATGGGCCCCTCCAAGATAGAAACAATGAATGGACAATTGCAGCAGCGCAACATGGTAGGAAGGAGCTGGTCCGGCGATCAGTGATCGCTTACACACCGAGCAGTGGAGGGAGGTGAGGATGAGGCGGCTCCTTGTGTTCCCCCCACTCAATGGAGGGGAGAGATTTGCGCTGATCATTGACAGGTCAGGGCAGCAGCGTAGGTAAGGGGGGGATTACATGTAGGGAGAGGGGCAACGCTAGCAGTTCAAAGCTTAGTGTGCCCAGGTCAGTGACAGGTCTGGGCAGTGGCATCACTCCCTGCATGTGATTGCCGCTGCCCCGACCTGTCACCGACACGCCGTTATGGATGCACGTTCCAAACCGAATGCCTGCGTGCATGCGCAGACGTGATTGCATCATCCGTCTGGGGCCTAAGGGGCGGGGGAAGCGGGGCGGACGCAGCAAGCGCCGGAGGACAGAAGCCAAGAGCCTGCGAGACACCTGCTGGTGTAATAACAGTACACTGTAACATGAGGAACTGTATTGCGGGGTCATGGCATTAGAAAGGTTGAGAACCACTGCTCTACTGTATCCACGTCTGTGCCCCTCCGAGGTGTATCATCAACATGTAACATCAATGCTGCCCCGACCTGTCACTGATCAGCATGAATCTCCACCCCCTCTGCCAAGGGGCAATGGCGATCACGCTGCCCCGACCTGTCACTGATCAGCGTGAATCTCTCCCTCCTCCGCCCGTCGGAGGGGAGAGATGTTCATGCTGATCAGTGACAGGTTGGGGCAGCGTAATCGCCCCTAGCCCAAGACCTAACCTAGGGTTCGGGCTAGGGTTAGGGGTGTCTCTCCAACGCTCGCTCTTTCCATTCCCCCTCATCCCATCCCATATGCAGTGTGGCATTCCCTCCCATTTCATTCCCATTTGCAGTGTGACATTCCCCCCACCCCATTCCCATATGCAGTGTGGCATTCCCCCCACCTCATTCCCATATGCAGTGTGGCATTCCCTCCCATTTCATTCCCATATGCAGTGTGGCATTCCCCCCACCTCATTCCCATATGCAGTGTGGCATTCCCCCCACATCATTCCCATATGCAGTTTGGCATTCCCCTCACCTCATTCCCCTATGCAGTGTGGCATTCCCCCCACCCCATTCCCATATGCAGTGTGGCATTCCCCCACCTCATTCCCATATGCAGTGTGGCATTTCCCCCACCTCATTCCCATATGCAGTGTGGCATTCCGCCCACCTAATTCCCATATGCAGTGTGGCATTCCCCCCACCTCATTCCCATATGCAGTGTGGCATTCCTCCCACCCCATTCCCATATGCAGTGTGGCATTCCCCCCACCTCATTCCCATATGCAGCGTGGCATCCCCCCCACCTCATTCCCATATGCAGCGTGGCATTCCCCCCACCCCATTCCCATATGCAACGTGGCATTCCCCCCACCTCATTCCCATATGCAGCGTGGCATCCCCCCCACCTCATTCCCATATGCAGCGTGGCATCCCCCCACCCCATTCCCATATGCAGCGTGGCATTCCCCCCACCCCATTCCCATATGCAGCGTGGAATTCCCCCCCACCTCATTCCCATATGCAGCGTGGCATCCCCCCCACCTCATTCCCATATGTAGCGTGGCATTCCCCCCACCTCATTCCCATATGCAGCGTGGCATTCTCCCCACCCCATTCCCATATGCAGCGTGGTATTCCCCCCACCTCATTCCCATATGCAGCGTGGCATTCCCCCCACCTCATTCCCATATGCAGCGTGGCATTCCCCCCACCTCATTCCCATATGCAGCGTGGCATCCCCCCCACCCCATTCCCATATGCAGCGTGGCATTCCCCCCACCCCATTCCAATATGCAGCGTGGCATCCCCCCCCACCTCATTCCCATATGCAGCGTGGCATCCCCCCCCCCCAACTCATTCCCATATGCAGCGTGACATTCTCCCCACCCCATTCCCATATGCAGCGTTGCATTCCCCCCACCTCATTCCCATATGCAGCGTGGCATTCCCCCCACCTCATTCCCATATGCAGCGTGGCATTCCCCCCACCTCATTCCCATATGCAGCGTGGCATCCCCCCCACCCCATTCCCATATGCAGCGTGGCATTCCCCCCACCCCATTCCCATATGCAGCGTGGCATCCCCCCCACCTCATTCCCATATGCAGCGTGGCATCCCCCCCACCTCATTCCCATATGCAGCGTGGCATTCCCCCCACCCCATTCCCATATGCAGCGTGGCATTCACCCTACCACATTCCCATATGCAGCGTGGCATTCCCCCCACCTCATTCCCATATGCAGCGTGGCATTCCCCCCACCTCATTCCCATATGCAGCGTGGCATTCCCCCCACCTCATTCCCATATGCAGCGTGGCATTCCCCCCACCCCATTCCCATATGCAGCATGGCATCCCCCCACCCCATTCCCATATGCAGCGTGGCATCCCCCCCACCCCATTCCCATATGCAGCGTGGCATTCCCCCCACCTCATTCCCATATGCAGCGTGGCATTCCCCCCACCTCATTCCCATATGCAGCGTGGCATTCCCCCCACCTCATTCCCATATGCAGCGTAGCATTCCCCCCACCCCATTCCCATATGCAGCGTGGCATCCCCCCCACCCCATTCCCATATGCAGCGTGGCATCGCCCCCACCCCATTCCCATATGCAGCGTGGCATTCCCCCCACCCCATTCCCATATGCAGTGTGGCATTTCCCCCACCCCATTCCCATATGCAGTGTGGCATTCCCCTCACCCCATTCCCATATGCAGTGTGGCATTCCCCCCACCCCATTCCCATATGCAGTGTGGCATTCCCCCCACCCTATTCCCATATGCAGTGTGGCATTCCCCCCACCCCATTCCCATATGCAGTGTGGCATTCCCCCCACCCCATTCCCATATGCAGTGTGGCATTTCCCCCACCCCATTCCCATATGCAGTGTGGCATTTCCCCCACCCCATTCCCATATGCAGTGTGGCATTTCCCCCACCCCATTCCCATATGCAGTGTGGCATTCCCTCCCATCCCATATGCAATGTGGCATCCCCCCACCCCATAGACAGTGTGGCATACCCCATCCCAATTCCATGGGCAGTGTGGCATCCCCCCCCTCATATACGTGCCATTGACCCCCCCCATCCCCCTCCAGACAGCCAGCACAGATCGGGAGGAATGATGGGAGAGGGAGGCAGTGGGGGAGGAACGAGGGAGGGGGGCAGCGTGAGCGCGGCAGCCCCGATCAGAGATCGGGCAGAAGGATGGGGGAGGGAGGCTGTGCGTGAGCAAGGAGGGAAGGGAGGGGGGACAACACATGTGAGAGATTTATGATGATCAATGACAGGTCGGCGCAAAGCAGCGATCACGCTCCCCCGATCTGTCCCTTGTCAGTGCAGGTCGGCAGCGTGATGGGAGGGGGGACAACACATGTGGCCAGTGACAAGGACAGATTGGGGGAGCGTGATCACTGCTGTGCCGACCTGTCATAGATCATCATGAATCTCTCTCCCCTCCGCCGATGGGCGGAGGGGAGAGAGATTTATGATGATCAATGACAGATCGGCGCAAAGCAGCGATCACGCTCCCCCGATCTGTCCCTTGTCAGTGCAGGTCGGCAGCGTGATGGGAGGGGGGACAACACAAGGGACACAGACAACACAAGGGACACAGACAACCACTCACCTCAGATCCAGGCAGCAAAAGGCCGGATGCCATGTGATTTGGCCTTTTATAGCAGTGCGGCGCCGGATGATGACAGCTGCAGAAGCCGCACTTTGATTGGCTACTGCAGCGATCGGGTCACAGCTACAGCCCTCAACTCACCTCTGGATGACCCCCCAAGCCTCGTCTTCAAGAAGAATCCAGAACTGTGGTGCTGCGACCTTCCAATCAAGTTTAAGGTAAGAAAATGTCAGCTACGTGACTCTCACGTAGCTGGCGCTTAACGGTAGGAGAGGCAGCTACGTGAGAGTCACATAGCTGGCACTAGAAGGGTTAAACAGGGTTTTTGTTTTTATTTTTTTTTTACTCTCAAATAATTATGTGACCTCTCCTGGCCTAGAAAAAATCATTTTTGATAACTTTTTGGACTTTTTATATTTTTATGCAGAATTGTCATTACAGGTCTGGCATTAAAGTATTAATGTCACAATGTTACAACAATGTCATTCCATGTGTTTTCGCTTTGTTACTGGTGGATATGTGTTCAAAAACAGACTTTAATCACACAGCGTCTGGCGCGCTATGCTGTAGTGACCAGATCCAGAGTGCCGACGCTTTGTGTGTCTGTTTTTTTGTTGAATATGGTGTGAGTCGCTGAGAGTCGGTCGCAATGAGCTGGCGCTACTTGCTCCTTGCAGCGATCATGAGGTAGCGAAAATGTAGAAATCGGACCTGCGGTTGTCATAGTTACATAGTTAATACGGTTGAAAAAAGACATATATCCATCAAGTTCAACCAAGGGTGTAGGGGAAGTTATAGTTTATCTTATTTTATAGGTGGAAGTTATTTATTTTTTTATTTTTTTTTACTGATAACTGCTAATAGTAACTGTTAATGTTATTTTCTTCTAAATAAACATCTAATCCTTTTTTGAATTGTCAGCAACTGATGCTGTAACAAGCTTCTGTGGGAGGCTATTCCATATATTTATAGTTCTTATGGTAAAAAATGTTTGTTGCATCCGGAGACTAAATTTCTTTTTTTCAGTCGAAGGCAGTGCCCCCTTGTCTTTAGAGAGGATCTTACCTGAAATAGTGTTCCCCCATACATTTTGTATGGGCCATTTATATATTTATACAAGTTAATCATGTCCCTCCTCAGTCATCTCCTCTCAAGACTAAATAGATTTAATTCTTGTAATCTTTCCTTATAACTAAGTTCCTACATTCCCCTTATTAGTTTGGTGGCTCTCCTCTGCACCCTTTCCATAGTCAGAGCGTCATTTCTATGAACGGATGCCCAGAACTGGATGGCATATTTCAGGTGAGGGCGCACCAGTGCCTTGTAAAGAGGCAAAATTACATCCCTATCCCATGATTCCATGCCTCTTTTAATGCATGATAATATCTTGGTGGCCTTGGAATCAGCTGCTTGGCATTGCATTCTGTTATTTAGCCTGTGATCTACCAGTACCCCCAGATAAACAAGCGATTCTCCCAGTTTTACTCCCCTGAGGACATATGTGGCCTTCAGGTTATTAGACCCCAAGTGCATTACTTTACATTTCTCCACATTGAGCTTCATTTGCCAAGTAGATGCCCAGACACTCAATGTGTCCAAGTCAGCCTGAAGCTTGTGAACATCTACAATAGACTGCACTGTGCTACATATCTTTGTGTCATCTGCAAAAATAGAGACAGTGCTTTTAATTCCATCTTCTATGTCATTTATAAACAAGTTGAATAACAGTGGGCCCAGTAACTATTCGGAGTAGGTATCATTAAACACAACTCTCTGCACACGATCATTCAGCCAGTTTTCAAACTACTTACAAACTGTATTTTCTAATCCTGAAGATCTCAATTTCCCCAATAAGCGTCTATGGGGGACAGTGTCAAATGCTTTTGCAAAATCCAGAAAAATTATATCCACAGCCACCCCTCTGTCCAGACTTCTACTCACCTCCTCATAGAAGCCAATCATTGGAGTCTTTATTTTTACCTAATGCCCTACTGTTAGATTTACGTTTTTCCATCTGCTTTTATAAGAGTTTGGAACTTAAAGGAGGACTATCATGAAAAAATCGCCCAATGAAAAAAATCCATATAAATATGCCAGTAAATACCCTGCCAGGTTTGTTTCTTTTTTTTTAATGGAAGGAAGAGGAAATCAGGGGGGCAGGTCCAGTCTCCACTTATACACTCAACCTGGCACCACTAGATTTTATTCCTACCAGGAGAACAACAAGCTTGTTGGGAGTTTTATTCAGTTTGGGTGTATAATTGACCCCTCCTCCTAATATTTGACGTGTTTTAATGGATTTCTATAATTACACAATTTTGAGATACACCAGCGGGGGATGCCCCTCTGTGGGAAACCCCCAGAGAGGCAAAAAAACTCACCTCTCTTGTCTCCAATGGTGCATGCGTGGGCTCTTATCTGCCGGCTATGACTGACATTCTACAGGTGGCTCTCAATTACTAGAATGGGCATGCTGCCACGTCCCCCGCATCCCCAGCTGTGTAAACAATGACAGCCGCCTGCCGAATGACATAGCCATAGTGGGCGGTCCTGGATACCCCGCTGTGTGAAACCCCCAGGGTGCTCATAAAAGCTCACCTTTTCCCTCTCCATTAGCGCATGCACGGGCTCTGGTCCAAGGACAATGTATGGCATGGGTCTACCTTGTATCTAGTTAATGTACAGTAGTAAAATGCATATGGATATTGTTGTTACTTCTGGTCTGCTTAGTACTTGTCTAGCATAAAATATGTGAATATTCTAAACAGGAATAATTCCTTCTGACCAGAGTGGTCTATTCAAATTAAATGAATTCCCTGCACTCCTGTGACTAACCATTCTGGCCTGGAGATTAAATTAAGCTATATTTCTCCAGGGTACAGTTGCATTTCAGCCGCTGTAAACTGTTCTGGTTTGTTCAAAGATATTTTGATGATTACCATAAATACAAGGAGCTGTTTAATTAAAAAATACAAAGATACAGCTGAAACACATAGAATGTCTATTAAATTGGAGATGGCTCATGAATTCCATTAAATGAAACTGTAAAGTCTGGTATGGACAGCAATCAATATTAACAGGCATGCATATGAAAAGATATGACTGGTATTTTACTGATATCAAATCATAATGTTTCTATTTCTGTATCAAATGCACCGTAAAAAGAATATATATAGTGATTAATCAAGGCAACTCTATTTGCTGTATTTTTCTAAAAACTCTGCGACTAGCTTTCTCAATTCAGTTGGAATAGTATAGTTAATATATCTTGGAGGGAGGGGGGTTGGACCAATTGTTGGATGCTCCTCACAGCTTACCGATCAAAGAAGCCGAGTTTTCCCATTCCCTGATTGCCTTTTCGCCACCATTTCTGTCAACCACTGGATCAAGTCCTTACTAGACATGACACTGTGCCAACCTGACCAGCAAAGTTCACTGACTGCTGGCAGTAATTTGGAACCGTGATGCACCATGGGATCATAGAAGTAGGTGAGCAACGGCACTGGGGAGCAGACAATAGAACAGGACCACTGATGGCGACTGTCATCTGAGAGGTCTTTGTGCACATACTGTACCAATGTGCGCATGGGCACACAGCAGCGTAATATGCAAAATATGCAATGTGCATGGAGATTACAACCTATTGGTTTTTAAAATGGATGTAGTGCTGTTATTCCTAGTATGTCACACACCCCGCTTCCAACATTCATGACACTTGGGATACCGGCCTGTAGAAGGCGATCTTGCAGAGATGACATGAGAAAAAGAAGCCCCTCCTGGTCCATAAGTACCCGGGACCTCCCACTATTCCCCAGTCTTTTCATCTCTGCAGTCGGCGAAGCATTCAGGAGATGACTCTCCTTCCTGCAGGTAGCCGGGTTACGCCCGGCCTTTTTCTATTTCTGCCTGAAGCCACATTTTTGTATTGTAATATGTATGTTATGCCTCCCAGCCTTGGCTGATGGGCTCGGGCAAAGGTAGATACACCCTTGGGTGTATATGGGAGCTTTCTCCCTCCATGAGACCTCAAATAAGGGGTAGGCGGAATCCGGGTTGGTGTCCCCCGGCATGGGATGCCCTGTCCCTTTAAATCTCCTTGTGCCTATTGGGTGCTTATTGTTTTCCCCCCTTTTGGCCCTCCTGGACCCTGCTGGGGTAAAAGGGGGGGTCTTTATTTAGGGAGTATCTTTTGGCCTATGCATTTTTTTTTTTTTAAAGGAAAAGATAAGAAAGTGACATACCTGTTTTGTTTTTTTTTTTAATTTCCCTCTCTTTTTTTCGTTCGGCCCCGTTCTATGATGTCATGCTATTGTCTTTGGCTGACCCGCCCTCTGCTCCCTGAGCAGTGCTAGGTGGTGGGCGGGGCTTCGAGTCGGCGTCGCATTTCTGCTTCCTCTTCCTGTTTGACATGTGGTTTGCTGGTTCCTGTTCTGGTGCTGGCCTCCACTGGTCCTGGCTGCTGCGTTGGTGCCGCTGCTGGGCTTTTCTTATATTGATTGGTCGCAGGGCTGTCGCTGGGCCATTGTGGTCACTGTGAGTACCCTTTAGTTATACTAAAGGGAAATCTTTTTTATTTACTGTCATTTCTTTCTTGCATATGCATAAGGCTCGTTGTGTTTTCTCTATCTTCCAGGGGGAAACTCTCTTAATAGGGGTTTCTCCTGGTCCTTGTTTAAAATCCTCCCACCTAGGGAATATTAAAGGGCATCCCTGGTAGCTTCGGCTGTAAAAATCCCATATACTTGGCGACTATAAAAAGATTAAATATTTTAATAAACACCATATGGAGGCATCTCAGGATACTGGCTTTTCAGTACCTGCGGGACAGACTCGGCAGTGTTTGTGATGTGGGTCATCCCTTGTTGGGGATAACGCATTTTTTTTGTGTATCTTGTGTTCAACTGGTTATAATGCAGCAGTAAGGGGCCCAAGCCTCAGGGTAGGTGGCTCCTGCCTCTTCCCCCACACCGCCTTGTCTTGTTCATACCCCCAGTGATATTGTCATGAGTAGAGAGTCGCTTTCTGATGTATGTGCCTGATTGGCTCACATTGAAAAAATAAATGTCTAGCTCTGTGGCCAAGAGGGCCTCAGCTAAAAGAAAACATTTAGCTCTGGCCGTTGAGGCAAATGAGCTTGATTGTAGCGAGCATTTTTGATTGTTCTCCGTTTGAAGAAGGAGAATTCTTTGAAGAATCTGATGTTTCAGATGTTCAGCAATTGTGGGTATTGACGCTGAACAAGGTGAAGGGGAGAATTTTGACACCCCTAAAGCTCTTGCTCAATTATATGAGGTCTTGGCTATCGATTTTCCAGAAGCAGTCCCTCCTCAGAAAGGGGAGTTCTTTGGAGCCTCCAAGCCTCGTTTTGAATTTCCTAATCAGAAACATTTTGAAGATATCATTCTTAAGGAATGGGAAAAGCCTGCGCAGCTTCCTGGCATTCCTTTGGGCTGGGATATAAAAAAAAAAAATATCCCTTTCCTGCAGACACTGTAAGCGTTGGTCATCCCCCCTGTGGTGGATTCACCTGTGCTCAGTTTGTCCAATTCCTCTGTTTTGCATTCTCCGGAATCTACTTCCCTTTAAGGATGGGGAGGACAAACGTATTGAACAAATGGCTTGCCATGCGTTTGCTAGCGTTGGCTCTGCCTTGCGGCCTGTGGGTGCCTCGGCACTTATGGCAGTCGCTATTAGGTCTGTTATTAGAGACCTATTGAATACCTCAGGGCTTGATCCAGCCTCTGATGAGTTTTCCGCTCTCAAGCGATGTGATTTATTTGTGTCTTTTGCACTTTCTGCTTTAGATGACTCCATGGTCTTGTGTAGCAGAACTTCTGCCTTGCTTGTTGCGATTCGGCGGTCTATTTGGCTACGCCAGTGGGCGGCTGACACGGTGGCAAAGAAGTCACTTACAGCGCTTCCCTTTGGGGGATTACGCCTCTTTGGTGAGAAGTTGGATTCTGTCATTAAAGGAGGCAAATTGCCTCAGCGTAAGAAGCAACGTCGTTCCTTGCGGGGATCGGCTTCCTTTTGACCCTTTTTTTTTTTACTCCAACCTATTTACGGTTCCCAAAAAAAAAAAGAAAGGACGGCTATGTTCGGCCTATTCTAGATTTGAGACGAGGTTGAGAGGTTTTCTCTTTGTCCCATAAGGGAGATTCCCTTTCTGGGCTTGATTCTGGATACCCTTTAGGCCAGGGTATTTCTTCCTCAGCCCAAGATTGTTCTGATTCAGGATTTAATTCATCTGTTCCTGTCCAATCCTCATCAGCCTATCCGCTTGGGGATGAGATTAGTGGGGTTGATGGTTCCTTTTGCTCAGTTCCACATGAGGACGCTTCAGCTCTTTCTCCTGGCGAAGTGGGACAAGCGCCCGTTGTCTTTGAATCGGACTTGTCTGTTGTCTCCCCTCGTCCTGCAGTCCCTCCAGTGGTGGCTGATTTCGAGGAATCTCAGGGACGGTAAATCATTTCTGACCCCTTGTTGGGAGTTGGTCACCATAGATGCCAGCCTTACGGGCTGGAGGGGGCGTCTGGAGGAGACACCAGTTTCAGGGGTTGTGGGGGCCTCTGGAGGCTCATTCCCAAATCAATTTATTGGAACTTCGGGCCATTCGTCTTGTGCTGCTCCGACTGACTCATCTTTTGCGGGGTTTGCCGGTTCAGATTCGGTCAGACAACCGAACAGCAGTTGCATAAATCAGTCACCAGGGAGGGACTCGCAGTTGGGGTGCCCTCCGAGAAGCGTCTCTGATCCTTCAGTGGGCAGAGATCAATGTTCCCTGCATAGCGGCAGTTTACATTCCGGGAATAGAGAAGGTGGAGGCAGACTCCCTGAGCAGAGCATGCACTCGCCAGGGAGAATGGTCTCTCAACCCCGAGGTCTTTCAGTGCCGCGGTTGGACCTGTTTGCGTCTCGCCACAACCACAAGCTTCCAGCCTTTGTGTCTCTATCCCAGGATCCTCTGGCAGTGGCAGTGGATGCCATGTCTCTTGCCTGGAAAAGGATCTGGGGTTCCTGTATGCTTTTCCCCCATTCTCCATGATAAGCAAGGTGGTACGCAAGTTGGTTCTGGAAGGGGCACCAGCAATTCTGGTGGCTCCAAAGTGGCCAAGACGCCTGTGGTTCGCAGAGGTCACAAGGCTGGCAGGGGATCTGTTGCCTCTGCCTCTTCTTCTCTTCCAGATCTCTTAAACTCAGGGTCAACTTTGTTACCCCAATTTGCCAACGCTGGCTTTGACGGTGTGGCTGCTGAAATCTCCATCTTAAAGGAGGAAGGCCTTTCTGATGCTGTCATTCTGACTCTTGTTAGAGCTAGAAAGAAGTCTTTCTCTGTGGTTTATTACAGGACTTGGAGGTCCTATATTGACTGGTTTGAGTCTAGGTCCCTGCCTTGCAGGGTATTTTCTATCCCTAGGATTTTGGAGTTTCTGCAACAGGGTCTGGATTTGGGCTTCCAGATTAGTACTTTGAAAGGGCAGGTTTCTGCTTTGGCTATTTTCTTTCAAAGGTCATTTGCTCTTCACCTTTTGGTTAAGATTTTTTTCCAGGGGGTCACGCATGGGCGGCCTCCTAGAAAGCTCCTACTTCCAGTTTGGGATCTTAGTCTGGTGCTCTCTGCTATGCAGGCGGCTCCTTTTGAACCTTTACAGGAGGTTCCTCTTCATATTCTCACTCAGAAAGTTGCCCTTTTTTGCTATTACATCTGTCCATCGGGTTTCTGAATTGGCGGCCCTGTCAATACAGACTCCTTACTATGAGAGGCATCAGGATAAGGTGGTTTTCCGTTTTAAACCAGATTTTCTTCCTAAAATGGTGTCTGCCTTCCACTTAAATCAGGATATAGTTCTTCCTTCATTGTGCCCTAATCCTAGTAATAACAAGGAAAGGGTTTTACATTCTTTGGATGCTGTTCGTTGTGTTGTGCCTTCTGGGCCTAGAAAGGGTTTGGCACCCGCCAAATCTTCCATTAGTAAATGGATTTGTCAGGCCATTGTTGGGGCCTATTCTGCTAAGGGGAAGGTTCCCCCTTTTCGTGTTACTGCTCATTCCACTCGTGCTGTTGGTGCGTCCTGGGCTTTTCAGCACCAGGCTGAAACAAGAACAAGTTTGCAAGGCTGCTACTTGGTTTTCGGTTCACACTTTTTCTAAGTTTTACAAGGTTGATGTGCAGGCCTCAGCGGTTGCTGCTTTTGGTCGCAAGGTTCTGCAAGCTGCAGTAATTTAAGTTATGCCTAATTTTCCTTGTGGGATCCCCGCCCATTATAGACACTGCTATTGGATGTCCCAAGTGTCATGAATGTTGGAAGCGGGGTGTGTGACATACTAGGAATAATACCATTTTGTGAGTACTCACCTGTAAAATGGGTATTACGAGTATGTCACACACCCCGCTTCCCCCGCCCATTTTTGTTCTGGGATCCTTTATATGGTGTTTCTTATTATTTTTCACTATATAATTTGCGCTTTCTGGTTCTTCACTGCTTTTTTAAAAGACTGAGGAATAGTGGGAGGTCCCGGGTATTTATGGACCAGGAGGGGCTCCTTCTTCTCATGTCATCTCTGCAAGATCGCCCTCTACAGGCCGGTATCCCAAGTGTCATGAATGTTGGAAGCGGGGTGTGTGATATACTCGTAATACCCATTTTACAGGTGAGTACTCACAAAATGGTATTTTTTCTTCGGATTCTCCTTCCTGGGAAACTCCTGTGACACTACTGTTTCCTGTCTCAATCTGGCTTGTTATGTTTGACCTTGGCTTTTGGATTTTTTTGTTTTGAACTGACTGGATATTATCAAAGCTTTCCTTGTGACCTCCGAACCTGAGCTGCCTTCCCCTGACCTTGGCCCTTCACCATTTGAGAACCTAAACTGCCCACTCTGGACTTTTTGCTTGTCTCTGGATTATGATGTAGCTGTGCCCAGACCTTGATACCTAGTTCTTTCAGCAGTATTTGAAACTTCTCCAGTTCGGGCTACAAAAAGATTGCCGCCGGTATCCATGAGTGAGGACACTTCTAGTGCCAGCACTATGAGTGTCCTCACTCACGGATGGGAACTGACTTTTTGTTGCCCCTGCTGAGGCCAGGTTCAAATGCTGCTGCCGCCACTGACTGAGGTCACAGCAGCTTCTGCTGCTGCAACCGTAGGTGAAGCCATCAACCAGCTTTTCCGTGTTCAGGCCGGATGCCGAACTCGAACACGGACTTCTGGCTGAAGTTCATGTTCTGGTTTGGGAATCTGGACTTGCAAAGCTTGATACGAAGCCCATCTTAAAGGAGGAAGGCCTTTCTGATGCTGTCATTCTGACTCTTGTTAGAGCTAGAAAGAAGTCTTTCTCTGTGGTTTATTACAGGACTTGGAGGTCCTATATTGACTGGTTTGAGTCTAGGTCCCTGCCTTGCAGGGTATTTTCTATCCCTAGGTTTTTTGAGTTTCTGCAACAGGGTCTGGATTTGGGCTTCCAGATTAGTACTTTGAAAGGGCAGGTTTCTGCTTTGGCTATTTTCTTTCAAAGGTCATTTGCTCTTCACCTTTTGGTTAAGATTTTTTTCCAGGGGGTCACGCATGGGCGGCCTCCTAGAAAGCTCCTACTTCCAGTTTGGGATCTTAGTCTGGTGCTCTCTGCTATGCAGGCGGCTCCTTTTGAACCTTTACAGGAGGTTCCTCTTCATATTCTCACTCAGAAAGTTGCCCTTTTTTGCTATTACATCTGTCCATCGGGTTTCTGAATTGGCGGCCCTGTCAATACAGACTCCTTACTATGAGAGGCATCAGGATAAGGTGGTTTTCCGTTTTAAACCAGATTTTCTTCCTAAAGTGGTGTCTGCCTTCCACTTAAATCAGGATATAGTTCTTCCTTCATTGTGCCCTAATCCTAGTAATAACAAGGAAAGGGTTTTACATTCTTTGGATGCTGTTTGTTGTGTTGTGCCTTCTGGGCCTAGAAAGGGTTTGGCACCCGCCAAATCTTCCATTAGTAAATGGATTTGTCAGGCCATTGTTGGGGCCTATTCTGCTAAGGGGAAGGTTCCCCCTTTTCGTGTTACTGCTCATTCCACTCGTGCTGTTGGTGCGTCCTGGGCTTTTCAGCACCAGGCTGAAACAAGAACAAGTTTGCAAGGCTGCTACTTGGTTTTCGGTTCACACTTTTTCTAAGTTTTACAAGGTTGATGTGCAGGCCTCAGCGGTTGCTGCTTTTGGTCGCAAGGTTCTGCAAGCTGCAGTAATTTAAGTTATGCCTAATTTTCCTTGTGGGATCCCCGCCCATTATAGACACTGCTATTGGATGTCCCAAGTGTCATGAATGTTGGAAGCGGGGTGTGTGACATACTAGGAATAATACCATTTTGTGAGTACTCACCTGTAAAATGGGTATTACGAGTATGTCACACACCCCGCTTCCCCCGCCCATTTTTGTTCTGGGATCCTTTATATGGTGTTTCTTATTATTTTTCACTATATAATTTGCGCTTCCTGGTTCTTCACTGCTTTTTTAAAAGACTGAGGAATAGTGGGAGGTCCCGGGTATTTATGGACCAGGAGGGGCTCCTTTTTCTCATGTCATCTCTGCAAGATCGCCCTCTACAGGCCGGTATCCCAAGTGTCATGAATGTTGGAAGCGGGGTGTGTGATATACTCGTAATACCCATTTTACAGGTGAGTACTCACAAAATGGTATTTTTTCTTCGGATTCTCCTTCCTGGGAAACTCCTGTGACACTACTGTTTCCTGTCTCAATCTGGCTTGTTATGTTTGACCTTGGCTTTTGGATTTTTTTGTTTTGAACTGACTGGATATTATCAAAGCTTTCCTTGTGACCTCCGAACCTGAGCTGCCTTCCCCTGACCTTGGCCCTTCACCATTTGAGAACCTAAACTGCCCACTCTGGACTTTTTGCTTGTCTCTGGATTATGATGTAGCTGTGCCCAGACCTTGATACCTAGTTCTTTCAGCAGTATTTGAAACTTCTCCAGTTCGGGCTACAAAAAGATTGCCGCCGGTATCCATGAGTGAGGACACTTCTAGTGCCAGCACTATGAGTGTCCTCACTCACGGATGGGAACTGACTTTTTGTTGCCCCTGCTGAGGCCAGGTTCAAATGCTGCTGCCGCCACTGACTGAGGTCACAGCAGCTTCTGCTGCTGCAACCGTAGGTGAAGCCATCAACCAGCTTTTCCGTGTTCAGGCCGGATGCCGAACTCGAACACGGACTTCTGGCTGAAGTTCATGTTCTGGTTTGGGAATCTGGACTTGCAAAGCTTGATACCCAAATTTTGCAGTTCGGTTTCGTCCATCTCTACTTCAGTATGAGCTAAACTATTAGAGGTTATTCTATGCCTGAAACAAGCAGGAACTGGTCCTTGGTGTGTGTGTGTGGGGGGGGGGATCAGTCACCAGGAAGTTCATTATACTATGACTCCTTTAGCAACCCCTCCTTCCATTCCCCAGTCACAGTGCATGGTCCCTTCCGAGTTGATTCCCGGAACAGTCCAGTCCTCACCCCAGGGTCTGATGAGATACCCCGTCTCTGGGTATATTTACATAGGGACTGTATTAGAACTGTATTCAGACCCAAAGAGCAGTGATACACAGGTGACCCCCCCCAGGGTGTCCGCTACCACTAGAAAATTAGTGAGGCGGCATTTCAGCTTTGAGTGGATACAATAGCAAATGTAAGTGCTAACAATGATTTGGTATCATGCATGTAGATGGGGCAAGGGATTTGGGGGAGATTACTTTTACATCTGTGTCAAGCTGTTGGCCCGGTTAGAGTAAAAAGAACATGGTCAGAATACATTTTACTAACCCCCTCTTAAAGTGGAGACAATAAAGGTGAGTATACCGCGACTCCAGGGGTTTCACACAGTGGGGTATGCCGTTATAGGATGCCCCGGAGGTAGGCTAGCAGTCAGCCCCCAGTGCTGCATGAGTTTTGCGCCACTTTAAATTTATTTAACCCAAAATACATTTTTAATGGCTGCCTATTCATCTAGGTACTGTACATAACCTGAACCTGGGGGTATGGGAACATATTTCCACCCTCTATTTTAGAATGTATCTCATGTTGCAAAATTGAAATTTTGGATATTAAAGACTTTTTGCAGGTAGTAACTAAGTTATTGCATAAACGTGTCCTCCATAGCAGTCAACAGGGCTTGGATGTATTTTAGATCTGCATAAATCAAAGATCAAAGCATTGTATGTGCCTGTATGTGCTCGCTACATGATAGCTTCTGGAATAGGCTGAGGGACTGTTCAGTCTCTCTTTTATGTATTGGAATTTTATGGGTCCCCAGAAATAAGGGACCCTTTGCATCCCCTTTCCTCTACCACTTCCTACATTTTTTTTCAAATGGCTCGATATTGTCCCTGCCATTCCCAAACAATACTAATTTAAACTAACATACCCACTGGCTCCTGTCAAAAAACATTTGTCATTTTTTTACATATAGCACAAAAGTAAGCTAAAGAATACTAGATGAAATTCAGGCTGAATACTGACCTTTATATTTAAACGAGACGTGTTTGCAGTTATTGCTATATAAACCCCTGTTTGTGAAAACTAGAAAAATACATAATGCACATGTCATTCTAGGTTGTTTTACATCAAATGCCTATAGTTGTATAAATTGTGCTATTTGTCATCAGAATACATTGTTTCTACAAGTTGTTGCAGAGTATGTAAGATAGTCTCATGGTTTTGTCGCTGATGTTTCTAGAGCAATAATACAATAATGTACCCTAAAGCAACTGCCTAGTGGTATAGATTTACACAACCTTATGATTCCACTGTTCCTTTAGGCTCAGTTTTATTAAACTAAACATGAACAAAACAGAGCTTTTCATTTTCCCACCTTCCAATTCTGTTGTCACCTCCAGTGTGAGAAAAAAAATCTATCAATGATCCCACAACTACTGCAGGTCAACAAGCAGGATGTCTTTGTTATTCTGGACTCCTCTTTGGGGGTTTATTAATCAAGGGATAGCAGCAGTTAGTGTCTCGTAGTGGCAGGCAGCATCTGGTGAATGCTGGGCGCTGTACGCAATACCACATTTATGAGGGCGATTCTGGTGAGCGACTCTAACAGCGTCATCATTACAGGTGGCTCAGCATATAGCGCCGCAGCTCTAGCTTCCAGAGCACCAGATATTACCCGTTGCTCTCCCATACATTTCAATGGACATTCCTTTTCTTATGTTTAACCCTTTCGCTGCCAGCCTACCTGCAGCTTTTGTCACTCTCTGTTGCCAGACCATGTTTCACTATTTTGCCCTACACATGTTCAAATGTGATTTTTGAAAGGATTTCCAGGGATTTCCCAGGGAAATTATATATTGTTTTTTTCAACAGTTTTTTTGTATATTCTCAATACTTTTTGGTGAAATATGTGCAAAAAAAAAATAAAAAAAAACTATTTTTTTGCAATTTGTAGTGTTTTTTGTAATAAAAAATGTAAGTTTGTCAATAAAATTGTATTGCGTGCGTAACCCCAATTTCTCCTGGTCACAGCGGTACCACATATGTATAGGTAGACACCCTTTCCTGCCCAGGAGACTCCACCAAACTGAAACAGAGCTTTAGGAGATTTTCAGATAAAATACAACTGTGGTATGCGCACCTTCCAGTTTTTCCAGAAAAACAACCCTTTACATTTGAAATACCCCCACAAACTATATATTCTCTGGAAGTACACGCCTCAAGCCTTCTAGGCGTACGAAGCTTGTTTATGTGGGCTTAGTTTTCTGGAAGTAATCCCTCAATGTATTCTTTGGTTGCACAACGTTTCCCTAAAAAAGAATAAAAAGAAAGAATCAAGCCACATTTTCCTAAAAAAAACTATATGCAAACAAGAAAAAACAAGTAAAATCTCAAAAAGCAACATGCCCCGAACAGAACGATACCCAACATGCATAGGTACTGTCAAGGGAAGGGTTGGCAAACACCCCAAAGTAAAGCTTGCACGTAACAGTAATTTTACTTGAAAATTTCAGCTCTGCAGACAAAGTGCGCACCTTGCAATTTTTCAACCAAAACAACCCTTTACATTTGGAATATCCCCAATAAACCATATATTCCCTGAAAGTACACATGTTAAGCTTTCTAAGCGTACCCAGCTTGTTGTAGTGGGCTCATCTTTTTGGAAGTAATCCCTCAAAGAATTCTTAGGTTGCACAGGGTTAAAAAAAAACTGAATAAATAACATGTTTTCCTAAAATATAAATATGCAAACAAGAAAAAACAAGCTAAATCTGAAAGAGCAAGGTCCCCCAACAGAACAATAGCCAACATGCATAGGTACTATTAACTCTTTTAATTGCCAGCCTACTTGAAGTTTTGTCACCCTCTGTTGACAGGTCATTTTTCCCCATTCTGTGGCATGTTTAACCGTGATTTTTGCCAGAATTTCCAGGAAAATTATAGATATATATTTTGCAGCAGAGTTTAGGCTTTAACATGAAATGTCTTGTTTGTAATTTTTCTTCTGCCCCCACCCTGGGCTTTGGGGAGGCAGGTAATTGGGGTGCCGGGGGTTAACGGCAAGTCACCCGCTAACCACAGGTGACTTGCCAGCCCCCCAGCCTTGTGAACTGGTATAGGGATCTCATAGATCCCTTACCAGTTCACAAGGGGTTAAGTGTAAAAAACACAGAAACAAGCAGAAAAAATATTTTATTTATTTATTTTTTTAGTACTTTTTAATCCTCCCATCCATCCCTGTGTCCCACGCTGATCAATCTGGCTTCTGCTCTCCTGCTGCAGCTGGAAGCCTTTTATAGCTGCCGGGCAACAGAACATAAGGGGTTTATTTAACCCTTTAAATGCCAGCCACGTAAATTTTACGTGGTTGCTTCTCCTGGACTTAAGTGCCAGCCACGTAAAATTCACGTGCCTGGCATCTACCCCTGCTGGTGGGCAAAAAAAAAAAAAAAAATACTCACCTGACCCCTCGTTAGATCCGGCCGGGTCTCCTCTTTAATTTGGTGCCATCCGATCCCCCGTGGGGTCTCGGATGGCTCCAGGAGAGCCCCCGGAATAGTGCCCCCCCCCCCGCTTCGGCAGCAGCAGCTGCTATCTGTGAAAAAAAAAAAAATCCCTGCTCAAAACCCCATTGCAATCCCTGCTCAAAACCCCGCCCCCTTTGTGACGTCACTCACTGGGTGTCGTCCTGGCTCCCGGCTGTTGTTCATTCAGATGCGATCATGCTGGCCACAGGAGCAGTGGGGCAGGTGATCAGATCATCACCTGCCCCTCTGCTACTGCAGCCAGCATGATCACATCTGTCAACACATCGAGGGACAAAGGAGCTGACGATCGGAGGTAAGTAAAGTAAAAAAAAAGTTTTTATTTTTTAATAAAATTTTTTATTAAAGTGTCAGTGTGTTAATTTTTACTGTTAACCCCTTGTGAACTGGTAAGGGGTCCATGAGACCCCTTATACCAGTTCACAGGCATCCCCTATTACCTGCCTCCCCAAAGGCCAGGGGGGGGCAGAAGAGCCCGGGCCCACATAGGGTATGTGGGCTCGTAGGCTGCAGGGTGGGGGGGCCACAAAAGCTGGCCCCCCCACTCTGTGCCTACAAGCCCCCATAGCTGGTCCCGGGCTGGTTATGACGGGTAGGGGGGACCCTACGTCATTTTTTTTTTTGAATTTTAAGGGTTAGGGTTAGCCTAACCCTAACCCTTAAAATTCAAAAAAAAAATGAGGTCCCCCCCCCTGGGAGGGGGGACCCTACGTCATTTTTTTTTTAATTTTAAGGGTTAGGGTTAGCCTAACCCTAACCCTAACCCTAACCCTTAATTTTTTTTTCTTAAATGACGTAGGGTCACCCCTCCCGGGGGGGAGGGGGACCCTACTTCATTTTTTAAAAAAAATTTAAGGGTTAGGGTTAGCCTAACCCTTAAAATTCTGCCAAAAAATGGGTTCCCCCCCCCTTCCCGGGAGGGGGGATGCTACGTCTTTCTTTTTTTTTTTTTTTTTAAAGTGGACCAACACCCAGGCAGATCGGCACGGGAATCTATAAGATTCCAGGGCCGATCAGATCCCTCACGGTGGGGCATCCGAAATCGGGATGCCCCGCTGTGTGAAACCCCCCAGGACGCCCCATTCGCCTTACCTTATCCCCGTTCCAACGATGCATGCGCGGGCCTCCGCCGCCTCTCACGCTTCTCTCTAGCAGGGCGCCGTTTGTGAATGGCCGGCGCGGGCACGCTCCCTGTTAGAGGGAAGCGCGAGATGCGGCTGCCAGCGTGCTCGGAGCTGCTGTGGTGGTCCGTCCCTTGTCCGTGCATACCACAGCGGCTCTGAGCGCTCTGCTTGGACGAGCGCTCGCGCATGCGCCGTAGGAGCGGGGTGAGGTGAGTTTTTTTATACCTTTCTCGGGGGTTTCACGCAGCGGGGCACCCCCGCGGAAGTGGAACAAAACCCAGGATAGTGAAAATCCTGGGTGTTGGTCCACTTTAAGGGTTAGGGTTAGGTTAACGCTAACCCTTAAAATTCCCCCCAAAAAATGGGGTACCCTGGGAGGGGGGATCCTATGTCATTTTTTCTTTAATTTTAAGGGTTAGGGTTAGGCTTAGCCTAACCCTAACCCTTAAAATTCCAAAAAAAAACGTGGTCCCCCCCCCCTGTCATTTTCTTTTTAAATTAACCCCTTGCGTTTATAGTGTGGATAGTAGTATTTTGTTTTTAAATGTTATAAAGTGCTATTTTCAGTTTGGGGGGGGTCTCCTGGGCAAGAATGGGGGGCTATCAATACATATGTGGTACCGTTGTAATCGGGAGAAATGGGGCTATCACATGCAATATGGTTTTCATTACTAAAACAAATGTTTTATTTAAAATAAAGGAGACAATTGTTTAAAAAATATTATTTTATTTATTTTTTTGTTTTTTTTACGCAAAAATATTTAAAAAACAGCAGAAAAATTACAAACAAGACATTTAATGTTAAAGCCTAAACTCTGCTGCAAAAATATATATATATATATATATATATATATATATATATATATTTTCCAGGAAATTCCAGCAAAAATCACGGTTAAACATGGCGCAAAATGGGGAAAAATGACCAACAGAGGGTGACAAAAGTTCAAGTAGGCTGGCAATTAAAAGGGTTAATAGTACCTATGCATGTTGGGTATTGTTCTGCTCGGGGGACCTTGCGCTTTCAGATTTAGCTTGTTTTTTCTTATTTGCATATTGATATTTTAGGAAAAAGTGTTTTTTATTCGGCTTTTTTATACATTTTCTTGTGAAACCCTGTGCAACCTAAGAATTCTTCAAGGGATTACGTCCAGAAAGATGAGCCCACGACAACAGGCTGGGTACGCTTAGAAAGCTTAAAATGTGTACTTTCCGGGAATATATGGTTTATGGGGGATATTCCAAATGTAAAGGCTTGTTTTGGTAGAAAAAGCACAAGGTGCGCACATTGTCTGCAGAGCTGAAATTTTGAAGTAAAATTGCTGTTACGCACATGCTTTACTTTGGTGTGTTTGGCAACTCTTCCCTTGACAGGACCTATGCATGCTGGGTATTGTTCTGTTCAGGGCATGTTGCTTTTTCAGATTTTCTTGTTTCCATATAGTTTTTTTTAGGAAAATGTGGTTTTGATTCTGCATTTTTATTCTTTTTTAAGGAAACCCTGTGCAACCAAAGAATATATTGAGGGGTTAACTCCAGAAAACTGCACCCATGTCAACAAACCTGGTACGTCTAGAAAGCTTGAGGTGTGTACTTCCAGAGAATATATAGTTTGTCGGGGGTATTTCAAATGTAAAGGGTTGTTTTTCTTGAAAACTGCAAGGTGCGCTTAGCGCGTAGCATAGTTGTATTTTATCTGAAAATTTTAAGATTTTAGTGAGAAACTTACAAATTGTAAAAAATAGTTTTTTGGGGTTTTTTTTGCACATATTTCATCCAAAAATATTGAGAATACACCTAAAAAATGACAAACAAGACATTTCATGTTAAAGCCCAGACTCTGCGGGAAAAAAACAATATATCACTTTCCTGGGAAATCCCTGGAAATCCCTTCAAAAACCACAGTTGAACATGGGGAGCACAAAATAGTGCAAAATGGTCTGGCAACAAAGGGTGACAAAATCTCAAGGTAGGCTGGCACTTAAAGGGTTAAAAAAAAATGACCGGGGGGGGGGCATTTTTTTTGGAATTTTAAGGGTTAAAAGCGATTGGAGCCCCCGCCCCCCCCCCCCCCCCCCCAGTGAAGAGGAGACCAGTTGGGAGGCAGCGCGATCACAGGTAAGTAAATGTCATTTTTATTTTTTTATTTTTTTTACAGTTAGCAGCTGCTGCTGTCGAAGCAGGGGGGAGGTGCTATTCCGGGGGCTCTCCTGGAGCCATCCGACCCCCCACGGGGGATCGGATGGCACCAAATTAAAGAGGAGACCCGGCTGGATCCAACAAGGCATCAGGTGAGTATTTTTATTTTTTATTTTTTTAACTAGCAGGGGGGGAAATTCAAGCACGTAACACCCAAGGCACGGACATGTGAACACGTAGGTGTTACGTGCTTGGCACTTAAAGGGTGCTTGCCACTTAAAGGGTTAAACAGGGTTTTTTGTTTTTAATTTTTTTTTCCTCTTAAATAATTTTGTCACCTCTCCTGGCCTAGAAAAAGTCATTTTTTAAAAACATTTTTTGATTTTTTATATTTTTATGCAGAATTGTCATTACAGGTCTGGCATTAAAGTATTAATGTCACAATGTTACAACAATGTAATTCCATGTATTTTCGCTTTGTTACTGGTGGATATGTGCTTTAATCACATAGCATCTGGTGCTCTATGCTAGAGCAACCAGATCCAGAGCGCCTATGCTGTGTGAGTGTGGATTTTTGTTGAATTTGGTGTAAGTCGCTGAGAGTCGGTCGCACTGAGCTGGCGCTACCTTTTACTCCCTGCAACGCTGTACTGGTGTTAGAACGCCCAATTTACATCTCATTCATCATTGCCAGCCAGGTTACAGTGCCCGATAGCCGATCACAGCGTATACTAGCAGTCGCTCTTAACGCTGCTGTACAGACGCTCATCTGCCGATAGCTGGTGCTAGTAATGAATGAGCCTGCGTGTCATCCATAGCTCAAATTCAGTCATTAGCTTTCTTCTGTTCTCTCCAGTTCAAAAACATCTACCAGATCCGTCCATTCCACGCACATGCATGCAACAGCACTACATTTCTAGTGATCAAAACCCAACTAGAGTATTGCAACACCCTCCTATGTGGTCGCACCAGCAAACCATGTGAAACCATAACATCTCCCAGAATCATTTTATTGTGTACCTGAGATAAAGGCCTCGATTCAATAGGCTCGATTCAGAGGCACATTCGTCTGGACTTTCGTAGCTGTCTGTGAAAGTTTTTGTGTGTGTTTGTCATTTCATTTGTTTTTTTCGTTCATTTTTCATTCGTACGAACGTTCGGGCAAATGCGTATATGCGCTTTCGAAGAATGAAAGCAAATCAGATCATTTGCGTTAGTTCGGATCATTTTCCCATCAAAATCTGATATTTTGCGTTCGTTCAGATAACTTACATTATTGGTATGGGCTTGCGTCTCATTCAGAGAGCTGATTGCCGAGGGACTACCAGCCTATAAACCCGTTTCATTTGCGATCCCCTTACGGGACCATTTTGACCTCGAATACCTTGCAATCACCATGTTTTGTGCCTTTGTGGAGGAACATCACCAACTCTAGCTAATCGGAATTGAATGTGTCAGCAGGGCCGAGACCAGATTGCACCGGTGATGCATGCATATTGATGGCATGCATGACGTTGAGCTGTTCGAACTGACCAGACTTAATCGCGCTTCCCTCCATAAATTGTATAGTGAGCTGCGGCCATGGTTAGCCCGCACCACAAGGAAGGGGCAAGCAATTTCAGGTAGGACCAAGATGCTTGGCTGCCTGCAATTTTTGGTGAACGGCTCGTTCCAGAGGCTAGGTGCTCTCTCCGTGGGGATCTCCCAGCCTACGCTGAGCCGCACGCTATCCAAGTTTTTGGAAGGCATGGCTACCATTAGTCAGAACTATATTTATTTTCCTGACGACATGGTAGCCTGGAACGCACTTAAGCTGGCATTTTATAATATTGCTGACATGCCCAATGTCATGGGTGCCATTGATTGCACCCATGTTGCCTTAGTCCCTCCGGCAGCCAACGAGTACATCTATAGGCAAGTTCAATCAGTCATTTTTTTATATAGTTGACATAAATTGTATTTTAAATATCTCTTAATCCCTCCTTGTAAATAGTCCCTGTGAAATAGCTTACACTGTATATCTGTTAATCCCTCCTTGTAAATAGTCCCTGTGAAATAGCTTACACTGTATATCTGTTAATTCCTCCTTGTAAATAGTCCCTGTGAAATAGTTTACACTGTGTATCTGTTAATCCCTCCTTGTAAATAGTCCCTGTGAAATAGTTTACACTCTGTATCTGTTAATCCCTCCTTGTAAATAGTCCCTGTGAATTAGCTTACACTGTATATCTGTTAATCCCTCCTTGTAAATTGTTCATGCGATATATTTGGCTGGATTTAGCATCATCAATGTTTTTCATGTAGCCCAAAGCCAAACATTTGCATGTGGACCTTAATTTGTCATGTGAAAGTTAATATTTAGTTGATCCAACATACATATCCTTTGTAGGCCTAAAAAATAGTTAGGTACTTAGTGTTATTTGTATTGGCCAACATGTTTTTTGGAGGAGTTATTGTTTGAGTAGTTTACCTTGCCTTGCTAATTTTTTTTTTAATTTTTATTTTTTCCCAAGAACCGCAAAATGGGCAAGCAGTGGTGGCCCTGGACATGCGGTTCCTTAGCGTCCTCGCCGGGTTTCCAGGCTCATCCCATGATGCGTACATCTTGCGACGATCTGGATTGTACCGTCGGTTTGAGTCTGGAGAATTCTCTGGTGGATGGCTCCTTGGTAAGCTGACGCGTATAATGTCATTCCCTTTTCAATGTATGCCTATTAATATAGTTTCGGACCCATGTCTGAAGCTATGGCTGTTTTTACCCCTTGATGACATCTGAAACCGGACCTTAACCATGATCTTTAGCAAAGCACAAACCCTTACAAAATGAGTTTCCACAATTAGTAAATAATATATTTATACTTTCTAGTAAATTACTTATTATTCTTCACCACACTCGGCTGCAATTCTGTTCTTGACTTTTTGATAGGGTCTGCGCCATCTTTGCTCAGAAGCATGACACTTACTGAGTAGAGGAGAGCGGGATAAAGTGCAGGGGGCGGGTTAGAGCTGTGCTTGGCTCACACAAAGCAGATCTGGGGTCCTGAAAAGGTAAGACATCCAAGAATGCTGAGCAGCACAGTCCTAAGCCAATTCCTGTTTGCAGGCTGCCTGATGTGCCCTCATCCACCATTTTTAATGTTTAAAGGGTCAGAACATGCAGTAGATGGTGTTAGGCTGTTTCTTTAGCAGAGCAATCTGTATGTTCAGGGTGTGTCTAAAATATAAGATAGGCCATGTGTAATTTATGTAAGTATTTTCTTATTCTTTCAGGAGATTCCGGCTATCCACTACTTCCCTGGCTGCTGACGCCCGTCCTTCGGCCACAGAATGCCGCACAGGACATCTACAATCGGGCCCACCGGAAGAAAAACACGCTTCCGGTGTTTGGACCATACTGGGGGAGCACTCCAGTATGACCCCAACAAGGTCATAGACATCATACTGGCCTGCTGTGTCTTACATAACTATGCCATCATACAGCGTGTCCCCCGGTATTTGGATCTGCCCCCCTCTCCACCCAGCCAGGACCCAGAAGACCACTACCGGGCACACCTAGTGCCTCTGGCCAAGCAGTTCGGGCCAATTTGATTCAGACACATTTTGCATAATTTTTGTTGCCTGTGTTTGTTTTGTGCCTGTAATAATTATTTGCTCCTCTAATTTTGCCTTGTAAATCTTTTATTATTTTTTGGTGTATCAATTAGTAATGAGTTAATTACTAAAATATTCACACATGATCTGAGACTCATGCATTTTATTGCCCTGTTTGTTTAGGAAAACCTTAAGTAATCTAAAAATAACCAAAACATTAATGCATCAACTTAGTCAACAACAGGTCAAGTCACATTCAATATTTTTTATTGAAATATGAAAATTTGGAGTTGAAGGGCGCTTGCATACTTCATGTACATACATAGTACAACAGAAATGTACATTGGTGCAGACTCATGGCACCTAGCAATTGGCCACATACAGGAGTTGTAAAGTAATGCACTCCAGGCCGAAGTTTAAATCCTAAATAAAATACACAGACATAGGGAGCAACCATTTGCATGTCAATATTTGCCCTGTAATAAATTGGGCCACATACACACCCTCTCCTGCTTGGCCACATTTGCCACAGGCACAGGTGGAAAGCAGCCATACCTATGCCGCATCCACGCCTGTAAGTCAGTGGCCCACCCAAACAAGAAGCCCCAGTCCAAATGCAAGTCCAATACAATCTCTGCCAGGGTTCAAGGTAGTAGTTTGCCAGCCCAGAATGTCCCAGAATCATGCCTACAAACAGGATGCGCCAGAAGCAATGTAATTAGGCCAAAGCCTGCAGCGCAACAGCTTGAGTCTCAGGTTCAGTGAGGCTTGAGCTCAGGCATTGGCTAGTGGGGTATCGCAGCACTCTAATGAGCTATATGGGCGAAAATCCAAAGCATACAAGCAAAGGCATACAAAAAGGCTATACTGGTAGCACTCACCAGACAGGTCAATACAGTAGAGATGTAGAGGAAAGATGTGGAGCAGATACAGGGCAAATAGGTGTTAAAATGGTTGATGCCTTGGAGGTGGCCCATCACCTGGGCATGTGTGGCATTCAGAATCTGCAACTGTTCCAACATGTGTCTTTTGGTTGTTCGAACTTCACCCAGCATGGCACTGAAATTAGTACTTAAAGTGGCCATGTGGGTGTTGCTAGTTCGAACTTCCTCAAGCATGGCTGTGACATTAGTAGATAAGGTGGCCATGTGGCTGTTGGTCGACCTAAATTCTGTCAGCATGGTGTTTAATGTATTATTTAAGGTCTCTAATTGTGCATGATGCTGCTCTGTGGTTCTTTCAGTTAGTTGGCAAAATAAACGCCTCTCATGGTGCCATGCTGACTCCATGATCGGCACGCGCCTCCCCTGGGAAACTAGGCAACATAGCTGACTACGCCTCCCAATTCCCCGGGTCGGAGCGCCTGCAGATGATGGACGTCTAGGCCGACCAACAGCCACAGATGTGCTTGCCAAATCCTCTGCAGCAGACCTACCACTGGGGACTGTAGGCTCAGTCTCTGCATGCTGCCCACGATGGGCTGGCAGCATGCAGCCAGCTCTACTCTGCTGCAGAGGATTTTGTGAAGAAACATGTTGGGACAGTTGCAGATTATGTTCCAGGGGGGTCTGTTGTGAAGGTCCCATCAAGGTGGCATCCTCCTCCATCTCCTGGATTTCCTCCATCAGTGTGTGGGTCTGTTGGGACATGTGAAAAAAAAGATTCAGTTTGGGCCCTAAATATATTTGTTATGCCAATTAGTCATGTTCATGTGCAAAATACACTTACCATATATATCGGGTCCTGGCTCCTAGGCAGCACGGAAGTTGATGGCGTGGTCCAACTGGATAAGGCTTCCACACTAGTTGAGGGTTGATGCTGGGCTGTATAGTAAAAAAAAAGGCACGTAAACACCCAAATATGCATTGATGATCTGTATTACTACATATGCTTCTATAAAACACGTGGGCAAGCAGGAATGGCAACTCCCCCAACGGTCGAAGGTGACCTTCACTATGAATGTAATTATCTGTTATATGTATGAGTCACCCTGTACATACACATTGGTCACGTTAAATAATACAAACATGCATGTACTGCATGTTATGAGGCTTCACACATCCCTAAAGGGCCATCAGGGATCCACACTCAGCTTGCAAAGAGCATTTTGCTTAGGAGTATGCTGGTGGGCATTCTTACTATGTAGACCTTTCCCTGACCCCAGATCAAGTATTTGAGACCAAAGCACAGCTCAAACCCAAGTGGCCTAAAGACAAAGAAGGAAGTGTTGGATATGATTGAGTAGAATCACATAACAGGCAGTGCTTTGCTAATATTAAGACTTTAATAGTGACCATAAATACTGTCCAAGGTCATGCAAATTAGAAAATGAACATTCCACAGACATTACACTGTTAAAACTGTAACCTCCCCTACAAGACACTCCCTAGGGGCATGTGTTTATATATGCCTGTGAGCCTCATTTTACAGGTTTAAAACATTTCACATACACACTAACATTACTAACCTGCTGGAATAGTAGGGATGTCCGTGTCCCGTCGCCCCGAGTGGCCCTCTAAGGCCACGGGATGTATCAGGCCCAGCACCATCTCCTCAGCTCTGGTAAATTGTAATTTAGTGGGGAAGCCTCCACCAGTTTGTTTTGTGTTTTTTAGATGATGCTCCAGCAGGAGACACCACCTTCACCCATATGCCGATCATGCAGCATTGGTCGGACCTGAAACGGCTCCACATGCCCCGGGTACGGCGATTTTTCGGACTCCATTTCCCAAGTAAGTACATAGCGATTGCATGCTAGATGTAGCTAATACAAAAGGTAGGCCTTTATTTATAAATGCTTTTCTTTTCTATTGCTGGAAATGGAGTACCGAATCCGACGCACCCAGAGGCGCACAGGCCGACCAGTGCTGCATGAATCTGCAGCACAAAGTGAAGGTGGTGGATCTCCAGGGCGACGTTCCTACCCCTCCTCTGTAGCAGCCTCCGACCAGCCCCTAGACCTTTCTACAGAGGAGGGGCGTCACGGCGTGGGCAGGGAATCGTACCCAGCAACGGAGCCTCTGGTATGTGACTCTTCATGTAAGCACACACACATACATGCTATTTAAAACAAAGTTGATTCCCTTAATCTCTTTTTCTAGATGTTAATGTAGCGGGTGAAGGATCTGTGGAAGAGTCTGCAGCAGATCAGGCCCAGGAGGCACATGGAGAAGGTGGGTGATGTCACACACACATTGAAATTGTCATTTGTTTACTGTTGACTAAGACATTAAAAGTGACCCTATTTGACATTTCTCTACAGCCTCAACTTCCCATCAGTGGCAGGGCCCAGAACCCAGGGTGGTCCCCGACGCACACACCAATGAAGTAAGTTGTAATGTCATTCTTTTGACTATGTGGTAATTGACATGATCACCAAGATACCTAAAGCCATAGTCAATGGCATTAGCATAATGACAAATGCCCACTTCCTTAGATTGATTACTTAGCATAATGACATATGGTGTCATTAGTTAGCTTCCCACTTAAAAAAAAAAAAAAACATCCACAGGTGAGAAACTTGTATTTGCCAACAAATAATGTTTGTTTCTTTTTTATACAGGGACCACACGTGCCAGAGTGGCAGCAATGAGTGAATGGGTCCTTCAGTTGGTGGCCGACATGCAGGAGCTGCGTGACGCGTTGGGGACCACAGATGAAGACTAATGTTCTGGGTCCGGCCATTGCTATGTAAATAGTTTTTTATTGTAAAAACTTTTTAATTTTTAAAACATTTTAAATGTAGAATTTTTTTAAATAAAAAAAAAACTAAATTTATACATTTTTATAAATACTATTTTTTTTAAAAAAGCCACCAAAACATGGCATTTGTGAATTAAAAAAGTTTTAGGGGAGAAAAATGGAAGAAGAACCTAACCGCGAAGTGGTTAGGGTAAGTTTTAGGGGTGAAAAATGGGAGAAGAACCTAACTGCGAAGTGATTTGGGTAAGTTTTAGGGGAGAAAAATGGAAGAAGAACCTAACCGCGAAGTGGTTTGGGTACGTTTTAGGGGTAAAAATGGAAGAAGAACCTAACCGCGAAGTGGTTTGGGTACGTTTTAGCGGTGAAAAATGGAAGAAGAACTTAACCGCGAAGTGGTTTGGGTAAGTTTTAGGGGTGAAAAATGGAAGAAGAACCTAACCGTGAAGTGATTTAGGTGAGTTTTAGGGGTGATAAAAGGACGAAGAAGGAAAGTGCAAAGTGATTTAGGTGAGTTTTAGGGGTGAAAATGGAAGAAGAAGGAAAGCGCAAAGTGATTTAGAGGAGTTTTAGGGGTGATAAATGGAAGAAGAAGGAAAGCGCAAAGTGATTTATGTGAGTTTTAGGGGTCGAAAATGGAAGAAGGAAAGCGCAAAGTGATTTAGCTAACCATTGTAGCAGAAGTGAGTGAAGCAAATATGTAAAACTGAAATTGATGTCAATGATTAGATCAAAGACCTAGAACCGCGCTGAAATAATTAACCTAAAAAAAGACTAAACATAAAGTGCTCAACGTGTGTAAGTCCTTATCTCAAAAAAGACCCAAAAATAATCAAAAAATGCAAATATAAAACACAGAGCACACAATAACATAGAAATTCCAATTCTCCCTTGGTGAGGCACAAATAAACAAGTCAAAAAAAGTCCAAAACGTAAAATAATCGTAGGTGTCCCACGGTGCATGCACTTCACATGAAAACGTGCAAAAACCTCCACCAAATGTGCAAACTCTTACCGACTCCACAGCAAAAGAGAGCCTTCAAATATTAGTAATCAACGTCGCTACCCCTTATGGACTTCAGTGTGGGTAAACCTCAATCGATGCTCAAACTTCAAATAATAACTCCAATACGTGTGTATAAAGACACCAATTCAAAGAGACCACATTCTCAGTAATATTCCCAGATGGTAACAATTCATTTCATGGATGTAAAAAATGGAAAGAGAAATATGGTATAGTACTGCTAAAAAATTTTCTCTCCTTTATTATAAACTCAAGAGATACACTCACATGGTAAAAGAGTATAGAAAGGCATTAAACATGGTAACGGTCTCACCGGTGCCGGAATCAGACAGTCTCCCAGTGCGTCCCAAATGCCTGGCAATGTAATTCCAAAAGATAAAATGAAGCTAGTGAAAAATGATCCTGAATCCACCGCTCGCCACCGCCGACGCGTTTCGTTGCCGTAAGGCGCTGGAATCAGATGTTCACCCACCAAATTTTTGCTTTTAATGTCATTTTTTATTAAAAAGATTGTTTTTATATATTTTTTATATATTTGTAATGATCCTAATTTTGTATGTAATATCTAGTCCTTTTATATATTTATTAGCCCCTTGTCAGTAGTATATTTTTAATTTTGTCCTGGTTGGAATATTACTGCATTTCAATGTGATGGTCGTGTGTTGTTAGGGTTATAGGCCGATTAGCTTTATGACACTAAAGCCTTATATGTGGTTAAACTCATATGTAGTATCTTAAGTACTTAAGAGATCGTCCTTTGCTATTAATACGCCTATTTATATATTTGTTTTAATGTAGCTGAAACTTTTACCACCTTAATCTTTTTGGCCTTGTGTGTTAGCCCTATGCACGCTGCTTACATGTATGTGTGTTGAAGGCTATGACAGCTCGATATAGGATCACGCTGGCGGCCCTTAGTGGCAAGCATTAACATTAAGATCAGCCGTTGGGATCAAATTGCCATGTAAAGGAAGGCACCCATAGCGCTGCTGGTATGTGTGTAGTGTGACAGCCTTTAGTTGGCTAGCGTTTAAAGTTATGCTGGAAGATTTCTGTGAGCGTGTTGGTACGCTGTGATACTCTGACAGCTTTCATTGGCCAGCGCGTAGGTGTTTGCTGTAAGGCTTCTGAGAGCTTGTCAGCATGTTGCTAGGTGATGGACTATGCTGCTCCCTCATTGGTGTTTTATCCATTGGTTGTTGATTACACGTGCTAGGTCACGTGTGAACGAAGGCGCAGGTCCTAGATGAATACTGCGCTTCCAGCCGACGGAACTGCCTTTGCTTGATCATAAGGTATTGATGATAAAAGAACTAATTAGTTTTCTTAATACTCTCGTAGGCTTTTTCAGGCTATTACCTGTATGTCTTTGGCTGTTACCACTGCATTTAATTTTGCTACAATTTGATCATATAGCAATAGGACCTTGATCACGTGATCGGATATTTTTTGTACTTATTCTCCACCGTTCTGCCGCGCCACCAGCCTAGTTAAAGTTGCCTTACGGCAACGAAACGCGTCGGCGGTGGCGAGCGGTGGATTCAGGATCATTTTTCATTAGCTTCATTTTATCTTTTGGAATTACATTGCCAGGCATTTGGGACGCACTGGGAGACTGTCTGATTCCGGCACCGGTGAGACCGTTACCATGTTTAATGCCTTTCTATACTCTTTTACCATGTGAGTGTATCTCTTGAGTTTATAATAAAGGAGAGAAAATTTTTTAGCAGTACTATACCATATTTCTCTTTCCATTTTTTACATCCATGAAATGAATTGTTACCATCTGGGAATATTACTGAGAATGTGGTCTCTTTGAATTGGTGTCTTTATACACACGTATTGGAGTTATTATTTGAAGTTTGAGCATCGATTGAGGTTTACCCACACTGAAGTCCATAAGGGGTAGCGACGTTGATTACTAATATTTGAAGGCTCTCTTTTGCTGTGGAGTCGGTAAGAGTTTGCACATTTGGTGGAGGTTTTTGCACGTTTTCATGTGAAGTGCATGCACCGTGGGACACCTACGATTATTTTACGTTTTGGACTTTTTTTGACTTGTTTATTTGTGCCTCACCAAGGGAGAATTGGAATTTCTATGTTATTGTGTGCTCTGTGTTTTATATTTGCATTTTTTGAAGCAAATATGTAGCCGAGCACTTTAATGAGTTAAGTTTGTAGTGCACAGGCGTAAGATCGTAAGGATTTTCGTCTGGACGATTATTTATTGAAAAATGAAAACAGAATTTAACGGGAAACGTAAAGGATTCGTGGAAGGAGACAATGGGAAAAGGGCAAAAACGAAAGCCGACGTTGTAACATGAGAAAAGAAAACAGAAAACTAACGCTGGAAAATGACATTCTCGTACTCTGGCATATGAACGGACAAAGACTTTACAGAAGGCTTGCAATGCATGCATAGAATCGCTCGTACACTCATACGAGAGCGGGAACATTTTAAAAAAAAAACAGATCGACACAAAAACGAAAGTCTTTTTTTGTCTCTCTGAATCAATCCTAATAAGAGTTGAAAAAAAAATCTCATGGTAGTAAAAACATTCAAGCATGAGAATTTCTGTTGCAGAATCACCAGCTCGGAAAACAATGATTAAGTCACTTTCACTTTGAGAATTTTTTTCAACTCTCACTGAATTGAGGCCAAAGAGTCACTTTTATTTCTACATCTGTTAAAGCCTCTAAAAAAGGCGTAGGTCCATATTCATTCCCCAAGCTTATATAAAGCTTGATATGCTGGGCATTGAAGGCATCAACATGTAGGCTGATTCATTACTAACGCCAGGTATTCACGTATGTATAGCGGTGCTTAGAGTGACCGCTAGTAGACGCTGTAAGCGGGTATCCAGCGCTGTAACAGAGCGCCTCTGTTGCTCTAGTAACCTAGCCGGCATTGATGAATGTGATGTGTGTTGGGCGCTGTAACAACAGTATAGTGCTGCAGCGAGAGAGAGGTAGCGCAAGCTCAGTGCGTCCGGCACGCGGCGCTCCACACCATATATAACAAAACACTAGACACACACAGCGTTGGTGCTCTAAAGCTGTGACGCTGTGTGATCAAAGTCTGTTTTTGAACACATATCCACCAGTAACAAAGCGAGAACTCATGGAATGACATTGTTTTAACACTAGGACAATAACACTTTAGTGCCAGACCTGTAATGACAATTCTGCATAAAAATATAAAAATTCCAAAAAATGTATAAAAGTGTTTGCTGGCAGCCAGGAGAGGTGACACAATAATTTGAGCAAAAAACAAGTCAAACACGCTGTTTAAACTCAAGCAAATGAAGCACCATTGAAATGTATGGGAGAGCGACACTGAGCGACAGGTACTGCATGGCGCTCCTGAGCCTAGAGCGCCGGCGCTATACGCTTAGTCGCCTGTATTAATACATGTGACACTACATGGCGCTGTTAGAGGCTCTCACCAGATTCAGTTTCTCTTTGTGGCTCTCAATCTAAGTTTGTTGCTGCAACAATTTACAGGTCAGAGACTTTGTTCTGGAGAAGTTTTAGTCAATTTCACTCTTAGGTCAACTCATTCTTGTTTTCCACTTACCACATTTCCTATTTCAGTCTCAAGGTGGCCTGCAGCTCCATAAGCCACCATTTTGTTTTTAAAATTGACTTGAGCAGGAGTTACAGTTGCTGTGCAACCATTTCAGTCGGTCAATCTCATAATTTAGTACCTGGATTGAAAGGAAAGATACAGTTTCTAAGCTAAATGGCACTCGGGGGGGGGGGGGCAAGGAAAATGTCCCCTGCCCTTAATAAGCCCTAACAAATATGAGGCTTAGGTGAAAGGCAGTTGAGAAACAAATGTTTTACAGCACCAGAGTGTTCTGTTGCATATAAGAAGCTGCAGGGCTGGTATATAAGGGCCTATGGCACTGAAGAGGTTGGGCACTCCAAACTGAAGTACACAGATGTCAGTGCTGGACTGCCATGGGCACCATATTATTTCTGTGTCTATGACATTCTAGTGCTTTACACCCACTGTTGGCAACACTATAATCCCCTCACAGCCTCCATTTTACTAACAATTACAACAACATGCTCACATATACCTCCATTTGCCTTCACATCTTTGAATCTATGCCCCAAGTCTCAGGAATGATTAAATATATTGTAAGCAGATTCTCCCAGACCATACGAGTAATTAGCAGAATATAAGCAGACACAAAATGAACGCTGAGTCCACAAAACCACAAATAATTAGGAGGACTTCAAATGATTGATTATGCAAACCCCAGTGTAATATGCAGAATGCAGGCATATCCCTCCCCCACTGAAAAATAAATATGCAGGCTACTAGTAGACCCCATCCTGCCCCAAAGACACAACCAAGGCTATACTTAAAGCGGTCCTTCACTCTGAATAAGAGTCTATCTTATATGTTTCCCACACCCTGTACATACAGATTGTCCACATTAAAAATCATCCTACCTGCATCTACTGCATGTTATGAGCCTTTAAACATTCAAGATGGCGGCTCATGGAACATCAGGCAGCCTGCAAACAGGAAGTGCCTTCTAACTGTGCTCTGCATTCTGGGACCTTTTCCTGACCCCAGCTCTGCTCTGTCTGAGCAAAGCACAATTATAACCTGCCCCCCGTACTTTATCCCACTCTCTTCTCCTCAGTAAGTGTAATGCTTCTGAGTCAAGATGGCGGCGCCCGTATCCTAAAGTCCTGAACAGAGTTGCAGCCCAGTGGGGGAAAGAATAATAAGTAAGTGACTAAAAACTTAAAATATATTAATTTTAGATGCTGGGGAATCATTTTTAAGGGTTTGGGCTTTTCAATAAATCATGGTGAAGGTCCGGTTTAATTTGCTGGATGGATCTCCAGGATGAGGGGGACTGGAGTGCACACCAATGGCCATTACCTCTTCAAATAGGGACACTGACTGCTGCAGTATGTGTTGTGGCTTCTGCCCTGGGAGATAGAATAATGGGGGTAAGGGGTATTGGTGCATTTGAAGTATAAATCTATCCCTACCCAACAGTTAGCTATACAATAAAAAAATTGAACACTGGAATTGCATTGGAGACACTTAAAAGACATGACACATGTTTTGCATGGCCCAAATCCTAAGTTTGCAGTGCAAAATATGGATACAAAATGCTTATCCGAACAGCCCAAGGATCACGTGGCACATGCACCAGCTTGAAAAAAAAATGTAAAAAGTAGCAAAAAACTATAACCATCCCAGTCCATTGACATGGGGTAAGGCCACACAGCGCAGGGTGAGCGCCTGGTCCTATCTGGCGCTGTAGAGAGCTGACACTCATTCCATCGCTGTTGATAGATGGGACACTACCTGACACTATAAGAGGCGCTATGGATTTTTCTGGCACTACGTGGCACTAGCGCTTTTTAAATAAACCCCTAAATGCACTATAAAGTTTGGTCCTTTTGTCGGCCGTAATGAGATCCTGTGACACTAATGAGAAAACGTTAATCAGCACCTGTGAACGACACCAACAATCTTTTCCACTAGGGTCCACAGCTCCACAAACAGGTGCTGACACAGGCCGCCTCAAAGGGATAAATCTGACGTGTTTATTGCTGGCGTCTTTCATGTATTAATTTTTATTGTATTATCATTCTAAATAATTTTTAAACCACAATTTCTTTTAACTTAATTATATATAGTGGCTTTTTCTTGTAAGCTTGTTTTGCCTTTTTCTCGCAATAGTTTTTCTTTATTTTTGGGGGATGGAAAAAATATACATTTTTATCTAATTAACTTATGAAAATTGACCAGAACCCATGATTTTGAATATCCCAGGTTTTGGTCTTTGCCCCCGGAGTACCCCATTCGTGATGTGTGAACACCCCCCCAGGTTGCACGGTAAAACTCCCTTTTCCCCGGTCCTACAGTAAATGTGCAGGCTCCTGTCCAGTCTAGTCGGGGTGCGTGCTTGGCTAAAGGTATAGCTTACGGCAGCCACGGCCTGCACATGCGCTGTTGTATCAGGGAGAAGGTAGGTTCTACAGGGGACTCAGGCCGGGGGGTTCAGACAGTGGGGCATTTAGAACCTGGATGCTCTGGGTGAGGGAATCCTCTGGGTGAGGGAATCGGGTCGGTTTTGATATAAGCTAGATACTTTCTATAGTCATTCTTCAGCCCTTTTGCAATTCATATATTTAGGCTTAGAGTCCCTAAATTTGGCCACACATCATTAACCTACTTTTCATTCTGTTATCAACAACATTTTCCGACACCTGAGCCATGGTGTCTGAAAAGTCAAGCCAAATGATGCCTAGCTGTGTGAAAAAAAGCACTTCAAAAATAATGGTCTAAATGTAGAGTTTGTTACTTTCTCCCTCTATGGCATTAGAAATACATTAAGGTGTATATCTTATAGAACAAAACATTCTAAATGGTTAAGCTGATTCAGCAGTAAAATGCTCTTCTCTGTAGAGACATTTCACAGGCAGATTCAGCTTTCCACTTAGAAGGTCATTTATCATTTTTTCATGCGGGCGTTAGATGAACGTCTCTTCTGAGATGCTCTCAGCGTCCGCACTGCTGAGGCGGCTGAAGGCAGCCAGCGTTCAGATTGCGCCCCCTCCTGACTGGGAGCATAGGACAGTATCAGCCTTTAATAAAAAAATATAGTGCGCCCATGCCAGCACTGTCAGAAGGGGATTCCAGGTGCATGGCGCCTGTGGCAATCCCCTGTTTTTATTTTTGGGGGGGGGGGAGGGCATGGGAACACAAAAAAAAAACATGGGGAATTGCAATGGGGACACGTGTTTTGCATGGCCCAAATTAGAGATGAGCGAACTTTTGAAAAATTCGATTCGACTGATTCGCCGAATTTTCCGACAAAAATCGTTTCGACCCGAATAAATTCGCGACGAATCGCTATTAAAAACGGCTATTTCTGAGCCTCCTAGAGCCTCAATAGGGTTGTAAACCATTCTGCCTTGCTGTAACACGCACAGGATGCGTGCTGGGTTAGTTAAATAATACTTTGAAGAAATATCACATGCAGATCAGAGGCATCGCTAATAGAATCGCAGAGCAGCACAATTGAATTCAAGAGAGTTGAAGTGGCATCACTATGAGGGGCAGGAGCCCAAACATTGCTTTAAAGAGACACTGGAGTTGGCAGCAGCAGGAGCCCAAAAATTGGATGAATCACACCCTGGAGTTGGCAGCAGCAGCAGGAGCCCAAACATTACTTTAAAGAGACCCTGGGGTTGGCTTCAGGAGCCCAAAAATTGGATGAATCACACCCTGGAGTTGGCAGCAGCAGCAGCAGTAGCCCAAATATACACTGGAGTTGGCTTCAGGAGCCCAAAAATTGGATGAATCACACCCTGGAGTTGGCAGCAGCAGCAGGAGCCCAAATATTACTTTAAAGAGACACTGGGGTTGGCTTCAGGAGCCCAAAAATTGGATGAATCACACCCTGGAGTTGGCAGCAGCAGGAGCCCAAATATTACTTTAAAGAGACCCTGGGGTTTGCTTCAGGAGCCCAAAAATTGGATGATTCACACCCTGGAGTTGGCAGGAGTTGACAGCAGCAGCAGCAGGAGCCCAAACATTACTTTAAAGAGACCCTGGGGTTGGCTTCAGGAGCCCAAAAATTGGATGAATCACACCCTGGAGTTGGCAGAAGTTGGCAGCAGCAGCAGGAGCCCAAACATTACTTAAAAGAGACACTGGGGTTGGCTTCAGGAGCCCAAAAATTGGATGAATCACACCCTGGAGTTGGCAGGAGTTGACAGCAGCAGCAGGAGCCCAAATATTACTTTAAAGAGACCCTGGGGTTGGCTTCAGGAGCCCAAAAATTGGATGAATCACACCCTGGAGTTGGCAGAAGTTGGCAGTAGCAGCAGCAGGAGCCCAAATATTACTTTAAAGAGACCCTGGGGTTGGCTTCAGGAGCCCAAAAGTTGGATGAATCACACCCTGGAGTTGGCAGAAGTTGGCAGTAGCAGCAGGAGCCCAAATATTACTTTAAAGAGACCCTGGGGTTGGCTTCAGAAGCCCAAACATTGGATGAATCACACCCTGGAGTTGGCAGCAGCAGCAGGAGCCCAAATATTACTTTAAAGAGACCCTGGGGTTGGCTTCAGGAGCCCAAAAATTGGATGAATCACACCCTGGAGTTGGCAGCAGCAGCAGCAGGAGCCCAAACATTACTTAAAAGAGACACTGGGGTTGGCTTCAGGAGCCCAAAAATTGGATGAATCACACCCTGGAGTTGGCAGGAGTTGACAGCAGCAGCAGGAGCCCAAATATTACTTTAAAGAGACCCTGGGGTTGGCTTCAGGAGCCCAAAAATTGGATGAATCACACCCTGGAGTTGGCAGGAGTTGGCAGTAGCAGCAGCAGGAGCCCAAATATTACTTTAAAGAGACCCTGGGGTTGGCTTCAGGAGCCCAAAAATTGGATGATTCACACCCTGGAGTTGGCAGCAGCAGCAGCAGTAGCCCAAATATACACTGGAGTTGGCTTCAGGAGCCCAAAAATTGGATGAATCACACCCTGGAGTTGGCAGCAGCAGCAGCAGGAGCCGAAACATTACTTTAAAGAGACACTGGGGTTGGCTTCAGGAGCCCAAAAATTGGATGAATCACACCCTGGAGTTGGCAGCAGCAGGAGCCCAAATATTACTTTAAAGAGACCCTGGGGTTTGCTTCAGGAGCCCAAAAATTGGATGATTCACACCCTGGAGTTGGCAGCAGCAGGAGCCCAAATATACACTGGAGTTGGCTTCAGGAGCCCAAAAATTGGATGAATCACACCTTGGAGTTGGCAGCAGCAGCAGCAGGAGCCCAAATATTACTTTAAAGAGACCCTGGGGTTGGCTTCAGGAGCCCAAAAATTGGATGAATCACACCCTGGAGTTGGCAGAAGTTGGCAGTAGCAGCAGCAGGAGCCCAAATATTACTTTAAAGAGACCCTGGGGTTTGCTTCAGGAGCACAAAAATTGGATGATTCACACCCTGGAGTTGGCAGCAGCAGCAGCAGGAGCCCAAATATACACTGGAGTTGGCTTCAGGAGCCCAAAAATTGGATGAATCACACCCTGGAGTTGGCAGAAGTTGGCAGCAGCAGCAGCAGGAGCCCAAATATTACTTTAAAGAGACCCTGGGGTTGGCTTCAGGAGCCCAAAAATTGGATGAATCACACCCTGGAGTTGGCAGAAGTTGGCAGTAGCAGCAGCAGGAGCCCAAATATTACTTTAAAGAGACCCTGGGGTTGGCTTCAGGAGCCCAAAAATTGGATGAATCACACCCTGGAGTTGGCAGCAGCAACAGGAGCCCAAATATTACTTTAAAGAGACCCTGGGGTTGGCTTCAGGAGCCCAGAAATTGGATGAATCACACCCTGGAGTTGGCAGCAGCAGCAGCAGGAGCCCAAACATTACTTAAAAGAGACCCTGGGGTTGGCTTCAGGAGCCCAAAAATTGGATGAATCACACCCTGGAGTTGGCAGGAGTTGACAGCAGCAGCAGCAGGAGCCCAAACATTACTTTAAAGAGACCCTGGGGTTGGCTTCAGGAGCCCAAAAATTGGATGAATCACACCCTGGAGTTGGCAGAAGTTGGCAGCAGCAGCAGGAGCCCAAACATTACTTAAAAGAGACACTGGGGTTGGCTTCAGGAGCCCAAAAATTGGATGAATCACACCCTGGAGTTGGCAGGAGTTGACAGCAGCAGCAGCAGGAGCCCAAATATTACTTTAAAGAGACCCTGGGGTTGGCTTCAGGAGCCCAAAAATTGGATGAATCACACCCTGGAGTTGGCAGAAGTTGGCAGTAGCAGCAGCAGGAGCCCAAATATTACTTTAAAGAGACCCTGGGGTTTGCTTCAGGAGCCCAAAAATTGGATGAATCACACCCTGGAGTTGGCAGGAGTTGGCAGCAGCAGCAACAGGAGCCCAAACATTACTTAAAAGAGACCCTGGGGTTGGCTTCAGGAGCCCAAAAATTGGATGATTCACACCCTGGAGTTGGCAGCAGCAGCAGCAGGAGCCCAAACATTACTTCAAAGAGACCCTGGGGTTGGCTTCAGGAGCCCAAAAATTGGATGAATCACACCCTGGAGTTGGCAGGAGTTGACAGCAGCAGCAGCAGGAGCCCAAACATTTCTTTAAAGAGACCCTGGGGTTGGCTTCAGGAGCCCAAAAATTGGATGAATCACACCCTGGAGTTGGCAGCAGCAGCAGCAGTAGCCCAAATATACACTGGAGTTGGCTTCAGGAGCCCAAAAATTGGATGAATCACACCCTGGAGTTGGCAGCAGCAGGAGCCCAAACATTACTTTAAAGAGACACTGGGGTTGGCTTCAGGAGCCCAAAAATTGGATGAATCACACCCTGGAGTTGGCAGCAGCAGGAGCCCAAATATTACTTTAAAGAGACCCTGGGGTTTGCTTCAGGAGCACAAAAATTGGATGATTCACACCCTGGAGTTGGCAGCAGCAGCAGCAGGAGCCCAAATATACACTGGAGTTGGCTTCAGGAGCCCAAAAATTGGATGAATCACACCCTGGAGTTGGCAGAAGTTGGCAGCAGCAGCAGCAGGAGCCCAAATATTACTTTAAAGAGACCCTGGGGTTGGCTTCAGGAGCCCAAAAATTGGATGAATCACACCCTGGAGTTGGCAGAAGTTGGCAGTAGCAGCAGCAGGAGCCCAAATATTACTTTAAAGAGACCCTGGGGTTGGCTTCAGGAGCCCAAAAATTGGATGAATCACACCCTGGAGTTGGCAGCAGCAACAGGAGCCCAAATATTACTTTAAAGAGACCCTGGGGTTGGCTTCAGGAGCCCAGAAATTGGATGAATCACACCCTGGAGTTGGCAGCAGCAGCAGCAGGAGCCCAAACATTACTTAAAAGAGACCCTGGGGTTGGCTTCAGGAGCCCAAAAATTGGATGAATCACACCCTGGAGTTGGCAGGAGTTGACAGCAGCAGCAGCAGCAGGAGCCCAAACATTACTTTAAAGAGACCCTGGGGTTGGCTTCAGGAGCCCAAAAATTGGATGAATCACACCCTGGAGTTGGCAGAAGTTGGCAGCAGCAGCAGGAGCCCAAACATTACTTAAAAGAGACACTGGGGTTGGCTTCAGGAGCCCAAAAATTGGATGAATCACACCCTGGAGTTGGCAGGAGTTGACAGCAGCAGCAGCAGGAGCCCAAATATTACTTTAAAGAGACCCTGGGGTTGGCTTCAGGAGCCCAAAAATTGGATGAATCACACCCTGGAGTTGGCAGAAGTTGGCAGTAGCAGCAGCAGGAGCCCAAATATTACTTTAAAGAGACCCTGGGGTTTGCTTCAGGAGCCCAAAAATTGGATGAATCACACCCTGGAGTTGGCAGGAGTTGGCAGCAGCAGCAACAGGAGCCCAAACATTACTTAAAAGAGACCCTGGGGTTGGCTTCAGGAGCCCAAAAATTGGATGATTCACACCCTGGAGTTGGCAGCAGCAGCAGCAGGAGCCCAAACATTACTTCAAAGAGACCCTGGGGTTGGCTTCAGGAGCCCAAAAATTGGATGAATCACACCCTGGAGTTGGCAGGAGTTGACAGCAGCAGCAGCAGGAGCCCAAACATTACTTTAAAGAGACCCTGGGGTTGGCTTCAGGAGCCCAAAAATTGGATGAATCACACCCTGGAGTTGGCAGAAGTTGGCAGCAGCAGCAGGAGCCCAAACATTACTTAAAAGAGACACTGGGGTTGGCTTCAGGAGCCCAAAAATTGGATGAATCACACCCTGGAGTTGGCAAGAGTTGACAGCAGCAGCAGGAACCCAAATATTACTTTAAAGAGACCCTGGGGTTGGCTTCAGGAGCCCAAAAATTGGATGAATCACACCCTGGAGTTGGCAGAAGTTGGCAGTAGCAGCAGCAGGAGCCCAAATATTACTTTAAAGAGACCCTGGGGTTTGCTTCAGGAGCCCAAAAATTGGATGAATCACACCCTGGAGTTGGCAGGAGTTGGCAGCAGCCGCAACAGGAGCCCAAACATTACTTTAAAGAGACCCTGGGGTTGGCTTCAGGAGCCCAAAAATTGGATGATTCACACCCTGGAGTTGGCAGCAGCAGCAGGAGCCCAAATATACACTGGAGTTGGCTTCAGGAGCCCAAAAATTGGATGAATCACACCCTGGAGTTGGCAGCAGCAGCAGCAGGAGCCCAAACATTACTTTAAAGAGACACTGGGGTTGGCTTCAGGAGCCCAAAAATTGGATGAATCACACCCTGGAGTTGGCAGGAGTTTACAGCAGCAGCAGCAGGAGCCCAAACATTACTTTAAAGAGACCCTGGGGTTGGCTTCAGGAGCCCAAAAATTGGATGAATCACACCCTGGAGTTGGCAGCAGCAGCAGCAGGAGCCCAAATATTACTTTAAAGAGACCCTGGGGTTGGCTTCAGGAGCCCAAAAATTGGATGATTCACACCATGGAGTTGGCAGCAGCAGCAGCAGGAGCCCAAATATACACTGGAGTTGGCTCCAGGAGCCCAAAAATTGGATGAATCACACCCTGGAGTTGGCAGCAGCAGCAGCAGGAGCCCAAACATTACTTTAAAGAGACACTGGGGTTGGCTTCAGGAGCCCAAAAATTGGATGAATCACACCCTGGAGTTGGCAGGAGTTGGCAGCAGCAGCAGCAGGAGCCCAAATATACACTGGAGTTGGCTTCAGGAGCCCAAAAATTGGATGAATCACACCCTGGAGTTGGCAGAAGTTGGCAGCAGCAGCAGCAGGAGCCCAAAAAATGGCCTAAAGACATAAATATGTTTTGCACCATTTGGAAAGTGTAAAACGTGGCACCATGCTGAATCTAGTCGCATGCATCAGGCATTGGTGGGTGGAAATCCTGGCTGATCCATCCCTGATTCATTTTGACAAAGGTGAGTCTCTCCACATTTTTAGTTGACAGACGAGTTCTCCTCGCCGTAACTATGGCCCCCGCCGCACTAAACACCCGCTCAGATGGCCCGCTACTTGCCGGGCAGGACAGCTTTTCCAGGGTAAACTCTGCTAGTTGCGGCCACAAATCAAGTTTGGCTGCCCAGAAGTCCAGCGGATCCTCAAGGTGTGTTGGCATGGTCATGTCAAAGTATGACATGACTTGCTGGTTGAGGTCCTGCTCCAGGTCTTCCTGCTGCTCATGAGTAGCCTCACTATGCGGGTGTAGAAAGCTACTCATTAGCGACTGAAGACTGAGGCTGCTGCTGCTGATGGAGCTGCTGCTGCTGCTCCTGCCAACCCCCCCAGCGGCCATGGCAGTGGAAGGTGAGCGCAGAGGTCCCCTCGAGTCAGACCTGCGAGAGTATGGACCATGGCGCAGATAGGCATCGGCCAACTGCCTACGTAGAATGTCTTTGTAGTAGTTGAGTTTGTCCTCCCTCTCGGTGGGTTTAAAAAATGCCCCCATTTTGTGCCGGAAGCGAGGGTCCAATAAGGTGGACAGCCAGAAGTCATCCCGCCGACAGATGGAAACAATTCTGGGGTCACTACGCAAGCACGTGAGCATGCTTCGTGCCATTTGCGCAAGTGACTCGGATGGACTACCTGTCTCCATCTCCACTGCATACTGCCACGGTGTGCCCGGGTCCTCTGTCTCGCCTTCCTCAAAAACCTCTAGCTCCTCTGGCTGCTCCTGCTCCTCCTCACCTGTCCGCTGACTAGATAAACCAGCCATTTCGCCAAGCCTAAACTGTGTTTCGCTGGTCAACTCCTCCTCCTCCTCTTCCTCCTCCTCCTCCAGTTCAGCTCCAGCGGGGTTCATGTGGCCATAAGATGTAAACGCCATGTCTCCAGTGCCCTGACCAGCCATGGTTTCCAACATGTGCTGTAGTACATGAAGCAGTGGAATCACGTCGTTCATCCCGTAATCCTGCCGACTGACAAATAAAGTGGCATCCTCAAAGGGCCTGAGCAAACGGCAGGTGTCACGTATGAGCTGCCACTGGTTGACATTGAAGTTACACAGGGGAGTCCCCCTATCTGCTTGGATCATCAGGAAATCCGTGATGGCTTTTCTCTGTTCATATAATCGGTCCAACATGTGAAGGGTGGAATTCCAACGGGTGGAAACATCGCAAATCAGACTATGTTGGGGGATACCATTCTGACGCTGTAGCTCAAGAAGGGTGTGTTTGGCGGTGTAGGAGTGGCTGAAGTGCATGCAAAGTTTCCTTGAAGTTGTTAGGATGTCTTGCAGATGGGGGGAACACTTCAGAAACCGCTTGACAACCAGATTGAAGACGTGAGCCATGCAGGGGGCATGGGTCAGGCTTCCTTGGCGCAGCGCAGACAAAATGTTCTTCCCATTGTCGGTAACCATGATTCCCATTTTAAGTTTTCTCGGAGTAAGCCATGTTTGGATTTCCTGATGAATACATTTAAGCAGTTCCTCCCCTGTGTGACTCCGTTCGCCAAGACAAACCATGTGAAGCACTGCGTGACACCTCCGTGCCCTGCACACATGGTAGACTGGAGGGGCACTGAGACTTGAGCCTACAGTGGAGGGTGAGGAGATGGCGGAGGATGAGGAGGCCGAGTCGCACGGTGTCACAGGTCCAATGGGCAGAGAGCGCGGAGGCCGAAGCGGCGTGACCTGTCCAAGTTGCTGCTGCTGCTGCAGAGGGACCACATTCACCCAGTGGGCCCTAAACGACATGTACTGCCCCTGACCGTAGTTACAGCTCCAGATGTCGGCGCTGCCATGTATTTTGCTACACACCGACAGGCTCAAGGACTGGCCCACCTTCTGTTCAACAAAAGTGTGCAGCGCTGGTACTGCCTTCTTGGCAAAGAAATGACGGCTTGGCACTCTCCACCTCGGCTCGGCACAAGCCATCAGTTCTCTGAAAGGTGCAGATTCCACCACCTGAAAAGGGAGCGACTGCAGCACCAGCAACTTGGACAGGAGCACATTCAGCTTCTGCGCCGTAGGATGAGTGGGCGCATACTGCTGTCTCTTGGACATGGCTTCGCTGATGGATTGCTGGCGGGATGCATGACTTGGAGGAGGAGGAGCAATAGCGACAGAGGATGGGTATGACGCACAGCTGCCTTCGGCTGAGGTGCTGGAGCCTTGGCTGGCAGAAATTGGGAGCTCACTTGGTGAGGAAGCAGACTGGACCACCCCTTGGGAGCCTCGGTTCTCCCAGGTCGCTTTATGGTGACGCATCATATGTTGACGCAGGGCCGTGGTGCCAACATTTGGACCCTGGCCACGCTTCACCTGTTGCCTACATATCTTGCATGTGGCCATGTTACCCTCCTGCGGATGCCTCAGGAAAAACTGCCACACTGCCGAGTAGCTACTTTTCCCACCCCCTGGCCTCACTGATTCACTGCTGCTGTTGCCAACTCCAGGAACCCCTGCTCCACTACCTCCCGATAAGGTAGACTGCCGCACAGCAGGTGCTCTACCCCGGCCCCGGCCCCGGCCGGCTCCAGCCTTTGGAATTGTGCCCCCATGCTGACTGCTACCACCTTGCTGCCTCAGCTGCTGACTCCGGGGCAACCTGCGCCCCTCTTCTCCTGATGATGACGATGAAGCCCCTTCCTCACCCGGCTCCCAAGTGCGATCGGCTTCATCGTCATCATCATCATCACCGAGTTGTGGCTGTACGTCACTGATGTTCGTGGATTCGTCAACAGTGTCTGGCGCAGGAGCTGGAATGCTCGCAGCACCCACGACACTGTCCACATCACTATTTGTCTGCCTAGCTAAAGAAGCCACCTCCATTTCTTGGCTGGGCAGTAGCTGCTGACTGTCCTCCTGTATCTGATCGTCCTCCTCACTAAAGTGTGGAGCTGAACCCAAAGCATAGGATACGTCGCTGGGGGGAGGGAACGGCGTAGGACAGAGGCAATGGGAGGACAGGGACTGCTCTCGGGGCATGCCAACTCAGGGTTGTGTCAGAGGAACCTACCGACCCTAGACTGGGGGTCTCAGACGTAAGTTGTGATGATGTTGTTGATGAGTGCGTCAACCAATCTACCACGGCAGATGCTTTACTGGTGGAGACCCGACCGCTAGCAGATACTGGCAGATTAGGTCTCTCAGCGTGACTCCTGCTGCTACTGGCCCCCAGTCTGATGCGAGCTCTGCCTGCGGAATCTTGGCCTCTGCCACTCCTCTTTTCACTTCCAGGCACTTGTCTGCCCGACATAGTCTAACTGGCGTGGTAGTAGGTGATATTTTAAGATCCCCCGGGCAGCGGTGGGTCTATATGAAACAGAATATAATGCACACCAAAAGTGAGCAGTAACACTCAGCCTCCAACAGGCCTGCTTAGTGTAAATAAGAGAGCTGCTTAGTGTAAATAAAGAGGGGTATGCTATGTTACAGAATGGGATGCCCCAACAGAAGTGCACCTGGCAGGCAGCAGTAAGCCTATGCCCAGCAAAAGTGTCTTTATCAGGCCTAATTTCAATTAGAATAAGTGCAAATGGTTATATGGTCTTAAACAGAGGCTGCTGTAGTCACAGAATGGGATGCCCCAAAAAAGATCCAGTAGTGCTATGCCCAGCAAAAGTGTCTTTATCAGGGCTAATTTCAATTATAATAAGTGCAAATGGTTATATGGTCTTAAACAGAGGCTGCTGTAGTCACAGAATGGGATGCCCCAAAAAAGATCCAGTAGTGCTATGCCCAGCAAAAGTGTCTTTATCAGGGCTAATTTCAATTATAATAAGTGCAAATGGTTATATGGTCTTAAACAGAGGCTGCTGTAGTCACAGAATGGGATGCCCCAAAAAAGATCCAGTAGTGCTATGCCCAGCAAAAGTGTCTTTATCAGGCCTAATTTCAATTATAATAAGAGCAAATGGTTATATGGTCTTAAACAGAGGCTGCTGTAGTCACAGAATGGGATGCCCTAAAAACCAGCAGTAAGTACACCTGGCAGGGTCCAGAAGTACTATGCCCAGCAAAAGTGTCTTTATCAGGCTAATTTCAAATATAATAAGAGCAAATGGTTATATGGTCTTAAACAGAGGCTGCTGTAGTCACAGAATGGGATGCCCTAAAAACCAGCAGTAAGTACACCTGGCAGGGTCCAGAAGTACTATGCCCAGCAAAAGTGTCTTTATTAGGCTAATTTCAAATATAATAAGAGCAAATGGTTATATGGTCTTAAACAGAGGCTGCTGTAGTCACAGAATGGGATGCCCTAAAAACCAGCAGTAAGTACACCTGGCAGGGTCCAGAAGTACTATGGCCAGCAAAAGTGTCTTTATCAGGCTAATTTCAATTATAATAAGAACAAATGGTTATATGGTCTTAAACAGAGGCTGCTGTAGTCACAGAATGGGATGCCCTAAAAACCAGCAGTAAGTACACCTGGCAGGGTCCAGAAGTACTATGGCCAGCAAAAGTGTCTTTATCAGGCTAATTTCAATTATAATAAGAGCAAATGGTTATATGGTCTTAAACAGAGGCTGCTGTAGTCACAGAATGGGATGCCCTAAAAACCAGCAGTAAGTACACCTGGCAGGGTACAGAAGTACTATGGCCAGCAAAAGTGTCTTTATCAGGCTAATTTCAATTATAATAAGAGCAAATGGTTATATGGTCTTAAACAGAGGCTGCTGTAGTCACAGAATGGGATGCCCTAAAAACCAGCAGTAAGTACACCTGGCAGGGTCTAGAAGTACTATGCCCAGCAAAAGTGTCTTTATCAGGCTAATTTCAAATATAATAAGAGCAAATGGTTTTATGGTCTTAAACAGAGGCTGCTGTAGTCACAGAATGGGATGCCCTAAAAACCAGCAGTAAGTACACCTGGCAGGGTCCAGAAGTACTATGCCCAGCAAAAGTGTCTTTATCAGGCTAATTTCAAATATAATAAGAGCAAATGGTTATATGGTCTTAAACAGAGGCTGCTGTAGTCACAGAATGGGATGCCCTAAAAACCAGCAGTAAGTACAACTGGCATGGTCCAGAAGTAATATGGCCAGCAAAAGTGTCTTTATCAGGCTAATTTCAAATATAATAAGAGCAAATGGTTATATGGTCTTAAACAGAGGCTGCTGTAGTCACAGAATGGGATGCCCTAAAAACCAGCAGTAAGTACACCTGGCAGGGTCCAGAAGTACTATGCCCAGCAAAAGTGTCTTTATTAGGCTAATTTCAAATATAATAAGAGCAAATGTTTATATGGTCTTAAACAGAGGCTGCTGTAGTCACAGAATGGGATGCCCTAAAAACCAGCAGTAAGTACACCTGGCAGGGTCCAGAAGTACTATGGCCAGCAAAAGTGTCTTTATCAGGCTAATTTCAATTATAATAAGAGCAAATGGTTATATGGTCTTAAACAGAGGCTGCTGTAGTCACAGAATGGGATGCCCTAAAAACCAGCAGTAAGTACACCTGGCAGGGTCCAGAAGTACTATGCCCAGCAAAAGTGTCTTTATCAGGCTAATTTCAAATATAATAAGAGCAAATGGTTATATGGTCTTAAACAGAGGCTGCTGTAGTCACAGAATGGGATGCCCTAAAAACCAGCAGTAAGTACACCTGGCAGGGTCCAGAAATACTATGGCCAGCAAAAGTGTCTTTATCAGGCTAATTTCAATTATAATAAGAGCAAATGGTTATATGGTCTTAAACAGAGGCTGCTGTAGTCACAGAATGGGATGCCCTAAAAACCAGCAGTAAGTACACCTGGCAGGGTCCAGAAGTACTATGCCCAGCAAAAGTGTCTTTATTAGGCTAATTTCAAATATAATAAGAGCAAATGGTTATATGGTCTTAAACAGAGGCTGCTGTAGTCACAGAATGGGATGCCCTAAAAACCAGCAGTAAGTACACCTGGCAGGGTCCAGAAGTACTATGCCCAGCAAAAGTGTCTTTATTAGGCTAATTTCAAATATAATAAGAGCAAATGGTTATATGGTCTTAAACAGAGGCTGCTGTAGTCACAGAATGGGATGCCCTAAAAACCAGCAGTAAGTACACCTGGCAGGGTCCAGAAGTACTATGGCCAGCAAAAGTGTCTTTATCAGGCTAATTTCAATTATAATAAGAGCAAATGGTTATATGGTCTTAAACAGAGGCTGCTGTAGTCATAGAATGGGATGCCCTAAAAACCAGCAGTAAGTAAACCAGGCAGGGTACAGAAGTACTATGGCCAGCAAAAGTGTCTTTATCAGGCTAATTTCAATTATAATAAGAGCAAATGGTTATATGGTCTTAAACAGAGGCTGCTGTAGTCACAGAATGGGATGCCCTAAAAACCAGCAGTAAGTACACCTGGCAGGGTCCAGAAGTACTATGCCCAGCAAAAGTGTCTTTATCAGGCTAATTTCAAATATAATAAGAGCAAATGGTTATATGGTCTTAAACAGAGGCTGCTGTAGTCACAGAATGGGATGCCCTAAAAAACAGAAGTAAGTACACCTGGCAGGGTCCAGAAGTACTATGCCCAGCAAAAGTGTCTTTATCAGGCTAATTTCAAATATAATAAGAGCAAATGGTTATATGGTCTTAAACAGAGGCTGCTGTAGTCACAGAATGGGATGCCCTAAAAACCAGCAGTAAGTACACCTGGCAGGGTCCAGAAGTACTATGCCCAGCAAAAGTGTCTTTATCAGGCTAATTTCAATTATAATAAGAGCAAATGGTTATATGGTCTTAAACAGAGGCTGCTGTAGTCACAGAATGGGATGCCCTAAAAACCAGCAGTAAGTACACCTGGCAGGGTCCAGAAGTACTATGCCCAGCAAAAGTGTCTTTATCAGGCTAATTTCAAATATAATAAGAGCAAATGGTTATATGGTCTTAAACAGAGGCTGCTGTAGTCACAGAATGGGATGCCCTAAAAACCAGCAGTAAGTACACCTGGCAGGGTCCAGAAGTACTATGGCCAGCAAAAGTGTCTTTATCAGGCTAATTTCAATTATAATAAGAGCAAATGGTCATATGGTCTTAAACAGAGGCTGCTGTAGTCACAGAATGGGATGCCCAAAAAACCAGCAGTAAGTACACCTGGCAGGGTCCAGAAGTACTATGCCCAGCAAAAGTGTCTTTATCAGGCTAATTTCAAATATAATAAGAGCAAATGGTTATATGGTCTTAAACAGAGGCTGCTGTAGTCACAGAATGGGATGCCCTAAAAACCAGCAGTAAGTACACCTGGCAGGGTCCAGAAGTACTATGGCCAGCAAAAGTGTCTTTATCAGGCTAATTTCAATTATAATAAGAGCAAATGGTTATATGGTCTTAAACAGAGGCTGCTGTAGTCACAGAATGGGATGCCCTAAAAACCAGCAGTAAGTACACCTGGCAGGGTCCAGAAGTACTATGCCCAGCAAAAGTGTCTTTATCAGGCTAATTTCAAATATAATAAGAGCAAATGGTTATATGGTCTTAAACAGAGGCTGCTGTAGTCACAGAATGGGATGCCCTAAAAACCAGCAGTAAGTACACCTGGCAGGGTCCAGAAGTACTATGCCCAGCAAAAGTGTCTTTATTAGGCTAATTTCAAATATAATAAGAGCAAATGGTTATATGGTCTTAAACAGAGGCTGCTGTAGTCACAGAATGGGATGCCCTAAAAACCAGCAGTAAGTACACCTGGCAGGGTCCAGAAGTACTATGCCCAGCAAAAGTGTCTTTATCAGGCTAATTTCAAATATAATAAGAGCAAATGGTTATATGGTCTTAAACAGAGGCTGCTGTAGTCACAGAATGGGATGCCCTAAAAACCAGAAGTAAGTACACCTGGCAGGGTCCAGAAGTACTATGCCCAGCAAAAGTGTCTTTATCAGGCTAATTTCAAATATAATAAGAGCAAATGGTTATATGGTCTTAAACAGAGGCTGCTGTAGTCACAGAATGGGATGCCCTAAAAACCAGCAGTAAGTACACCTGGCAGGGTCCAGAAGTACTATGGCCAGCAAAAGTGTCTTTATCAGGCTAATTTCAATTATAATAAGAGCAAATGGTTATATGGTCTTAAACAGAGGCTGCTGTAGTCACAGAATGGGATGCCCTAAAAACCAGCAGTAAGTACACCTGGCAGGGTCCAGAAGTACTATGCCCAGCAAAAGTGTCTTTATCAGGCTAATTTCAAATATAATAAGAGCAAATGGTTATATGGTCTTAAACAGAGGCTGCTGTAGTCACAGAATGGGATGCCCTAAAAACCAGCAGTAAGTACACCTGGCAGGGTCCAGAAGTACTATGGCCAGCAAAAGTGTCTTTATCAGGCTAATTTCAATTATAATAAGAGCAAATGGTTATATGGTCTTAAACAGAGGCTGCTGTAGTCACAGAATGGGATGCCCTAAAAACCAGCAGTAAGTACACCTGGCAGGGTCCAGAAGTACTATGGCCAGCAAAAGTGTCTTTATCAGGCTAATTTCAATTATAATAAGAACAAATGGTTATATGGTCTTAAACAGAGGCTGCTGTAGTCACAGAATGGGATGCCCTAAAAACCAGCAGTAAGTACACCTGGCAGGGTCCAGAAGTACTATGGCCAGCAAAAGTGTCTTTATCAGGCTAATTTCAATTATAATAAGAGCAAATGGTTATATGGTCTTAAACAGAGGCTGCTGTAGTCACAGAATGGGATGCCCTAAAAACCAGCAGTAAGTACACCTGGCAGGGTCCAGAAGTACTATGGCCAGCAAAAGTGTCTTTATCAGGCTAATTTCAATTATAATAAGAACAAATGGTTATATGGTCTTAAACAGAGGCTGCTGTAGTCACAGAATGGGATGCCCAAAAAAACAGCAGTAAGTACACCTGGCAGGGTCCAGAAGTACTATGCCCAGCAAAAGTGTCTTTATCAGGCTAATTTCAAATATAATAAGAGCAAATGGTTATATGGTCTTAAACAGAGGCTGCTGTAGTCACAGAATGGGATGCCCTGAAAACCAGCAGTAAGTACAACTGGCAGGGTCCAGAAGTACTATGCCCAGCAAAAGTGTCTTTATTAGGCTAATTTCAAATATAATAAGAGCAAATGGTTATATGGTCTTAAACAGAGGCTGCTGTAGTCACAGAATGGGATGCCCTAAAAACCAGCAGTAAGTACACCTGGCAGGGTCCAGAAGTACTATGGCCAGCAAAAGTGTCTTTATCAGGCTAATTTCAATTATAATAAGAGCAAATGGTTATATGGTCTTAAACAGAGGCTGCTGTAGTCACAGAATGGGATGCCCTAAAAACCAGCAGTAAGTACACCTGGCAGGGTCCAGAAGTACTATGCCCAGCAAAAGTGTCTTTATCAGGCTAATTTCAAATATAATAAGTGCAAATGGTTATATGGTCTTAAACAGAGGCTGCTGTAGTCACAGAATGGGATGCCCTAAAAACCAGCAGTAAGTACACCTGGCAGGGTCCAGAAGTACTATGCCCAGCAAAAGTGTCTTCATCAGGCTAATTTCAAATATAATAAGAGCAAATGGTTATATGGTCTTAAACAGAGGCTGCTGTAGTCACAGAATGGGATGCCCTAAAAACCAGCAGTAAGTACACCTGGCAGGGTCCAGAAGTACTATGCCCAGCAAAAGTGTCTTTATTAGGCTAATTTCAAATATAATAAGAGCAAATGGTTATATGGTCTTAAACAGAGGCTGCTGTAGTCACAGAATGGGATGCCCTAAAAACCAGCAGTAAGTACACCTGGCAGGGTCCAGAAGTACTATGGCCAGCAAAAGTGTCTTTATCAGGCTAATTTCAATTATAATAAGAGCAAATGGTTATATGGTCTTAAACAGAGGCTTCTGTAGTCACAGAATGGGATGCCCTAAAAACCAGCAGTAAGTACACCTGGCAGGGTCCAGAAGTACTATGCCCAGCAAAAGTGTCTTTATCAGGCTAATTTCAAATATAATAAGAGCAAATGGTTATATGGTCTTAAACAGAGGCTGCTGTAGTCACAGAATGGGATGCCCTAAAAACCAGCAGTAAGTAAACCCGGCAGGGTCCAGAAGTACTATGGCCAGCAAAAGTGTCTTTATCAGGCTAATTTCAAATATAATAAGAGCAAATGGTTATATGGTCTTAAACAGAGGCTGCTGTAGTCACAGAATGGGATGCCCTAAAAACCAGCAGTAAGTACACCTGGCAGGGTCCAGAAGTACTATGCCCAGCAAAAGTGTCTTTATCAGGCTAATTTCAATTATAATAAGAGCAAATGGTTATATGGTCTTAAACAGAGGCTGCTGTAGTCACAGAATGGGATGCCCTAAAAACCAGCAGTAAGTACACCTGGCAGGGTCCAGAAGTACTATGCCCAGCAAAAGTGTCTTTATTAGGCTAATTTCAAATATAATAAGAGCAAATGGTTATATGGTCTTAAACAGAGGCTGCTGTAGTCACAGAATGGGATGCCCTAAAAACCAGCAGTAAGTACACCTGGCAGGGTCCAGAAATACTATGGCCAGCAAAAGTGTCTTTATCAGGCTAATTTCAATTATAATAAGAGCAAATGGTTATATGGTCTTAAACAGAGGCTGCTGTAGTCACAGAATGGGATGCCCTAAAAACCAGCAGTAAGTACACCTGGCAGGGTCCAGAAGTACTATGCCCAGCAAAAGTGTCTTTATCAGGCTAATTTCAAATATAATAAGAGCAAATGGTTATATGGTCTTAAACAGAGGCTGCTGTAGTCACAGAATGGGATGCCCTAAAAACCAGCAGTAAGTACACCTGGCAGGGTCCAGACGTACTATGGCCAGCAAAAGTGTCTTTATCAGGCTAATTTCAATTATAATAAGAGCAAATGGTTATATGGTCTTAAACAGAGGCTGCTGTAGTCACAGAATGGGATGCCCTAAAAACCAGCAGTAAGTACACCTGGCAGGGTCCAGAAGTACTATGCCCAGCAAAAGTGTCTTTATCAGGCTAATTTCAAATATAATAAGAGCAAATGGTTATATGGTCTTAAACAGAGGCTGCTGTAGTCACAGAATGGGATGCCCTAAAAACCAGCAGTAAGTACACCTGGCAGGGTCCAGAAGTACTATGCCCAGCAAAAGTGTCTTTATCAGGCTAATTTCAAATATAATAAGAGCAAATGGTTATATGGTCTTAAACAGAGGCTGCTGTAGTCACAGAATGGGATGCCCTAAAAACCAGCAGTAAGTACACCTGGCAGGGTCCAGAAGTACTATGGCCAGCAAAAGTGTCTTTATCAGGCTAATTTCAATTATAATAAGAGCAAATGGTTATATGGTCTTAAACAGAGGCTGCTGTAGTCACAGAATGGGATGCCCTAAAAACCAGCAGTAAGTACACCTGGCAGGGTCCAGAAGTACTATGGCCAGCAAAAGTGTCTTTATCAGGCTAATTTCAAATATAATAAGAGCAAATGGTTATATGGTCTTAAACAGAGGCTGCTCTAGTCACAGAATGGGATGCCCTAAAAACCAGCAGTAAGTACACCTGGCAGGGTCCAGAAGTACTATGGCCAGCAAAAGTGTCTTTATCAGGCTAATTTCAATTATAATAAGAGCAAATGGTTATATGGTCTTAAACAGAGGCTGCTGTAGTCACAGAATGGGATGCCTCACAGCAGACTTAAGATCAGTTCAGTATATATGCACAGTTAGTTAGTATAAGCAGCCTGAAAACGCTAACAAAGCCTGTCAGGCTGGATGAAAAAAAAAAAAAAAACTCCCTGTGACAGGCTGACAGCCTCTGATTTTTCTACCTTTCCCTGTTTTTCGCTGACTTTCTGTCTGTCTCCTGTCTGTCTCCTGCCTGTTTCCAGCCTGTCCCTGTCTGTCCCTGCCTGTCTAACTGTCTCTCTCCCTGCCTACAGCAGCGTCCTGTCTCTCATGAATGCAATAGAGAAATGAGGAAAAGCAAGATGGCCGGCCTTAAATAGCGCTGTGACGTCACCGGGCTTGCTGGCTGCTGATAGGCTGCATGTGACTGTCCCAGCTTGCACTGGCGCGGGGTTGATGTCTGGACATGTCCCGTCCGCCATCTTAGAATGCCTGTAATGTAAATGAATGGATGTTAAAGGAAAACTTCGAGCGATCGAATCGCGGGGAAATTCGGATTCGATCCGAATCGAATTTTTCCTGAAATTCGGATCGAATCCGGGTTCGTCCGGATCGATTCGCTCATCCCTAGCCCAAATCATACGTTTGCAGCACTGCACAAAAATGCATAAAACGCATACAAATCCAATTCCAGACAGTATAGGTATCCTGAGGCACATGCACCAGCTGCTGGGGCTGGAGTGGGTGAGAGACACATTGGTCTTGGAGCGATGGAGGCTGCTTGGGATAGCAAGTCTGTAACATTGTGGTGCACACTGCTTTCCCTGTATATGGCTGAGGCTACATCACTCAAGCTTATCAGCCTCTTTATAGAACTCCCGACCTTGGTCAGAACTTGACTGGGCTGCTTGGCCATCAGAACCCACCCATCTTCTTCTTCTTTCCTGTAGTATTCCTGTAGTATTTTTGTATTCCACTCCAACACTTTCCTATCCAGAAACGCAAAGAAGAATAGTGGTGATCCATTTTAAGACACATATAAAACAGAGACTAGAGAAGAATAGCTAAATAAACCATAAAACACAATAAATGCAATATGATTAGGGATGAGCGAATCGATCTGGACGAACCCGGATTCGATCCGAATTTCATGAAAAATTCGATTCGGATCGAATACGAATTTCCCCGCGATTCGATCGCTCGAAGTTTTCCTTTAACATCCATTCATTTACATTACAGGCATTCTAAGATGGCGGACGGGACATGTCCAGACATCAACCCCGCGCCAGTGCAAGCTGGGACAGTCAAATGCAGCCTATCAGCAGCCAGCAAGCCCGGTGACGTCACAACGCTATTTAAGTCGGCCATCTTGCTTTTCCTTCCTCATTTCTCTATTGCATTCGTGAGAGACAGAACGCTGTAGTGAGGGAGAGGCAGTTAGACAGGCAGGGACAGACAGGGACAGGCTGGAGACAGGCAGGAGACAGGCAGGAGACAGACAGAAAGTCAGCGAAAAACAGGGAAAGTTAGGAAAAATCGGAGGCAGGCACAGGGAGATTTTTTTTTTTTTTCATCCAGCCTGAGTGCTACTGGCTGGCTGACAGGCTTTGTTAGCGTTTTCAGGCTGCTTATACTAACTAACTGTGCATATATACTGAACTGATCTTAAGTCTGCTGTGAGGCATCCCATTCTGTGACTACAGCAGCCTCTATTTAAGACCATATAACCATTTGCACTTATTCTAATTGAAATTAGGCCTGATAAAGACACTTTTGCTGTGCATATTCTTACTGCTGCCTGCCAGGTGCACTCCTGTTGTGGCATCCCATTCTGTGACTACACCAGCCTCTATTTAAGAACATAACCATTTGCACTTATTCTAATTGAAATTAGGCCTGATAAAGACTCTTTTGCTGTGCATGCTACTACTGGTCCCAGGTGCACTCCTGTTGTGGCATCCCATTCTGTGACTACACCAGCCTCTATTTAAGACCATATAACCATTTGCACTTATTCTAATTGAAATTAGGCCTGATAAAGACACTTTTGCTGTGCATATTCTTACTGCTGCCTGCCAGGTGCACTCCTGTTGGGGCATCCCATTCTGTGACTACACCAGCCTCTATTTAAGACCATATAACCATTTGCACCTATTATAATTGAAATTAGGCCTGATAAAGACACTTTTGCTGTGCATAGCACTACTGGTCCCTGCCAGGTGCACTCCTGTTTGGGGCATCCCATTCTGTGACTACAGCAGCCTCTATTTAAGACCATATAACCATTTGCACTTATTCTAATTGAAATTAGGCCTGATAAAGACACTTTTACTGTGCATATTCTTACTGCTGCCTGCCAGGTGCACTCCTGTTGTGGCATCCCATTCTGTGACTACACCAGTCTCTATTTAAGACCATAACCATTTGCACTTATTCTAATTGAAATTAGGCCTGATAAAGACACTTTTGCTGTGCATAGCACTACTGGTCCCTGCCAGGTGCACTCCTGTTGTGGCATCCCATTCTGTGACTACACCAGCCTCTATTTAAGAACATAACCATTTGCACTTATTCTAATTGAAATTAGGCCTGATAAAGACACTTTTGCTGTGCATATTCTTACTGCTGCCTGCCAGGTGCACTCCTGTTGGGGCATCCCATTCTGTGACTACACCAGCCTCTATTTAAGACCATATAACCATTTGCACCTATTATAATTGAAATTAGGCCTGATAAAGACACTTTTGCTGAGCATATTCTTACTGCTGCCTGCCAGGTGCACTCCTGTTGTGGCATCCCATTCTGTGACTACAGCAGCCTCTATTTAAGACCATATAACCATTTGCACTTATTCTAATTGAAATTAGGCCTGATAAAGACACTTTTGCTGTGCATATTCTTACTGCTGCCTGCCAGGTGCACTCCTGTTGTGGCATCCCATTCTGTGACTACAGCAGCCTCTATTTAAGACCATATAACCATTTGCACTTATTCTAATTGAAATTAGGCCTGATAAAGACACTTTTGCTGTGTATATTCTTACTGCTGCCTGCCAGGTGCACTCCTGTTGTGGCATCCCATTCTGTGACTACACCAGCCTCTGTTTAAGACCATAACCATTTTTACTTATTCTAATTGAAATTAGGCCTGATAAAGACACTTTTGCTGTGCATGCTACTACTGGTCCCAGGTGCACTCCTGTTGTGGCATCCCATTCTGTGACTACACCAGCCTCTATTTAAGAACATAACCATTTTCACTTATTCTAATTGAAATTAGGCCTGATAAAGACACTTTTGCTGTGCAAATTTTTACTGCTGCCTGCCAGGTGCACTCCTGTTGGGGCATCCCATTCTGTGACTACACCAGCCTCTATTTAAGACCATATAACCATTTGCACCTATTATAATTGAAATTAGGCCTGATAAAGACACTTTTGCTGTGCATAGCACTACTGGTCCCTGCCAGGTGCACTCCTGTTTGGGGCATCCCATTCTGTGACTACAGCAGCCTTTATTTAAGGCCATATAACCATTTGCACTTATTCTAATTGAAATTAGGCCTGATAAAGACACTTTTGCTGTGCATATTCTTACTGCTGCCTGCCAGGTGCACTCCTGTTGTGGCATCCCATTCTGTGACTACAGTAGCCTCTATTTAAGACCATAACCATTTGCACTTATTCTAATTGAAATTAGGCCTGATAAAGACAATTTTGCTGTGCATAGCACTACTGGTCCCTGCCAGGTGCACTCCTGTTGTGGCATCCCATTCTGTGACTACACCAGCCTCTATTTAAGAACATAACCATTTGCACTTTTTCTAATTGAAATTAGGCCTGATAAAGACACTTTTGCTGTGCATATTCTTACTGCTGCCTGCCAGGTGCACTCCTCTTGGGGCATCCCATTCTGTGACTACACCAGCCTCTATTTAAGACCATATAACCATTTGCACCTATTATAATTGAAATTAGGCCTGATAAAGACACTTTTGCTGTGCATAGCACTACTGGTCCCTGCCAGGTGCACTCCTGTTTGGGGCATCCCATTCTGTGACTACACCAGCCTCTATTTAAGAACATAACCATTTGCACTTATTCTAATTGAAATTAGGCCTGATAAAGACACTTTTGCTGTGCATATTCTTACTGCTGCCTGCCAGGTGCACTCCTGTTGGGGCATCCCATTCTGTGACTACACCAGCCTCTATTTAAGACCATATAACCATTTGCACCTATTATAATTGAAATTAGGCCTGATAAAGACACCTTTGCTGTGCATAGCACTACTGGTCCCTGCCAGGTGCACTCCTGTTTGGGGCATCCCATTCTGTGACTACACCAGCCTCTATTTAAGACCATATAACCATTTGCACCTATTATAATTGAAATTAGGCCTGATAAAGACACTTTTGCTGTGCATAGCACTACTGGTCCCTGCCAGGTGCACTCCTGTTTGGGGCATCCCATTCTGTGACTACAGCAGCCTCTATTTAAGACCATATAACCATTTGCACTTATTCTAATTGAAATTAGGCCTGATAAAGACACTTTTGCTGTGTATATTCTTACTGCTGCCTGCCAGGTGCACTCCTGTTGGGGCATCCCATTCTGTGACTACACCAGCCTCTATTTAAGACCATAACCATTTGCACTTATTCTAATTGAAATTAGACCTGATAAAGACACTTTTGCTGTGCATAGCACTACTGGTCCCTGCCAGGTGCACTCCTCTTGTGGCATCCCATTCTGTGACTACACCAGCCTCTATTTAAGAACATAACCATTTGCACTTATTCTAATTGAAATTAGGCCTGATAAAGACACTTTTGCTGTGCATATTCTTACTGCTGCCTGCCAGGTGCACTCCTGTTGGGGCATCCCATTCTGTGACTACACCAGCCTCTATTTAAGACCATATAACCATTTGCACCTATTATAATTGAAATTAGGCCTGATAAAGACACTTTTGCTGTGCATAGCACTACTGGTCCCTGCCAGGTGCACTCCTGTTTGGGGCATCCCATTCTGTGACTACACCAGCCTCTATTTAAGAACATAACCATTTGCACTTATTCTAATTGAAATTAGGCCTGATAAAGACACTTTTGCTGTGCATATTCTTACTGCTGCCTGCCAGGTGCACTCCTGTTGGGGCATCCCATTCTGTGACTACACCAGCCTCTATTTAAGACCATATAACCATTTGCACCTATTATAATTGAAATTAGGCCTGATAAAGACACTTTTGCTGTGCATAGCACTACTGGTCCCTGCCAGGTGCACTCCTGTTTGGGGCATCCCATTCTGTGACTACAGCAGCCTCTATTTAAGACCATATAACCATTTGCACTTATTCTAATTGAAATTAGGCCTGATAAAGACACTTTTGCTGTGCATATTCTTACTGCTGCCTGCCAGGTGCACTCCTGTTGTGGCATCCCATTCTGTGACTACACCAGCCTCTATTTAAGACCATAACCATTTGCACTTATTCTAATTGAAATTAGGCCTGATAAAGACACTTTTGCTGTGCATGCTACTACTGGTCCCAGGTGCACTGCTGGCTGTTGGGGCATCCCATTCTGTAACATAGCATACCCCTCTTTATTTACACTAAGCAGCTCTCTTATTTACACTAAGCAGGCCTGTTGGAGTGTTACTGCTCACTTTTGGTGTGCATTATATTCTGTTTCATATAGACCCACCGCTGCCCGGGGGATCTTAAAATATCACCTACTACCACGCCAGTTAGACTATGTCGGGCAGACAAGTGCCTGGAAGTGAAAAGAGGAGTGGCAGAGGCCAAGATTCCGCAGGCAGAGCTCGCATCAGACTGGGGGCCAGTAGCAGCAGGAGTCACGCTGAGAGACCTAATCTGCCAGTATCTGCTAGCGGTCGGGTCTCCACCAGTAACGCATCTGCCGTGGTAGATTGGTTGACGCGCTCATCAACAACATCATCACAACTTACGTCTGAGACCCCCAGTCTAGGGTCGGTAGGTTCCTCTGACACAACCCTGAGTTGGCATGCCCCGAAAGCAGTCCCTGTCCTCCCATTGCCTCTATCCTACGCCGTTCCCTCCCCCAGCGACGTATCCTATGCTTTGGGTTCAGCTCCACTCTTTAGTGAGGAGGACGATCAGATACAGGAGGACAGTCAGCAGCTACTGCCCAGCCAAGAAATGGAGGTGGCTTCTTTAGCTAGACAGACAAATAGTGATGTGGACAGTGTCGTGGGTGCTGCGAGCGTTCCAGCTCCTTCGCCAGACACTGTTGACGAATCCACGGACATCAGTGACGTACAGCCACAACTCGGTGATAATGATGATGACGATGAAGCCGATCGCACTTGGGAGCCGGGTGATGAAGGGGCTTCATCGTCATCATCAGGAGAAGAGGGGCGCAGGTTGCCCCGGAGTCAGCAGCTGAGGCAGCAAGGTGGTAGCAGTCAGCATGGGGGCACAATTCCAAAGGCTGGAGCCGGCCGGGGCCGGGGCCGGGGTAGAGCACCTGCTGTGCGGCAGTCTACCTTATCGGGAGGTAGTGGAGCAGGGGTTCCTGGAGTTGGCAACAGCAGCAGTGAATCAGTGAGGCCAGGGGGTGGGAAAAGTAGCTACTCGGCAGTGTGGCAGTTTTTCCTGAAGCATCCGCAGGAGGGTAACATGGCCACATGCAAGATATGTAGGCAAAAGGTGAAGCGTGACCAGGGTCCAAATGTTGGCACCACAGCCCTGCGTCAACATATGATGCGTCACCATAAAGCGACCTGGGAGAACCGAGGCTCCCAAGGGGTGGTCCAGTCTGCTTCCTCACCAAGTGAGCTCCCAATTTCTGCCAGCCAAGGCTCCAGCACCTCAGCCGAAGGCAGCTGTGCGTCATACCCATCCTCTGTCACTCCTGCTCCTCCTCCTCCTCCAAGTCATGCATCCCGCCAGCAATCCATCAGCGAAGCCATGTCCAAGAGACAGCAGTATGCGCCCACTCATCCTACGGCGCAGAAGCTGAATGTGCTCCTGTCCAAGTTGCTGGTGCTGCAGTCGCTCCCTTTTCAGGTGGTGGAATCTGCACCTTTCAGAGAACTGATGGCTTGTGCCGAGCCGAGGTGGAGAGTGCCAAGCCGTCATTTCTTTGCCAAGAAGGCAGTACCAGCGCTGCACACTTTTGTTGAACAGAAGGTAGGCCAGTCCTTGAGCCTGTCGGTGTGTAGCAAAGTGCATGGCAGCGCCGACATCTGGAGCTGTAACTACGGTCAGGGACAGTACATGTCGTTTACGGCCCTCTGGGTGAATGTGGTCCCTTTGCAGCAGCAGCAGCAACTTGGACAGGTCACGCCGCTTCGGCCTCCGCGCTCCCTGCCCGTTGGGCCTGTGACACCGTGCGACTCGGCCTCCTCATCCTCCGCCATCTCCTCACCCTCCACTGTAGGCTCAAGTCTCAGTGCCCCTCCAGTCTACCATGTGTGCAAGGCACGGAGGTGTCACGCAGTGCTTCACATGGTTTGTCTTGGCGAACGGAGTCACACAGGGGAGGAACTGCTTAAATGTATTCATCAGGAAATCCAAACATGGCTTACTTCAAGAAAACTTAAAATGGGAATCATGGTTACCGACAATGGGAAGTACATTTTGTCTGCGCTGCGCCAAGGAAGCCTGACCCATGCCCCCTGCATGGCTCACGTCTTCAATCTGGTTGTCAAGCGGTTTCTGAAGTGTTCCCCCCATCTGCAAGACATCCTAACAACAAGGAAACTTTGCATGCACTTCAGCCACTCATACACCGCCAAACACACCCTTCTTGAGCTACAGCGTCAGAATGGTATCCCCCAACATAGTCTGATTTGCGATGTTTCCACCCGTTGGAATTCCACCCTTCACATGTTGGACCGATTATATGAACAGAGAAAAGCCATCACGGATTTCCTGATGATCCAAGCAGATAGGGGGACTCCCCTGTGTAACTTCAATGTCAACCAGTGGCAGCTCATACGTGACACCTGTCGTTTGCTCAGGCCCTTTGAGGAAGCCACTTTATTTGTCAGTCGGCAGGATTACGGGATGAACGACGTGATTCCACTGCTTCATGTACTACAGCACATGTTGGAAACCATGGCTGGTCAGGGCACTGGAGACATGGCGTTTACATCTTACGGCCACATGAACCCCGTTGGAGCTGAACTGGAGGAGGAGGAGGAAGAGGAGGAGGAGGAGTTGCCCAGCGAAACACAGTTTAGGCTTGGCGAAATGGCTGGTTTATCTAGTCAGCGGACAGGAGAGGAGGAGCAGGAGCAGCCAGAGGAGCTAGAGGTTTTTGAGGAAGGCGAGACAGAGGACCCGGGCACACCGTGGCAGTATGCAGTGGAGATGGAGACAGGTAGTCCATCCGAGTCACTTGCGCAAATGGCACGAAGCATGCTCACGTGCTTGCGTAGTGACCCCAGAATTGTTTCCATCTGTCGGCGGGATGACTTCTGGCTGTCCACCTTATTGGACCCTCGCTTCCGGCACAAAATGGGGGCATTTTTTAAACCCACCGAGAGGGAGGACAAACTCAACTACTACAAAGACATTCTACGTAGGCAGTTGGCCGATGCCTATCTGCGCCATGGTCCATACTCTCGCAGGTCTGACTCGAGGGGACCTCTGCGCTCACCTTCCACTGCCATGGCCGCTGGGGGGGTTGGCAGGAGCAGCAGCAGCAGCTCCATCAGCAGCAGCAGCCTCAGTCTTCAGTCGCTAATGAGTAGCTTTCTACACCCGCATAGTGAGGCTACTCATGAGCAGCAGGAAGACCTGGAGCAGGACCTGAACCAGCAGGTCATGTCATACTTTGACATGACCATGCCAACACACCTTGAGGATCCGCTGGACTTCTGGGCAGCCAAACTTGATTTGTGGCCGCAACTAGCAGAGTTTGCCCTGGAAAAGCTGTCCTGCCCGGCAAGTAGCGTGCCATCTGAGCGGGTGTTTAGTGCGGCGGGGGCCATAGTTACGGCGAGGAGAACTCGTCTGTCAACTAAAAATGTGGAGAGACTCACCTTTGTCAAAATGAATCAGGGATGGATCAGCCAGGATTTCCACGCACCAATGCCTGATGCATGCGACTAGATTCAGCATGGTGCCACGTTTTACACATTCCAAATGGTGCAAAACATATTTATGTCTTTAGGCCAATTTTTGGGCTCCTGCTGATGTCAACTCCAGGGTGTGAATCATCCAATTTTTGGGCTCCTGAAGCCAACCCCAGGGTCTCTTTAAAGTAATGTTTGGGCTCCTGCTGCTGCTGCCAACTCCAGGGTGTGATTCATCCAATTTTTGGGCTCCTGAAGCCAACCCCAGTGTCTCTTTAAAGTAATATTTGGGCTCCTGCTGCTGCTGCTGCTGCTGCTGCCAACTCCAGGGTGTGATTCATCCAATTTTTGGCCTCCTGAAGCCAACCCCAGTGTCTCTTTAAAGTAATATTTGGGCTCCTGCTGCTGCTGCTGCCAATTCCAGGGTGTGATTCATCCAATTTTTGGCCTCCTGAAGCCAACCCCAGTGTCTCTTTAAAGTAATATTTGGGCTCCTGCTGCTGCTGCTGCCAACTCCAGGGTGTGATTCATCCAATTTTTGGCCTCCTGAAGCCAACCCCAGTGTCTCTTTAAAGTAATATTTGGGCTCCTGCTGCTGCTGCTGCCAACTCCAGGGTGTGATCCATCCAATTTTTGGGCTCCTGAAGCCAACCCCAGTGTCTCTTTAAAGTAATATTTGGGCTCCTGCTGCTGCTGCTGCTGCTGCCAACTCCAGGGTGTGATTCATCCAATTTTTGGGCTCCTGAAGCCAACCCCAGTGTCTCTTTAAAGTAATGTTTGGGCTCCTGCTGCTGCTGCCAACTCCAGGGTGTGATTCATCCAATTTTTGGCCTCCTGAAGCCATCCCCAGTGTCTCTTTAAAGTAATATTTGGGCTGCTCCTGCTGCTGCTGCCAACTCCAGGGTGTGATTCATCCAATTTTTGGCCTCCTGAAGCCAACCCCAGTGTCTCTTTAAAGTAATATTTGGGCTGCTCCTGCTGCTGCTGCCAACTCCAGGGTGTGATTCATCCAATTGTTGGGCTCCTGAAGCCAACCCCAGTGTCTCTTTAAAGTAATGTTTGGGCTCCTGCTGCTGCTGCCAACTCCAGGGTGTGATTCATCCAATTTTTGGCCTCCTGAAGCCAACCCCAGTGTCTCTTTAAAGTAATATTTGGGCTGCTCCTGCTGCTGCTGCCAACTCCAGGGTGTGATTCATCCAATTTTTGGGCTCCTGAAGCCAACCCCAGTGTCTCTTTAAAGTAATATTTGGGCTCCTGCTGCTGCTGCTGCCGACTCCAGGGTGTGATTCAGCCAATTTTTGGCCTCCTGAAGCCAGCCCAATGTGTCTCTTTAAAGTAATATTTGGGCTCCTTCTGCTGCTGCTGCCAACTCCAGGGTGTGATTCATCCAATTTTTGGGCTCCTGAAGCCAACCCCAGTGTCTCTTTAAAGTAATGTTTGGGCTCCTGCTGCTGCTGCCAACTCCAGGGTGTGATTCATCCAATTTTTGGCCTCCTGAAGCCAACCCCAGTGTCTCTTTAAAGTAATATTTGGGCTGCTCCTGCTGCTGCTGCCAACTCCAGGGTGTGATTCATCCAATTTTTGGGCTCCTGAAGCCTACCCCAGTGTCTCCTTAAAGTAATATTTGGGCTGCTCCTGCTGCTGCTGCCAACTCCAGGGTGTGATTCATCCAATTTTTGGGCTCCTGAAGCCAACCCCAGTGTCTCTTTAAAGTAATGTTTGGGCTCCTGCTGCTGCTGCCGACTCCAGGGTGTGATTCATCCAATTTTTGGCCTCCTGAAGCCAACCCCAGTGTCTCTTTAAAGTAATATTTGGGCTCCTGCTGCTGCTGCTGCCAACTCCAGGGTGTGATTCATCCAATTTTTGGCCTCCTGAAGCCAACCCCAGTGTCTCTTTAAAGTAATATTTGGGCTCCTGCTGCTGCTGCCAACTCCAGGGTGTGATTCATCCAATTTTTGGGCTCCTGAAGCCAACCCCAGTGTCTCTTTAAAGTAATGTTTGGGCTCCTGCTGCTGCTGCCAACTCCAGGGTGTGATTCATCCAATTTTTGGCCTCCTGAAGCCAACACCAGTGTCTCTTTAAAGTAATATTTGGGCTGCTCCTGCTGCTGCTGCCAACTCCAGGGTGTGATTCATCCAATTTTTGGGCTCCTGAAGCCAACCCCAGTGTCTCTTTAAAGTAATATTTGGGCTCCTGCTACTGCTGCCAACTCCAGGGTGTGATTCATCCAATTTTTGGCCTCCTGAAGCCAACCCCAGTGTCTCTTTAAAGTAATATTTGGTCTCCTGCTGCTGCTGCGGCCAACTCCAGGGTGTGATTCATCCAATTTTTGGGCTCCTGAAGCCAACTCCAGTGTATATTTGGGCTCCTGCTGCTGCTGCTGCCAACTCCAGGGTGTGAATCATCCAATTTTTGGGCTCCTGAAGCCAACCCCAGTGTCTCTTTAAAGTAATGTTTGGGCTCCTGCTGCTGCTGCCAACTCCAGGGTGTGATTCATCCAATTTTTGGCCTCCTGAAGCCAACCCCAGTGTCTCTTTAAAGTAATATTTGGGCTGCTCCTGCTGCTGCTGCCAACTCCAGGGTGTGATTCATCCAATTTTTGGCCTCCTGAAGCCAACCCCAGTGTCTGTTTAAAGTAATATTTGGGCTGCTCCTGCTGCTGCTGCCAACTCCAGGGTGTGAATCATCGAATTTTTGGGCTCCTGAAGCCAACCCCAGTGTCTCTTTAAAGTAATGTTTGGGCTCCTGCTGCTGCTGCCGACTCCAGGGTGTGATTCATCCAATTTTTGGCCTCCTGAAGCCAACCCCAGTGTCTCTTTAAAGTAATATTTGGGCTGCTCCTGCTGCTGCTGCCAACTCCAGGGTGTGATTCATCCAATTTTTGGCCTCCTGAAGCCAACCCTAGTGTCTCTTTAAAGTAATATTTGGGCTCCTGCTGCTGCTGCTGCAAACTCCAGGGTGTGATTCATCCAATTTGTGGCCTCCTGAAGCCAACCCCAGTGTCTCTTTAAAGTAATATTTGGGCTCCTGCTGCTGCCAACTCCAGGGTGTGATTCATCCAATTTTTGGGCTCCTGAAGCCAACCCCAGTGTCTCTTTAAAGTAATGTTTGGGCTCCTGCTGCTGCTGCCAACTCCATGGTGTGATTCATCCAATTTTTGGCCTCCTGAAGCCAACCCCAGTGTCTCTTTAAAGTAATATTTGGGCTGCTCCTGCTGCTGCTGCCAACTCCAGGGTGTGATTCATCCAATTTTTGGGCTCCTGAAGCCAACCCCAGTGTCTCTTTAAAGTAATATTTGGGCTCCTGCTACTGCTGCCAACTCCAGGGTGTGATTCATCCAATTTTTGGCCTCCTGAAGCCAACCCCAGTGTCTCTTTAAAGTAATATTTGGGCTGCTCCTGCTGCTGCTGCCAACTCCAGGGTGTGATTCATTCAATTTTTGGCCTCCTGAAGCCAACCCCAGTGTCTCTTTAAGGTAATATTTGGGCTCCTGCTGCTGCTGCTGCCAACCCCAGGGTGTGATTCATCCAATTTTTGGCCTCCTGAAGCCAACCCCAGTGTCTCTTTAAAGTAATATTTGGGCTGCTCCTGCTGCTGCTGCCAACTCCAGGGTGTGATTCATCCAATTTTTGGCCTCCTGAAGCCAACCCCAGTGTCTCTTTAAAGTAATATTTGGGCTCCTGCTGCTGCTGCCAACTCCAGGGTGTGATTCATCCAATTTTTGGGCTCCTGAAGCCAACCCCAGTGTCTCTTTAAAGTAATGTTTGGGCTCCTGCTGCTGCCAACTCCAGGGTGTGATTCATCCAATTTTTGGGCTCCTGAAGCCAACCCCAGTGTCTCTTTAAAGTAGTGTTTGGGCTCCTGCTGCTGCTGCCAACTCCAGGGCGTGATTAATCCAATTTTTGGCCTCCTGAAGCCAACCCAGTGTCTCTTTAAAGTAATATTTGGGCTCCTGCTGCTGCTGCTGCCAACTCCAGGGTGTGATTCATCCAATTTTTGGCCTCCTGAAGCCAACTCCAGTGTATATTTGGGCTCCTGCTGCTGCTGCTGCTGCCAACTCCAGGGTGTGAATCATCCAATTTTTGGGCTCCTGAAGCCAACCCCAGTGTCTCTTTAAAGTAACATTTGGGCTCCTGCTGCTGCTGCTGCTGCCAACTCCAGGGTGTGATTCATCCAATTTTTGGGCTCCTGAAGCCAACTCCAGTGTCTCTTTAAAGTAATATTTGGGCTCCTGCTGCTGCTGCTGCTGCCAACTCCAGGGTGTGATTCATCAAATTTTTGGGCTCCTGAAGCCAACTCCAGTGTCTCTTTAAAGTAATATTTGGGCTCCTGCTGCTGCTTGCAACTCCAGGGTGCGATTCATCCAATTTTTGGGCTCCTGAAGCCAACCCCAGTGTCTCTTTCAGCCAATGTTTGGGCTCCTGCTGCTGCTGCTGCCAACTCCAGGGTGTGATTCATCCAATTTTTGGGCTCCTGCTGCTGCCAACTCCAGTGTCTCTTTAAAGCAATGTTTGGGCTCCTGCCCCTCATAGTGATGCCACTTCAACTCTCTTGAATTCAATTGTGCCGCTCTGCGATTCTATTAGCGATGCCTCTGATCTGCATGTGATATTTATTCAAAGCATTATTTAACTAACGTGTTACAGCAAGGCAGAATGGTTTACAACCCTATTGAGGCTCTAGGAGGCTCAGAAATAGCCGATTTTAATAGCGATTCATCGCGAATTAATTCGGATCGAAATGATTTTTGTCGGAAAATTCGGCGAATCAGTCGAATCGAATTTTTCTCTAAATATGATATCTATATATTTAACACAATAATAAAGTGAAAAACTGCTCTAAGTGAAGTCACCACCAAAGGTGAATCAACCAATAATTGTAGCAAAAAGGGAGAAAAAATAGGGGGAATCATTATCATTATCGTTATTATTGTGTATATATGTATTAGGAGTTTTTGCTGCACCTGGACTTTATATCACATTTAGGGATCATTTACAAAGCCGGCCATTCGCTCTTTCGCTTTTACAACGCACACCACCACTTGTTTGCCCAGCGACTTTAGTGTTTGCTGAAATCATTTTACACAACCCATGCTGGCGAATACCTTTTCCATTCACCAGCTTTTATTGCCAAATCTCACAGAAATCAATGCTATTTTTCGAGAGATTGTGTCTTTAGTTCTTTTTAGTATCTTTGACTTATTTTTCGTGCAAGAACATCAGACCCCTCCAATTCTGGCATATGCTATAAAAGTGTGTTTTCAGCAAGATTTCATGTTTTTTTTAAATAATCTGTAACATCTGTTCGCTGGCATAGCGCCGACATATCTCCGGTATAGTCCAAACCACTTTTCAATCTAAATACCATTGATTTCACCAACAAATTGTGGTGCAAACACAGCAAAATACATGGCATAAGTCTGTTTTCACTGGTGTTCACTGCTGTAAGTTTAGCTCAATTCGCTGCCGTTTTCTCTTCTGGCCGCACGCATGGAGAAAGCAGGGAAGGCAAAGTCACGTAAAGGAGCGCACATTTTAAATCACCTCCTTATTGTATTATTGTATTTGTATACATTTTTTCATGCAAGGTGTATAAGTAATCCCCTCCTCTTACTATCTAAAAGATTTATACAGATTTTTATTTTTAAAACATTTTGCAATAGAGCTTTGTTAAAGTGGGTCTGATTTCATTTTTTGGGTTTATATCCTCTTGAATCAGCCTAAACAATACACACATCCTGTTATGCTGCTTAAACACTAACATCTCTTACAGCCCTATGACAGTGTTTCACTAGCGACTGTCAAAACGCAATTGTATTAGCACTAGCGATTTCAGAAAAAAACGCTAGCACTAATGCAATGTCCACGTGTGACACCGGCCTCAAACCAAACCTGATTAATCTTCCCTGTCTACAGATTATAAACATATGTAGATTTTGATAATCTCACTTGATTTTGGAGATTGAGGTTGATTGGTGCTGTTCTGGGATTTTGTCTGTTGTGCGGTGGCTAGGACCGCAACAAGTTTTTTTGCTATTGTGAATTGGATTTATGGACTCCAGTTTGGCACATCATACCTAATTTGTTTATTTGTGATGTGTAGGGTTATTCCCTTAAACAGTTTTACTGATTTTGGAGATTGCATCAGTTTTTTTTGCCTTTATTTATTTTGACCAAAATAGCTACTAAAGTTTCTACCATAACTGTTATTCACTAATGATACATTTCTTTTTATATTTGCTTTTGCACAGTCCTAAAAATAACAGAGACCAGAAAAATCCATGTGAAGCTGTGCCACCATATTACTCCTAATGGGGAGAACAGATTGCAGTAAGACTGTGATGCCACCCAGTAAATGTAATGACTTTATGAAGATAAATGTTTCTTTTCGCTGGCCCTTCTTGTCAGTGCGTGTTTAATGCTGCCATTCCTTTGAGGACTAAATTCCTGTAGCACTTTGCATCATATTACCATGTTTCCCTTGCCGCATGAAATTGCACTTCAAGCAAGAAATAATGGTGTTTCTGCATCCCCTTGTACACTTTTATTACTGCCAATGAATAGACGTAAATGAACTATTATAGGAAGCATTATTCACCGGGCTGCATTTTACCATGTATTATGTGAGATAATAAATAACCGGATGAATATGATGGCTTTAATTTTAGATGTGGATTATCAAATGATTTCTCTGAATAGATTAGGCACTCGCAATTGACAGAAATTTCAAAGGAAAGTGTAGCCACAAATCTGTCCCAATACTTATTGCCTAATAGATATGTATAGAAAATGACAAATTATTTACTTACATAATGAGTAAATGCATTACCTTTCCTAATACGTAACTTTTTATGGTGCCGGCAATGATTAAATTAGCCAAGGGCTATGTACTCTTCTTATATTTGTTCTTTTCTTTTAAAGGTACACTGTGTTCTGGGGAAATCTGTGTATATTGCTGAATACTGACATTTGTGCCTTAGAACTTACAATGCGAACCTTTCCCACAACAGAAATAAAATTTTGTTATTTTTATAACTTTACTTGGGTGAATTTCTAATTTAACAAAACTAACAAAACTTTGTTTAATAAAAATAGAACTAGATTAATCTAAACCCTTCTAGCAACTCTTGTACTTTTCTGGTCAGTAGGGACCCTAAACAAAGCTAACCCAGCCCTCCTGGAAATTGGCAAGCCCTACAATAAAGGGATACTTATTAGCTCTGCTAATAGATTAATCTAAACTCTTCTAGCAACTTTGGTCCTTTCCTGGTCAGTAGGGACCCTAAACTAAACTGACTCAGGCCTCCTGGAAATTTGCAAGCCCTACAATAAAGGGATAATTATCAGCTCTGCTAAACCTCCACCATTAGGGGCATTTGATGCTACAGTGTGCAGCAGTTTGTGCCCCCCTTGGATGAAGTTCTGGGGGGTAAACAATAGTTTAATTATTGCTTCATAATTGAGCCAAACCAGCAGTGGATGTGGGTCCATTAGTGTGCCATGGACCTGGACCCTCCATTGCTGCTCAGTCCAAAGATCAAACTGACCACCTAGAATGTCTTCCTCTGCCAAAGAGGTCAAATGTAAAAACAAAAGAAGTTCCCACGAATGGCATGACTCGTGTCACAGATTGTTCATATCCAATCTAGTCCAAGCCTACTGCTTTCCAGACATGAACACTGTACTGCCTTTGCTGCTGCTCAGTGGCATGAAGACCTTGATGCCCTGGTTGGTCTCTGGAACCACATCCATTTTTAAAAAAAATTAGTTTTCTTCCGTGTGCAGGAAGGCATTCCACGTCTGCGGTGGCCAATTACAGCACAGGTTTTCTCCAGAGGATTTCTCCCGTTTGTAGGCATTAATGAGTCTGGAATTTTGTATAAAATAGGTGTTGTTTCGATTTAATGGCCACAATTGCTCAATAATCTGTAAATGCTTTGAAAAGACAAACATACCTGTGTCAGACGTGCAGAAATTAAGGTACTTGTGTCTGGCTTGCCCAAAAATAAAGTCCTGCTTGGGATTCTATTACTGGTGTCTGTCTCAAAAGAGCCTCTAGTACCTAGGACCTTCTTGTTTATTATCTTCTATATTCTTCTTTCACAACCAGTTAAGGGTAAGTCCACTTTCGATTGAAGTGCAGGCTTGGTGTACGTTGGCAATAGCAACAAATTGCAGATAGTTGCACAGAACTCTGCTGCTGGGCATGTGTAAGGTTGACTGAGCTTCCTCACCCCGGCAGCGGCCATAGCAGTGTTCTGTGTGTACAGGGCTCATTTGGCGAGACTGGGTGTACGTTGCAAATAGCAAAATATTGCAGGTAGTGGAAACTGCTTCCATAAAACACATATTTGCTAACATAAAAAAATTTAAAAATACTAGCCTTGCTCAGCACCTTGAGGACATCCTTTGGCACACAAAAATATATACACTTTGAAATTGGAGCCCAACCACTGTCCCATAAAAGACAGCAGTGGTGCCTGGGCTCTTCTTTACCCCTGGATAATTGGCCAGAGGTATGGATACTTTGGGGGAAGGTGACTTGCTATAATTTACTGAACTGTGATATGGATCCTGGAACCCCATTTCTCACTATGGTGAGAGTACACACCTCTTATCCTGAAGAAAAACTCTGGAAAAATAACAACTATTTTACTCCCACTTCTCCTTGCTTAGTGCATCCCAAAATCCAGTGCCCTGGGTGCAGGCTAGTGGCCGGCTCTGGAGTATTTTAGATTGCAGGGCTTTCCGGTGGGGCTTTTGTTGCGCTTTAATTACACAGTCTGCTGTGCTTGCTAGAAGAGTCTTGAGCAATAGTCCTCACTGTTGCTTTCCTGCCCAGACAATGAGCACTTACTGTCATGCCCAGGAAGGGGGGTCATTGGGTGGTAGCCTAGAGAGGCAGAACCCCACATTTTAGTTTACCAAAAATACGCACAAATAACACATCATGATTGTGAGTTTAAAATGCAATGAAAAATGCAACCCTAAATGTCGAAATTATTGCTATTCTACTGCAATGCATTAGAATGAACAAGCCCCAAGATATCCAAACGCTGCTTGTGACTTGTTGCTACCAGTCTGGCTTGTTTGACAGACCATTTGACTTCTGGCTTCGCTTTTTTAATCGGGTAACTTTGACCCAGCATCTTTTTACCCTGGATCAATTTTGCAACCTGGTTCTATGCCAAGATTTTACATCCTTGCTTTTTTCACCACGGCTTGAACTAGTACTTTTGACCCAGCTTAATTAAACAATGAATCAATATTGTGAACTAGTTCTATTCCCTATTCTTATTTTTCTGTGGCTAGCTCACAACCTCAAGTCTATTACCTTACCATTTTTAATCTATTTAGTCTATTTACCTGACCATTTCTTCACTCCAATAGTGTGCTATTAGGGATCACTTTCCACAAATATATCTATCCATAGCAAATACCAGCTTCTGAGTGTCCTCATCTTTCAGCTATTCAGTATTCCTGAGGGTCTATCTAGCTGTGCATTCCTGATTTAAGAACTATGGCAGGGGGCTTCTTCTATACACCCAGACCCTGTGTACCATTTGGGTACCAGTTGCAAGAGGGTGTTTCTGAGTTTTCTAAATTTGCTTTCAACATACCTCTATATGTGGTCACTGCTGACACTTGGTGCTCCCCTTCTTGTTAAAGGCTTGTTCCTAGGTATATGCAGCTATCTATATTCTACCTTTGTCTGCTCTTTAGTAGCTAGAAGTCCACATTTGCTAGAAAAAAGCTATGTGAAAAAGCTAAGATTTGGCTAAGATTGTAATTAAGATAAGTAAGTGTCATCATTTCTTTAATTTAACCTTCAGGCATCTGTTGATTTCAGCTTGGACCAACTTTGTGCCACATGCACAGACACCTTGGTGACATCATGGTGACAGAATTACTTACTTGAATGCAAAGGGGATCAATGCACCACAAATGCAACCCTGAAGCTTGTATACATGAATCCATAGGGGATCTAATCTAATGTAACTTTGAGTTCATGGAGTCCTTTCTTACTTTTTTGAAATCCTTAAACTTGCAAGCAGGTGAAGCCTGCAGCGTTTTATTGCAGCACCAATTACATGAACATCATCTACCATTCAGCTCTGTTTCCAGCGATTTGTATGTTTGCATGACAAATGGATCATAAAACTGCTACAGTGGCGAATGAGGAAGATAAACGGGATTGACATTTGTTAATATAGTAAACACCATTTGTTGGGAGTGATTGGCTGTATTGAAATTCCTTCGGCGTGTAGCAAAAAAGAACAACAATCTGTAGAGCATTAACATCTGTCAGCCTTATGCAAACATTGATATGACTAATTTCTTTTAATGATGAAGCCACTAAACAACAAGGCGTGCTCTGGGTTCCATTTGTTTGTGGCTGTAGAGCAAATTGCCTTTTCTCTTGTGTTTGGAATGAAAAAACCACATCTAAGAAAATGCATCTTTTTTGACCTTTTTGTAATTTGGTTACATATATGACCATACATGTATCTACATTAATAAAGGGTAGCAGGTCACATTTGTTTTGACCTTTTTTTACCATTGTTTTTACCATTGACAAGGCTAAATCATATGAGTATGCATGCCCATGATCTTGTTACAGAAACCCCATGATATACTGTACTTAATACTGTAGGAAGGGTATTCCTTTGTTTGTTTTAACAGAAAATTATACATAATGGTATTACCTATTCATCAATCTCTAACACCCAAAATGTCACCCTAACTGGCTTTCCCCTAAAATGTCACCCTAACTGGCTTTCTGAGCAGCAGGCTCCTGGTAAGAGGATACTTTTTTAGATATTTATTTGTTCACTCTTCTCATGCAGTTTTTTTTCTTTTTCTTCCTAGTTATTTGTGATTTATCAGGCAGCAGTTTGCACTCTCCCCAAGGTTTTCTCTTTACAACCTCAGGATCAATGAGACAAGCGGAGAGTGGAGAATGATTGCTATAGATCAGGGATTCCCAACCTTTTTTCATCAAGTATCACCTTTCAGTGTCAAATTATCTCAAGTAATACCTGGGTGGCATGTGTGTGTCAGTCACCTAAAACTGGTTTAAAATGCACAAAACATACATGCTCCAGGGGCACTGCGACCTGGGATGGCCTGCTGTGTGAAACCCCCCAGAAAGCCTCTATTCACTCACTTCTCCTCGCTCCAACCGCACATGTGCAGGCTCTCATCCAATGAGACCAGCTTGCCCTTGCTCTCATTGACTTCATGGGGAGCAAGTGGCCGCATCCCCAGCAGCATGCATGCTTGCATCCCAGCCTGTATGAATGGCTGGGGCGGGAGTGCATAGACAGTCCAAAAAGTGGTAGCCTGGTCCCAAACTGGAATACAGTATTTGGCCAGATCTTACACACTAATCTGTTATGTTTGTTTAAGGGTACTTGCTACAATACTTACCCACCTCTCTCATGACTATGGGGGTCGATTCAGAGCCTCGTGAGGTAACACTTCTTTTTTTAGGAGAGAAAATTTGTATTCATTTTCATGAATACCAATTTTCTCTCTTCAGCCTTTGGGCCAGGTAAAAATGTACACCCAGTAGACAATAAATGTGAATGGCCATTTTCTCTGCTAAAATAGAAGTAAGTTTTCTCACCAGGCTCTGAATTGTCATGACATTTCAGCCCTAATCACTGGTCTATGCTGACATTGGCAGGTATTGGTTTGGGACAAGGACCCACTGCTGAAGAGGAGATGCAGGGTTGTGCAAAATATTTATAGCCACAAAGTATGAGGATACCGGCGCTGAGTGGAGAAGCTGGCCCTCTCAGCTTTTTTTTGTTTTACCTTGGACAACTTCTTCGAGGCTAGGTTAAGTGTCTGACAAAGGTTTGCAATTCGTGTAAGGCAACAAGAATAGTTTTGAAACGGAAGCAGATTGTACTGAAAACATCAAGCTTTAAAGCACCTGCACATGATTCAGGTGCGTATAACATACTCCCAGATAGATCCCTCTTGCTGGTGGTGCAATTTCTATACGATTACTACAGACAAAATCTCTCCTTTAATGCAGAGAGAACATTACATTGGATTTATGCTATTGCTAAAGTATCTAAATTGGTGTGCAATTGTATATTTTTATAATACAGGTATTAGTCTGCATACTGATGGACTTCATTTATGTTATGACACTTCATAGATTTTCCTTGTCTTCTGCATTATTAAATGAGTCAACATGTCTCCTGTAATTTCCTTTCCCTGCAGGTTACAACAGTTGTTGGCAGAGCTGAACTTCTCTCTTCTCTATATTCCTGCTTGCTGCTTTTTTATTTTATACCAAATCTAAAGGACCAGCCAATTCCATAAGTATGAAGGCAGCACCTTAATCTGTTTGACGTGGCTGCTTTGTCCAGATTAGGCTCAACAGGGGATTTCTTTCTGATACTGGGTTACCCCTGTCAGGTCACTCTCACACCTCTCTGGCATGAGAGCTTCTTCCACTAAATTTTGGATCCCTCTCCTGCTGATTCACAGTTCCAGGGATTGTCCTGTGGGGACATTGATGATGCAGGCACAAGCCAGGTGGAAGATCTGTTGGATGCCACAGGTTTGCAGGGAATGGTTTGGCAATGCCCCCTACTTTCACTACATTTTTGCTTTGCTTAGCAGTCAAATCATGGAGGTGCTGGGCATGAGACATTCTTAGGGTTTCTGGAGCCGATACTGAGGAGCTGGAGCTCCTGCACAATTTTCTAAATTTGGCTAAGTTTGCTAGGGTAGCTAAACTCATTTCCAGTTATATGTCCTGTCAGTAACCATGCAGCATGGTCTGCGGATCTTATCTCCAAATGGACCTTTTCGGCACTCTTGTGGGCGGACGCTTGTCTGGTGAACTACTCGATGAATTAGTAGTGTTTTCCACATGCGGGAAAAGTTATAGGTTGCCTCAGGAGAAACCTAGGCAAACGGGTTGCAGTTGTCTTCCTCCAGATGCAGAATGGCGAGCTCAGAAAGGTACCCTTAAAGGAAGTCTACAGGGTAGCCCAAGGTGGACCCTAAGTCCAGCCAGGCATGAGGGGACACCCTTACCCTGATGGTTGGGGGGACATCTGTGCCAGTTTGCTCACATATGGCAAGCTGAAGTAAAAATGCCTGGGTCAGGGAGGTGGTGGCTTCCAGATACAAGATCGAATTTGAGAGGTGACCTCCTCTGAGGTTTCTGGCATCCAGGCTGCCCCGCTCACCAGAAAAGGCACCTGCCCTGAGGTTTGCTGTTGACTGTATTGCAGGCTGAAGTCATTGCTCCAATGCCACATAAATAGAGAGGTTTCAGCTTCTTTTTCAAGCTGTTTGCTGTTCCCAAAAAGTATGGGTGGGGGTAGGGTATGGCCCATATTTGATCTTAAACACCTTCTATGTTATTATGGACAGTGGTGTTGGACCTTTATCAGGGGGATTACCTATACTTTGCTAATGTCGACATCAACAATGCCTATCTGCATATGCTTATCTTCCAGGTTCATCAGCAAGTTCTTTGCTTGCCCAGAGTATATACCATGGTGTTGACAGCTGTAATGGTGATCCTCCGCTGTCAGGGGATTCACATTGTGACATATCTGGATGATCTTCTAATCTGAGATCCCTCCCTGATGGAGGCTCGCAGGGATGTGCGGATGGCACAAACACCCTGGAGATATTCAGGTGGTTGGTCAATCTTTCCAAGTCCCCCATAGCTCCCTCTCAACGTGGTCTTTATCTGGTGATGAATTTAGACACGGACCAGACCAAGGTATTTTTAGAAACCAATCTCTGAAGCTGCAAGAGATGTTTGTCCAGTTTTCAACAGTGCATGCAGCTTCTAGACTTGGTGGGTGGCATTTTTCAAAGAGATCCTTTTGCCCAGATTCACACCAGAGCTCTGCAGTTTGCCATATTGTCCCATTGGGATCACTCTATATTGGGCCTGGACATATTGTTAATTCTTTTAAGAGTGGTTCCAGCATCCTTGGACTAGTGGATTCCATCACAATCTGTGAATCAGGGAGTGCCCTGACACACCTGATGGTCTAATGGACCTTGATAACCACAAATGCCAGTCTGATGGGTGGAGAGGATTTTGGAAAGCTGCCAGGATAATTGCATGGGCGGAACAGCATGAATCCCAGGTATTGCGGTATTGCCCCTTGGGTTGTGGCCACTCTATTTCTTTGGCCAAGATCTGCTATTGAATTTTGGCATACCTATTTTTTCTGATTTGAGTCACTTACATCCACAGCTTTTTTCGATCCCTTGCAGATTTTAATTTTTGCAGAAGGGTTTGGATAAAGGGTTAAAGTTCAGAATCAGTAAGGGCCATTTTTAGGCCCTATCTATTCTTTTCCAGTGCCTAATTGCACATAATTCCTTGATATGTATGCTCATGCCGCAGACAGCTCACACCCTTCCTTCCCAGAAAACCAATGTCCTGGTTCCAACTTGGACATGCATGCATTCACAGTGTTTGAAGGAACAAGGGGCCTCAAACAGCAGTTAAACAGGATTCCAGGGGGATTTCAAGGCAAAAAAATCTTACCTCACCCACAGTCCAGTGCTGTTCTAAAGGGTCTGTGCAGCTGCTACTAAGGGTTTTTTTCTTAGTAACCCCCGCCCTACCTCAGAACCAGGAAAGGATGGCGATGTGGAGTGGGGGTTACCTAGAGACAAGACTTCTGCTATAAGTCTTCACCTAGGGTCTGAGTTCTATGGCAAAGCTTTGCCAGTATTTTTTCACAAGTCGCACATTTTGTACAATGTTTGTGTTCTTAATTTTCATTGGTGCGATGATTCCCTCCTAAAATCTGGTGGAGGCCATTGATACATTTTTTTTCATTAAAGTCCAGTGTCTTTATAACTCCATCCTTACATGGGTGGGCAGATGCGTGCTCAGTCGGGGGGTGCCACTCTGTGCATTCACTGCCTGTGCCTGGACGCCAGTGCTGAATTACGGGAGAGATAAGGCATTTTTGTAATATTTTTTGTAACCCCCATCTCAGCACCTGGGGGGGGGGGGGGGGGGTGAAATGAAGACACTGGACATCCAATTTAAAGTAATAGTCCAGCCACGTAACAACATAAAAAAAAATGCTTGCCTTTGCTTGCACACAAAACGGAATGTCATATCCAGTCCCCTGTGCCATTCTTTCTGTTTAAGCTCCAGGCAGCCTCTGTGATAAACAGGCCTTGCTCCAATCACTCTAATGATCACACTGTGCTCTATTTGACAAATGCACACACATGTCCATAACCAATGCCACAAAACAAAACAAAACCCAAGCCGATTTCTACTATGAGTGGCTAGGCTGTACTCCTGTTTAAAACCACTCTACCTAATGCTGTACATCTGTGCTGTGTGCGGTGTGTATGTGGACCCCACCCACCAAAAAAAGCAACCTCCCTGTTAGGAAGGTAGCTGGGTCAGCAGGCAGGCATATAGGTGAGTGGGTAGGTAAGTTGGCATTTAAGTGGGTAGGTAGGTAGGTGGGTGAGCAGGCAGGTAGGTCAGTAGGCAGATAGATGGGGAGAAAGTACTCAGATGGACAGGTGGAGGGTAGTCAGGTAGAGGAGCATGTGGGAATTTAGAAAGGAATAGATAGGAATTCCTATTATATAGGAATTTAGGATAGGTAGGCAGGTGGGTTGGTAGACATGTGAATACATAGGTCAGTAGGTGGTTAGGCAGACAGGTGAGTGGGTAGGTAGGTGGGTACGAAGGTAGTAAGGTTGGTGGGAGGGCAGGTAGGGAGATGGGCAAGTGGAAAGGTAGGTAGGTGGGTGGGAAACTGCCACCTCATCTCCAGGGTCTGACGATTCTGCCTTTGCACCAGGGCTGCCAGCTGCCATTCCAGGTCCTGGGTAGACGAGTGGGCAGGTTCAGAGGTCGGTGGATGGGTCAGGAAGCAGTTGGATAAGTAGGTAGGTTGGTCAGCAGGCAGATAGATAGGAGGGTGAGTGGGTAGGTGGGTCAATTGGTGGGTAGGTTGATAGGTAGGTGACAGACATCACTGCTGACAGCTCTAATCCTCATCGGTCTGTACTGCACTTGGGGCATCCAGTTGATTGCTGGCTGCCCTAAGTCCGGAAATCCAGGGCTCCAAAGTGGGTAACCCTGGGAATTGATGCAGCTCACCCAGGGAGGTCCATTTCTAAGCCCTGGTTTTCCAGGACCATGGAGGAGAGGAAACCCAAACTTAAAGAGAATATAGCTGAGATCTTCAGCTGCAGAACAAGTCCCATACACTGATTTTTAGACCCCAGGTCCAGTGAGCAACAGCACCAGGACTTTGCGGTACAGCCGATTGGATCCGCATTCCCTTGCAAAGGTGCATCATTGAAGTCCTCCTTCCATCGACACCTCCATTGGGTTCTAGCCCCCCTGGGTTTGGAGAACTGAGGCTCCAAATCATCCTGGGAATCACTGCACCTCGTCCAGGATGGTACACGTCTGAGCACCAGATGTCCGGACCTAGAGGGGCTACTGACCCACGGAAGGTGTCTTTGGAAAGGAGATAAATAGCAAGGGCATGTATATAGCACTGCAAGGGCATGTGGATTGGAGCTGACCTGACCAAGCAGCGATACCACAAAATCCGGGTACTGTTGCTCAGGGATGCCAGGGTGGTACACTTTTGAGTGCCAGATCTCTAGACCTAGGGTGGTAATCGGCCCAATAGAGGTGTCATTGGAAAGGGGAGAACCACAGACATACATTCCTACAAGGGCATATGGATCAGGGTCGATCAGAGTAAGCAGTGGCACCCTTAAAGTCCCAGTATCATTGTACTAAAAGAATGAGCTGCCAGTACAGCCCGCTAGGCCCCCCACCTGTCTAAACAGATGTGCCGCTCTACAGAGTATTGCAAAAATACATGTTTATTAAAGGCCAAAAAAGACAAACATACATTTAAAACATAATTAAAACAATGAGGCAGGAGATATACTGGACTGTAATAATTCTAATAACATCAATTCTACTTACTAGAGCCATGCCATATAAATCAAAGTATTTGTGTAAAACAACAGGTAAGTACACTGTACATATGTTTTAAAGGTACCGGTCTGATGTCACGAGAACCCCTTTATGAAAAGTGCTATAGTGCTTGTGCAAAGTTGTGCAAAAATGTGCACTCTGATGAAGTGGCCTAATTATTGGCCACGCAACGCGTCAGTGCGGGCATGTTAAGCGCAGGTGGATTTGGACCATGACACCCGGTAATGCACACTGTTTTTGTTTCTATTTTTGATATTTGCTGTATATTAATCCATTTGTTGTGTTTCTTTTTATTGCTGAGACTCATGTCCGGGAGCTTTACCCTCTTTTAGCACCAATATAAGCACGTTATACCTTGCACTTTATTTCTGCACCTTATTGGTGCATCTATATATGTGTTCATTGTTGGGACATATTGTCCCTCTGTTTGTATATTCTTTCACTGCTTTTTTCATTTCTGTTTTCCTTTGCACAATTTGCACATTTTTGCACAACTTTGCACAAGCACTATAGCACTTTTCATAAAGGGGTTCCCGTGACATCAGACCGGTACCTTTAAAACATATGTACAGTGTACTTACCTGTTGTTTTACACAAATACTTTGATTTATATGGCATGGCTCTAGTAAGTAGAATTGATGTTATTAGAATTATTACAGTCCAGTATATCTCCTGCCTCATGGTTTTAATTATGTTTTAAATGTATGTTTGTCTTTTTTGGCCTTTAATAAACATGTATTTTTGCAATACTCTGTAGAGCGGCACATCTGTTTAGACAGGTGGGGGGCCTAGCGGGCTGTACTGGCAGCTCATTCTTTTAGTATACTCATACACCCCGCATGTCGGGGTTAGGTTTACCCCCAGCCAGCATCCAGAAGCATAGATAGCATATTAGACAGTGCGGGACTCTCCTTTTTGCTTCCCAGTATCATTGCATAGGGGTGCCAAGGTGGTACACCTCAGAGTGCCGGATCTCCGGACCTAGCAGGGCTAACGACCCACTGGATTGTTGGAAAGGGCAGAACTTTAGGAATACACCCTTACAGGGTCATAGGGCTGACCGCAACAAGGGACAGTGCCACAAATTCCTGTTACTGTTGCTCACGGGCAGCAAGGTGGTACACTTCTGAGTGTCAGATTTCCAGGCCTAGGGGATTAAAGACCCACTGGAGGTGTCTTTGGAAAGGGGGGAGCCTCAGGTATACAGCCCTACAAGGGCATTTGGATTGGGGCTGACCAGACCAAGCAAAGATACCGCAACCATAGCTCCACAGTTGGTGGAGGCCCTTTTGCAGGGTAATTGGTGGAGGCCCAGAGGCGCGTGGCCCTTTCTCCCTGGCTATAATCTGGCCCTGGTTTATAGCTTTTGGTGGCTCAGTAGTTTAAACTGGTGCACCCCCTGCTTCACTACAATAGTTTTTATATACATAAAAAAACATTGGTGGCTCAGTGGTAAAAGAAAGGAAATAGGAAAAGAGAAAGGAATGGAGGGAAGAATTGATTGAGCATCATATAGTTTTTTTTTATTTTGTGCTATATATGTAGACATTTCAAATTTTTTTTGTCTACTCCTCCACCTATTTAAGTTTACTACTGTATAGTATATCAAAGCACTTTGTGAATCAAGCCCGATGGATTTATTGATCTTGTTCATCTGCAACCATGTGTAATCATGTTGTAAGAGTTAGTATTTTTCTCTATCCTCCATTGCAGAGGAGTGAACAATTTGTTTTTCTGGTTTAAGATCTCATGTATCTATCATGTACATGGCAAACAACAGAGGCTGAATAGAAATACTTACACTTAATTATGTTGTGACACCAAGGTCTTGATTCCTGAATATCTCATAAAAATAAAGCTTTGTCTTAGAATAAGCCATGAATTAAAATAAAGCCTGATTCAATGAAAAAAGAAAAGTACAGGATTATATAAATGCTTAAAGGGGACATACGCTGGTTAGTAACTATGCTTAAAGCACAACTTGGATCTTTGGTCCAAAAATGATGTTGGCGGTTGACCTAATGCACATCATAGTAACATAGTATGTAAGGCTGAATAAAGACTTTAGTCCATCCAGCTAGGACAACGCCTTTTGTTGGGGGGACTGCCGGTATACATGGGGGGGCCCTGTCCACATACTTTAGTGGGTTAGGGGCCCTGTCTGAATACATGTGGGCACTGTCTAAATAATTGGGGGTGGTTAAAAAAGCATTTTTTGTGGGTGGAAGCCATGCCCAGATACTGGAGGAGGAAAGTATGTCTTGTGACTGGGGCCCTGTCTGTATGTTTGGGGAGGGGGCAGATGGCTGTTTGCTTGGGGGAATAGGGGTCCAGTCTCGGGTGCAGAGGAGAACCTTCTGAGGGGGTCGAACTGGTGGGATAGCTCCACACTGACCAGGGAGCTCAGGGCTGCCCACCTAAGCTGAGCCCCCCACCCCTGGCCATATTTGTGGACAGGGTCGCAATTTTAAATACTAATCTTTTCTATGACCACTGTGGGAGGTGGTGGGCAAGATGTGGGGTGCCGATAGTGGATGCAAAGAGTGCAAACAGAGGGAGTGCTGCATAAGACTATACATGCCCTGCACCTTGCTCCCTCAACAGCAGTCACAGAAAAGGTTTCCACTTCAGCCTGCCCTGGGCAAGAAACGGCCCTGCCACTGAGCCAGGTTCCCTGTGTGCAGGTCTGCTCACAATTGGGCTAAGGACTAGAGGACAATCAGCGGCAACGGTGAAGGTGGGAAGAACTGGAGGGTCATGGGTGGCAGCAGGGCTGGCTCCAAATCTGTGTGGGCCCTTGGGCAAGAGAGTCCTAGTGGGCCCCCAATTTGGGCCCCCGTGATGCCAAATTTCAGCTCCACTGCCGCAAATGGGTCATCTTCTGTTGCTGATCACCCCACAGTCCTTATTGCCTTCCCTATAGCCACCAATTGTCCTCTACTCCATATTGTCTTCCCTATAGCCACCAATCACCCTCACAACCTTTTTGCCTTCCCTATAGCCACCAATCACCCTACGGTCCTTATTGCCTTCCCTATAGCCACCAATGGTCCTCCAGTCTTTATTGCCTTCCGTATAGCCACCAATCATCCTCTAGTCCTTGTTGCATTCTCTATTGCCACCAAGCATTATTGCCTTCCCTATAGTCATCAATCACTCTTCCGTCCTTATTGCCTTCCCTATAACCACCAATCACCTTTGCCCTCCCAACCTTATTGCCTTTCCTATAGCCTCCATTGCTGTCAGTCGTCACCTGGTTCTCACCACTTTCTGAGCTTCCATCAACTGCCCTCCATTCCATGCCATCTTCTCCATTGTTGCTGACCACCCCCTGTTGCTGAGGCCAGCCATGAGTAGGTCTGCACACAACACCCGGCATTTGGTGGTTCGGGTCCACTGTAAAATAATACCATAGCCAAGTGTGAGCTTGAGTGGGCCCCTGAAGATGTCAGGGGCCCTGGCAATCGCCCAGGTTTGCCCTGTGCTGGCACTGGCCCTGGGTGGCAGATCTCCCATCATTTTTGACTGAAGGTTTACATGAAAAAAGCAAGCGCAATTTATAGCACAGCTCTAACTGGTTCAAATAACAGATGCTTATCTATGGTATGTTGATAAAGTTTTGCATATAGTTAAATATTAATCAAAATCATCTTGTCCAGAATTTTGCCTTAAAAATCCAAGATGTTGAAACAGCCCTATAGATAAATGCAACAGTTCTACAAATAAACCAAGAATGAACAAATATCCAGGAATGACTTATATAATTACTTCACTGTAACATTTCTACAGCAGCATCAGTAGTGTAGCGTGAGACATGCTTGATGGTATGTGACATTGGAAATCAATGTAAAACCGCTGCTAGAGCTTAAAGCCCACAAACATATGCCTAAAGCATTGGTGCTTGTTATAAACCCTGTCTGTTATTGATACCTCATTGCTAAAGTCAGGCATTAGGATAATTATTAATCCATCTAAGTATATTTCTGTGTTTTGAGTCTAAAGATAAGGAACTTATGCTTTTTCTCTGCTTAGTTTAAACTGATCATTTTGGGGGGAATTCAAACTGAACCCGTTATGTGGTAATTATTGTGGTGGGAGTGTAGTTTATCCACTGGCTTTTGAAAATCAAATATCCACAGCATTCTATCCTATACTTCTGTAAGCAAGTTGGCGTATCACTGTGTAAGGCGGGGGACCCTGTCTTCTCCTGCTTATCCCCTTCTCCTGCTTCCTCAATAATATGGGAGCACTAAAGAGGGGAAACAAAGGAGGGAGAACATGGTCAATAAGGCAAATTTGGGTCCTTTGTTTCCAACCTTGTGGTGTGATATAATTATATACAGTGATGTGACCTTATCCAAGTCTCCAATATATTTTGTACATATAACAACATTTGATATTCAGTGGTATCTTAGTACAAAATGTATTTAGTTCTTAATCATACAGTTTGCTGTTGAAATCAGTTTAGTAGCAAGTTCATATTTTGTAGCAAGTGGTCCTCAGTATTGCAGCAAGAGGTTTATACCCGTATTATGTTGGGGTGGTATAGACACGTTTTGCAAACTTATTGCTTCTTCAGTACACCATTTAAGATCATAATATAGTAGCCAAGTCAGATTCTACTTAGTTTTGTTCAGGTTAGTATATATTTTTGGTCCGGGTGTCATGGATAGCTCTCGCCTCTGTGACCAAAATATCCGGGTTGCCTGAGTATGTCAGGCTGCACAGATGGAAATCGTTGCTTTACAATTGTAACCGTTCCCAGGCACATATTAAGCTTTTCCACGTCTGCTATTTCATGTGCGCGCCGCGCGCGCTTTCAAAATAAAGCACGGTGTGGCGTATCACTGCCCTGGGACGTATGCTTAAAGCACAACTTGGATCTTTGGTCCAAAAATGATGTTGGCGGTTGACCTAATGCTCATCATAGTAACATACTATGTAAGGCTGAATAAAGACTTTATCCATAGTAAAAGAGCGCCAGCCACATGATTTGGTAAGTAAAATCATCCATCCTTTATTGAGAATCGTGGTAAAAAGCCATCACAGCAGGTAAAACATGGTACGCATATAGAGAGCCTTGCTCGAAACGCGCAGACGCGGGGTTTGCTCTCTATATGCGTACCATGTTTTACCTGCTGTGATGGCTTTTTACCACGATTCTCAATAAAGGATGGATGATTTTACTTACCAAATCATGTGGCTGGCGCTCTTTTACTATGGACATTGATCGTGTCAGGAGGTGAGCTCTCTTTGCCTGGTGCCTATTGTTTGGACTTTATTGCATGTTTATGTGGTTGGAGGCTGGCAATCAATAGACTTTCTATGAATAAAGACTTTAGTCCATCCAGTTCAGCCTGTTTATCTCCTTCCAGTGGTCTAGTGGCCATAGCTGGAAATGTTATTACATGGCAGGAAGGCATCCAGGCCACTTTTGAACGTGTCCATACATTCTACTACTTATGAGCCAGAGCAGGGCCCCATATGTAAACTGGCTAGATGTCCTGGAGTCAGTGGGAAAGTCTTCCCACTAATGACAGCAAAGTGGGACATTTGAGCATCCCCAAAATGTTTAGGGGGGCAGTGGGTCAAAATACTTCAAAATGGAAATTTCCTATCAAAAGTAGAAGATCTGGTCAGTTTAGGCCTTAGATGCTTCTTTTGCTTTGTAAAGAAGACCTCTCACTCTAGTGTAGTTTTTTTTGTGGTGAAACCAGGCAGACTTCCACATACCCTCACTGCTGATTACTAGTTTGCTACCCCATGTGACCACTGGTTACTAATTAGGTTCAATCGCGGGACTCTGTTCTCTCCACGGGTTCGTAATGAATGTGAGTATTACGAGCTTTGTGTGTTGTTAGCTGCGAGGGGGGCTCCAGCATTCTGGATGCCCCACGAGCTTATTGAGATCACCAGACAGCAGGGCCAACACCCGTAAAAACAGGTTTTGGTCCAGTTTAAAGTTGAAGTCTAGTCACAGTTACCATCTGTCCCCAGTTTGGTGCTGAGACCAATTTGGGTAATAGGAAAAAAAAACAAGACTCACTTGATGCCCTTTCCCTCTACGTTCAGTGTCAGGTATACTGTGTAAGCTGTCAGTCGCAGATGGAAAAGGAAGCTTAGAACGCAGTAGCATTGCTCCTGGCTGGGGGAATAGGTGACCAGTGCCAGGTCAAGTAAGTCACGTTTTTTATTTTAATACCCAAATCAATCGCCGCACCAGGAAGGGGGCTTTGGCAACCGAAGCCATATGGCCATTCTTTAAACTTTTATTAGATATTTTTCAACTCGCGTGGGGAAAAACCTACATCTTAGAAGAGTTAATAGTTTGTAAATAGAACCCATACCATAGGCTTCAGCCCCATGAGTAAATGCATTTGTTCAAGGTTTTTATGAGTAACATCCATTTACTCACATACTGACATCCATTTACTCATTTACTGAAATGGCGGTACCCCGTCCAATTACCTGTACCCACATTTAGAAATCCGAGGAACGGAAGATTGCCATGTGCCTCCATGGAAGAGCCCTGAACCCAGCATTAGGGCTGGTACACCGGCAACGCCAGGCCATCCTGTCTGGTGCATGGGCTAGTTGGCTCTTGGATACACTTGTTTTTTTTTTTTACTTAAATATAGTAAAAAACTAATAAAGAAAAAACAAATGAGAGCTGTCCGTTTCATTGATGGTGAGGTGTGGCTTTTTTGATTTGCAACTCGCTGACAGTAAGTCAGCAAATAGCCATACAAGTTGTAAATGAAGAGCAAATATACTCATGGCTTGGGTGCACATGCTTTATTGTGGTGCATGTGTCCCTAAATCATGCGCCCATGAGTACATTGTCGCATGCACTGGGGATTACGCATGGACACCGGGAAATATCCCTTAGTGCTGAATCAAACCTATAGAGTTTAAGGAATTTTTATGGCTGTTCTTTCACGATGAAATATCTCAGAATGAAAGATCACTGTACAAGACTGTAAAAGCAGAAAAAATTAAACAATATTTATTATTATTGGTTTTCCTAGATTTACTAGTAAGTAAATATATAACCGCAATTACATTTTCTCTTTTCATTGGAATAGCATGTGTGCACGAATATTTACTTTTTTTATGAGGTTGACAAAGTTGGTCTTCTGAAGGCTAATGGCCTAATTGCCATCCAAATATACCTTTCCCAGTTTGGAAATAGCAGTATATGTGGAGTTCTCCACAGGCTCCTGTAATTTCCAAACTTGAAAAATGAATTAACGTGTTTCCCCGAAAAGGCAGGTCTTAGAATTTTTTTCTGCTCCCAAAAAGGTGTTAGAGCTTATTTTCAGGGGATGTCTTATTTGTTTTCTGTTGGTAGGAGGCAGAGGGATGGGATCATGATGTGTAAAGCAAGCTCTCAGCAGGAAGAAGCCGGTGTGATGGACGAACAGCAGCACCGGTGGCAACGGTAGCATCATGGCCTCATAGCCGGCGTGATGGAACGGTGGCGGCAGCATCATGGCCTTTAAAGCAGGCTCTAAACAGGGACAAGACTGCATGACATACAGGAGCGGCGGTGGCAGCATCATGACCTGCAAAACAGGGTCTCAGCAGTGAGAAGCCGGAGTGATGAATGGGAGTGGTAGTGACAGCATCATGGCCTGCAAAGCAGGCTCTTAACAGGGACAAGACTGCATGACATACGGGAGAAGTGGTGGCAGCATCATGGCCTGCAAAGCAGGTTCTCAGCAGTGAGAATCCGGCGTGATGGACGGGAGTGTTGCCGTGATTTTATTTTTCAGTATTGGCGAAAATGCTGAAAAATCACACTGGGGCTTATTTTCAGGGAGACATGGTATGTAACGCAATTGTTTGTTTTCCACTTTATTTTGTGTTGAATGAAATATTCTTTCAAAATTCATCCTCTGCAAAAACTGAAGAGGTTGACAGATTTAATTTAGTACATTACGTTTTACCATTCAAATATTTATTATTATTATTTATTTATTATTATTATTATATAATGTTACATTAACAACAGTTAACAAAATAAACTAGCAAAATGTGCTGTTTATCCTATATGTGTAAAATAAAATATACCAAACCTGACAAGTCTCTAAAAGCCTAATCTATGAGCTAATTTTTATCAAGTTGGTTTTAAACTCTTCCTAGTGAGGGTTTAATCAGAAGTTGTCATGAAAATGCTGTTTGAGAAGTAGTGTTATCTTGAGATTAGAGAATGTTCACAGACAAGGTATTGCCATGGCAACGAGTCAAACGCGCTTCTCCCTTGGAATCCAATCATCTACTTGCAGTCCATGAACTTCGTGTTGAATGATTCCAGGAACACATATTAATGTCATCGAAAAAGAGGCAAGGAAATCAATCTGGCAACAGCAACTTGCTTAAAATGCCAATTAATCCCATTAAGTAATTGTAACTCTAATAGTAGAGCAGCAGATACCCTGCAAATACGGGCAAAGGGAGGCTAAAAAGTCCCTGTGTGGTTAGTAACCTTGTACATAAGTGTAAGACACACCATACACTCAAATTAATAATTAGTTAAAAAGTTTAATGTGTGGGCTTTGATAGGAAGTCTAGGGAATAAAAGTAGTAACACATAATTAGGATGGAAGTAAACAATCAATCACAGCAAATATATAGTCATACAGTCTGTCAGAAGACAGGCTTTGCTTGCAGAAGAAGCAGGTCAGCTAAGGGGCAATTAGACCTAGATGTGTGCAGTGGTACTCTAATTTTTATGTGAGTGCACCTGCATCACAGCACAGTTTGAGTATAAGTAAATGTATGCAAGCAGGCTTGCACACCTGCATATAACTGGCAGGGGGGCCTTTTCTAGTGAAGCAGGTGGTCTTCATTGCTTTAGTGGCTGTGATACTGAATTGCAGATTTTGTGCCTGATCCTTTTTCTTCTATTGACTTTTCTCTTCTTCTTGCTCCTCATTAGGACCTTGTCTTGAATAAAAGATGTTTTCTTTCTCTTGTTGCTCCTCATGCCTTGCCTTGACCCTAGATCACAAGCCAGATCAACCCGTCCAAAACTTTGCCCTGCCACTTACATAGGAACCAGATGCTCCTGTCCTTGACCTCGAGCTGCCTCTCAGTTACAAAGCAGATCCCCCTGGCCACGACCTAGTTCTCAGAGTCCAGTCTAATTCCTACCTATAATCCAGCACCACCTGCCATCCAGTCTGACTGCTTGCTCAGCCCTAGATTTCCATCTTTTCAAGGCCCAAACACCCCACCATCACGGGCTAGAGTAAAGTCCAGGGTGTTTATGGGCTCTATGGTTTGTGGTGTGGCTATAGGACTGCTCTACTTTAGAACTTGACCTACCAGTAGTGACAAGGTCTTCTAGGTCATTTGCCCATATTTGGAAAAGATACGTACACCAAAAAATCCACCAGTTGTTTTGCATCACCATTTTTTCCCATACACCCAAATCATTGTTTCACATATTAATTAAAAGGGATGTACCGTACAAAACACTAATGAAAAACACAAGCCCTGCAAATTAAAACCAGCAATAGCATAGAAAATAAAAACTAAAAGAATTAAAAATAAAAGTTGCATAAATCTAAAAAATGCAATTTCAAGCTTCTAGTGGTTTGAATACAGCGACCAACATTGCAGCAGCACCATTTAAAATTATTTTATTTATAATATTAGCACTGTGTTTTGGATTATTAAAAGAAAAGAACTGTTAGAAGTGCTAATGATGAACAATAGGCTAACCAGAGAACTTGCTGGACAATTTAAAAAAAAAAAGTGCAAGATGCCTGAATTATATTAAAATTCAGTTCACAGTGAGAAAGAATGTAAAATGTATTCTGATTATTTTCTTTAATACTGAAATTAAAATGCTGTAATTACTAATTTATCAGTTGAGAAACCGAGGTGCTGCCATTGCAGAGTATACAATTCTGGTGGTTTTGCTCCTCCACCTGTAGAGTGACCATTTAAGTGATATTGCAGGCAAAGGTAATTGCACCATTGCGTCGGGCTACATTTGAAACTGTCCTAAACTGTTTTCTGTTTTTAAATTCAATCAGAAATTGCTGAGATATCAGGGTTTACAGGTTCAGCCAATGGCATTCTCTTTTCTTCCCATCCCCCAATCAGCTCAGCAGAGCGGGACAGGATTGCTGGTCCCTCCCTCTTGCCACCCTCCCTCTGCCTCCTCCTCCACCTCCAGATTCATCACATTGCTGCTTGCAAAATCACAGATCCAAGGGCCACACCCACTTTTTTCAGAAGAGAAATCTTAAGCTGAGCCTATAGACCTCAATATCTCTTCTCTTCTTCAATTTAAAAATGGAAGACAGTTTAGGACAGTGGCAAATGTAGCCCAATACAATAGTGTAACAATTACTATTGCCTGCAGTAGCACTTTAAGTGATGTTAAAGTGATTAGCAAGTCAAACTTTATATAAATTATTTGACTGGCAGCTTACCTTATGCTCGGGTCACATAAAGGGGAATTTCTTCTTCTTTCTCTGCCTCCAGCCCCTCCCCTCCTGACCATCAATTCAATCCCGAGACTCATGTCAGGTTGACACCCCTCTGTTAGGGATAGGCTATAAAGCTCTCTCTAATGCAATACCACTCCCATCCACCACAGAGGACAGAGCAAAATGAGGGCTTTCATTTCATTTAAATATACTCTGACAATAAAGCCCAGTCTTTAGAAAGGACAAAATGAGAACATTGCTATGTATAACAATGAGAATTCTTTTGAGTGTACCCGGACATTAAAGCAGACCAAAATCCAATGAACCTGTGAAATACATTTGGCCAAAGCCCCTGTCGATATGCCCATCTTTGGGTGTAGAACCAGAAATTAATATTTTCGATTTTCAGTTTTTATTTGCTGGCAGACAATCAGTCATTACATTGTTGTGGCAATGACAACATTGCCACGCACAATAATGGCAATGAATGGAGGAGGCTGGGCTTTACAGCTAAAACACAGACAATTATCTGGGATTAGAGTGAACCAGGAGCACTAAAAATTGGCATAAGGTGCTCTTCATGGAGGGAGCAATTCAGGGGATACTAGTTAAAAATGTGGGTTTTGGTCCGTTTTAAGCCTGATTCGAAGCCTCTCACGGATGCATTTCTGCATGCAAGAGTGGGGTTTAGTCTCGGTTTTAGCAGTTTTTAGTCCTCGTGCTATTCAGTATTGTCCTTTTTTTGTGCGGATTTGCATATTGTGTGCGTGAAAACGAGTATATGTAACTCGCTTGCTTTCAGAACTTTATGGATTTTGCCTGCGCTTGTACAATATTCTGATCCCTGGTTTGCCCTTTGGCCAGGCTTTTAAAAACGGTAGTTGGTGGCCAAATCTTATGCCTTCTTTTTGCTGGCAGGATTGTTGGTGGATGCTCAGGTGTCCTGTGCAATTGAGCCCCTAGACAAGTATCCGGCAGAGTACGAGCATCAGCAGTGCCGTGGGCTGCTCACCCTGTACCTTCCCAAGCTTGAGCACACCCGCCGTCATCTCAACTTTGATTGTATTTCTGATCAACATGTGTTTTAATTGACCAGAATGAACTGCCTTTCTCTGAAGAGGCTTTACTCAGAGCTGCAACCATGGTTGGCCCCCACCACAAGAAAGGGTCATGCCCAAATTTGTTGTCTGCCTTTAATTTCTTGCAAATGACTCTTTCCAGAGGCTTGGGGTACTGTCTGTTCTCTGTGCCTTCTCTGAGCCGTTGCCTGACTGATTTCTTGATGGCATGGTTGCCCTGCAAAAGAAATACCGCATGGTAACCTTGAACGCGGTGAAGTTGGGTTATTTCAACATAACGTCAAGGGCACGAGTGACTGCACTCCTGATGTTAGTGCCTCCTGTGACGCAGGATTTCATGTATAGGTTTTACGGTCTCATTAGTCCTCCTGCTCCTTCTTGCCTATTGCCTGCTCCTTCTTGCCTATGCCTAGTCCTATGTTTGGCCTAGCCTTTGTTCTGCGCTCCTACACTAGCTAATCCTTGCTGCTCATTGGGCACCCTGCTCCCTGTGTCCACGTTGTCCATGTATCTTCTTGCTCTTTGCCTGCTATCATAATGTTGCTGGTATAGTAACCTGTGTCTGTTGTCATTTTCTTACAGGAATCAGAAGATGGGACATTCAATCAATGTTCAGTGTGTGGTAGGTCCTGATCCCGATCATTTTGTCTTCTCAGGCTCAACTCATGATACCTTCATCTTACTGAGCTCCAGTCTGTAATCTCACTTTGAGACTGACGATCTGAGCGGCATTTGGCTTCTGAGTAAGGGTGTGTGTTAGTTCTGACTTTCTGCATTTCTGTAGTTAGCCTTGCATTTGTAATGTTCTTGCTTGGCATCAGCTATGCCCCATAGTATGTATTTTGTGTCTTTTTTAGTGTGGCCTATTTGGCTCCCTGCCCTCATTCTCTAATTGTGTGGCACACATCAGAAAAAAATATTTTATTTTTTAATACTTACCTCCCAACAATCCATCCCAAAGCACTCTGATGGGACATAAAGGGTTAATAAAAATAAAATGACATAGAATGTCTTTTATTTTCTCTACTCTGATCATCAGTTCCTCTGTCCCTCGCTGATCTCGACAGATGTGGTGATCGCTGGAGGGGGGTGAGGAGGCAGGGGATCAGAGGATCCTCTACCCCTCTCTCCAGCAATCACCACATCTGAAGATCTCAAGCTGGGAGTGAGATGACGTCAGCCAGATGATGAAAATGGCAACAGTGGATGAAAAGGCAACAGTGGAAGCGGGGGGGGAGTGCCTGTTGGGCCTCTCCTAAAGACTGAAGAGCCCGGGGGGGAATAGTCATTTTTATTTTTTACAGCTATTGTTGGCGGCTGCGGAAGTAGGGGACCCTTATTCTGGACCTTCTCCGGAAGCCAGAGGAACCTGGGGCGAGGGGCAGAGACCCCCCAGGTAAAGTGGAGACCCCACCTGATCAATTGAGGGGTTATTTTGCAAATTTTCCCCTGTGGTTCCCCTTTCCTTGCCTTGCCTTGTTAGTTGATTATAATTGTGGTTTTTTTTTTGGTTTGCTTTGGGATGACTCAGGATACCCGCTGTTGCTGTGGCTGCTAACCCTTTTTCTGAGGCAACAGACGTAGGGACAGGGGGCCTATAACCGGGCCCACCAGTGTACACGTGCCATGGTGGAGCAGGTTTCGGCCTTTTAAAGACCTTGCTGCCTTGACGAGACTGGTGAAGCAATAGAGTACCAGCCAGCCAAGGTGGTTAAGATCATTGTCGTATGTGTAGCACTTGACAAGTTCGCTTTGCTGGAGAAGGCGCCGGCTTACCTGGAGCAGCCGCTCAGGAGGTGCCTGGGCATCTCTACTCAGACACCCAGAGCCGGGCTGGCCATTCTGGTTGCTGGTGCTGATTCATTTTTGTCAGCTCTGTTTTTGCTTTGATTTGTTACGTTGCTGTATTTGTCTTTGTGTGTTTGACTAAAAAAAAAACAAATGCGATTTATATGTACATTTATTTTGGGAAGTGTGAACCCTGCATACAGTATTACAAAACCAAAATTATTGGGCCCCCTGGCCAAGAAACAAAACAAGTAATGCCTCACATCTTATAGGGAGGTTACCTGGTCCTCCCAGGTTGGTGGCTGTCTTGCCTCGAGTAAGGCCAACATCATCTCCATGTGATCATTCTGGTGCTCCCACTGGACAATCATGGCCTCTAAATTAGTGTTCATTTGTTGCTGCTCAGCCACTCCTCCAGCCAGGTCCTCATCGATCAGTGTGGTGGTTTGGTGCACAGTTTTGTAATAGCGGTTGGTGTTCTGTGGCCTCTCCCCACTGGGTGGCATGTGACGCCGGTCCGTATCTGTGGTTCCCCGGGAATTTGTCGGGGTGCAGCAGGCCATATACTGAAGACTGCTCTCCCAGGGGTAAATTCATGTGTTTTCGGCAACCTCTGCTAGTTTGTAAGCTAAAACCAAACACAAATGGGTGAGCACATTATTGGTCAAATGTGTAAACCATAAACACCCCTCCTGGCCCTTCACACTTACCCCTCTTTCCACCTTTGGTTTATTTTTTTTCTGGACCACCACCTCCAAGTCATCAAATTTTTTTCAACACCTGGCTAGCATCCTTGGGCTCCAGCCCCACACTAGTAGCCCACCGTGAAATCTGGTGCCAGATCTCATCACACACGGCTTTGGGTGTAGAGCGGGACTGTTGCCCAGTCAGCAGATCAACGTTTTCGGAGGCACCATCAGGGGTAATTAAGGAGGGAGACAGAGGGAGAATGTTGGATCAGACCAGCAGACCATCACTCAAACGAAAAGGTGGGGAAAACGAGGCTGCAGAGGGGGAAACAAACATAAGAAAAGTAAGGCGCCAATAGGACAGGGGATTTTCAGTCTAAGTTCAATAACTCTAACAGACAACGAGATGCTATTATTAGATCAGGGTTTGAAATTTGCTCCCCCTAGGAATTTGGATCCTTTTGCTACATATATTGATTTGCAAAAGTACATGAGGAAGCTTTCAATTAAAAAGTTCTTCTTGACAAAGGAGCCTGGTAACCAAATAGTATCTAAGACAGAAACAAACAATGGGAATTCTATACAACATACGAATTGACGTAATAAATCATTATTTAACCCCCCTAATTTGCTTAATCCACAACTGGAAGCATTTAAAACCGCAATGACTGGGGATCTCAAGCGCCTATCCTTTAAAAAGAAGCGCTGGCCCTTTAATCTGCATGCAGGCTTTAAATCTCTAGAGAAAAAACATAATGTGGTTAATGATAAGGGGAGGTTAGTCATTTTAAACAAAGTGGACTACTTAGAAGAACTAAATCGACTTCTTGCTGATCGTGATACATATAAACTCCTTAACAAAGATCCCACTCTAGAATATAAAATGGCCCTAATAACTTTATTACAAGAGGGATTAGAAAAAGGCCTTTTAACTGAAAAGGAGTTTGATTATCTTACTCCAAGGACGCCCAAAAGGGTTTAAAAAAAACCCCGGGACGCCCCATTGTAAGTGGGGTAGGATCATTGACCTGCTGTCTTGGTGAGTTTATTGATTCCTATCTCCAAGGCCTGGTCACAAAACTTCCATCTTACCTTAAAGACTCAACACAGGTGATAAATCTCTGTGAAAATGGCGATTGGGCAGATTCCACTTTTCTTGCGACTGCAGATGTCTCATCGCTATACACAGTAATCCCCCACAACAGAGAGATTTTAGCTGTTAGACACTTTTTGTTTGCAGATTCCACTTTACCAGTGGAACAAATTGATTTTATCGTACATTGCCTCACCTTCGCACTAGAACATAATTACTTCTGGTTCGCAGATAATTTTTACTTACAGATTACAAGAGTTGCCATGGGGCGAAATTTGCCCCCAGCATGGCTAATCTGTACGTAGGCTGGTGGGAAAGCCAATTTATAGACCAGATTGACAGGCCATATCTGGCGACATGGAAACGCTACATCGATGATGTTCTATGCGTATGGAGGGGCACAAAATTGGAGTTGGAAGCCTTTTTTGTGGAGGTGAATAATAATTCCTTCAATCTGACGTTCACTATGGAGAGTGGTCCGAGTTCAATCAATTTTTTGGACCTAACCATAAATAAAGCAGGGACCAATTTGACTGTATCCACTTTCTTCAAACCTACGGACCGTAATGGGTACGTCCCTTCTAACAGTTGTCACCACCCTGGATGGTTGGGTGCTATACCTAAGGGACAATTTTTGCGCTTTCGGAGGAATTGTACCCATTTGGACATTTATGACACCCAGTCAGTGGTTCTAGCGAACAGGTTTATAGAGAAGGGGTATGATTCACAAATGATTAAGGAACAGCAAAAATTGGTAAGAGAGAGAGATAGAGCTTCTTTATTGGCATATAAAGGGGCAAAGCGACAAGATTCCACCCAAAATTTGTCATTCATTACTGATTACAATATGCAGCACAAGGAGGTTAAAAGACTCCTCCAGAAACACTGCATATATTGAAAGACGATACAATTCTAGGTCCTATTTTACCTGAAAACCCACAAGTGATTTATAGGAAGGCTCCTAATCTAAGAGATCTTCTAACTTGCAGTTATGTTGACCCCCCCAAAAAAAGTATCCTTAACCACAACCCCTATGAAGGGATTTTACAAATGTGGCACTTGTATGGGGTGTAAAATGTGTTTACCAATCACAAAACCGAAAATGGATTTTGCTATAGCTAGTATGAATAAAACATATAAAATTAATAGTTTCATATCATGTCATACACAGTATGTAGTTTATTTAATATGGTGTCCCTGTCAATTATTTTATGTGGGGCGAACCACAAGGGAGCTCCGGGTGCGAATAAGAGAGCACCTATATAATATAAAGAGGGGGCTGGAAACCCATAGCTTGTCCGCCCATTTTAAACTTGCTCATGCAAGTGATACCAAATATATGTCATTTATAGGGATCGATCATGTTGAAAGGCATTGGCGAGGATCAAATCTAACCCGTGAGATTTCCAAACGTGAGAGCAAATGGATTTTTGAACTTAACACCCTTACTCCGTTTGGATTGAACATTGATTTTGATTTAAATTGTTTTATTGATAATGCCTAGTTACCTTTCTATTGTTTTTAAAATTTGTATATTTTTATTCATTTATTCCATGGCACATTTATTTAATATGATACTGTGTATTTTTAGTCATTTGACTTCCTTTGATTATCATACTTCTGGTTTTTGAATTTATATATTGTTCCTTATAGAAATTGTGATTGTATGTCTATGGGGCAGTTCATTCTACCCTGTTCCAGTGCGAGCTCTCTTTGTATTGCTCACAATCTTTTTTTATATCCTTTAATTAGGTCATACTCTTTATATAGATATTCTAAAGCCTTGGTATAATTTCTAGTAATCCGTTTTTATTGACATTTTTTTATAATGTCTGATAGTATGCTTATATTCCATTTCTACCAGGTTACTAATTTACTCATAATTATAATATTTTTTATGTAGCATACGCAAGTGCAATTATGGGGACATAATCCTGTCTTTAATATGTCACATAGTGACATTCACAGGAGCTGCTGAGATGCGCAGCTTCCGGAAATTGACGATCTGCAACGAGCTTCACCGAGGGCTTTAACAACCTCCGCTGAATCAGCTGAGTCTACGGAGATAGCCAATTTAGGATGAAGAAGCCGGCGGATATAGCCGGAAGTCTCTCTTCACTGGAGTGGCGCGTTTAGCGTAGGCCCGCCTGACCCCGCCCCTGACAACGAGCATGGCTACTAATTATATGCACCTCCTAGGCTCCTCATTGGATAATACCTGATGGGGGAGCGCTTCTCTTTTGTTATATATGCATCTTCACTAACCACGCCGCCCAGCCTTTGAAAAAGTTGCGACGTAGCAACGAAACATGTTAGATAGGAGACGGCGGCATCAAAGTAATGGACTTTTAAACTTAGTTATACTGAGCACAGAACTTGTTTATTCCACCAATGGCCGTGGTGGAACAAGGGAAGAAAGGACTCCCCAGAGTTTTATATTGTATATGCGATTTTACCATTTGGGAATATGTGAGTGCATTTTATTTATTAAATATTTTTATATATTTGATTACTGAGTTGCACTAGATCCCTAGTGCATGGGACCTACACGGAATGTTTGTGAGTGAAGGATGATTGAAGGATAAAAAGCAACGTGGCTGTCCTATACCAGTGGAAATTATTCTAAGGCCTTCTGATTAGATACATCTGGTAAGAGCAGATCTAAGAGGTGGTGGGCACGTGTGTCAAGAGAAATTGTTTGATGTGCATGTACCGCGGGATATCTCTTTGAGATTCGGGTTCACCGATTGAAAGAACATTGTGCTTTTTTCTCTTTTGCTCTGTGCCTTATAAATATACATTACTGTGGGACTTTTATTTGGATGGAAAGTCTGGCACGTTCAAGCAATTATTTCAAGTATTGTGATTTCATTGGTTTATTTGTAAGACTGTAGCGCTGTGTTTTTTATCCCATATTGGTAATTAGGTAAGAACAAGGAGGAAGAAGGTGAGTCACACTGGGGACACACACTACATGGGATGCCCCAAAAGAAACCAGAAGAACAAGGATGAAGAAAGTGAGTCACACTGCCGGGATGCCCACAAACATAGGATGCTCCAAAGATGGTGTTGAGCAATGAAAAAAAATAAGCACCCATGAGCGTATGGCAGCATGCAAGTGAGATGGCCACAGAGCACCGAGAACAAAGGACTCTATGGCAACATATGGCTAGAGACATGTACAAACTCACCTTAAGATGCTAGTTCGTCAGCCAAATACGTAATTGCTCGGCTAGGACAAATTCTTACGTGAAACACTAATGCTTGTGTACGTCTGGCTAAGAAAATCTTGGACGCGGCTAAGACTAAAACTTCGTCTGCGAGTTTGCTTCCTCGCAAAACCAAGGAATTACGGCGAGGCTTAGAATCAGGCTTATTGAGTGTGCTCTGTGCAGCTGGGGGTCTAGGGCCTTGCTCAGGAGAATTCAGTCATGCCCAAGCCAGGAATTGGACCTGCCACCCTCCGCTCACAGGCCATGGTGGATTAGAGCCAAACAGTGGCTCTTTACATCTCTTTATATATGTATACTCCCAAAAACCTAATGATAGAACAAGGGGGTACAATCTGAAGGTAGTCCGAGGGAAGATCAGGAGCATATTACATAATATTACTTTACAGAAAGAGTAATAGATAATTGGAACAAACTTCCAGCATAGGTAGTTGCAAAAATGTACAGTAAGTGATTTTAAATATGCCTGGGATAAGCATACATCTATCCTAAGATAAATAGAACATACAGTATACACATGAGGGCAGCCTAGATGGACCGTGTGGTCTCCCTCTGCCGCCGTCAACCTTCTATGTCTCTAAATAAGAGTGCCCCCCAAACATTAGTTTTGTGTATTTTGGTGCACTTATACTACTAAATGTAAATGATTACTAACATTTACTACTCTTTTGTCAGTTCCCATGCCTTGATGTTTGAAAGAAGAAATGTTATGTACGGTAATATACATTTCCACAGTCAAATAACCTTTATATTTCTTATCTAAAACATTCTCTTTGCTATTGATTTATGCTGCCTTTATTAAGTTACCAGACCAAGCATATAAATTGGTCTAAACATTGCTTTGTACAAGCACCAGATGGAGCCAATCTCTCTAATATGTGAGCCATCTGCAGAATCTGTGGCTATGGTATAAGTGAGGCTACATATCTCTGCAAAGCAATGCTAAATCTACCAAGTGCCTGACAATCTAAAACAAAATCAACATCTGCTTTGCAATAGTCGCTTTTTGGTGGCTTTCTGTGTATCCTATTATTTGTAGCTTTTAATTTGCATTATTTATGTAGTATTAAATAGTATTAACATTAAATCCCCTTTATTGATATTTTCCCACTCTGGTAAAAAAAATCTATTATACTAGCATAAAAAATGTTGGCACGTTAATAAACACCCTTATTATTACATTAGTTTTAATTATGTGAATGGATAGCTATAATAATCTTGCAAAGTAGCTCTTCCTATTTAAGAAATGTTACACAAATTGAGATTCATTAAGATAATAAGATGCAGCAAGGCTTGCTGATTTATTAGGAAGATTATTCTTGTCAAACATATGGTAAATCATTTTTGTTTTATCACAGCTGAAACAGAATGGACTAAATTCATGAATGGGTTTTTACTAAGGGTTTGTCCAAGCAGAAAAAACTATACTTACAGTAGGTGCCCTACTAATGGTAATGGGGAATTAGTGACATACTAGAAAGTCCAGCACCTGGCTGACCCGCCTGGCGACATGACTAAGAGGAAGGATCCCCAAAACGCGTTGCTGCCAGGTTGAGGGATTCTAACTTGGACAATCGATTGATTTTAGATGCACTAGTAAAAGCTAAGTTTTAACTTTTTTTTCAACTATTGAAGTGGATCAGCTGGGTAGTGTTTTTCTATTGACGCCAACTGAAGATGGCAGCTATTCCATTCACCCTTGCAGGCCATCTATTTTTTGGTATCACCTTTAGTGCAGCTGCAAATCTGTTTTCTGTTCTCAATGGGGAACAGGGGAGCCAGAGAAAAAAAGCTGCTAAATGTTTTTTTAGCTCTGTGTACACAAGAGGAGCAAATAAAGGTGATGCCACTACTGCCATTACCCCAAGCAAAATGCTTAACTGTCTTAGGGCCTTATTTAAGATGGGATAGCATCAGGTAGTGACTCTTTAGCGACAGGTAGCGAGAGGTATCGTCTCGAGAACACCGGCTCAAATACGCAATTACACATTTATGAAGTCGATCCTGTTTAGTGACTGTGAGAACGCCATGTAGCGTTAGATTCAACATGATCCCAGCCTCAGCGAACAGCACCTGCGTTCATCCTTGCAGAGCGCCACGTATTACCTCTCGCTACCTGTCGCTCTCCCATACATTACTATGGCAGAGCCTCAAATCCCATTTTTTATGTCCTTTTTTATGTTTTTATTTTTTTTTACAAACTACAAATGTGTTAGACATTATTCCTGAACTGTATGTAATGTTTCCTAATGTTTTATTTTTTGTGTTAAAAGTTAATTTATAGTATGCCACTTAAATCTTAAACTCACAGCACTACCCCAATGTCATTCCCATTATTTTTACAGCTTTAATTTTTGTTTCCACCACAAAAAATCACTTTAATGTAACCGTGTCTGGCGCTCTATCCCGCAGTCAGCCAAAAAACGCTATTTCATAGAAATTTCTTGTTGAATCTGAGTTAGTGCGGCGAGAGCCAGCCGCTATGACCTGTCGCTACCTGTCGCTGGCTGTGGCGCTGTACTTTTGATTTTTTTTTTGGGGGGGGGGGCATGAAATTCCTTGTGACGCCAAGAGTCGCTGTTGTTGAATAAGCAGCAAACATTTTAGCGCATCTGAGTGCATTAGCATGACCTTGAAACCATAGTTAAAGTTAACATTAAACCATTAGTTATTAGATTGTGAAACACATTGTTACCCCTTACATTCTTGAAGTATTCACATTCACATTCAAGAACACATTCACATATATAGATATAGAGAGGTCTTAATGTATGGGTTACTATCTCTGTAATTATGTACCAAACACAAATTTGTCCAGATAAACAAAAAATTATTAAATTAAATAAAGTCAAACCAAATTTGAACATCATTTGATTTGACCAAAATAAAAAATGGAATTTTAGTCCCTGGGTGGCCTGGTTGGTGTCGAGTAATTTGTAGGGGCGGGGTTGGGGGCCAACAGTGCAGTGAAAAAAATAGACTGCTGCTGTATTAGCTGATGTAACAACAACAAAGTTTCGTCCTGGTGCTCAATAGATTGATGGATGGCATGCATCAATTTGCCTGGGGTTGGTTGCGCAGATCACTCTTGCCTCAGTTCCCGAATTTGTTGTTGGTCCACCAGTGATTGGGTTTCCAACACTGCAATGCGCTCCTGAGTTCTATCAGGCGGTTGTTGGCGACTGTAGGCCTCCAGCATCCGGCTCCCTAACTCATAGAGCTCAGCACTTGTGGGGGCAGCTCTGGCAGTTGGTTGTTGCGCAGGCTAAAAGAAAAAGCCAGATATTAGTTTCCAGAATGTATTTAGCAGATAAAACTCTAACAAACACTTCTATGGTTAGATAAACATGTACCGTTGGTGCTGCCTCTGTAGCCTGACCAAATGAGACTTGTGAGGAGAGCACATCCTGGGTTGGCGGCAAGGATTCCTGCTAAGATCAAAGTATATTGTATGTTACATGGGTTTATATGAGTGTCCCAAAAACATGTAAACGTTGCTCAATGATAAACAATTTATCAATGGTACCTGAGTGTGCTCCTCCTCAAATAGTACAGGTGTCTGGCTGCTAGAAAGGGGCAAATCATCATCCGAGAGTGGCGGCAACATCACATATGCTAAAGAAAAAAGGCGTGTTATTTGTTTTGTTGTTGGCATTGTGTGTCGACTTTGTCTAACCAGTATAGAGTCAATACCTGTAAAATGTTACCCATTGGGCAATACACACACCCTTTACATTTTGGATATTTTTTGAAGAAAGATCTTTGTTAAAGAAACAAGGGAAACTCATTGTGTTTCCACAGATCATAATCACATATATAAAAACACACATACCTGCCACATCGGAGATGTCCAGACTTAGCCCATCACTAGAGCTTTGCCTTAAAAAAACATGGTTCATACCAAATGTCAAGAGGCACCCAACATTTTATGAAGAACAATATCCTTACGTTACAAAATTCAAACACATTCTTACCCTCATCCCTAGCAGCCGCGCTGTGAAGGGCCCTTTCAGGACCAGCACTTCCTGTATTCGGGCCTAACAACAGAAAGCATAATTGGTATTACTTTAAACTGCCATAGTATTGTTAATGTAAATGTATTAGAATATCACCAAAATCTCAAAACATGTATTTAACAGTTTTCTTGTTTGTTCACTCTGAACTAGTATACGTTTGATGCACAAACAGAAACAATTATCCAGCTTGGAATGTAAGGTCTCATGGTTTGGCATTTGTCAAATATACACATTCTAAAACAAAATACACAAAGGATACAGTGTGCTTTGCAATACACACCAACAGGGTCCTGTAGGCCTGCAACACAGGAAGTGGGGTCCAAAGATGAAGCTGGGACTTGGCCTACAAATGAAAAGCATGCTTGAGATACATTACTTTAGCAAAAGCCACCTTGACCATGCACTTACTGGCATCCAAAGAGTATGTAGACTCATGAGGAGATGGTGCAATTCTGAGGGCAGCTATGTGAAACAAATTAAACTAATTAGGCATTGTTAATGTGCTCTATTAAAATAAACATCCACAACAATACCATAAAATCTCATTATCAAGACTCCTTACCTTCAACCTCAGACTGGGTTAATGTAGAGGCTGGGGGAAGGGCAGGAATCTGGGACCCCTCATCATCCGACTCCTGCAAGTCCTCATGTGCCACTATGCATAAACAAAGCGAAATGTTTACATGTGGTGTCATCCCCAGCATCCACACCCTGCAGCTGACAAAGTGGAATCTTGCACTTCAGCATCTCCTCATATGGCCTGAATTTACTCTTTGGACCCTGCTTCATCCCACAGTTTACAAGAAGATCATTCTTTATCTTTAGCATAAGGGCCCTTTGCAAAGTGTAGAAGTGTTTCTTGCAGGCTGGGCCACTACGTGGGTATTGAGCAGTGCTAGTAAGCTGCTCACCAATGGCATCCCACAATTTGCTTCTTTCTTGTTTGCCTAAACACTGACTTTGGGAGCCAAATAATAACTCCCATTTAGCCAGTGTCAGACGTACAACAGTATTATTATCCGCCAAATTATATTTTGGCTCCCTCTTGGCATAGGCACGCTTGGGCTTGGGTGGGGCTTCACCTTCAGCCTGTGCCCTTTTCCTTGAGGAAGGTCTGCGGCCACGAAGCACACCACTGGTACTGGGACCACTAGGAGACACAGCAGTTGCCGGCAGATGTCCAGAATTTGGCTCCATCCTGTAGCTGCACACACCACCAAACAACAAACATACAAGGACACATGCAAACTACAGAATGGCAACAACTGCTGAATGTGTCTGCCAGTATTTATGTGCTTTATTACACAATCACAAACAGGCCCGGTTAATTGATTGACACATACTGTACAGGTGTTTGGAGATACATCTTGACTACAATGAATGATGTATCAAGCAAACATGTGTTGCAGTCAATAAACTAACTCATTAGCTACTTACCAAGCCATATAGACATTAGGAATGACTAGGATCCATGTCTCTTAACAGCATTGAAAATGTTGTTGAAAAAACGGCTATTTGATATTTGCAAAGGTTACCTTGGATTGGCCAATAGATGTCTGTGCAACCAGATCCGCACAAGTACGCTATTATGGAAGCGTTAGGCATTTCCGCAACACCTGTGGTAAGCTAATTACAGACCGGAAACAGCTAACAAACGCAAGAGGCGGCTAAGCAGACCAGTCCTTTGGATAAGTTAAGTATAAATTCAAAATTCTTTATTCATTCTTATCTTGATACACTGTGGCAAAGGCTGTGGTGTTTGTTTGTTGTTACTTTGCCCTAGCTGGCACAAACTGGGTTGCTGGGTTTCTTGATTACTGTCTGTGGCTTTGTAGAGCTTTTCTGGCATCAGTGCTGTTTCTTTGGGTGATTTGTTTTGGTGGCATCTGCAAATATTGTGTAGGATACAGCAAGTGTGGATTGTTTTGGGGACCTTTTGTGGGTTGTGCAGCAACTCCCCTCTTGGTTGTGCCAAACTTTGAAAGCATACTTTCAGCATGCCGATGGTTCTAACCACTATACATCTGGTTTTGTGGTGAGCTGCATTTGTGTGATTGTGTGAGGATTGTGATTGTGTATGTGGACGGGTTGCGTGTGTGTTGAGATTGTGTTTTTTTTTTCCAGTGCATGAGCTATGGCCAGTGAGTGTGAGATGGATGTGGGGGTGATGTTTGGGGTATGGATGTATTGTTGTGGCAGTGCAGAGGAAGGTCAGGAGTCAAGGGAAGAGGGTGCTGTGAGGCTTAGGGCACCACGATCCTTTGGCATCCGCCTCTCTGTATGGGATTTAAATGACGAGCAGATCAGAAGCTGATTTTGTCTGAATCGTGCAGCACTACAGTCCCTATATGATCAGATTAAGACCAAAATCGATCCATCCACCAGATGCACCCAATCCATCCCTGGCATAGTTTGCCTATGTGCAATGCTAAATATAGTGGCACGGGGGAATTTCCAGGCAACCTCCTCAGCGGGATCAGCCAGGCTACAATGAGCCGCGTATTTTACAAGGTAGTCCTGGCAATTTGCAACCTTATCCCCGTTTATATAAAATTTCCTGAGGATGAGGAGGAGGTTGCCAATATTAAACATGCGTTCTACAGCATGGGAGGGATCCCTAATGTGCTAGGGTGCGTGGATGGTACACATATCCCTTTCCGCCCTCCCCGTGCACAGGAGCTGCATTATAGGAACAGGAAACAATTCCATTCCATGAACGTCATGGTGGTATGTGACCATGACATGAAGCTGCGGGCCGTGAGATCTGGCTTCCCTGGCTCATGCCATGATTCTTACGTGCTCCAGCAATCAGTCCTGTGCCGGAAGTTTGAGAACAATGAAATGCCACCTGGCTTGCTACTGGGTAATTAATAATTCTTGACATAATAACAAGTTAAATATGTTAACACCTAAATTGGAAAACTATACAACAGAAGCTTTAATGTATACATTATGTTCATGGTACTTTACTAATTGCTCTCTCTCACTTTGTTTATTCCACAGCGGACAAGGGATATGGGCAGAAAACGTGGCTAATGACTCCGGTCAGAAACCCACAGACCTCTGCCCAAGTACGCTACAATGCAGCACATCGCAAAACCAGATGCATTGTGGAAAGAACCATCAGCCTGCTGAAAGCACGCTTTCTCTGTTTGGCACGCCCAGGAGAAGAGATGTTTTACAGTCCACAAAAGGTCTCCAAAATCATCCTCGCATGCTGTGTCCTACACAATATTTGCATATGTCACCGAATTGAACCCCCCCAGGAAACAGCACTGGTGCCAGAAGTCCCCAACATGGCCGCAGACAGTAACGAGAACACCCAGACTGGGTTTGAGCGATGGCAAAGCATGATTAGCTCTTTTTTTTCCGTAAGCTAGCTCACCTTAACTATACTACAACTACTGTACTACAGGGCCCTTCTAAACATTACATCAAAAATATGTGGGTGGGGGCGTGGCCGCGGCATGGCAGCGTGAACACGCTAGTTCAGGAGGCTCCTGCAAAAACCCAGCCTATTAAGCGTTTTTTTGGGGTTTCAATCCATATCAAATCCCCCAGGAAGATGGGAAAACGGGGAGGCCAGCGACAGAGCTCCAGAGCCGGCGGAGGACAGGCGATCACCCGGTTTTTGAAGCCGGAGGACGGGAGCAGGAACCCACCTAAGATGTCGCCGGAGTCGGCCGTGCTCAGGGACCAAGGCGAGCGGCCGGATGTTGCGGGAGAGACGGCGGTGTCGGGAGCTGTGGGTGATCGGCGGTGCGAGGAGGGGGGAACCGTTGCCCCCTCGCGTCATCTTCATGAGAGCCGACAGCAGCCCTCCTCTCTCGAGCGGGCGGGGAGCAGAGATGAAGAGCTCGCCGCTCGCAGCAGCAAGATGGCGGCCGCACGGATGTCAGAGTGCGGGGACTGGGAGACGCGAGCAGCAGAGGAGCTGCATCCCAACGAGTTACAGCGGGAGGCGGGCGGGGGCTCCCCCTCGGGTATGCGGGTGACCCTCACAGCAACGGGGTCAGAGAGCCCACAGCGCAGTTGGGAGAATCAGAGGGGGACAGGCCCACACCCCCCTAGTCCAGGGACTGCCGGGTCAGCTTCGCCCCACAGCACAGGGGACCCAATATGCATGGAGGAGGTGGAGGTCGGGCTGCCTCCCTGCCCGCGGTCGGGACCAGCTGCCTGGCAACCTAGGCTGCAGAACCAAGCACACAGCAACAGCCGGGCAAATTCCAAGCTGCCGGGTAAAGGGCAGGAGGCCTATACATGCGGGACTCACTTGCACCACCGCTTCCCCTTGCCAGACCACGCAGAGCAGGAGAGGATCTCGGGGGTGCCCCCTGGAGACCGGGAGCTAGAGAAATGGGGCGCGCGGTCGGACCGGGGGGTATCCCGAGCCCGTGGCCCTCGACAGAGCAGTTCGCTCCAGCCACAAGCTATGATGGGAGGATAAGAGGTCCGCTTTCTCCGGTCGCTGGGGCCCAGCGGAAATCATCCATAGAGGGGCCATGCCTACTTCCAACACCACCCCGTCTCGGAGGGGGAGGATGGGACTCTGGATCCTGGGTTTCAAGGAGTGGCAGCCCCCAGTCCCCATGCGGTTTGTCCAACTCACCAGACAACACTGAGCCCAGATTTAACCCTTTGGGTCCGCGAAACGAAGAGATAATACACCAAGCAGTGATACATGCTCCCCAGCGGAACCTGGACCTCGACCTGCGCTCGGTCCTCCTCTCCCTTCCCACTAAGGCAGACCTAGAGGCAATCCCCACCAAAGTGGACATGGAAACCATGATCTCCAGAATAGAAAAGGCCTTCCGGAGGGACCTGGAAGCTGTCCAACACAATGTGGCGGCGGTGGAGGATCGGGTTTCAGCTCTAGAGAATGCAAGAACCTCGACAGCGGAACGCCTTTCCCGCTTGGAGGAGGCGAGCGATGCGCAGGCAGCCCAGATCTCCAACCTAAAGCTACACTATGACGACCTGGAGAACAGGAACAGGCGAAACAACCTTCGCCTCCGGGGGATCCCCGAAACACCTCAGTTCATGGACTTAGAATCTATCACTACCTCGGTCTTCAACGAGCTTCTGGGGAACCCGCCGGACACCGCCATAAAGATGGACAGAATACACAGGGTGGCAGGCCGCCCACCGGGTATACCAGATGGCCCTCGGGATGTCCTATGCAGAGTACACCATTACAAGGTTAAAGAAGAAATCCTAAAAAATGCATGGGAGGCGAGACAGATTGTACGCGACTCCGCACACATAACCATCCTGCCGGACCTAGCCCACTCCACACTCTGGATGAGAAGACAACTGAAGCCACTTCTTCAGAAGATAAAAGATAGCGGTGCAGTGTACAGATGGGGCTACCCTTTTCATCTCGTTGTCAGAAAAAACTGAGGTTTTTTTACGCTCCGGGCCCCCGGAGACCTGGACAACCTTTTTGTGTTTCTTGACACCGCCCCTCTGGAGGGCCCGAATTGGTTGGACTGCCCTACGTTCCAGCCCCTGCCGCAGAGGATTCGACGCCGGAGGGCACGGATCGGCCGCGGACGTCGACGGGGAGACGATCCCCCCCCCCGTGGCCGAGTAGCTTTCGGGACTACTTTAACACAATGCAGTGGACCTGATCCCCTCGCCTGGACTTCTCCTCCCCCCCCCCCCATGAAAGTGTTCTCTCCTACCCTGAGCCGGGCCTCCGGCGGACTTTCGGGTTGGCGGGACAGCCCTCTTCCCACCGGCTATGGGTTTGATCAGGACATCTTGGGTGCGTTGATGGCCGTGGTTTCTGTGCCCTGGGATCCTCCCCGCTCACGCCCCCCCTTCCGTTCCTGTGGTGCCTCGTCGTGCTCACCTGGCCGCCCGTGGCGTTGGCTGGGCCGTTGCTCGCCCGGGGGGGCGGGGGGCGAGCCGAATGTGAATCCGCCCCTGCGTGGGTGGACTAAGACGAGCTGCTGATACTACACCCCACCGGGGGGATGTGGCTCAGCTGCATCCGGTGACGGGTTGTGGTCGCTCGTGGGGGACGGGTCTCCACTGACTGCCTCGGCTATCGCCCGCTATTTTGGGGCGGTGGCGGATGTGTCGGGGGAGGGCCGCAATTGAGTGTTCTCCTGTTCTCCGGGGGGGCGGATCCTGGCCTCTCCCCTGGTCGGGCGGCTCCGCGGTTCCTCCGTGCTTTGACTGCCCGTTGTCCCTGGCTGTCGCGCCTGGGCACTCGGGCGGCGGCCCGTGAGGGGGCGGTGGGTGCTGGCTGGTGCCGGGCCTGTCCGGGTCTGACTGGGGGACTGTCGAAGACCGCGGGTGGCGGGTCTCCCGAGCTCCTGTCCCGCGCCTCCCCCCCCTGCCTTGCTGTTTATACCCGGCTGTCATGACGGCCTGCTGTGTCCTCAGTCACCATTATACCCGGCTGTCATGGCGGCCCGCAGTGTCCTCAGTCACCATTATACCCAGCTGTCGTGGCGGCCTGCTGTCTCCTCAGTCACCGGTGTGCCAGGCTGTCGTGGCGGCCTGCTGTCACCTCAGTCACCATTATACCTGGCTGTCATGGCGGCCTGCTGTCTCCTCAGTCACCATTGTGCCCGGCTGTCATGGCGGCCTGCTGGCTCCTCAGCCACCATTATACCCGGCTGTCATGGTGGCCTGCTGTGTCTTCGGCCACCGTTGTGCCCGGCTGTCGTGGCGGCCTGCTGTCACCTCGGTCACTATTGTACCCGGCTGTCATGGCGGCCTGCTGTCTCCTTAGCCACCATTATACCCGGCTGTCATGGCGGCCTGCTGTCTCCTCAGTCACCATCATACCCGGCTGTCATGGCGGCCTACTGTGTCCTCAGTCACCATTACACCCGGCTGTCATGGCGGCCTGCTGTGTCCTCAGCCACCATTATACCCGGCTGCCATGGCGGCCTGCTGTGTCCTAAGTCACCATTATACATGGCTGTCGTGGCGGCCTGCTGTCTCAGTCACCACTATACCTGGCTGTCATGGCGGCCTGCTGCCCCCTCAGTCACCACTATACCCGGCTGTCATTGCGGCCTGCTGTCTCCTCAGTCACCATTATACCCTGCTGTCGTGGCGGCCTGCTGTCACCTCAGTCGCCATTGTGCCCGGTTGTCGTGGCGGCCTGCTGTCTTCTCAGTCACCATTATACCCGGCTGTCGTGGCGGCCTGCCATCTCCTCAATCACCATTATACCCTGCTGTCGTGGCGGCCTGCTGTCACCTCAGTCGCCTTTGTGCCCGGCTGTCATGGCGGCCTGCTGTCTCCTCAGTCACCATTATACCCGGCTGTCATGGCGGCCTGCCGTCTCCTCAGTCACCATTATACCCGGTCGTCAGGGCGGCCTGTTGTCTTCTCAGTCACCATTATACCCGGCTGTCTTGGGGAGGCATGGGACTCGGATAAAATGCCTTGGAGTTTCCTCGTCCGTGGGTGGTTGGGGGGGCGCCCCGCCGGTCCCATGCTCCACTAAATAGATTGATCAGCCACTCTGGGGGAGGTCTTGATGGGTGGGGGGCGGGCCGCCGGTGTGTCCGGGGAGCGGCGGGTGGTTCCTCAGTCGGGTGCGCAGGACTGACCGCGGGGAGGTGACCCTGGTCTCCCTAGCTGCCCCTGCCCCCCCCCCCACCGTTGGGGGCAATGAGCCGTGCTCGGCTCTCTGGTCACCCCGGTGGCACTGGGATTGATGGCTGTCCTGGGGGGGGTTGCCTGGCGCTCATTGCGCGGGTTCCGGGCGGGGGGTGGTCCGGCTGGCTGGGGGATGATTGCCGGGGGCAGGGAGGGTTACTGCATAAGTGTTTTCGGCAAGGGTTGATCAGGTTAATCAGGCTGTCATAGAGTTAAACAGGTTAATTAAACTGTCATAGAGTGTTACTATGGAGTCGAAGAAGGCCCTGGCATGTTATCTTGTTTTCAGATTGTTTTCCTTTTAACCCCCCCCCCCCGGGGGAAACCAAGTCTTGGACCGTCCCTCGTTTGAGGGGCTGAGCTGGGCTGGGGAGGCGGGAGCCTCCGTAGCCTTGCAGCGCCACAGTTTTTCTACCCCACATAGGCCTGCGCGCCTAGGCTAGTTCGGCCTAAGGCGGGCGTTTTCTCTCTCCTTTTTTTTTGCTTTCCTTTTTCCCTTTCCATCAAATTTCCTCCCTCCCTTCATCCATCTCCCCTCTCATAATCCCTCCCCGTTCTGTCCTCCCCCCCCCGTAACCCACCTTCTTTCGGGTCTTGACAGACCATCCCTTTCCCATTTCCCTTCCTTTGGGCTGGGCGGCCGTGCTCCTACTGCGCTTGAGGGCGCATTGATCCCCTTTATACAGTTGCCCTGGTTCTGGGCTCTTCCCTGCGGGGCCGGCGTGGGTGGTCCGGATCGGGCGCAGGTGACGCAATGGATCTCAGGTTCGTCTCCCTAAACGCTAAAGGTCTCAATGTCCCAGAGAAGCGGAGAGTATGCCTGAACCTATTCTGGAAAAAAAGGGCGCAAACAGTATTTGTACAGGAAACACACTTCCGGAAGGGGAGAGCTCCAAGATTTTCGGACAGGCGCTTCCCGATTGGATGGCACTCCCACTCGCCTGATTCAAAATCCAGGGAGTGAGCATTTTGATCGCGGCCAACACACCATGGACCTTGATAGACAACATACTTGACGAGGAGGGTCGTTTCATTTTCGTTAAAGGGAAAATAGGTACCCAAGTATTCACGTTCGCTAATATCTACGCCCCCAACTCGGATCAGATTCGCTTTATTGAGCGTGCCCTGGATGCTCTTCAGACGTTCTCGGAGGGCGTCCTGATTTTTGGTGGCGATTTCAACGTGGCCCTGGACCCATTGCTGGATGCCTCCAGAAAGGCTTCCCATCTATCGTTCTCGGCTCTTAAGAAACTAAAAAGTTCCCTACGACTCTCCCAACTCATAGACCCGTGGCGTTTACAAAACCCTCGAGGTCGAGATTACACATTTTACTCGGCACCTCACGACTCCTACTCGAGGATAGATTACCTCTTCTTGGAACACAGATGCCTGGAGATTGTCCAAAAAGCGGAGATTGACCCTATCTTAATCTCAGATCATGCCCTGATTTCACTGTCCGTGAAACTCCCCGAGCGGTTGTCCAGGCCGAGTACCTGGGTGCTCAACGAGTCGTTACTTTAGGACCAGAGCCTAAAAGAGGAGATTAGGAAGGAGCTACAGTCATACTTTACAATCAACGCCAACCCGGAGACGTCTCCCCTAAACTTATGGGCAGCACACAAATGCTACATCAGAGGTATCATCATAAAAATAGCCTCCAGAAAGAAGAGGGAGCGTGAGAAAACGACGGCAGATTTAGTACAGAAAATTGCCCATTTAGACTCAGAGCACAAAAAATGGGGAGCTGAGGAGACCAGACAGGAGCTGGCAGCGACACGTGAAAAACTAAGAGACCTCTTGCTAACCAAAGCGAAGGTTTCGCTTGTTAAGGCCAGATGCTCCTTTTATGAATATGGGAACAAATGTAGTCGTATGTTAGCTAGGGCACTCAGAGAGCAGAAAGCCAGCAACTTCATACCTCAGATAATGGGGAGTGGAGGGCGTCTGCTCGCCAAACCGGCAGACATTGCTGGGGTCTTCAGAGACTTTTATTCCAAGCTTTACAACCTGGTGGAGGGGCGCCGGGCAAATGGGCTACAGGAGGCTCGAGGGTATGTTACGGCGTCAGGCTTGCCCACATTGAGCCGAGAGGTGGTGGAGGCCATGGAGGAACCCATAACGGCACAGGAGTGGTCGCTGGCAATAAAATCGCCCCAAACGGGAAAGTCTCCAGGCCCGGATGGATTTACATTGTCCTATTACAAATGGATGGAGGACATCTTGACCCCAAGAGCAGTGGCAGCCTTTAACTCCATATCCCCAGAGCAAGTTTTACCAGCGGATATGTTGAGGGCACAGATAGTGGTGATACCTAAACAGGAAAGGGACCCACTGCTCTGCTCCAACTACAGGCCGATATCGCTGCTTAATGTGGACCTCAAGATATTCGCGAAAGTCCTGGCGACCAGACTCCTGCCATACCTGGGCAACCTAATAGGCCTGGACCAGGTGGGGTTCACTCCGGGTAGAGAGGCGAGAGACAATGTGACCAGAATTCTCAACTTGATTCACCTGGCACATGAGCAAGGGATTCCTGCTATGATGCTCTCCACAGACGCTGAGAAAGCGTTCGATAGGGTCCATTGGGACCTTATTCGCGCCACCCTTGAGCACATAGGCCTGCAGGAAAATATGAGATTGTGGATGCTGTCCCTGTATTCCTCTCCCTCGGCATGCGTCAAAGCCAATGGTGTCCTGTCCGACTCATTCCCAATAACCAATGGCACCAGACAGGGGTGTCCCCTGTCCCCGATTATTTTCATTTTGACGTTAGAACCCTTCCTCAGGAAGGTTAGGGCGAACCCAGACATTAAGGGGCTGCACGGAACATAAAGTTGCGGCCTTCGCTGACGACTTGCTCTTTTGCATCTCTCAGCCAGAGACGACCATCCCCAATCTTCTGAGAGAAATGAGAGAGTACGCGGAGCTGTCGAATTTTAAAATCAACTTACAGAAATCCGAGGCACTCAATGTCTCTCTCTCACAGAGACACTTGGATAACACACAAGCCAACTTCCCCTTCCGATGGGCATCTGGAGCGATCAAATACTTAGGAGTCCAGATAACACCTCAGCTCAAAGACTTGTTCGCCCAAAACTTTCCACCTCTCCTAAACACCATTAAAAGAGACCTCCAAACATGGAAGGACAGGACACTGTCCTGGTTTGGTAGGTGTAACGTACTGAAGATGAACGTCTTGCCGCGCCTGCTCTACCCTCTTCAGGTGCTGCCCATCCACATACCATCTGCCTTTCCGAGGGATATCCGATCAGAATTTATATTGTTCATATGGGGGGCAGGAACCGTAGAATTGCCCAACAGACACTGACACTGCCGAAGGTGAGGGGAGGGGTGGGACTCCCGGATATCAGAATGTATTATGTAGCAGCACATCTAAACAGGATCGTGGACTGGAATCGTCATAAAAATAGCAAACGATGGGTTCAACTGGAGCAATCATGGGCTCCGGTTCCACTGGCGGGCCTCCCTTGGTCCCCGGGAGAATTACCAGGCCCACTCAAATCTCATCCTACAATAGGCCCGACCCTCCGGGTGTGGGCAAGACATATGACGAAAGATAATATAGCCCCGTCGCCCTCCCCGCTTCACCCGATCACGGGGGCATTGGACTTCATCCCGAACCGGCTTGATGCGGGCTTTGCGAGATGGAGGGCGCCTGGTCGTGGCGTCGCCTTCGAGTTCCTTAGTGGCTCGAACTGGAAGTCCCTGCAGGAACTGCTGAGCTGGGGGGATGCCCCCCGTCTGTCATATTGGAGGGCACTGCAGGTATCGCACTTCCTGGCGAGCCTGCCCCCGCCCAAGGAATTCGCCAGAGAGTTGACCCCATTCGAGCGCCTATGTGCGACAAACGAAACTACCAGAGGTACATTATCCACGATCTATAAAATGCTGGTGGACCCAGGTGAGAACCACATACCGAATTTTATTTCTGCGTGGGAGACGGAGCTCGGGGCCACATTTACCCCACCTCAAGTGAAGAAAATGCTGGAGCTTGCACAACAGGCCTCAATAAGTAACCAGTATCAAGAGGCGGGATACAAAATACTGAGTCGATGGTATAGGTCACCACAGACACTTCATCGCATCTTCCCATCGGTTCCTTCCTTATGCTGGAGATGTGAGAGCGACACAGGCTCCCTCTCGCACATTTTTTGGGGATGTACAAAGATAAGGGGCTTCTGGGAGGAGATCGTTAAGTGGATTCATAAGATAACAGGAGAACCGATAGAACTCTCCCCGGAGGTCCTCCTTCTGCATTCTACCAAAGCCTCGGTAAGCAAATACAAGAAATCCTTGACGGTCCACCTGGTAAACGCTGCCAGAGCATGTATCCCCGCCAGATGGAAGTCAACTACCCCGCCAACCATCGGCTCTTGGATTAGGAGGGTGGAAGACATCAGACGAATGGAGGACCTGACAGCCCTCCCTGTTCATGGAGTCGGTGGCGGGCAGAACCCTGAGGGACGAGACCTGAGGTGTTTGGGGGTCGCTCGGGGGCCGTTGTTGGGCGGGTGTGTTCGATACGGTCCGGGTGTTACGTCCCCACGCCTGTGGCGTCTCTCTCTCTCCGCCTGATGGTGGAGGCCTGGGCCTCCTCCCCCTGGTCCCCCGCGGCCCCCCCCCGACCTTTCCCCCCTGTCCGGGCCGCCCATGGGGTTGCGGACGAGGATGCGCCCCGCGGGGGTGCGGGCGGGGATGTGGGGGGTTTCTCCCCCCTTCGTCGGTGGGGGGCGTGGGGGGGATCGGGGGGAGTATGGGGCTATTATGAGTTGCAGGGCCGCCCGTGCCCTCCCTACCCTGGGGCCTGCTCCCCGACCTCCCCTCCCCCTTCTGCCTCGATTTTTCTCTTGTTCCCTCTCACCTTTTCTTTACCTTCCCCCTCACCCTTATTCCCCACCAGCACACACCTTCCTCCCTTTCCCTTTCCTGGTATCATTGGAAAAAAGTGAAGGGTCGGGGCGCTGAGACATGATCCTTGACTGAATTCTAGTTGACGGGTAGGCCATGCACATAGAGTAGTTGCCAAATGCTGTAATGTTGAATTCAAGTGTTATATTGTATCTGCAATGCTCAGTAGCTGTAATCAAAATGTATAAGTGTGATCTGTCTTTTCGCCTTTACTCTTTTCAATAAAGATCTATTGTTAAAAAAAAAAAAAAATATGTGGGTGGTCGAAAATTATTAACAAGAAAAATGTGTAGCTTAAATTAATTCTAAAATATATGTGGGGGGTATTTTAGATTAATAAATACAAAGTGGCTTGCTTTAATTATATAAAGTTAAAAGGTGTTTTGTATGTAATTAAATTACTAAACACAAAACTAAGGGGATTTTGGCAACTTTATTTTTCACATACAACATAAACGAACTACACTTTTGTCTCCATTTCAGGCACCATGAAGATGGGAACATCTGCTTTTTTTGTTTACACTAAAATAAAAAAATAAGCTTCTTTAAATAAAAAGACAAAATATATGGTTACATGTGTTATTTGCGTAATGTTATATCAGATTTCTCACTTTTACAGATTGAATTCGATACAACAGCAAAGAAACACTCAGGCGCTGTATTGAATACGGTGTAACAACTCAACAGGGCCTCTAAAGCACATCTAAAACATCACATTTAACATTGTCAGCGTGATTACCAATAACGGCAGGTAGCGACTGAGGAGCCCTGTAATAGCGACTGACGGCTGATCGTGGCAGCCACTAGCGGTCGCTCATAGCGCCGCTATACAGACGCTCATCTGTCGCTACCTGGCGTTAGTGGTGAATCAGCCTGCCCATGTAGATATCATCTAAGGAAGGCTAAATTATTTCAGTATGGACAAGACGACAGGACCAGATGGACTTTACTCAAGTGTTCTTAAAATGGACCTATAACCAGGATTTTTTACTATCCTGGTGATCCCAGTTTGGGATGTCCAGCTGTGTGAAACCCCACAGATAGCCCACACAACTCACCTTTCTGCCATTCAGCACATATGCGGATTCTCATTCAATCAGCGCTTTATGGCGTGCATACTAATGCAAATAATTAAGCAGTTGTTTCAGACTGAGAGTTCACATAGGGCACTACTTCCCAAGTTTCTCTGCAGTTTATGGTGCACTTTTAGATAGGCTGGGCATGGGAGCTGCAGGGGTGCCAGAGATGCGGCAACGGCCTGCAATCGCGGCAAGGGACCGGTGAAAAGGTAAGACATCGCTGGCCACTTCGGGGTTTACACAGTGGTGCATCCCAAATTGGGACGTCCCAAGGGCACTTAGTCTGCCAACTCTGGAATTGGCACAAAGCAGATGCGGTGCCCATTTTTAAACAGGGCTTTAAGTCTTCAACAGGTGAGTGTCTGGCCATCAACTTGGAAAATTAAGTTAATTAAAACAATGTAATGTAATATGCAGGCCACATATATCTTTGGGAGAGTATAGAAATATCTGGGGCTCCTGGTAGACCACAGGCTAAATAACAGTATGCAATGTCAAGCAGCTGCTTCCTATGTCAGCAAGATACTGTCATGCATTAAAATAGGCATGCAAGAAGATGATTTATTTGATGTACATAGAAAGGGTGCAGAGGAAAGTCACCAAACTGTTAAAGTGGACCAAAACCCAGGATTTGGACTTTTTGGTTTTGGTCCTTGCCCCCGAGGTACCCCGAGAAAACTCACCTTTTTCCGGTCCTAAGGTGCATGCTCGTTCTCGCCCCTTCGTCTAAGGCAAGCGGATCTGAGTGCGTCCGCAAGCACCAGCCATTCACAAATGCCTTACACGGGCACGTGCCCTGCTAGAGGGATTGAGGGGATATGGCCGCGGCTTGCACATACGCCACTGGACCGGAAAAGAAGGTGAGTTTATGGGCGACCTGGGGGGAGGGCATCAATCGGCCTGGGAATCTTATAGATTCCTGGGCCAATCTCCATGGGTTTTGGTCCACTCCATGGGTTTTGGAATAAAAAATATTAGAGATGAAGAAAGATTATGGAAATGACTTTATTTAGTTTTGAAATTAGGTGCCTAAGGGACATGATCTCCTTATATAGATGTAGAAGTGGCCAATACATATAATATGGGAGAAAAGCTATTTCATGTACAATTCTCTCTAAAGACAAGGGGGCATGTCCAGAGGAAAAAAGATATCCAGAGCCAATGTTTCTTTTAAATCATAAGAACGTTAAATCTGTGGAATAGCCTCCCACAGAAGCTTGATACAGCATCAACGGCTGACAGATTTTTAAAAAAATTTTATTTTTTAGTAAATATTAACAGTTACAATTATCTGCTGTCTGTAAATAATAAACAATCCTCAACCCTGTCTTTTGGTTATACTTGATTAGCAAATGCCTTTTTTCTACAGTGTTAACTAGGGATGAGCGAAACGATCCGGACGAACCCGGATTCGATCCGAATTTCATGAAAAATTCGATTCGGATCGAATCCGAATTTCCCCGTGCTTCGATCGCTCGAAGTTTTTCTTTAACTTTCTTTCATTTACATTACAGGCATTCTAAGATGGCGGACGGGACATGTCCAGACATCTACCCCGCTCCAGTGCATACTGGGGCAGTCACATGCAGCCTATCAGCAGCCAGCAAGCCCGGTGACGTCACAGCGCTATTTAAGGCGGCGGACATCTTGCTTTTCCTCATTTCTCTATTGCATTCGTGAGAGACAGGACACTGCTGTATTCAGGGAGAGACAGTTAGAGAGCCAGGGATAGCCAGGGACAGGCAGGAGACAGGCAGGAAGCCAGCGAGAAGCAGGGAAAGTTAGGAAAAATCGGAGGCAGTGACAGGGAGATTTTTATTTTTTTCATCCAGCCTGAGTGTTACTGGCTGGCTGACTGGCTTTGTTTGCTGTTTCAGGCTGCTTATACACTTTTGATGTTGTGCATATATACTGAACTGATCTCAAGTCTGCTGTGGGAACATTACCATTTTGTAAGATCTCATTAACCTCTGTATTTCCTCTAAGCTGCACACTTATTTAAAGTAATTTGGCCTGTTGCAGCCTGCTTAGACACCTTTGCTGTGCATATATACTGATCTCAAGTCTGCTGTGGGGGCATCCCATTCTATAACATACCATACCCCTCTTGATCTTCACTAAGCTGCACACTTATTTAAAGTAATTTGGCCTGTTGGAGCCTGCTTAGACACTGTTGCTGTGCATATATACTGATCTCAGGTCTGCTGTGGGGGCATCCCATTCTATAACATACCATTAGCCTCTGTATTTCCTCTAAGCTGCACACTTATTTAAAGTAATTTGGCCTGTTGGAGCCTGCTTAGACACTTTTACTGTGCATATATACTGATCTCAGGTCTGCTGTGGGGGCATCCCATTCTATAACATACCATTAGCCTCTGTATTTCCTCTAAGCTGCACACTTATTTAAAGTAATTTGGCCTGTTGCAGCCTGCTTAGACACTTTTGCTGTGCATATATACTGATCTCAAGTCTGCTGTGGGGGCATCCCATTCTATAACATACAATACCCCTCTTGATCTTCACTAATCTGCACACTTATTTAAAGTAATTTGGCCTGTTGGAGCCTGCTTAGACACTGTTGCTGTGCATGTATACTGATCTCAGGTCTGCTGTGGGGGCATCCCATTCTATAACATACCATTAGCCTCTGTATTTCCTCTAAGCTGCACACTTATTTAAATTAATTTGGCCTGTTGCAGCCTGCTTAGACACTTTTGCTGTGCATATATACTGATCTCAAGTCTGCTGTGGGGGCATCCCATTCTATAACATACCATACCCCTCTTGATCTTCACTAAGCTGCACACTTATTTAAAGTAATTTGGCCTTTTGGAGCCTGCTTAGACACTGTTGCTGTGCATATATACTGATCTCAGGTCTGCTGTGGGGGCATCCCATTCTATAACATACCATACCCCTCTTGATCTTCACTAAGCTGCACACTTATTTAAAGTAATTTGGCCTGTTGGAGCCCGTTTAGACACTGTTGCTGTGCATATATACTGATCTCAGGTCTGCTGTGGGGGCATCCCATTCTATAACATACCATTAACCTCTGTATTTCCTCTAAGCTGCACACTTATTTAAAGTAATTTGGCCTGTTGCAGCCTGCTCAGACACTTTTGCTGTGCATATATACTGATCTCAAGTCTGCTGTGGGGGCATCCCATTCTATAACATACCATACCCCTCTTGATCTTCACTAAGCTGCACACTTATTTAAAGCAATTTGGCCTGTTGGAGCCTGTTTAGACACTTTTGATGTGCATATATACTGATCTCAAGTCTGCTGTGGGGGCATCCCATTTTATAACATACCATTAGCCTCTGTATTTCCTCTAAGCTGCACACTTATTTAAAGTAATTTGGCCTGTTGGAGCCTGCTTAGACACTTTTACTGTGCATATATACTGATCTCAGGTCTGCTGTGGGGGCATCCCATTCTATAACATACCATACCCCTCTTGATCTTCACTAAGCTGCACACTTATTTAAAGTAATTTGGCCTGTTGCAGCCTGCTTAGACACTTTTACTGTGCATATATACTGATCTCAGGTCTGCTGTGGGGGCATCCCATTCTATAACATACTATACCCCTCTTGATCTTCACTAAGCTGCACACTTATTTAAAGTAATTTGGCCTGTTGGAGCCTGCTTATCCACTGTTGCTGTGCATATATACTGATCTCAGGTCTGCTGTGGGGGCATCCCATTTGTTTTTGACTGCTTTTAATAAACCAGGCCGCAGGCCACCCCAAAGCTGCACCTTGAACCCTATCTGTTTATACTAAATAAACAAATACATAAAAATGTCAGGCAGACAAGTGCCAGGATGTTCAAAGAGGAGTGGCAGAGGCCAAGATTCAGCAGGCAGAGGTCGCAGCAGACTAGGGGAGAGTGGCAGCAGGAGTCACGGTGAGAGACCTGGTCTGCCAGTATCTGCTAGCGGTCGGGTCTCCACCAGTAACGTATCTGCCGTGGTAGATTGGTTAACGCGCTCATCAACATCATCACAAGTTACGTCTGAGACCCCCAGTCTAGGGTCGGTAGGTTCCTCTGACACAACCCTGAGTTGGCATGCCCCGAGAGCAGTCCCTGTCCTCCCATTGCCTCTGTCCTACGCCGTTCCCTCCCCAACGACGTATCCTATGCTTTGGGTTCAGCTCCACTCTTTAGTGAGGAGGACGATCAGATAGAGGACAGTCAGCAGCTACTGCCCAGCCAAGAAATGTAGGTGGCTTCTTTAGCTAGGCAGACAAATAGTGATGTGGACAGTGTCGTGGGTGTTGCGAGCGTTCCAGCTCCTGCGCCAGACACTGTTGACGAATCCACGAACATCAGTGACGTACAGCCACAACTCGGTGATAATGATGATGACGATGAAGCCGATCGCACTTGGGAGCCGGGTGATGAAGGGGCTTCATCGTCATCATCAGGAGAAGAGGGGCGCAGGTTGCCCCGGAGTCAGCAGCTCAGACAGCAAGGTGTTAGCAGCATGGTTGGCAGTCAGCATGGGGGCACAATTGTAAAGCCTGGAGCCAAACAGGGCCGGGGCCGGGGTAGAGCACTTGCTGCGCGGCAGGCTACCTTATCGGGAGGTAGTGGGGCAGGGGTTCCTGGAGTTGGCGACAATAGCAGCGAATCAGTGAGGCCTGTTGGTGGGAAAAGTAGCTACTCGGCAGTGTGGCAGTTTTTCCTGAAGCATCCGCAAGAGGGTAACATGGCCACATGCAAGATATGTAGGCAGAAGGTGAAGCGTGGCCAGGGCCCAAATGTTGGCACCACGGCCCTGCGTCAACATATGATGCGTCACCATAAAGCGACCTGGGAGAACCGAGGCTCCCAAGGGGTGGTCCAGTCTGCTTCCTCACCAAGTGGCACGCCGCTCCCAATTTCTGCCAGCCAAGGCTCCAGCACTTCAGCCGAAGGCAGCTGTGCGTCATACCCATCCTCTGTCGCTCCTGCTCCTCCTCCTCCAAGTCATGCATCCTGCCAGCAATCCATCAGCGAAGCCATGTCCAAGAGACAGCAGTATGCGCCCACTCATCCTACGGCGCAGAAGCTGAATGTGCTCCTGTCCAAGTTGCTGGTGCTGCAGTCGCTCCCTTTTCAGGTGGTGGACTCTGCACCTTTCAGAGAACTGATGGCTTGTGCCGAGCCGAGGTGGAGAGTCCCAAGCCGTCATTTCTTTGCCAAGAAGGCAGTACCAGTGCTGCACACTTTTGTTGAACAGAAGGTGGGCCAGTCCTTGAGCCTGTCGGTGTGTAGCAAAGTGCATGGCAGCGCCGACGTCTGGAGCTGTAACTACGGTCAGGGACAGTACATGTCGTTTACGGCCCACTGGGTGAATGTGGTCCCTTTGCAGCAGCAGCAACTTGGACAGGTCACGCCGCTTCGGCCTCCGCGCTCCCTGCCCGTTGGGCCTGTGACACTGTGCGACTCGGCCTCCTCATCCTCCGCCATCTCCTCACCCTCCACTGTAGGCTCAAGTCTCAGTGCCCCTCCAGTCTACCATGTGTGCAGGTCACGGAGGTGTCACGCAGTGCTTCACATGGTTTGTCTTGGCGAAAGGAGTCACACAGGGGAGGAACTGCTTAAATTTATTCATCAGGAAATCCAAACATGGCTTACTCCAAGAAAACTTAGAATGGGAATCATGGTTACCGACAATGGGAAGAACATTTTGTCTGCGCTGCGCCAAGGAAGCCTGACCCATGCCCCCTGCATGGCTCACGTCTTCAATCTGGTTGTCAAGCGGTTTCTGAAGTGTTCCCCCCATCCTAACAACTTCAAGGAAACTTTGCATGCACTTCAGCCACTCATACACCGCCAAACACACACTTCTTGAGCTACAGCGTCAGAACGGTATCCCCCAACATAGTCTGATTTGCGATGTTTCCACCCGTTGGAATTCCACCCTTCACATGTTGGACCGATTATATGAACAGAGAAAAGCCATCACGGATTTCCTGATGATCCAAGCGGATAGGGGGACTCCCCTGTGTAACTTCAATGTCAACCAGTGGCAGCTCATACGTGACACCTGTCGTTTGCTCAGGCCCTTTGAGGAAGCCACTTTATTTGTCAGTCGGCAGGATTACAGGATGAATGACGTGATTCCACTGCTTCATGTACTACAGCACATGTTGGAAACCATGGCTGGTCAGGGCACTGGAGACATGGCGTCTACATCAGGAGCTAGAGGTTTTTGAGGAAGGCGAGACAGAGGACCCGGACACACCGTGGCAGTATGCAGTGGAGATGGAGACAGGTAGTCCATCCGAGTCACTTGCGCAAATGGCAGGAAGCATGCTCACGTGCTTGCGTAGTGACCCCAGAACTGTTTCCATTTGTCGGCGGGATGACTTCTGGCTGTCCACCTTATTGGACCCTCGCTTCCGGCACAAAATGGGGGCATTTTTTAAACCCACCGAGAGGGAGGACAAACTGAACTACTACAAAGACATTCTACGTAGGCAGTTGGCCGATGCCTATCTGCGCCATGGTCCATACTCTCGCAGGTCTGACTCGAGGGGACCTCTGCACTCACCTTCCACTGCCATGGTTGCTGGGGGGGTTGGCAAGAGCAGCAGCAGCAGCTCCATCAGCAGCAGCCTCAGTCTTCAGTCGCTAATGAGTAGCTTTCTACACCCGCATAGTGAGGCTACTCATGAGCAGCAGGAAGACCTGGAGCAGGACCTGAACCAGCAGGTCATGTCATACTTTGACATGACCATGCCAACACACCTTGAGGAATTGCTGGACTTCTGGGCAGCCAAACTTGATTTGTGGCCGCAACTAGCAGAGTTTGCCCTGGAAAAGTTGTCCTGCCCGGCAAGTAGCGGGCCATCTAAGCGGGTGTTTAGTGCGGCGGGGGCCATAGTTACGGCGAGGAGAACTCATCTGTCAACTAAAAATGTGGAGAGACTCACCTTTGTCAAAATGAATCAGGGATGGATCAGCCAGGATTTCCACCCACCAATGCCTGATGCATGCGACTAGATTCAGCATGGTGCCACGTTTTACACTTTCCAAATGGTGCAAAACATATTTATGTCTTTAGGCCAATTTTTGGGCTCCTGCTGATGCCAACTTCAGGGTGTGCCTTCCATCCAATTTTTGGCCTCCTGCTGATGCCAACTTCAGGGTGTGCCTTTCAGCCAATGTTTGGCGTCCTGCTGCTGCTGCTTGCAACTCCAGGGTGTGATTCATCCAATTTTTGGGCTCCTGCTGCCAACTCCAGTGTCTCTTTAAAGTAATGTTTGGGCTGCTGCTGCTGCTTACAACTCCAGGGTGTGATTCATCCAATTTTTGGGCTCCTGCTGCCAACTCCAGTGTCTCTTTAAAGTAATGTTTGGGCTCCTGCTGCTGCTGCTGCTGTCAACTCCAGGGTGTGATTCATCCAATTTTTGGGCTCCTGCTGCCAACTCCAGTGTATCCTTAAAGTAATGTTCGGGCTCCTGCTGCTGCTTGCAACTCCAGGGTGTGATTCATCCAATTTTTGGGCTCCTGCTGCCAACTCCAGTGTCTCTTTAAAGTAATGTTTGGGCTCCTGCTGCTGCTGCTGCCAACTCCAGGGTGTGATTCATCCAATTTTTGGGCTCCTGCTGCCAACTCCAGTGTCTCTTTAAAGTAATGTTCGGGCTCATGCTGCTGCTTGCAACTCCAGGGTGTGATTCATCCAATTTTTGGGCTCCTGCTGCCAACTCCAGTGTCTCTTTAAAGTAATGTTCGGGCTCCTGCTGCTGCCAACTCCAGGGTGTGATTCATCAAATTTTTGGGCTCCTGCTGCCAACTCCAGTGTCTCTTTAAATTAATGTTTGGGCTCCTGCTGCTGCTGCTTGCAACTCCAGGGTGTGATTCATCTAATTTTTGGGCTCCTGCTGCCAACCCCAGTGTCTCTTTAAAGTAATGTTTGGGCTCCTGCTGCTGCTGCTGCTGTCAACTCCAGGGTGTGATTCATCCAATTTTTGGGCTCCTGCTGCCAACTCCAGTGTATCCTTAAAGTAATGTTCGGGCTCCTGCTGCTGCTTGCAACTCCAGGGTGTGATTCATCCAATTTTTGGGCTCCTGCTGCCAACTCCAGTGTCTCTTTAAAGTAATGTTTGGGCTCCTGCTGCTGCTGCTGCCAACTCCAGGGTGTGATTCATCCAATTTTTGGGCTCCTGCTGCCAACTCCAGTGTCTCTTTAAAGTAATGTTCGGGCTCATGCTGCTGCTTGCAACTCCAGGGTGTGATTCATCCAATTTTTGGGCTCCTGCTGCCAACTCCAGTGTCTCTTTAAAGTAATGTTCGGGCTCCTGCTGCTGCCAACTCCAGGGTGTGATTCATCAAATTTTTGGGCTCCTGCTGCCAACTCCAGTGTCTCTTTAAATTAATGTTTGGGCTCCTGCTGCTGCTGCTTGCAACTCCAGGGTGTGATTCATCTAATTTTTGGGCTCCTGCTGCCAACCCCAGTGTCTCTTTAAAGAAATGTTCGGGCTCCTGCTGCTGCTTGCAACTCCAGGGTGTGATTCATCCAATTTTTGGGCTCCTGCTGCCAACTCCAGTGTCTTTTTAAAGTAATGTTCGGGCTCCTGCTGCTGCTTGCAACTCCAGGGTGTGATTCATCCAATTTTTGGGCTCCTGCTGCCAACTCCAGTGTCTCTTTAAAGTAATGTTTGGGCTGCTGCTGCTGCTGCTTGCAACTCCAGGGTGTGATTCATCCAATTTTTGGGCTCCTGCTGCCAACTCCAGTGTCTCTTTAAAGTAATGTTTGGGCTCCTGCTGCTGCTGCTGCTGCCAACTCCAGGGTGTGATTCATCCAATTTTTGGGCTCCTGCTGCCAACTCCAGTGTCTCCTTAAAGTAATGTTCGGGCTCCTGCTGCTGCTTGCAACTCCAGGGTGTGATTCATCCAATTTTTGGGCTCCTGCTGCCAACTCCAGTGTCTCTTTTAAGTAATGTTCGGGCTCCTGCTGCTGCTGCTGCCAACTCCAGGGTGTGATTCACCCAATTTTTGGGCTCCTGCTGCCAACTCCAGTGTCTCCTTAAAGTAATGTTTGGGCTCCTGCTGCTGCTGCTGCTGCCAACTCCAGGGTGTGATCCATCCAATTTTTGGGCTCCTGCTGCCAACTCCAGTGTCTCTTTAAAGTAATGTTCGGGCTCCTGCTGCTGCTGCTGCCAACTCCAGGGTGTGATTCATCCAATTTTTGGGCTCCTGCTGCCAACTCCAGTGTCTCTTTAAAGTAATGTTCGGGCTCCTGCTGCTGCTTGCAACTCCAGGGTGTGATTCATCCAATTTTTGGGCTCCTGCTGCAAACTCCAGTGTCTCTTTAAAGTATTGTTTGGGCTCCTGCTGCTGCTGCTGCCAACTCCAGGGTGTGATTCATCCAATTTTTGGGCTCCTGCTGCCAACCCCAGTGTCTCTTTAAAGTAATGTTCGGGGTCCTGCTGCTGCTTGCAACTCCAGGGTGTGATTCATCCAATTTTTGGGCTCCTGCTGCCAACTCCAGTGTCTCTTTAAAGTAATGTTTGGGCTCCTGCTGCTGCTGCTGCCAACTCCAGGGTGTGATTCATCCAATTGCCTATCTGCGCCATGGTCCATACTCTCGCAGATCTGACTCGAGGGGACCTCTGCGCTCACCTTCCACTGCCATGGCTGCTGTGGGGGTTGGCAAGAGCAGCAGCAGCAGCTCCATCAGCAGCAGCCTCAGTCTTCAGTCGCTAATGAGTAGCTTTCTACACCCGCATAGTGAGGCTACTCATGAGCAGCAGGAAGACCTGGAGCAGGACCTGAACCAGCAGGTCATGTCATACTTTGACATGACCATGCCAACACACCTTGAGGAATTGCTGGACTTCTGGGCAGCCAAACTTGATTTGTGGCCGCAACTAGCAGAGTTTGCCCTGGAAAAGCTGTCCTGCCCGGCAAGTAGCGGGCCATCTGAGCGGGTGTTTAGTGCGGCGGGGGCCATAGTTACGGCGAGGAGAACTCGTCTGTCAACTAAAAATGTGGAGAGACTCACCTTTGTCAAAATGAATCAGGGATGGATCAGCCAGGATTTCCACCCACCAATGCCTGATGCATGCGACTAGATTCAGCATGGTGCCACGTTTTACACTTTCCAAATGGTGCAAAACATATTTATGTCTTTAGGCCAATTTTTGGGCTCCTGCTGATGCCAACTTCAGGGTGTGCCTTCCATCCAATTTTTGGCCTCCTGCTGATGCCAACTTCAGGGTGTGCCTTTCAGCCAATGTTTGGCGTCCTGCTGCTGCTGCTGCTTGCAACTCCAGGGTGTGATTCATCCAATTTTTGGGCTCCTGAAGCCAACCCCAGTGTCTCTTTAAAGAAATGTTCGGGCTCCTGCTGCTGCTTGCAACTCCAGGGTGTGATTCATCCAATTTTTGGGCTCCTGCTGCCAACTCCAGTGTCTCTTTAAAGTAATGTTTGGGCTGCTGCTGCTGCTTACAACTCCAGGGTGTGATTCATCCAATTTTTGGGCTCCTGCTGCCAACTCCAGTGTCTCTTTAAAGTAATGTTTGGGCTCCTGCTGCTGCTGCTGCTGTCAACTCCAGGGTGTGATTCATCCAATTTTTGGGCTCCTGCTGCCAACTCCAGTGTATCCTTAAAGTAATGTTCGGGCTCCTGCTGCTGCTTGCAACTCCAGGGTGTGATTCATCCAATTTTTGGGCTCCTGCTGCCAACTCCAGTGTCTCTTTAAAGTAATGTTTGGGCTCCTGCTGCTGCCAACTCCAGGGTGTGATTCATCCAATTTTTGGGCTCCTGCTGCCAACTCCAGTGTCTCTTTAAAGTAATGTTCGGGCTCATGCTGCTGCTTGCAACTCCAGGGTGTGATTCATCCAATTTTTGGGCTCCTGCTGCCAACTCCAGTGTCTCTTTAAAGTAATGCTCGGGCTCCTGCTGCTGCTGCTGCCAACTCCAGGGTGTGATTCATCCAATTTTTGGGCTCCTGCTGCCAACTCCAGTGTCTCTTTAAAGTAATGTTCGGGCTCCTGCTGCTGCTGCTGCCAACTCCAGGGTGTGATTCATCCAATTTTTGGGCTCCTGCTGCCAACCCCAGTGTCTCTTTAAAGTAATGTTCGGGCTCCTGCTGCTGCTTGCAACTCCAGGGTGTGATTCATCCAATTTTTGGGCTCCTGCTGCCAACTCCAGTGTCTTTTTAAAGTAATGTTCGGGCTCCTGCTGCTGCTTGCAACTCCAGGGTGTGATTCATCCAATTTTTGGGCTCCTGCTGCCAACTCCAGTGTCTCTTTAAAGTAATGTTTGGGCTGCTGCTGCTGCTTGCAACTCCAGGGTGTGATTCATCCAATTTTTGGGCTCCTGCTGCCAACTCCAGTGTCTCTTTAAAGTAATGTTTGGGCTCCTGCTGCTGCTGCTGCCAACTCCAGGGTGTGATTTATCCAATTTTTGGGCTCCTGCTGCCAACTCTAGTGTCTCTTTAAAGTAATGTTCGGGCTCATGCTGCTGCTTGCAACTCCAGCGTGTGATTCATCCAATTTTTGGGCTCCTGCTGCCAACTCCAGTGTCTCTTTAAAGTAATGTTCGGGCTCCTGCTGCTGCTGCTGCCAACTCCAGGGTGTGATTCATCCAATTTTTGGGCTCCTGCTGCCAACTCCAGTGTCTCCTTAAAGTAATGTTTGGGCTCCTGCTGCTGCTGCTGCTGCCAACTCCAGGGTGTGATCCATCCAATTTTTGGGCTCCTGCTGCCAACTCCAGTGTCTCTTTAAAGTAATGTTCGGGCTCCTGCTGCTGCTGCTGCCAACTCCAGGGTGTGATTCATCCAATTTTTGGGCTCCTGCTGCCAACTCCAGTGTCTCTTTAAAGTAATGTTCGGGCTCCTGCTGCTGCTTGCAACTCCAGGGTGTGATTCATCCAATTTTTGGGCTCCTGCTGCAAACTCCAGTGTCTCTTTAAAGTATTGTTTGGGCTCCTGCTGCTGCTGCTGCCAACTCCAGGGTGTGATTCATCCAATTTTTGGGCTCCTGCTGCCAACCCCAGTGTCTCTTTAAAGTAATGTTCGGGGTCCTGCTGCTGCTTGCAACTCCAGGGTGTGATTCATCCAATTTTTGGGCTCCTGCTGCCAACTCCAGTGTCTCCTTAAAGTAATGTTTGGGCTCCTGCTGCTGCTGCTGCTGCCAACTCCAGGGTGTGATCCATCCAATTTTTGGGCTCCTGCTGCCAACTCCAGTGTCTCTTTAAAGTAATGTTCGGGCTCCTGCTGCTGCTGCTGCCAACTCCAGGGTGTGATTCATCCAATTTTTGGGCTCCTGCTGCCAACTCCAGTGTCTCTTTAAAGTAATGTTCGGGCTCCTGCTGCTGCTTGCAACTCCAGGGTGTGATTCATCCAATTTTTGGGCTCCTGCTGCAAACTCCAGTGTCTCTTTAAAGTATTGTTTGGGCTCCTGCTGCTGCTGCTGCCAACTCCAGGGTGTGATTCATCCAATTTTTGGGCTCCTGCTGCCAACCCCAGTGTCTCTTTAAAGTAATGTTCGGGGTCCTGCTGCTGCTTGCAACTCCAGGGTGTGATTCATCCAATTTTTGGGCTCCTGCTGCCAACTCCAGTGTCTCTTTAAAGTAATGTTTGGGCTCCTGCTGCTGCTGCTGCCAACTCCAGGGTGTGATTCATCCAATTTTTGGGCTCCTGCTGCCAACTCCAGTGTCTCTTTAAAGTAATGTTCGGACTTCTGCTGCTGCTTGCAACTCCAGGGTGTGATTCATCCAATTTTTGGGCTCCTGCAGCCAACTCCAGTGTCTCTTTAAAGCAATGTTTGTGCTCCTGCTGCTGCTTGCAACTCCAGGGTGTGATTCATCCAATTTTTGGCCTCCTGCAGCAAACTCCAGTGTCTCTTTAAAGCAATGTTTGGGCTCCTGCCCCTCATAGTGATGCCACTTCAACTCTCTGCAATTGTGCCGCTCTGCGATTCTATTAGCGATGCCTTTGATCTGCATGTGATATTTATTTACAGTATTATTTAACTAACCCAGCACGCATCCTATGCGTGTTACAGCAAGGCAGAATGGTTTACAACCCTATTGAGGCTCTAGGAGGCTCAGAAATAGCCGTTTTTAATAGCGATTTGTCGCGAATAAATTCGGACCGAGATGAATTTTGTCGGAAAATTCGGCAAATCAGCCGAATCGAATTTTTCAAATGTTCGCTCATCTCTAGTGTTAACTATGAAACTAAAACTTGAACATCCACAGACTCAATTCCTGTGGGTTGTGCTGGTTCCATTCTGTGCTGTACTCCTCCAGTGGTGATAGTGGGTCTTGTGGGTGTCCTCAGTGTGTATCTTGCTTACAGTTATGAGGCAGCAGGTTCCATCACCAATTGGCAGCAGGGGGCGCACCATGTGACTGTCCACCCACCATGACCCAAGGGACATTCCAGGCTGTGAAAAGAAAATAAAGATTAGGGACTTTCCTTCCATCCTGCTGATTGTTTAATAACTGATTGAAGGGGCTAATAACTGATTGTTGGTGAGTGGTGAGAGGCGGATAATAATTGATTGATTGCTGGTTACAGCAGTTAATAATTGATTGCTTGTGAGGGGGTTAATAATCGACTAATTGCTGGTGAGTGGTGGAAGGCGGTTTATGATTGATTGATTGTGAGTGTTGAGGGGGGGTAAATAATCAATTGCTGATGAGTGGTGAGAGGGGGTTAATAGTTGACTACTGGTGAATGGTGATAGGGGGTTGATAATTGGCTGCTGGTGGGCTGCCCCCTATTATTGGACAAGGTGTGTGGCACAGTGGAAGCAATGGCAGTTTAAAGGGTTGATGTAGATAGAGGCAGTTAACAGGGTTGATGCAGAAAGGGGCAGTTGATGCCAGGGGGATGCAACAGGGTTGATGTGGATAACAAGAATTATACTAGTAACTTTTTTTAATTTTTATCAGTTACTAGGTAATGGGAGGAGTAGAGGGATCATTGAAATTTGTGAAATGGGCTTGGTAGTAGCAAAAGGAGTTAATTTCACCTTGCTGAATGGGTGAGATCTAATCATTTTGGGAATAACTATGGGTTACACGGGGAGAAGGAGTCCCCCAGGTCAAAGTTTTCTTGGAGGCCCATAGCATTCTAGCTACGTCACTGTTTCCTAACAAGAAATATGGCCCATTTAGCAGAGGAAGTGGCCAGCTAATGCTTTCACAATTTGGAAACAAAACAGTTTGTTACAAACATTTTGATATTTTAACTTAATTCTTTCCTGCTGCAGATACAGCAGAGTCATCAATGAAGCAATTTTTAAGTCAGTCTCCATATCTGTCTGATTTATAGACATTTGTATAATAAAAGCGGCTCCACGGGTCACTGAAGAAAAAGCAGAGCCCTGCAGATCAATGCTTTGCGCGGCAACGTATTCTGTCTCTCATATATATTTTATGGATTTGCTGTTTCTGTTGCAAAGTGTTCAGGACTGGAATGAATTTCTTGCTGAGCACACAGGACAGATGGGGTTTAATTTAGAGAGATGCAACAACACCCCCCAGGGCCAGCACTATGATTTTTATAAATGCTCTGTGAAAGCTGTAAAGCAGAGCCTCCATGGCAGAGTGTGAAAGTACTGTATTACAGTACAAATTGGGGTGTGAAGGAACCATGAAAGGTATTATGTGAAAAGGAGCTTGCAGGGGAGTATGTTTATACATGTGTCTTCTGGTAATAGACTTTGCAATAAATTATGGAATGAAATGAAATTATTTTCACGATAAACAAATATTACCATACCAATAAAGGTACATGCCAGTCAAGAAACATTTTTAGTATAGTAGTGTGATTGCAGATAGTACATAGTTTAGATGCTTTACCTATTTATTGGAATTTTTGATTGAGGCACGTGCGTGTCACAAATGGAGAATTGATACATGGAGGCTGGTTCACTACTAACAAAGGAGGGGTGGCAGTCGCTCAGACCATTTTATAACTAACCTGGGAGGTGCACGTAAATATAGTGTGGAGCATCAAGTGCCGGACGCAGTGAGCTGGCGCTACCTCTCGCTCGCTGCAGCGCTATACTGTTCTTACAGCGCCCAACATACATCACATTCATCAATGCCGGCCAGGTTACTAGAGCGGCCAAGCCGCTCTGTTACAGTGCCCGATACCCGCTTACAGAGTCTACTAGCGGTCGCTCTAAGTGCCGCTATACAGACGCTTATCTGGCAATACCTCGCTTTAGTAGTGAATCAAAAGTCTAAAAGGAGCCACAGCACTCAACCCTGTTAGCTTGCAGACCAACCTAAAATCTGTCTCTAAATTGTATTCTAATTGCCCTGCTAACGTGAACCCAGGTTGGTTATATAATAGTCTGAGCTGCTGCCACCCTTCCTTTGTTTCTTTTGAATTTGTGGGGTTTAGGCTGTATTGCAAGATCTTCGACCCTTCCACCCCATTGGCTGCACTTGAGGTTATAGGGCAACCTCAGGTAAGCCTGCTCCCAATTTATCTATTGCATTGTATGTCCCAAATGGGTCTCTCAGAGATTATAGTTAGGACTGCACCCCACAGAGGCACCTTGGCGCTTGGTGGTGCAGCTTAAGCATACTTCTGCAGATGTGTGTGACCGAGCCCTCTGTTTTTTAACCAAGTTTAGAGACAGATTTTAGGTTGATCCAAATTGGGATACCCCCCTGCTATGGAGGGCCTCCATTTATTGTTATAAGAAAAATATGTCTAATAATGTTATCAGCAAAGGTTATCATTGATCCAGATCATTAAGGAATAAATCAAGGAAATTGGACTTGTGCTATTTTCTGGAAGACCTTTTGCTAGTCATCGTCTTATATTGTTAAATAACCTGGCCCAATAAATAGTAACTCCACTTTACACCCTCTGTTTATCATATACAGTAGGGAGATAAAGTGTTGATTGCATTAGCCTTACTGGAGTTACTAGGTGTTAGTAGATGTCCCTGGTGTTAACACAGCATTTTAAAACCCAGACAATAGGAGTTTATGTCCCCTTATCAAACTCAGCTTATCAACCTTATCAACAATAGCATCACATTTTTAAGGGCAAAGATAGTGGGGTTTATTTAAGTGATTTTATGAGCCCATAGCTGTCTACAGGTAAGAAAGAGGCCAAACAAAACATGGGGTTTCCCCTGTCTTTATGCACTCTGCCCATGATTAACATCATCTTTGGTCAGGAAGAGAGGCTAAGGGAGCTGATATCTGAAATTTAAAGAGCTTTCCACTTCATAGAATATTACATAAGTGAGATTGTAATTTACTAATCTGAAAAACTGCTACACTACTCCTAAAGATTTTTTCAAGATGTAATCACTTGAGTGTAGAGCTGCAGTGACATTGGCTGAATGACCCCTGGAGTTGCAAGCAGGAGCAGCAGGAGCCCAAACATAGCTTGATAGCATATTACTACTACTACTACATACTGCCACTTTACTACTAATAATGAATATTACCTGAAACTAGGGATGAGCGAACTTTTGAAAAATTCGATTCGGCTGATTCGCCGAATTTTCAGATAAAATTTGTTTCGGTCTGAATTAAAAGCGGCTATTTCTGAGCTTCCTAGAGCCTCAATACGGTTGTAAACCATTCTGCCTTGCTGTAACATGCATAGAATGCGTGCTGGGTTAGTCAAATAATACTGTAAATAATTATGACAAGCAGATCAGAGGCATCGCTATTAGAATCGCAGAGCGGCACAATTGCAGAGAGTTGAGGTGACATCACTATGAGGGGCCCCTATATTGCCTGAAAAGCACACCCTGGAGCTGGCAGCAGCAGGAGCCCAAATATTGGCTGAAAGGCATCCTGGAGTTGGCAGCAGGAGCCCAAAAATTGGCTGAATGACACCCTGGAGTTGCAAGCAGCAGCAGCAGGAGCCCAAACATAGCTTGAAAGAGACACTGGAGTTGGCAGCAGGAGCCCAAAAATTGGCTGAATGACCCCTGGAGTTGCAAGCAGCAGCAGCAGCAGGAGGCCTAAACATAGCTTGAAAGAGACACTGGAGTTGGCAGCAGAAGCCCAAAAATTGGCTGAATGACACCCCGGAGTTGCAAGCAGCAGCAGCAGCCCAAACATAGCTTGAAAGAGACACTGGAGTTGGCAGCAGGAGCCAAAAATTGTCTGAATGACATCCTGGAGTTGCAAGCAGCAACAGGAGCCCAAACATAGCTTGAAAGAGACACTGGAGTTGGCAGCAGGAGCCCAAAAATTGGCTGAATGACCCCTGGAGTTGCAAGCAGGAGCAGCAGGAGCCCAAGCATAGCTTGAAAGAGACACTGGAGTTGGCAGCAGGAGCCAATAAATTGGCTGAAGTACACCCTGGAGTTGCAAGCAGCAGCCCAAACATAGCTTGAAAGAGACACTGGAGTTGGCAGCAGGAGCCAAAAATTGTCTGAATGACATCCTGGAGTTGCAAGCAGCAACAGGAGCCCAAACATAGCTTGAAAGAGACACTGGAGTTGGCAGCAGGAGCCCAAAAATTGGCTGAATGACCCCTGGAGTTGCAAGCAGGAGCAGCAGGAGCCCAAGCATAGCTTGAAAGAGACACTGGAGTTGGCAGCAGGAGCCAAAAAATTGGCTGAAGTACACCCTGGAGTTGCAAGCAGCAGCCCAAACATAGCTTGAAAGAGACACTGGAGTTGGCAGCAGGAGCCCAAAAATTGGCTGAATGACACCCTGGAGTTGCAAGCAGCAGCAGGAGCCCAAACATAGCTTGAAAGAGACACTGGAGTTGGCAGCAGGAGCCCCAAAATTGGCTGAATGACACCCTGGAGTTGCAAGCAGCAGCAGCAGCAGCAGCAGCTCAAACATAGCTTAAAAGAGACACTGGAGTTGGCAGCAGGAGCCCAAAAATTGGCAGAATGACACCCTGGAGTTGTAAGCAGCAGGAGCCCAAACATAGCTTGAAAGAGACACTGGAGTTGGCAGCAGGAGCCCAAAAATTGGCTGAATGACACCCTGGAGTTGCAAGCAGCAGGAGCCCAAACATAGCTTGAAAGAGAAACTGGAGTTGGCAGCAGGAGCCCAAAAATTGGCTGAATTACACCCTGGAGTTGCAAGCAGCAGCAGCAGGAGCCAAAACATAGCTTGAAAGAGACACTGGAGTTGGCAGCAGGAGCCCAAAAATTGTCTGAATGACACCCTGGAGTTGCAGGCAGCAGCATCAGCCCAAACATAGCTTGAAATGACCCCTGGAGTTGCAAGCAGGAGCAGCAGGAGCCCAAACATAGCTTGATAGCATATTACTACTACTACTACTACATACTGCCACTTTACTACTAATAATGAATATTACCTGAAACTAGGGATGAGCGAACTTTTGAAACATTTGATTCGGCTGATTCGCCGAATTTTCAGATAAAATTTGTTTCGGTCTGAATTAAAAGCGGCTATTTCTGAGCTTCCTAGAGCCTCAATACGGTTGTAAACCATTCTGCCTTGCTGTAACATGCATAGAATGCGTGCTGGGTTAGTCAAATAATACTGTAAATAATTATGACAAGCAGATCAGAGGCATCGCTATTAGAATCGCAGAGCGGCACAATTGCAGAGAGTTGAGGTGACATCACTATGAGGGGCCCCTATATTGCCTGAAAAGCACACCCTGGAGCTGGCAGCAGCAGGAGCCCAAATATTGGCTGAAAGGCATCCTGGAGTTGGCAGCAGGAGCCCAAAAATTGGCTGAATGACACCCTGGAGTTGCAAGCAGCAGCAGCAGGAGCCCAAACATAGCTTGAAAGAGACACTGGAGTTGGCAGCAGGAGCCCAAAAATTGGCTGAATGACCCCTGGAGTTGCAAGCAGCAGCAGCAGCAGCAGGACGCCTAAACATAGCTTGAAAGAGACACTGGAGTTGGCAGCAGAAGCCCAAAAATTGGCTGAATGACACCCCGGAGTTGCAAGCAGCAGCAGCAGCCCAAACATAGCTTGAAAGAGACACTGGAGTTGGCAGCAGGAGCCAAAAATTGTCTGAATGACATCCTGGAGTTGCAAGCAGCAACAGGAGCCCAAACATAGCTTGAAAGAGACACTGGAGTTGGCAGCAGGAGCCCAAAAATTGGCTGAATGACCCCTGGAGTTGCAAGCAGGAGCAGCAGGAGCCCAAGCATAGCTTGAAAGAGACACTGGAGTTGGCAGCAGGAGCCAAAAAATTGGCTGAAGTACACCCTGGAGTTGCAAGCAGCAGCCCAAACATAGCTTGAAAGAGACACTGGAGTTGGCAGCAGGAGCCAAAAATTGTCTGAATGACATCCTGGAGTTGCAAGCAGCAACAGGAGCCCAAACATAGCTTGAAAGAGACACTGGAGTTGGCAGCAGGAGCCCAAAAATTGGCTGAATGACCCCTGGAGTTGCAAGCAGGAGCAGCAGGAGCCCAAGCATAGCTTGAAAGAGACACTGGAGTTGGCAGCAGGAGCCAAAAAATTGGCTGAAGTACACCCTGGAGTTGCAAGCAGCAGCCCAAACATAGCTTGAAAGAGACACTGGAGTTGGCAGCAGGAGCCCAAACATTGGCTGAATGACACCCTGGAGTTGCAAGCAGCAGCAGGAGCCCAAACATAGCTTGAAAGAGACACTGGAGTTGGCAGCAGGAGCCCCAAAATTGGCTGAATGACACCCTGGAGTTGCAAGCAGCAGCAGCCGCAGCCCAAACAGAGCTTGAAAGACACACTGGAGTTGGCAGCAGGAGCCCCAAAATTGGCTGAATGACACCCTGGAGTTGCAAGCAGCAGCAGCAGGAGCCCAAACATAGCATGAAAGAGACACTGGAGTTGGCAGCAGGAGCCCAAAAATTGGCTGAATGACACCCTGGAGTTGCAAGCAGCAGCAGCAGCAGTAGCCCAAACCTAGCTTGAAAGAGACACTGGAGTTGGTAGCTGGAGCCCAAAAATTGGCTGAATGACACCCTGGAGTTGCAAGCAGCAGCAGCAGGAGCCCAAACATAGCTTGAAAGACAAACTGGAGTTGGCAGCAGGAGCCCAAAAATTGGCTGAATGACATCCTGGAGTTGCAAGCAGCAACAGGAGCCCAAACATAGCTTGAAAGAGACACTGGAGTTGGCAGCAGGAGCCCAAAAATTGGCTGAATGACCCCTGGAGTTGCAAGCAGGAGCAGCAGGAGCCCAAGCATAGCTTGAAAGAGACACTGGAGTTGGCAGCAGGAGCCCCAAAATTGGCTGAATGACACCCTGGAGTTGCAAGCAGCAGCAGCCGCAGCCCAAACAGAGCTTGAAAGACACACTGGAGTTGGCAGCAGGAGCCCCAAAATTGGCTGAATGACACCCTGGAGTTGCAAGCAGCAGCAGCAGGAGCCCAAACATAGCATGAAAGAGACACTGGAGTTGGCAGCAGGAGCCCAAAAATTGGCTGAATGACACCCTGGAGTTGCAAGCAGCAGCAGCAGCAGTAGCCCAAACCTAGCTTGAAAGAGACACTGGAGTTGGTAGCTGGAGCCCAAAAATTGGCTGAATGACACCCTGGAGTTGCAAGCAGCAGCAGCAGGAGCCCAAACATAGCTTGAAAGACAAACTGGAGTTGGCAGCAGGAGCCCAAAAATTGGCTGAATGACATCCTGGAGTTGCAAGCAGCAACAGGAGCCCAAACATAGCTTGAAAGAGACACTGGAGTTGGCAGCAGGAGCCCAAAAATTGGCTGAATGACCCCTGGAGTTGCAAGCAGGAGAAGCAGGAGCCCAAACATAGCTTGAAAGAGACACTGGAGTTGGCAGCAGGAGCCCAAAAATTGGCTGAAGGACACCCTGGAGTTGCAAGCAGCAGCAGCAGGAGCCCAAACATAGCTTGAAAGAGACACTGGAGTTGGCAGCAGGAGCCCAAAAATTGGCTGAATGACACCCTGGAGTTGCAAGCAGCAGCAGGAGCCCAAACATAGCTTGAAAGAGACACTGGAGTTGGCAGCAGGAGCCCAAAAATTGGCTGAATGATACCCTGGAGTTGCAAGCAGCAGCAGGAGCCCAAACATAGCTTGAAAGAGACACTGGAGTTGGCAGCAGGAGCCCAAAAATTGGCTGAATGACACCCTGGAGTTGCAAGCAGCAGCAGCCGCAGCCCAAACAGAGCTTGAAAGACACACTGGAGTTGGCAGCAGGAGCCCCAAAATTGGCTGAATGACACCCTGGAGTTGCAAGCAGCAGCAGCAGGAGCCCAAACATAGCATGAAAGAGACACTGGAGTTGGCAGCAGGAGCCCAAAAATTGGCTGAATGACACCCTGGAGTTGCAAGCAGCAGCAGTTGCCCAAACATAGCTTGAAAGAGACACTTGAGATGGCAGCAGGAGCCCAAAAATTGGCTGAATGAAACCCTGGAGTTGCAAGCAGCAGCAGCAGCAGCAGGAGCCCAAACATAGCTTGAAAGACACACTGGAGTTGGCAGCAGGAGCCCAAAAATTGGCTGAATGACATCCTGGAGTTGCAAGCAGCAACAGGAGCCCAAACATAGCTTGAAAGAGACACTGGAGTTGGCAGCAGGAGCCCAAAAATTGGCTGAATGACCCCTGGAGTTGCAAGCAGGAGCAGCAGGAGCCCAAACATAGCTTGAAAGAGACACTGGAGTTGGCAGCAGGAGCCCAAAAATGTGCTGAATGACACCCTGGAGTTGCAAGCAGCAGCAGCCGCAGCCCAAACAGAGCTTGAAAGACACACTGGAGTTGGCAGCAGGAGCCCCAAAATTGGCTGAATGACACCCTGGAGTTGCAAGCAGCAGCAGCAGGAGCCCAAACATAGCATGAAAGAGACACTGGAGTTGGCAGCAGGAGCCCAAAAATTGGCTGAATGACACCCTGGAGTTGCAAGCAGCAGCAGTAGCCCAAACATAGCTTGAAAGAGACACTGGAGTTGGCAGCAGGAGCCCAAAAATTGGCTGAATGACACCCTGGAGTTGCAAGCAGCAGCCCAAGCATAGCTTGAAAGAGACACTGGATTTGGCAGCAGGAGCACAAACATTGGCTGAATGACACCCTGGAGTTGCAAGCAGCAGCAGCAGCCTAAACCTAGCTTGAAAGACACTGGAGTTGTCAGCAGGAGCCCAAAAATTGGCTAAATGACACCCTGGAGTTGTAAGCAGCAGGAGCCCAAACATAGCTTGAAAGAGACACTGGAGTTGGCAGCAGGAGCCCAAAAATTGGCAGAATGACACCCTGGAGTTGTAAGCAGCAGGAGCCCAAACATAGCTTGAAAGAGACACTGGAGTTGGCAGCAGGAGCCCAAAAATTGGCTGAATGACACCCTGGAGTTGCAAGCAGCAGCAGCAGGAGCCCAAACATAGCTTGAAAGAGAAACTGGAGTTGGCAGCAGGAGCCCAAAAATTGGCTGAATTACACCCTGGAGTTGCAAGCAGCAGCAGCAGGAGCCCAAACATAGCTTGAAAGAGACACTGGAGTTGGCAGCAGGAGCCCAAAAATTGTCTGAATGACACCCTGGAGTTGCAGGCAGCAGCATCAGCCCAAACATAGCTTGAAAGAGACACTGGAGTTGGCAGCAGGAGCCCAAAAATTGGCTGAATTACACCCTGGAGTTGCAAGCAGCAGCAGCAGGAGCCCAAACCTAGCTTGAAAGACACACTGGAGTTGGCAGCAGGAGCCCAAAAATTGGCTGAATGACACCCTAGAGTTGCAAGCAGCAGCATCAGCCCAAACATAGCTTGAAAGAGACACTGGAGTTGGCAGCAGGAGCCCAAAAATTGGCTGAATGACTCCCTGGAGCTGCAAGCAGCAGCGGCAGCAGCCCAAACCTAGCTTGAAAGGCACACTGGAGTTGGCAGCAGGAGCCCAAAAATTGGCTGAATGACACCCTGGATTTGCAAGCAGCAGCAGCAGCCCAAACATAGCTTGAAAGAGACACTGGAGTTGGCAGCAGGAGCCCAAAAATTGGCTGAATGGAACTCTGGATTTGCAAGCAGCAGCAGCAGCAGCCCAAACATAGCTTGAAAGAGACACTGGAGTTGGCAGCAGGAGCCCAAAAATTGGCTGAATGACACCCTGGAGTTGCAAGCAGCAGCAGCAGCAGGAGCCCAAACATAGCTTGAAAGAGACACTGGAGTTGGCAGCAGGAACCCAAGAATTGGCTGAATGGCACCCTGGAGTTGCAAGCAGCAGCAGCAGCCCAAACATAGCTTGAAAGAGACACTGGAGTTGGCAGCAGGAGCCCAAAAATTGGCTGAATGACACCCTGGAGTTGCAAGCAGCAGCAGCTGCAGCAGCAGCAGCCCAAACCTAGCTTGAAAGAGACACTGGAGTTGGCAGCAGGAGCCCAAAAATTGGCTGAATGACACCCTGGAGTTGCAAGCAGCAGCAGCAGGAGCCCAAACATAGCTTCAAAGAGAATCTGGAGTTGGCTGCAGGAGCCCAAAAATTGGCTGAATGACACCCTGGAGTTGCAAGCAGCAGCAGTAGCCCAAACATAGCTTGAAAGAGACACTGGAGTTGGCAGCAGGAGCCCAAAAATTGGCTGAATGACACCCTGGAGTTGCAAGCAGCAGCCCAAGCATAGCTTGAAAGAGACACTGGATTTGGCAGCAGGAGCACAAACATTGGCTGAATGACACCCTGGAGTTGCAAGCAGCAGCAGCAGCCTAAACCTAGCTTGAAAGACACTGGAGTTGTCAGCAGGAGCCCAAAAATTGGCTAAATGACACCCTGGAGTTGTAAGCAGCAGGAGCCCAAACATAGCTTGAAAGAGACACTGGAGTTGGCAGCAGGAGCCCAAAAATTGGCAGAATGACACCCTGGAGTTGTAAGCAGCAGGAGCCCAAACATAGCTTGAAAGAGACACTGGAGTTGGCAGCAGGAGCCCAAAAATTGGCTGAATGACACCCTGGAGTTGCAAGCAGCAGCAGCAGGAGCCCAAACATAGCTTGAAAGAGAAACTGGAGTTGGCAGCAGGAGCCCAAAAATTGGCTGAATTACACCCTGGAGTTGCAAGCAGCAGCAGCAGGAGCCCAAACATAGCTTGAAAGAGACACTGGAGTTGGCAGCAGGAGCCCAAAAATTGTCTGAATGACACCCTGGAGTTGCAGGCAGCAGCATCAGCCCAAACATAGCTTGAAAGAGACACTGGAGTTGGCAGCAGGAGCCCAAAAATTGGCTGAATTACACCCTGGAGTTGCAAGCAGCAGCAGCAGGAGCCCAAACCTAGCTTGAAAGACACACTGGAGTTGGCAGCAGGAGCCCAAAAATTGGCTGAATGACACCCTAGAGTTGCAAGCAGCAGCATCAGCCCAAACATAGCTTGAAAGAGACACTGGAGTTGGCAGCAGGAGCCCAAAAATTGGCTGAATGACTCCCTGGAGCTGCAAGCAGCAGCGGCAGCAGCCCAAACCTAGCTTGAAAGGCACACTGGAGTTGGCAGCAGGAGCCCAAAAATTGGCTGAATGACACCCTGGATTTGCAAGCAGCAGCAGCAGCCCAAACATAGCTTGAAAGAGACACTGGAGTTGGCAGCAGGAGCCCAAAAATTGGCTGAATGGAACTCTGGATTTGCAAGCAGCAGCAGCAGCAGCCCAAACATAGCTTGAAAGAGACACTGGAGTTGGCAGCAGGAGCCCAAAAATTGGCTGAATGACACCCTGGAGTTGCAAGCAGCAGCAGCAGCAGGAGCCCAAACATAGCTTGAAAGAGACACTGGAGTTGGCAGCAGGAACCCAAGAATTGGCTGAATGGCACCCTGGAGTTGCAAGCAGCAGCAGCAGCCCAAACATAGCTTGAAAGAGACACTGGAGTTGGCAGCAGGAGCCCAAAAATTGGCTGAATGACACCCTGGAGTTGCAAGCAGCAGCAGCTGCAGCAGCAGCAGCCCAAACCTAGCTTGAAAGAGACACTGGAGTTGGCAGCAGGAGCCCAAAAATTGGCTGAATGACACCCTGGAGTTGCAAGCAGCAGCAGCAGGAGCCCAAACATAGCTTCAAAGAGAATCTGGAGTTGGCTGCAGGAGCCCAAATATTGGCTGAATTACACCCTGGAGTTGCAAGCAGCAGCAGGAGCCCAAACATAGCTTGAAAGAGACACTGGAGTTGGCAGCAGGAACCCAAAAATTGGCCTAAAGACACATTGCAGTTGGCAGCAGCAGGAGTCCAAAATGTGGCTGAAAGACACACCCTGAAGCTGGCATCAGCAGGAGCCCAAAAATTGGCCTAAAGACATAAATATGTTTTGCACCATTTGGAAAGTGTAAAACGTGGCACCATGCTGAATCTAGTTGCATGCGTCAGCCATTGGTGGGTGGAAATCCTGGCTGATCCATCCCTGATTCATTTTCACAAAATGAATGTTTGGATTTCTTGATGAATAAATTTAAGCAGTTCCTCCCCCGTGTGACTCCGTTCGCCAAGACAAACCATGTGAAGCACAGCGTGACACCTCCGTGCCCTGCACACATGGTAGGCTGGAGGGGCACTGAGGCTTGAGCCTACAGTGGAGGGTGAGGAGATGGCGGAGGATGAGGAGGCCGAGTCGCAGGCACAACGGCCAGGGAGCGCGGAGGCTGAAGCGGCGTGACCTGTCCAAGTTGCTGCTGCTGCAAAGGGACCACATTCACCCAGTGGGCCGTAAACGACATGTACTGTCCCTGACCGTAGTTACAGCTCCAGAAGTCGGCGCTGCCATGCACTTTGCTACATACTGACAGGCTCAAGGACTGGCCCACCTTCTGTTCAACAAAAGTGTGCAGCGCTGGTACTGCCTTCTTGGCAAAGAAATGACAGCTTGGGACTCTCCACCTCGGCTCGGCACAAGCCATCAGTTCTCTGAAAGGTGCAGAGTTCACCACCTGAAAAGGGAGCGACTGCAGCACCAGCAACTGGAGCACATTCAGCTTCTGCGCCGTAGGATGAGTGGGCGCATACTGCTGTCTCTTGGACATGGCTTCGCTGATGGATTGCTGGCGGGATGCATGACTTGGAGGAGGAAGGAGCAGGAGCATCTGGAGCGACAGAGGATGGGTATGATGCACAGCTGCCTTCGGCTGAGGTGCTGGAGCCTTGGCTGGCAGAAATTGGGAGCGGCGTGCCACTTGGTGAGGAAGCAGCCTGGACCACCTCTTAGGAGCCTCGGTTCTCCCAGGCCGCTTTATGGTGACGCATCATATGTTGACGCAGGGCCGTGGTGCCAACATTTGGGCCCTGGCCACGCTTCACCTTCTGCCTACATATCTTGCATGTGGCCATGTTACCCTCCTGCGGATGCTTGAGGAGAAACTGCCACACTGCCGAGTAGCTACTTTTCCCACCAACAGCCCGCACTGATTCACTGCTACTGTCGCCAACTCCAGGAACCCCTGCTCCACTACCTCCCGATAAGGTAGCCTGCCATGCAGCAGGTGCTCTACCCCGGCCCCAGCCCCGTTTGGCTCCAGGCTTTACAATTTTGCCCCCATGTTGACTGCCAACCATGCTGCTAACACCTTGCTGCCTCAGCTGCTGACTCCAGGGCAACCTGCTCCCCTCTTCTCCTGATGATGAGGATGAAGCCCCTTCATCACCCGGCTCCCAAATGCGATCGGCTTCATCATCATCATCATCATCATCATCATCACCGAGTTGTGGCTGCACGTCACTGATGTTCTCGGTTTCCTCTACAGTGTCTGGCGCAGGAGCTGGAACGCTCGCAACAACACCCACGCCACTCTCCACATCACTATTTGTCTGCCTAGTGAAGGAAGCCACCTCCATTTCTTGGCTGGGCAGTAGCTGCTGACTGTTCTCTATCTGACCGTCCTCCTCACTAAAGAGTGGAGCTGAACCCAAAGCATAGGATACGTCGCTGGGGGAGGGAACGGTGTAGGACAGAGGAAATGGGAGGACAGGGACTGCTCTCGGGCCATGCCAACTCAGGGTTGTGTCAGAGGAACCTACTGACCCTAGACTGGGGGTGTCAGATGTAACTTGTGATGATGTGGATGACCGCGTTAACCAATCTACCACGGCAGATGCATTACTGGTGGAGACACGACCGCTAGCAGATACTGGCAGATCAGGTCTCTCACCGCGACTCCTGCTGCCACTCGCCCCTAGTCTGCTGCAACCTCTGCCTGCAGAATCTTGGCCACTGCCACTCCTCTTTGAACATCCTGGCACTTTTATGTATTTGAAATACGCAATAGGCACTTAAAAAATGTGTTTACTTTAAAAAGCAGAAGCTAAATAAAGTGAGATACTGCTTCTCTGCACCAGATACTATGAAAATTGGCAATATGGGATGCCCTGCGGGCTGGTGTTTTTACAAGACGCAAAAAAACAATTCAAAATGCAATATATTAATAAAACAGAGCCTTTAGAAGCTGACTTAGTATAACAGATAGGGTGAAATGTGCTGGTTTGGGATGCCCATGCGGCCTGGTGTTTTTATAGGACGCACAAAACCAATTCAAAATGCAATATATTAATAAAACAGAGCTTTTAGAAACTGATTTAGTATAACAGATAGGGTCAAATGTGCTGGTTTGGGATGCCCATGTGGGCTGGGGTTTTTACAGCATACAAAAAAAATTAAAACTAATCGAGTTATAAGAAATGCTTGTGTGTAACAGATAGGGTTAAATATGCCACTGCCAAGATGGGATGCACAGTGACCAGGAATATTTACAGCACAAAAAAAAGCAATTTTAAACTGATCTGGCAAATGAAGTGAAGTGAAAATAAAAAAAAAGTTTCCCTGTCACTTTCTCTGGTGTTTTTACAGGACACACAAAACCAATTCAAAATGCAGTAGATTAATAAAACAGAGCCTTTAGAAGCTTATTTAGCATAACAGATAGGGTGAAATGTGCTGGTTTGGGATGCCCATGTGGCCTGGTGTTTTTACAGGACGCAAAAAAAAATTCAAAATGCAATATATTAATAGAACAGAGCCTTTAGAAGCTGATTTAGTATAACAGATAGGGTGAAATGTGCTGGTTTGGGATGCCCATGCGGCCTGGTGTTTTTATAGGACACACAAAACCAATTCAAAATGCAATATATTAATAAAACAGAGCCTTTAGAAACTGATTTAGTATAACAGATAGGGTCAAATGTGCTGGTTTGGGATGCCCATGTGGGCTGGGGTTTTTACAGCATACAAAAAAAATTAAAACTAATCGAGTTATAAGAAATGCTTGTGTGTAACAGATAGGGTTAAATATGCCACTGCCAAGATGGGATGCACAGTGACCAGGAATATTTACAGCACAAAAAAAAGCAATTTTAAACTGATCTGGCAAATTAAGTGAAGTGAAAATAAAAAAAAAGTTTCCCTGTCACTTTGTCTGCTGTCCCTGCCTGGATCGTTCCCAATTTTTCCCTATCTTTCCCTATCTTTCCCTGGCTCTCCCTGGCACTGTGTGGGTCTCTGTGGGTATCTCTGACTCTCCCTGCCTGTCTGTTAGTCTCTCCCTGTCTGCAGCAACATCCGTTCTGTCTGCAATGCAAGGCTGAAATGCGCACAAGCAAGATGGCCACCGTTTATATAGCACTGTGACGTCACCGGGCTTCCTGGCTGCTGATAGGCTTCATGTGACCTTCCCATGATAACTTGCCCCAGGGGACATGTCCGGACATATCCATCCACCATTAATGGCTGTTAGAGATGAGCGAACTTTTGAAAAATTCGATTCGACTGATTCGCCGAATTTTCCGACAAAAATAGTTTCGACCCGAATTTATTCGCGACGAATCGCTATTAAAAATGGCTATTTCTGAGCCTCCTAGAGCCTCAATAGGGTTGTAAACCATTCTGCCTTGCTGTAACACGCATAGGATGCGTGCTGGGTTAGTTAAATAATACTGTAAATAAATATCACATGCAGATCAGAAGCATCGCTAATAGAATCGCAGAGCGGCACAATTGCAGAGAATTGAAGTGGCATCACTATGAGGGGCAGGAGCCCAAACATTGCTTTAAAGAGACACTGGAGTTGGCAGCAGCAGGAGCCCAAAAATTGGATGAATCACACCCTGGAGTTGCAAGCAGCAGCAGGAGCCCAAACATTGGCTGAAAGAGACACTGGAGTTGGCAGCAGCAGGAGCCCAAAAATTGACTGACACACCCTGGAGTTTAAAGCAGCAGCAGCAGCAGCAGCAGGAGACCAAACATAGTTTGAAAGAGACACTGGAGCTGGCTGCAGGAGCCCAAAGATTGGATGAATCACACCCTGCAGTTGCAAGCAGCAGCAGCAGGAGCCCAAATATTACTTTAAAGAGACACTGGATTTGGCAGCAGGAGCCCAAAATTGGATGAATCACACCCTGGAGTTGGCAGCAGCAGCAGCAGCAGTAGCAGGAGCCCAAACATTACTTGAAAGAGACACTGGGGTTGGCTTCAGGAGCCCAAAAATTGGATGAATCACACCCTGGAGTTGGCAGCAGCAGCAGCAGGAGCCCAAACATTACTTTAAAGAGACACTGGAGTTGGCTTCAGGAGCCCAAAAATTGGATGATTCACACCCTGGAGTTGGCAGCAGCAGCAGCAGGAGCCAAAACATTACTTTAAAGAGACACTGGGGTTGGCTTCAGGAGCCCAAAAATTGGATGAATCACACCATGGAGTTGGCAGCAGCAGGAGCCCAAATATTACTTTAAAGAGACACTGGGGTTGGCTTCAGGAGCCCAAAAATTGGATGAATTACACCCTGGAGTTGGCAGCAGCAGCCCAAACATTACTTTAAAGAGACACTGGGGTTGGCAGCAGGAGCCCAAAAATTGGATGAATCACACCCTGGAGTTGGCAGCAGCAGCAGCAGGAGCCCAAATATTACTTTAAAGAGACACTGGTGTTGGCTTCAGGAGCCCAAAAATTGGATGAATCACACCCTGGAGTTGGCAGCAGCAGCAGCAGGAGCCCAAATATTACTTTAAAGAGACACTGGAGTTGGCTTCAGGAGCCCAAAAATTGGATGATTCACACCCTGGAGTTGGCAGCAGCAGCAGCAGCAGCAGCAGGAGCCCAAACATTACTTTAAAGAGACACTGGGGTTTGCTTCAGGAGCCCAAAAATTGGATGAATCACACCCTGGAGTTGGCATCAGCAGGAGCCCAAAAATTGACCTAAAGACATAAATATGTTTTGCACCATTTGGAAAGTGTAAAACGTGGCACCATGCTGAATCTAGTCGCATGCATCAGGTATTGGTGGGTGGAAATCCTGGCTGATCCATCCCTGATTCATTTTGACAAAGGTGAGTCTCTCCACATTTTTAGTTGACAGACGAGTTCTCCTCCCCGTAACTATGGCCCCCGCTGCACTAAACACCCGCTCAGATGGCACGCTACTTGCCGGGCAGGACAGCTTTTCCAGGGCAAGCTCTGCTAGCTGCAGCCACAAGTCAAGTTTGGCTACCCAGAAGTCCAGCGGATCCTCAAGGTGTGTTGGCATGGTCATGTCAAAGTATGACATGACCTGCTGGTTCAGGTCCTGCTCCAGGTCTTCCTGCTGCTCATGAGTAGCCTCACTATGCGGGTGTAGAAAGCTACTCATTAGCGACTGAAGACTGAGGCTGCTGCTGATGGAGCTGCTGCTGCTGCTCCTGCCAACCCCCCCAGCAGCCATGACAGTGGAAGGTGAGCGCAGAGGTCCCCTCGAGTCAGACCTGCGAGAGTATGGACCATGGCGCAGATAGGCATCGGCCAACTGACTACCTAGAATGTCTTTGTAGTAGGTCAGTTTGTCCTCCCTCTTGGCGGGTTTAAAAAATTCCCCCATTTTGTGCCGGAAGCGAGGGTCCAATAAGGTGGACAGCCAGAAGTCATCCCGCCGACAGATGGAAACAATTCTGGGGTCACTACGCAAGCACGTGAGCATGCTTCCTGCCATTTGCGCAAGTGACTCGGATGGACTACCTGTCTCCATCTCCACTGCATACTGCCACGGTGTGCCCAGGTCCTCTGTCTCGCCTTCCTCAAAAACCTCTAGCTCCTCTGGCTGCTCCTGCTCCTCCTCTCCTGTCCGCTGACTAGATAAACCAGCCATTTCGCCAAGCCTAAACTGTGTTTTGCTGGGCAACTCCTCCTCCTCTTCCTCCTCCTCCTCCAGTTCAGCTCCAACGGGGTTCATGTGGCCGTAAGATGTAAACGCCATCTCTCCAGTGCCCTGAGTGACTCCGTTCGCCAAGACAAACCATGTGAAGCACTGCGTGACACCTCCGTGCCCTGCACACATGGTAGACTGGAGGGGCACTGAGACTTGAGCCTACAGTGGAGGGTGAGGAGATGGCGGAGGATGAGGAGGCCGAGTCGCACAGTGTCACAGGCCCAACGGGCAGGGAACGCGGAGGCCGAAGCGGTGTGACCTGTCCAAGTTGCTGCTGCAAAGGGACCACATTCACCCAGTGGGCCGTAAATGACATGTACTGTCCCTGACCGTAGTTACAGCTCCAGACGTCGGCGCTGCCATGCACTTTGCTACACACCGACAGGCTCAAGGACTGGCCAACCTTCTGTTCAACAAAAGTGTGCAGCGCTGGTACTGCCTTCTTGGCAAAGAAATGATGGCTTAGGACTCTCCACCTCGGCTCGGCACAAGCCATCAGTTCTCTGAAAGGTGCAGAGTCCACCACCTGAAAAGGGAGCGACTGCAGTACCAGCAACTTGGACAGGAGCACATTCAGCTTCTGCACCGTAGGATGAGTGGGCGCATACTGCTGTCTCTTGGACATGGCTTCGCTGATGGATTGCTGGCGGGATGCATGACTTGGAGGAGGAGGAGGAGGAGCAGGAGCGACAGAGGATGGGTATGACGCACAGCTGCCTTCGGCTGAGGTGCTGGAGCCTTGGCTGGCAGAAATTGGGAGCGGCGTGCCACTCGGTGAGGAAGCAGTCTGGCCCACCTCTCCGGAGCCTAGGTTCTCCCAGGCCGCTTTATGGTGACGCTGCATATGTTGACGCAGGGCCGTGGTGCCAACATTTGGACCCTGGCCACGCTTCACCTTCTGCCTACATATCTTGCATGTGGCCATGTTACCCTCCTGCGTTTGCTTCAGGGAAAACTGCCACACTGCCGAGTAGCTACTTTTCCCACCAACAGGCCTCACTGATTCACTGCTATTGTCGCCAACTCCAGGAACCCCTGCCCCACTACCTCCCGATAAGGTAGCCTGCCACGCAGCAGGTGCTCTACCCCGGCCCCGGCCCCGTTTGGCTCCAGGCTTTACAATTTTGCCCCCATGCTGCCTGCCAACCATGCTGCTAACACCTTGCTGCCTGAGCTGCTGACTCCGGGGCAACCTGCGCCCCTCTTCTCCTGATGATGACGATGAAGCCCCTTCATCACCCAGCTCCCAAGTGCGATCGGCTTCATCGTCATCATCATTATCACCGAGTTGTGGCTGTACGTCACTGATGTTCGTGGATTCGTCAACAGTGTCTGGCACAGGAGCTGGAACGCTCGCAGCACCCCTGACACTGTCCACATCACTATTTGTCTGCCTAGCTAAATAAGCCACCTACATTTCTTGGCTGGGCAGTAGCTGCTGACTGTCCTCTATCTGATCGTCCTCCTCACTAAAGAGTGGAGCTGAACCCAAAGCATAGGATACGTCGCTGGGGGAGGGAACGGCGTAGGACAGAGGCAATGGGAGGACAGGGACTGCTCTCGGGGCATGCCAACTCAGGGTTGTGTCAGAGGAACCTACCGACCCTAGACTGGGGGTCTCAGACGTAAGTTGTGATGATGTTGTTGATGAGCGCGTTAACCAATCTACCACGGCAGATGCGTTACTGGTGGAGACCCGACCGCTAGCAGATACTGGCAGATTAGGTCTCTCAGCGTGACTCCTGCTGCTACTGGCCCCCAGTCTGCTGCGACCTCTGCCTGCGGAACCTCTTCCTCTTTTCACTTCCAGGCACTTGTCTGCCCGACATAGTCTAACTGGCGTGGTAGTAGGTGATATTTTAAGAACCCCCAGGCAGCGGTGGGTCTATATGAAACAGAATATAATGCACACCAAAAGTGAGCAGTAACACTCAGCCTCCAACAGGCCTGCTTAGTGTAAATAAGAGAGCTGCTTAGTGTAAATAAAGAGGGGTATGGTATGTTACAGAATGGGATGCCCCAACAGCAGTGCACCTGGGAGCAGTAGTACTATGCACAGCAAAAGTGTCTTTATCATTCCAAATTACTTTTAGAATAAGTGCAAAGGGTTATAGTAAATAGAGGCTGGTGTAGTCACAGAATGGGATGCCCCAACCGGAGAGCACCTGGGAGCAGTAGTACTATGCACAGCAAAAGTGTCTTTGTCAGGCCAAATTACTTTTAGAATAAGTGCAAAGGGTTATAGTAAATAGAGGCTGGTGTAGTCACAGAATGGGATGCCCCAACCGGAGAGCACCTGGGAGCAGTAGTACTATGCACAGCAAAAGTGTCTTTATCAGGCCAAATTACTTTTAGAATAAGTGCAAAGGGTTATAGTAAATAGAGGCTGGTGTAGTCACAGAATGGGATGCCCCAACCGGAGAGCACCTGGGAGCAGTAGTACTATGCACAGCAAAAGTGTCTTTGTCAGGCCAAATTACTTTTAGAATAAGTGCAAAGGGTTATAGTAAATAGAGGCTGGTGTAGTCACAGAATGGGATGCCCCAACCAGAGTGCACCTGGGAGCAGTACTATGCACAGCAAAAGTGTCTTTATCAGGCCAAATTACTTTTAGAATAAGTGCAAAGGGTTATAGTAAATAGAGGCTGGTGTAGTCACAGAATGGAATGCCCCAGCCAGAGTGCACCTGGGAGCAGTACTATGCACAGCAAAAGTGTCTTTATCAGGCCAAATTACTTTTAGAATAATTGCAAAGGGTTATAGTAAATAGAGGCTGGTGTAGTCACAGAATGGGATGCCCCAACCGGAGAGCACCTGGGAGCAGTAGTACTATGCACAGCAAAAGTGTCTTTGTCAGGCCAAATTACTTTTAGAATAAGTGCAAAGGGTTATAGTAAATAGAGGCTGGTGTAGTCACAGAATGGGATGCCCCAACCGGAGTGCACCTGGGAGCAGTACTATGCACAGCAAAAGTGTCTTCATCAGGCCAAATTACTTTTAGAATAAGTGCAAAGGGTTATAGTAAATAGAGGCTGGTGTAGTCACAGAATGGGATGCCCCAACCAGAGTGCACCTGGGAGCAGTACTATGAACAGCAAAAGTGTCTTTATCAGGCCAAATTACTTTTAGAATAAGTGCAAAGGGTTATAGTAAATAGAGGCTGGTGTAGTCACAGAATGGAATGCCCCAACCGGAGAGCACCTGGGAGCAGTAGTACTATGCACAGCAAAAGTGTCTTTGTCAGGCCAAACTACTTTTAGAATAAGTGCAAAGGGTTATAGTAAATAGAGGCTGGTGTAGTCACAGAATGGAATGCCCAAACCAGAGTGCACCTGGGAGCAGTACTATGCACAGCAAAAGTTTCTTTATCAGGCCAAATTACTTTTAGAATAAGTGCAAAGGGTTATAGTAAATAGAGGCTGGTGTAGTCACAGAATGGGATGCCCCAACCGGAGAGCACCTGGGAGCAGTAGTACTATGCACAGCAAAAGTGTCTTTGTCAGGCCAAATTACTTTTAGAATAAGTGCAAAGGGTTATAGTAAATAGAGGCTGGTGTAGTCACAGAATGGGATGCCCCAACCAGAGTGCACCTGGGAGCAGTACTATGCACAGCAAAAGTGTCTTTATCAGGCCAAATAACTTTTAGAATAAGTGCAAAGGGTTATCGTAAATAGAGGCTGGTGTAGTCACAGAATGGGATGCCCCAACCGGAGTGCACCTGGGAGCAGTACTATGCACAGCAAAAATGTCTTCATCAGGCCAAATGACTTTTAGAATAAGTGCAAAGGGTTATAGTAAATAGAGGCTGGTGTAGTCACAGAATGGGATGCCCCAACCGGAGTGCACCTGGGAGCAGTACTATGCACAGCAAAAGTGTCTTTATCAGGCCAAATTACTTTTAGAATAAGTGCAAAGGGTTATAGTAAATAGAGGCTGGTGTAGTCACAGAATGGGATGCCCCAACCAGAGTGCACCTGGGAGCAGTACTGTGCAAAGCAAAAGTGTCTTTATCAGGCCAAATTACTTTTAGAATAAGTGCAAAGGGTTATAGTAAATAGAGGCTGGTGTAGTCACAGAATGGGATGCCCCAACCAGAGTGCACCTGGGAGCAGTACTATGCACAGCAAAAGTGTCTTTATCAGGCCAAATTACTTTTAGAATAAGTGCAAAGGGTTATAGTAAATAGAGGCTGGTGTAGTCACAGAATGGGATGCCCCAACCGGAGTGCACCTGGGAGCAGTACTATGCACAGCAAAAGTGTCTTCATCAGGCCAAATTACTTTTAGAATAAGTGCAAAGGGTTATAGTAAATAGAGGCTGGTGTAGTCACAGAATGGGATGCCCCAACCAGAGTGCACCTGGGAGCAGTACTATGCACAGCAAAAGTGTCTTTATCAGGCCAAATTACTTTTAGAATAAGTGCAAAGGGTTATAGTAAATAGAGGCTGGTGTAGTCACAGAATGGGATGCCCCAACCAGAGTGCACCTGGGAGCAGTACTGTGCAAAGCAAAAGTGTCTTTATCAGGCCAAATTACTTTTAGAATAAGTGCAAAGGGTTATAGTAAATAGAGGCTGGTGTAGTCACAGAATGGGATGCCCCAACCAGAGTGCACCTGGGAGCAGTACTATGCACAGCAAAAGTGTCTTTATCAGGCCAAATTACTTTTAGAATAAGTGCAAAGGGTTATAGTAAATAGAGGCTGGTGTAGTCACAGAATGGGATGCCCCAACCAGAGTGCACCTGGGAGCAGTACTATGCACAGCAAAAGTGTCTTTATCAGGCCAAATTACTTTTAGAATAAGTGCAAAGGGTTATAGTAAATAGAGGCTGGTGTAGTCACAGAATGGGATGCCCCAACCGGAGAGCACCTGGGAGCAGTACTATGCACAGCAAAAGTGTCTTTATCAGGCCAAATTACTTTTAGAATAAATGCAAAGGGTTATAGTAAATAGAGGCTGGTGTAGTCACAGAATGGGATGCCCCAACCAGAGTGCAGCTGGGAGCAGTACTATGCACAGCAAAAGTGTCATTATCAGGCCAAATTACTTTTAGAATAAGTGCAAAGGGTTATAGTAAATAGAGGCTGGTGTAGTCACAGAATGGGATGCCCCAACCAGAGTGTACCTGGGAGCAGTACTATGCAAAGCAAAAGTGTCTTTATCAGGCCAAATCACTTTTAGAATAAGTGCAAAGGGTTATAGTAAATAGAGGCTGGTGTAGTCACAGAATGGGATGCCCCAACCAGAGTGCACCTGGGAGCAGTACTATGCACAGCAAAAGTGTCTTTATCAGGCCAAATTACTTTTAGAATAAGTGCAAAGGGTTATAGTAAATAGAGGCTGGTGTAGTCACAGAATGGGATGCCCCAACCGGAGAGCACCTGGGAACAGTACTATGCACAGCAAAAGTGTCTTCATCAGGCCAAATTACTTTTAGAATAAATGCAAAGGGTTATAGTAAATAGAGGCTGGTGTAGTCACAGAATGGGATGCCCCAACCAGAGTGCAGCTGGGAGCAGTACTATGCACAGCAAAAGTGTCATTATCAGGCCAAATTACTTTTAGAATAAGTGCAAAGGGTTATAGTAAATAGAGGCTGGTGTAGTCACAGAATGGGATGCCCCAACCGGAGTGTACCTGGGAGCAGTACTATGCACAGCAAAAGTGTCTTTATCAGGCCAAATTACTTTTAGAATAAGTGCAAAGGGTTATAGTAAATAGAGGCTGGTGTAGTCACAGAATGGGATGCCCCAACCAGAGTGCACCTGGGAGCAGTACTGTGCAAAGCAAAAGTGTCTTTATCAGGCCAAATTACTTTTAGAATAAGTGCAAAGGGTTATAGTAAATAGAGGCTGGTGTAGTCACAGAATGGGATGCCCCAACCAGAGTGCACCTGGGAGCAGTACTATGCACAGCAAAAGTGTCTTTATCAGGCCAAATTACTTTTTGAATAAGTGCAAAGGGTTATAGTAAATAGAGGCTGGTGTAGTCACAGAATGGGATGCCCCAACCGGAGTGCACCTGGGAGCAGTACTATGCACAGCAAAAGTGTCTTCATCAGGCCAAATTACTTTTAGAATAAGTGCAAAGGGTTATAGTAAATAGAGGCTGGTGTAGTCACAGAATGGGATGCCCCAACCAGAGTGCACCTGGGAGCAGTACTATGCACAGCAAAAGTGTCTTTATCAGGCCAAATTACTTTTAGAATAAGTGCAAAGGGTTATAGTAAATAGAGGCTGGTGTAGTCACAGAATGGGATGCCCCAACCAGAGTGCACCTGGGAGCAGTACTGTGCAAAGCAAAAGTGTCTTTATCAGGCCAAATTACTTTTAGAATAAGTGCAAAGGGTTATAGTAAATAGAGGCTGGTGTAGTCACAGAATGGGATGCCCCAACCAGAGTGCACCTGGGAGCAGTACTATGCACAGCAAAAGTGTCTTTATCAGGCCAAATTACTTTTAGAATAAGTGCAAAGGGTTATAGTAAATAGAGGCTGGTGTAGTCACAGAATGGGATGCCCCAACCAGAGTGCACCTGGGAGCAGTACTATGCACAGCAAAAGTGTCTTTATCAGGCCAAATTACTTTTAGAATAAGTGCAAAGGGTTATAGTAAATAGAGGCTGGTGTAGTCACAGAATGGGATGCCCCAACCGGAGAGCACCTGGGAGCAGTACTATGCACAGCAAAAGTGTCTTTATCAGGCCAAATTACTTTTAGAATAAATGCAAAGGGTTATAGTAAATAGAGGCTGGTGTAGTCACAGAATGGGATGCCCCAACCAGAGTGCAGCTGGGAGCAGTACTATGCACAGCAAAAGTGTCATTATCAGGCCAAATTACTTTTAGAATAAGTGCAAAGGGTTATAGTAAATAGAGGCTGGTGTAGTCACAGAATGGGATGCCCCAACCGGAGTGTACCTGGGAGCAGTACTATGCAAAGCAAAAGTGTCTTTATCAGGCCAAATTACTTTTAGAATAAGTGCAAAGGGTTATAGTAAATAGAGGCTGGTGTAGTCACAGAATGGGATGCCCCAACCAGAGTGCACCTGGGAGCAGTACTATGCACAGCAAAAGTGTCTTTATCAGGCCAAATTACTTTTAGAATAAGTGCAAAGGGTTATAGTAAATAGAGGCTGGTGTAGTCACAGAATGGGATGCCCCAACCGGAGAGCACCTGGGAGCAGTACTATGCACAGCAAAAGTGTCTTCATCAGGCCAAATTACTTTTAGAATAAATGCAAAGGGTTATAGTAAATAGAGGCTGGTGTAGTCACAGAATGGGATGCCCCAACCAGAGTGCAGCTGGGAGCAGTACTATGCACAGCAAAAGTGTCATTATCAGGCCAAATTACTTTTAGAATAAGTGCAAAGGGTTATAGTAAATAGAGGCTGGTGTAGTCACAGAATGGGATGCCCCAACCGGAGTGTACCTGGGAGCAGTACTATGCACAGCAAAAGTGTCTTTATCAGGCCAAATTACTTTTAGAATAAGTGCAAAGGGTTATAGTAAATAGAGGCTGGTGTAGTCACAGAATGGGATGCCCCAACCAGAGTGCACCTGGGAGCAGTACTATGCACAGCAAAAGTGTCTTTATCAGGCCAAATTACTTTTAGAATAAGTGCAAAGGGTTATAGTAAATAGAGGCTGGTGTAGTCACAGAATGGGATGCCCCAACCAGAGTGCACCTGGGAGCAGTACTATGCACAGCAAAAGTGTCTTTATCAGGCCAAATTACTTTTAGAATAAGTGCAAAGGGTTATAGTAAATAGAGGCTGGTGTAGTCACAGAATGGGATGCCCCAACCGGAGTGCACCTGGGAGCAGTACTATGCACAGCAAAAGTGTCTTCATCAGGCCAAATTACTTTTAGAATAAGTGCAAAGGGTTATAGTAAATAGAGGCTTGTGTAGTCACAGAATGGGATGCCCCAACCAGAGTGCACCTGGGAGCAGTACTATGCACAGCAAAAGTGTCTTTATCAGGCCAAATTACTTTTAGAATAAGTGCAAAGGGTTATAGTAAATAGAGGCTGGTGTAGTCACAGAATGGGATGCCCCAACCGGAGAGCACCTGGGAGCAGTACTATGCACAGCAAAAGTGTCTTTATCAGGCCAAATTAATTTTAGAATAAATGCAAAGGGTTATAGTAAATAGAGGCTGGTGTAGTCACAGAATGGGATGCCCCAACCAGAGTGCAGCTGGGAGCAGTACTATGCACAGCAAAAGTGTCATTATCAGGCCAAATTACTTTTAGAATAAGTGCAAAGGGTTATAGTAAATAGAGGCTGGTGTAGTCACAGAATGGGATGCCCCAACCGGAGTGTACCTGGGAGCAGTACTATGTAAAGCAAAAGTGTCTTTATCAGGCCAAATTACTTTTAGAATAAGTGCAAAGGGTTATAGTAAATAGAGGCTTGTGTAGTCACAGAATGGGATGCCCCAACCAGAGTGCACCTGGGAGCAGTACTATGCACAGCAAAAGTGTCTTTATCAGGCCAAATTACTTTTAGAATAAGTGCAAAGGGTTATAGTAAATAGAGGCTGGTGTAGTCACAGAATGGGATGCCCCAACCAGAGTGCACCTGGGAGCAGTACTGTGCAAAGCAAAAGTGTCTTTATCAGGCCAAATTAATTTTAGAATAAATGCAAAGGGTTATAGTAAATAGAGGCTGGTGTAGTCACAGAATGGGATGCCCCAACCAGAGTGCAGCTGGGAGCAGTACTATGCACAGCAAAAGTGTCTTTATCAGGCCAAATTACTTTTAGAATAAGTGCAAAGGGTTATAGTAAATAGAGGCTGGTGTAGTCACAGAATGGGATGCCCCAACCGGAGTGCACCTGGGAGCAGTACTATGCACAGCAAAAGTGTCTTTATCAGGCCAAATTACTTTTAGAATAAGTGCAAAGGGTTATAGTAAATAGAGGCTTGTGTAGTCACAGAATGGGATGCCCCAACCAGAGTGCACCTGGGAGCAGTACTATGCACAGCAAAAGTGTCTTTATCAGGCCAAATTACTTTTAGAATAAGTGCAAAGGGTTATAGTAAATAGAGGCTGGTGTAGTCACAGAATGGGATGCCCCAACCAGAGTGCACCTGGGAGCAGTACTGTGCAAAGCAAAAGTGTCTTTATCAGGCCAAATTACTTTTAGAATAAGTGCAAAGGGTTATAGTAAATAGAGGCTGGTGTAGTCACAGAATGGGATGCCCCAACCAGAGTGCACCTGGGAGCAGTACTATGCACAGCAAAAGTGTCTTTATCAGGCCAAATTACTTTTAGAATAAGTGCAAAGGGTTATAGTAAATAGAGGCTGGTGTAGTCACAGAATGGGATGCCCCAACCGGAGTGCACCTGGGAGCAGTACTATGCAAACAAAAGTGTCTTTATCAGGCCAAATTACTTTTAGAATAAGTGCAAAGGGTTATAGTAAATAGAGGCTGGTGTAGTCACAGAATGGGATGCCCCAACCAGAGTGCACCTGGGAGCAGTACTATGCACAGCAAAAGTGTCTTTATCAGGCCAAATTACTTTTAGAATAAGTGCAAAGGGTTATAGTAAATAGAGGCTGGTGTAGTCACAGAATGGGATGCCCCAACCGGAGAGCACCTGGAAGCAGTACTATGCACAGCAAAAGTGTCTTTATCAGGCCAAATTACTTTTAGAATAAGTGCAAAGGGTTATAGTAAATAGAGGCTTGTGTAGTCACAGAATGGGATGCCCCAACCGGAGAGCACCTGGGAGCAGTAGTACTATGCACAGCAAAAGTGTCTTTATCAAGCCAAATTACTTTTAGAATAAGTGCAAAGGGTTATAGTAAATAGAGGCTGGTGTATTCACAGAATGGGATGCCCCAACCAGAGTGCACCTGGGAGCAGTACTATGCACAGCAAAAGTGTCTTTATCAGGCCAAATTACTTTTAGAATAAGTGCAAAGGGTTATAGTAAATAGAGGCTGGTGTAGTCACAGAATGGGATGCCCCAACCGGAGAGCACCTGGGAGCAGTAGTACTATGCACAGCAAAAGTGTCTTTGTCAGGCCAAATTACTTTTAGAATAAGTGCAAAGGGTTATAGTAAATAGAGGCTGGTGTAGTCACAGAATGGGATGCCCCAACCAGAGTGCACCTGGGAGCAGTACTATGCACAGCAAAAGTGTCTTTATCAGGCCAAATTACTTTTAGAATAAGTGCAAAGGGTTATAGTAAATAGAGGCTGGTGTAGTCACAGAATGGGATGCCCCAACCGGAGAGCACCTGGGAGCAGTACTATGCACAGCAAAAGTGTCTTTATCAGGCCAAATTACTTTTAGAATAAGTGCAAAGGGTTATAGTAAATAGAGGCTGGTGTAGTCACAGAATGGGATGCCCCAACTGGAGAGCACCTGGGAGCAGTAGTACTATGCACAGCAAAAGTGTCTTTGTCAGGCCAAATTACTTTTAGAATAAGTGCAAAGGGTTATAGTAAATAGAGGCTGGTGTAGTCACAGAATGGGATGCCCCAACCAGAGTGCACCTGGGAGCAGTACTATGCACAGCAAAAGTGTCTTTATCAGGCCAAATTACTTTTAGAATCAGGTGCAAAGGGTTATAGTAAATAGAGGCTGGTGCAGTCACAGAATGGGATGCCCCAACCAGAGTGCACCTGGGAGCAGTACTATGCACAGCAAAAGTGTCTTTATCAGGCCAAATTACTTTTAGAATAAGTGCAAAGGGTTATAGTAAATAGAGGCTGGTGTAGTCACAGAATGGGATGCCCCAACCAGAGTGTACATGGGAGCAGTACTATGAACAGCAAAAGTGTCTTAATCAGGCCAAATTACTTTTAGAATAAGTGCAAAGGGTTATAGTAAATAGAGGCTGGTGTAGTCACAGAATGGGATGCCCCAACCGGAGAGCACCTGGGAGCAGTAGTACTATGCACAGCAAAAGTGTCTTTGTCAGGCCAAATTACTTTTAGAATAAGTGCAAAGGGTTATAGTAAATAGAGGCTGGTGTAGTCACAGAATGGGATGCCCTAACCAGAGTGCACCTGGGAGCAGTACTATGCACAGCAAAAGTGTCTTTATCAGGCCAAATTACTTTTAGAATAAGTGCAAAGGGTTATAGTAAATAGAGGCTGGTGTAGTCACAGAATTGGATGCCGCAACCGGAGAGCACCTGGGAGCAGTACTATGCACAGCAAAAGTGTCTTTATCAGGCCAAATTACTTTTAGAATAAGTGCAAAGGGTTATAGTAAATAGAGGCTGGTGTAGTCACAGAATGGGATGCCCCAACCGGAGAGCACCTGGGAGCAGTACTATGCACAGCAAAAGTGTCTTTATCAGGCCAAATTACTTTTAGAATAAATGCAAAGGGTTATAGTAAATAGAGGCTGGTGTAGTCACAGAATGGGATGCCCCAACCAGAGTGCAGCTGGGAGCAGTACTATGCACAGCAAAAGTGTCATTATCAGGCCAAATTACTTTTAGAATAAGTGCAAAGGGTTATAGTAAATAGAGGCTGGTGTAGTCACAGAATGGGATGCCCCAACCGGAGTGCACCTGGGAGCAGTACTATGCAAAGCAAAAGTGTCTTTATCAGGCCAAATTACTTTTAGAATAAGTGCAAAGGGTTTTAGTAAATAGAGGCTGGTGTAGTCACAGAATGGGATGCCCCAACAGCAGTGCACCTGGGAGCAGTACTATGCAAAGCAAAAGTGTCTTTATCAGGCCAAATTACTTTTAGAATAAGTGCAAAGGGTTATAGTAAATAGAGGCTGGTGTAGTCACAGAATGGGATGCCCCAACCGGAGTGCACCTGGGAGCAGTACTATGCAAAGCAAAAGTGTCTTTATCAGGCCAAATTACTTTTAGAATAAGTGCAAAGGGTTATAGTAAATAGAGGCTGGTGTAGTCACAGAATGGGATGCCCCAACCAGAGTGCACCTGGGAGCAGTACTATGCACAGCAAAAGTGTCTTTATCAGGCCAAATTACTTTTAGAATAAGTGCAAAGGGTTATAGTAAATAGAGGCTGGTGTAGTCACAGAATGGGATGCCCCAACCGGAGAGCACCTGGGAGCAGTACTATGCACAGCAAAAGTGTCTTTATCAGGCCAAATTACTTTTAGAATAAGTGCAAAGGGTTATAGTAAATAGAGGCTTGTGTAGTCACAGAATTGGATGCCCCAACCGGAGAGCACCTGGGAGCAGTAGTACTATGCACAGCAAAAGTGTCTTTATCAAGCCAAATTACTTTTAGAATAAGTGCAAAGGGTTATAGTAAATAGAGGCTGGTGTAGTCACAGAATGGGATGCCCCAACCAGAGTGCACCTGGGAGCAGTACTATGCACAGCAAATGTGTCTTTATCAGGCCAAATTACTTTTAGAATAAGTGCAAAGGGTTATAGTAAATAGAGGCTGGTGTAGTCACAGAATGGGATGCCCCAACCGGAGAGCACCTGGGAGCAGTAGTACTATGCACAGCAAAAGTGTCTTTGTCAGGCCAAATTACTTTTAGAATAAGTGCAAAGGGTTATAGTAAATAGAGGCTGGTGTAGTCACAGAATGGGATGCCCCAACCAGAGTGCACCTGGGAGCAGTACTATGCACAGCAAAAGTGTCTTTATCAGGCCAAATTACTTTTAGAATAAGTGCAAAGGGTTATAGTAAATAGAGGCTGGTGTAGTCACAGAATGGGATGCCCCAACCGGAGAGCACCTGGGAGCAGTACTATGCACAGCAAAAGTGTCTTTATCAGGCCAAATTACTTTTAGAATAAGTGCAAAGGGTTATAGTAAATAGAGGCTGGTGTAGTCACAGAATGGGATGCCCCAACTGGAGAGCACCTGGGAGCAGTAGTACTATGCACAGCAAAAGTGTCTTTGTCAGGCCAAATTACTTTTAGAATAAGTGCAAAGGGTTATAGTAAATAGAGGCTGGTGTAGTCACAGAATGGGATGCCCCAACCAGAGTGCACCTGGGAGCAGTACTATGCACAGCAAAAGTGTCTTTATCAGGCCAAATTACTTTTAGAATCAGGTGCAAAGGGTTATAGTAAATAGAGGCTGGTGTAGTCACAGAATGGGATGCCCCAACCAGAGTACACCTGGGAGCAGTACTATGCACAGCAAAAGTGTCTTTATCAGGCCAAATTACTTTTAGAATAAGTGCAAAGGGTTATAGTAAATAGAGGCTGGTGTAGTCACAGAATGGGATGCCGCAACCGGAGAGCACCTGGGAGCAGTACTATGCACAGCAAAAGTGTCTTCATCAGGCCAAATTACTTTTAGAATAAGTGCAAAGGGTTATAGTAAATAGAGGCTGGTGTAGTCACAGAATGGGATGCCCCAACCAGAGTGTACATGGGAGCAGTACTATGAACAGCAAAAGTGTCTTTATCAGGCCAAATTACTTTTAGAATAAGTGCAAAGGGTTATAGTAAATAGAGGCTGGTGTAGTCACAGAATGGGATGCCCCAACCAGAGTGCACCTGGGAGCAGTACTATGCACAGCAAAAGTGTCTTTATCAGGCCAAATTACTTTTAGAATAAGTGCAAAGGGTTATAGTAAATAGAGGCTGGTGTAGTCACAGAATGGGATGCCCCAACCGGAGAGCACCTGGGAGCAGTACTATGCACAGCAAAAGTGTCTTTATCAGGTCAAATTACTTTTAGAATAAGTGCAAAGGGTTATAGTAAATAGAGGCTGGTGTAGTCACAGAATGGGATGCCCCAACCAGAGTGCACCTGGGAGCAGTACTATGCACAGCAAAAGTGTCTTTATCAGGCCAAATTACTTTTAGAATAAGTGCAAAGGGTTATAGTAAATAGAGGCTGGTGTAGTCACAGAATGGGATGCCCCAACCGGAGTGCACCTGGGAGCAGTACTATGCACAGCAAAAGTGTCTTCATCAGGCCAAATTACTTTTAGAATAAGTGCAAAGGGTTATAGTAAATAGAGGCTGGTGTAGTCACAGAATGGGATGCCCCAACCAGAGTGCACCTGGGAGCAGTACTATGCACAGCAAAAGTGTCTTTATCAGGCCAAATTACTTTTAGAATAAGTGCAAAGGGTTATAGTAAATAGAGGCTGGTGTAGTCACAGAATGGGATGCCCCAACCAGAGTGCACCTGGGAGCAGTACTATGCACAGGAAAAGTGTCTTTATCAGGCCAAATTACTTTTAGAATAAGTGCAAAGGGTTATAGGAAATAGAGGCTGGTGTAGTCACAGAATGGGATGCCCCAACCAGAGTGCACCTGGGAGCAGTACTATGCACAGCAAAAGTGTCTTTATCAGGCCAAATTACTTTTAGAATAAGTGCAAAGGGTTATAGTAAATAGAGGCTGGTGTAGTCACAGAATGGGATGCCCCAACCGGAGTGCACCTGGGAGCAGTACTATGCACAGCAAAAGTGTCATTATCAGGCCAAATTACTTTTAGAATAAGTGCAAAGGGTTATAGTAAATAGAGGCTGGTGTAGTCACAGAATGGGATGCCCCAACCGGAGTGCACCTGGGAGCAGTACTATGCAAAGCAAAAGTGTCTTTATCAGGCCAAATTACTTTTAGAATAAGTACAAAGGGTTATAGTAAATAGAGGCTGGTGTAGTCACAGAATGGGATGCCCCAACCAGAGTGCACCTGGGAGCAGTACTATGCACAGCAAAAGTGTCTTTATCAGGCCAAATTACTTTTAGAATAAGTGCAAAGGGTTATAGTAAATAGAGGCTGGTGTAGTCACAGAATGGGATGCCGCAAACGGAGAGCACCTGGGAGCAGTACTATGCACAGCAAAAGTGTCTTCATCAGGCCAAATTACTTTTAGAATAAGTGCAAAGGGTTATAGTAAATAGAGGCTGGTGTAGTCACAGAATGGGTTGCCCCAACCAGAGTGTACATGGGAGCAGTACTATGAACAGCAAAAGTGTCTTAATCAGGCCAAATTACTTTTAGAATAAGTGCAAAGGGTTATAGTAAATAGAGGCTGGTGTAGTCACAGAATGGGATGCCCCAACCGGAGAGCACCTGGGAGCAGTAGTACTATGCACAGCAAAAGTGTCTTTGTCAGGCCAAATTACTTTTAGAATAAGTGCAAAGGGTTATAGTAAATAGAGGCTGGTGTAGTCACAGAATGGGATGCCCCAACCAGAGTGCACCTGGGAGCAGTACTATGCACAGCAAAAGTGTCTTTATCAGGCCAAATTACTTTTAGAATAAGTGCAAAGGGTTATAGTAAATAGAGGCTGGTGTAGTCACAGAATGGGATGCCCCAACCAGAGTGCACCTGGGAGCAGTACTATGCACAGCAAAAGTGTCTTTATCAGGCCAAATTACTTTTAGAATAAGTGCAAAGGGTTATAGTAAATAGAGGCTTGTGTAGTCACAGAATGGGATGCCCCAACCAGAGTGCACCTGGGAGCAGTACTATGCACAGCAAAAGTGTCTTTATCAGGCCAAATTACTTTTAGAATAAGTGCAAAGGGTTATAGTAAATAGAGGCTTGTGTAGTCACAGAATGGGATGCCCCAACCAGAGTGCACCTGGGAGCAGTACTATGCACAGCAAAAGTGTCTTTATCAGGCCAAATTACTTTTAGAATAAGTGCAAAGGGTTATAGTAAATAGAGGCTGGTGTAGTCACAGAATGGGATGCCCCAACCGGAGAGCACCTGGGAGCAGTACTATGCACAGCAAAAGTGTCTTTATCAGGCCAAATTACTTTTAGAATAAGTGCAAAGGGTTATAGTAAATAGAGGCTGGTGTAGTCACAGAATGGGATGCCCCAACCAGAGTGCACCTGGGAGCAGTACTATGCACAGCAAAAGTGTCTTTATCAGGCCAAATTACTTTTAGAATAAGTGCAAAGGGTTATAGGAAATAGAGGCTGGTGTAGTCACAGAATGGGATGCCCCAACCAGAGTGCACCTGGGAGCAGTACTATGCACAGCAAAAGTGTCTTTATCAGGCCAAATTACTTTTAGAATAAGTGCAAAGGGTTATAGTAAATAGAGGCTGGTGTAGTCACAGAATGGGATGCCCCAACCGGAGTGCACCTGGGAGCAGTACTATGCACAGCAAAAGTGTCATTATCAGGCCAAATTACTTTTAAAATAAGTGCAAAGGGTTATAGTAAATAGAGGCTGGTGTAGTCACAGAATGGGATGCCCCAACCGGAGAGCACCTGGGAGCAGTACTATGCACAGCAAAAGTGTCTTTATCAGGCCAAATTACTTTTAGAATAAATGCAAAGGGTTATAGTAAATAGAGGCTGGTGTAGTCACAGAATGGGATGCCCCAACCAGAGTGCAGCTGGGAGCAGTACTATGCACAACAAAAGTGTCATTATCAGGCCAAATTACTTTTAGAATAAATGCAAAGGGTTATAGTAAATAGAGGCTGGTGTAGTCACAGAATGGGATGCCCCAACCGGAGTGCACCTGGGAGCAGTACTATGCAAAGCAAAAGTGTCTTTATCAGGCCAAATTACTTTTAGAATAAGTGCAAAGGGTTATAGTAAATAGAGGCTGGTGTAGTCACAGAATGGGATGCCCCAACCAGAGTGCACCTGGGAGCAGTACTATGCACAGCAAAAGTGTCTTTATCAGGCCAAATTACTTTTAGAATAAGTGCAAAGGGTTATAGTAAATAGAGGCTGGTGTAGTCACAGAATGGGATGCCCCAACCGGAGAGCACCTGGGAGCAGTACTATGCACAGCAAAAGTGTCTTTGTCAGGCCAAATTACTTTTAGAATAAGTGCAAAGGGTTATAGTAAATAGAGGTTTGTGTAGTCACAGAATGGGATGCCCCAACCGGAGAGCACCTGGGAGCAGTAGTACTATGCACAGCAAAAGTGTCTTTATCAAGCCAAATTACTTTTAGAATAAGTGCAAAGGGTTATAGTAAATAGAGGCTGGTGTAGTCACAGAATGGGATGCCCCAACCAGAGTGCACCTGGGAGCAGTACTATGCACAGCAAATGTGTCTTTATCAGGCCAAATTACTTTTAGAATAAGTGCAAAGGGTTATAGTAAATAGAGGCTGGTGTAGTCACAGAATGGGATGCCCCAACCGGAGAGCACCTGGGAGCAGTAGTACTATGCACAGCAAAAGTGTCTTTGTCAGGCCAAATTACTTTTAGAATAAGTGCAAAGGGTTATAGTAAATAGAGGCTGGTGTAGTCACAGAATGGGATGCCCCAACCAGAGTGCACCTGGGAGCAGTACTATGCACAGCAAAAGTGTCTTTATCAGGCCAAATTACTTTTAGAATAAGTGCAAAGGGTTATAGTAAATAGAGGCTGGTGTAGTCACAGAATGGGATGCCCCAACCGGAGAGCACCTGGGAGCAGTACTATGCACAGCAAAAGTGTCTTTATCAGGCCAAATTACTTTTAGAATAAGTGCAAAGGGTTATAGTAAATAGAGGCTGGTGTAGTCACAGAATGGGATGCCCCAACTGGAGAGCACCTGGGAGCAGTAGTACTATGCACAGCAAAAGTGTCTTTGTCAGGCCAAATTACTTTTAGAATAAGTGCAAAGGGTTATAGAAAATAGAGGCTGGTGTAGTCACAGAATGGGATGCCCCAACAAGAGTGCACCTGGGAGCAGTACTATGCACAGCAAAAGTGTCTTTATCAGGCCAACTTACTTTTAGAATCAGGTGCAAAGGGTTATAGTAAATAGAGGCTGGTGTAGTCACAGAATGGGATGCCCCAACCAGAGTACACCTGGGAGCAGTACTATGCACAGCAAAAGTGTCTTTATCAGGCCAAATCACTTTTAGAATAAGTGCAAAGGGTTATAGTAAATAGAGGCTGGTGTAGTCACAGAATGGGATGCCGCAACCGGAGAGCACCTGGGAGCAGTACTATGCACAGCAAAAGTGTCTTCATCAGGCCAAATTACTTTTAGAATAAGTGCAAAGGGTTATAGTAAATAGAGGCTGGTGTAGTCACAGAATGGGATGCCCCAACCAGAGTGTACATGGGAGCAGTACTATGAACAGCAAAAGTGTCTTTATCAGGCCAAATTACTTTTAGAATAAGTGCAAAGGGTTACAGTAAATAGAGGCTGGTGTAGTCACAGAATGGGATGCCCCAACCGGAGAGCACCTGGGAGCAGTAGTACTATGCACAGCAAAAGTGTCTTTGTCAGGCCAAATTACTTTTAGAATAAGTGCAAAGGGTTATAGTAAATAGAGGCTGGTGTAGTCACAGAATGGGATGCCCCAACCAGAGTGCACCTGGGAGCAGTACTATGCACAGCAAAAGTGTCTTTATCAGGCCAAATTACTTTTAGAATAAGTGCAAAGGGTTATAGTAAATAGAGGCTGGTGTAGTCACAGAATGGGATGCCCCAACCGGAGAGCACCTGGGAGCAGTACTATGCACAGCAAAAGTGTCTTTATCAGGCCAAATTACTTTTAGAATAAGTGCAAAGGGTTATAGTAAATAGAGGCTGGTGTAGTCACAGAATGGGATGCCCCAACCGGAGAGCACCTGGGAGCAGTACTACTATGGACAGCAAAAGTGTCTTTGTCAGGCCAAATTACTTTTAGAATAAGTGCAAAGGGTTATAGTAAATAGAGGCTGGTGTAGTCACAGAATGGGATGCCCCAACCAGAGTGCACCTGGGAGCAGTACTATGCACAGCAAAAGTGTCTTTATCAGGCCAAATTACTTTTAGAATAAGTGCAAAGGGTTATAGTAAATAGAGGCTGGTGTAGTCACAGAATGGGATGCCCCAACCGGAGTGCACCTGGGAGCAGTACTATGCACAGCAAAAGTGTCTTCATCAGGCCAAATTACTTTTAGAATAAGTGCAAAGGGTTATAGTAAATAGAGGCTGGTGTAGTCACAGAATGGGATGCCCCAACCAGAGTGCACCTAGGAGCAGTACTATGCACAGCAAAAGTGTCTTTATCAGGCCAAATTACTTTTAGAATAAGTGCAAAGGGTTATAGTAAATAGAGGCTGGTGTAGTCACAGAATGGGATGCCCCAACCAGAGTGCACCTGGGAGCAGTACTATGCACAGCAAAAGTGTCTTTATCAGGCCAAATTACTTTTAGAATAAGTGCAAAGGGTTATAGGAAATAGAGGCTGGTGTAGTCATAGAATGGGATGCCCCAACCAGAGTGCACCTGGGAGCAGTACTATGCACAGCAAAAGTGTCTTTATCAGGCCAAATTACTTTTAGAATAAGTGCAAAGGGTTATAGTAAATAGAGGCTGGTGTAGTCACAGAATGGGATGCCCCAACCGGAGTGCACCTGGGAGCAGTACTATGCACAGCAAAAGTGTCATTATCAGGCCAAATTACTTTTAGAATAAGTGCAAAGGGTTATAGTAAATAGAGGCTGGTGTAGTCACAGAATGGGATGCCCCAACCGGAGTGCACCTGGGAGCAGTACTATGCAAAGCAAAAGTGTCTTTATCAGGCCAAATTACTTTTAGAATAAGTGCAAAGGGTTATAGTAAATAGAGGCTGGTGTAGTCACAGAATGGGATGCCCCAACCAGAGTGCACCTGGGAGCAGTACTATGCACAGCAAAAGTGTCTTTATCATTCCAAATTACTTTTAGAATAAGTGCAAAGGGTTATAGTAAATAGAGGCTGGTGTAGTCACAGAATGGGATGCCGCAACCGGAGAGCACCTGGGAGCAGTACTATGCACAGCAAAAGTGTCTTCATCAGGCCAAATTACTTTTAGAATAAGTGCAAAGGGTTATAGTAAATAGAGGCTGGTGTAGTCACAGAATGGGATGCCCCAACCAGAGTGTACATGGGAGCAGTACTATGAACAGCAAAAGTGTCTTAATCAGGCCAAATTACTTTTAAAATAAGTGCAAAGGGTTATAGTAAATAGAGGCTGGTGTAGTCACAGAATGGGATGCCCCAACCAGAGAGCACCTGGGAGCAGTAGTACTATGCACAGCAAAAGTGTCTTTGTCAGGCCAAATTACTTTTAGAATAAGTGCAAAGGGTTATAGTAAATAGAGGCTGGTGTAGTCACAGAATGGGATGCCCCAACCAGAGTGCACCTGGGAGCAGTACTATGCACAGCAAAAGTGTCTTTATCAGGCCAAATTACTTTTAGAATAAGTGCAAAGGGTTATAGTAAATAGAGGCTGGTGTAGTCACAGAATGGGATGCCCCAACCGGAGTGCACCTGGGAGCAGTACTATGCACAGCAAAAGTGTCTTTATCAGGCCAAATTACTTTTAGAATAAGTGCAAAGGGTTATAGTAAATAGAGGCTTGTGTAGTCACAGAATGGGATGCCCCAACCAGAGTGCACCTGGGAGCAGTACTATGCACAGCAAAAGTGTCTTTATCAGGCCAAATTACTTTTAGAATAAGTGCAAAGGGTTATAGTAAATAGAGGCTGGTGTAGTCACAGAATGGGATGCCCCAACCGGAGAGCACCTGGGAGCAGTACTATGCACAGCAAAAGTGTCTTTATCAGGCCAAATTACTTTTAGAATAAATGCAAAGGGTTATAGTAAATAGAGGCTGGTGTAGTCACAGAATGGGATGCCCCAACCAGAGTGCAGCTGGGAGCAGTACTATGCACAACAAAAGTGTCATTATCAGGCCAAATTACTTTTAGAATAAATGCAAAGGGTTATAGTAAATAGAGGCTGGTGTAGTCACAGAATGGGATGCCCCAACCGGAGTGCACCTGGGAGCAGTACTATGCAAAGCAAAAGTGTCTTTATCAGGCCAAATTACTTTTAGAATAAGTGCAAAGGGTTATAGTAAATAGAGGCTGGTGTAGTCACAGAATGGGATGCCCCAACCAGAGTGCACCTGGGAGCAGTACTATGCACAGCAAAAGTGTCTTTATCAGGCCAAATTACTTTTAGAATAAGTGCAAAGGGTTATAGTAAATAGAGGCTGGTGTAGTCACAGAATGGGATGCCCCAACCGGAGAGCACCTGGGAGCAGTACTATGCACAGCAAAAGTGTCTTTATCAGGCCAAATTACTTTTAGAATAAGTGCAAAGGGTTATAGTAAATAGAGGCTTGTGTAGTCACAGAATGGGATGCCCCAACCGGAGAGCACCTGGGAGCAGTAGTACTATGCACAGCAAAAGTGTCTTTATCAAGCCAAATTACTTTTAGAATAAGTGCAAAGGGTTATAGTAAATAGAGGCTGGTGTAGTCACAGAATGGGATGCCCCAACCAGAGTGCACCTGGGAGCAGTACTATGCACAGCAAATGTGTCTTTATCAGGCCAAATTACTTTTAGAATAAGTGCAAAGGGTTATAGTAAATAGAGGCTGGTGTAGTCACAGAATGGGATGCCCCAACCGGAGAGCACCTGGGACCAGTAGTACTATGCACAGCAAAAGTGTCTTTGTCAGGCCAAATTACTTTTAGAATAAGTGCAAAGGGTTATAGTAAATAGAGGCTGGTGTAGTCACAGAATGGGATGCCCCAACCAGAGTGCACCTGGGAGCAGTACTATGCACAGCAAAAGTGTCTTTATCAGGCCAAATTACTTTTAGAATAAGTGCAAAGGGTTATAGTAAATAGAGGCTGGTGTAGTCACAGAATGGGATGCCCCAACCGGAGAGCACCTGGGAGCAGTACTATGCACAGCAAAAGTGTCTTTATCAGGCCAAATTACTTTTAGAATAAGTGCAAAGGGTTATAGTAAATAGAGGCTGGTGTAGTCACAGAATGGGATGCCCCAACTGGAGAGCACCTGGGAGCAGTAGTACTATGCACAGCAAAAGTGTCTTTGTCAGGCCAAATTACTTTTAGAATAAGTGCAAAGGGTTATAGTAAATAGAGGCTGGTGTAGTCACAGAATGGGATGCCCCAACCAGAGTGCACCTGGGAGCAGTACTATGCACAGCAAAAGTGTCTTTATCAGGCCAAATTACTTTTAGAATCAGGTGCAAAGGGTTATAGTAAATAGAGGCTGGTGTAGTCACAGAATGGGATGCCCCAACCAGAGTACACCTGGGAGCAGTACTATGCACAGCAAAAGTGTCTTTATCAGGCCAAATTACTTTTAGAATAAGTGCAAAGGGTTATAGTAAATAGAGGCTGGAGTAGTCACAGAATGGGATGCCGCAACCGGAGAGCACGTGGGAGCAGTACTATGCACAGCAAAAGTGTCTTCATCAGGCCAAATTACTTTTAGAATAAGTGCAAAGGGTTATAGTAAATAGAGGCTGGTGTAGTCACAGAATGGGATGCCCCAACCAGAGTGTACATGGGAGCAGTACTATGCACAGCAAAAGTGTCTTTATCAGGCCAAATTACTTTTAGAATAAGTGCAAAGGGTTATAGTAAATAGAGGCTGGTGTAGTCACAGAATGGGATGCCCCAACCGGAGAGCATCTGGGAGCAGTAGTACTATGGACAGCAAAAGTGTCTTTGTCAGGCCAAATTACTTTTAGAATAAGTGCAAAGGGTTATAGTAAATAGAGGCTGGTGTAGTCACAGAATGGGATGCCCCAACCAGAGTGCACCTGGGAGCAGTACTATGCACAGCAAAAGTGTCTTTATCAGGCCAAATTACTTTTAGAATAAGTGCAAAGGGTTATAGTAAATAGAGGCTGGTGTAGTCACAGAATGGGATGCCCCAACCAGAGTGCACCTGGGAGCAGTACTATGCACAGCAAAAGTGTCTTCATCAGGCCAAATTACTTTTAGAATAAGTGCAAAGGGTTATAGTAAATAGAGGCTGGTGTAGTCACAGAATGGGATGCCCCAACCAGAGTGCACCTGGGAGCAGTACTATGCACAGCAAAAGTGTCTTTATCAGGCCAAATTACTTTTAGAATAAGTGCAAAGGGTTATAGTAAATAGAGGCTGGTGTAGTCACAGAATGGGATGCACCAACCAGAGTGCACCTGGGAGCAGTACTATGCACAGCAAAAGTGTCTTTATCAGGCCAAATTACTTTTAGAATAAGTGCAAAGGGTTATAGGAAATAGAGGCTGGTGTAGTCACAGAATGGGATGCCCCAACCAGAGTGCACCTGGGAGCAGTACTATGCACAGCAAAAGTGTCTTTATCAGGCCAAATTACTTTTAGAATAAGTGCAAAGGGTTATAGTAAATAGAGGCTGGTGTAGTCACAGAATGGGATGCCCCAACCGGAGTGCACCTGGGAGCAGTACTATGCACAGCAAAAGTGTCTTTATCAGGCCAAATTACTTTTAGAATAAGTGCAAAGGGTTATAGTAAATAGAGGCTTGTGTAGTCACAGAATGGGATGCCCCAACCAGAGTGCACCTGGGAGCAGTACTATGCACAGAAAAAGTGTCTTTATCAGGCCAAATTACTTTTAGAATAAGTGCAAAGGGTTATAGTAAATAGAGGCTGGTGTAGTCACAGAATCGGATGCCCCAACTGGAGAGCACCTGGGAGCAGTACTATGCACAGCAAAAGTGTCTTTATCAGGCCAAATTACTTTTAGAATAAGTGCAAAGGGTTATAGTAAATAGAGGCTGGTGTAGTCACAGAATGGGATGCCCCAACCAGAGTGCACCTGGGAGCAGTACTATGCACAGCAAAAGTGTCTTTATCAGGCCAAATTACTTTTAGAATAAGTGCAAAGGGTTATAGTAAATAGAGGCTGGTGTAGTCACAGAATGGGATGCCCCAACCGGAGTGCACCTGGGAGCAGTACTATGCACAGCAAAAGGTTCTTTATCAGGCCAAATTACTTTTAGAATCAGTGCAAAGGGTTATAGTAAATAGAGGCTGGTGTAGTCACAGAATGGGATGCCCCAACCAGAGTGCACCTGGGAGAAGTACTATGCACAGCAAAAGTGTCTTTATCAGGCCAAATTACTTTTAGAATAAGTGCAAAGGGTTATAGTAAATAGAGGCTGGTGTAGTCACAGAATGGGATGCCCCAACCGGAGAGCACCTGGGAGCAGTACTATGCACAGCAAAAGTGTCTTTATCAGGCCAAATTACTTTTAGAATAAGTGCAAAGGGTTATAGTAAATAGAGGCTGGTGTAGTCACAGAATGGGATGCCCCAACTGGAGAGCACCTGGGAGCAGTAGTACTATGCACAGCAAAAGTGTCTTTGTCAGGCCAAATTACTTTTAGAATAAGTGCAAAGGGTTATAGTAAATAGAGGCTGGTGTAGTCACAGAATGGGATGCCGCAACCGGAGAGCACCTGGGAGCAGTACTATGCACAGCAAAAGTGTCTTTATCAGGCCAAATTACTTTTAGAATAAGTGCAAAGGGTTATAGTAAATAGAGGCTGGTGTAGTCACAGAATGGGATGCCCCAACCGGAGAGCACCTGGGAGCAGTAGTACTATGCACAGCAAAAGTGTCTTTGTCAGGCCAAATTACTTTTAGAATAAGTGCAAAGGGTTATAGTAAATAGAGGCTGGTGTAGTCACAGAATGGGATGCCCCAACCAGAGTGCACCTGGGAGCAGTACTATACACAGCAAATGTGTCTTTATCAGGTCAAATTACTTTTAGAAAAAGTGCAAAGGGTTATAGTAAATAGAGGCTGGTGTAGTCACAGAATGGGATGCCCCAACCAGAGTGCACCTGGGAGCAGTACTATGCACAGCAAAAGTGTCTTTATCAGGCCAAATTACTTTTAGAATAAGTGAAAAGGGTTATAGTAAATAGAGGCTGGTGTAGTCACAGAATGGGATGCCCCAACCAAAGTGCACCTTGGAGCAGTACTATGCACAGCAAAAGTGTCTTTATCAGGCCAAATTACTTTTAGAATAAGTGCAAAGGGTTATAGTAAATAGAGGCTGGTGTAGTCACAGAATGGGATGCACCAACCAGAGTGCACCTGGGAGCAGTACTATGCACAGCAAAAGTGTCTTTATCAGGCCAAATTACTTTTAGAATAAGTGCAAAGGGTTATAGGAAATAGAGGCTGGTGTAGTCACAGAATGGGATGCCCCAACCAGAGTGCACCTGGGAGCAGTACTATGCACAGCAAAAGTGTCTTTATCAGGCCAAATTACTTTTAGAATAAGTGCAAAGGGTTATAGTAAATAGAGGCTGGTGTAGTCACAGAATGGGATGCCCCAACCGGAGTGCACCTGGGAGCAGTACTATGCACAGCAAAAGTGTCTTTATCAGGCCAAATTACTTTTAGAATAAGTGCAAAGGGTTATAGTAAATAGAGGCTTGTGTAGTCACAGAATGGGATGCCCCAACCAGAGTGCACCTGGGAGCAGTACTATGCACAGAAAAAGTGTCTTTATCAGGCCAAATTACTTTTAGAATAAGTGCAAAGGGTTATAGTAAATAGAGGCTGGTGTAGTCACAGAATCGGATGCCCCAACTGGAGAGCACCTGGGAGCAGTACTATGCACAGCAAAAGTGTCTTTATCAGGCCAAATTACTTTTAGAATAAATGCAAAGGGTTATAGTAAATAGAGGCTGGTGTAGTCACAGAATGGGATGCCCGAACCAGAGTGCACCTGGGAGCAGTACTATGCACAGCAAAAGTGTCTTTATCAGGCCAAATTACTTTTAGAATAAGTGCAAAGGGTTATAGTAAATAGAGGCTGGTGTAGTCACAGAATGGGATGCCCCAACCGGAGTGCACCTGGGAGCAGTACTATGCACAGCAAAAGTTTCTTTATCAGGCCAAATTACTTTTAGAATCAGTGCAAAGGGTTATAGTAAATAGAGGCTGGTGTAGTCACAGAATGGGATGCCCCAACCAGAGTGCACCTGGGAGCAGTACTATGCACAGCAAAAGTGTCTTTATCAGGCCAAATTACTTTTAGAATAAGTGCAAAGGGTTATAGTAAATAGAGGCTGGTGTAGTCACAGAATGGGATGCCCCAACCGGAGAGCACCTGGGAGCAGTACTATGCACAGCAAAAGTGTCTTTATCAGGCCAAATTACTTTTAGAATAAGTGCAAAGGGTTATAGTAAATAGAGGCTGGTGTAGTCACAGAATGGGATGCCCCAACTGGAGAGCACCTGGGAGCAGTAGTACTATGCACAGCAAAAGTGTCTTTGTCAGGCCAAATTACTTTTAGAATAAGTGCAAAGGGTTATAGTAAATAGAGGCTGGTGTAGTCACAGAATGGGATGCCGCAACCGGAGAGCACCTGAGCAGTACTATGCACAGCAAAAGTGTCTTTATCAGGCCAAATTACTTTTAGAATAAGTGCAAAGGGTTATAGTAAATAGAGGCTGGTGTAGTCACAGAATGGGATGCCCCAACCGGAGAGCACCTGGGAGCAGTAGTACTATGCACAGCAAAAGTGTCTTTGTCAGGCCAAATTACTTTTAGAATAAGTGCAAAGGGTTATAGTAAATAGAGGCTGGTGTAGTCACAGAATGGGATGCCCCAACCAGAGTGCACCTGGGAGCAGTACTATGCACAGCAAATGTGTCTTTATCAGGCCAAATTACTTTTAGAAAAAGTGCAAAGGGTTATAGTAAATAGAGGCTGGTGTAGTCACAGAATGGGATGCCCCAACCAGAGTGCACCTGGGAGCAGTACTATGCACAGCAAAAGTGTCTTTATCAGGCCAAATTACTTTTAGAATAAGTGCAAAGGGTTATAGTAAATAGAGGCTGGTGTAGTCACAGAATGGGATGCCCCAACCAGAGTGCACCTGGGAGCAGTACTATGCACAGCAAAAGTGTCTTTATCAGGCCAAATTACTTTTAGAATAAGTGCAAAGGGTTATAGTAAATAGAGGCTGGTGTAGTCACAGAATGGGATGCCCCAACCGGAGAGCACCTGGGAGCAGTACTATGCACAGCAAAAGTGTCTTTATCAGGCCAAATTACTTTTAGAATAAGTGCAAAGGGTTATAGTAAATAGAGGCTGGTGTAGTCACAGAATGGGATGCCCCAACCAGAGTGCACCTGGGAGCAGTACTATGCACAGCAAAAGTGTCTTTATCATGCCATATTACTTTTAGAATAAGTGCAAAGGGTTATAGTAAATAGAGGCTGGTGTAGTCACAGAATGGGATGCCCCAACCGGAGAGCACCTGGGAGCAGTACTATGCACAGCAAAAGTGTCTTTATCAGGCCAAATTACTTTTAGAATAAGTGCAAAAGGGTTATAGTAAATAGAGGCTGGTCTAGTCACAGAATGGGATGCCCCAACCAGAGTGCACCTGGGAGCAGTACTATGCACAGCAAAAGTGTCTTTATCAGGCCAAATTACTTTTAGAATAAGTGCAAAGGGTTATAGTAAATAGAGGCTGGTGTTGTCACAGAATGGGATGCCCCAACCGGAGAGCACCTGGGAGCAGTACTATGCACAGCAAAAAGTGTCTTTATCAGGCCAAATTACTTTTAGAATAAGTGCAAAGGGTTATAGTAAATAGAGGCTGGTGTAGTCACAGAATGGGATGCCCCAACCAGAGTGCTCCTGGGAGCAGTACTATGCACAGCAAAAGTGTCTTTATCAGGCCAAATTACTTTTAGAATAAGTGCAAAGGGTTATAGTAAATAGAGGCTGGTGTAGTCACAGAATGGGATGCCCCAACCAGAGTGCACCTGGGAGCAGTACTATGCACAGCAAAAGTGTCTTTATCAGGCCAAATTACTTTTAGAATAAGTGCAAAGGGTTATAGTAAATAGAGGCTGGTGTAGTCACAGAATGGGATGCCCCAACCGGAGAGCACCTGGGAGCAGTACTATGCACAGCAAAAGTGTCTTTATCAGGCCAAATTACTTTTAGAATAAGTGCAAAGGGTTATAGTAAATAGAGGCTGGTGTAGTCACAGAATGGGATGCCCCAACCAGAGTGCACCTGGGAGCAGTACTATGCACAGCAAAAGTGTCTTTATCATGCCATATTACTTTTAGAATAAGTGCAAAGGGTTATAGTAAATAGAGGCTGGTGTAGTCACAGAATGGGATGCCCCAACCGGAGAGCACCTGGGAGCAGTACTATGCACAGCAAAAGTGTCTTTATCAGGCCAAATTACTTTTAGAATAAGTGCAAAAGGGTTATAGTAAATAGAGGCTGGTCTAGTCACAGAATGGGATGCCCCAACCAGAGTGCACCTGGGAGCAGTACTATGCACAGCAAAAGTGTCTTTATCAGGCCAAATTACTTTTAGAATAAGTGCAAAGGGTTATAGTAAATAGAGGCTGGTGTTGTCACAGAATGGGATGCCCCAACCGGAGAGCACCTGGGAGCAGTACTATGCACAGCAAAAAGTGTCTTTATCAGGCCAAATTACTTTTAGAATAAGTGCAAAGGGTTATAGTAAATAGAGGCTGGTGTAGTCACAGAATGGGATGCCCCAACCAGAGTGCTCCTGGGAGCAGTACTATGCACAGCAAAAGTGTCTTTATCAGGCCAAATTACTTTTAGAATAAGTGCAAAGGGTTATAGTAAATAGAGGCTGGTGTAGTCACAGAATGGGATGCCCCAACCAGAGTGCACCTGGGAGCAGTACTATGCACAGCAAAAGTGTCTTTATCAGGCCAAATTACTTTTAGAATAAGTGCAAAGGGTTATAGTAAATAGAGGCTGGTGTAGTCACAGAATGGGATGCCCCAACCGGAGAGCACCTGGGAGCAGTACTATGCACAGCAAAAGTGTCTTTATCAGGCCAAATTACTTTTAGAATAAGTGCAAAGGGTTATAGTAAATAGAGGCTGGTGTTGTCACAGAATGGGATGCCCCAACCGGAAAGCACCTGGGAGCAGTACTATGCACAGCAAAAGTGTCTTTATCAGGCCTAATTACTTTTAGAATAAGTGCAAAGGGTTATAGTAAATAGAGGCTGGTGTAGTCACAGAATGGGATGCCCCAACCAGAGTGCTCCTGGGAGCAGTACTATGCACAGCAAAAGTGTCTTTATCAGGCCAAATTACTTTTAGAATAAGTGCAAAGGGTTATAGTAAATAGAGGCTGGTGTAGTCACAGAATGGGATGCCCCAACCGGAGAGCACCTGGGAGCAGTACTATGCACAGCAAAAGTGTCTTTATCAGGCCAAATTACTTTTAGAATAAGTGCAAAGGGTTATAGTAAATAGAGGCTGGTGTAGTCACAGAATGGGATGCCCCAACTGGAGAGCACCTGGGAGCAGTAGTACTATGCACAGCAAAAGTGTCTTTGTCAGGCCAAATTACTTTTAGAATAAGTGCAAAGGGTTATAGTAAATAGAGGCTGGTGTAGTCACAGAATGGGATGCCGCAACCGGAGAGCACCTGGGAGCAGTACTATGCACAGCAAAAGTGTCTTTATCAGGCCAAATTACTTTTAGAATAAGTGCAAAGGGTTATAGTAAATAGAGGCTGGTGTAGTCACAGAATGGGATGCCCCAACCGGAGAGCACCTGGGAGCAGTAGTACTATGCACAGCAAAAGTGTCTTTGTCAGGCCAAATTACTTTTAGAATAAGTGCAAAGGGTTATAGTAAATAGAGGCTGGTGTAGTCACAGAATGGGATGCCCCAACCAGAGTGCACCTGGGAGCAGTACTATACACAGCAAATGTGTCTTTATCAGGTCAAATTACTTTTAGAAAAAGTGCAAAGGGTTATAGTAAATAGAGGCTGGTGTAGTCACAGAATGGGATGCCCCAACCAGAGTGCACCTGGGAGCAGTACTATGCACAGCAAAAGTGTCTTTATCAGGCCAAATTACTTTTAGAATAAGTGAAAAGGGTTATAGTAAATAGAGGCTGGTGTAGTCACAGAATGGGATGCCCCAACCAAAGTGCACCTTGGAGCAGTACTATGCACAGCAAAAGTGTCTTTATCAGGCCAAATTACTTTTAGAATAAGTGCAAAGGGTTATAGTAAATAGAGGCTGGTGTAGTCACAGAATGGGATGCACCAACCAGAGTGCACCTGGGAGCAGTACTATGCACAGCAAAAGTGTCTTTATCAGGCCAAATTACTTTTAGAATAAGTGCAAAGGGTTATAGGAAATAGAGGCTGGTGTAGTCACAGAATGGGATGCCCCAACCAGAGTGCACCTGGGAGCAGTACTATGCACAGCAAAAGTGTCTTTATCAGGCCAAATTACTTTTAGAATAAGTGCAAAGGGTTATAGTAAATAGAGGCTGGTGTAGTCACAGAATGGGATGCCCCAACCGGAGTGCACCTGGGAGCAGTACTATGCACAGCAAAAGTGTCTTTATCAGGCCAAATTACTTTTAGAATAAGTGCAAAGGGTTATAGTAAATAGAGGCTTGTGTAGTCACAGAATGGGATGCCCCAACCAGAGTGCACCTGGGAGCAGTACTATGCACAGAAAAAGTGTCTTTATCAGGCCAAATTACTTTTAGAATAAGTGCAAAGGGTTATAGTAAATAGAGGCTGGTGTAGTCACAGAATCGGATGCCCCAACTGGAGAGCACCTGGGAGCAGTACTATGCACAGCAAAAGTGTCTTTATCAGGCCAAATTACTTTTAGAATAAATGCAAAGGGTTATAGTAAATAGAGGCTGGTGTAGTCACAGAATGGGATGCCCCAACCAGAGTGCACCTGGGAGCAGTACTATGCACAGCAAAAGTGTCTTTATCAGGCCAAATTACTTTTAGAATAAGTGCAAAGGGTTATAGTAAATAGAGGCTGGTGTAGTCACAGAATGGGATGCCCCAACCAGAGTGCACCTGGGAGCAGTACTATGCACAGCAAAAGTGTCTTTATCAGGCCAAATTACTTTTAGAATAAGTGCAAAGGGTTATAGTAAATAGAGGCTGGTGTAGTCACAGAATGGGATGCCCCAACCGGAGAGCACCTGGGAGCAGTACTATGCACAGCAAAAGTGTCTTTATCAGGCCAAATTACTTTTAGAATAAGTGCAAAGGGTTATAGTAAATAGAGGCTGGTGTAGTCACAGAATGGGATGCCCCAACCAGAGTGCACCTGGGAGCAGTACTATGCACAGCAAAAGTGTCTTTATCATGCCATATTACTTTTAGAATAAGTGCAAAGGGTTATAGTAAATAGAGGCTGGTGTAGTCACAGAATGGGATGCCCCAACCGGAGAGCACCTGGGAGCAGTACTATGCACAGCAAAAGTGTCTTTATCAGGCCAAATTACTTTTAGAATAAGTGCAAAAGGGTTATAGTAAATAGAGGCTGGTCTAGTCACAGAATGGGATGCCCCAACCAGAGTGCACCTGGGAGCAGTACTATGCACAGCAAAAGTGTCTTTATCAGGCCAAATTACTTTTAGAATAAGTGCAAAGGGTTATAGTAAATAGAGGCTGGTGTTGTCACAGAATGGGATGCCCCAACCGGAGAGCACCTGGGAGCAGTACTATGCACAGCAAAAAGTGTCTTTATCAGGCCAAATTACTTTTAGAATAAGTGCAAAGGGTTATAGTAAATAGAGGCTGGTGTAGTCACAGAATGGGATGCCCCAACCAGAGTGCTCCTGGGAGCAGTACTATGCACAGCAAAAGTGTCTTTATCAGGCCAAATTACTTTTAGAATAAGTGCAAAGGGTTATAGTAAATAGAGGCTGGTGTAGTCACAGAATGGGATGCCCCAACCAGAGTGCACCTGGGAGCAGTACTATGCACAGCAAAAGTGTCTTTATCAGGCCAAATTACTTTTAGAATAAGTGCAAAGGGTTATAGTAAATAGAGGCTGGTGTAGTCACAGAATGGGATGCCCCAACCGGAGAGCACCTGGGAGCAGTACTATGCACAGCAAAAGTGTCTTTATCAGGCCAAATTACTTTTAGAATAAGTGCAAAGGGTTATAGTAAATAGAGGCTGGTGTAGTCACAGAATGGGATGCCCCAACCAGAGTGCACCTGGGAGCAGTACTATGCACAGCAAAAGTGTCTTTATCATGCCATATTACTTTTAGAATAAGTGCAAAGGGTTATAGTAAATAGAGGCTGGTGTAGTCACAGAATGGGATGCCCCAACCGGAGAGCACCTGGGAGCAGTACTATGCACAGCAAAAGTGTCTTTATCAGGCCAAATTACTTTTAGAATAAGTGCAAAAGGGTTATAGTAAATAGAGGCTGGTCTAGTCACAGAATGGGATGCCCCAACCAGAGTGCACCTGGGAGCAGTACTATGCACAGCAAAAGTGTCTTTATCAGGCCAAATTACTTTTAGAATAAGTGCAAAGGGTTATAGTAAATAGAGGCTGGTGTTGTCACAGAATGGGATGCCCCAACCGGAGAGCACCTGGGAGCAGTACTATGCACAGCAAAAAGTGTCTTTATCAGGCCAAATTACTTTTAGAATAAGTGCAAAGGGTTATAGTAAATAGAGGCTGGTGTAGTCACAGAATGGGATGCCCCAACCAGAGTGCTCCTGGGAGCAGTACTATGCACAGCAAAAGTGTCTTTATCAGGCCAAATTACTTTTAGAATAAGTGCAAAGGGTTATAGTAAATAGAGGCTGGTGTAGTCACAGAATGGGATGCCCCAACCAGAGTGCACCTGGGAGCAGTACTATGCACAGCAAAAGTGTCTTTATCAGGCCAAATTACTTTTAGAATAAGTGCAAAGGGTTATAGTAAATAGAGGCTGGTGTAGTCACAGAATGGGATGCCCCAACCGGAGAGCACCTGGGAGCAGTACTATGCACAGCAAAAGTGTCTTTATCAGGCCAAATTACTTTTAGAATAAGTGCAAAGGGTTATAGTAAATAGAGGCTGGTGTTGTCACAGAATGGGATGCCCCAACCGGAAAGCACCTGGGAGCAGTACTATGCACAGCAAAAGTGTCTTTATCAGGCCTAATTACTTTTAGAATAAGTGCAAAGGGTTATAGTAAATAGAGGCTGGTGTAGTCACAGAATGGGATGCCCCAACCAGAGTGCTCCTGGGAGCAGTACTATGCACAGCAAAAGTGTCTTTATCAGGCCAAATTACTTTTAGAATAAGTGCAAAGGGTTATAGTAAATAGAGGCTGGTGTAGTCACAGAATGGGATGCCCCAACCGGAGAGCACCTGGGAGCAGTACTATGCACAGCAAAAGTGTCTTTATCAGGCCAAATTACTTTTAGAATAAGTGCAAAGGGTTATAGTAAATAGAGGCTGGTGTAGTCACAGAATGGGATGCCCCAACTGGAGAGCACCTGGGAGCAGTAGTACTATGCACAGCAAAAGTGTCTTTGTCAGGCCAAATTACTTTTAGAATAAGTGCAAAGGGTTATAGTAAATAGAGGCTGGTGTAGTCACAGAATGGGATGCCGCAACCGGAGAGCACCTGGGAGCAGTACTATGCACAGCAAAAGTGTCTTTATCAGGCCAAATTACTTTTAGAATAAGTGCAAAGGGTTATAGTAAATAGAGGCTGGTGTAGTCACAGAATGGGATGCCCCAACCGGAGAGCACCTGGGAGCAGTAGTACTATGCACAGCAAAAGTGTCTTTGTCAGGCCAAATTACTTTTAGAATAAGTGCAAAGGGTTATAGTAAATAGAGGCTGGTGTAGTCACAGAATGGGATGCCCCAACCAGAGTGCACCTGGGAGCAGTACTATACACAGCAAATGTGTCTTTATCAGGTCAAATTACTTTTAGAAAAAGTGCAAAGGGTTATAGTAAATAGAGGCTGGTGTAGTCACAGAATGGGATGCCCCAACCAGAGTGCACCTGGGAGCAGTACTATGCACAGCAAAAGTGTCTTTATCAGGCCAAATTACTTTTAGAATAAGTGAAAAGGGTTATAGTAAATAGAGGCTGGTGTAGTCACAGAATGGGATGCCCCAACCAAAGTGCACCTTGGAGCAGTACTATGCACAGCAAAAGTGTCTTTATCAGGCCAAATTACTTTTAGAATAAGTGCAAAGGGTTATAGTAAATAGAGGCTGGTGTAGTCACAGAATGGGATGCACCAACCAGAGTGCACCTGGGAGCAGTACTATGCACAGCAAAAGTGTCTTTATCAGGCCAAATTACTTTTAGAATAAGTGCAAAGGGTTATAGGAAATAGAGGCTGGTGTAGTCACAGAATGGGATGCCCCAACCAGAGTGCACCTGGGAGCAGTACTATGCACAGCAAAAGTGTCTTTATCAGGCCAAATTACTTTTAGAATAAGTGCAAAGGGTTATAGTAAATAGAGGCTGGTGTAGTCACAGAATGGGATGCCCCAACCGGAGTGCACCTGGGAGCAGTACTATGCACAGCAAAAGTGTCTTTATCAGGCCAAATTACTTTTAGAATAAGTGCAAAGGGTTATAGTAAATAGAGGCTTGTGTAGTCACAGAATGGGATGCCCCAACCAGAGTGCACCTGGGAGCAGTACTATGCACAGAAAAAGTGTCTTTATCAGGCCAAATTACTTTTAGAATAAGTGCAAAGGGTTATAGTAAATAGAGGCTGGTGTAGTCACAGAATCGGATGCCCCAACTGGAGAGCACCTGGGAGCAGTACTATGCACAGCAAAAGTGTCTTTATCAGGCCAAATTACTTTTAGAATAAATGCAAAGGGTTATAGTAAATAGAGGCTGGTGTAGTCACAGAATGGGATGCCCCAACCAGAGTGCACCTGGGAGCAGTACTATGCACAGCAAAAGTGTCTTTATCAGGCCAAATTACTTTTAGAATAAGTGCAAAGGGTTATAGTAAATAGAGGCTGGTGTAGTCACAGAATGGGATGCCCCAACCGGAGTGCACCTGGGAGCAGTACTATGCACAGCAAAAGTGTCTTTATCAGGCCAAATTACTTTTAGAATCAGTGCAAAGGGTTATAGTAAATAGAGGCTGGTGTAGTCACAGAATGGGATGCCCCAACCAGAGTGCACCTGGGAGCAGTACTATGCACAGCAAAAGTGTCTTTATCAGGCCAAATTACTTTTAGAATAAGTGCAAAGGGTTATAGTAAATAGAGGCTGGTGTAGTCACAGAATGGGATGCCCCAACCGGAGAGCACCTGGGAGCAGTACTATGCACAGCAAAAGTGTCTTTATCAGGCCAAATTACTTTTAGAATAAGTGCAAAGGGTTATAGTAAATAGAGGCTGGTGTAGTCACAGAATGGGATGCCCCAACTGGAGAGCACCTGGGAGCAGTAGTACTATGCACAGCAAAAGTGTCTTTGTCAGGCCAAATTACTTTTAGAATAAGTGCAAAGGGTTATAGTAAATAGAGGCTGGTGTAGTCACAGAATGGGATGCCGCAACCGGAGAGCACCTGGGAGCAGTACTATGCACAGCAAAAGTGTCTTTATCAGGCCAAATTACTTTTAGAATAAGTGCAAAGGGTTATAGTAAATAGAGGCTGGTGTAGTCACAGAATGGGATGCCCCAACCGGAGAGCACCTGGGAGCAGTAGTACTATGCACAGCAAAAGTGTCTTTGTCAGGCCAAATTACTTTTAGAATAAGTGCAAAGGGTTATAGTAAATAGAGGCTGGTGTAGTCACAGAATGGGATGCCCCAACCAGAGTGCACCTGGGAGCAGTACTATGCACAGCAAATGTGTCTTTATCAGGCCAAATTACTTTTAGAAAAAGTGCAAAGGGTTATAGTAAATAGAGGCTGGTGTAGTCACAGAATGGGATGCCCCAACCAGAGTGCACCTGGGAGCAGTACTATGCACAGCAAAAGTGTCTTTATCAGGCCAAATTACTTTTAGAATAAGTGCAAAGGGTTATAGTAAATAGAGGCTGGTGTAGTCACAGAATGGGATGCCCCAACCAGAGTGCACCTGGGAGCAGTACTATGCACAGCAAAAGTGTCTTTATCAGGCCAAATTACTTTTAGAATAAGTGCAAAGGGTTATAGTAAATAGAGGCTGGTGTAGTCACAGAATGGGATGCCCCAACCGGAGAGCACCTGGGAGCAGTACTATGCACAGCAAAAGTGTCTTTATCAGGCCAAATTACTTTTAGAATAAGTGCAAAGGGTTATAGTAAATAGAGGCTGGTGTAGTCACAGAATGGGATGCCCCAACCAGAGTGCACCTGGGAGCAGTACTATGCACAGCAAAAGTGTCTTTATCAGGCCATATTACTTTTAGAATAAGTGCAAAGGGTTATAGTAAATAGAGGCTGGTGTAGTCACAGAATGGGATGCCCCAACCGGAGAGCACCTGGGAGCAGTACTATGCACAGCAAAAGTGTCTTTATCAGGCCAAATTACTTTTAGAATAAGTGCAAAAGGGTTATAGTAAATAGAGGCTGGTCTAGTCACAGAATGGGATGCCCCAACCAGAGTGCACCTGGGAGCAGTACTATGCACAGCAAAAGTGTCTTTATCAGGCCAAATTACTTTTAGAATAAGTGCAAAGGGTTATAGTAAATAGAGGCTGGTGTTGTCACAGAATGGGATGCCCCAACCGGAGAGCACCTGGGAGCAGTACTATGCACAGCAAAAAGTGTCTTTATCAGGCCAAATTACTTTTAGAATAAGTGCAAAGGGTTATAGTAAATAGAGGCTGGTGTAGTCACAGAATGGGATGCCCCAACCAGAGTGCTCCTGGGAGCAGTACTATGCACAGCAAAAGTGTCTTTATCAGGCCAAATTACTTTTAGAATAAGTGCAAAGGGTTATAGTAAATAGAGGCTGGTGTAGTCACAGAATGGGATGCCCCAACCAGAGTGCACCTGGGAGCAGTACTATGCACAGCAAAAGTGTCTTTATCAGGCCAAATTACTTTTAGAATAAGTGCAAAGGGTTATAGTAAATAGAGGCTGGTGTAGTCACAGAATGGGATGCCCCAACCGGAGAGCACCTGGGAGCAGTACTATGCACAGCAAAAGTGTCTTTATCAGGCCAAATTACTTTTAGAATAAGTGCAAAGGGTTATAGTAAATAGAGGCTGGTGTTGTCACAGAATGGGATGCCCCAACCGGAAAGCACCTGGGAGCAGTACTATGCACAGCAAAAGTGTCTTTTTCAAGCCAAATTACTTTTAGAATAAGTGCAAAGGGTTATAGTAAATAGAGGCTGGTGTAGTCACAGAATGGGATGCCCCAACCAGAGTGCTCCTGGGAGCAGTACTATGCACAGCAAAAGTGTCTTTATCAGGCCAAATTACTTTTAGAATAAGTGCAAAGGGTTATAGTAAATAGAGGCTGGTGTTGTCACAGAATGGGATGCCCCAACCGGAAAGCACCTGGGAGCAGTACTATGCACAGCAAAAGTGTCTTTATCAGGCCAAATTACTTTTAGAATAAGTGCAAAGGGTTATAGTAAATAGAGGCTGGTGTAGTCACAGAATGGGATGTCCCAACCAGAGTGCACCTGGGAGCAGTACTATGCACAGCAAAAGTGTCTTTATCAGGCCTAATTACTTTTAGAATAAGTGCAAAGGGTTATAGTAAATAGAGGCTGGTGTAGTCACAGAATGGGATGCCCCAACCAGAGTGCACCTGGGAGCAGTACTATGCACAGCAAAAGTGTCTTTATCAGGCCAAATTACTTTTAGAATAAGTGCAAAGGGTTATAGTAAATAGATGCTGGTGTAGTCACAGAATGGGATGCCACAACCAGAGTGCACCTGGGAGCAGTACTATGCACAGCAAAAGTGTCTTCATCAGCCAAATTACTTTTAGAATAAGTGCAAACGGTTATAGTAAATAGAGGCTGGTGTAGTCACAGAATGGGATGCCACAACCAGAGTGCACCTGGGAGCAGTACTATGCACAGCAAAAGTGTCTTTATCAGGCCAAATTACTTTTAGAATAAGTGCAAACGGTTATAGTAAATAGAGGCTGGTGTAGTCACAGAATGGGATGCCCCAACCGGAGAGCACCTGGGAGCAGTAGTACTATGCACAGCAAAAGTGTCTTTATCAGGCCAAATTGCTTTTAGAATAAGTGCAAAGGGTTATAGTAAATAGAGGCTGGTGTAGTCACAGAATGGGATGCCTCACAGCAGACTTGAGATCAGTTCAGTATATATGCACAGTAAGTGTATAAGCAGCCTGAAAACGCTAACAAAGCCAGTCAGCCAGCCAGTAACACTCTTCTCGCTGACTTCCTGCCTGTCTCCTGCCTGTCTCCTGCCTGTCCCTGTCTGTCCCTGGCTCTCTGTCTCTCCCTGACTACAGCAGCGTCCTGTCTCTCACGAATGCAATAGAGAAATGAGGAAAAGCAAGATGTCCGCCGCCTTAAATAGCACTGTGACGTCACCAGGCTTGCTGGCTGCTGATAGGCTGCATGTGACTGCCCCAGTATGCAATGGAGCGGGGTAGATGTCTGGACATGTCCCGTCCGCCATCTTAGAATGCCTGTAATGTAAATGAATGGATGTTAAAGGAAAACTTTGAGCGATCGAAGCCCGGGGAAATTCGGATTCGATCCGAATCGAATTTTTCATGAAATTCGGATCGAATCCGGGTTCGTCCGGATCGATTAGCTCATCCCTAATGGCTGTAATTGAAATAAATGGAGTTTAAAGGAAAACTTCAATCGATCGAATCGCAGGGAAATTTGAATTCGTTCAGAATCGAATTGTTCCTGAAATTCGGAACGAATTCGGGTTCGTCCGGATCGATTCGCTCATCCCTACCTGAAACCTACACCTAATTTAAACCTGTGCCTAATGCAATGGCTGCAATAGCACCCCCCCCCCGCCCCGCCACACTCGCTAGAACAACTCTGCATACATTAGGCATTGAATCTTTGATAGCAAGTGAGGAGCATACAGTGTCGGCTCTACATTGCTTTCACTCCTCCAATATGGTGCATCGCACTAGTGATAGTGATAGCACATCTTGTGCGAGGATGTCAGAAGGTGCGGCTTTCAAAGATTCCACAGCTGATGCAAATGAGATCCAGTGTGAGTGGTAGAACCTGGCTTCAAACTTGGATATAGGTCTCCATTAATATGAACGCTTATTTCCCCATACCCACTATTCTGCCCTACTCTAACAGAAGCGTTTCCTGGAGTTAACCTCCTTGAAGAGTGTCAGGCCCAAGGCCTGATTATAGAATAAGCATATGTATTATGATTGTATAATGTATAGTCCAAGAGTGAGGGGTCACTCAGGCTGTGTTTTGTGTATTCCAGCTTTATGGGGAGTTCTGTTTGTGGTACTTCCTTCTTTGAAGTCAAAAGCCTTTGAAGAAGCAGGATGTGCTGTGGCTGGACCCACCATAAAAAACAGAACTCAGATAAGAGACCTGGGAGAGAAATGCCCTCACCAGGTGGGGTCGGGGGGCGGGGGGGGGGGAGATGAAGCTTTTCCCTCCTAAATTTAGCTAATAAAACCTAATGCTAAGGACATTCTAAGGCAGAAATCTCTGACACAAGCCTGTGGCAAAAATGCTGGACCTAAGACCTTAAGCAACAGCTGAGACTCACTCACAAGGACTGCTATGCCATTACACTGTAAGGACTTTCTTTTTATTTGCTGAACTTGTCTTGCTGTACTTTTATGTATTTTTGTATCTGTATGTCATTTGTTTCTGTATATTACATCTAGCACTGTGGTAACTTTTTATCAGATTAAATATTTAATTAATCAGCTCTGGCCTTTGATCTCTAAATATATGAGCTCACCTTTCTGAAGGAAGCTCTGGTGAAACACATTTATCAAAGGGTTAATTTGGTGACTTGCTGGGACTAGTACTGCATACCCAGGGGTCTGGTGGCTTTAACTCTTGCACCATCACACTCTCTCTAGCGTCTTGGCTGGGCTGAGAGTGCGATCGTGACAAAGAGAAATGGCGTTCAAATTGCACTGAGAGAAAAGCTGATAAAAAAAATACATGTTAACATGTAAGCCTGCAAAGAAAGGGCCGCCTCTCCTAGTGTATTTAAGTATGACTATATATTTGTGCTTTTCTGTCATGTATTGTAAGTTAGCTGTTTTACCCTGTTTGTAATTTCACATTGTACATCACCATGGAAGATGATGGAGGGTTTTAAAAAAAACTAATAATAATAATAATGTTAGGGAAGAGAGCAACTTGAAATTCGTCACCAAAGTAAAGATAAAGCATGAAGTGATCCTATATGCAGAAAGGAAGTTGTGTTTTCACCTTCTATCCCCCCAGTCCAGTGCCCCAAAACAGAAGTTTTTCTTTTGGATACTAAAGCCTTTGCCCAATATTCATAAAAACACTAATATGAAGCAGTATGATGTCTGAATGGCTGCTGCGTGCTAAACTGTCACATAATGGCAGTTAGGTTGGAGTGCTTCCCAATGCTGAGCTGTGTGTACTGTAACTGAAAGCTGCTTTGCCAGGGAGCAATATGACAAAGTTCAGCAAGGGTCAGCCAAGGGTTATGCATGAATAAACAGGTTCAATGGTAATCCACAGGAATGGAAGTCAAGGAACTAAAATTGCACAGCAGATGAACATGGGAGGCTTCGGGTGACATCTTGTTGTCTGAGACCGCCTTATAAAGGGCCTAGAGTAGCAGGACTGGTTCTCTCCCAGTCAGATGACAAGCACACCTGCGTTAACGAGTGACCAATAATGACAATAGCAAAAAATCCTTCCTATAAAAAGATTTGACAACATTGTCAAGCAGGGTCCCACACATGCCCTAATCCAGCTATTGCACAATAAAAAGGGGACTGGAATCAGTCATTAAGGCAGGAACAAAACATCAGGCAGGGTCAACATGAATAAACATTTCCCTCTATTGTACCGTAACAACGTATTGGGAATATCGACATTACAGGAATACTTGGAGGCCTGAATCAGTATTAAATCGGGTCGAAACCCACATGACCAGGCCCTGGAATCCAAAAGATTCCAGGCCTGGATGCTAGCCTGCATCTGGGGGATCCTACACCAGATGCCCTGCTGTGTGATGCCCCCGGGGCATCTTACCTGATCCCGGCGGGTTCCGCAACACAATCGCTTCCAGTGCCTACATCCTCAACTTCCCTGGGGCTGTGCACACGCCCGTCTCCAGCCTTTCTGAATGTCTGGGTGCAGTAGCACGCATGCCTGAACAGCATGTCATAGATGGGGTCAGCCTGCTGCACCTTGTCGCTGTGGAACCTTTGAGACCAGCCAATCAGCGATCTCAAAAGTGGCACTGGCCGTGACTTCGGCTTGGGAAAACACGGTTCCATGACCTTAAAGCCCCCTGGGGAACAGTGTTCCTAATTCAGGGAACCTGTTTGGACTGTGGCTATACCAGTGGTAAGAGTGACAATGGCAGGCTGGAGGCGATGTTGCTTTATAGACTGCCTCCATTACACTGCTGATGCCTCATTTATCTTGATGCTGGATTCTCATCTGGGAGCTGCACTGCTTTATTGATGCTGACACTGCCTGATCTTTTGGTCTTGCCTTAAAGTGGACCAACACCCAGGGGTGATCGGCCCGGAAATCTATAAGATTCCCGGGCCGATCACCTCCCACCCCGCGGGACATCCGAGATCGGGATGTCCCGCGGGGTGAAACCCCCCAGAAACCCCAAAAAGATCTTACCTGATCCGCCGCCGCTTCCGCTCCCGCCGCCTCCCGCGCGCCCCTCCAGACGTGCGCGCGCCCGCGCCGGCCCTCTGTGAATGGCCAGCGGGGGCACGCGCGCGCCGAGAGTGACACGCGGGAGGCGGCGGCGGCGGAAGCGGCTTGGACGTTCCTGTCCCCCGCCTGGACGTTGGCGGGGATTGGCTGCGGCGTTCACGTGGGAGCGGGGAGAGGTGAGTTTTTTGGGGTTTCTGGGGGGTTTCACACAGCGGGGCACCCCCGATCAGGGTGCCCCGCCGAAGTGGACCAAAACCCAGGATAGTCAAAATCCTGGGTGTTGGTCCACTTTAATGACTGATTCCAGAACCCATTTTTGTGCAGCAGTCGGCTTAGGACATTTGTGTGTTTGTGGTTGTGGCGGGTGTTGGGCACTGTGTTTTACCCATCTTGACAACGTTATCAGATCTTTTTTATGGGAAGGTTTTCTTGCTATTGTCATTATTGGTCACGCAAGTTTATCATTAAATAGTTTTTCTGCTGGCACCTGCCACGGCCACATTAACTAAGGGGTTTATTCATCAAGGGATAGAGCCAGGTAGTGCTTCGTAGCGGCAGGCAGCGTCTGGTGAACGCTGGGCGCTGTACGCAAAACCACATTTTTGAAGGCGATTCTGGTGAGTGCCATGTAGCGTACAATTCATCATTACAGGTGGCTCAGCGTATAGCCCCGGCGCTCTAGCTTCCAGAGCGCCAGGTATTACCTGTCGCTACCTGTCGCTCTCCCATACATTTCAATGGACGTTCCTTTTCTTCTGTTTAAACAGGATTTTTTGTTTTTATTTTTTTTTCTCTCAAATAATTGTGTCACCTCTCCTGGCCTAGAAAAAGTCATTTTTGACAACCTTTTTGACATTTTATATGCAGAATTGTTATTACAGGTCTGGCATTAAAGTATTAATATCACAATGTTACAACAATGTAATTCCATGTGTTTTCATTTTGTTACTGGTGGATATGTTGTTCAAAAGTGTACGCACTCTAAAGCGACCAGATCCAGAGCACCTACGCTGTGTGTTTGTTTTTTGTTGAATATGGTGTGAGTCACTGAGAGTCAGTCACAATGAGTTGGCACTACCTGTCACTCCCTGCAACGATGTACTGCTGTTAGAACGCCCAACATACATCTCATTCATCAATGCCGGCCAGGTTACTACAGCTCAGTTACAGCGCCCGATAACCGATCACAGCGTATACTAGCGGTCGCTCTTAGTGCCTCTGTACAGATGCTCTTCTGCCGATAGCTGGCGCTAGTAATAAATCAGCCTGCCTGTGTTTTCCATTACCGGGGTGTGTTTTTGAGTTTAGTGGGTTGATGGCTGGTCCCTTAGAGCTGTTTAGCCCAGGGTCAGTGCACACACATTTTTTTAAGTTATCACTAATTTTTTTATCTTTGGGGACAATTCCTTTACATCCCTGGGAATTTCAAGCTTTGGAACTAAGGGCCTTGGGGCAGCAGGAGGAAGATACCTAGTAAAGGGGACAGAGAAGATTGCAGAACTCCTTAGCTATTACCACTAGAACACCCTGCTGGTGCTTATCACTGATTCTTATAAACTAAGGTCTTACATCATAACATATTTCTGATTTATGAATATCCTATAAAAGTTTCATTAATTATGCAATATTAGTAAAATACTTTTTTTTTTGCTGGAGTCAAAACATTTCTACTGGCTACAGCCAAAACTAGCTTCAACTCTGATTCCACAACACCCACAGCCCTGGCCTGCACAACATCACTTGTGCAACCAAATCTCGCAGGAAGTAAATGTTTAATTAATCAACATATAACAGGTAAATGAGGGTAAGGTAGGATTCAAAAAGAGACCGGGCCACATTGCAGGCATATCCTATTTGTAGAAGGTAATTGTAATACATAACTAATTTCTACTTTTCAAAACTCCTTTGCTCTGCAGAAAAAAAATGCAGAAACGTGAAGAATTAAAAAGACATAACAAAGTAGAAAAAGCCATCTGAGTGATGTCACATGGAAATCAGGCTTCCTCTGCTTTCATCAGGAACACTGTTGCCTTCCATGCATGAGTGGCTGGAACGCTGTGCAGAACAGCACACCGAGCCGGGTATTTATCATTCGATGGCATTTAGTTAGAGTTCGAGGATCATATTCATTCATCAAGGACAGGGCTATGCAAGCTCCACTGTCTGTTTCCTTTCAGCAGTACCTGGGAGATCTGTGCAATTTATTTTGAAGCTTTTGATTTTATTTTTAACCAGAAAAATCAGTCAGTGAAAGGCTGACGCTGGAGGATAGCACTGGGGCGACAAAAGCCATATGGGGATCTGAAAGCGTCCGGGGCCAAATGCAATTTAAAGTTATTGTAACTTCAAATGATGTGATGCTATATTTGATCTATTCCTCATGATTGAAGAATAAATTACATTATGAATGGTGACATCAATTTCCATCAAGTTATATGTCCAAACCAATTGCTGCGCAGCTGTGAAATCACGGTAAATAATTTTAATCAATGCTGTACAGCCTCAAGTGAAAAGAAGAAAAGGATCGGGGAATTTCTCATTGGCGCATTGTCCTCCTAAATCTCTATAGATCATCTTTATAATATGTAAAAAAATCAAAGAAGAATAACAAGAGACATCATGCCAAATCAACCATTTAATCCCCTAACAGTTCTAAAAAAATATAATAGAAAGAAGTTTCACATGTACCCCTGAGAATAGGAACTGCCCCAGAAATGCTGAGTATGGGGTCCTGGCACACAGGTTGATTAAGGCATTATTAAGGGTTAGCATTCTGCTCGGGCAAATGGCAAGCGCCTTTTCTCAATGACTGAGCACAGTTCGGCCAATACTGTTGGGGAGTTAATGCCATGTTGGAAATCTAACCTCTAACAAGAAGATGACCATGACAAACTATTAAATAGAATCACAGTTAAACTGAACCAACAGCTTTGCACCTTTGGAAAAAATATCCCCAAAACTCACTTACCCTCTCTGCATGCATGAAACGGAATCATTGTCATCAATTACATTTGCTCCTGCACCCACTCAAAGCTAAAACACCACCTCACAAATTTTCTCCTGGTAGTGGCCGTTTTGGAGCTTCCTTTCCCAGCATCCCAGATGTGCTACTGTCTTAATTTAACTGACATAACCCCACAATACAGAGCAGCAGGAAACTTCCACTTTGCAGACGGCCTGCAGCTCTATGAGGCACCAGTTTGTTTTTGAGATTGACTACAGCAGGAGTTACAAAGAGGTAAATTAATTTTTATGTGAAACAATCTTAATTTCCTTGGGGAAGGGGGTATATGAGCACTGCTTCTTGTAAGGATGTTGGGTTGTTTAAGATGGACATAAAGTACAGTATAAAGGACTTTCTGCTCTTCCTGCTTCTCACCACTAGTAAACCAATCCAGTTTGCCGGGCGTGCGACAGAAGGAAGTTTAGGATCTGCTTCTCTGCATTATGCTTCTCATTGTCACAGCTTGCAACCTCATTGAAATCAGATAGGTTTACCATGCTAGGCAGCCCAATTTGTGCCAGAAGAGAGGCTCCTATGTTGCAGGTAAATGGGGGATGGCCATGGGAATTGATCTCAGGACCCATCTTTTTATACTGCCAGAGTAGGATGAACAGCATCTGGGGACACAAAGTGAGTATGCTTTTTATTTTGTTTGCATGAGTTTATTTCACTTGGAAAAATTCTCTCTTTGTTGAGGTAAATGGTAGATATTATCGATCTCTTGTAAATTCATTACAACCAATCATAATGGATTCTGTGCAAGCTCTAAGCATTTCAACATGGCTGTGCCATGTGGTCTTTAATTGTCTAACATTGATAGAATTAGTCAAATGACTAGCGCACAAGCATCATGTGACCTGGAGGAGATCATTGGATAATCCAGATAATCCAGGTAGTTAGGGAATGGTCAGAGAGTGGTGCCCAATAGGTTATTAGGGTGGTGCCCAATAGGTATTAAAGATGTTGCAAAAATTAGCCTTCACTCACCTTTAAAGAGGGTAAACTCCTGGGTATTGTTCCTCTCTAGCTGTGATAAATGGAGGGCACTCTGCTGGCTGCACCTCTGGCACATCACGGGTATGTGCCTCAGATGTGGACTGTGGGGATGCGGACGTGGCCCATAGGATCTGAGGTAGGAATGCCAATGCAGTGGCTCACATCATGGCATCTTAAATCTGGATGTGTAGCTTGTAATTTACTTTAGCTGACAGCTTGCAATAACATACAGTGTTAATGGTGCGATGGCATTGCCAAAAGGCCTCATCTCAATAATTAACACTGTTAATTTCTGTGAAATCACTATATAATCAGTCAATAGAAAGCAATGGTGGAACTGACTTCTAGGTGACACCTTGTCATTGCATTTCATGAAGGAATAATTACTTTACAGTTATAGGAAGAAATGTTATTTATTATAACTGCTTAAAGCCCAACTGAATAATGTAAGGAAGGGTTATAATAGATTTTATATTTTCATTATCAAGTTATTTACTGATGAAATGGGTATATTTTAAGGGCAAGGTCCAGCCTTGTTTTTAATGTGTCTCATGTAATATGTCTGTGTTTTTGGTGCTATTGTAATAAGTGTCTAATAAGTGCTATTGTTTTCTAATAAAGTGTTTAGACAAATTTTATTTTGTGGTGCTCCTTTACTGAGGTAGGTGTGGCATTTGGTCCACACTCCCTCTTTTGCTGTTTAATTACATCAGTACCATATATATATTTCTAGCCCCCGTTCCTGTTCAGCAGACCCCCTCAAACTGAAAAGTGTGCTTTACGACATTTTCAATTAAAATACAAATACTAAGTGCACTATCAAGGGTTACAGTTATCCCTACGCTGATCACTCCTGGCTATCAGTGACAGGGTCAAAATACTGTTTTCACAATATTTCAGAATTGTTTCTCAAATTTTTCGTGACTCTGTAGATTTGTCACCAGTTGTTTGGGAGACTCACAAAGTGGTTTTAAGAGGGGTCCTTATTCAGTTTGCAACTTACAAGAAAAGATTCAGGCATCAGACACTCCAGAGCCTTACAGCTGCATTTCAAATAGCTGATGAAGTGTTAAAGAAATGTCCCATATCGACCAACAAAAAGTTATAAAATCAAGCGAGTCAGAAGTTTATGTTTAAAGAGCAAGTCCACTTTCAATTGAATTTTTCAAAGTGTATATTTTTATGTGGAAAAATTATGGCTTAATGGTGCTGAGCTGATCTAGCATCTTTAATTTTTTTCTAATGTTAGCAAATGTGTTTTATGAAAGCAGTTTACACTATCTGCAATCAGTTGTTATTGGCAATGTACACCATGTGCAGTGGCCATAGCAGCAGTGTTCTGTGTGTACCGGGCTCATTTCACTCTTCTTGGTGTACTAACTTACGGTGCCAATGGCAAAAGGTGTACGTGTACGTTGCCAAAGGCAAAAGATTGCAGATAGTGGAAACTGCTGACATTAAACATTTTCTAACATAAGGAAAAAATAAAAAATAGTATATTAGCTCAGCACCTTGTGGACATCATTTTGGCACACAAAAATATACACCATAAAAAATTCCATCGAAAGGGGACTTACCTTTAAGATACTAAGTGATGCTGAATACCAAATTAGAAAGTCCAAATTTTTTGGTATAGAGTGAATAACAAACCTGGAACACCTTTGGCAAAGAGACTAAGGGGTCAAGCCACCTCCTGTCTGGCAATTCTGTCAAGGCATGTAGAGCAATTATATAGTTCGGGAGATCCCTTGATTGTACAATATGCTAATTCTCAACTCCAAGAAGAAAGCCAAGATCTGTTAGATGAGCCTATTGTCCTTTTTGTCTTTTTTAAAAGCCAATAAAGTCCCTTATGGTAATACGCAGCCTTGTCCACATGAGTTTTCTGCAAAATATTACAAAAAATTTGAACAATATTTTTCCCCTCATCTTTTGAAAGGCAATCTTAGCAGGCCATGAATGGTGTCCAGAAGCCCTAACCACACCAGTAACCATGATTCCCAAGCCAAATACTGGCGATTCCCTATGGGCATGATTAAAAAGAATGCTAATATTTCTGGAATCACAGCTGCAAAATATTGTCACACGCCATCTTCTCTTCACTGACGATCTGATGTTATTGATCACAGACCCTTTGGTCTCTTTGCCAAATCTTTCTGAGCTGCTGCAAAGGCTTACTTAAGTCTCAGGTTTACAAGCAAATTCAGCAAAATCCTTGGTCCTTAATATCGCCCTCCCATCATCTACTGTTCAATCCCTTATGTATAATTTTGACTTCAAATGGCAATTTAAGGCCATTGATTACCTTGGGGTTAAGATAACCAGTGATTACTCCACACTGTATTCAGCCAATCTAACTATTATATCCCAGTTACAATCTTGATTAGACAAATATAGTAAAAACTAAATATTTCATGGCTAGGCAGAATTGTTGGTGTTAAAAATCTGTCTTCTATAATTAATTTATATTTTCTATGTGTTACCAATCAAACCACACCTGATCCTCCCTGGTGTTGATCGAATTATTTTCTCTTTTTTTTCTCCTTTCTTTTCCTTTTTCCTATTTCCTTACTGTATTTGTTCCTTATCTGTTTATGGCACATAATAAATAGTTCTTTCTTAGAACCAGTTGGGAACCTGTCACTAGTGGGGAAGAAAGAGCAGACACTGAATGAGCATATTTCAGGAAAGGTAAGTACCTGACTAAGTAAATATTCTGATTTCCATTTCTGCAGCAAGGCAAGTCATACTCACCTTTTGTTTTTTGTGCGTTTCCATCTTGCTTTGAAGAAAAAAGTGTCAAGATGGGTTTTGTGTCCCTCATGGTCAATCAAGGCATATGGGCCCAATGGCCTTCCCACCAAGTCAATCACAGTGACTCGAGCATGCCCACTCAACTCAGACAAACAGGGTTTTACAGTAATCATACGCAGACCCATTTATTTATCCGTGATTTTAAGTCCCAGTAATTGGAGGACTGATGACTGTAAGCTCCACCCCGCTATGCCATCTATGCCCAGCAGGATGACTGAGAGAGGACAGAGTTACCCACCACCCGTATGCAGTCTACTGCCCAACAGCACCACCACAAAGAAATGCAAAGAGGTCTGCATCAGCAACCTGAACCCACATCGTTTTACAGAAAGTTATAGACTGGGGCAGAATCCAAAGGTAAATAAGTCAAGGATGGTACAAATGGCTCACCTATCGATGTCAGATTCCACGGTTCTCAATGTCAGTACCTAATGAGTAGGATGAAAGTGCTGCAGGGGACAAAAGATGTGTATGACATGCTGTCATTTGATTGGCTGAATGGAAAACTACCACACAGGATGTTTCTGCTTCGTTACTGTTTCTTTTCTTCCAAAAGTAAAGTACTTTTAGAGTGTTTAATAAATTCAATAAATATATTTTTTACTAGTAAATTGTCTTAATGTTGTTTAATAACTTGCTCTTAGAAAGTCTTCTAAGGAGCACTTCTTGACATTTTGAGATGCTGTTGGGTGTGATGTGAAGTGTGCAACGCTTACCATCTAGAAAAGAGATAATTACTGAAGCAGCTGTCATGCTTCTCAATAAAGTAACGTGTTGGTAGAACGAGCTGCAAGACTGCCAAGCTAAGGAACAATTTTGTTGCGGAATGATGGAACATGCAGTAGTTTGAATATTTTGGCTTGCAGTCTCCTCTTTACAAAATATTTGCAAGTCTAAGGGATTGTGCTTCATGCAGATGATGATATGGTGGCAGATGAAATACCCAATAGTATATCACTGGTTGTAAACATTTTAAAAATATGTATAATTATAATCAAGCATGGGAATTGATTTAATACTTATGCACAATTGTAAAAAAAATGTAATGCAAGTCATTATTACTTAATTTAAAAGACAACTGCAACAAAATCCAGTAAAAAAGCCACCCCTCAACTTTTAGAACAATCACTAAATGTATTTTTGTTTTATCAGCCGTTTATTTTAAAGTTTAAATGTATCATTTTGGCTGGTGCTCCCCCTAGTATTGTGCAAATAAAATCTCGCATTAAAGTTCTTTTGTGGGATATTTCCGATACCACTGTTGGTATTTTGAAGATACAGTTGGGGATCACTGCCACACCAGGCAACCAGCATAAGAAGGCAGAACTGCTGCCATGTGTGCCTTCTGCCAGGTTTTGGTCTGCTTTAAGGCCTCGAGTTTAAGGAAGATCTCCTTAAAGTACCTTCTGCCTGTTACGCCAACAGGCAATACTTTCCAAACCTTTCCAGGAAAAGTCTGACTATACTGTAAAATCATCCTTTTTTTCTGTTCAAAGCATTTAATATTTTATTTTATTATTTTTTATTTATTATTCAAGGCAGACAGTCAAGATGTGTACAGCAATATCATATAGCAATACAGCAAAGCTTTGAAATTTTACACCTCCCTCTGGTGCAAGAAGGTGCCAGGGTTTGGAGGCCATTTTTGTATGTCCCAATAATGCTGGCAGAGTGCTAAAGCCAGAACAAGGTGAGGCAGTTGTAAATTATATGGTATGCAGTGGTACCAGCACCATGGGATTGTCTTCCACCCACTCCACTTCTGCCAAGAGTGCTGAGCCCTCGACCTCACCCCCTTAAAATCAGCAAGGCCATCCCAGCCACAAGTCACGGAGCCAATAATGCTCCATGATGACTCTTCTAACTGGGATACCGTTGGCCATCCACCTGTCCCAATTAGAGACCTAGGGTTCCCAGATGCGGAACAGCATATGTTGGAGGATGAGGATGTGGAGGGGAGGCTAGCAGGGAGAAGTGGGTGCAAGAGGATGCCAGGGGTGATGATGAGGTCCTAGACCCAACTTGGACTGAAGGCCATCAGAGCTCGGAGGAAGAGGATGTGGTCACACAGCCCTAGAGAGCCAGAAGAAGGACCCCGGGCAGCCAGCAGTCAGCCCTTTGATGCCACTGCCCACCACGCCCAGGGACTGAGCATGCCAAGGTAGACTTGGTCCACAAGGGACAAGACACAGGTCATTTGCAAGCTGTGCCGCCAGTGTCTGAAACAAGGGAAAATATGTATATATTGATTGATGAATTTATGTATGTATGTATGTATGGATTTCTTACATTGATTTGTTTTCTATTACTATTTTGACTATTTTCCCTAGCCCATTTTGTGCAGGGCAATCGCCCAGGTGCCCCCCTCCCACCCAATTTGGCCTTCAACACCCTTAAAAAAACAAATACTTTCTATTTTCATTTATGTTTGTATATATTTCTTTGTTTTATATGTTTCTGTTATTATTTTGAGTACCTTCCCTAGCTCATTTTGTGCAGGACAATCAACCAGGTGCCCCCCTTCCATTTTGGCCACCAACACCCATAATAAAACAAATTTTTTATGTATGTATGTATTTCTTTCATTTTTTTGTTTTCTGTGGGTACATTCCCTAGTCCATTTAGTTCAGGGCAATTGTCCAGGTGTTCCCCATCCCCAATTTGTCCTCCAACACCCTTACAAGATGAATATTTTCTTTTTTTATGTATGTACGTCTTTCCTTGTGTTTTTTGTTTTCTGATATTATTTTGAGTACTTTACCTAGCCTATTATGTGCAGGGCAATTGCCCAGACCCCCCCCCCCCACAATTCGGCCCCCAACACCCTTAAAAAACTAATACTTTCCTTTTTGTAAGGATGTATTCCCTCACATTTTTAGTTTTCTGTTATTGTTTTGAGTACTTTTCCTAGCCAATTTTGTGCAGATCAGTCACCCAGGTGCCTTTAACCCCGTAAAAAAAAAAAAAATATATATATATATATATATATATATATATTTGTTTTCCTTTATGTATGTATTTCTTTATTTTTTTTTTTTGTTTTCTGTTATTATTATTATTATTTTGAGTACTTTCCCAAGCCCATTTTATGCAGGGGTCAACGACTTTGGAGTTCCGAAACAAACTTTGACGGCAAGTTCAGCCGAACTTCAGCTGGTTTGCTCAAACCTTAGTCATGACATGATTCTGCTGTTTTATTGATAAGTTTGGATTCGGAATGCCTGGAAAAGGACGCGGTCGGGAAAGCTAGAGGGAGCCCCATAGGTGACTGTGGCGTGTTGTGGTGCCAGTAAGGGCTGTCCCTGTTGGAAACCCTTATGCCCTAAGGAAGTGTGGAACCCAGTTGGGAATGTTGTCCCTGTACAACTAGAGTGACTGTAACAAAAATGGGATTGAACTGTACCAGACCTAATGTAGAGAAGGTCTCTCTTACAGAATATGGCCCTGTGAACTTCCCTGCCTTAAAGAGAGCTATTTAATTTTTCTTGAGGGAGTAGTTACACTGAAGTGGGGTAGCCCTAACATATTGCCGCCATTGCTACTGAACACAGTGTACTGTGAATTGTTACTCAAAGAGTTAAATGAGCATTATCTGAACCTAAGTTGGATTAACTGAATGCTGGGATCTGTCTTGGATTGGAGTCAAAGTCTGCTTTCCTTTCGTGGAGGTAATTTGAGATTTTGCCTTGCCAACAAGTGAATAAAGGACTGGTTAAGGAAATCCGTTGTAGTGTGAAAGTCTGGCAGCCTACTGTGGGAGTATCATGATATGTTGAATTGCTACTGCTGTGACACCTGCTGTATTAAAGGGATACAGAAGGCAAAGCAAATTGTAAGACCATTGTGTCGGGCTATGTTTGACACTGTCCTAAACTGTTTTCCATGTTTAAATAAAAGAAGAAACGGCAGAGATATCAAGGTTTACAGTGTCACATTATGATTTCTCTTCTGAAGCATGTGGCCGTGGCCATTGGCTCTGTGATGCTGCATAATAATAAACATAATGGGACAGGGTCTATAATACAGGCATTCTTATAACCATAGCTGTTCCCCCTCTCCCAGTGCCCACAGTCGGATGATGCATAACTTTAGACGAGGGGGTGTGCCACTACTCTTTGCCTTGCTTCTACTTTCAGAAGCAGCTGTGTTCTGACAAGAAGGGAGAGGGCAGCCATGATGAGGTGAGCTGCTAAATTACAGTTTATGCACTTTGCCTACAGAGTCCCTTAAAGTGTGAGTGTTGGGCTCAGGACATAGGCCCGTTTGAGCTTTAACGGTGCCATTGACTGTGACCAAGGGTTGAGAGAACCAGCCCTATTTGATCTCCATTTTACCACTGCAGCGAGTGACCACCAGCAGTGAGCGAGGGGGGCCCCTGCACACCCACAACACTGTATGCATATTATTTATCAAACTCATGGCAACCATCCTATGTAGTTTGGGTATATTGTGCTGTATTAGAATCTTTCTAGAGACCAGAACACACACCATAGATATTTTTGTATGTGGCATTCTAAACTGCTCCCAACATGCAAATTCAGATACTTAATAAAATAAATAAAAGTGTTGCTTTGCCAACCAATATCAGTGTGCAACATGTTAGTAATGTCATGCATGTCAATGCATTACTGATACAGCATGGTGGTTTGATGATTCTTTTTAACTGCTGTCTCAAGTGTCACTTTTGCATCCCAGACCTAATTTAATCTCTCCAAAATTAAGTGCATAAATCAGCTACTTTCTCTGTGCTCTAGCATAAAACATATATTCAAAGGCAAATAATTCTATTTGTCTGGCCATCATCCAAAACCCAGAAAACTTTAATCGAAATATAAATAACTTTGGAGGAAAATGAGGAAAAACTGGTATTCAGCTGAAGTTCAAATTACTCTGTCACTCTTATTGCATTGAAAATATGATTTTACTAAGCATGGTAAATAGGGACAAGAAAATTGCTTTATGACAAGGTTGTGTACTTTTCTTAAAAAATAAATGTTATATGGCTACTTTGGCAATGTTCCCTCATTATTTTAGGTAGCCTTTTATAGGCTGGAGATAAAATGATGCATCGGCATATTCTATTGTCTAATAACAGGGCTTAGCTTGAAGCAACTATTTAATTTTGAAATCCACATCAGAATCAGAACTTGCCATCATACTACAGATACTACAGGGATTATCCAAATTATTTTGGATATTTCTGGAAAGGGTGCATTTGGAGAGGCAGTCGGCGATTCGTCAAAAGCAAGTAAAGCAAAATAAAAAACAGTTTTCATATAAAACTCCCTGCTCATGTGATGGGGCAGTTCTACAGATTATGTGCAAATTATTTTTAATAGGGTTGAATTTTTATTTTAGAAAAATAACATCAGCCTATGGGATATCCAAACACAAAATGAGTTTATCCAAATGTTTTTGGATTCTCCATAGGCTGTTTTTGTAATATCTACCCCATTAAACAGTATTTGCACCAGTTTAAGTGCCTCTACACATATGCAGAGGATTTTGATTTTTAAATAGAAGATTTTTTTCACTTTGATTTTAATTTCATTCTATTTTATGCTGTCTCTCCAAATTCAGCTTCTCCAGAAAAATCTAAAATCATTAGGATACTGTGATTAGTAAGCAAGAAAATCTTGGGGCATCACAAGTATTGGCAGCATCTGGATATGGGGGTAAGTTGCCAGCTAAAGCAGAGGTTATTCAAAGGGTGGAAAAGTGACTTAAAAAAAGTACAAAAAGATTCCAGGTTTTAATATTTTCAATTTATTTTGTCCTGTACTGCATGATCCCCTAAAGAAACCCGCCAATTCCCCCAATGGCAAGAAATGTCTAATATTGTTGGCCTGTGAACCTTTCTACAGTGTATTCCCTACTAAATGATCAGGAGGTACTGTCATGGGAATGAACCTGCCCCACATCCCTCTCTTCCTGCGCGGCCTGGTTCTCAAAGTCCATTCACTGGCTCCGCAATGATGTGGACATACCCTCTCTAGGCCTCGGCCCACTAGCTCCATTGCATTGAATGGAGAGTGCATGGCAGCATACCGACTCCATGATTGGGACCCTGAATGTTGCGGGATCACGGGCTACGGTGTGAACTCAGATACAGCGATCAAGTGAGTTGTTGATCAGCAGACTAGTATCAATTAGTGGTGGGGGACAGGTAAGTACCCTTTTGTTTTGTTTTTTAGCCTACTGAATGACTTTCAAGCAGCACTAAAGCAGCGCTGAAAGAGACCGTACCGTATGCCCTGATTGAATTATGAGGCATTCTTTCCAGCATTTTTATAGTTTTTATATGTAATTTGGTTGTTTTGCTTTTTTCTGTCGTTTATGGAAAACTGTACAGTCAAAAGAGCTTTATTCGCCACTGGGTGCAATTTTGGCAGTTTACAACATTCCAATTTTATACAATGCAGGGGAACAGAGAAAGAGATACAGGGGTCCGACATGATACATAATGCATGATACAATATTCCACTCAGTTCCAGCATCAGTTCTAGTATTATATATGGCACGCTGTTACGTGAGGACCCCAAGAGGGAGGACAGGTGTCATTCAGCAGGCGGAGTGCAGCAGGGTCGAAACCACTCTTGGATCTGGTGGAATCCAGTAGCGGGGACCGATGGAAAGCGTGTGAAGGGTGTGACGTGTCAGAGATAATTTTCATGGCGTGTGACAAGAGATACTAATTGTACGTGTCGCTTGGGAGGGGGGAAAGAGGGTGATGATCCTCTGGAGTCTGTCCTTGTCCATCTTTTTTGCTCCCTCAGACCGGCAGGAGATGGAGGATCCCAGAAAGGAGCAGATGACTGCATTGAAGAAGGTGGCCAGGAAAAGGCCTGCCATTTTCAATAGCTGCAAAAACAAGAGGAACTGTTAGGCACTTACCTCGTCGCCGTCCCTGGTCCCGCGACGCGCTGTCGGGTGGCCCCCGGCCGGCTGCTGCCCGACGGTCCCCGGGTGTGCCGACTCCTCGGCGCTGTTGTGGGGACTGGGGGTCGGCGGCGCTGGACAGTGTCGGTGGCCGCGCCGCAGCCCGCTCTGCGCGGCTGGGCGGTCCCGCCGGGCTCCCTCTCACTGTGGCGCTTCCCCCTCCTAGCGGGGGCGCGCCCGATCTGCAGCGTGCTCGCTCCCATCAATTCCAGGCCGAGGCTCCACCTGAAAAGCCCGAGTCGGTCCAGTTTGTGCCCTCTCTTTACCGCACTGCCTTTTTGTCTCATTTTCACGATACTAAAACAGCGGGTCATCCGGGGGTAAAGAAAACTATCGCCTTACTGTCCCGCCAAGTCTGGTGGCCATCCATTAGGAAGGATGCACAAAAATTTGTCCTAGCCTGTAAGGTCTGTGCTCGGAGTAAGTCTTTAAGACACTCCCCTGAAGGCCCTCTACTACCACTGCCCATTCCTGCCTCTCCGTGGACCCATTTGGCCATGGATTTCATTACGGATCTTCCCCCTTCCCAGGGATATACCGTTATTTGGGTAGTAGTGGACCGCTTTAGCAAAATGGCTCACTTCATCCCTTTAAAAAAGCTTCCCACAGCTCAAATATTAGCTCAACTCTTTATCACTCACATTTTTAGAATCCACGGTATCCCAGTAGACGTTGTTTCAGATAGGGGGGTCCAATTTGCCTCCCGGTTTTGGAGGGCTTTCTGTACTAAGCTGGGCTTCACCGTCTCTCTTTCCTCTGCATTCCACCCTCAGTCGAATGGGCAAACCGAAAGAACAAACCAATCTTTAGAACAGTACTTGCGTTGTTTCACGGCTGATACTCAGACGGATTGGGCTTTCTTTCTTCCGTTTGCTGAATTCGCATTGAACAACGCTTCACATTCTTCCACGGGGGTTTCTCCCTTCCATTGTGTTTATGGCAAAGATCTGAAGTTCTCAGCCCTTTCGGATCAACCCTCTAGGGTTCCTTCCTTGGACGACTGGGTTTCCAAATGGCCGGGGTTATGGAATAAGATCCAGCAACATCTGACCAAGGCTGTCCTTCAACAGAAAAAATTTTCAGATCGTAAATGTTCTTCTAATTCTGGTTATGATGTGGAGAACTGGGTTTGGCTTTCAACTAAGAATTTGGCCTTACGCCAGCCCTCCGCTAAGTTAGGCCCTAAATTTATCGGCCCCTTCCCCATAATACGGAAAATCAATCAGGTTACGTATCGGTTAGCCCTCCCTTCCTCCATGAAAATCTGTAATTCCTTTCATGTGTAACTTCTTAAGCCTGCAAGAAACCATGAATCTAATAGTCCTCCTAGTCCTGTGTTAGTTGATGGGCATCAGGAGTTTGAGATTGCCCGGGTCCTTGATTCCCGCTTTTTTCGAAACTCTCTTCAATATTTAATTGACTTGAAGGGGTACGGCCCGGAAGAAAGATCTTGGGTTCCGGCCGGAGAGGTTCATGCGCAGAATTTGGTAAAGAGATTCCACAGGGAGAATCCTCTGAAGCCCAGCTTGGAGGGTCCAGTGGCCCCTCCTCGGGGGGGGGTAATGTTAGGCACTTACCTCGTCGCCGTCCCTGGTCCCGCGACGCGCTGTCGGGTAGCCCCCGGCCGGCTGCTGCCCGACGGTCCCCGGGTGTGCCGACTCCTCGGCGCTGTCGTGGGGACCGGGGGTCGGCGGCGCTGGACAGTGTCGTGGCCGCGCCGCAGCCCGCTCTGCGCGGCTGGGCGGTCCCGCCGGGCTCCCTCTCACTGCGGCGCTTCCCCCTCTTAGCGGGGGCGCGCCCGATCTGCAGCGTGCTCTTTATGCCTCCCGGCGGCGCTTTCCCCAGCGCGCCCGCCGGGGGCAAGTTTAAATCAGCCTATCCTCAGCTTGATCCTGGGAGCGGACCCAGGGACTGGTCGGCCTGTCTGGCCTGGGCCGTCCAGTTCCTGGGACCGCTCCCGTTTTTGTACTGTGCACCAATCATTGTTCTTCCCTCCATTTGCCCCCTTCCTTAGTGGCCAGTATTCCCTATAAAGTAAGACTGCTTCAGTATCCCAGTGCACGTTATAGCCTCTGGGTTCTGGGAGCGTTTCAGATTGTCTTTTTTCCATATAATTCGGCTTTGAACTTTGACCACTCTCGCTTGCTGCCTGCCCTGACCTTTTGCCTGCCTGACCACGATTCCGCCTGACCCCTCTGATACCTCGTACCGTGACCTTCTGGATTTGACCTCGGCTTGTTTGACTATTCTTCGTTACCTCCATTGGATACCTCGCCCCGTGACCTCCCGGCTCTGACCTCGGCTTGTAATCGGACTTCCGCCATCCGGCATCCTCGCTTGGGACTCCCTGCCGTTCATCAGTCTCCACCTTAAGCTGGTAATCTTTGCGCCCTATAAGTCCTGGGGGTAACCGAGTAGGAGAGGCATTACCCGCGTCTCCTACAAGCGGGGACTTGTCTATAGGCAGAAGAGGCGGTGGAGATTGGGGATTATCAGCTCAAGACAGACTGGTGTCCGGTACAGTCCTTACAGGAACTCTGTGTCCTTGACCATTTGTAATTCCACCCCTTTGATAGATAGTGGGGCAGTAATGGCCGGGGAGCACCAGTAGTCTATGATTAGCATCACTGTTTTAGCCGAGTTGAACTAGGCCATTATCTGTGCACCCCCCTCCCCGTTCGATGATGCAATAATTATTTATGTAAATTAAATTCAATGTAAGGGATAAGACCAATCACAAACTAATAACAAAGGATCAGGCTGGATCCAAAACTATTTACACCACACTTCAACAATAGGAGTTTCAGTCCTTTTCCTTTCTTTTTTTAGCCCCTCTAAATCACACCCTTTATGATAATCTCTTTGTTGTGAATACATCCAAAGTGGTGTCTTTGGCTGTCATCCTTGTATACAAATTCATACCACACCTTAAAAACATAAAAGCCCAAAGGATACTTCCCCACCAATACACTTTGATCTTGCAATCAAGTAGTGTACATTACCGCTCCAAAGTGGCATTAAGGTCTTTTGAAATCACCAAATGCCAATGTAAAAAGGTCCATAGGTTACTATACACTTTTATGGCAATCACAAGTGGATTGCAATTGAAAGTATAACAATTAAAAGTGTTGAAAATATGGGGGGGGGGGGGGTGAGCTATACCCCTCCTTCCCTCTCTTTGGACAGCAATGGTTAAATCCTTCCCCTTAACAATGCTATATATGTAAATGATTTGTTTATAGGCTGGAAGAAGTTTTCTTACTTGAACATCTGTTACTTACTAAAGAATTACAGTGCGAAACCTGTTCAGTTAAATGTAAACCTAAGTGGAGGGCACATGGGAGGGACAGTTCACCACACATGAGCCAAAGAAAATCTCCAGCACATTATGCTAGCTCAGAAAAGTTACCACATTTAAGACCTTCTAAATGTTTCATAAATGCAGATGCATCAGTTACATTTATTTTGCTTTGAGAGGCACTGACATCTAAAGTATAAGTAATTAATAACAAGATGTTATGGTTTCTGCGCTAACAGGGAGCCGGGGTAGGAAAACTAAAGGGCTTAAATAACTAACAAAAAGTTGTAAACTTGTAAATGTATTAATGAAAGGTGTCTGATCAAAAGTTTAGGAAATGTAAAAGGATGGGGTTTGTTCTGTTGTATATCCTTCTTAGTTCCCATGTTTAGAAAGCACTATGATTTAGCAAGATGTTGTAGTAGTTGAAAAGCAATAAAATAAACATTCCATTAGGATGTGGTACTGGGTTGTGTTATTTATAGATTAGGAAAAGGTGCTCTCTCTTATGTGGCCCTTTATGCCAATCAGCACATTCAAGCTTAGGCCAGGAAGCCTAAAAACAGAGTCTGGCCGACATCAGAAGGGAGTCATTGATTGTCACAGAGCAGGCACCTGGTATCAGGCTGGGCAAGAAAGCAATATGTGCATTGGCCCGAACAGAGATTGGCCCTGGTCTGAAACAACAACTGAGACTAAAAGCAGCCTTTTCCCAGGGGAGCAATGAGTAGGTGGAAAGAGGTGAGCAAAGGCCATGTGAGCTGAGGAAAGGTGGGATGAGGTGGACAAAGGTAAACAGAGATGAGGTGAGCAGAGGTGGGCAGATGATAAGTATGAAGAGGTAAGCTGAGGTGAGGTAGGCAGAGGTAAAGCCAGGAAGATTTGTGACAGACAGAGGTGAGGTGGGAAGAAAAGGACAGAGATGAGTCGAGCAGAGTTGTGACAGGCAGAGGTGAGATGGGAGGAGTTTAGAAGATGTAAAGTACGAAGAGTTGGGGAGAGGTGAGACAGGAAGAGGTAGAAATTAGTGAGGGGGAATAATTAGAATATAGATAAAAAGGCATTTCCTGTCTACAGTGCCCCAACCAGAATATAGGCTAGATGTCATAGGTTACAGGACTCACTAAATTGGTTTCTCACTTTTCTCACTAAAAACATTTGGGCTTTGGCTTACTGAGCGCCGACACTAGGGGAAGTGCAGGGCGCAGGTTGTGCTTCCCAGGCCTAGGGAGAATATGAAGATGGAGCCCTGTTGAGCTTGGTGGTGTTGCAGTGTTTATTCGACCACAGTAGCAATGGATTGGGAATGCAGAAGGTAAGTTAAGTCGTGTGTGTTTAACAACCGTGTCTCCTCTTTGCCCCTTAAGCCTCATAATGAATATATAGAGTAGCAATGGATTTTCCTATACCAAAAGGTACACATCAACCTTCCCAGATGTGAACATCTCCTTGCCCAGACACCATGATTAAATAAAAGGGACCTGGGGGAACAGGCTTTCATCCATACAGTCAGAGAAAGACGCTATTATATAAAACAAAGATATGTAAACAAATAAAAAAGGGAAATGCTTACAGATCAGCTCAGCCCCCCGAGGACATCATTTTGGCACACAATAATGAACACTTTTAAAAATGCCATTGAAAGTGGAATTATCCTTTAAGTAATGTGTCCTTTTAAGCATTTATAAACTTCTATAATGTTCGTTCTTACTTGAATTCTGTGTCCTTCTTTTATCTCATGCCTTAATCTGAAATAAAGCATGAAACTGTCCTTTTTAGTGGGATATTTTAGGGAAAGTTTACTGAATCAAGACCTAAATAATTGTTTTGTGCTTTTTATCTCCTAAAAAGGTTTAGGTGACTGTCAACCAGGGACGCTATCAAGGGGGGGAGGTGGTTACCAGGCCCGGTCTGGGGGGGGCCCGGGCTCACCCCACCCCGATGGCGACCCCACCTCAGTAGCATTTCACCCCTCGTCACCAAGCAACAGCGACGAGTGGTGGGAGGGGCCATCGGTGTGAGATGCGGGTGGTGGGCAGGGGCATTGACGTGAAATGTGGATGGAGCTGTCACCACACGTGGGAACCAACGCAATGAGCTCCTTGCAGCTGACAAGCATGGGCAGGCTGTGAGCAAGCGGGTGCGGCGCAAGCCGGGATGGACCACCCTGTAGAGGTATGTTGTCTTTCCTCTTTTTTTTTTTTTTTTTTATATAATAGGTCTTTATTGAGGTAGATAAGACAGTGGGGTAAAAAAGGAACAGTTTCATACAGCAGACAAGTCCAGAACATGTATTACACAAAGCCATAAGAATAATCACTATCTGTATTGGATGAATGGATCAGTGGATTACTGGACCATCGCTATCTCCACCCTCCCGACTATTCCCTAGATTGAGCCCCACCGTTCTCATCCACCGGCTTTTTAACTTTATGGGAGGAGAGGGAAATGGGGAGGGGAACAAAAGGGGGGGGGTTGAGAAACAAGAGGGGGTGTGGGGAGGGGGGAAGGCTAAAGAGGGGAGGGAGGGATGGGAAGGAGATGGGGGAAAGGGGGAAGCGCCTCTCCGGTCCTTACCCCCTTTCCACTTTTTTTAGGCAAGGTTTTTTTTTATCGGCTAGTCAGGTCCAGGGTCGGGGGGGCCGGGGGGGTGATCCAAGCAGATAGCAAGGGAGAACGTCGCCCGGTGGGTGCAGGCAGACCCCACTTTCAGCAAGTCAGCCAGACATCAGGCCCCATATTAAAGTTTTACATGGCTGCTGGGCCCGATTTTAAGTAAAACAGTCAGCCATCAGGGCACATATTAAAGCGGCCCAAAATTGAATAGACTCCAGGGCCTGCTGATTCCCTCTCCCAGGGCATCACAAATTGCGATGCCCTGCTGTGTGAAGGGATAGCAACTGGAGTGAGGGCCTAAGGGTCATCACTACTACTGCATTTTTAGCACTGGCTTGTCACTACTGTGATGCGGATGTCCCCTTCTCCCTCAACGAGCTCTAAGCGCTGGGGTGATTGGGTGGACCCTTAGAGCAGACCTAGCTGTAAAGCCAGGGGTGATTGTGTACCCTCAAATACCAAACCTATTTGTAAATACTGGGGTGAGATTGTTCCCTTATACCAAACGTATTCACTGGGGTGAGTGTGTCCCATAATACCAATGCTATATGTATTCACTGCAGTGAGAGTGTCTCCTTATACCAAACCTATCTGCATTCACTGGAGTGGGAGTGTCCCCTTATACCAAACCTATCTGTAAGGACAGGGGTGATAGTGTCCTCTTATACCAAACCTATCTGTAAGGACAGGGGTGATAGTGTCCCCTTATACCAAACCTATCTGTAAGGACAGGGGCGAGAGTGTCCCCTTATACCAAACCTAGCTGTAAACCCTGTGATAAGAGTTTCCCCTTATTCCAAACCTATCTGTATTTGCTGGGGTTAGAGTGTCCCCATATACCAAACCTTACTGTAAAGACTGAAGTGAGTGTGTATCCCCTGTGATAAGTGTCCGGGATCGCCCTCTTCTGATGTCGAGGGACACGTATTTTGTCTGTATCCAATCAGGCAAACAGCAGAAAGTTCGTTCAATCTGACTCTTGGTCAGCTTTATTGGTAAAGGTTGCAAAAGCAAAATAAAGATAACACAGCAACAAAAGAAAATCCTTGCCTGTCCGGCACTAACTAAACAAGTGAAAACCCTCACTACTAGCTGGAGAGCTTCTCTCTGCCAGCTACAAAAAACACTTCCAGCAACCTTTACTCACATGAATCTCTCTACAGACCTGGGCTGTGTCCTCAGCCAGAGAGAGCCAGATCTGCCCCCTGACTTCCTCCTTTTGTCAGCCTCTCATTCCCCCTAATTAATTACCTGACAGGTGAGAGGCTCAGCTATTACCTCACATAGGAACGGAACCTGGGAGAAATATACCTGTCTTCTACTATCAGACCTGCATGAATGTCACATATCCCCCCCCTCTGCTCAGGCCACTGGGAATGAGCATTTGTAACCAGAAGGCAGTGCACACGTGACAGTGCATCTGCATTTCCCTGCAGTCGCCCAGCCCGGTGCTCTACTGTAAAGTTGTAGGCCTGCAGAGCTAGAAACCACCTCGTTACTCTGCTATTTTTCTCTTTATTAAGGTACATCCATTTCAGAGGGGCGTGGTCAGTGACTAGCCGGAACTTTCTTCCCAACAAATAATATTTGAGGGACTCGAGGGCCCATTTAATAGCTAAACATTCCCTTTCTACAATTGCATAATTTCTTTCGTGTTTATTCAGCTTCCTACTTAAATAAAGCACGGGATGTTCCTCTCCATCCCGGATTTGTGACAAGACAGCCCCTATTCCTGTCTCGGAAGCGTCTGTCTGGACCACAAATTCTTTCTTGAAATCTGGTGTGATCAATATTGGCAGGGAACAAAGGGCCAATTTTAAGGTTTGAAACGCTTTTTCAGCCTGAGGGTTCCACCTTATCATCACTGAGTCTTTTCCTTTTGTGAGATCAGTCAGGGGATTTGCTATGGAAGCAAAATTGGGTATAAATCGCCTATAATACCCTGTAATTCCGAGAAATGCCCTCACCTGTTTTTTATTTAACGGTTGAGGCCACTTCTGGATTGCTTCAACTTTATCTACCTGGGGTTTAATTACGCCTCTTCCAATAATATAACCCAAATATTTGGCTTCTTCTAACCCAATACAACACTTTTTGGGGTTAGCTGTCAAACCTGCAGCCTGTAAACTGTCAATGACTGCCTGCACGTCAGAAAGGTGTGTCTCCCAGTCAGGACTATGTATCACTATGTCGTCAAGATAGGCCGAAGTATATTTCCTATGTGGTTTTAACACTCTATCCATTAACCGTTGGAAGGTTGCAGGAGCCCCATGTAAGCCGAAGGGCATATTTACATAATGAAATAAACCGTCAGGTGTGGAGAATGCTGTCTTTTCTTTGGCAGATTCAGTCAGCGGAATCTGCCAATAACCTTTCGTCAGATCTAGTGTGGTGATGTAGCGAGCTGTACCTAGCCGCTCAATCAGCTCATCCACCCACCCTAGGATAGGCATCAAATTTAGACACAGAGTTTAACTTCCTAAAGTCATTACAAAACCTTATAGTACCGTCTGGTTTTGGAATTAACACAATTGGGCTGGACCACTCACTATGGGATTCCTCAATCACTCCCAATTTCAGCATGTCTTTCACTTCTTTAGACACTGCCTCACGCCTAGCCTCAGGGATTCTATAGGGCCTAACATGTACCTTTACCCCAGGTTCGGTCACAACATCGTGTTTTATCAGTGGAGTCTGCCCTGGTTTGTCAGAAAAGAAATTTTTGTTATGAATTATCAGTTGTCTAGCCTCTTTCTTTTGTGTGTCAGACAAGGACTCAGCGATAATAACGTTAGGTATTAGAGAACCATCACAGGCTGGCCACGCAACCTTCGCAGCTAGAGTTTGCCTGTCTTTCCAAGGTTTAATCAGATTCACATGGTAAATCTGCTCAGGCTTTCTTTTATCTGGTTGGTGAATTTTATAATTGACCTCACCTACTCTTTCTATAACGGAGTAGGGACCCTGCCATTTGGCCAAGAACTTACTCTCTATAGTAGGAACTAGTACTAACACCCGATCTCCTGGTGCAAATGTACGTACCTTAGCACCCCTATCATAGATTCTTTTTTGCACACCTTGAGCCTGTTCCATGTGGGTTTTTACAATTGGCATCACAGCTGAAATTCTGTCCTGCATTTGTGAAACATGTTCTATTACACTTCTGTAGGGAGTGACCTGCCCCTCCCAGCTTTCCTTTGCCACATCTAACAACCCCCGGGGATGTCTACCATATACCAACTCAAATGGAGAAAACCCGGTGGACGATTGAGGCACCTCCCTTATGGCAAACAACAGATATGGAAGCAACAAATCCCAATTTTTCCCGTCCTTGTCCACTACTTTCTTTAACATCTGCTTTAGAGTCTTGTTAAATCTTTCAACTAAGCCATCGGTCTGAGGGTGATAGACGGACGTGCGTAGTTGATTCACCTTAAACAATTTACACAGTTGCTTCATCACATTAGACATAAAGGGTGTGCCTTGATCGGTAAGTATTTCTTTTGGGATGCCCACCCTACTAAACACCTGCACTAACTCCTTTGCGATAGTCTTAGATGATGTGTTTCGCAAAGGTATGGCCTCCGGATAACGTGTAGCATAGTCCATTATAACTAAAATATGTTGGTGACCACGCGCTGACTTTATCAGGGGACCAACCAAATCCATCCCAATCCGATCAAATGGGACCTCAATGATTGGTAAGGGAACTAGAGGGCTGCGGAAACGAGGCCTAGGTGCAGACATCTGACAGTCTGGGCAGGATTCACAATACTCTTTAACATCATGATGTACCCCAGGCCAGAAGAATCTGAGCAAAATTCTCTCTGTAGTTTTCTGGACTCCCAAATGTCCCCCCAATATGTGCCCGTGTGCCAGATCTAAAACTGTTCTCCTGAAGGCTTTGGGAACCACTAGCTGCTGTATGTTATCCTCGCCCTTTTTGTCAACCTGGTACAGTAAATCATTCTCTAGAACCATATATGGGAAAGCAAGCCTAGCCTCAGGCTCCACAGGTACCCCATTGATTATTTTTACATTTTCTCTGGCTCGGGTAAGGGTAGGGTCTTTTAACTGCTCACTTTGAAAATCATCTTTTCTGACCTCTAAGTCAGGTATACACTGCTGAGAAGTCCCCGGAATTTCTGTCTCTGTTAATGGTTCTCCTGAATCCCCCGCCATAACAGAAAAGGGAAAAGTTAAAGGCTTTTCTACCCCAACCACATCTTCCATTGGGGAACTATCAAATGGATCAGGGCTTAGGTTGGAGGTTGTGGGCCTATCAGGTGTACCATCTTTAATCGCGAGATTGTCTTCCCACAACTTCCAAAAATATGGAAAGTCTCTACCAAGAATGACATCATGCATTAAGGCGGGGACTATCCCCACCTTGTGACATACTGAACCATAAGGAGTTGAAATACAAGCAATGGCAATTTGATATTCACACGTATCCCCATGCACGCAAGATACCGTGTAAGTGTCTGGATACCTGTTAGCAGTACTTATAAGGTTGGCGTTTACCAGACTTACCACACTCCCTGAGTCTAGTAAAGCCACCACCTTTTTATCCTCTACTGTTAGCTCATACAGGTGGTTTTTAGAACTGTCTGAACTGACAGCAGTACACATTACTTGGGCAAACATAGACATACGTTTTTTCAAAAAGGCCGCGTCACATTGCATAGGTTCAATAGTCAAAGGACAGTTCATTGCAATATGGCCCAACTCATGGCAACGAAAACATCTTATGTTTTCTCTACCTAGCCCAAAGTCTCGCATTTTAGGCCTCCCTGAGCCCACAGTCTCATCTTTTCCATATAAAGTCTTTACATTTTTCCCAGCTCCCATAAACCCCAGAACAGTCTTACCGGGAACTTTGGCTGTCCGGTTGGTTGAGGCCTGGGGCTGGGTGTTACTTAAGAGCTCTTCTGCTGTAGAGTACCGTTCAACAAGATCCACAAGCTGATCTGCAGATTTTGGGTCTCCGTGGCTCACCCACTTCCTTAACGCTGGAGGTAGTGCCCTTAGATATCGATCCATAACCACACGTTGAACCACGTCTGGTGCAGATAGAACCTCTGGTTGTAGCCACTTCCTGGTCAGATGGACGAGGTCAAACATTTGGGAACGTGGCGGCTTACCCACGTTATATGTCCACTGGTGTACTCTCTGGGCTCTGACTGCTATGGTTACACCCAAGCGTGCCAGAATCTCTGCCTTGAGTTTGTTAAAGTCCTGGGCCGCAGCCGGTTCAAGATCATAGTAAGCCTTTTGTGCTTCTCCTATGAGGAATGGGGCCACCAAGCCTGCCCAACTTTCTCTCGGCCAGGCCTCCCGTGTAGCTGTTCTCTCAAAGGTTGCAAGGAAGGCCTCCACATCATCTGCCGGCGTCATCTTTTGCAGATATTGGTTTGCACGGATATCTCTCTGCGGAGTCGGCAGCTGCCCGCTTGGCAGATTGGCCACACTTTGCATCAGCTCCTGCAGCGTCTGGCGGTCTTTATTTGCGGCCTCCGCTAGAGCAGTCAACTGCGCTGCCAGCAGGTGATTGGTGTGTTGTTGCTCTCTGAAAGACTCCTGCTGAGCTCTGGTAGCCTCTTGCTGCGCAGCGACCGACTGCACCAAGGCCTTTACCACGTCATCCATTTTGACACTGGGCTGTTGCCCCTAGCAACGTGTTGCCCGCATCCGCCACCACATGGGATAAGTGTCCGGGATCGCCCTCTTCTGATGTCGAGGGACACGTATTTTGTCTGTATCCAATCAGGCAAACAGCAGAAAGTTCGTTCAATCTGACTCTTGGTCAGCTTTATTGGTAAAGGTTGCAAAAGCAAAATAAAGATAACACAGCAACAAAAGAAAATCCTTGCCTGTCCGGCACTAACTAAACAAGTGAAAACCCTCACTACTAGCTGGAGAGCTTCTCTCTGCCAGCTACAAAAAACACTTCCAGCAACCTTTACTCACATGAATCTCTCTACAGACCTGGGCTGTGTCCTCAGCCAGAGAGAGCCAGATCTGCCCCCTGACTTCCTCCTTTTGTCAGCCTCTCATTCCCCCTAATTAATTACCTGACAGGTGAGAGGCTCAGCTATTACCTCACATAGGAACGGAACCTGGGAGAAATATACCTGTCTTCTACTATCAGACCTGCATGAATGTCACACCCCATATACAAAACCTAGCTGAAATTAAAAGGGTGATTGTGTACCACTATAGCAGACCTAGCTGTAAAGACTGGGGTGAGTGTGCACCCTTATACCAAACATATATGTATGCAATGGGGTGAGAGTGTCCCCTTATACAAAACCAATGTGTATTCACTGGGGTGAAAATGTCCCCTTATACCAAACCTAGCTGTAATATACTGTGAAGACTGGGGTGAGTGTGTACCCCCATATACCAAACCTAGCTATAAATAATGGGGTCACTGTGTACCCTTATAGCAGACCTAGCTGTAAAGACTGGGGCAATAGTGTACCCTTATACTACAACTAGCTGTAAACAATGGGGTCAGTGTGTGCTGTGATCCCACCTCTTCCTCTAAGCCATGGGGTTTACCCCCTTATCATACAATACGCTGTAAGCAATGGGATTGTTTATGCCACCTTAAACACTGGGTTTTGTGTTATCCCAGAACATCATCTAAACTCTGTGGTGTATCCCCTTATCCTACAAGAAGCTGTAAGCACTGGGGTTTGTTGTACTGTTATCCCACAAAATCCTCTAAGCACTGGGGTATACCCCCCTGATACCATTGAGTGTCCACTGGACCAGGCCACATCGGGCTCTTTTTGGTTTAGCAACAAATAGTCCACTGAGTCAGGCAACTAGCTAGGGAGAGCAGATGGCATCAGTGAGGGACAGCTAGGTAGGCTCATCTGCATGTTTTCATTCAAGCCTGAGGTCGGTCAGCTGCTGGGGCACACCTGGGCATTTACATCAGCTCACCTGTGGCCACCACCTGCATTCTGCTTACTGGGGCTTAGAGAAAACTGCTCACTTGTTGGCATAATACTTACTGGTCATTAGATAAAACTACTGTCATGGATTTCTCATCTGAGAAATCCCAATAGTAGTAATGACCAGAATTAGACTGAGAGGCAGAGGCGGATATGGGCAAACTGCGTTTAATAACAACAAACAGTGGGTACACATCAACCAAGCTGCTATATACATATATACACAAAAAAAGCAGGAATCAAGAAAACAGACTCAGATTGCTGTGAAGTCAGAAAACATACATGCTAGGAGTCCAAAGTCCAACAATGGCTATGACTGAGACTAAGGCAGAAGTCCGGGGTACAGAGTTCCAGGGTTCAGGTTCAAGGCTCTGGGTACTGAGTTCAGGTTTCAGAAGACAGAGTAATGCTGATCCGCTAAAGCCATGTGCTGACTAGCTTTTATAGGCCAGGAAGTCCACCAGGTGCTGGCTGATTAACACATCCCAGCAGGACAGAGCTATCTGCTGGTGGAGCAGCATAATGCAGGGGACATCAGGCTGTGGAAAAACTCCAGACCTAACAACTACTGACTAAACGACACACCTTGCATTAAACCCTCTTGGCCTTTGTTAAAACTATGCAATGTAGGCACACCTGGCATTAGACTCATCCTTGGCCTTTGCTAAAATGATGGAATTGTGGGCACATCTGGCATTAGACTTTTTTCTTGGCCTTTGCTAAAATGATGTAATTGTGGGCACACCTGGCATTAGACCCTTTCTTGACTTTGCCGAAACTATGAAATTATAGGCACACCTGGCATTAGACCCTTTCTTGGCTTTGTTAAAAGTATGCAATTGTGGGCACACCTGGCATTAGACCCTTTCTTGGCGTTGTAAAAAGTATGTAATTGTGGGCACACCTGGCATTAGACCCTTTCTTGGCCTTTGCTAAAACTATGAAATTGTGGGCACACCTGGCATTAGACTCTTTTTTTAATTCACCTGAACATTAAAGGGCAACAAGGCTGCCACACTATGAGAAAAAAGCCCAGGCTTAAGCTGTCCATTATGCATGAAAAATGTTCTATACTTTCCACCTGTTCGTGTGTTTCTGCCAGGTAGGTGAGGGAGAGATGGAAGTATGCAATACTTCATCTACCCGCTCAGGTGTACCAACTTGCCTGCTGGAACTCCACTATTGCCTGCTGCACACACTTCTTCCAACATATATAAGTAGATACATGGCTCGCACTTTATGCAGCAGCTCCGGTATGTCTGGAAAATGGTCTGAGAAGCTTTGCACCACCAAGTTGAGCACGTGCACCAGCCAACGAATGTGCTTCAATCCAGCTCAGCCCAAGACTGCTCCTAGGTTCATTGTCACACACCTTGCTGAGCTTTAGGTGCAGCGGCAGCAACCACTCATCTGTCTGCTCCTGGATGGCAGTCCACCTCTTCTGGGCAGTGTGTGGTTTAAACCTTATAGCATTTATTTTGAATTGGTCCCTGTACTGTATGTTTTACCTGGTCTGTAATTATACCTTGTGAAGTGCTATGGAAGATGATGGTGCTATATAAATAAACAATAATAGTAATAATGTATTTATTTTAGTTTTTTGAAATTTCTTTCTGTATGTAATTGCTTTCTCTAATTATTTGAAGTACATTTCCCTAGCCCATTTTGTGGAGGAAAATTGCAGGAGAATTGCCCAGGTGTTTCCCTCCCAAATTAGGCCTTCAACGCTCGTAAAAAAAACTACTAAACTAATATTATGTTTTTCTTAATTGGTGTATTTATAAATTTTTTAGTTTTCTGTGATGATTTTGAGTACTTTTCCTGCACCCATTTTCTGCAGGGCAATTTCCCTGGTGTTACCCCCCACGTAAAAAAATAATATGTTTGTTTTGTATGTATTTCTTGATTTTTTTTTTTGTTTTCTGGTACTGTTTTGAGTACTTTCCCTAGCTCATTTTGTTTCAGCCCTCTAGCCCTTGCTGGGCCCATTTTACAGCTATCTTTGGGCCTCAAAGTTCGAGTCCCTATTGACTCTGGGTCCCAGACCTGAAGTTTGGCTGCAAGTTCAGCTGAATTTGTCAAATTTGAATTTCAACCAACCAACTCATCACTAATTAGAGCTGAAAAAGGGAGAGAAGAGGTGGGTGAGGTGAGTGGAGAGAATAGATTAGCGGGGTGCCAGTCTGTTTGTTGGTAAGCCACAAAGGAGGGTGTTGCAATAGTTAAGTGGAGATATGAACAGGGAATGCACCAGTATTTTAGTGGTGGCAAGTAAGAGAAAAGAGCAGATGTGAGAGATGCTTTTAAGTTGGAGGTGGAAGGAGATGGCCAGGGAGTGAATGGGAAGTTTGAATGAAAGAGCATTGCGCAATGGAGAGGAAACCCTGTTTGAGTAGGATACACTAAATGACTGGCCAGAGAGATAGGAGGTAAGCCAAGAGAGATCGAGGGCTTGAATTCCAAGAGAAGAGAGTATATTGAGAATCAGAGAATGGTCACCATTGTCAAAAGCTGAAAATAGGTGGAGAATGAGAGTGGAGTAGTGGCCTTTAGATTTTACAGTTAGTAGCTTTAGTGTGAGCAGTTTCAGTGAAGTGATTGGAGCGAAAGCCAGGTTGGTGGGCATCTTAATATTGCAAGGAGATGGTGAATAGATGCTAGTCTGACAGAATGCTAGTTTTTGTTCAAAACGTTTGGATGAGAAAGGGAGCAGTGAGATAGGATGGTAGAACTGTGAGAGCCAGATGGATTCCAGAGAGTATTTCTTGATAATTAAAGTAATTATAACTCCATGTATGAAGAAGGAAATGTGCCTGTGGTGAGGGAGAGGTTGATGTTGAGGCTGGATTGAGAGAGGGAGACGGTTGAGGGATTAGGTGGGATGAAACAGGTTCAATAGCACAGGTGGTCAAATGATCTTTAGCGATAAGGGAGGATAATCTTTGTTCAGTTAGCGGAGTGAAATGAGTTAGGAAGTGAGGAAGGGGGTAGTCTGCAGGAGCAAGTTATTCTGAGGGGTGAAGCCAATTCAGATGTGGTCAATTTTTTCTTTAAAGAACAGGAAATTGCTGAGCTGTTATTTGAGAGGTGGGAAGAAGAGGTGCTGAGTACTGGTTTTAGATTCTGGGCCTGTATGTTTGATCAGAAGTTTACCTGTTTAGCTAAGGAAAGTGTGATTTAGAGTTCCTGAAGGGCTTTCTAATATATATCAAGAAGTCCAACTTGGTTTTGTTTTTCCTTCAACACCGTTCAGCAAATCTAGAGAGATGTTCCAAACTCAGTGTGTGTAGTGTGTGGCTAGTCAGTGTCTGCATCAGTAAAAGTGGACAGAGGCTGAAGAGGTTGGAATGGGATTGAAGGTCTAGATTTCTTAGGTTCCTGCATAAGTATGCAGGTTTTAGTGTAGTGGGGAGGGAAGAGTGTCATAGAACCAGGACTGTTCCCCTTGTTCCCCAGCAGAGGGCGCCAAGGTTTCCCGTGCACTCGCATTTTCGCACAAAGGCCAGTAAGCACGATTATGCGTGCGCATTTGTGAACTGTGTAATTCAATGGATTCATGTGCATGTGCGATTATGCGTGGGCATGCGCATTGCAAACGCACCTTTAAATACTGGCGAGCCCTGATCTCCATTGCCAGTTGGTCATTTCTCCTGCCTGTTCCTGAGTTCCAGTCTTCCATTCCTGTGTACCGACCTGGCTTGTTCCTGACTACGCTCCTGCTCTCCTGATGACCTCAGCCTGTTTACGACTTTGATCCTGTTCTGCCTGCCCACGACCTCGGCTTGCTTACAACTTCGATCCTGTTCTGCCGGCCACGACTTCAGCTTGTTCCACGCTTCCAGTCCAGCTCTGGTCTGTCTTCTACCCAGAACTTGGCCCACTCCTAGGTTGCCTGACCTGGCGACCTTTCTGCAGCCCAGCCTATCCTCACCTTTAGAGGCTCTAGTGAAAACCAGGTTGGTCCTTAGATTCCAGGCTTCCCAGTCGAGAGGTGAGCCGGTTCTGCAATAAGCCGGTCTCTGCAATAAGGTTTCACACCAGGTAGTCTGGCAAAGAGAATATCATTGTAATGAGGTTGTGATCAAACAGAGAGGATAGATAAAGTACAGAGATTAGTAAACAGGATGTCAAGTGAGTGACCATCTTTGTAGGTGGGGGTGGCAGACCACTGTTTGAGGCCAAATGAGGAGGCGAATGATAGATGTGGTGTTGTTGGTGTTGAATGGTATGTTGAATTCACCCATGATTAATGCAAGGATATCAGAGGACATGAACTGGAGGGGCAAAGTAGAAAAGTAGTATTTAGGTGACAGGGAGAGTTTAGGCAGACACAGTGGACTTCAATAGAAGAGAAGGATGGGTAGGGTAGAGCAGGGATTGGGTTAAAAGTGCAACATTCAGAAAAATGAATGCCAACACCCTCAACATGCTTGTTATATGATCTTGGGGTGTGGCTGAATTATAGTCCCCACTATGAGACAGCAGTAGGTGAGACATAAACAAGACCCTGCCAGACACCACCATGCAATGCCACCCATGCTGGGAGACGGAATTCCTGCCCTAGGTAAGTATGAAGATGTAGGAGCTGTGTCGGCACACAGGTCCTGCAGATAGGAGCTTCGGGGAACACCAGGCCTGCACAGAGGAGCTGGTGAGTATGGATTTTATTTTTGTTTTATTCAGGCCTGGACATTTCCTAAAATGATATTTGTAGGGGCCCAGCAGGAAATATATGGTCTCAGTCCTGTGCAAGTTATTTCTTTAATCCTGCCATTTTTCTAAACAAGTAAAAAAAAGCTGATAACAATTGATTGTCTATTTACAGTATATTTTGGAAGCCAGTGTAGTATGAAAACATTTTTTCCGCATATTTTGTAATCTATAGTTTTCACTTTCCCCCTGCAAACATGCATCAAGAAAGGACTGTGGCTTCTGGAGTGTGAAAGTGAATTGTACAAAGAGGTCGTGGTAAAGGTCACCCAGCAGGTTTGATGTGTCAGGGAATAAAAGATGTGATCACATCTGGAACAGTTTGCAGAATAAATAAAATCTGAAAGCTCATATATCATTACACTCCTTCCAATCAGTAAGGGAAAGAAAAAATAAAGTCTTTAATAACCTTGTGCTCTGTGCTAAAGATACTAGAAGCTACTCTATAACCAAGACGTACATCGGTGTGATTTAACAAAAGTAAGTAAATATTCATAAATATTTTCTGTTATATTACACAGATGACTGTACATTCTGGAATAAAATAAGTGTATACTGCTGAGACTGCCCAGGCAAACAAAACATACTCACTTTTTGTCCTTCGCAGCTATTCCATCCCACTCTGAATGTTAAATTTTACTTTATTATTATTATTAGATCTGCAGTTTGCTGCAGTTTTTAGAACTTAAAGCAGAACAAAATATGGGATTCTGACTATCCCGGGTTTGGTTTCCCAATTTGGGATGCTCCACTGTGTGAAACCCCTAGATCACCTATGGTGTATGTGCAGGCTTTTGTCCAATCAAAGCTATTCACTGTGCATATAAGCAGCCTTATTTATTGAAGAAATGTGTGGAGGGCACTTGAGCGTTTCTTATGAGACTCTGTGGCAGCCTGCACTGCAGAGCCGACTGCAAAGAGCTGGCACTGAACCCTCGCTAGTTCCTGACTGGCGTTTGGGCACTAGTGCAGGGCTTATACAAGTCTATGCTGGCTGGGAGCATAGTTAAACTCAATTATTTAACATAAAAAAACACAGCACCCGTACGGGTTCTGCAAAAAGGTAATTTGAGGTGACGGCAACACAAATAAAAATAAAACTGGCATTGTATTAGGGACACTTGAAAGACATGACACAGGGTTTGCATGGACCAAATAACAGGTTTGCAGCACAACCCAAAAGTGCAAAAAATGCCCAGAGATTCCATGGCACATGCGCCAGCCCCACCCCAAAAAAATTTAAAAAGTACCCAAAATAATTAAAACCAACCCAGCCCATTGACATCTATGGGATAAGGCCACACAGTGCAGGGTGAGCGTTTGGTCTTATCTGGCTCTGTAGGGAACTCAGCAATGACACTCATCCCATCGCCGGTGCTGTTGATGGATGGGACACTTTCTGGCACTATCAGAGGTGCTCTGGATTTTTTGATTCGATAAATACACCTGTTGGACTGGGACCTGACATTCACCTGACGTTCATCTGGCACTATGTAAATAAACCCCTAAATGTTCTGCAAACGGCTTTGTTTATGGCAATGAGGATTGTCAGTGGCAGCATCTCCAGCATTGGGTGCAAATGGCTGGGGGCAGGAGTGCACTTACAGCTCAAGGATGAGGAGGTCAGAGGACCAAGGAGCAGTTATATCCATAAAAAGGGTCCCCGTGGCAGTTGCTGCTCCTCCCATCCTGCATAGCTCACACAAGTGACATAAGCTGTCACATGACAGAGCAGCATAAGGACATGAAGCAGCAGGTACCACTGGGATCCTGTTGTGAGTATAACTGCTCATTGTCTGCTTGTCCTCCACTGGTCACTCTGTCAACAGAACTTCACCGCTCCCTAAACACACTGGGGCATTAAAAAGAAAAGTCCATTTACCTTACTGGTACTTTTACTCTGCTCATCATCCTCCTGTAGCCCTGGTTCTGGCTGGTGGGTGGAGGTGGCCTGTGTATAGCAGGCACCCATTGTTTTCAATGGGAGCCACCAATTCATAGGCCATGGCTACCCACCAGCCAGAACCAGGGCTATAGAGGGACAGTCAGCTGCACGGGGGTGTCGGTAAGGTACAGTAAGTGGACTTTCCCTTCTTTACCACCCCCCACATTCACTCTGTAAGACACACAGACATTTTACCCCCACTCAGGAAGCAAAAAATACAGTATTTAGAACTACCTATTGTATTTACCTAGAGGGTATGTATGGGTTGTCAGTCATCTATAACTGTTCCAAAATGCACAAAATAACCTTGAGTGCACTATATATATATATATATATATATATATATATATATATATTATACTAAATATACTTTGGGAGGTGGTCTGCCAGAATATCTAAAACAAATTATTTAGGCATTTCTGGATGAAGTAATGGGTTGAAGTGGACAAGCACTCCAGGGATAAGTGTTTCTTCAGTCACAGGCTCTTTAAGGGGCAGTTGGAATAGCACTCCATAGGGCCCTGGAGTCTGGACGCTCACTCCTATCCAGCACTGCAGGCCAAGAGTTTTATAAAGAGTCTGATGAGCTACTGTGAACAGTATTATGTACACTGTGTAAGGGCACAAACCACAGGATACCCTAAACACTAGACCAGATAGCTGCTTCATCTGCCTATGTTTGCACACTTAGCTTATCAGACCTATGTGTATTATGGACTGCACGTCAAAGGAGGAGGCAAATGATTGGCACACCGATTGAGAGAATATTGGGGAAACATATACATTCAATATATATTTCTTTGTGAGGGTAGCTGTAAAACCTGCATTTTTTGGATTGCTGCTTACACAATGAGGAAAGGCAGGATGATTTAGACCACTGGTTCTCGAACTTTTTTTGCCAAGTACTTCCTAGCAACAAAACAAGTAGGTCACATGCCTTGTAGCAATTGTACAGAAAGAAGGAATAATGTTTTAATATTTAAATAATAAACCAGGCCCTTCAGACCAACCCCCCAAACATCACTGTGAAAATGTCAATATTTTATGTGTTTGAGTTCCCATAGGATGTTTTTATTGTTATTAATAGAACTGCTTTTACTTGAATGCTCATTAAGAAGAAGTATGAGAATTCCAGAGGCTTTTAAAGTGGGAGTCTAGTCTCTTTATAATATTTTAGTGTGTTTTTAACAGAATTTGCAGGGGTTAAAAACATAGTTGTTCTTTTGTCGTTAAAGAGGACCAAACCAAGACTTTTAAAGAGTACCAATCACCCCCTAGAGTTTATAAGAGTTTGTATCCTTTCTTTTTGGTGGGCATCCCAAATGTGGTTGCTCCCCTCTCTGAAACCCCGGGGTCCGCCGATCCACTCACCTTTTCCCCCGAGCCCACAACGGATCCATAGCCCCATCCCCACTTTACCTTTAACTAGCCCACATACCCACGACAGCCATTTCTGAATGGCTATCGCAGGCACGCCCATGACTGTCATTCAGAAATGCCTGTCGTAGGTACACAGAAAAGAAAATCTGAATGGAATGCGGGCCATGACTGGTCTTTGCATGCACCATGGAAATGAGAAATAGGTGAGTTTAAAGGCGATCCCGAGGGATACACACAGCAGGGCATCCCAAATCGGGATGGCCCAGACAGGAGGTACAAGACCCAGGATTTTAAAAATCTCTTTAATTATCCCAGGTTTTGGTCATAGACCTCGGGGCATCCAAACTTGGTTGCTTACCTTGCCTGCAATTCAATGAGGCTTGCGGGGGCTCTTCTCAGAATAGGCGCTATGTATATTAATAAATAGCTTAAAAAGCTGGATGGAGGACTAGCTACTAGCCACTTCCCTTGCTGTACAAATACACCCCAGACATTCAGATAGGCAGCAGCGGGAGGGACGCGGCTCATGCATGTGCCATGGGATCACTAGCAAGCTAAACAAGCATGGTGGACCAGTTACTTTTCCAAGATCGGCTATATTGCTTTGAAACACAACCTCAGGTTTTTTTTGGTATAAATAAACTAAACATTTATTATCCATCAGTAAAGTCATTCTAAATGTAAAGCCAACATTGGAAAGTAGTTGTGTGAGCTTCCACTGCAGCAGGTAGAGGTAGATGAAAAAGTTCACTTCCAGGGAGGATGTAAAAATGTTAAGCAAGGTCATGGCACCTCCCGTCTTTGGTTTGAATGCAGCCTGCTCCATGGCAGCACTTTGTTTGAAAAGTGATAAAGTGAGAGGCGTGAGATTTCTCTTCTGTCTGCTGCTTTTTGATGTAACCTGTCATGACTACTGTCTGAGCCCACACTCTGCCTGTCACCATTAGAATTTTACTATATGAAATTCTCAGAAAAGGTCAAACAGCTCTGGCTGCATTTCAGCAGGTAGATGTGACTGCTATGTAAAATAAGGCATTTTATGTGTCTGGAAGAGAACTTAACATCTACTTTAGCAGAGCAAAAGTACAGAACCAATATAAGTTATTATACTACTGGCAAAGTAGAAAAAATATAATCGGAAGACTGACTTGCAGGGCATATTGCTTTCTTCCTTCTAGCCACAAAATAGTGAAGATGTTCTAGAAATTACTTAAAGTTCTCCTATTTCTGCTCATGGTCTCCAACCCTGGTTTGGAAACTTCCTTGTATAGGATGACACAAACTTTATTTATCCCCTGTGAACAGTGTAAAATTAGTTATTTCAAAGCATCTCAAAATCTCTGGATATCCACAAATTCCTTACGTATTCTGGGTGTGTTTGGGCTGGAAGAGTTGTGTCATGGTGCAGCTTTGTAAATCCTGTGTACGATCCCCTATGGTCAAAGGCAGCAGTGGGGCCACTGTGGCCTGCCTTGCTTTTTGTGCAGAGAGCTCCAAGGGACAGGGTGGATGTTAGTTCAGATGCTGCATGCAGTGCATAAAAAAAGGCCTGCTGATATTATTAAGTAACATTCTCTTCTTACTTTCGGAGCATTGTAGTATTTCAACATAAAAAAAGCATTTAAAATAATTAAGATTAGGTTGTCCAGTGGTCAAAAATCCAAATATTAACATAAGGTGGGTAGTAGTTGGATACATTGCTCAGTAGGTATTTTTGGATACATAATATTGGTTGCCTAGTAAATATCATTGGAAAATGTAAACCCAGCCGCTCATGTTTTTAGCAGTAAACTGTTTTGAGACCTTTTTGAAATTGTATAGGTTCAAGCTTATTGAAACCTATGAACCATGCAGCACCAGTATGCACTGTTTTATATATATATTGTGGTAAAGTATATGGAAATGTCATAAATGGTGTGTATTTTTCCCCTGCTGTGCTGTATCAGGCACGATCCATGCCGGGTTTTCAGGACCCAGGTCACATTCCCCAGTCCTTTTCAGGTTTTTCCCCTGATCTCAGGCCTTGCTCAGGTGATGAGGTTGATTGCAGGGGAAGCCTGAATAAAAGGAGCCACATGGCCTGTCAGTGTGCTGTTGAATAGCCTGGATGAAGGAACCCAGGCAGCACCTGCTGCAAGTGAACGACAGACCTGTTTCCGGCTGAAGGACTTTGCTTGTGACTTCTAGATGAGCAGCGTGGGCTGGTTCGCCCCTGTAACCTGGACTTATAGTTTACTGGTCTGTCAAACCAAGGACTTTCACAGGAACTAGTGAAGTAAACCGCTTGATGTTTTACATTTGTGCTGCAACGTTCTCTGACATAAGAGATAAGTTTTGTTTTGCTGATGAACACTTTATTTTCTGAAAAAAACTGCCTTTGCTATTGAAGAACTGTTGTCCGTGTCACTGCCGTTCACCCCAAATTGATTACAATATATATACAAAATGTGTTACATTACACCCCCCTATTGTACTTGACTGGTAACTGGACACCATTTGGACCTTTTTCCCTGATTCAGGGACCACAATTGACTTAAGAGACAGACTGTTAGGATGAGAAATTGGTGTGAGAATTCCGTCCATAGTTTTGCTGGCAAGAGTGATGCATTTGGTGTGTTTCGATGCTCTTTCGGGCAAATTGAGTTCTTTGATTAATACCTTACTAAGAGATTGATGAATCCTGACTGTCCTTAAAGGATAATTTTACTTTTGATGGACTTTTAAAAAAGTTTCCATTAATGTGTGCCAAAATGATGTGCTCAATGTGCCGAACTTATCTATGATGTTTTTTTACTTCTTTTTTTTTTTTTCTTTAGCAACAATGTGTTTGCCACTTAAACCAAAGTGGTGTTTTCAAGTCATGGCACCTTGAGAAAGTAGCACGGGGGTACAGAACGCGTGGGTGATTTGATTGGCCCAGCAGGAGTTTTGCCGCACATACAGAGGTGAATTATTATTGATTTGAATAATTTGTTCATAGATCATATTTTGCACTGGTCACTTTAGAGATTGGCACTTTAACTAGGGATAGGTTTCTTTTAATATAGGGGCATATCTGGGTATATATGGTTAACATGGGATATAGGGCTCGCTCCTGCTGGTGCTATGTGTTGTAGATATGTTGTATATATATGTTTTTAAATGTATGGTATAGTGTTGTATAGATTTGTTGTATGTCTTTTTTATTGTAGATGAATTGATTAATTAAAATGAATATTAAGATCAGTTGGCATTATTGATTGATTTACTGTGGGTTGGAGTGGTGCCTTCTAAGTAACTGTGTCTGTGGTGGGCTGGAACTACAGAAATCGTGTATGTGTATTGCGGTGGCAACTTGGGTTACAGATTTGGCACACGACTTATCCCCTTATTAAATAACTAAGGTGGTGCTTTATAGGGTGTTTCTCCTGCTTTTATATATGGTGTTTTCAAGTACATATCAGAATCTTCCCAGAATCTTCACAGGTCTGGGGGCACAACTCTAACACAACTGTTTACCTTAAATTTCAGAACAGGAAAGCAATGAGACAGAACAACAAAAACCTGACAAAAATATGTTTTCCTTTAATCTCTGGTGGGTATTTAATTTTCCAGATTAGCCAATGCTTAACCAATCATAAAAGGGGTGGGGGTTAGTGACCTTAAATGTAACCAAAACCCAGGCCCTGGAATCCTGGGGCAAGGACCAAAACCCAGGATAGTCCACTGGACACTTATCACTTATCAACAGAATTGCAGACGGAATTATAACAAGGAGTTATTTTTTTTATTGGACAAGGGTTATAGGGTTGGCATTTTAACAAGAAGAGACATTATTTGTGTCAATCCCATACCCCCCCCCCCCCCCCGTAGTCTTATAGTGATTGTGAAAGATTCTGGCACTGGGAGAGTATATAGATACTTTCCTACAGGCGTTGGTGGTGCATTTGCTTTCTTGTATTAAGGATTTTTCCAATACCCCAAGAGACTTTATACTATTATCCAGCATCAGTCAGTTTTTAAGGCAATAGTTTTTATCAAACTGATAAACATTTTGTTGGAATTATGTAATTATTATTATATTAATATTGAATTAATTTAATTTTGTATTAGCGCATCTTGATCAGCCAGACTCCTCTTCATAGACTTTAGCTTGGCATTCAACACTATCAGGTAAAACCTGCTATTAGCGAAGATGGAACTACTGGACATCATCAATACTGGCGCCCCCCTCTACTGTTCTCCCTGTATACTAATGATTGTGCGGGACTCAGAGTCTAAACAATTGCCAATGACACCAGGGTTATAGGACCAATTATCAAAAGCAGAGCTAGTGGTCAATTTTAGGAATCTCCCCAACTCCATTCCCCCAATCAATCTAAAGGGGGAAGGGGCTGTGATCAAAAAGATCAAAGAAACCCTGATGACTTGCGCTGGATCAAGAATACCATGGCAGTCCTAAAGAAATCCAACCACAGACTCTACCTGCAACTGAGGAACACCAGCCTATCCAAGAGGCTGTTAGTGGCTGTTAGACTCTTACCTGCTCGCCGTTCCGGGTCCCGCGGCGCACCGTTGAGGGGGCCCCAGCGGGCCTCTGCTCGGCCGTCCCGGGGTCGTCCGTCTCCTCGGCGCCCCTGTGAGGTCCGGGGGCTGTCGGCGCAGCATGCGGCTGATGGCCGCGCCGCGGCCCGCTCCGCGCGGCTGCGCCGGTCTGCTGGGCCTCCGGGTAGCGTGACGCTGCCTCCTCCGGGCGGGGGCGCGCCTGGCTCACGTCGTGCTCGCGCGCGCGCGCGAGCACGTCTCTCTTATGCCTCCCGGCGGCGCTTCCTCCAGCGCGCCCGCCGGGGGCGAGTGTTAAGGTGACCTATGGGCAGCCGGATCCTGGGATCGGGCCCAGGGACTGGTCGGCCTGTCTGGCCTGGGCCGCCCAGCTCCCGGGACCGATCCCATTCCAGTTTGTATGCACCAATTATTGTTCTTCCCCCCAAGTGTGCCCTTTCCTATTGGCCAGCATTCCCTATAAAGTTTTTCTGCTCCTTCATCCCAGTGCCCGTTATAGCTTCTGGGTTCTGGATGTGCGTTGCTGTGTCTCTGTGAACTTTTGGATTTTGGACTTTGACTACTCTTGCTTGCTGCCTGCCCTGACCTCCTGCTTTGCCCGACCACGCCTTTGCCTGACCCTTCTGTACCTCGCTCCGTGACCTCCTGGATTTGACCTCGGCTAGCCTCGACCATCCCTTCGTTACCTCCTTCGGATACCACGCCCCGTGACCTCCTGGTTTGACCTCGGCCTGTAATTCGGACTCTGCCTTCCGGCATCCTCATTCGGGATTCCCTGCCTAACATCTTTCTGCACCTTAAGCTGGTATCCTTTGCGCCTTATAAGTCCTGGGGGCAACCGACTGGGAGAGGCATTACCCGCGTCTCCTACAAGCGGGGGCTTGTCTATAGGCCGAAGTGGCGGCGGAGATTGGGGGATACCAGTTCAAGACAGACGGGTGTTTGGTACAGTCCTGACAGTGGCTTTCTATAATGCAACAATATCCTCACTGCTAAATTTTTCCTCAGCTGCCTAGGATGGATGAGCCAGCAAAAGTGAAAAGGTTCAGCTACAAAGAGTTATAAAAACAGCAGAAAAGATCATTGGTACAAATTTACCCACACTCCAGTCTCTGTATGAAAACAGAGTGGTCTCTAGTGTGAAAAAAACTCTCCCTGATCAGAATTACCTGGGTCACGCTCTTTCTCCCACTAAAATCCAGGAGATGTTTTGTTTATCAATTTATCATAAAATTTTAAAACCCACAATAGAAGTGATTATGTCTGGTTTAGAATTCTGTGGGGGAGGCAGGGTAGTATGAACTGGCAGAAGATTAATAGGGTTAGGGATAGCAATAATTCATGAATTTTGGTTGTAATAAGTAGCACATGGTTCACTCCATAAGACGCGCACCCCAAACTGGGTTACATGTGCGTCTTATGGAGCGGATGTAGTCAAATAATTTTCCTGGCACTCCTCCTGACGCTGTTGTCCTCCTGCATCTGATAGTCCATAAAAGTGATTGGCAGGGGTGGGCTGGCCATCTGGAGCAGAGGGAGGAACTGGAAGCTTGTCCCATACTGGCTGGTTCCTGTTGCTGGACCCTGGCTTGGCTGGTCCAGGTGCCACTGTCTGTCCAGGTGAATGGAGGGCAGGTGCTGGCTATTTGGTGGTTCCCAACACTCTGTGCTGCAGTCTAAGACAGCACGTACTGCTGACATCGCTGGATAAGCGGGCAAGGTAAGGAGTATTTGGGGGGATTGTGATTTGAACCTTAAGGGCTGACTGGAAGTCCACTTTAATCTGTGTCTCAGGTTTTACTACTAGGGGTTCTGAAGATACATACACTAATAGTTGCAAAGCCGCAACTAATATCTATAAAGACAGCTACATATTTCTAGATACTAATAGTGATTTTACATAAGTAAACTGAAGAGGTTAACAAAGGAATATCTCTTCTCATTGTCACTTGCTATGATTACAGGGCAAAGCCGCGCAGTTCTATTAGTGAGGATTCCTGTCATGGTGCCAGTTGCTGTATTTCTCCTAACACCTGTTTCCTGTGTGTGTGGCTGTTGCTCACAATGCACGCCTGAAGAACATAGCAAAATGTAAATCATCATTACCAGATGTTTATTGTTTCTGCTTTGCTGAAATCAGACTTACCTAATCAGTTTACTAGACGCATATGTTCAGTTTAATTAAACTTTTGTTCAAATGATTTATTTGCAGACTTTAAACATACCTGACAACTGTTTTGCTCAGCCAAGGATGTCTTTTGCAGAATGTAAATAATGGAAATCCATACAAATGGCTCTGTTTGTACACAAGGTATCTTCACGAATACAGAATAATATTATTGTACATGAGATCCGTAGAAAACCCAGCTGACTTACTAAAGACTATGGGGCCCTGGTGCAACAAACCTGAGACCCTGTCATAGGACGTCCAAGAATTATACTTGTACCCTACCTTCCTATATAAAATGTGTCATGGCCACATGATGGTCAAAAAGCAAGCAGTAATTGTGACTGCTGCGAATACTGACCTCATAGGCCTCAGTAAGTTGCTGTGTCTGCACCCCCTGATGCCCATGTCTTTTATGGAGCCTAATAAATACTTATTTCAAGAAGCCACCGCAATAAGCATGTGAGACCAACAGGTTTATTCATCAAGGGATAGCGGCAGGTAGTGCCTCGTAGCGGCAGGCAGCGTCTGGTGAACGCTGGGCGCTGTCCGCAAAACCACATTTATGAAAGCGTTTCCGGTGAGCGACTCTAACAGCGCCATGTAGTGTCCGATTCATCATTACAGGCGGCTCAGGGTATAGCACCGGAGCTCTAGCTTCCAGAGCGCCAGGTATTACCTGTCGCTACATGGCGCTCTCCCATACATTTCAATGGACACTCCTTTTCTTCTATTTAAACAGGGATTTTTGTTTTTAATTTTTTTTTTTCTCTCAAATAATTGTGTCACCTTTCCTGGCCTAGAAAGAGTCATTTTTGAAAACGTTTTTGATTTCTAATATTTTTATGCAGAATTGTCATTACAGGCTTGGCACTAAAGTGTTATTGTCACAGTGTTACAACAATGTCATTCCATGTGTTTTCGCTTTGTTACTGGTGGATATGTGTTCAAAAACAGACTTTAATCACACAGCGTCTGGCGCTCTATGCTATAGCGGCCAGATACTGAGCGCCAATGTTCTGTGAGACTGTTTATGTTGTATATGGTGTGAGTCGCTGAGAGTTGGTTGTATTGAGCTGGTGGTACCTTTCGCCCGCTGCAACGCTGTACTGGTGTTAGAACGCCCAACATACATCTCATTCATCAATGCAGGCCAGGTTACTATAGAGACTGAGGCGCTCTGTTACAGCGCCTGATAGCCAATCACAGCGTATACTAGCGGTCGCTCTAAGCACCGCTATACAGACGCTCATCTGCTGATAGCTGGCACTAGTGATGAATCAGCCTCCACATATTCATCATATCCATAGGGCAGGTTGTCTCCTGTATGAAAAGCAAAAAAGTTACATTTTGAATAACTTCAGATCAATTAAATCCTCACCACCCTACATACAGGGATGTGATCTTGAAACCAAAATTTACAGCATAGGTGGCAGCAGGTGGTCTCCTGCCCTATGGACATCAGATTCTAGGTCTCCTAAGTGAATTCTACATTGAAAATGAGATATGATTAGTTGTTTGTGCAGGACAGGACTCAGTTCTACCGATCATGTAAGGGACCCGGTGCCCCACTAGGAGTGACAAAGAGTGTAGAGGAATTTTTACATTACCTTCAACAATCACTTCAAAATATCTCATGAAAAAAGGCTGTTTCATGCTATTATTTCAAAATAAGTCATGAGTTAAATTAAGGTTTGATTTAGTACAGGGAGGAACTTAGAGCATCATTTGTACATTAAACATTCAGTCGAGTAATGTGACAATGGCCTAGATTCAGTAAAAGTTGGAAAAAAAATTCTCTTGGGAGTAAATATTCAGTGAAAAAACCTTGAGAATTTCACTATTGACGAATCATCACCTGGGATGAAAGTCAATGGCCCTTTTTGCTCCTATGAAAAGTAGTGGCAGGTTTACTCCTGTTTACGGTTGCCTTTCACTGAGGGGCATGCTAAAGATACATTGAAGAAAGTTTAAATCTTGGTGTGAGTTTCCACCTGCATTTCAGTGAACATTTTATCTTTAACACAGAAAAAACTGCAATAGAAAGTATTTGCTTTATTTTTTTCCTTTAAATCACTTGCACATGTGATGGGTAGTGTTGGGCAAATTCCTAGAGGTTTGGTTTCAGCAAGTTATTTTGAAAGTTTGGATACCAGAACTTGAGCCAAACCCAAATGGGGCCCCTAACTTTGGGGAGCGATTCTGCCTCTGTCCCACCACTCCTCACCCACTTGGGTTGTGTCAAGGTGCCTCGGACTAGGACTGTAAAAATTGTTGAGGGTGCCGGGGCACTTTAAACTAATGCAGAGTGTGCAGCAGAAAGCGGCTTTACACCTTAGCCCCGCAATCTGGTTGTCGTTCTTTCCACTCTCAAATAGACTGCTGCTGGGGCTTCAGAAAGATGGCCGCTGCTCTCATGAGTGAGGACACTGGCAGCAGCTAGTAGCACTTCGAGTACCAGCTGTCAGTGTCCTTATTTAAGTGTGCTTGCTGATACTGGGAGTGAGCTGCGACATCCACAGCCCACTCCCAGTATAAATGCCCCTCCCAGTGGCAGGGAGAAGAGATGCCAGGAGCCCAGCATCCAGAGACCGTCACAGTACAGCACCGGAGGATAAGGACTTAAGGAGCTAAGCTTATTTTCTTTATTTTTGGAGCGAGTTCGTTAAAAGTTTAGTTTGGACGAACCTGGATTTCTTAGAATCTAGTTAGTTCGTTTTGAAATTATTTTGACCTAATATTTCTGGTAAGTATGCTGATGATTAACTATGAAGTTACACTTTTATATCCTCAGTAATTCTCATGCAGTCTTTGGTATAAATACTTATAATAAAAGATTTTCCCTTTGGTGACCGGGCATTTCAGCTTTCTATATTGTAATGGTGTGCAGGTGCAGATAGTGTGTAAGGTCTCATGTAATGAGTTTCACAGAAACACTCCACTATTTGTTTAAAGCAGACCATCACTCACTGCGCACACTTAAAAAGAAGCAACACAAGGAAGCAATTTCCATACATCTTCTAACAGTCTTATATGACAAGACATGGAATAGTCCAATGGTTTGTGGGCTGCCTTTACATTTCACAAACAGTTGGCCATTAAAAAAGTTCCATACATCACATAATATGGATATATTATATAACTAAAAGTGAAAAAGACAGAATAGGGTTAAGCAAGTGTTTTAACTGTCCCCTGTAAGGTTGCCCGCATACTCCATTATCCCATTTTTTGTTTCATTTGCTTTAAAGCCATCCGCTGATATTAAAACTCTATTTTTAATGTAAGTTCTGTCTCTTTACACATCTGGATCTCTTTCTAAACTTGTAGTTACGTATCAGTAAGGAAGCACATGGTAAATGCATCTAAAAGACATTCAGTTGAGCTTGTGATTTGTTTGATAAATGCATTCTGGGAAATGAATTTACATTCTTCAAGCAATAAGAAGTTGTCCACTTCTAACACCTGCAATGTGAGCTCATTAAGTCAAAAATGTGAAAGAAAGTCTGAAAAATCACACCTAAAAAAAAAAAATTATGACTCAATCCATCTATCTATAAACTGTCCAAACAAAAAGACTTGCCAGCACTGATGGATACAACTTGTTTGCTTTGTTAAAAATGTTAAAATCCAAAATATCTACTTTTCATCCATCCTATTGCACGCTGATTTTCTATGTATAAAAATTGGTGGTCTTATTATTGAAAGGCGGCCTTACACTGTTAGTAGCAGGTTTTCTCATTGGGGTATGATGCCCCGCAGCCTTATAGGCAATTGAGCAGGCTTATGCTGGTGGTTGTTGTTGGGGGGGGGGCTCTGCTGCAGCTTTCCTTCTAGTGACCATACCAGAGAGTGAGGACACATGTAGGATTTTTTTTGTCATGGCTTTAGGCAACATGCGCATTTAAATAGCATTGTTATTAATACATTATTTAGTGCTTAGTCATATGACCATTTATTTGATTCCACGTGTCAATTAAGTGCAGGGTCTTTGATTTGCAGAGACTGCCCGCTTCACACAGCATGTAGCCATCCTTGTGCCAGTTTCATGTGCAAAAGATGGGTTGTCTGGGGGCTCTAACCCCTTCCAATTCTAGGATTGGGAACCATGCATCCTCTCCTGTCAGGGCGCCTCCAGGAGGGGGAGCACGTACATGACACCGAGGATGCAAGAGATGCAGTAGCATGCGCTCCCTATTCAAAACAATGAGGGCCAGCTGCGAAAACAACATAGTCACAGCATTACATGAGAGCCTGCGCATGCGCTGTTGGAGCACAGAAAGGTGAGTTTTTATGGATGAACTAGGCGGTTTTACACAGTGGGGCATCCCCATTTTAAGCCCAGGAAAATCAAATCCCCAAGTTTTGTTCCCCTTTAAGCCAAAGTTTGCTTTTGGTGGATTGTTATGGGCAACACTCCATTTGTGTATTATATAATCTCCAGAGGTATTTAGACATATCTAATAAGATGACTAAAAGACATGCAGGATGTGAAAAAAATCTTTAATATATTCCAAAACAGCCAGTGCACATAAAAAATAGAATTATGGCAACTTCTAACGCAAATCAACAGTAGGCAGCCTACCAACAGTAGGAAGTTGCCTGTCACTGCAGCGGGGAGCAGTTTTATGCAGCTCCCGCTTGACACCCATATGCATATTCATGGCACTTGTTATTTTCTTCTGGAAACGATCTTTAAATGTTTCTGGTGGTTTTGGAAATGCCTTACTGAGCATATCATGAACAATTATTATTTACCTATCCCCACCGATGCCTGTGTCTGCGCGATCCATGATGTCTCCTGTATCCTAACCTCAGGGGGTGTGCACAATGGTGGCCTTACATCACTCATTATCTCTGTACAAAATCAACTTGATGTTTACTGCCTCTAATCAGTAACCTAAAGCAAACAACAAGAACTGGGCTGACCATACTGAAAATCTAATTCCTATGGCGCGAGAAGCCTAGTAAAAAGTTGTCATAATCTAGCTATACTGAAGACTACTGAAAAGTACAGTATTAAAAGAACTCCCAGTGTGTACATTTTTATTTTATTAACACCTTAAATATTAATGTGATGTATAATCTAAAGAACTCTTTCAGCCACTGGTTTGCCGTCATGATTACTAATATGAATAATGCCTTTAGCAATGCATGAGCTCTATGGACATCAATAAATTAAAAAGGGAGCTCGTCCTGGAGTTGAGAAGTTTGATATGTTTCACTTTACTTTATATACCATTAGAAAAAACTATTTTTACTCGTAACTTTATTTCTCAGGTGGTCAAGGCTCTGGAGTTCTCATCACTCTACTTTATGAATTGCATTAGATCCACAATATTAGCATTAGAATTATAAACCTATTCCTATACAAAGTTATGGTAATTAAAAACCATCTCATCTTTTCTCTATTTTTAATTCTCTGCAGATATGTCTGGTCTGTATTTAAACCAGGGGAGCTTTATAGCACTGTGCTGTCCTCCTTTCCCATGAAGCTATTTTAACACTAATGGGGCAGTTCATTAAAATGTGTATAGGTACACCACATTATTAGAGTGCCTTCTTCTGCCTTAGTCCACTAGGGTTCAGTAAAGAATGGAAAAACAAGTAAGTGCAAAAAAAAATTTGACATTATTTATGCGGTGTTATACAGATTTCAAAATATCAGACCCCTATAGGGTATTTAGTAAAATATAGAGAGAGGGTATAAAGTATAGTATTGTCATAGTTTCCGAGCCTCTTTTCCTTCCACTATGCCTAGTCTATCAGGTTTTTCAGGCCTGCCACCGTCAGCCTGTATCTGACCCAGCAGGAATATCAAGTAAAAACAAATGTGTTAGGTGGGGAAACCTTACATTTAGCAATATCATAGTGGGAAAGCTGGGGTGGGGAGTCATTCTTTCCCATAATAAACAATTAAAACAAATAGCGACACTAAAAAGTATTAATTTTTCTTCATCACTGTGACATAAATTCGTGACAACTCTGGTGCAAGGGTTCCACCACCACTTTAAAAAGCTTCTTCCCAGATAAGATGGGCCCCTTTTACAAGAAGGTCAAATTAATTTAATCCCATGATGTTTGGGGCACTAATATTCTCAGTACAGATGGTCCCAATAACAGCAATATCCAAATGTCATTTTTCAGCTTTCGTTTTCTGTTTATGTTACTCATGTTACAACGTAGGCTTTCGTTTTTGCCCTTTTTCCTTCGTCTCCTCCCACAAATCATTTATGTTTGATGTTAGATTCAGATTTCCTTTTTCTATAAATAATCGTCCAGATGAAAATCGTTACGACCTTACGCCTGCGCACTACAAACTTAACTCATTAATGTGCTCGCCTACATATCTGGTTCACTCACTTCTGCTACAATGCTTAGCTAAATCACTTCGCGCTCTCATTCTTCCTGCATTTCCCGACCCTAAAACTTACCCAAATCACTTCGCGCTCAGTATATTCTTCCATTTCCCGACCCTAAAACTTACCCAAATCACTTCGCGCTCAGTATATTCTTCCATTTCCCTCCCCTAAAACTTACCCAAATCACTTCACGCTCAGTATATTCTTCCATTTCCCGCCCCTAAAACTTACCCAAATCACTTTGCGGTCTCATTCTTCCATTCCCCGCCCCTAAAACTTACCCAAATCACTTCACGGTCTCATTCTTCTTCCATTTCCCGCCCCTAAAACTTAGCTAAATCACTTCGCAGTCTCATTCTTCTTCCATTTCCCGCCCCTAAAACTTACCTAAATCACTTTCGCGGTCTCATTCTTCTTCCATTGGCGCACCTAAAACTTACCCAAATCACTTCGCGCTCAGTATATTCTTCCATTTCCCGCCCCTAAAACTTACCTAAATCATTTTGCGGTCTCATCCTTCTTCCATTTCCCGCCCCTAAAACTTACCTAAATCACTTTGTGGTCTCATTCTTCTTCCATTGGCGCACCTAAAACTTACCCAAATCACTGCGCACTCAGTATATTCTTCCATTTCCTGCCCCTAAAACTTACCTAAATCACTTCGCGGTCTCATTCTTCTTCCATTTCCTGCCCCTAAAGCTTACCCAAAATAACTTTGCGGTCAGGCGAATCTTCATATATAAATTTTGGTTTTTGCATTCGTTTTGTGGTAACCAACCCCTAATGAATGTATTTAGAAAAGGATATGACACAGAAACAATTTTTTTTTGGTTTAATCTTCACAGGCATTTTTATATTGCCTTTTTTTTTTTTTTTTTTTTAATTTTACAACTTTTAATATAAAATGTTTTTTTGAAATGTTAATATAAAATGTAAAACTTTTTGATAAAAATAAATTACATTTTTAAAACTATATACACAGCAATGGCAGGCCCCAGAACATTATTCTTCATCTGTGGTCCCCAACGAGTCGTGCAGCTCCTGCATCTCGCCCACCAACTGAAGGACCCTGGCACTCAGTTGTGCCACTCTGGCACATGTGGTCCCTGTATAAAAAAGAAAAATAAATTATTTGTCGGCAAATACATGTTTAACAGCTGTGGAAGGAATGTTTATTAGGTTGCAAGCTAACTCATGAGGCCAAATGTCATTATGCTAAGGAATTAATAAAAGGAAGAGGCCATATGTCATTATGTTAAGGAATTAATAAAAGGAAGAGGCCATATGTCCTTATGCTAAGGAATTAATAAAAGGAAGAGGCCATTTGTCATTATGCTTATGGCATTGACTATGGATTTAGGTAGATTGGTGATCATGTCATTTCCCACATACGACAAATATTTACATTACAACTTACTTCGTTGGTGGGCGAGCTCTGCTTCGGGGACCACCCTCCGCTTTGGGACCTGCCACTGCTGGGAAGTTGAGGCTGTAGAGACATGTAAAATAGGGTCACTTCTAATGTCTGAGTCAACAGTAAACAAATGACAATTTGAATGTGTGTGACATCACCCACCTTCTCCACATGCCTACTGGGCATGATCTGCTGCAGACTCTTCCACAGATCCTTCACCCGCTACATATTCATCTAGAAAAAGAGATTAAGGGAATCAGGTTGGTTTTTAATAGCATGTATGTGTGTGCGGTTACATTAATTGTCACATACCAGAGGCTAATGGCTCCGTCGTTTGGTACGACTCCCTGCCCACGCTGTGACGCCCCTCCTCTGTGGATAGGTCCAGGGGCTGGTTGGAGGCCGCTACAGAGGAGGGGTAGGAACGTGGCCCTGGAGATTCACCACCTTCCCTTTCTGCTGCAGATTCATGCAGCACTGGTCGGCCTGTGCACCTCAGGGTGCGTCGGATTCGGTACTCCATTTCCAGCACTAGAAAAGAAAAGCATTTATAAATAAAGGCCTACCTTCTGTATTAGTTACATATAGCATGCAATCGCTATGTACTTACTTGGGAAATGGAGACCGAATAATCGCCGTACCCGGGGCATGTGGAGTCGCTTCAGGTCCGACCAATGCTGCATGATCTGCATATGGGTGAAGGTGGTGTCCGTCTCCTTTTGGATCGGGGAGATGATTTCCAGGGCGACGTTCCTCTTCTCCAATGCGCTGGGCAGGTGGTCGTACCTGTGCTGAAGCATCGTCTAAAAAACACAAAATAAACATAGTTGTTAGATCAAACTGCATACAAATATCTGTCACAATTAGAGTTGACTAAATGACATTCCCAGACACATTTCTAGCCTCAAACTATCCTTATAGATGCAAGTGACTTGGTTCGCACATGTGCGCACTAACTTCTGTTTGCCACAGAGTTTAAATAACTGTTTAAAACAACTGTTTCTCCCTGCGCTTCCTAGGCATGCATTTAGATGGCAAATCAACGTCCTTACAATACACTTACGAGCATAATCAACTCTTGTTTTTGGTGGGTGAAGATCGTGGGCGCCATGTTGATTCTTGTCCGCAGCAGATAAGTAATGCCCCAGCGGTTTCCAGGTTCCGCACGGCCGGACGAACGGCCGGATGCACGCGTACGCGAACGCGTCACACCCAGTCATTAGGATTTAAAGGGTCATGGACACACAGCTCATTCTCTTTGAGATTGTCATCATGGCACCAAAAAAACAGAGCGCTAAGGCCACACCAGCAAAGGAGGCCACCAGCAAAAGGCCACAGCGGCATGAGGAGACTTCTTACTCCCGTCTGACCACTCGGTCACACCAAGCTACTAGCAAGGTGCGGGAAACGTGCAGCAAAAGTGGCCACCACAAGGCGACATTGGCCACAAATCCCGGAACATCCAAAACAGCAGCCAAAAGCAAGGAAGATACCTCAAAGAAGAAGGCACCCACATCCAAACAGCAAGGTACGACAATGCCCAAAGCCACCAAGAAGCAGAGAGCCCGAAGCCCCAGTCCACCAAGAGCACCCTCTCCTCCTCCCCGCCCTACCACATCCCATGATAAACGGAGCACCAGTTCCAAGGCCACCAAAAAGCAGAGGGCCGAAGCCCCAGCCCCACAAGCACACCCTCTCCTCCTCCCTGCGCAAGCACATCCCATGTTAACGGAGCACCAGTTCCAAGGGCTAAAAGAAGAAGAGGGCCCAAAGCCCCAGCCCCACAAGAACACCCTTTCCTCCTCCCTGCCCTACCACATCCCTTCATAAACGGCGCTCCAGTGGCAAGGCAGTAATAGCCAGCGTGCCCGAAGCCCCAGCCCAGCCAGCACTGCCTCTCCTACTCCACGTGGCAGAACATCACATGGCCAAAGTAGCACCAGTGGCAAGGCCAGTAAGAGCCAGCGTGCCCGAAGCCCAAGCCTAGCCAGCACTGCCTCTCCTGCTCCACGTGCCAGTACATCACATGGCCACATGGCCAAAGTAGCACCAGTGGCAAGCCCAGTAAAAGCCAGCGTGCCCGAAGCCCAAGCCCAGCCAGCACTGCCTCTCCTGCTCCACGTGGCAGAACATCACATGGCCAAAGCAGCACCACTTCAAAGGCCACAAAGAGGAAGGCCCACCCCCCCAAGCACACCCTCTCCTCCTCGGCCACATTTGCCACTGGCACTGGTGGCAGCCACCAATACATATGACACATCCACGCCTTGAAGTTTGGTGGCCACCCAGGCAAGGGTTCGATTGCAAGTCCAGTCCAGTCGTTTTCAAGCCACGTGTCGCCCAATTCATCACCACAGAGCCAGCCCAGAATGTCCCCCGAAATGCCAACAAACATAGATGAGCCAGAAGAGCAAGCATTAGGCCGAACATTGTTGAGGCCCAAACTCTCGCATTGGCAAGTGGCCTTACACTCCATTATGATGAACTATATGGGCGACATCCAAAATCTACAAGCAAAATGAGAAAGCCCCAAATCTTGGAGGAGCTCACCAGACAGGTCAGTGCAGCGGGGGACGAGATGAAAGATGTGGAGCAGATACAGCGCAAAATATCTGACCTGAAGTATGCAGCACGGAAGAAACAGAATAAACGGCGCAATCACAGGTACACATTTGAGTTTTGCATTTTGCTGCTTGTTGTATTGACCACAATGCCCACAATTTGTTAACCTCTATTTTTCAGCTTACAAACTGGCGGAGGCTTCCCCACCAAATTACAGTATACACGAGCTGAGGAGATGGTGCTGGCATTAATACACCCCGTCGCATTAGATGGTCTCTCTGGCAGACGGGACACGGACATCCATACCATTCCTGGAGGTTAGTAATGTTTGTTTGAATGTGAACTATTGTAAACGTGTGAAATGAGGCTCACAGGCAGATATGAACACATGCCCCTAGGGAGTGGCTTTGAGGGGAGGTTACTGTTTTAGCTAGGTGTTTAATGTCTGAGGAATGGTCATTTAAAAGGTTTGCAGCCCATACACGACCTTGGACAGTATTTATGGTCACTATTAAACTCTTAATCTTACCAAAGCACTGCCTGTTATGTGAATATAGTCAATCATAGACAACACTTACTTCTTTGTCTTTATACCACTTGGGTTGTAGCTGTGCTTTGGTCAGACAAACTTGATCTGGGTTCAGGGAAAGGTCTACATAGGAAGAATGCCCACCAGCATACTCTGAAGCCAAATGCTATTTGCAAGCTAACTGTGGGCCCCTAATGCACCAGTTTGGATGTGTTAAGCCTCATAACATGCAGTACATGCATGTTTGTATTATTTCAGGTGACCAATCTGTATGTACAGGGTGAGGCATACATGTAAGAGATACTGACATTTATAGTTAAGGTCACCTTGGACCGTTGGGGGAGTTGGCATTCCTGCTTGGCCACGTGTTTTTTAAACCATATGTAGTAATCAGCTCATCAATGGATTTTTGTGTGTTTACGTGCTTTTTACTTTTAAACACAGCCCAGCATCCAGCCTCTGCAAGTGTGGAAGCCTCCTCCAGTTTGAGCATGCAGTCTACTTCCCTTCTGCCTAGGACCCAGGAACAGATATATAGGGTAAGTGGACTTTGATGAAACTGTTGATGCATGTGAATGCACATGACTAATTTGCCTAACAAATATATTTAGGGCCCAAACTGAAACATTTTTTTCACATGTCCCAACAGACCCAAACACTGATGGATGAAATCCAGGAGATGGAGGAGGATGCCAGCTTGATGGGACCTTCTGAACTGACCCCCCTGGAACCTAATCTGCCACTGTCCCAGCATGCTATTGCACCAAATCCTCTGCAGCAGAGTGAAGCTGGACGTATGCTGCCAGACCATCGTGGGCAGCAGGCTGAGACTGAGCCTACAGTCCCCAGTGGTAGCTCTGCTGCAGAGGTTTTGCCGAGCACATCTGGGACTCTTGCTCGCCTTAGAGGTCCAGCATCTGCAGGCGCTCCAACCCGGGGAAGTGGAAGATGCAGTCAACAACGTCGACCAGTTTCCCAGGGGAGGCGCGTGCCGATCCTGGAGTCAGCATGACGCCATGACAGCCGTTACTTTCGTCAGGTGACTCAACGAACAACAGAGCAGATTACTGCATAATTCGAGATTTTCAATAATACATTAACCAACATGCTGACTGAATTTAGGACGAGCAACAGCCAGATGGCTGAACAAATGGCCAACTTAACCACACAGATGGCAGATTCTGAATGACACACATGCCCAGGTGTTGGGCCACCTCCAAGGCCCACCCCAACCTTATTATGGGCAACATCACTTTTAAGATCTATTTCACCTGGATGTCCACATCTTTCCTGTACATCCCCACTCTATTTACCTGTCTGGTGAGCGCTACCAAGATTGGCTTTTTTATGGCTTTGCTGGTTTGATTTTGAATGTCGCCCATATAGCTCATTAGAGTGCTGACATACCCCACTAGCCAATGCCTGAGATAAAGCCTCACTGAAGGGGCCGCTCAAGCTGCCACGCTGCAGCCTTGGGCCAAATGAAATTGTGGCTGGCTCATCCTGTTTGTTGGCAATATTGGGAGGCATTCTTGGCTGTGAAACAACTACATTGCCCATGGCAAAGATTGGAATGGACTGGCATTAGGACTGGGGGTTATTGTTTGGGTGGCCCAATAACTTACAGCCGTGGATGTGGCATAGGTATGGCTGCTTTCCACCTGTGCCTGTGGCAAATGTGGCCAAGCAGGAGAGGGTGTGTATGTGGCCCTATGTATTCCTGGCCAAATATTCCCCTGCAAATGGTTGCTCCCTGTGTATGTTTATGTTAATTGGGCGGTGAAACTTCGGCCTGGAGTGCATTACTATACAACTCCTGGATGTGGCCAATTGCTAGGTGCCATGAGTCTGCACCAATGTATATTTCTGTTTTACTATGTATGTACATGAAGTCTGCGAGTGCCCTTCAACTAAAAATTTTCATATTTCCATAAAATATATGGAATGTGACTTTAGCTGTTGTTGACTAAGTTGATGCATTAATGTTTGTGTTATTTTGAGATTACTGAAGGTTTTTAAAAACAAACATGCGAAAATAAACTGCATGAGGCTCAGATCATGTGTCAATTTTTTAGTAATTAATACATTACTAATTTTTGGTAAAAAAAAAAAAAGCCTTCATAAAGGCAAATCAAAGTCATAATCACAAATTAACATCAGCAAACAAACAAAGCAAAACAAAATTAGGCAAAATAGACGGTGATTAAGTTGGCCTGCACGGCTTGGCCAGAGGCACTAGGTGTGCCAGGGCAGTGCTCAGCTGGCTCCTGGCTGGGTGGAGAGGGGGGCAGATCCACATACCGGGGGATGGCAAAGTTATGCAGGACACAACAGGCCAGGATTATGTCGATGACCTCGTTGGGGGTCATACTGGAGTGCCCCCCCCGGTATGGTCCAAACACCGAAAATGGGTTTTCAGCAGGCCAAAGGCCCTCTCGACTACGGCCCGGGTCTTTCGATGTGAGCGATTGTAGGCCTCCTGGGCCTCATTCTGTGGCCGAAGGACGGGCATCATGAGCCAGGGAAGAAGCGGATAGCCGGAATCCCCTGAAAGAATAATAAAATACTTACATAAATTACACATTCCAAACAACAATATTTTTTAAAGCCGTCGTTCACCCTGAATAAGAGCCTATCTTATATGTTAGCCACATCCTGTACATACAGATTGCTCACATAAAAAAACATCCTACCAGCATCTACTGCATGTTATGAGCCTTTAAACATCCAAGATGGCAGCTCAGGGAATCTCAGGCAGCCTGCAAACAGGAAGTGGCTTCTGACTGTGCTGCTCTGCATTCTGGGATTTCTGACCTTTTCCGGACCCCAGCTCTGCTCTGTCTGAGCAAAGCACAGCTATAACCCGCCCCCTGCACTTTATCCCGCTCTCCTCTCCTCAGTAAGTGTGATGCATCTGAGCAAAGATGGCGCCGGCCCTATCCTAAAGTCATGAACAGAATTGCAGCCCAGTGGGGGAAAGAATAATAAGTAAGTTCCTAAAAACTAGAAAAATATTAGGTGGAAATGCTGGGGAATCAGTTTTTAAGGGTTTCTGCTTTTCTAAAGATCATGGTTAAGGTCCGGTTTAACATGTCATCAAGGGGTAAAAACAGCCATAGGTTAAGACATGGGTCATCAACTATATTCATAGGCATATGAGCCATCCACCTGATAATTCTCCAGACTCAAACCGACGGAATAATCCTGATCTCTGCAAGATGTACACTAAGGAAACGCATGTCCTGGGCCATCACTGCTTGCACATTCAGTGAGTGGCCCATTTTGCGGTTCCTGGAAGGAAAAAGACAAAAAAAAAAATTGAGCAATCCAAGGTAAACTACTCAAACACTAACATCCTCCCAAATACATGTTTGACAATCCAAATAACACTAAGTACATAAGTAGTTTTAAAATCAAAAAGTATATGTATGTGGGAGAAAATAAAGATTAACATTCTAATGACTAATTAAGGTCCGCATTAAAATGTTTTGCTAAGGCCTACATTAAAAACATTGCTGAAGGTATACACGGTTAAATGGGTCACAGGGACACTTGAGAAGAAGGGATTGATGTATACACAGTTAAATGGGTCACAGGGACAATTTACAAGGAAGGATTAAGGTATACACGGTTAAATGGGTCACAGGAACTATTTACAAGGAGGGATTAAGGTATACACGCTGAAATGGTTCACAGGGGCAATTTACAAGGAGGGATTATTCGATATTTACAATACAGTTTGTCTAAACTATATAACAAAATAACATAAATGAACTTACCTATAGATGTACTCGTCGGCTGCAACGTGGGTGCAATCGATCGCACCCATGGAGTTGGGCATGTTGGCATAAAAAAAAAACAACTTAAGCGTGTTCCAGGCTACCATGTCATCTGGAAATGAAATATATTTTGGACTAATGGTAGCCATGCCATCCAAAAACTTTGATAGGGCGCGGCTCAGCGTAGGCTGGGACATCCCCACAGAGAGGGCACCCAGCCTCTGGAACGAGCCGTTCACCAAAAATTGCAGGCAGCCAAGCATCTTGGTCATACCTGAAATTGCTTGCCCCTTCTTGTGGTGCGGGCTAACCTTGGCCGCAGCTCACTATACAACTTATAGAAAGAAGCGCGGTTACGTCGGGTCAGCTCGAACAGCTCAACATCATGCATGCGATCGATATGCATGCATCGCCGGTTCAATCTGGCCTCGGCCCTGCTAACACATGTAATGCCCTGGAGCTGAAGGCGCTCATATTCCTCCACAAAGCCGCAATACATGGTCAAAAGCAAGCTAGTGCAAAATGGTCCCGTAATTGGATCGCAAATGAAACCGTTTTATAGGGCGGTGGTCCCTTGGCAATCAGCTCTCTGAATCAGACGCAAGCCCATCCCAATAACGTAAGTTATCTGAACGAACGCAAAATATCAGATTTGGATGCGAAAATGATCAAAAGTAACGCAAATTATCAGATTTTGATCCGTCCATCGAAAGCGCATATACGCATTAGCGGGAACGCATGGAAAAAGGAACGTAAAAAGCAAAAAAAGGCCAAACAGACCCAAAAACATACACAGACACATGCGAAAGTCCAGACGAATCTGTCTCTGAATCGGGGCTAAAGGGCCCAAACCCAAAGGAAAAAATACACATACACATGCTTTTTCATGTGAAAGTACATGTGAAAGAGGCTTTGAATCAGCCCTATAGTCCTTCTGGATTTTACAAAAAGCCTTTGACACTGTCCCTCGTGGATGCGTATTGGTGAAAAAGGTCTTCGGGGTTAAAAATTGTTTCTGGGTTCCTCTACTCAGCATAACCAGCCCATGCAGGGCTTGTAGAACTACAAGTCCCACAGTCTAAACAGCCCCCAAGCTATTCCCCCCCCCCCCCCCCGGTATTAGGGAAGGCAGGTAATTGGGGCCTTGGGGTTAATGGCAAGTCACCCACAAGTGGCAAGTCAATTGCCTGCCCCCTAAGCCTTCTGAACTGGTATAGGGGTCTCATTGATCCCTTCACAAAGGGTTAAATGTAAAAAAAGACACCACACAGAGTAAAAATGCCTTTTTCTTTCTTAAAGCAGCCCTTCACTCTGAATAAGAGTCTATCTTATATGTTTCCCACACCCTGTACATACAGATGTTCACATTAAAAATCATCCTACCTGCATCTACTGCATGTTATGAGCCTTTAAACATCCAAGATGGCGGCTCATGGAACATCAGGCAGCCTGAAAACAGGGAGTGCCTTCTGACTATGCTGCTCTGCATTCTGGGACTGCTGACCTTTTCCTTACCCCAGCTCTGCTCTGTCTGAGCAAAGCACAGCTATAACCCGCCCCCCTGTATTTTATGCTACTCTCCTTACCTCAGTAAGTGTGATGCTTCTGAGTCAAGATGGCGACGCCCATATCTTAAAGTCCTTAACAGAGTTGCAGCCCAGTGGGGAAAAGAATAATAAGTGATTAAAAACTTAAAATATATTCATTTTAGATGCTGGGGAATCATTTTTTAGGGGTTTGGGCTTTTCAATATATCATGGTGAAGGTCCGGTTCAACTCGCCTATGATCCTGTGTCCCGGCGATCTGATAACAGATGCCAGGTAATCTGTGGAGGGGGGCTGGAGGTGTAAGGGAACACAGCCCCCTGCCCCTCCAAACCTCTCCCTGCCATGCTGCTTACTCGGCACTACTGAGATGGTGTGGGGTGACGTCACGGATGACTGAGCTGGTGTGGGGTGACGTCACGTCATGTGCCCCACCCACAAAAGGCGGAGCTAGCGGCGGTGGAAGTGGAGGAGAGGACCTGTTTCAGGCCCTCTCCTCACTACGAATGGGGGGGCCCCGGGTGGAGACCCAGCGGGAGGGATCACGGCAGCTGGTCATTGTTTTTTTTTGTGGACATCAGCAGTGGGAGGCTCTTTTTTGTGTCCTCTCCTGAAGCCAGACGAGCCCCGAGGGGGTAATTGGATGCCCCCTGGGTGAAGAGAATTACCGGATGGTTTGATTGAGGGGTCAGGTGAGTGAAAGCCAGGCCCGTAACTCTCACAAGCTTGGCGTTAAAAGGTTTAGAGGCATGGAATCATGGAGCAGGGATGTAATATTAGGGCTGATTCAGCACTGTGAGAATTTTTTTCCCACTTTTTTTTAGAGAAAAAATAGGTTTGATTATTTTTTTTTCCTTAGTTCAATTCAGCACAATTTTAGCCATGTGAATTATATAAAAATGTGCACAGCTAAAATGGTGCTTTGTTGTACTAAGGAAACTAAATCATTAAATCAAAAAAAGTGAGAAAAAAATTATCACGGTGCTGAAAAATCCCTACTGCCTCTTTACAAGGCACTGGGGCAGCCTAATCTGAAATATTCTGTTGAGTTCTCGGAAACAGATCATAGTAAAGATGCTCAGATTTTGGAAAAGCTATTAAACTGATGGGGAAATGGAGGATCTTAGTTATGAAGAAAGATTACAGGAATTAATTCTATTTAGTCTTGAGGGAAGACATCTAAGGGGGACATAATTAACATATATGAATATATAAATGGCCAATACAAAAAATATGGGGAAAAGCTAATTCATGTAAAATCCTCTCTATAGACAAGATGGCAAACCCTCAGGCTAGAGAAAAAGATTCAATCTCCGGAGGCGAAAATCCTTCTTTACCATAATTATAAGTTTGTGGAATAGTCTCCCACAGAAGCTTGTTGCACCATCAATAGCTGACAGCTTCAAAAGGGGATTTGATATTTTTTTTATTAGAAAATAACATTTAGTTTTAGCTATTTGTAAATAGTAAAAAATAACTTTTCCAACCACATCCCTTGGTTGCACATGATGGACATATATCTTTTTCAACCATATTAACTATATATGCAACTACGAACCTCTAGCTAACCATACTATGCTTTTCTGAATGGCTAGCGTGGCCGTGTCAGCAGCTAGACACTAGGGACTGGATGTGGCACTCGCTCCATTGCCAGCAATGTCAGTAAATACAGAGATTCATGCAGTATCCAGTTAAGATATTTAACTAAACACCACTCCTGAAGAGCAGCGAAAGTGGGGGGAGGAAAACTGCTTACAGACGCCCTTTAAAAACCTAGATATCAGTTTTAATTAAGCAGTTTGAGATCCTTGACAATCTTGTAAAGCCAGCATCTTGAGTCCACAAAATGTAACATTTAAAGCAGACCAAAACCCACTTACTTGGTTTCTGGTCTGATTTACAGGGGCATTCCCACATTTGCTGTATATTCCAGATGCGGCGTCTACTGTCAATGCATCAGTCTTCAAATCTTAAGTAAAACATTGTTTTCATCTCTATTCATATAATAAACTGTAATTGTACTTCAGTTAGCACATTTTATTTAAACTAATTAAAAAGTGTGACCTGTATATCCCAAGCCTGGAATTATAGAATATTAACATGATTACTTTGCTTTGATTAAGTTGATTGGTAAATCATTAGCTAATTCAAATTAAATTAGAGCAGCACTGCTACCATTCGTTACCAATAGCTCTAATTAGACTTTGTAGGTGAAAACAATACAATGAATAATTAAACATTATAAAAGAGAAGATATCTAAATCATTAATAATGCATCCAATTGCAATGTATCCAATTGCTATGAAATGTGAATTCCCTTTTTATTGTAATATATGCTATTCCTCTTTCACACACACTCATGATCATTTCATTAGCTTGCTCATTCTGATTCTGCAAATTAAACTTTTCTATGACTTCAATTGTAGGAAGAACTAAAATAGCAGCAAGGTTAGAAACTAGTCTTTTAGAAACAGTACTCAGTGTACAAAAAGTCATATTAATTCACTGCACTAGGTCTATATTGATGTAATGAAGCCATTTCTGGGGCCAGTTTCCCATTAAATAAAAGTTTACAAAATGTGGGCGGCATTATGCTTTACTTAGCCCTGAATGATACCCCCTAACCATATGCTTCACCGATATGCTGCTGATTCAGAAAGAGATCTAAATAGCTACTGAACTGAAACAGATTGGATAAATACATGGCAAACAGTTGCAAACTGCTCCATTGATATACTACCACTAGAATCAGCATACAAGCTAATACTTTGCTCGTACATGGTCCCAGCCAAGTCCATTAATGTAACCATAACTACATGGACAGCTGTTTTCAGGGCTGCAAAGTGATTCTTACATGGTGGTCCCGACCTATGCTTACCAGGTTTTGGAATACATTTTTTAAAATGGCATACTAAATCCTGGGTTGTCCAATACATAAAGATCCGTTGGGTGGTCTTGCTCCATCAAAGAGTCATGAAACTCTCCCTCGAGTAAAATAGACTGCTTACCTTCATCCTGCTGGCAGCCAAACAAACATACCATTGCAAAGACATGGAAAAAACAGTCTGTTCCTGTTGCAGAAGTCCAGAAGAGACCTTTCATAAATGAGAAGCTGCCTAGTGTAGTGAATGACTCCCATGAGAAGTTTCTTGCTTTTGGGAACCATGGAAAGTTTTCGCCCTGCTGTCTATAGACCAATACATCACTGTATTGAAGAGGTCACATGATGAGGATGTCAATGGATTACAGCCTTTACCCCGATCCCTTTCTCCCTCCCTTTCCAAATACCCTTCTTCTACTGTACTTTGGTAGTTCCATGTCTATTTGATTACGTTATTGTTTTTTTTTAACTTCCATTTTTTATTTGCATGTATTTCTATTTATTGTATACACAAACAATATATACTAGGCACACATATGAATCCCCTGTGTGGGACCAACTTAAGCAACACCAGTAATGTAGTCTTTGTATGTTCTGCTACTTTTCTAAATAAAGTTGCTGAGAGATAAAAAATGTTACCATGCCCTAAAATGGACTCCGTAGGATGAATCAAGAAAGCTGGTATTTTGTCTAAGAGGAACAAAACCTAGGATTACAACTAAGGATTAGTTAGTTTTTTCAGGGGATCATCCCTGGTTGGCCCACTGTGTTTCAGCCCCAGGGAAACCAAGTATTCTTACCTACTGTGCTTTAGACTCTAGGCTGGTGGTTGCTCCTGTTTGACCTTTGGCCATGGTTGTCCTGCAGGATGTTGCATATTGATTTTATCTTTGGATATTGTATTTACTGCATTATTCAATAAAAAATATGTTTTATTCATCCAAGTATACAGTATACATTGTACTGTACACAGAATGCTTTTTGACAAAAGTAGATATAGAAAAATATACAAATTAAATACATCATATGTGCCTAGGGATCAGACATAAACCTCTCAGGCATGCCCGTAAAAAAGTTTCTCATCATGGAAAGCACATACAGGTAGAGAGATACATGGTTCCTGAGTTTGGATAGTCTTAGTGAGTGGACCCTGTATTGCTGACCCAAATGAAAAAGCTGAAAGAAGGAATGAGCAGAATGTAGAGGATCATCAATTAATATCTTTAGCTTGAAATTCGAGCTTCTTCTCGGGCCATAGAACTTGGACCTACTGTATTGCTGTTTTCTATTCTTGTGACTTTTCTTTATAAGAGCATATTTTTTAAGGAGGAACATTGGACCAAAACAAACAAACAAAAAAAAGGGGCTGATTCCCTCCCCATCGGCCCCTACTTACCTTGTGGCTGCTTCAGGGCCCGATCCTCTGCCCCCCGCTCGCTTAGCTGTCTGTACATGACAGTACGGCTTTAGCCCTGCTCTTTATTGTACCGTGGCACTCAACGAAGTCTCGTGGGATTTCCACTGAGGACTCAGAACATGAATATATAGGCCAGGTGAGTAAACATTGCCCAAAGCTAAAACCGTACGGGGGTAATAGATCGTTGAGGTTCCCCTTATGTTCCTCTTTACGGTGGAGCTACCACATCAAGCTATATAAGGTATATATGCAGAAAAATAGATCCAATAATTGCATTATAGATCACATTCGCGATAATCAAATTCAGACAGCATTTCAAGTCAACAAAGAAAATAAAGTATTGTTTTTTTTTAAAGCAAAAACAACATGTTTGTTTACTTCAGGTCATATGAGAAAACAGTTTCCAGGAAGTTTGTAGGAGTTTTTGGACTCCAAACCATCAATGATACTTAGGGCCTTATTCAGAAAGGGATAGCGCCAGGTAGCGACTATTTAGCGACAGGTAACGAGAGGTATCGCCACGAGAATGCCGGCTCAAATACGCAATCACACATTTATGAAGCCGATCCTGTTTAGCGACTGGGAGAACGCCATGTAGCGTAAGATTCAACATGTTTCCAGCCACAGCGAACAGTGCCCGCGTTCAGCCTTGCCGAACGCCAGGTATTACCTCTCGCTACCTGGTGCTCTCCCATACATTTCTATAGCAGACATTCTAATGTCTTTTTTTATGTTTTTCTTTGTTAAAATGCAAATGTGTTATAGCTTTTTTCTGAAGTGTATGTAATGTTTCCTTCGTTTTTTTTTTTTTTTATTAATTTGTAATGTGTCAATTAAATGTTAAACTCACACCCCTACCCCAATGTCATTCCCGTTATTCTTAGCATTTTTTATTTTTTAAAACAACACAAATAATCACTTTTTGCTAACCGTGTCTGGCGCTCTATGCCGCAGTCAGCCAAAAAGAGCGCCCACGCTCTTTCCTAGAAATTTAATATTAGTTTCCAGATTGGATTTAGCAGATACATCAAAACCGCATACATCTATGGTTACATTATCATGTACCGTAGGTTCTGCCTCTGTAGCCTGGCCACATGGGACTTGTGAGGAGGGCACATCCTGGGTTGGCGCAAAGGATTCCTGCTACGATCAAAGTATGTTGTATGTTACATGGGGGAACCTGATTGTCACAAAAACATGTAACCGTTGGACAACTATAACCAATTCATCAATGGTACCTGAGTGTGCTCCTCCTCAAATAGTACAGGTGTCTGGCTGCCAGAAAGGGGCAAATCCTCATCTGAGAGTGGCGGCAACATCGCATATGTTAATTAGGTTCTGTTATTTGTTAGGTTCATATTGTGTGTCCATTTTGTCAAACCAGTATAGAGGCAATACCTGTCCAAAATAACCCATAGATACTAGGAAGAAAGCTGTTTGTTTAATCAACATGATAAAGTCATTGTGTCAACAAATAGCATAATCACATATCTAAGAACACACATACCCGCCACATCTGAGATGTCCAGACTTAGGCCATCACTAGAGCTTTGCCCTACAAAAACATTGTTCAGAACAAATGTCAAGAGCCACACAACATTTCTGGTCAAACAACATCCTTACTTGAAAAAAAACAAACACATTCTTACCCTCATCCCTAGCAGCCGCGCGGTGAAGGACCCTTTCAGGACCAGCACTTCCTGTATTCTGGCCTAAAATAAAGCAGAATGGATATAATTAGCACCTCCCATAGTATTGTTAATGTCATTTTTTCACAATAGCAGCTTAATGCAAAAACATGTATAATGCATTTCCATCATTTGTAAATGCCAAAAGAGGATCTGGTTGTTGCACAAACCTAAACAACTATCCATTTTGGAAAGTAATGTATCAGGGTTTGGCATTTTAACATATGAAAAGATACACATTGTTACCCAAAAACCGCAAAGGATGCAGTGTGCTTTGCAATACACACCAACACGGTCCTGAAGGCCTGCAACACAGAAAGTGGGGTCCAAAGATGAAGCAGGGACTTGCCCAACAATTTCAAACCATGATTGAGAGACATTCACACATTTCAATTACCTAAACCCAAGCCAGGTTGACACATGCACTTACTAGCATCCAAAGAGTAGGTAGCCTCATGAGTAGATGCTGGTGTAATTCTGAGGACATCTATGGTAATCAAAAGTAAATAATTATGCATTTTTAATGTGTACAAAAAATTAAAAAAAGGAAACAAAAAACATATACAGACTGTTTACCTTCAACAGCAGACTGCATTAAGGTTGAGGCTGGGGGAAGGGCAGGATTCTGGGTCACCTCATCACCCGACTCCTGGGAGTCCTTATGTGCCACTATGCGCAAAGCCAGAAAAATGTTTATAAAAAAGGACATAGCTAAAATCTACTACTTACCGTGACCTACTTTTATTATGAGAAATATTTGGTTATGAGAAATGTAACAACATTAATATCAACAATCACTTTCCAGATTAAATGAATGTACCTTCACCCCAACCTGTGGTGTCATCCCCAGCATCCACCCCCTGCAGCCAACAGAGTGGAATCTTGCACTTCAGCATCTCCTCATATGGCCTGTATTTACTCTTTGGACCCTGCTTTGTCCCACTGTCTACAAGTAGATAATTCTTCATCTTTCCCATAAGGGCCCTTTGCAAAGTGTAGAAGCGTTTCTTGCAGGCTGTGCCACTACGTGGATATTGAGCAGTGCTAGTAAGCTGCTCACCAATGGCATCCCACAATTTGCAATACTGACTTTGGGAGCCAAATAATAACTCCCATTTAGCCAGTGTCAGACACACAAGAGAATTATTATCCGCCAAATTAAATTCTGGCTCCCGCTTGGCAAATGGACGCTTGGCCTTTGGTGCGGCTTCACCTTCAGGCTGTGCCCTTTTCCTTAAGGAAGGTCTGCGGCCATGACGCACACCACTGTTACTGGGCCCAGCAGAAGACACAGCAGTGGCTGGCAGATGCCCAGAATTTGGCTCCATCCTGTAGCTGCAAACACCACCAAACAACACACACACAAGGACGCATGCAACCTACAGAATGGCAACAAATGCTGAATGTGTATGCCACAATTTATGTGCTTTAGGAACCAATCACGAACAGGCCCAGTTAATTGATTGACACATACTGTACAGGTGTTTGGAGATACACCTTGACTCCAATGAATGATGTTTCTGGAAAACATGTGTTGCAGTCAATAAAGTAATTAATTAACTAATTAACAACCCACATAGACATTATTAAGTAATGGGATCCATGTCTCTTAACAACATTGGAAATGGTGTCCCAAAAACGGCTATTTGATTTTTGAACAGCGTACCTTTGATTGGACAAAAGATGTCTGTGCAACCAGATCCGCTAAAGTACGCTATTATGCAAGCGCTAGGCGTTTCCGCCACACCTGTGGTAAAGACCGGAAACTGCTAAGAAACGCAAGAGGCGGCTAAGCGGACCAGGATAAGTTAAGTATAAATTCAGAATACTTTAAGCATTCTTTTCATGATGCACTGTGGCAAAGGCTGTGGTGTTTTGGGTTACTAAGCGCTAGCTTGCACAAAGTTGTCTGGCTGTGTTTATTGAGTACTGTCTGTGGCTTTGTTGAGCTTTTCTGGCATCAGTGCTGTTTCTTTGTGAGATTTTTTTTTGGTGGCATCTGCAAATATTTTGTAGCATACAGCAAGTGTGGATTGTTTTGGGGACCTTTTGTGGGTTGTGCAACAACTCCCCTCTTGGTTGTGCCAAATTTTGAAAGCATACTTTCAGCAGCCTGATGGTTCTAACTACTATACATCTGGTTTGGTGGTGAGCTGCATTTGTGTGATTGTGTGAGGATTGTTATTGTGTATGTGGAGTGGTTGTGTGTGTGTTGATATTGTTTTTTGTTTTTTGTGCAGTGCCTGAGCTATAGCCACTGATTGTGAGATGGATGAGAGGGTGTTGTTTGGGTTATGGATGTATTGTTGTGGCAGCCCTCCCCGTGCACAGGAGCCACATTATAGAAATCGGAAACAGTTCCATTCCATGAAAGTCATGGTAGTGTGTGATCATGAGATGAAGCTGCGAGCCGTGAGATCTGGCTTCCCCGGCTCATGCCATGATTCTTATGTGCTCCAGCAATCAGTCCTGTGCCGGAAGTTTGAGAACAATGAAATGCCACCTGGCTGGCTACTGGGTAATTAATAATCCTTGACATAATTACAAGTTTGATATGTGGCCTAGTAAATTGGCAAACTAGATAACAGAAGCTTTAATGTATACATTATGTTCATGGTACTTGACTAATTTCTCTCTCTCAATTTGATTATTCAACAGCGGACAAGGGATATGGGCAGAAAACGTGGATAATGACTCAGAACCCCACAGACCACTGCCCAAGTACGATACAATGCAGCACATCGCAAAACCAGATGCATTGTGGAAAGAACCATTGGCCTGCTGAAAGCACGCTTTCTCTGTTTGGCACGCCCAGGAGGAGAGATGTTGTACAGTCCACAAAAGGTCTCCAAAATCATCCTCGCATGCTGTGTCCTACACAATATTTGCATATGTCACCGAATCGAACCCCCCGAGGAAACAGCACTGGTGCCAAGAGTCCCCAACATGGCCGCAGACAGTCACAAGGACACCCAGACTGGGTTTGAGCGACGGGAAAGCATGATTACCTCTTTTTTTTCGGTAAGCTAGGTCACCTTAACTATACTAAAACTACTGTACTACAGGGCCCTTCAAAACATTACTTGCCAAATATGTGGTTGGTGTCTAATTATTACCCAGAAAAATGTGTAGCTTAAAGTAATTAAAAAACAAAATATGTGGGTGGTAGTTGATATGGATAAAACAAAAGTAGCTTGCTTTCAATCTCTAAAGTTTAAAAGTGTTTGTTATGTAATTAAATTCAACCACAACAAACAAAGGGGATTTTGTTAAATGTATTTTGAAGCAACAACATTAACTAACTACACTTTTTTTCTCATTTTAGGCACCATTAACATGGCAACACCTGTTTTTGTTTTGTCAAAATTAATCCAAATATCTTCTTAAATAAATCCCCCCCCCCCAAAAAAAATGTTTCCATGTGTTATTTGCATAATGTTAGATCACATTTCCTAATTTTACAGATTGATTTCTAGGCAACAGCAAAGAAACGCTCAGGCGCTCTATTGAATATGGTGTAACAACTCAAGAGCGCCTCTAAAGCACATCTGAAACATCATATTCAACATTGGCAGCGTGATTCCAAATAATGGCAGGTAGCGACTGAGGAGCCCTGGAATAGCGACTGACAGCTGATCGTGGCGGCCACTAGCGGTCGCTAATAGCGCCGCAATACAAACGCTTATCTGTCGCTACCTGGCGTTAGTAATGGATAAGCCTGCTAATCACTGGAATTTAATATTCAAAAATTGATTATTGTTCTTTCACCTATAACCCAAAATCCTAATTTGATTTTGATAATTAGATTTATCATTGCTGGGGATGAGACCCATAACAGAAGTATTATCTGCTCTTGCTGTATATTCATTGCCAGCAACTCCACTGTATGGCATACATTGTATGAATATGCATGTGACAAATAAACCTTGACTTGACTATTTAACATGAAATATCCAAATATAGTCACCCAGAAGTCAGCCGTGCTAGGGCAGAAATCAATGTCTCACAGGACTAAGTCAAAAGTTTTATGGGAATAACATGTGGCACAGCTAAGAAACTAAGTAAAAGTCTGTCTGTCAAAAATCAGTAAAAAGGCAACAGTTCATAATTAGGGATGAGCGAATCGATCCGGACGAAGCCCGGATTCGTTCCGAATTTCATGAAAAATTCGATTCTGAACGAATCCGAATTTCCCGGCGATTCGATCGATCGAAGTTTTCCTTTAAACTCAATGACAGGCATTCTAAGATGGTGGATGGACATGTTCAGACATGACCCCAGGGGCAAGAGACAATGGGACAGTCACATGCAGCCTATCAGCAGCCAGGAAGCCCGGTGACGTCACCATGCTACATAAAGCGGCGGCCATTTTCCTTTTGTGCAGTTCAGACTTGCATTGCAGACAGAACAGACCTAGCTGCAGGGAGAGACAGACAGTCTTAGTTAGGTGAGAGTTAGCGATAGCTAGTAGAGATAGTTACAGATAGGTAAAGAGAGAGACAGATAGGGAGATTTAGAGTGGTAGACAGAGCTAGGGAAAGATAGATTTAAAACCGGAACAATCCAGCAGCATACAAGTCACAGTGACAGGGTTCCTACTGCTGCCTATGATTCATATTTCATAACTGGGTTACTGTTAATATATTTGGTTTGGTTTAAATACAGCTGCAGCCTGTGCATGCCATGCACATGCTATTTAACCCTTTCTGCTATTTAGCCCTGAACGCTATTTTAACCCTATCTGTTAAACAAAAGCATTTATCATAATTAGATTAGTGTTAATATTTTCTGTTCAGCTTAAAATACACCAGGCCACACGCGCATCCCAAGGCACATGCTATTTTAACCCTATCTGTTAAACAAAAGCATTTATCATAATTAGATTAGTGTTAATATTTTCTGTTCAGCTTAAAATACACAAGGCCACACGCGCATCCCAAGGCACATGCTATTTTAACCCTATCTGTTAAACAAAAGCATTTCTCATAATTGGATTAGTGTTAATATTTTCTGTTCAGCTTAAAATACACCAGACCACACACACATCCCAAGGCACATGCTATTTAACCCTATCTGTTAAACAAAAGCATTTCTCATAATTGGATTAGTGTTAATATTTTCTGTTCAGCTTAAAATACACCAGGCCACACGCGCATCCCAAGGCACATGCTATTTAACCCTATCTGTAAAACAAAAGCATTTCTCATAATTGGATTAGTGTTAATATTTTCTGTTCAGCTTAAAATACACCAGGCCACACGCACATCCCAAGGCACATGCTATTTAACCCTATCTGTTAAACAAAAGCATTTCTCATAATTGGATTAGTGTTAATATTTTCTGTTCAGCTTAAAATACACCAGGCCACACGTGCATCCCAAGGCACATGCTATTTAACCCTATCTGTTATACAACATAAGCGTTGATCAGCATCAGCTTCATTAAGCTACTTCAGTTTGCACTTCCTTTTTGACTGCTTTCAATACACCAGGCCGCAGGGCACCCCAAAGCTGCACCTTGCACCCTATCTGTTATACAACATAGATGGCCAAAAAGACAAATGAACCTGCACCACTGTAAATAAGAGGAATGGGTGCTGGCAAGGGGCTGGTTGTATACACTCCAAGTAAATTTGTCTGTGGGTTACCAGGTGACCACAGGAACCAAATCTGCCCTAATAGAGTATGCCGCACACCATAAGTTCTGAGTAAAATATGGTAATTTATTTAATTAGACACAAGTCCTACATACAAATAATACATACATCTAAAAAACAAAATTAAAAACCCCAGACATTTGGGGTAGGACGGCTATCAGGTAGTTAATATTATATATAATATTATAATATTATCAGGATGAAGTGGTGAGGGGATCACCACGCAATGCGTCGTGTGTGTGTTCTGCTGGACGGTTTCTATCATACGGTGATGTACTAAATACCCATTGTTACATTAGTTGATTAGTTCCTGGCATATCTTGAATACTCATGCTGTTTTTATAGATCACTGTTAATAGCTAGCTTTGTATTACTTGTAGCACTTTGGGGCTTTAATAGCCAAATAGCACTTGTCACTTTGCTTGCACCAGTCACTTTTTCATATATCTTTATAACTAGTATATACTTTTTTAATTTACACTGTTTTGTATTTATTTCATTATTAAATTGCATGACTAATATTTGTGAAGGAACTTGGTATCATATTGGGAATAATATTAACTACCTGATAGCCGTCCTACCCCAAATGTCTGGGGTTTTTAATTTTGTTTTTTAGATGTATGTGTTATACAACATAAGCGTTGATCAGCATTAGCTGCTTTATTAAGCTACTTCAGTTTGCACTTGTTTTTGACTGCTTTCAATAAACCAGGCCGCAGGGCACCCCAAAGCTGCACCTTGCACCCTATCTGTTTATACTAAATAAGCAAATACATAAAAATGTCAGGCAGACAAGTGCCAGGATGTTCAAAGAGGAGTGGCAGAGGCCAAGATTCAGCAGGCAGAGGTCGCAGCAGACTAGGGGCGAGTGGCAGCAGGAGTCACGGCGAGAGACCTGATCTGCCAGTATCTGCTAGCGGTCGTGTCTCCACCAGTAACGCATCTGCCGTGGTAGATTGGTTAACGCGCTCATCAACATCATCACAAGTTACGTGTGAGACCCCAGTCTAGGGTCAGTAGGTTCCTCTGACACAACCCTGAGTTGGCATGCCCCGAGAGCAGTCCCTGTCCTCCCATTGCCTCTGTCCTATGTCGTTCCCTCCCCCAGCGATGTATCCTATGCTTTGGGTTCAGCTCCACTCTTTAGTGAGCAGGACGATCAGATAGAGGACAGTCAGCAGCTACTGCCCAGCCATGAAATGGAGGTGGCTTCTTTAGCTCGGCAGACAAATAGTGATGTGGACAGTGTTGTGGGTGTTGCGAGCTTTCCAGCTCCTGCGCCAGACACTGAGGAAACCGAGAACATCAGTGACGTACAGCCACAACTCGGTGATGATGATGATGATGATGAAGCCGATTGCACTTGGGAGCCGGGTGATGAAGGGGCTTCATCGTCATTATCAGGAGAAGAGGGGCGCAGGTTGCCCTGGAGTCAGCAGCTCAGGCAGCAAGGTGTTAGCAGCATGGTTGGCAGTCAGCATGGGGGCACAATTGCAAAGCCTGGAGCCAAACGGGGCCGGGGTAGAGCACCTGCTGCGTGGCAGGCTACCTTATCGGGAGGTAGTGGAGCAGGGGTTCCTGGATTTGGCGACAGTAGCAGTGAATCAGTGCGGCCTGTTGGTGGGAAAAGTAGCTACTCGGCAGTGTGGCAGTTTTTCTTGAAGCATCCGCAGGAGGGTAACATGGCCACATGCAAGATATGTAGGCAGAAGGTGAAGTGTGGCCAGGGTCCAAATGTTGGCACCACGGCCCTGCGTCAACATATGATGCATCACCATAAAGCGACCTGGGAGAACCGAGGCTCACAAGGGGTGGTCCAGCCTGCTTCCTCACCAAGTGGCACGCCGCTCCCAATTTCTGCCAGCCAAGGCTGCAGCACCTCAGCCGAAGGCAGCTGTGCGTCATACCCATCCTCTGTCGCTCCTGCTCCTCCTCCTCCTCCAAGTCATGCATCCCGCCAGCAATCCATCAGCGAAGCCATGTCCAAGAGACAGCAGTATGCGCCCACTCATCCTACAGCGTGGTAGATTGGTTAACGCGCTCATCAACATCATCACAAGTTACGTCTGAGACCCCAGTCTAGGGTCAGTAGGTTCCTCTGACACAACCCTGAGTTGGCATGCCCCGAGAGCAGTCCCTGTCCTCCCATTGCCTCTGTCCTATGTCGTTCCCTCCCCCAGCGATGTATCCTATGCTTTGGGTTCAGCTCCACTCTTTAGTGAGCAGGACGATCAGATAGAGGACAGTCAGCAGCTACTGCCCAGCCATGAAATGGAGGTGGCTTCTTTAGCTCGGCAGACAAATAGTGATGTGGACAGTGTTGTGGGTGTTGCGAGCTTTCCAGCTCCTGCGCCAGACACTGAGGAAACCGAGAACATCAGTGACGTACAGCCACAACTCGGTGATGATGATGATGATGATGAAGCCGATTGCACTTGGGAGCCGGGTGATGAAGGGGCTTCATCGTCATTATCAGGAGAAGAGGGGCGCAGGTTGCCCTGGAGTCAGCAGCTCAGGCAGCAAGGTGTTAGCAGCATGGTTGGCAGTCAGCATGGGGGCACAATTGCAAAGCCTGGAGCCAAACGGGGCCGGGGTAGAGCACCTGCTGCGTGGCAGGCTACCTTATCGGGAGGTAGTGGAGCAGGGGTTCCTGGATTTGGCGACAGTAGCAGTGAATCAGTGCGGCCTGTTGGTGGGAAAAGTAGCTACTCGGCAGTGTGGCAGTTTTTCTTGAAGCATCCGCAGGAGGGTAACATGGCCACATGCAAGATATGTAGGCAGAAGGTGAAGTGTGGCCAGGGTCCAAATGTTGGCACCACGGCCCTGCGTCAACATATGATGCATCACCATAAAGCGACCTGGGAGAACCGAGGCTCACAAGGGGTGGTCCAGCCTGCTTCCTCACCAAGTGGCACGCCGCTCCCAATTTCTGCCAGCCAAGGCTGCAGCACCTCAGCCGAAGGCAGCTGTGCGTCATACCCATCCTCTGTCGCTCCTGCTCCTCCTCCTCCTCCAAGTCATGCATCCCGCCAGCAATCCATCAGCGAAGCCATGTCCAAGAGACAGCAGTATGCGCCCACTCATCCTACAGCACAGAAGCTGAATGTGCTCCTGTCCAAGTTGCTGGTGCTGTAGTCGCTCCCTTTTCAGGTGGTGGACTCTGCACCTTTCAGAGAACTGATGGCTTCTGCCGAGCCGAAGTGGAAAGTCCCAAGCCGTCATTTCTTTGCCAAGAAGGCAGTACCAGCGCTGCACACTTTTGTTGAACAGAAGGTGGGCCAGTCCTTAAGCCTGTCGGTGTGTAGCAAAGTGCATGGCAGCGCCGACGTCTGGAGCTGTAACTACGGTCAGGGACAGTACATGTCGTTTACGGCCCACTGGGTGAATGTGGTCCCTTTGCAGCAGCAGCAGCAACTTGGATCTGGTTGTCAAGCGGGGTTCTGAAGTGTTCCCCCCCATATGCAAGACATCCTAACAACTTCAAGGAAACTTTGCATGCACTTCAGCCACTCATACACCGCCAAACACACCCTTCTTGAGCTACAGCGTCAGAACGGTATCCCCCAACATAGTCTGATTTGCGATGTTTCCACCCGTTGGAATTCCACCCTTCACATGCTGGACCGATTATATGAACAGAGAAAAGCCATCACGGATTTCCTGATGATCCAAGCGGATAGGGGGACTCCCCTGTGTAACTTCAATGTCAACCAGTGGCAGCTCATACGTGACACCTGCCGTTTGCTCAGGCCCTTTGAGGAAGCCACTTTATTTGTCAGTCGGCAGGATTACGGGATGAACGACGTGATTCCACTGCTTCATGTACTACAGCACATGTTGGAAACCATGGCTGGTCAGGGCACTGGAGACATGGCGTCTACATCTTACAGCTACATGAACCCCGTTGGAGCTGAACTGGAGGAGGAGGAAGAGGAGGAGGAGTGGCCCAGTGAAGCACAGTTTAGGCTTGGCGAAATGGCTGGTTTATCTAGTCAGCGGACAGGAGAGGAGGAGCAGGAGCAGCCAGAGGAGCTAGAGGGTTTTAAGGAAGGCAAGACAGAGGACCCGGACACACCGTGGCAGTATGCAGTGGAGATGGAGACAGGTAGTCCCTCCGAGTCACTTGCATAAATGGCAGGAAGCATGCTCACGTGCTTGCGTAGTGACCCCAGAATTGTTTCCATTTGTCGCCGGGATGACTTCTGGCTCTCCACCTTATTGGACCCTCGCTTCCGGCACAAAATGGGGGCATTTTTTAAACCCACCGAGAGGGAGGACAAACTGAACTACTACAAAGACATTCTACGTAGTCAGTTGGCCGATGCCTATCTGCGCCATGGTCCATACTCTCGCAGGTCTGACTCGGGGGGACCTCTGCGCTCACCTTCCACTGCCATGGCTGCTGGGGCGGTTGGCAGGAGCAGCAGCAGCAGCTCCATCAGCAGTAGCCTCAGTCTTCAGTCGCTAATGAGTAGCTTTCTACACCTGCATAGTGAGGCTACTCATGAGCAGCAGGAAGACCTGGAGCAAAACCTCAACCAGCAGGTCATGTCATACCTTGACATGACCATGCCAACACACCTTGAGGATCCGCTGGACTTCTGGGCAGCCAAACTTGGCTTGTGGCCGCAACTAGCAGAGTTTGCCCTGGAAAAGCTGTCCTGCCCGACAAGTAGCGTGCCATCTGAGCGGGTGTTTCGTGCGGCGGGGGCCATAGTTACGGCGAGGAGAACTCGTCTGTCAACTAAAAATGTGGAGAGACTCACCTTTGTCAAAATGAATCAGGGATGGATCAGCCAGGATTTCCACCCACCAATGCATGCGACTAGATTCAGCATGGTGCCACGTTTTACACTTTCCAAATGGTGCAAAACATATTTATGTCTTTAGGCCAATTTTTGTGCTCCTGTTGATGCCAACTTCAGGGTGTGCCTTCCAACCAATTTTTGGCCTCCTGCTTATGCCAACTTCAGGGTGTGCCTTTCAGCCAATTTTTGGCCTCCTGCTGCTGCTGCTGCCAACTCCAGGGTGTCTTTCAAGCAATGTTTGGGCTCCTGCTTATGCTGCTGCCAACTCCAGTGTGTGCCTTCTAGCTAATGTATGTGCTCCTGCTGCTGCCAACTTCAGGGTGCCTTCCAGCCAATTTATATGTTCCTGCTGCTGCTGCTGCCAACTCCAGGGTGTGTCAGTCAATTCTTGGGCTCCAGCTGCTGCCAACTCCAGTGTCTCTTTAAAGCAATGTTTGGGCTCCTGCTACTGCTGCTGCTTGCAACTCCAGGGTGTGAATTATTCAATTTTTAGGCTCCTGCTGCAGCTTGCCACTCCAGGGTGTGATTCATCCAATTTTTGGGCTCCTGCTGCCAACACCAGTGTCTCTTTCAAGCTATGTTTGGGCTCCTGCTGCTGATGCTTGCAACTCCAGGGTGTGATTCATCCAATTTTTGGGCTCCTGCTGCCAACTCCAGTGTCTCTTTCAAGCTATGTTTGGGCTGCTGCTGCTGCTTGCAACTCCAGGGTGTGATTCATCCAATTTTTGGGCTCCTGCTGCCAACTCCAGTGTCTCTTTCAAGCTATGTTTGGGCTCTTGGTGCTGCTTGCAACTCCAGGGTGTGATTCATCCAATTTTTGAGCTCCTGCTGCCAAGTCCAGTGTCTCTTTCAGCCAATGTTTGAGCGGCTCCTGCTGCTGGTTGCAACTCCAGGGTGTGATTCATCCAATTTTTGGGCTCCTGCTGCCAACTCCAGTGTCTCTTTCAAGCTATGTTTGGGCTCCTGCTGCTGCTTGCAACTCCAGGGTGTGATTCATCCAATTTTTGAGCTCCTGCTGCCAAGTCCAGTGTCTCTTTCAGCCAATGTTTGGGCGGCTCCTGTTGCTGCTTGCAACTCCAGGGTGTGATTCATCCAATTTTTGGGCTCCTGCTGCCAAGTCCAGTGTCTCTTTCAGCCAATGTTTGGGCTCCTGCTGCTGCTTGCAACTCCAGGGTGTGATCAATCCAATTTTTGGGCTCCTGCTGCCAACTGCAGAGTCTCTTTCAAGCTATGTTTGGGCTCCTGCTACTGCTTGCAACTCCAGGGTGGGATTCATCCAATTTTTGGGCTCCTGCTGCAAAGTCCAGTGTCTCTTTCAGCCAATGTTTGGGCGGCTCCTGCTGCTGCTTGCAACTCCAGGGTGTGATTCGTCCAATTTTTGGGCACCTGCTGCAAAGTCCAGTGTCTCTTTCAGCCAATTTTTGGGCGGCTCCTGCTGCTGCTTGCAACTCCAGGGTGTGATTCGTCCAATTTTTGGGCTCCTGCTGCCAACTCCAGTGTCTATTTCAGCCAATGTTTGGGCGGCTCCTGCTGCTGCTTGCAACTCCAGGGTGTCATTCATCCAATTTTTGGCCTCCTGCTGCCAACTCCAGTGTCTCTTTCAAGCTATGTTTGGGCTCCTGCTGCTGCTTGCAACTTCAGGGTGTGATTCATCCAATTTTTGGGCTCCTGCTGCCAAGTCCAGTGTCTCTTTCAGCCAATGTTTGGGCTGCTGCTGCTTGCAACTCCAGGGTGTGATTTATCCAATTCTTGGACTCCTGCTGCCAACTCCAGTGTCTCTTTAAAGTAATGTTTGGGCTCCTGCTGCTGCTTGCAACTCCAGGGTGTGATTCATCCAATTTTTGGGCTCCTGCTGCCAACTCCAGTGTCTCTTTCAAGCTATTTTTGGGCTCCTGCTGCTACTTGCAACTCCAGGGTGTGATTCATCCAATTTTTGGGCTCCTGCTGCCAACCCCAGTGTCTCTTTCAAGCTATGTTTGGGCTCCTGCTGCTGCTTGCAACTCCAGGGTGTGATTCATCCAATTTTTGGGCTCCTGCTGCCAAGTCCAGTGTCTCTTTCAGCCAATGTTTGGGCTGCTGCTGCTGCTGCTTGCAACTCCAGGGTGTGATTTATCCAATTCTTGGACTCCTGCTGCCAACTCCAGTGTCTCTTTCAAGCTATGTTTGGGCTCCTGCTGCTACTTGCAACTCCAGGGTGTGATTCATCCAATTTTTGGGCTCCTGCTTCCAACTCCAGTGTCTCTTTCAAGCTATGTTTGGGCCGCTGCTGCTGCTGCTTGCAACTCCAGGGTGTGATTCATCCAATTTCTGGGCTCCTGCTGCCAAGTCCAGTGTCTCTTTCAGCCAATGTTTGGGTGGCTCCTGCTGCTGCTTGCAACTCCAGGGTGTGATTCATCCAATTTTTGGGCTCCTGCTGCCAAATCCAGTGTCTCTTTCAAGCTATGTTTGGGCTCCTGCTGCTGCTGCTGCTGCTGCTTGCAACTCCAGGGTGTGATTCATCCAATTTTTGGCCTCCTGCAGCCAACTCCAGTGTCTCTTTAAAGCAATGCTTGTGCTCCTGCTGCTGCTTGCAACTTCAGGGTGTGATTCATCCAATTTTTGGCCTCCTGCTGCCAACTCCAGTGTCTCTTTAAAGCAATGTTTGGGCTCCTGCAGCTGCTGCTGCTTGCAACTCCAGGGTGTGATTCAGCTAATTTTTGGGCTCCTGCTGCTGCCAGCTCCAGGGTGTGTTTTTCAGGCACTATAGGGGCCCCTCATAGTGATGCCACTTCAACTCTCTGCAATTGTGCCGCTCTGCGATTCTATTAGCGATGCCTCTGATCTGCATGTGATATTTTTTTACAGTATTATTTCACTAACCCAGCACACATCCTATGCGTGTTACAGCAAGGCAGAATGGTTTACAACCCTATTGAGGCTCTAGGAGGCTCAGAAATAGCTGTTTTTAATAGCGATTCGTCGTGACTAAATTCGGTCCGAAACGAATTTTGTCGGAAAATTCGGCGAATCAGCCGAATCGAATTTTTCAAAAGTTCGCTCATCTCTATTCATAATGGTTCCCCTTATCTCACGGGCTCTCTGCTAGGTCTTTCAGGAAACAGCAGATGAAACATCAGATGTAGGTCTTGATGAATAGTTAGAGTAATATCAAATGCAGAACCCGAAGATCTGTGGGCAGTTATAGCCTCACCTTGTGAGGAACAGCAATGGAGTAAATGCACTACATCTAAAGGCACAATGAAATAACTTTCTATGGAATAGCAACCTTACCTAAATGAGCATGTTAAGCAGATTCTCTCATGGAACATATCATGGTATCTACTTGGTCAGACACTGATGCATTTGTGAAATCTTATTCTGCTTAGCAAATTGTAGGTTGATCAGAAAGAAATAGGTTAGCAAGGTCCATAGCTAGAACAAACTCTCCCAGAGAACAGGAGAAAGTATTGATTTGAATGAATAATAGTAGAAACAACAAGTCACAGACCTTGAATAGAAAAACATTTTAGGAAATCACAATCTGGAAGGGACTGACCCAAGAAAGAAGCACTATGTACTGTATGAAAGCACCCAGAAAAATCCATAATGTCAGACTAAGGGGTTTATTCATGAAACTCTAGTGCAAGGTAATGCTTCGTTGCAGCAGGCAGCGTCTGCTGAACGCTGGGCGCCTTATACAATACCACATGTATGAAAGCAATGCCGTTGAGTGACTCGAACAGCACCATGTAGCATACAATTCATCATTACAGACGACGACGTATTACAGACGACGTATAGCGCCGGCGCTCTAGCTTCCAGAGCAACAGGTAAGACCTGTCACTACCATTTACTCTCCCATACATTTCAATGGACGCTCCTTCTAATCCCTTTCCTGGTCCCATTTTTAATATTTTTTTTTCTCAAAAAATTATTAGATCTCTCCTGGCCTGGAATTATATATTATATATTATATATATTTTTGAAAATATTTAGATTTTTTTTCAGTTTTATGCAGAATTGTTCTTACAGATCTGGCACTAAATTGTTAATGTCACAGTGTTACAACAATGTCATTCCATGTCTTTGTTACTGGTGGATATGTGTCCAAAAAATTACTTTAATCACCCAAATTTGAGCGCCGACGCTGTGTGAGCCTGATTTTTTGTTGAATATGCTGAATATGCTGAGTCGGTCTCAATGAGCTGGCACTACCTTTCGCTCCCTGCATACATCTCATTCATCAATGCTGGCCAGGTTACTAGAGCGACTGAGGCGCTCTGTTACAGCGCCCGATAACCTATCACTGCGTATACTAGCGATCGCTCTTAGCGCCTCTGTACAGATGCTCATCTGCCAATAGCTGCCTCTAGTAATGATTCAGCCTGCAAGACAGGCAAGAACACGAACACATTTAGAACACTAAGCCTCAGACCTAAAGAGAACCTAAAATCAAATGGCTCATAGCGCTATTTTATCCAGATTCCCCCAAGCAAAGCTATTTGGGATACCAGTACAACTTAACGATCCACTGAAGAAAAAAAAACTTAAAATAATACCCACCATTCCACATTCCTGGCTTGTTAGCACCCATACCAATACATTTCCATCATATCAATTGTTTAAAGTCTTATTTTAATTTAATTTCATTTCAGTTTTCTATATTTGGTTCTGAAGGTTTGATGCAAAATACTATATATGCATCATATAAGCAAGAATGAATAAAAAATGTACCGATTCAGTCTTGATAAAAATCTGCTGCCATCGACCAGAATGATGAAGGTTAAATGAAGGTGGATATTTCAGCAATGCAATGATCCCAAACACACAGCCACTCAATTGGTTTCAGAAAAAGAAAATAGCTGTTAGAAGGGCCCAGTAAATCATGGACCCTGAATCTAATAGAAAATCTATGAAAGGAACTAAAGTTCAGAGTTCATAAAGAGAGTCCATGGAAGCTTTAGGATTTGAAGTATGTGCCAATGTCATACCTGAGCCACGAAAGCAACTAGTTTCTCCATACAGGAGAAAACGAAAGCATTAAAGCGGAACAACATCCACCATCAGCCGGCCTGGAATCTAAAAGATTCCGGGGCCGGCCGCTGGGTTTTACCCAGGACATAACAAATCGGATTGCACCGCTGTGTAAAACCCCTCAGGGCACCGGTAATAACTCATCTTTTCACTGTTCACTGGCACATGCGCTGACTCTCATCCAATCATAGCCGTTCAACTTTCAGCAAACTGCTCTGATTGTTTGCGATGGGAGTCATGTGCTGCCTCATCTCCTGCATCCCCTTGAGGGGAATCAGAGCCTTTTCTGAATGATGTAAACACTGCAAAGGGCTCTAATTGGACGAGAGCAGGCATATGTGCTGTTGGACTGAGGAAAGGTTGCATTTTACCAAGCAAACTGGGGGGTATCACACAGCGGGGCATCCGGATTCATGATGCCTCTGGGATACAGAACAAAACGTTTTGTTCTGCTTTAAATACATTTCAGCAAGTGTGTCCAATACTTTTTCCCTATGTCATTTCTCACTAGTACACAACTTAATTTATGTTTAATGTATGGTTTGAGTTATTTGCAGGTGTGGATTGGACAGATGAGAATTTCATGCCAAAAGTCATTTAAAACCATCAGGCCATCACATACGTACTGGAAAAATGTGCAATAAAACAATAGACTATTAGCCTCTATTTAAAGTCAAATATAAGCCTATAACACTTACAACACCCACCATCAACATCAGACAAATTCCTCTCAAAATTTCCCAGGCAGTATACACCTGAAAGATTCTACCAAAGATATAAAATAAATATAACAATAACAATTTATATATAAATATAACAATATAAGCATTCAAGTCAAACTCCACGTTTAACTCCTTGCTCCCCAAGGTTTGTAGCTCAAATTTCCATTTTTCTTCCAATCTGCGTACGTCCCTTTGGAGATTGGTACCTCTCCAATTGTTGGCTCCTCCTCGATGTTGCCTTGTCTATCGCTACAAATGACGGATTACAATTATGTACTTACTTCAAATGAGCGAGCAGACTATGGGCTTTAAAGCCCCTAGTAATATTGTAAATATGCTCCCTTATCCTAATTCTTAGAGAGCGACATATACTTCCTACATTTTGTATTGTTGGTTACAGGAGCAGGTTATTTAGTAAACCATGTGATCATAGTTACATGTTATGGTAATTCTTATTTTATATGACCGTCCAGTTTGTGAGGAAGTAAAATCTTCAAATCTTTTCTTGCAGTGTTGGAAGTTACAATACACCCCCCCCCCCCTCCATTTACCACATTTAAAAAAGCCATTAAAGTTAGAGTAGCATCCTTATTTGTTCAGGGGGCGGTCAATGTAACTTCCCCTTAGCTTACTTGCCAGGTTTGGGGCTCTTCTAAAAATGATGTTTTTCCGGCAAATGTGCACCCAGAATATTATACCCCTTTAAGTACATGCTAGAGTTTACCTATTTTTATGCTCCTATATTATCTATTATATTGATAGATACAATTCCATTTTATTTCCATCAGCTACCCAACCTTGCCTGTGTTTTTACCTCCGATGGGTCATAGCCCTTTTCATGTAATTTCTGTTCCAGTTGCTCGGCTTGCTGTGTATGACCTTCCACAGTATTGCAATTTCTACGCAACCTCATGAAGTGGCTTTTTGGAAAACCCAAAGCCAACTTGGATGGTGGCAACTGTTGGCCGGTACATAGCCATTTCTGTCGGTTGCTTTGAAATATGTTGTTTTTCATTATGGATAAATCCAAAACTGTAAATCCAACTGTATATTATCTTTGCTAATAGATGTGGTAAATTCCAATTATTATTACCAATATGTGCTATAAACTCATCCAAAAAATAATAATTTAATCAATAAAGCTTTTCCATATAATCAATTCAAAAACAAATATTGACTCCCACCGCCCTACATATACATTTGCCATGCTAGGTGCAAATTTAACACCCATGGCCTCCCCAGTAATCTGTAAATAATAAACTCCCTTAAACCAACAATAATTATGTACTAATCCTTTCGCTGCCAGTCTACCTGGAGATTTTGTCACCCTCTGTTGCCAGGCCATTTTTCAATATTTTGTGCTATACATGTTCAACTGTGATTTTTGAAAGGTATTTCCAGGGAATTTCCCTGGAACATCATATATTGTTTTTTTCAGCAGAGTCTGGACTTTAACATGAAATGTTTTGTTTGGCCTTGATTTAGTGTATTCTCAATATTTTGGGGTGAAATATGTGCAGCAACATAATAAATATCTATATTTTAAAATTCGGAGTGTTTTTTTTGTAATAAAAAATGTAAGTTTTTCAATAAAATCATACTGTGTTTAAAAGCCCCATTTCTTCCAGTTACAGTGGTACCACATATGTATTGGTAGACACCCTTTTCTGCCCAGGAGACTCCCCCAAATTGAAACACCGCTTTAGGAGATTTTCAGATCATTTGAAATACCCCCACAAACTATATATTCTCTGGAAGTACACACCTTTCCAGGCGTACCAGGCTTGATACATGGAAGCAGTTTTCTAGAAGTAATCCTTTAATGAATTACTTGGTTGCCCTGGGTTTCCCTGAAAAAAAAGAATAAAAAAGCAGAATCAAAGCCAAAAACAATAAGCAAACAAGAAAAACAAGTTAAATCTTAAAAAGCAAGGTCCCCCAAATAGAGCCAACATGCATAGGTACTGTCAAGGAAAGAGTTGCCAAACACTCCAAAGTAACGGTAATTTTCAAAACAACCCTTTACATTTGGAATTTATTGGTCAGTTTCGGATGTTGAACCTGTGGATTCATTGTTCCATCACCCTAATAAATAACTGCCTCAGTATTACCAATAGTATTACTAATAACAATACTTTTTCATAGTAAGATTCCTGATGTACTTTTGCAGATCTATGTAAATGTTAAATTTATAGGCATAGGAGGGGCAAATTTAAGGCAACTGTACAAAGTATTAAATTCATAGTTGGTTAATCCAAACGCACTTAGATTATACTTTCCCTCTCCTAGTTTTCTTTTTATCCTTTCCCAATCCTCTTCTTGCTCTTCTTCTAACCCTTTTTCTTTTCTGACCATATTTTTCTGGGATCTTGGAGGGGCGTTTATTTCTCCCACCTGCAACTGCTGGCCTTAAAACCTCTACTCTGAAAAGCAGAATAATCAGAATCCAGTGTATCATTCATTTATTTACACAAATCTATTATAAATTAAGACATTCTGTAAATTACCTCTGTGATCATTAAATTGCCAACACCCTTGCCTAAAATTTTGAGATCTATATCTTTTATTATTAGGCCATGGTTTGGAGTGTCATTCTCTAACCCGATGTTTTACTTTTTGCCATTTTTGCCATTATAGTCATAATCCTGTTTGGATCATGGCTTCCTAAGTTCATTATTGCCTCTATTATTTTTACATTTAAAAATCAACTCATTAGAATAGTCATTTTTGTCCCTATTCAGTTTCCTAATCTTCCTTTCCTTAATATTGTCCGTATCTCTCTGTTTTTCCCTTACTTTTTCTGATAACTTATGATATTGACAATTTATTGAGTGGTGTGAGAGGCTATATAACTGCTTATGTCATTTTAATTTTAGAAATGTAGATCTTAGAACAGGTCCATCTCCATTCCTTCCTCCAGTTTCTATCCATGGGCAGCAAGTGAAAGAGGTTCAGGAAACCAAGTTCCTGGGAATACCATAAGTCTTTGGGCTGGGAGAGCAACACCCAATCCAACCTTAAAAAGGGTCACAAGAAACTATTTCTTCTATGTCAGCTTAGGAAACTTGGTCTTTCATGAAATCTCATGGCCCTGTTCTTCAACGCTGTCATTTGGTCTACCCTATGCTCCTCCTTTACAGTATGTGTCGCAGGTGCCACCAGAAAGGAAATCATAAAGCTACAAAGACTAGACAGGTCAGCGGAGAGAATAATTGGTTCCCCACTCCCTTCACTTCAGGACCTCTTTAGCAGCTGGGTTAGGTGTATAGCAATTACAATCATAACGGTCCCTACACACCCAGGTCACTTTCTTTTTAACCTGCTTCCATTCGGATGTAGATACAAAGTACCACCAGCTAGGACCACTAGACTCCAAAGGAGTTTCTTTCATTTGGCCTTCCAGCTCCTAAATTATGGCAATCACTCTGATATCATGGCGCAATAGCTTGGGCTGTTGGCTGTTTTACTGTTTTCCTGGTATTGACAATAACTTTTGTAAACTGTATACGGATGGTGTTGTGCACTTCTCATACTTGTGTTACTGTGTCTTGCTCACCAACTGTGTATGTTTAACCCTCCCCATTCTCAGTTGCCTCAAGCCAAAGGAAATTCCTCGTATGTATGTACATATACACCTGGCGAATAAAGTATTCTATAATCATTGTATTATTGTATAATCATAAGTATTGTAAGGAATCCAGCAAGACGACATTGGTCAGATGGTCCTTATTAAGTGCCTATAGTAAAATAATCTGTCTGGTGAGTGGTTACTGTCTGGTGGTGAAAACATTTGAGAAGACAAAATTGATGCTGTTGACATCTCTTGGAGTTTTAAATAGACATTTTAAAGAGACATTTTAGATAATGTCTCCTGTGATACTTTGGCTGTTTAATACCTTTAGAAACATATATACTTAGAAAATTGGTGAAGTGTTCAATACTTATTTCACCTGCTTTTGACTTCACATGCTAGAAACACCTAGGTGATATATCAGGTAAAAGATCTGGTATGAAATAATTGTAATTTTCCCTTTGACATACCACAACATGCCTAAAGGAGACAACCAGTGTGTGTATCTAGTTAATTTCCATTTGTAACCCAGTTAATTAAAGAACAAACAAGTAGGTTCTCGGCTCCTTCTAAGTATAGCAATGTTACAATTTCTTCATTATCAATATACACGTGAAGCTTCATTAAATATGTAATAATATACTTTGCACCAGACATTTTTTTACAGATCCTGTTAAAATTAGCGTTTATTTGGAATAATAATGAGAAACATGAGATATTTATATTTTTTCACCTCTGTTTCAATTTCTTAAGTAAGGAACTTGTCACATTTGTTATGCAAATTTCTTTTCAGCCCATATAATTTCTGCAATACACGAGAAAGCCTCTCTAGATGCCTTGAAGGAATATTTTTTTCAAATTAACATTTTAGTTTTGAAAGCTGCCTGCCTTTCAAAGGAGAACATAAGAGTAGTATAATTGCTCTCTTTTCACCGAGGTGAAAGAATCAATGAAACATTTAAACCATCAGAAAAAAATAAGAATAGTACTTTTTTTTGCAAACAAAGCCCTTGTATGCATTAAATGAACCTAAGTATGCAATTAGATTAGAAAATACATGCCATCTACTTAATAATTACCCACTATGATGGAACACTATTGTGCACCGACTAAAAGGCATAAGCTTAATTAGATGAATTGATTTTACATTACTCTGGGCCATCGTATAAATATATTAATAATGATACAGAATAGGCAGACATAAAAGGAAGTGCAGCGGAAGCAAGCTGTATTTTGTCAGCTTTGTGCCAAGCCTAGGCAATCATCCTTATTTCTGGAACAATGCTATTGTCTGCCATTCAGATGTCAATAAACAAGTCATTTAGGAAACATTATGAATAGAGCTCTTAGATGTTACTAAACATATTTATTGCATGTTTCTGACATTCTTTATCACGTCATTTGCTGTGGTCCTGCAGATCAATAGTTTAGACTTAGCAATGCAAATACACATTTCTATAATGGGGTATCTTGATGGTGATTAGTAGAGATGAGCGAACTTTTGAAAAATTCGATTCGACTGATTCGCCGAATTTTCCGACAAAAATCGTTTCGACCCGAATAAATTCGCGACGAATCGCTATTAAAAACGGCTATTTCTGAGCCTCCTACAGCCTCAATAGGGTTGTAAACCATTCAGCCTTGCTGTAACACGCACAGGATGCGTGCTGGGTTTGTTAAATAATACTTTGAAGAAATATCACATGCAGATCAGAGGCATCGCTAATAGAATCGCAGAGCGGCACAATTGCAGAGAGTTGAAGTGGCATCACTATGAGGGGCAGAAGGAGCCCAAATATACACTGGAGTTGGCCTCAGGAGCCCAAAAATTGGATGAATCACACCCTGGAGTTGGCAGAAGTTGGCAGCAGCAGCAGGAGCCCAAATATACACTGGAGTTGGCTTCAGGAGCCCAAAAATTGGATGAATCACACCCTGGAGTTGGCAGAAGTTGGCAGCAGCAGGAGCAGGAGCCCAAATATACACTGGAGTTGGCCTCAGGAGCCCAAAAATTGGATGAATCACACCCTGGAGTTGGCAGGAGTTGACAGTAGCAGCAGCAGGAGCCCAAATATACACTGGAGTTGGCTTCAGGAGCCCAAAAATTGGATGAATCACACCCTGGAGTTGGCAGAAGTTGGCAGTAGCAGCAGCAGGAGCCCAAATATACACTGGAGTTGGCTTCAGGAGCCCAAAAATTGGATGAATCACACCCTGGAGTTGGCAGGAGTTGACAGTAGCAGCAGCAGGAGCCCAAATATACACTGGAGTTGGCTTCAGGAGCCCAAAAATTGGATGAATCACACCCTGGAGTTGGCAGAAGTTGGCAGTAGTAGCAGCAGGAGCCCAAATATACACTGGAGTTGGCTTCAGGAGCCCAAAAATTGGATGAATCACACCCTGGAGTTGGCAGAAGTTGGCAGTAGCAGCAGCAGGAGCCCAAATATACACTGGAGTTGGCTTCAGGAGCCCAAAAATTGGATGAATCACACCCTGGAGTTGGCAGAAGTTGGCAGCAGCAGGAGCAGGAGCCCAAATATACACTGGAGTTGGCCTCAGGAGCCCAAAAATTGGATGAATCACACCCTGGAGTTGGCAGAAGTTGGCAGCAGCAGCAGCAGGAGCCCAAATATACACTGGAGTTGGCCTCAGGAGCCCAAAAATTGGATGAATCACACCCTGGAGTTGGCAGGAGTTGACAGTAGTAGCAGCAGGAGCCCAAATATACACTGGAGTTGGCTTCAGGAGCCCAAAAATTGGATGAATCACACCCTGGAGTTGGCAGAAGTTGGCAGCAGCAGCAGCAGGAGCCCAAATATACACTGGAGTTGGCCTCAGGAGCCCAAAAATTGGATGAATCACACCCTGGAGTTGGCAGAAGTTGGCAGTAGTAGCAGCAGGAGCCCAAATATACACTGGAGTTGGCTTCAGGAGCCCAAAAATTGGATGAATCACACCCTGGAGTTGGCAGAAGTTGGCAGTAGCAGCAGCAGGAGCCCAAATATACACTGGAGTTGGCTTCAGGAGCCCAAAAATTGGATGAATCACACCCTGGAGTTGGCAGGAGTTGACAGTAGCAGCAGCAGGAGCCCAAATATACACTGGAGTTGGCCTCAGGAGCCCAAAAATTGGATGAATCACACCCTGGAGTTGGCAGGAGTTGACAGTAGCAGCAGCAGGAGCCCAAATATACACTGGAGTTGGCTTCAGGAGCCCAAAAATTGGATGAATCACACCCTGGAGTTGGCAGAAGTTGGCAGCAGCAGCAGCAGCAGGAGCCCAAATATACACTGGAGTTGGCTTCAGGAGCCCAAAAATTGGATGAATCACACCCTGGAGTTGGCAGGAGTTGACAGTAGCAGCAGCAGGAGCCCAAATATACACTGGAGTTGGCCTCAGGAGCCCAAAAATTGGATGAATCACACCCTGGAGTTGGCAGGAGTTGACAGTAGCAGCAGCAGGAGCCCAAATATACACTGGAGTTGGCTTCAGGAGCCCAAAAATTGGATGAATCACACCCTGGAGTTGGCAGAAGTTGGCAGTAGCAGCAGCAGGAGCCCAAATATACACTGGAGTTGGCTTCAGGAGCCCAAAAATTGGATGAATCACACCCTGGAGTTGGCAGAAGTTGGCAGTAGTAGCAGCAGGAGCCCAAATATACACTGGAGTTGGCTTCAGGAGCCCAAAAATTGGATGAATCACACCCTGGAGTTGGCAGAAGTTGGCAGCAGCAGCAGCAGCAGGAGCCCAAATATACACTGGAGTTGGCTTCAGAAGCCCAAAAATTGGATGAATCACACCCTGGAGTTGGCAGGAGTTGACAGTAGCAGCAGCAGGAGCCCAAATATACACTGGAGTTGGCCTCAGGAGCCCAAAAATTGGATGAATCACACCCTGGAGTTGGCAGGAGTTGACAGTAGCAGCAGCAGGAGCCCAAATATACACTGGAGTTGGCTTCAGGAGCCCAAAAATTGGATGAATCACACCCTGGAGTTGGCAGAAGTTGGCAGCAGCAGCAGCAGGAGCCCAAATATACACTGGAGTTGGCCTCAGGAGCCCAAAAATTGGATGAATCACACCCTGGAGTTGGCAGGAGTTGACAGTAGTAGCAGCAGGAGCCCAAATATACACTGGAGTTGGCTTCAGGAGCCCAAAAATTGGATGAATCACACCCTGGAGTTGGCAGAAGTTGGCAGTAGCAGCAGCAGGAGCCCAAATATACACTGGAGTTGGCTTCAGGAGCCCAAAAATTGGATGAATCACACCCTGGAGTTGGCAGAAGTTGGCAGTAGCAGCAGCAGGAGCCCAAAAAATGGCCTAAAGACATAAATATGTTTTGCACCATTTGTAAAGTGTAAAATGTGGCACCATGCTGAATCTAGTCGCATGCATCAGGCATTGGTGGGTGGAAATCCTGGCTGATCCATCCCTGATTCATTTTGACAAAGGTGAGTCTCTCCACATTTTTAGTTGACAGACGAGTTCTCCTCGCCGTAACTATGGCCCCCGCCGCACTAAACACCCGCTCAGATGGCACGCTACTTGCCGGGCAGGACAGCTTTTCCAGGGCAAACTCTGCTAGTTGCGGCCACAAATCAAGTTTGGCTGCCCAGAAGTCCAGCGGATCCTCAAGGTGTGTTGGCATGGTCATGTCAAAGTATGACATGACCTGCTGGTTCAGGTCCTGCTCCAGGTCTTCCTGCTGCTCATGAGTAGCCTCACTATGCGGGTGTAGAAAGCTACTCATTAGCGACTGAAGACTGAGGCTGCTGCTGCTGATGGAGCTTCTGCTGCTGCTGCTGCCAACCCCCCCAGCGGCCATGGCAGTGGAAGGTGAGCGCAGAGGTCCCCTCGAGTCAGACCTGCGAGAGTATGGACCATGGCGCAGATAGGCATCGGCCAACTGCCTACGTAGAATGTCTTTGTAGTAGTTGAGTTTGTCCTCCCTCTCGGTGGGTTTAAAAAATGCCCCCATTTTGTGCCGGAAGCGAGGGTCCAATAAGGTGGACAGCCAGAAGTCATCCCGCCGACAGATGGAAACAATTCTGGGGTCACTACGCAAGCATGTGAGCATGCTTCGTGCCATTTGCGCAAGTGACTCGGATGGACTACCTGTCTCCATCTCCACTGCATACTGCCACGGTGTGCCCGGGTCCTCTGTCTCTCCTTCCTCAAAAACCTCTAGCTCCTCTGGCTGCTCCTGCTCCTCCTCTCCTGTCCGCTGACTAGATAAACCAGCCATTTCGCCAAGCCTAAACTGTGTTTCGCTGGGCAACTCCTCCTCCTCCTCTTCCTCCTCCTCCTCCTCCAGTTCAGCTCCAACGGGGTTCATGTGGCCGTAAGATGTAAACGCCATGTCTCCAGTGCCCTGACCAGCCATGGTTTCCAACATGTGCTGTAGTACATGAAGCAGTGGAATCACGTCGTTCATCCCGTAATCCTGCCGACTGACAAATAAAGTGGCTTCCTCAAAGGGCCTGAGCAAACGGCAGGTGTCACGTATGAGCTGCCACTGGTTGACATTGAAGTTACACAGGGGAGTCCCCCTATCTGCTTGGATCATCAGGAAATCCGTGATGGCTTTTCTCTGTTCATATAATCGGTCCAACATGTGAAGGGTGGAATTCCAACGGGTGGAAACATCGCAAATCAGACTATGTTGGGGGATACCATTCTGACGCTGTAGCTCAAGAAGGGTGTGTTTGGCGGTGTAGGAGTGGCTGAAGTGCATGCAAAGTTTCCGTGAAGTTGTTAGGATGTCCTGCAGATGGGGGGAACACTTCAGAAACCGCTTGACAACCAGATTGAAGACGTGAGCCATGCAGGGGGCATGGGTCAGGCTTCCTTGGCGCAGCGCAGACAAAATGTTCTTCCCATTGTCGGTAACCATGATTCCCATTTTAAGTTTTCTCGGAGTAAGCCATGTTTGGATTTCCTGATGAATACATTTAAGCAGTTCCTCCCCTGTGTGACTCCGTTCGCCAAGACAAACCATGTGAAGCACTGCGTGACACCTCCGTGCCCTGCACACATGGTAGACTGGAGGGGCACTGAGACTTGAGCCTACAGTGGAGGGTGAGGAGATGGCGGAGGATGAGGAGGCCGAGTCGCACGGTGTCACAGGCCCAATGGGCAGAGAGCGCGGAGGCCGAAGCGGCGTGACCTGTCCAAGTTGCTGCTGCAAAGGGACCACATTCACCCAGTGGGCCGTAAACGACATGTACTGCCCCTGACCGTAGTTACAGCTCCAGATGTCGGCGCTGCCATGTATTTTGCTACACACCGACAGGCTCAAGGACTGGCCCACCTTCTGTTCAACAAAAGTGTGCAGCGCTGGTACTGCCTTCTTGGCAAAGAAATGACGGCTTGGGACTCTCCACCTCGGCTCGGCACAAGCCATCAGTTCTCTGAAAGGTGCAGATTCCACCACCTGAAAAGGGAGCGACTGCAGCACCAGCAACTTGGACAGGAGCACATTCAGCTTCTGCGCCGTAGGATGAGTGGGCGCATACTGCTGTCTCTTGGACATGGCTTCGCTGATGGATTGCTGGCGGGATGCATGACTTGGAGGAGGAGGAGGAGGAGCAGGAGCGACAGAGGATGGGTGTGACGCACAGCTGCCTTCGGCTGAGGTGCTGGAGCCTTGGCTGGCAGAAATTGGGAGCTCACTTGGTGAGGAAGCAGACTGGACCACCCCTTGGGAGCCTCGGTTCTCCCAGGTCGTTTTATGGTGACGCATCATATGTTGACGCAGGGCCGTGGTGCCAACATTTGGACCCTGGCCACGCTTCACCTTTTGCCTACATATCTTGCATGTGGCCATGTTACCCTCCTGCGGATGCCTCAGGAAAAACTGCCACACTGCCGAGTAGCTACTTTTCCCACCCCCTGGCCTCACTGATTCACTGCTGCTGTTGCCAACTCCAGGAACCCCTGCTCCACTACCTCCCGATAAGGTAGACTGCCGCACAGCAGGTGCTCTACCCCGGCCCCGGCCCCGGCCGGCTCCAGCCTTTGGAATTGTGCCCCCATGCTGACTGCTACCACCTTGCTGCCTCAGCTGCTGACTCCGGGGCAACCTGCGCCCCTCTTCTCCTGATGATGACGATGAAGCCCCTTCATCACCCGGCTCCCAAGTGCGATCGGCTTCATCGTCATCATCATCATCATCACCGGGTTGTGGCTGTACGTCACTGATGTTCGTGGATTCGTCAACAGTGTCTGGCGCAGGAGCTGGAACGCTCGCAGCACCCACGACACTGTCCACATCACTATTTGTCTGCCTAGCTAAAGAAGCCACCTCCATTTCTTGGCTGGGCAGTAGCTGCTGACTGTCCTCCTGTATCTGATCGTCCTCCTCACTAAAGAGTGGAGCTGAACCCAAAGCATAGGATACGTCGCTGGGGGAGGGAACGGCGTAGGACAGAGGCAATGGGAGGACAGGGACTGCTCTCGGGGCATGCCAACTCAGGGTTGTGTCAGAGGAACCTACCGACCCTAGACTGGGGGTCTCAGATGTAAGTTGTGATGATGTTGTTGATGAGCGCGTCAGCCAATCTACCACGGCAGATGCGTTACTGGTGGAGACCCGACCGCTAGCAGATACTGGCAGATTAGGTCTCTCAGCGTGACTCCTGCTGCTACTGGCCCCCAGTCTGATGCGAGCTCTGCCTGCGGAATCTTGGCCTCTGCCACTCCTCTTTTCACTTCCAGGCACTTGTCTGCCCGACATAGTCTAACTGGCGTGGTAGTAGGTGATATTTTAAGAACCCCCAGGCAGCAGTGGGTCTATATAAAACAGAATATAATGCACACCAAAAGTGAGCAGTAACACTCAGCCTCCAACAGGCCTGCTTAGTGTAAATAAGAGAGCTGCTTAGTGTAAATAAAGAGGGGTATGCTATGTTACAGAATGGGATGCCTCAACAGAAGTGCACCTGGCAGGCAGCAGTAAGCCTATGCCCAGCAAAAGTGTCTTATAATATAAATATAATAAGAGCAAATGCTTATATGGTCTTAAACAGAGGCTGCTTTAGTCACAGAATGGGATGCCCTGGGCAGGAATGGACCTGGCAGGGTCCAGTAGGGCTTTGGCCAGCAAAAGTGTCTTTATCAGGCCTGATTTCTATGAGAATAAGTGCAAATGTTTATTATGCTATTAAATAGAGGCTGCTTTAGTCACAGAATGGGATGCCAGTGCCACAAAAACCAGAGAGCATGCACAGCAAAAGTGTCTTTATCAGGCCTGATTTCTATGAGAATAAGTGCAAATGGTTATTATGCTATTAAATAGAGGCTGCTTTAGTCACAGAATGGGATGCCAGTGCCACAAAAACCAGAGAGCATGCACAGCAAAAGTGTCTTTATCAGGCCTGATTTCTATGAGAATAAGTGCAAATGGTTATTATGCTATTAAATAGAGGCTGCTTTAGTCACAGAATGGGATGCCAGTGCCACAAAAACCAGAGAGCATGCACAGCAAAAGTGTCTTTATCAGGCCTGATTTCTATGAGAATAAGTGCAAATGTTTATTATGCTATTAAATAGAGGCTGCTTTAGTCACAGAATGGGATGCCAGTGCCACAAAAACCAGAGAGCATGCACAGCAAAAGTGTCTTTATCAGGCCTGATTTCTATGAGAATAAGTGCAAATGTTTATTATGCTATTAAATAGAGGCTGCTTTAGTCACAGAATGGGATGCCAGTGCCACAAAAACCAGAGAGCATGCACAGCAAAAGTGTCTTTATCAGGCCTGATTTCTATGAGAATAAGTGCAAATGGTTATTATGCTATTAAATAGAGGCTGCTTTAGTCACAGAATGGGATGCCAGTGCCACAAAAACCAGAGAGCATGCACAGCAAAAGTGTCTTTATCAGGCCTGATTTCTATGAGAATAAGTGCAAATGGTTATTATGCTATTAAATAGAGGCTGCTTTAGTCACAGAATGGGATGCCAGTGCCACAAAAACCAGAGAGCATGCACAGCAAAAGTGTCTTTATCAGGCCTGATTTCTATGAGAATAAGTGCAAATGTTTATTATGCTATTAAATAGAGGCTGCTTTAGTCACAGAATGGGATGCCAGTGCCACAAAAACCAGAGAGCATGCACAGCAAAAGTGTCTTTATCAGGCCTGATTTCTATGAGAATAAGTGCAAATGTTTATTATGCTATTAAATAGAGGCTGCTTTAGTCACAGAATGGGATGCCAGTGCCACAAAAACCAGAGAGCATGCACAGCAAAAGTGTCTTTATCAGGCCTGATTTCTATGAGAATAAGTGCAAATGTTTATTATGCTATTAAATAGAGGCTGCTTTAGTCACAGAATGGGATGCCAGTGCCACAAAAACCAGAGAGCATGCACAGCAAAAGTGTCTTTATCAGGCCTGATTTCTATGAGAATAAGTGCAAATGGTTATTATGCTATTAAATAGAGGCTGCTTTAGTCACAGAATGGGATGCCAGTGCCACAAAAACCAGAGAGCATGCACAGCAAAAGTGTCTTTATCAGGCCTGATTTCTATGAGAATAAGTGCAAATGTTTATTATGCTATTAAATAGAGGCTGCTTTAGTCACAGAATGGGATGCCAGTGCCACAAAAACCAGAGAGCATGCACAGCAAAAGTGTCTTTATCAGGCCTGATTTCTATGAGAATAAGTGCAAATGGTTATTATGCTATTAAATAGAGGCTGCTTTAGTCACAGAATGGGATGCCAGTGCCACAAAAACCAGAGAGCATGCACAGCAAAAGTGTCTTTATCAGGCCTGATTTCTATGAGAATAAGTGCAAATGGTTATTATGCTATTAAATAGAGGCTGCTTTAGTCACAGAATGGGATGCCAGTGCCACAAAAACCAGAGAGCATGCACAGCAAAAGTGTCTTTATCAGGCCTGATTTCTATGAGAATAAGTGCAAATGTTTATTATGCTATTAAATAGAGGCTGCTTTAGTCACAGAATGGGATGCCAGTGCCACAAAAACCAGAGAGCATGCACAGCAAAAGTGTCTTTATCAGGCCTGATTTCTATGAGAATAAGTGCAAATGTTTATTATGCTATTAAATAGAGGCTGCTTTAGTCACAGAATGGGATGCCAGTGCCACAAAAACCAGAGAGCATGCACAGCAAAAGTGTCTTTATCAGGCCTGATTTCTATGAGAATAAGTGCAAATGTTTATTATGCTATTAAATAGAGGCTGCTTTAGTCACAGAATGGGATGCCAGTGCCACAAAAACCAGAGAGCATGCACAGCAAAAGTGTCTTTATCAGGCCTGATTTCTATGAGAATAAGTGCAAATGTTTATTATGCTATTAAATAGAGGCTGCTTTAGTCACAGAATGGGATGCCAGTGCCACAAAAACCAGAGAGCATGCACAGCAAAAGTGTCTTTATCAGGCCTGATTTCTATGAGAATAAGTGCAAATGGTTATTATGCTATTAAATAGAGGCTGCTTTAGTCACAGAATGGGATGCCAGTGCCACAAAAACCAGAGAGCATGCACAGCAAAAGTGTCTTTATCAGGCCTGATTTCTATGAGAATAAGTGCAAATGTTTATTATGCTATTAAATAGAGGCTGCTTTAGTCACAGAATGGGATGCCAGTGCCACAAAAACCAGAGAGCATGCACAGCAAAAGTGTCTTTATCAGGCCTGATTTCTATGAGAATAAGTGCAAATGTTTATTATGCTATTAAATAGAGGCTGCTTTAGTCACAGAATGGGATGCCAGTGCCACAAAAACCAGAGAGCATGCACAGCAAAAGTGTCTTTATCAGGCCTGATTTCTATGAGAATAAGTGCAAATGTTTATTATGCTATTAAATAGAGGCTGCTTTAGTCACAGAATGGGATGCCAGTGCCACAAAAACCAGAGAGCATGCACAGCAAAAGTGTCTTTATCAGGCCTGATTTCTATGAGAATAAGTGCAAATGTTTATTATGCTATTAAATAGAGGCTGCTTTAGTCACAGAATGGGATGCCAGTGCCACAAAAACCAGAGAGCATGCACAGCAAAAGTGTCTTTATCAGGCCTGATTTCTATGAGAATAAGTGCAAATGGTTATTATGCTATTAAATAGAGGCTGCTTTAGTCACAGAATGGGATGCCAGTGCCACAAAAACCAGAGAGCATGCACAGCAAAAGTGTCTTTATCAGGCCTGATTTCTATGAGAATAAGTGCAAATGTTTATTATGCTATTAAATAGAGGCTGCTTTAGTCACAGAATGGGATGCCAGTGCCACAAAAACCAGAGAGCATGCACAGCAAAAGTGTCTTTATCAGGCCTGATTTCTATGAGAATAAGTGCAAATGTTTATTATGCTATTAAATAGAGGCTGCTTTAGTCACAGAATGGGATGCCAGTGCCACAAAAACCAGAGAGCATGCACAGCAAAAGTGTCTTTATCAGGCCTGATTTCTATGAGAATAAGTGCAAATGTTTATTATGCTATTAAATAGAGGCTGCTTTAGTCACAGAATGGGATGCCAGTGCCACAAAAACCAGAGAGCATGCACAGCAAAAGTGTCTTTATCAGGCCTGATTTCTATGAGAATAAGTGCAAATGTTTATTATGCTATTAAATAGAGGCTGCTTTAGTCACAGAATGGGATGCCAGTGCCACAAAAACCAGAGAGCATGCACAGCAAAAGTGTCTTTATCAGGCCTGATTTCTATGAGAATAAGTGCAAATGTTTATTATGCTATTAAATAGAGGCTGCTTTAGTCACAGAATGGGATGCCAGTGCCACAAAAACCAGAGAGCATGCACAGCAAAAGTGTCTTTATCAGGCCTGATTTCTATGAGAATAAGTGCAAATGTTTATTATGCTATTAAATAGAGGCTGCTTTAGTCACAGAATGGGATGCCAGTGCCACAAAAACCAGAGAGCATGCACAGCAAAAGTGTCTTTATCAGGCCTGATTTCTATGAGAATAAGTGCAAATGTTTATTATGCTATTAAATAGAGGCTGCTTTAGTCACAGAATGGGATGCCTCACAGCAGACTTAAGATCAGTTCAGTATATATGCACAGTTAGTTACTATAAGCAGCCTGAAAACGCTAACAAAGGCTGGATGAAAAAAAAAAAATCTCCCTGTCACAGCCTCCGTTTTTCCTACCTTTCCCTGGCTTTCTGTCTGTCTCCTGTCTGTCTCCTGCCTGTCTCCTGCCTGTCTCCAGCCTGTCCCTGTCTGTCCCTGCCTGTCTAAGTGCCTCAGCTACACAGCGTTCTGTCTGTCACGAATGCAATAGAGAAATGAGGAAAAGCAAGATGGCCGCCGTTAAATACCGCTGTGTGACGTCACCGGGCTTGCTGGCTGCTGATAGGCTGCATGTGACTGCCCCAGCTTGCACTGGCGCGGGATACATGTCCAGACATGTCCCGCCCGCCATCTTAGAATGCCTGTAATGTAAATGAATGGATGTTAAAGGAAAACTTCGAGTGATCGAATAGCGGGGAAATTCGGATTCGATCCGAATCGAATTTTTCCTGAAATTCGGATCGAATCCGGGTTCGTCCGGATCGATTCGCTCATCCCTAGTGATTAGTGTGGAGCCACAAATTCAACTTTATTGACCTTATAGAGGAGCAGAATAAAAAATGCAAAAATCTCACAGCCACGCATGAGATTTTAGTAACAGGAAGCCATAAAATGAATTATTTGATTACAAAGGCGTCTTGAACAAATCTGATTGATAGTTCCTGGTTGATAGTGGCGCTACACTCCTGAGGTTCAAATGTCTCTTCGAATCCATCAGTAGGTTTCTTAGAATTACTTATCCCTAGCCACCTTAAACCATGTTTACCTGTTTGCCATTCTCTGTCACGCCATTTGCCATGGCCCAGAGGATCATCATTTTAGGCTAAGCAATGCTAATACACATTAACCCAATAAAGAATCTTTAAGGTGATTAATGTGGAGCTCCACATGCAACTCTATTGACCCTATCCAGAAGGAGAATGAAAAATTCTGAGAAAACATAGCTCCGCATGGGATTTTAGTAACAGGATTCTATTAGAGTATTCCATGATTACAAAGACCTCGTGTACAAGTTTTGTCATTTTTGGTTGATGGTGGCACTACATTTTTGAAGCGCAAATGTATTTTTGAATACATCAGTAGATCTCTTGGAATGACTTATTCCAAGCTGTCCTATAGCTTAAATGCATGTGTTCGTTTTCATAGTGCAACCTTTTCGATTGCCCCATAAAGAGGTAGATCAACCCCCCAGAGTCTTATAAAACTTGCTCTTCTTTAATCTTTAAAGTACTCCTTTGTACTGTTTTTGACATTTTGATTTATATGTGAGATGGTGTTTATATTGAAAGCTACTGTGAATTTTAAATGTAAGTGTGTACTGTATGTAGCTGTAAATCTGCAAACAAACTATTCCAGCCTCAATGCCCCCCCACCCTGCAGACCACAAGCCCGCATAGCCTCTGTGGGCCTGGGCTCTTTTGCCCCCCAAGCTTTGGGGGGGCAGGTAATGCAGGCTGGGGGTTAATGGCAAGTCACCCCCTAGCTGCAGGTGACTTGCCACCCCCCTAAGCCTTGGACCCTAAGACATGTTCACATGTTCTCCAAATTGAGAAGGATTGCTGTAAACCTGGAAACCTCTTTAAGGCATTAATATAGTGCCCATAGTGACATATATTTACCCTTTCAGCCAATGCTGTTTAGTTAAATACCTTACGTTCCCAACCTTTTTGTCATCAAGTTCGACTTTCCATTTTCCAATTATCTCAAGTATCACCTTGGTGGTATGTGAGGGTTCTTGGTCACCTAAAACTGTGTTAAAAGTGCACAATAATGCACATAAATAAATTGCATCACCCTTTGAAGCAGTTTTTTTCTTATTGAGCAAATCAGCTTTAAAGTATAAATGGTAGCAGATGAGGCTGAGGAGCAGGTCAGTGCAATATCTCTGAGACCACAAGGGTCTTAAGGACCACCAATGGTAGTTGTACCACTGGTTGGGAACCCCAGCCTTAGACTACACTGTGTTTGGCCTCACAGCACTTACCGCAGGTAGCCAATTGCAGGGCTGCATTTTGCCTGAAGATCAAGGTGCAGGTAAGGATTTTGTGGGGTTGTGGGGCTCTATTTGGGGGGGGGGGGGCTTCAGCAATGTAGCCCCAAAACCATTAAGTAGAAAAGGATGTGGAAACTGTCCTTGTGGTATAACAATCATTCATTAAATACACGAAGGCCTCCCTGACCTTATTGTATTAAAATAAAGACCTTCCAACTGTCCTATCCACTCTAAGCAAAACGTGTTTAATACCAGCTAATATAGATAAACTGGCCATGATCTGTAGTTTCAGGAGGGTTTAAGGAAGGGTAGCCACACAATAACAAAATTTAATACCCCATTCCAATGATGACTCTGGCCCTTTCTAAGGCATGTTATCTTTTTTGAAACAAAAAAACTAAAATTATTGTCTGGCAGAAGGAAGAGAAATTGGGTGACTGGATGGAAACCTTTAGATATGTGAAATATTGAATAAGGATTGGGGGGGGGTAAAATGAAAAATTAAACAAAACATAGAGGGCACAATTTGAAATTTCTTTGGCAAAAGATCAGAATCAGTGTCAGAAAATATTATTTTATTGAAAGAGTGGTAGATGGAACAAACTTCCCAAAGATGATGACCAGAGAACTTTAAGATTGCAAAAGATAAAGAAAAAACAGAAGTAATCATTAAAAAAGGTGACAATATGCATCATATTGCATTTTTCTGGCATCAACATTCTAGGATTCTTTTTTCAATTATTTACGAAAGTATTACTTAAAAAAGGGGTTATTTTCACATGAAAAATCCCAGTGAAAACATCACATGTTAACCATTTTACTACTTCTAAATTTGACATTTTCCTTTCTCTACAACATGATGAGACTTAAATTAATAATTATAATGATCCCTAAAGATTGTGCTCTCATCAGTAATTCTATCTTCTAATTACTTAGTATCTTTAGTGCCTCAAGATTTCCAGACCACGATTTTCCAAATGAAATGCCACAGTGAAGGTAAATGAAAGTAACAGCACATAATTAGACATTTTTTTCATTAAGCAAATTTTGCACCTGGTACCTGTAGAAATATAGCTGCAGCTCTTGAAAAATTACTTCAACGGTGTACACTGCCATGAAAATTTATCTTGGAGATGATTTTATTGCATGGTTACCCGAGGCAATTAAATCAATAAATCTCAGCTGTCAGGGAGGCTGGCGCAATGCCAGGTGCAAATGAAATGCATGACTATCAGTAAATAAAAGCATCCTGGCAACTACTTTCAGGAATTATTTAACATTTTGGACCTTTCCCTTTTATTCTGAAGTGATCTAATTATACAGTTCTGGGGGAAATCACAGACAGGTAAGTAAACATGTAAAATAAAGAGCAATCAAATGAATCTACATGATAGCTTCATGTGAAAAGAATACATACTGTATATGTAGATGTGCTTTGCTGAGTAAATCCTAAAAAGCATACACTATTCTATTAAAGGGTTTGTCCACAAATAAAAAGAGCTATGGGGTTATTTAAGAATGGATAGCGCCAGGTAGTGCCTCGTAGTGGCAGGCAGCATCTGGTGAACCCTGAGCGCTGTATGCAAAACAACATTTAAGAAAGCAAACCTGGTGAGCGACTTTAACAGCGCCATGTAGCGTCACATGTATTTTTACAGGCGGCTCATCTTATAGCACCGATGCTCTAGGCTCAGGAGCGCCATGTAGTACCTGTTGCTCTGTAACACTCTCCCATACATTTCAATGGGGTTTCATTAGTTGTGCATAAATAGTGTGTTTCGCTATTTACATTTTTGATACATTTTTTAGACTTTTTATATTTTTATGCAGAATTGTCATTACAGGTCTGACACTAAAGTGTTAATGTCACAGTGTTTAAACAATGTCATTCCATGTGTTGTGTGAGCGATTGAGGCAAACGGCAGTGACACGGACAACAGTTCTTCAACAGCAATACAGGTTTATTTGAGAAAATAAAGTATTCAAACGAAAAATATTTCTCAGTTCAGAGATTGCAGCATCAATGCAGTAAATCAAAATGGTTAAATCACCAAATCAAGGTAAGTCCAGGGCTGGAGACTCCAGCAAGCTGCAATACAAGGGTAAGTCCAGTCCACTTTGCAGGGCAAGCAAGCCCTCTGCTGCTCACCCCCACAAGTCCAAGAATAGGGGCGCAGAAGCCAAGTCCTTCAGCTTAACTCCAGTACTGTTATTCACCAATGTGCAGTTCAGCCTGGGCTCCTTCCTTCAGGCTGGTCAAAGAATACTGACAGGCTCAGTGGCAGCTTTTTATTCAGGCTTCCACCTGCAATCAGTCTGATCAGCTGTGCAAGGCCTGAGATCAGGGAACAAACCTAGGACTGGGGAATGTGACCTGGGTCCTGAAAACCCAGCATGGACCATGCCTGATACAGCATAGCAGGGGAAAAATACACGCCATTCAGGACTTTTCCATACACTTTACCACATATCCCCCCCCCCCCCCTCTTCTTCAGACCCGAGGTCTGACAATCCTTACTGGCCATACAATAGACTTGGGACAAAGCATCTGCATTCCCCTGTAACTTTCCCGGCCTATGTTCCACTTTAAATTTAAAGTTTTGTAAGCCATCTGGTGACCCTTGCATTTCTCTCCTTATTTTGCTTCATCCAGGCCAGCGGAACATGATCCGTCATCAGGACAAATTCTCGCCCAAACAAATAATATTTTAGGGCTTCTAATGCCCACTTAATGGCGAGACACTCTCTTTCCACTATTGCATTGTTTTTCTCTGCTGGGGTCAGCTTCCTGCTCAGGTACAATACTGGGTGTTCTTCCCCATTCACCTCTTGTGACAGAACTGCACCCAAACCTGAATCAGACGCATCCGTCTGTACCAAAAATTGTTTGCTGAAATCTGGGGACACAGGACAGGCTGTTTACACAGGGCAGATTTTAGGCTTTGAAAAGCCTTTTCTGCCTCTGGGTTCCATTCCACCATTACTGACTTACTACCCTTTGTTAAGTCAGTTAACGGGGTAGTCATTGACGCAAAATTGGGCACAAACCGTCGGTAGTAGCCGGTGATACCCAGGAAGGCTCTCACTTGTTTTTTGTAAGAGGCTTGGGCCAGTTCTGTATTGCCTCCACCTTATTGATCTGGGGCTTAACCAACCCGCTACCAATGACATAGCCCAGGTATTTTGCCTCCTCCAGACCGACTGCACACTTCTCAGGGTTTATGGTTAAGCCAGCATTACTGATAGAGTCTAGGATGGCCTTTACCTTGCAGAGGCGACTCTTCCAATCAGATGAAAAAATCACATCATCCAGGTAAGCAGCGGCATAATTCCGATGTGGCCTCAAGATCACATCCATCAGCCTCTGAAAGGTAGCAGGGGCCCCATGTAACCCAAACGGCATAACCAGATAGTGGAACAGCCCTTCTGAGGTGGCAATTGTGGCCTTTTCTTTAGTGTCCTAAGCCAAAGGTATCTGCCAGTACCCTTTTGTGAGATCCAGGGTTGTAATGTATCTTGCCCTCCCAAGCTTTTCAATCAATTCATCTACCCGGGGCATGGGATACGCATCAAACTTTGAGACCTCATTGAGTTTTCTGAAGTCATTACAGAATCTCCAAGTCCCATTAGGCTTTGGTATTAGGACAATGGGACTGGACCAGGCACTAGAAGACTCCTCAATGACGCCCAACTCTAACATGCGTTTTATTTCCGAGGAGATCGCCCCTCTACATGCTTCAGGAATCCTGTACGGTTTAAGGTTTACATTAGTGTAGTGGTCAGTTTTAATCTGATGCTTTATTAAGTGAGTTCGGCCCGGCAGGTCAGAAAACTTGTCTCTATTTTTCTGCAGAAATTCCCTGACCTCCTGTGTTTGGTGGCCTGACAAAGACTCACCAATCTTGATTGGGGGAATGTACTGCACCATCTATTTAACTCTAGCCGGGGCAACTACCAATGCTTCACGATCCTTCCACGGCTTGATCAGATTTACGCGGTAAATCTGGTAGGGCTTCCTTCTACCCGGTTGATGAACCTTGTAGTTCACCTCACTCGCCTTCTCTAGAACCTCATAGGGACCCTGCCACTTTAAGACCAATGTGAAAGAACCCACAGGATGGAGGCGATTCAAACCCCTTGAGGAGGTTGTTCGCTCCCCTCCTGTATGGAGACCACACCCCCACTAACTGGGATATGTAGTATTACCCAGTCGGCTGGTATAGGCTCAAGGTGTTAAATTAACTGTGAAATACAATTGATTGTTGTGGGCTAGGCATGCCCACACACAAGAAGAAAACACCTTTGAGACCAACCACGCCTATACATATACAATACTGAAAATATTCTCTATAAAACAATACAAATTTTTATTAGACACATATTACAATGGTTTGTTGCAATGCCGTTACATGTGGCCAAATGCCACTGGCACCAACCACCAACTTACAATGATTACTCAAAACTTCATATACATTTGGAAAAACATCACAATGTGAAAAACACTGTTGCAAGGTTAAAATTTGTACAAAAAAAATTACAATAGGCAGTTCATAAGGGCACCCGTCAAGGGCACCAAGAACTATAGGGCCACGGATGGACGGACTAGTTTCGCCCAACTCAGGGCTTTTTCAACGTCATATGCCCAATCGGTTCCCTTTTTGGAGACATATAGATTGCCTAGGTACAACTGTTATTTTCTGTTCCTGGATATATACAGAAATTCCAAATATATTTCCATATATGAAGTTTTGAGTAATCATTGTAAGTTGGTGGTTGGTGCCAGTGGCATGTGGTCACATGTAACGGCATTGCAACAAACTATTGTAATATGTGTCTAATAAAAATTAGTATTGTTTTAAAGAGAATATTTTCAGTATCGTATATGTATAGGTGTGGTTGGTCTCAAAGGTGTTTTCTTCTTGTGTGTGCCTAGCCCGCAACAATCAATTGTATTTCCCTGCCACTTTGCCAGAAATTTACTTTCAACTGTGGGCACTAATACCAGGACCCGGTCCCCAGGTTTAAAGCCCTCACCCTGGCAGATCTATTGTATATTCTGCTCTGGGCTGCCTGGGCCCTTTGCACATGCTCCTTTATTATCGGCATTACCTTCTCTATTCGGTCCTGCATCTGGGCCACATGCTCAATTATACTCTTGTATGGGGTGGCCTCAGTTTCGCAGGTTTTCTTGGTGATATCTAACAAACCCCGGGGGGGCCTACCATACACCAGCTCAAGCTGCGAAAACCCTGTAGACACCTGGGGAACCTCCCGTATGGAAAACATGAGATACGGCAACAAACAGTCCCAATCACGGCCATCCCGTTCTACAACTTTCTTTAGCATGTGCTTAAGGGTTTTATTAAATCTCTCTACCAAGCTGTCTGTTTGAGGGTGGTACACTGAGGTGCGAAGATGAGTCATCTTAAACAGCTTGCACAGTTCTTTTATGACCTTTGACATAAAGCGAGTGCCTTGATCGGTTAGAATTTCCTTTGGGATCCCTACCCGGGAGAACATAAGAAACAGCTCCTTGGCAATATTTTTGGATGCCATATTTCTTAGCGGTACTGCTTCCGGGTAGCGGGTAGCATAATCTAGTATCACTAATATATATTGGTGTCCTCGGGCAGACTTCACAATTGGCCCCACCAAATCCATGGCAATTTTCTCGAAGGGAACCTCAATGATGGGAAGTGGCACCAAGGGGCTCCGGAAATGTGACGTTGGGGCACTTAACTGGCATGTAGGGCAGGACTCACAGTATCTTTTTATTTCCTTGTACACCCCAGGCCAATAAAACCTTTGGAGAACTCTCTCCTGTGTCTTATTAGTCCCCAAATGCCCTCCAAGCACATGACTATGGGCGATCTCCAGCACCATACGACGATATGGCTTAGGTATCAGAAGCTGTTCCACGACTTCATTGATAATTTTGGAGACCTGATATACCAGATCCCCATTCATGGCGAAGTGTGGAAATTTATGGTTAGCTTCTGGTTCCTGAGGCACTCCGTTCAACACTGTGACATTACCTCTTGCAGTCTCCAGAGTGGGGTCTCTTAATTGCTCAGACCCAAAATTTCCCTGAGCCACCTCTAGGTCTAAGACCCGCTGATCAGGCAGGGAAGCCTCATCATCCTCGCCTGCTAACACCTGTAGGGGGAATCGGTCATCACTGCATGATTCAGATGTTCCCATTTCTTCACTAGGTACCTCACGGGGCCTATTGTCTCTACTAGACAGTTCAGCCGGCTCAACAGGGATGGTCACCAGTTCTGCCGGAGATACTTCGCTGGCGGCAGAAGCGTTTCCCCTTTCCCACAACTCCCAAAACAAGGGAAAATCCCGTCCAACAATCACTTGGTACATAAGGCGTTTTACCACGCCGACTTGGCTATTTATATTTATATTATATTTTAGTGTTCCAGCTGGGGGCTCAAACTTACCCACAGCTACAGGGTAAGCCACGATATCCCCGTGGATGCAAAGCACGCTCACATTTCTTTTTGGTATATAGCCTCAACCCACAAGGTTGGCCCGGACCAAGGTTACCAGGCTACCTGAGTCCAACAGCACCTTCACGGAGCACCCATTCACTCTCATCATCACAATATGGGGCTCAGTCTCTGATCGCGAAATTGCGGTACGCGCTGGTTCCCTGAACAGGGATCTTCTGCAGCCAGCGTCACACTCCATTGGCTCGCCAGCGAGGGGGCAATCCATGGCTATGTGCCCCCACTCACGGCACCTCCAACACTGGGGACCCCAAAGCCTCCGTGCCCGGGCGTCCTCCCTAGGATTCGGGGGCCTCTGGGGGTCAGGGTCAGTCTGGTGCCCTTTTACACCCTTCCACACACCTCCAAGGGGAATTTGCTTACTCATCGCTGTCACAGGTTTGTGGGTCTTTGAGGGTGCTGGTGTGGTAGGGGCATCCCGCAGGTAGTCCTCCATCGCGATAAATCGTTCAACCAAGTTTACCAGCTGCTCAGCAGTCTGCGGGTCGCCTTGTCCCACCCATCGTTGAAGCTTTGGCGGCAGGGTCCGAAAGAAGCGGTCCACCACGACTTTCTCTATGATCTGCGCAGGAGTCGAACGTTCTGGCTCCAACCATTTTTGGACCAGATGAATTAGGTTGTACAGCTGCGACCGGGCAGGCTTATCCACAGCAAAAGTCCAGTTGTGTACTCTCCTTGCCCGAACCGCTGGCGTGACTCCCAGGTGAGCAAGGATCTCCATTTTGAGTTTGCCATAGTTCCGTACTTTTTGCTCCCTGAGATCAAAATACGCTTTTTGCGGCTCACCCGCCAGGAATGGTGCAATCACGTCGGCCCACTCAGCGACTGGCAGCTGGTCTCTCTCAGCCACGCGCTGGAATACGGTGAGGTAAGCCTCGACATCATCGTCCGGGGTCATCTTTTGTAAGACCCGCTGAACGGCTCTCCTCGCACCATCCGTCTCAACCGGGCTTCTCTCCGGTTGTGAAACTTTAGCCACAACAGCCTCTCTAAGTGCAGCAATCTGTTCTATCAACAGGCGATTGATCTCCGGCTAGTTTGCCATGGTCTGCTGCTGTGCTTGCTACTGCTGTGCCATGGCTTGCTGCTGCTGTACCATGGCTTGCTGCTGTGCTTGCTGCTGCTGTGCCATGGCTTGCTGCTGTTGTTCCAGGGCCTGCGCTTGCGGAGGTTCGCCTGTAGCCCGCATCCTCCACCAATTGTGAGCGATTGGGGCGACGGCAGTGACACGGACAACAGTTCTTCAACAGCAAAACAGGTTTATTTGAGAAAATAAAGTATTCAAACGAAAAATATTTCTCAGTTCAGAGATTGCAGCATCAATGCAGTAAATCAAAATGGTTACATCACCAAATCAAGGTTAGTCCAAGGCTGGATACTCCAGCAAGCTGCAATACAAGGGTAAGTCCAGTCAACTTTGCAGGGCAAGCAAGCCCTCCGCTGCTCACCCCCACAAGTCCAAGAATATGGGCGCAGAAGCCAAGTCCTTCGGCTTAACTCCAGTACTGCTATTCACCAATGTGCAGTTCAGCCTGGGCTCCTTTCTTCAGGCTGGTCAAAAGACCACTGACAGGCTCAGTGGCAGCTTTTTATTCAGGCTTCCTCCTGCAATCAGTCTGATCAGCTGTGCAAGGCCTGAGATCATGGAACAAACCTAGGACTGGGGAATGTGACCTGGGTCCTGAAAACCTGGCATGGACCGTGCCTGATACAGCATAGCAGGGGAAAAATACACGCCATTTAGGACTTTTCCATACACTTTACCACAGTTGTTACTGGTGTATATGTGTTCAAAAACAGACTTTGATCACACAGTGTCTGGCGCTCTATGCTAGAGTGCCCAGCTTTAGAGCGCCGGCACTGTGTGTGTGTAGTTTTTTGTTAAATATGGTGTGGAGCGCCGAGTGCTGGACACACTGAGCAGGCGCTACCTGTCGCTCGCTGCAGCGCTGTACTGTTGTTAGAGCACCCAACACATATCACATTCATCAATGCCAGGCCAGGTTACTAGAGCGATAGAGACGCTCTGTTACAGCGCCCAATACCTGCTTACAGCGTCTACTAGCGTCACTCTAAACTGAGTGGCGCCACCTAGCACCGACGTGTTCCGTGGTTCCCTATCCCACTGCTCAGGGTGAAGTCAGTCTTTTCTACCTAATCTCATCGATCATAAGGTCATTTTGATCATTTCAATCAACTGTACATATAGAATATCCTATCAGGTAGCAGGTATCTATTCTCCCCACTCAACAATCAATTATAGAAAAGTCTATAACATCATACTCCTTTCTTTCTTTCAATCCTGAGGATTAAAACAGATGCTCTCAGCCATATAATCAGTTCTTTTCCATTTTTTATTTGATAATCAAACATAGCAAGGAAATTAAACCAGCAATAGTGTAATACCACTAAAAATGCACTCAGCTCAGACAAAACGCATTGGGTGGAGGTAATGCAACACATGACTTTGTACTCTGTTCTTTTGAAAACTGCTGAATCCCACGGCCGGGGACGCAGAGGAGGGTGACACGTTGTTGGTCTAAACAGAGATCAGAGGATGAAAGGCCCAATCTTTTCTCACTAAGTTCACTGGATTATGTGTTGGATTTTATTGGCATTTGGTAAGAGGCTTTAACCTAAGGGCTGAGCTGAATGTGTTTTTAGCAGTATTAACCCTACTAACCCTAAGTAAATCATGCCACTTGTGCATGACCATTTTTAGAAGAGTTGCATGTTCCTATAGTACAGCCCTTGTGAGTAACAAAAATCTCCCAAACTGAGTAGCTGGCTCTGATTATAATGTTAAAGACATTTAAAGAGATGGCCGCCTTTTACCTATGCTCTGTTAATTACTGCTGGGATCTGACTTTTATACTGTGACTGTGATGAAAGGAATTAAACACCTGTTTGACTGTTAAACAGGGAATTAGGTAAAAAAAAAGAACTTGGTAACCTGCTGTTGATAATATATTAGTATATTTGTATCATTTATTTTTATACTACATACTGTATATATTTATTTGGTGTTTTTTGGCTGCACAATATTTTAGGGTGTTTATTTGTGCGGAAACCTCTGAAATGTCCAATTATCATATTTAAAGTTATACTCCCGGGCAGCTGATTTCCTTCTTTCTGGCTTTGGCCCTGTAATTTAAACACCAGGACTCTTAAAGAGGACCAATCACCCCAGATGCCAGTTCTGAATATAAAAAGACTTCAGGGCCGGCAGACAAGGTGCCCCCAAGGCATGCCTATTTGGCATGCCCAACTGTGTGAGTCCTCCAGATCACGCGCAAGAGCCTTACCTTTCCCCAGGCCCTCACCACGATCGCTGGCCACTGCTACATTCCCAGCCTCAGGATTGGCTGCATCCGAGGCACAAATTGTAACCTACGAGTTAAGCAAAAAATGGCAAAATTTGTTGTCTCTGACCAGTGCTGCCCCAGATATTTTGAGACCAGATTTGATTGAGCAAGGCCAGTGGCCAAGGCACCCAAAGCCTGAAATGCTTGGTTTCCTATTGTAGCGGAATGTTCAAATGTTAGTCAGATCAGATTGAACGAAAAGAAAGTTGAGAAAAATGGTGCAAACATTTAAGATAAACAGTTAAGGATTATTGGCAAAATTATGATGGGAGTTGCCTTTTTGATCACCATGTTTTAACCCTTCAAGTGCCAAGCACGTAAATGTCATGTGTTTGCCTCTCTAACCCTTAGGCGCCAGCCACGTAAAATTTATAGGCCTGGTATTTACTCTTGCTAGTGGCCAAAAAAAACAATCACTTGACCGCTCAATTGATCCGGCCAGGTCTTCTCTTCACCCAGTGCGCATACGATCCCCCCTCGGGGCTCTTCTGGCTTTAGGAGAGGGCCCAAAGAGCCATCTGCTCCTGCTGCCACCACTGACAGCTGTAAAGAACAAAAATAAAAAAAATGACATTTACACACCTGTGGCCGCAATCCCCCTCGCTGGGTCTCCTCTTTACCCGGAGGGCCTCCGATTGCCCCCCGGCTCTGCTGCTATGAGGTGAGGGGCCAAAATAGGCCCTCTCGCTCGCTTTCACTGACACACTGCTAGCCCTGCCTTTTGTGGGTGGGGTGATTATGTCATCCGGTGACATCATTCCACAACCAAGATCCTCACTGGTTCTGGGGTGCACACTGGAGAAAGTTGCCTCCACAGCCCCCCTCCTGTAATCACCCCGGCTGCTGTTGTCAGATCGCTGGGGAACATCGAAGGACGGAGGTAAGTTAAAAATAAAATATTTTTTTCTATGTGTCTGTTTTTTTTATATTTAAACCTTTTTGGACTGGTAAGAGATCGATGAGACCTGATATCAGTTCACAAGGCTGTGGGCTAGCAGTAGGCTGAAAGTTAAAAGAGTTAAATGTACTTATGCATGTTGGGTATTGTTCTGCTCGAGGGACCTTGTGCTTTCACATTTAGCGTGCTTTTTCTTGTTTGCATATTGATATTTTAGGAAAATGTTTTTTTATTCTTTAGGGAAACCCTGTGCAGCCAGAGAATTCCTCAAGGAAAAAGAAAGCTTAAACCGGACCTTCACCTTGATTTATTGAAAAGCTCAAACCCTTAAAAACTATTTCCCAGCATCTAAAGTTAATATATTTTAAGTTTTTAGTCACTTACTTATTATTCTTTCCCCCACTGGGCTGCAACTCTGTTCAGGACTTTAGGATACAGGGGGCGGCCATCTTGACTCAGAAGCATCACACTTACTGAGGAGAGAAGAGCGGGATAAAGTACAGGGGGGTGGGGTTATAGCTGTGCTTTGTACTGACAGAGCAGAGCTGGGGTCAGGGAAAGGACAGCAATCCCAGAATGCAGAGCAGCACAGTCAGAAGTCACTTCCTGTTTGCAGGCTGCCTGATGTTCCATGAGCCGCCATCTTGCATGTTTAAAGGCTTTTAACATACAGTAGATGCAGGTAGGATGATCTTTAATGTGAGCAATCTGTATGTACAGGGTGTGGGAAACATATAAGATAGATTCTTATTCAGAGTGAAGGACCACTTTAACGTGTGTACTCAGGGAATATATGGTTTGTGGGAGGTATTCCAAATGTAAAGGGTTGTTTTGGTTGAAAATTGCAAGGTGCACACTTTGTCAGCAGAGCTGAAATTTTTTTAGGTATATATATGGCTTTGGTTCTGCCTTTTCATTCTTTTTTTTTAGGAAAACCCAGTAAAACCAAAGAATTCATTGGTGGATTACATGTTTAACTGATTTTTGAGGAAATTTCCCAGGAATTTCCATGGAAAATTATGTTTTTTTCCCGCAGCATTTGGGCTTTAACATGAAATGTCTTATTTTTTCAGTGTTTTCTTAATATTTCTGGGTAATATGTGGACAAAATAAAATAAATGCTATATTTTTTTAAAAAATAAATCTTAATATAATTATGCTGCGTGTAAAATCCCTATTCCTCCTGGTTACAACAGTACCACATATGTATCAGTAGACAACCTTTCCTGCCCAGAAGACTCCCCCAAACTGAAACTGTGCTTTAGGAGATTTTAAGATTAAATGCAACTGCTATGTGCACCTTGCAGTTTTTCAGAAAAACAACCCTTTACATTTGAAGTACACACTTCAAGCTTTCTATGTGTACCAGGCTTGCTGTTGAGGGTGGGGTTTTCTGGACTCAAATCCTTGAGGAATACACTGGTTGCACAACATTCCCTTAAAAAATGGCTAAAAAGTGAAATTACAGTAAAATATCAATATGCAAACAGGAAACAACAAGCTAAATCTGAAAATGCAAGCTCCCCAAACAGAACAATACCCAACCTTGGTTTTGGCAGTTAAGTTGGCAGCCTACTTGCCTACTTGCAATTTTTGGGACAAGTCATTTTTCACCATCTTGTGCTATGTATGCATGCATTTAACTGTGATTTGTGCAGGAATTTCTAGGGATATCTAAGAAAATGATATATTGTTTCTTTTGGCAGAGTTGGGACTTTAACATAAAAAATGTCTTGTTTGTATTTTTAGGTGGTTTCCTAATAATCTTGTATAAAAATAAAAAAAAAGATAGGGCTGAGGGTTCCGGAAACTTGAAGGAGCCCCCTGGTGAGGGGAAGACCCGGCCCCATGGATCGCGTGTGGAGGTTGGTTTGTATTTTTTTTTTTTATGGAAATATCATCAACATGAGTCTCGCATAGCCAGCATTTAACTGTTGAAGAGGCAGCTGCATGGTAACTGGTAACAAATGGGTTAAAAGAACAGTAAATCCAACCACAATAATGCTCATCTGATGCATGCCCTCGGTAGAAGCCATAGCAAGGCTCCAGAGTTTTCCCTCTTTTCAATTCCATTTTTCCAGGACCATACTAAAAAGGTTTAACAGCCCTTATGTCCTTTGGAGCTCTCAGTATGAGCAAGCACTACAAGCCACAGTGGTCCTGCAGGTGTCTGACAGCAGTGCATAACCCATAAAGCCGCGCCTTGACACGCCCTTCCCAGCTCAGTCACAACAAAGCAATTGAAGTGAAAAAAGGCAACTTTGCTTAGAACTCACAAGGTACTTACAAATAATCAAAGAATTTGAGATGCTTTGTAATGGCTTATTTTACATTGGGGAAAGGTGGGGGTAGTTACTGTGTGCCTAGAAAGGGGCTGTAACATTTATATGAAAGTGAGTTAAGACAACATGTTTTCTTTTTAATAAAAATTTTATTTGACCATTTTTTAAATAATTTGTTGCTCCGGCAGCATAATTCATCCCTCTATGAGAGACAGACATACCAGGTTAGACAACATTATTTGTACATAGACATATTACTTAAAAACATCAGAACTGCACTTAAGCCCCCAGCTGTCAAAGGAGCCGGCATTGCTGAAATAAGTAAAGCGTTGCCTCATCCACTTACAGGCAGCAGGTAAACGTCATTTTGGAACACGAGGGTCATACTGTCCTCTGTTCTAAAATGGTTACAGTTTTATACATTGAAATTACAGATTTCCTCTTTTTTTGAATAAAATAAAATTACAAAAGCAGTTTGTGCAACACATTAAAATACAAAGCAAAAAAATGAGGCAGGATACAATTTTATACATTCAAAGCTAAATAAAAATATAAAAGCCAATAAAAAAGAACCTTATACCTTAGAACCACAACATGGTATTAATTGCTGAAACATTATAACAGCTAAGATCTGTACAAATTTTTAACCTTTACAAAGGATGACATGCTCATTAAAACAAGGATACCTTGCAAAATTCTTACAATTGTGTATATATGGCCCCATGTAAAAAAATACAAAGTTTAATTGTAATAAACGGAATCAAAGAATGGCTGTAAAAAAAATGTAACTATGGCAATGTGTTATTAAAATAATTCAAAACCTCAGTAATCTGTTGAAGTTTTTTTTAAATACATGTTTAAAATTTAAATTATATTTGGTACCTGTAAGGGTTGGGACCCTTCCTCGTTTACAAGAATCAACCATATTTGCTGATTCAAATCTCTACACTGATGTTGGCAATGCATGATATGGTAACACTTACACATTTTCTTACATATTTTCTTAAGGAATATTTTATTTTAAGTTGTGATGGAGATGGTGTCATTACTACAGTGGAGATGTTTTTCAACTCATCAGAGGCAAACATCTCATCTCAATTTTATAAACATATCTGGGGGGGGGGGGATAGAGTGATGTATTTCGCTTACTCTGAGTTGCTTTACAAAGAGCAGATACATTTAACAGAATAGAAAATTATTCCAAACTTGGTTCAGAGACAACCAGCACTTTCATGTATGGCCAACATCCATCATTTTTTGTTATTTTCCTTTCCAGATTTGGTGTCAAAAGTAATAGGTACAAAAACATTATCACAATAAAGTTGATATCTTTAGTAATAAAGCATTGCAATTGGACTTGCTTGAAGATGTGTCACTAGTCATTTGACCGACTTTCTCAACTGAAGATGTTTTGCTAGTCATCTGATGGTCAACCAGTATGTTTTCACAACTGAGAAAGCCAGTTGGATGATGAGTAAAACACCTTCAAGAAAAGCACAGCAAGCCATTGGTCTTGACTTATTAGATATAGATACAGTTCTGGATGAAGAAGAAACTTCACCAACATGATGATGGGTAGTATTATGACTACATGTTTTAAAATCATGCTCATATGTACACTTTTATTTATACTATGTACAAATGCCACAGATGCTATGACCGCTGGTGTATTCTTTTTGGAAGGACAAACTTACAGTTAGAGGTCACTTACACAAACAGAAAAAAATCACCTTTTCACTTTGAAACGTGTACATCTGTAAGGAAAAACAAGAATCTTTGGCATGCAAAACGGTATCAGTCTTTATAAATAGTGAACAATCAGGTTGGTATGGGCAGCCAGAGTGTTTTTTACTTTTGTATTATGGAATTATTACTTTTATCGATAAAGAACATATAAATGTTTATTTTGTACTGTCCATATTACATAGGAAAAGAGTAAAAGACCCTTAAAAAAAGGTCACTTTTTTACCAACTGTGCTGTGATGGGTCTTCAAAGATTTGACCAGAACCCATTCTCGGCAGCGGGGTGTGCAGATGTAATACATATTGAACTGCCGGGGCAGGGGAGCACCAGACAAACCAGCATGGCTTTGCCTATACAGGCAGATATTGTTCAAAATACAAAATTACCCACCAATTTGAGCCAAGATTAATAGAAATATCAATAATAATAATCCCTATTTCTAACCAGAGTTGATACGACCTTCACTTTATGTAACAATATTAAAGAAAAAGCTGTGACATCTAATGTTGAAAAAGGGTAGTTGGTATTTTAATTACTTATGTTGACTATGTATTCTATATACTGTATCTCTCATCTATTGCACTAGAACAACCAAGGAAAGTATGATAAATTAGGCATCCAGCCTATTTCCCCACACAAAGCTCTCTCCCCCCAAGATCCTCTCGGGAATCTAAGCACATTTTGGAGAGTGGGCTGTTTCCTCCATTCATGACACAGTTTGTTTGCTGCTGTGGACCTTCGATGACTTGTTAGTCACCCAAACAATGCAACAGCAAGGGTCCCTCTGCACTACTAGAGGCAGGCAATACATTCCTCAGCTCCTGGAGAGAATAGAGATAGATTGTGGTAAGCAGGTGAGCATTGGGATTTGGGGTGGGAGGGGAAATTAGAGAAATGTACAGCACTGAGGTCCTGTCTAGGCATGTCAGCTATTTCAGTTGCTGGAATTTAACAGCCCAAATTGCTTGAGAAACTTCAATAAAGTTTCTGGCTCACTTATTTAGAGCTATCCAAGAGTGGCTGCATTCCTGGGGCTTGGGCTAGTTGGATAGAATGCTAAAGAGTAAAAGCTCTTGGGAGATTTACTAGGCATTATTCCAATATGGTAGGTGGAATGTATTTCTATCTCTATCCCATTATCAACTACTTACTAATAGAACAGCAAGGGTAAATCTGTCCTACATGGTTGCAGTCAGGAATAAAAATGTGACAAAGGATCTATTTAACATGCACTTTCAAAACACTAACAATTGTATTGACATCTAGCTTAAATTAAAATAAAAACTGAATATTCATCCTATGCATCTGACTGCTCCAAGTCCGCGTCATGACATGGTCATGGTCAGCCCCCCCTCCCCCTGCTACCAGGACAGAAGCTTGCAGTTTTTTTAACAGCAGAGCTATAGTAGGAACAACCTGCCCCTAGAGTTTGGCAGGATTCATCCCCACATTGGTTTGGGCAGGCGCCAGTCTCAGCATAGATGTACTTTCTCTACTGTAACACTAGTATTGTTCTCCCCGTTCTGGCATTGCAAGACCAAAGCCCATATCTATCTAGAATTTGAGTGATTAGCTGCTGGGGATGTAACATAAGTATTCCTTTTCTTTGCTTACAGGTGCCCCCGAAACCCTTTAAATAAGCCTATATTCCAAACCTAGGGGAAGCAGTCTTTATGCAACATAACGTATAGCTTGTAACATAGGCGTATAGCTTGTTAATAATATTTCTAATTACAAGAGAACAAGAAATTACATACAACCTATATATATTCTTCTTCATCAGGCAAATGTCAAAGTTGCCAGCTTGCTAGTCTGAGTCTTCTGTTAGTAACAAATAGGCCTGAATGATGTTTGGTTTCTTAAGTTATCGGTTCCTATTTTAAAGCAATGAAGAGATTCTTTTCCATATCACTAAGATAAAACACTGTATATTAATAGGGTGCATTTGATCTCATAAAGAGGTTTGCCAGCTTTTATAATATTAATGTAAAATTGCACTGTAATACCTTTTTAAATGATTAAGCATTCAGCATAATACTATCCCTATGTTATCTGTCTTTTCTTTTATGAATGTATACATAATTCATTCATTTGTGTAATAAAAAAATGAAGCTGATGTCAATACTTTTGATACTTTAAAGTGCACTGGCAAGTTGAAAATTTATATTTTTTACAAGAAATGTCAGACTTTATTCATCTAGATATCTAGATATCACCAATGCAATTGTTGAAGAATACAGCCACGGATTTGTATTCTAAGGTGTGAGGTCACATTAAGACTGATGGCAACATCTTCTTCTAAACTGGTGATCATTATTGTAGGAAGTGTATTGTAGGAAGTTCTAGGGGGATGAACAAAACAACAGACCTGGCCAACCAAAGACTTTGTAGAATAATAAACGTCAAGGCTATTCAGACATTTGATTCTTGTCATTATATCACCAGTGGGATCTGTCCAATAGTGCAGACCACCATCCGAATGCATCACAGTGACTAAGTAGGTGATAAATGACACTGTCATTCTAACCAATCAGGTTTGTGAAGTAAGCGAGAAATTTCCACTGGGTATTCCTTTGGTAAAATGAATGAACATTATGCTTTTAGCACCTACAAAATAATACCCCATTTAAAGTCTCTTTAATGTTGACAAAAGACCCACCTGTTTAAGCAGGTAGAGTACAGTATTCAGCCTTATGGTCAAGTAGCAGAGGTCCATTATTAAAGTGCCAGTCAGTCCAGCCAGACTGCCTATATATATATATATATATATATATATATATATATATATTAAAGGCAACATTTTCAACATGCAAGAAGTAAACCACATCTACAGGGTACATGTGTGAAATCAGGACAGAAAGAAAGCTTTGTTACTCTATGTAAAATATAATTATTTATTATTTAATGGGTTTTTATTTCTCCACTCAATTCCAGCTCTAATATGTGTTCTCAGTTGCAAAAGTCCAGCATCTTACCAAACAGCTAAAATTATATATGTTATTACAAAACAGAGCAATTGATTTTGGAATCATTTTGGAATAAAATATGAAATTATAGGTATTGTGGTAAGATGCTGAGAATTTTGAAAATCTTTTACTAGGATGCAGCTGAATAACCGAGTACCACAATTTGATTCCCTCCTTCTAAACATTTTCTTTTTTTTTGGGGGGGGGGGTCAGACTGCTCCAACCACCTCAATCTATAGTGAGGTCTGATGTGACCAAAACTGTTTACACTTTTGTTCTAACTTTACTCATAGGATTTCAGTTATGACCACCTCAGTGTCTACATTTTCACCCACAACCCTCTCTGGACCCTTAGTCGAAAGTAAAAGAGCTTAATGCATGATTTTAAAACCTCTTTCCACCAATTTTCAAGTTGTTGACAGTAGGAGAACAATTAGAACCGAGGTGTAGTAATTCCCAGAAAGCTCTCCAAATACGACCCTGCTTGCAGACCCTTTGTGACCACATTTACTTTCACTTGAAACATGTGTACATAGATTTCACATTGAAAAATGTGTATATAGGAAGTGTGTATATGGGAAGTGTGCCTTCTTCTTAAATGTAGACTGAATGCTTGGTACAAACTGGGTACTAATGTGTAGTAGCTTTACCCCATCAAGGTTAATGAGTTTATAAGAGGTCTGCAATTAAGTACCTACAAAAAATGACAAGAAGTAACATGACAGGTCTTCTAAAGAAGCTATCCCTGCTTATGGTATGAGAATAAAGCATTCATTTGAATACCTATGTAAAAAAAATGTAAATTTTATTTTAATATTTATGTAAAAAAATTCCCTCTTTCATGTCCTATACTGCACAAGAAGAAGACATAATACAAGCACAAGACTTATTCTTTCTTCAAACTTGTTCATGAGTGTGGAGCTAATGAAAGCAATACTAAGCAAACACCATAATGATTCTTTATCTATGGTTCCTGGAAAACTTGATCCCTTAAAGGCTGTACAAGCGAAAAATTAATAAGGCAGGACATAAATACTATTTACAATGTTGATTATTTTACTGCACTTACAGTATTGCCTTATTGTTACATAGGACAAGGTGGCTTTTAAGATATGTATAAACACATTCCTATACCCTTCGCATAGAATTTCCTTTACATTGAGTTATACTAACTAGTTCTTTATACGCAACAACTAATGCAAAAATAAATATCATTGATATTAAATAATAACATGAGACAAAGCACACCCCCTCCAGACATAAATGCCTCTTTACCTATTGAGATATTCAGCATGCTGGGAGTAGGAAGATATTTAGAAAATTGAAAGCTCAGGAATGAGTTGTCACAGTGCACTGATGGGCAGTTTCCTTGAAAAGTGGTGGCACTTGGCAGATCAGTAACTGAAGTTATAATCTTCTTTTATTAAATCAGAGCTATAGTGATAGTTATGCTGTACTTCACTCAATAATGAATGAAGCAGTGCACACTGAACATGGACAAGTAGGTAACTAGATTAGGTTGAGAATTTGGTTTATTACAATCGAAGACGGCAGGCTCTGTTTTGTGAAATCAAATAAACATTTGTTGTCTTTATACTCTGCAAATATAGGGTAACTTGTGCAGCACATGACAGATCATTTTATTTAATCAGTCGTGGCACTTTTGAATTTGGTTTGAGGCATCTGATGCTAGAGTCACTCACCTACTGTCCCACGGAGGCTTATGTCTGGGTACAGGCTGAGCTGGTCAGCACAGCAAGCTTCTCACAGGTTTCTCTGTGGCTGTGCAGTCCATTGCTCTTCAGCACATTTGGACCGCTTACCTCTGTCTGGTCTGACATGAGGGTTTTTTTGCCTGCTAATCAGACTAGCGGTTGCCTGGGTGGAGTTGTAAGGGGGGACATCCTATTCTGGATGCTCCCTATGAAAACAGTTGATTCTGCCTTCAGTGCCAGGATGACCACGTGGGCAAAGAGGTCATACGCTGAGACCATTCCTATAAAAGTTGAGTTGTTTAGTGTTGATGTACACATGAATGGTGGGTGGATTGTCCCCGATACCCATTGTGGTACCATGCAGATTATCAACATTTTTTATAGAAACATTTATGATACTGGAAATTTTGCTACATTTTTACGAATTTTGAGCAATAAAATGATGGAGTTTTTTCAGTGAGATAGAATTTGCATTTGATTTACACCATTACATTCTCAGAACTGCCCATACCACTTCATCTAAAATGTTATATTGTGCTTCCTACAGAATATTTACACTCAATTGTATATGGCACCTACCTGGACTTATTTTCTCTAATAGCCTTAGGGCACTTTTACCCTTCATATACATCATACTTTTGAGATAGGATAAAAGTGCTCATCAACATGAGTTTGGCATTTTGGAACAAAATGTTTATATACTACACCATTAAGGATGGTCTCCAGCTTATCAAAGCATATATTTCCCCTTAAAAAAAATGGTGATGCAACGGAACATATGCTTACATATACTATGCATCCATTTCTTGTATAATAGGACCTTTTTAAATAATAAATATGGCAAATGTGTGGTTACATCCTGCATAGAAATTATTCCATTCAAGCTATTTTTTCTTTTAACAGAGGGAACATTTTATTATATTTTTACAGCACTTCAACTGCTTGTCTTGGTGTGGATTTGGACAGAAGTTAGAGTAAGGGGTTTATTTAGGAAGCAATAACGCCACGTAGCGACACATAGCAGCAGCTATTTTTAGTGACAGCCACCAGCAAGTCTTATTTATGATGCAAAAAATTGTTAAGTGCCTCTCCTAGTGCACTCAGACACTAGAGACTACACTAGAGACTACAATTAGCCAGTCCAGTCCAATTTATTTTGGTGACTTTTGGTTAGTGTATTTAAATTCTTTTTTTGCTCAGTCAAGTGACACAGGATTTCTAGCCTGTTCGGAATGTTTTTTGCATTCAATATTGTACTTAGGTTACCTGCTGTTAATTTGCGTTTTCATGCCTGCCATTCATGTGTCATGGCATTTGTATGTTCCCAATGTTATTCCATGTGTTTCTATGTTGTCACCATTTGATGTCAGGCTATTTTTAAGCATTTCATGCTATATTTTTGCAGGAATTTCCAGGAAAATTAAATATTGTTTTTTTTAGCTTGAGTTTGGGTTTTAACACGAGCAGTCTTGTTTGTCATTCCTATTGTTTCTTTCACAATATTGTTGGGTGAAATATGTGGAACAAAATAAAACATTCTATTTTTTTACATTTTGTAGATTTTAAAAAAAATTAAAAAATGTAATTCAAGAAAACCATATTGCTTGCAAAAGTCCCATTCCTCCCTATTACAACCAAATATTTATCGGTAGACACCTGTTACTGAGACACCCCAAAATAGCTGAAAAGACCACTTTATGAGATTTTAAAATACAACTGCAGTTAACTGTTAAGGGTGAAACCCTTAAAAATAAAAATAAAATATTGAAGAGGAGTAATTGGGTTATGATGTACATCTTATGGTAACAACACATACTAACTCTAGGATTATGGCTGAAATTTCTAACCTGATACCTACTCGGATGGCCATCCTACAGTATGTCATTAACAGCAATTGAAATCTATGTGTGTTATAATGGTTTAGAAAGCATTATATCAACGTGCAGACAACAGTCAAGAAAATAAGTCAGGCTTATATTTATTGCCGTGGTACCTTACAATATTGTGGTACCTAGTTCCTATGTATTTTTAAATCCTGTTACTTTAACAGTAATACTGTTATTATTATGTATTATGGAAAATGAATGCAAAGCAGGATTTTAAATTGGATGGTTTAGTTACACACATATGTAAATATTGCCTGCTAAATAGTGAAATTCTAACACTCAAAGGGACCAGACACTGAACAAGCCTCAGAATGATACATCACTGGCTTGATGATTATAATAAACATTCATCCTTGCTTATTACTACTGCTTATTACTGTTCAAGACTCCCTAATTGGTATCAGAATTACATGTCTCTGAAATACAGGAAACACGCAATACTGGCTACCAGAGTTTGCAATCAGAACATGTTTTGAAATGCATAGGGGTTATTTGCCAGGGATGCCCCTCTTGTCCCAGTGTTTTCTTTAAAGAGGACCTCTATTTAAAACTGACTAGATGTCCTCTGAGCATCACAGCAAAGGTGCATTGCTGTGCATATCTCCAGCAGGAAGACTGGTACCTTGTATCCCAGTGATTTTCCAGCATGTTTAAGTAAACACAATAAGCTGCAGTTCACATGGCCATATGAACTAGGTTCCTATAAAGTGATGTTCAATAGGGCATCCCAAATGCTGAGAGGCCCAGAGAACCTCCAGTCAATACTGATTTAATTAGGTGAACTTCCTATTTTTGAATCTAAGTCAAAAACTAGAATAGAGATTAGTGAACAGCAAGAAAATTGATTATTATAATTATACATTTTCCCTAAATGATTTGCCAGCTTATTTCTCTTCACTACTTCGTAACAGATTGTCTGCACTGCTTTTTCATGTATTAGTAGCACAGGGCTCATAGAAGCACAGGCAGTTGAAAAAGGGTGACTGCAAAGCCAGGGAACAGTTACAAGTCATTGAAGAAAAAAGGAAGACTAACCCCTCACAGAATTGCATAACAGGTATACAATGCTGAGGTGAGGTCTGAGGAGCTTTGTGGAGGACAATATACATTATTTGCTAACTCTATCAATTTTAAAGGGACAGTCAGGCCCCAGCTGTTCTACCTCCTCCATAGTAGTGAATGGAGTGGCATGTTAAGGGTCAAAGTTCCATCATGGAGGAGGTGGCCATTTCCTCGTGCCTCATTCATGAATAGAGACCCACGCTAGACATCAGAGATCATCTAGTTTTTACACACTGGACCAGCTGTCATGGGACAAATGGTTAGCATAGATTTTTGTTGCTGCCTAAACAGAGACCAACTCTAGAAAACAAATATATTTTGGACAGAATGTGGCAGGGTAAGATTTGTCATTGTGATCCACTTGTAGAGATTGAGCCTAACTTTTTGTTTGCATTGACTGGCCAAAGGTGCATGAGATAGAAAAAATAAATAAAAGTCACAGGAATGAGAGTGGTGTTACCAGCACAACACACGGGGTTGATGTAGGCAACACATTTGCAGTGGTGACACATTTGTGTCCCTTTAGACGCGCAAATGTTTTGAAAGCTCAGTTGACAGGTCAGATAGTAGGTAAAACTACCCCCACCAAAAAGTAATTCTGACAAAGATCCCTTTATCCAAAATGATAAAAAAAACATTTTTTCCAGATTTGGGCTTCAGTAGATAAATTGTTATAATGTATTTGTTTGTATTTACATAAAACTAAAATTGCAAAAAGCATGGATGACAGGGCCAGATCTTCTCATATGGAAAGTCTTGAAAAGCTGGACCTATAAGAATATGCTACGAAGGTGTCAATTTTTTTTTTGTAAGTAAATGTATGCCCACACATCATAGCAACCAACTAGAATTATATATACAAGCTGATCATTTACTTCTAACTGGTTGCTATAAGTCACAACCTATTTTAAATACTGCAACCTCATGTGAATAGACGAATGATTTGCAGGACAGCAATATCAGTAAAAGACTTGATGGTTTCCTATTGGGTGCCACATGTGTACACTGATCTGCCGAAGAAAAAAAGCCACAATAAAATGTTTTAGAATATTATCATTGGTTTTTACGATAATCCTGTTAAAAGCAAAAGTTATCCTTTTATGGACTTTACTCCAAACGTTCCTGGGTAAGATAATTCCCCAAAAGTACAATGATACAGGATAAGAGCTTTTAGAAAAGGACAAAGTGACAACATGAAATAGTTCCAGCTAATTTTGGTTCCATGAATTTTACCAAAGTAAAACGTAGCAGATTCTTCAGGCCGCCAGCTGGTCATTCTTTCCAATACGTTAATGGCTTGAATGTAACACTGAGTAACCTTTATTTTTATGGTATTCCGTGTATCTTGTAGATTTTACAGACGTACCATGATTAACCAACATTTGGTTAAAATAATATTAATGAAAATAGCAACTTTCCGCAAAACATATTATTTAAAATCCAATTTTCACAATTAAAGTGTTTTTAGAAAACACTTGCGTACCAAAAATGTCTCGTTCCAAATCTTCACAAAGTGCATCATACTCTTAAGTAAAGGCAGTGAAGATCAAAACAATATCTTTAAAAATGTACCCTTTCATAAAGCACATAGGTATGGAGATCCAAGAGACGAGAAGGCATAATATTCCGAAATTAATGGCTGAATTAATGCTACGGCATAATCGAATTTTCAAATTATGTTTAAATCCACTTCCAGGAGACATAATAGAAAAAGCATAAGTCATGGTGAGGGTGCTGGATTTCCACCAGCACGTGTCTCTCTCTCTCTCTCTGCTGGTAAAGGTAGGATCCAGGAAATAATAAAGTTGACACTACTATAACTGAGCTTCGATACGCAACCAGTGAAGTCCTTGTCGAACGTAGTGGACCAGCTCGGTCATGGTGCTGTGCTGCGTTAATGGCTCCATCATTGCATCAAGATCTTGAAAAAAATCTGTAAAAGAAAAAATGTGTTGCCCTTGAATTAATAGATACTTTTACTGAGTACCTGACTGTGCTACTTTTGTTTACATTTGCTTGGGTGGTCTTAGAAGACATACTTAGCAGCAAGTTGAGAAACTAATTGTAGTATATTACCAACCAGAGGAAAATTAGAGAATATATATATATATATATATATATATATATATTTATATTTTACTTTATTCAATAGCCTCGATTCAATAAGAGTTGAAAAAAAACTTCTCTTAGTAAAACATTCACTTAGTAAAAGCATGATAATTTCACTGTTGCTGAATCACCATCTAGGAAAACAATGAAAGTCAATTAAACTTTTAACTCCTAAGAAAAAAAAAGTAAAAAGTGCCCTCGGCAAGTGTCAAGCTGTGTCCATACTGGGCTAAGAACTGGGGTGGGGGATCACTTTGGACATGTGTACATTCACTGTTTGTGTTTGTCTCACTGGACAGATCAGTTAAATGTGGGGGAGAAATACCTATGTGTGTGCAGGCATACAATGGTCATCTATGCACAAAAATCCCCCAAAATGGTTGGGAGTTCTCTTTAGCCTATCTGTGATTAAAGGGACAGTCCAGCCCAGGCAATGGCAATAGTAAGGCAACAAGGAGCATGCTTGATGCATGCCCCATGTGCCCCATGTTCCTGCAACGCAATGTAGATGCTGTAACAGTTCTTCACAATTTGCATCTCCTTTCTATTGATCACACTTTAAATGTGGTCACATGACCACCTCAGAAACTTAGTGCTCCCAGAGTGAGCAAGCACAGAAAGCCACAGTGATTGCACTAACTGAGGTTACCTTTGCCGGAAGGAATAGGGACGGCTGTGAAAACACATTTGGAGCATGGCCGTGGAAAAATTGAAAAAAAAAGACGGGAACATTTTTGTAGACCTGCTAAAGCTTCTACAGCGTACTGCAGGAAATGTAGAAGAGGCATATGGGTTAGGCTTTATATGAGATTCTTGCTGTCTTATTATTGCCATTGCCTGGTCTGTGGCTTTACTTACTCTCCTAATCACCACAGCCTTGACTACTTATGTGCCTTTTTCCGTCACCACTTGAGTTGACAGGAAGCTCCCCTGTCAGTTAAAAGGTCTGCCCCTATGTGATAGAGGAGAATTCCCCCTTGTTTATTAGAAGGAGGGGCGCACCACCTGACTTGGCTACCTGTAAAATCTTATCTGACAGAGGACTGGGAGCCTTATTTAAGAAGCGTCAGCGCTACACAGCACCACTTTATTGGCCTCGGCAGTACTCAGCATCAGATTTAACAACTGAAAAAACACAAACACCAATGTGGCCGCCAGTTAGCATCTTATTTAACTATAGAGCTGAAAATGATGCAGCGTCGGGTGCTCTGGTTGAAGCAGCGCTATATAAAAACTGGCGCTGTAGGTCAAGATCCCATAGAGCACAATGGGCAGAACTAGATTGAAGTGTTTAATGCTTTTAATTATATTAAACACATTTATTTGTTCAGAACTTTGGACTTGTCAATAATTGAAGCGCAGGATCTAGATCATCCAAAATGCTTTTTTTTTGGGGGGGGGGGGGGGCTATTAAAATAGATTTTAATGGCTTCATTTGCTTACCAATGTGTAACTTGGACACCAACAACTAAAACGCACCTGAAACACGCTGAAAAGTTTGTCCCCTTGGTCCCTAGCAGTGATTTCATGTAATTGTAATGATTTTTTTTCCGGCGGTCAGCACCGGAAAAATACAGCCCCAGAGGTTTTAAGGAGGAGAAAAATCATAAATATGTAGAGGGCCAGAATAACAACAGTACTAAGTGGCGCTTACTGGTAATCGGCTGGCGGGTCCAACAGATCCTGACATAGGCCGATCTAGGTCAATATCTAAATGCAACAATCAAAGCTAATTAGTAGTGTTCGGTGCAGTGACTGTTAGCGCCAATGTAGTCCACAGCACAGCGCCAGATAACGCGGTAATGCCGGCACCCATTATGCTAAAAGGCGCACATCACAAATCAGGCCCCAATAGTTGCTGCTGATGCTTGTAATGTTGACAAAGAAAAATATCCTGCATACAACCCTAGCCTTAGAGTGTGTGCAAGCAAAAGCATGTGGATTTATGTTGCTGCCCTACATTTATGTTTATTCCATACATGCGTCTAAGAATGTAATGATATGTTTATTCCACATGTATAAACGTATTATTATTCATTGTTTTATACCTCATTCCACAATAAACTAATGAAACTGGATAACTGTACTTCTCCAACAACTGAGCCTAAGCACTAAATAGGATTTAAGACTAAACAAAAATAATAACAATAATATTTCTTGGAGTGTGCTTGTTCACTTCAGTAATATTATTGCATTTTAATTAATTTTAGGCTAGATATTTAGCACTATGACACACTGTGCTAATTGCTAGATTTATAATATTTCATTTTTACATCAGAACACCCTACTGCGGAAATGCTTCTAGGTTTACAAGGGAATTTTAACAAATGTGAATAATGCCTATAATTATGTCATTAATAAGATGTAATTTTAGATTAGGCAAATATAATTATTGCTATAAATGAGAAGAATGCCGATGTGTTGAATATACAGCATAATAATATTGATAAACTTTCTAATTCTTTTCTCTTGGGTAATTAGAGCTGGAAATAGATATAGTGTGTTGCTATACAAATATACATACAAATGTAAAAATGCACCTAGGTCAAGTCTAAGCGTTTAGTAACATAGCACCCTTTCCCCTGTGCTAATCCCAATTTGGGCAATATGCACAGAAGCTAAAACAGGGTTCTTGAATGACAGGTCAGTCACCCAATCCAGCGCAGCAGTGTAACTACAGTACTTGTCTGTCACTCAAGTCAAACTGTCACTCAAGTTCAAGCCTGCCGCACAGCGCCCCAAGACCCCGCCAGTGAATCAGAGACGGATTGTGGTGACCAGGTTGCTGGGACTTTCTCTATAATGGGCCACTCCAGGCAAAACATTATTTCTGAAAAGCGAGGGGAGGACACCTCTCTCTTAAAGTGGTCACCCCAGTGTTCATCATTTGGATTCTTCACATGATTTTGGATCTTTCTGGAGATGCTCAGTTTGAAGAGCCAGGCAGAGATTTTCTCACTTAGCACACGATAAAGTAAAATAAAAAAGGAAAATTTATATATGAGAGCAATTGGTGAGAATCTACCCTGAAAGTGCAATAGACTTAAACTGGATGGAAACCCTTATTTGGGTCCACTGCTCACAGTTGGCTCTGCGGTGGTTTTTCCACCACCAAAGCCACGCCCTGCGGCACTGTGATGAGGTGAAGCCAGGGATGCGGTGCCAGAGAAGATCACCCCAGGGGGGGTTCACACAGCAGGTCATCCTGTGTAGAATGCCTTGGGGGGTGGATAGCAGCCAGGCCTGGAATCTTTTAGATTCCAAGGCACGGACCACAGGTTTTTATCCACTTTAAAGTGATTGCTATACCTTTTATCCCCTGCCTGGGCCTGAATGGCAGTCACATTCACCTTCACAATGGCAGGCTGCCCTCCCCCATCAGCCACAGTGCCCAGAGCATGCCCACTCCATTGACTGCAATAGAAGGAGTGTGTCTGCTGTTACTGTGACTCTATGATGGGAATAATGGGGAGGTGACCCACCATTGTGAAGGCAGATGTAACTGATGGCTCAAGTGACACGGAACTGGGATCTACCATTCAGGTAAAAAAAATTTGGTGCTGGCTTAGGAGAAATCATCTGTTGGGGACAAAAGGGGAGTATATATATTTTTTTTTGTTTTAAGACTATTCCCACTTTAAATAAATTTTGGTGCACTGTTTAAGGCTCCAAGGGGAAATCCCCCGCACCATACAAAGTAGAGATGGTACTGCTCTGTAACATTATCTCCTGCTGCACCAATTACTTCACATGTGCATCTGCAAAACATAGCCTGTTTTCGGGCCTACAGGGTCTAAAGGGTCGGTGGAGATATAAAAAAACATCCTGTTAGTTTAAAAACCATTTAGTAGAGTGGAGTAGCTAAAATGTACTTTTAAAGAAGGCTTATACTTTAATTAATATGCAAGATGGCAAAAGGAGGCCAGACAAGCTTGTTTTTTTTCCTTTTACTTAAAAATAGAAGAATATTTTCCTTTTACTTAAAACTTAAAAATAAAAGAATATGGGCAAACAATTCTGTCATATTCTGTGCTGAAAGTGAATGCTAATACCTGCCCTTGTACTCTGTGGTGAGGTGGTATCAGGGGAAGCCAAAATAGCGCAAAGCAAACCTCATGCCTTTTTATGTGCCATTTCCACTTTACAATCACTAAATCAGCCATGATCTATAAGTGAATCCATACTTGGATACTACAGGTCTTTGTTGCCATTTATAAAAAAAAACACCTGTGAATACCACCCCAAACTGCATTAAAGCTGTTTGACTTTTCATTCCAGAGATCTACTCTAAAAACTCACACTTCCAGTCATGAAAACCCACTTAGCATCTTCCATCCTTGAAGTCTGTGTCACCATAGTGATTGTGGTAAATTGATTATGCTGACTGAATAACACTCACATACATAGGAATAAGCCTTTTTTGTTCAGATTATATTGAAATGAGTCTAGAAACATCCAAAAGGGAAAAAATACATCACAGTGAGCTCAGCTGACTTCTATTCAAGTCTTTTTCTTTACTGTCATCTACAGCACGTGCACCCCAGGAGGTACTCAACAAAGGTCAAGAGTGCACCAACAAGGGGGTCTGACAGGTCTGGTATATTATTTTAACAGTAAAACATTATTCTTTTCTTCTTCAGAAAGTGTTACAAGGCCAGTTACCTACTTATTTTGGTAAAATTAGTAAGTGATTTTCTTTTGGGGAATTCTTGGTTGTAACAGATTGTCGATACTTGGCTTTGAAAGGTTGAGAACCACTGATCTACCAGATATACTGGGACTTGAAATCTCTATTTTTTTTACTCCTGATAAGGTAATATATTGGCCTTTGTGTTTTATTCCTTGCTGACAAATGAAGCACTTAAGAACATACTCAGCTATTAACTACTGTCCATGCAGAACTAACTCTTGTCCACTGCAATGCCTGTTTCAGGTGTAGAGCCCTATTCACTCCAATACATCAAAAAAGCAACGTGTGGACAATAGTTTAGTGTAGTTTTTTACTTTTGGAATAAAATTTGCTAAAACATCGAAATATGAAGTAAATATCAATAATAAACTTAAAATCTAGCCTAATAACCTCCATTCCCAATCAACCTCTTGCCCCAAGCAAGACTGGATTTGGGTATTAAGAGCAAAAAAAGATGTGCTGGGCAGGTGAGTGTTTTACTTTTGAACACCTAAATCATGTCTATTTGGATTTCCTCTTTAATATCATTGCAGATACATTTTACTGAAAACATATTATATTTAATGAGATGTAAAGATCCTACCTTTATTCTCTCTTGCAAGTTTGTCAGCCATGTCCCAGTGCTCATAACTACGCAGCACATTGTTGGTGATATTTACATGACTGGCCGCCATGTGATGAATACGCTGTGGAATACACACGGTGCCTGTAGATGAAGAGACTGGCAGTACACTACTGGTCACAGCTGATCCTGCTGGGGATGGGCTTAATGACATCGGAGATGGGGTCTCTGTATTTCTGGAAAAAAACAAATAGTTTGATGTTGTTAAGTTTATTACAATATTGTAGTCCATATTAGTAGTTCTGGATATCCTGTGGAGGGGTAAGAGCTAATTCAATTAACTGATCTCCTCCGGGACTGCAGGGATGTCAGCAGTATGTACATGCTTCATGGAAAGGGATAGTCAATACCTTCAACAGTTAAAAGGGAGAGGTGGAGTTGGGTTTATCTGTAGTACACAACCATTGCCCATTGGTCTCACTGTTACCAAACATGACTTCAGCATGTAAGCTCCACATGGGCCAATTCAAGTCTGAGAGAAAAAGGTTAATTTTTTTTCTTAAACTGGACCAACACCTGTTATTACCTTAACAGGTGTTGGTCCCGCTCTCTGCAGACAGCAAGAAGCGCTGGAGCCCCCTCGCACCTAACTAAACAGATTGCAAAGAATACTCACCTTCATTATGAGCGAGGGTCTGGAAAGGAGCAGTCCTCTGTGCCGGCCACTGGCAGAACATGCTCACGTGACCGTCTGACGGCCAATCGTGTGGCTCCTTTCCCTGGAGCTGGCTCGTAATTAAGGTGAGCATTCTGTGCGAACTGTTTAGTTAGGAGCGAGGGGGATTCAGCGTTCTGGATGCCCCCCCTTGAGCTTCTTGCTATCTGCAGAAAGTGGGACCAACCCCTGTTAAAGTAATAATGGTGTTGGTCTGGTTTAATGTTCCAGTCGCCGGCCCTTTTGACTTTTTACATTGTGACTATAATTTTTATTTAAAAACTAGAAATGTATTTGCGACAAAGCATCCAACCCCTCAGTTCTGTTTAAATGATTGACCACATAACAAAAAAAAAAACTCACCTTTTCTCCCCCACAGCTGATCAGGCTAATTCCAGTGGTTAGCAACTCACTTGATGGGCGGATGACATCTTGCAGCGCCCGGTGGGCCGGACATCAGTCAGTTGTGCTTCTGTGTACAGCACGTGCCCTGGCATCAGTCAAAGGAGTGCTACCACTCCCTCTCCATTTACTACAATGGAGGCAACACTCCTGTGTTGGGCACAAATTCATTGCTGACTCCAGTTTGGAGCCCCCGCGCAGTGCAGGATGCAATCCATCAATCGGGTGATTTTCTGACCGTTGAACTCAGACAGATCAGATATAGGGGACAAAAGGTGAGTACCCTTTCCCTTTGTTAAAAGGATAGTCAATCCTTTTAAATCTATTTACTGTACCTTATGAGTAAACAGAAGTTAAGGTTAGGTCTCCCAGTTGGAGACCAGTACCTTGTGATAAAATGTATTAATTTGTATATATGCACATAAATGTAAAATAAAATGTTTTCATTTACAGATCCTATACAAAATACAACATTTTGAATGCCTGATAAAGTTAGCTATGGTTTCATCAGCTACTGGGACACATCACAGACAGCCAAAGAAACTAGGCTCAGTTTACTCCAGGTATTTCTTACCAGGATCACTACCAATTGATCATGATGCCAATCTTGAAGGCACAACTGCTTACTCTTAAAAAAACAACTGCTTCCTTTGACCATCTGTAAATCTAAATAAATGACTAGCTACTTACCTCTAGTGGTCATACAAAAATATATGTTAAAAATATATATGTTATTGCATAACTGGGATACAGGGCACAAAACCCACTTGTTAGTTTGTCTATGAAATCCTAGATGGTTTCCCTCGGCAGAAGCCCGGCCAAATACATATCTAGGATTATGGGCATGGCCAATCATAGATTCTCAGTAAATGTATTTAGCATATGAATCCAAAATCAAAACAATATTCTAAACATATCAAGTTATGCCAAACGTTTGTATATGGACAATGTTGTTTTCCTTCTTTAGGACAGGTGAAGTAAATAGTGCTTTGGAAGTGTGGCCTCTGTGAATATTCACAAAAATATTACCTCTGAGTCCTTGAGGACAGGTTTGAAAGACACACTTTAAGTAATAAGAACAAAATCAGCACCACTCCTAAGTCGGAGGTGAGACTGCACATATAACACTTAGGGCCTGATTTATCAAGCAGTTCTGCCAGACAATTCCATTTCAGTGCAAAATATGATTTATACATTTTTCAGCATGCTCCTGCACTGCTAATATTTTAGTAGATGTGCTTTGTGTAGTGCAGGAAAATGGGCAAGTGTGAAAAAAGATTTTAATACACTTTTTACTACTCTTATTTTGCACCGATGTGGCACTGTCTAGCAGAAGTGCTTGATAAATCAGGCCCATAGTAATAAATGAAAGAGAAAGATAGTGTTCAGATTCATACACATGGGAACCTAGCTGATTAAATGTGTGGGAACTATTTACCTAGTTCCTTGCACTAAAAATGTCTATGTCACCCCGAACAAATTTTCTGTTTTATCTTTGTAATTATAATTGTTTGCCCATATTACTTAATACATATTGAAACTATGTTATAACTGAATGTTATGTCCTACTCCGGATAAAACTCATGGATACTGAGATTGGGTCTTGTAGCACCCTGGGTTAACCACCAATCACTGGCAGACATAGGGGACCAACAGTGGCCACTATTCATTTTATTCTAATGGAGGGGGGCTTTGGCATGCCCCTTCACTATGACTGATGCAAAGGGGACGCTACAGGTCCCAAGTGCTGCTGGTTAGTTTTTTTCAAAAAGGTGCGTATGTCTTTTGTTCTGTTATTGTGTCAGCCTAATATTGTCAATGCCTTTTGTGTGTTTGACCCCATAAACCTATAGGGTGGCTGATCACTTCATAATGGGTTTGATCAGAAATTCTTACTAACTTAAGTGCGAGTGTCAATACCAGAGTGGATTGCATGGAGGCAGCACAACCATAGTGATCATTTGACGCAGTATCTGATCAGATGATGTTTGGGATCCATTGACTTGATTTATAATTATGTCGTGTAGTGACTGCAGCCCAATTAATTTTATGTTCGTCAACTAAAACTGCTATTCAATTATTTTTGCATGAAAAAAGTTGACATTGATTATACTACTTTTGACCACTAATATGTCAAATCAGCTGTTCTATGTATAAGCTTCGGGCTCAATTGAGAACATAAAATCACACTTTCTTTATGAGAAAAACCAGAACCACAACAAACCTTTATTATAGATTTCAGCAAGGGTTTTCTTTCAATAATAAAATAAAAAAACTATTACTGTTTTGCTCATATTTTATAACTGTTCATAGATGATTCACATTCTAAAACTTCAAGCTTTATATTTTTAATCGCAGTTGCAATTGGTGAACATAAAATAAAAAATAATCACCCCTCCAAGGGGGTATTTATTTTTCCATATTCTGCTTGTTCCATATTTAAATAAAGAGAATTCAAAGCCTCTTGTATTCCGATAGTTATAATGAATATCTACCTGCTGCCAAATTCTATCAGTACCACTGGTACTGGGAAGAGAAATCTCAATAGATAATACAAAAGCCTATTATTTTTCGTTTCAGGGAAAACCACAACCGCAATTTCCTCCAAACCTAGCCTACATAATCAGAAAAAGTACATTTCATAAAAAACCTCTGCTGTGTCTATGAACATTTCTATACAGTTCTTTCGCAAATGGTATAAGAAATTGTTTGTAATTACAGATGAGTTCTTGTGTGATGTTTGCAACAAAAAAATGAAGGCTTGTATGTGGTGCAGCAAGGTTTTATTTCAGACAATGTGATTAGCTATAACCTAGTGTCAGGAACCCACCAGGTCCTTGCTCTCATACACACAGACAGCACGGAGAGTTCAGCATTGAATCTAATTCTGTGTAATACGTGATTAAGCTATCTCAAAAAAAAAAGTTGAAGCATTCCCTTTGTCTCACTTTTATGCTGCTGCTTAAAAAATGTTTTATCTATTTTTCTGTTTCCATGTTTACTTGTCTGACATGGAATCAACACAAGCCTATCCACAGAAATTAAAACGTACGTGCATTGGCATATTATGTATCACTCACGCACCAGCCAGTTTACACCAAGTCAATGGGCAGTTTTGAAGTTGTCAAGGCAAAGTTTTGGTATCATATCTTCAATCTGTGTGTGACCTAACCAGGTAAATTTAGTGACTGTCGTTTGTGTCCCAGGAGCTAAAGGGAACCATAACCGGCCTGTGGTATCCCTGTCGAGCACCCCCCAATGTCCTGTTTAGTCAGTCAGATGCACTGAGGCTAGAACCTTAGATGGACGGGTTATAGAGGATATGGCAAAAAAAAAAAAATAGAGGCTATGGCAAAGCTTTAATATTGTAGGGTCAGATCCAGTATTCCCCCCCCCCCCCACACACACACATAATGCTGGGGCTGTAGCATTGCAGAGGCCTAGCTTTGGACTAGCTTTTCTTGGCTGAATGCTACATTAGGGCTGGAAACGGGGGGGGGGGGGGCAAGGAAAGCAGAGATTGAGTGGGGGTATAAAAGGCAGAAGCCCAACCAGTCCAAAGGCCGTGTGGCCCACCGGGAATTCTCCCAGATCTCCCTATGGCAACCACTTGTGCAGGTACGGACCGCTTCTTCCATAGTGTAGACCATCTGTATGCTGCTGCAATCACTGAAGGCTCAAATGAAACTTTTTATTTTAGTGGTTTATTCTTTCATGGTAGGAATAAACCCGATTTGCCAGGTTAAGTGTATCAGGGGTGACAGAACCTGTTACCCCTGATCCCTCTTCCTTCCATTAAAATAAAACAAATTAAGACTGGATAGATATTTATTGATGCCAGGATGCCAAGTAACCCCCTCCTGCCACCATCCAGCATATTTATATGGATTTTTATCATTTGGCAATTTTTTTGCGATAGTGCTCCTTTAAGGCTTATTAAGTTACCCTAACCCACATTATATGTATACATTTTTTTATTTCTAAACCTTTCAACTTTTGAATGTTTTATTTTCAATCCAATTGCAGTAATAGCAACATTTACATACCAGTTCAGGTTCTTTTTACCCACTTTACAGACTATTTTCAAGTTCAGGTATATTATCATGAAAATAAAGATGTATTTATTTGATAATTGGTTAATTAAATATTTTCACATTTCCAGTACTTTAGTAGTACTATAGAAGTTCTGTTTTGTTCCATAGCATTGACCATATATCAACGGATAGCTGAAATTTCACCCTATGGAGGTTAACTTTAATTTGACTTTCTGAAGTGACATAGTTCTTGCTATCTAATTAACAGTGTTTTTATGGCTATCATTTGGTCTAAAGACCAAATTGTACAAAAATTCTAACGCAACACTACATTAACTTTTCAGACACATTGAGCGCTGGATTCCTGACTTTGACTTTCTGATATATTTTGTCTATAACCCGAGAGCTCACCTTCCTTCATTTGCCATGAATGTTGTATTTTACTAAGTAATAATTCAGTTTTATGAATGACCACTTAGAAAGAAAAAAATCCACTTACTTTCCATTGCCTCCCCATGGAGATGGTGCTTGTGAAGACTTCGATGAGTTCTGTATTAAATGAAATGAAAGGTTAAGTAATAAATGTTAATTTTCATTGTCAGTTGATCCTGGAAGTGTGTAATAGCTTAATTACGGGAATACGCACAGCTACCAAAGAGACTGAGAAAATGTTGCTTTTAATCTGATATGGATTACATTTTTATTTCTAGTATAAAATTTTGGATTTTACTTTAGTAAGCTAATGTTTGCTGACTTAAACATAAAACCTGAGTGAGACCTCTTATTAAAAAAATGTGCACCCTTCTCCAAAACATAAAATCACCTAGTAGACTAGACCACTGCAAGGGGTGGCCCCACACCCTGCATTGTGGTGCAGGGCAACTGCTCATGTCTGGGGTGGGGGCATCCAGATTGGTGATGCCACCCCCCACACAAGCATGAATACTTAGGCTTCAATACTTAGGTCTTTCATGACTCCTTCCATCACAGGTCATTCCCGAACCCCCAAGACTGATGGCATTGAATTGCTATGTATGCTATGTGTTCCCAGTTGGGAACACCAATCGACTGCCAGTGGTCTCGTAGGTAGAAAACCAGGAATAGGACTGCAAAAAAGCAATTCTGCGAGTATTGACCTGTAGAATTGTTTTTGTTCTTGCATGGCACGGCCCGCTTCGGTATTCATAACAGTTGGGTTATTCCGCCACAAGGTGGTGCAGTGGTACAGCAGAAAAGCTGTGGCTTGTCCCGGCTCCCTATAAAAATAGGCTTAACCATAGAGTTCTCCAGCGTACACAAGCAGTGAGACAAGAAGCCGGGAGAGAATAAGTAAAAAATTTGAAAAAGGTAAAAGACCCCAATTGACTTGGAACAATCACCAAAAAGAGGCAACCAAGAACAACGATAACAAGGGTGGGGCAAAGCGGGCCGTGCCATGCAAGAACAAAAACAATTCTACAGGTGAGTACTCCCAGAATTGCTTTTTTCTTTATTGCATGGCACGGCCCGCTTCGGTATTCTGAACAGTTGGGACAACCAAAAGCAGTGTCCAGAGTAGGGTGGGAGTAACGACCAGTAGTTCAAGTCACTACCGCCTGAAGCACCTTGCAGCCAAAAGCCTTAACATCAACCTTGTAAAACTTTTAAAAAGTATGAACAGAAGACCAAGTAGCGGCCTTGCAAACTTGTTCAACAGAAGCTTGGTGCTGAAAAGCCCCAAGGCACCAATAGCACGAGTAGAATGAGCAGTAATCCTAAAGGGAGGTTCCATTCCCTTAGCAGAATAGGCTTGAACCACCGCCTGACGGATCCACTTGCTGATAGTGGATTTAGCCGGAGGCAAACCCATTCTAGGTCCAGAAGTGAGAACTTCCTGAAAGGCTCAGTGGCGACCAAATAAAACTTCAGAGCCCTAACCACATCTAGGGAATGCAGAGTCCGCTCCTTGTAATTAGCAGGATTAGGACACAATGAAGGCAAGACAATGCCCTGATTAAGATGAAAGGCAGACACAACCTTTGGCAGAAAGTCCGGCTTGAGCCGAAACACCACCTTATCCTGATGCCTCTCAAAATAAGGAGGTTTGATGGAAAGTGCGGCTAGTTCAGAAACTCGCCTTACAGAAGTGATAGCCACCAGAAAGGCTACCTTAAGGGTCAGAATAGACAAGGTAGCATCACGGATAGGCTCAAAGGGAGGCCCTTGCAGTGCAGACAAAACCAGATTTAAATCCCAGACTGGTAGCAAAGGCTTATGGGGTGGACGCACATGAGAAACACCCTGAAAAAAGGTTTTAACCAACCAGTGATTGGCAAAAGATCTTTGGAAAAAAATTGCCAGAGCTGAAACATGGCCTTTGAGGGTACTAAGTTGAAGGCCCTGATCCAAACCATGTTGCAAGATTTCCAGAATCCTGGGAATAGAAAACACCCGACAGGGAAGAGACTTGGACTCCAGGCAATGTAAGCATGCCAGACCCTGTAATAAATAAAGGACGAGGACTTCTTCCTAGCCCGAATCATGGTATCAACAACAGAAGCAGGAAACCCCTTTTCCATCATTATGGAGGCTTCAGCAGCCAAGCCATTAAAGCCAGAGTTTGTAAATTGGGATGGCGTAGCTGCCCCTGGGTGAGAAGATCTGGATCCTTGGGCAAGACATGCCGGTCTACTGCCAACCGCACGACATCTGCGAACCAAACTCTTCTTGGCCAACAAGGGGCCACTAGTATGGCCGGTACCCGCTCCTGGGCTATCTTGCGCATGACCCTGCCCAGGAGAAGAAAAGGAAGGAACACATAGAGAAGCTGAAACTCCGTCCAAGGTATTGCCAAGGCATCCATGGCAAGGCCAGAGGATCCTGAGACAGAGAGACAAATCTGGGAAGTTTGTGATTGTGACGGAACGCAAACAGGTCCAAGTCCGGCTGACCCCAGAGGTGACAGAGGGAAAGAAACACCTGATTGTTGAGAGACCACTCTCCCAGATGAGACGTCCCCCTGCTCAGGGAGCCCGCCACCTGGTTCTCCACCCCTGGGATGTGCACCGCTGATATGCAGGGAACATACTGTTCCCCCCAAGACAGAATCAGGGACACTTCCTTAAAGGCTCGCTTACTCCGAGTCCCTCCCTGATGGTTGATGTAGGCAACCGCCGTCTGGTTGTCTGAGCGAGTCTGAACCGCCCGACCCCAGAGGTGAGTGGATAGGCGAGAAAGAACCAACCTGATCGCCCTCAGTTCCAGGACGTTGATGGAAGCATGGGCCTCTTGTGGGCCCCACCAACCCTGGAGCCTCAGGGAATTCCAGAAGCCTCCCCAGCCGGTCAGACTGGCATCCGTGGTGTCCGTTTCCCAGCACGGGGGCAGGAAGGACCTACCCCCCAGAAGGTTCCTTGAGTCCAGCCACCACGAGAGAGACTGTCCGGTCAGGTGAGACAGAACAAATTCCTGATCCAGGGACACAGAGTCCCGATCCCAAACTGAGGTGCAACTGGAGAGGTCTCATGTGAAACTGAGCAAAGGGGACTGTCTCGAAGAAGGACACCATCAGGCCCACCAACTGCATCTTCTGACGATGGAGGGATAAGGGCACGACAGCAGAGCCCGAGCCTGCAGCTGAAGACCTTCCACCTTCTGCTGAGGAAGGAACACCTTGACCTGAGAGGTATCCAGCATCATGCCCAGAAAGGTCCTCACCAATGACGGGGACAGAGAAGATTTGGGATAGTTGATCACCCAGCCGAAGGACTCCAGAGTGTATGTCACCATTTGAGTGTCCCGCTCGGTCTGAGGAAAGGACTCGGCCACAATCAGGATGTCATCCAGGTAAGGAATTATGTGGATGCCCTGGTTCCTTAGCAGAGCTATTACTCCCGCCAGCACCTTGGTGAACACCCGAGGTGCCGAGGTGATACCGAAGGGTAGAACCACAAACTGGTAATGCTGACGCTGCAGTTTGAACCTTAGAAATCTCTGATGACCTGGGAAGATAGGCACATGAAGATAAGCATCCTTGATGTCCACAGTGGTCATGAAGTCGCCTGGGCGAAGGGTACTGACAGCAGAGCGCAGCGTCTCCATGCGAAAGTGTTTGAAACTGACAAATTTGTTGAGGCCCTTCAGATCCAGAATGGGCCTCAGAGAGCCGTCCTTTTTGGGGACCGTGAAAAGATTGGAATAGTACCCCTGACCTCTTTCTTGATGAGGCACCAAACAAATGACTCCGGACTCTAACAGGCAATGAACAGCCAGAAGCAATCCCTGAGCAGACAGGGGGTTTAAAGACATCCGGGATCTGATGAATCTTTGGGGGGGGGGGGGGGGGGCAGGCTGCAAACTCTATCTTGTAACCGGAGGATACTACCTCCTGAATCTACCAGTCTGAGACGTGAAGCCTCCAGACGTGAGCAAAGAGCCAAAGCCGTCCCCCACCTGGATGGGTGAGGGCGCCCCTTCATGCCTGAGAGGGCTTGGAAGAGGGTTTGGACTTAGGATTCCAGGAGAGACCGGGATGACCACGGGTTCTGCCACGGCCCCAAGAATCTCTGCGACCACTGGAGAGGAGGGAGCCACGGCCCCCTCTGGGAATGCAAAAGGAAGGGAGGGGGGCAGAGGACCCCCGATAGGGCTGAGACTGCCTCCTACGCTGAGGCAGCCTTCCATCCTTGGCTAGAACATCAAGACGTTCTCCAAACAGCCGCAGCCCCACGAAGGGGAGGCCAGTGAGAGCTTTCTCAGCCACCGCGTCAGCTGCCCACTGGCGCAACCAGACAGAGCAGCGCATAGCCACCAAGAGCGCAGAGGTCATTCCACACAGCCGCACAGCATCATTCATAGCAGTAAGGATAAAGGCCATAAAATCAGTGCAAAGTAAGAGAGTCCTATATTCCTCCCCAACTACCGGCTGTTGTGCCATCAATGAGGCGCTTAAGCAGTTTCTTAAGGGCAATAGCAGTAATGGCGGCAGCACATACAGGGCGCAAGCCAGCCCCCACACAGGTAAAAGCATGGCAGGCCACTTGATCCATGCGCCGGTCCTCTCTGTCCCTCAGAGTGGTAGTGTCAGGGGAAGGCATGACCGGAGTATTGGACAAGCCTAGCACGGGAGCGTCCACTTCAGGGGGAAATGACCGCCTCTTAACAAGATCAACGTGAAAGGGATACCTTTTATCCAAACCCTTGGGCACCACAGGCTACTTGTTAGGACGTTCCCATTCTATAAGCACCAAGGTGGTAAAATGTTCCTGCTCAGGGAACTCTAGACGCTGTTTACCAGGGCGAAAAAGCTCCCCCTGCTTTCTTTTAGCTACCTCAGGGGGAGCAATGTGCAAAATTTCAAAATATGTGACAGCAGATTATCAGTGTCCTCAGGGTACCATGATTCCTCTCCGGACGCAGACCCAGGGTCACTATCGCAACCCTCCTGCTGGTTCCCAGAGGAGTCAGAGTCCTGGGAGAGCTCCCCCATATCAAGGGGGTGACAGTCACCAAGCTCAGCAATCTCCACATACATCTCAGTAAGGGGAGCAGGCCTGGGGTCCAGGTGTCTCTTCTTGCCAGAGGCCTTCCCAGGAGCATTGCTGGCAAGCTGTTTTCAATGTTAGCCACCCGCAGAGCCAGATCAGAATGTGACTCCCTGCCAACATTCCCCTTACTGGGGCCCAACTGCAGGAGTGGGGGAGTAGGTGAAGCCGAGTGAGGCGCAGAGCTGGGAAGCGAAGCAGGCAAACCAGCTTGAAGCGCAAGGACACTTTCAGCGCACGGCACGCACACTGTGACACTGTAACTCACAGGGGATACCCCACACATGGAACACAGCAGTGCTTGCCCCAAAGGGCCCCCAAGCGCGCTATCCCCAGAAGCCTCCATATGGTGATTAGCCCAGGCGCAATAGGCCAGCAGTGGGTACAGGCTTAATACAGAAGCCACCCGGGATGCCCTCCCACGGGATGCCCCCAGAAGTTAATAAAGGGGGAATGAGGGGGAGGAAGGAGTGGAGCCGGGAGAAACCACAACCCAATGGTGACCCACCTGAAAGACATAAGTAAAAACACACATGAGCACCCCGCAGCACATGAAAATCCCAGGGTCAATAAACCCCCCCCCCCCCAAGGGGGACTCACGGGCCAAAGATACCGCGGGGTCACACAGGCACAGACTGCTGGATAAGGCGACCCGCCGGAGGAAGCAGTGCTGCAGCCAGGAAGGGAGAAATCCAGACGCGCAGCTCGTCTAAAATGGTGCCGGCAGAGGTACCTCGAGGGGCGGGCCGCGAGGTGAACGATGCATTATCACCCGGCCTCGCCCCCTCCGAAGAGCGCGAAAAACTCACGTGACCCGGCCGGCGCCAGGTTATAGCGCCCACAGCCGCGGAACGCAGTACAAAGCGGCGCGGCAGCTAAAAACACCAGAAAACACATCAAAAAACATAAAAAAAAACACAGATATGACTACTCGCCGCCACCACCCCCCCTTTTTTCCCCCACAACCAAGTTAGAGGGAGAGAGAGAAGCAGGGGCGAGCAGCCATGGTCAGGGAGGGAGGGGGGGGCGCAGGGGGGGACCCAAAGGAAAAAGAGAGGACACAGTCCCCAAACTACTTACCCCTTCAGAAGCTAGGACAGAAACTCGGCATCCCTAATAGGCTCACCATAAAGCCTATGGCCGGCTACCCTTTGTGTTACAAGGTCTGCAGCTTGGAGCTGCGCTCCAGGAGCACTTGACCCTAGTGCTCTTCTACCCTCACCCGATCTGTCAGCCAAGGCTGGGAGGCAGTGAGGGTCCAGAAACGGATGGAAATAGACTTGCAGGGCCGCAGGCTTGGTTGCCCCGCTCACCTGTGCAAGAGAGAGTGTCATCTGCTAACTTCGCAGTCCACTGCAGAAAGAACACTGGGGAACTCTATGGTTAATCCCGTTTTTATAGGGAGCCGGGACATGCCACAGCTTTTCTGCAGTACCACTGCACCACCTTGTGGCGGAATAACCCAACTGTTATGAATACCGAAACGGGCCGTGACATGCAATAAAGAAAAGAGTTGAGTTCTGGGTTCTCAGACCTGCAGGGGGCTATGTGCGGCAGAGGCCAGCACCAATAGGTGCTAAAGTTATCTAGTACTTTTTTCTATCTTCTGCAATATTTTTCCAACATACACCAAGTCTGTACACCAAGAACAGAGAAGTGAGCCCTGTACACACATAGCATTGCTGCTATGGCCACTGCTGAGGTGAGGAACTCACTCAACCTTACACATGCCCATCAGCAGGGTTCTGTGTGTACAGGACTCACATCTGCCTTCTTGGTGTACAGACTTGGTGTACATTGACAATGGCAACTGAGTGAAAACTACTTAGACAAAAACACATTTTTAGCATAAGAAAATATATGAAAATACTAGATCAGCTCATCAATATGAGGACACACAAAAATATTTGGCACACAAAAATATACACTTTCAAACATTCCAAGTGGAAAGTGGACTTTCCCTTTAAGTGCTTCTCATGAAGAACCACTAGATGCATGGACGGAGCTTCTGTGCTATATAGCTAAAGGTATTTGGAAACATAAACATAGGACTGAATACTGAGCTGGTCCCTGCCACATTTTTGGGAAGGGTTTTCCAAAAAGTCAAGCACAGAATTTAAATGTATTATTAATGGTTTTGAAGGGTTTCAGCTCTATGCTCTCAGCTGTTATGCTGAAACAGAAATGGACCTTTATTTTTACAGAACCACTAACTAGACCTACAAAGCTAGCAGACTCCAATGCAAGAAAGCTGCTTTTAGGGGGGGAGGGGGTGCCCTCAAACAATGTGTTTCTACACTGATTCCCCTTCCGGTGACCAAATAGTGCAAAATGTGAATAACATAATGAGGGGAAAAGGGTGCCCCTAACAATCTCCCCCTAAACTGAGACTAGTAGATGAAAGTGGACAAGTGAATGGCACAGCCAACAATAGTGTACACTACAGTAGCTTATTATGGTAGTGGTAGAAAATACCATTACTTACCTTGTAGAATGGATATTATAAGTATGCACCACGCCCTGCTCCAACAATAATCATTACGTCTGGGATATAGTCCACAAGAGGGCGCTTTACTGCAGAGATGGCAAAAAAGAGGCCCCTCCAGGTCCATATATACCCGGGACCTCCCACTCATTCCCCAGTATAATTAAGCAGTAAGGGAACCAGGAGAAGCCAATAACAAGATTAACAGTAATTAACAAGGAAAACTTCACCATATAGAGGGTCCAAGAATAAAAACTCAGGGTGGGATGGAGCAGGGCGTGATGCATACTTATAATATCCATTCTACAAGGTGAGTATTCACAGAATGGTATTATTCCAAGTATGCATCACGCCCTGCTCCAACAATAACGTCTGGGACAACCAGTAGCAGTGTCCAACAACGGGTGGGGATCCCAAAAAGAGCCACAATGCACAGTTCAAACAACTGCAGCCTGCAGAACTTTGCGGCCAAAAACAGCATTCGCTGATGCCTGCAAATCAACCTTGTAAAACTTGGAAAAGGTATGAACAGAAGACCAGGTAGCAGCCTTACAATCTTGTTCAACAGAAGCCTGGTGCTGAAAGGCCCAAGAGGCCCCAACAGCACGGGTAGAATGAGCAGTAATTCGGAAAGGGGGATCCCTCCCTTTAGTAGAATAGGCCCTAACAATGGCCTGACGAACCCATTTGCTAATGGTAAACTTGACCGGCGCCAAACCCTTCTTTGGACCAGAGGGTACCACAAACAAGGCCTCCGTCTTCCTGAAAGGCGCTGTAGCCACCAGGTAGTATTTCAAGTTTCTGACAACGTCCAGAGAATGCAAGGCCCTCTCCTTGTCAATACCAGGATTAGGGCATAAGGAAGAAAGCACAATGTCCTGATTGAGGTGAAAGGCAGAGACAACCTTAGGCAAGAAGTCTGGTTAAAAGGGGAAAACCACCTTGTACTGGTGTCTCTCAAAGTAGGGGGCCTGAACCGCCAACTCAGAAACGCGCCGGACAGAGGTGATAGCCACCAAAAAGGCAACTTTCCAGGTGAGAATAGACAGTGCCGCCTCATGCACAGGCTCAAATGGAGGACCCTGAAGGGCAGACAAAACCAAATTCAAATCCTAAACCGGTAACAAAGGTTTGCGGGGAGGGCGCACATGAGTGACTCCCTGGAAGAAAGTCTTGACCAAAGGATGAAGAGCAAAAGACCTCTGAAAGAAAACCGCCAAGGCGGAAACATGCCTCTTCAGAGTGCTGAGCTGAAAACCCATATCCAGACCATGTTGAAGGAACTCCAGTATCCGAGGTATGGAGAACACCCGACAAGGGAAGGCCCTAGCCTCACACCAGTCAATGTAGTTCCGCCAGGTCCTGTAGTAGATGTTAGAAGAGGAATTCTTCCTAGCTCTGACCAGAGTCTGAACAACCGCATCAGACAGACCCTTTTCCTTTAAGATGGAGGTTTCAGCAGCCATGCCGTCAAAGCCAGCGTTTGTAAATTGGGGTAACAAAGCCGTCCTTGAGTGAGAAGATCCGTAACCAGGGGCAAAGGGTACTGATCGACCGCCAGCTGCACGACGTCTGCGAACCACACCTGTCTTGACCACTTGGGGGCCACCAGAACAGCTGCCACTCCTTCTTGAATCAGCTTGCGTAGGACCCTGCCCAGAAGGGGAAACGGAGGGAAAAGGTACAGGAGACCGAACCCCTGCCAAGACAGAGACATGGCATCCACCGCCAGAGCCAGAGGATCCTGGGACAGTGAGACAAAAGCTGGAAGCTTGTGATTGTGACGAGAGGCAAACAGATCCACATCTGGCATCCCCCACCTGTAACAGAGGGATAGAAAGACCTTGCTGTTGAGGGACCATTCTTCCCGGCGAGAGGCCCCCCTGCTCAGGGAATCCGCTTCCAGGTTCTCCGCTCCCAGAATGTAAACTGCCGAGATGCACGGAACGTTGTCCTCGGCCCAAGAGAGAATAACGACACCTCCTGGAGGCCACTCTTGTTCCGAGTCCCTCCCTGATGATTGATGTAAGCGACCGCAGTCCTGTTGTCGGAGTGAACCTGAACCGGCAGGCCCTGGAGGTGATGCGTCAGCTGCGCCAGCACCAACCGAACCGCCCTCAGCTCCAGAACATTGATGGGGGCGTGTGCCTCCTGAGGGCCCCACAGCCCCTGGAATTGGTGGGCTCTCCAGTAGCCCCCCCAACCTGACAGACTGGCATCCGTAGTGACCGTCTCCCAGCACAGTGTCAGGAACGATCTGCCCCCCAGAAGATTCTTCGAGTCCAGCCACCAAAGGAGGGACCGCCGGACCAGAGGGGACAGAGCAAAAGCCTGATCCAGAGACAGGGGACACTTGTCCCAGGCTGAAAGAAGATGGATCTGAAGAGGCCTCATGTGAAATTGAGCATAGGGAACTGCCTCGAAGCAGGCCACCATATGTCCCACCAGTTGCATCCCTTGCCGGATGGATGGATGAGGGTTGGACAGCAAGACATGAATCAGCGCTTGAAGAAAATCCACCTTCTGCTGAGGGAGGAAAATCCTGGCCTGAATGGTACGTGACGGGGAGAGTGAGGACTTGGGGTAATTGATCACCCACCCGAACCTCTCCAGTGTCGCCACCACCGTCCGGGTGTCCAGCTCTGCTTGTTGGAGTGAAGGAGACATAATGAGAAGGTCGTCCAGATAAGGAAGAATGCAAATACACCGGGCTCTGAGAAGGGCCATCACGCCTGCCAACACCTTGGTGAACACCCTGGGGGCAGAGGTGAGCCCGAAGGAGAGTGCCACAAATTGGTAGTGTTTTCCCCTACCGCAAACCTGAGGAACCGCTGGTGCCCTGGGAAGATCGGCACATGAAGGTAAGCATCCTTGATGTCTATTGAAGTCATAAAGTCCGCCGGGCGCAGTGAGCTGATAGCGGTGCGAAAACGTTTGGTTCTGATGAATTTGTTGAGAAGCTTTAAGTCCAGAATGGGTCTGATGGAACCATCCTTTTTGGGCACTGTAAAGAGATTGGAATAGTAACACTGACCTCTCTCTCCCGGGGGGACCCAACAAACGACCCCATGGCCAGAAGGTTTTGAACCACCAACAACAGGCCCTGAGCTGCCTGAGGGTCCATAGGAACCCGTGACCTGAGGAATCTGGGAGGAGGCCAGTCCGCGAACTCCAGCTTGTATCTGGAAGAGACAACCTCCAGAATGCATTTGTCTGAGACTTGTTGAGCCCAGACCTGAGCGAAGAGCCGCAGCCATCCCCCCACCCATAAGGGTGAGGGCGCCCCCTCATTGCTGAGCGGGCTTAGCAGTGGATTTGGGTTTGGCACCCCAGGAGGATCCGGGTCAGGCACGGCCTCTGCCCTTGCCCCAGAAATCTCCCCTTTGTCCCGAAAAGGATATCCGCCTGCCTGACCTAGGCACACGAAAAGAGGGAGTGAAGGAGCCCGAACCCCGAAAGGGTCATGGCTGCTTTATGCGTTGGGGTAACTTACCTCCCTTAGTAAAAAGATCCAGAGGATCACCAAACAGGTGCAATCCTTTAAAGGGAAGCCCCGTGACAGCCTTCTTGGCAGCATTGTCAGCTGCCCACTGGCGCAACCAGACCGAGCGGCGGATAGAGACTACCAAGGCCGAGTTCCTGCTACACATCCGAATGGTGTCATCTAAGGCAGAGAGAACATAGGTGATGAACACCTCAAATCGTGACAAGGCTCTAAATTCAGCACTAGAAGGATCCTCATGGGAGCCGTCCAGAAGGCCCCTGATCAAGGTCCTTATAGCCACGGCCGTAATAGCGGAAGCACACACCGGGCGCAAGGCCGAACCCACGCGTGGGAAGCCAGTTGATCAATACGCCGGTCCTCACTAGCCTTCAAGGTAGTGGAATCGGGGGAATACACAACAGACGTATTAGACAACCCCAAAACAGGGGCGTCCACCTCGGGGGGAGTTGACCAACATTTGACCACATCCGAGGGAAAGGGATACCTCCTATCCCACCCCTTAGGGATACCGGGAAGCCGGCTAGGCCACTCCCATTCCTTGAGAACGATATTATTAAAATGCATCTGTTCTGGGAATTCCAAACGTGGCTTTGCGGTACCAAACAATTCCCCCTGCTGCTTAGGTGCCGCTGCAGGAGGGGAAATGGAGAGTACCTCAAAAATTTGTGTCAGAAGTCTATGGGTTTCGTCAGCATCCCAATGCTCTGAGCCGGCATCAGCGCCAAGGCAATGCTGATCGTCAGAGAGATCTAAATCTGAAAATAATTCCCCTTCCTCAAGAGGGGTGTAGTCAGACAAATCAAGGAAATCATCTTGTCCAAAGGTAAAGGCCGGCGCAGCGGGCGCCACGTGCTGTCTTTTAGCTGGAGCCTTATGGGCTGCAGAGCTAGCAATCAACCTCTCAATGTTGGCCAATCTGGCGGAAACATCATATTGAGACACCCCGCTAATGTTAGTGTCATTTGGGGTCATGACCAGGCGCGGGGGTGTGGGAGATGACACCGAGGGTGCTGATCCAGCTGCACGGGGCCCAGATTGCCGCGCAATCGCTTGCTGGGCACAGGGTACACAAACCCGCACATCATCACCCATAAGGGATGCCCCGCACACCACACATAGCCAGGCTTGCCCCGAAGGGACCCCAAGCACAATATCCTGGGAAGCCTCCATATGGTGAATTATTAGCCGCAATGACCAATGGGAATTACGCTGTGCAGCTACCCGGGATGCCCCTTAAATGTCCGCTAGTGGGAGGATTTAATATACACTTTTAATAATCAAGCCCCTACAATATGGGGGAAAGGACACAGGACGGGAGAAAACCTCTAATTTAGGTTGTCCCACTGAAAGACACAAAAGTGGAAACCCCCATCAGTATGGCAAACATTAAATATAAATATAAATTTACAGCCCGCGAGGTCACTCACGCACACCGAGAGGGTTCACCGGCCCGGACAAGATGGCCCTGAGCAGGGAAGAGAGGCAGGAGGGGGTGTGCCGCCTGCGGAGCGCGCCGAGCTCTAGGCCCCGCCCCCTCCAAGATGCGGGGACACACAGCAGTCGCGCAATCTAGACCAATAGCGGCCGAGCCGGCCGCTGAGGTCACCGGCAAGGCCCCGCTGCAGAGCGTGCGCGGGCCGTTTGAACAAATGTCAGTATGAGGGGAAAAGGCAAAAGAATGCTGAGCCATGTGCCAGCAAGTCAAAGTGAACACACACACAACGGTAAAAAGCAGTACACAACCATACAAGGCATTAATACTGACAGCCCCCCCCCCCGCGCTAACCAAACAAGGGAGAAGGAGGAATAAGCCCATATTTACATTTGGCCACATGTAATGAGGGCTGAGTGGACGGGGCATCCCATGTCAGACTCACCAACCTGTGCCGCCTACCCTTTGGTGGGGGATTTGCGGTGGAGCGATGCTCCAATAAAAAGCATCTCTAATAGGTGCTGCCTACCATCACCTGGACCATGCAGCCAAAGCTGCGAGGCAGGTAATAGTAGCACGGGTGGGAATAGGACCTAGGGCCGGGGCTGTGCAGCCCGGCTTACCTGCAAGGAGAGAGAGCCATCGTCTTGACCTTCCCCGCCGACTGCAGAGACTAAACTGGGGAATGAGTGGGAGGTCCCGGGTATATATGGACCGGGAGGGGCCTCTTTTTTGCCATCTCTGCAGTAAAGCGCCCTCTTGTGGACTATATCCCAGACGTAATGATTATTGTTGGAGCAGGGCGTGCTGCATACTTGGAATAGAGGAAATGACATGCCTTCAATAAAAAAGCCAATAACTTGCCACCTCTATGGTGCGCCAGCATGATGCTTGACTCGCTTTATGGAAAACGGTGATGGAAATTTCTTATCATCCACCCGTCACATTGCTACCATGTTAACACAAAGAAAACATGACGACTCAGAGTGCTGGACTTCTTTTCTAAACTTGCCAACAGATATTAGACATTAGGGACAGTTGGATGAAAAGATTGATCTTCTAACCTTCATGGATAAATTTGTATCTCCTAAATGAAAAACCTTCAGAAATAAAAAGGCTATTATGTTTTTTTCCTGTCCCTATCATGTGGAAGCCCAAGCAGCTTCAGATGTATTACTGTCAAGGAGGTAAGCCGACCATTCTGTAACTGTACTGGTGGATAACATAAGTGCACCCCTGACTGACTGACACTAAATTAAAACTGTCTTGAAGACAGGAAACCCCATCTTACTACACCCTTAAAGCGGACCTCCAGTCAAAAAAAGAAAGTTTAGTAAATTGCTTCCCTTCTTAGGATCAGTGGCATAAGCATTTTGAGAGGGATTAACACCATGAAGATATTGTGGAATGGCATAAAGTTTAATCACATACATGGGGCAGCCATCTACACATCTGATAGTCCTGCTTACATATGAGAATTAAGGGGGTGCTGTGCCAGCAGCAATTCACACCAAATTGAGAGATATATGCTTCAGAAACAAGGAGATGCCTGCTTGTCATTTTTCACACACACACACACACACACACACACACACACACACACACACACACACACACACACTGAATACATAGCTAATGTAGACATCTGTGTGAGGGAATATGTTACAATGTATGGGGCAGCGGCGGCCGTTGGAAAAGCATCAGGTGATACAATGTAATTATTACAGCCGAAGGCTTACTATGTCTGGCTAGAAATAAGAGAGAGATGATTACACACGGCTGTGAGGACATTTTGACTAAGAGACTCGGGTTTTCAGAATCAGTGTATGTTTAATACTGCAGAATCTGCCTGCTATTCCAAACATCTGTACGCTGTAAATCCCTCTCAGCAAGCTTATGTCACTGATTGCCAGAGAGGGGCTTTAGGGGAGCAATTAACTAAACTTCAATTTTTAGACTGGAGGTCTGCTTTAATGCAGAACCATCAGATAATAGTTTAATACTTACTATACAACAAACAGAAACAATATTTACCTTAAAATACTCCATAAGCGATCTCGAATATTTCATAGCGTGGTCCTTCTTTAATTTAAACATTCTCAAGTACAACAGAGATAGGCATCGGTAACTACAGTAATTAGGAAAGGATTACGTTAATTTCACAAGTGTATAAAACCTATAAACTACAAAAAATGTCACTTTTCCCCCCATAAAACTATGAGTAAAAGAAAGCAAAACTGAAAAGACATTAAAGCCCCATTTGATAACAATAGTTATAGGAAGAATAACTGTTTAGTCAGCTGCTGCAAAAAGCCATTAGTTATCCTTTAATAGTTTAATGGAAAACAAGAATAATGATCTTGTTTAAGCCGCTTATGCCTTTCTGTAGTTTTAAAGTCTTTGAGTGGATTTTAGCTTCTTTGCCAATATCTCTGTGGACTTACCATAAAACAGCTAGCTTTTTCTCTCCTTCACTGGCAGATGAGCCTGTGAAATTCTTCAGCCTCATTGCATACCTAGACAGAAGAAAAATGAAAGAAAAGAAAATAAAGATGGTCAAAGAAATAATAATAATGCGCATTAATAAAATACTGTAGCATACATACAGGTCATAATTTTTTTCACCTAATTTGTTTTAAAGAGCTGTATCCTGAAAATGTTTAATACTAAAAATCTTTAAAAAACGTCCTAGATAGTGAGAGGTGGTTTTGTTCTGGTAGGAGAAAAATCCATGGGTCTTTCAGTGCACCTGTCCACTACAGGGGTAGGCAGTAGCATTCAATCTGTCTAATATATGTCTAATATATGTCTAAAGATGGGTAAAATAAGCTACACAAGTCTTAAGAATTGCAATTGCACAGGCAGGCTCAGGAGGAAGAAATAAATTTAGTTGAGCACATCTCCCCTGTATTCCCAAAATGGTAGATCCAAAACCTGCCATCCCACGTTACTTTTTTTTTTAAAACAGATGTCTTCTCCTGCTATCTAGCATATTTATTTGGCTTTTTTCTTACTGGACATTTAAGCAGTCCTACAGTCTAAAGCAAAGAAAAAAACCCTAGTCATGTAGATGGGGTCAAGGTAGTTATGGAACTACTGGGATCAAGAGTGTCACTGCAGCAGCCAGCCCATGCAACCATGCTCCCTGTAGGTCCACTTTGACACCTTGGGGTTATTCTTTAGTGTAGTGAGCTCTCCATTTTATATGACAAGCTCTTACCACAAGCTCATTTGGTCAATTTTCACATAGATGAGCTCTTACACTCAAAAGGGAAAACATTTTAGGTAGTCATGGCCTAGAGATAAGGAGGTGCCCTTATGACCGGAGGGTTGCTGCTTCAATTTCTGGCCATGGGACATGATTGAAATGCTATTGAGCAAGGCACCTAACCCCCAACTGCTCCCCGGGTGCCGTAATTAGGGCAGCCCACCACTTACCTATGCCCTGGTATTTCAATCAGGCAGAGACATTTTCCCCAAATTAGAAAATATCTATACTCATGGGATATCCATCAGTGTAAAAAAAAGGAGGCAGCAAGTTGTCAGCATAAGGCAACAAGCTCTCTCACAAGAATTGTGTGGGATTTTTGGACATATATGACTAAGGTATGCTTGCTCACACATGGGGATTTTTCTCCCACATCAAACCCTTCCATGCACTGAGACAAACAAAAGCACTAAGTGCAAACTTGCCTGGAGTGGTGCCACCCTAACCCCTAAAGAATATTTTATTTTCAGTTGGTTACTTGACATTGGCACTGAGCTTTTGTGGCGGTAGGTTAAATTAAAGATGAGCATTTGTTAAAGATATGACCTTTCTAATGCTGTTATTTTGTCCATTAAAATACACCTAAAATTTACAATGGTGCTTGAAAGTGTGTGAATCTCTTAAAATGATCAATATTTTTTCATACATTTGACCTAAAACTACATCCGATATTCACACCCTAAAAGTATATAAAAGCCAAATCAAACAAATAAGTCAAAATATTAGACATGGGACATTTATGTATTAAGGAAGATGACTCAATATCTAAAATACGTGAGCATATGATAAGCAGAAAAAAATCTGAAGGGGATTTTAGACTCAGGTGTTCGGAATCAGTGTGGTGATGGGGATCTTCACAATATAAGTTTGTGGAAGTATATCATGGAATACAAAGGCTCAAGGTTTGGGCCTGTTTTGCTTCATCTGGGCAGGAACCATTTGCAATGATCTGCAATGGGTCCAGATGGAATCCCTCCAAGTCCCAAGGGAACTCAGATTTCTGATTGCAGCCCCTCTGACTGATTTACAAAACCATTCCCTTTCAACCGGTGAGGTTCCAGATGATTGGAGAATGGTCAATGTTGTACCAATCTATATGAAGGGTAGTAGATAAGAAACCAGTAATTACAGGCCAGTTAGTTTAACATCTATAGTGGTAAAACTAATGGAAACTCTCTTGAAATAAAAGATAATTTCCCATCTAAAAAGTAACAACCTGTTGGACCCAAACAACATGGCTTTACTGAGGGGAGAGCATGTCAAACTAATCTTATTGATTTCTTTGATAATGTCACTAAAGTGCTCAGGTTAGAAAAAATGTTGTTGGCAATGGAGTAGCCAGGGGTAGCTAAGTGTCCCTTTTTTTTGCAGCTTGAACCGTGTCTTTAAGAATGTGCCCTGCTGTGGATACTGTGACTTTGGCTATAAGAAATCCTCTTCTTTATGAATGTGCTTCTGAGACACTCAATAAAATAAAACTAAAAGTATTTGAACAGAAACTAAGCCCCTAAATAATTGTGCGATATGGATGAAAGCAGTTGGGAGCCATGCATAAGAGTCCCACTCTCCTGTCATTATATTTTTTGTAAGTCCCTGGAGAAGATTAATAAAGAAGTTGATCATTAGGAGCTGAAGTAGTGTTCCCAATAAAATGTTATTAAGGTATTATATAAATGTTCTCAGTATTTCAACGTTTGTACATCTCGGTCTGTAACACCACATCTCTGAAAGAGGAATAAATTGTACAGTACAGTCTACACGCTAAACCAGCCTTTTCTAATACACAATACTCAAAATAAACAGTGATCCCAAGTTACTTAGAAAATGTCAGTTTATCACTGTTTCTTATATTTTATTTGTGTCTCTAACCGTGCCTATGGCAGGAGTTTAGACTTCGAAGGGCAAGATCATCTGCCAGTCTGTATTGCATTTACCCTGAGGCAAATGTAGGAAGGATATGTATTCTCCAGAGGACCTTCACAGTTCATATTATGTGTATATATAACTCTTGTAATTTGCACAAAATAATACGGGATCAGAAGTTGTCAACAAGTAACTAAGTGTAAAATGAAAACAGAAAATTATTAATAGACTTGGAGCTTTGTTGTCTGTCCTAATTTATTTATATTCCATCTATATTTCTTAGTTCATTCTCCTTTAAAGTGAAGGCCAGGGATTCACAGCGATTCACACCGCAGGACTCAGGGGATGATTGTGGTAATCAGGAGATCGTTGTATTATTTTAATGTACAAATAGTCTGTGGGGTTACAAAAAGCTTGAACTTCCTCTACAAGGCGTTAATAAGAGTGACTACTATCTACATTGTATACCTTTTTTGGGACATTAGAACAGTGTAAGTATACATAGTGTTAATTTTTTTAAACAGGCTTTTGACCCATGACCCACTGCTGCAATGCTAATTTTTGGGTGAAAGGGTCACATGGGATCACCTGTGGTGTTAAAATCAGGGCATCCATGCTGCTTCTGGCAAGGGAAAGTACTACCCAAATGGAGCTACTAAGTATTTTTTTATTGAATATGCTAATAGACTTGTAGATCCTGGAGATCCACTTTATAAGAATAGTCTAGGCAATGTCAAAAACAAGGCAGCTAATAACTTGTCCAATGAGCCTCTCCATTTCCTGCAATGCAGTGTAAATACTGTAGCGGGTTTCCACATTTTGCCCCTTTTTCAGTGTCATCCCTCCACAGCAACACTTAAAATGTGGTCGCGAGGCTGCCCCAGTTGTTGGCACTTCCATCGTAAGCAAGGCCAGCACTTAGCAGGCTTGCTCACACTGGAAGTCCATGCAACCTTATTTGGAGTATAGTCATGGAAAAATGGTATAACATGGAGGAAAGGTCCACGGTATAAGCTTCAAAGGAGCTCTCTCCTTATGTGTATTATTCTCATTGCCTAGACTAAGCTTTCGTCTCTTCTGCAAAGTACATTTGTCCTAATTTATTTATATTCTATCTATATTTCTTAGTTCACGCTCCTTTAAAGTGTCTTTCTATCTATCTGATCTATCTGATGAATGGTTTCTGCTAATAAAGGGGTGCTTTTTTATTTTTTTTTACTCAAGTCAATAGGGTAATGACTCATTGATTTAGTAGATCATATTACGTCAGATATAACATGTACTATATGTGTGTATAATTCTATGTTTACTGGAAACCAATATGACAGAAACTACTAGTACATTTTGTCATTCTTTGCCTGCCTTGGTGTCTGCAGCTAAAGTGTGTGGTGTTTCTGCATCGGATGTACCTCAAAGCTTATGCAAGAACTAATGCTCCTGCATTAGGAGATTTCTTCTCAAATGTGTTTTTTTTTTCATTATTAATTTGATGATCTTCATTTTTCACATACTAAAGAAATCCATTTTTTTAAATAAAATGTGTGTTGATAGCAGTGCAGGGCATCCTGATTGCTGATGTCCGACACCCCCCCCCCCCCTCCATGTAAAGCCCAGTTTCTCTTAGCTCCTCCTTGCTGCCTTGGCAAAACTAGACCCCACGTTGTACAGTGGTGATCATGTGGTCCAGGAAAGCCCAGTTTTGCAGAGGGATAGAGAAGGGGATAAGAGTGGAGGGTCCGAAACAGGACTTTCAAAGAGCATATTTGCAATGGATCATCGGCAAACAGGGTACCACCCTTCTGTGATCAGCACTACTTTTTTTTATAAAATAGGTGTTGGGTCACTTTATTATTATTTACTGCCTATGCAGGCATAAACTATATAGTTAAAGGTGATGACAAAAACAAGGCAGCAAGCAACTCACCAGAAGCCTGTGTTATGTGCCTCTACACCATTTTCTGCAACAAGCTATAGAAGCTGTAGCAGATCTGCAGTTTTTGTCAATCCTTTTAGCTCCAAGCCAAGGTGGTCGCAGGCTCGCTCATGCTAGAAGCACTGAGGGACAGCTGTGTGACCACATTTGGAGTGTGGTCATGGAAACATGGAAAGGATGTGGGGGCAAACCATTGCCTGACTTGCCACTTTAAAACATAATTAATTGGCTAGCTCAATATATTGACAAGATAAGCTTTCAAAGCACAATAGGTTTCAGGCATATTATCATGCAAATATAACTGGAAAAAAATGATTTTTACCTTCCTGGGTTTTGGTCTGCTTTACAGGGGCCATAAGTAAAGGTTCTTCCCAAGGGCACCACAATTTGTGTTAAACACCTGGGATTTCCTATAATGCTACTGTACAGTCATCCAGAGGCATCCCAACACCCCATTCATCTGATGCGTGCACCTCACCTGGCATATCTGAATGGCTGATGGTGGGTACACGTAGTAGGAGGTGCCGGGCAAGCTATTAATTTGGAATGGATTGGCCGACATGTGGCAAGCCAACTAAATAAAGTGCAAAAATATGTGGTATGTCAAGTTAGATAGACTTTGGTATTCATTAAAGATTTGAGAGGCTTGCAAGGTTTCGCCAAGATTTTCATAAAATACCCTTATGGTTTGCACCCGGACGTCCAAATACACCTTTTTTCCTCTACAGCCCTATTAGCAAGTGCAGAGAGCCACATCTAGGCCCACCTATGATAAACCCATTAATCGTATTTCCATTCTGCTAACACATACAAATGCCAGAGTTTTCAGTATTCATGAAATATTTTTGGTTGCAGGCCATAGTTACAATTTCCTCGTTTTTAAAAACCCTGATATATTTGATCTTATGTTGTCTATCTGTAATTAAAACAAGTTATCATATCAGCTTATTTACAATGATTTGCAACCAGTAATGCCATTGCATTTATGCTATTATTATTATGCATTTACTATGTGTTATCTTATGTGCACTGTACATGTAACCAAGGCATTCCTATGTCTTAACTGGCCTTTAGCTTCAAGGCAGTCCTGACAGCTAGCTGCTTTCACTGCCAGGATTCACATACTTACCCGTAAATCAGGCCCTTAGTGCCTAGGAAATCAATTCATCACATCTGATCAGCGGTCCCAAGGCCTTATGTGATTTCACAGGCACTTGTCTTGAAATAAGTAATAGGGCTCAGCCTTGCATAAGAAGACTTAAAGACGTTCATGCTCATTTAAAAAGAGTAAGATAGAAGGGGAACATTTACCATGTTTGTCTTAAGGATGGCCTGATCTAAATTACATGTAACTGGTGATTCTGTAATTGTAAACTAGAAAGCATCTATTCAATCTTCTACAATCAGGATAGTACACAATACATCATATATATACTATAGTATATATTGAGGTTGTGGTTAAGTACTAATATACTAGAGGCTATTTCATTGGAGTCAAATTATGGCTGCATTGTTACTGCTGTGTTTTGCTAAAAAAAAAGCAGTCATAACAAAATTCAATAGAAGAAATATTATACTTTAAACTTTTTATTAATTAATAGAGGGATATTTTTATATAAGATAGACATGTGAAGATCTGCTCTCTGCTCTAGTTTTTTCCTTTTTTGATAGCTTGGGCATATTATTTTGTTTTGATGCAGGAGAATGAAAGTTAAAGTCTTTGTCCAGGCATGCAATAACTTTCTCCCCCCTTATCCCTCATGGAAACAGTGTCATTTTAAAGCAACTCAAAATGCAATTATTCCTAAAGCTTCTGGGTTTGCTTCTATTATTGGGTTAGAGCTAAGCTGGGAAGGTCATGTCATGGTGCAGCTTTATGAGCCTTAAGCATGCTCTGCTGTGGTCTGAGACCACTGTGGTTTGACTGTGCTCACTCATGCTGAAAGCTCCAAGGGGTGTGCTGTCTGTTAGACCCCTTTTTGTGTGGCCCTGGAGGAATGAAACTAAAAGATGGTCCAAACTTTAGAATGGAGGAGACAGGCTTCAGGTGAGCTGCTTGTTGCCATATTATTGGCATGGTCTTGACTTTTAAATTCAAATGTATTACAATAGATAAAAAATCAATGAGTGTGATAAGTGCCGAAAGGGTGTGAAAGGCATCAATTATGGGATTTCTGTGGAAAGTTCTCAAGGAGAGATGCTGGAGTTTTCAACTACTTTAAGAACTTAAAGTGAACCAAATTCTGGACTAGAGTCCACAAATATAAACTCAACACCTTTTTTTTGCTCTCATTTTCAGTTTCAAAGATTTTGCCCTTTTCTTTTAAATATTGTTCAAAAATGTGTATAAATCTGTGTTAGTGAGCACTTCTCCTTTTCCAGAATAATCCATTCACCTCACAGGTGTGTCATATCAAGATGCTGATTAGACAACATGATTATTGCATGGGTATGTCTTGGACTGCCCTCTCTAAAATGCACAATTTTAATGTGTTGGGAGGGCAGAAAACCATTCTGTATCTAGAGACCACCATTTTCCTCATGCAGTGCAACACATCTCCTCAAGGCCCACCAACACCACAGAGATGCATGGGTGAAGTAATCAGTGCCAACACAGATATACAGAGTCAAAAAGAACATACATACACAGACAAGGTTAATGGCTGGGCTGGCGAGAAACACAAAACAGGCTGAGAAAATATTGCCAAAAGAACACTCATTTAATGACCAAAAGTATAAAGGCACAGGACATATATGCACATATAAGTACAAACACTAACACTACTGGTGTATTAAAATAGCAATTGCTACACTAAAAACCACATAGAGGGCCCCTACCAGGAATCCTGGATTCCACGCATCCAATCACACACTAACCACTCATACCAGCTGGCCAGCCTTATATACGAGGTCAATAATGCCCATCAAGAGTAATAAGGGATCACAGAGCGTAACGTTGAAAATAATGTCCCGATTGGACTTTATGAAGGTACACACGCTGTTTCCTATAAATGGCATCCCGTTGATCATAAATAGAGCATGCTGGCCAAGAGTTCACAAGTGAATAGTAACTGTTTCTGTCACAGGGCGTCCCTCCAGAAAACGCCGCATAAGGGCTCACAAGCTCCAAACAAACAGCCAGCCAGACTGCGCAGTCTCTCGGCGTTACAAACTCACATATAGTGAGGCAATGATCTCACCGCCGTTTGCAGTCCAGCGTTCATGTGTCCTTCTTTCAAATGGCAATCACAGCATGCTGGCGCGCACATCACATGCAGATCAATGCTCAGGATATCACGCGGCCATGGTGTGTGGATTGTGTCAGAGAGGGGGCGTGGTCAAGGGCCCATCACCAAGGTCACCATGCTGTGATTGCCATTTATAGGAAACAGCGCGTGTACCTTCATTTAGTCCAATCGGGACATTATTTTCAACGTTACGCTCTGTGATCCCTTATTACTCTTGATGGGCATTATTGACCTCGTATATAAGGCTGGCCAGCTGGTATGAGTGGTTAGTGTGCGATTGGATGCGTGGAGTCCAGGATTCCTGGTAGGGGCCCTCTATGTGGTTTTTAGTGTAGCAATTGCTATTTTAATACACCAGTAGTGTTAGTGTTTGTACTTATATGTGCATATATGTCCTGTGCCTTTATACTTTTGGTCATTAAATGAGTGTTCTTTTGGCAATATTTTCTCAGCCTGTTTTGTGTTTCTCGCCAGCCCAGCCATTAACCTTGTCTGTGTATGTATGTTCTTTTTGAATTAGATTGTAGGTTAGCTGGGCGCCCCAATTGGAGGCAGTGCGAGATTCTATAACTTAGGGGTCTCCCAAGTGTTTTATCTTTTTTTGCAACAGATATACAGAGCCAGCTATGCAGAGATCCACAAAACTTGGCCTGTTGAGGAAAGAGTTGAGGAACACTGCTTTATTAGATATTCAAAGTGTGAAGAGCTCTCCACATGAGTGTGTATGCTTCATACTTGAAGGGTGCATCACATTTAAAGAAAGTGAGGATGCTGCTCCACAATAGGATACAGACAGCAAAAAGCACATTGTGTTGGTTGTAACAAACCACTGCCTTATATGAAACAAACAACCTACACTTGCCACACAACACTGAACCTAAGCCAAAGTTCATAAGCTACAGCTAACCAAAGAATTGTTCCGTGAGGTAGCCACATTGTCCACAAATTTCCACATTAAAGGGTGGACAATAAAACCATAACTTAGTGACCCCCACAGCAAAACCGTCCTAAACATTAGAAGACAATTATTGCAAAACAGCCATCCAGTGAAAAAACATAGACAGTTTGGTCTATCTTTAAGGGATTGTACAGGGTATATGTCTCACCTGCCATGCAACTGATCTTCATGTGTTGCTGAATAAAACTGCTGAAGCTCTGCTCTGTAGCCAAACCCCAGATTTTATTATCAGATTACCACATTTTTTTAGCACTGAGAGGTGAGCATGTATCTATTCTAGCACCAAACGTTGTGAAACACACAAATGACCATTGCTGTGGGGTGGGGGCAATTACAACATAATACTTTGCATTTCAGTTTCATAATAAATGCTGTTGCAGACATGTTACTTTTGATGCCTGTATGCTGAGTAGCAACTGAAGTAAAAGCAGCCCCCCTTGCTTCAGAAACTTCTGGCTCTGGCTGACTCATACACGCTGCAGAGAAGTTTGAAGCCATAACTTTACAACAAAAGATGATGCAGCAACAAAACTCTTCACAGAACAGATGACTGCCAAACAGTGAGGGAAACCATGTTCTACTTCATTTTATGTCATCTTACACCTAGACTGGGCAGGTGTGACTGAAATGCAGTTTTGTAAATCTGAACAAAATGAAATCCACTCCACTCGTTCAAAATGCACAGTGGCCTAAATGAATTTTCCTTTTTGTGGATTTTTATAGACTTTTTCTATTTATTTAAATGGATAAGTGACAAAAGAACCATGGACATTAAAATCTTTTCATTTAGTTTTTACCAGTTGGTAATATGTCTGGCAGAGAAAGTAATGTTTTTGCAAGGTCACCATATGTGTGAAATATTTATTCTTTGCTTACTGTGATGATACATCTATTAGGTAGTTTTGGCAATGCGGGTGTGAGATACAAGTTCAACAACACTTTGTAATTAGACTCCTGAGTCCTATTACTGCGAAAACATCTCTGTGTGGTTACAAAGACCTTTTTCACTGCTGTGAGGTCAATGATAACCCACTTTACAAAGGGCTCCCTAGGTGAATATCATTAGCACTTGCACTACTGCATGCTTTAGCTAATGTTTGCCCCAATCAAGTTTTAGAAGGATTTTTTTAAAGAACCAGTGAAGTTAAAAAAAAGTAATTTCTGTACATTTTATCAATATGTAAATAAATAGTATATTATATATAAAATATAATATGTGTGTTAGGGGTATACAATACCGATTTGTCTAGAGAAAACATTTGTGCCCTCTAAATACAGGGCATTTAATTTTGCTTATTTAAAATTTTCAAATTAGCATGCATGCTCATTTGTGGTTGATGGTCATTGAAAATATTATAACTTCATTATTTAGCTTTCATTATAAATTAGGTTCAATTCACAAAATGAATTAATTGATGCTTCAAACAACATGAGCTCCCTAATATCTGGAGGACAAAATGGAGCTGTAATTCACTTTAACTTTGTTGATTAAAGTTCACTTTTCGTCTCATCGACCTCGTGGACCAAAAACCACAAAGGAAAAGAACATTTGTCTCCACAAGAAAAAAAAAAAACATCAAAAACCTCTTGAACATAATTTGCAATCTAACGTTGCACCCTTTAAAGGCAGGTCTCCGTGCCAAATATTATAATGATTGTTCTTTATAGCCACCCACTACATTTCAATTTTAATTTTATGAATATTGCAAATTATAACAGTCACATTATAACCTCTAAAGGGGCTAATTTATAAAAGCACTGTCCATCAATTACACATTTTCCATCACATTAATAAAATGGCACAAAGTAATTACGCTGACTTCGGAGATGAAGATGCCTTGAACAAATCATTATGCTGAAATTATTTTCTTTAAAAAACTTAGCAGGTCCTAATTACCACCAAAATGAGATAAGGAAAATGATCACAAAATAGACATTAACCTGATGAGTTCCACAGTCTCAGAGTACATGGTGTATGGAGATTTTGCCTCTAATGGATCTCGCTCCATAGCATTGCCGCACTCGATGAAAGATAGGGCAGCATCAGCATAATTCACAGCTTTGCCGAACTTTTCTATCTGAACAATATAAAACAATACAGTTATAGCAGCAGATATATATGTTCTGTAGAATGACTCTAATCAACCATCCCTCACCCCCACATACGCAATACATACCTAAAAGGTCACAACAACAGAACTCATACTGTAATAACAACCCAAATTCCAGAAGTTCATAAAGCATGTACATTAGTAACAATAGCTACTATAGCCCTAACTGTAAGGGATCTGTTCAAAAGGTGTGACAGGGCAGGCTTTAATAATAAAAATTATACTCACTCTAGCTCCCCCACAGCTGACCTGAACAGAACCACTAATTACTGACTTACCATGTCAGAAGGCCAAAGCTACATTTTCATGTGTTTTGTGGCACTGCAGTGGGACCAAACTGAGGTGGTGCCTGAAGGCCCCTGCTACAGTACATGGATATACTCCTACAAGACAGCAGGGAGCAAGAGTATACTTTTAACTGTAAAATCCTACCTGTACGCTTTATGATGGGAAATGCTGCCCTACAACAATTGGGTAAACTGAACATCGGATTTGTAGGTTCTCCTAGCTGATACAATTCTAGCATTAAGGGCCTGCTTTACAGTTTTTGTGGAAACTGTCAATCTGAGCTAAAATTCTAGCAAACAGAGCTATAATTGTAGCAGCGAATGTAGGAAAAAAATGCTCCCCGGGCGTCGTAATTAGGGCAGCCCACCGCTCCGGACATGTGTACACTCACTGCACGGATGGGTTAAATGCGGAGAACAAATTCCTATGTGTGCACAAGCATACAATGGCCATCTATGCATTAAAATTAAAAGCACCTATCATACATTTCATTATCAGAATTCCAGTCCTTTGAATCTGCAACTTTTTGGGAATATTAGTAGTAGGTGAGTTGTTCATTACAAACTGTTAATGATGTAAGCTAAATTATACATTTTCTAGATAGCTTGGCTTGCACATGAGGTTTAGGGCAACCTCAGGTAAGCTGCTGTGTGACCGAGCCTCTGTTTTTACCAGATTTAGAAACAGATTATAGGTTGGTCTGCAAGCTAACAGGGTTGAGTGCTGCGGCTCCTTTAAGTCTTTAGTAACCTAATTGCCCTGCTGACTTGCACCTCCCAGGTTAGTTATAAAATGGTCTGAGCAGCTGCCACTCCCCCTTTGTTCAACCAGCATTTGGTGAAATATTGTACATCTGTACTTCAATCCTCTAAATGATTTATTCTAAGCCCTCGTTCAGACCTGTCAGGTACCACATGCGCTTATGCATTTGCGGAAGACGCATCAAACTATGGCACCTCTATGGCCCCTTTTAGACCTCTTTGTTTCAACAGAATAGACGAAAACCTGAGCGCAAGAGTCGTGCCTGCTGTGTCCGGCCTGTGAGCACACCCTATTAAAATGGTGTATTGAACGCAAATGCAAGTTCATAATTCATGGTTAACTGAATGCGTTTCCTTTTTGTGACACCATACATTTTAATAATATTTTAAGGAGCACTATCGAAAAATGGTGTAATGTTAAAAATCCATATAAACAGGTCAGCTAATGATAGGAGGGGTCACTTATACACCGAAACTGAATAAAACTATGGCCAAGCTTGTGGTTTATTCTCTCATGGTAGAAATAAAATCCAGGGGTGATAGGTTTAGTCTATCAGGGGTCTATCAGTCTATCCACCCCTGAGTTCCTCTTCCATTAAAATAAAACAAACAAGCCTGGCTGGATATTTTTTAATGTCGGATGCATAAGTAAACTCTCCTCCTGCCATCCAGCAAATTTCTATGGAATTTTATCATTGGCCCATTTTTCGCGATTGCACCTTTAATAGACAGAAAGGCAGGGCATAGCAGGCAGGCAGAAATGTGGCAACCAAAATAAACAACAATGCAAAAGCAAAATAAAAACCCCTACCACAAACACTGCTACATAAACGCATGCTGCAAATGCATTCCAGACAGGTGTAAACATAGCCCTATAGTTCGAACTATCAAATTAAACATGAACTGCTGCCAAGCCCCACCTTGGGCAGAAAATTGGAACATTTGGAAAATGCTTACTGTGATGAAAATTTATTTTTTGCAAATAAAAAAAAAAAAAAGTCAGTACAAGCGGTTGAAGCTGTAAAATGGCAAGTAAAGGAAGTGTATGTCAGACCAAAAAAGCAGAAACATACCAAAGCATCTGCTTTGTGCTTTAATCTTTTGGCCTCTTGCATATAATAGTCAGCATTATGCAACCTTAAACAGAAAATAAATACACAAAATGCTAATTAGTAAACATAAAAAAAAACATTAAAAGATAAGGTCTCGCTTTTGCTTTCAAGGTAAATATGGCTCATAGCAGCCCTGTTAGGTTAGCACAGTAGGGAGTTTAAAGACAACTGGGGTCTTATAATCTTTAAAAGCAAAGCTATTAAAATATAAAATAACATACGCTTCATCAAATGTTATCTTTGATCTTTGTGAATCAGCAATGCCATTGCTTATTGCAGGTATTAAGGGCCATACATCAGGTTCCACGTGATGCTGATTGGTTTCAAGGCCACCACTTGGTGGTCTGCTGTGCTCGTCCTCCTGAAAATACAAGGAATTTAAATCAGCCCTACTACAATGGCTAATAAACCTGTTAAAGTCTTCTGAAAATCAGTAGAACCAAGGCACGATTTAGCAGAAGCTGGAACTCAGTGCTAAATGATTAATCATTAAATAAATATATTGGGCTTTAACCAACACTCACAGAGCTTAATTTAGTGTTTGTTGTTGTGCTCCCATTCTTTTTGTGCCTTGAAGTAGTGAAAGGAACCTGCGCAGCCACAATACTGCCCTCCTGACTGAAGGAACCATTGTCACTTGAGTGTTGTCTCCGAACCGGCTCATCTGCCAGAGGTGACAACAAAGGAGGAAACATTTTCTCTTCTCTTTTCTTGGTTGTTTTTTTTGTTCTAAAAAACAGACAATAGGAACTGTTTCATTGATGTTTAAAACTACTGAGAAAGCATTGTCTTGTTTCTGTACAACAGAATGTAAAAATATGTAAAAATGGCTTACAACTCTGACAACACATTTTTGCAGCCAGCATACGTGAGAAAACAATTGTACAGACAAGCTAAATGTATTCTAGAACAAAATTAATTAATACAATTATCATTAATTAAATAAATAAATATAGAGAAAGATAGAGAGCTTTTGCTTTAATATATAGTAAATCAGATAATTTTTGTATATCCATTGAAATCTTACTCTATGCACAAATTTACACACAAAAATGTGTCTCATGAATCGTGAGTAAACCATCTTTATGCATGAAAAACCGAATATGGTAGTGTGATCAGCTAATGCTGATAATGCACTAAAGATGGCAGAGTCAGCAGCCATCCACTGCCACAACTCTTGGAGGAGGGGGTGGCACCCACTTAACAATGATTCTATTATACCTGACATACATACAAGTTTGGAACAAGTGGGTGGTATAGATATATGTCTCATCTCATCTCATCTGGTATAGATGTGTATTTGATTAGTGATAAATAGAGTATATTACTTATAGAGCTTGTTAAAATAAAATCCACAGACCTCATGGCAGAACGGTGCCCCCTGCCAGGCTCCCATTGAGAACAATGAGCACCTTCATGCACAGTAGATACCTGTGTAAGGAGGCGCCCACTGATGTCAACAGGAGTGGTCTGTGCACAAGCTAAGACCAGCTGCCAGCCCAGCCCGGCTTCTCAGAGTGGCGCTTGGATGAGCAGGGAAAGGGAGGTCAAGCAAGATGGCACATTCTGCACTTAGGACAGTAGGAAATTAAGCGGTGTGAAGCAGTGTGTATTACAATTGCAGGGGTCCTGTTCAACAGCCCCCCCCCTCCAGCCCCCCAACAGCCCCCCCCTCCAGCCCCCCAACAGCCCCCCTTTTGAAATGTCACATGTCGCTCTTCAAATCTTGCAGGATTTGCGTTGAGTGTCATTGCAGCCTATGCAGTAATGCTGTGCATGAGCGAGATCTGCGGGACATCGCAAAGCATGACGAGGCGGCAAGATGGAGCTGCCCGACGCAGAAGGCCTGGGACTGAGGGATGCGACTGGACAGATAAGTCAAAAGTAGTATAATGTGAAACTCCCCAATACCTGCATTGTTCCTCTTTAAGGTCCTTAGACACTAGGCGAGCACTGAAGATGCAATACCGGGAAATAAGTACACTTTTTATTTTGCCTACAGATGACTTTTAGGAATTTAAAGGACAACTATTATTTATAGGTCTTCTGGCGTGGGGCTAAAAATATTTTCAATATACACTCTGCTCTGCCTCTCAGATAAATCCGTTACATTCTCCTACTGCAAGGAAACACAGCTGGCTGTTAGTTTGTGATACATTGTAATGTTTTTTTTTATCACTTACTCAAAGTCTCTCAATGTAACTAGTTTACCCTGCAGTAGGAGAAATAATGGATTTATCAGCTGAGAGGCAGAGTGTGATGAAAATACATACATCCCATTGCTAGACCAGCCAGCAAGTTATCTGTTAGGTAAGGAATAGCGTTGGATCTCAGCTTTACACCAAACACCAAATATCAAAATGTATTTGTGTGGACTGCAATAATGGTGAATTTAACCACAGCATAAACACATTGGTTTTATTTAAACTAACACCCATTTGCATCATACTGTGGCTTTTAATACAATAACCATTACTGCACTAATGTAATAAGTAAGAGCATTGCAATACCTAATAACTGAGTTTGCACTGAATTTGCTAGTTATTACCTCTAAATGGAATAAAACAAACTAAGAGATTTATGGAAGTGACAAACCTTTCTTCTCCTTTTCATGAAAGGGAAGGGCTCATTAGCCAGCATTAATTGTAACATATCGTTGAGCTGATTGTTATTGTGCTTTGGGCTGTAACTATACTAAAAATGTGCTTTTAATTGCAATAATAAGCAATTGTGAATGAATTTATTGGAATAATTAAACATGTTTAATGACTTAATTTGGCAACATGTTTTTGCTAATTGAAAAGCAACGACAAACAGTTAATATAGCTGAAAATTAAGCAGCCTTTCCTTTTTATTTATGTGTGGGTGGTAAAAAGCTGCCATGATTATGGCAGGGCATGTCTATTTTATGGAGATACCTGGATGCAATTAATGTGCAGGAAAATATAAAATATTTCATATGTATAAGTTATAAAGACCTTGAATGGCAACTATCTTTGCAAAATCAACTCATATTTCCCTAAATAGCACAGCTTAATAAAAATGGTTTCTTATAAATATAACTAACTTTGTCAACTTTCTAGACAATACACTGTTCAGTCTTATGCCAATTTCCAAAGCAAAATCACAAGTTATTGGAAAGTAAACAATAAAACAAAACCAAGTGATACATGAGACCAAAATTACTCACAACAATAATTGAAGTGATTTAATATATATATATATATATATATATATATATATATATACCTAAGCCCCCAGACTGCCCAGTTGACTCAACCGTAGTTCACACCAACCATGCCTCTCGCATTACTTTGGGAGCTCCCCTGCTGCCTGGAGCGACTGGCCTGGGGTTTAGTTGAGTATTTTCTTTTTTTTCGTATAATACCTTGAGGACGGAATTGTGGCACTTTTAAAAATACCATCGAAAGTGGGCTGTGATACCACGTTTTTCTTTCTGTACTGTTGATATTAAAAACTTTGTACAAATTGCATATTTCAAGGTATATAATGTACAAGATGACATGTGCTTCATAGAAACATAGAGACATAGAAGGTTGACGGCAGAAGGAGACCATATGGTCCATCTAGTCTGCCCTTATGTAACTGTATGTTCTCTTTATCTTAGGATAGATATGGGCTTATCCCAGGCATCTTTAAATTCACTTACTGATGTTTTTTCAACAACCTCTGCTGGAAGTTTGTTCCAAGCATTATTACTCTTTCTGTAAAGTAATATTATCTAACATTGCCCCTGATCTTCCCTCTAGTTTCAAGTTGGGCCCCTTTGTTCTGTCATTAACTTTCCTCTTAAAAACACTTCCCTCCTGAACCTTATTTAATCCTCAATCATGTCCCATCTCTCCCCTCTTTCCTCCAGACTGTACAAATTCAGTACAAAGTCTCTCCTGATTTCCAGTATCCCTAAATCTCATTCTTCTGAAGTCCTGGCTAACACAGTACTGCCCATACGTTACTCAAAGCAGGGATTCCTTCTACCCTAGTGCATGATTTTACATCTAGAGAAGTTAAACTCCAGTTTCAACAGTTTTGACCATTTATCAATTAAAGCAAAATAATTTTTCTGTTATATATATATATATATATATATATATATATAGGTAAATCCACCATATTACTAACCTTCTCCTATATTAATGTTACTACAATTTATCTTCAATAAAAGATATTTTGTTATTAACATTAAAATATTAGAAAGCAAATAAACACATTTATGTTTATGTAGGAAAACACTTACTCTTTAGTGCTATTTGTTCTATTAGTAATTGGAGAGATGCATGGAGGGAGCACGCAGGGGGTGATAGCTTCATCCAGACGCTGTTTCTTGCTGTCACTCTGTATGTCACTGCTCTCAGATTGCTTTAAAAACATTTGGTTAAAAAAAAAAATAATACATAAGCTCAATTTCCATGTACAAAAGACTAGTATATTCTTTGTGATTATGCCATGTTTCCCCGAAAATATGACTTTCGTTTTCGATATGAGTGTAATTTTTTGTTCCAAAAGATCCGCTAAGGCTTATTTTGAGGGGATGTCTTATTTTTTCAACAATCTACATTTGTTCTTCATTTTCATTTCTAAATTGAAATAGCAGCCCCCCCCCCATGTTCCTGGGGGGGGGGGTCAATAAAATACAATAATTTTTGTTATAGGCACTTCTACTCCAGTTGTAGGATCGAGTGGCAATCAGGCCCAGCTGCAGAGTGTGCATCCTGAGACTAGCTGTATACTTACACGTCCTGGCTCCCGCATATGGCTCCCAGAATCTGCACAACATAATATTGTGACGTGATGTGTCATATTGGCATGGCAGGGTGATAGAGCACAGGGGTACCTGGCTCCCCAGGCAAGAAATGGCCCTGACTGAGACAGCAGCCTTCTGTTCCTGGTCCCCCAGGTAATAGCCTTATTTTCCCAGTAAATGTAACTAGGGCTTATTTTGAGGTAGGACTTTTATTTAAAGCAGCCTCGAAAAATCCTGCTAGGGCTTTTTTGATAATTTGAGAATCATATGTTGTTTTGGTGCAGGAGAAAGAAAGTATACTTTAACATAAAGAACAATTAGAATGCTTCCTCTGACTGCCAATGCCCCCTCTCCAGCATACTCCTACTTCATCCATAGTTTTTCTTACCTGCTCCTTGCTGCCTTCGTACAACCGGGCCATGCAATTATCCATCAGTGGTCATATGGTTCGGCAGATTAAATCTAGAATAGGACCATGTGACCATCGGTGGCCTGTTAGGGTTTTGGTTTTGCAGAGGGAGCGAGAAGGTAAGAAAAATTGGAAGGGGGGGGGGGCATCTGTGCTAAAATCAAAAGTCCTCTGTGCTAAAATCAATACCCATTTTGTTTAAAATGGGTGTTGGATTTATTTAATACTCAAGTTTGCCATTAAAGAAAGTCTCCAGGTTAGATAAATGAAAGTAAGTCTTACATATCAGCTGCTTTCTGCTAGTCTATGTCAGAAAAGTTCTTATCATTATCCCTTGTTGTAAAATGATGACTGCAAATTTCAAGCACATTTCTCTGCAGCCTGAGCATGACATGTAACAAGAGCATATGGTCATCAAATGAATAACTTATGGAAAGGGATGTATAATTTGTCTGGCAGTTTACATTCAATTAACTGAAACCAAAATAAAGAAGAGGAATAGGGTAGGTCCCCCCTACAGACAAAGGCCGATGCAAGAGGGGTGGAGATAGGTCCAAGCCTGGGTGCTAATATAAGGTTTTCATTTATATATAAAATCTGGGGGCTGGGCAAACCAATGAGCGACAACATATCAGCATCAGCAGATTTATTCTGTAGGATAAATCAGCTGCATGGCAGGTAAGGAAACCTTGCTTTATTTTTACACTTAGGACAAAAACCTAAGCTATTGATAAGCTTTGGACGATTTTGGAATGTTTTGGGTTACTAAGAAATCACTGCACAAGGGAATAAAGAAATGTTTTAGTTGCAACTGGGTTTAAAAATATCTTTGTTTTATGTTTTGAAGTGGCTGAAGAACGCCACACAGCTAATGGGATTTAACTTGAACTGTTCTGGCCTGCTTTTGATACAGTATTTTTAGGTCAGCTCTTGCCCTTATGAGCCATGTAATGAAACACATAACATCTATATAACCTACAGGTGACATACTGTTCAGAGACACATCAATGCTGTCATCCCCTAGGGGCACAGCATAATCTGATAATGAGCCATTGAACTTGGCTGTGTTAGAAAACATTGCTTTGCTTGTCTTTCACTCATTAACCACAATCATTGTAGTAATGAGCAAGTACTATGCCAATACATTTTACAATTGTTACTGGAATGAACCATATGTCTAGCCTTATGTTACTGTATATAGATTATATATATTTTCTCTCTAAGTTAATTGATTCATGAGTCACTAATTGTATTATTTTACATATAATAGTTATTCAGGGATAAGAATTAAATACAATAATGGAAAAACACCGCGCTTAGGTCTTAGGTAAGGACGACTCTCAGAACGAATGCCACAACGTGCCAGACTTTTCTATTCCGCAAAAAAGTCCTAACAATAAACAACAACAGAAAGGCACAGAGCAGAATATTAGTTTTTCTAGTCCATTCAATTGGTAAAATTAGCTTCCAGATGGAGTCCCACTGTGCATGCACCAAATGTTTTTTCTGTGCCCACCACCGCTTGAAGGTACTCTTACCAACTCCAGGGTATTTAAACTGTCGACAGAATACTCCAATTCCTTTCAACCTGGTCTATCCCAATAAAGGTCATGATTCTGGGGTCGCTGGCATGGCTTTCTTTAAAATGTGCTGAGAGACTGTGTAACTCAAAGCCTTGCTTTATATTGTAAATATGCTCTCTTATGTGCACCTTGAGTGGTCCTACCTACGTAATAAAGTTTACAAGGGCACCAAATTAGGTAGATGACATTAGTAGAAGTGCAAGAGATGAAATTGGAGATTTTGTAATCTTTACCATTGTCCTGAACAGAAAAGGATTTGATTGGTTTGGTCACTATATGGCAGGTCTTACAACCCATGCATGACCCGTGGCCTGACCGGGGGATCTACAAAACTCCTGGTCAGAAGATGTTTAAGATTTGGAGCCTTCCTGTAAATAACTTTGGGATTATCTGGCAAGAGAGGGCCCAATGTACAATCGGTCTTTAAAATGTGTCAATGTTTTGACATCACTCTCTTCACATCTTTGTACTGAGAACTAAATGCACCTTTGAAAAAGCTGGTGACCCAGTGAAACGCGTTAGGTAGAAGGTGAGGGGAATCATTTTGGAGACCAGAAGGACCCGATTTCTTTATCACTAGCGGCTGCAGTGTGAGGGATTGGGGACACCTTCGTTTTTATTGGATGCGTGTTTTAACAAGGAGTGTTTTGTAAGTGCATTTTATGACGTATTAAAGAGTGATTCCGCTGTACCTACAGAGCTGCACTAGATGTGTTTCTTTGATTTTGCTTTCTATATGGCTTGTGCATGGACATTGGCAAGTAACTAAGAACAGCTCAAGCTCATTAAAACTTTGGGTGCTCTTAATCATCAAGTATTCTGTCGGCAGTTTAAATACCCTGGAGTTGGTAAGAGTACCTTCAAGTGGTGGTGGGCACAGAAAAAAAAATTGGTGCATGCACAGTGGGACTCCATCTGGAAGCTTATTTTACCAATTGAATGGACTAGAAAAACTATTATTCTGCTCTGTGCCTTTCTGTTGTTGTTTACGGGTAAAAATTACTTCCATTCATACATTACCAAAACAACTTTGTGGCAGGGAGAGTACTGATTCACAGGACACTAGCCTAACCCAATATACACCAATCAGTGAGCAAGAGGAGCTCCATCCAAAGGGGCATAGGAAATAGTTGCACATATGTTTGGAAGCCACACATCCTTCATTAAGAGGCACGCTTCATTGCAGTGTTCAGCTGTTTGACTGGAGGGGCATTCCCAATTTCACCTAAATCATTTTTACTTCAGGGCCACTTAAAAGTTGACCTACAGTACATTCCTAGCCCATGGATGGATTGGCCATGAGTAGACTTGGGCGAATTCCCAATAGGATGCACTGGTTTGAGGATAGCCGGGCTGCTGTTTCTACCACCCTTACAACCCCTGCCTCACTGTTCCTAGTCCCACTGTACCACCTCTGTCCTCCATGCTATAACATCATGGCTGTGGGGGTATTCCTACCCCAATCACATTATCTGCCATATAATACCAAAACCTCAGTACCATCAGTTTTGCAGTCCACCCTGTCCATGATCTGTTTTTGCAATGTTATAGTGCACTTGTTGAATATCCAGAATAGAGACTCAGGGATGCTGCTTCCTCCACCCTAATCTTCTCAGCATATTTAACATATAGGATTCCTGTGCCAGCCATGCGACCTGCCAAAACATACTCAATGCTGACAAGTCTTGGGATGTGAAAAGGACAGTGGATGCAGGGGCAAAAAAGTACTGGTCTCCAAACTGGTCATGTATGGTGTTGAACTGCATTCATCTAGTATGATTTAACGAGTCACTTTGTGGACTTCGCTAAAGAACTTAGATCAGATTGTGCCAGAGGGAATGAGGCTCCCCACTGCTGTTCACTCATCCACATTGCCAGTATGAGACTGTGTACAGACTTCTATAGAAGTCTGTGGGTACCCCCATAGACAGGAAATTATGTGTATGGTGTATGGTGCAAAGACAATACCTGCCCACCAGCCTGGCTTTACATACCGGCGATTCAGTTGAACATTCTGATTTGAGGTCTTTTGAAGTGTTCACAAAAGTGCACTTTCGCTTTAAAAAACTGCAGGGTTTGTAGTAACATGACTACTACAATGCTTTCCAAACCCCACCTCCCACACAGGGCTCTATGCTTGATGTGTCAAATGCAACTTGCATCAGTTTACAAAAGTTGAGAATGGTGAAATTAAAAATATAAGCAAATTAAACTCTTTATATTCACAATGTAATTTTAGGTAACAAAAAGCATTAAAAACTCACACAGCAAAATACTATAAACCATAATAAATTACAAAATAAATTGGCAAAATTGTAACTCTAAAAAATTCTGTTACCAATTTAGTAGGACAACATATTAAAAGCAGACTTTAAAAACATAGGCACGTAAGCATTTCTGTGTATTTTCAACCTACCTTGTGCTTCCGTCTTGACTTTGTAGCATTTTTCTCAGGTGCTGTAGCTGGTAGTGTTTGAGGCTTATATTTAAAACCTGTTTCTCTTGCTTCAGTGTTTAAAGCCTCGCTCTCAAATGTTTCTTGGCCTGGTATTCTGGATAATAGGCTGAGATCTATTTTTACCCATAATGATTTAAGTTCTTCAAATTCTCTCAACGGAGACAACAGTTCACTTTGAACAATAGGTAGAGGAGAAAATGGTTCCTCTAGATCATTATGTGTCTGGTCCAGTGATATACTGCTGCTATTGCTAGTTAAGCTGCTCACGCTTAGAATGTTGCTGCTGCAGTCCTTTGACTTGACTGGATTTGTAGGTCCGGTGCAAGTTGTTAACAATTTGACCTGCATGACTTCCTCTTGGTCGGTGTTGGAATCTGATGCAGAGTCTGTTTCAATAAATTCCCTAGATTTAGGAACAATTTTGTTTGCACCCCTTGACTTCTTTTTCTCAGAAGCACTTCCACTACTAGTCCTTTGCTCCTTACGTGGTGCTGTTTTTCCAGCAGTGGTTTTTGTCCTTGGTTTAGGGGGCTCTTGGTTATCCCGCAAGTCCTTTTCTTTGGGAGTGCTGCTGGATGGGTTTGGTTTGCTCCATGTATAATCCTCACCACTAGAAGTTCTTTCAACCTTTTTTGGTTGCTTTTTAGCAGCAGTTTTTTGTGGAGCAGGTTCATTGTGAGCTGGTGATTTTTGCTTTAAGGGTTTAGCCTCCTGTGGTTTTTGGGTTACTCGAGCTTTACTCTTTTCCCTCACTGGACTCAGCAACTCTCTCTCTTTGGGCAAAGGCTCGGGCTGAGGAACAGAAGTACCAAGATCTCTCTTGCTGTCTCCCTCAGTCTGTTGGGTATTTTGGACCTCAGAATTGTTTCCCGTATGTGCTTCATTTTGGTTGTTTATTATTGTTTTACTGTGAGGATTTACTTTATTTAACCACTTATCCAACTGCCACTTGTTTGTTGAAGGTGGGTCAGGCTACAAAATGAGAGGATTTTTGTATTCCCAAAGAAAGAAATACAATTATGGTTATTACTTAGATTAAACTGATGCCAGTCTATTGTCTATTTATAGTAAAAGCTAATTAGTAAAAAGGCTGGATGCATTCATTTTAATTTACATTTCTTTGAGAAATACCAAACAATGCATTTTTTATAATGCGATTTTTATATAATATCCCCTGAAAACTAGACTAACATTATTATTCTTTGAACAGAATTCAGAGTACCAGATACATAAAAATGACATAAAAATATTTTAAGTAAACAAGTAAGTGAAAGTATTTGAATAATTAAATTCATTTTGGAATTGTTACATGCCATAGAATGACATTTCTAACGATTTAATAATTATTGGGATTTTAATTAGAGCTGGAAACCAATGCGAGGGATATTTAATTAATATTAAACAATTTAGTTTTACCAGTTGTCTTATTGTAATAGCTTTGTATAGAGGTATCTGAATCCATACTGTGAAATGCCAATTTGTGAAGCATAATTAGAAATCTTTTAAACACGTACATGCTACAAACCGTTTGGTGGAAAGAATAATTTAACACAATAGCACAAACACCAAACACAGCACAAAACAAGCTGTTACAGATATGTGGCAAAAATAGATGCTGCCCCCCCCCCCATACTTAAAAAAACACCCATAGTCATTACATCAGTTTAGCTACTGCTACTGATTCCCTGAAAGGAATTTGCGCTAACAACATTATTCTAGCCCTTTCCTCGATGCCTGTGATACTATATATATACCCATGGTGTTCTGTATATGAGCATCATTTGTTGTTTACCTCTTGCTAATCTCTAGGTGAATAATTAGACTGTTTCTCCAGAAAACAAGTCTAGCACTGTATACTAAAAGACAAGGGGCTGGAGGGTCGCTTTCAGAGAGTTATATGCAGTGATAGAGGTGGATTGTCGTGAAGGGTGGATTTCCGGCACTGCTCCCATCCCCCCCACACCGCCTGTTCTTCCTGCTTCATGACGCTCAATGCTGGTGCCAAGATTATCACGGCCAGTCAATTTGCTTACTTCCATAGGAAACACATGGTGGGATGTATCCCTTCTTTTGGAACAATAAAACAGACCCCGGAACCTTGTAAAGTTTGTATGTAACTACCTTACATGTGATGGTCTATGTGTGGGATCCTCCTCTCCTTCCTGCTACGTATTATTTGCCTGTCTTTTGAGCTTTTATGTATTACTTAAACATTTAAGATATACTTACTGTGATAGAAATACTTGATTTGTACAGGATACTTAAATTATAATTACTTACATTATAGCTTAAACCTCGGTTATGCAATATTATACCTGATGTGGTGCTTTAATTGGATTTCAAAAAAAGTATCCATGCCCAATGAGGTCTTTTCTGCCTACTTATTGACTAAATGAGCATTCATAGACTGCTACTGCATTATGAACGTGATTACCTATAAAGATTACTATTTACATTGCATGTATGCGGTGTCTAGTTTGGGGCTTCCTAACATTTCTTGTCCTATTAATATGACTACTAAGACTGAACTCTTACTGTAGCACATTCTCAGTATCTTCCTGTGAATATGCTAATAGGGCAAGCATAAGCTCATTTTCTTGGCTGATTACAGCATTGGGGTGAGAATTGGAAAGATCAGACTCTGACAGTTATTGTGGAGAAGGCATAATAGAGAAGTAGACAAATGAGAACACAGGCAGGGAACAAAAAGGGAATCTGGCCCCCTGGATGGCTATGGTGCATGCCCCTGCTTCCAGGCATAAGGAAGCAGGCTCCTCCATTGATTGGAAGCAGGGTGCTGCTAAACTATACACCGCTGATATGCTTATCAGCAGTGGATACTTATCAATATTGATCGAACAACACAAGAACATGACTACTTCGCCTTGCATGACCTCAAAGGTTGGAGCCTGTAGGTTGTTCTATTTGACTAAACTAACCATTTAAATTCCTAAAATATAACTTTAGTTTTAAGTATTCACTGCTGCATTTACCTCTGGAGTCCCATTACGACGTTCTTCATTACATTCACTGTCACTAGAGCTACTTTCGGTGTCCGAATCAGATTCAGAGCTGGTTTCAGACTCACTGGAACTTCCGGAGACACCACTGGAGTTCATCAAATTGGGGTTATGAACTGCTGGTAAAGGAAGGCCACTGCAGAAACAGAAATGTTTTATTGATGTTAGGAAAAGACAAGTGTGTGTGGTGTTTGTGGAATATGCAAAATAATATATCTAAATAAGAAAACATTTTCCCCTTGTGAAAATCTGTACATCACATGAAGCAACATAATTTCACATTTTACATTGCTCTGTAGTAAATGACCATTGGGCAGATTCAGGGGCAGTTTTATGTTGTATTGTAACATTACAATGGACATCCTGGCAACTAAAACATCTCTCACACCCAGTTCTATGGCTCTTTGACTGCTCTCCATCTTGGTTGTTTAGCTCCAAAATGAACACTCCTATGTGGTACTGAAGATCCTTATAAAAGCTGCTTTACGATATTCTCTACATCCAAGACACAAAGTAGGGTGATTATGTGACTAATCTACATATAATCTCTAAGGTAGCACAGGAGAATTTTGGAGAATCAATAGGTTATTTGAGCGAAGACAGAAGAGGACTAAGTAGATTACTTTTTACCCATAGTAGTGCTTTCATCCAAATAGGAACTGACCAGAGCAGAAAAAAGTCATACTCACTGTTTGTCCCCTGCAATGCTTACATTCTACTTTGGTTTGAAGAAACTCACTGTATTTCAAGATTGTTGAGAGTCCCCTGGTGTTCATGATCAACGGCAGAATATGGGACCAATGGCTGTCCCCCCTTGTGTCACAAGGTTGCTATTGGAAACTGTACAGCAAGAAGTGTGCTCTGTACACACAGAGCACTCAATCTTAGATATGCTCATCAGCAGTGGTCTGTGTGTACCGGACTCACACCTCTCGTCTTGTAGATCTTGGTGTACAGACTTAGTGTACATTGCCAACAGCAGAATACAGAGTCCCGCGATTGGTCGTGGGGCAATCACGTGGGCGCAGTCGCGTCCTCTGTGCCAGCCACCGGCAGGACCTGCCCACGTGAACGCCCGGCGGCCAATCGCGTTCCCTTCTTGCCGCTGGCTTGTTAGGAAGGTGAGTAAAACAAGCTATTTATACATTTTGCTGCGAGGGGGCTCCAGCATTCTGGATTCCCGCCCTCACTTCTTACAATGACCACACAGCCAGACCAACACCCGTTAAGGTAAAAACGGGTGTTCCGGTTTAAATCCACGAACACACCACCATTACCACTGGCTAATTTTTATTAATTTGTGCCAAATTCACCTTTGGAGATCAGTTTGACCTCAACATTGTCTAACTATTATGAACAATGTTGCTCACCCACTGTGTTTATTGAATTTAGAGTAAAATAGCTTGTCTTACAATAAAGCTTTCAGGTCAGCTTAGAGCTTTCAGGTCAATCTTACATACATATTACAGTGTTCTTAATATACTGTCTCAGCATTTCATTATTGTACTGTTCTTGCATATAATAGCCTTACAATCTCAAACAATTAAATTAAATTAGATTATATCAACCAGTAGAAAAAATATTGAAACAAAAATAAGTTTCTCTCATTAGGGACAATTCATGACCAAGCGCAAAAAACGTGCGTAACTGCCCTCGCATGCAGAAACTTGCGATTCGGCACACGATTCATGCAACTGAGTGCAAGGTTCACAAACTTGCGCTTTGCATGAAGGTAGTGCGTTCGCAAGATTCTGATTCTTACACAAATGTGCGCATTTTGTATGCATCTCTTTTCATGCAGAAATGGCTAAGCTCCGTGCACATTGTGCAGTCTAAGGCAGTCAATGGTTCCTAGGGCCTCCATGTTCCTCCCAGTCTTTACTGTTTTCAATGGCAAATTTGTCTCTCCAGCTGCTGTGATTGTGGTGTATCTGAATTCTCCAATCTGTAATGTATTCCTTGTTGCACCTGTGTTCTCCTTTTTTTCATGTGTAGTTTTAGTGAGATATCTTGATTCTAGATGACCTACAGTGTTGTTTCCCAATATTTTGTCCCAGATGTTCTCTGTACCCCTCCCTCCCCAGTTGATAGTTTAGTGTATTAGTGCTTAATAATTGAGCTACTAATATCTTTCTTAATGGTTTCTTTTATTTAAACATTTGTGGCCAAATGCCCACCTTTCTGGGCTTTGTAGTGTAAAACAATATTAACTTGTAAATTTATAAACTTTAAAAACTATTTACCAAATTTTTAATTTCACAAAATTGGGGAAAATATTTAAAACAAAAGTATATTAACTTGCCGGTGACACTTTAATTCATAAAAAAACATGCCGGCTATTGTCAGAATGTATTGTATGAATGAAATAAGCATGTCCGTTAGTAAAGTCATCAGTTTCCACCTGCTTTTTGCTGGAGCAAAATGGCACATGAAATAAACACATTTGCACACACTTTTCATCCCTCAAAACACTCCTTGAATCACACGCAAATATACTCTTAGAGTAAATTTATGCATGAAATCTTGAAAAAGGTGCACAAAAATGTGTCTGCTAAATCGGGAGTAAGGGTAAAGATTTGAGGAAACCATTTTTACTCATAAAAAGTGTGTGCAAATTACTTGACTTACAGTCATGAATCGACCCTATTGTCTCCTCACTCTCCCCTCTGCCCCCCCCCCCCAATCTCTAACTCTAAATACAGGCCAGACCTTCCTCAAACATTTCTATCTTCTTTTATCATTGATCCATACTCAATCCACTTTATTCAACAACAAATTCCAACTTATGCATGGTTGTATTCATGATCTGATTATTTAATTTTGGCTGCTATATACTAGGTTAAAATATCAAATGTTGTTACTGTTTTTAATACTTTATATCTTTATTAGTGTGATATCCTGGTATCAGCACAGACATACAGTGTTTTTTGGCATTATATCCACATGTCAATACATAAAAAAAGTTAAATTACTATTACATTGTATGTTTCCTGTCTTTACAATAAACAACAAAAACCCTTTTTTTTGTCAGGATTCTGGTGTTCTGCCTTATTATTTTCCTTTGTGTTAGGATTGTGCCCCCATACCTGTGATTTACTTATCAGCATTCTGTTTCAAAGTATCTTATATCCCTGTGTGTCTGTAATCCTAAAGTGGGAATGGTTTTGAGAAAAACTACTGACTACGTGTCCCAAAATGTCCCACTGTAACAGGTGAACTCATCAGCAGCTTTGGCTAAAGCAAACTGCAGTAATGACCCCAGGTGAGAGCATTGCCAGTAACCCCTTAACTGCTTGTACACAAGATTGTGATCCCCTTATCTATGGAGTTTGGATTAGAGTAGACATGTCATCTGTGCCTCAGTCAATCAGAGGATTAGCAAGTCAGGGTCAGAAAGTCTCTGATATGTACTCCAAAACACCACTTTTGTGTACATTGTTGTTGCTACAGATGTTTTTCTTTTATAACACAAAGTTGAAACAAACAAAAAAAAAAAAAAATCACAAATAAGTTCAGCGCTTGAGGACATCATTTTGGCTCCCAATAATGGAAACTCAATCTTAGATATGCTCATCAGCAGTGGTCTGTGTGTACCGGACTCACACCTCTCGTCTTGTAGATCTTGGTGTACAGACCAAGGCTTTGATTCACAAAGGCTTGAAAAAAACTCTCAAGGTAGTAAAAAATTCAATTCATGAGAAAAAAGCCTGAGAATTTCACTGTTAGTGAATCACCAGATAGGAAGATAATGAAAGTCAATGGCAAAATTACCCTTTAGGCACACAGGCAAGCAACACTATTAAGGCAGCTCGCAAGTAGAAAACTGGGAATCCAGGGAAGAATTTAAATTATTTTATAGCTTTCTGCATTTAAAACTACATGTACATCTGTAGACAGAAACCTGAAATATATTTGCGAGTATGATAGGCATTCTGTGTACTTAGAAAAGCCCCTAAATGTTTGATGTTGAAAAGGTCTCACAAACATTTCCTACTAAATATTTTATGACTACGCTGCTTACATGTTAAACGCTCGTATTTCAATATTTGGTTGTAGGAAAGAATTTTAAACACTACAAGTTAGTAGAAATTGTCTGAAACATTGGGAGATATGTCATTTTAGCAGAATTTAATTCATAAAATTCATAAAGGAAGAACATTTCTTTTGATAAATATGCAAATACCAGTCAAAAAAACAAGTGTTTCATATATTTCAGAGGAGATCCCCTATAACAATAACAACAATAATCATATATCAAATGCATAAACTGTTACTCTGAGCTTATATTATGCAGCATTTCTCAATTAACATGAGAGAGCTTGAACAATATGTGGATAAGTGGTTGACATAAAAAAAGAGCAAGCACAAAATTGTTAAAATAAAAAATAAAAAATTATTATAAACGTGTTAGATAGTAAAAGGAGGGGTTACATATAGACCTCCAATGAAAACAAATCCTGCCACCGGTGGCAGGTTTTGAACATACTATTACCATTTTATATGGAAGAACTGCTCACCAATAGCTTGTCTGCTAAAGCAGCCTGTGGGGGAACAGGAGAATTAACCATATAGCCTAAAGCATTGCATGATGGGTAAAAGCATCTACACACATCAAAGAAGTGCAATAGCTATAAGCTTTTATTGCAGCACAGGCATAGCTCTTGGAGTAGAGCAGTGCATTTCTAAAAATTCTATATCCCCTGTTTTTTTTCCTGAAAAAGAAGTATTTTTTGCTGTTTAAAGCAAAGGGCATGTACCAGCTTTAGAAAGTCAGGTAACTGGAAGACAAAAACGTTCACATCCCTCCTAAGAGGCCATAAAAATGTCACATATGTGCTTTTTTGTACTATAGCAAGAATTGCATATTTAAAAGAACCCTCAGCATATCGCTGCCCTAGGCATAGGCTTAGGGTTTTAGGAATGGGAAATACATCATTACCTCTGGAAAATCCTGATACCAAAGAATCCTTGGGATGCTATAGAAGATTGGAAAAATGGGCTGAAATACTTCCCACTTCTGTGCATCAGTCATGCACAACTGACACATCCCCTTTTCTTCCCCTGGCCACTGGTGACATATAAGGTCCACCAGATGGGCATGCGCAGCACAATGCATTGTGCCCAGCTGTAGAACTGGAACCTGGAAGTGGTATTTCAACCCTGTTTTTAGGCTTCTTATTTACAACAAGGGAGGCTGTTTAATGGGCCTAATTCTATTGTAGACCTTTGGTCCCCTTTAATGAACACCTGTGCCCTGATAATACCTCAACACACAATAGAATGCAACAAAAAAAAAACCCTGCACCTGATTTTAAAGTTTAGATACATCATTTTCCAATAAGGCAGATCTCTTTTTACAAATTTGTGAATAACAAGTAAACTAAAAGGTACAACACAGGCGTATTCAACTGGTGGACCCTATCTGGCATGCGGACGCCAGTTGTCCGGACCCCTCCTCAGGCCTGACCATAGCATTGTGTCCCAGAAGCCACTGCTTCTGATTTACTGTTTGAGGATAGGGATAAACTTTTACCTTACCCCCCTCCCCAGCCACTGACCTGCACCACTTACCTAACCTCCTTCCCCAGAAACTGACCTGCACCCTTACCTTAACCTCCCTCCCTGCCACTGACCCGCACCCCTCACCTAACCCCCCTCTGCAGCCAATGACCTGCACCCTTACCTTAACCCCCCTCGCCGCCACTTACCCGCACCCCTCTCTGCAGCCACTGACCTGCACCCCTCACCTCATGAGGCTATAGCAATGCAAATGCTGTGGAGTTTTGACTAGGTAGTGTTAAAATGGGGCCAATGAGAGGGGCCTTAAAAAGAAGGGAGTGGGGGAAGACTACACCCGACAAAGTGACCCTAAAGCAGTGAGGCCCACTGGCATTCTCCCAAACAAAATTCTTGGGCTGGCCTTCCACTTGGACATCCCAAATCAAGATGCCGCCCCAAAACTAACCTTTGCCCTTGAGCCCACGGCGATGTAAACATCAGCGGCTGAATCCCCAGCATATCTGGGTTGATGCTCTTTCCTGTGCTCATCCATTCAGACAGACTTGGTGCGGTAACATGTGCACTCAGCAGGGAACTGCAGGGAAATTTGGGCTGAAGCTGCTCTCGCTTACTATTGTCAAACTCTAAACCAAGCTGTATTGCCTAACATTAATAATCAGAGCATACATCATTGACTGGATGAGAGCCTGTGCATGTGTAGTAGGACCAGGGAAAGGTATGTTTTTATGGGCCAGTTTCAAATAGCAGGGCATTCCATATTGAAATGCCCCCAGGTCAAGAAACAAAACCTGTGAAAATTAAAATCATGGGTTTTGTTCCCATGCCAGTGGCACCATACCTCTGTTAGCTAATTTCTGCCAGTGGCACCACATTTCTCTGCGGTGTGATTGTAACATTTTAGTCTGTAAAGCAAAAGGGTTTTCCTGTGCTGTTTTACTGTAGTTTCTTCTACAACAGGACTCACTATTTGGCTGGAAGTTAACTTTATAATACACTAAAAGAAACAAAAAGCAGCATGAGTTAGATCTCCCCTGCAGACACAGCCAATGGTGCATCCCACAGTTTAAGGCCGGCCAAGTGCAGTCACCCACATGACCACGGTGGCCAATAAAATTGCTGGATTTCTCTGTGGGAACTAGGAGAAAGGTAAGATCTCCGCCATTTGTCGCGGTACAGGGGGGCACCCACAATCAGAAAGCCTAATTTGTGGTAGGCATTCCGTTGCAGGTTAAGAATCACTAAATCTGTATTAGAAAAGCATTTTAAGGGCGCCTAACATATAAAATAAAAAGAACAGAAACCTTACCTCCCCCACAGCTGATCAGTCCAGTGCCTTTTATTCAGGAGATCCATTTTTTTATTTTAAATGCATATAGGTGCCCAATACAGATGTTCTTGGCGTACACAAGTACACTATGTACCTCTTATAACTGATGTACAATTAATGTGGTTTAATTTTCCCCTTTTATTACAAAAACACCAGCCACATAGAAAAAAGTATAACAATTTAAATTCCTCACACCAGCATGCCAGCTTGCTGACTAGGCGTTTTTATTATATCAGCTAGCTTCTGCACACACCACTTTATACGGGCACACACCCTCATACAAGTGAGGACTGGCTTATATAAACAGGCATTTAAAGTAATTGGTATTAACCACTTATCAAAGCTACAATGGTCACATTGATTTTCCTGCATTTAATTCTACTCTAAAGATGTTTGAGGATTAATGTATTTGTCTTTTAATCAATTTTGAACTTGTTACCTTACATTTCTTCCTTTTTTTAAGAAATGCAAAAGTTGTTTTTTATTAACTTAAAATGTTTAAGAAAATGTGTACCTTGAATAGTGGATGGGACAATTTGCCACATGTCACTTTGTTACATAGGTAAATGGCAAAAGGCCAAGTTGGCGAGAACTGATTTAAAAAGAGTTTAAAAAAACGTGCGCTTCTCCAATAGGACACTTGGCTGTCTGACTTGCTATTGATAGAGCAATCATTTCTACTGTGGCAACAAATACCAGATTCCACCAAAACCTTTAGGTTGGTGTCACACCACGCCGATTGCAATTAGAGATGAGCGAATTTCCTAAAAATATAGCTTTGGGCGATTAGCTGAATTTCTCCAAGAAATTTGGCTTCGTCCGAATCAAACCTTTGAGAATCGCTCATCTCTAATGTAATACATACAACACCATGGGCGTGGGGGAGGCCGGACGCACTGTCAGCTGTGCAAGTTGGCTTCTGCCGCGCGCTGACAGTGCGACTGGTGTCCACGGCTCCCACTGGGCTGTGTGTATCACACACTTACCTACATGCTGGCTTCCCCGTCATTCTGGTCCAGCGGCTACTTGCGGGCGCAAGTTGGCTTGGCATGTCACACAGCACGGTGGGAGCGGTGAGGCCATGCAGGGGAGGAGTGGGAAGACGGCTGCACTGCCAGCTGTGCAAATCGGCTTCCACCACACAAACTGGATCCAAGCGTGCCGCTGGAAAGAGAATAGTGGTGAGTTTTTATATTTTTACCCACCGCCCGAGGTGCCAGTGAATTCCAGGGAAAATTCCGTCAGCACGAACCCCCAAAAATGTGGTTTTGTTCTGATCTAATTTTTCCTGAAATTCGAAACAAACTTGTGTTCTGAAAAACCAGTTCGCTCATCACTAATTGCAATCGCTGTGTGCAGAGTGTGGCGTTTGTTCAGCGCTATCGCTTTTCATTCACATGGAGGGGGATCGCTAGCACTGCGCTTGCTGGCAGGGCTTTTGTGGAGCGCTCAGATCACCTGAAGTACATGTGAAAGCACCCATAGATCACAATGGGCAGCTTTTCCCAGGTGTCTACGGGGCCGAAAGTGCGAATAAGAGCTCCTTCATAGAATTCATGCTTTCAATATGAATCAACATTGTGGTAATAAGAAACAGCCCATGGAAAGAAAATCTTCTGAAAACCATTTACTGGTACTGAAGTTGTAGAATGCACTTAATACCCCCCCCCCAGACTTTTGCAATGGCCTCCATAATTCCTTTTACTATATGCGACAATATGTACCCAAAGTTCTGATCCATCCATAAACAGGAAACCCATAGGTGGCATCATTGCCAGATGCTCTTGACCATCACAAAATGTGACATTTCTGCAATTATGACACCAAACTGGTTCCTGTAAAATCAATACACTGTTAGATATCCTAGGGGGTAAAATTAGCCAAATGATTCATCGCCACTTAGAGGGCAGTTGAAATGATCTGAATGCAGCTCTATAACCTTCACATCAACTTGTTTTGGGATACAAAAGAGTTAATTACAGAAACAGAGAAACTGCTGACATTACTAGACAGGGAATCGGCCAGATGGGAGCCTCTGTGCCTAGCAAGCGACTTCAGGTCTATTCTCTGTTACAGTAATGTAACAATGTAATTTTGAAAGCTGTATATTTAAGTTAAGTTAATTGTACAGTAATAACTCACCAGAAATCTATTAGGTATGCCAAAGTTTTAATATTAACTCGGGCATATTAGAAGCCAAAGCTGACAGTTTACAGCAGCAAGTAATGTTACGAACATCCTTATCTACAATAAATAAATCAGCTTTGGAGGTTCAATTACATGTGGTACTTAACAGATATTCAATTACTGAAATTTTCAAGAAAATACACTTGCCAACAGTTTTGACTGTAATTTGGCTCCCCGGCTGCAAGCTATTGGATGTTTCGAGTGCAGCTATCCCTTTTGAGAAACTGCCAGCCTCTTGCTATTTTATTGCCTTCAAATCCAATTATGAAATATGTAGTGTGGATCTATTATTGGGGGAACCTTGACACCCTTCTTTCTGTTGCTCCATGCATATCTATAATTGAGGCAGGAACAGGTGCTGCTCATTATGGGCTATTGTGCACCATCTGAATTCTGGGAATTGTGGGATTTTTTTTTAACTCTGAATATAAATAACAAGCAGACGTGATTCTGTGGCTGTATGCACCAGTATTACACAGCTCATCTGGGACTTCTACAGCACCTGCCTCACCCTGAAAAGCTAGCACTGCATTTCATGAGGACTATTACTATAGAGATATATAACTGTAGTGATACAGTATAAGCATACTTAAAGCAGATGTAAAGTTACATAAATATATTTAATAATGCAAGCCTTTATTTCTTTCTGCCAGACATGATTTGGCTACCTTTAACTTCAAACTCACCTCTTACCGGTCCCACAATACACGCGCGGCCGCTCGTCCAATCAGCTTGCTCGGATACACTCACATCATCGCGTCTAAGCCTTGGCTCAAGGCGAGTGGCTCCGAGCGCGCTGACGGACGCATCATCCGCTACACGCTAACAGGGAGCATGCCCAAGCCGGCCATTCACAAATGTCTGGCGGCCTGCTAGAGGGATTGCAGGGAGGTTGCCGCTGCTCGTGCATGCACCGTTGGACCGGAAAAGAAGTTAAGTGTATGGGCCACCTGGGCGGTTTCACACAGTGGGGGCAACTTGATTTTGGGTGCCCCGGGCTGTGGGTTTTGGTCCACTTTAAGTTCTACTTTTTGCTGGGCCATCCCCCCCCCCCCCAAATTGTAGCTGAATTCTCGGCTGCGCAATATGCACCATGCAAGAAATGAATGAATTGTCTATGTCACTGGCAAACTCTCCTCTACAGATAAGGCAAAGTGAACTCCAATGAAAAGACAGATATGCAGGTGACATATGCAGATATGCAGGTGTGCATGTATGTGATTTCAGGGAAGGGATCTGGTCAGCCATACTAGATGAATAAATGGCAGTGGTGTTGGGGATAAAACAATACAATGCAGTACAATAGTGTAAGCTCAGCAGCACAGGAGTGGCATAGTTAGTCTCCAAGCAAGCCTCTAGGGTTGTGCCTCCTCTCAGCTCTGCGCCCTGAATGGGAAAATATACTTTCTTATCTGTTCCTCCTGCACCACCCTGCCGATGTGGGGTCTAGTCCAGACCACGCCCCCTCTGTATTGATAGCTTGAATCACGCTTTGCCGCTCAAGCCCAGCTAACCCCTCCCTCCGTCTTCCCTACCCAGCCACCTCCTAGCAAGCACTCTCACTCCCAGAACCCCCCACCCATTATACTAATTTTAATGCAGCATTACAGCTCCAAGGGCAACGCTCACATGCTTCAGAAGAGAAATCATGGGGTAAAACTGTAAACCTTGATATCTTGTTCACTTCATCCTCAATTTAAAAAACGGAAAGCAGTTTAGGACAGTGCCAAATGTTGCCTGGCACTATGGTCTAACAATAGGCTATGCCTGAAATATCACTATAAAGTAAGCTTTGATTCAGTAAATGGGGTGGTTAAAGCTTGATTTGCACCTAAGGCTTTAATATAATAACTTTTACTTTTTTATTTGTTATTTCTTATTGCTTTTTTAAGCATTTATTGAGTCAGTCTCAAGTTTTGCAGTCAGTGGATTTTTTTGCTGCCTCGGAAGTGAATATTTTAGGTGTCAATAACTAACATATATGCACTCTGAAACATGTATAAACCTCTGTATTATTCTGATTTTTGAATCACGGCTCTATTTTTTAGAGATAGTTTAAAGATTACTGAATCAAGGCCGAAATGTAGTGCCATTCTTTATATAAAAACATATTAGGACCTGCCTCAGTCTAGTCCTGGGGAAACAAACTATTTTAAATGTTTCATTTCACTGCTGCAGGGTATGAACAACAGACAGGTAGGCCATCAAAGTTACCCCCCTTTGGGATTGCCAAGCCTAGAATGAGTACTCTGAATACCATTATTCTACAGTCACATCCCACCTTGATCTTACCCATTTTGTATAATCCTTCAGATTATAAAATTCTAATGCTCGCTGTTATGCATGCTTTCTAGGTAAACCATGTACGTATAATCCTGTGAGCATTTTGGATTAAGATAAGAAAATGAAATGAAATGAGAGAGAACTAACAATGCAAGTGCACCTCAAATCATACCGTGTGGAGGGAGGACATCATTATTTTGGACCTCACTGCAGACGTTCAGCTGAGAAATGATGACATTGGCCGGGTGTGTTATTTTTGTTTTTTATTTTTGTTGTACCATGCCCTCATGGTCAAGTAGGCAGGTGCCCGACAACCACCAATCAGTTACTTGTCTGGGCTATTATATTAAAAGGAAAAAAGCTGTATATGGGACCTCCACCACATTTTGTGCCCTGGGGCCTCCTCTGGCCTGGAAGTTAAAGTGGACTGTCACCCACCCCTGATCTATAAGATTCCCGGGCCGATCACCTCCCTCACCGCGGGACATCCGAGATCGGGATGTCCCACGGTGAGGGACCCCCCCAAAACCCCCCAAAAACTCACCTCATTGGCGGCGGCGGTAGCTGCCGCTGCCTCCTGCGCGCTCCTCTAGACGTGTGCGCGCCCGCGCCGGCCGTTTGTGAATGGCCGGCGCGGGCGCGCGCCCTGTCAGAGCGACGTGCGGGAGGCGGCAGCGGGCGCACTGTCTTGTCCGCCGCTTGTACGTGGTGAGGTGAGTTTTTCGGGGTTCTGGGGGGTTTTACACAGCGGGGTGCCCCCCTGAAGTGGACCAAAACCCAGGATAGTCAAAATCCTGGGTGTTGGTCCACTTTAATACTCATTTTTTATTTTTAATGCATAAATCCACCTAACCACTGGAAAGGGTGTGCATCAGCAACAAGGTCCTACAAAGGCTAGACTTCCTCTTTAAGAAACCACAGAGGGAGAAGGTAAATATATGTTTACACAGCATCTAAACACTATATCAATAGGAGCTATGGTAAAAATTATTCATTTTTATGGTCATTCATTAAAATTAATATACAGTATGTATATGAACATTGATATATTTATGAATATGCACTCCTTTCCCACTGATTTAATGTATGGCAAAGTAAGTAAACCTGTATAGGTTTAAAGCTAGATAAGCTAAAATATACTGTATTTTTGGCTCTATAAGATGCAACAGTGGGGGTGCTTCTGGTGCCGGGCATTGGAGGACCGGCAGACAGCAAGTATAACTTAATCTTCTTCCTGCCCGCTGGTCCTCTATTGCGCTCCCTCCTCATACACGCTATTGGGGGGGATACAGCAAACTGCTTGTAATGAGGGATGCTGCTCACAGCATTTAATGAGGGATGCAGCAAACTGCCTGTAATGGGGGAGGCTGCACAGTGCCTGTAATGGGGGATGCTGCACAGTGCCTGTAATGGGGATGCTACACACTGCCTGTAATGCAGGATGCCACACTGCCTGTAAAGAAGGATGCTGCACAACTTGCTGTAATGGGGGAGGGAGAGGCCATACACTGGACGTAATGAGGGATACCAGTTACTGCTCGGGGGATACGGGATGCTGAACACTGCTTGTAATGGGGATAACTTTTATTGTTATAACTTTAACCTTGGTTAATAGTAAAAGGTCTTGCACAGAAACACAGACTTCTTGGAAAAATCTTTTTTGAACTGATCATTGATTAAGATTTATGATAGTTATGAAGTATAGCAAAAAAACTAAAACTTAGAAAAAGCTTAGAAAAAGTGGAGCAGACCGCTGCGATTAGCAGTAGGTAAGACTGCTGTCTAATGGTGCCAGGTCAGCATCAGATCAGATGTCCTCTAGCTATAATGCTGCTCTCTTGATATTCCATGGTAGGTCTTCTGTGACACTTATTACGCATTCAATGCTCTTTGTTTATTCTGCAGTTTTTGTATATGTCTATAGGAGCATATGGCAGAGGATATATTGCTTCCCATTGGTATTGAGTAATCACACAACTACTGAATTTTTCAGCTGGGCAGCTATTCAGTATTATTAGGGATCCCAATTAGTAAAATTGCCTAGTGCTTTCCAATTAAGGGATATTAAATAAGAAGCAATTAATGTAGCAATTAATGCAGCAGCGATAAAAGCAACACCTGACACATGTAAAATGCATAAGCTATTACAAATGGATGTCAAAATACTAATGAAATACTTTTTACTGAGGCATATATTCAAAATTCACTTATATTTATTTGCATTTATTTGAGTGTCAACTGTGAGCAAAATATTTAAATCATGTACTTCTCCCCACTCCTCCCCAACACAACTTTTTAGCTCAGTAATAAAATGTACACTTGACCCCCCCCCCCAAAAAAAAATGTGCCACGTTGGGGAATCACTGGGCTACAGATAACTAAGATTAAAAATCAAGCAAACTGTTGGTCCACTCTGGACTGAATCAGGTCATATGCCTGACACATATACTGTTGGTGCACCCTGGACCGCGTCATATACCCAACTAGTTCACAGCTGCTATATTGGTCTGGAATGGCCTAACAAGGCATTCAATCTTCGATCTCCATAAGCTGTAGTCCAGAGCATCCCATCGGTGGAGCTGTGCCGGACAAAATGGTAGAGTGAGTAGAGTGAGTAGAACTGTTCTTTTGGGGTGGGGTTGGTCACTCTCTCTATAACTGATACTACAATATCAAGGAAAATCCTTGACATCTGCAAATAATCACATTTTCAAGTTTGACTTCTTGCACAGTGGCATATGTGCAAATAGCATCATTTTTTCTACATCTTTACCTTGGCAAAGGAGCTAGTTGCTCCGAAACGTAGCTGTGTTGGCCATCAACACTATATGTTTGAGGCTAACCTTGGTTCAACATCATTATTACTTTTTAGTTTTGGTTAAATGCAGTGGCATAACTAAATGTGATGAGCCCTGGTGTGAACATTAAATGGGGCCCTATCAAGGATCATACAGTAAACTTTTTTTCTGTCTTTTAACTCAGTTGGATGCAGCTGCACAACTAGAAAGCAAAGACAAATGGTGCTTCCTTAATCTAAATGATGCCAGGTAAGCCCAAATATCATAAATATTCAGGTGGAGGAGCAACAATAATGGGCCCGGGTGCGGTCGCACACCCTGCAGCCCCCAAGTTATGCCCCTGGATAAATGTGTTCCTTTTATTTATAGACCAAAACACATATTGTATGCTTTTTTGGTATATTTTGAGCCCTGTGCCTTTTAAAATAGCCCACTTTGGAAAACTTGGTAGGTGTATCAAACTCCACATTCTAAAGAAACAGTTAATATCAAGTATGCAAACATCCAATCCATAGTCAATGCTAATAAGTTATCCCAATAAAGGTAATAAATTATGTTAAATTGAACGCGAAGATGAGGGCATCCTGATTAACGATGCCGCCCCCCCCGTGCAACTACGGTTATCTCTTACTTGTGCCTCATTTCCTCTGCAAAACCCGGCTTGCTGGCCATCACGTGGCCTGAGCCTCCTTAGTCCTTTCAACAGCAGAGAAGGGGTATACCCAAGACTCCCAGCATAAGTGTTGCAGAGGCAAAACTCTCTCCAGGGTTAGTTCTGCAATGTTATCCTTTAAATAATATTGCTGCTATTTTTGACAGTCTTGACAGCCGATTCCTTTTCTAAACAAGCTATAATGTGTTGTATCACCTTAGATATGAGTAAAGTGAAGAAGTGAAGCCCTATATGGCTCAAATCATCAGATCGAGTCTGCCTTACCTTGATTGTTTTTCTTTTTTATTGTTTAATTTTTTCCTATCTTATAACACTCAGTTTTTGGGTCCCTTACTTAATTGGTTCAGGTCCATAAACTATACCGACTATAATAATACCTGTTTTACAATAACATAGGCTAAAGAGGGGTTTCATCTCCTTGTTATAAAGTTATAAGGTTGGAATGATTGATTAAATGATTATAGTACTATTTGACTATTTTACCTTAATAAGTTAATTATTCTTAACCTATGTTTTCATTAAATTATAAATGTAATTAGATGATTTGTAATTCGATGATTTGTAATTTGTTTACGCCCACACTGTTTTGTCAGTTGTTTTTCTTGAATTCTTTATCTAATAAAACCCATAAAAGTGATGAAATAATGCGATAACTTTTGTAGGCTAACTTAGTATATTTTAAGGTGAGCTTTCGAAAATACCTATAGTCATATTGTTCGTCATACATGACAATGTTTTTAAAATCATGTCTGACGAAGAGAACTTGGTATTCTTAAAAGCTCACCTTAAAATATATTCAGTTTATTGCCTTACTACCTCACTTTTTACAAAACAAGCAGGACATTGCTTGAGAATTCATGGTGTTGTTGGGTAAAGCCAATGCATGCTACAGAATGCTTTCATGTATGCAATTACATTTGCAAGATTTATGTTACATAATAAACAATTACGGCCACCCCCCTTTCTGTACACATAAAAAACTGTGTTAGCAGCGAGCAATGAAAAGCTAATAGTTGTTAACACTTCAATTTATTTAGAAAATCCTATCACCCCTCATACATGACAAGTGCTAATAAATTTAATAAAAGTAGTGATCAGACAAGGAGAACTCAACGTGTCAGCCAAGTAATGTGATTAACAATGTCTGACATCCCTCCACGAGAGGAGACAGGGAGTTCCCTCTCTGCTGCAGTCACAGAAGAGGGAAGAATAGGCTCGGCAGGAATATAAATAATTTGGAAAGGCTCGCAGACAATATTCCACCCTGAGCCTAATTTGCACTTTAGAAGGGCTGCCCTACAGACCTTATGTACATTTAAGATTCATCAGGAAGGGACATGAAGCAGGCACACGGCTTAGAATAAATGTACATATTTAATGTGGTCAGATCTCTAGGTTAGAGAATATCTTACTGAAAAGAGAATATTAGAATATTAGAGAGCATGCTATAGTGACTTTTTGCTTTGATAAATAGCTTCTGGCATGTCATTTGATAAAAATGTAGGACTTACAAAAGAGATGACAAGTAAGAGGTTTTTCCGTGCACAAAAAAGAGCCTGTTCCTTCTCATTATTTTTTATCAATTATCACAATCTGTAGATCTCCAGCGTATGCATATTGTCACTCATCCCTTCACTGGGATGGGTAAATATATTTAGCAAGCTGTTTGTTGATCTGATGCATTGTTTATAGATGTTTGTGGGTCATCCTCTTGCTGGAAGGAACACAGAGACATAGAGTCGTGCATTCATGCATTTTGCCTTTTGATGTTTAGATGTAGCTATGCTTTGTGTTGCTTGTTTTATTTCCTGTGAACATTGAAAAGAATAATGAGTGTAAAACTGCCTCTGATTCATCAATGTGCTCCATGGGACTTTTTAAACCAGCAGCTCCTTTTACAGGAGATAGCACACCTGCTTCTATAGAACTGCTTGTCCGCTGAGCTAGCTAAAGGAGCATCCCTCCTTTGTATGTCCGCTGAGCTAGCTAAAGGAGAATTCCTCCTTTGTATGTCCTCTGAGCTAGCTAAAGGAGCATCCCTCCTTTGTATGTCCGCTGAGCTAGCCAAAGGAGCATCCCTCCTTTGTATGTCCGCTGAGCTAGCTAAAGGAGCATTCCTCCTTTGTATGTCCTCTGAGCTAGCTAAAGGAGCATCCCTCCTTTGTATGTCCGCTGAGCTAGCCAAAGGAACATCCCTCCTTTGTATGTCTGCTGAGCTAGCCAAAGGAACATCCCTCCTTTGTATGTCTGCTGAGCTAGCCAAAGGAGCATCCCTCCTTTGTATGTCCGCTGAGCTAGCCAAAGGAGCATCCCTCCTTTGTATGTCGCTGAGCTAGCCAAAGGAGCATCCCTTCTTTGTATGTCGCTGAGCTAGCCAAAGGAGCATCCCTCCTTTGTATGTCCGCTGAGCTAGCCAAAGGAGCATCCCTCCTTTGTATGTCGCTGAGCTAGCCAAAGGAGCATCCCTTCTTTGTATGTCGCTGAGCTAGCCAAAGGAGCATCCCTTCTTTGTATGTCCGCTGAGCTAGCCAAAGGAGCATCCCTTCTTTGTATGTCTGCTGAGCTAGCCAAAGGAGCATCCCTCCTTTGTATGTCCACTGAGCTAGCCAAAGGAGCATCCCTCCTTTGTATGTCCGCTGAGCTAGCCAAAGGAGCATCCCTCCTTTGTATGTCGCTGAGCTAGCCAAAGGAGCATCCCTTCTTTGTATGTCGCTGAGCTAGCCAAAGGAGCATCCCTCCTTTGTATGTCCACTGAGCTAGCCAAAGGAGCATCCCTCCTTTGTATGTCGCTGAGCTAGCCAAAGGAGCATCCCTTCTTTGTATGTCACTGAGCTAGCCAAAGGAGCATCCCTCCTTTGTATGTCGCTGAGCTAGCCAAAGGAGCATCCCTCCTTTGTATGTCGCTGAGCTAGCCAAAGGAGCATCCCTCCTTTGTATGTCACTGAGCTAGCCAAAGGAGCATCCCTCCTTTGTATGTCGCTGAGCTAGCCAAAGGAGCATCCCTCCTTTGTATGTCGCTGAGCTAGCCAAAGGAGCATCCCTCCTTTGTATGTTGCTGAGCTAGCCTGTGCTGGAATAATCATGTGCAGCTATTACAGTTGTTCTGATGTATGTAAATGCTTTTACACATTATGCAATGCTTTGGCAAAATTGGAGAAGTTAAAGGGATTGTTCAGCGAAAATAAAAAAACACAATGCTACTCCCCTTTAGTCCAGAGCAGCTCCACCACCCGAACCTGCTGATGTACAACTTGCTTGCATCAGAAAATGAGCGCCCCAGTGATTCGGAGACTGAATAGAACTGCTGGGGTGCTCAGTCTCCATTCTAAGTGAGTTGTAAATTAAGGGGATGAATGGTGGACCTGCGCTGGACAAATTGTGCTGATCAACAAACGATTCTGTCGCTACTTTCAGTCATCTTTGCTTCTCGCAAGCTGGCCATTCATTTGATAGACCACATGACCGCCAATGGCAAATTATGGAGCTGTCTCTAATGGGGGGGATCACAGAGGAGGCTGCCAGTCGTCTTGTAGTGTCTGTGGAACCTACTCTGGACCACGTGACTGCCAACGGCAAATCACGCAGCTGTATTTCACGGGGGGAGGGGCAATCTCAGTTGAGGTGAATTAAACCAGAGTGTGCTTGGAGTTATGTGCAGGGGGATTCCAGCAATCTGATTGCTCACCACAACTGCCACACTATAGTCCAGCTGAAGTTCCCAGTTTCCCAGCATGCGGGAGTGTAATCACAGACACGAGACACAAGAAAAAGGGATCCTCTTTCCCATATGGTACCTCTCACCTGAGGCCTGTAGAGAAAATCCACAAAAATGTACATTCCCCTTCAAAAGACCTTCAGAGCATTTTGGGTCCCCCCAAGTGCTAAGCTCAACTGTGCTCAATTAGATTACAGCAGCAGCATGGCAGCTGTGGTGCTTGAAACTTGAAAGAGATGTGATGGGTGACAGAGATGTCACTTAAGGCATGCAGCTTAGCAACCCCCCTGCCATCATAGACAGACTGCTGTTTACCAGTTCCTCTTAAATGGTCACTAATAGTCTCTTAAACAGTCCGCCAGCAAGAATATCTGTTGTTTCTACTGCTGCCAGCTTCAATGCTGATAGCATGCCCCTGTCTGGTTCCAGGCACCATTAGATACGTATCTGAATGTTTGCATGGTGCTTTCCTAAGTTCATATAATGTGGGAACTAACTCCATTGCAATTGGCAGCAGGGACAATATGCTTTTAGCACTGGAGCTGACGAAATAAGCATAGAGCCTCTTTAGCCACTGCACATAACTGAACATGCAGGGGATCAGGTTAGTACAGACCTTAATTTTACAGTTTTCTTTTTCTACCAAGAGAAGATAACATAAGCTTGGTATGAATTTTGTGACAGATATCCTTTAATTCTCCTCCATATTAATAATTTATATAGACATTTTGTTAACGAAAATACATGTTATAAAGCTGAATAGCTTTATATGACAAAACAGCAAAACACCTACTAAAGTCTGGCAATGGGTAGCATCTGGCAAATAAATGTCTTAGTAAAGACCAAGATATATCTACATAAGTCAGCAATTTAGTAGCAGCAATAGGAGAGAAATACAATGTGTTTGATGGAGTATTATGCTGTTACTGTAGTGAGAGAAACTGCACATTTTATACGCTTGTAAAATTGACAGCCCAAGCCAAAGCTAAGAGTACAAATTGCAGGACATTTTTTTCCTCCCTATCTCTTTGTTCCCATTGTCTTCCTATACCATGAAATCTAACTTACATATGACTGCTTTCGCTGTAACAACCCTTTTTACTGCTTAATAGGCATCTTATAGCTGTTAAAATTGCTTTTGGAGGAAAATCATTTTTTTTGCCCTCCATTTTTCACCTATACTGTCTTCCAGATAAGCAAGATTACACCTGTCTTGACTACAATCTTTATACATACAGACACTCGCCAAACATAAAGACAGATCGGGAGCATAAAAGACTAGGTCCTCTCAAACTCCATACCCCGTGATGCCCCACCAGATAAAAGTTTGAAAGAAAGGAAGCCTGAAATCATGGATTACTACCCCCCCCCCCCATGACAACCAGGGGTGAGTGTGCACCGTGCCCAGGACCACCTGTGAACCTGTCTGGATGATGGTGGCCACATGGGCCACAAGATGGATGCAGGAGTATGGTCCTGACAAATATAATCTTGACCAATTTTGGTCTTCCTTCTAACTTTTTACTATCTTTGCTGTATGGATTAATTATTATTGCCCACATTAAATAAATTATTCAGCCATTTAGGCCAGAAGAGCAGTAATAAATTGTGTACTGATCGTCCCCTGGGAATTGAACACACCAAAAAAAAGTGGCAGGTCTTTAGACAAAGTTCAAAGGAGCACCCTTCTTAATTCAACTTAAAGGAGGACTATCACGAAATAAATGGCCCAGTGATAAAAGTCTATATAAATATTCTGGATGATGGGAGAAGGGGTCACTTATACACCCAGTGTCAAGAAATATCCAACCATGCTTTTTTTTTTGTTTTTATTATTGAAGTTTGGAAGGTGAAGGAAATCAGGGGGACAGGTTTCACGATACATCTCCTTTATGTTGCATAAGAACAAGAGCGCGAGGTCGCTGACCTGAGCAAAGTCTTACACTATATTAGCAGGATGTTACTAATAATGTATTCAGCTAGTGTATATCTGTATATAATGCATGACAGGTAGATAGAATATTAAAGAATAGCTTTAGCAGAGCTAAATAAAGCCATAATTAACACAGGTATCGCCAAAACTCTGGGACATTGAGTAAAAAAACAAGGTTGGACATGGGTCAAGCAGCCAAAAAGTTAGTATACTAATCACAGCTAAAACAGCAAGGTCTTGCAGCAGCAGTATATAATGTGGGTGACAGGTACCTATTTATGGTGGCTGCAGTCATTCCATTCCCTAGTAGCAGAACTGCATGTCCATGTATGAAGATTGGTTATTGGCCTGGGGTCTCTTGCATTTAAGAGCTCTAAAATGCTTCCACATACTCTGGTCATAGTTTGTTTCCTGTAGATAGGTGCTTTGCAAGATCACTCTTCTTTAGTTAAAATGCTACATTCAACAATCTGAGTTATCCTTATAAAGGTTGAAATGAAATGAATAGTCCTCAGACTCATCCTCAGTTCCACTGCCGTTTATATGTCCTGAGGGCAGGCCACCACTATGCTCCCTTTTCTGGAAATATGTCATCTGAACCTTATTGTGAGCCAATGGTGGACTTTGGGGTGAGTTGTGATCTTTAACAGTGATTAAGTGAAAGCTATGTTTTAATTTAAAATTTGGTAATGGCACTTGCACATAGTTCATACTTCTAAGCCTGCGTATCGCGCACCCTATCCCGGAGCCCTTAAAGTTTGTTGTGCTGTTTTCCCACTTTTTAAATGCATCCACAATCACAGTAACAGAGGGAACATGGGAAGCATGGCTTTCTTGCAATCCGTCTGTGCTAGGCCGTGGGAGCACCCCTGGACATTAGGAGACCCATTCTCTAAATCCAGTAAGAGTTTAGTCACTGAGGGACAGAAGCTGTGTTGGAAGAGTTTTTGTATTTATTTATTTTTTAGAGTCCAGCCAAGGTCTTTAAAGGAGGTGTATTTCAAAATTGTGGAATATTTAAACCGGACCTTCACCATGATTTATTGAAAAGCCCAAACCCTTAAAAAACTATTCCCCAGCCTCTAAAATATATGTATTTTAAGTTTTTAGTCACTTACTTATTATTCTTTCCCCCACTGGGCTGCAACTCTGTTCAGGACTTTAGGATACGGGCACCGCCATCTTGACTCAGTAGCATCACATTTACTGAGGAGAGGAGAGCGGGCTAAGTACAGGGGGCAAGTTATAGCTGTGCTTTGCTCAGACAGAGCAGAGCTGGGGTCAGGAAAAGGTCAGCAATCCCAGAATGCAGAGCAGCACAGTTAGAAGGCACTTCCTGTTTGCAGGCTGCCTGATGTTCCATGAGCCACCATCTTGGATGTTTAAAGGCTCATAACATGCAGTAGATGCAGGTAGGATTATTTTTAATGTGAGCAATCTGTATGTACAGGGTGTGGGAAACATATAAGATAGACTCTTATTCAGGGTGAAGGTCCACTTTAAAGTCGATATAAACAAATCGGTTAATGATAGGAGGGGTCACTTATACAGCTGAACAGAATACACCTCAGGTGAAGCTCGTGGTTTTCTTCTCCTAGTAGGAATAAAATCCAAGGTTGACAGATATCCTCTTTCTTTTATTAAAAGAAAGAAGCACAAGCCTGGTTGGATATTTCTTGACGTCGGGTGTATAAGTGACCCATCATTCCACCGTCCACTATGTTTATATGGATTTTTATCACTGAGCCATTTTTTCTTAGTCCTCCTTTAAATCTACAGTAATTCTAATCTTAGCATTAAAGCTTCCACAAGAGGCCTGGATTATTCAGTGCCCCATCTTACCTAGAGGACATTTTGAGTACAACGGTTACCTAGTTTAGTATCTTACACAAACTCCCCATGAGCCATGAGTAACAAGAAAGTGCAATGTCAGCTAGAAAGCACGCATCTCATCAGAAGTAGTAGTTTTCATAGTGTCTCTGTGTCCTGGTTGGAAGCATCTATAATAGGTTGCCGATGTAGCCATAAAAACCCATAAGGGAAATATATAAATGTTTAATACTGTTGCCATTGCCAAAGAAAAGCACCTGAGTTGTCTAGACTCTAGAGCAACCATTTATATTCCTGAGCTCTACTTTTTTTAATGATGGCTGGAATCTAGTTGCCATGGGAAAGAAAGAACAGATGCCTAGCAGTTCTACAACAACATTCGTCTGATGCCACCCACTTATCACTTCTGCTCTGCTTGGTTTGGTGCCAAACTTGATATTGCTGCTGGACACGATAGATGTTATTGAAATGCAAAATGATGCATTTCTCACTTGATTGCAATCAGACATTTCTTTTTGTATAATTATGCTTCATCTGACACAGAGTTGTTTTAATCCCAGGAAAAAAGCAGCACAGGATCTGTTAACTGAAAACTGTACAAGGTTCACTTGCAATATTCTTCATAAAAATCTGCAGTATTACCGTTGTTATTAACTCACACTGACAATGACTTTGTCTATTGGCTTTATTCATTATTATCATGCCATCAATGTTAGATGATACAATGGCTACATTAGGGCCATATTTATGATGTGCGTCGTATAGCATCTTTCTGGTGGCTACAGTGCCAGTTATGGAGCGCCAGCATTTTTGTCCTTTCTGGTCCTGAATTGTGGACTACAATGATGCTAGAAGTCACAGCGCCTGATGCTAACTGTGATTATTGAACTAGGTATCGGCCAGCCTAGGTAAGCGCCTGTTGGACCCGACTGCCGATTATCCCAGCAACAGTGAGCGCCACTTTGTACCACCACTTTTCAGGTACTTCACAACGTATTAATGAATTTTTCCCTCCTTGCAAAGTTTGGCACTGTATTTTTCCGTTGCTGGTTGGCGTTTTACCATTACAGTTACAAGAAATCGCTGCTGGGGACAAACTTTACAGTGCGTTTAGGCTGCTTTTCATTTGTTGTTGTCCATATTACACATTGCTAAGCTAAAGGAGCCTTAAAAATCAATTAAAAAAAACAGCATTTGGTGACATCTAGGTCCTGCGTTTCCATTATTGATAAGTTACAATGCAAGTTCTGTACAAATAAATGAGTGTATTAATTATTATAAGCATAAAACACTTCAATCCAGTTCTGCCCATTGTGCTCTATGGGAACTTGAACTACAGGCACCAGGTTTCAACTGGTGGTGCTTCATCCAGAGCACCCAGGTGCTGTGACCTTGTGGACACAAGTGTTGAAAGAGAAGCTAACTGATGGCTGCATTGGTGCTACCGCTGAGGCATATAAAGTGGTGCTGTATGGCACTGACCCTTCATAAATAAGACTCCCCATATATAATCATAGTGAAAAAATCTCCTAACCTTTATCCAACATTCAGTCCTCAGCTACCATTGTACAATTGTTGCAATCCAAATAGACTCTAAACTACAAGTGTTTTAAAGCACAAGTATAATTTGCCAACTGCAATGTGCTGCGAGCCAGCGCCGGGAAAGGAGTCCCGCATTTGACCGCCAATTGACCAATCGCGGGACTCGTTTCCCGGCGCTGGCTCATAATGAAGGTGAGTATTCTCAGCATTCTGTGCAGTTAGGTGCGAGGGGGCTCCAGCGTTCTGGATGCTCCCCGAGGTTCTTGCTATCAGCAGGGAGAGGGACGAACACCCATTAAAGTAATAATGGGTGTTGGTCCGGTTGAACCCCCCCTTATCTTTTGTTTAGTGCCTTTCCTATAAGTAAATATTAATTTTTGTAAAATTACAGGCCTTGTACAGTATCTGTGGATATAAGTATCTACAGATTTCGAGGAGGGGCAGTAGCATCCTGTATATGTACAATTAAAATAATATGAAAAAAATCTATAAAACATAAAACCTGGTTAAAGGATGACAAAGCTCTTTTTTGGAATAATATTTTAGATATAGCAGTTAATGCATTAAAAGAGAATAATAAGATATCAAATATGGTTTAATTGTGATTATGCTGTTAGATTTGTTGGAATGGCCTAAGGAAATTGTGATCAAAAGACTTTTGTACAGGAGATGACAATCTCATTTCTTAAAATGACAAGAAAACTCAATGCATCTAATCACTTCACTGACATCTATTGGGAGGCAAAGCGCATCCCCGTTCTCAGAAGCTCAGTGCTGCTAGTTAAACACCGGTGTACTTAGCAAGGTGCCAGGTAAATTGCCTTTAAAATGAGCATCACAACTGATGCAAACGTATTTCATTTTTTTTCATTCATCTTTGCAAAAATGAAAAAGAACGAAGGAACATTTCAGACAGGTGAATAATGGTTCCTCACAAGTGTGTTTTTTTCCAGCACAGCGGGAAACATCTTTATCATTTGCGGTGAAATCCAGATGGAAAAATGGATGATGGTAGCAACTCAATGACATGATCAAGGAAAAATTATTCATTACTTTGGCCTTCTTGAATTAAGATGACATTTATTTTGTCTGTTCCCGTTTATGTATAAAATGGCAGCGCTACTTCAGTGAACACTGTTTGCAAGACAGACACGTCCCTGAGTTACATTTAAATGAAGTAAGTGTCATCAGGCCTGCAATGATGGTTTTAGGTAAATACTGGGGAGATCATTGTCATTTATACTAAAAGATCTTGCTTTAGGAGTCCTGGTCCTGCTCTCTACTATTGGCTATAACAGTTTAGGATCTGGTTTAAAGAGGAAAATTTCAGGTATTGGGGAGTTAATAAAAACTCCCCAAACCTGGCTTGCTCAGTCCCCCCTGCTGTCTCCATTAGGCAGCTCCATCTTGCCTTCCTGCTCTGCACCGCCCCTCCGATGTAGCTCTCGAAGATTTAGAAGAGCAGCATGGGACATTTGAAGAGGGGTGGTGAAGGGTGAGTATGGCTAAGGCTTAACACTGGGATGGCTAAGGAGGGGAGGGGTGGAAAGTGGCCAGGAATGCTGCCGGATATCGGAGTTTTAGATAATGCCGATATCCAAAAAGCAGTGTGGGAGGGGTGATGGATGTTTACATCAGAAAAAGTCTGATGTTCCTCTTTAAGGCAATTAACCTGGGTATGCTAGGATTATTCATGTTCACAGCTTTACAAAAATTGAACAAAAACATCTCATAGCGAGAGGTGATAAGACCTAATTCTTTAGTTAAAAAATAGATATAATGTGGTTAGATTGAAATTATGTTTTTTTCCTTCTAGTAAGAAACCTTTGCTCTGCTAACAACCATACTACCAGATAGGGACACTCCACTAATTAAAGATTCTAGAAAGTCCAAATCATACCCAGATCTCTATCATCCATTGCTATGGTAGCTTGAGCCCCTTCTTCCTCACTGACTGGGCACGCCCACTCAATAAACTACAATGACTAGTTCCAGTAACATGGATTTCAAGAGCTGCACAGAAGCACAGAACACCCATTTTGCAGCTTTATGAGCAATGTGAGGCAACAGGGCATACAAAATCAGGATGCCCTAGGGGTGCTGGTGTTATCTGATCAATAGTCTTTTTTTGACTCTAGGCCCATTTTAAGGTTCATGGATAAGTGTCCAACCCTGAGGTGCTGGACACACAGAGGTGACCCCGAAGTGCTGGACACCCAGAGGTGATATAGAGGTGCTGGACAACCAGAGGTGACATAGAGGTGCCAGACACCTAAAGGTGACAGAGGTGCTGGAAAGCCAGAAGGGGACCCTGATATGCTGGACACCCAGAAGTGATAGAGAAGTGTTGGATACCCAGAGGTGACCCCAAGGTGCTGGACACCCAGAGGAGACCCATAGGTGCTGGACACCCAGAGAAGACCCATAGGTGCTGGACACCCAGAGGAGACCCATAGGTGCTGGACACCCAGAGGTGACCCAGAGGTGCTGGACATGCAGAGTTGACATAGAGATGACATAGAGATGCTGGACACCCAAGCTGCTGGACACGCAGAGCTGACATAGAGATGACATAAAGATGCTGGACACCCAAAGCACCCCTAATCTCATTATTCTCCTCATAAATTTAAAAGACCCAATGGCAGGGGTTATCCAATATTTAGACTTTTCTGGAGAGGCTTTGAAGCCATTAAGGGCTTTTTTTCTTTCTGCACAAAATAAAGTAAAAAAAAAGTTTTAGTTTATGGCTCTGTACATACAGTAGGGCATTTATACAGGTGAGGGAGTATTTTTGATGGGGTATATATTACATTTTAGGGGTTAGAAATAACAGCAGCCTATGGGGAATCACAACATTTGGGGAGGCTTATTTTAATGCATTTGTATTTCCCATAGGCTGTTGTTATTTTTAACTTAAATAATAGTCCTAAAACTGATATTGCTATTTTTTTGTAGTTTTAACGGAGGTTACTTATGTAACTCAATGAATACATCCTCCACTGTATTTAAAACAAATTTTGCAATGCCAATACACACTTTTTTATTGGCAAAAACATAAAAAAAAGCATTTGAATACTCGCTGTGGCTCCCAGCTGCGTGAATTATTTTGGATCTTTTGGGCATATCCTCCAGTTCACCAATTTTCATTCTCCATGCTGAAAACTTATAGAATCTTTAAACGTAATGGCAATGATAAGGGTTATCTTAATGATTTTAAGATCCTGAGTTTTGAGACTGAAAAAAATAATTTAGAAGGAAACATCTTTTAAGATACGAAAATCAATTGCCATGGAGTTAAAGTTAGGGTGCTGAATTGTTTCAATTACGAATATATATATATATATATATATATATATATATATATATATATATTATTTAAGTTTATTGGATACCCCCACCTGCTATTGTATTTCCAAAATAGTATCTACATCATTAGGAATAACCTACACTCCCCTATTAGAATTGATCCATCCCAAAACTCACAAGAATTTGCATATTTCTGTTTATTGATTAGGAAAGTCTCTCGAATTGCAGCCTCTTCAAAAACTACAAAGGCTGCTCAAATCATCTAGCTAACCATGTGTTATACCAAATGTAGACAAGCAATGTCACCTCTGTAACCATCTCCTGACAGAGCAATGGTCCAATGCGAGGAACAATTAGGAGTTCCGAAATCCTCAAGCCAGAAATTGGTACAAACAATGCTTTAGGTGATCGAAAAATGGAAGCCTCAGATCAAGCTAACAAGCCAAACCATCATATTGGTGACTAGCTAATGTGATTTGAGACCATATTTGATGAAAAAACAATAAAATGGTATATTCTACTTTGATCTCCCACAGCAGATTGTGTCCAGCCTGTATTTTATATAGGATGTGGATTCTGCCATTCATGCAAGTTTCCTAATGACCCTGATATAGAGCATTGGAGCAGTGTTTGGCACACCCTAACTGCAAACGGCTTCAGAGTTTCCCTTTGAGTATGGCTTATTTTTTAATATTTTGCCTAGATAAGCCATTTTAAAAGAACGTATATTTTTTTGCTTGGATAAAAAGTGGGCACCATGAAAACTAGAGTGGTCATAGACATGATCAGAAATTAGAGCTGCTGGCAGCTGCTAAGGGTCATCAAGGCAGAAAAATTCAGAGCAGCAATGTTTGGCTGGGGTAAATATGTGGATATAGAAAAGGATAGGTATCTATACTACTTTTTATTACTGTCATATACGGCCCTTAACATGTCTGCTTTAATTAAAAAAACAAACAGCTTTATTGGGGTTCTTTTAAAGTGGTGTCATTTTATCAAGCTTGCCCTCTTAAAATATATCTACAAATGTCAATGGGGTTGATTCAGAGCCAGCTGAGTATTTTTTAGGAAACTGCCATTGACTTTCGTTGTTTACCTTGGGACTGATTCAGAGCTGGGTGAAAATTTACACCTGGTAGACAATGAAAGTCAATGGCAGTTTTCTCATCTGGATCTGAATCGACCCACTATGTCAACACTCAAATACACTGACTAATCCTAAATGTCAAATCCTAAATGTTAAAGTCATTCAGTAATTGTGCTTATCCTTAAAAAAATGGAATTGGTCTGACATGGTTAAACATTCTAAAGGACAATGTTTAGCACTATTCAGAAATAATTATAATTTCATTTGAATCAGTAATAATGAGAACATAACACACATACCAAGGACTATTAACTTTTTTAAATACCTTATTTTACTGATACTCTAAGTAATTTTATTTTACCATAGAAGCTCATATGACATAAGAGCAAATTAATTACATGCTTGTAGCACATCTGTCGCCCATTATGTAACAAATAACATAATTAAATTAAAAGAAAGCCACCATCAATAGGTTTTAGAAGCAGCTGAAGAATGTTCATCACCTAAACTGACCCTTTGAAAAAACAGAACATATACAAACCTGTGTTAGAGGACAGGAAATAGCTGCTGATTCCAGTGAACTATGTCTTATATTGCAGATGGTTGGGCATCCTCATGTGTGTGCATAGCTAATTCCTGTCCCCTATCAAAGAGAACTCTGCTAGGCAAACATGTTGTCGTTGACGTGGTTGATGGTGTGAGGGGTTAGGTTGGTTTAGATTTCCTGTAAACCAGGAGAAACCCTGGCACAAAGCTTCTAGGGAGAGTGTAGGCCAGCTTTAAGTGTTTCAAGGTGAGTTATTTTACCCTTTTTGTTTTTTAGTTGCATTTCAATCCAGTGCTGTTAGTTGAGCCAGGTCTCTATGCCAGCTTGTGCTCTTGAGCTATACTTTCTTGGAACTTGTGGTCTATCTAACTCAGCAATCTGAGTTATCCAATGGCCCTGTGAGCATCCCCTGCATCAGTGGAGACTGATGACGCATGACATCATCTCTCCACACCCGCCCTTCTTCCTCCACACCCCCTCGGTCATCATGAGGGGCATCAGGCATGAGAGACAGTGTGGATCTAATCACACAGAAACAGGTAAGGCTGCCTCCAGCTAAAATCATTCAATATATTATTTATTTATTTTATAGTGTTCCTTGGCCACATGCTGTCAGACACACAGTAACTATCCAAGTCATTTAGAAGTGTCGTCACACACCACCATGTAAGTGATACTATGGAATGATATTGTCTGATATAATATGTTGTTTAGATACAATCAGGAATTGTGCTAATAAGGTCAGAAATTAAATTTAAATGTAAATATAATCAAAGTCTACACATTATAGATCTACTTTATAGTGATCAAGGCATAGCCAAAACAGGTGTCCTAAAGGTGGATGTATGCTGGAGCAACAAAGCTGGAATGGAATTTTAAAGTCACATGAATGAGCATTGATATTAATGTTTATAGTATTATGTAAATGGGGAGGCCGATTCATTAATAGCGCCAGGTAGCGCCAGATGAGCGACTGTAGCGTGATTTTTTCAGCGCCAGCCAGTATTCGCTGTGCTTGGCCGGCGTTAGCTTGATGACAGCGACTCAGTCGGTGTGCGGTAATGTTGAATACGGGCTGGGGGGTCGCTGTTTCACAGGTTCAGCGTTGTATGTGAGCGCCTGAAAACGAATGGCCAGAGCGAACGGCTAGCTTCATATTCATTAACAAATCACGCTCCGAATGTGCTGTCGCTGTCCATTCCTTGTTTAAGCCCCAGAGCGCTGGCGGCGATGGGTATTAACTAGTTTTTAACCCCTAAACAACCATATTTTTTGAATGTAACATTATACATGTTTTTAGAATCATTTTGTAATATGAATACATTAATCTCAGACCTGTTAGATCAATTCTGCACAAATTTGTTTTAAAATTTTTTTTAACTTAAAAATAAATCCTAACATTGCAGAAGTGGTCTCCGAATTTTTGACATTAAAAAAAAAAAACAAAATTAATACCAATTAATTATGATTAATTATAGATTGCTCCATTGAAATGCATTGGACATCGCCAGGGAGCGACAGCTCATACCTGGCGCTGTGAGGGAATTTGCAGCGGCGCTGTTCGGTCCAGGCGGCTTCATGATGAATGCCGCGCTAGCCGTCGCTCTCGCCGGCGCTAGCCTCATTTTGCTTGATAAATGCGTCATTGTGACCGCCGCCGGGCATACTTGAGTCGGTAGTCGCCGTTAGCTGCCGCTACCTGGCGCTCGTCAGACACTACCTGGCGCTAGCCCGTGATAAATAAGGGCCTAAGTGTTGGTGACTACAAAGATAACCCACTGTGGGATAGAAGGGTAGCACAGCCTGGTGTGGCACATCCTGTTACTCTAACCAAATTGTCCATAAAAGCCCAGAACCCACAGTGGTTAGATCAGAATTTGATTGTTACTGCCAGTCCCAATATATATTTCTACAGTTGCGGTCTACTGACTGTCAACTCATCCACTCCATGACTCCTAATGCTACAGTCAGGAGTGTGCCACAATGGTTCATACAAGGCTGCTGATACACTCTATTTGGCATTTTTCCAGTCCCTTTATCTTGAGTCACTACAGAAAAAATGTCAGGCCAAATTACTGGGCACCCAGTGGTATGCAACCAGAGCCATCCTTCCTACCCTCCAGGGTAATCAAAAAAATGGAAGAGGTAAAAACTAGTCATTTAAGGACTTTTCATTTACGCAATGTTTGTACCAAAAAGCAGTATTCATTTTCTTTTATCTGACCCAAAACAGATTTGGGCGTGTAATACATGAAAAATGAATTCCAATGTGCACAGGACACACAGCCAGCCATTGTTTCTAATGAATAATTATTTCCTGCTTACCACATAAACCATTTAGAAAACATCCAAGACTCTGACTAAAGCCAAGCGAGATCAACAAAATTAATAATTTAATTTACATACTAGGAGAAATTTGTTATGCAACATAAACAGTAACAGAAGCAAGCTTTAGACAAGACTCGCTAGTGTTAAATAAAGGCAAATTGCTTTGAACACTCCAAATGCGCTAATACACTCATCCTGAACACGTGTATCTTTACCACACTTATATTTATGAGCTGGCGGTTTCCTTGCCATTTGCTGACTTCTTCGAGTAAAAATCTACAGCTGTCTGACATTCTTAATAACATCTTCAATACTAAAGCCAGAAGGTGCAATTTGATTACTGACCTGTTATCCAACTAGTTCTAGAAAACAATTCAAACTAAATTTCCTTAATATGCCTATTTTTCTATCCTGCCAGAAGGGTTGCTAATGAATTTTCTGCTTGAATGCACAGACAGATTGAGAACTACAAATGTATTGGCCAGGGTGAACGTGGCACTGGCAAACACAGCTTATTTGTACCCATGGACGTGTTCTCCTGAGTATGTTCCTCATCCAGAGGTAGTTTTGCAATAAAATTAACTGAGATTATTGCAAGTGCCCAGAAAAATTCCTCCAGGAATTCCAGCAGTTATTCAATAGCAGGAAACATTGTGCTTGGCAAAATTAACCTTGTAAAAGTGTTACTTTCTACAGATAATTTTTCATTTCTCTCCTGCTGATTTGCTTTTAATGATTGATGTAAAATATTTCTGTGGTTCTGATTTACATTTAATATGCTAATAAAAAAAATATGCATATTTGACTTATTTAACGCAGCCTTTCTTTAAAGATGCATTGGTGCTAAGCAATTGGCTCAAAATAAGATGTGTATAGATTAACTAGACATGTACTTGGGTTCGCAAACTTGTTCACTAAGTAGCAATTTCCGTTTGTTGATTGTCTCAAATACCACTTCAATGGTACGTATAGGTTGTCAGCCATCTAATACTGAGTTAAAAGCACACCAAATCGCTATTTAATTTGCAGAAAAATGGCACATAAATGGCTAATATACATTTTTGGTGCTGGGTTGTGCTTGAAGCAAATCAATGTTGGGTAAAGCATAGATGGCACATTTATTTGAAGCAATGAATCAGAATTCAAAATCTGAATTCTGAAATGGAAAATGGACACCTCAAACTCCTTTAATTTGTATGTTGTACTACGCGCAATGCATTTTTGATATGTTGATAAATCTACATTTCAAATTACAAGTAGTTTTCTGTTTGGGCATGCAGTAGACAGACTTATTCATCTAACCATCCCATGCATATAATAATACTGTCACAGACCGGGTGTGGTGGCAAAGGTGTGGATCCGCTGTGACTGTGGTACTGATAGCGAGTACCGTGTCAGGGGAGCTGAGTCTAAGAGGCCACCGGTATTCACCCGAGCCCGCCGCAAGGCAGGTTGGTCTTGTAGCAGTGAGTGACCCCCAGGTCGCTACCCCCCAACAGCGGCTCAGCCACACAGTCAGCCAAGGTACTGCGTGGTGCAAAGGAGGCAGGCAAAAGGCGATGTCAAGCGAAGCCAAGATTGGGACGGGCAGCGAAGGTTCAGAGTCGGGGACAGGCAAAGGTCAGTACACGGGTGAGCAATCCTGAAAACAACTGACTTTCTGCATACATAGGAAGACCAAGATCCGGCACTGATGGAAAGGAAGTGCCCCCTTAAATAGGGGAAGTGGAAGCAGGATTGGATGACTGGGCACCAATCAATGGTGTACTGGCCCTTTATTACAATACAGAAGTACACACCAGAAAAAGAAGCATACAATGGTATACACTGAGCTAACTAGCCATCAACAACCTGCTTTATAGGCAACACTGAGCCGAGTATATGGTGAGCATTAAATAACAATTTAATCCTCATATAGCTACCAAGGTCCCCTCTCTAACCCCACTTATACGGCATATAGGTGAACAGCAGAAACTCAAATGAACAACCACCTCCTTATTACTACGCATGCATAACAACAGGTAATTTTGCCTGGTACAAAAACAAAACAAAACTCCATCCTGCCTCAGTGCCATGGAAGGCGGGCAAGGCAGAGGTTACTTAGAGACTGGACATCCTTTTTATTAGAAGTCACATAATGTGTTTCATTCCAGTACACCTTCAATTCCATCCGTAGCTTCAGAAAGAAGGAATGTAAATGGAAATAAGGTATTTTTATACTTTAATATTTCACAATGTTTTCAAAGCCAGAGTATGGCAGCAAACATTAATACACCATTCTTAGTTTATACGCATGCCTGAAAGGTAACCAGTATTAAATGCTTTACCTGCTACAGACCTCTAAACTGTGCTTAAAATTTGTACAATCTTTGGAAAAACAGTACACCCCATAAGACCTTTTTTCTTTTTAACAATAGTTGATATTAACAGATGCAGGTGATAACATTTAAAGCGGTCCTTCACTCTGAATAAGAGTCTATCTTATATGTTTCCCACACCCTGTACATACAGATTGCCCACATTAAAAATCATTCTACCTGCATCTACTGCAAGTTATGAGCCTTTAAACATCCAAGATGGAGGCTCATGGACTGGAGGCTCATGTGTGATCACATACAAGGCAGATGTGTGAAGCTGGTGCTCCGCTACCAACAGGCAAACTAGCACCTGTAAGCAACCTAGGATGCCGCTGAAGCATATTGAAATAAGCGGTGAGAGCCCTTGAGCCCTGGGCTCACATTAATAGATGTTGTGGATCCCCAGGAGAAACGCCCGTGGTCAGATAGAGCAAGGCCGGCAACTGTCAGCAAAATGGCGGATGCTCCACAAATAGGAGGGGACCATTCGGCCGGCACACAGCTGAGCAACCTGCGCTCTCAAGCTGATAAACATTTTAAGCAGCTGGTAACAGGAGATGATGACTTGTCAGATTAGGAGGCATCAATGTCAGCTGTTTCTCAAGCTACCTCTCCCATCAGAGTTATGTCCAACATTACCACGTGTCAGCCTGAGCTGCTCCTTCACCAGCTCCCTCATCACTAATATTTCTCCTATGATTGACCATAAACTGACTACTGCTCATGAAAAATTGACAGCAGATCTCAGAAAAGATTTTGAAAACTTAGGCCAGCGAAAAGAGGCAACAGAAAAGAAAACAGATGAGACTATCTCAAGGCTTAATCAGCACAAGCAGAATTTGAGCTCCTTGCAGGCCAAGATAAATCAATCTATAGCTAAAGTGGAGGATCAAGAGAACCTGTCACAGGTATAAATTTAGAGAGAGGGGTCTACCCAAATCAATCACCGATCTTGATCCAGCAGTAGGAGTTAACTACTTCCAAACACTGAGGAAAATCAACTGCTTTTAGATGGGCTCCACAGAGCTCTAACAGGCAAGATGGGGCTCCCCAAGATGCGATAGTGAAGCCTCATTACTATTCGATTAAAGAGCACAGCAGCAGTGAGGAGGGCAAACAGACATCATTCTCAGAGCCTAGGAGCTCATATATATAGAGTAGGGACCACACTAAACACAGAGTGCCTTGTCGGAGCGGTGTGGCTTCAACATGTATCTGCAGATATATGTGACCAAATCTCTGTCTTTCAACATAGCTAGACATGTTTGGTGCTTAATACTTAGATGAGACTGATGGGTGGGCCCACATTGGGGCCTCCCACACTACCTATTTAATTCTCAGAGCAGCTTGCCAAAGATCTCCTTTAATCATTTCTTTATATTGATTTAAACAGTAACACTTTAAATAGCATTCATATTTTTAAATATGTAGCAGTTTACTTTAAATTTAAATAATGTAATAATAAACCCAGGACACTACTGCATTCTCTCATCTCCCATGTCCACTCAGTCTGTCATTTTGAGATTATAGCTGACAAAGAAAATTTGTGTAGAGCAGATGTGAGCATAGTAATTTAGCCAGTAATTGGCTTGGCCAAGGTGGCATGGGGGCAGTTGGAAAAATCACAATAATTGAAGTCGCAACAGGAGGTTAGTTATCCATTACAGAGCAGCAAAGTTAACAGTTGCTGTAGAGCCTCTCTGGAACGAGACCTACCAAGTCAAAACTGTGCATCAACTTTGAAGTATAAAGATCGGTTTATAAATATACAAAGTAAATGTTTTGCTAACAGCATGAATATTTCAACTTCCCTTTATCAAAAAAGCATTTTATTAAATTGGGATTAGCTGGAAGATGAATGGAATAGGAGGGTTTTTCAGAAATAGGTCCAATTTAACTCCGCCTGTTTCCCCCTGGCACCTATTACTCTAAAATCATCAAATGTATTCAATAAAATAATGTGGAATAAACCGAAACATTTCATTTTGGTTTAAAAAAAGTGGGCATATTTATAGTAGTAAATGTGTTTTTTCTTTATAGTATGAGTTAATGTTGTGAATACCAGCTTAATCTGTTGTGCATGTTCATGTGGTTGCCCCAATGTGGCATGGGCCATTGCAGTCCAGTGCAGCTTTAGTTCGGCCCCCAGGGTTCAGTTTTCAGAAGTTCATTTAATATAAAAATACTAAATAATACATACAAATATATATTTAGATATTTTGTTTGCTCCCAATTGCTATAAAGAGTCTAGTAAAATCCGATTTTAGTGGTAACACAGACTTTACAATGCTCTGCCATCATACTCAGCTACATGTTTCAGGGGGTGCCCTAGGGCCTCATATTTGGTGACATTGCCCAGTGGCTCATTTGATCTAGGTCAAGGTCTACATTTTCCACACTCACTGTGCCAAAGTTCTTAGGAAGAGTTACTCTAATTTGAATTAAATTACTAAATTTGCCCAATCCCTAGCCGGCGATTTTTATCTTCAGGGCAAAAAATTTGTTCTTCTTCAGCTGATTTCTTTTTTTTTTTGATCAGTACCTACATCAGTAACTACTAGGGGCCCAGGAAAGTTAAGGCGGAGAAGAAGTGTGCCTGATGGCAAAAAGCAATTGGCATGCCCTGGAGAGTATTTTCTTACTTATACATATTTGCACATATTTGCACAACCAACACAGGACTCCGGTCAATAAACTGTCACCTCTTCGATTATCTTTACCTTCCATGTTCTTTTCTTTCCGTTTTTTAAAAAACATTTCTCTCCTTTTGTTTTGTTTAAAAACTCTTAGTTTGGGCCTCTCCCAAGAATAAATTAAAACTGTTGGGTTCCCCTTGAGTGAGGCACTTAATTGTTTAACTATAGTGCCCTTTATTTGCATAGACTGTTAAAAATATTTTTAGCTTTTCATCTTTAGCTTCTCATGGAGTAAAAGTAGTCAGCTGCTCATGACTTCGATTCAGCAGATTAGACTATGGCTCTTTGCCAAAGCAATTTCCATTTCCAGATTTACACTTTCACAGATGTTAATATGGAAAGTGTCCTAAAACAATAGTGTGCTGAGCTGTCTAACCAGCAGCCTATATATCGTATTGCTATTAATATAAAATGCATAACTGCTGCATTTATTAAATCAGTGGCGGTTTAAATAATACATCATCATTATCATACTTTGAACACTGTCAGTTTTAACATTCCAGCAGCTTTGACAATGTTAATATTGACTTAACATATCCCAACATAAGCTGAAAATTATGTGATGGCTGGCCCGCTGCTTCAACATACGTATTACTGAGTTACTAAAATAAGATGTGTGCACTGTAATATGTGATAATATATTATCAGAAGTCCAACTGTTATAACCATTGGTATGGCACAAAATCAGGCAAGTGGCTAATGGGGTTTCAACTGTATTAGACACTATTCTTCTATAATCTTGGCTTATTTGAGATTTATGCCCATTTAATTTAGGAAAGTTGGTTGGGGACACGGTGGCCCTGAAGAACACTGTAGGATTAAGGCCTGTTTTAAAAGAAACGTAAACTGCTAGAAACATACACTAAGACCTAAAAATTAAATTTCTATAAGCAACAGAAAAGCACCCACAGATTATTAGCTCATATACTCCAATCCTCTAGATCAAAAAATAAGTACCATTTCATGCTTCATGTTATTAAAATAATGATTACAAAAAGGAAATGTTAGGGGCATTACTAGCATCTAAACTATTATTAAAGCAATACAACAATTTATTTGATTTTTGAGACAAATCTCAAGTTATTCAGTCACTAGATATGTTTATTTGCCAGCCCAGATGACCAGAAAAAGTTTTAAGCAAAGACCTGTGAAAGAATGTGTCAAACACTTACGCTACAAAAACCTATAACCCATACTCGACCCACAACTGTAATTTACCTGCAAAGTGTGCACCCCCAACACAAGTTTAGGCTCACTTAACGCCTTTACAAGAAACAGCTCATAGGCATCCCATGGAGCTGTAGGCCGCCTGCAAAGTGGAGGTGCTGCTGGGTTTCCTGCCACTGTGCATTGTGGGTTATGTTAGTTAAATCCAAGGAGTAGAATAGTTGGAATGCTGGGAAAGGAAATTCCAAAATGTCTGCTACCAGGAGAAAATATGTGAGACAGCGTTTTAGCTTTGAGTGGATGCAGGAGCAAATGTAAGTGCTGGCAATGATTTAGTATCATGCATACATATGGGGCAAGTGAGTTTTGGGGAGTTTTTTATTTCCAAACAATGCAAGTCTTTTGGTCCGGTTTAAGCTCCCCACCACCATGTCATATGAGACAAATACCTAGGGGGCAATGCTAATTATTTGGTAAAGAAGTGTGCACAAGCTGTGCACCTTGCAGTGTGAATAATAACCTGCATCTTGGAGAGCTTTTACATTTTCAAACACAAGAGAGTTCAATAAAAATAATGTTTTTCCAGAAAAAAATCACCTGTACCTGCGATTAAGCATTTTTACTGATATACACAATGTCTCCAAAGAGGTATGGGTAATTTTAGATATTTAAAACAGGGCTCTATGGGGTATGCCAATAGGCAGCCGTTATTTACAAACTTTGAAAAAAATACTTTTACCTCATTGGAAAAATGATGTCTCTCTTGTGTTAAAATTTTCCATCACATGTACAGGGGATATATGAAAAAATGGAACAAAAACATTTAATTGCACCTTCTTGTGAGCTAAAATGAAAATGCTCACCGCACGAAACCAAATTTTTGGGGGTTCGTGCTGACCGAATTTTTCTTGAAATTCACTGGGCGGAGGATAGAAAAAAAAACTCACCACCATCCTCGTTCCATCACCATGCTTCGATTCAGCATGCGCGGTGGAAGCCGGCTTGAACAGCTGTGCAAACCGGTTTCAGCCGCCTGCTGACAGTGTGGCCGGCCTCCTCCGCTCCTGCCGTGCCAGCATGTAGGTAAGCTACACAGAGCACGGTGGGAGCGGAGGAGGTCAGCTGTGCAGTCGGCCTCCCCCGCTCCTACCGTGCGGTGTCTTTTCCAGAGGTGAGCGATTCTCAAAGATTCTATTCAGATGAACCCGGATTTCTTGGAGAAATTCAGCGACTCGTCGGAATCAAATTTTTAGGACGTTCGCTCATCTCTACCTCAAACCTTTAGGTCATTGCAGGGAGATTCCATTGTACTTCCTATCATGACAGGTGTAATTTAAAATATTAAGAAACTAAATTCATAATTTAGGGAGACAAGTAAAATTACTTACTTTGCTGGAACATTAATTTGCTGCTTTGTTTTCTCACTGGCCTGTAAGAAACACATATTTTTTATTAACACATTTAAATGATCAATTAACTTTTTATAAATTATATATATGCAAATTATACTGTATATTGTTTTTCACGTGGTCCCCAAGCAAAGAGACAATGGGAGTCATGCTATAGTTCCATTGCACATTGCGGTGCACTTAAATGCATTTCCCTTGTTTATTTTTTTTCAACATGCTAATCCTGAAAATAAAACTTGAGTGCAAACTTTGGAACACTTACTTACTCTGGTCTGCACCCAGAAGTGATCACCATTTTTGTAAAATCACACTTCACTTTTACTTTTACTCATACTTCTACAAGATCACAAATTACATATGGTAAGAATATAAAGGGGGAGGTTTTCCCTTATATCTAGAAAGGGAGAAAACCTTATTGTGGGGAGTTTTTTAGGACCATTGAAGGACGTTTCTTTTCCTTCATATGATATTGGCAATATTGTACATTTCATGTATATATAACAGATTTTGTGTAACAAAAAGGAGTGTATAACACAATCATTCAATGTACAGATAGATTTAAAACACTTATATTGCAATTTACAGCTTGTAGCCAGTAAGTTAGGTAAATAACTTGCTACAAACTGTAAATAAATTGCACAGCAATATAATTGTTTTAAACCTATGTACGATCTGTACATTGAATGATTGTGTTCTACATTCTTTTTTGTTACTCAAAATCTGTCATAAATACATGAAAAGTACAATATTGCCAATATCATATGAAGGAAAAGGAAAGGACGCAATGGTCCTAAAAACTCCCCACATTAAGGTTTTCTCCCTTTCTATAAATAAGGGAAAAACTCTCCCCTTCTTATTCTTACCGAATCGGGGCGCAGGACCTCACTAACTGAAAATACAACCCCTACTAGCCAGGCAACAGGGGCACGGATCCCCGAAACAGTACCACACCCCTCCCCACATACCTACATATGGTAAGACTTTCACAATATTAGTTGTCCCATATATGTTTTCGAAGAGTACAAAATTTGAAGGGCCAAAATTTTTTTTTCGGATTAGCTGTGGGAGGCAGAATTCCTCAGGGCACATCGCAGTGCACAAAATTTGGGATAAAGTTAGTTTTCTTATATGTATGTACACTGCAATGCGGACCATGCATTAGTCAGTGTACATCCCTGCCCAGAAAGGGTACCATGGCTAAAGGTGTGGATTCATTTGCAGCTTACAATTCAATGCAACTTGGTGTAATGGTGAGCAAGAATTGAGGTGCACACAGTGTAGTTTTCTGTGCACTACAGTATGCACCATATGCACTTTTTATTTTTGAGGTGCATGTTGGTATGCTAGAGTGAACCACAATCTGTGTAGATTTCTGTGCACCACAATCTACATTGAGATGTGAATGGTGTAGTTTTCTGTGGCCAGGAAAATGATCTCATGTGTACCATTTATTTTTGGGGTGTAAGCAAGTATGCTAAAGTGAACCTCAATCTGCACTGAGATGTGAGATGTGTCCTTTTCTGTGGACAGCAATCTGCTCTGTGTTTTGCACAAGGCCTCAGTCTTGGAAATAGGCCAACATATGAGCAGCAGTATGAACCAGACGCGCACCCTACATGTACCGGAAACTCAGCTTGCAGACACTCTTTTTTTACTTGAAAACACAAAAATTCTATAAAACATTTCTGTTCTAATATTTCCCCAAAATCACTATTTTCAGAGTTTGGAAACAACAGCTATTTTTTTACAAACTTACAGCATTGGAAAAATTATGTGCCTCACCTACAAATTTCCCATCGCAGAGGTAATTGATTTTTTGGGAAGAATTATAACAGAAGTTTTTTAGTGTGTTTAATTTAAAAACACTTTTAAGGCTATACTAAAGGCAAGCCCGATTGTTGTCCCATTGTCTTAGGCTACACGTTGCACTTTCCTTAACCTCAATCCATTTTTAAAGACCGTGTACTTCCCAAGTTATTAGGAAAATATTAGAGCATTGGAGATGTAGAGAAAAAATGAGAAACAGTGGGTGTGGCAACAGTAATGTTAGGCACACTATGATTAGTGTGAGAGGAGAGATGAGAGTGGGGTTTCAAAGCTGCAGAGTGGGGCAACCAATCAGGATGTCTGGGCAGGGAGCGGTGGGTGTTTCTGTTCTTGGTATACCAAAGGTTGATCAGATCATTTGGGTATTGGGGTGGGGATTGAAAGCCAATTGAGGAAGTGTTTTCCTCACTAGGGAGACAGACAGAGGGGGAAGCATAGTGCTCAAGGCACTCAATTAAAGGTAAGTTGCTGATATTTATTTTTTAACTTTAGATTTGCCAAACACTTTAAGCTCACATCTGAAAGCACACACAATTTTATACATTATATATATATATATATATATATATATATATATATATATATATATTCAGGTATTGGTGTCAAACCTTTGGATTGTAGAAACTTGTCAGTCTTTAGGCATAGAATAGAATATCGAAGAATGCAGAACAGTCTCCAATGTATACATGTATTGACATTTCTACTAATGAATCAAGAGCAATTAAAGGTATGCTTAAATACATCACATAAAGTAACTCACTGAAATTTTGGGTTGGGTATGCACAGCGGGGCATCTTAAATCAGGATGCCCCCAACCTGCAGGGGGAAGTGTGCCTTCTTACATTCCTGACTGTTGGTCTAGTTTAAGATGGGTGAACACTGAAAGTTTGAACACCGAGAGATCTGTTGCAGCTGAGGTAAGAAAGGTTTAGGGTTTTTTCATTTTATCCTGAATATGTCCTTTAACATGTGAAGACACGTGTCTCTCTGTTTTGAGATTTAGAGCCATTCCATCACTAAACCCAATCAGAGAGATCAGAGAAAAATATTTGTTTCTACATTGATAAGGCTGTTAGAACTCAAGTGTCACCAAAGATTATAGAGATACTTAAAAAGGTGAAAAACATCTCCAAATCCCCATGAATTACCCCAAGTTCTATGAAGTAAATAAACCACCCTGTTTTTTTCTTAATATAAATTAGCATCCAGGGCCCTGCAAAAGTTTACAAAACGGTTTCCAGTCTATTTTACAAGCCGCTGTTGCATAGTTTTTTCCCAACATGCCTATTATTTAAATTCTTATTTATGGCACAGTCTGCAATTATTTTTTTATTGCATTTCAAAATTGAAAGGAAAGAAGAAGAGAAAAAGCCCCATTAGTATGAACGGCCTCAGTTTGACGGCTTCCTGGCACTTGAATACAATGTAATTTTCTTCTGAAGTACTTAAAAGCAAAAAGTGACAGTGTTAAAACACTAAAGTATATAAATGGCTTTGTGGAAATGACTGGTGGTCTGTACGGCTTCTGTTGAAATGTGTCATAAAATTACCATTATAATTACCATCGCGATTCCTCTTTTATGGCGAGGGATCACGTCACTGGAAATGAACAGCAGAGGTAAAATTAAAAAAAAAAAAAAAAAAAATGTCTGCTCCTTTCAAATGGGGATAGAAAAATGTGACAATGCCAACCTACAGTGCTATTATCTTTGTACAGCCAAGCATGTAGAAGAATTTGACTAAGAGCAGTATCAAGACACCGCCGAGCCATCAATGTGACATTTTTTGGCTAATCTTACATTCTATCATGTGCCAGTTTCCTCTGTGCCATCTTCTCTACCCAAACACGGGACAGCAAACAGATATACAGCAGTGTAGCTAATTCAGTACTGTACAGGGCATGGCTTGATTAGTCACCCGCTTTGTTGGGGATTCCATGTTGCTCATCTAAACAAAACTGATGATGAACTAAAGCATCGTGTTTTTTATTACAAATAGTAAAGACTTAATTGCGTAAATAGTCACCCTCTTTGCTGTACAACGCCTACATAAGCTTTTGTGCAATTAATTGCTTTCAGAAATCACGTAATTCTCAGGATGGAGGTCACATGTGTGTAACTGAAGACATAAAGGTTATTTAAAGTAGTAAAGAGGTTTGTCCAGCTCCATGTAAGCTCCTTGCCTCACTGGAGGGCTTCTCCACAGCATGTAGAGAAGTTTCTAAAACTTCAGCAATCATGCCATCCGGGGAGTTGTTTCCGTAAAACTTTGCAGTGTGGGGTAAATCAGGGCTGGGGCTGGCACTGTCCATGCCTGGGCAAGTTCCTGGGCCCCTGGCATCCTTCAGGGGCACACTTAAAGCGGTCCTTCAAGGAGCACTATCACGAAAAAATGGCCCAAGAATAAAAATCCATATAAATATGCTGGATGGAGGAAGGAGGGGTCACTTATACACCCGGTATTGAGAAATATCCAGCCAGGCTTGTTTTTTTTATTTTAATGGAAGGAAGAGGGCATCTCGGGTGACAGACTCTGTCACCCCTCATAGACTAAACCTGGTATTCCTACCAGGTAAAGAAAACCCCAAGTTTGGTGGGAGTTTTATTCAGTTCAGGTATATAAGTGATCCCTCCCCTTATCAGCTAAAGTGTTTATATGGATTTTTAATATTACACAATTTCGCGATAGTGCTCCTTTCACTCTGAATAAGAGTCTATCTCATATGTTTCCCACACCCTGTACATACAGATTGCTCACATTAAAAATCATCCTACCTGGACCTACTGCATGTTATAAGCCTTTAAACATCCAAGATGGCGGCTCATGGAACATCAGGCAGCCTGCAAACAGGAAGTGCCTTCTGACTGTGCTGCTCTGCATTCTGGGACTGCTGACCTTTTTCTGATCCCAGCTCTGCTCTGTCTGAGCAAAGCACAGATATAACCCACCCCCTGTACTTTATCCCACTCTCCTCTCCTCAGTATGTAATGCTTCTGAGTCAAGATGGCGGCGCCCGTATCCAAAAGTCCTGAACAGAGTTGCAGCCCACTGGGGGAAATGATAATAAGTAATTTTAGATGCTGGGGAATCGTTTTTTAAGGGTTTGGGCTTTTCAACAAATCATGGTGAAGGTCCGGTTTAAAGTGGACCAACACCCAGAATTTTCACTATCCTGGGTGTTGGTCCACTTCCACGGGGCACCCCGATCGGGGGTGCCCCGCTGTGTGAAACCCCCCAGAAAGTCCCTAAAATCTTACCTTATCGGCGACGGACAAGTGACGGATAAGCCGCCGCCGCCTCTCGCGCGTCCCTCTTTCAGGGCGCACGCCCGCGCCGGCCATTCACAAACGGCCGGCGCGGGTGCGCGCCCTGCTAGAGGGACGCGCGGGAGGCAGCGGCGGCTTATCCGTCGCTTGTCCGTCGCCGATAAGGTACGTTTTTAGGGGCTTTCTGGGGGGTTTCACACAGCGGGGCATCCCGATTTTGGATGCCCCGCGGGGAGGGAGCCGATCAGCCCGGGAATCTTATAGATTCCCAGGCCAATCAGGGGTGGGTGCTTAAACCCTAGGATGAACATGCCCTATATACAGAGAGGACAATGAATAGCAATGGAGAAGGTGGTAAGAAATAGAGAATGATCAGTGGTCATCAAGGTAGTTTATAGATGAGACAGTGCTGGGTGCAGGAAGGAAAAAAGATCTTTCTCCTCCTTACCTATACTATGGTGCTACTGCTGTCCCCATACCAGTATATTCTATGATTGGCACCTTCCTTGTCAAGACCCTCTCCCTATAATTGAGAATAATATGGAGGGATGAGGGGCCTGGTGTATGGTCAGAACCACTGACAGTGGCCCTGACTCATCTGTGGAAAAGAGGGTGCTGGGATAAGGGTGGCCCCTACATACACAATGTTTCTTCTCTCCCCATGCTGGCTGTCAGAGGCTGCATTCATTCAATCAGCCATCATTCTGCCTGTTTTATATTTCTTAATAAATTCTAGTGAATTTTCACTTTTTGACTCAAAAAGGCTTCACCCCTCAGGATACCTCTCACCTCCCACCCCCCCACCCCCACTAATTAACTTTCACCCTTCTCCAAACTTATCTCTCGATTGACTCCATCTGTCATTCCAGCCTTAACATCTTAACTCTATTCAACCTCTCTCTTTCCACTAGTACCGTTCCTTCCTCCTATTAGCATGCGGTTATAACACTTATTAAAAAAACCCACTCTGGACCCCTCTGCTCTCCCCAGTTACTGCCCTATCTCGCTGCTCCCTTTCTCATCCAAACTCATTGAACCACATGTCCACTCAGAACTGGCATGCTATCTGTCTATAAACTCCCTCCTAGGTCCCCTCCAGTCTGGTTTCTGCTCAAGTCATTCCACTAAAACTGCCCTCACCAAAGTCATCAATGATCTCTTAACTGCCAAATCCAAAGACTACTACTCCATTCTTATTATTCTTGAACTATTCTCTGCTTTTGACACAGTCGACCAAGCTCTGCTTCTCATGAGTCTTTCTTCTCTTGGAATACAAGATCTCACACTCTCTTGGCTCTAATCCTATCGCACATTTAGTGTATCTTACTTAAATACAATTTCCTCTCCCCGTCCTCTGTCTGTTGGTGTACCACAAGGCTTAGTCCTAGGACCCCCACGTTTTTCAATATACACTTATGGTCTTGACCAACGAATAACCTCACTGGGCTTTCAATATCACTTTTATGCAGATGACACCCGAATCTCTTTTCCCTTCTCTCTCGGCTTCCTGACTGTCTAAGAGCCATCTCTTCCTTTATGATATCTCGCTCCCTTAAACTGAACATGGACAAAACAGAGCTGGTCATTTTCCCACCATCTCACTTCCCTCCCCTAACACCACAATCTCTGTAAATAACCTTACACTAACTGCAAGTCCTCAAGCCCGATGCCTGGGTGTCATTCTTGACTATAAATTGGCTGTTGACTGGTCCATACAGATCCAGGGGGTTAGTAAGATACGCTAACACCACGTAGTACCACGTAGCGTCAGGTGAACGCCGGGTGCAGTATGTGAAAACCATATATATGAAAGTCAATCAAGTGAGCGCCTCTAATAGCGTCATGTAGTGTTGAATGTATTACCAACTGTCGCTCAGTAGCGTTATCCCATACATTATAATGGTGGGTTTTTTTTTGCGTGTATAAATAGCGTTTTAATTAAATTAAATAAATTTTTTCCCTCAATTTGAAGATCAAATCATTGCGTGACCTCTCCCGCCCAGGAACCAAACACTTACATTGTTATATTTTTATGCAGAATTGTATGTGTAGGTCTGCCATTGTAGTGTCATTGTTACAGCGTTAAAACAATGTCATTCCATATATTTTCACTCTGGTGCTGGTGTATATGTGTTGAGAAACACATAGATAATGGGTGTAGATAATGGGTAACAATGAAGATGTAAAACGTGCCAAAATATTTTTTCTTGATTTTTTTTTTACATGTCTCAGTCACTGTACAGTGATTAAATGATACATGTAGTACAGTATACTTCTCCAGGTTCCTGTAGCTGGCATAATTAGGAAGAGGTTACAGGGCACATAGTACAATCATAATAAAGATATCATTACTTGTTTACAGTAATTATGAAAAATGGATGGTACTAGGTGCATAGTAAAGGCTTAAAACATTTAGTTTTAGCTGATCCCTTTAGTTGGCACAATTAAGAAGGCTAGAGTGTACCGTACACATAGTAAAATCATACTAAGGCTTTCTTTATTTGCATATTCCTTTAGTTGGCAAAATTATATAGAATGGCCGAGACGGTGCATACAGTATATGTGGCATCACTGTGAACAATGGAGAAACAGGCACATATTATACCTTTTCTCTGATCTCTTTAGGCTTCGAAATTTACAGTAGGGACGGAGCAGGGGAGGTGGCTTCCTTAAGCATTATAGGTACACAGAAACCAATCCACACAAAAGCGCATTAATATTAGCTGACTCTAAGAGAGGCCAGGTTATGGCATATTGTTTAGATCAATTTCTTCCTTGTAAAACCATTGAGAAAACAAACACCAAATCTTCCAAATGAGTAAACGTGTGGCCCCTCTGCTTGCCTTAGACTTAGAGGCTAGATCCAGTTTATTGCTGAACCCATTGATCTGTGTACAGTCCATTTATCATTCATGAAAAGAGCCAGTGATCTTCACAGTATATTAGAAGAAACAACTGAGATCATCTGTCAACGGCCCTCTTATTTCAGTTTCCCTCTCTACGGGGATTGCATCGCCTTCGATTCTTCTTGAATTAAAATGTTGCTAAGCAACACAGCTGGGGGCACTGATGGCAAAATAGCTTCAGTCTATCAAACTGTTTAAGCAGCTGGAGTTTTCAGTGCTGATTTTTTTTTCTCCCTTTGAACAATAATGCATAATTATGGAACACAAGCCACGCTCAGATACGTCAGAATATCACATATGTTTAATGTAATATGGGACAGAGGCCTTTTCTCTTGCAAATCAGAGGTGCAATCCATTATCAGCATCGCTGGACTCTGTCCAGAGCCTTGTCTGAGACTGTCATCTTCCAGAAATGAGATCATGAGATTAATTTGTTGGAGTGGTTTTGGTATTTTTGAATTGTCATTGTATGACCTATAACAAAAGTCAATGCAAGCTTGCTTTGGGCAAAATATAAATTTAATAAAAATAAAGTTCTGCATAAACCTAAACATACTTTATTATAACCTGGCCTGGAACTTGTGGAGTTCACTAATAGAAATAGCAGAACTATGGTAATTTAAAAATTAACATACATTTTACTAGCTAATCGTAGCATAATGTTTCAATATATGGCCCATACACAATGCATATACCCCCCCAAAAATAATATTATATATGATATTTTATTATAATGTTTTTTATTATTTAATTTTATTAGTACATATTTAGTTAACCTTTAAGGTCCTTTCATGTTGATATTGCTTTCTTCCCTAGATTTTCTCTATTTTATTGTATATTATTCCCGTTGTAGCTCTTAACATAGAGTTAGTATTTAATATAACATGCTATTGTTTATAGATATATGTGACATTTATTATTTATTTATTTTTATTGAGACAATTTCACTCATTTAGCAAGGCGAAGTGCAGTGAAACCCATTGTAACGGCAGCAAAAAGTTTTCACAACTTTTGCAACTGCAATTTTAGCTCTGTTTGCTTCCCTTGGACCCCTTACTAGTTCACAAACAGTTACTAAAAAACGTTTTTAAATTAAAAAAAAAACAGGCCTTCCTCACTACTGATGCCGGCAGGGTTGCTGCAATAGCAGCTCCCCGCTGGCGGACCTGCCGAAGGGATGCCTCCTGCCGGGGGATGGGTGAAGGTCACAGCGATGTTGAGTTTTTTTGTCCTACAACTGTATATATTTTCTTTTTAAACTGTTTGTGAACTGGTCAGGGGTCCAAAGAAGGACATGTCTTACTCCAGCAGTCGAATCCCAAGGGGCTAAAATGTAGCGATTAATATGTCCTGTTAGGATCAGCAGTTCCAGTCACACAGTCCCATGTAAAATGGCGGGACACATTTAGGGAAGTTACAGCACCCCCTTGGTCATGTGACAGCATTAAGCCACATGACTAAGGGGGTGCTACAACTGACTGAAAAGCATTGTGTCTTTACATGGGATTGTGGGACTGGGATTGCTGATTTAATGGGACATATTTAGATCTACATTTTAGCCCCTAAGGATTTGCCATCTGGAGTAACCAACATTAGGATTATAAGCCAGCACAGATAACACAGCAGCCCTACTGGGCTCTTCCCAGTGGTGCTAGAGTAAGGTAAGGAAAGGAATAAATAAAATATATTTTCTTTTACAGTAACTATGACCTGACCTACTGTTACTTTACTTACTTTACTTTACTGACCCACTGTTACTTTATACTCCAGCCATGTTACTTTCTCTCGCCAAGTTTGCATACTATGTTAGCTTTGGATAGTGTTGGAAATGGTTGAAGTCTCTTAGGGAGGTCTACCTTCCTTTTTTATTTAGTTAATGGCAGGGTCACATTCATTTAAGAGAATATCTATTGCAGTTATCAGGACAAAAAAGTGAGAAGGATGGCGAAGGGTTCCTGTTCCTTCTGAGCCCAGTGACATCCATGTTTCTTTTAAATGTACACAAGTAGACATTTTGCTGGTACTTTGGTTTGAAATCAGTTCGGCCTCTTTGCTAATAAAGTGTTGCTTGCTATTATTTAGATAGGGAGTATGTGTAATAGATATACAGTCTATACCAAGATTGACTGTTAAATAACCTTCCTAGCTTCCTAGTGACGAACCGTAACCACATAGGAATAAAAATATTATACTCAAATACATTGCAAAGTTTAGAGGATACCAATTCAGAAATTACTTTTTCTCAAAATGAGTTAATTTATTTTTTTCTAAAAACTGTCAATTGGCATATGCTCATAACATATATAATATGTATATAAAGGGCAGTGGCCTAGTGGTAAGGAGGTGATCTTGTTACCGGAGGGTGCCAGTTAAGGAGGTGATCTTGTTACTGGAGGGTGCCAGTTTCGATTCCCAGCTGGGACATAAATGAATGAAGTGCTCTTAAGCAAGGCACCTAAACTACGGATGAGTTAAGTACGGAGGAATAACCCCTACTATATGTGTGCGCAAGCTATACTGTATGAATATAAATCCCCCTTCCAAAAAAATAAGCTTGTATATGTATTATATACTTTGCGCATAAGATAAAAAAGTGTTATTGTATTCACATAAAAGGGGAATGGCAGTAACACATTTTTAGTACCAGGTTTTATAAATTCACTAAAAATATCTAAAATGTTGTGCCTCACTGGAGTATGAATTATTGCTGTGCATATTGTCATAAAATCTTCATCTGTCCAAACTTCAGTTGAAAAATGGAGGAATTCCCATCTGGAATGTTATACAGATGGTTACTTGTTATAATGAGCGCAGCCTATTAATATCGTTTGTGATGGTCAGCATGATTTTTGAAAGATAGAAAAAAAAATCATTAAAACATTACAATGCTGCTGATATCTCTGGACTTTATAGACCGCTATGAAACAAAAAAATGTCAATACATGTATCTTGGCAAAATATTTGAGAATGATTAGGCTGCTTCTACTGAAAGCAAACCATGCAGTCTATATCTTTAGATCTTTTATTGAGCTGTAAGCTTAGTATCAATAGATGCTGCTCAACTGTAAATGTAAATTGATTCCAGATCTAGCCTCTTGTTTACAGTCCCTCTTCTAATCTAAACTATCCTCACTAAACTGCAAAGGAAAGCACATTTACTGTAATGGCTGGTATGGCTGTAAATGCTTCCCATGTTAAACAGGAACAAGCAAATCTTCAATCCTAAATCTTACTAAGTAAAATAGATAGGAGCCAAATAGGTCAAGGCAAGCAAGAAATGTTCAATTGTTCTAGAGAGCTAAGCAGCTGTAGGAAAGAAGAAACAGTACACTACTTGTAATATGACCTAGGCCAGTCTGTTTCATGTAGACATGGGTTAAAGGGACTGTCCAGGCCTAAACCAATAAAAGGATTTACCTATTGTCCTGCACAGCTAATCTACCCTAGTCTGGTTAACGAGTAGTCATTGGTTCCCGACAAGAGGCTCGATTCAGAGACATTCGTCTGGACTTTTGTAGCTGTCTGTGTATGTTTTTGTGTGTGTCTGTCATTTTTGGGGGTTTTTATGTTCCATTTTCCATTCGTACGTTCGTTCCCGCTAATGCGCATATGCGTTTTCGATGGACGAATCTAAATCTGATCATTTGCGTTAGTTCGGATCATTTTTGGATCTAAATCTGATAATTTGCGTTACTTCAGATAACTTACGTTATTGGGATGGGTTTCCGTGTGATTCAGAGACCTGATTGCCGATGGACCTCCGCCCTATAAAACTGATTCTTTTCCGCTTCACTTACGGGACCTTTGAGGACTCGGATTGCTATTGTTGAACATGTTTTGCGGCTATGTGGAGGAGACTGAGCGCCTTCAGCTCCAAGGCATTGCATGTATCAGCATGGCCGAGGCCATAAATTGTGTAGCAATGCATACCTGAATCAATACATTTCATGTATGCCTTATAAAAGCATTTTAATGCTGACCTTAATTAGTCCTTAGCATGTAAACCTTTATTTTCCCACACATCCATATAATTGGTAAATTTTTTTAGACTTATGTCCTTTGTTATTTACATTTGGATTGTTGAACTTGAATCCTAATTTGTTGTTGGAGTTATTGTTTTAGTTGTTTACCTTGGCTTTGTGTAATTATTTTATATTTGGTTGCAGGAACTGCAAGGTGTGCCAATCACACAACATACAAGCAGTGTTTGGTCCGGATATGCGATTCCTCACTGTTCTTGCAGGGTATCCAGGGTCGTCCCATGATGCTTATATATTGCAGAGCTCCTGCTTATTTCGTCAGTTTGAGTCAGGAGAATTATCTGGTAGATGGCTCCTGGGTAAGTTTGCTCACATTCCATCAATCCATTTTCACTGTATGGCAATGAATATAGTTGATGACCCATGTCTTAAACTATGGCTGTTTTTAGCCCTTGATGACATGTTAAACAATATTGTTGCTTAGAATGTGTATTTTATGTTAGTATTTTTAAATTCTTTCAGGGGATTCTGGATATCCGCTCCTGCCCTTGCTCCTGACGCCCGTTCTTCGCCCGCAGAATGCGGACCAGGGGTTCTATAATTGGGCCCTCTGCAAAACCCAGGCCGTTGTGGAGAGGGCCTTTGAGCTTTTGAAGTCCAGATTTAGGTGTTTGGACCATACAGGGGGGGCACTGCAGTATGACCCGAACAAGGTTATACAAATAATTTATTTTACGTTTTTTAACAGGGAACCACACATGCCAGAGTGGCACAACTGAGTGTCAGGGTCCTTCAGTTGGTGGACGAGATGCAGGAGCTGCGCAACTCGTTTGGGGAAGAATAATGTTATATGGCCTGCCATTGCTATGTATATATTTTACTACATTTTATATGTTATTTCAAAAATTTAAAATATGTTAAAAGTTTTATATTTTTTAAAATAAAAAATACAAAATATAAACAAAGTTGTAAATTTGTTGAAACAATTTTACTTAAAAAAAAGGCACTTGAAAAATGCCATTTAAGATTATTAAAAAAAAATGTCTCTGTGTCATTTCCTTTTCTAAATACAATAATTAAGGGTTGGTTACCACAAAACGAATGCAAAACACAAAATTTAGATATGAAGATTCGCCAGACCCCGAAGTGATTTAGGTAAGCATTAGGTGTGAGAAATGGAAGAATGAGAGCGCAAAGTGATTTGGGTAAGTTTTAGGGGTGGAAAATGCAAGAAGAATGAGAGCGCGAAGTGATTTAGCTAAGCATTGTAGCAGAATTTAGTGAACCAAATATGTAGGCGAGCACATTAATGAGTTAAGTTTGTAGTGCGCAGGCGTAAGGTCGTAAGGATTTTCGTCTGGACGATTATTTATTGTAAAAGGAAATCAGAATCTAACGGGAAACGTAAATGATTCGTGGGAGGAGACGATGGAAAAAGGGCGAAAGCCTACGTTGTAACATGAGTAACATAAACGGAAATCGAAAGCTGGAAAATGACATTCTTGTTGGCATACGAACGGATGAAGACTTTACTGAAGGCTTGCGATGCATGCTTAAAATCACTCGTACACTCATACGAGGGCGGGAAAATTTTAAAATAAAACAGATCGACACAAAAACTAAAGTGTTTTTTTGTCTCTCTAAATCAACCCTAGAGTCATCATGCTTGACATCATGCTTGAGCACCACTCACCAGTGACACAGGGGACCAACAGCCATCCCCTGTGTAAGTCACAGGGATTCTAGCATGCTAGGTCCATTTATTTTGAATGAGTGATGAGTAAGATGTATAACCTGCACAAACTTATCACCTGACACAAAAGGTGGCTGTGCAGAAACTTTAATATCTTACATTCTCATTCAGCATGGGAAAAAAGGAGGACTAGCATTAAAAAATACCCAAACCCTCCCTGCTCAGGGTCGATGGGTGGATTTGCTTCAGTGATGCTAACACATCACTCCTGACCACCCATGAGATACTTAATGCTGCTCTGTCCCATGGGGAGAGGGGGTTGGAAGAAAAGGTCTTTAGACTGCAGTGCTATTTGAGGAGCTGTAGCCATGTGTGAAGTCCTTTTAAGTCTCCCATCAGACGAAGCAACTAGATGGAAAGATAAGTATCTTGGCATGGCTGGGCACACTGTTGATGATTGACAAAACCCTCTTTTTCATACATCTAATTTATTATAGCGTTAAAAAGCTGGAGCCCAAAAACTGATACCTAAAAAGTAAAAGAGTACACATTTATGCAAATAGTTTGCCTTTAGACTAAAAGAAAGAAACAGCTTTATAAATTAATGCATCTGTAAGGCAGTAGAAGAACTCCCAATTAAGTAGTGAGTCTGTGACCTAGTTGCTTTCTTGTAGCAAAAGTAATCACTTACAGAGTGGATGCAGTGATTTTATGTTGGAAATTCCCATTACAGCTAAGAATATATTCTGTCTAGTATAATATATATATATATATATATATATATATATATATATATATATATATATATATATCACTCTGCTGGACCACCTGTGGGTGACTGTAGTTTGTATATTAAACAGGCCAGAAAGGCCAGTGACTACCTCTTTCGATCACTCATATCCCTGTTCTCTTACAAGCATGTTCAGCAAAGTTAGACAAACTAAGAAACAAACTCACCTAGTTTAGGCTTTAGCCCACTTCTCTGTGCTGTAGTCCCATCCTTGGTCTTTCAAGTCTTATCCCCCAATCACAGCTGCAGAAGCACAATGGTCACTGAAGAAAGTCCAGTGTCTGCCGCAGAAGCGGGCTGAAAGCTGTGATCAGGTCAGTAAGTTTTCAAATTGTGATGGGCCCAGGGGTGGGTTGGGAGGAGGCCAGAACAGTTTGGGACTTTAGGGTCCCTTTTAAAAATGTCAGCATTTATATAGTCAATATTCATATATTCAGAATATCCATTTTCAAATTTTATGCATCACACCCAAAAAGCTCAAAATCAGGTTGTGGCTGGACCATACAGCTTGTATATGCTCTTATTTATTGCTGAACCATGGTTCAAAGCACTTATTAGCTATTGTGTGCCCCCGCTTGCCAACAGGGCCCTCATTTCTTTTGTTTCAATGGCTCACCAGTTTTGTTGCAATTTAATTTATTAATGTTGGTATATGAACCCTCTGATTGGAAAGTGCTGCACAATATGTTGGTGCTATATAAATAAAGATTATTATTATTACTAGTAGAAGAAGTACCTGTTCACCGTCTTCTTCATCACTGCTGAGTTTCAGGTCATCTTCAAGCATGCTGTAAAAATTCAAAGAAAAGTTTTATGTATATGTTTATCTATAAGCTTATATAACTTAATATACACATTCATGATACACATTTTAGGCAATAGAGAATCATGGTTAAAACACATCAAACTAATGTGTCGCAAGATATATCTATAGTAATAGTAATAAGTCAAAGGAACTAGGTTATAATTTTCACCGTGGTGGTTGGCCCTGGAGTCTAAAAGACCCACTGTGATCCCTGCAACTGAGACGTCGCTTCCTTTCAGATAAGCTGGAACCAGGGAAACTGGGGGTGTGGCCCCTTCCGCTTCTAATGTTAGCACTCAAATTAACGGCATTATGTTGAGCATTATTATGATTGGACAAGAGCCTGCACATGTGCCGTGGGGACACTGGAAAGGTCAGTTGTGTGGCTGATCTGGGAGGTTTCACATGATGGAGCATCGCTAAATGGGATGCCCCAGGAAAACAGACATATCACCAGGTCTTTCTTTGGCAACAATCAACTGACAGGGGATCCCTGGCCTGCTTGGGTTGTACTTTACCCACATTAAAGTATTTTTATTTATTTTTGTAAACTAATGTTTTTGTGCCTGGCCTTCAATTAGCAGTACCTTGTGTGGCCCCAATGTCAGCTTTGCTGTGTTCCAGTTTCCTCTGGTGCTCAGCAATGGCGCTACATCTCACCCTGTGCAGAGTTCCTTTTATGTTAAATGTGGGCGCCACTTTCATACCTAGCACAACCTAGCGTTCTCATAAATTCAGCTGAATTGTGGTGCTTTCTTTGGTTTTAATGCTGTAATTTATGCTCCGCTATGACAGCTTTGATTTGGGTTTCGCTTTGTGCACTAATGGGTTGCCTATGCGTTGACAAAAAGTCCCCCCTCCCGCAATGCAGGAAAACACGGGGAGGCCGATTCATCAATAGCGCCAGGTAGCGACAGATGAGCGACTGTAGCGTGATTTTTTCAGCGCCAGCCAGTATTCGCTGTGCTTGGCCGGCGTTAGCTTGATGACAGCGACTCAGTCGGTGTGCGGTAATGTTGAATACTGGCTGGGGGGTCGCTGTTTCACAGGTCCAGCGTTGTATGTGAGCGCCTGACAACGAATGGCCAGAGCGAACGGCTAGCTTCATATTCATCAAAAAATCACACTCCGAATGTGCTGTCGCTGTCCATTCCTTGTTTAAACCCCAGAGCGCTGGCGCCGATCTGTATTAACTAGTTTTTAACCCCTAAACAACCATATTTTTTGCATGTAACATTATACATGTTTTTAGAATCATTTTGTTATATGAATACATTAATCTCAGACCTGTTAGATCAATTCAGCACATTTTTTTTTTTTTTTTTTTTTTTGACTTAAAAATAAATCCTAACATTGCAGAAGTGTTCTCCGATTTTTTGACATTAAAAAAATTTAAAAAAAAATTATTACCAATTAATCATGAATTATTATAGATTGCTCCATTGAAATGCATTGGACATCGCCAGGGAGCGACAGCTCATACCTGGCGCTGTGAGGGAATTTGCAGCGGCGCTGTTCGGTCCAGCCAGCTTCATGATGAATGCCGCGCTAGCCGTCGCTCTCGCCGGCGCTAGCCTCATTTTGCTTGATAAATGCGTCATTGTGACCGCCGCGGGCGTACTTGAGTCGGTAGTCGCCGTTAGCTGCCGCTACCTGGCGCTCGTCAGACACTACCTGGCGCTATCGCTTGATGAATAAGGGCAAAAGCCCCAGCAGCACTTCCATTCGGTCTGAGGCCAAATTATTATGGTGTATTTTGTATGTTTGCTGCACGTTATTTTTCTGTGGCAGTGTCCCAAGGTCGTAGCGCCCAAGGCTATGCTACTTTTAACAACAGGACAACGCTGCAGCGAGCAATAGGTAGCACCAGTTAATCTGAACCAACAGCCCGGCATAGTTGGAAAAGAAAGGTAGCAGCAATTTTGGAGCTTCCTCTCCCAATTGACATAACTGAAATGCACAGTAACAGGAAGCCCAGGAGGACTTCCAAGTCCATGAGCCGCCATTTGTTTTTAAAATTCAACCAAGCAGGTGTTATAAAAAGTTAAATTATTTTTTATGTGCAGCAATCTAAATTTCCCTGGAGAGGGATGCATATGGACACTGTTTGTTATGTTGGTCTGATTTAATTCATTTTTGACTGTTGGTCTGCTTTAAATGCGTCCAGCACTCAGCGCTGAAGCACATATTCAAGGAAAAAAACAGAGTGAAAACATATGGAATGACACTTTTAACACTGTGACAATGACACTATAATGGCAGACCTGCACATACAATTCTGCATAAAAAAAAACAATAAAAGTGTTTGTTTGCAGGGCAGGAGAGGCCACACAATGATTTGAGGCAACATTTTTTAAATTTACTATAGCAACACGCTATTTAAACACAACCAAATGAAACACCATTGAAATGTATGGGAGAGCGACAATGAGCGAAAGGTACTACATGCCGCTGCTAAGCCTAGAGCACCAGCGCTATACACTGAGCCGCCTCTGATAATACATGTGACGCTACATGACACTGTTAGAGATGCTCACCAGATTTCTTCACTTTCTTAAATGTGGTTTTCACATACTGCACCCAGCATTCACCCGACACTATGTACCGCTCAGTTTTGTTCTGCTTTAAGGTGTGTCTCCCTGGCATACCTCTAGCCGTGGATGTGCCCGTGCCATACCCTTCTGAATAGCAGAAATTTGAACAGGAATGTGGGCTGCTAATTGGCATAAGTCCAACATGAAAATCCAGAACAGGTAAGGTTTTGAGTGATCTGAAGGGAAACACACCAATGTGGGAGGCCCCATTCTGGGAACACCTAAAACATACATTTCTTTCCTCTTCGAGCTCGCTCAAATAGCTTACCTCACTGATTCAGCGTTTCAGGGAGCAAATTACTATGCTTGATTTTTTTAGACAGGTGGTTCACTTTAAGGAGGACCAACCACCCATTTCGCCAGCCCTGGAGACTATTAAGGGGTTTATTCATCAAGGGATAGCGGCAGGTAGTGCCTCCTAGCGGCAGGCAGCGTCTGGTGAACGCCGGGGGCGCTGTACGCAAAACCACATTTATGAAAGCGATTCTGGCGAACGACTCTAACAGTGTCATGTATCATACGATTCATCATCACAGGTGGCTCAGCGTATAGCGCTGGCGCTCAAGCTTCCAGAGCGCCAGGTATTACCTGCCACTACCTGTCGCTCTCCCATACATTTCAGTGGACGTTCCTCTACTTTTAAACAGGGTTTTTTGTTTTTTATTTTTTGTTCTCTCAAATAATTGTGTCACCTCTCCTGGCCTATAGCGACCAGATTTAGAGCGCTGATGCTCTGTGTGTCTGTTTTTTTGTTGAATATGGTGTGAGTCGGTGAGAGTCAGTCCCAATGAGCTGGCGCTACCTCTTGCTCCCTGCAACGCTGTACTGTTGTTAGAGTGCCCAACATACATCTCATTCATCAATGCCGGCCAGGTTACTAAAGCGACTGAGACGCTCTGTTACAGCGCCCGATAGCCGATCACAGCGTATACTAGCGGTCGTTCTTAGCGCCTCTGTACAGATGCTCATCTGCCGATACCTGGCGCTAGTAATGAATCAGCCTGCAAGTATCAAGTATCTGGGGTATCCTGATTAGGTTGGAAGCCCCCGCAATCTCCTGGCAATCACTAACCTTTCCAGAACTAATATGCATGGCATGCAGCACTGATTGGACACAAGAGCCCACACATGTGCTGTGGGAATACCAGTATTCAGGGGTTTCACACAATGGGGCATCCCTGGCATAGTAAAAATCCCAGGTATGGTCCACTTTAAGAGTTATGTTGTGGGGAGTCAGAACAGCACTACAGTACAGGATAAAAAAAAAACCAGACAGATACTAGGCCCTAGCAGCTATAGAACCATCATTGAAGGTGGTTTATACACATACAATATCACTACTATGCACTTTATTGTCCTTACTACAGTCAACAGCGGCTTCTATAGGAAACCCTGATGGAACAAACGGTTGGGCGTCGGGAAAGCTGCAAACCTCTCCTTTATAAAAGTGCAGTGTACTGGCACTGAGCTATCAGCAGCTAAAGCCATTCTGATCTGAGCTGACAAGCTCCATGTATGCTGTATGTCAATACACTCCCCGCGTACAGATGTATCACCCTTTCAAATGTGAAAGCTTTAAAAGACGAGTGAGTTAACTATAGTTCCTCTTGTTTGACGGAATCCCTGGCAGCATGTTAAATCTTGTTTCGTATCAGTCATATGCTAAAGTTACAGCCTCTGCAGTACGTCTTTCCCAATACATTTGTATGTCAATTGTAAATAAAATGGTAACAGATACACACGGAACCGCGGCACGTCTGATTGTGAGGCCATTTTATACACAGCCCAGAACAATTAACGTTTTTGACTTTTACTAATCTGGAAAACGGACTTGCCAGATAAGGTCTTTATGGCTTTCACACTACAATATTCAATTATTTTTCTAAGTGATGACAACGTAATTCCATTTATAATTAACATTTGTACTACTATGCTTCTGAACAAATACGATTATTATGGCAGGGTTGTCAGCTCTAATAACTTGCTGTGGTGATTTTTTTGCTTTACAAAGGAAAATATAACGCACACGTGAACACCAAACCTACAGTTTATGCGATCTATCTGTTGTAATAAGTCAAGGCGGATGGACTTACTATATATTTATTTGTTTCACTAGTCATCTGAGGGACTAAATTCAGAATTATCGGTACAAAAACCTCTGGCCTCAAAACCCATTTTGGCTGCCCCCATGTCCCCCATCTGCCCGAGTACCTCAGGTGATTCAGCTGACTCAGCGGTGGCCTGTGTTTTTCCACCTACAAGGCCACGTCCATGCAGCATTTTGAAGAACCATTAGTTGTTCTCAAGAATCCCTAGCTGAAGTGACTAGCCCAATAGCCACATTTTCCCTGGTTTCCCTAGTCTGAGGGGCACTCCCACCCACAGCCTATCTGAATTTCTGGGTGCTGCAGCACACTACAGCCACAGGGAACCCTGGGATGGAGCCATTGGTGAAGACAGCATTGTGGCAGGCGCTGGTAAAGGTGAGGTTACCAGCAACTCAGGGGGTTTATGAGCGAGAGCGCCCGCATCCCCTGCTGAGGGCGTATTCCAGCTTATCTGAAAGATGGGGGTGGGAGCATGCCTACAGACCAAAGATGCCGGGAATGCGACCTCTAATATTTACATTGGCAAGGGAGCGAGGAAGAAGATTTGTTGGGACTGGAGGTTTTCCTCAGGGGGAAGGCCCTCTTGGGTTTTGTTCCACTTTAACAGGTTCATGAGTATAAAAGAAACCAAACTGGGCCCTTAGCATCCATATGGACTGCCCCCCATCCCCTAACATAAATATGCAGCGTTTGTGCACTCAGCACACAAAAATAGTCTGTTGGGGGGTTGCAAGAGGTTGAATGCAGACAGTATGTCTGTGGTTGCATTTGTGTGTGCAGGAAGGAGAGACACCAGGGGTTAAATGCAGAATATGTGTGGGGGTGTGTGTGTGGAGGGGGAAGAAGTGAAAGGGGTTCAATTCAGAAATTGGGTGTGTGAGGGTGGGAGAAAGTGCAAGATGCAGTTGAGCACGTGCCTCCTACTAGCTTTCTTTGCAAGATTTGCATCTTCTCTCCTCTCCACATACACACAAGGGCCTCTATTCAATAAGAGTTGAAAAAAAATTTAATTCATGAGAAATAAGCCTGAGAATTTCAAAGTTCCTGAATCACCAGCTAGGAAATCAATGAAAATCAATGGAAATTTTTTACTCCTAAGAAAAGTAGAGAACTGTTTACTCCTTTCTACACTGTAGTAAAAGCTGCCATTGGCTTTCATTGTCTTTTTATCTGGTGATTCGGTAACAGTGACATTCTCAGGCTTTTCTCTCAGAAACTGTAATTTTTAGTACCGTGAGAATTTTTTCAACTCTTATTGAATCAAGGCCAATATCTGCATGTTTCTGGGGCTGAGAAAGCATTAAAACGCGTGCAACAGGTCTGTTCTTATTATTACAGTGGATGTGCATTCTACAATGCCCCCTGCAGACACAGGCCTAGGGTTGCAGGTACAGACCTAGGCCTAGGCTAGGCCAAGTCCAACTGCACTCCACCTTCTGGGAAGTCTGGGTCTTGGCAAATGCTAATTTGCTCTTCTGTGTTCCACGTAGTTTACTACCCCCAAGTGACTAACAGCAGCTGATCAGGTTCGCCTGGTGGCTTGTACTTAATTGTGTGCCTGTCAGTCTGGCAAACATGATTGGCTACAGAAAGTCATGTGAGAGGCAGCTGGATGCAGGTGCGATGGGCATGAGTGCTGCCTGTTGTGCTTCCGGACTTTATTTGTAGTCTTGGAGTTCTTTCCTTTTTTTTCTATGTTTTAATCATTGTGATGATTTTCTATGGGGGTTATTTAAGAAGGGATAGCACCAGGTAGTGCCTCGTAGCGGCAGGCAGCGTCTGGTGAACGCTGGGCGCTGTAAACAAAACCAAAATTGCAGAAAGAGAATCTAGTGAGCGCCTCTAACAGCGCCATGTAGTGTCACATGTATTAATACAGGCAGCTCAGTGTGTAGCACTGGCGCTCTAGTCTCAGGAGCGCCATGTAGTACTTGTTGCTCAGTGTCGCTCTCCCATACATTTCAATGGGCCATAATTAGTTGTTTATAAATAGCGTGTTTGGCTGTTTAAATATTTTTTTTTTGCTCAAATCAATCATTGTGTGACCTCTCCTGGCTGCAAACACTTTTAGAAACATTTTTGACTTTTTATATTTTTTCTGCAGAATTGTCATTACAGGTCTGGCACTAACGTGTTAATGTCACAGTGTTAAAACAATGTCATTCCATGTGTTTTCGCTTTGTTACTGCTATATATGTGTTCAAAAACAGACTTTGATCACACAGCGTTTGGCGCTCTATGCTACAGACGCGACGATGTGTGTGTCTAGTGTTTTGTGTGGAGCGACGAGTGTCGGACGCACTGAGCTGGCACTACCTGTCGCTCGCTGCAGCGCTATACTGTTGTTACAGTGCCCAACACACATCACATTCATCAATGCCGGCCAGGTTACTACAGCGACCGCAAAGCTAGGTTACAGCGCTTGATACCCGCTTACAGCATCTGCTAGCGGTCACTCTAAGCGCCGCTATACAGACGCTCATCTGCCGATACCTGGCGTTAGTAGTGTATCACCCTCCATGTTATAAAATACATCATTTATATTAAAATGGAGAAACCAAGCTTGAACTGTGGTAGGGCCAACAAACATTGTCTACCACATTGAATACTGTTTTAACACATACTCATCCAGTTTAATAACACCTTATAGCATTAATCATGCAAATGCAATCAACATTTTACCTGCATGAGGCCCTTGTCACTATGATTATGATCATGTTCCTGATTAGACATAATAGTACATATATAAAAACCTTCACAGACATATATGCTTTGTTGAATATCTCATTTCAAAACCAAAGACTTGATTATAAAGTTGAGGGCCACACATAATTGCTAAAGTAGTCTCCTCTCTCCTCCTGATAGAAACTTCTTCCAATTGTCTTGAAAACATCTCTGGTGATAGGGTCTGGCTTGCAGTTGTCATTATAATAATTTACGCCACTTTCTAAACAAAGCCATAGCTGCTGCTTTTGTGTGCTGTTATGTTTGCTAATAATAGTATGTTGTACCTTATTGCCTATTGAGTATAATAGAAAGGATAACTGAGAATATTTAAACTAGACCAACAGCCTGGCACAGTTGGAAAAAAAAACTCCCCTAAACTCCCTTGCCCCATCTGCATGCATGATAGTGAAGCATTGTCAGAACTTAATTTCTGCCTCCACTCAAAGCTGAAATGCAGCCTCACAAATTTTCTAGAGGTAGCCGCCATTTTGGAGCTTTCTTTTCCAGCATCTCAGCAATGCTGTTGCCTGAATTCAACTTACATAACTAACAGTGCACAGTAACAGGAAACCCAGCAGCACTTCTGGTTTGCATGCAGCCTGCAGATACATGAGCCGCCATTTTGTTTCTAAAATTAACCACAGCAGGAGTTAGAAAAAAGTAAATGAATTTTTATGTGCAGCAATGTAAATTGCCCTGGGGAGGGATGCATATGTGCACTGTATGTTGTGTTGGTTTGGTTTAAATCATTTTTTACTTTTGGTCCACTTTAGGGTGATCATTTGAGATTACTTGAGTTCTCTTCATCAGAAATTATGTTATACAGAAGAAATAGGATAACCACAGGCTTTTATAAGTCAAAATGATCTGTTAAACCAAAACAATTTAGCAATTTCTCAAGCATAAAGGTGTTCTCTTACCAACTCCCTCTTAAAGGCTCATTTACATAGGAAATCTAAAGAAGTACAGACACAGTGTGACAGTTGCATGTGACAGTCGCCGATAAGGTAAGGTTTTTTTGGGGCGATCTCGGATGCCCCGCAGTGACGGAGGTGATCTTATAGATTCCCGGGCCGATCACCCCTGGGTGTTGGTCCACTTTAAACCGGACCTTCAGCATCATTTAATGAAAAGCCCAAACCCTTAAAAACTATTCCCCAGAATCTAAAATTAATATATTTTACGTTTTAAGTCACTAATTATTTATTTTTTCCCCCAATGGGCTGTTTGGGACTCTAGGATACAGGCGACACCATCTTACATGAGAAACATCACATACTGAGTAGAGGAGAGGGGGCAAAAGTGCACTGTGCACTGTACAGACAGAGCAGAGCTGGGGTCAGGAAGGATGATTTTTAACATGGGCAATCTGTATGTAGAGTGTGGGCTCTTATTCAGGGTGAAGGTCTGGTTTAACATCTATGGCAGAAGATCCTGGTAAATGAATTGCCTGGTCCTTTTTTCTAACCTAGTAAAGTAAAAGAAAGGGCTACTCTTGCATAACCGAATTTGGACATAAGTATACTTATGCACACAGTCTCTCTTGAGCTTAGAGCAGTGAGCTGGGCTGCAAACCCCAGGAAAAGGAGGGATTTTTATTTCATTAAGTAAATAAAATATATAATTTAGAGAACCAGATAAGTTGTCCCTATCCTGGACTGGATTGGATAGGACTGGGCAAGATTCTATTTGAATTTACCGGTGATGTGCGGTCCATCACCATTGGAAATTAATTAGATATTGTGTTAGAAAGTGTTGGTAATATACTGAATGTTTGTGAAAATACAGATTTTAAAATAGATAACCTAGTTCAAAACAGGACATTTTATAACTATTGTTCTGTTACTTTCTTTGTGATCTAGGCCAACTGTATGTTAGTATGCTGATTGATGGTGACTAGAGATGAGCGAACTTCCTAAAAATTCGATTCAGCCGATTCACCGAATTTCTCCAAGAAATTCGTCTTCGTCCCAATCGAATCTTTGAGAATTGCTCACCTCTGGAAAACACACCGCTCCCACCGTGCGGTGTGTAGCTTACCTACATGCCGCGCGGTGGGAGTGGAGGAGACCGGCAGCACTGTCAGCGGAAGCAGGCTTTCACAGCTGACAGCGCAGCCGGCTCTCCCTCTGCCCCGTGCAGGGGAGGAGTGGGAAGACGGCTGCACTGTCAGCTGTGCAAGCCGGCTTCCGCCGCTCACACTGGATCCAAGCGTGGCCCTGGAACGAGGATGGTAGTGAGTTTTTTTTCTAACCTTCGCCCAGTGAATTTCTGAAAAAATTTGGTCAGCACGAACCCCCAAAAATTTGGTTTCGTGCTGAATCGAATTTTTCCTGAAATTCGGAACGAACTTGGGTTCTGACGAACCAGTTCACTCATCCCTAATGGTGACGGTGAAGTATTAAAACCCTTACGCATTGTTGTAACTATAAGAATAAAGCCAGTAAATCCAGATTTGTACCAAGATATTTATTATTGCCCATAGTAATGGCGTATTTTTAAGGAATAATTTATACTCATAGCAAATCACATGTAATCTTTATTTCATATTTGCGAAAACAGCTTTTCTTCCACTATGAAGTGTTATTAATGAGAAATATATTCTACTCAAAAAGCCGATTGTAATCTTGAGAAGAGAATTTTTACATTATCTCATTTAATATCAGAATTACATTCATTTGTGAGGAGAGCACTTATTTCTGAAGTGTCAAGGAAGTCATTTATTCTTGGAACATAAGAAAGATTAAAAGCTGTCAATATAACCTGAAATCTCCTGTTGCTAACTAATGAAGATTCACAGCCGACCAACTGCATGCCTTTGTTCTACGTCTTTGTTTTTGAAAGCTGGGATTTGGAAATTGAAATCATTTTTGTCATGTTTTTTTTTTTTGCCTTCTTGATATCTCTCTCTTTTTATTTTGCACAGTAAACCACCATCGTACATGTTTTTTGTGGCTCTCCTCAAAGTGGTTTGTCAAAGTTTGTTTCAGTAACACATCCTCTTCCTTTCCCACTGATTTTGTTTGCACGTTTGATCAAGATCTCAGAGATGAAGTGCAATGAACAGTTATGATGTATTATGTATGGCAGAGAAGACAAACATAATTCAGTGTAAATTCAGTGTTAGGTAGATCTTTAGCTACCTTTGGGGATCTTTGGCCCCACCGCCTTTTCTTTTCTCTCTCTTTTAAGTTTTCACTTTTAATGATACATTAAGTTAATGGATGTATGACAATGTATTTTTAAAAGTGACTGTAAACTCAAAATAAATAAATAAGTCTCATGTGCCTCTCCTCTATTTCCTGCAGTACAGGGTAGGGCTCCAAAGTTTGCCTTTAATTACATTTCTCCATGGAAAAAAGGGTCTAATACACACCTCTGTTCTTTGGTGCTTTTAGTGTGAGCAAGCATGGGAAGCCACAGTGGCCCCACAGCTGTGCATGCTCATGACTAAAGCTTCACTATGCCATGTCCTTCCTAGCTTAGCCACAACCCAGAAATGAAGAAAAGAATGGTGCTTTGCTTATAATACAAAGGGTATTTGGAATATAGTCAAAGATGTTGAGGTGCATTCTCATGGTGAATAAGTTGGGAGAAAGTGTGTGCCTGCACAGGGATTTTAATGTATGTTAGATGTTGGTCAGTTGGTTTTGACAAGATGATTGGTTCTGACTGCTTGAAATATATACAAAGGATTTACATCAATATTTGATCTCAGGGAATATCCTACACTAAAATATCTCATGCTGGGGGGTGTGGCCTGACTATGGTGGCATGAGGACACATTTTTAGGAGCTCTGCATTATCCCGTCACAGGATTAAGACATCCACAAATTTAAACTCACCAGGAGTGATGCCAAGGATGGCCTCAAGGAGCGGTCAGCCAGGCAAGATTAGCATTTTTTTTGCTGCTAACCCCCAGTCAGAGGCCAGCGAGGAGGGAGCCAAGATGATGAAGGAAGCAGGACCTGCATGCAAGGCGAGAGCCCTCTGCACAGCCCCATTCCCCCCGAGCCAGCAGACATCAGGGGGCCCTGCATCGGTGACAGAGGCAGAATGGGCTGAGGCTCTATCATTTAACTCAATTGATGACCCTGTGCTTCAAGCCCCCGGCCTTAATGCATGGTAGGCCAGTCCATGAAGTGTAGTAATGTTCCGGATGGGCGGAGTGACATACCGGGGTGACTTGCTCCTGCGGTGGATGGGGGCCCCTCCTGGGCCTCCGGGACGTCCTGCACCTGGGGAGGCTGCTTGTTGTCATCGATGGAGCCACTTACATTGTATTGTTTGTTCCTTCCTACAAAGGTCATGGTGACCCCTCTGGGGCTCTATATATCCTTGGGCAGTTTGAAGTGGGCCTCCCTCCCCTCCAATGGGCGGAGGGGTGGAGCGGCAAAGGGGTCTCTTGAGTTACAGGTATACTTAACTTCAGTTATAGTTATGTTTGTCTCTAGTAGACATTTCGGGATGCGGATGTGCGCATAGAGTGTACATGAAAGTGTACATCCCTAGGGAGGAGGTTGAAGAAGCCTTTCTACAAACAGGAGGTTGCCAGGGCGATCAAAGAGACGCCACAGAGTAAAAGCCTCGGGGCTGATGGATATACCACAAAATTTTACAAACAGTTTGAGCCTGAATGAATCTCCTAATTTCATAATGGCCCATATCTGGTGGAGCTGCCCACCTATAAGACCCATTGTGTGAAGGTCCTATCAATCTATAATACTATTACAGGAGCAACAGTGCATAATTCGCCTTAGCTGGCACTGCTGTCCCTACTCTCAGGTTCTATCTCTAACTACAAAAAAAGCATTCTGCTGCATTTTATAACGGCAATGAGAATCATCCCAAGGCATTGGAAATTGCAGGTCTCCCCACCGCTTATGGAATGGGCGCGTGATGTAGAAGCTATATGTTGAAGAACCCCTGGGTACACAAGAGAGGCCGCGACATGGGCCGAGTGGGTGGGCTATAGGGATACTCGCTTGGGCTCTGAGGCATAGTAGGCAGCTATTTGTCCATGTGCTCCTGTCACTATGCTCTTTACATCCCATCATACTCTACATCCCCCACACCCTTTATCCTCATCCCCCCTTATTATTGTTAGATACAATTATTGTTAATGCAAATTGTTAGTTATATTTTTTTGTCATTTTTCCAAGTTTTAATGAATGCCACACAACCAGCATTCATTAAAGCCGAAAAGTGGCAGTGGGGTTCTTGTTTAAATTTTGTATGTTTATTATTGTTTTAAAAAAAAGTGGGATCCATCCCAAAGGCTACCAGTTTAGGCACCAAAAGGGTAAGAGCCTAGAGGGGGTTGCACAGGAAAATCGCATTTAGGCCCCATCTCTTCTGTAACATCAGCAATGACATCGGGGAGAGTAGGTCCTGGCAGGCCTGCACCCTACATGGCTTCCTGTTATCAGGGAGGGTTTAGGTAAACTTTAATAACTAGCATTTAATACATTTGTATAAAATCACAGGCTTGTATTCTAATTATATGCATTTTGAAAATGAAAGAAACTCATGATGGAATATTCTTTATTAAGGTAATAGATCTGCTCTCCGTCAAAGTGTTTAAACATGCAACACAACTGAATGCAAATAAGAAACCAATAGAATATTTTTTTTGTATTCTGATTTGGTAATGAGAGGTGTTTTATCATCAGGACACAAAGCAAAGAGCGCTATGACAACAAGCAATTCTATTGTGAGCATTTCCCAGTTCTAAACAGTTTCTCTGAATTTACATAAGAAGGTTAATTAGTCTCAAGGAATTTACAGCACTCAGCAAAAACAAGAATAAAGGTAGATAACTGGAAATTTACACAGGCAAAAAAATGTAATTACAGGTTAGAACTGATGCTTTTTAAAGGAGGCAATAGTATAGTCTGCATAGGAATTAATCAGCCTGATTTATGGCGGGGTGTCAAGTTAAAGAACCTCAACTTATTTTTACTGACACCTTAAAATTCTAGAATAGGCTGGGGAATAAGTTACAAAAACAAACTTTGTTTAGTGTTAAAGAGGACAAATGGTGATTTCTGCCCAAACCCAAGAGATTGATAGTTACGGCTTCCTGCCTCTGCAAGCCCCTCCAGCAAATACCATACTGCTTATGGTCACTTTGTCGAAGTCAGTGAGCCAGGAAATGGTATGTTTGGGTTTGTTCACGCTAAGTGGGGTGCACACCAGGGAATCCTGATTTGGGATGCTTCTGTGCTATGGGAAGATTTGATTGTAGTACTGGTTTAACCCCCTGTTTTGCCTATATTTTCCTTTTTTATAAAAGAAGCTTTTAGATGTGAAAACCGACTGCTGACCCTTACTGCCTCCTCACTATGTGAAACAGAAATCCACACTACGAAGTGTGTCTGGAGCTGCCCCTGCTAATAGAGACATATTTTTGAACCCTTTGGATGTGTTTTGTATTTAAATAGGACTGCTACAAGGTCAAGGCATATAAATTGTTATATTTATCTATATAGTCACCGTGCTCCATAAAAATATCCTTGATGAAGCCATGTAGGCGAAATGTGTTGGAATAATGGGAGACATAAGATTATGATTAAATTTTTGGTTTTATGTAGCCTTTCCACAGAACCAGCTCAAAGTGCGAATGCAAAGAATTGCCCCTTATGGAAGTCCAATATATGACTGGAAAGTGGTGCCAAGGACCTTACGCTTTCTGCTGCTACTGCAGCTTCTACAGAGGTACTTACCTTCATGCAGTCCTCCCTTTATGCTGCTAGGACAAGGGAACGCGCCATTGCCCACCGGAAGAGCTTTCTTCTTTGCATTTGCACTTTTTGTTCCTTGCATCATCATGTAAGGGTTCCCAGTTAAACTTTAAAGCATTTTTTGGGAGATTGTTGATACTTTTATTAGTGTCTAGTACTAAGTTGCTCACAGTCATTATTGTTTTTGCTTATATTTGGGTACAAAAAAGGGATAGATATATTTTTCACAAGTATATTATAGCACAGTGGATAGATTGTTTTTATTTCCTAGCACTTTTTCCCAGCAAGACTTACATATGTCTCGCTTTGATAAATACTACTTTTTTGCACAGAGCAATATATATATATATATATATATATATATATATATATATATATATATATTATAATATATATATATATATATATATATATATATATATATATTTATATATTTAACACAGTAAATGGAAACATTAGGGGTTTGGAATAGTTCATTGCATATATGTATGTAGACAAGCCCTAAATGCTTTAAACATATGTACACATTATATAAAACAAGACATGAAAAACTGCAGATAAGCCATAAATACAGTTAAAAACAGTTTGTCCAATAACTGCTTGTACGTCATGTTTTTCTTAAAATCTTACTGTGACCTTTGCTTAAGTATGTAGTCATTATTTTATTTTTGGGGGTTGGAGAAAAGAAAAATACCACCGGTAAAAATATTCTCTGTCTAGCCCACATAAAAGGTGAGTGAAGAGCTAAGTATACCAGCGCTCCTGTTTTATACCATTACCAAAAGCCATTCTAAATAACAGCCTAATGCCCCAATTATAAATGTGTAGTATTGTCATGTCAACATAACATTAATTATTGTAATTAAAGCTCAACAGAGAGAGCAATAACTACTATAGTTATCTGTTAGATAAACCCATCCATTACAGGTCAGACTGAATTATGTAGAAAAAAAGTGTTGTGGGATCATCTGAATATACTCGCTGTACACTGCCCATATGGGCAGCTGTATTTCTTTTCTGCTGCATATTGTGATGAGACAGTATTGTCTGTACTCACTTCAACTTGCAACACAATGCTCAGCTTTATGTACACCCACATACACTTGCAAAATATATACTATTTTTTCTAAACCCCTTGCAACTGATCAGGAGTCTTATTTATGAAAAACACCATATAGCGTAATTTTGTTGGCATATGGACCATGGAGTGCCCGAGTCTTTTTATATTTTGGCGCTCGCTGTTATTTGTTCACAATAGAACTGTCACAAGGCCTGGTGTTAAATAATAAGCTTGGATTGGGGCACTAGATATCAGGCATCATGTGTGAGCACCTGTTGGACTCGTTTGCCAATTCGAACAGTGGCAGTGAGCAGCACTCTGTGCCACCAACTTTAAGGCGCTGCACACCATATTTACTAATTCTTTACATGCCGACAAGATTGGCGCTGTGTGTGACATGCGCTTGTCAGTGTTTCTTCATTAGTTACAGGATATCATTGCTGTGAACAAAGGAAAAAAATACAATTGTGATTACTCACCTGTAGAATTGGTATTATGAGTATACAGTACGTCCTGCTCCAGATATAATACTTACTATCGGGTATTACTCTGCCAGATGGCACTGGACTGCAGAGACATCGAAAATAGGCTCCTCCCGGCCCCTCAAATACCCAGGGACCTCTCACAAATCCCCAGCATTGAAAAGCAGTTAACGAGAAGCCGGGAGAATTAAACAACCCAAACTATCAACTATACCATACAGGGGATCCAAGATAATGCAAAGCCAAGGGTGGGGTGGAACAGGACGTACTGTATACTCATAATACCAATTCTACAGGTGAGTAATCACAGAATTGTATTATTCTTAGTATACAGTACGTCCTGCTCCAGATAGAATATTTACTATCGGGACATCCAATAGCAGTGTCCATAAAGTAGGGTGGGATCCCCAAAGTTAACAGCAGACAGTTTAAACCACTGCCGCCTGCAAAACCTTGCGGCCAAAAGCAGCATCAGCTGAGGCCCTAACATCAACCTTGTAAAACTTTGAAAAGGTATGAACAGAAGACCAAGTAGCGGCCTTGCAAACTTGTTCAACAGAAGCCTGGTGCTGAAAAGCCCAAGAAGCACCAATAGCACGAGTAAAATGAGCAGTAAGGCGGAAGGGAGCAGCACATTTTCACAAATCAGGGTGCCTTTGTGTTTAGTGGGAGAGGTTATTATTCTTTTTAAACTCTGTGATATTGGAGAAACACAACCTCGTTTTTTACATGTGGGACTAGCCAAGAAACATCGGTTGCCCAGCAGTACTGGGCAACAACCTGAAAAAAGTTTATATTAGAGCGCTTAACTCACCCCACGCCCCCCTAATTGTGATGCCCTTCTGTCCCTAGTCTCAAGGAAAACTGGTGTTGTTGGTGGTGAGACATACATTTCTAGATTTCAGTTGCAGCAAACTTTAGCCTATTCTCCCTTTTCCTTTTTGCCAATCCATAGACAAGCACATGTATGTCTCGGAAACAGCAGACTCACTAACTACTCACTACTAACTTACTAGGCGGCATTGATTGGAGGGGCACCCCATAACACGATGCACTATACGAAGTGGTTAAGTGGACCAAAAGTAATTTTTGCAGCTGTCAAAAATCGAATATTAGATGAGTTAATTTCTGGGCCAATAGAGGAGGGATGGTTGTTTTTTTGCTTTAAATGCGCCATACATTTCTGAACTCTGAACTCATAACTTATAGAATAGTATAAATTCAAATAATAATGTGATCTGAATGCCATTTAAGTGTAAAACATACTGTATAATACATTTATATAACTGTCACTTTGGAAAATGTAAAATAATCACGTAACAGCTCATTTGGCAAATCGTCTTGTTACATAAATTGTGACTCCACACCGGAAACCTCAAGGCTGCATGAACATAAATGAATAGGCATACAATAACCTTAATAAACAAAGCAGACGTTTGACATGACGTGAATAGAGATATTCATTACTTGGTGACCTAGTGAAAAGGGATCAGAGAAGGATTCTCTTAAATATTTCTAAATGGTTAAGTTAATCCACCAGGGCAGCTTGCCAGGCTTTAATGAAATTATGTCCTGGAAGGTACAGTGAAATTACAGGAACGCAGCTTCTATTAGTAGTCTCTGTAGTGTCCAATATGAAAACACTTAAACACACACCTAGTTATATAATGTGTCGCACAATAGGCTGATTTTATTGCCCTCTAACTCCACATTGAGCATAGTAGAGCAATTTTCCTTTTGACCTCTCATGCCACAAAAGCCTTGCAGCTATAAGAAGACCTACGTTAACCCCTTACAGTAAAACATTCTCTTATTTCTCCTAAAAATATGCTTTCAGCAATAAAAAATCAGTTCTGTTTTACATTTTATGTAACAAGAAGGAATAAATGGCAAATGGTAGCTCCACTATATGTAAACTTCAGTACATCCTGCTTTAAAAAGAATACTTTGAATCTCTTAGGGGGAATGCTAGTACATGCATTGTTAATGATTGCTGTCCTGAGTTCAGCTGGCATAGGAACGGACCCTGCATACACTGTACAATATATTTTTTATTTTACCATACCAAGGATTTATTATTTTGTGCTTGGCCGTCATCTGGTTTGGTGGTGGTGACCGTGCTCCCAGAGCCTGCAGGTGGGTTTGTCTGGTGTAAGAGGCAAAAACAAAGTGCATTAATTTCTCTGGGCACGTTGGCTGTCCATCATACTTGGCTGTACACCTTTGGCCAGATGGAAGTGGGATTTCCTTTTAAGCAGGGGAGGCTGATTCATTACTAACGCCAGGTATCAGAAGATGAGTGTCTGTATAGCAGCGCTTAGAGCAACCGCTAGTAGACGCTGTAAGCGGGTATCGGGCACTGTAACAGAGTACCTCGGTTGCTGTAGTAACCTGCCATTGATGAATGGGATGTATGTTGGACGCTCTAACACCAGTACAGCGCTACTTATCCAAAAAGGACACACACACACACAGCGTTGGCGCTCTAAATCTGCTCGCTATAGCATAGAGCGCCAGATGCTGTGTGATTCAAGTCTGTTTTTGAACACATATCCACCTGTAACAAAGCGAAAACACATGGAATTACATTGTTGTAACATTGTGGCACTAACATTTTTGTGCCAGACCTGTAATGACAATTCTGCATAAAAAAAATAAATAAAAATGACGTTTTCCAGGCCAGGAGAGGTTACAAAATTATTTGAGAGAAAAAAAAATTAACATTTTAAAGAGATTAGAAGGAACGTCCATTGAAATGTATATGAGAGCGACAGGTCTGGAAGCTAGAGCGCCAGCGCTAAACGCTGAGCCGTCTGTAATGATGAATCTTATGCTAAATGGCGCTGTTAGAGTCGCTCACCAGAATCTCCTTCATAAATGTGGTTTTGCGTACAGCACCCGGCGTTCACCAGACGCTGCCTGCCACTACGAAGCACTACCTGCAGCTAGACCTTCATGAATAACCCCTTCGTTGTGCTTTAAGCACAAAATACTTTCAATATTTTCCTACTTCCATACTTTCATATGTCCTATTACACTGTATGGTCCTGCATTTAGTTATTTATCCTACATGTCTTGGAAATATAAATTCACTGCGCTTGATGCTTTTTAATATCTCATTTATATAACTTAATTCCAACCACTATACTGGATGCAGTGACAGGCGGAGAAAATCAAAACATTGTTCTGCTAAGTTGATGTCTATAAAACAAGCAGTAAATTCTGTAATCACTACTGAAAGTAGCAACAGATTTCAAATATTTGACTTCTAAGAGTTTATATCACAGCGAAATATAGTTTTTCATCTGGAGATGATTTTATGTTGTCACTGGAAATAAGGATTATTGGGTTTACTGCTGGCTTTACAGACGTATGGTAAACTAGTCTCATTTTTTATCTATCTTTTAAAGGTTTGCCATGGAATAGAAAGCTTTTTGAGTTTATTTTTCTTAGAATGATATCCAAACCAAATTAAAGCGGACCAAACCCCACATTTTTAACTAGCATCCCCTGAAATCCTTCCCCCATGAATAGTACATTTTCTAATTTTTACTGCTCTTGTTTCATTCTAATCCCAGATAATTTATCTTTAGTCTATGACTAAGGACCAGTAGCTGTCCGAAATGCGCCAGAGAAACCTTCAACATCTGCTGCTATAAGGTTCACAGTATCACATGTTTTTAGAGGCTTGCTTGTACATCACTGGAGATGATTTTAATAATATAAATAAAAGGACATTTTATTCTAAGGAGTGCAGACCCTTCACCTTTTATCTGGACAGTCGGAGCTTGAGACAGCCCAGGCTGAGCACCTCATGCGGTGAAGCATTAACTCTCTGTTGTTTTTAAATAAACTATTTATCACTGTGAGGAATTGTACCTCATGTCCTCGACTGACGTCACAGCCACAAAAAAAAGATGATGTGGTCTCTTAAAAATGGCTGTTTACGACCCTGTCTCAGGTTGTGGGGCCCTTTCACTACCACTAGGGAACAGAGCGCTGGCAGCCCTGTAGCAATGGTGCCACTTTTGATGGCACTGTTTGATATAGCCCTGGTCTGTTATCAAGATTTTTTGGACCAAAAGCCATCCCCAGTAGTAAATAATATAACCAAGAAACACAGGTGAGTGGGTTCAGAATCGAGAGCAGCCCAAGATTAAGTCATATATTTAGTTACTTTAAGAGCACACTAGACAAACTATATAGATACAATGAATAGATACATATACAGGTCAAAAAAGGCAAATACAGATACAAGTGGGTAGTTACAGCCAGAATTGAAATGTTAAAGTCTATGTCAGTTATTGTAATATGTTAGGCTTTGGTGCAAGGTGTGAGTTCTTCAGCCTTTGAGGACTAGGCCCCCACTGGGGAGTACTGGCAGCCGTGAGCTATGCATTTTAGAAAATGTCTGTTTATCCCTAAGCTAGGCTTGTCGAAAGTTTGGGGAACATTTGAAAGTATATTCAAACTCAAGTAGCTGCATTGCGCATAGTTGATGATCTTATACAGTTTTACAGCTTAAGTGACAAATCTGTTGCTTGTCCTCACCAAAGAATCTGGTTTCTGCAGCATTAGAGAAGGGATTGGGAAAAAAAGTTGAGGGATTAGAAAGTAAAGTCAGTTAGCTTAAATTCTGTTAATGATCTCTCTATAACACACAAAAAGATCTTAAGACTTCTACCCAGAGGGCAACATGTGGCTCCAACCTTTGAAAATTAAATAGGCTCTATTAAGTTCTAACTCTATGGAGAAAAGCCTTGCTTCCAAAAAGGAAACAAAATGTATCTTTTACTAATGATTCTTTAACAAATCCACTCAGGAATAAGCTTAAAAACGCCATTTTGCTTGCTTCTAAAATTGTTGAGCACCCCTCATTGATCCTCTAAGGGGAGGAGGAGGCTTCAGGGCACATTTTCACAGGCGTTGTTTCAGTTAAGGAGTGTTACACAAACCTGCTGTGTTGCGCTTCTGTGCATTTCTTAATCAATTGCACACATTGCACTGCAATACATCTGATGAAAATTAGGCCAAAAAAAGACAATTCTGTGAGTACTCACCTGTAGAATTGCTTTTACTGTGCATGGCACGGCCTGCTTCACAAAGTCATTACATCTGCGCATTCCGCCACAAGGTGGCGCAGTGCACTGCAGAAGAGTTGTGGCTCCTGCCGGTACCATATAAAAACAGAATCACCATAGACTTATCCAGTGTTGACAAGCAGTTATTGAAGTTAATGAAGGTAACAAAACCCCAACTAACTTGGAACAATCACCATACAGAGGCAACCAAGAACAACGATAACAAGGGTGGGGTGAGGCAGGCTGTGCCATGCATGGTAAAAGCAATTCTGCAGGTGAGTATTCACAGAATTGTCTTTTTCCCATTGCATGGCACGGCCTGCTTCACAAAGTCATTACATCTGGGACATCCAAAAGCAGTGTCCATAAAGTAGGGTGGGATCCCCAAAGAGTAACAACAGGTAGTTTAAACCACTACTGCCTGAAGTACCTTGCGGCCATAAGCAGCATCAGCTAAGGCCTTAACATCAACCTTGTAAAACTTGGAAAAAGTATGAACAGAAGACCAAGTTGCGGCCTTACAAACTTGTTCAGCAGAAGCTTGTTGCTGAAAGGCCCAAGACGCACCAATAGCACGAGTGGAATAAGCAGTAATCCTAAAGGGAGGTTCCTTCCCTTTAGCAGAATAGGCTTGTACCACCGCCTGACAGATCCACTTGCTGACAGTGGATTTAGCAGGAGGCAAACCCTTCCTAGGTCCAGCAGGAAGAACAAAAAGAGCATCAGATTTCCTGAAAAGCTCAGTAGCAACCTTCAGAGCCCTAACAACATCCAGAGAATGAAGGGTCCGCTCCTTGGCATTAGCAGGTTTAGTACACAAAGACGCGCAGAAGAAGCAAAATGGCGCCGGCAGAGGAACCTGCGGGGTGGGCCGCGGGAGGACGACGCGATACGCGTCATCCACCGGCCCCGCCCCCCCCGAAGAGCGCGAAAACTACGCTCACGTGACCTCGCCGACTTCATCACAGTAGAGAAAAAACGCCTCACAAATATAGCGCTGCCCGCCACGGAGCGCAGTACGAAGCGGCGAGACGGCGAAAACAGTAAAAAACACAGTTAAAGAACAGATGAATACACAGCCAAAGTACCAGGTCAGGCCAGGGACGTGGAGGGGGGACCCCAAAACGCCAGAACGAATAAACAGTCCCCAAAAACACTCACCCCCTCAGACGTTAGGACAGGAACTCCGCATCCCAATCAGGCTCACCATAAAGCCTATGGCCGGCTACCCTTTGTGGTACAGGGTCTGCGGCTTGGAGCAGCGCTCCTTGAGCACTTGACCCTAGTGCTCCTCTACCTTCACCCGATCCGTCAGCCGAGGCTGGGTGGCACCGAGAGTCTGGAAACGGGTGGAGATAGCCATGCAGGGCCGCAGGCTTGTTTGCCCTGCTCACCTGCGCAATATAAAGAGAGGAAAACTGGATAAGTCTATGGTGATTCCGTTTTTATATGGTACCGGGAGGAGCCACAACTCTTCTGCAGTGCACTGCGCCACCTTGTGGCGGAATACCCAGATGTAATGACTTTGTGAAGCAGGCCGTGCCATGCAATGGGAAAATAATTATTTCTTTCATGTCTTGCATATTGCTGCATTGGAAACATGTTCTTTCTGTTTAATTTACTTTAAAATACTTAGAGGCTGATTCACTACTAAAGCCAGGTATTGGCAGATGAGCTTCTGTATAGCGGCGCTAGCAGATGCTGTAAGTGGGTATCGGGCGCTGTAACAGAGCGTATCGGTCGCTGCAGTAACCCGGCCAGCATTGATGAATGTGATGTGTGTGTTGGGCGCTCTAACAACAGTACTGCGCTGCAGCGAGCGAGAGGTGGTGCCAGCTCAGTGAGCCCGGAATTCAGCGCTCCACACCATATTTAACAAAACACTAGAAACACACAGCGTTGGCAGTCTAAAACTGGTCGCTATAGCATAGAATGCCAGATGCTGTTTGATAAAGTCTGTTTTTGAACACATATACACCAGTAACAAAGCGAAAACACATGGAATGACATTGTTTTAACACTGGGACAATAACACTTTAGTACCAGACCTGTAAATACAATTCTGCATAAAAATATAAAAGGTAAAAAAAAATTAAAAGTGTTTGTGCCAAACACACTATTTATACACAACCAATGAAGCCCCATTGAAATGTATGGGAGAGCGCTACAGAGCGACAGCGCTATATACTGAGCCTCCTGGATTAATACATGTGACGCTGCATGGCGCTGTTAGAGGCGCTCAGCAGATTCGCTTTCTTAAATGTGGTTTTGCTTACAGCGCTCAGCCTTCACTAGACGCTGCCTGCCGTTATCCATTCTTACATAGCACCCATAATGGGGTGAGGGCAGCCTGAGTTCTTTGCCAGAGATAGGGAACACTGTTTAAATTTAGCAAGAGCACCATGAGATGCACTTGTTACATATGTGTCATAGATTTAATGTGTCACATACATATTTACAACTTACATGCATATGTTAAAACAAGTTTCATTTACACAGTTGTAGAGGCTGATTTCACATGTTAACATTACATGTTACAGAAAATCTACATTTAGATCCATAATATTTCTTTGTTTGGGTGGGCAATAGATATTATCAGAGACAAGCAGATGTATATTGCCCCTTTAAGTGCTGGATGAGTCAAAGGGTGCAAGGTACTTTTTCCTGATGGCGCATGCGTTCCCCCTGACACATCCGGTAATAGTGTCACCTCCGCTGCAGCGCCTCTGTGATGCTGACACAGCTGTTCATGGCCTTCGTTCAATGTCAAACCAGGTAGTGAGCATCACCTCCTCTCTATTACAGAGGCTTCGCCATCTTGCGGAGGGTCGGGAGATGCAGATGACATGCCAGAACTAATCCTGAATCAGGTAAAAGGGTATGTAATGTGTATGATCAATTTTACATGAATAAGAGCGAGAAGGCCCAAAACACAATTTTAGAGACTGGATGGAAGCAGGCTTTTAAAATGCACCAATAAAGGGCATATTTTATTTCAAGCAAATAGACAGCTTAGGTTTATTAAACCATACAATTTGTGCAAGGTAGGTAGTTGCTATGGCCATTACATGTTTCGTCTTTGGAACGTCTTCATGGGACTTAAAATAGCTTAGTTGGTTTAGTAAGGCACTTACAGTAATCTATTGACAGGGAAAGGGTGGCTATTAACGTATCATTATAACTGGTATGTAGCATGGTGTCTAGGTCAGGCCTAGACACACCCTAAAGCTGGTGTTCACCAAAGTTGGTCACATTGGCCAGGTAAGTTTTAAATAAACAACTAGTTGTAATGAAAAGTACCATTATTATTCAACTTGTTTATAAATGAAATTGGAATTAATGGCACTGTCTAAATAGCACAGTGCAGACTATTGAATATATCCTAAAAGCTTCAGGCTGACTTGGACACTTTGTGTGTCTGGGCATCCACTTGGTGAATGAAGTTCAGTGTAGACAAAGGTAAAATCATGCACTTGATGTGTAATAACCTGCAGACCACAAATGTCCTCGGGGGAGTAAAGATGGAAGAGTCCCTTGTTGAGATAGATCTGGTAGAGAGCCGGCAAGCAGCTGCTTCCAAGGCTACTAAGATATCATCATGCATTAAAAGAGGCATAGAATCGCTAAGGACATAATATTTAGAAGGCATTGGTGCACCCTCATCTGGAATATGTGGTCCAGTTCTGGCCACCAGTTCCCTGATTAGGAAAAGGGTGCAGAGGAGAGTCACCAAACTGATAAGGGGAACAAAGGAATTTAGTTATAAAGAAATTTTATGGGAATTAAAACTATTTAGTCTTGAGATGATACATCTAAGGAGGGCATGATTAACTTGTATAAATATAAAAATGGAAATATAAAAAATACCAAAAACATATCAATTGAAGTAAAATCCTCTCTAAAGACAAGGGGAGATTCAATCTCCAGAGGCGACAATCCTTGTTTACTATACAAATTATAAATCTGTGGAATAGAGTCCCACCCAAGAAGCTTGTAACAGCATCAACAGCTGATACAATTAACTGTTACTATTAGTTGTTATCAATAAATAATAAAAAAAATACTTCCTCAACCCCATCCCTTAGTTGATGAACATATGTCTTTTTTCAAACATATTAATTTTGTAATTATAAACAACAAAAAGATAAAATTGGACCTTTTCTTATTCTTACCCTAGATGAAACATTCATGTTTAGACACAAATTTAGACACAAATTTAAGCTATGTTTTTGGGCTGTGGGAGGAGAGTACTTCTGTCTCTCTAAGTTCTAGGGGACAACCCAAGAGATAACAACAAGAGAAAGGAGGCTGTGCTCACACAATTTACATTTGAAACAATCATGGATGTCTAAAGGAGTGTGACAACACACTAGATAGCAAGAAACAATTAAACCCTCCGTACACTCAGAAAATTTAGCTGAGACCTTATCTAACATGGACTAGTTAGAATATAGTGCAATACATATATTAACTGGAAAACCAGGCCAAGCTAGCCCCATCTACGCCCAGTCCCTACTCTTAATCTGTGTGCCAATGCTTGACTGTATAATGACAATTTTTTACAAACAATGTAATATTCTATTCATGCCCATACAAACATAGTGCTAATTGAATGCTAAGTGATGTATCTTGATATAAACAGAGAACTACTCTCTGCTACAATTCTCAGGGTCTTTTAGTTTGCATTCAGTGGTGTATTTGGACCTCATTCTGTCTACAAAAGACAATCAGATTGTCACTAGCAATTATCGGAAACCCAGTGCTGGCAATTCCATGTTCATGCAAAATGCTCACACCCCCTCTATACTATCAGGCCATCATATTAAATGCAACTGTTCTGAGAAAGAAACGTTAGAGAAGGAAATAGAAGTACCGTACCAAAGATTATTACAAAGGGGATATTCACGTGGAATTTTAGTTAGAGCCAAAGGTATAGCAATGGTAAGAGATAGGACATCACTAGTGGTAGATTCTCAACCAACAAGAAATAATATGGACAACTAATCTAATATTCCTCACCCCTTATAGCAATGAATTTAAGAACATTAAAACTTTAATTAAAAAGAATGCACAGGTACTAAGATGTGACATAATACAGTGCCCCCTAGTGAATAAAGGCAAACATTTTAGTAGAAAAAAAATCCCACCTTAGCGTCCATTCTTTCTCTTAATATGCTAAAGTCCCTAAGAATGATAATTGGCTCAGCACCACTGGATGTTATAAATGCTATATTCATATTGCTTTTAGTTCTGACATTTAATTATGTGAAATAACTAGGTATATCATAGATACATATTAATTGTAGACTGATATTACCACTATTGTTTGTTATAAATTTGCATTTACAAATTGTTTCATTGATTCATTTTAGCCATTCATTTATTGCCTGTCACCACCGAGTGCCCGCAGCTGGTTTGCCTCTACCAGGAAGTATGTCTGGAGCACATAGCGTTCTGGACACCTGACTTCCTGATATCGTGACGTTCTCTGATGCAGCGTTTTGACATCAGCCGCCGTAGCTTACGGTCACGCCTACCACTTTTGATTGGCCAGTTTAACATCTCAGCCACCCAAACGTGGTTAAGTAATTCTGAGTGTGTACAGCTGCGGGTATGGATGCTATGGATCGGCGGTGGTGATAGTGTTTTTTGCAGGTGCTTCATCAAGTGCAGGTAAGGTCTATCTTTTTATAAAAGGGTCATTTTAGGAATGGTTTTGTAGAGGACAAAGAGCCAAAACTGGCTTTAAACACGTCATTGGTATCTGCAGTGCTGCTTTTACCTTTGTATACCTGTGAACCTTGATCTTTTGGACTTCAATAAACTGGATGTTTCATGGGAAACAAAGCTGAATTTATTGCTACTCAAGATTGCCTTGCCCATGGCTTCCGCGCTATAAGATTCCCTGGTGAGTCCTCTAGTCCCTGACAGTAGCTGGTGTGTTGGAAGATATTACAGTTCAGCTAAGCCAACTGGGTAGGCACTTAAGTGACTCTTTGACACAGCTGAAGTAGAGAGTTATTTTCAAAGCAAGGAGCTTTGGGTTCGAAAACTAAAGGTAGTCTTGGGACTCTGGGTGATTACACTTTATTTAATCCCTGTGATGAATTTATCCAAGTATCCAGGCATATTACCCAAAGCTTCATATCAGATCCACAAATGGGTACAGCAGCTCGAGAAGGCAACACTACAAAGTCATAGAGCCAGCACTCCTTATCCATCCAATGATGCTGTATTCAATCCACCATAAAACAATTTGAGGGCAAAAGTCCAATTTTATACATACCTGTACAAAAAGAATGATATAGCTGCAGAAATAAGGGCAAAGTCGAATGTTTGCCTTAAATTATTACTACATAATACCATGACCTACCTTTACAGACAAGTCTAATTGCAAATTTTTACTTGATTGTATACAAACAATAGTTTACCATGTCACTGGCTCATATAGTCACAGTTGATGGAGAAAAGTCTAAGACCCCCTTTACACTTGCGGTGTGCAAGACAGTGAGGCGATTGCCATTACTGATCACCCCGCAATCGCTGTCAGAATGCTGCCCATAGTTACCTATGTGACCATCTATACTCACATTTTACAATTGTGGGGCTCAATAGGAAATAGTGATCACTAGATAAATGCCAGCAAATTGCTATGGCACAGGCAATGGGGTTGCAATAGTAGATGTTAGGTTGGAAACCAGCCTAATAGGATCCCTTGACACAGTTAAAGTAGAGCTGGATTTTGACACCCCAAGAGATAACATGTTATGTTACAGTGTTACAGTGCTTACTCTGAAGATTCCAGCCAGGAGCTTTGAGTAGGAAGGGATTGTAACAAATAGTAACCATAGGATTTGGGAGTGGTTACATTTTCTATCATCCCTGAGATGCATTTGAAGTCCTCTCACAAATGTGTTTGTTATTTGATCAGAAGCATATTTTGAGATATTACTTTTATACCAATACAAAAATAAATTAATTAAAATAGGATTATCCTGTATTTCTAGTAAGTAGCTAATCTGAGTTATTAATATAGACTTTGCCGGAAATCTCTACAAGATTAGAGCATATTTATTTTCTGTGTCACATTTTCAAGATTATGTTCTGTGTATATGTACATATATGACGGTACCTCCCCATAGGGGCTAGGACCAATCAGCATACAGCCAGTTAGGCCAGTGGACAGCTACTGGCACATCTCCAGCCCCTGAAATATATTCTGTATGCACATTAGTACACACACCACTCTCAATGCAAAATACAGTATCCGAGAAGAACATTAACAATATAAAGTGTTGATTGCTATAATTTACACTCTAATTTCAAATTCAAACGTAACCACTATTTTAATTTAAAATGGGAAAAATGTAATCAATTAGGTTTCCAGCATCTGCATTGCATTTTTATATAGATTTAAAAGAAGAAAAAATCTTGCAAGCCCTTCGGGAACAGAAGATTATGAGTAGAGTTGAATGATTGCTACTTGAAATACGTTTTTCTAATTAGGAGCAAGCTTTAACTGAGCATGATTTCAAAAAAGACTGTGACTTAGTCATCTAGTTCTCTGAAAAGGTCATGGATCTGGAAATTACTATAATTAATGGTGCCAGGAAAATGCATGCAACAGCAGAGAACAAGCAGAGACTTAAAAAAACACAGCAATATTTGGGGAATACTGTGTCAAGAGAAAAGCCAGTTTGGCTGTTTTTCTCGTTCTAATTAATGATGCAACTTTGGGAATAAACAGCTAAAGAGCAATCAGAGTGACTTTAGCTGTTAATAAAATGAGTGTCTCTCCTCATTAAACACAACCTGTCACTGGTTTGCACAAAAGCAGTAGTTAAATTAAATAAAAGAAATGATATTAAAGGGCAGAATGTTGGCATGTATAGCTCAATTGTGAACAAAGCATTGTAAACATGACCCCTTACTTTTAAAGCCTTTCCCAGGGCCCATTAACTTGTTCCACTTACACAATTAAATTCTGAGAGCCTTGCCAATCAATAAATACCTGGCCATTGAGATTTGAGGTATAAACTATTTTTTTTGAAAATTCACACACATTTAGAAAGGTTCAGAGGACCTAATGCTCGAAAAGAGACTGCTCAGATGACATGGCTTCCACAACCCAGATGGGATTGTTTGGGACAGCAAAATGAAGGGAAGGCCACCAGCTACTGTAGAGCCCCTTGGGGAACTTGTTTTAGATTGTGATAACCCATTTCATGTAATTAAAGTCGATAGAGAATATGTCAAGAGTGTGCAACGCTGACATAAAAGTGAAAGAGGGCTACTGAGAATAATCTAAATTAGAAAATTTGAATATTTTGGTTTGCTTAATATTTATTTTCTGTGTTTTTTTTATAGTTGTCATGTCTTCAATATGAATCTACAATTTAGAAGATGCAAATAAAAACCAGTAAAGGTATGGCCAAGCAACGTACATTTAAAGCCTTCCTCCAGTGCAAACTTTTAATGGCAGGGTAAGGGATTAGAGCCCCTGTAACTGTAGACTTTGAGAAGGGGGTTTAATGCTTTAGTTCTATATCCTAAAAGTATAGAGAATAGATAGATAACTAAATCCAAATCTAAAAAGGAAGCAAAGAAACTTTCACATATTTCAGTGAGTGGCAAAATTATGGGAAAATTATGGGAAACAGAATAGAATTAGCAGATAATTTAAACGTTGTGGACATGTATAGTGGCATAAACAAAGGGAATTTCTGTGGATAGTGGAAGAAGAGTTGATAACCATGAGGCTGCAAAAGCTTACAAAACTTTTTTCAGACACATTAGAGTCGATTAATGGTTGGTGTGCAAAAATGCTAAGATGGAGCACAAATGATTCTGCATGCGCCCATGCGCATGATTCATGGCTGCGTGTGCATGTGTGAATCGCAAAGTGGCAAGGGCACAGGAGTAGCACAAATTACCTCCTTGCGCCAACTTCCGTCTCCTGCAAGGAAAATCTTTTGTTTTGAAGCACAAATGGCCCTGTCCCAGGGCCGGCTACGGGCTTAACTGCTCCCATAGGGACCCCTAGGTTTCTCCCATTTCCTTTACTGTTTCTCCATAGCTATTAATTCTCTCTAGCATCTGTGTTTCTTGGAAAACCTGTTTTCTCTATTTTTGGGGGGTATATTCTGATTCCAGTTAACCCTTAATGTTTTTTTGCCCAATGTTTTGCCCCACATGTTTTCTTTAACCCTTCCACCCCTGTTTGGTTTGCATGTTAATACTTAATAATTTAACTTTAAAATTTTTTTTTTTTAAAGTTTGGGGCCCAATATCCACATTTTTGTTGTTCTAACCTTAGAACCAACGCTGCCGATGTTTGCTACTTATTGGAATCATCAGTTTCCTCCACCTATTTTCTGGAAATGCAAACTTCAAATTTTTACATTTGCACACACTTTTCTGCCCTCCAAACATACCATAAATCAGGCACAGTTTGGTGCGCCAAAATGGCACAAGCAAAAAATTTAAGACACAATTCGCATTTTGACAACCATCAATCAGGCAGAAGCCCAAGCATGACTTGGCACTCCAAAAAACATGCACAAATTTGTTCACACATGACCATGAATCAACCCTATTGTGTACATTGTAGAGGAAATGGAGGAAATGCAAGAAAATTATTTGCTTGCCCTAGAGTGTTCAAGCAACAGAGATCATTGCAAGAGCAAGTATAATAGCCTTTTTAAATTATATTTTTTAATTGTTAGTGAAATCTTGATGTTTTGAATCACAAGTCCATGATCTACACATCTATGCCAGCAAACACATAATAAGGCCATGTTAAGCAAAAGAGTGGCAACAACTGTAAATACAATGAGGGGCATGCTAATTATTTGGCCAAGCAAGTATAACTTTGGTGTTCTTTTGGGTGTGACCTGAAACCTAAGAAAGTTTTTTTTTTATTTTAGCACACAAAAAGTACAATAAAAATGTTTGCCCTAATTGGTACCCCCCAAAAAATCACCTGTACCTGCAATGCAGTATTTTTACAGGTGATGTACATTATTTTTCCAATGAGGTAAGAACATTTTTGGGAAACAACAGCACCCTATGGGCTATGCAGAATTTTTTAGACTACATTAGAACAGGATATTTATTTTGGGATTTTTGTGTGTTAAAGTAAAAAAGCTCACTCAGATGTTCACACCCATTCAGGTCATGCTAAAGAAAGCTAAAAAGCTTTCAGGCGAGAACTGAAGTTTATATCAGAGTGAGCTTTTTAACTTGAACACAGTAAAAATTCTATAAAAAATGTTTGTTCAAATGATTTTTAAAAAATCCCTAACCCCTGTGATTGGGCGTTTTTTACAGACGAGATATCATTTTTCCAAAGGTGTAAGGATATTTTTTTTTGAAAAAAGCAGTATCCATAGTATGATAAAAGATTTGGCAAATCATTCTGCATATACCATAGGGTGCTGTTATTTCCAAACTTTGAAAAAATATCCTATTCTCATTGGAAAAATGATGTACCAAACCTGTAAAAATGCCCCACCATAGAGGTAGGGTGAATTTTGGAACGAACAGCTTTTTTACAGAGTTTTTTCATGTGTTCAAGTTAAAAATCCTACTCCACCCACACCCAAAGGTAAACTTGCTTCACCATATCTTTAGCATGACCCCGACCAATACATTTTTTTACCAAATAATTAGCATTAATGATCCCAATTGATGCAGTTGATATAGAATCAAAAAGGGTTCCAAAACATAAACCCCACTGAGACATTGGGGTTATGCTAATTATTTGGTGAAGCCAGTGTGCATTGTAGTGTAGATTGCAACCTTTATCTCGGTGAGTGTGTTAGTGTTTTGCCTTTCTTTCTCGGTGAGTGTTTTGTTTTACTTTCTCCCCCCAAGAAATCACCTGTGCATGAGCATTTTTACAGGTCATACATATAATAAGGCACATGATTTTTTTTAAGTGTGTACCCATCACAAGTGCAGGTCATTTTATTGGGAAAAAGTTAGAAAAAAAACTTTTTGGCACTTAGGCGTCTAAACGCTAGAAAGCTTACTGAGCTTCACCTAATAATTAGCATGACCTGCAATAATACAGCAAAATAATGGTGCCCAAATCTGATTTGTTTTTGAAATGTGGCTATTGCAGGAAAAAATAAAATAAAAAAAAACTAACAAAATCATTTTTGATATAATTTGTTATAAATAGAAAATTACAATTCTTATGGGAGCTACTGTCTTCCCGACACACAGGAAAGAGTCCCATTAGGGCTTAAAAGCAGACCTTCACCTTTCAGAGTATTATTTAGTGCTCTTGGGTTCTGATAAAATACCAGCGTGCACTTAGAATAATTTGCATGTGAATGCATGAACCTTTCCATTTAGGACCTTGCTAATAGTACAACGAGGTGTCTTGGGAACATCTTAACGGGAAACAACGGTTGCTAGTTAGCATAATGATCAGCACACGCTTCATGGAGTATGTGAAAATTAACATTTAAAAGAAATGTGGCAGCAGAAATTGAACACTGAGACCCATGAAATGAGGGTTTAAGCTAGGAGGCGCTGAAGTAGTCAACCACTAAAGGAAAAAAAATGGACTAATGAGCAAAGATGATCTGCCTGTAGGTTAACAAGAATTCTCCACAGGCTTTTCAACCCACAGGATGCCTAGACAAGGGTATTTAAAACAAACATTTTTAGCACAAGAAATTAAGTGTAGTCGTTGATGAGATTAATGTATGTAAGGCCTCCACAAGTTTTTTTTAAGCACAAATCAGTACATAAGCTGCTGCAGAGATAAAATAAAATAGATACAGTGTCTACAATGGCCAACCATATTAAAGTCTAGCCCAAATCTGACTTTAGCCCAGATTAACCCCCCCCCCATAACAACTGTTATATATATAAATGTATCTCTGTGTGCAACTGATTGGAATGTGCTCCCTCAGAGCAATGCAGCTGGTTGACCTTTCCTGCTTTCCCCTCTCTAAACTCAGAAAGAGTTACGGAAAAGACACCACTCAGCACAGTCTTGTTATCTAAATAGAAGTCTATGGTTGTGGTCAAATAACAATAATTGTAGAGATTTATTGTCCAAAATGTGTCCGTTGTTAGAGAAACTTTCATTAGGGCTGATTTCCTTATCCCGGGGACCCCAATTTGGAATGTCCTACTGTGTGAATCCCTGAGATTGCCCAGTATACTCATGTAGGGCCCATGTCTGGGCTAAAGCCTGCATCAGTCATTACTGTAAAGATGGCACAGGTTACAAGGAGAAGCAGGGTTGGAGCTATCAGCATGCTTCATTCACCTTTCCTAGCCAATCTGACTTCTGGTTAGTGAAAGAAGGTATGAATAGCACACAAGCGCTGATTGGCAGACGACATGCATATGGCGTCATGGGATCGATGAAGATTGTTTTTCCAGGTGACCCATGATATTTCACACAGCATACCAAATTGGAATGTCCTTCTATAGAGGAACAACAACCGTGTTAAAATTCTGGGTACTGGCCATCTTTTAATTTAGTTTTTGACTGGACTTTGACTGGACTTTCCTTGACCTCTGGTCAAGAATATAAGGCTACATTTCTACCCTGGTATAAGCTGATTAAGAAGTTCTCCCTCATTTAGATGTTGCTGAATACATTTGAAAATTCTGTGCCCCTATGCCACAATTAGCATGAGTCTGGGGTGGGGGGCAGGATGAGCAGAGGTGTAATTAAATGTGCCCAGGCCCTGGTGTCAACATATAAAGGGGCTCCATCAATGTTCATCAAGTAACATTTTCTGCTGTTGTTTTTAAAACTGATAAGATATTTTACAGAGATATATATGTGTAGAAGGTTGATATTTTATAGGCAATATATAGAATGTTTTTTGGAAAAGTACAAAGATCCTGTTTCTTGGTACATTTTAAATGCTTCACATAGGCATTGTATGTAACACCTAGGTGCATCGTATATCGTGACTGTGCATTTTATAGAACATCAAAGGTTTGAAAAGGAAGGCATGAAAAGAAGATCGTCCATTAACTGAAGTTCCATTGATCAAAGAAAACACAGGCATGGCGATTCCTGGACAATATAACCCCTAGGCAACATAGAGAATGCCCTTGCACATCTCCTAGGCATTCCTTTGGCCATTCCAAGTATGAAAGATACAATGGATCTGGCGAGATGACCCAGGATTTCCCTAGGTGGTGAATGTCATACCGGTACTTTGTCTAAAGAACATTTGGCGTTGTAAAGAATGCCTAGGCATGACATACACAGCATGTAGGTGTTACATACTGTACAATGCCTAGGTAAAGAATGTAAGTATGTAAGTAATTACTATTATTATTATTGTTTATTTATATAGCGCCATCATCTACCATAGCACTTGACAAGGTATGATTACATTCTATATATTCTATATATTGCCTAGGATTTCTATACAGTGCTGGCCTTTTACACATTCCCTATACAATACAACTACTGAAGACAAAAAAAAATGGAGAGAAATTGTGCTTCCTTTTTGTACACGGTACTACATGGACACATATTGTAAAACAAGGTGGAGCAGCAACCTTGGCTCTATGGATACATGTTCCCTGATTCAGTCGCAACCTCTGCACTCCCTGTGGTTATGCTCCCTAATATTAAATTAGGGGGTTTCCTATTATTCACATTAGTAGTAGGGGGAGTCCAGGCCATAGCAATAAAAAGTCAGCATTAATCCCTGCCCCATGTGCCTCTCCTTTATTTCCTGCCACACCAGGTAGAAGACATAGCAGGGATCCCAAATTTGCCCTCCTTTCAATACCATTCTTTCGCGACCATGAGAGAAAGTGGTCTAACAACCACCCCTGTCCCTTAGAGTTCTCAGTGTAAGCGAGCACAGCAAGCCACAGTGTTCCCTCAGCTTTTTTTTACCACAGCAGTGCATACATAAAGCTGTGCCATAGCAGGTTCTTCTTATCTCAAACCCAGAATTAAAAGCAAAACCAGCAGCTTTGTTTAAAATACAAAAATTATATACATATAATCAGAGATTTTGAAACGCTTTGAAATGATTTATTGTACTCTGTTTCCAATGGGGGGTAGGGTGGTATGAAGCTTTGCATATGGCAGGACAGGGATTTTAGGCTCAAATTGGTGCAGATTCATTGGCAACACTATTCCCTAGCAAGTATTTCCTATTAGATGTAGGTGTTCTTTTTTCTGTAGGATCACCATGCTGGGCTATCTGTTTGATTTACACATGCAAGGCGTCCTAATCCGCATATATTTTCTTTTCAGTAAAGCTGTGATGCAACAGATCATCATTTTCTCGGCTAATAAAAGTCACTTTATTGTTCCTGGGATTTTTCATGTGTGAAATCCATCATGGCCCCTTATGAGCAGGCTGGTCATAAGAGCAGAAATATGATAGCACTGTAATATATGATTATACTTTCACTGTGCGCACGATTAGATGATACAACACACACAAACACATGTGTTTCATGTTGTCAAATTGAATTTATTATAATTCTTCAACCCAGAAATAAAGGAAAGAGAGTAATACTGTACTGAAGTTAATAGGAAAAAAACAAAGGATGTTTACTATGGCATATGGCTAATGGAGTGTGATATATTTGATTGCAGCGTATGTATGTATTATATTGACACCTCCTGCAGACACACTTATCACATGGACAACGCACTGGTGCCCGTGATTATCTCGGCTTAAAGTTTAAAGATCAGCTGCTGCTTTAGATATATCAAAGGAATTAGCAGGAGTTCAAAAAATAGAGAGAGGAGGATTATCAGAACAAAGAGACAAAAAAGGTGACAATAAAAAAGAACTACAGTTGTAACAGGTCATTACTAATGACAATGTTGTCTTTCAAAAGATAAAAAGAGACATTAAGTGAATAGTCATGTAATGCTACATTTATACAATTTTAAAATAAGGGCCAAGTTATTAATATTGTGCCTAAACTATTGTATCATAATGTACAGCGTTAAGTAACACAAATTGGATCATTTACGCACATTAAAGACGTAATGTAAAAAAGACTTCCAGTCAAAACAGACTGAAGGTCTGCTCATCCTCTAAGCATGGATAAACCCTAATTTTGCCATGTGATCCGACAGTCTTTTACTTACCACTCCTACATTGCATACTGTCTCTCACCCCTTGCATGTCAGCCCACAGCCTATTAGGTTTACCCAGTGTAGCGATAACCGTTATCGCCGGAGGGCTTCCCCGCCAGAGACGTCCTTTTCCCAATGGTGAGAGGTGCTGCAGGAATCCCAGAGTCATCCGTGAGGAACCAGGAACAGCCCTTACAAGGGCTAGTGAATTGTAATATAGCGTTTCCCCCAATAAGAGACAGAACTCAGTATTGAGGGTGGAGATGAACTTAACTTTATTAGTGCCACACTGTGCCTTATATGCAAGGCTCCAGGCAAGGGGACCTCCCCCGTGGACCTGATGGAGGACTGCATGAAAAACACACGGACCAATGGGAGCAGGGCACACAATCCCTCAACTCTGCCGGTAACACAATCAGTAGAACAATAGCAGTCTGTAACACAATCAGTAGAACAATAGCAGTCTGTAGCACAATCAGTAGAACAATAGCAGTCTGTAATACAATTAACAACACCATGGCAGTCTGTCTGGGACATGCTCAAGAAAATGAAAGTAATGGGTCTATGCAAAAAACAGTGCCTTTAAAATCCAAAAGGCATAGAGTCTGTCACACCCAGCAAGAATGCCCATTAGTGTGCACCTAGTGAATCTTATTGAGGAAGGCAAATGGCTGTGGTAAGGATCTGGGGCAGCAGGAGGAGGTGTACAGAGGTGCACTCAAATGCTGTATATCCCATGCTTAGAAGGAGAGCAGACCTCAATTATTTTTTGACCAGAGGTCAAAACCCTAACTGGGTATGTAAGAAAAAGAAACTATACTCCACATACATCCTCGAGCACTTCCCAACCGGTCTGGATATTAAGTGCTTACTCATTAAAGAGATCCAAATGTCATGCTTTGCAACTTGCCTACCTGGTGTTCAGGAGGAGGAAGAAAATCGAGGCAGTGCCTGTTATGCACCTGCTGCACACATTAAATACAGCTGTGCAGGGAGTGGTATGCAGAGGCTATGTTTATAGCAGACACTGGCTGGACTAGAAGAGTGAGCATGAATCCTGGTATGGGATCTTTTGAAAGGGGAAGGATTAAATCTGAATGTAGTGGGGTTTGCTGAAGGGAGGTCAGGTGTGTAGATTGTAACAAAACAGTCATCAGAAGATATACACAGTAATGACAAAATTCTCCAGAAGTCTTTAAACAAGCACCTAATTCAAGGCGGTTCTCCATTTATATATACCATAATAATTAGTCTAAGTTGTGTTTTTTTTTTTTTTTTACAATTTTAGGTAATACGATAGACACATTTTGGTCCTTTTCCTTCCCTTCCCCTGAATCCCCCAATGAGATGTGTCCAGTCCTGCTAAATGAGCACCAAAAATAGCAAGCTCAATCTCTACAAATAGGATTCCAAATAGACTTGTTAATGATCTAAATTGCCCCTTTTATCTTTTTAGCAATGGCCCCTGCGCAAACTAAGGTGTAACCAAAATATACATGGGAACAATCATGGGTCATCCAAAAACATCTTCATCCTATAAAACTTTTAAGGTGCACATTTCAAAAGTTCTTTTTTTTTTGTTTTAAACTACAAAGGCATAAAGTAGTTCACAACAGTGTGAGTTAAACAACAACAAGAAAGATGCTATTTTAACTCAGACTATAATGTAATGTGAAAACAAAGCTAATAAATAGGGTGAAGTAACTGGGCTAAATACAAAGGTCCTAAAATCTTTTCACCTTTGTCTAAAACCCTGTTTTTAACCTGGTCAACACCTATTTAGCATAATTGGTTTATTACCAGCTGTACTTAGTACGCTTTAGGTAGACGGTAAAAGGGAATGGCATTTTGGCTTCAAAAGCAATGTTCTTATACCGGGTGCTGAATCAGCTCTATAGAGTTATTATTTTTGTCAAAAACACTTACGACTTCTGTGGGATGGATTTCACTGCAGGTTTGTTGGCAACATCACAGCGTTCTAAAACAAAAAGACAAAAATAGTTACGTCATTTGAATTACAGATTGTAATTCACAAACTGTTAATAGGCCTTTCGATCAGAAATTTATATCAGGTAATACAGACCCCTGAATTGACATTTTTGGCTGGCCATACATGAGTGGCATTGAAAATACATGACACCTTTATCCCAATAATTTGTACCATTAGCACTGGCCACATAGATAACTATGTAAGTACAATCAAATGCCAATATATTGTATGGCCCTAAATCCTTTTTATGAGCATCTTATAACCACTGCTAGCCAGCACTTCACTACGAGTCAGCACCATGATTGGCCAGTGGGTGGTCGCGGGGCAGGTCGTTCCAGTTGCTGGTGCCGAGGGCGCGACTATCGCCTATGTGTGTGCCAGCAGCCAGTAGCGGGAATTCCTTCCCGGTGCTGGTTCGTAGTTAAGGTGAGGATTACGGGCATCCTGCCCCCAAGCTTGTTTTGTTGATCATCTGTCTGCGGGACCAACACCCTTTAAAAAAAACAGGTGTTGGTCTGGTTTAAGATTTGATAACAACAGCCTGTTTATCAAGTGCCAGTAGAATTGCACCAAATATAATTCCCACCTATTAAAATGCATCTATATTCAAAAAGTAAGTTTATCTCATCACCTTCTATCCCCAGCCCAGTGCCCCAGTTTACTAAAGCATTTGCTCAATATTAAAGAAAAGACTAACAGGAAGTAGTATTAAGGTAAAAGGCAGCCATATGCTAATTAGTCTGGTTATAACTAACCTGCCACATTACGGCAAATTCAACACCATGAGGATTTTTTTCTCACATTTTGTTCCTTAGTGAAATTCAGCACCAATTTAACTGTGTGCATTTCTAACTAATTTTCACAGCTAAAAATAAAGCTGAATTGTAAGAAAAGATATAATGATAAAAAAATCTCACAAAAAAGGTGCGAAAAAAATGTAATCTTGATTTTTTCAAATATTTTTATAAAACATTTGCACACCTAAACACGGTGCTGAATTTCACTGAGGAAAAATGGCAGTTAGGTTAAAGTGGTCCCTATTGCTGAGCTGTGTGTACTGTGACTGAACGCATCAACGTTGGGGGTGGGGTTGCTCGACCAGGGAGCAATATGGCCGACTGCATTCAGTTTGTGTTTTCATGAATACTGGGCAAAGGCTTTAGTAAAAAAAAAAAAGAAACACTGGGATGGAAAAGGGGCACCGGGCTAGGGATGGAAGGTGACCGCATAAACTTATGTCTGAGTTTAGGTACACTTTAAATGACCACGTAGACGCCCATCAGTCAAGCCGCTGTCCTCCATCTATGAATCCTTCAGTTATTTGCATAGAAATTCAATACTGCCACTCCTGATGAAAAATGTCATTGTTTTAAATAATTCATAACCCATAATCATCTATAGAAAAAGCATTAGGGTTACCGGCGGCATATAAAAAAGCACACTCACTAAACCAGCAAGAGATGCCATTTGCTCCTAAAATAGTGCAGTTACATTGCCTCCTTCACTTGTGCTCTAGTCAGACCACCCTGGGCTACAAGCACTAAAGTGTGGTCTGCAATACCCTTAAATCATTGAGGAAGCCTATCTAATGGCTGGGGGAAGAGCTGGATCTAAGATATGCAAAAGGTTACTTACTAAAGCATAACAAAATCAAATATATATATATATATATATATATATATATATATATAGAGAGAGAGAGAGAGAGAGAGAGAGAGAGATTGATGTGCATAACCCAATGGTATCTCTAAAATATTTCTGCTTATCAGGGTGAAGACATAATTAAGGAAAGTTCTAGGATTTACTTCTAAGTCAAGGCAATCTATTACTGTTGTCCAGATGTAGGTAAAGAGATCCAATACCCAATAACCATTTAGAAAATTGGTGTTGGACACCAATGTATTTTGCATAAGGATAACCACATTTCTGGAACCCCCTGTGCAAAACCCCCATAAATGTTTCACTTTAGTGTGATCCCCTGGTGAAATCCAGCCCCACAAATAGCTGCATGTCCCAAAGTCTCTTCATCCACCAATGGAAACCAGGGCACGTGACTACTACCTGTCATTTGGGGGGAGAGCTTTCGCCAGGTGACTGATGTCGAGGTAAGTAAAACTAGGGTTTGCACGCCGGCTCCAGCAAACCGCCCCCCACCCGAGTGCCCAGTAAACTTGCATCCAACACTCATTTTCTTAAAGGTGCACTGTAGGCACATTTTCCCTGAGCCATTGTTATACCACCAGCTGCAATTCATCCTTTTCTGTTCTGCTTCAATGTTGACGGACCCTGGGACAGATGTGGCACTCTTGAATCTCCCTACCACTGAGTGTCAGTATCAGCTATGGTCAGGTTCATTGTGCTATCCTGTTGTCAATCAATCAGGACGCCCAAAATGTTGCTCACACTGTGCCTTTAAGCTTTAAACGTATTCTTAGTAATTAATATCAGTTCCATAAAAAAGAAAAAAGCTTTCAATAAATGACTTCATGCTTAACATTTTTAAAATGACATGCAGAGGCATTCACTGGTGTTTACTATAATAAAACTCATGCTGGTATGCTGCCACTTCTCCTCATGCTGTTACATTGCAAAAAGCTGGCAGCTCTCTGCTGTGTTACATTGAAACAGGGCAGAAGCATTGCTGATGTATACAACAGACATCACCCTGCTGAGATACACTGTATAGCAGCCATGCAGCTACTAAAACAGCTATATAAACGCACAGCTGACTCACAGCTTTCTGTGATGTGTCTGCATTTCTCTATTGCGACAGAGAGATCACTCTGAAGAATGCCAAATCAGTATTATACTGTTTTGAAGTAGTTGCCAACAAATGTTTAGTGCTGTTTCTACTTAGAAGTAAACGACTTGTAGCCCAAACATCTACAAATATGTGGGTAAGCAAAAAGACGTACTTGGAATACTGTATCCTGAGGTCAGATGTTGGGAGTCCTGTAATAAACAAACAGAAATAAATCAAACCAGTAATCCACATATCATTTAGATATAAGATGTAGGTCACATAGCCACAGGCTTGTGTATTATCTTCCTTTATCAATCATGTTTTAACCTTATCTAAAATTCATAAGAATAGAGTGCAGACTAAATGAGAAGGACAAACCAGCAATACATAAAAGGACATTTATATCGAACATGTTTAAAAATACATTATTTACCTTTCACATGAACATTACACATCTAACATTATCTCTGGAGTTCTCATTTCCATCGACATTTGGCTGCTATACTGTTATATGTTTTATTATATGGACCTGTAATAATTAATCGTATCTATCTTTAAACCGCAATAGACAATTTTAACATAAAATACATTATTACGATGGGTTAGCCCTGTACGTAAGTAAAGAACATTTATTTTAAATGTATTCTGCATAAGTAGTGAGTATGAAATATTTATATTTAAGATACAGCAACCACAGAGTAGTAATGATAGTATAACTTATATAGTATTAACTTGGGTAGCTTACATTATGGATGCAGCCAGCTATTAAAATGCTGCTGTGCTGCTTTATGGGCCCTTTTAACCAATTAGGGGGTTTGCTGCACTGGTATATACATGCTAAGGTGGAAGGTCACCCTTTCTGTTTAAAAGGGTGAGTAAGGTTGGAGTACTCTAGGCTGGAAATGTTTCTTCAAGAAGCTCTAAGACAAAATCACAATAGACATCCATATATTTCTTTCAGTGCCAGCCTACCTAGAGATGTTGTCGCCCTCTGTTGCCAGACCATTTTCACTATTTTGCACTGTACATGTTTAACTGTGATTATTGAAGGAATGTCCATGGATTTCCCAGGAAAATTATATATTGTTTTGGGCTTTTACATGAAAAGTGATTTTTGTACTTTTTTTTCGGTGCTTCCAGTATTTTTGGGTGTTATATGTTGATTTTGATTTCAGGAAAATGAACTGTTAAAATGGCATTAAACAGTCGGAGAGGCAGCTACGTAAATTTTACATAGCTGGCACTTAAAGGGATTACTTATATACCCTAAATGAAAAAAATCTATCAAAGCTTGTTGTTTTCCTATACTAGAAGGAAGAAGAAAAAGGGGTAAAATCGGAACCAATTAATTTAGCCATGTATCTACAATGTACATACTTGGAATTTTAAATGACAAGAGGCAACAAGAGGGGATGATTTGTGCAAAAGTGCAGCAGATCGCTTTGCATACTCTATTGGTTAACATTAACATAACTCCACTATTTGTTGCAGAACTAAGTAAATCAACACCCATAGAAGTATTGGGCCTGTTTTAGGTAACAGGTAACATGGAGGTAGATCAGCATTGACTCATCTAAACTGATACTTAAATGGGAACTCTTTGTAAGACACCAATTTGTGCAACAACATTAGGGCAATAAAATATCAAACAGCTCAGTCGGAGGCCCACAATTTGCACAAAAGCTGAAACTGGGATTGGGTGACAGGCAATGGCATAACTAAATATGGCAGGGCCCTGGTGCAATCATTAGCTGGGGTCCTTCTATGACTCATACAGTAAATTTTGTCTATTCTGTAATTTGAATGCAGCTAGACAACTAATGACCGAAACAGCAAGGACAAATGGTGATTCCTTTAAATAAATGATGTAAAGAGAACAAAAATATGAAATATAAGGTGGAGGAGCAACAATAATGGGGCCCCCATGACCTTCTGTGTGGTTGCACACCCTCAAGTTACGCCACTGTTGACAGGTCAGTCTCCATATCCCGTGCAGCAGTGTGACTGTACTGGTCTGTCAAGTCCACAGCTGCCTTGCAGAGCCCTGCCCCCTGTCAGCATCAGGGGAAAATTCTGTCAGTTGAGAGGGAGGGGTGGCTGGGGGGTTACAAAAAGCGTAGACTTCCTCTTAAATATGAATTGAGATGAAGTTTGCATCACACATTAATATCTCCTTTGATGTGGATCACTTTGCTAAATAATATGGATGCACATATGTAAGTGATGAGTCAATACAGCGGATGGCTTACTACTTCTGGCTAGAAATAAGAGCACAGAGCTTTGAGGACATTTTGAATGTAGGGTTTTCAAGAGCAGGTCTCTCCACGTGTGTGTGTGGCAAGATGGTCGCTCTATTGCAGCTCAGGAGTGCAAAATTATTATTATTATTATTAATTAACATCTGCATGGTGTTAAGCTCTCTCAAATGATTGTGTTACTGATTGCCAGATGGGGGTTTTAGGGGAAAATTTACTAAGATTAGATTGTTTGACTGGGGGCGCTCTTTAAAGCTGTGAATTTTGGAAAGCAAAGCAGAAGAGGTATTATATTTACAGAGAAGCCTATAAAAAGGGCAAACAAAATCCTCCAGACAACAGACCCCAAATTTTGTCAAGGGAAGACATTCTCACAGATACTGTTTTGGATGTTAATCAGCCTTAGACATTAATTCAGCTGCTCTGTTATAATTATGTTGCCCTGCACCAAAAAGTTTCATGCAACATTTTGATGGGAGCATGCCAGGTCTTAACACTCTTCTTCCACTGCAGTGGCATGCCAGCATTACTGTGATGGATGGTGGGATCTGTTGTGAAGGCTGATGTCCTGATGATTGGGCCCTGGCAGTGCGGGACTCAGATCTACTGATCAGGTAAGAAACACAGAGCGGGACTACCAGCGATCATCTTCGGGGACTAAATATGAGGATAACGTTTTTAATTTTTTGTCTAGACAATTACTTATTGTGGGAACAAACCTGTAAAATGAGGAGATGGTGTAGTTACCATCTACCACTTTGCCCCTTGTGTTTGGTACCACTGCATCCCCCAAGTTATATATCCCACTTGTTATATTATTATTCTGCCACTGTTGTACTGTCTTAGATACATCTATACTTCCCAAATAGATCCCCTCCATTCATAGAAATTACAATGTACAATGATAAGAACAGAATGTTTTGGGGGAAAATCAATGAAAGCTTACCTTACTGCAGATGGGAAACTTGGACTGCTCGGCTTTACAGGGAGTATGGATTGCGGTCAGTGGAGGGGGCCATGAATGTGTCATTTCCTGTTAAAAAAAAAGTATTAATAAACTAAACAGCTCAACACTGAGGTCTCATTATTTAAACTTTACTACACCTTTCACTTACGCGAGAAGCACAAATCGATCATTACATTGACCAGATGTTTTTTTTTTTTTATCCCAGTGGACACCATTCACGCTTCTTTATTTTAACAGTTATATTTAAAAACAAACTAACAATGGTGTTATAGAGGTGTTTATCCACTTATTATGGAGTGAGCCAAGAGATGCAAAATGCTTTGATTTGAATCAAAACCTGTGAAGCCCGGCCCAAGAGCCCAAAAGACTCCAAGGCTGGCTGCATGTCTACGCCGAGGGGCATAGCGATTTGGGATGCCCCACAGTGTGAAGCCCCAGGATCATCTACAAAACTCATCTTTCCTCCATTTGCCGTCTGTAACTGCATCGGCAGCATCTCTGGGTTTGGGACGGAAGCATGCTTTAAACTAAAGGGAGACTAGAGATGTGGCCAGTGGGCTTGTGTCTATTGCGAAAAAATAAATAAATATTCTGGATGGCGGAAGGAGAGGTCACTTATACACCCGGCATTAAAAATATCCAGCCAGGCTTGTTTTCTATTTTTATTAATGAAAGGAAGAGGAAATCGGTTGACAGGTTCACCTGTAGATGGGTCGATCTTATGAGGCTGGACAATAAAGCCCTGCAGCCAAATGAACAGATAATGCCTCCACAATAGGTGTTAAAGTGGACCAAAACTCAAAATTTTGATTATCCCTTGTTTTGGTACTTGCCCCTGGTGCATCCTGATTCGGGATGTCCCGCTGTGTGAAACTCACCTTTCCCAGGTCCGACGGCGCATGTGCATGCCCTCTTCCAATCAGTGACACAGCTGCACTCTGCAAAAACAGCTAAGCCTTGGTAAAGGGTGGAGTTCAGTCTTATAGACTCCAAGGCCATTTTTGGTCCACTTCTTTAATATGATATCACCTGATATAACCTTCACCCGTTGTAATATAAAACATTTAAAACAACCCAGTATGTACGCAAAACCAAAAAAAAAGTTGTATCCGAGTTACAGTTTAATTTCTCATTAGTTAGTAAATCTACTCCAGAATTCAGCTTTTATCCAGAGTCTTCTAATGAATGGTAGATGCCAATGCATCATGGAAACTGTAACATTTAAAATGTTAAGAAGATTGTCTAATAGTAAAGCATGTATTCCCTTCACAGAGGATGGATTACACACACACACCTTTTGTTCCTCCAGAGAGTTATTTTACATTATTATGACCATTTCATGTTAATGATTAAAGATTTTCCAATGCTTCCAATTAAAATGGAAAACAGATCTTCAAAGAAACCAAAGCACATTAAATATCTCTGCAATTACTTCATTTTTTCTTTTTTAACTGTAAAGATGGACTATCAGTAAACTCACAGAACGGTGGCACACAAAAGCACTCAGAAGATCAGACGCGTGTTTAGTGCGTGACCAGCCTTTTGTCAGGATGGTGCCCTGAACAAGTACTCATCTGGGAGAAGCAGTAATATAGTCACAGAGATACAGAGCAGAATCACAAATCTCACTTCACTTGTCCATCACTAATCTACTCACTCAGTCGGTAATATGGGATTTATTTTTTTCCCTATCTATGCATACACAAATTTCTTCCCACCTTACCCTATTGGGAACAGTGCAAAAATGGGTCATTTCAAAGCATCTCAGAATTTTAGATAATATGGATAATGGCTAATGTTTTATAAAGTCTATTTATTTATCTATCTATCTATTTTATTTTGCCACTTTAATTTCTGGGCATGGTTTCAAAAGGCATGTCATGGACCAACTATATGTCTTGAGTCTTGCTCAGCTGTGGGACCACTGTGACTTGCCAAGCTCACTTCTGCTGAGAGCTTCAAGGGGTAGAGTGGAGGTTGGACCACTTTTTTTGAGTGGTTCTGGAGCAATGCTACTTGCTGCCTTATTTTTGCCTTTGGGTTTACAGTACCTTTAAGGAAGCATTAATTACTTTAACATCTACCCAAAGTAATGCATGATTGTTGATGATCCTTATGAAAGCACACCTCAAATGCATTGCAATAAGCTGCACAGACTCCTCTTGCTATCTAGCATTTATGTGATTTATTTTTGGGAAATGTATTGCAATAGTGCTGCTTTGGACAGTCCAGTTCTTGAGTAAGAAATCTAGTGTCAAAACCCTCATACAGGACCAATGGGAAGTACTATTCTCTCTTAAGATTAACAGCTTGGGAGCTAATGAGTGGAGGTTAGCCATGCACGTGTTTTCTGCGCTTAAGCCGGAAATTGCAAAAGTCTGGAAGAGCCCCCCAGTCTCATGGCACGCCAGTCAGAATCATATCTCTAGCGCTATGCCATAGCTACAAATGCCCATGACAAATTTTGTGAGATTCTGTCAAATGCAAAAATGTTGGTGATTGCTCTGGTACCTCTGGTGTACTGGTGATGCAAACCCTATTGGCCCATCTATTGTGACCTCATTCTCTCTCTGAATCTCCAAATCCTACAGCTAACTTGTTAAAAGTAGGTTACAGAGTAGCGTTACTACTGCTAGGCAAAGAATAATGAGCACTCCCATCTTTTTCTCATGTTCATACTAAACTACCACAATCAAATGGCTTTTTTCAATGTGTATCTCATACTGTCTTGGCCGTTTAACAAGGTTTGATTTTACACTTAAATACGTGTAACTATGTTGTACCATTGTGAAACCAGTAAAATATTAGTAAAAAATATCTCCTCTCCCTATCAGTAATGCCCAGTGAACTGGGTAAAACTAAAAAACAACTTACCAGGCCCCCGGTCTTAAACCATTAGCTGACCACTGCTGTGCTAAGATTGTCGCTCATCAAGCCTACCAGCTAACAGAAACTCAGGACACACATTCCCTGGGACCAGCTGAGTTTTTATCCTTTATTAACCACATCCCTGGGAATTGCTGCTGGGTTGTATTCTATTTTCAGACCCACTTTGCGTGCATGGGCTCTCCTCCAGCCAGTGATTTATGCCGTGCATACTAATGCACAGTTTAAAGGACTATTTAGACACAGAGCGTCAGCCTATATGAGCGGGAGTGGCCACATCCCAGGCTTCTCTGCTGGGGGCAGTGTGTTCCTACCTCCAGCCTATTTAAATAGCTACAGGGTTGCTGGGGATTCCCATAAAATGGGAGTTTATCCAGGATTTGTACAACCTAGATAAGATTAAGAAGAAACGTATACCCCACATACGGTTACAGATATATAGAGGTGTTAATCTAGATAGCATTCAGAAGAAAACATTTTCATATACGCAGTATTGTTTTTAGGAAAATGGTGATGTATCAGCAAATTATACATGCAGAGCTTATCAGGGTGACCCTTTAGTAAATGACTGAGTGATTGTGTCAGTGGTTATTCGCCTCAATTGCCCCCTAGGTTTTTTGGCACAGCACAGATGAAGATAACCACTGGACCACCAATGGGAGCTTGTACCAGAACCAATGTATTTCGACCTTTAGGGCTTTGTATCTTGTGATCTTCTAGAGTTGATCTTTGCAAGTTTGGCTGTCTCTATATATTGCAAATGTGCCACTGTGGCACAGAAGAAAGCAAAAATCTCAGAGAGTGAAGGCATTAAAATGTAATGCTATTATTAATGCCAGGTAAAAAAATTGAAAAAAACAAACCCTTCCATGTTGGTTGTACTTGTGGTCACTTGGGGGTGCAAAAAGTAGTGTGTGCAAATGCAGACAATTTTCTGCCTGTTTTCTTAAAGAGCTATCAGTGGGTGGGAATTCTAATTTGAAATGCCTGGAGGGTGGGCGAAGGCCACTATTCATGTAATAGGAAAAAGACTGGAGATGCACTTTAAGCCATACAAGATACCCCGCTTCTAATGTTTACAGTTAAAATTACCTTGAGAGAAGCCAGCACTCACGATTACAGCATGCCGTGGCAGCAATCAGTTCCTATTACAAATACCCAACCAGTCAGAACAAATAGCCAACCAGAAAAGTCAGAACATTTATACAAACATGCGGTGGGGAGGGGCTGGAACCTATGTAGATATAGTAAAGTGTGTATTACATGGTTTATGCATAAGCTATTGTTGGGTCAGATTTGCTGCACTGTTTTCATCTATTTGGATTCCATTAGGCTTTCTCTGGCATGCTGACAGATATGCTTTCTCCAAAATTCAATAGGTCCTTGAATATACAACACAGAACATTAACCACAAACTGGTGCCAGTACAACATAGTCATCTGGAAATCAGTGTTTACAAGGCTTGACAGAAGGCTTATAAAGTGGAACAGTGCAGTAACCCATAACGGCCAATGATATTTACGTTTACTGTGATCGAAACAGTGAAAGATTAATTTTTATGGTTATTTCACGTTGCATTTTGGCCTATTTAATATGACCGTATAGGCATTGCTCCTGTAAGAAAATGGTATCTCAATGAGCCAGAATGCCCAAACAAAGTGTTCCAACAACACATACAACATGGTATTACAAGAGAAGAACATTTTATTGCTCTTTGTGATCTTGGCTCAGTCTTATTTTCCATTTTATGAGAATTTTGACACAAATGCATTAAAAGTAATTTATCTACCATGTTTTTTTCAACCTTTCCAGTAACTCAGCCAAAATTTTGACAATTAAATGTATAGTAAGCCAAACATAACTCAACATGTGTAATAGTTTAAAACTGAATTGCGTGGATGTCAAGTTGCCCACAAAAGCTGGACTTGATTTATTTTCACATTATTGGAACTTTACATAAATCTAAAGTCATGTTAACTGATCCACAAGATATTTGGATTACAGCGGCACAGGGCGCTGGTTTTATCATGATAAATACTTGATATCCACCAACCAACTGGCTCCCATGTTAACAAAGCTTTTAGATGAAGTAATATTGGCATCTATGTTCAAAAGCTCGGTAATAAGTTTCATATGTTTTAGCCGTTGCAGTTGGTCACGCTCCTTGTCCTCAGTAAGAAGGCAGAGTTTTGTTATTACTAGCCCTTAGGTGCATACCAAAATGAGCAAATAGTTTAAGCAGATTCACATGTTTTTTTTTTCATCTGAAAAGTACACAGAGTTACAAGATGTTTAAATGGAATACATTGAGGTACTGTACAGAACAAAACTAAATGAAATATCTTATGGTGAACAAAACATACTGGAGCTATTCTGAGATATTCAGGCAAAAATAAATGTTTTGTCTAGGCTATATGGTTTTAAAAAGTCCTTGAATGCCACCCGGAGGTACCTTTGCTGGTAAATAAAAATAATAGCACATGCAGGCTAAACCAAGAGTAACCACTCTAAGGACAAAGTTACACTTTTTGATAAATGAAGGATTCCATGGATGTCATACAATAGAGTTGGGGAGACTTGTGTCATTGATGGAGTGCATCTCCAATTTTTTGGGATATCTACATGAGTTTGGAGAGCAGTTTTCATGCAGCACAAAAGAAAATTCTAAAAAACGTATTCTAAAAGAAACCTTTTTTTCCGCACAGTATTATGTACAGATGTGCACAGGTTTCTTTGATTGCTCAGTGGCAGGTCACATGGCCAGCCGACGCAACATATGATGCCTGAGGGTCAGGTGGCACAGTGTCCTTGGGGGCAAACTGGTAAAACCACTATCCCTGCCTCTTACGTGAGACTCCAGCTACAGTCACAATGCTGGTACATACATTGAATTCTTAATACACATGTATATTTTGGCTTTCAGTCTAAAAACAAGATGGATTGTCTATCAGTGTACATCGCAGAGTCAAAACAGAGTTTCAAGCCACGATGGGGAGAGACCCATGTTAGGCTTAGTGCGCAAAAAAGAGCAAAATACCCTAAAAGAAAAAAAGGTTATTTCATAGAAATGAAAGTATTTACACAGCACCCAACACAAGGAATAACAGATTGACCCATCACTCTTTTCCTTTATCTTTGAGTAGACTGTAAGCTCACAAGGGCTCTCTTTCCTATTGTCTCCTGTTATCCCAAAATGTGGTTTGAATTTTGTAGCATTAAGTTTATAATGGTCCCTGTACAGTTTGTTTTACCATGTCTGTAATTATACCTTGTACAGTGCTACGAAGAAGATGGAAAGAAAAGAATAGAAAGAAATAGTGCTATAAAAACAATAATAATAATAGAGGATCCTAAGGTCTCTTTAGCCCCCCTAAACTAAGCCTAACAAGGGCCTCTCCACATGGTGGCTTGCAGCTCTGCTTTGGTACCCACCAAGACCCCCCCCCCCCACAGCCAAATACTTCCGGCATTTTGCTGATGAGACCCAAAAGCTTGAAACACATGTCCACAAGTGCAAGTTGTTGAGCTGTGTCAATACTAAGCTAATCACCGGCATTGCACATTCTTTCTGAGTGTTGCTCAGGGCTTTCTGCGTGGTTTGGATGGCCCTGAGACGTAAAAAGATGGTTTGCGTGGCTTCATCCACTGCAAGGAGTGATGGCTAAATCTATTATTCCTTGTATTTGGAGCTATGTAAATACCTTATTTTTTGCCTGTCAATAAGATTCACCCAGGAGGAGGAAAATTAGAAGAAAATGATCTGAACCAAATAGTGTGCTAAAATAGAGGCTCTGTGACACTGACAAGAATTGTACTTATAGCTTATAGTTCAATATTGGCAGATGACCAGACATGCATAAATATAAGTACAGCACTATACATTTTACAGTATGACTATAACTGAGTTCTGGTTATCTGGTTATTGGGGAACTGATGCATAATCTAACTTCTTTATGCCATGGTCACAAAACCACCCTTGCACCAAACAGAGCTTAGCTCATAGCAGCTGCTAGTGAGTGCATTGTTTTCCCCTGTTGATAAACCGTATTAACCCCCCGGTGCACCTGCACAGAATCAGTGAACATTAGGGGTGTGCATATATGGCCTATTGTGTATAAGGACCCCCCCCCAAAAAAAAAATATATATATACATTTGAGCATTCACCCCATAAGAAGCACAACCCCTCCCCCCCCCCCACACACACACATGGAGGGTGCATTTTATAGGGAAAAAAAATATTTTCGGTTCCAGGAAAGCATCTATTTTTCTTTCCCTAAAAAATTATCAATAAAAGAACCTTCTTGAGTTTCTACAATATAACATTCACTGAACTATAAAGGCCAGGTTTGAAGTTGTGGGCCTACAAGTGACTATTCCTTCCCATCAATACTTCATGTTAGATCACTCTATTAATGAATAACAAAGCTAATACGGTTCATTGTGTCTGATGCCTTTTACTAAGGAGAACCTATAATTAAAGAAATAATAGAAGAAGGAAGAAAAAAGTAAGGAGAAAGAGAAGGTGAAGAATTAGGGGTTGTTGGGAAGTGATGGGGCAACGTTCATCAAGTCACCGAGTCTGTTGAGATTAAACAGGCAGATACTACTCTGACACCACAGGGTAAGTAGAGGGAAAGTATAGTTCATTATAATTAAATGTTTACAAGTAAGGCTCCTATGTTGCTGAGCATCATTCCCTAACATCGCAATCAATTCCAGAATAGAACACACACAACATATGTTCAGTTTCTACCAATATTAGGTTATACTTGTACTGTCAGTTTCGCAAAGGCAGTCAAACCTTTTGTAAATTAAAGTAGCTGTGTTCATTTCACAAAGGAAACTACTAGAGCGGCCTCATTGTCTTTGGTAAATCCACCTCTTTGATTGCTGGTTCAGTTATTCAAAGGAAAGTCTTTCAAAGGCCTCAGTTTTGACACTGTACAATTGCAGCAAAGTTCTATGTGTACACCTCATAAGAAAAAGGGATATTAACATGGCTGCCAAGCCCCAGCGGTACAAAGAATTCTGTCTCTGGCAGAACACAATTTATGTGGTTTTTATAAGTGGAAGTTTTTTCTTGTCCTTTGGGAACTGGGCTGAGTTTGTAGATATTACTAAGACGGAGCTTTGCAGTACACGTAGCATTGTTTGTTCACAGAGATAGAAGTACAAATTAATCACTGGCATATGACAAGTGGAACATGACATTTGCTGGCATGCTATGTATTAGAAAAATAAAAGCCGAGTATAGTTTTTCAACTAATGACTGTTCTGTACTGCCTGTTGCCTAACAGCTCCTCACATATTTTTTTTTTCCTGAAAATAAGAGATTAAATGGAAAGTCCTGTTTTTATTGTAAAAGCCCATTTCTTATTGTAAAAGCCCATTAGAGATCACATGACCAAATGACAGCAGCAATTTATGATCCACTGATTCCAGAGTTTTTTTTAACATAACAATAACAGGGTATATAAACATATTTACATCAATGCTCTTTCCTTATAGATCTTATAATCTAATGCTCACATGGTGTTGGCAAATTCAGTCACACACCATTTGACCATATGTTTTATTCTGTAGGAAAAAATATTTTAGAACCTTGTTACTGCAAGGAAATAGCACTGTACACTTAAAGTAGAACAATACCCACCAGCTGCTGCCCTGGAAACTATAAGAATCGGGGGGTCCCACAGCACATGTGCAGGCTCTCATCCAATGAAAGTGAGCTGCTGTGACTATGTAATTCTGCAAAATGCTGTAATTGTTTTCTATAGGGAATGCACATTCCTGCATCTCCCATATCCCCGGAGGCGTGCAGCCACTCCCATCCTAGCTATTCAGAAAGCGTGCATGGCACTGGGGATGCGGTGGATGAGACAGCGTGTGCTCCCCATTGAAGTCAATAAGAGCCATTTGCCAAAAGCATGTAAACATGGCAGATGCCTCTGACCGGCTCGCGCGTGCACCATAGGAGCAACCAAAAGGTGAGTAGTACTAGGTATTCTGGGGGGTGTGGAGGGTTCCCACAGCAGGGCATCTCAATCCGGGAATGTTACAAAACCAGGGAAAGTCAAATTCCCAGGTTTTGTTCCGCTTTAAAGCAGATCAACATGCCGCCAGCACTGCTACTAAAATCACATGACATAACCCATCCGGGTGTCCTTAAACCTTACCTTAAACGAGCTCCCCCTGGGAATCCAGCACCGCGATTGGCTGCCCAGCGCTCACGTGGGCATTGAAACTGCCCATATAAGCACTGGGCTGCCAATCGCAGCACTGGATTCCTGGTGGGAGGAGCGAGGATAAGGTAAAGATTACGGGTGTCTGGGGGGTTATGTGTAGGGGGGGCACTAGCATTCTGGATGCCCCCCCAGACTGTAATTTTAGCTGGTGGTTTAGATGGTCAACTTTAATGGGTAAGCAAAGAATACTTACTCTTCCCTACAACACAGGTCAGACATTAAGTAATGTGCTGGTAGGGTTAAGGCTGATTTAGCTTTTTTTATTTTATCCTTCAGTCACAGGGTTGGTGTACTCTTAGCTGGCACAGAAAACCAATAGATGAGCTCCTTAAATTTTTATATACACTTATATAAGTTATGATATGCTCATAAATCATGTCTATGCTCGGATTCTGTTTATAGATCTCAGTTCAGGATTTAATATAATTAAGCTGGACTTTTTATTCCAAAATACATTTTATTCCAGTCTTAACATTCCACATAACATATGAGTGTGAATATGGAGCTTCTTGAGGGGTAGGTTGCAACAAGTCAAACATTTTTTAAAACTCTGTTTGGTCTAATGTGAGAACCAACAACCTAGACACTCCTCAGGGATCTGTTCTCTCCCTGATTGTGCCTCCTTATAGTCAGCCAATGGTGTAGCAGTAATGGACCAATCATGGCCTAGTAATAGGAAAGTGAGGGCTGGCTGCTGCCAGTGTCCTCACTCATGGGGACAGCCATCTTATTGTAGCCCCTGCCATTGAACGCCAACTCTTTGGTTGCTGGCTCAGGTAAGAGTACAATCGCTTCCTATCTGCTACAACTCTGCATTATGTTAAAAGGCATCCCTCACTCACTGCCAAAACTATGGGCTAAAAGTTGGTTGATGGGTCTGCTCAGTCAGCTTTACTGAATGCCAAACCTGAACACAGACCTCTGTCTGAAGCCTGTGGTCGGGTTCGGGGACACAAACCCACGAAGACACGAACCCGCACTTTGCGGTTCGGGTTCACTGATCCTTACCATTTACTTTTTAAATCATTTATCTTTCCACTTCTCCAGCTGCAGAATATCTCTTGAAAACCAATGCCCACAATAATGATTTTCTTTGTATTCAAAAATAAACTGTGGAAACAGTCTTTTTTTAGGATAACCCTGTGAAACCAAATAATTCATTGAGGGAATACTTCCAGATAATTGCACCCAAGCCAACAGAATTGTTGGGTGATTTAAAATGTTAAGGGTCGTTTTTATTGAAAAACTGCACGGTGCCCATAGAAGCCTCCTGTGCAGGAAAGGGTGTCTACCAATAAATATGCGGTACCGTTGTAACAGGGAGAAATGGGGCTTTTACACACAATATTGAAAAACGTACATTTTTATTACAAGAAACACTACAATTTTTTTACATTTTTCACCCAAACATATCGAGAATACACAGGCATTTCATGTTAAAGTCATACTTGCTAAAGTCATGCTGTCAAACATACTGGATTGCCCGATCGTAGGAGGGGTGTTGCTCCCTCCTACGCTACATAGACGCATGTTGGAGACTGTGCTGTTGGAGACTATGGCCCGTCTTGCGCCATCGTCACAGAAACTATGGCACACCCCCTCTATTGCAGTGAATGGAGAGGGATATGCCATAGTTCCTGTGACAATGGCCCAGGACAGGCCATAGTGACCAACAGCACAGTGGTGCTATGCGTCAAGATGGTGGAGGAGGAGGGAGCGATGCATGGGTCTAGGATCTGACAATCATTGAGGGATTACTTCCAGAAAGTTTGTCAGCACCAGAATAGCAGCAATAGCTTGCGGGGGTGAAAAGTTACTATAGTGTTTTTTGTGGTTTTGTTTTGTGACTGAAGTCTGATCTTTAAAGTGGACCAACACCCAGGATTTTGACTATCCTGGGTTTTGGTCCACTTCGGCGGGGCACCCCGATCGGGGGTGCCCCGCTGTGTGAAACCCCCCAGAAAGCCCCAAAATCTTACCTGTCCCCGCTCCCACGTGACTGGACGGTCCAATCCCCGCCAACGTCCAGGCGGGGATCAGGAACGTCCAAGCGGCTGCCGCCGCCGCCGCCTCCCTCGCGTCACTTTCGGCGCGGGCGCGAGCACGCCTACAGGGGCGCGAGGGAGGCGGCGGCGGCCGGCCGCCGCCGAAGATCAGGTAAGGTGTTTGGGGGTCTTTTGGGGGGTTTCACCCCGCGGGACATCCCGATCTCGGATGTCCCGCGGGGTGGGAGGTGATCGGCCCGGGAATCTTATAGATTTCCGGGCCGATCACCTCTCGGTGTTGGTCCACTTTAAAGCCCAGACTCCAGAATCTATAAAATATATATTATTTTCCCGGGAAATCCCTTCAAAATTGCAGTTAAACATGTATAGCGCAAAATAGTGAAATATGGTCTGGCAACAGAGGGCGCCAAAATCTCTAGGTAAGCTGGCACTCAAAGGGTTAAAGCATGATTTTTATGCAGGACAGAGCTCCATGACATGAATCGAAGTGCTCTGTTGGTAATTTTTTTCCCTTTTTTTTCCAAATGTCAGAAATGTTTATTTGTCTAGTTTGAGTTGTTTATCTATTATTCAGAGGGATAAAATAAATGAAAGTGTCATGGAAAAATGTTCCTTTATCTTTACTTACATAAATATCCTGATCACTAATGGTTTCCCAATAACTATGCAGATGTGGAGGCTGATTCACTACTAGCACCAGGTATTGCCAGATGAGCGCTTGTACAGCGGCGCTTAGAGCGACCACTAGTAGACACTGTAAGTGAGTGTTTGGCTCTGTAACCTAGCGCTGCGGTCACTGTAGTAACCTGGCCGGCACTGATGAATATGATGTGTGTTGGGCACTCTAACAACAGCACAACGCTGCAGCGAGCAATAGGTAGCGCCAGTTCAGTGCGTCCGGCACTCGTTGCGCCACACCATATTTAACAAAAAATGACACACACACAGCGTCGGCACTCTAAAGCTGGTCACTGTAGCATAGAGCGCCAGACCCTGTGTGATCAAAGTCTGTTTCTGAACACATATACACCAGTAACAAGCAAAAACACATGAAATGACATTGTTTTAACACTGGGACAATAACATTTTAGTGCCAGACCTGTAATGACAATTCTGCATAAAAATGTAAAAAGTCAAAAAACGCTATTTAAACACAAACAAATGAAAGCCCATTGAAAAGTATGGGAGAGCAACACTGAGCGAAAGGTAATAAGTGGCGCTCTTGAACCTAGGGTGCCGGCGCTTTACGCTGAGCCACCCCTAATAATACATGTGACGCTACATGGCCCTGTTAGAGGCGCTCATCAGATTCGCTTTTTTCCCGTACATCGCCCAGCATTCACCTGGCGCTACCTGCCTCTTCGAAGCACTACCTGGCACTATCCCTTCTTAAATAACCACCATAGTTGAATAGTTACATAGCCAAAACCTCACTTTTACTTTCCTAAATGTTCAGGTTTGAGTTCTATTTTGAGATTAACTAAAAGCAGTTGTTCATTAATAATATAAATCCTTAAAAAAGCACTTGTATAACTATTGTGCACATGGTGCAGATGGTGTAGAATAAGAGTCCAAACGAAGTCTATTTACTTGTCAGCAATGTTTATGGTAACAAAACCATTGATGGGAGCACAGTTAGGCATTGGGGTCAGTGACAACAAAGAACAACAGCGGAATTGATGTGCTATTCATAGAGGACCGTGGCATCACAAGATGTCTAATGCAGTGGGAAAACCATCTGTGATGATTGACAAAAAATGAATCTACACCTGGTGGGTCCTGAAATTGCTGAAGAGCCTGGAAAGTCATCTCTACTGAACCTCATAGTAGGGGGACAGGTTTTCAGTTATGAAGTCACAGGTTGCAAAGACCAAAGCCTAAATGGAATGAACACGAATCCCTGATTGTAGATTAACATTAACCAATATAGACAAATAAAAAAAATAACCATAGAAAAACTTGAATAATATGCTTCACAAAAGTCTGCACAGAATGAAGACAACTGAAAAACTGGGTGGACTGTTATTAGTCCACCCACTCATAATCTATATGTGACTACAAACAATTTACCTATGGAGCATGCACCTTATGTCTGCCATTTTCAAATGGTGATTTGTCTAAAAAACCCTAAAGTTGAGGAAATTGTAATCAACTTATGATCTCCAGGTCCCTGGAAGAGCAGACCCATTGACTGGCCCATACTTCGGCATGTTGACCATGTACTAGGACCTACTTCCTCAGTTCAGAGCCAACAGAACTGTCAGAGCGGCTTCCAGCATGATCTTTGGAAGGACCTTGTGCATGAGAGGGGAAGACATAAACCAGGTTAAACCCAGGGGCCTGATCTGCTCACCAAGGCCTCGAAATTCTTGTTGTCTCTGGAGGCAAACAAGTAGCCATTTGAAGCCCCACATTTGTGACACAGTTGCTGGAACATGAGGGGGGGGTGGCAGAAGAGTGCTTTTACCCTCTCTGAGCATGAGAGCCTTCTACAAAGAATAAACTTTCTTTGTAGGGGAGACTCGGCTGCAGGGTTGCTGACACGAACATATGTACAGATGTTTTCAGAATTTACTTAATCCACCTCACCATTAGCTGGATACTTTAAAGACCCTGATTTTGTGACTGTATAGTGTGGACCTAAAAGAAACATATTATGTTTAACAGCTTTGAAATATAGATCAAATAATAAGCAAGGTGCAGAATCAGACAATGTGCAGAATCTCACCCCAATCACCTCATAACAGGCAGTGTGCAGGAATCCCCCAATATAGTCACTGTGGCGGCAAGCCTGTCCCCAAATCCCCCCCATTATAGGCAGTGTGAGATTCTCCCCCTATTCTTCCATTATAGCCAGTATGGCATACCCCTCATTCCCACATTATAGGTAGTGTAGCATTCCCCCAATTCAACCATTATGGGCAGTGTGGCATTCCCCCCTGCCATTTCTCCATTCTAGGCAGAGTAGCACCACCCATTCTCCCAGGCAATGTGGTATCTCCCCCAATTCCCCATTACAGGTAGTATGGCAGAATCAAATTGTTGCGGGCGGGCAGGGTAACTGATCATTGGACACCTGGATACAGGTGCCACTGCTGTTTACCCTTGTGCACCACCTCTGCTTCTAACTGAATGCGGTGCACACACACTCAGGTCTGCGCATCTGGTGGCCTGCAGCAAGCGTCCATTGAGGTAGATGGAACCAGCTGCAGGGCAAGACCACTCATTGCAAAGAAAAGAGTGTGCGTGTGTGCACAAGCCATGGCCAAATAGAAGTGGTGTGGCGGCAGCCGAAGTGAGGAAAGCGGGCAGTCAGCCTGCCCTTTCCATGCCTGCTTGCTGCTTTTCCATGCATCAATTTTGAGTGACGCACACCTATTTACCAGTTGAAATATCATTCTTAAAGAGAATAATGCTAAAAGAATTAGAGATTGAATCAGACATTATCCTTCAACTTTTAAGATACATCAGAAATTTCCCTAAACGTTTAAACATGCACCATGTGAAACAAAGGCAAAGTTGTAATTTCTAGCTTGGAGAAGCCCTGCACAATGTATCATTTGCCTTGTGAATTCCTAGGATCTTACTTCAGATGTCCTGATTCACCATGTTATGAAGATATGCATACAGAAAGAGATGCTGTTTTTTAACTTAATTAATCTCATAATTCATCATAATTTTAAAAAGGCACATCTGGGCATGTCCAGGAATATTTAAAATAGGCCCGCTCCAGAAGCTTGCACTATGAGTTTTCCAAGTGTCCAAGTAATAACTAGCTTAATGTTTTCTAGTCTGGCTTACAGCTAGGGGCACAGTGTTCATGACCATATCTGCTCTTTGTTTATAATGTATCTCCAGTTAAACCAATTTGATTTGGATTGGAAAATCGGTCTTGCCTCTGCATAAACTGCTTGGAAATTACTGCTGGGTGCTTAACGTAGTGATGCTCAAGTGCATTCAATTTCTTTCCTAACCTTGATGCATATTTGAATTGCTCATCCTATTAACCAGAGCTGGCATGCATTCTATATGTAACAGTACAAGGAGATATACATGTTTCTGCACCTCTCTGGCAATCCCATTTTATTGTTTGGCCAAGAGTTTGCTACAATAGTGGGTTGGTTTTGTCTAAAACTATATTTGCAGAGATTTCATGAAAACATGAGAATACAGCATAAAAAAATTAAAGGGCACAAACTACATGACTATAAGATTTAGCAAACAAGTAACTTAATGCCCCATTTCCAGGTTGCTCAAGAGGCTTACACGAATGTTAAAATACAACTCTGTGAAGTACTCACCTGTAGAGTTGGTATTATATGCAGACAGCACGTCCTGCATGTAAGTATACCTCCGCCTTCAGCGCCGTGCACTGCAGAATCATGAAGAAAACAAGCTCCTCCCGGCCCTACATATACCGAGGGACCTCCCACAAATCCCCAGCATTGAAAAGCAGTGAGAGAAGAAGCCAGGAGGAAAACAACCACCCAGAGACTGGCAATAATATCCAAGATAATAATCACCACACAGGGGATCCAGAACAAAGTGAATCAGGGTGGGGTGGAGCAGGACGTGCTGTCTGCATATAATACCAACTCTACAGGTGAGCACCTCACAGAGTTGTATTATTCTAAGCATACAGCACGTCCTGCTCCAGACATATGGCTTGATGCAGAGCCTCCCCGTTCACTTCTCCCGTGCGTTTTCCCGTTGGTTTTGGGCTTTGATCGGGTCAGGAAAGGGTGCTACGTTGATTTTAGTGTGCGTTTATGCGCTCAGGTGTGCGCTCAGCAGCCTTTCCGATTGTCGGCTCGCACGAGGCTGTTTCCCGGCAAAACGGACGCCTCGTTCATTGTTCCGTTTTTTTCAGTGATGCAGAGCCTTGTTTTCCGATTGAAATCAGCCTAATGAAACGGGCCCGCCGAGCCTTCACTTACGGCAAGTCAGAGCAGCCGTATTTGCACTCGGGCAATAATATGCAGTCCTCTGTTGGAGCACATCAGCGGCGCCAGCTCCGCGGTCTTGTCCTGCTGAGTATGGCAGAAACCACGCTGCACCTATTTGAGCTCACCCGCTTTACTGGGTATGTGTATGAAACTTGTATTGGTTGCCCACCCTGTCTTTTATTTTTTTTCCCCTTAACACACTATTTGGTAATTTTTTTGTTAGTATATTTTAGCCTAATTTTTTTACTTTAAATTAAATGGGTTAAGTGATCGAACCCTATTGCGTCATGTTCTTGCCCTCTTATGTAAGTAGTATTCCCCAGACTTTTTTAATGAGTGTACAGGTTGGATGTGCATGTATGCTCATTACAAATGTCCTTTCCTCCAACCCTACCCCGCTCACCTATTTGTCCCTCTTTTCTATTGTTGCAATGCACACCTTTTTTTATTTATTTATTTTTTTTGTTTTTGGGGGGGGAGACTCTGGCTATCCTTTGCTCCCCTGGCTGCTGACCCCAATCCTGCACCCATCTTCACAGGCAGAGGAGCCCTACAATACTGCCCCCAGGAGGACTCGCTCTGTGGTGGAGCGAGCCTTTGGTCTCTTGAAGATGAGGTTCCGTTGTCTTGATCAGACTGGTGGGGCACTACAATATACACCTGCAAAGGTCATTAAACTAATCATGGCTTGTTCCGCTTTAAGAGAGGGAGTCTGCCATTTCTGAGTAAAGTCTCAGTAAAAAGGGTTTCACACAGTGGGGCATCCCGATCTGGGATTTCCAGGGGGAAGACCAGTGGCCGCTCTGGGTTTTGTTCTGCTTTATGTGAGGGAACCTGTGTTACTTTAATAATAATGTAAAGGAGGTGGGTTATTCCATCCTAACCTGATTTGGTCATGATGCTTTAAAGCAGGCCAAAACCCATGTAACCCAGCCCTTTGGAGTGTGAAGAAATCCAGGGCTGGGTTACAGGCATCATGTCTCTGGGGCATTCCAGTTTGGGATGTTCTGCACGTCACTGCGGGGGAACGTCAGAGCTATACCAGGAGCTATGCCATCTTTTCACAGGAGCAGGACGACATCATCATGGATGTGAGTATGCGAGCGTGCGTTTATGTGCGCGCACACATTCCTTATAATAAAAAAAAAAACAAAGCGCAAGAATAGTCTGAAACAACTTAGTTTGTCACGTTACATACCAGCCCACCTTAGTTTAACACATGTACGCCGCTACAAACTAGCCTACATGCAGATAGCAGAACTAGGGCAATGTGAGGCAGCAAGAGGTTAATAAAGTGACTTAGTTAGGCCAGGAAACTTGTTAATGTATTTTGTGGATTAATGGTGGGTCCTTGTATCTTTTTTTAACAGATGATGCTGCGGAATAATTTTTTAAGAGTTTGGGCTTTTCATTAAATCACGCTGAAGGTCCGGTTTAAAAAGTGCCCCAAAAAAAACACGCCCAACCAATGTTGTTTAGCATTCACAGATACTAGAAAACCACAGGCACAAGACCCCGAGGCCTAATGTTTTTTATTTTGCATTAAAAATTTAATTGTTTTTTAGTTTTGGAAAAAAAAAAAAAATGAAAAATCCAAATCCAAAAAAAAAATAAAAACAACGTTGGAATTAAAAACAAATAAAAAGATTTGGTGTGTTGTCTTTCCTGCAAATGTACAATCACACAACATCATCACACATTTACATGACACAAAAGGTTTAGATATGGGACAATAAATCAAAAACAATCAGAAAGAATTAAGGTATGCATTAATGGCAAGGAAAAAGGAACACAAAGGAGATTAAGGTATGCATTAATGGCAAGGAAAAAGGAACACCAAAAATTTAACAGAAATATATATATATATATATGTGTGTCAAATTGGCAGTTGGTGCCATATGCATATTCCAATGGAGGTTTAGGGATGTGCGCTTGCGTGTAGCCAGACTGGCAACTGAAGAGCCATGGAGATGTAAGTATACTTGCTAAAACCACCAAAATGGAAGGTCAAATACGACGGAAACCAAGCAGGTACGTTCAAAAAGGCCGGAAAAATCAGGGAAAAACGGGCCGCCCGTGTGAACGTGAACGGGAGCCCCGATCAAATTGAAGGCACCCGAGAGAGCAAAAAAAGCTTTCCGAGTAAAGTGAAATTGACGGATCAGTTAGGGAGCCATTCCGACCGAGGCTCTGCATCACATTTGAGCCACGATTCAAATGGGAGCCCCGGACAATCGGAGGGTTTTAAGAGCAGTTCAGAGGAGGCTCTGCATCAGGCCCATAGTCCTTACATGTGGGACATCCAATAGCAGTGTCCATAAGTAGGGTGGGATCCCCATGAAAAAAGGCACAGCCAACCAAAACAGCGCTATCGCCTGTAACCTTGCTACCAGGAGCAACTAGAGCAAAGCTCTAACTAAACTTATGAGGCCTAACAAGGCTAATAAAAGGATAAACCTCACAAAAACGTCATAATCTGACAGTGCGTTGAAGACCTCACAAGGGAGATCCTCCGGCTGTTGGTCAATTATCTTCCTGAGCAGCGTCCTGGCGGCCACGGAGGTAACAGCCGCAGCACAGACTGGGCGCAGAGCCGTCCCTACACTAGAGAAGGCATGGGAGGTCAATCTGTCCATGCGCCGGTCGGCCGCCATGAAGGGAGGGTTAACAACCCCGATAATTGGAGCATCCACCTCTGGAGGAACTGACCATCGTTCAACCAAATCCTGGGGAAAGGGGTACTTCCAGTCCCAAACCCCCGGAACCCCTGTGAGTTCCCATTCCTTAGATATAAGATACTGGAAATGATCCTGATCCAAGAATTCCAGGCACGGCGTCGCCGTGTGGAAACTCTCCCTCTTGGGCTTGGGAGACTCTCCCGGAGGAGAGATGGACAGCACTTCAAAAATCTTAATGAGTAACTCATCAGTCTCACACAGGCCCCAGGACTCCGGGCAAGAACCGTCGCGGTTCCAAGACAACTCATCTGAAGAACTGGACCCTGAGAACAGATCACCATCCTCGGACTGATCAAGATCCTGCATAGCGGCAGGTTCTTCGGTTTCAGTGGAAAACCTATAGTTAGGTTGCGTCAGGGATCGTTTCTTCCCAGCGCCCAAGCGCTCTGCCAAGCCTGACATAATATGCTCCGTGGTGGGAAGCTTGCGCGGCACTACTTGCTGGTCATCCCCGCTCTAGTGCGACTCATCAGGAGTGAGATTCAAGTCCGGGGAGACAGGTGTATTGAAACGAGGTGCAGCTACTGGTAAGCCTGATTGCAGGGCCAGCGCTTGTTCAGCACACGGTCCGCAGACCAGTGCTCTGTCAGCGCCAGCGTGGGGTTGTCTACACATGGTACACAGCTGGTCTTGTCCCTGCGGGACCCCGGGCACCAAATTCTGAGATGCCTCCATATGGTGATTAATCTGGGTAATATGCCGGAAGGGATTTATGCAGTAAGAAACCCTGGATGCCCCAATACCCGCTGGGAATGTGGGAGATTCTAATATAACCCCGTGAGATATATATATATCAGGCCGGGAGAAGCCACTGGAAGCTTGGCGTCTGAAAGACATAAGGGGAAAAGAGGGTGTCAGAGCCATGCGCAGCACAAAAAGATAATTAAACGAACGCCTGTGAGGGCACTTACAGCAACCAAGGGAGAAGGAGGATCGTGACCACGCGCGCACGGGAGACCGACAAAATGGCGCCAGCGAACCTCAAAGGGCGGGCCAGAGATATAGGTGACGCGGAACGCGGCAAACCAGACCACGCCCACCCCGGAGAGCCTAGTCACATATTTTAAAGGCGCTGCGGCCAACATAAAAATAAAGTTTAAAGCGCGGCTCTGACCCCCGGAACCTATAGGGCTAAGGCAAGGCGTGTGATATGGCAAGATTAGGCCAACGTACACAACCCCCCCTCTTTTCCCCCCACTAACGGGGGGAACTAAGGAAGAAGGTGACCCAGCACTAGGGGTTCACCGCTACATGGGGCGTGGGGCAAGGTGCGGGAGGGGCATCCACTATGAGGCTCACCATTAGCCTAAACTGCCTACCCCATGGATGGGGATTGCGGTGGAGCATGGCTCCGTAAGCACCCTAGGTGCTGCCTACCTTCACCTGACTAACGCAGCCCAGGCTGGGAGGCATGTTACTCACAGAGAGGACGGGTGGAAATAGTCCCGCAGGGCCTCGGGCTGTCAAGCCCCGCTCGCCTGTGAGAGCGTGATACTTCATGTCTTCGCAGTTTCAGCACTGCAGAGGAATCTGGGGATTTGTGGGAGGTCCCTCGGTATATGTAGGGCCGGGAGGAGCTTGTTTTCTTCATGATTCTGCAGTGCACGGCGCTGAAGGCGGAGGTATACCCACATGTAAGGACTATGTCTGGAGCAGGACATGCTGTCTGCTTAGAATATACACTGGTTTATATACATAGAAACAAGTTAAGTTAAAGACCCTGTCCAAGCTCAAATAAATAAGGCAATACTCACCTTTGTGTTTATGCAGCTGCTTCTTCCTACCCTGGATCTGGAAAAATGACCTGGTCTTGAGCCCTCGGTCTCCACCACTCCCACCGCCTAATACAGAGAAAGTGTGCAGTGCACCTGTCTTGAGCTAAATTAAGTAGCTATGTACTCACTGCACTGTGATAGTGAAACACCCACCTAGGGATAACATGACAAATTACCCATCTGGAAATGGGTATATTTTACAGAGCTGATGTAGAAGATATATCAGCATTTTTTTTAAATTTTGCCTAGAGAATCCCTCTAATGGTAAATGCTAAGGATCTGGTGAAGCACGTTTACCTTTGGGGGGGGGGGGTGCGTATGTACTGAAGTTTACATTGGAGTGAACTTTTTGAAAAATCATTTCAGTTCTAATATTTCCCAAAAAATGATGAGACATTTTTATAGGTTATGCACTTAACATTTCGAGTGGTGTAAAGATTTTTGTTATCCTTTTATTCTTTTTGAAATAAAAAACAACCCGTACAGGCTATGTAAAACGATTTGGCAAATTCTTTATCATAACTCATAGGGTGCTGTTGTTCCAGAACAAAAATAGAAAAAAGATGTACCCCACCTGTAAAAATGCCTGCTCAGAGGGGTAGGTGCTCACCGAAAGCACACCCAAAAGTCAACTTGCTTCAACCGATCTTAACATAGTCCCTGACTATTAGAAGGATTCTAGGTTTTATTTTATTTTTTAATGTCCAAGGCTAGCATTAATAATTGCATTGCTTTATGCAATGTATTGCAGGCTCTGTATCTTAGAAACCCATAGTAAGCACATACAGCAAAAACTCCTGCCCCCCACCAGAAATGAATGGCTATTCTGCTGCATATACTAGATACAAAACAACATTTTGGGGTTTAATGCATTTCAGCAGAATAATATGTGTTTGCACAGAGTGGGGGAAATTGAGTGTTTGGACTACTTTTTATTATAAGGACAAATAAGTTCCTGTGGCTGTAGGACAAACTGATGTACATTAGAATGATGGAAAAATGATTTTTAGAAATAGTATAATAGTATACCTATTACGCAGTCCTTCTCTGCTTTTCTGTAATAATATGGCTGTCCTAATGACATGACTGCTGCTGGTCTGAGAAGCAAGAGTGCCTTATGTACGTGAGTAGGATGTAACAAGCCCTGAGATTTCTTACAGAACGTAAATGGTAATTTTAGAGTCAGCTATTAAAGTAGTATAGCAGATAGTGTGGTGATTCTGTTTGCGTAGAGAAGTTACAATGGACATTTTGGTGCAATAAACATATTGAATAAAAGCTAACAGCATTAGGTAGGTGGCAGTGTTGGTCATTTTTGTATAGCTTCAGAGATGTTGTGTGCAACATACTAATTATTTGGTGAAGCATGTTTAGCTTTGGGTGTAAACTGAAACGTCTTACTTTAAAGTTATATTAAAGGCAAGCCCAATTGTTGTCCCATTGTCTCGGGCTACAGGTTGCACTGTCCTAAACTTCAATCTGTTTTCAAAAAATTTGTAAAAGTATTAGAGCATTGGAGATGCACAGAGAAAATGTGGAGAAACTATGGGTGTGGCAACAGTGATGTGAATATATCACAGTAAAAAAATAAGTGCATTGTTGTGCCTCTAGTTATTACTGCCAGCACATAGTGACCACAAAAAGGGGGTGGGAGGAGGGTGGGGTTTCATAGCTGCAGAGAGAGGCAGCCAATCAGGACATCTGGGGAGGAAGTGTTTCTGCCTCGGTCCGCTAACGCTGGATTGAAGGACCAGGTCGGTGGGGTGGAGATGAAAAGCTGAATGAGGAGGTGATTTCCTTACTAAGTAGGCCGACATAGAAAGAAGGAGAAAGCTGGAGGGACTCAATGTAAGGTACTGATATTTTTTTTTTAGCTTTTGACTTGCCAATCACTTTAAACACATTTTTACAGGAGAGGCACATCGATTTTTCCAGAGAGGTAAGTATGTTATTTAAAAAGCTTTGAAACAACAGCATCCTACAAACTATGCAGAACCATTGTGTGAATTCATTAGCATGTCCCATAGGGTGCTGTTTTTTCTAAACTGAAAATAAAAATATATCCTTAACTCATTGGAAAAATGATAAACCTCATAGGTAAAATGCTCCATTGAGGGTTGAAGTAAATCTTTGGGAAAATGAGAACAAAACTGTCTTATTGAAATTGTTTGTGCAAAAAAAGCTCACTCAGATGTAGATTTCAATTCATATCCAAAGTTGAAGTTGCTTCACTAAATAATAAAAATGCCCCCCCCCCAAGAGAGTAAAAAAAGTGACAACAAATGATAAGCTTTTGCTTTGAAGTGGTCGGCAGCTCACTACTTGCTTTACCACCCTACTTATAATGCTCCTACGTACAGAGAATAACAGATTAGTATCGAAGAGGTGGAGGAGGTCTTTTCCCTCCCAAGCGGGAAAAAATGCACTATATCAAGTGATGCTGATCTTGGTAATTGGGTGATTCTAGATACACATTTTGTGATGTTTCCAAACTTACCAAATTTTCACGTTATCCTCCCCCATAATCCTTATCTCTATCCCTTCCCTCTCCCCTTGTTTCTCTTTCTCCTTTTTTCCTTTTTTTCTCCTATCTATTCTGACTTTGTTCTTCTCATCTCTTAATTCCTACATTGATCTCATCTTAAACAATCTTATGTAATTCACATTTTACTGCAATACCCTCATGGCTGTGTGTGGAGGTCTGTGTGGATTATAGAAAAAAGGAGAAAGAGAGATATAAAATCACATATGATTTGTTTCTTTCATGGACCTCAAACACTATGTAAGCATATTGATCTGTCACCTGGTGTTATGCTATACATGTAATCAGTTATATATTGCTGTTTGAAAACCTTCAATAGATACAGATTGAAACTAGAAAATGATATACGTTCATAGTGCTTTTACGCAAACAAACTATTGTTCTAGAAACATTTTTCTGTCAATGAAAACAGAGAGCTGAAATCGCTATTCAATAGCATGGCTCTCTATTACAGAGTTTTGTTGTCTGGAGCACCTACAAAATATTGATGTACTCTATTTAAAAAAAAAAAAAATAAAAAATAGAAAAACAGCAAAAATACAACCTGTAGCCCCGTTTCATCTAATGACAAGCCTTCCATTTTTTTACTAAGTTTTCCAGAAACCCAGTAAAAAGCTAAAATGATTGGCAATTTTACTTTTTGTATGATAACAATATCAACAACACACATTTACCAGACTGGTTGAAACACTGGCAGCCAAAAAAGTGCCGCTCTGATGTGTGCTGTGTAAATAGCATGAGCTTCGCCTTGTCTATTAAACTGTCTTCAAGCCCCTTAACAGCCTCCACTGCCCTGACATGTGAGTGGCAGCCATTTTCAGCGGCTGCGGCTTTGTGTTATTAGGATTATTGACAAACGGCTTAGTAACAAAGACTCTTCTAACAATAAGTGCTATTGTAGCTTCTAGATGGGGAATCTAAATGCTAACAGATTTCTGATATACCACAGGTTTCCTTCGCCACAGCTAACAATTCATATAATGCATTTTACAGACTGGGAAGAAAACAACATAAATGTAAAACAAAAAGTATATTACAAAACTTAGGTGCTTCTGGACCAAAAAAATGCGACTATTTCTTAGTAAACTTAGGATACAATTGTATTTATGTGTTATTTTAAAAGCGGATTCCTTTTGTGCCTAAATGTCTCATGACAGCCTAATGCTGGGTTGCTAAGTTACGACAGTTTGACATGATCTTCTCCACAACGTGCTCCTCCATTTGACAGGTTTGCATGATTCACTAGGCTTTTCAGCTTGTTACCTATTTTCTAGTGACGTCTGTATTGTGATTTTCAATTCATGTTGTGTATATCCGTTTCTAGCTGTCTCCACTCTTAAAGCAATCCATATGACAATATTTAAAGTAGATTTGTAACCTCACTGCCTAGCTGTACCTTTATTGAAAAAAGGGTTTAAAATTGTGCATCTCTCTCAATCTCAGTTTATATTTTAGAGTGAAAAATTATGGAGGATCAGAGAAAAGGTCGATACCCACTAATGGTGTTGCAAAGAATAGTGACATTATATTGAGACCTGCACATACAATTTCAACTGTCAAGAGGATTCCTTTGGTCAATTATGTATATTTATAGAGCACAAGGTTACAGTATGTAGTCAAGGGGACCTCAAAAAGAATGACTCCAATGCCACAGTTAATTGAAACTTTAATTGAAAAAACTTTTTTTTGTCTGAAGACATTATTACCTTTTTAAAGTCCCTGTCTAGGCAACAAAATAAAAAAGCCCCCACAGCGTTCTGTGCAACTATGTTGTCTTCAAACCTAAAGATGGAGGAAAAAGAGGATTCTGTTCTCCGGCACCAGACAGACATGGTGGCATTTATCAAGACAGATTTATTTTGTGGCCTTGACAGTTTCTTCTAACCGTATCTTTATTACAGTTTCTTTTGATACTGTATTTTTTTGTTGTAAAACAATTATCAGGTTTACACGGATTAAAGGTACTCTGCAGCCTAAAAGAAATACCCCTTTTTACTTTCCCACGGCTTCTTCATCCAGAGCCAGTGCTCACAAATGTTCCAGTTTCTGGGATCAAGTCGCACCGCATGCTCCCACCCCCAGGATTCCGTGGGCTCAGCCACCATCCATTGATGAGGTGATCTTGTTCCCAATGATAAGTCACAGTGACTACAGTGACTAGAGGGAGCAACCTTAGCTGTCATGTGACAATGATGTCACTCTTCAGAATAGATTGTGGTGAATATAAATATGTGTAAATCTATTCTGAATGAGTGGATTGCCAGGACTTCCCCCATTGGCTGCTCCCTCCGGCTGTGAATGCCCACACCTGTCATTCAGATAGGCCTGGTGCATGCACGGGGGTATTTCCTGCTAATGGAGGGATTTCATACAGTGGGGAATCCTGATATGGGGGAGAGGGAATCAGCCAGCCATGGAGTTTTGTAAGCTATACATCTTGTGTTTCGGTCTACATGAAAGGACCAAGTACCTGTAGGACAAACACCACCTTCTATGGAAGGAATGTCACTCACATTCTGGGTGGCTTTTGTCTAGTCTCAAAAATCATTGTGTCTATTTTATATATTCTACTGCCCCTGCAGTAACTTTTCTTTATATTGTATGTTTGATGGAACTGGCTTAAATTTTACTTATCCAAGACGCAAAAAGAAAAGAAACCTTGGAACTTGAAAAAAGAATTACTGAGATAGAAACAATCATTCAAGCTGAAGTCAGATGCTACTGATATATTGAAATGTATGATATATTATATCTGTCATTTTGAAACATTGAAAAACAACTAATATAAAATAAATAAAAAAAACTTCTTAGTACAACATCAAACAACTGTAAGTAAGAAAATGTGTTAGATTACAAAACTTTTAACTTACTCGTAAGATTTCTTCTACACAACTGGGATCATTTGGAAGACTGACCTGTGAGGAGAAAATTGATCATCGTTAGTTAATCTTAATGTAGGAAAATGTACAAATGCACAGACAAGAACATAGACTCCTCACCCAGCAACATATAGCATAATATTAGAGAACCCAAATATATATATATATATATATATATATATATTATCCGATTTATCCTTTGCAATGCTTTAAACTATATTTACAATCAATTTTCCAACCATCAGATACTAAACAAATACAATTATTGCTTAAAGGTCAACTTCTGACAAATTGTTTGTATTAAAAGGTGAGAGGGGGTTAGTGTTACGGTCATTTTCCTATTGTTGCAAGCTAAACACAATCTGAGTTATATGGAGCGATAACTCAGTTATCTCTGACCAAACTCAGAGGTGCCTAACCTCCCCTAGACTTCCAGGAAACAATCCCCCACACCCCCTTCTCTCCCCTATTCCGTACCCACCTTTAAACACAGTCTACACAGGTCCTCTTTAAAATTAAATCCACACATCAGGCATAAAAAGAATGAGTAGCAGAAAACCAGACTTGACAAGTTTCGAGATACTTACTAGATCGATCATCATAGTACATGAGGACCTTTGTTGGCATACACTGTTTTCATCTGTTAAAATAGATGCGTTCATTCTAAATTATAAACCGAGTTTGCCAGCACCCAGCAAAGGCTGGAGTACTAGTTTGGTGTTAAATATCTAAATCTAATATACTATAACACCATTTTCACCCATGGTTTTGTAAAAATGAAATGATACAGTACCCCTGTACTGATGACCATGTGCACTTGAAGGGCATGTATGTTATATCCACATAACACAGATTCAGCACTGGACAGCTCCTGCTAAAATGTCAGTGCTCCTTAAGCATTTTAACCCACTGTGCTTTAATAAAAAGGCTTTAACAATTATATAGATATAAAGGTAAGAAAGATACTACTGGAAATCATATGTACTTTGCATAAATATGTGAATCAAGTCCATGGTAATAGCATATAGTATACTATATATACTTCCCCTCTCTCAGTCAGTCCTGATTTGTGGACCACCCCTAAAAGTTATATATATTAAGGGGCAGTCATGGGCTTGTAGTTAAGAATGCGGCCTTGTGACCAGAGGGTGGCAGGTTTGATTCATGATTGAAGTGATCTTGAGCAAGACACCTAACCCCCAGGTAACGTTGCCAGGGCAGACCACCGTTCCATGCATGTATGCACTCATTGCTTTTGTTTGACTCACTGCACAGATGGGTTAAACGTAGAGGAAATGTTTTATGTGTGCGCAAGCAACAATGGCCATATATGTCCAAAATAGCCAAAAAGCAGTTAGTTATGGCCCACGGCACAAACAACACACATACTCGGCATGGTGTCCTGTTTTTCAAAGCTTGCCTGGTTCGAAGATCAGTTTTAACATGTGCATGTGCTTCAGGATTCTTCAGGAACCATTCTTAACCAAACTGGTGGGTGAATCTTAGACCCCTGCCTCAGCACAGTTCAAGGAAAGAGCATCTGGTTTCTATGCTAGGCAGTGCCTAGGGCAGGCCCACATAGATGCGCTGGGACCCATTCTCAGAACCAGTAATTTTCTAAGCACCAGGGGAATTAGAGCATACTAAAAAGTAAAAGGCTCATAAAAAGTTTTTTCTTGCTACACAATGCACCCCTACTATAAAATTATCATAATGGTCTTAACCCTTCTTCCATCATCAAATGTTATCATGATATGTTATGCTTTATTTCAAGAGAAGAGAAGAGAAGGCTGCACACTAGAACATTACCATTACATTGCTTAAACATTTAGATGTAAAGAACTACTCTTTTTTAAAATGGACCAAAATCCATCTATAAGATACCCGGGCCAATCGATTGCCTTCCCCCGGAGGAATTCGAAATCGAGATGCCCCGCTGTGTGAAACCCTCAGGTTGCCCTATACACTTACCTTCTTTCTTGGTCCAACAGCACAAGCACGAGTTGCGGACGCATCCCCACTCTCTAGTAGGGCGCATGCCCATGCCAGGCATTTGTAAATGGCCGGCACGGGCACACTCCCTGTAGCGAGGGTATCGGGGGATGCGGCCATCAGCGTGCTCGGAGCTGCTCGTCTCAAAGGCTTAGACGATGTGACGTCAGCGAACACGCTGGTTGGACGAGCGGCCACACATGCGCTGTAGGACCGGGAAGAGTTGAGTTGGTTTTGGCAACCTGGGGGGTTTCAAACAGCGAAAGGGAGCAAGGACCAAAACCCAGGTTAGTCAAAATCCTGAGTTTTGGTCCACTTTAAATGATGCCCTTTATTAGCTAAAGAAATATAGCATAAAATATATTCTTATTTTCATGAGTTAATTTTGGGAAAGCTTCTTGCATCAGGGCCAGGAACTCAAATGTGCACCATATTTCCACACACTCAGTGGCTGAATTATGCACTAATTATGCAGATGTTTTAAATTTGGTTATTTAACTTCATTAACTCAAAGAATATCTTTGCAGTAAATTATTTTTAAGTTCAAAAGTTAGGTATTGCTGTACCAGAATGCCTGCTGAAAGGAGCTTGTTTTCTTTGGCTTTCAAAAGCTTTATTAACTGTGCATTTCCAGCTGAGCTAAATCCAATGGCTAATGAGGAATCACATTAAAATACACAGACACTAAAATTGAAACTCCTAAGTAATGTGCAAGCCTGTAGTTAATGAGCAGAATCGCCAAAGCAAGAATGTCCATACATTCACGGATATGTGCGTGTTTTAAATCTTAAGCTGTTGCATTTTATTAATAATAATATTAACAATAATAATAATATGCAGCGTATTAGGATATAAAAAAAAAATAATTGAATTGCAATTAGGTATTTGTATTGAAAGTAGATTGTTCACTTGAGTGGACACACTTTAAAGGGACTGTCCAGGCAAATTGTTTAAAACATGACTCTGCTGCTTAGCTTGTTATATCAGCCCCCTCCCTTGCTGTAACCTTGTTTCAGCACCTAGAAGCAGAAACTTGGCACTGACTTCAAATTCCCCAAACAGTAGACCACCAATCATAGGCCTCAACTGGTGGTCTATAACTCCTCCCTGACCATCAGTGTATTGCATCATCATGATTAAGTGTAAACAATTCACAGCTGACTCACAGCTTTCTGTGATGTGTGTGTTTTCTTTAATTTGGAGTTTACAATGAAGAATACTGCAAAAAACGTAATTCTATTTGCACTGTTGGGCCTATATTTGTACCAATTTTGTTAGCACTGCAGTGCACTGCTGTTGTGAGGCGGTTCACAGTCAGTGAAAAGTGAGGCTTCATGTTCTTCCTAGAGACTGATGGTGTAGGAGATGGTGGCCACCACCACTGCCCCAACCCTGCTTTATGCAAGCTACAGACCAGCATTGGGCAGCAAAAGCAGATCCTCCAGCAAGGCAGAGATGAAGAGGCACGTCATAGCTTCATACCAATGAGGAACCAAAGCAATGGACAGGTGCTAGAGGTGGGTATCTAACCACTAAAATAGGAAGCAGTACATGCCTATGCTGCCCAAAGACTTCCATCTGAGCAAAACCCTATATGCAGGATTTTCCAAAATGCACCACAATGCAGCCTATATAACATTATTTTAGTTTACTTATATGGTGCATATTCTTCCATAGCACTGTATAAGGTAGAATTCCAGACAAGGTAAAACATACAGTACAGTGTTTTCAAGGAAAACATTATGAAAACAGGGGACAATAAGAAAAGAGAGGCCTGCTTACAAGCTTACAGTCTAAATAAATACCCACTGAATAAAGCAGAATAACACCCACTTTTTACAAAATGGGTGTCGTCCCGAGTGCAGGTGCCCCCTGTTCATTTACGGAGGCAAACAGGAGAAAAGTTACCTTTCTCGTCATGCTCGTGGCTGGACAAGGGAACCCATGTGACCATGGTAGGAATGAGGAGAATGTAATGTGCAGGGGAGCATCTGCAAAAGGAATGCCTCTCTGCTCCCAGAACAACACCCATTTTGTGAAACATAGGTGTTGTTCTGGTTTACATGGACTTCTACTCCAATCCAAAAGGGCTTTGATAGAAGTGATACTCAAAGTGTGATCTATAACATTTTTGCCCCCCCCCTCCACCATACTTGTCCTTAGTTTACTCTTAAATAACTCTCTCCTGAACCCTTATCAAACATGTTTAAAGATTCCGATCATTTCCCCCTTTTCCCTTCTTCTTCCAAGCTCTACAAATAAATGGATTTAAGTATTTCCTATTTACTAAACCTATTTTTGTAGCCTTCTGACCCATTCTATCGCACCAATGTCTTTTATCCGCCCTTCCTAGCTTTAGTTCAGATTCCAAAAGAAACAGAGAGAAGCTTTCAAAAATGTGCTACTGTTCTGGTGCTCTTATGGTTGCTGTACATAAATTCACGTGGAGGCTGAATCACTACTAGCGCCAGGTATCGCCAGATGAGCGTCTGTATAGTGGCGCTTACAGCGACCGTTAGTAGACGCTGTTAGCAGGTATTGGGCGCTGTAACCTAGCGTTGGGGTCGCTGTAGTAACCTGGCCGGCATTGATGAATATGATGTGCGTTGGGCGCTCTAACAACAGCACAACGCTGCAGCGAGCGAGAGGTAGTGCCAGCTCAGTGCGTCTGCCACTCGGTACCCCCGCACCATATTTAAGAAAAAGACTACACACACACAGCGTAGGCGCTCTAAATCTGGTCGCTATAGCATAGATTGCCAGATGCTGTGTGATCAACACCAGTAACAAAGTGAAAACACAAGGAATGACATTGTTTTAACACTGTGACATTAACACTTTAGTGCCAGACCTGTAAATGAGAATTCTGCAAAAAAATATTAAAAAAAACAAGAAAATGTATAAAAGTGTTTGTTTGCAGTCAGGAGAGGTCACACAATGATTTGAGCAAAAAAAACAAAAAAATTGCCAAACACGCTTTTTAAACACAAACAAATGAACGCCCATTGAAATGTATGGGAGAGCGACACTGAGCGAAAAGTAATACCTGCCGCTATACGCTGAGCCGTCTGTAATAATACACGTGACGCTACATGGCGCTGTTAGAGACATTCACCAGATTCAATTTCTTAAATGTGGTTTCCCGTACAGCGCCCGGCATTCACCAGGCGCTGTCTGCCGCTATGAAGCACTACCTGGCACTAGCCTTTCTTAAATAACCCCCTTAGTTCCAGACAGCAGTAAATACCTAAAAAGGAAGTCAAATCCAAACTCCTTGCAATAAAAAGGACAGAACTAAAAGAACAATTTACTATTCTGATGGTGCTGATGAGCAGCTTTCTATGTTTTTCTTAGCTAATTGTTGGGATTATATGGAGATTACAGACGCAATGTGAGCGCATTGCTTCCAGATGTATTTTAATGCTCACCTGTGCTGTAGGGTTCTCAGGAAGCAGCGCTGCTTTAGAAGGAGAAGTGTGTAATAAAGACGAGCTTCCACTTGGTGCCCTTACAGTAAACTGTACTTACACTGCATTGTAATAGGAAATGGAGAATAATTCTCAGAGAGCAGTGGTTTATGATGCTTAGCCGAATACCAATGAATCTTTATAGTACAAAGTGTGTGGCTTTATATAGTCCCCTGCCATGTGATCATACAGAAAATTTATTGTAAATAAAAGTACAGGGTAAATAGACCCTGTTTATGATAATATATACGATATATATATGCAAATTGAATCACAGCAACTCTTCTCAGTTGGTGAAGTGTAGAGCAAAGCTCAACAGGTTCAGCTTTCAAATAATTTCCATTTCTGTGCATCTCATGCTTATGAAAAAAGTCTATATTTTTATATATGTCATGGTAAATGAATGTGAAAATTTATAGATACAGAATTGTTGAGCGGAGAGATAGCTAAGACATTGCAGTCAGCTATGAGCTGCCTACGTTGTAGTAGCTATACAATCTAACAGCAGTGTTACATTGTAACAGCAGCCATGTGTCTGCCTGTTTACAGTGTAACACAGCAGGGGACTGGCTAGCTTTTAACAATGTAATAGCATTGTAACAGGATTTGTTAGATTGTACAGTGCGGTAGAAGCGTGAGTTTTAGGCCCTTATTTAAGAAGGGATAGCGTCAGGTAGTGGCTGGTTAATGAGAGGTAGCGACAGGTAGCGACTGGTGAACACCAGACACGGCACGCAATTACACATTTATCAAGCAGAATCTGTTTAGCGACTGGGATAGCGCCATGTAGCGTCTGATTCATCATTTTCACAGCCTCAGTGAACAGCGCCGGCGTTCAGCCTTGCACAGCGCCAGGTATGACCTCTCGCTACCTGTTGCTCTCCCATACATTTCAATGGACGATCCTTTTCTTCTCTTTAAACAGGGTATTTTTTTTTTTCCAAAAAATCACAAATAGTACCGTGACCTCTTCTGGCATTGAATAAGCAGTTTTTTCATAATTTTTTCATTTTTAATATATTTCTTCAGAAATGACATTACAGGTCTGGCATTAAAGTGTTCATGTTACAATGTTGCTACAATGTAATTCCATATGTTTTCGCTTTGTTACTAGGTGATAGATGCTGGAAAACAGACTTTAAACACACCGCATCCTGCGCTCTGGGCTTCAAACAAGCTTTTTTCAGCGCCAGAGATTTGTGAGGCTGTTTTTTTGCTGAATATGGTGTGAGTCGGTCGCTATGAGCAGTTGCTAACATGCGCTCCCATACAGCGCTGTACTGGTCAAATAGCGACTCCTCACAATGTATTCAACATTACTGAACAGCGACTGAGTCGCTATAAACTAGCGACTCACGGCCGAGCACAGCGACTACTAGCGGGCGCTCTGAAAATGCCTGCTACAGACGCTCATCTGTCGCTACCTGCCGCTAATGATGAATCAGCCGGTTAGTACTTTTTGGTCCCCTTATATTAAGCCCAACATGGGTCTCTTCATATACTGGCTAGCAACTTTTGAATTGCAGCCTATATATTGGTGATCCTTTTAATTGTAACACAAAAAAGTGCAATCAAAAATATTTGTTCTTATTCTTTCAAAAAAAGTCCCTGTACATGTGATCAGGCATTTTTTTTACAGGTGAGGATTATTTTTCCAATTAGGTAAGAATATTTGAAGAAATAATTTGCTATTTTTTCTGCCTATCCCATAGGGTGCTATTGTTGCTAAACTTTGAAACAATTATTCTTACCTCATTTGTAAAAATATGTACCCCCACTGTTTAAAGATTATAGTTTCTAAATTATTATCATGAGTTGCGTAACCAAGAGCCCACAATTAGAAATCGTTATAATTATAGTGAAGACTCCATAAGAGAAGTGTTCTCAGAAGATGCCCATTTCCTGATTTGAAACTTTGTGGCAAGTTAATGAATATTGGATTGTGCTGTGAAAGTTTAGGTGCATAGTACACAGAATTCAATAAGGTTTGACTTAAAAGGGTGAGATTAGGGTGTTACACCAGGTTATGGGTCAATAAAAACAGTATATTGCTCACATCTGTTGAAGTCATGCCTCCCAACTGTCCCGATTTTCCCGGGATTGTCCCGATTTTCGCAAAGAATCCCGCGGTCCCGGAACGTTAACAAATGTCCCGGGACGCCCTGCTCCGTGGCAGTGTGCCCAGGGCCGCAACGACGCCGGCGCGAAGATACTAACTTCCTGGCGTGTGGGGTGAGAGAGTGGGGCGGGCGCACGGGGGGTGGGTGGTATGCTGGGTTGGGGATAAAAAAAGTACGCATGCAGGGGTGAAGGCAGCGGACATTGCTGGAGCTGGAGAGCGTGGCAGGGGTGTGGTCGGGGCATGACGGGGGTGTGGCCGGTGCGTGACGGGGTGTGGCCGGTGCGTGACGGGGGTGTGGCCGGTGCGTGACGGGGGTGTGGTCGGGGCGTGACGGGGTGTGGCCGGTGTGTGACGGGGGGATGGTCGGGGGCATGGCTTGTCCCGCTTTCACATTTTTAGAAGTTGGGAGGTATGGTTGAAGTTCTCTGCAGGAGAAACAGGAGTGGTTTGGTTTATATCTATGATGCTATGATGCAAATACATAAAGGGGGTTATATAAGAAGGGATAACCCCCGGTTAGTGCTTCATAGAGGCATTAGTGTCTGGTGAACGCCGTGTGCTGCACGCAAAACCCCATTTAGGAAAGCAAATCTGGTGAGTGCCTCTAACAGCACCACGTAGCATCACATGTATTAATACAGGCGGCTCAGCTTATATCACCGGAGATCTAGGTTTAGGTGCGCCATGTAGTACCTATTGCTTTGTAGCGCTCTTCCATACATTTCAGTAGGGTTTCATTAGTTGTGTATAAATAGCGTGTTTGCCAATTATTTTTTTCTTTGCTCAAATCATTGTGTGACCTCCCCTGGCTGCAAACAAACACTTTTAAGATTTTTTTTAAATTTTATATTTTTATGCAAAATTTTCATTACAGGTCTGGCACTTAAGTGTTATTGTCACTGTCAGGCCCAAGGCCTGATTATAGAATAAGCATATGTATTGTGATTGTATAATGTATAGTCCAAAGACCTGGGTGAGGGGTCACTCAGACTGTTTGTGTATTCCAGCTTTATGGGGGGTTCTGTTTGTGGTACTTCCTTCTTTGAAGTCAAAGGCCTTTGAAGCAGCAAGATGTGCTGTCTCTGCACCAACCATAAACCAGAACTCAGATAAGAGACCTGGGAGAGAGATGCCCTCATCTGGTGGGGTCAGGGGGAGGGGGGATTAAGCTTTTCCCTCCAAAATCTAGCTAATAAAACCTAATGCTAAGGACATTCTAAGTCAGAAACCTAAGGAGAAACCTAAATCAGAAAGCTGGGTCATGCTGGACATAAGATTTTAAGCAACAACTGGATACGCACTCACAAGGACTGCTACGCCATTATACTGTAAGGACTTTCTCTTTCTTTGCTGTACTCTTTTATGTATTTTTGTACTTGTATGTCATTTGTTTCTGTATATTTCATCTAGCACTGTGATACCTTTTTATCAGATTAAATGTTTAATTAATCAGCTCTGGCCTTTGATCGCTAAATATATGAGCTCACCTTTCTGAAGGAAGCTCTGGTGAAACACATTTATCAAAGGGTTAATTTGGTGACTTGCTGGGACTAGTAGTGCATACCCAGGGGTCTGGTGGCTTTAACCCTTGCACCATCACACTTTCTCTAGCGTCTTGGCTGGACTGATAGAGTGCGATTGTGACAGTCACAGTGTTAAAACAATGTCATTCCATGTGTTTTCGCTTTGTTACTAGTGGATATGTGTTCAAAAACAGATTTTGATCACACAGCCTCTGGCGCTCTTTGCTACAGCGCCCGGCTTTAGAGCGGCAGTGCTGTGTGTGTGTAGTTTTTTCTTAAGTATGGTGTTGCGCGCCAAGTGCCAGACGCACTGAGCTGGCGCTACCTCTCGCTCGCGGCAGTGCTGTACATTTGTTAGAGCGCCCAACACACATCATATTCATCAGTGCCGGCCAGGTTACTACAGCGCCACAACGCTAGGTTACAGCGCCCGAAACTCGCTTACAGCTTCTACTAGCAGTCGCTTTATGCGCCACTATACAGACGCTCATCTGGCAATAATTGGAATTAGTAGTGAATCAGTCTCCAAGGTTAATAGATTTTTGGGGCCATTTCATTCCAGGTTTGTTAAGACCTTGATGACTGAAGAATTGTTTATAGATCATTATTATAGTTTAATGTTCAGTTACCAAGAGCACATGATGAGAAATTGTTATTATTATAGTGACAACTCGGACATCCATAAGAGAAGTGTTCTCAGAAGATATTCATTTTGGTGAAAATGTTATGCATTCATAAAAATATTCTCTATATGCTACAGTCGTTCTTTACCTATACAGGCAAAGCATATGTACCATATATATATATATTATTTTATATATCTTTACCTATACGCTTGGGATTTATGACAGAACTGACACTTGATCTTTTCCATTTTACAAATAACCTTTGAAGCTGTCAGGCGAGACGCATCTTATCTTTCTGTGTGCATTAGAAAGCTTCTGAAATTTCGTGCAAAAGCATTAATCTGTATCACTACATAGTCCTTGAAATTATAAGTTACTTTTCCTACAGCCCAGGGCACAAAGCCATATTCTGGGATCCCGCTGAAATCAATTGCCATGGTCTGAATTTTAGCAGAAAGAATTATTTATGGCAAAAGAGCTTTGTTGCTGCTAAACAGTATTTTCTTCACTTACCGCATTCAGCTGCTGCTCTAACTTTGGCAGTGAGTTATTCACAAGCCATCTTAGAGAGACCTGACTACACTTTGACAAAAAGGACCAAAACTGACACTTCTAAAAGGGTTTAAAATGACAAGAACGCTTTCTTAATATAACAGGCTGATTCATCACTAACGCCAGGTAGCGACAGATGAGCGTCTGTAGCAGGCATTTTCAGAGCGCCCGCTAATAGTCGCTGTGCTCGGCCGTGGGTCACTAGTTTATAGCGACTCAGTCGCTGTGCAGTAATGTTGAATACATTGTGAGGAGTCGCTATTTCACCAGTACAGCGCTGTATGGGAGCGCATGTTAGCGACCGACTCACAACATATTCAAGAAAAAAAAAAACGCCTCACACAACTCTGGCGCATAAAAATGCTTCTCTGAAGCCCAGAGCGCAGGAGGCTCTGTATTTAAAGTCTGTTTTTCAGCATGTATCCACTAGTAACAAAGCGAAAACATATGGAATTACATTGTAACAACATTGTAACATGAACACTTTAATGCCAGACCTGTAATGTCATTTCTGCAGGGATATATAAAAAATGAAAAAAAATGGGAAAAAATGCTTTTTTAAGGCCAGAAGAGGTCACAGCATTATTTGAGATTTTTTGAAAAAAACCAAAAAACAAAAACCCCGTTAAAAGAGAAGAAAAGGATCATCTATTGAAATGTATGGGAGAGCGACAGGTAGCTCTAAAATAGTTGAAAATATTGCATTTGCCCAATTCCCAGTCTTGCCCTTTGCTTAGCTCATTTTATTGTGGTCGCTGGAAAGCCTACAACAGTAGTCACCCTGTGAATTGTGACAAATGGTAAACAGAAACTCCAGAAAGATAACGACGACTGAAGGATGCATGTGAAATAAGATTTAGTATATTTCTCTGAAGGTGGACAGTTAGAGGTAATGGGGTCTGGAAGACTTCTTGAGTTCCAGGAACAGTGCTTGGCAGAACAAGAGAAAGACAACAGGCAATTGCCATTTACTACATGCTACTACAGGCTTTCTACCTACTGCATCTTATTATAATGAATTATGGCTTAGCCTACAATTTATAAAACTACTTACTTCTGTAATGTTAATCACTGGTGAAACTTTAGGAGTTTAGAAGGTACTTTAGGAGATTAGTCCAACAAAGTATAAAGGGTATCCAAACTCCACAACACACCTCCGCTCCCTTATGAGACTGTATTCATCCTGTCATTAAATCTGATTAATAAACAAGTTCTGTTAATACTAAACAATATCTGACAGGTTCCTACTAAGGTTATGACCAAAATAATAGTTTAATATCCAAAAAAGGAACAGACTCCATTCCATTTATCCAGAATATTTAACATTTTGTTATTGTGCAATTTATCATAATCTAAATGTTGGTTTTAAGGAGAAGTATATCACAGAAATATCAGAGCAATATGACAGCGATTAGCTTTTATTGTGCACTTATTAATCTTGAAGAACATTTTCTCCTCTGGCAGGAAAAGGCCATGGATTCCTCCTGACAGTCAGTCGTAAACTCCTTCTTATGATGAATGGAGTCTATAATTGAGAGATAAGTCTTGCTAATTTAATACCTTACAAATAGAGTCACCAGAAATGCACAAGAGCTTTTTAAAAAGAAGTCAATTAATTATCCTGGTGTTTGTGTTTGTTTAAGCAGGGTGGTAGTTCAATAAGAGTATAAACTATAGAATTACTGGTAACTTCTGTAAGTCATTGTGTGATCAAAAAATATGCTCGTCTTGGATTTATAAGCATTTACTTTGCTAACTTGGCACTATATACTTAGCACTTGGACTATACAAAGGGCTGTACCTACTAAAGTGACTTGGGTTATGCTGGCAAATAAAGTCCACTTTATGTCAATATGTGTCAAACAATCTACCGGTAAAGCATATAAATACAAAAAAAAACACCTATAACAAATATTATTTACAATGGACAGATGTCTTCTTTAACTGTCCCAGTGAAAAACTTGTTTGATCGCAGAGCTCAAGACAAAGTGCAGAAAGCTGGGGCCTGGCACACAGGATAAGGGGACAGTAAGGGTCAGCAGTCTGCTCAACTTATCAAAAGGACAAAAGAGTTAGAGCAACGGTGTCAAACTCACCCCTGAAGCGAAGGAACAGCAACAGGTCAGGTTTTAATGGATCTCATAACATAGACATAGCTGTCTCTTTAGCCCTGTATGAGCACTAGTTACTCCACCTGTGCGCCTGTGTGGAGATACGCAAGACCTGGCCCGTTGTTGGCCCTTCAGGAGGTAGTTTGACACCTGTGAGAGGATTAATAAATATACACATGTATGTATGCATGACAACTACACAGTGGCTGTCACTTGTAGATGAAGTGAGCCTTTTGCCCTTGATCTGCTTATCATGATGTCCCTGTCATAGCAGTCTAGCAAAAGACCTTACTAGTACTACCTCATCCCTGAAATGAGAGAATAAAGAGCCATGAGTTCAGGGTTGGGAGTGTGGCAGCGGTGAACTAATTTTTGGCTTTAGATCCAAAGTCAATGCCCACTTTGTTTGATTTTCCAACACAGGCCAGAACCAGAATTAAGGTACAAGGCCTGCCAATAACCTCCAGCTGCTTCCGTGCCATATGTCGATCTCCCCGTGGCCAAGTTTTTTGGTTATCTCCTCTCTGTGTGCTTCAGTTTTTACTATTGTTTTTTAGGCATGCGTGGTGTCAATAACAAAACTAAAGTCTTTCTTGCCTCAACCTGGTCACAGTCAGAAGGATCTAAGCCAAAAGTGTGGGATCCACCATGGAGATCGTGGGGACACTGGACCCTAAAAAGAGCTATGGATGTCACAGGAGTGGCTGCAAGTAAGGAGAAGGGGACACACTGTGCAATAGATTTTGATCTGGTGTGTTTTGGAAAACCAACCAAACTTTCCCCTTAAAATGATAGTACAAAATTGCATCTGTCCCTGAGAATCACTTCTGATTTTCCAAATGTTGGTTTAAGCCAAAGCCTCAAACAAATGTGATGTTTTGGGGTCATGATAACTTGAACTCCACTTCACTAATACATAGAGCCCTCTCCAGTTCAGGTTGTCTACTCGAATCACGTCCTCCCACTTTTATCTTTAGGGCTTGGTATGCATTGCTCCACTCTATCCCTACCCCATTACATTTTCCACTCTGTAATCATACCTTTAAACCTCACATTTTCAAGCAAGCCTATCATCTAGCTTCAAAACTACTTCATGTCTTTTTAGAGCACCTGCCACCATGCACTCCCTTACCTTATCATTTCAGCGGTCTCCAACCCTCCTCCTCATTGCCCGCCAACAGGTCATGTTTCGGGTATATCTACATAATTGGCTCTATAGCTTGGTTGGTGCATTAATTACATCACCTGGGCCTGTTGGTGGGCCTTGAGGAGAAGCATTGGGAACCCATAATTTACAGAGAGAAAACTGCCATTCACTTTCATGGTCCACCAGGTGTAAATTTTTACCTGGCTCTGAATCAGCCCCCAGGTAGACAATAAAAGTGAATGGCAATTTCTCTCCTAAATAACAAGTGAGTTTTCTCACAGGGCTCTGAATCGACCCCTATGTGGAATGGGAGGGAAGAATGCCACACTGCCTATAGGAATGCCACACTGCCTATAGGAATGCCACACTGCCTATGGGTGAATGGGAGGACGGATTGCTATGCTGTCTGTAATTGGGGGATTCTGCATCTTGCCTGTTATTTGATTCTTAGGAGGAGGGGTGGTGTTTTAGCACAAAATTTGGTTCAGAATATTTTCTTCTTATTTTGCTTTTTAAAATTTTAGGTGTGTCTTTTGAGCAGGTGCATCTCCTAGGTATATATATTATTATTCTTATAAGTCATTAATCCCAGCGTTCAATTTAATTTTAAGAAGGTAAAAACACAGAATAAAGTTGAGTGAAATTGGAGAGGTGCTAAAACAAAGAGGATCTAATTACCATGCAAAGCACAACAGCCTTCAGATGAGATGAGAGAGGGAGCAGTACAGGAAAGCAGTCTCCAAGCCATTTCACAATATGACCACCCAAGCATAAAAAGGAATAAGGACAACACAGAGAAATTCGCATAGTTGGGAGGTATTATAATTATCTACAAAGCGGAGCAGTGTAAAACAAACACTTCCTAATAACAAATCAGGGATTTCTTCATGTGTGCAACATTTAGATAAATACAAAGCTGCACCCAGAATGCTCCCCTCAGCTATAAATATAATTGTCTATTACAGAATACAGGAAATAGGGGACATATCGCTGTGTTGATTTTGTTATGAACAAACAGCTTCCAGTTAAGCATTTTCGTTTTTGTTAAATTATATCTTATTTTACAAAGTAACATATAAGACAGATTAGTGCTCAGTAGAAATGTTTAGTGTAATGTGACCTTTTGGAAAAAACATAGCCCATATACAGTATAACTCTCCTTTTTGCATTTCTGCCCCCCCAAGTATATTAGCATATATCACAATCTTTTCTGAAATAAGTTAGCCCAACATGTTAAAGATGACCAAAACTGAGTCTAGCATCTAAAAGACAAGGGCAATATTTAAGAATGATGTGTGCCATTTTGCGCCAATGTACAATGCTGTTTTGACCACTGTGGCACTCTATATCACATTTATGAAGTGTGCGCTACTTAGCACTAAGCTGCTGCCAGAGCTGCACCAGCAGAAAGTGGCGCCGATGCATAAAGGACCATAGAGCACAATGGCAGATTGTTGTTTATTGTTTGTGCAACATGTCAAGTATGCAAACGCCAAAGCCTACTGTAACTGTACGGGATCCACTTGGGCACAGACACAGCCATACTCAGGGGTTTTAACTGAAATGGTTTATTTTTCCATCCATAAATCCAACATAGACAAGCTCCATTCAACGACCAAAGGTTTTTGTCACAGGTTTCTATGTTCAAATCAGGCCTATTCTCAGTTCACTTAAAGTTATACTAAAGACAAGCCCGACTGTTGCCCTATTGTCTCGGGCTACATGTTGCCCTGTCCCAAACTTCAATCCATCTTCAAAAAGCTCCTGTAGTTTAAGGTTATTGCTAGGTTTTTGCTAAAAATATTAGAGCATAGGAAATGCAGAGAAACAGTGGGTGTGGCAACAGCATGTGATGTAAGCTTGTACATAAAGGTAGAACATGGGAGTGAGAGACGTGGTGCAGACTGAGATAGTCTACAGCCTGTCAGCTCAGTGTGAGCAGATCAGGGGGGTGAGAGACGTGGTGCAGACTGAGATAGTCTACAGCCTGTCAGCTCAGTGTGAGCAGATCAGGGGGGTGAGAGACGTGGTGCAGACTGAGATAGTCTACAGCCTGTCAGCTCAGTGTGAGCAGATCAGGGGGGGTGAGAGACGTGGTGCAGACTGAGATAGTCTACAGCCTGTCAGCTCAGTGTGAGCAGATCAGGGGGGTGAGAGATGTGGTGCAGACTGAGATAGTCTACAGCCTGTCAGCTCAGTGTGAGCAGATCAGGGGGGTGAGAGATGTGGTGCAGACTGAGATAGTCTATAGCCTGTCAGCTCAGTGTGAGCAGATCAGAGGGGTGAGAGACGTGGTGCAGACTGAGATAGTCTACAGCCTGTCAGCTCAGTGTAAGCAAATCAGGAGGGTGAGAGACGTGGTGCAGACTGAGATAGTCTGCAGCCTTCAGCTCACTGTGAGCAGATCAGGGGGGTGAGAGACGTGGTGCAGACTGAGATAGTCTACAGCCTGTCAGCTCAGTGTGAGCAGATCAGGGGGGTGAGAGACGTGGTGCAGACTGAGATAGTCTACAGCCTGTCAGCTCAGTGTGAGCAGATCAGGGGGGTGAGAGACGTGGTGCAGACTGAGATAGTCTACAGCCTGTCAGCTCAGTGTGAGCAGATCAGGGGGGGTGAGAGACGTGGTGCAGACTGAGATAGTCTACAGCCTGTCAGCTCAGTGTGAGCAGATCAGGGGGGTGAGAGACGTGGTGCAGACTGAGATAGTCTACAGCCTGTCAGCTCAGTGTGAGCAGATCAGGGGGGTGAGAGACGTGGTGCAGACTGAGATAGTCTACAGCCTGTCAACTCAGTGTGAGCAGATCAGGGGGGTGAGAGATGTGGTGCAGACTGAGATAGTCTACAGCCTGTCAGCTCAGTGTGAGCAGATCAGGGGGGTGAGAGATGTGGTGCAGACTGAGATAGTCTACAGCCTGTCAGCTCAGTGTGAGCAGATCAGGGGGGTGAGAGATGTGGTGCAGACTGAGATAGTCTGCAGCCTTCAGCTCAGTGTGAGCAGATCAAAATCTTTATTTCAGATTTTTTAAATCTGAAATACACTTCACCATAATCTTATCCCTGAGGTGTCTGCTGTGCTTTTTGATTTTTATGATGCTATTTGTTCACTAATGATCTCTAACAAACCTATGAGGCCTTCATAGGACAGCTGTAGTTATACTGACACTAAGAGGCTGATTCATCATTAGCGGCAGGTAGCGACAGATGAGCGTCTGTAGCAGGCATTTTCAAAGCGCCCGCTAGTAGTTGAGAGCCATGGGTCGCTACTTTATTGCGACTCAGTCGCTGTTCAGTAATGTTGAATACATTGTGAGGAGTCGCTATTTGACCAGTACAGCGCTTAATGGGAGTGCATGTTAGCGACTGCTCATAGCGACCGACTCACACCATATTCAGAAAAAAAACAGCCTCACAAATCTCTGGCGCTGAAAAATACTTGTTTGAAGCCCAGAGCGCAGGAGGCGGTGTGTGTAAAGTCTGTTTTCAAACATCTATCAACTAGTAACAAAGCGAAAACATATGGAATTACATTGCAACAACATTGTAACATGAACACTTTAATACCAGACCTGTAATGTCATTTCTGAAGAAATATTTCAAAAATGTAAAAAATGTGAAAAAAAACCTTTTTCAGTGCCAGAAGAGGTCAAAGAATTATTTGTGATTTTTGGAAAGAAAAAAAAAAAACAACCCCGTTTAAAGAGAAGAAAAGGTTTGTCCATTGAAATGTATGGCAGAGCGACAGGTAGCGAGAGGTCATACCTGGCGCTGTGCAAGGCTGAACACTGGCGCTGTTCGCCGAGGCTTTGAAAATGATGAATCAGACGTTACATGCCGCTATCCCAGTCACTAAACAGATTCTGCTTGATAAATGTGGAATTGCGTGCCGGGTCCGGCGTTGACCAGTCGCTATCTGTCGCTACCTCTCATTAACCAGGCGCTACCTGACGCTATCCTTTCTTAAATAACCCCCCTAAATTACATACAGGACTTCAGGAATTTGTTGACTTCTGAAAGCAATTGGCCACCCTGGATTTTATTTCGGGATATCAGAGTATAGAGGGCTGAATAAATATGCAAGCCACACTATTCAGTTGTTTTTTCTTTAATTTGAAAAAGAATGTATCTTTTTTTTTGTTTCAGAAATATGTGATACTTTGTGCTGCTCTATAACACAAAATCTCAAACAAATACATTTGAGATTGTGGCTGTAACATTTAGAAATGTGGAAAAGTTCAGGCGATATGAATACTTTTTCAAGGCTTTGTATGTGTCTAAATTTAATTTATTTAACCTCTGATGACACAATATTTTGCACAACATTTTCCACCATAGCTCTGTACATTTATTTACAAGTCCCCAGAAATGTAAGTACTCAGCCACAGAGGACAATAAGGATATTCCCTCATAGATTTCTATCAAAGTTTACGCATTGTTCCCAGATATTCACAATCAAAATGTTAATTTACAGAGCTCATTTACATTCAGAAAAAGATCCGAAGATGGCATTCATTGATATGGATGAGTAAAATAACATTTCTCCCTGGAACCTCAACTGTATTAAAATTGCAGCCATAAAATAAAGAATGTGTTAAGAAACAAACAAACCCTGGCGTATATAGCAGAAGATTACTTCTGTTTGTCAGTTTGCAGTTTGAGTGTCATGAGAAGGCTAACTCGTAAACTGTGCACAAGGGGCGTCTTAAAGAGAAAGTACTAAAACCATATTAAAATCAAATCAGTTTTGCGTGGAGCCCTTTAGACCTAAACATATTTCACCATTCTTTTGGATAGCTGTGAAACCCAATAGATACTGGTAAGGGAGTATCTGAGCTGTCACTTATAGTATACTGTGCACCTATTGGTTCAGCACCATCCACAAATATACATATGAGTGAGGGTGTGCCAATGAAACGTCCCAAACCAACAATTACTTGAAAGTTCGATTCGGGCGATTCGCCGAATTTCCCCAAGAAATTCGGGTTCGCCCGAATCGAACTTTCACGAATCGCTCATCTGAAAAAAAAAATGCCGGCATGGTGGGAGCGGGCAGGCCGGCTACGCCTGTCAGCGGGCCACCGCCGGCCCGCTGACAGCGCAGCCGGCCTGCCTGCTCCCACCATGCCGGCATTTGTTTAAAAAGCAAACACTTACCTGCATGGTCGGAGCGTGGAGGCCGGCGCCGCTCTCAGGCGCCCTCTGATGACGCGCCCTCTGATGACAGCTGAGAGCGGCGCCGGAGCGTGGAGGCCGGCGCCACTCTCAGCTGTCATCAGAGGACGTGTCATCAGAGGGCGCGTCATCAGAGGGCGCCTTAGAGCGGCGCCGGCCTCCACGCTCCGACCATGCAGGCATTTTTTTTTTTTATTTCAGGGAAAATTCGATCGGCACGAACCAAAAAAAATTCGGGTTCATGCCGAATCGAATTTTCCCTGAAATTCTGAGTGAATTCCGGTTCGTCCGAACCGGTTCGCTCATCCCTACCAACAATATAATACACACAAGAGCGATTTATGGCCCAGTATACCACAAAAATGGGAACCTTGTTCCAAAAGCACCACTCCTCCTCAGCTAATAAATCATCAAATATAATTAACTCATATCAAAAAAGATTTTTAATTTATCAATAAGTCACATTAAAAAGAACACATACAATACAATAATCATCACAGGACATTTAAAAACACACATTCCAATACATAACCCAACCCAGCAGAGGGAGACCTAATTAATCCATTGTCTGTGCCAAAATATAATAATCTTACACCACAAAAATACATACATGCCAAATATACCTAAAGTGCCTATGTGCAATATTAAAGTGCTATGAATCAATGCAAACAAACAATAGGGTTGATTTCGAGCCCTTTTCTCACCTTTTTTTTGCATGAATATTTCCATTCTCGTTGATTTTTTCCCCCTCGTCTGATTCAGCAAAGCCTTTTTTCTGCGAGAACTTTAGTGTGAAATGTTTTCATTTTTGCATGATTTTTCGTTTGGTAGCAATACCTCCATATAAATGATGAGAAAGGGGCTCTGAATCAACCCTAATATGTACTATGAACAATCAAAAAGTCACCTCAGTGAAAGACACATAACAACCGTGATGGACTGTCACATTTTTCAAGGTGCCACATGAATAGCTGGTAGTACTATGGCATATTGTATATGCTAGCTCTAAACCCTCTGCTTGCCACACCCCAAAAAACCTTTGGTATAGCCATCCATGTAAAACCACCAAGAAACGCACAATAAAACCCAGCACAATACTTACCCTACCATACTCCAGTATGTGCAAAAGCACGATTGCCACTGGAGCACCACATGTGTACAGACACAGGGTATCTATTATAGCCAGATGTATGCCATTCCATTAGTTTAGAAGCTGATGGCTTCTTAAAATTTTAAATTGGGATGACAATGGGTGGAATTAAATTTCTCAATGGCATTGAGACCCACTTAAAGAAACTTTCATTACCACCATTAATTCCCTTCTCTAGAATTCTGCAGTATTCATGCGCTACTTAAAATAGACCAACACCCATCCTGATTATCGGTGTTCCCCCTTGTTCAAACCCCTGTACAGCCCCTAAACCTGTCAACTCGCTCCATTGGGGAAATGCGGCTGCGCAATTAGCCAGTGGCAGTCATGTGTCCCATGCTTGACCAGCGTCCGGTAAAGAGTAAGCCCGAGAAGGGGAATGCAAATGGCCAGTGGTGATCATGCATCCTGTGCTTGACTAGTGGGCTGGAAAGCATAAGCCCAATCACATGACTGCTGTTGGACAATCACGCAGCTGCATTTCCCCCAGGGAGCAAGGTGACAGTTAAGATTTAGGGGCTTTCCAGGGGCTTGATCGAGGGGGGGCTCTCATCATTGGGGATGCCTCCCCCCTGCCGAGTTCACCAAAACCCTTTTATTTTGTAAAATGGGTGTTAATCCAGTTTCAACCCAAAATGTATTTTCTATTTCATCTTGACTGCACCCATATTAAGCGTATGGAGTATCCAGATTGCCAATGCCCCCCACTTCACACTCCACTGCAAACCCAGTTTGCTCTTACATCCTCCTTGTACCCCTAGCAAAACTGGGCTCTGTGATTGTTTTTATGTGGTCACATGATCCAGGGTCCTCTTTCAGGTCTGTGTCTGCTGAAAGAACTTCCGATCACATTAACCATCAGCGGCCAGCCACAGGTTTAATTTCTCCAAGGGAGTGAGAAGGATGTAGCTGCAAACCAGGCTTGTGACCATTTCTGGAAAGTGGATGTCAGATCCCTTTAAAGCAAAACAAAACCCACCAACAGTCGGCCTGGAATCCCCCAGGACATCCCAAGGGAACCCCCCAGGACGACAGTAATCACTCACCTTTCCCTAGTCCTATGTGCAAGCTCTCATCTAATCGCCTACTGACCAGATGCAGTTCAGTAAAGAAGCTCTGATTGTTACTATAGTGAGCGAAAGCAGCCGCATCTCTGCATCCTCGGTCTTTACATGCCCTCCCGTCCTAGCCATTCACATAGACTGGGATGTGAGTGCGGGGCAGCAGGGGATGCGGCCACTCTCGTTCCCATTCACTCTTATCAGAGCTGCTCGCTGAATTCCATAACTTCACTGGGAGTCTCAGGGCATTGGACCATGAAGAGGTGAGTCTGAATGCGCCGATAGCAGGGGTTTCACACAGTGGAACTCCCAATGCAGGATGCCTGGGGTCATGGAACAAAGCCTGTGAAAGTGAAAAATCACGTTTTTTGTCCCGCTTTAAAGGGTATTTCTACTTTTCATGGCATATTTCAAAGTTTACATTATTGTGTTATTTTTTTTTTCTTTTCAATTTTATTGCAATTCTGTGTTATAAAAGAAAACCATTTTCCCTAGCAACAATGTGTTTACCTTAGCAATGTTCATCATTGGTGTGTTAAAAGTACAGATCACAAACTTCCTTACTCATCATCTGGTTGGCTAAGGCAGGGACGACAGATTTAACCCCTTCTGCTGTAATTCAGCTTATTCAGATATAGAGGAACACAATCTTATGTTCCAGCTGCTAAAGGATTACTGGCAGCGTTCTCAGCTGGAAGTGTCATTGCTGCTGTGTGCCAAAACTGCTGATGAATTCACTTATAGTGGAAGCATTCTAGGATTTGTAGTCAGTACTTTTTACTCAAGGCCAGAAAAAAACACTTTCACCTTAGGAGCACAGTCACACAGGAATATAGGAACTTGGAAACAGCATGCTGATAAGTAAATCACAGGTCTGGAGGAACAATCCTATCACAACTTTTTATTTTACATCCCAGAATAGGGAAACAATAAAGCACCGAAAAACCTGACAAAAAGGGAGTTTGCTGATGTAAATGGCAATACATTTTCCTAGAGAGAACTGTCCAATAAATAGGAATTTCTGGCACAAAAAAAAATCTAAAAGTCTGGGAATTCTGCCAAAGAATAAAAAACACACAGACCTCTGCATGTATAATAATCTCATCATGTACTTTCAACACAACCATTTTTTTAAAGTGACAGGTTCCCTTTGAACATAAACCAAACCACAAAATTGAAATGAATGGTCCTAGTAGCATACTTCTAAGTGTCCTTTATAATGCTAGATGCAGATCATCTCAACACAAGTTATTTATTTTAAGATAAAGTATTCCTATTAATATAAATTCAATCCCAGCTGATGAATCTGTGCCCTTAATTAAACAAAGAGCAATGTAAAAAGAATGCAGAACTAAACCAATCCCACAAAAATGTGCTATAGAATTTATTTTCGAATGAACTGCGCCCAATACATAATCAGTAATCTATTACAGCCTAAGAGTTTTTTTTTTTTTTTTTTTAATAAAAGGTTCAGCCAGCCAATCAGACTTTCAGGAGGCCAATAGACTATCGAGTTTGGCTATATATATTAGCTAACCCAGACTGAGCAAGACACAGATTTTGGGGGTTATTCAAGAAGGGATAGCGCCAGGTAGTGCCTCGTAGCGGCAGGCAGCATCTGGTGAACGCTGGGCGCTGTACGCAAAACCCCATTTATGAAAGTGAATCTGGTGAGCGACTCTAACAGCGCCACGTAGCGTACGATTCATCTTTACAGGCAGCTCAGTGTATAGCGCCGGCGCTCTAGCTTCCTGAGCGCAAGTATTACCTTTCGTTCACTGTCGCTCTCCCATACATTTCAATGGGGTTTCATTTGCCTGTGTTTATACAGCGTGTTTGACCATTTTTTTAATTTTTTTTTTTTTTTGCTCAAATCATTGAGTGACCTCTCCTGGCTGCAAACCAACACTTTTAGAAACTTTTTATATTTGTACGCAGAATTATCATTACAGGTCTGGCACTAAGGTGTTGAAACAATGTCATTCCATGTGTTTTCGCTTTGTTACAGGTGGTTATGTGTTCAAAAACAAACTTTAATCACACAGCGTCTGGTGCTCTATTCTATAGCGACCAGATTTAGAGCGCCTACGCTGTGTGTGTGTCCTTTTTTGATAAGTATGGTGTGGAGCGCTTAGTGCTGGTTGCACTGAGCTGACGCTACCTTTCGCTCCCTGCAGTGCTGTACTGGTGTTAGGGAGCCCAACATACATCACATTCATCAATGCGGGCCAGGTTACTACAGCGACTGAGGTGCTCTGTTACAGCGTCCGATACATGTTTACAGCATCTACTAGCGGTCGCTCTAAGCGCTGCTATACAGACACTCATCTGACGATACCTGCCGTTAGTAATGAATCAGCCTCCGCGTGGTTTTAGGACCATATATATACTAACTTGTTTGGTGATTGTATTAGATGAGCTTCAACGACACCAGTATAAGAATAGGAAGAGGGGAGGGTGATTCCGGAAAATAGTTTTATTGGGGAGGCTGAGTATATTTCTAATAGTTTCTCCTTTGACAACAGCCCTCTATAGGATATTGAATCCAATTCAGAGAGGTTGAGCGTGTTTGAATGCTCCTAAAGGTGATGTTATTTAGAAATGTATTAATGCACCTCAATGTAAAAATGCTGCGCCTTACCTGTAAAACTTCTTGACAGTAAAACTTAATCAGGCGGAGAAAGTAAAGGAAACATTTTCACGCCCCTAGTTGGGAATTCTCGCTAAAATCCCGTGCAGATGACAAGAGGCACATGCCTAAACATAGTGATTGCATGATTCAGGAGCTCTGCACCCCATGGGCATAAAAACATTATACTGCGACCCAAGACAAATGAATACCACCCTGCACAGCAGCATAAGGAGAATATGGCCTATTCACACCTCTGCGCTTGCGCTGTATTGGGCAACGCAGTCACAATGCAAGTGAAAATGCTGCCCATTATATTTTAAGGGCCAGTTCACAGTTATGCTAATGTTAGCCACAGTTGGCTTGCCAGACCCCCAAGCTTTGTGAACTGGTATAGAGGTCTCCTTACTGGTTCACAAAAGGTTAACTGTAAAAAAAAACACACAGCCAGAAAAAAAATGACATGTATTTATTCATTTATTTTTTAACTCAAGTCCGCTGTCCCACATTGATCTACGATGACACATGATGGTGATGGGTGGAGGGGGGCTACGAAGGCAGGGGATCAGAGACCACTGCCCCTCCAACCTTTCTCAGCCGATCACCAGCAGGACCTAGGATCGTGGAGCCAGGATTGAGGGGAGGACATCATGGATGATGTCATCTATTCCCCACAAAAGGCAGGACTAGAGGGGGGGGCTAGTGGCGGCAACAGAGCAGGCGAGGGAGGGGATCAGAGAAGGGGACACCCAGAGGGAGGGATCACGGGCATGGGTGAGTAAATGGCATTTTTTTTCTAGCAGCTATCATTGGAAAGAGGGGGAGCTATAGTATGTCCTGCATTGTCTAATGCATTAGCTCTTTGGGATACTATTAGCAAAAAACACAACCTGATTTCCAAACATACATCGGTAGCCCCTAGAGAAAATTCCTGACTTTGAGCCTGGGACAAAAAGAGCATTTCTAAATGATGGACACAGAAATGTTTCTATAGAATTGCAGACTTTCTGACTCCAAGTGGATGACAGAGTGAGACAATTTTTAGAGACAAATTTCAACTTCCTTTAAAAGAAGAATCCACATATAGACAAATAGTCATGAATAAGGGCGCCAAGCCCGAAATGCGTCGACGCTGTCACAGATTTTATATTGCCTGTCTTGCATTGATGTTGCCATAAGGAGCATTTTAATCAACCTTCATTAATCTGGACGTTTTATTGCAACACGGAGGCTGGCCGGTCTATTGTTTTCAATATAGACAAATAGAGCAATTTGAAATCCTAGGATATTTAAAGAAGGGGATAGAGTTAATATTACTATTTTTGAGAAATTATGCCTAACTTGTACTGGAGGGAAAGGTGGTATTTCTCCATATATACTATTAATATATCTCCTTTATATTTCAAATATTGTGGACAGGTGGGTGATGTGTTTCATATATGGTGAAAATATCCTAAGGTGGTAAAGTTTTTGAACCAAGCGTTTGGTATTACAGGCAAGGTTACGGGGAAATAGTGAGGATTGCCAGATTTTCCAATACATTTATTTGTTATGCTTGTTTGGCAGCTAAACCGATCATTACTAAGTCATGGAAATCTCATACTTTGAAACTTCAAATATTTATGAATAAATAAAATTAGATAATGGTCAACGAGGAACAGAGTAGTATTTTACTTAATTAAGAGTCGCAATTTAGCGAGATTTGGAGTCCTTGGTCTTAATTCTGGAATCCTGGGGGGTGGGGGGCTGGTAAATTGGGCTCTGATTTTTTTAATTTCCCATATTCTTCTTAGTACTATTTATTTATTTATTTTTGTTTATAAGTTATTGTCTCTATTTTGATTTAAATGGCTGATATCTAGATATGTTTTGTTTTACGATTAATACTATGCTAAAAAATATTATTATTATTATTTATAATTATAATTATTATATTATTATAATATCATATTTATGTGATTATCTATTTTTTCTATTACCTTTTCTGCAATTCATACAATGCATATTTTAATGTTATACTCAAAATTCTGTTTTTCTTTACTGAAAACTCAATAATATTATTGGAATATAAAAATTAAAAGGACTCCCAACATATTACTGAATTGCCCCCTATTTGTGACAATCTATATATTTTTAAAGGCATGCACAAGTTCTGTCCTCCCAAAACTCAAACTCAAAAAGTATTAATACTGCATTTGACCACTAGGCAAAACTACAAAGGCAGTCGAAAGTACTGAATCAGATAATGCGGGTTATTTAGAAACAGATAGCGCCAGGTAATGCTACATAGCGGCAGGCAGCGTCTGGTGAACACCGGGCGCTGTATGTGAAACCACATTTAAGAAAGCGAATCTGGTGAGCGCCTCTAACAGCGCCATGTAGCGCCACATGTATTACTAGAGATGGCTCAGTGTGTAGCCCCGGCGCTCTAGGCTCAGGAGCGCCAAGGAATTACCTTTCACTCAGTGTCGCTCTGCCATACATTTCAATGGGGTTTCATTTGGTTGTGGTTAAATAGCGTGTTGGGCAATTAAAATGTAAATTTTTTTGCTCAAATCATTGTGTGACCTCTCCTGGCTGCAAACACTTATATATCTTGGGTGCCCAGCTTTAGAGCGCTGATGCTGGGTAAGTGTAGTTTTTTTAAAATATAGTGTGGAGCGCCGAGTGCTGGACGCACTGGGCTGGCGCTACCTATCGGTCGCTGCAGCGTTGTCATCTTGTTAGATGTGGTGTAGTCTTGGGCGCTCTGACCTTAGGACACCACCTAGAGTTCTCCATTGGCTCTGCAGTGAATCAGGGACAGTGCTTCTACAGCGCCCACCACACATCACATTCATCAATGCTGGCCAGGATACTACAGCGACCGCTACGCTAGGTTACAGCGCCCGACGCCTGCTAACAGCGTCTACTAGCCGTCGTTCTAATAGCCGATATACAGATGCTCACGTGGCGATACGTGGCGCTAGTAAATCAGCCTCCACATATCACTGCCCACATTGATTACAAATCAAATGATTCTGTGAATTCAATTAACTTAAATAATGATTCTATAGGCAATTGCATTATAAACAAAACCGCTATCCAGTTGTTCTTATACTGTATTTCATTTTTCCATTTTAGCTAAGCAACTTCCAAGTATCTCTGACCTACACGCACCTTATTAAAAGGTGTAATTTTATTCAGTTACTCCACTTCAATCAGACATAAGAAATTAAAAGACATGTCATTAATATGCTTTATGCTAAAAATATTACAGTAATCTCACTAATATGTAATTCTATGAAGAATTGAATATTCAGATTAAACCACATTAAGAATCTAATTCAATTTTTGTTATATGTGTAAAAAAAACTCAGATGTAGAATTGTTTTTGATTATATCCAGTCCAGGTCGTCCCAAGTGATGACATGTGGATATTCCGCCCCTAGGGGGCGCTCGACTGCAAGATCAAAAGCTGCAGCTCCTCCCGGCCCCCTATAAAGGCTGGTGTACCTCTATCATTCTCCAGTGGTTAAAAAGCAGTAGTAACAAAAAGACAGCATCAGCTGAGGCCCTGACATCCACCTTGTAAAACGTTGTAAAAGTATGAACTGAAGACCAAGTGGCGGCCGTACAAACTTGTTCAACCGATGCCTGGTGCTGAGAAGCCCAAGAGGCACCAATGGCTCTGGTAGAATGAGCTGTGATCCGAAAAGGGGGTTCCTTCCCCCTGGCAGAATATGCTTGCACCACCGCCTTACTGAGAGTGGCCTTGGCTGGTGGCAAACCCTTCCGAGAACCTTCTGTTAGGACAAAGAGCAAATCCATTTTCCTGAAGGATTCAGTCGCAACCAGGTAATACTTTATGACCCTTACCACATCCAAAGCATGGAGGGTCCGTTCTTTGGAATTATCCGGTGAAAGGAAGAAACAACCTTAATCAAAAAAATCAGGTTTAAAGCGAAAAACCACCTTATCCCCATGTCGCTCAAAATAGGGAGGTTTCATTTTTTAGACATTTGATTAGGGATTTTGGATAGTGTTATACGTGATACAATATCCATAGCTTTCCTGACTACTGCAAACAGAAAGTGGCATGGGGAGGCTAATCTTACTACAGCGACTGAGGCGCTCTGTAATAGCGGTCGCAACCACTAGCGGTCGCTGTTAGCGCCGCTGTGCAGACGTTCATCTGCTGTTACCTGGCTCTAGTAATGAATCAGCTTGCTGGTGTAGTGGGCAGACAAGTGACGCTGTAGTATCCTGTCCAGCATTGATAAATTTGATGTCTGGAGGGTGCTGTAGAAGCGCTCTCCCTGATTCACTGCAGAGCCAGTCGAGAACGTTAGGTGGTGTCCCGAGGTCAAAGTGCTCAAGACTACATCTAACAATAGAACAACGCTGCAGCAAACGATAGGTAACGCCAGTTAAGTGCATCCGGCACGCGGCACTGAAGCCCGTATTTAAGATTTTTTGCGTGGTCCTGGAGCAATGGAATTGGAGAGCACATTTTGGAGCCCTGTTGCGGCTCCTGCGCTTCACTGAAGGAAATGGAGGAGAGAGACACATGAGACAGACATCAAGTAAGCTGCTTTCTGCCTTATTATTGCCATTAGGTTTACAGTACCTTTAAAGTAGAACAAAACCTGCGAATTTACCTTTCCCAGGTTTTGTCCTGTTCCCCTGGGGCATCCTGAATTTGGATGCCCAGCTTTGTGAAACCCCCCAGAACGCCACTATTCACTCACCTCTACCGGCATTGCTGGGGTGGAAGCATGCACATGCCACCGCAAATGCAGGGAATGCAGCAGTGCACCCCATTGTCAACAATGAGAGGCATTTGCCGAATCACATACAGTCACGGCAGATGGCTGTCATTGGATGAGAGCCTGCGCATATACCGCTGGAGCGAGGCGAGGAGAGTATTTACGGGCACCCTGGGGGGGTTCACACAGTGGGGCATCCCAATTCGGGATCTTTTAGATTCCAGGGCCAGGCGGGTTTTGTTCCACTTCAAGTGGTTTCATAATTTCAGTATGAGAGACATTTTCCACTCCCCTGCATATAATAACATAAAACTAGAACATTTACAGATGAGTTGGTGAATTCCCCAGGCTTCTGTTATTGCCACATTTATAAAAAATGTCTAACTAGATGTCTAACTAAAATCATATTCCCCTATATCTGCCCCATCACAAGTGTATATGAGTGTGTGTGTGTGTCTGTGTTGTTTAGGTGCCTTTGGTACTTCTGTGCAGGTTGGAGTAAGATTTACAGTGTCTGATTTATCCCCCTCCCACTGGGCTGTTTGATGATCAATACAAATTCTTTGTCTCCTGTGACCAAGGACCGCCCCCTCCAGCTCCCTCTCAGCTTGTGCACAAGCCTGGCAATACATTCCCCCTGCATTGCATGACCATGACCATCCTCCCTATATACGTTTATACTGTATCTCTCAGCAGCAAAAGCTTTTTAAAAATAGAAAAAAGTTTAGGCAATTGCCAGATGTAGCGCTCAGGGCCACATTAAGTGTGGTGGAGGCCCCTGGGCACAAAATCTGGTGGAGGCCAGTTTTTTTCCCTTTAAGTAACAATAATGGTTGTCTGGCACCCACCTATTAAGTGGAACATCAGATCGAGTCCCTTGTGCGGGTGCTCGCAGCTTGGGAACTCCTGCTTTGCTATTCTGGGCGGGGGGTAGTGTAGTCACCCAGTTGGCCCAGCAAAAAACAGTTCCCTGCATTGAGCTGGCAGTGGCTTGGTGGCTTATGTGCAGTGAGTGGCCACCGATTCACAGCTCTGCACCCAACCACCCATGTAGCATTGCTGACAGCGGCTTTGCTGCTATAGACTCTTTCATCCTGCCCTATGGAGGCTTTGGCTGCAGGTGTGCCCAGGCGCCGGGGGCCCCCACTGCCACCAATACCTTTTTTTCTATCAGACCAAAGACTAAAAAGCCTCTTTGGCCAGATCATAACCAAAAGGTTGGTGGAGGCCCCCTTTGCAAGTGCAAGTGGTGGAGGCCCCAGGGCATGCATCCCTTGCACCCCTCTCATAATTCGGCCCAGGTAGCGCTAAAAAATGGACCAACGCTTGGCATTCTCTACTGAATCCCTTTAAAGAAAACATTTTTCATTTAGTTTTATTGTGCACAATACAGGGAAATGCTCTCGCCACCTTCTATACTGAAAGTAACCCCCTGCTGTCTTATTTACAACCTATTACCGTATAAACATGTATATGTCATCTATAATACGCTTTGTTAGAAATGTATATTGGAAGAATGTGTTATTCTAACAATGAAGAGTGGACAAGTCTAGCAGTTTCTATCCAGACACAACAAGGCCCTACATGTCAAGCAGATGCAGTGAGTGAAAGCACTGCGATGAGATACGTGGAGATAAATTACCCACTTAGTCACTTTAATTTGTTGGACACATCAGGTGCTTTGTTAGCCGATGTTCCTGAGGGAACAAGTAACCTTCATGATCATAACAGAGGTGAGACAGTTTGTATTACATTAAATAAATCATATCTTACAACAAAACAAACATGTCCTAGATGGCATGGATGCAGAGCGAATGCAGAATTAATGAGAGGTTTACTGATATGTGTAGAAAAACTGAAATTATAGGGAAAAACAGGAAATGTTAAAAATATATATATATATATTCTCTAAATAAACACACCTTTAAAACACTCTTAACTGAAAGTAAAGAAAATATTTAATCAGCAATCACAGCAAAAAATATATGACTTAATACAAAGATTTGATATTTAGTAGAGCTCCAACAATTACAACTGCAAAATTCTACTAAAATATATTTTATCAAGAATGATAAACTGTATAATGGGCCAAAGGTATTTAATTCCTAATTCAGAAGGCACATCCTGTTTGCAGGCTGCCTGATGAACCATGAGCCGCCATCTTGGATGTTTAAAGGCTCATGACATGCAGTAGATGCAGGTAGGATGATTTTTAATGTGAGCAATCTGTATGTACAGGGTGTGGGAAACATTTAAGATAGGCTCTTATTCAGGGTGAAGGTCCGCTTTAAGCTTTAAGAGGTTTATGGCTCGCATACTGCAAGGGATTCTGGGAGAAATTCCATTATCCTTGGCTTTTATGCCCTAGGCAAATACTTTTCATTTTTGGACAGTACTCTCTGCCTAATTAGGTGTAGCACATTTATTTTCTTTTTTTATGATGGTGCATTGGCCTTTGCTTTCATTGAGAACAATGGACACCCCTGCACACAGCACTGCGATACATGTGAGGAATAAAAAATCATATTCATTGCAAAACCAACATACGTATATGTCGTAATTTCACAAACATTTACAACAGCCAATATTTAATGGGCCTTTCAGCATCATTTATTGAGAATCCCAAACCAGACCAAACTATTCCCCTGCCACCTGGCCTCAGAAGCTACTCCTTGTTCCCTCCTAGCATCAAATGCGTAGGAGAGGGGGGCAAGTGCAGGGGGTGGGGTTATAGTTGTGGAGACAGAGCAAAGCTGGGGTCAGGACAGCAATCCTAGAATAAAGAGCGGCATAGTCAGGCGTCACCTCCTTTCTGCAGGCAGGTTTAAATTCCCTACTGTTTGTATTAAGTGGCAACTTGAATCTTGATGCATATAATGACCCTTTTGCCTGTTAATAGGCATCCTCATTGCATATACATCATTAGTTTCTAGAAAATATATGTGAATTAGTGAAAGGTGTTAACATGAAAATGCCAACCGATGAAATCCTCCATCACAAATAACTGTTATCATCATTTATTATTAAGTTGTTGTATTTTGGGGGAGAATGGTTGTCTCACATGTCCCCCTTTACCTTATGTGTCTAGAATTGGATCTGGGCTGATTCATGTGCTCAATTATTGCCACTCTTCCAATATTCCAGTTAAAATGTAATATTTTATTTATTCAATAGTATTAAACATATAACAATTATAAAGTCATTTAAAAATACTGGTTATTCAGGCCTTCAATTTGTAATTTTTACATTTGTTGATGTGTTGCTGGTGGACATGATTCGCTACTTTATATTGGGAGCTTTTTTGAAAACCATTTGGGTCTGCTTTAAGGATCATCATATAAAAGGAGAAAGGAAAAAGAGAAAAAGAAAGGGGGGGATCTGGATGCACATTTCTCATGTTATGCACTCAACATAGTTTTGTGACATTGTCATTAAATGGATGAAAGGCTTCATTTACATACCGAGACTAGCATAGACTGGATAACAGTCTCCTGAAAGAGTTTCACAGAAAGAAAAGCTGTCATCTTGTGACACAAATCTCTGCTGTCAAGAGAAAATCCAAAAAGCACTCATCTGTAGGTCACTGAGGCCATATCTCCAGTTCATGACCTCCTGTAGCCTCGTTTCAGAACCCCAACACCTTATGGAAGAAGCATAGAGGCCCAGCAATCCGATCCAATAATTTCACAGCCCATCCAAACAAACCTTCTTTGCCGTCAAAACAAGACTAAATGAAGAAGCACTGTTATCTCTAATTAATAATTAATATAAGACTGTACTACTAAACAAATTGCAACAATTGTGAAGCTGATGGCTAGTAGATCTTCTGACACAGTCCAGGGCATGGTAATGTCCCCTACATTTTTGAAACAGCTATGACCTGGTCAGTGACCAAAGTCTATAATGATGATCTGCTATTCTAACAAACAAACTTTGTAGGATCATAAAGCAGTAATCTATCAATTACTAGAAAGTGCTATAAATTGGGAATGCAATGTTGTAAACCATGACTGTTGAAGGCATCAGATTAGCAGAAAAATTAGCCTAGTGATTAAAGCAAACCAAAACATAGGTTTTTCACAAGCATGTGCTGTGGGATCATTGGTCAGGTGAGTATACAGCGACCTTAGGGCAAATCCCAGTTGCTTTTGTTGAACTTCAAATATCCAGAGTAATTAAATATTTGTTTAAATGTGATGGGGTAATGATAGTAAAGTGAGAATGTCTCCAAAATGAGACATAATCCAAATTTTGGCAAAGTCCCTTAGTGTTAGCAACACTGATATTCATGAAATGTTGACAGTTTGTTGTTTCGTACAAAAAGGTCTGTACACCTGGCCTCTGCTAAGCTCTGTGCGTGCAAACAGGCGATGCATCCTGTCCTCTATGTAGCAGCAGTCGCAAGTACCGGCTGAAGTGGCAGGGCCATTGGCTCCAAGCGGTCAGCGAGACCCCGGTTGTAAGTCTCGTTGTTCTTTGCATTGAACTGTGTGACTCCACCCTACGTGTTTCATCAATCCAGACTAGAAATGCGTGCTATGGAGTCAGTCAGGCAGACCCCATTTCTAAATGAAACAATTTATGTCATAGCCTATATTTAAACCATTTGGGTTCATAGTACTCAGATCAAAGATCCACTTGGATTCCTTTTTGGATAGACCCCTCCAATGTGTCTCCAATTACTTTATGTCACCAAATCTTATACCTACTTTGTTACTCTGATGGATCCTTTCAAATGGGCAGATAGACTATGTTGGTCGTACTCCTTTATGTCATATATGTGTTCCCTAACTCTAACCTTTAGACATCGGGAAGTACAACCAACATACTATATGCCACAGGGGCATTTAATGCAGTAGATCACATTAGTGTGATTGCATGTTATGAATGACTGGATCTTAAAAGACCTCTTGCTATTAGAAGATTTAACCTTAAAGGTTGGTCTACCACCTGTTATTATCCTACATACCATGCATTTATGCATGGGTAAAAGCCCTTATAATCTGCTAGCCCTTAGCAATAAATCTCTTTCCTTTGATATCAGCTTGTCTATAATAATCCGTCTCCCTAGAAGAATTAAGTCTTACTACTGTGAGTTGTCCTTTTGAGATATTTTTCAGTTACTTTCGGTGGTGGCAGCTGTTTTTAGGAACATATGACTGGCTGTTTCCTTGAAATTTGTACTAGTATTTATTGCGGAACCTTTGTTTATCAATTCTAGATCTAAAAATTGGATCTTTTGATTATTAAATTCAGCTGTAAAAAGCAATAAATTAAATGAATCCCCAGTACCATCCCAAAATAGTATAATATCATCAATAAACCAACGCTATTAACCCTTAATGTTGTAAATAAAAGTGATCTCCCATAACACCATTGATAACTTTGGCCCCCGTTGCAACTCCCTTGACTTGAAAATAAAATTAACCCCCATACCAAAAATAATTATGACTTAGAGCAAATTCAAAACAATCTATAAGAAATATCAAATTGCCTGAGGGCTCCTTTCAAGTATATATAGTATATTATAGTATATACAGAAGCCACATCAATAGTTGCCATTAAAGTTGTTTCATTAACTTTAATCGTGGGGAACAAATCCAACAAATGCTGACTATCTCTTAGATATGAGGGAAGTTTTAAAACCAAAGGTTTAAGAAAAGAGTCTAAATAACATCCTAGGTTAGCAGGTATAGACCCTATACCACTTACAATAGATTGCCCAGAGGGGTTGGTCTTATTTTTATGGACTTTAGGTAGACTGTAAATGGTCAGGATATGGGGGAGCATTTGGGTTACAGACATTTTCCTATTCATTATCCTACTCAAAGGAAAGCAATCTCTCAATAGCAAACCCTGATGAAATTAGGACACCAGAGTATGTATCGAAAAATGGAGAGTGAAAATCCCAACCTTAGACAGGGCGAGAGGAAGCAGAAAAAGGAAAGAAATAGGAGAAGGACATGAGGATCTAAACATAAGAAAAATCTGAATGTCTTAGAAGAACCAAATAGAATAGGTATTTACAACTAAGTAAGTGAAGAAGAGAAAAAAATGGATAATGGTCTTAAATTTGCCTAATGTAAGTAAGTGAAGAGAAAAAAATGTTGGAATTCAGAAATTAGTTTCGCCTAAAATACATAGGGCATTTACATATAATCAGAGATTTTCTGGTGCTTTGAAATTGCTTATTTTATACTGTTCGCAAGGGAGAAGGTGTGTGGCCAGACAGGGACTTTAAGTATCTCCAAATTCCTCATAGCAGATATGATATTGACGTGTTGGTAAGTCGGTCTTGCCTGAATCCAAATCCATAGATATCTCCTCCTTGTGAGAGCAGAAAGGAATGCCTAAATCTTGATCTTATGAAGGAAACATGGGCCTATTTTCAGTCCATTATCTCTTTCTAAGAAACTGTGACGGGAACTTTCAGTTTGAGATTCCTAACAAGCAGTTCCTAGAGACAAGTCAAAATGATGGGTGTATGAGTGATGTGGAATGAAAACTTGGTGCTATCTGGACCCTCTTCTCCAAATAATGCCAAGAGACTGCTTAAACATAAACCATTATGGTGACTCTGTCTCTCTATGAGATCTGGACATGCTGCATGGCTATTGAGGTACTGTGATGTGTGACTTTATGAGGACCCCACAGAGTTACCCTGTCATCTAGTCTCTACTAAGGATAAACTAAGCTAGCCAACTAAACTCTCCAGGCCACAGACCTAATCAAGTCTGTGTATATTCCTTAGTTCAGTTCAGCTCCTTAGAGACGCTAAGAATTTTACTCCCAGTAGTGTCCAATCTCCTGGTGGTAATCACTTAAGAAGTATAAACCAACCAGGAAAGGCTGATTTTACCAATATAATACGAGCAACACAATGCCTGCTCAGCATAATCTGTCAGTCTTAATGCTGTAGTACTGCAGAAAGGACAATTACATAGAAAATAAGGCTGTTGGCAATATAGGCTATAGACCTGCATCAAGAATAACTGTAAAACTGTTAATTAGACATAATTACAGATTTATTTTTCTTACTATTGTAAATTAATTTCCTGATAGTTAATTAAATCAGAGATGTGTCATATTTAACTGAAACAGCTCCGAGACTGGAGTTTAACAAGTTTGGCAGGATGAAAACACTGTGAAGTGCTGTTCGACAAAGGAGACAATTATCTACAGTACAAGCGTGATGGTGCCAAGACTCTTCAAACAATTTCCGAATGACATTTCTGACTCCCTGAGGGAGCTCATATAAACAACCCAATGACCTGAGAAATCAAGACACAGACACTTACCACTCACTGACATTTAAGATTCCAGCGAGATCACTGCCAAGCGGCTTCTCAAATTCTAGCTTCCAACACAAGTGAACTGCCGCTTGTCACTTAACCACTGTGGAGTAGCCACTCGTTCTTGTAATGCTATCTGATACTGACATTAAAATACTATTGCTGTGCAACTGCACATTATATAGAAAAGACAGGTATTTTCTAGCTCAACTTTTCTTTACGCAATCTCTAAAGCCATATACCAATACTAATGGTTAAATGACATCTGCAGGCAAAAACAAAAGATTGCTCACCTTTTTTCCCTGAAGTTAAAAAGGACGTCCCTCCCCCTTTCTCATGGTGCAGCTCCAGGGCTCCCTGTGGCAGGCAGCACTGCTTCATTGACTGTGAGTCGCCCAATCACTTTTGAGGGGGGAACCCAGAAGCATTGGGAAACGGGGGGGAGCAGCTTACAGGGGTGGAGTGAGCAGGAATGCCAAGGGCGGCTCCAGAATAGCAGCATGTGCTACAACAGGATGCTGCAGGGGGGGGGGGGGGGTCCAAACTGTGGGCCAATTTTCCATTTGAGAAATTACTGTCATCTAAAATAATTACAAGTGTTATCTCAAAAAGATTATGCTACAAAGATGTATTGCTTTTCTTCCCCATAATATAAAAGGATGATGAAAACCATAAAAATGGACCAAAACCTATTTTGACCATTCTGGGATTTGGTCTATTTATCACTCACTCACTGTCAAAACTCAATCTTTCAGTGATCCTATGGTGCATGCGCTGGCTCTCATCCAATCATGGCATATAGCTCTATTTACAGACAAAGTCTGGCACAGAGAGCAGGGTGCAGTCGCATCCCCTGTCTCCCTCTGGCTGACACGCATGTTTCCGCACCAGCCTAAATGGATGGGCGCAGGAGAGCACATTAGCTGCAAGATGCATGGAATGAGGTCTGTGCATGCACAGTGGAATCACCAGTTATGTGAGTATATTGGTGATGCGAGGGGAGATATTACCACAGTGGGCCAACCTGAATCCATCATCGATCAGGCCTAGAGTGTGTACCCGGCTCTCAGCTTCTGGGCAGTGCTTCAGAATAACATGTCACTTGATGCATGTACAGTGGTGCAGCAAGTCTCTGAAGCTACTAGCTCAATGCCATCTGTAGAGTATAACCATGCTGCTGCTGCAATCTAGATAATTCCCCTGACAGGTGGCATGTTCACTGCCTCAAGTAGAGAGCTCACCACCATTTAAAGAATGCCACATATGAAGTTTACAGAAAATGCCATCTTTCCACTACAGTTCCCAATCAGGTCTGCAGAATTAGTAAATAAAAAAAACAATTCTCACACTTTAGTGAATGCCAACAAGGCCAAAGTTCTTCCCATGAGATTGGGAGCTCATCTCGTTTTAGAAATGTACTGCTTTAGTGTATTTGCATCTATTCAGTTTAGGTATTTTTATCTTTTAAGTTAAACTGACGCCTTGTGTAGTTTGCCTAGTTAAACTCCCGCCAAGTTTGTAGTTTATTCTCTCTTGTTAGGAATAAAATCCAGGGGTGCCAGAGCCTGATTTCCACTTCTTTCCATTAAAATAAAAAAAGAAACAAGCCTGGTTATTTCTTGATCCTGTGTGACCTCTCCTCCCACCAGCCAGCAAATGTATATGGATTTTTATCATTGGGACATTTTTCATGATGGTCCTTTAAAAAGAACTGGAATTGACTCAAAACATGGCAATCATTTTGAAATGATGACACTCTCCAAGTAAATATAAAGTTTCCTTCTAAGCAAATCAGTACTGTTAAAAACCAGCTCCCTACTCTGCCATAGATGTTATATATATATTTTCTTGGTGCGGTCCTGTTTTATATATTAAGGCACAAACATTAAATCAAATTAAAGCTTTTCCCCTAATTATAGCCTTAAAGAGGAACATTGGAGGCCCTGGAGTCTAAGATTCCATGGCCATCCGAGTTCTATTCCTTGGGACATCCCGAATTGAGATCCTGGCTCAATATAGCCATGCGCGCACCAGTGACCGGTCTTTCTGAATGGGTGGTGGTGGCCACATGATGGCTAGGAGGTGAGAGGTGGATGCGGCTGATGGCGCAGTCGGCTTCCTTCTATGCCACTCAGCTGCTTAGCCATCTAGGCTGATCGACTGAGTGGCCTGCTCAACCAATCAACGTGCTTGTTCTCACCCGAGTCTGCACAGTGGGGGCACCAGGAAGGTGAGTGAATGGGGTGACTTGGGGGAATACACACGGGGGGCATCCAATTTGTGATGCCCCCACTGAGAGGAACAACTAAAAGTGAAAATCAAAATCTGGTCAATCAAGTGTTGACAGCATGCCCCAGCAAAGTCCCTGTTTCTGCTCTACTGAATGAAGGGAGGGTTGCATAATTTGACCAACCAGCAAAGAGAGGCTTACCTCAGTGATGGCTGTTCCCTGAAAGGTGCTAAAGAGGAACAACATGGTGTTGTCCTAAAATTGCCAGCATGGGGGGGGGGCATCCAATTGCTAGATGTCCCAACTCCCTACCACCCAGAGAATCCGCCTGCCCTGATAATGACCTTATCCTGGGAATGCTCCTGTTGGCCATGTGATTGAGCCCTTAGGACCATCAAATACATGGTTGCACTTTGAAAACCAGGAAGTAGGCATAAAACAGGGCAATGGAAAAGGCTTCCCTGTCCAATTAGTGGGGCAGTACATCCATCAATCTGAAGCCCACCTCCCACTGCCTAGTTCAAAGTAACCAGTGTTATTTTTAGATGTTGTTCCCCTAAGTCTGTAGGTAGTTTGGTGAGAAGAGTACGTTTTTGGGCCACACATGCGCTTTAGAAAATGATAAAATTGTTAAAAGTTATGTCAGATATGAATTTTTATTGCACCTTTACATTACTACCCGTTATATTTTAACTGAAAGAACTTGTGTGTTGGGAACGGCATTTGAAGGCTTGAGGATGTAAAGATATACTGTCATTATGATTTATTATTTGCCTAAATAACCCTTTTTATTTTAATGTGTTAAATCACATAGTCAGAAAATATAGAATAAAACAAGCCAGAAGGACTGACCTATGAGTTTTCTATTTATACCCTCCACCCCTGTGGCATGGCAGAACAGGCGGACGTCTCAGGAAACACAGAAATCAAACATGTCATTCTAAATTATTGTAGATATAATAATCCGTCGCTGGCTTTTGATTATGGACAGCTTGTTCTTCCATTTGCAAAGTAACAGAGAATATGCTACCCAGTCAAGTTGCCCTGGATTACCTCAGAGATTATTGGAGTTGTCAGGCCAAAGGGTTCACGTTAAGGTAACTTCACAAAAGGAAACATTCATCTGTGCTTTCACAAGAGACAAATGGATTAATCTTTCCTTCTGCAAAAGTGGATTTTATAAACTGTAGCTTTTAACATGATGTTTCCTGTATCCAGTAAAATAGAACTATTTCTTTTATAGCTGTAGAATTTTATTGGAAAAAATGAAATTTGAAATATGAATACTTTTGCTAAAATAATTTTAGGTGATACAGAAATAAATAGCTTGTACAAGAAATACGATAGAAATAATAACTATTTTCACAAACATTTTTGGGACTATCGATATTAAGAGCTTTCTATTTGTGAATAATATTGTGCTCATTGGTAAGGACCCGTACTTAAACAAAAGCTCAAAAAGTACCGTATGTCTTCCCCTCCAAGAAGGGGATTACTGTGTATTCCTGCAGAGCTTCTCCAATATAACTACCCATGATGCTCTTAAATATCTGCGCACACCATCTCCAGTAAATTAAGAATGCATACCAGAGACTTCCAGTATTTTCATATTTCATATAAACTTTCCCAAGGAGGGGGACACATATCCATTTCTTCTATTAAAGCATGGGTGTTGGTCTCTGCTGCTATATGACAGACAGGAGGGGGGATCCAGAAAGCTAGATCCCCTCGCGCATAATGTGGGCGGCACATTCTGGTGACCGGAACAATGGTGCACTGGATTCCCAGTGGTGGACCAAAGGAGAGGTAAGATTTACGAACACTGGGGGGGGGGGGGGGGGGTTATATGCTGGAGTTCCAACATTCTGGATGCTCCCCCCCCACCCGCTTTAATGACTTCCTCTTTAAATGCACTCAAAACAGTTCACAACAATACAAGTGCCACATATCATAATATTTTTAATATTTTGAATTTTATTTTTTTCTGTGCATCAGAAGCAAATGTATCAGCTGCAACAATACCCGATTAAGAGTGGATCTGCTTAGATCAACTTGGTATCCCCAATATAAGGATAAACCAATTACCTTAAATCGGACCTTCCCCATGATTTATTGAAAAGCCCAAACCCTTAAAAAACGATTCCCCAGCATCTAAAATTAGTATATTTTATTTTTTTAGTCACTTACTTATCATTCTTTCCCCCACTGGGCTGCAACTCTGTTCAGGACTTTAGGCTACGGGCGCCGCCATCTTGACTCAGAAGCATCACACTTACTGAGGAGAGGAGAGTGGGATAAAGTGCAGGGGGTGAGGTTATAGCTGTGCTTTGCACAGACAGAGCAGAGATGGGGTCAGGAAAAGGTCAGCAGTCCCAGAATTCAGAGCAGCACTGAATGTGCTGCTGGTGTCAGAACCTTGGAGGGCCACATAAAAAGGCTTGGAGGGTCGCATCCGGCCTCCAGGCCTTGAGTTTGATACATGTGCCTTAAAGTATACTATATGTATTAAGATTTTATTATTAAGAAACTTCCTTAGATAATATTATACTGCATAGATGTAAGTCTTGCCCCCCCCTCAGTGATTTCTTTTGTCTTTGGATTCTAATGATAACTTAAGCACTTGTAATTGAGGCAGAAAAACAGTAAAAAAGTATGTTTCTATGTTTTGACTGGTCTTCTACAGGTTTACAACCATATCTCCACCTTCACAGCTTTACATTTTTGTTTATTTGTAAAAACTACTGTAACTAGATAAAGTGCAATTTCTGGGGAAATTGCGTGAAGTGTTATTGCCTCCACCAGTTCTCTACAACTGGAGTGGGCGGAGTAACTGGGTGGAGTGACTTGAGTAACTGTTGTGTGGTTGGAGGGGCTGGAGTAACTGTGGAAAGGTTTGACTCGGCAGAGTAACTATATGGATAGTTTGGAGTGAGTAAAAATAGTAGGCATTAAATTATGAAGTGTTTATATCTTGCTAAATGACTGGCTATGTCATTTGTCTAACCTGTTTTCCATAACATGTTTTCAAGGGGAGTTTTCCTCAGACTGGCTGTGTGGGCGGAGCAGCTGTAAAATGAATGTAACGAGCCAGGCTGCAGGTGTGTTCCTATGGCAACTCACTTTGAAGTAGCCAGAGAATGCACTTTAAAACACATTTCTAATTCACTGGTGGTTGCCATATTCAAATGACCGTAGCTTCAAAAGTATACATCCTACAGCAAAGAGCTTTATACTGTAAGAATCACAAGGCACCGGCCTACAATGTGTTATATAGCATGTCTGTGAAATATTAAAAATGAAGGCACAGTTTAGAAATTGCCATTAAAATTTGTGGTGTCTAGAGTGGAGTTTAAATGAATGTCAATGGGAGGTGTGAGTAGCAAACAAAATGTCATATTGTTAAAACTGTTAGGGGTATGGCTTAGCCTTGGACATTTTTAGTGGCAGCAGGGATAGCTGAACGTTTTGATATAAGACTTGTGTAGGTGGGCTTAAAAATGAGGGAGAGGTCGCAGTTTAGAAATCATGTCTTGATTTTTCACTTCACACTCATCTCCCACTCTAGTTTTGAACATTCATTCCTATGGGAAAATTGTGCCAGAAAAACACCAATATTTCTAAAACCGTTTGGCGAAACGTTCCACAAAGTAATAACATGGTCTATGTAGTGTAAAAACTGTGGGAGGAGTTACAGTGCAAAATATGGCTATAATAAGAATAATATATATGTGAGAGAACACTCATGCAAGAACACTTAATTAGGCTTTGGCTGAATCTGGCTCTGATTGGAACAGAATGGGCACGAGATGGCTCATCATTAACTCTTGTTTGCACATGCTTCAGTGTAGAGATAAAAGTTTTCCTTGTTTTTTGTCCATTACAGAAAGATGGCATAAAGTTTGCTTGATCAATAATCAAGAGAGGAAAAGTGAAACTCACTAAAATACAAAGTTGTATAAGCATAGAGATAGAGAAAGATTAAAAAACACCAACCAGAAGGTTCACTGACTTGCACCAGGCCTATAAATAGAGATGTGAAGCACAATTGCCACATTTCCACAAAGAGCCACCTTTATATTAATTTTTATAAAGCTTTGCACAGAAGACAGTGCGCATGCTTTGAGCGATTATCAATATTATAGAAGCTGCACTGTCTCTACCCATATAGATTAAGCTGAGCACAATCTGTAAACATTAGCCACACTATAAAATGGGCCCATTTGAATTAACCAACTATGTGAATATCCTGTAATTCTTTTAGGAAACTCAAGTTTAAAGCTGTGCAGCCGGTGACTGTAGTACAATAGCTTCCTTCAACGTGGAATTCACGAGCTCCTTGGCAGAATGTCAAACTCCCCGTTTTAGTAGACAATTAAAACTGTATAATTCAACAGTTATAATTAGAAACATATCCGCCTCAGTAACATTATATTTTGCTTTCGTTCTGCTACATAAAATATGCAATCAGTGCAAAACTTCTTATTTATTTTCAAGAGGTTCCATATAATAAAATGTGACATATCTCAGCAAACTTCATTTTTCACAGTGTTCTAAGGGTCTATATTTTAATTAGCTGTTACTGTATTTGAAACATTGTGAAGATAAATATTGTAAGACTTGAACTACTTTTCTGGGAAAAAGCTGGTGCAGAATAATTGCTTTTAGAATTTAAAAGTGTAAATCCTCCTCCTGGGCAAATGCAGAATTACAAATGGAATGTAAATAAATCAGCAAATACATATTTACCATTGAGTGTTCACTACACTAAGCGGAGATGCAAGCTGCCGAAATAACATTTTCCAAAAGTGCGACTCTCAGTATTCAATAAATCTTTGTACAAACTCTCTGCAATGTCAATTGCTCATAGCTACATTTAAACTTAACGATGGGCTCCATTAAAAACACCCCCTCCCATTTCACATGCAAGATGAGTAGTTAAATAAATTATGTCCTAAAACTATGATGCTTGAGACTCAATATGGCAGGACAGGCCTGAATCCTAAACCCTGTGGATAATCTCACAGGGCACTATTGCATCTGGGGGGGTCGCATTTTGTTGGAGCTTGGAGCTATATTACAGCTTGAAAAACACAACCTTTCAATCAGAGGAGACTTCACTCAGTGACACACATCACTGAACAAAAGAAAGTAGGAAAAAAGTAAGAGAAAAAAAGATCTAAAATGTGAACAGTGGGTAATAGATATTTTTGCATTGTATGCATATACTGACATTTTTGTATTGAACTTGCTTTAGAATGAAGCTGTACATTCAGATCTGCACATGCAGCCCCATGTAACAAGTGTATTTTTATACATTACATTACCATGAGGGAAAGAATAATAAGTGACTAAAAACGTAAAATATATTAATTTTAGATGCTGGGGAATCATTTTATAAGGGTTTGGGCTTTTCAATAAATTATGGTGAAGGTCCGGTTTAATGTGCAGTACAGTATATACAGTATGCACTAAGCCAGATTTATGGAAAGAGCTCTAGACTTATGTGTGCTCTTGATCCCCTGTGTCTTTGTAAGCTGTTGAAGCATTCAACAGTTTCCGTGCAAGATAATACAAGTGGATCTCCACATATGGCTGCAGGTATAGAGCGGGTAACATGACTTGATGATGAATGAATGAAACAGGTATCACCTCTAATTAATCCTATTGGACACATAGACCTCTGCTTTATACCCCCTCAAGAATTAGTGCTTACAAACGAAAGCTATGAGAGGCATGCCTAGTGCATGGCACAGAAAAAGGCCAATGCTTCCTTAAATACATATTAGGAAGTTGTTGTGTCAAAAAGGCAACAGGGATGCTACAGTAGGGGTGAGGGATCAGCAGATGCATACTGGATGGGAGAGAAGCACCAGTGGAAGGAAAAAGAAAGAAGAGTAAGAGGGACTCCTTGCCCCAGGTGACTCGTGGTGGGATTCCTAGTCCAGGAAGTTAAGAGTAGCATGAGATTAGTTTACTTTAGTGAGTTTATAATGTAGAAGAGAACAACTTCTGGCAATGGATGCCTCCCACTAAGGCAACTCAGGCAAGAGTAAGGTGACGGAGTGGAAAAGAAAGTAACTAGCAGAGGAAGGAAAACATGTACCAGGTACCATCCACCCAGAGTACTATTCCATTTCACACTTCATGGGGTCCAAACACAAGAGTGGAGATTAGCATGAGAGAAGGTCAGAGTGACAGCAGACATTGCTGGGGGTTTTCGGATATCAGAGTGACACCAAGGAAGGAAGGAAGAAAGGGCATAGTACAAGGAATAAAGTACATTCCAGGGTAATATAAGGTTAAAAATAATGCTGCAGGGTATCGGGTGAGATGTTTGGGGGGAATATCCCTGGGGCAAAGTTCGGGGTATGGGTGGAGCCACATTGAGGTGAGGGAAGATGTTCAGGAGGAAGGGCATTTCCATGGGGCAAAAAAAGAATTGCCATTGCCGACTGGTGGAGAAAAGGAAAGCGTGGGCTACAAGTTGATGATAGATCATCATCATCGTGGAAGGCTTACTGGGTCTTCCTAGGGACATTTTATGGTGGCGCATCACAGATTAGATGTCCCAGCTATGGGGGGCTTAAGTGCTGCCAAGGAAGAGTGCACATCTTTTCCTGTTGATCCCAGATGAGGTGTGCAATAGAGACAACCCTGTCATTGTTCCTGCAGTCATTGTACTAGGCCTCAAACGTCTCATTGTGCATCCAGCAATTCTGGCTTCCTGCTTTTAGAGGCCTATGTGCAAAGTACAATCCCAAACTTGGGCGCTCTTTATTATCTATGGGCACCTTGGCCAGGTCCCATTTTCCACAATACACATCCAAGCAAACAAAAGCCAGATCTGCAGGGAGCTCACAAAGATGCAGATTACAGTGACAGATGCTGCAGAAACAACAGGTATGTGGGTTTGTCTTGTGCCCAAAATGGCACTGCTGATCTGGGGTTCAGTGGTAAAAGTCCACAAAAGTGAATGTTTCCTTTATATCATTTTTTATCAGGTTCACATTATAAATTGAGGTGAGATTTAGACAATTAACAGTAAAGGCCAGATTTAGTACATTTATGTTGGCGGGACACAACTAATAAAAGTTTAGGAAATGTAGGATCTTTTCCAGCCACTTTTGTAAATTAGAGAAAGCCGGTCCGATAACTAGCAGAACGTTTTCAAGAGAAATGCAGCTGCCTTGACTTATTAGTGCAAATGCACCATGACCAGGATAAATAAGAACCTTCACAACAACCTTGACCATGCTGATTTTACCAATGAAATGTTATTACACCGTAAGCATTAATTTAATGAATGTTTGAAAGAAACTATTGCACCACAAATGGATATTTTTCTACAATAACAAAGCTGTTATGTAGAGGTAAGTAAGAGATTGTTAACCTTGAAGCAGAAAATATATCCCGCAGTGATCTAAAACGTCTGCACATCACACTCTGATACTTAAGCATACATTTCCATTGTTAATTTCCGACAGGGTGACAACTGCACACACTTGATCTTCTCAGTGAAAAGTAAAAAGTCAATTGTTATTCAGTGTATCGGTTACACTGGCAGTGCCACCAACTGTATTTTATATAATGTGCTATCTGCAGAGAGGCAGATAAGAGTTTGATTTAACATCCAATTAAAAGCCGTCATTGAAAAATTACTTTAAATAATGCTTTTATTTTCTTTAATCAGCCCTCAATTCAAGCCTTCCGTGGACCTACTGAACCAAGCATCAGGACTCATGAATTTTGATTAAAAAATGCAAGCCCATTTTTAAGTTAAGCAGATTTTTTTGTTGTACTGTTTGATAGAAATTTAATAAATCTATGAATCCTAGCCAGTGTCATTTATCATTTTTTTTTGCCTAGCAAGACTGGCCTATTATGCCAAGGTAGTAAATTACGAGAACCCAGCAAACCAAAACTCTGCAGTCCGATTGCAAAGAAGAGATATAATCACTTGCATTGAACCATATAATTATAGTAGAATATGAATCTCTGAAACATTAGGTGCTGCTCTGAATGTGTAATGCTTGCTCGCTGAGCAACTACAAGGCTGCTGATTTAGAATAAACCTAAAGAAAAAATCCAGGAAACACCATTGAAAGGGTAATTAAAGAATTAGGCCAGGTAGTTAACCAGTATTATTAAGTTTACCAACATATTTCCAGCAATAGTGTAAAACACATTTCCATACAAAGAGACACATTTATTTATATGAAATTCATCCAGTGCGTCTGTGTTGCTCAAGTGGAATTGGCTTTCCTGGCCTTGAGTAAAGCCCTTTAGTTTAGCTGTTGCCTACAAATCCAAGAATCCATCCACAGTCAAGGGTGAACTCTCCTACCCCAACAAAGCATAGAATAGACAGAATAGACAGGCAGCAGCAATGGGATACATCCCTCCCCAGGTGAGAACACTGGTGGTAAGCCTTTAGCTAGTAAAACACAAGATTTTGATCTCTGCATCTGAACATAAGAGTGGTGGTGGTGGTGGGGGGTGTTAAACCTGTGAGCTCAAGAATGTGGAGCATCGTCTCTGCCTCAGTCAATCAGATGATCAGCAAGCCAAAGTCTTGAAGTCGCTGCTCTGTACAGCACCAATTCTCGTATGGTTGCCACCATAAACACACTGTTGTTAGAGAAAACTGTTTCTTTCATAACACAGAATTGCAAACATTGCAAGAAAATGAACAGATAGGCTCAGCATCTTAAGGACATGAGTTTGGCACACAATAATGGGCACTTTTATAATACACCATCGAAACTGGACTTTTTCCTTAAATGTCTACCTGTGGTGCACAATGTGGTCAAAAAGTGTTTATAAGCAACTTATTGTGATATTGCTGACCAAAAACACCACATCTACTGGCAGAAGCAATATAATAGAGGACTATTAGTTCATTTCTTTTAGTACCACTGGCAATGGTGACACAACAGTGACATGGACAATAGCCTGGAAGCATATCATAAGAACTTTGCCATTTGCCTCTGATATCTTGTGAGAGCTTTTGCTGCAGAGACCCTGCTTGGGGAAAAGCAAGAGGACACCCCTATAGCACTGCTTACTGACCTATCTTTGTACCAAAGAACCTTTTAACGTCTCGCTTTCATATTATTGTAAAAGTGTTTTAAAAAAAGACAGTTTAGCTTTAACAAGGTAGCAGGTTCTCAAAGCCACACACCAAAAATAAAACACAGCCTTATTCTCGGCCAGAATGCACAGCCTGAAAGGAAACTAAGAGGGGCTAATCTATCCCCTCACATCTGTCTTTGAAATGAATATGTATCATATGATATTAATGAATTTGTCCATTAAAATTCTGCTTCCCCGCATAAAGCTTCCACCGCAGAGTGGGTCAATCAATCAGCAGAAGCGCCATTTAGGCGCCATCACCTGCGTTAATGAAAGAAGCACCTGTGTTCTTAGGGGACTGGAGTGACGGCACTAGCCATGCTCCACAAGCAGCCGCTGAGTAATGTGCGATTTTAATAACCAAAGTAGACCCTGCCAAAAGCCACACAAGACACTGCTCTCAAATCAAACACCTTGCTCCAACAAGACATTTGAAGATGTTTATTCTCATTGCTCAACAAGCTGCTCCAGATGTTTTCACATTATACTACCCCATAAAAACGGTGTGGCCTTTCCATGTTGCTCTGGAAGACCTCTGAGTGTGGTTGTCTTTGGATAAACTCCAGTATTCACGATTTCTGTTAATGCTGGGATGTCAAAATGCGAATGTAGCTAAGATTCAAATTCATGTTAGAGCAAAAATAGTATCCTGTTATGGGGCAGTCACTGCTTAGTGGTTAAGGAGCTGATCTTGTGGTCACAGGGTTGTAGGTTTGGTTCCTGGCATGGCTAAAGTGCTCCTGAGCAAAGTGCTTAACACCCAGCTGCTGCCCAGGTGCTGTGGCTACGCGTACCTGTTTTCACTTACTGCCCTTTAGTGTGTTCACTGGTGTGGGTACTTGCACAGATGACTTAAAAGCAGAGCATGAAATCCTTTGTATGCATAAGCATACATTGGTCATATGACACCTATACTCGTCTTCTCTCCCCTGCTGCAGCTTCCTAGGGGTCTGGTGCTGCCAAATGTATTGGTCTTGAAGAACAGGTCTAGTAAGATATATTTGTAACCTCACACAGAGGCCGCTTGCTGAGGCAATGTCTATCATGCGCTTTATGTGACAGCAAGGGCATGTATGCAAATAGGTGATCTGCCATCCAAAGAATAAGTATGTACAAGTTACAGGACAATTATGTTTTATGGCACTGGACCATAAGCAATATAGGGGTTGGCACATATTCTTTGTTATTTATGGACAGTTAGTCAAAACCCATTTTGGACTGAATAGGTGTTGGTCCCCGTGCGTGAAGGTGGAGGTAATCTTACCTGCTCTTCATTCCATGAGCGAAAGGTAGCCCCATGGCTGTCTGCCTGTGGTCACGTGGTGCACACTTCTTTTGGCCCCCTATAGATTAGCAGTTGATGGGATCTTGAATACTTCCAAACGTATATACCAATAGCTGCATTAGAAGTAGTTCACATATCCAAATTTGGGATGATCATCCAAAACCTCACTTTTCTCTCCCATAGTGCATGCATTGGCTGATCATACAATCAGTGGCTCGGATACATTCAGATTTCCCTTGCTGCTATGAGATCAGAGCATCAAGGAAAGCTCAAAGTAGTGCGCACCGCCAACCATATACCTGCTCGTCTCTAGCTGTGAATATGCCTGTCTATTCAGAAATACCTGGCATGTGCAGTATTGCGGGGATGTTGCCCCAGCCTGGAGATGCAGAGTGGGATTACCGGGAGGGGTCACAAAGCAGAATCCCAATTCTAGATGCCCCATAAGGAGGGTGACCAAAGGCTCTAAAGTCTTATAGACTGTAGGTGGGCGGTTGCTCCTCTTTAACACATTTGACATTACATAGACTTGAATAGGTTCAATTTGTAAGGTAGTTTGAGATACAGCAAGCAGAACATTTTCTAACTGTATTGCACGGCAACAGAGAGGTGTGAACGGTCCTATAGAGGAAACATTTAAGGGTTATTTTTGCAGATTCTGTGTATTTAATGTTACACAGACATGCACATGAATTCACATAGGTATAAGTATAGATGTAATATTTCCCTTTAGGCACAACCGCAATTGGGTTTAAAAGTTTCCCTTTTTTGTGTATTAAGTTAGCCAATAAATAGCATTACTTCAACCTCTGAACCTCCTCTAAACACGATGGCTAAAACAACTACCTACTGCGACTGAATTAACTACAAACTATTTACCTCTACTTCCTTTTGTGTCCCAGCGTAATTTACCAAGACTCTTCTGAAGTAACTCTAAAGAGGTGCTAGAGAATAACAATATACTAGAGAGGGGTATATTATTATACATACAGTACATTAGTTAGAGCTGTCAGATGAAAGAGGGAGTGCACCTAAAATGCTAGTAGGGCTGTTCCTGATAGAATCTTTCTAAAATTCCTACACGTTGGTAAAAAGTGGGTTAACCAAAACCTGGGCTAGAAAAAGTCAATAGGATGGGTGTAAAGTAAGACTGTGGTGGTGCTGGCAGTGGCAATGAATTTTATTCAAGCACAAGGACTAGAACTGCTAGCTTTACATCAGTATGCACGTGGTACTTGGACAGTATAGTACAAGACAGAACACCCTGATGGCAAACTGAGCATATGACTACAGCTCCAAGAGTAAATAGTGATTGCTCCAGTGACAAGAGATACTACCTCCCTTTTACCTGAGTGATTGTCTGGATCCCAGCAATTCAAAATGAATCTGGGTCCTACTGAAAATGATCTAATTCAGAAGAATGGGATTCATTTGAGTTAGGCCAAATGAGCCTTCCCAGCAATGTGGCACCCAATCTTTTCTCTGGTATTGCCATATGTGGCCCCAGAAGTTTTAAAAAAGTACTAGTCTTTATACATGCCTTAGCTTTTCCAATCCTAGTGCTTATTTAGGACAAGCCAAACAGTTGTTCTATATATATATATATATATATATATATATATATATATATATATATATATTTCATTAGCTTTTCCAAGATGTCTTCAACAAAATAATAGTCCTTATATAGGACTAGCCAAACAGGAAATCTAAATCTCCAAGAAAATACTGGTCCTTAGAGAGGTCAAGCCAAATAGATCATCTACATATATGCTCTTCCTTTGCTTTTCCAAGAAGTCTTTAGGAAAATACTAGTCCTTATACAGAACAAATAGTTATACTTCATTAACATTTCTGAAAACTCTTTAAGAAAATACTAGTCCTTAAACAGAACAGGCCAAGCTGTTTATCTACATATATTTATATATATCAATCCTTAGCTTTTCCCAAAAACTTCTTACACAGAACAAGTAAAACAGATATTTTACATACATGTCCTTCCTTAGCATTTCCCATGGTTAGGTGTGTTCTACAGCAGGTGGCTTTTTGCCTTTATGTGTATTCGTAATACCTGTTGCAATATGCTGCCCTTTAAGGATTTAGGTAATGTGCCACAATATTAAAGTGGACCAAAACTCACCCTGGAGTCTATAAGACTCCAGGGCAGGCATACGCGATCCAGATTCGGGATGCCCCGCTGTGTCAAACCCCCCGAGTCGACCGTAAACTCACCTACGTTCCTGGTCCAACGGCACGGGCAGAGGGTGTGAGCGGCAGCCGCATCCCCGCTATCCCTTTAGCACGTGCCTGCACCAGGCATTTGTCCTATGGAGCATGTGCAGCCTCTCGTCCAGCCAGATCCGCCTGCCTCAGACGCGCTCTCAGACAAAAGGGCTGGAGTGGATCCGAGCGCGCTGACTGTGCCATAGGACCGAGGTAGGGTGAGTGAGATTGGGCGACCTGGGGGGTTTCACACAGTGGGATGTCCCTGATCGGGGTGCCTAAAGGCCAAAGACAGGATATTAAAAATCCTGGGATTTGGTCCACTTTAAGTTGAGTAGATGCCACAAGCCATTGGAGCCATTAACCAAAACCAAGTCAATCCATCTGTAGCTTATTGCAACCTATCATCTGCATATTATTTGACTTAGATTTAGGAGTAAAAAAGATCAACAAAGCAATAAAATCTGCTGTCCGTCCAGTCTTGTCCAGTAGTGACTTTCACAGCTATCGCTGGAACCTTGCAGGGCTCTTTCAGTCAGTAAGAGGCCCAACACATAAAGCTGCAACTAAATTAACATTCCAAACACATAATATTTATAATGATTAGATTTGCACTAACTACTAGATATTTCTTTTCTAGCAGTTCAATGTTTTCCTCTTTGCTATAATTGGTAGAAGCAGCTCGTTACAGGATTTTCATAACGATGTTTCTGACACCGCGTTAACATCCAGAGAATCCTTGGGAAATTTACAGCTGAATAGAGCTTTCAGTCATTGCTAACATCTGCAGGAAGCACAGATCCTGATCAAAACATATCTTTAGCTTTTATACTGCCATTAAATCATTTTCCCCTTTTCATCTACCATGGATGGGTTTGAAAGGTACAGAATTGTCTCTATCACTCAAAATTGAATAACAACATCTGCTTGAAAAATAGTGCTATAGAGAAGGAAAACATATCATTCATATGGCAGTTTATCATTTCTTGCTCGTGGTTGTATTTTCTTTTCTTTCACACATGTAAAATAGGAATGCTATATATGTATAGCATTAACTGATTTATTTTATTAGCCTGCAGAATGTTATTTTACAAAAGCTGCATTTAAAAGGAGACAGCGCAGCTTGCAGCCACCAGTATAAACATATAAACATACTGTGAGTCTGCAGAGTATTTAATATAGTCTGACAATGTTCTCTTATTGGATTATAAATGTCCTCTTTAAAGCTCTTCTATTGGGAAAAAATAAAAACACCGGTCATAACTAGTGAATGCATCTCATGGACTAAAAGACGAGAAGACACATAAATAAAATCCTATGATGATCATAAAAAACAATATCAATTTCTAAAGGTGGCTATCCACGGAGCTGTAAACTCATCTCATACTAATATCAACTGGGAAAACTTCAAAACTTCCTACAACTGCCATTTTCTCTGCTGATTTTATTCTTACATCCCCTTTATGGCTGTAGACATGGATTGCTTATTTAAAGTGCCATCACACATGGAAGGGCAGCTTAGTGTAAAGTCAAAGGCAGTTTTCCTTACCTGCCATGCAGCTGATTTAATATGGAGTGTTTCAGCCCCATGTTCTGCAGCTTAATCCCCAGATTTAGTTTATGCAAGATCATCTTTAATAGCACTGAGATTTGGACCTACCCCCCTTGCTTGATATTGAGCTGGACACACCATTGCCTTCGGCAGGGGTGTTATGGATCAGCGCTCCATGCACGAGTACAAAATAGTAAGGTGAGTTTAATGCTAGAATGTGGAGATTTCCCAGAGTAACGTCACATTCAAGTCAGGAGGCTTCGGATGGCGGAGGACAGAGTGGCACTGGGTCTGCTTTAAAGTCTACTTTTGATCCCCGTAAGGTTTTTAATAGGACTAAGATGAAAGTGCTGCAGGGGAAAAAAAGGGTCAGTAAGAGCTTTTTTAATCTGAACTGTCCCTGAACTTTGTCATTAATAGCAACAGAAAGCCAGACTACAAATATCCAAAGATAAATATAGAAATAAAATAATCAAACAATAGAGGAAGATAGATATGTTAAAATGTAAAAAATGTTTTATATACGATACTCATGAAAGGTATATTCACTTTGTTGTTTTGGCAACCCGAGGCCTGTGCTGAGGGCGGACACCTGCAGGAGCACTGGCGTCACTGCTATAGTAACAAAAAAGTCCTGTTGCAGGCACTTGAACGCCCCTAATTTTTGGGTGTAGGGAGTTCTTCTATTCATTTTGGGACACTAAGAGCCGGATTTTTGCATATATTCATTTGCGGCATTCAGTGTTCAATTTAGCAAACAAAAAACAGGCAGCGCTAATGCGGCCACCAGCCTGCATCTAATTTATCACTAGAGCCATATTGGTCAAGGATTGGGCGCTCTTGTTTAAGCTGCGCCAGTTTATAGTGGTGCTGTAGGTTAAGATCCTATAGAGCACAATGTGTAGGACTGTATTGAGGTGTTTTATGTTTATAATTAATATTACACACATTTATTTGTACAGAACTTGCATTGAGACGAAAAGTGTTGCATGTACATTTATGCAGCTCCCTGAATGAAATTTAGGCCCTTATTTAACAAGGGATAGCGACAGGTAGCGCCTGGTGAGCGACCGGTAATGACGGGCACCGCCACGAGAACGCCGGCTCCCCACCACAATCACACATTTATCAAGCCGATCCTGCTTACCGACTGAGATAGCGCCAGATAGCCACTCATCCATCATTATTCCAGCCTCAGCCCACAGCGCCAGCATCCGACCTTGAACAGCAACAGGTATGACCTCTCGCTACCTGGCGCTCTCCAATGCATTTCAATGGAACAATCTTTAAATATTCATAATTAATTCATATTAATGTTTTTTTTTTTTAAATGTGAAAAATTCTGTGACCACTTCTGCCATGTTAGATTTTTTTTTTTATGGTAAAAAAAAAAAAAAAAAAAAAACTTTGTGCAGAATTGATATTACAGGTCTGATATTAATGTATTAATATTACAAAATGTTATTAAAAACTTGTTTTTTTTGTTTCCAAAAATATGGTTGTTTGGGGGTTAAAAAACTACTTTTAACCCATCGCCGCCAGCGCTCTGGGGTTTAAACATGCATTTCACAGCGCGAAAATTTTTTGAGCGTGATTTGTTAATGAATATGTTGGGAGCCGGTCGCTATGGCCAGTCGTTATCATGCGCTCCCATACAGCGCGGAACAAATAGCGACTCCTCACCCAATATTCAACATTACTGCACACCGACTGAGTCGCTGTCAACAACCGAACAACGGCCAAGCACAGCGACTACTAGCAGGCGCTGTGAAAATACTGCTACAGTCGCTCAACTGTCGCTACCTGCCGCTATTAATGAATCGGCCTCCCCGTGTGATCATCTGCCTACGAAATTCACACAATTAGTAAATAGAGTCTACCTATATGTGATTTAGTCTAGATATAACTATAGTTGTTCTGCCTCAGAGGTTTGTTAGAGAACATTAGTGAACAGCACCATGAAAATCCAGTAACACACCAGACGGCTTAGGAAAGTTGTAGAAATGGGGTATAAATATTTTATTTATTTTTAAGAAACTGTTAGGGGTTGGTGGGAGCAGTCTGTGCACACATTGAAGGAGGCAGCCTAAATCAACAATATAGGGTACAAGAAATAAAAGTGCCTAGGTCCATCTGAGCACCAAATATGACCATGGAAAAATATGGTATAAAGTTACAATGATATCTGGGCCCCGGTTGGGTAGATCTGTTCATGTTGGGTAGGACTGTTCAAGAATGTATTTTGCCAGCTTAAAATAGCTTTTCACATCAGATGGAGGAAGGAGTAGTTCTAAAGATAAGGTGGAGAAGTTTCCCAGTTAGATGGAGAAGTTTGCAGCCAGGCCACACTGAGATATGTTAGACGCTACAGTATTTTTCTCTTTTGACAGGTTTCCTTTAAAGGTCTAATGTGCTGCTGCAGAAGCTACAGCCATCGCTGTCAAGAAGGTAATCAGGATTTCAGTCCAGAATCACTTAACTTTTACTTTATGTTGTTTTGTATTAAAGTAAAACACTCACTAATGTTCTCCCAGATGAGAAGCGCTGTCATTAGAGGGAAATATCTGGTGCTTCATAATCTGTTTCTCTTAAAACGTTCACATGATATAATTGTTTTAAATGTAACAGTAATTGTTACACTGCCGGCAAATCCATTAACAAGGCAAAAGACCCCATTTCTGAGCGATTTTCTCTTTAAAATGGGCAATAACGCTGGCATTGTTTATTCAGTGATGGCATCATCTCTTTCAATGTAGGCATTTTATTTACAAGCCTGAAATGGATCCCCTGATTTAAATATTTGTTTTATGTTGCTAATGCCAGATTTATTTTAAAACACACATTTTACATTTCTATGACTATGGCGTTTATGATATGTTTATGACATTTTCCATAAACAGATTTGCAGCCACTAGACGGAACATGCATAATATGAACCAAAGGGAAACTGGGGTAGTGATCTTTGTAACCTGCATATTACACATATTCCTATTATGCCAGATCAGTTGTGTGTGTTTTTTTTTTGTATATAAAAATGCTCTAAATTATTTAAGAGACATTATGGTTGTGTAAATATTAGAAGCTACACTCAGTATACTCAAGCTCAGTGCCTCCCTGCATGCTGGGAACAGCATAGAGGCAAAGAGAGATGATTTACATGGCTCCACCTACTCACTAACAACACTGAGTATAGCCTGTTTTTATAGGATTGTACTTGCTTTGTAAACACTTTTTGTCTCTATTAGCCCACTCAATTAGACATGGACCTTGCCCTATGTTGGCTTCTAAACTGTAAAAGTGCTGTCGGGTCTCACACCTATACAGTCACAACTTCTGCCTTGTGCTGATGAAGGCTCAAATGCCCAAAACAGAAAGAGTTGGTTTTGTAAATATGAGGCATTAGAGCTAGACCCAAGCACCGCATTCAACTTGCTGAGCAACTGAGCAAGCTGAGTACTGGCAGTGTTGTTAGCCCCATGTTTCATGTTTTTATTGTGACTTGTCATTGTGTATTGTTAGTAATTATACAGATTAATAAAATGATCTTGTTATTTAACTTTAGGGGTGTAGACAGGTGCTTTAGTACTTTAACACCTGTACTTTATTATTTTAGAATGGAGTGGTTTGCTACCCCCCCCCCCCCCCAAGAAACAAGGCATTACACTTTTTTCAACACTTCCCCTGGACCTCCAGTAGAGGTTGGTGACCTGGTTCAGGAAACATCTTGGTTCCCTATGTGGTTGGTGGTTAGTGAAAGTGATCCTTGGGTGCCTTTGTAACTTACGATCTTACGATGGCCATGGTTTTACTCCTGAAAGAGATGGTTTTGTAAATATGAGGCGTTAGAGCTAGAACCAAGCACCCCATGCTCAGAAACTTGCTGAGCAACTGAGCAAGAGTACTGGCAGTGTTGTTAGCCCCCTGTTTCATGCTTTTATTGTGTCTTGTCATTGTGTATTGTTAGGAATTATACAGATTAATAAAAAGTTATTTAACTTTAGGGGTGTAGCCAGGTGCATTAGTACTTAAACATCTGTACCTTATTATTTTAGAATGGAGTGGTTTGCACCCCCCCATTAAGAAATAAGGCATTACACTTTTTTAAACACTTCCCCTGGACCTCCAGTAGAAGTGGCCTGCTTCAGGAAACCTCCTGGTTTCCTATGAGGATGGTGGTTAGTGAAAGTGATCCTTGGGTGCCTTTGTAACATACGAAGGCCATGGTTACGCTCCTGCTGGAATTAAAGATTGGGTTAGGGGGACCGTTGAGGGGATTGGGGGGGTACGGGCACAAGCAACACCAGTTTCGAGCTGCATATAGGTCTGGACAAATGACCACAAATTTTATATAAAATTGAAGACCACACTATATTTAGTAAACCGAACTGTATAAAGTTTAAGATTTTATATTTAGAAGAAAATAAGAAAACAAAGAGACAACATATAATGCAACAAAATTTATTGATTTTGTTAAGCACTGCATAACTTGACATACAACTAAATCCACTGGAACCTAGTTATATTCATTGTGAAATTCTGAAACATGTGAATTGCAATTGATATTGCCTACCAAATGCAAACATGTATAATGATATACTGCAGGTATGTCTCAATAAAATATTTAAAACTAAAACAATGGTGCTTAATCTTTTCCTGAAGGGCCACCAAAAGTTCATATTATGCAGATCTCCACGCATGAACGAGTAGTTAATGCTTAAACAGAATAAGACCTGCTTGTGGCCCTTTAAGAGGAGATTGGGCACCACAGCTTTAAAGCAGTGGTCCCCAGTCCTCTACTAAAGGACCACCTACAGGACATCTCCACACAGATGAAAAGGTGAAGTACAGTAACAGAGACAGCTATGTGGAGATCCACAAAACAGGACCTGTTAGTGGACCTTGAGGAGGCTTGGAGAACATTGCTCCAAAGCAACCATTAATTAATCCCAACAATGGGTTTAATTACTCAATAGTAAGAGGAAAACTTTGTGAAAGCAAACTAAAATTTAATAGACAGTACAACTACTTTTCTGACAAGACCACACATGGCCTTCCTATGTTCCCTGATGGTGTAGGCCTACATTAAAGGGACTGAAAACCCAATGGCAATAATAAGACAGCATGCAGCTCACCTGATGCCTGTCCCATGTGCCACTTCTCCGTTCCCTGGAGTGCAGGGTAGACGCCACAGTAGGGCACCAAAGTTTCCCCTTCTTTCAAGATAATTGTTCCATGACCATGCAAAAAATGATCTTTCAATCATTCTTTCCCTTAGGGCAAGTGATCATGACAACCCACAGTGGTCTCACAGCTGTCTCTGACAACAGCAGAGCATATTCATGACTTATAAATCTGCACCATGACACACCCTTAGCTCAGCCACAACCCGGGTAAATGAAGCTAATAATTTTGGCTCCAATTAGAAAACATAGGCTTTTTCCATATAATCAGATATTTTATTTTGAATTGGCTAATTTTACACTGTTCCCAAGCAGATAAGGTGGGAGGAAGTTAGTGTGTGTCTGGACAGGGACTTTAGAGCTATAGATTCATGAGTCTGGTGCTAAACTGAACTGAACTTCATCCAAATCTTTGGAATACAATGGAATTTTGATTGTTGGGCTTCATCACCCAGAGCCTGACCTTACTGATGCTCTAGCAAATCCTCACAGGTCTTCCTAAAATTGTGGCCAGCTTTATATCAATATCTATAATTTTCAAAATTTTTTAACCAGCACATGTGTAATCTTTTGGAAAATATAAAAAAAGATGCAGCATATGTGAACCTATTAATTCACCCAAAATTCCTTATTAGAAAAAACACCCCATCAAGAAGTCAGAACATTAAATATTTCAACTTCAGTTTATATTGCTTTGCAGCTATTTGACTAACTAAATGAGATCCATTGTTCTTTATAGTTAAAAGGCAAACTATTACCCTGCAGTTTTAATTCTGGTAATGAATAGAAGTACAGTGAGGAGGCAAAGGCTAGCCGTCTTCTTTTCAATCGTCGCTTGATTAGGGCATAAAATGGTTGCTTTATGTTTTATCAGTTCATAAATTGACTTGTTAGAATTGCCATGTTTTGTTTACAGCTACAGCTGCTTGATTACCAGAGACAATAGAAGCCAAGCCACATAAAACTGCCGGGAGAACGCTATTAGTCTGTATCAGGATATTTATAAAGTGATAAATGGACAGGGCGATTCTAGGTGATGATTATTATTATTGTTATCATTAGGCATGTGTTTGCTTGAACGTTTCACAGTTGTTCCTGAGTCAACCTGTCTTGCTGACTAATCACCACATTAGACTGCAGGAGTTCCTGAAGGTGATCAAATGTCAGCTTTAGAAACCTGTTAATTAGAAAGATACTCAATTATTTAGGGTATTTCTAACAAGTGGTTATCATATCATGATGATGATGATCAATAGGCCCGATTACAAATAGTTCTAGCTTGTTGATGGTGCATTGATGCAACCCCAACAATCACAAAACCTGATAAAGCCTTGGTTCCCTAAGGAGGCTGTTATAACTTTGTAAACCAATACATATCTAAGACCCAATAAGGTCAGATCATTTTCAAAAATGAAGTTTGAAGTTAGGCAAGTAGACCTTCTTACATTTGAGGGGCAAAGGTATAGAACAGGTAATAAGCCCTCGAACAGTGTTCCCCCAAACTTCTTCCATCAGCAACAGCCCCCATCCCATCATCAGGCCCATCAGCATTGGGTTTCCACACAGACACACAGGTAAAATAATAATTGCTCACAGAGCTATAAAGCTGGCTATGTAGAGATCTGCAAAGCATGGCCTGATTAGAGGAACAATGCATGCCTGTTTCAGGCATTAACACATGATATTATATTTTGAAAGAACAGTAACAGGGAAAATCATGGAGGAGTGCTGGCTGACAACACTTCTCTTGTAAAAGTAGTAGCATAAATAGTGTACAGATATGAAAACTTGCCACCTCCCAGGGGAACAGAACCCACTGTGGCCTACCCAGGAATGTAAAAGATTCCTGGGCCAGCCACTGTTGTTTCCCAGGGGGCATCCTGAATCAGGATGCTCCACTGTGTGAGCCCCCCCATTGCACTGCAGAACTAACCTGATTCCTGGTGCCCTAGTTGATGTAAACATCCGGCGGCTGCATCTTCATTCTGTGAGTGTGCTCCTGCCCCCAGCCATTCAGATAGGTTAGGACAGAAATGCACACACTGCTGTTTCCTTTGTTTCATGTTGTAATTGTGCATGCCTTGACATCCATCCCCATCCCCAAAATATGTGCCCACAAGAAGACTGCCCAGGACCTGAGCATTTTTGACCAACTGGGACTTGGCTGAACAAGTAGGGTGGTTATGGTTAGGGTTTACCGGGCCTTTCGTGCCCCAGGTAATTAGCTGTATACATCATACAGCTGTGTTCCCAACTACCAGTCCGGGCGCCACCTCCCCGGCTATCCTCCTGTATCCTAGGAACACCCAGCATTCCTGTATGCCTGGGCAAAAACACTTTACTATACAGTACATTTATGGGTAAAACAACTCAAGTTCCCTGTGTAATGGCTCATTGGATATTTTACAATTTAGATACAAATCAATATTGGCATGTATCATCAGCCTGGGGAGCAGAATAAGCAACAGATAACAAAGTAATCTATCCTTGCTGAATACACTGCTGCTTCTACCTGTTGAATTATGTCTCTCTTCCTGTAGCTGCTGATACTGTAACACATCTTCCATCATCCTTCATAAAATAAAAAAACCCTTGGAATAATGTCTAAATTAAATACACATTCATATATATATATATATATTAGTTTTATTATTTAGAATTTTTTTTATTTTTATATATTTTTTCTTGAGACTTATGAAAATGGTTACTGGATTACCCCGTTACAGTAAATTAATTGCCCAAGATAAATGACAAATGTTTTAAAGCAGACATCCAGGTTTGGTTTACTTTTAAGCAACCCTCCCCCCATTTTTTCCCTCCACCCATTAATCCCAATTTACCAAATTAAACAAAAAATTCTCCACCGGTCCATGCAGTTTTCACCTATGGAAGGCTGCTCACCTTGGCTTCCACACTTTCACTGCCTCTGTGGATTAAGGACAACACCCAATAACTGCAGCAGCCACAGCCTCATTGTGATGGTGATTGAGATTTGCAAACGTCACCCATTTTTGCTTAGTAGGAGAGGAATAGGGATATTTTTTAAATATGACCTTAGGTCTGCTTTAAAAGATATCACCATATTTACTTTGAAATCTGCAGACAGAGAAAAATAGCCATTTGTTTCTTGACTGTTAGCAAGACAGTTATTTTGATGTGAGCCTAAATACGGGAAATCAGGGAATATCATTTTATTTATGAGGTGGATACTAAAACATGCATGCCAAAACTATCTAGGTCTTTTTATTTATTCTCAAAACAAATTAGCATTTTGTCATTCATGCTGTCAAATTAAAACATTTTTTGTGCGCTTGGTAGAATAAAGGCCGCTGCATTCATTATATCCACTGCTGTGGTGTGCGCACATACAGATACATTAAAAACATGGCAGCCATCCAAACGCACCAGCAGCCAAGAAGCTAAAAAAAACAGCACTGTAACACAAGAAATAATCAGCCTTTATGAATATATTCACTTTGCTTATGAGCAATTTATTTCAGTACAAATGACAAAAGTAATGTGAAATTCCTAATTCATTACAGGCTTTCAAAAGAAGGGCTCTGTCACCCAGATAGATAAGCTGCCCATTTACCATTGATGAGTTTCCATTCCTATACACGGCATAAGAATGTGAAATATTGTTAAAGAAATTGTTTTTTGATGAGAGTACAGAAGTCTCAATGTTGATAACCCCAGGTCCCCACAATTTCTTTTGTGTTATTGGACTGGTTGTTACTGCATTCCATGTACCGTTGTGCCAAATTTAAGGCCTGTCACCCGCATATGAAGCCACTACTCAGACACCATAAAATCATTAAGATGGACATTATTAAAATGAATAGATTTGAATCTCAAATAAAGCTCATAATTACCTTGGACCTAATTTGCCATATGGTCTGATTTTACTAAAACAAAGTTCTTGCTTAAAGAATCTCTGTAGGTTGAGTGTGAAGCCTTTGTAAATCGAAGTAGGGTGCTTGCTCATAAGTCTCTGTGAATAACATTTTATGTGCTATCTGTTAAGGAAGAGAGCTTTTTCTGCTTGTCTTTTTTATTTCAATACTCAGCAGCACTATACTTCCAGCATTGCAGGAGGATTTCTTTTTTTAGACAGGCAAAAGGCTAAGCTATCTCCCCTTCAGACACAACTGGGTTTCCCCTAGGGGTACTGAGTTCACTCTACCGTACGGTACTTGGACCATCTAGTTTAAATGGTCCCTGTACCGCATGTTTTACCATGTCTGTACTTCTACCTTGTGCAGCACTGTAGAAGAAGATAGTGCTATATAAACAATAATAATAGTAATTGATTGTAGCCCCCAGAAAAGTGATTCTTGCTTGTCCCAAAAGATTCAGCTTTGAAGGGATAAATAAAACATTCTCTCATTCTCTCCATGGCTTCCTCACATAAAATCAGAACCAAGGATTTCAGGCAAAGATGTCCTTAGGCCCGGGTCACATTGGCGTGATGCAAAGTGATTATTATTGCAGTTGTAACTGGGTTTTTGTAACAATTAGCATAATTAGATGCTGTGATTCCGCAAAAACCTTTATGCGAAATCACTGCATGCAAGGCTTTTTTTTTGCGTTTGTGCCAAGTGGTCAACAGACCCACAATACACAGGTCAGCAGTGACCAGACTATATACAGTAGTTAAAATGTCCAACTCCAAATCTGCCCCCAAAATTTTCAAACCGGAAGTGGCTCAGAAGCCATGGAAACCACGTTTGATTCTAGGGTAATAAGGTACTGCAAATGTTTTTTTTTTACCAATTTGGAAATAGCAGCCCCCTAAGGGATATTCAGACATTAATATTATCCAAAACAAACATCCCAGTGTTTGTGTGTTGAGTGACAAATTCTCTCTAAATAGCAGGGGGCCCCAAAATCATTTATCTCCTTACATTTAACTCTCCCAACATTTAAGTGGGTTTCGTGAGGTTTAGAAAAAAGGTTACATATTTGATAATGGATTGTTTGTTTTCACACGTCACACTCCACCTTAGGTAGAAGGACGCACAGACATGCCCCCGACAACCTTAGCACAACAGTCATAAAATCAAATATTTTGGGGGAGACTAGGAGGGACAATTAATTCAAATTTATAGAGCCTTTGAGAAATTATGTCATCATCAGTTGAATACCGATGCACTTTTTGAGTGGTAGCGTATTCATTAAAATGTTGTGAGCCACAATGAAGGGGTTCTTCCGGAGACATGGCCTAAAGTCGCTTTAAAGGTAAACAATAATAATACATTTGAATGACTATAACAGTGGGTGCTGATATGTGGTTTTGTTCATGTGATTTTTCATGTCCGACACAAAAGCAGTTAAACCAAAAATATGTATATCTGGAGGTCTGCATGTTTATTTGAGGTTGAAAAAATACAATTCCACAGAACCCCAGTATTTAAAAAGCAGTTAACAAAGGCCGGGAGAATATAAACAACAATCACCATGAAGAGGTAACAAGAACAACAAGGGTGGGGCGGAACGGGACTTGATGTTCTACAGGTGAGTAATCACAGAATTGTATTATTCTTAGTATACATCACGTCCCGTTCCGAAAGATATCCTTACACATGGGACATCCAATAGCAGTGTCCGCAAGGTAGGGTGGGATCCCCAAAAGCAACAGCAAGCAGTCTAAACCACTGCCGCCTGCAGAACTTTGTGGCCAAAAGCAGCATCAGCTGAGGCCTTAACATCAACCTTGTAAAACTTAGAAAAGGTATGAACAGAAGACCAAGTTGCAGCCTTGCAAACTTGTTCAACAGAAGCCTGGTGCTGAAAAGCACAAGAGGCACCAATAGCACGAGTAGAATGAGCAGTAAGGCGGAAAGGAGGTTTCTTTCCCTTAGCAGAATAGGCCTGAATCACGGCCTGACGGATCCACTTGCTGATAGTGGATTTAACAGGAGCCTGGCCCTTTTTAGGACCAGACGGAACCACAAAGAAAGCATCAGTCTTCCAAAAGGATTCAGTAGCCACCAAATAGAACTTCACAGCCCTAACTACATCAAGAGAGTGTAACACCCTTTCCTTGGGGTTACCAGGGTTAGGGCACAAGGAAGGCAACACAATGTCCTGATTGAGATGAAAAGCAGACACAACCTTAGGCAGAAAATCAGTTTTTGAAAATCAGGCTTGATGGAAAGCGCCGCCAATTCAGAAACTCGCCTGACTGAGGTAATAGCCACCAAAAAGGCTACCTTGACAGTGAGAGTGGACAAAGCCGCATCCTGCAAAGGTTCAAAAGGAGACCCTTGCATGGCAGACAAAACCAAGTTCAAATCCCAAACAGGTAACATGGGCTTGCATGGAGGACGCAAATGAGTAACTCCTTAAAGGAGGTCTTGACCAGATGATGCTGAACAAAAGATCTTTGGAGAAAAATAGCCAGAGCAGAAACATGGCCCTTCAGAGTACTAAGCTGAAATCCCAGATCCAAGCCATGTTGTAAAAATTCCAATATCCTGGGAATTGAGAACACCCGACATGGAAGTGACCTAGACTCACACCAGTCAATGTAAGCACGCCAAACCCTGTAGTAAATGGTAGAAGAAGACTTATTCCTAGCTCTGATCATGGTATTAACTACAGAGGTCGGCAACCCTTTGTCCATCAAGATGGAGGTTTCAGCAGCCAGGCCGTCAAAGCCAGCGTTTGTAAATTGGGGTGGTGCTGCGAACCAGATTCTTCTTGGCCAACATGGGGCCACCAGAATGGCTGGCACCCCTTCCTGGGCTATTTTGCGCAGCACCTTGCGCAGCAGAGGAAATGGAGGAAAAACATAAAGGAGCTGAAAGCTCTTCCAAGACATTGCCAGAGCATCCACTGACAGGGCCAGGGGATCCTGTGACAGGGAGACAAAGGCTGGAAGCTTGTGATTGTGACGGGACGCAAACAGGTCCACATCCGGCTGGCCCCAACGGAGGCACAGAGAGTGAAACACCCTGTTGCTGAGGGACCATTCTCCCATGCGAGAAGCCCCCCTGCTCAGAGAGTCTGCTTCCAGATTCTCCACCCCCGGAATGTACACAGCCGAGATGCAGGGAACATTGTTCTCTGCCCATGACAGAATCAGGGATACTTCCTTGAGAGCCCTTTTGCTCCTGGTTCCTCCCTGATGATTGATGTAGGCAACCGCCGTCTGGTTGTCTGAGCGGATCTGTACCGCCAGACCCCGAAGGCGCTTGGTCAGATGGGAAAGCACTAACCTTATTGCCCTCAGTTCCAGAATGCTGATTGGGGCATAGGCCTCTTGAGGACCCCACTGCCCCTGGAATTTCAGGGACTTCCAAAAGCCCCCCCAACCAGTCAGACTGGCATCCGTGGTGACCACCTCCCAGCAGGGAGTCAGAAAAGATCTGCCCACTAGCAGATTCCTTGGATCCAGCCACCATGACAGAGACCGCCTGGCCAGAGGGGACAGCACAAATACCTGATCCAGGGACCCTGGGTCCCGATCCCATACTGACAAGAGATGAACCTGAAGAGGTCTCGTGAAACTGAGCGTACAGCCTCAAAGCAAGACAGAAGGAGCTGTGTTTGTGACTGAAGACTCTCTACCTTCAGCTGAGGGAGAAAGACCTTGACCTGAGATCTATCCAGAGTCATGCCCAGAAATGACTTTACCCTGGAAGGAGACAGGGAAGATTTGGGAAGATTGATCATCAAGCCAAACGTTTCCAGAGTGGATACCACTGTCTGAACGTCCGTCTCTGCTTGTTGTAAAGTCTGAGAAGCTACAAGAATGTTGTCCAGGTAAGGAAGAATGCAAATGCCCTGAGATCTCAACAGAGCCATCACTCCTGCCAGCACCTTGGTGAACACCCTGGGAGCAGAGGTAAAACCAAATGGCTGAGCCACAAACTGGTAATGCTGATCTTCCACTGCGAACCTGAGAAATTTTTGATGGCCTGCAAAAATTGCCACATGAAGGTAAGCATCCTTGATGTCTATAGAAGACAAGAAGTCCCCTGGGCGAAGAGAATTTATGGCAGAATGCAGAGTCTCCATGTGAAAGTGCCGGAATCTGATAAATTTGTTGAGGAGCTTTAAATCCAGGATAGGCCTGATGGATCCGTCCTTTTTGGGGACAGTGAAAAGATTGGAATAATATTCTTTGCCCCTTTCCCACAGAGGAACAGGGCAAATGACCCCCAATTCCAGTAGGTTTTGGACAGCAAGACACAGACACTGAGCTGACAGGGGGTCTTGAGCCATCCAGGATTTTATGAATCTTGGGGGTGGCCAGGCTGCAAACTCTTGTAATCGGAGGAGACTACCTCCTGAATCCACTGGTCTGAGACAAGGCGTCTCCAGACGTGAGCAAAAAACCGAAGCCGTCCCCCCACCCGGATGGGTGAGGGCGCCCCTTCATGCCTGAGGTGGCTTGGGGGAGGATTTAGGCTTGGAACCCCAGGAAGGACCGGGCCTGCCACGTCCTCTGCCCCTGCCCCATAACTCACCCCGGCCCCCAGCGGGGGGAGCCCCCCTTCCTCTCCTGGGGGAATAAAAGGGGGACAGAGCAACTCTGGAACCCCGAAAGGGCCTGAGTGGCTTCTTGCGCTGAGGCAGCTTGCCTTCCTTGGCAAACAGATCCAGACGTTCCCCAAAAAGGCACAGTCCTTTAAAGGGAGCCCCAGTAAGAGCCTTCTTAGCAGCAATATCAGCCATCCATTGGCGCAGCCAAACAGAACGGCGTATAGCAACCAGCAGGGCAGAGGTTCTGCCGCACATTCTAATGGCATCTTCTAGGGCAGCAAGAACATATAAAGTAAATTCCTCACAATACATAAGCCAGTTAAATACATCTCTGCCCAAAGCCGCAGAACCGCCCTCTAAGGCACTTATGATCAATCTTCTGATCGCAACAGTTGTAATAGCAGATGCACACACAGGGCGCAGCGCGGTCCCCGCACAGGCAAAACCATGAGAGGCCAGCTGATCAATGCGCCGGTCTTCCACATCTTTTAAAGTGGTAGTGTCAGGTGAGTGCACCACAGAGGTATGATATAGTCCAAGTATTGGTGCCTCAACCTCGGGTGGGGAACACCATAATTTAGCTGTTTCCAGAGGAAAGGGATTCCTGTGCGGGGAACCCCAGCGCGGTTTAGCAGCATAAAATCATTCTCCCTGCTGCGGAGGAGGAGCAACAGGGGGAGAGATTTCAAGCACTTCAAATAAATGGGCTAGCAGCCTGTCAGTATCAGCTGCATCCCAAGGCTTGGACGCCGTCATGGGATCATCATGGGATCTATTCTGATCCTCAGATTCAGGCTCAGAAAATAATTCCCCCTCAGGGGAAAAGCCAACAATGTCATCCATCGCATCAGAAGTCATAGGGCAAACATACACATTATCAATCAAATGCCGTGTCTTGCCAACGGCTTTGCGTGGCTCAGAATCCGCCCATCTGCCTCTCCAGATAGGTCAATCTAGTAGCAAAATCAGATTGAGCATCCCCACTAGCGTGCACCACAACCTGAGCTGTATGTAAGCGAGGGGGAGTAGGCAAGGCCTCAGGGGGCGCAGCCCCCATGAGGGGGCATCCCAGACAACCGCGCAACAGTCTGCTGGGCGCAGGAAAGACAGACCTTGAAGTCACAAGTTACAGGGGAAACCGAACAATCAGTACAGAACCAGCCTTGTCCCGAAGGAACCCCGGACTCATTGTCTTGAGAAGCCTCCATATGGTGATTATCGTGGCTCAATTGGCCAATTGGGAATAATGCTAGAGAAAACCCGGGATGCCCCAATGCACCGCAAGAGAAGTGGGAGGATTTAAGGTATTTAAAAAAAAAAAAAATTCCCTCAATCAAATGTAAAGGCCGGGAGAAACCACTAGTTCTATAGGCCTGAAAGACATAAGAGAGGATCCCGTAAGACATATATATAACGTAGGAGTATTAAGAAAAGATAGCCCGCAAAAACGGAGACGCCAGCTACGCAGTACCACCGAGACAAGATGGCACCCACATACACCTCGAGGGGCGGGCCACGGAGGAGTGACGCAAAAAGAGTAACTCGCCCCGCCCGCCTCCCTCCGAAGAGCACGAAAAGACGCGCCCACGTGAACTAAACAGCCAATGACTGCGCCGTAGCGTCTGAGGTAAATGCCGCCATATGCAGAGCGGTGTACAAGAGCGCAGTATCAGATTAAAAGAAGACAGTGCTACCAATTTAAACGGAGATCACTGCATAATGCGCTCCGCATAAGCGGGAGCATGATAACAAATGGTGCCACATAACACAATATATATATATAGAAAAACAACCCCCCTTCCCCTAAGGGACTCAGAGGAACGAGGGGAGTCAGCGGTCATCTATAAGGGAACCCACTGAGGGATATGGGGTCATAGGCACACGAAATGCGGCAGGGCATCCCATAAGGCTCACCATGGTCTGAACCATCTACCCTTTGGTGGGGTATTTGCGGCGGAGCACAGCTCCTTAGCACCTAAATATGGTGCTGTCTACCTTCACCCGCACACTACAGCCGAGGCTGGGAGGCAGCATAATAAAGACAGAATGGATGGGAATAGCTCCACAGGGCCGTAGGGCCATAAGACCCCGCTCACCTGCCTGAAATAGAGAGAGCCACTTTCTCGTCCTGGCAGTCCGAGACTGCAGAGAAAATCTGGGGTTCTTTGGGAGGTGCCTCGGTATATATGGGCCGGGAGGGGCCACTTTTTCTGCTCTGCAGTCACGTGACATCTGAAGATGAATAACCCATGTGTAAGGATATCTTTCGGAACGGGACGTGATGTATACTAAGAATACAAATGTGACATTGTCAATCAGCAGTAATCTATAAGATGTACACTGAATGAGAAGCCAGATGCTAAACGCCCTAGGGTGAGCTACGCAGGAGGACATCACATTGTCCAAAGTCGTCCCCAGTGGCCACCACATAGGACACAGATTTTACCTTGAAGTGATTGGCCCTGCCAGTCACATAATGTATTTCAGGCAGTTAGTATACTCTAATTGTAACAGTTTGTCTTAGCGATACTGCACTGCAATTAGTCATCTGGCTCAGGCTAACATAGTACATGCACTGGGGTTTCACCCCCACACACTTTAATTGGCTTTACTTACAACTGAAGTGACTTCAAGCGACTTACAGGTGAGGAAAGATAAAGGGTGCCAGTTGTTCTACGTTTTCTGGTTCTTTAGTGAATATCTTCCAAATAAATACAGCAGTTACAGCAGCCAAGAAGCTTAAAAATGTTAAGGTGTCCTGAAATTATGGGGTTAGACCCTTTATTTAGGCCAGTCCAAATTGTCCAGGCACAAAAACAAAAAAGGGTATACACACCTTTTAACCCCTGCAGACGATTGGTCCTAGGCTGGCACTGTGATACTTACAGGATCACCAGATTACAGTCCTGTGCCACCTGACAGGATAGTCACCTGCTTTTGTCACAGGGTTTACGGCACTTCCCTCCATTTACAGCAATAGAGTGAGTGTGCAAAGACCTGCCATATCCTCTCTTTTGAAGGGAATGGATGGGGGCCATCGTCAATACTACGGAAGCAGCGAAACAATCAGGCTGCCTGGTGCAGGACTTGGATCAGGCAATCTGGTAAGTAATAGTAATAATGCAAATAGTGGCCATTGTGTGCTAATACACACATGGAATTTTTCCTCCGCATTTATTCATCCGTGCATTTCCATGAACACACCAGTGATTAATCAGTGATCAACCATATTAGCGACTACACACAGGTGAATAACACAATAAGGGGCAGTGAAGTACACACATGTCCAGAGCAGTGGGCTGCCCTAAACGTAGCACCCGGGGAGCAATTGGGGGCTAGGTGCCTTGCTCAAGGGCACTTCAGTCAAGTCCTATTCACAAGCCTGCTTCTGTACCTCTAGGCCATAACTATCCAAGTGTCAAAGTGCCAGACTAGGAGAAATCACCTGCAGGCATAAAAAGTGAGTATACCCTTTGTTTTCTTACGTGACTCTACTCACTCATTTTATTCACCACAAGAATGTATATCCCCCTCAGCCTGTTTTCCACTGTGGTGAGTACTGATACTGCCAGACATAGTACCTATATATATAATAATAATGCCACAGCAAGGGGGTGCTACATCTGCTGCAGGGGTTATTGCTAGCTATTGCAAGGTGGGCAAAATAATTCTCTGACTGTGCTAGGCTGTCCTAGGCCAAAACAAACCTGATTGAATTACATTTTAACCATATATTTGGGTCAATTTAAATGGTCATGCTAGCATTTTGTTTAGCATTTGTTATTATCTGGTCCTGAGGGCAACCAAAATACTAATGTGGCCCCCAGTCAAAGTTATGAGTTTGACACCCCAAATTTAATATCAATGTGCTTTTTAGGATTCTGAATTTTGTGTGGTGTCTTTCATCATCTTTCAGTTGAAAAAAAACAATTGATTTGCTCAAGTGAACTTACTACATCACGGCAGCCATTAGGGCAGCAGAGACAAGACTCCAGTTGGTCAGAGGGCGTCTATGGCCATCACACATAGGCTAGAGGGGGCCAGACTCTATAGAGATCATATTGTGTCCCAATAATGTGATGGATGGCCCCTAGTCTGATTTTCAGTTTTCCTAAATGGCCTAAAAAATAAGGTAAGCCAAGTTCATACTAAAACATCAACCATCACATATAGGTTATAGAAGAGCTCAGTCTTTATACGGCCTATGTTGTGTCTAGGCACCCCCATAACATGAGAGCTGAGGCTCTAGATTTTTTGTTTCCTATATGGTCTGTTTGAATTTTGAGGTAAGCCTAGTTGCTTAGGGGCCAAGTCAACACACATTGATTATGAGAGGGGGCAGACATTGCTGCTGTATGGGGCCTGAAAATTCCAAATATATTGACTTGAATTTTGCCTAAATTAAACTGAATGAAGCATCAAAATCCAGATCAGAACAGAAACATTAATGATCTGTCATTATGTGACATCTTTATCCGCAGTGCAACTTTTAAGAAACACTATATAAAACTGTTTAACATTAGACTTATTGTAAAGGCTTGAGCTCCTTATATTACTAAAAAGTTTTCCACATACTGCCAAGTAAAATTGAGTAAAACGAGAATGTAGAATCCAGACTGGCAGCTGTCCAGAGGGAATGGAACAGCAACACTCAGCTCTCTGCCAAGTTCAGGCATGCTATGCGGAGACCTAGCGGTTAAGTATCTCCTCAGGTTTATGCTACATAAAACACAGTATCGACACCTCATAAAGCTTTACAATTAAGGCCCCATGTGCTATGATTTTCTCCAGTTTAATCCGTTTTCTCTGAACAGTCAGGAAATGGACAGTATGCAAGGGAATTGGACCAATGTAAGGTTTAACTATAAATAGTTCATTGTTGGAAGGGAAGGCCATGCTTTTTCTCACTGGAGAAAGAGCAGAAGTGGAGATAAGTGTAAGGTTAGAAGATCTAGGAAATTCCCCTCTGTGCCTGCTCTCTTCATATTTTACAAGATAGCAGGAAAGCTAAAGCAGACAAAGTTACCATATCTCCCTCTAATATACATATCAGGCCCCACAAATCACCAGTCTAGTTCAGTTTTAACCACAACCACAAGACAGTGCTATTTAACTGTCTATATATCAATGTAGTTAAAGCCAATGCCAAGATCTTTTTCAGTCGTTAGAAGAATAAGAAAACCTCCGAGCTAGTACTAAAGACTATTGTTGCAGACAAGCAACCATAAAAAAGTATAGAAAGATTAGGTAATGGCTACCCAAATATGGAATGTGGCCTCTCTAGGCACTGTCCTAAACTGTTTGTTTTCAAATTGAAGAAGAAATGGCTGAAAAATCAAGGATTTAACGTTACAATTTATCTTCTGAAGCATTTCGGGTGGCCCTTGGAGCGGTGATGCTGCATAATAATCAGCATAATGTGAACACTGGAAGCAAGACTGCTTGCTGGGAGGAGGCTTGTCGGGGATGAGGGAGGGAGGGGGTTAGGTAGGCTTGAATGGCAGCTCTGAGAGTGCTATCAATAGAGAGGGGGTGTGGCCTGGACTAGTTCCTCAAGCTAGTATTGGTGGTCCACATTGGCAGGGTGGTGCTGGAGGGTCAGATGAGCAAATGTATTTCCTCATTCACGATGCCGAGCTTAAGGGAGCTTAACAGTTGACAAGGTAAGAAACCAAAAAAGTAATGGTCCTGCACCGCTCTAAGTGAAAAAATGGGTGCTGGCAAGGGGCTGGCTATCTCTCATCTAAGTAATATTATCTGTGGGTTACCAGATAACCACAGAAACCAATTCTACCCCAATAAAATGTGCCACACACCATAAGATACTAAATGAATTTGTGATCATTTATTTATTGATTAATTAATTAAATAGACCCAAGTTCTACCAGACAAACATATAATAAATACATTTAAAAAACATGAATAAAAAACCCCAAAGGATTGGGGCAGGACGGATATCTAATAGTTAATATTATTCCAGGAGTATTATAATGTTCCCTCACAAAATATAATTCATGCAATTAAATGATATAAAAAGGATACAAACAGTGAGAATGTGAACAATAATATCAATTAATATTTTCACGATACAAACTCCAAATACAGCTATAAAAGCAACTACCTATTCATATGTGTGCTAAATCCCCATAGAAAGTGACTAGTGCAGTAAAGTGTCAAGTGCTAATTGGCTATTCCATGCCACAAAGTGCTATAAATAATGCAGTGCCTAATTGTCAACAATAGTCTGTTAAAAATAAATGAATTTTTAAGGTAAACCGGGAATTAATAAACAGTATAATTTTAGTACATCACCGAATGATAAGAGCCGTCCCGCAAAGCACACCACGACGCGTTGCGTGGTGATCCCCTCACCACTTCATCAGGAATTATCTGGTAACCCACAGATAATATTACTTAGTTGACAAGGTAAGCTGCTGATTTTTTGTTTTAACCTTTTGCATGAAAAATCATTTTAAGCGGTCTATACATGTAAACTATACATGTAAATTTCTTATTTTTGTAAATTTCTTAAATTAAGTTTAAATTAGCAAATGATGAAAGCATGATACATGTAGGCAATGTTAAAGAGTTTATTATGGGTAGCAAGCAGTGAATGGGATGCAATCACATGACCATCCTTACCCTAAAGTACAAAAAAAAGTACAGAGTGAAGTTATTATAAAAACGATATTATATAATCTGTAGGAAATCTACACTGGAAAAGAAAAAGAGATTTTACTTATCCACCAGTCATACCAAATTACACTCTGAGACAGTATGAATGAATAGAAAATACTATGCCTCATGTCAGTTAGTGTAGACAAGTTAACTGCCTCTCAAAATCACATTATGTGGATTTATCTGATTCTGGTGCAGTAGTAAGACTGAAAAGGGATACTAAGGACAAATAATATCCCTAATATCCCTAAGGCCAGTCTATCTGGAGCAGGAGTTTCCTTTTTTTACTTACTTTATTGTAAACTATAAGGTTTGACCCAAAAAAAATGAATGAACTCCAAAAACATATGGGATTCCAATTAATTTTGTTTTGTCCAGGGGTGGGAGCACCACCCTGAAGTTCATACAGGTCACATCCCAACCTAGGAACATGCAGATTGATACACATCTACTTCACAATACCCCAAATTATCACTTTTGTTTTCAAGAGTATTAGCATACAAATAAGCTGTGTTTGCGCAGAAGTACAGCTAGGGTGGGGCAGGGGGGCACATGCCCCGGGTGCAGCAGGTCAGGGGGGTGCCAAAGGGGGGCCTGAGCCGTGGGCCTATTCCTTTTTGTTTTGTCTGTGACTAACTGCCCAGCCCTGTGTGCTCCACCAAGTCCAAGCTTTAAATTGATGGTGCTGCTTGCCATTTCTGTTTCTACTAGTAAGATTCAACCTAGCACAGATGCAACTCTAAAAACAGTACAGTTAAATTGTGATTTAAAAGGATTTGCCTTTTATGCTGCTTCTACGTAAGGTACAGTAAGTGTTCTGATTTGTGACTGTTTACTGAAAAATAATCTCATGGTGCTTTACCATAATAATTAAATAATTTGAACATAGTTACATAGTTTATACGGTTGCAAAAAGACATATGTTCATCAAGTGTTGGGGTAGGGGAAGTTATTTTTAATTTTGTTTTGTTTTTTATTTTATGTTATTTGTTTTTTTTTCTGATAACAGCTTATAGTAACCGTTAATGTTAATTTCTTCTAAATAAGCATCTAATCCTTTTTTGAAGCTGTCAGCGGTTGATGTGGTTGCAAGCTTCTGTGGGAGGCTATTCCACAGATTTATAGTTCTTATGGTAAAAATGATTGTCACCTCCAGAGAATGAATTTCTTTTTTTCAAGTCGAAGGGAATCTTTAGAGGGGATTTGACCTGAAATAGTATTTCCTCATATTTTTGTGTATGTATTGGGCATTTTTATATTTATACAAGTTAATCATGTATCCCCCAGATGCCGCCTCTCAAGACTAAACAGATTTCATTCTTGTAATCTTTCCTCATAACTAAGATACTTAATTCTCTTATTAATTTGCTGCTTCTCCTCTGCACCTTTTCCATAGTCAGAGCGCCCTTTCTATGACCTGCTGCCCATAACTGGATGGCATATTCCAGGTGAGAGCGCACCAGTGCCTTTGTAAAGAAGCAAAATTGCATCCCTATTCTGTGAATCCATGTCTCTTTTAATTCATGATAATATCTTGGCATTGGAAGCTGCTGCTTGACATTGCATGTTATTATTTAGCCTGTGGTCTATCAATACCTCCAGATCCTTCTCAACAAGTGATTCTTCCAGTTTTACTCCCCCAAGGACATATGTGGCCTTCAGGTTGTTAGACCCCAATTTCAGGACTTAACATTTCTCCACATTGAACTTCATTTACCAAGTGGATGTCCAGATACTCAAAATGTCCAAGTCAGCCTGAAGCTTGTGAACATCCTCAATAGACTGCACTGTGCTAAATATCTTTGTGTCATCTGCAAAAATAGAGTCAGTGCTTTTAATTCCATCTTCTATATTGTTTATAAATAAGTTGAATAATAGTGGGCCCAGCACTGAACCCGCTTAAAACCGGTAACCATTCAGAGTAGGTATCATTAACCACAACTCTCTGCACACGATCCTTTAGACAGTTTTCAATTCAGTTACAAACTGTATTTTCTAATCCTGAAGATCTCAATTTCCCCAATAAGCATCTATGGAGGACAGTGTCAAATGCTTTTGCAAAATCCAGAAAAACTATATCCACAGCCACCCCTCTGTTTAGGTTTCTACTCACCTGCTCATAGAAGCCAATCAAATTAGTCTGGCAGCTTGTGCCCTTAGTAAAACCATGCTGGTTGTCACTTATAATATTATACATTGTTACATATTTGTGTATGTAGTCCCTTAATAGCCTCTCAAGCTATTTCCCCATAATGGATGTTAAACTTACAGGTCTGTAATTGCCCAGAGAAGACCTAGAGCCCTTTTTAAAAATGGGCACCACATTTGCCTTGTGCCAGTCCCTTGGCATTATACCAGTTGTTAGTGAGTCTTTAAAGATCAATAACAGGGCTGATGAGATAACTGAGCTGAGTTCTTTGAAAACTTATGGGTGAAGTCCATCTGGTCCTGCAGTCTTATTCACATTTAAATTATTTAGTCTTTCTTGGATGATATCCATGTTTAGCTTGTTGAGTATTATACTTGGGCTATTGCTATCAGTGGAATCTCCTGTGTTGGCTCCTTGCTCCTCTCTTGTGTACACAGAGCTAAAGAAACTATTTAACAGCTCCACCTTCTCTTCATCCCCCAGTGATCATTTCCCCATTATCATGAATTAGGGCACCTACCCGTTCAGATTTAGTTTTCTTTGAATTTATATATTTAAAAAATGTTTAGGGTTTGTTTTTTGCTTTCTTTGGCCACATCTCTTTCATTTTGTGCTTTTGCCAAACTTATTTCTTTTTTACATGTTTTATATACTAATTTATACTTTTAAAGGGTTACAGCTGGGAGCTCAACCTGGTAATTTTTAAATTCCCTTTACTTGTTCTTTATTGCTCTTTTAACCACAGGTGTCAGCCATGAGGGGATTAATTTAAGCCGCTTATATTTGTTATCCATAGGAATAAATTTTGCAACGTTGGTACTCAAAATTGATATAAAGCACTCCCCTTTAGCATCTGTATCCTTATTCCTCAACAGATGTTCATAGTCAGTGTCCTGGAGTGCAGCTCTGAGCCTGGGGAAGTTGGCCTTCCTAAAATTCTGTGTTTTTGCCTTTCCATACAGAAATAATTCTTATAGTTTATGTTAAATAAAACTATAGTGTGGTCACTGTTACCAAGATTTTCAGGGACTGTTACCGTCCCTATTAGGTCATCATCATTTGATATTACCAGATTCAAAAGAGTATCACCCCTAGTAGGTGCCTCCACAAACTGATTCATATAGCTATCTTGTAGCAAGTTGAGGAATGCTCTCCCCCTTGTGATAGAAGCAGAACCATGTCTCCAGTTGATTCCTGGGTAGTTGAAGTCCCCCATCACCACCACTGTACCAGCCTGTGATGCCTACTTTATCTGTTTATGCAGCTGACAATCTATTTCCTCAGTTATGCTTGGGGGTCTATAGATTACACTAAATTGTATTTTAACATTGTTTACATAACCCCATACTTCTATCCACAAGCTCTGTCTTTCCGAAAGAAAGCAAAACCTTGAAGATTGACCGTCCAATCATGTGTGGAATCCAGCCATGTCTAAGCCACAAAAATAACATCAATATGTTTTTCCAGTACCAGAGCCTCGAGCTCCTCCCACTTTACTTGCCAGACTTCTAGTATCTGTGAACATACACTTTAAGTTCCTATGTAGTTTGACATGTTGAGCTTTAGTATTAGCTTCTGCAGTAATGCACCCATCTAATTTTTCGCTGCTGGTTTGCAACACATGCATCTGTCATAGGAGTCCGCCCACCTTCTAAATCTCCACCCACCGTCATATGCTGTCTCCTAAGTAACCTGTCTGCCACTTTGTTTTCTCTCTTGCCTCCCCCTCATCTCTAACTTAAATACCCCTCCACTCATTCTAGTATCCTCTTACTCAGCACAGAAGCTCCCTTTTATTCAGATGCAAATTATCTGTAGATTAGCTATCTGTAGAAAGCTCCTAAACTCACTTTAAAATGATCTTATTTATAGCAAAGCAATACTTCCCTTCACCAGTGTCAGTCTATGGCTAGTCTGGCAAAAATGATTCATGTAGGCTTCTGTTTTAAGCTGCTTGAAAGTGAGTTCCCATCCAGGGTCATTTGGATCACTGACAATTAATTCATCCAAGTTACATTGCAGTTTTATGATGTGGGCTACTGGCAACTAAGTGCTTATCAACTAAACTAATTTTGCTTCTAGCATGGAGACCTCCGCCAGCTCCCTGAAGGTAGTTTGGCCCAGCCTGCACACAGCTGCTCAAAGGTTGCATTTATTATACCATTTGTCTCCTGATTTACTGCTATTGTTTGAGAAAATTTAAAATCTGCTAAATGTTTTAGTTTCGAGTAACAGTGAAAACCAGTTCATTACTGTGTCTGGGGCTTAATAAAACTAAAAGCTAAGCACTTCCAAACTCTATCAACAATTAGCATTTAGCAAGCAGTGGACAGCAAATTAAAGCCTGAAAAAGAAACAGATTTGCATTTCATGCTTCAAAAATAATAGCTACCACTTTGCTGAGAATATTTTATGATGGAGCCAGGTCATAAAAAGTTATACTTTCATATTATGACAATTAGATGTGCTTACAGAAAAAAAAAAGGCAAGAAGCAGTGATGATGTGCAAATATAGGTAATATAAACAAGAATACAAAAAAGATCACTTATGAATCACAATAATCCAGAATTAAACTGGCTGCATTGGGCACATAAAGTGCACCGGCCACCGGCAGGACCTGCCCACGTGACCACCCGGTGGCCAATCAAGGGACTCAATGTGATCATCTGTGTTGTTTAAGAGTTTCCTTTTCTATGTAGATGTTACATGACAGTGAAGGAGGGGTTTTATGCAGACATTATAATGCGCCTGGAAACATTATCCACTTACTGGAAATAAACGATCAATTATCTGAAAATTGTCACAGAATGCGTTACATGTGACAAAATACTTCTTCCGTCATTCATTGTTTCCTGTCTCGCAGCCATAAAACGCGGCATCCAAAATTCATTGGGTCTTTTTTACAATAGTTGCAGCCTTGACAGTTTAATTATAAACCTTTCCTTTTTTACAGTCAATGTGCACAATCCCATCACTATTACCTCTGCTGCATGCAGATGACTCTTTAAAAGAGCTTCTAAAAGTAATGTGCTATTTTTAAATCATATAGGTTTCTCAACATCCACATAAACGAAGGTCATTTAGGATTATGCTCGAGCCACAGTTCAAGTTATTAAAGGAACCTAAACATTTAGACGATATGCATATAAAGTATACCTACTGCTTGTGTTGCATGTGAGTAATGAAAGTAATACTTTCCAAACCCTGAGAAAGAAAGAAGAATGTTTTTGTAACAAAAAAACAAATTAAATGGTTTGTAACGCTTTCAACACACTTTCCACCAGCAAAACAATCCAACCTTGCATGGAGGGTGAGAAGGAAGACATCTAGGGGTTCATTTGAAGGGAAGGGGATTTGAAGAGTGGCTATGTGCCACCAGTAACAGGTAGCCCAGCCACGGGGGGGGGGGGGGAGTTTGAACAGGCCAATGATCCCAAAGTTTAGTGCAATTGCAATCAATCTAGGCTTATCAGCCTATGAGCTTGGAGGTTGCCAGCCAATCACACTGCTTCAAAACATTCCAGCCACTCCATTCACACACTTCCCATTATAGCTTTTGCTTGGGTGTGCTTATATCTGTGTTTTGCTATCCTGATTGTAAATCACCGTAGAACCTAATTTTACCTTGATCTTGCCATATTCTTTGTACTGTGACTCTAATCTACCATATGTAACCTAGGAACTCCTCCACCCTGTCTATGCCTGCTCCTCTTATACTGCTACTAAGTCTTCCCTTGGCCATTGGCCTGACTCCAAACTCTGAGTTTTCTGCATCCCTGTGCCTTGCCCCACCTGTGCCTGATTATTGGACTACGTCTTGACTATTCATGTACCACCGATGAGAGCTCACCCTCTGGTAACCCCAGTACTATATTATGTAACCCCAGAGGATATTGTTTGCACTATAAGTCTTGGAGGAGGCACCATAGCCAGCATAGTTTGAGTTCCTACAAAAAAAAATAATAAAGACATTTTTTTTTAAACGTAATATTATTTAAGGTCCAAACAACAAACATTGGGCTATTGTGCCCCCTAGTTTAGCAAAAAAACAAAACAATGAAAAAAATTAAAGTTACATTATTAAACATTAATATGCAAAACAAACAGGGAGGGTTAAAGAGAACATCTGGGACAAAACATTGGGCAAAAGGGTTCAGAAATCAGAATCCCCCCCCTACAAAAAATGTAGAACACAGGTGTCTTTGACACCGATCAGTTGTTTGGCTTTTTACACTTTTACACTTAAGCAGTCACTGATCTTGGTGCCCAGACTGTGGCCATTGATAATGACCAAGACTAGATTCCTATGCATGTATTTATTTCTTCATGTCTTAGGCTTTTGCTTGTAAGACATGTCATGTCAATGCTAATGATCACGTATAACGAGTATCTAGAGCAAAGTCAAAATGTCATTAGGATGACCTCTACACATAATTGGTATTAATTCTGGTAATCATTTTGACATATGCATCTTCAGAAACTTTAAGAAACAAATTACTGTGATGATGTATTTAATTGACTATCAGTTTGTATGATCTATGAATACTGCAATTACTTGTCTTTAGCCGCTTGCCATAGGCCCCTTCCTCTTTCTCACCAGTAGATATCTCAGCCAATACATATCTGACATTACAGCACTAAATTCACCACTTATAACAAAAACATAATTACACATTATTTAGTTCAGGCAGCTTAGTTACCAAGTCTACTGACTGCATGTTGCAAGAAACAGTTAATTCCAAAATATGGGCATAACAAACACATATAATGTTGTATTTGTGTTGCTGCAGCAATATACTCAGTAAGTAAAATTGTTTGTGTGGCAGAGAACTGGCAAAAGTTACAGCCCCCTACAGATGTGTCCTTCCTTAGTTTTTTTCTTGCCTGGATATATTGGGAGATGAGTGTTGCGAAAGCACAATATGTTTATCTAGTCTATTGTAAGTCTGTGGGTGGTCAGCTGGTGATTGTTCTGTAAATGACACTTTAAACCCTTTAAGTACCAAGCCCGTAGGTACTACGGGGTTGCCTCTCCGACCGTTAAGTGCCAAGCCCGTAGCACTTACGAGCTGGGCATTTCCCCACTTACCTGCCATCGGGGGTCAATCCAGGGACTGCAAATGGCTGGATCCGCACCTGCGCCATCTTGGGGTCGCTGCTGGGTCAAAGGAATGACACCTCTGTGACCCAGCTCTGAGAGAACCAATAGGAAAGCGGGGCGTCATCAAGCGGCGCCCGCCCCAGCCATATAAATGAATGCCAATGACGCAGCGCTCCTCTTCTTCGCCTGCCTCGTGACAGGCCAGTCTGTCGGACCTCGTGGGTAGGGGGTGGCACTTCTCTCGCCCCCCCCACCAACTTTTGATCGCTGCTAGGGCGCGATCGATCGATGGGGGGGGGGGGCGGCGACATTTTGTCAGTGATCGATCACTGACCCAGCAGCGACCCCAAGATGGCGCAGGTGTGGATCCAGCCATTAGGAGTCCCTGGATTGACCCCCGATGGCAGGTAAGTGGGGAAATGCCCAGCTCGTAGGTGAATGCCCAGCGATCAAAAGTTGGTGGGGGGGCGAGGGAAGTGCCACCCCCTACCCATGAGGTCTGACAGACTGGCCGCATGGCCAGCACGGGAGCGATCGATGGGAGGGGCGGCGGCATTTTGTCAGTGATCGATCACTGACAAAATGTCGCCGCACCCTCGTTGATTGCTTGCACCCTAGCAGCGTGCCATGCTGGCCATGCGGCCAGTCTGTTGGACCTCAGGGGTAAGCGATCAAAATGGGGGGGCGGCGACATTTTGTCAGTGATCGATCACTGACAGAATGTTGCCACCCCCCCATCAATTGCTTGCTCCCTAGCAACGATCACATGCTTCCTTGTAGTGAGGAGGGGTGCTCCCTTGTAATCCTCCTTTAGGTTGGGGGCAGTGGTGGCAACTAAATATGAGGGGGCCCTGTAGCACAAATTCAATGGCGCCCCCATCATGGATCATAAAGTAACAAGTTTTTTTTTATGCTTTGATGCCATGCTGCCTGTGATGGGGTGGGGGGGCTGCCGCCATGCTGCCTGTGATTTGATCATTCGTAGGCTGGTGATTCAGCCAAGCATGTGATGGGGGGGGGGGGAGTTGCTGCCACAATGCCTGTAATGTGTTGGTCTAATTTAAGTAATCTATGTTAACTGCTTTCAGAGTTTCTTCTGGATCGTCGCTTCTGGATCATCGCTTCTTGATTGTCGCTTCTGGATCGTCGCTTCTGGATCGTCGCTTCTTGATTGTCGCTTCTGGATCGTCGCTTCTGGATCGTCGCTTCTTGATCGTCGCTTCTTGATCGTCGCTTCTCGATCGTCGCTTCTGGATCGTCGCTTCTGGATCGTCGTTTCTAGATCGTCGCTTCTTGATCGTCGCTTCTGGATCGTCGCTTCTGGATCGTCGCCCTTCTACTTTGTCTCTTCTTGTTTTCCCCTTTTGTACCCAGTCCTCCTTCTTTTCTCCTCTTCTCCTATCCCTCTCCCCCTTCCCCTCCCCCCTTCATGGATCTGTTCTTTTGAAGCTGCTCCGGACTCCACCGCTTCGCTTCGCATTGTAACGTATCAGATACACACACCTATACATTTTATTTCTGCTTATTTCTGTTTAATTTAGTTTTTTCAATACACTTTAGCTACACGTATACTATACTGACTATACTGACTGCATTTTGTTTATTTGAATTACTTAGCATTGTGTTCTGTTTAGTTGTTTACTGTGCAATTTTATTTTTCTATGTATATTTGTTTAGTTTCATCCGAGTATTGTAGTTTAGATGTAGTCTTAGCATTGTAGTTTAGGTTTTTTTTATTTTTAAATATTTTCTTTTGATTGGGTATGGCTGGGCGACGGTACACTGCCCAGCCACGCAGTGGTACAGTATAGGTAGCCATCGTAGAAGGGCTAGTACCGCGCAAGATGACGCCACGCTGGGAGACAGTGTAGAGCAGGTGGAAGCATCGAGTGCTGCTGCTGGTCCAGGAGAGCCGGCGTGGAGGCCTCCTAGTAATTATTCCCCTGAAGTTCCCCTTTTTAATTCGGTCCCTGGAGTCAACATAGACACAAGTAACTTACGTCTTGTTGATTTCTTCCATTTATTTGTAACAGAGGCCATCCTACAGGATATGGTCCTCTATACAAATCGCTATGCTGAGCAGGTCATGGCACAAAACCCCCTCCAGAGGCACGCCCGAGCTCAGTCATGGCACCCCACCAATATGAGTGAGATGAAAAAATTTTGGGGGCTCACTTTAGCCTAGCATCATACTGGGATATCCAGTCCATATTGGCAACCCCCTTATTTCCGGCCATAATGTCCAGAAACTGGTACCAAATTTTACTGCGGTTTCTGCATTTCAACGACAACGCCACTGCTGTTCCCCGTGATATGCCCGGTCATGACAGGCTTCATAAAGTAAGGCCCCTAGTTAATAGCCTGTAAGAGCGCTTTGCAGAACTGTACACCCCCTCACAAAATGTAACTATAGATGAATCTCTTCTGCTATTTAAAGGGCGCATTGTATTTCGGCAATATATCCCTAGCAAGCGTGCCCGCTATGGGATAAAATGGGTATAAATTGTGTGAGTACAACCGGGTATACTAAATTTTTTATGGTCTATCAAGGAAGGGACACACAACTAGACCCACCTGGTTGTCCCCTTGATTTAAGCGTCAGTGGCCGGATCGTTTGGGAGCTCATCACCCCTCTACTAGGGAGGGGGTACCACTTATATGTGGATAATTTTTATTCCAGCGTCCCCCTGTTTAGAGCCCTTTACACCTTAGGCACTCCAGCCTGCGGCACAGTCAACCGTAACTGGAAAGGCTTGCCAAGGACATTGCTGAATAAAAAACTAAAGCATGGAGAGTCTTACGCCCTGAGAAGTGATGAGCTCCTGGCCGTTAAATATATAGATAAAAAAAATGTGTTCATGCTGACTACCATCCACGACGAGTCAATAACAAGTGTAAGGCAACGTGGTCCCCAAGCCCCTACCCAAAAGCCATGTTGTATAAAAGATTACAACAAGTTCATAAAACCGACCAAATTCTCAAATACTACAACGCCACACAAAAATCGCGAGTCTGGTACAAAAAATTAGCGATTCATCTGGTTCAATTGGCTACTTTTAACAGCTTTGTTGTCTTCAAGGCAGCAGTACCAGGCTCAAATTTGACCTTCGTACAGTACCAACAGCAGTTACTCCCTGCTTTGCTGTTTGGGGATGGTGAGGCACCAGAGGTGGCTGGTAATGACAATGAGTGCAGGCTAGTGGGAAAGCACTTTATAAAGTGCATTCCTCCCACCAATAAAAGGTTTCCCCAGAAGGCCTGTAGGGTATGTGGGAAGCGTGATGTCAGGAGAGATGTGAGGTACTTTTTTAAAACCTCTGCGCCAGGGGAGGGTGTCAGGGCGGCCGGGTTAGCCAGAGATGGAATTATTATTTTATTATTTAAGTTTTCTGTGTGGTCAGTGTATTGTTTTCTTTAGGTACATTGTGATGAAAAGCGAAGCGCTGGAGCAGGTTGGATACTTGTGGCGCGTGATGATTAAAATGTAGGCCTGTTTTCAGGATCTTGATAACTGTTCTTGATCACTGATCTTATCTGATGCCACAGCTACTGTATCCTAATTGCACCTCGCGGCTAACCTCGACTGCACCTCTTAGTACTTACTGTTAAGAATTGTAAAGGTTTGTCTTGTGTGCTTTTATAGCACATGCTCTACATTTGGGTGTGTGGCAACCCTACCCTGGAAGGTAGCTATGCATGTTGGGTATTGTTCTGTTCAGGGAACCTTGCTCTTTTATAGTTAGTGTTTTTTTTCATGCTGGCATATATTTTTCCTAGGATAATTTGGTTTTGATTCAACTTTCCAGAATCAGGTCATTCGTCGCAGGACTACTGGAAAAGAGCCCCTCCCATAACAACCAGCCTGGCGCGCCTGGAAAGCTTGAGGTGTGTACTTTCAGGGAATGTATGGCTTGTGGGGGGTATTTTATATGTAAAGGGTTGTTTTGGTTGAAAATCTGCGCACTTTTTCGGGCAGTGCTGACATTTGACATGAAATGACCCTTATGCGCATGCTTTGCTTTGGGGTGTGTGGCAACCCTACCCTGGAAGGTAGCTATGCATGTTGGGTATTGTTCTGTTCAGGGGACCTTGCTCTTTTATAGTTAGTGTGTTTTTTCATGCTGGCATATATCTTTCCTAGGATTCAACTTTTTTTTTAGGGAAACCTTCCGGAATCAGGTCATTCGTTGTCATTCGTCCCATAACAACAAGCCTGGCATGCCTGGAAAGCTTGAGGTGTGTACTTTCAGAGAATGTATGGTTTGTGGGGGTTTTTTATATGTAAGGGGTTGTTTTGGTTGAAAATCTACAAGGTGCACATAGCAGCTGTTTTCTTTGAAAATCTCCTGAAGCGCTGTTTCAGTAAGGTGGAGTCTCCTGGGCAGAAAAGGGTGTCTAGTGATACATATGTGGTACTGTTGTAACCAGGAGGAATGGGGCTTTTACAAAAAATATAATTTTTGGATAAACTTTTTTTTTTATTATAAAAAACACTATAACATTTTTTAATTTTGTTTCACATATTTCACCCCCAAATATTGAGAAGACACATAAAAAATGACAAACACGACATTTCATGTTAAAGTCCAGACTCTTCTGAAAAAAACAATATATAATTTCCCTGGGAAATCCCTGTAAATCCCTTCAAAAATGACAGCTGAACATGTGCAGCGCAAAATAGTGAAAAATGGTCTGGCAACAAAGGGTGACAAAATCTCTAGGTAGGCTGGCACTTAAGGGTTAAGGGATTTATTTACTATTTCACAATATTTTGTTAAATGGACGTCTTGAAAAAAATTCAGACTAAGCAAAAAAAAATGAAAACTAAACTAGCCCACCAGGCATTTTTTGTCAGTTACCATAATTTATCAATACAGTGGGGAAACCTGGCGGGGTGGTCCAATTATTATGGCACTGATCTTGAAAAAAATCAATGCAGGGTTTTCCTTGTGATTTTTTAACCTAATTTTTTAAATGGTTCTCAAGTCTTTGGGCTCGATTCAACAAAGGTCAAAAACTGATTTTTCGTGTGTTTTGTGCTTAAAAAGTTGCGATTTTGCGATCGTTTTTTTACGAGTGATTCAGCAACCTGGAACCATTGTAAAACACGAGTCACTCAAATTAAATTCGATTGCGATTGTAAAAGTGCAAAATAAATTAGTGGATCAAAAAATTTACTACTGCATTTTGCGATTCGAAAATCTTACTACTGATTCAGGTGGACTTGATGAGCCACACACGATATAAAATAGAGTGTTTCACACTAGTTTTTTGATGCAGCTTTCAGCAGGGGAAAACTCATTTTGCTCTTTCTCACAATGGAGCCCTTCAACTTTCTTTGCATTGACTTTGAACATATTGCAGATGATGTGGCGCAGAGAAGGCGCAGACTACCCATTCCCAAGTATTTTCGGACAGGTTTGGATGTGGATCAGCTGCCAGATCAAGCACTTTTCCAGCTTACTAGGCTAAATCGTGCAGCTTTGGAAGACCTCTATAGCCTGCTGCATCCATCTTTGGCACCTTTAACTGTTGGAGGACATGCAATCTCTGGAATGGCAAATCTGATAGTTTTCTTGCAATATCTGGCCAATGGCTCATTTCAGCGCCTGGGTGGTGTGGCGGTTGGCATGTCCCAAACTTCTGTATGCTGTGCTGTAGATACATTTTAAAAGGCAATGCGTGCCATTTTGCCACGGTATGTGCATTTACCCTCCTCACCCCAGGAATGGACTGTAGTAAAACAGGGTTTTTTTGCATTGCTGGCATGCCACATGTCATGGGGGCTGTGGATTGCACCCATGTTTGCTTTATCCCACCCAGTTTGGATAAATATATCTACCACAATCGCAAGATGGGACATTCACTGAATGTACAGATGATTGCTGGTCCAGATCTCAAAATACTTAGCTTTGTGACTGGCTTTCCCAGATCATGCCATGATGCCCACATTCTGCGAAATGCATCCATTTTTCGACTATTTGAGGAGGGGCATTTATCTGGCGGATGGCTGCTTGGTAAGTGTTTAAACATTATTGCCTAACTTTGTGCAGAGTGCTTGTGACTTTTTGGAAAGCTCCAACCTTTTAACCCCTTGCTAGCCTTACCCTTATAGGAATTTAGAATCTGCAACTGATGTTAAGGTCCCAAAGTATGGAAGTGTTACATTTTGCCAATGTATTTGCTTATTTGGTGACTGCCATGGGCTTGCCTATTTAGGCAATAGCGTTATTGCTGATGTGCTCTTACAGTACCCCCAAAACCACCACCTTTGCTCCGGAAATTGTTAAAACTCTATGGCTACTTGCTTCCTTGCCTTTGGCTGACTATAATTTTACATGCCCTGCTGTATGAAACAACCCAGGTTGCCTAGCATATTCACCAACTGCCACACTTCAAGGATGCATGCACAAGCAGGGGACACTCCTTGCTATAACTTTAGCAGGGTATGCCATGGTACCAGTCATTTGTAAATGTCTGGAGGAGACACACTCACTGTTCCAGCCTAGCATGGATGTATAACCCAGTTATACTATGCTCAACTGGACTGTAGCTGAGTCCTTAAACAACCCTAGACCAGTTTGCGCCTGGACCATTTATACGGATGAATGCATTGGAGGCCACGCATGCGCCATAAGAACAGGGGAAGGTAGATGGGGGCGGTCGACCTTTGGGTTTTTACACAGCGGGGCACCAAAACCCAGAATAGTCAAAATCCTGGGTTTTGGTCCACTTTAAAGTGTAAGCATGATGCAATGAGAATGGCGTACCACTGGGTTATCCTCGTGGCCAGGCACTCCAGCATATCATTCATTGGCAACATATGCAAAGCTAGCAAAGAGCTGCACCCTGCACCCAAGGACACGTGGTGCTATGTGAGCAAGCTTTGTATAGAAAACAATGGACACATTTCTGCATTAAAGGAAAAATTGTTTAGTCCAGGTCCCTGGCAATCCAACCAAACTCAAAAAGAAAACAACATACATGCCTCTTACAAATATTACTGTTTAATTAGTACTTCCACTACAGCATACCTTGCCTCTTTATTACATGTATCCACAATGTTAGCCATGTACATACAGCTACACAGGCAACTTAAAAAGTTGAAAAAAATTATGCATTTACATTTACCCATTAAAAAGCCTTACAATACCATGCAACAGTCAGAAAACAATACTAAACAATAGAAAAACAAATTCAAGTACATTTTTTTATAATTTTCACTTGTGACAGTCTTTTTATGAGTGATTTGAAAATTTTACGAGCGGTTCGAAAATTTTGCTATCGCATTTTCGAGTGCACGTATTTAATTCAACCCCTTTTTTGAGTCACTCGAAAAAAGTTATGCATGCGAAACGATTTTCCGAGCGACACAAATTTATTTCTACCTTTGTTGAATCGAGCCCTTTATCTTAAAATCATTAACATGTTGCAAGTGTGAAATAGAAGCAAAGCTGAAAAAGATCATGGGCCTGGGCTTGACTACTGCGTCATGCATCATTAAAAATGTGTGCAACAGCACTAAGCAGAATGGTTAATATGGATGAATTAATGCCATTTTCACAGCGCAGTGGGGTGCTGTAGTATAAGCTAGAAACAAGCTGAAACCTAAGTTACTATAGGGCGCAATGGAAAACAAAGTACTGGAGTGTTTTGAATGTTGAAAAGAAATGCAAATATGGAAATAAATTGTGTAACACATATGTGCTCCAAACAGATGCAGAGTTGAAGTAATTACTGCTCAGCCAGAGCTATAAACTTAACTCTAATTACATAACCTGTGCATCAGTGCGGAGATCTGCAAAACTTCAGGAGAAAGGTTGACTAGCTATGCTTAAACATGTCATAAATGCCAACACCTGACTTTGATGTCAAGTCATTTACAAATCACTGTTGACTATTTATAGTCAGTTGCTGGAGTAAATGGCGTAAACCCTCGGAACAACGTCAGAACATGATATGATTTCACAATTTTCCACTAGTTTCAGCTAGTTTCCACTCATGCAACCACTGCAGTGGAAGAACAGAATAGTGACTACAGCCAGTAAGGTAAGTTTCATTTGCTATTTCAAATGGCCACATTGTAGCTCAGCACCCTGCAGGGACATCGTCAGCAGATTCCAGACGGGACTTCTGCCATAACAAATGACATTATAAAGTATGTGTCAAGTTAAAGTGGACCAAAACCCAATGGGATCGGCCAGGGAATCTATCGGCCCGGGGCATCCAAAATCTGGTTACCCCACTGTGTGATACCCCCCAGGTCACCCGCTACACTTACCTTAATCCTGGTCCAAAGACGCATGTGCGGGCCACGTCCGCATCCCCGCTACCCCTCTCGCAGGGCGCATGCTTGCGCCAGCCATTTGTGAATGGGCGACGTGGGCACGCTACCTGTTAGAGGGAAGTGGGGGATGCGGGCGCCAGCGTGCTCGGAGCCGATGTGCTAAGATGGCGGCTTAGACTTCCACAGCTCAGCGGCTCCGAGCGTGCTGATTGGACGAGCGGCCGTGCATGCGCCACAGGACCGTGATGAGGTTGATGTGTCGGCGATATGGGGGGTTTCATGTAACAGGGCACCCCCAATTGGGGGGGGGGGGGTGGCCGGGGTAAAGGACCAGAACCCAGGATAGTCAAAATCCTGCTAAATCTAATGACTGATCATTAAAAAAATTAATGCATGCATACAATGCCAAACTGCCTTCTTTTACAAATGTAATCCTGTTATACTTACTCTTTCAAAAGAGGTACCACTGAGCCACAGGGTAGGTCCAATCTTCACCCCTTTCCTTGATGGACTGCAGTGCATGGTATGGGTGCTATGATTGATTGCTCTCTACTCTGAACTCCAGTCACTGCCACTCAGTCAACCTGACAAAAACCACCATGCTTTTCCTTTAAATAAATCAGTACACTGAAAATCCGAAGGAATAAAAAAGGACACTGTCTCTATGAATTAGCCCGATATTGTAGTAATTCTAGTCTACCATAAAATGGTTGTTAATATTGACATAGCCATTCTGTTGAAATTGAAAACCTACAAGAGGATTGCTCTAGACAACTGCTGTGCAGATATAGAAACATTTCAAAATGTTCCTTTAGCTTAGTAAAAATGTCCATAAATGTGAATGATTATCCAGTACTCTCTACACCAGTGTGCATATGCCCAGTATAGATGTATAATTTCCCTTAAGTTTTATATTTAGCCTTGTAATAAAACATAAGATCCTCCAATCCAAGGAACTTGATATTTTTATGAATGTGTTAATTCCCCTGACTCATTTTCTTGCCAAGAGCATATAGCGCTTGTTTAAGTTTTATATATTGTTTTTTTTATTCAATCAGGAATGCCAGACCCTGTCACATTTATACTGCAGTGTGTCCAAATACTTGTGTTCACTTACAAAGCCATGAATGGGGGGGACATGCGGTATCCATCACACCACTAGAGGAAGTCCTATCAATAATTTTTTCAAGGCCGGGCAAATGTGTTTTAGCGCCATGGCTAAAGGCAATGTAAAAAGAGAGGTTAAGTTACTTCAAAGTCAATAAGAGATTCCATAGGAATAAAAATGTCTTGCTTCCAATGTGGCTGGGGAAACAATAACTTTTTCTTCTGTATGTGCTGTTTACCATTTAGGGCCAGATAATAGAGGTTTCAGTTCTCCACGAGTATAAGAATAATAAAAAGAAAAAAAAATCCTTTGTCTTTTACAAGAAAATAAGTGAAAACACATGGCAGGAGATTACAAAATTGACAGACACAATACAATCTGACATAAAGCAGCATACCGTATGGGAAATAAAATACATAAAAATTAAATGTCAAGAGGTAAAAAAATAGGCATGCACATATTTATAAGGTAATTCTACCAGTGACTGAGAATTAAAAGTCCACCTATATAAACAAAAGCATCAAAATAAGAAGGAATGGCTCAGTTCTTCTAAAACACTTGCTTACTAACATTCGAAATATATAAATGTGAAGGTGATCTGCCAAATTACTTGGCATTGGGTGCAGCTACTCTTAAACCAGAGCAACAACCATTTTTGTTTAATGGAGGTTGGTCCCGCAGACAGCTAATGAAAACAAGGTCGGGGGGTATCCATGCTAGAGTTCCTCCCACACATAACCCCCCAGAACGCCCGTAATCCTCACCTTTACTACGAGCCAGCACCAGGAACGGAGTTCTGCGATTGGCCAATGGGCGGTCACAGGGGCACATCCTTCCAGGTCGCCAAGGACCGCGACCATGGCCCACGTGCGCGCCAGCGGCCAATCACGAGACTCCTTTCCTGGTGCTGGCTCATACTAAAGGGGAGGATACAGGTGTTCTGAGGGGTTATTCGCGGGGGGGGGGGGGGGGACTGGATTCCCCCCCCCCCAAGCTTGTTTTGATGTTTTAGCTGTCTGGGGGACCAACACGTGTTAATCTTGGTCTGGTGTAAGATTTATATATGGCTCACCCATCATCTAGCAAGAGCATGACTTCAACTCTGAAACTTTGAATTATAGGAACACGATCACAAATAATGGTCCAATAATACAAATCGATATAAATATGCTAGATAGAAAGAGATTTTATTGGAAAAAAAAATAATCCAGGGTGGCAGGTTTTGAATTAACTGTTCTGCCAATTACAGGAGAGAACTGCACATATCTAATAGCAGTTTCCCCTGAGCTAGCCTGTGCTGGAATAACAACTTATTGCTATTCCAATTCTTTAGATATGTTTAGACTGGTGAATGTTACTGCCCCCCACAGGCTGGCTCAGGAGACAGGCATGGGAATGGAGCAGACCACCCCTATAAAAGTGGAATGGTTTGCTGAGTAACCTGTCGTGTGGATTTATTTTTCCTAGGAGAATAAAACCACAAGCCTGGCAGAATTTATTTCAGTTGGGTTTCACTAGCTAGCCTGTTATGTGTATTTTTTTAAATATTAGGTGGTTTCATGAAACAGCTCCTTTAACACAATGTTTGCATCTACTAGTCTTTCAAGGGTATACAACACATGGAGGACCTGGTGTTAGGGAGGCAGACCTAGTCATCGGTTAGAAGAATTTTGTTGCTAATTATCATTTCCTGTTTTAAAACTAAAAGCATCTTAATATACCACAGCCTGTTATATGCCAGACTAAATGACTTAAAGCTGACCTCCAGTCAAAAAACTACAGTTTAGTAAATAGCTCCCCTAAACCACCCCTCTGATGATCACCATGCAGATGTTATAGAATAGCTAAGCTCCTGAACTACATGGAAGCAGCCATCTTACTACAACACTAAATTGATTCACACTAAATTGAGATTTATGCCTCAGACAGGGAAGCTCGTCGATCATTCTACAAACAAACACACTGAATAAACAGAGCATTCAGGCAGTGTAATTAATGTATCTGAAAGGTATTTAGGCGCTCTCTGCTGTACGCATGTCAAAGAGTCATCACAGCTGCTAGTTTTCTACGTCTGGCTAGAATTAAGGAATGATCCCACAGAGATTTTAGGCAGTTTTGACTTGAGTTATCAGAAGCAGGGCTCTCAGGTGTAAATCAAGATGGGAACTCCCATGTAGTTCAAGAGCACAGAATGCTGCCTGCTATGCCACAATATCTGAATGGGGTTAAGTCCTCTCAAGTAGCTTACATCTTTGATTTCCAAATGGGGGGGGGGGGGGGTTAGGGGAGCAATTTACTAAGCTTTATATTTTTGAGGTCTGGTTTAAAGGAACTATCTAGTTAGTCAAATTTAATAAAAAGAATACTCACCAAACTTGCCAGTTTCTGATGTTGAGTACCCGGTGTCAGTGTCTCAGCTCCCTTTTACAGAGGAGGTATGCTGAGACCTGACATGGTCCCTCTGTTACAGTGCGTCGGACTGGCTGTGCTCCTTACATATTTTTTAGTGTAAAGGATAGGCTGAAAGAGGGTTTACATTTGTTTCCTGGACTCTAAATCTTATTTAAAGTGGACCTACACCCAGGGTCTGCCACCATTTAACCCTCAAAGTGCCAATTGAAAAAAAAAATAAATAAATAAATAAATAAATAAGGGATTAACCCTTGATCGTTATTGAAAGTTAACTACAAGGTGGGCATAATAGTTGTATTTATTAGAAAATCTCATAAAGCGCAGTTTCAGTTTGGGGTGTCTCATACCAATACTATCAATACATATGTTGCACCATTGTAATCACGAGGGAATGGGGCTTTTACATGCAATATGGTTTTCCTGAAAAACTTTTCTATTAAAAAAAACTTTACAAAATGACATCAAATACTAAATGAAAAGAGAGCATCAAGCATCCTTTCAGTTACCTCCCTCCCGTGCCAGCAATTTATATTGGTATCAGCATTGCAGCAGGAAGTACTTTATGTAGGGGATGCCTCCACAGCCCACCAATGCTTTGTGGCATCACAGGAAAGGTAAGATTCCAGGCAAAAATACAATTCTGTGATTACTCACCTGTAGAATTGGTATTATGAGTATACAGTACGTCCTGCTCCAGATATAATACTTACTATCGGGTATTACTCCGCCAGATGGCGCTGGACTGCAGAGACATCGAAAATATGCTCCTCCCAGCCCCTCAAATACCCAGGGACCTCCCACAAATCCCCAGCATTGAAAAGCAGTTAACGAGAAGCCGGGAGAATTTAAAACAAACCAAACTAGTAACTAACACAATGAAAACAATCATCATACAGGGGATCCAAGATAATGCAAAACCAAGGGTAGGGTTGAGCAGGACGTACTGTATACTCATAATACCAATTCTACAGGTGAATAATCACAGAATTGTATTATTCTTAGTATACAGTACGCCCTGCTCCAGGTATAATACTTACTATCTGGACATCCAATAGCAGTGTCCATAAAGTAGGGTGGGATCCCCAAAGTTAACAGCAGACAGTTTAAACCACTGCCGCCTGCAGAACCTTGCGGCCAAAAGCAGCATCAGATGAGGCCCTAACATCATCCTTGTAAAACTTTGAAAAGGTATGAACAGAAGACCAAGTAGCGGCCTTGCAAACTTGTTCAACAGAAGCCTGGTGCTGAAAAGCCCAAGAGGCACCAATAGCACGAGTAGAATGAGCAGTAAGGCGGAAGGGAGGATTCTTCCCCTTAGCAGAATAGGCCTGCATCACAGCCTGACGGATCCATTTGCTGATAGTAGACTTGGCAGGAGCCAAACCCTTCCTAGGACCAGAAGGGACCACAAAAAGAGCATCAGTTTTTCTGAAAGGTGCAGTAGCCACCAGATTGTACTTCAGACACCTAACCACATCCAAAGAATGCAAGACCCTCTCCTTAACATTACTAGGATTAGGGCACAATGAAGGGAGAACAATGTCCTGATTCAAATGAAAGGCAGAAACTACCTTAGGCAGAAAATCTGGCTTGAAGCAAAACACCACCTTGTCCTGGTGTTTCTCATAGTAGGGGGGCTGAATGGAAAGCGCCGCCAACTCAGACACACGCCTAACCGACGTGATAGCCACCAGAAAGACAACTTTGAGAGTAAGAATGGCCAGGGTAGCATCCTGCACAGGTTCAAAGGGAGCACCCTGCAAGGCTGACAAAATCAAGTTCAAATCCCAAACAGGCACCATAGGCTTACGAGGGGGGCGCACATGAGTCACCCCCTGGAAAAAAGTCCTAATCAGAGAATGCTGAGCAAAGGACTTCTGGAAGAAAACAGCCAGGGCAGAAACCTGACCTTTCAGAGTACTAAGTTGGAGCCCCATCTCCAACCCATGCTGTAGGAACTCCAGAATCCTGGGAATAGAGAACACACGACAGGGAAGAGACTTAGACTCACACCAGTCAATGTAGGTACGCCACGCACACCCTGTAATAAATAGAAGAAGAAGACTTCTTCCTAGCCTTTATCATGGTGTCAACAACCGAGGTACAAAGCCCCTTCTCCATCAAGATGGAGGTTTCAGCAGCCAGGTCGTCAAAGCCAGAGTTTGTAAATTGGGATGGAGTAGGGAGCCCTGAGTGAGCAGATCTGGCACCATGGGCAGAGTGTACTGATCTACTGCCAGCTGCACCACGTCTGCGAACCACACTCTTCTTGGCCATCTGGGGGCCACCAGAATTGCTGGCACCCCCTCCAGAGCAATCTTGCGCAGAACCCTGCACAGCAGGGGGAATGGAGGGAAGACATACAGAAGCTGAAAGTCCTGCCATGACATTGCTAGAGCATCCGTGGTCAAGGCCAGAGGATCCTGGGACAGGGAGACAAAGGCCAGTAGCTTGTGATTGTGACGGGACGCAAACAGATCCACATCTGGTTGGCCCCAACGGTGACACAGTGATTGGAACACCCTGCTGCATAGGGACCATTCTCCCTGGCGAGAGGTCCCGCTGCTCAGAGAGTCTGCCAGGAGATTTTCCACCCCCGGGATGTACACGGCTGATATGCAGGGAACATTGGTCTCTGCCCAGGTCAGGATCAGAGACACTTCCTGGAGGGCCCGCTTGCTCCGGGTCCCTCCCTGATGATTGATGTAGGCAACTGCCGTCTGGTTGTCCGAGCGCACCTGAACTGGCAGGCCCCGAAGGTGAGAAGTCAACTGAGCCAGAACTAACCTGATCGCCCGCAGTTCCAAGACGTTGATAGGTGTGTGGGCCTCCTGAGGGCCCCACCTCCCCTGGAACCGCAAGGACTTCCAGAAACCCCCCCCCCCAACCTGACAGACTGGCATCTGTGGTGACCGTCTCCCAGGAAGGGGTCAGAAAGGATCTGCCCCCCAACAGGTTCCTTGAGTCCATCCACCACGAGAGGGACCTCCTGACCAGGGGGGAAAGCACATAGACCCTGTCCGGGGATGCTGGATCCTTGTCCCACACTGACAAGAGGTGGAGTTGCAGAGGCCTCAAGTGGAACTGAGCATAAGAGACCGCCTCGAAGCACGCCACCATCAGGCCCACCAGCTGCATTCCCTGCCTGATGGAGGGATGATGACAAGATAGCAGGAACTGGACCTGTGCAATCAGACTGTCCACCTTCTGTTGAGGAACGAAAATCCTTGCCTGAACTGTATCCAGATTCATTCCTAGGAATGGAGTCACCAAGGAGGGGGACAGTGAAGACTTGGGGTGGTTGATCACCCATCTAAATGACTCCAGGGTGGACACCACCAGCTGAGTATCCAATTCTGCCTGATGTAGAGATTGGGAGGTGCTGAGAATGTCGTCCAGATAAGGAAGCACGCGGACGCCCTGATACCTGAGCAGAGACATCACGCCAGCCAGCACCTTGGTGAACACCCTGGAAGCTGAGGTTAGACCAAAGGGCAACGCCACAAACTGGTAGTGTTGATCCTCCAGAGCGAACCTGAGGAACCTTTGATGACCTGGAAATACAGGAATGGGAAGGTAAGCATCTTTGATGTCCACAGAAGTCATGAAATCCCCTGGGCGCAGGGAACTGATGGCAGAGCGCAGAGTTTCCATGCAAAAGCGCCTGCTCCTGACAAATTTGTTGAGGATCTTCAAGTCCAGGATGTGCCTGAGTGACCCATCTTTTTTGGGTGCTGTGAATAGTTGGGATTGAAGCCCTTGCCTTTTTCTCTGAAAGGGACCTTGCAGGTGACCCCCAGCTCCAGGAGGCCTTGCTCTGCCTGCACTAGCTCCTGAGCTAACACAGGGTCCTGAGGAATCTGGGATCTGATGAATCTTGGGGGCGGCCAGGCAGCAAACTCTATCTTGTAACCGGAGGACACTACCTCCTGAATCCACCGGTCTGAGACATGAAGCCTCCAGACGTGAGCAAAGTGCTGAAGCCGTCCCCCAACCTGGATGGGTGAGGGCGCCCCATCATGCCTGAGGGGGCTTGGGAGAGGACTTAGGCTTGGAGCCCCAGGAGGAGCCAGGTCGTCCACATCCTCTGCCCCTACCCCAGAAGTCTCCCTGGGCCCCAGTAAAGGAAACCCCCCTCCCTTGTCTAGCACCACGGTAGGGGGAGGAGAAAGAGCCCTGACCCCGAAAGGGCCGAGACTGTCACCTGCGCTGGGGTAACCTGCCTCCCTTAGCAAAAAGGACCAGGTGGTCCCCAAACAGGCGTAATTCTTTTGAAGGGAAAACCAGTGAGGGCCTTCTTGGCAGTGTTGTCAGCAGCCCACTGGTGTAGCCAAACCGAGCGGCGTATAGCCACCACAAGGGCAGATGTTCTGGCACACATTCTAATGGTGTCATCCAAGGCAGAGAGGACAAAATTTACAAAAACATCACAACTGGAGAGTGCATTAAACACCTCACAAGGCAAATCATCAGGGGCACCATCAAGTATACTTCTGATCAGGGTCCTAATGGCCACAGCCGTAATGGCCGAGGCACAGACCGGGCGCAGTGCCGTCCCCACACATGCAAAGGCATGGGACGCCAGCTGGTCAATGCGCCAGTCTTCAGCATCCCACAGGGTAGTAGAGTCAGGGGAGTGCATGACAGAGGTGTTAGATAACCCTAGGACCGGGGCATCCACTTCGGGAGAGGATGACCAACACTTTACCACATCAGCAGGAAAGGGATACTTCCTATCCCAACTCTTAGGTACCCCGAGAAGTCTACTGGGGCGTTCCCATTCCTTGAGCACAAGGTTATTGAAATGCGCTTGCTCAGGAAATTCCAAGCGTGACTTAGCGGTATGGAAAAGTTCCCCCCTTTGCCTGGGAGCCGCAACAGAGGGAGAAATGGACAGAACCTCAAAAATCTGGGTCAGCAATCTATCATTATCATCCGGGGCCCAGGGGTCAGAGCCAGAATCGTCATGACCCCTGGGCCTCTCATCCGATGACCCTGAGTCGGAGAATAGCTCCCCTTCGTCCGAAGGGGTATAGCCACAAAGATGCCAAAACTCATCAGTTTCCATAGGGAAAAGAGTTTCATTAGGCGTTATGTGCCGCTTTTTAGCAGGGGCCTTACGCGCCAAGGTATTAGCAATTAACTTCTCAACAGTAGCCAGTCTAGAAGACACATCAGGCTGAGAATCCCCACTTGTATGCAACTCAGTAGGACTGAGATTTACGCTTGGAGGGGTAGGTGAAGTGAAACGAGGTGCAGGCCCAGCCACTGGAAGGCCAGATTGCAGCGCAAGCACCTGCTCAGCACAGGGTACGCAGACCTGCGCCTTGTCAGCGTCAACATGAGACTCCCCACACGCTACACACAGCCGGGCTTGTCCCGAAGGAACCCCGGTCACATTATTCTGAGATGCCTCCATATGGTGATTATAGCGGCACTATAGGCCGATAGGGATTAACGCTATATAGCATCCCCGGATGCCCCAATAACCTGCTAGGGAAGTGGGAGTAATTACACTAGGCCTCACAAGTTAACCAACTAATAGAGGGCCGGGAGAAGCCAATGGATTCGCCCGTCTGAAAGACACAATCAAATGAGCCATAAGCAGACAGTAATAAAAAGGTGTAAATAAAGCCACCCGCGAGGGCACTTACGGACCGCGGTAGGTAGAGGTCCGTCATGCAGAAGCCGACCAAGCAGACAAAATGGTGTCGGTATACCTCGAGGGGCGGGCCCGCATAAGCAATGACGGGCCCGCCCCCCCCGAAGGGTGCGAAGCCAACACGTGACAAGCAGCCAATGACGGCGCGCCGGCGCCTGAGGTAACGCCGCCGTCAAGCGCGGAACATAGTGACAAATAGGCGCGCGGCAATTTTAAGCACAGAAATAGTAAAGCAAGTCAGAGCAGCAGCTGACACAAAGCATACTGTAATAAAGCACAAGGCCAATGCAAGAATACATACATACACAGACACACACACACCCCCCCCCGTCTTTCCCCCTGAAGGCTACAAGGAGAGTGAGGGAGGACAGCGCCCACTTAACATAGGGCCCACCGATAGACAGGGGCAAGGGGCAAGAGTGCGGGAGGGGCATCCCATAGAGGCTCACCATAAGCCTGAACCGCCTACCCTTTGGTGGGGGATTGTGGTGGAGCAGCGCTCCTAAGCACCTAACAGCGGTGCTGCCTACCATCACCCGACCAGCGCAGCCAAAGCTGGGAGGCACATTAATAATGGAACGGGTGGGAATAGTCCTACAGGGCCGCAGGCTAATAGCTCACCTGCGAGTAGAGAGACATTTCTCGTCCTTCGCAGTCCAGACTGCAGAGGAAATCTGGGGATTTGTGGGAGGTCCCTGGGTATTTGAGGGGCCGAGAGGAGCCTGTTTTCGATGTCTCTGCAGTCCAGTGCCATCTTGCGGAGTAATACCCGATAGTAAGTATTATATCTGGAGCAGAATGTACTGTATACTAAGAATATGGGGTTTTCAAATCAAGATTCCCTACGGGGCGGGATAACAAATGTGCTAGAATCTTATAGACTCTAAGCCAGGGTTTTTCTCTTTAATAGGCTATTTGCATGGATTTTACAAAGCCGGAGAAACCTTTTCAGTTATTCATATCCTTTCACCGCCAAACATTCATAATGGTATAAGTAGTAATGGCAGAGGGCATGTTCTTTTTGCGCAACTGATGCGTCATTGGTTTGTAGACAGATGATGTTCAAAGGTATTGTTCCACTAACACATGGAGGACTAGCAACGCAGACAGTCCCTCCAAATTTTCACAGGTGCTGAGATCTTTTGGCTGTACTTTTGGCTTTAGAGGACATAGCCAAAAATGCTGTTTCAATACAGTTTCAAGTAATATCTGTCGATAACATAAATAAGACCAGTTGGAAAAGTGCATTTAATACTCAAAGGACGGCATCTTCTTTTTCTTTCATAGGTTTCAGGATTATTAAAAAGGTCAGTAATGAAACTTTGTGATTATATGAGCAAAGCCGTGGTGCACTCTTAACACCAGCTCTTTAATGATCTTCCCACTGTTCCCTGGAGAGCAATCTTTTTGATAGCGACAGAACGCCAATATTATGTGTACTAATATTTGTCAGGCTGGAACATGCTGGTAAAAGGGTTTCAAAAGATGAATGATTTTTGAATTGAGTTATTAAAGATCCTCGCAAATATTTTCAATGCATCAGTTACACAGTTGGCAAGCCTGACTTTTTCAAGTCAAATGATCATCAAGGTCATGCTTACTGAAAGTTCTCAAATTGCACGATATCAAAGAAGCCTCAAGAATAAAGCAGACGAAAAGAATGATGGGTTTTTGAATACAAAAGTCTTAAAGCATAGTTCCAACAAATTATGGGCAATCGTTTGACATCAGTAAAATGACATTTTACTTCTGGTCTTACAGTGACCATCACAGCTGCAAAATAATAAAAGTTATTTCAACAAAGAGAAACTAGATGTCACATTTAATATCAGAGCCATGGTGGCTATTGTATGGCAAGAAGAAATAGAAGATACAACTAAAAAGCAGTGCTGTCATAACAGCAGACCCCAGCCAATGTATTAGAGTAGTACAACAGTTTTACACAGGTATCAGGTATTTGGTAAATGCATTACAGTATGTTGGGTTTTGATGCTGAAAAATCAAGATTTTATAGATATACCGAGCAGAAAAGATAAAGTCATACAAGTTTATTGGCTAAATCAATTGATTGAAAGGTCAGACTTTCTTCCTCAGGCATAAGATACATAGAAACATAGAAGGTTGACAGCAGAAGGAGACCATACGGTCCATCTAGTCTGAAAAATTGCCTTTTCTTCCAACAGATTTTAATTAAAAATGTTCACAGACAAGTAATACATATGGGATGAAAAATACAATACAATCTTCAAATATAAAGAAAAGTTAACCAGAACACTAAGTATAGAAACACATTCAACATTCACTATCCTTAATATATATTAGGGAATCTAAGTTTGGTGAACTCCAATGGTCCCTTGTTTTAGTCTGGCTACCAAGGGAACACAGGAGGCCCAGTCGCTCCTTTAAGATTTATGCCATGCTAATCAACAAACTCTTGTTTTATAAGGCCTGGCTCTCATCGGAAGTGAAAGCTGGCCAATTAGTTAATAAAAATTATCATACCATTTACAAAAATTTCACATTTTCCAAATACTTCAATTAATCAATAATGCAAGAAAACACAGAGCTCTTAACGGTAAATTAAAACACCCATGATCATATGAAGTAAACTGTCCCAAAGCGCATGCCTCTTCCAACAATGTGCACTCCACCACAAATGAAGTGGCAAGTGTATAAGCCAAACATGGTAAATCTCAAATAAGGAGCATACAAATCCACCATTCAACGCTTCCCTTGATGGTCGTGGAGTGTCTCAATGATTCATCATCCAAACGTATCCAAACGTGTCCAACATGTGAATAAAATGTAAAACAATTTAGTGCAACACCATTTGGAAATTCAAACAGACTTTAATCGACTTGGTTCCAACTCTTCCCAAGTCACTGATAATGTACTGCTCGATTTACTGCTGGTAAATAATCGGGGGGGGGGGGGGTCCCACTGAGCCTCCTCCAACATGTTTCGTCACCGTAGCGGCTTTGACTAGGAACCTAGTGGGAATACTTGGAACCAAGGACGGTGAGAGCAGTGCTGGATTCTATAGTCCGAGCTTTTACATGACACTATATTTTTATCTTTGTGAGTGCAATCTTTTATCGATTAAACTCTGTGCAAACGGTGTTGCACTAGATTGTTTTACATTTTATTCACATGTTGGGCACATTTGGATGCCCAACATGACCTCTACGACCATCAAGGGAAGCGTTGAATGGTTGATTTTGTATTCTTATTGGAGATTTACCATGTTTGGCTTATACACTTGCCACTTCATCTGGTAAGAGTTTAAACACACAGGTGGTGGAGTGCACATTGTTGGAAGAGGCATGCGCTTTGGGACAGTTTACTTCAAATGATCAGGGGTGTTTTAATTTACCGTGAAGAGCTCTGTGTCTTCTTGCATTATTGATTACTTGGACTGGAGTGAAGGACTCTTTTTACACGTTGAGCTTTATATTTATTATTGGTAGCGCGGTATTATTTACTTGTTTGTTTTATTGCACATACATCAATTGCTTACGTGGTACAACTTACAAAAAAAAATGATATGCGAAGTAATTTTTATAACACCTTTCGCTGAATGTGGGGGAACCCTTCCCCTGCGGTAAGTTTGCGGTAAGAGCTCCTGACACATTAATGATGATTCATATTAATAACTACTTCATAAGGAGTAGTTTCCCAGTTTGTGACAGATCTCTCTAATTCGTTTTCCAACAGAACATGTGCTGGTATTCAGCACTGCTCTAAATTTCGGGATTAGTAAACAGTGTTGCATCCTTCTGCATCTTCTCTACCAATGTAAAGATGTGGTCAGTGGCTCCCCCTCTTATATACTACCATGCTGTGCCATAATTGGCTTAGAACTCCTGCAGCCCCACCATGGAGTTAAAGCAACAGTAGTAACAGGGTGCCCTTGTGCAGGGCAATCAATCAATAAGCAAATAAAGACATTGGGCATGTGGAAGATAACCGTGTTGCATTATGAAGGAAACCAACAGTGGGTGCACATGTGGAAGATAACCGTGTTGCATTATGAAGGAAACCAACAGTGGGTGCACATGTGGAAGATAACCGTGTTGCATTATGAAGGAAACCAACAGTGGGTGCACACTTGGGTGATCCAAAATGGCTAAGCCTGCTATAGTTTAATGGTAGAACAAACAGCACCTGTGGTAGAGAAGCGCTGAAGAACCAATAGCTAAGGTAGCGTAATGCCACAGAGTAGGAGGAAGGGGGTAGGAGGAAAAACAAATGATGCTTTTATGTGCTGCCATCTTGTTTTTTATCCACTTTAACAGGGGTATCCCAATCTGGAAACCCCACAGAACCACTGGTTTACCAGCTCTCATGGCGCATGCACAGGCACTTGTACAATCTGCATTGATTTCAGTGTATATTAATGCCCCGAGTGTGCACAAAGTAATCTTTTACAACATGGCAAAGAAAAAAAAAATTGGTAATATCACAAATACCAACTGGGTCCAGGTTGGGTCTGTTATAAGGAGAGCTTATGTAGCAGGTGGGGTTTGGGTCATTCATTTTGGGTTCGAGTCTGCTGAGAAACTACAGAAGAAGGTGTCCACAATTGAAAAGCCTTGACAATGTGTACTGACTTTCTAATTTATCACTGCAGTCCTATAAGATATAAAGCACAAGTGTACTGAAATTAGAATAGGATTAGAGCCTATCCAACTAAAATGTAGGAACTAATTATAAGAAAATAATCATTGTTACAAAAAGGCGGCCTACTAAAGAGTCTTACAGACAAGAGAGAAGAAGCAGGCACCACTGACAGTCATGGTCTGTGAATCAGCATAACTATTAATGTGTGGAATTGTGACAGCAGCATTCATTTCCAGACATCTGAACAATCCCAGCCTCATCACATCACTTATCTGATAGGTAAAACATTTGCAGGAAGGGAGATATCCACTGACAAGGAACAGCTTCTTAATTTAATAAAAAAAGAAAATAGGAGTGATAGGATGAAGTAGTCATCTGAAACTACAGCACACGCTATTCTATTCTCTGATGCAAATATGATTATATTTAAATATATTGAAATAGTTCCCCAAACCTAGAGATAAAATACTTCTACAGAATCCTATCATAATGGATATCTATGAGACAGCTTTTACCTAAAGCCTTTACATTCAAATATTACAGCGCCTTGAAAACACCGATACCCACTTCACATCACAGTCACAAACCTTAATGTACGGTATTTTATTTGGATTTCATGTGATATGGCAACACAAAGTATTTCTGAAATGTAAAGAAAATGCTTTCCAAATAATTACCCCCTGTACTATGTGACCAAATGCCTTCCTAAGACACCTAATTAGTAAATAGTGTCCAACCGTATGTAATTTATCCTCAGTATAATGGTATAATGTAAAAATCTGCATCACACCTGCAGAACTACTCCATCACAAAAACAATGTAATGAAGAAGAAGTCTAAAAGAAACAATAGAATAAAATGTGGCACTTTATTGTTGTCAGCTCCAAAATCCACCTCTCCAAAATGTCACAGGCCCTCAAAAATCAATTGATAATAATAAACATTAATTGTGCAATTTGTGAAGTGCACCTTTCCCCACTCCTCATCAAATGTGGCCATCATCCAAAACTGGTGGAGGAAACACACACAAAAGATTTGTGATAAATAGAAAAGGTAGCCTGGCACTCATCCTTTAATTAACTACTCTGCTTCCCTGAAAATAAGACAGGCTTTTTGCTCCAAAAGCGCGTTAGGTCTTATTTTCGACGTTAAGTACTGTCCGGTTTCTTGGCTGCAAGTGTAGCGGCTTGCTCCTTATGGTGACTGGAAGCAGCGAACATACACTTAAAACAGACCAACAACTTTGCACAGTTGGAATAAAAACTCCCCCAAACTCATATGCCCCATTTGCATGCATGATACTGAAGCAGGACTTACATTTGCTTCTGTATCCACTCAAAGCTGAAACGCTATGTCAACGCATTTCTCCTGTTAGCGGCCATTTTGGAGCTTCCTTTCCAAGCATTCCAGCCGTGCTGCTGCCTGGATTCAACTGACCTAACCCATGATGCAAAGGAGCAGGAAACTCAGCAGCACATCCTGTTTGCAGACGGTCTGCCGCTCCATGAGACACCATTTGGTTGTAAAATTGACCACAGCATGAGTTAGAAAAGGTACATTTATTTTATGTGCAGGAATCTGAATTGTCATTGGGAAAGATTGATATGAGTAATGTTTATTTTAATGGTGTTGGTTTAGTTTAATATACAATTGAGAGTGGAGCAACACCAGCAGAACTTTCCAATCCCAATGCATTTTGTGGCTGTCCTGGGCAAAAAAAAATGATTGGGTTATTGTAAGGCTCACTGGTTTGCAGGTCCAGGTTAGTTGATAACGCCCAATCTCTGCTGCTATCTTCACCTCTAGACAAGCAGGACTCACCTGACAGGGTTGCCCCCAGGTCTTACAATGTGCAAACAATATCAACTGGACCCGCAGTTGGGTGAGAGTAACTGGGGTTCACAGGAAGTCAAATGAGGCAAGGGTAATACACGGCGAAACACTGCACCACAACCTAGGGGCAAAATGGGTTCCTTCTCCTCAAACCTACCCTTACACTACCCATAGTTGTAAAGATGCATCTGCCTTGGTGTTCTTAGCTCCCGGCTTAAAGGTAATAACAAAATTGAATCAGAGGAAAAAGAGTGGCCAGCAGGCCTGGCCTGAATTTAATCTCTTAGCGGATTCAAAGCGAGAAGTATGCGTAAAAGTGAAGTCTTTTGAGAATGCTGGAATATTGAGAAAAAACAGCCCCTACACCAAGCTCAGAAGAATCAACTTCAACAATGAATGGACGACTAATAACTGGGTGAATTAACACTGGGGAAGAAGTAAAGGCCTCCTTCAGGGCTTAAAATATCTTCGCTGCCGGAGAGGGCCACTCCTCCTGAAGGGCACCTTTACAGGTTAGGCCTGTAAGTGGAGCAACAATGATATTCCACCTATAGAAATAAGCAAATCTCAGAAATCTCTGTAGAGCCTTTAAGGTTTGGTCCCATTCTAGGACTGAGGAGACTTTAGCAGGCCCTGGCTAGAGACTAGATACCCCAAAAAGGGAACTTCGGTGGCCTCAAAACCTATGTTCCCTGTAAGGTGCGCGGGAGCGCGGCCGCGCACCTCCAGCTCCCCGGGCGCGCAGCTCTGCCCGGCGTCCGCGCACCTGGCACAGCTGTCATTTTTTGTTTTTCACATTGGTGGCTCAGAGGGGCCCTACATCCCTCCCCATCTGTTGCTGCCGCCTCAGCATTGGCTGAGCAGAGCACCGTGTAGTCCCCGCCCCCATTCCCTCTGCTGGTCTACTGCCTCCGACGAGGAGCAGCGCCGATACAACTTTATTCACTGAACAGCCTCAGCGCAGCCATCCACACAGACAGCCAGGTGCTTGACCAAATGTATCGAGTTGCACTGAGCAGGGAGGGGAGGAGGAGGGCAGCGGGGGAGAGGCTAAGAAAACACGGCATCCTCTTCACCTCACACCCTGATCAAGGAGGAGGAGGGGGAGGGGCACATGAGACCTCGTGGTGGCCAGTGCATGGAGTCTGGCAGCTTCCTTGTAGCCCCTTCCCCTGCCCAGCTCATCATGCAGCATGTCGGCTGTGTCAGGCACCAACACCAGCAAGTCCAGCAACAGCAGGTACTGAATGTGGGCAGCCATGTTGCAGCATTGCCTCAGCTAAATGTGTGTATGTAATGCTGGAGGGGACAGGTCATATCTATCCTAAGTTCCAGACCCCACTTATCACATTTTTCCCTTATTTCCTACTCTGTCACCTTTCCACATTGCCTTATTCAGTCTTCCCTTTCTTTTTCTCTTTTCTGTGTCTGCTCCTTCTTTTTTCGTTTTCCGCATTCCCTTTCTCATCCCTCTCTTTTCCACTTTCCATTCTTTGTCTCTTTTCCACATTTTATCCTTTTTCTTTTTCACACCCCCTCCTTTCTCTCTATTCTACAATACCATCTCTCTTCTCCATCTTCCCTCCTTTCTCTCTTCTCCCACATTCCATCCTTTCTCTCTTCTCCACCTTCCCTCCTTTCTCTCTTCTCCCACCTTCCCTCCTTTCTCTCTTCTTCACCTTCCCTCCTTTCTCTCTTCTCCCACATTCCCTCCTTTCTCTCTTCTCCCATATCCCCTCCTTTCTCTCTATTCTACAATACCTTCTCTCTTCTCCACCTTCCCTCCTTTCTCTCTTCTCCCACCTTCCCTCCTTTCTCTCTTCTCCCACCTTCCCTCCTTTCTCTCTTCTCCACATCCCCTCCTTTCTCTCTATTCTACAATACCTTCTCTCTTCTCCCACCTTCCCTCCTTTCTCTCTTCTCCACATTCCCTCCTTTCTCTCTATTCTACAATACCTTCTCTCTTCTCCCACCTTCCCTCCTTTCTCTCTTCTCCACATTCCCTCCTTTCTCTCTATTCTACAATACCTTCTCTCTTCTCCCACCTTCCCTCCTTTCTCTCTTCTCCACATTCCCTCCTTTCTCTCTTTTCCCACATTCCCTCCTTTCTCTCTTCTCCCACATCCCCTCCTTTCTCTCTATTCTACAATACCTTCTCTCTTCTCCACCTTCCCTCCTTTCTCTCTTCTCCCACCTTCCCTCCTTTCTCTCTTCTCCCACCTTCCCTCCTTTCTCTCTTCTCCCACCTTCCCTCCTTTCTCTCTTCTCCCACCTTCCCTCCTTTCTCTCTTCTCCATCTTCCCTCCTTTCTCTCTTCCCCACCTTCCCTCCTTTCTCTCTTCTCCCACCTTCCCTCCTTTCTCTCTATTCTACAATACCTTCTCTCTTCTCCACCTTCCCTCCTTTCTCTCTTCTCCCACCTTCCCTCCTTTCTCTCTTCTCCCACCTTCCCTCCTTTCTCTCTTCTCCCACCTTCCGTCCTTTCTCTCTTATCCCACCTTCCCTTCTTTCTCTCTTATCCCACCTTCCCTCCTTTCTCTCTTCTCCCACCTTCCCTCCTTTCTCTCTTTTTCCACCTTCCCTCCTTTCTCTCTTCTCCCACCTTCCCTCCTCCCTCCTTTCTCTCTATTTCCACATTCCATCCCTCCTTTCTCTCTATTTCCACATTCCCTCCTTTCTCTCTATTTCCACATTCCCTCCCTTCTCTCTTTTTTCCACATTCCCTCCTTTCTCTCTTTTTTCCACATTCCCTCCTTTCTCTCTTTCTCTTTTCCCACATTCCCTCCATCTTTCACTCTTTTCCCACATTCCCGCCATCTTTCACACATTCCCTCCATCTTTCTCTCTTTTTCCATATTCCCTCCATCTTTCTCTCTTTCCCACATTCCCTCCATCTTTCTCTCTTCCCCACATTACCTCCATCTCTCTCTTTCCCACATTCCCTCCATCTTTCTCTCTTTCCCACATTCCCTCCATCTTTCTCTCTTTCCCACATTACCTCCATCTTTCTCTCTTTCCCACATTCCCTTCATCTTTCTCTCTTTCCCACATTCCCTCCATCTTTCTCTCTTTCCCACATTACCTCCATCTCTCTCTTTCCCACATTCCCTCCATCTTTCTCTCTTCCCCACATTACCTCCATCTCTCTCTTTCCCACATTACCTCCATCTTTCTCTCTTTCCCACATTCCCTCCATCTTTCTCTCTTTCCCACATTACCTCCATCTTTCTCTCTTTCCCACATTCCCTTCATCTTTCTCTCTTTCCCACATTCCCTTCATCTTTCTCTCTTTCCCACATTCCCTCCATCTTTCTCTCTTTTCTACATTCCCTCCACCTTTTTCTCTTTTCTACATTCCCTCCATCTTTCTCTCTTTTCTACATTCCCTCCATCTTTCTCTCTTTTCTACATTCCCTCCATCTTTCTCTCTTTCCCACATTCCCTCCATCTTTCTCTCTTTTCTACATTCCCTCCATCTTTCTCTCTTTCCCACATTCCCTCCATCTTTCTCTCTTTCCCACATTCCCTCCATCTTTCTCTCTAGTGCTGGCTACCTCAGTTTGTGCTATGTTTCACAGTGCCATGCCCCCAGCTGCCGATGGGGGGGGGGGGGGGGACTAGCATTAATAATGCCTAGGGCAGCATGAACCTTAAATCCAGCTCTGGGCTCACACAGAATGTTGTCACCATCCTCTTGGTACAGCTTAAGGACACAGGTGGATCCTTTATCTCAGGGAAGTAAGGTAAGGAGTACAGCCTGAAAATGGACTGTTTCTTAAGTTGTAAAGTGCAGGGCATTCCAATAAATCTGATCTATAAAAAAGCCGCACATAACCTTCTAATGCACAGTTAATATCTGCATTTTTATTCTTGTTTCTTTTTCAAATGAGACCCTGACAGGCCCAAAGTCAGACAATCCCATTAATTCCAATAGGAGGCAACCTCGTGCTGGGGGGGTGCGACTCCATTGGGGCTCAGAGAGTTAGGGGGCCCCATCATTGTTGCTTTCCCCAATATTTACCATATTTGTGCTCACTTTACATAATTTAGACTTTAGTTGTCCTATTGCATCTACTAAACTAAATATCATGTTATATCTTTTTGTTTAATGCGCTTTGCTTTTTATAGTAGATGTACCAGTGTTTTTATCTTACTTTTTTCCAATTGCCCACCTTTCATCGGGCATTGCCCAGCTCCCTCGCTACTCCGCACAGCAGCTGCTCCGGCTTAGAGGGAACATTGCTCAAAACACACTTAGACAACTTGGTCTAGAGACGAATCTCCCAGTTTTTGTATCACATGACACATGACAATGATTTTCAGAAACCGAATGAGAGAATATCAGGATGTCATCCAAATAAACCACTACAAATTGACCCAAAAACTCACGAAATACATAATTAACTAATTAACAAAGTCTTGGAAGACCGCAGGAGCATTACATAAGTCGAAGGGCATCAGCAGATAGTCATAGTGCCATCTTTTACATTAAAGGCAGTGCACCATTCACTACCTTGGCAGATGCAAATTAGATTATACACTCCCCTAAGATCTAATTTTGTGAAAATTTGGGCACCAAATTACATTGTTAAATAGGTCTTCGAAGAGAGGCAAAGGGTATCTGTTCTTGACAGTGATTTTATTTCAACCTCGATAATCAATGCAAGGGCGTAATCCTCCATCTTTCTTCTCGACCAAAGAAGATACCCACCCTTGCAGGCAAGGTAGATGGGCAGAGGAAACCCTTCTTAAAATTCTCTGAAATGTATTCCCTCATCGTTAACTCCTCAGGTCAAGGTCCCAGGTCATGTTATAAATCTTACCCATAGGGCACATGGCCCCTGGAAGTAACTCGATGGGACATTTGTAAGCCCTGTGAGGAGGTAGTGAGTCAGCAGATTTCTCCCAGAATACATCCGCCCAAATAGCATAATGCACAGGTAAAGCATCAAGTAAGACATCAGACATTGCAAATGCAATGATCAAAACAAAATGGACTTTAGATAAATTCCCAGGCTGCCAGTTTATAATGGGATTATGGGTCTAGTCAAGGAAATCCCAAAACTAATGGAGTGGCAGGAATATCTAGAATGAGAAACTCCAAACTTTCAGAATGGGAGGAACCTACAATTAACCTGATAAGCGGAGTCTTAAAGGAAACCAGACCACCATGGATAGGTTGATTATTGACCACCAAGATCTGAAGAGGGTTACCCAAAGGTACTAATGTACTAATGGAATACTCAAGGCTTCGGTGAGGGATTTATCCAGAAAATTACCAGCAGCTATGAATAAAGGCAGTGACACTTGAAATGTTCTCATATGATCATAGGTAACAACAATTTGTTTAAATGAAGGAAAGATACCTGATCGCCTAGACGAGTCTTCCAGGTGAAGTTTTCTGCCAGCTTTTTCCTATTGAGACAGGTCTTGAAAAAGTGGTGAGGATTGCCACAGTAGAGGCACCTGGGAGCAACGTCTCATTTTCTTCAACTGAGAGAGACGGGTTGATCCCAACTGCATGGGTTCCTCTGGAGTAACTGGAGAGGAAGTAGATGGGCCAGAGTAAGGAAGTCTTGATGATGCACACCCCAGGCTGTAAGGCAGCGTCGGTAGGAGTCAAAGAGAAGAGTCTTAGGATTTGCGGCAGTCATGGCCACTTAAGAGGCAGGTGGCTGACGATTTTCCTGAGTGGCCACTCGGAAAATAAGCTGTCCACAAGACTTTCCATAGTATGCAAAATATTCCTAAAACAACTGTACTAATAAAAATATGTATTTAATTTATAGTCAGTATTCATTTTCATGTTGAGCTGCAATTTCAAGCAATTATTTGACTTTTACACATAGGAATGTAGGGGTCTGCCATTGTAAGTGATTTTAGACCTTACCAATAGCTACAAATAATACTGGAAGAGAAATCAGGAACATGGTGATGACATGTAAAACAAAGCGAACTTCTAGGTGTGTTACAAATTATTTGTAAGAGAAGATGGGAACATGACCGCATGAATCTGTATTCCCTAGCTAAACTAGGTCTGCAATGAGGAGCTCTGTGTCAGTTTTGTGGCTGATAAGATAATATCTGATCCATAGTTAAAAAACATGCAATTTTCATTTCCTTGTACTAATTTTCATTTCACTTTGGGGCAACATATCGGAAATAAGGTGAGAAGCCCAAAAATACTGTGGCTGTTAATGTGAGTATAAAAGGAATAAACCACTGCAAAATCTTACAGGGACCAAGTATTACCAGGTCTCAGAGGTATAATGAACAGGATCATTTCTATAGACTCTAGCTGCACAAATTTAAGTTGGAACAACACTTTTTTTATTTTTCTTATCTTGGAACATAAAATCCACCCATGAATCGTCAACTCTACAGAAGATGATGGCGCAATATAAATAAACAATTATAATAATTGATTCAATTACGTGGAGTTTACTAGTGAAAGATTCGAAAGTCATCAAGAGTAAAGGCTATATAGGGCACTTTTAGCCAAAAGTGACATCTACATTTCCTGGAAAGACAACTAAATAGTCTGACTTAAGATCACCTTTTATCTAAGGTTACAGGTGTTTGAATGGCAGTGTAGCAGACTCCCTCTCACTTTCCCCAATTATAGGCAGTGTGGCATCCCCCCCTCATTAGGTATACCTAGGCAATTAATCTGCCCCAATGAATATAGTTATATCTATGTCTTTGTAATCCAGTGGTCCCAGGCAATCTTGTGGTATCATGGCCCTGAGCCAGGGGGTGTCAGCCAGTTACTCATATCCATAAAGCCAGGGAACCCTTTTCCATTCCTATGCGAAGCATCCAGCCCAGCTAACAGCCACTGGTGTTGAGTTACACCAGCTCAAGGCATCATAAGGCCAGCCCTAATGGAATACCATGGGCTATTGATTGTAACTACAGTATTAAAATATATAAGAAAACCTACTAAGCAGCAAGTTAACTTATAACAGAGTAAACACAAATAAATATCTTTACTGTTTCAATCTTGAGCATAAACTGTTTAGTACAGCAATATCAATAATGGTGTGCATTTTAAATGTAGTTTAAGTAGGATATCATTTACATGCCACTTTTGTGCATTTTAATTATTACTACTTAAACTAAGAGGTTTCTTTGAGGAATAGTGATTTGGCTCTTAAGAGAAAAATGACCTGTTCCTAACATACCCTTCAAACTAAGCGAGCCAACAATATCATTCCAAGGCCTGGAAATAACAAACTTCACATGAAAAATGTAGCAGAAGTAATATTTTCTGAGCTTCAGTTTCCTGTTTTTTGGACTGTTGTTCGCTGATGATTAATACTGCATGAGGCAATGTTCCAGATGGGACTGATAAAAATGTTTTAATTCCTAAAATTTTATTGGCTTTTATATTTCTTTTAAAACTCAAAATAGCTATTTTAATTCACCATTTTTATTACTTCATGTGGAAAATTCCAAAGTTAACATGGAGAAAAGAGTGAGGAGACCAAATTAAGGGTCATGTCACATTGACAGATATTACAACCAATTTCAGGAGGGGAGGCACATGGCAAAACATACAATTTCTATAACTTTGGAATAATCTCCTGAGTTGGATAAAGGTGTTACAGAACACTTTCGAAATATGGTAGTTCTCACATTTGGTTTGTAAAGGAAGAAGCCTAATAAGACATGTTTTATTTTCCTCATCTGCACTGGAAGCATGACAACAGATTGATATTTTCTTTTTTTTTCTTTTACAAAGCAAGATACTGAGCATATAAATGTCTTCTGCGTAAAATGAAATGTTATATGACTCTTCAATGCAACTTAAATTTTACTGGAGGAGAGAAATGATACCATATGTATAAAGGATATGATAATATGAAATAGTAATTATGATGATACCCAAGCCTATTGTTGGCTTTTGGAAAGGTTGTCCGATGGTGCGAGCTATTTGATCATTAATGCCGCAACGACAGTGGGGATAATAATAGATGATAATAGAAATCATCCATTTTATAGATGCAGTGATGGTGTAGAGGGTGCAGAGATGTTGGGAACCATCATTATCCAGGATTTTAATAGAAGTGTTCACATTTACTCCGATTTGAAGAAGGCTACGAAAATGTGACCTATCACGTAGGTTCAATATTCAGTAGTCACAATCAATAGTTCAGTCATCGACTCTATGATGTGTGCTTTGATGTTGCTCTGATTATGACACCACCAAATAGAAAAGTTGTCTCTGGTCAGAATCAGCAAAACTTCAGAGAAAATAATGAGGGTCCCTCTTTCTTTCATGAATTATCTCTGTAAGCGCAGGCTAAAAAAAATTGAGCTGAAACAATTACTGGTGACTGCACCCATCCTGGCCAACCTTGTTTGCTTGCAGTCCTGAAGCTCTGTTCATTAGGGGCCTGGGAACAACATGGTCAGCCATTTAATCATTTTGGTCCAGTGTACAGTCCCAGTGATCAACTGATACTTCACAAATGTGTGGTCAGGTGGAGTGATGTGTGATAGTAATAATTACACATCTATTTTTCTATCATAGAAACAGAAGGTTGAAGGTAATATTTGCAACTGACTGTAGGGTGGACTTCCAGAGTGAGTTCTACTAGTGGGCCCAAGACACCCCAGGCCATTGTATCCACTGTCCACTCTATTGCTAAAGCAAGAAGGCCAAGTGGTGATGTAAAACACTTGAACTGTCCATCAATATAATGTTCGGAATGGTTACTTATTTAAATGTGGCACACTCCCTGCCTCAAGTATGCTGTTTCCTTCCTAAGTGGGTTTGTCAAAGTGCAAATACGTGCAAAGAATGTTTCTTAGGTTCTACACACTAGAATTGGGTCATGTCACGGTGAACTTACGCTCTCTGCAGTCCCGCGGTGTCTGCAGGCAGCGCAGGATCCGGCGGCTGACGGGTTCTCCTTCCACCTGGCAGCCGCATCCCCTGCGAGCGCTGGCACAAGCAGAGTCGGCTCGAGCTGTGTCGAGTGTGCCCGCCCCTTCTCTCCTCACCGCTTCCTTAGCTTGTGTGACCGTGCTCGCACGCACAAGCACAGCTTTTTTATGGCCTGCAGAAAGCACACTCTCCGAAGGTTCGTTTAAAGGGTCAATGAGCTCTAAGATTATAAGGAAGTTACACCCTAATATAGGTATTGGGCAATCAGCCCACAGAGAATGGATGGGCCAATGAGCCCGAGTGTTCCACTGACCAATCCCCTGCACCCTTATCCTACACAAGCATTTCCATGTCACTTGCTCACCATCCCGTGATTGCTGCCTGGACCAATGCCTGCTTGTACCCGTGACCTCCGGGCTTGACCCTTGGCTTGACCTTGACTCTTCTCTTGTCTCACCCTGGTGCTGAGCTAGTAAGGACTGACTACCCGAGTATGACCCTGGCTTGCCCGACTTCGCCAAAGTCTTGCCTCTGGTTCATCCACCTTCACCCCTGTAAATTCACATTTGTGAATGTGCTACGAAGTCCTGGGGGCAACCGTGTCCGGCGAGGTGTGTAAAGATCCACAGCAAACGAGGGCTTGGCTATAGGTGAAGCTAGCAGCAGAGATTGAGGGTTGTGGACTTACCTAGAAGGTGTGTGTCCCAGGGGGCTTGACAGGCCATATAATGCATAAATGTCACCGACGCTCTTCTGGCTCAACTTCAAATATTCTCTGATAATAACATCAGCACCTGTGTACCAGGAAATGAGTTTTATTGGCCAAGCAGCTGCATGTAAGCCAGCACTGAATGAGGTGATGCAAATACCACTTGACATAGGAACAGTGGAAGAGTCTTCTATGGCATGAGGAATTGCACTTCTCTATCTGACAGTGTAAAGAACTAGTTTATGGCATTTAAAGAAAAATGAGAAGAAAAGTGTGTTTGTTGCTATGATTTATTTAAGAAAACATACTGACTGTGATAGACAAGAAACCTGGAACATCCTAAATTTCTTCTCTCTTTTCACAGGTATTCACTAAATTACTTGTATTCATTTTTTCAAACGTTACTACTTTGAATAATATGGCTACACGCATCATTCAGGAGAGCGATAAGTAATTCTCTATTCAGTGCACAGAATCAATCGCTTGTTTGGGGAACATTAGAATTTCAGCTTTATTTATCCCACTTGTGCCAAATAATCACACTATTAATTGGTCTCTCAGCAGACAAATCGGCCTTTTTATTTATTTCTGATAAGCCTAATATTATGTATTCATTGATCCGCTCACTGCTTTAAACACTTCTTCAGATGTGAAATAATACAAACCCGCACCTCGCTAGATAATTAGCATAGGCCAGGCTCTATTTGACATGCAGGTAAAATTTGCACTGCGGCTGTTTTCTAACAAGCCACAGAAGATATTCCCCAGCTGCTTTCAGCATCAAAAAAATAAATTAAAAAGGATAAAAGACCAATTTCAAGCTGCATTTCATTGTGGTACAGCGCCTGGAGTTACTTTTACATTTTTAGTCAATAAGCAAAAAGTTTCCTAATGACAAATGACAGTCGTTGAGAAAAAGTTATTAAAAAGATAAATAGTGGAAGTTTTGGCTTTGATCATGTAGGCACTATGGTTATGCACTGCTAGTTTGACACTGCTAGAGAACTTACAGTATATATACATTCTTTAAGCCATATTTGTCTTAAAGTGGACAAAAACATCTACTAGGGTCCAAAAGATTTGAGTCCATGTTAAATCCTTTCCTAAGAGCATCCCAGTTTGGGATGTCCCTCGGTGTGAACCCCCTGGTTTCCCCATATACTAACCTCAATCCTCGACCCCACAGTGCATGCACTGGCCTTTGACAGCAACCCTATACTACATACTTGCTGTGTCTGGGAGACTTTAATGTCTATAAACAAAGCACCATCTCACCAAACCCCTATGACCCTGACACGACTGAGGTGGCTTTAATCCTCCACCCAACACAAAAATGCCAGTGGAAGAGCCCAAAAATTCAAGTGTTTATTTAAAGATTCATTGAAATATATCCAAGTGCAACAGCTCCATACATGGCACTCAGGATACAATAGACGCATTCAATGAATCGTGACGTATAAGATATAAATGTCTGCTGGCAGGGGCTATGCAGGTTGGAGGGAGTGGGGATGCTACTGGGTGCTGGTGCCACAGCCATGGGATTGAGTATCAGGGTGAGTATACAGAGAAACTGTTTTAAACTACGGGACATCCCTAATCGAGATGCCCCTCTGGAAATATCCTAAAATGGGCCAACTAATTTATTTAAGTTTTGGTCCAGTTGGGATATAGTGCAGAAAAGCTGAACCAGGCGCAGGCATCAAACAACATAAACTACGCAGTAACAGCCCTTGGCATGTCAACACATAACGAATGTGCTGGAGACATTGGAGACATTTTCTGCAGTATCTGAAGAACTTGAGATATTTGGGCCTGTTCTCTACTTTCTATTAAATATTAGCTTACCTGATGCCTGTACCATGTGCCTCTCCTCTATTCCCTGCAGTGCCAAGTAGAAGACCTCCCACTCTGTCCCTTGCGCTTTTCCACAGCTGGCTCTGGTCACAGCTGAGAAGAAATTGAAGCAAAGAAAGCAGCTTCACTTAGAATACATAAGGTATTTACATACAGTCAGAGATTTTGAGATCCAACCCCGTACCCTGCAATCTATAGAGTTGTTAATGCAACTGAGGGGAGAGAAAAAACAGTAGAGATACTGGTGACCATAACTTTTCAAGAGGTGGGTAGGTTTCTGGAACTGAAAGCAAATATAGTGTGAGCTTAACTTTTGTCTACATTTTACAGTATCTACAGTTCAGCAGAAAATTCTATGAGTGCCAACAGAGTAACTAGGGTAAACAGTCACTCTTGCTTCAAATATCAAGTATAGAAGAATGTTCTTGTTTTACCCCCCATCCCATCACCTGGTAAATTGCTTTGACCCTACATGGAAGAGCAGGTGGAAAGTGGTCCTCTAGTTTAAAAGTGTAAGTTTAGTAAATTGCTCCCTAAACTCCCTCTCTCTCTGAATCAGTGATGGAAGCTATTTGAGAAAGCTTAACTTGATGCAGATATTGTGGAATAGCATACTGTGTAGAGGCAGCCATCTTGCCACAATGTTGACACCCCTGCTTTTGAAAAAAGTCTGAGAGTTGGTTTGAAATAATGTTTTATTTCTAGTCAGAAGTAAAAAGCCATCAGTTGTAATGACTCATCACTGCTCAGAAAGCAAACATTGTATTAAACTTAATAAAAACAGTAAAGCACAGAGCTAAACCAAATATGTCTTAACACAATAGTCTTAATTTTGCTCTCACGTGTAGACAAGCTGTCCCAATCCACCAGCAAAGTAGTACAACAAATATAGAAATAACACAGAGCAATATACAGTTTAAATCAAGTATTTTTGGCTATATCAAAATGAAGATCCCACGGTGCATGCACTCGACATTGATTGTTCTCTAATATCCTCCACCATCCAAAAGGGATGCTTACCAGACACAGCAAATTAAAAAAGCCTCAAAGGAATCTCCAATCCTCTATAATTTCCAGACTCTTCCTTGCTCAAACTTCCTTTTCTTGAAGTAAAGGCTCTTTAAATAATGAGCAGCATAGATCACTTGTCCCTGTGTTGCTGTTGTGTAACCACAAGCTGACTCTCCATGCTGCTTGCTGTGGCCCTCCTCTCCCAGCATGCCTTGCAGCAACAGCTTTTTTTATTTGCTGTGTCTGGTAAGCATCCCTTTTGGATGGTGGAGGATATTAGAGCACAATCAATGTTGAGTGCATGCACCGTGGGATCTTCATTTTGATATAGCCAAAAAGACTTGCTTTAAACTGTATATTGATCTGTGTTATTTCTATATTTATTGTATTAAACTTGTAAACAGCTGTTGCATTGTTCAGCGGCAGGCCATTGACCCAAATTGACCCATAGTTGCATTCATCCCCTTCAGCCGCTGGTGAGTGTGTGTGAGATAAAGAGAGATGCTACCCAGTGTTTCTGAGGCACATCTCTCTCTGAGTTTGGCTGCCTATAGCAAAACTGTGCTTACAGCCTGCCTTGCGTGGGGAAGTACTATCACACAGGCACATTGCAGCCATGCTGATCTTGGCATTAATGCAGCCAACTAGAGAAGGATTTCATCTCCTTCTAATATTCTCTGTGGAAACAAGTACAATCAAACCAGTGCTGGTGGGGCTGACAAGGAAGCTCACAGCTCAACTGCAGTGTGTCTATGTGCTAGCAAAGTCTCTATCCCCCCCACTCATGCTCATGGGTTAGCAGATCTCTCAGCAATCCAAGATGGCTGCTTACATTTAATTCTAGGAGCGCAGCTATTCCGCAACATCTGCATGGGGTTAAGCCCTCTCAAACAGCAAACACCACTGATCGTCAAACAGGGGCTTTAGGGGAGCTATTTTCTTGACCAGAGGTCCACTTTAAAATATTGTTTTCTCATATTCTTTCCAGAAGTGGTATACATCAGTCACTGAATGCCACACTCCAGTCTGAGTGTGTTTCATTCACTCAGAAATGATGTATTGAATTGGCATTGTTCAGTAATGTTGAGTATTAAGTCTCATAACCTTGTGTTATGTTATTCATTTATGTGATTTGAAAGTATTACCAACCTACATCAACAATTGGATACAATGATACATGTCCGACTTCTAGCAACAAAAATACATCTGCATTCCAGCAATGATTAGAGCTGTTATGCTTCTTGTGTTGGAACACGTAGCAAATAAATTCTGCTATGTACTCTGGGAACTATGCCAACCATATTGTCAACCGCAATGACACCACAAACTGTAGAAAGTCTAAGGGAAATATACAGCTGGCTATGATGTCACACAGACCTGCTGAATTGGGAAATGCATGCAGAAAGCTTAGAGCCCAGAGGTCCAGCAACACTAGGGATTAGCAATTATAACACTTCTAAATTACAGGGAATATGACATTCCATCTGCTGACAGAGGAAACATTGCCAAATATTCATCACTGTCATTAATCATTAGATTCCCTACTAGATGTATATTATACATACAGGTGCATAGTCTTTGCAGCCACTCCCTGAGTATTTATAGATTCCTCCCAAGCTTAAATCTCACTGCGTGACTTTTGTAAGAGCTCCATATAGTGTTAAGTACTTGGCATGACACCTTTGAACTTGAACAGTCTGTAGGTGACAGAAAAAAGAACAAACAAGAGACAAATAAGAGAAAGGGGTCACTAAAAGAGATTTAGTTCACTGAGAAAAATGGGTCGCTAATAGAGACCAGACTGACTGAAAATTGGGTAGTACACATTTCATCCTATATTTTACATGGCCAATTTGGTTTTAATTGATATTTACCCATCCTCACCTCCAGGGTGCAGCCGTTTTCTGCCGCCCTGTTGGGTCACTCTGTCTGGAACCCTGCCGGACTTTGCAAGATTAATATCACCACACCACACGTTCTTGGCCGTTGTTGGAAGCAAGGGTGGGGTTTGCAGTGGTGAGCGGGAATTTATCCGCACCCCGCTTCCCTGCTCGCTCCACTACATTTAGAAGGGGCTGAGACAGGCAGAGTCATAGGTGGGAGTAGGGAGGAGGCTTCTGCCTCCCATCTTCACCCCATTCAGTGCATCTACTTGAACCACCATCGCTGACAACCTGTGACGGATTACATCATCATTGCTGGCGTGGGCCTACACCGCTTCCCTCCACAATCTGTGCCTATTTGACAGGAAGGATGGATGAGCATCTCAGGTAAAGAGGATTTGATCCCCCCCCCTCCGAAATGTGTCACCTGTTTTATGCCACTATTATTGTATATTTTTCTATGGATGCTTTCAAGTTGTAAGGATCTAATTTGGAGCACGGAACTTTTTTTTTGTCTTAAAATTAAGTGGACAGAGAATCATAATTAGATAGAGAGAGAAGAGCAACTTTTTCTTTATAAAAAATACCTAGATAATCTATACAGAAGACCATTAACCCCCTAACTGTCCTAGTGAAATAGAAAAGGCTTTCAAAACTCCTGTAAATGTTGCTACATGAGCATGGGCAGCTCCAGACACAAAGTGTGGAATGTGGGGCCCTGACACACCGGGTGAGGGGGCAGTAAGGATCAACAGTCCCAACAAGCCCAACAAAACCTAAAACCTCCTTTTATCAAAAGGAGAAAACATGTTCGAAATAGTTAGGGGGTTAAAGTGACCGTCCATGCAATGGCAATAATAGAGCAGAAAGCAGCTCACATGATGCCTGTCCCATGTGCCTCTTCTCCATTCTCCAGGGTAAAAGCTGTAGCAAGTTTCCAAAGTGTGTCCCACCGTCAATACCAATTCTCCAGGAAAAAGCAAAAAATGGTCTACTATTCACTCTTGGAACTTTCAGCACCAGTGAGCACAGCAAGCCACAGCAGGTCCTGCAGCTAGCTCTGACCACAGAAGAGGGCAGATGTGACTGTGTCACGACACACCCTTCCCGCTCAACCACAACCAGAAATGAAAGCAAAGCTCGCTGCTTTACAAAGAGCCTCATTTATCAAGCATCAGTGTCTGTTAATACAACTCAGTGCCAATATATTTGACTCAGTGGCACTCAGTGTGCGTCTAATTAGTGGTTTCTTTTGCTTATCAATGTGTAATCTGGACAACAACATCTAAAACGCAGCCTAAAACACACTGTATAGTTTGTCCCCTTTGTCCCCAGCATTAATATCCTGTAATCCTGAATAATCAATATTGGGGTCCAGCAGGTGCTGACACAGGGCCTAGTGCAACACTCAAAGCTGACTTCCAGTGCCATTCTATCCAAATAGTGGCATCAAAAAAGAAAAAAAAAGGCGGCGCTCAAAGACGGCGCTATGCCAGCAAATTATGCTAATTGGCGCAGTTCTCAAATAAGGCCCTAAGAATATATAAATTATGTAAGGTGTTTCCACAGAGGATAATGGGGGAGAAAGTGACCACATACCCAGACAGGGATTTAAAGGCTTATAAGGTGTAGAAACCCTGCAATAGGCTTTCAAGACCATCAGGCAATAGTTCAACAGTAGTCAATGCCTGAAACAATTCTTGCACTACACCACATGTGTCAAACTCAAGGCCCGGGGGGCCGGGTGTGGCCCTCCAACCTTTTAATGTGGCCATCTGACAGTTGCCAGACAACAGAGGACTGGCAGCGCCCCTACTAGCTGACACTGGCATCGTCTTTGCGTCTGTGTGTGGCACTGCTGAATGCAACAAACAAAGCTAATTGGTAACGTTTGTTGCAGCAACTGTTAGCGCCAATGTAGTACACACCACAGTGCCAGATTAGATGGTAATTCCGGCGCTCCAAAGCTGGCGCTATAGCCACAAAAATGATGCTAAAAGGCGCATATCATCATAGATGCAGGAGTACATTAGGAGAGATGACCTGCCCTTGTAAGCTTAGAATCTAAATTTCAAACAGCGATGATTGTAATCACATATAAAAAAGGCATTTCCATTTTATCTGGCCAGGTTCTGAAAAGGGTTTATGTTTCGAAATCTAAAAATGTATTAATATATTAGGTATTTTACTTTAATATGTAAATATTACAGTCTGTCAACAGCAATATTCTAATTACAAAGCCAGAGAAAATAAACAAAAAAAGGAGCTGGTGCCTCAAAGTCTATGAGATGCCTTTGTGATATGAGGGATCACAAGAAAAAAAGCCCTTGTAGCCTCACAGAATATCCAGCATATTTAGAGGAGCAGGAAAACGTAACGCTGAGCGAAACCCCCCAGATCGCCGAGTGCAACTCACCTCTTCCCAGTCCTACGGCGCATGGGCGGCCGCTCGTCCCATTACCGCGATCAGAGCCACTGATGTCATTCTGTCTATGCCAGCCTCTAAGGCCAGAGGCTATGAGCTCGCTGGCATCCGCATCCCCCATTCCCCCATTCACAAATTCCTGGTGCGGGTACGCGCCCTGCTAGAGGGATAGCAGGGATGCGTCTGCGGCTCGTGCATGTGCCGTTGGACCGGTAAGCAAGGTAAGTGTACGGGGCAACCTGGAGTGTTTCACACAGCGGGGCATCGCGATTTTGGATGCCCCGGGGGGGGGGAATTGATCAACCCGGGGATCTAATAGATTCCCAGGCCGATCGCGCTGGGTTTTGGACCAATTTAAGTAAATATTGTTTAGCTGTCTTTGATTCATCTGTGCAGCTTGGAGAAAGATTTACAGTGGCTCCTTGGGCTCTTGTTTGATGGTCAAAAAATAAAAATCCTTTGTCCCCTCCCCCCAGTTCACTCTCAGCTAGTTCATAAGCACGGCATTGCATTCCCCCAGCTCTGCATGGCCACGTCCCCCCTCCCTCAAAATGTTTAAAAATGTTTAAAAAGGACATTGCCAGGTATAGCCTTACACAATGGGCCAACGCTTGGCATTGCCTGCTGAATCCCTTTAGGAAACTCAATGACCATTTTTTGTTTTAGATAAAAGTGGAAGGGTTCAATTCTTTGGCTATTTTTGGATTCTGGTGCCCCACTGGGAAGAATAAACCTTGTGAGTTGAATTCAGACCGAAAAGGTATAGAACATCATACCTTGTGCTAGAGACATTAGGCTCGATTCCGAGACACATTCGTCTGGACTTCCGTAGCTGTGAAAGTTTTAGTGGGTGTTGCTTTTTTTCGTTCATTTTTCATTCGTACGAATGTTCGGGAAAATGTGTATATGCGCTTTCGATGAACGGAAGCAAATCGGATCATTTCCGTTAGTTCGGATAATTTTCCAAACAAAATCTGATATTTTTCGTTCGTTCAGACAACTTACGTTGATGGGATGGGCTTACGTCTGATTCAGAGAGCTGATTTCCGACGGACCACCACCCTATAAATCTGTTTCATTTCCGATCCACTTACGGGACCTTTGAGGGCTCGGATTGCTATTGTTGAACATGTTTTGCGGCTATGTGGAGGAGTCTGCGCGCCTTTAGCACCAAGGCATTGCATGTATCAGCATGGCCGAGGCCATAAATTGTATAGCAATGCATACCTGAATCAATACATTTCATGTATGCCTTATAGATGCATTTTAATGCTGACCTTAATTAGTCCTTAGCATGTAAAAATGTATTTTCCCACACATCCATATAATTGCTATATTTTTTTAGACTTATGTCCTTTGTGAATTATATTTGGATTGTTGAACTTGAATCTTAATTTGTTGTAGGAGTTATTGTTTTAGTCGGTTACCTTTGCTTTGTGTAATTATTTTATATTTGGTTGCAGGGACCGCAAGATATGCCACTCGCACAACATACAAGCAGTGTTTGGTCCAGCTATGCGATTCCTCAGTGTTGTTGCAGGGCATCCAGGGTCGTCCCATGATGCTTATATATTGCAGAGCTCCGGCTAATTTCGTCAGTTTGAGTCAGGAGAATTATCTGGTGGATGGCTCCAGGGTAAGTTAGCTCACATTCCATCAATCCATTTTCACTGTATGGCAATGAATATAGTTGATGACTTGTGTCTTAACCTATGGCTGTTTTTAGCCCTTGATGACATGTTAAACAATATTGTAGCTTAGAATGTGTATTTTATGTTAGTATTTTTAAATTCTTTCAGGGGATTCTGGATATCCACTCCTGCCCTTGCTCCTGATGCCCGTTCAGGGCCCTCTGGCTTTTGAAGTCCAGATTTAGGTGTTTGGACCATACGGGGGGGGGGGCACTGCAGTATGAGCCCAACAAGGTTATACCAATATTTTAATTTACATTTTTTAACAAGGACCACACGTGCCAGAGTGGCACAGATGAAGAATAATGTTCTGTGGCCTGCCATTGCTATGTATTTTGTTTTTTATAGTTGTAAAAATTTGAAATTTTCAAAATTTTTAAACATTTTATATTTTATGATGGAATAAAAAAAAATGTTACAGTGTCATTTCGTTTACAAAATACATTAACACAAAACTAATGGGCCCAGAAATATTTAAAGATGAATATTCACATGACCGAGTAAGTTTTAGGGGGCTAAAATGGAAGAAGCCTAACCGCGAAGTGGTTTGGGTGAGCTTTAAGGGTCCAAAAGGGAAGATGGAGGATAGTGCTAAGTGATTTAGCTAAACATTGTAGTAGAAGTGAGGGTGGCAAATATGTAGGCGAGCACTTTAATGAATTAAGTTTGTAGTGCACAAGCGCAAGATCGTAAGGATTTTCGTCTGGACGACTATTTATTGAAAAAGGGAAACAGAAAGGAAAAGGAACGGGAAACGTAAAGGATTTGTGGGAGGATACGATGGGAAAAGGGTAAAAACGAAAGCCTACGTTGTAACATGTGAAAATGAAACGGAAAAGTCACGCTGGAAAGTGAAATCCTCGTATTCGTAATCTGCATACGAACGGATGGAAACTTTACAGAAGGATTGCAATGCATGCATAGAATCGCTCGTACACTCATACGAGAGTGGAAACATTTAAAAAAAAAAAAACAGATCGGCACTAAAACGGAAGTATTTTTTTTTGTCTCTCTGAATTGAGCCTAATGTGTTTATAGAGCAAAAAACTCTTTCCTACTCTGTTCTAATCTATTTCCTTGGGGTTGGAATTTAAATTGAACCACAGGGTCAAGGCTCAGACACACATGCAACCACTAAGTAACTGATTGCTTCGGGAGGACCTAAACCAGAGGATCCTGGTCCACAATAACAGTAAACCCACCCTCCTACTGCCAGTAAGCACTGCAATAAATACTGTAAACAAGTGTGCAGCTATTTTCCAGTATCCTGAAAGCTAGAACTCCAAGAGAAAAAGGAAGTGTCTCTTTATTTTTAGGTTCACCACTCACCAGCAGTAGGAGGAGTTGATTCGGATGACATGAACTTGGACCCTCCATGGCACAAAGTTGCCAGGGAGTGTTTAGTCTGCTTTAAGGCTTACTAGGTTAACCAAGACCAAAAAATTGCAATGAAGCACATTATGATATTTTCTTCATTCATTACCTTTTAAGGTTTGTAGGAACACCATTGACTATTTAAGCTTTTTTTCTATATAAATACATTTGACAAAGCTGGGATTCACTAGACAGGCTTTATGTCTTGCTTAAAGTGGACCAACACCCAGGGGTGATCACCTCCCACCCCGCGGGACATCCGAGATCGGGATGTCCCGCGGGGTGAAACCCCCCAGAAACCCCAAAAAGACCTTACCTGATCCGCCGCCACTTCCTCCGCCGCCGCCTCCCGCGTGCCCCTCCAGACGTGCGCGCACCCGCGCCGGCCCTCTGTGAATGGCCGGCGCAGGCGCGCGGGCGCCAAGAGTGACGCGCGGGAGGCGGCGGAGGCTTGTACGTTCCTGTCCCCCGCCTAGACGTTGGCGGGGATTGGCTGCGGCGTTCACGTGGGAGCGGGGAGAGGTGAGTTTTTTGGGGTTTCTGGGGGGTTTTACACAGCGGGGCACCCCCGATCGGGGTGCCCCACCGAAGTGGACCAAAACCCAGGATAGTCAAAATCCTGGGTGTTGGTCCACTTTAAGGACATTCTGCAGGCAGTAAAAAAATAGTCCGGTGCTCAGGCATGCCATAGCAATAGGAGGAACGACACAGGGCGGTGCATCGGGTGTTGACAGGATGATGGAGGTGGTTGTGCGGGCAGTGCGGGTCTGGGATCCGACAGTCTAGTAAGTGTCTAAACACCTGTAGGGGATTAAAGGTGAGTATAGCATTTTTTAAGTTGCTTGTTTTAGTAGCAGCTGGAGTGATGGTTAACTTATGGTGGGAAGTCATGCAGGCTATTGGCTTTTTTTTTGGCTCACACACATATTCTAGTGACACTTTTAAAGCATGTGGGTATTATCTGTGCACCACCTCCACTTCTGCAAGAGATATATATTGGGCATCATATGTTGACGTAAGCAGGTAATTATATGACCAAGAAGGTATAATATGGCCAGTGTAGTAGGGGAAAATATAATTTTAATTCATATTTGCTGCACATTAATCTCCAATATTTCTACTAGAGATTAAAATTATAAATATTGCAAATACTAATAATCATATCAACCCCGCGGCCACTATTTTGATACAAACCTATGGTCGCGGAGGCTGTCCTCATACATCCAGTGAAATGTCCTAAGAAGAAATTTTTTTAATACCTTAAATACTTTGCACATACAATCTACTGAGTGAGAAATTATCCACCACACACACAGTAAGATGTATAAATTAAATGGGTTTAATTTATCAGCACAGTAAACTACCTTCACTAACCCAATATGTTCCTGAAGCTTCCCAAGATAACCTTAGATATTACAAGGCAGTTGTTTTTGTTACATAAATGAGTAGTAAGTTATACATTAGTTACAGTACAATATAGAGAGAGAGAGATAGAGATAGAACAGAGGATACTTATGGTTGCGTCATGCTGGTAAGAGGCCCATCCATTGTCTGCCTAACTAGTGCTTGGGAATGCTTGGCAAAAGGGTTCACGATATTGGTGCACCTGTCATGGGCATATCGGTGCCATGTTTATTGAATGACCTAAGTAAAACTGTTTCTATCACTCCGCTAAATAATAAAGAAACTCCGAGAAGCAATGAACATGCTGAAAAATAAGGCTTGCGGTGTGTGATAAAAGCTGAAGACAGTTTAGGGCAATACTGAGAGAATCCCACATCTGGGAAGGCAAACACAAGGGAGTATTTATAGATCTGAGATTTGTACACAATCTCCACTTTGCTCTTTGTTCGGTAAATACACATAGATTTCTCAGTAGTCACAGTGATGTCTAAGGAGATCAATACTGTCATCATAAGCTATAAACACACAGATCCTATTAGCTTCCTTAAGGGATTTGTTATTCAGGTATAGAAGGAGGGCTATGTATACCTATAAAACATCCTAAATCAATATGGAATGCAATAAAAGTGCCATGCACTTGCTCTTCTGTACCAGTGACGATTAAAATAATTGGTTTAAGGGGGATGTCTACGCTATAGATCACACAGAGAGTACTTCTGACTCCTCTATGAAGTAAAATACATTTGTTCTACAAGAGGAGCGTAGGTTGCAGACAGTGTGTGGCTTACAACCGAAACTTGTGTTTACAGACCCATACCTCCATTCCTAGACAGAGCAACCTATCCACACTAGGATCCTGTTCTACAGTGATTCCAAGGCAAGAAGGATGGCAGAAGACCTCAATCATCCCAACAACCTGTACTGAGTTCAAGGAAAGGTCTCTGCTTCCTGAACCCCAAAATTGAGAGGATGAGAAAGAGCTTTGTTCCTAATGCTGTTCCCTATAGAATCTAACCCTAACTCAAACCTTGCAATCAAATAAGTAGTTACCATTTGCCACATGGCTGAACATCATACATTGTATTTGAGGCTTATACTACTTACCTAACACAGTCTAATCCTCATGTTTCCTTTCTGTTGGTGTGCCGCAAGGTTCTGTCCTAGGCCCCCTACTTTTCTCAGTCTATACCTATGGCCTTGGCAAACTTATAAATTCACTACGGTTCTCAATACCACTTCTATGTGGATGACACTAAGATATATCTCTCAGGCCCCAATCTCTCCTCTCTCCTATCTCGTCTCCCCAACTGCCTTGCAGCTATTTCTTCATTCATGTCATCTTGCTACCTCAAGCTAAACATGGAAAAGACAGAACTGGTCATTTTCCCACCATCTAACTCCCCTCCCCTCTCTAACACGTCTATTTCTGTCAACAATTACACAATAACAGCAACTCCCCAAGCTCGGTGCCTAGGAGCCATTCTGGACTCCTCTCTCTCATTCAAACCACATATTCACTCCCTGGCCACCTCCTGTCGCCTCCAACTTAAAAACATCTCACGCATCCGTCCCTTCCTCTCACCTGACACCACTAAAATGTTAGTGCATGCCCTGGTCATGTCCCGACTGGATTACTGCAACATTCTTCTTTGTGGCTTACCAACTAACAGACTGGTTCCCCTCCAATCTATTCTGAACTCCGCTGCTCGCCTCATCCATCTCTCCTCTCTGCCAATCCCTACACTGGCTGCCAATCCCACAGCGAATCCTGTTCAAAACTCTAACTCTCGCCTACAGAGCTATCTCCAACCAGGCCCCTCTCTACATCTCATCTCTAATCCAACAATATCAACCCAGACGCAGTCTTCGCTCTGCTGCTGACCTTCTCCTGTCCTCCACCCTGGTCACCTCCTCTCATGCCCGCCTCCAGGACTTCTCACATGCAACTCCATTCTTCTGGAATGCCCTCCCCCACTCCGCTACTCCACAACCCTCAAAACCTTCAAAGGCGCCCTTAAAACTCACTTATACAGACAAGCATATAATCTGGCTTAACCAATCTTCTAAAGGGCATACGCCACAAAGCTCAATACTGACTGTTTGTGATCCTTCCCCCTCGTCTTAACCCCTCTTCCTTTAGACTGTAAGGGCAGGGCTCTCTTTCCTATTGTATCTTGTACTCAGAATATCCACTGTCAAATCTGTAAAACTGCATTTGAAATAGTATATGTACTGTATGTTTCTACCCTGTCTGTAATTACTACTCTGTAAAGCGCTACGGGAGATGATGGCGCTATATAAACAATAATATTAATAATACTTACCACCAAGTTGTAGCCCAGACTCTCCACCTCCACACCCATACAATTGTTGCCACAAGAATGTATATACAGAGCCAGGTGAGAATTCTCTTTTTTAGGAGAGAAAACTGCCATTGACTTTCATTGTCTACTTGGTGTAAATTTTCACCTGGCTCTGAATCAGTCCCAAGGTAGACAATAAAAGTCAATGACTTACAATGCTTTCTTTCTTTCCTAAAAGAGGAGTGATAACTCTTACCTGGCTCTGAATCGACCCCGATGAATATTTTCTATAATTTGTATAACTAAATTGTTATTGTTGTTATTAATAAAAAGATTAACTCCCTAAGGAAAATCCTTTTGTGTGTTGTCTTGTATCACCGTACCTATGGTGCTCCTTGATTAGTGTCTCTCCTGATTTTGGGATATTTGGGCCTGACATTCACTTTAGAGTATTGGTGGGTTGTGCTGATTACTCTGAATTGATACACTGCTGTTGCATTGTTATCATCTTAATCCCCACAATGTGACACATTGAAGGCAGTCATATAGGGCATTTAATTGCATGCCATACTGGAATAGTGATGTATGTGACCAAAAAAACCTGATTGAATGACTGATTGGTTGTTCTGTCATTGATTGAGGCCTTAACTACTCTTTGCCTCACAATATTTGTATCTGTATTTTCCCCACACACTTTTATAGTTTTATGTCACCAGAGACATGTAACAGGAACCACAGAGATCCTTTTCTTACTTTTATTTCTGGCTACAACACCATCTCTGATTTGGTGACAACCCCTCCAACCTAATGCGCTTACCCTGTGCTCACTTTAACACTTCCTCATCAGTCAATCAATTTAATTCCCTTTTCACAGAAGAACCCCTTATCCTTTGAACAGTCCTTAGCCGGATCCTCCTTAATTGATGATCTAAAATCTATTCATGTTCTTATAATGACCATTTAGCATAAACAGGGCATAAGTTAAAATAGTAATAGTAATAGTTGCCAATTAGGGATGTCAGAAAAAATCAATTTGGTCAAGTAGCGCGATATTTCATTTGATGATACTGAATCAATTCTTTCTTCCTAGTATCGTTTCTGGCTCCACCCCCTGCTACAGTAAAAAAGAAAAGTAAAAAAAACATTCACCTGGCCCTTTGTTCAATTCGTCCGGCTCTCCTCTTCACCCAGGGGGGCCTCCGATCTCCCCCCCCCCCGGGGCCCTTCAATCTTCAGGAGAGTGCCCAACTGGCCCTCTCCCCCTGCCTTTCTGATGGGCGCCGCCATCTTCACGACTAGCTCCATCCCTTTGAGGACGGAGGAGATGACGTCACCCCCGAGGGGGTCAGCCCGGCTCCCGGATCGGCAATTCAGTCAGATGCTATGATCGTTGGGTGGAGAGGGGCAGGAGATCATCTGATCTCCTGCCTCGCCCCTCCAGTGATCACTGCATCTGTCATCGGATCGGGTGCTGAAAAGCCCAAGAGGCACCAATAGCACGAGTAGAATGAGCAGTAAGGCGGAAGGGAGGATTCTTCCCCTTAGCAGAGTAGGCCTGAATCACAGCCTGACGGATCCATTTGCTGATAGTAGACTTAGCAGGAGCCAGACCCTCCCTAGGACCAGAAGGGACCACAAAAAGAGCATCAGTTTTTCTGAAAGGTGCAGTAGCCACTAGATAGTTCAGACACCTAACCACATCCAAGGAATGCAAAACCCTCTCCTTAGCGTTACTAGGATTAGGGCACAAAGAAGGAAGAATAATGTCCTGATTCAGATGAAAGGCAGACACGACCTTAGGCAGAAAATCTGGTTTGAAGCGAAATACCACCTTGTCCTGGTGTCTCTCAAAGTAGGGGGGCTGGATGGAAAGCGCCGCCAAATCAGAAACACGCCTAACAGAAGTGATAGCCACCAAAAAGACAACCTTGAGAGTAAGAATGGCCAAAGCAGCCTCCTGCACAGATTCAAAGGGAGCACCCTTCAAGGCAGACAAGACCAAGTTCAGATCCCAAACAGGCAACATAGGCTTACGTGGGGGACGCACATGAGTAACCCCCTGGAAAAAAGTCCTGATCAGAGAATGCTGAACAAAAGACCTCTGGAAGAAAACAGCCAGGGCAGAGACATGACCCTTCAGAGTACTGAGTTGAAGCCCCAGATCCAAACCATGCTGTAGGAGCTCCAGGATCCTGGGAATAGAGAACACCCGACAGGGAAGAGACCTAGACTCACACCAGTCAATGTAGGCACGCCAAACCCTATAGTAAATAGAAGAAGAAGACTTCTTACTAACCTCGGTCATGGTATCAACAACAGAGGCAGACAGCCCCTTCTCCATCAAGATGGAGGTTTCAGCAGCCAGGCCGTCAAAGCCAGAGTTTGTAAATTGGGATGGCGAAAATGACCCTGAGTGAGCAGGTCTGAAACCCTGGGCAGAGCGTACTGATCTACTGCCAGCTGCACTACGTTTGCGAACTTCTTGGCCACCTGGGAGCCACCAGGATAGCTGGCACCCCCTCCTGAGCTGTCTTGCGCAGAACCCTGCCCAGCAGGGGGAATGGGGGAAAGACATACAGGAGCTGAAAGTCCTGCCATGACATTGCTAGACCATCTGTGGCCAAGGCCAGGGGATCCTGGGACAGGGAGACAAAGGCCGGGAGCTTGTGATTATGACGAGATGCAAACAGATCCACATCTGGTAGACCCCAACGGTGACACAGATAGTGAAACACCCTGTCGCAGAGGGACCATTCTCCCAGGCGAGAGGTCCCCCTGCTCAGAGAGTCTGCTTGCAGATTCTCCACCCCCGGAATGTACACAGCTGATATGCAGGGAACATTTTCCTCTGCCCAGGACAGGATCAGAGACACTTCCTTGAGGGCCCCCTTGCTCCGGGTCTCTCCCTGATGATTGATGTAGGCAACTGCCGTATGGTTGTCCGAGCGTACCTGAACAGGCCGGCCCGAAGGTGCTGGGTCAAATGAGCCGGAACCAACCTGATCGCCCTCAATTCCAGTTCCATGTTGATGGGCGTGTGGGCCTCCCGAGGGCCCCAGTGCCCTTGGAACTGTAGGGACTTCCAGAAGCCCCCCCAACCCGCCAGACTGGCATCCATGGTGACCGTCTCCCAGCAGGGGGCCAGAAAGGATCTGCCAGCCAACAGATTTGTGGAATCCCGCCACCACGAGAGAGAACTCCTGGCTAGGGGGGACAGAAAAAATAACTGGTCCAGGGACGCAGGATCCTTGTCCCAAAATGACAAGAGGTGGAGTTGCAGAGGCCTCATGTGAAACTGGGCATAAGGGACAGCCTCGAAGCATGACACCATCAGACCCACCAGCTGCATTCCCCGCCTGATGAAGGGATGAGGGCAAGATAGCAGGGACTGAACTTGTGCTAGCACACTGTCCACCTTCTGCTGAGGAAGAAAAATCCTTGCCTGAACTGTATCCAGATTCATTCCCAGGAATGGCGTCACCAAGGAGGGACACAGGGAAGATTTGAGATGGTTGATCACCCAGCCAAATGACTCCAGAGTGGATACTACTAGCTGAGTATCCCGCTCTGCCTGTTGGAGGGACTGAGAAGTGATGAGAATGTCGTCCAAATAGGGCAGCACGCGAATGCCCTGAGACCTGAGCAGAGCCATCACTCCTGCCAGCCCCTTGGTGAACACTCTGGGAGCTGAAGTAAGACCGAAGGGCAATGCCACAAACTGGTAGTGCTGATCCTCCAGAGTGAACCTGAGGAACCTTTGATGACCTGGAAAAACAGGAATATGAAGGTAAGCGTCCTTGATGTCCACAGAGGTCATGAAGTCTCCTGGACGCAGGCAACTGATAGCAGAGCTCAAAGTTTCCATGCGAAAGCGCCTGCATCTGACAAATTTGTTGAGGATCTTCAAGTCCAGGATGGGCCTGACTGACCGATCTCTTTTGGGCACGGTGAAAAGGTTGGAATAGAACCCCTTGCCCCTTTCTCGTAAGGGGACCTGACAGATGACCCCCAGCTCCAGAAGGCTTTGTACCTCCAGAATTAGAGCCTGAGCTGACATCCTGAGACATCCGGGATCTGATGAATCTTGGGGGAGGCCAGGCAGCAAACTCTATCTTGTAACCGGAGGACACTACCTCCTGAATCCACCGATCTGAGACGCCTCCAGACGTGAGCAAAATGCTGAAGCCGTCCTCCCACCCGGATGGGTGAGGGCGCCCCTTCATGCCTGAGGGGGCCTGGGAGAAGACTTAGGCTTGGAGCCCCAGGATGAGCCAGGGCGTCCACGTCCTCTGCCCCAGAAATCTCCTCGGGCCCCAGTAAAGGAGACCCCCCTCCCCTGTCTGGATCCACAGTAGGGGGAAGAAAAGGAGCCTGGGCCCCGAAAGGGCAGAGACTGCCTCCTGCGCTGGAGTAACCTGCCTCCCTTAGCAAACAGGTCCAGGCGATGCCCAAATAGGCGTAGTCCTTTGAAGGGAAAACCAGTGAGAGCCTTCTTGGCAGCGGTGTCAGCTGCCCACTGGCGCAGCCAAACCGAGCGGCGTATAGCCACCACCAGGGCAGAGGATCTGCCACACATCCTGATGGTATCATCCAAGGCAGAGAGGACATAAGTCACAAAAACCTCACGAGTGCATTAAACTCTTCACTAGACACATCATCAGGAGCACCATCTAGGACACTTCTAAGCAAGGTCCTAATAGCCACCGCTGTAATGGCAGAGGCACAAACCGGGCGCAGCGCCGTCCCCACACAGGCAAATGCATGGGACGCCAGCTGATCAATACGCCAGTCCTCACAATCCCGCAGCATAGTAGAGTCAGGGGAATGCATGACAGAGGTGTTAGACAACCCTAGGACTGGGGCATCCACCTCTGGAGGGGATGACCAACGCTTCACCACATCAGCAGGAAAGGGATACCCCTTATCCCAACTCTTAGGGACTCCGGGGAGCCTGCTAGGATGCTCCCATTCCTTGAGCACGAGATTATTAAAATGAGCTTGCTCAGGAAACTCTAAACGTGGCATAGCAGTACGAAACAATTCCCTCTGCTGCCTAGGGGCCGAAACCAGGGGAGAGATAGACAGTACCTCAAAAATCTGAGCCAACAGCCTATCAGTATCATCTGGGGCCCAGGGGTCAGAGCCAGAATCATCATGACCCCTGGGCCTCTCATCAGATGACAGACAGTTCAAAGAACTCTTCAACCTCCATAGGAAAAAGAGTGACATCGGGCGACAAATGTCGCTTCTTAGCAGAGGCCTTACGCCCCATGGTATTAGCAAGCAACTTCTCAACACTAGCCAGTCTAGCAGACACATCAGGCTGAGAATCCCCACTGGTATGCAGTTCAATGGGAGTCAAATTTAAGCTTGGGGGAGTAGGTGAAGCCATAAGTGGCACAGGCCCAGCTGCTGGTAAACCAGGCTGCAGTGCAAGCACCTGCTGGGCACAAGTTATACAGACCCGCACATTGTCAGCACTAGTAGGGGACACTCCACAAGCTACACACAGCCTGGCTTGTCCAAAAGGAACCCCAAGCACATTATCCTGAGACGCCTCCATATGATGATTATAGGCCGATAGGAATTCATGCTATAAAAGCCACCCGGGATGCCCCAATAGCCCGCTAGGGAAGTGGGAGTAATTTGCACACTAGGCCTCACAAGTTTAAAGACTAAAAAGAGGGGTAGGGCCGGGAGAAACCAATGGAGTTCGACCCGCCTGAAAGACATAAGCGACGAGAACCCCATAAGCGACATGTATAATGACATTAGGGGAAAATAAACCGCTCGCGAGGGCACTCACGAACCGTGGTAGGTAGAAGCCAGCCACGCAGCAGACAGAATCCAGAAAACATGGCGCCGAGTATACCTCGAGGGACGGGCCGCGGAGACAGTGACGCGGAACGCGCCATCCGCATGCCCCACCCCCCCCGAAGAGCGCGAAGCAGCACACGTGACAAGCAGCAAATGAAGGCGCAGCAGCGCCTGAGGTAATGCCGCCACCAACCACGGAACGCATTTGAAGTGCGCGGCGGCGGCATATTCAAACCGCAACCAGCGCAACCAAAGTCAAAGTCGCAACTGAATGGCTGTGCAGGGCCATGCACAGCGGAAGGGAGGCAAGTGATGCACGGCGCTCAGAAGTCCAACATGGAGGGGGGGACAAAATCTAGGATAGTGAAAATTCTGCATTTTGGTCCTTTTAATTAATTTATTGTTCATTTATTGTTTGTTTTATAGTATGCATGGCTTTTAACTTGACTATTCATAAGCATGGATTCGGCATATTATTTGTACATGTCACATAAAATTCACTCCTTAAATAGTTTTAAAGTAAATTTATTCTTAAACCGAGCATTAAGCTGCACCGTACTTAAACCTGAGTTATAAGAAATGAGACCTAACCTGTAAATCAGAATCATACACTAAGGCCCTTATTTATCATGGGCTAGCGCCAGGTAGTGTCTGACGAGCGCCAGGTAGTGACAGCTAACGGCGACTACCGACTCAAGTACGCCCGGCGGCGGTCACAATGACGCATTTATCAAGCAAAATGAGGCTAGCGCCGGCGAGAGCGACGGCTAGCGCGGCATTCATCATGAAGCCGCCTGGACCGAACAGCGCCGCTGCAAATTCCTTCACAGCGCCAGGTATGAGCTGTCGCTCCCTGGCGATGTCCAATGCATTTCAATGGAGCAATCTATAATTAATCATAATTAATTGGTATTAATTTTTTTTTTTTTTTTTTTTATGTCAAAAATTCGGAGACCACTTCTGCAATGTTAGGATTTATTTTTAAGTAAAAAAAAATTTTTCAAATAATTTGTGCAGAATTGATCTAACAGGTCTGAGATTAATGTATTCATATTACAAAATGATTCTAAAAACATGTATAATGTTACATTAAAAAAATATGGTTGTTTAGGGGTTAAAAACTAGTTAATACCCATCGCCGCCAGCGCTCTGGGGTTTAAACAAGGAATGGACAGTGAAAGCACATTCGGAGCGTGATTTGTTAATGAATATGAAGCTAGCCGTTCGCTCTGGCCATTCGTTGTCAGGCGCTCACATACAACGCTGAACCTGTGAAACAGCGACCCCTAAGCCCGTATTCAACATTACCGCACACCAACTGAGTCGCTGTCATCAAGCTAACGCCGGCCAAGCACAGCGAATACTGGCTGGCGCTGAAAAAATCACGCTACAGTCGCTCATCTGGCGCTATTAATGAATCGGCCTCTAAAACTTGACAGTCCTGATGTCCAGACTAGGAGGGTGACTAGGGCCCTTATTTATCACGGGCTAGCGCCAGGTAGTGTCTGACGAGCGCCAGGTAGCGGCAGCTAACGGCGACTACCGACTCAAGTACGTCCGGCGGCGGTCACAATGACGCATTTATCAAGCAAAATGAGGCTAGCGCCGGCGAGAGCGACGGCTAGCGCGGCATTCATCATGAAGCCGCCTGGACCGAACAGCGCCGCTGCAAATTCCTTCACAGCGCCAGGTATGAACTGTCGCTCCCTGGCGATGTCCAATGCATTTCAATGGAGCAATCTATAATTAATCATAATTAATTGGTATTATTTTTTTTTTTTTTTTTTTTAATGTCAAAAATTCGGAGACCACTTCTGCAATGTTAGGATTTATTTTTAAGTAAAAAAAAATTTTTCAAATAATTTGTGCAGAATTGATCTAACAGGTCTGAGATTAATGTATTCATATTACAAAATGATTCTAAAAACATGTATAATGTTACATTCAAAAAATATGGTTGTTTAGGGGTTAAAAACTAGTTAATACCCATCGCCGCCAGCGCTCTGGGGTTTAAACAAGGAATGGACAGCGACAGCACATTCGGAGCGTGATTTGTTAATGAATATGAAGCTAGCCGTTCGCTCTGGCCATTCGTTGTCAGGCGCTCACATACAACGCTGAACCTGTGAAACAGCGACCCCTAAGCCCGTATTCAACATTACCGCACACCGACTGAGTCGCTGTCATCAAGCTAACACCGGCCAAGCACAGCGAATACTGGCTGGCGCTGAAAAAATCACGCTACAGTCGCTCATCTGGCGCTACCTGGCGCTATTAATGAATCGGCCTCTAAAACTTGACAGTCCTGATGTCCAGACTAGGAGGGTGACTAGGGCCCTTATTTATCACGGGCTAGCGCCAGGTAGTGTCTGACGAGCGCCAGGTAGCGGCAGCTAACGGCGACTACCGACTCAAGTACGTCCGGCGGCGGTCACAATGACGCATTTATCAAGCAAAATGAGGCTAGCGCCGGCGAGAGCGACGGCTAGCGCGGCATTCATCATGAAGCCGCCTGGACCGAACAGCGCCGCTGCAAATTCCTTCACAGCGCCAGGTATGAGCTGTCGCTCCCTGGCGATGTCCAATGCATTTCAATGGAGCAATCTATAATTAATCATAATTAATTGGTATTAATTTTTTTTTTTTTTTTTTAATGTCAAAAATTCGGAGACCACTTCTGCAATGTTAGGATTTATTTTTAAGTAAAAAAAAATTTTTCAAATAATTTGTGCAGAATTGATCTAACAGGTCTGAGATTAATGTATTCATATTACAAAATGATTCTAAAAACATGTATAATGTTACATTCAAAAAATATGGTTGTATGTGATGCAAACTGTTGACTGCTTTGTACTGCTCTGTGTGCCTTCTTGTCTCGTCTGCCTTAATAAAGATTTATTGTTAAAAAAAAAAAAAAAAAAATATGGTTGTTTAGGGGTTAAAAACTAGTTAATACCCATCGCCGCCAGCGCTCTGGGGTTTAAACAAGGAATGGACAGCGACAGCACATTCGGAGCGTGATTTGTTAATGAATATGAAGCTAGCCGTTCGCTCTGGCCATTCGTTGTCAGGCGCTCACATACAACGCTGAACCTGTGAAACAGCGACCCCTAAGCCCGTATTCAACATTACCGCACACCGACTGAGTCGCTGTCATCAAGCTAACACCGGCCAAGCACAGCGAATACTGGCTGGTGCTGAAAAAATCACGCTACAGTCGCTCATCTGGCGCTACCTGGCGCTATTAATGAATCGGCCTCTAAGGCTGACACAAGCTACATGTGGGTATGCCACAAAGACTACCTTATACTTAAACACTATTGCATTTTTTATTTGTAAATGTGGACCCTTTCATGGCAAACATACAAGGACAAAAATGTTGATTTCCCATTTTGCAAAAGTAGAATCCTGCATGAAAACCTAACTGGTGCACACCAAGTACATTTATACTTGAACAATCTGGGTGTTCTGCTATTGTTCAAAGATGGTTCAAAAATATTAAACGGATTTTAACTACATGCAATGATATATCTAAAACACAGTATAAATATAAATCAAAGAAAAAGAATATATACGTCATATAAATCAAAAGTTCTGAACCAAACCCAACACATTTCTTTATAGCACAAGCAAACACAATGCAACACAGTGTGTACTGTAGCTTGAGATCAATGAATTAAATGTTAAAAGGATTTTCCAGAGGCAGAAATATTCATCTAGGCAGTTTGGAATGATAACAGCATAGGACAGACACAGCGGATCTGACAGATTTATCTGATGTGATTTAATGGGGTCTGGAGTAGGCTGTGAAGGTAAGAGGGTAAAGCACATACTTTAAAGACAGCTGCTGTAAAGCTGCATTCGGCACACAAAGGAAACAATAACAGAAGAAAGCATTAGACAAAGATCTAAGAGAAAGAAAAATGTTAGATGTACATTGATGTATGATGTTCTGAAAGCTTCCTAGAACCTGATTATACATCAGGAGAGTCCAGTTAAACCACCACCTAACGAGCCTCATAGACTTTAGCTGATGGACAGCCAATAGATTCACATGACAAATAATCAAAATAATACATCTGATTTAGAGGGGTGGCACAACATGTAAATATCACAATGCTTTGTAAAACCTGGTTCATTTCTAAAAGTATAATTTTCACCTTGCCAAAGATCAGAATTTTTTCATAATGTAGACCAATTTAATGGTCTAAGTTGTTCGGAAATCCTTGTACTCTCATATGTCACCTATATAGGCGTCAATGTCTTGTACATACACAGGAAACCATGGTGAGTAACCTTGGCCTGTTACCACTACACTCCAAAAGACACTGTTATAAGGCCCCTTTCTCATCATTTTTATGGAGGTCTTGCTACCAAACGAAAAATCATGCAAAAATGAAAACATTTCACACTAAAGTTCTCGCAGAAAATAGGCTTTGCTGAATCAGACGAGGGGAAAAAATGAACGAGAATGGAAATATTCACGCAAAAAAAGGTGAGAAAGGGGCTCTGAATCAACCCTATAGTGCCTGATTGTGGCAAACTCCTGTTAAAGGGGACCCCCACTCATTACACAGACAGTGGAGATATGCACCTATGCCGGCAGAAGCAACAACAGTCTGGCAAGGCCCTTGGTAATGCACTTGCATCCAATTATATTTGGTGGAATATATATATATATATATATATATATATATATATATATATATATAGCTATCCAGCAGTATATTTTTGATACCCTCCGCATCTTATAACTTCCAGATTTTCTTACTAGAGAGTGTAATTCATCTGTATTCATTTTGGGAAGTGTACTAAACTACTGGTTATGGTCAAAGAAAACTGAGCTTTTAAACACATTGATTTTTTTTTATAAATCCCTTTGAGGTTTCCAACAGCGTCAATTATTCTGGCTTTCTGTGTTGTAAATGAAAGTGCTGGCTCTTGGGGGCTGTGCCATTGGAGGCTGCATAGTGAGATAAGAGCCTACAGAAGGCAACGTTCCATACAGCCAGCCAGCACAGCAGCCATTGGGCTGCAGGAGTATAGAGCAGGTACTGTAGGGGCCAATCTATTTAGCAGGTAGACTTGCCAGGTAAATGAGTTTCTTGATTAGGAGACCAGTGTGGTAATGAAACTATGAAAATTATGAAAATCAATTTCAATTTCAAAAGCTGGGAGTCTCAATGAAACACTAAACATTTCTAAATTATACTGTACATATCATGGAATAAGTAAAGTTCATTTTGTTCTTTTCTCAATGAGGAATAATTGAATTTCCACTTTTTATTTTTTCTAAAGGAACACTGTCGTAAAAATGGTCTAATGATAAAAATCTATATAATTATGCGGGATAGCAGGAGGAGGGGTCAATTATACACCTGGCATCAAGAAATATCCAGCCAGGCTGTTTTTTTTTATTTTAATAGAAGGAAGAGGAAATCAGGGGTGAGTCACCTCTCGATTGTATTACTACCAGGAGAGAATAAAGCAATTCTGTGAGTACTCACCTGTAGAATTGTTTTTGTTCTTGCATGGCACGGCCCGCTTCGGTATGCATAACAGTTGGGTTATTCCGCCACAAGGTGGCGCAGTGGTACTGCAGAAAAGCTGTGGCTTGTCCCGGATCCCTATAAAAATGGGCCTAACCATAGAGTTCCCCAGCGTACACAAGCAGTGAGACAAGAAGCCGGGAGAGAATAAGTAAAAAATGTGAAAAAGGTAAAAAATTTACTTGGAACAATCACCATAAAGAGGCAACCAAGAATAACGATAACAAGGGTGGGGCGAAGCGGGCCGTGCCATGCAAGAACAAAAGCAATTCTACAGGTGAGTACTCACAGAATTGCTTATTTCTTTATTGCATGGCACGGCCCACTTCGGTATTCATAACAGTTGGGACATCCAAAAGCAGTGTCCAGAGTAGGGTGGGATCCCCAAAGAGTAACGGCCAGTAGTTCAAGTCACTACCGCCTGAAGCACCTTGCGGCCAAAAGCAGCATCCGCTGAGGCCTTAACATCAACCTTGTAAAACTTTGAAAAAGTATGAATAGAAGACCAAGTAGCGGCCTTGCAAACTTGTTCAACAGAAGCTTGATGCTGAAAATCCCAAGAGGCACCAATAGCACGAGTGGAATGAGCAGTAAGGGAGGTTCCTTTCCCTTATCAGAATAGGCTTGAACCACCGCCTGACGGATCCACTTGCTGATAGTGGATTTAGCCGAAGGCAAACCCTTTCTAGGTCCAGAAGTGAGAACAAAAAGAGCATCAGACTTCCCGAAAGGCTCAGTGGCGACCAAATAAAACTTCAGAGCCCTGACCACATCCAGGGAATGCAGAGTCCGCTCCTTGGAATTAGCAGGATTAGGACACAATGAAGGCAAGACAATGTCCTGACTAAGATGAAAGGCAGACACAACCTTTGGAAGGAAGTCCGGCTTGAGCCGGAACACCACCTTATCCTGATGTCTCTCAAAATAAGGAGGTTTGATGTAAAGTGCCGCTAGCTCAGAAACTCGCCTTACAGAAGTGATAGCCACCAGAAAGGCTACCTTAAGGGTCAGAATAGACAAGGTAGCTTCACGGATAGGCTCAAAGGGAGGCCCTTGCAGAGCAGACAACACCAGATTCAAATCCCAGACTGGTAGCAAAGGCTTACGGGGTGGACGCATGTGAGAAACACCCTGAAAAAAAGGTTTTAACCAACCGGTGATTGGCAAAAGATCTTTGGAAAAAAATTGCCAGAGCTGAAACATGGCCTTTTAGGGTACTAAGTTGAAGGCCCTGATCCAAACCATGTTGCAAGAATTCCAGAATCCTGGGAAAAGAAAACACCCGACAGGGAAGAGACTTGGACTCACACCAGGCAATGTAAGCATGCCAGACCCTGTAACAGATAAAGGACGAGGACTTCTTCCTAGCCCGAATCATAGTATCAACAACAGAAGCAGGTAACCCCTTTTCCATCAATATGGAGGTTTTGGCAGCAAAGCCGCTAAAGCCAGAGTTTGTAAATTGGGATGGCGTAACTGCCCCTGGGTGAGAAGATCTGGTTCCTTGGGCAAGACATGCCGGTCTACTGCCAACTGCACGACGTCTGCGAACCAAACTCTTCTTGGCCAACAAGGGGCCACCATAATGGCTGGTACCCGCTCCTGGGCAATCTTGCGCATGACCCTGCCCAGGAGAGGAAACGGAGGGAACACATAGAGAAGCTGAAACTCTGTCCAATGTATTGCCAAGGCATCCGTGGCGAAGGCCAGAGAATCCTGAGACAGAGAGACAAATCTGGGAAGTTTGTGATTGTGACGGGACGCAAACAGGTCCACGTCCGGCTGACCCCAGTGGGGACAGAGGGAGAGAAACTCCTGGTTGTTGAGAGACCACTCCCCCAGACGAGATGTCCCCCTGCTCAGGGAGTCCGCCACCTGGTTCTCTACCCCTGGGATGTAGACCGCTGAGATGCAGGGAACATGCTGTTCTGCCCAAGACAGAATCAGGGACACTTCCTTGAAGGCTCGCTTGCTCCGAGTCCCTCCCTGATGGTTGATGTAGGCAACCACCGTCTGGTTGTCTGAGCGAATCTGAACAGCCCGACCCCAGAGGTGAGTGGATAGGCGAGAAACAACCAACCTGATCGCCCTCAGTTCCAGGACGTTGATGGAAGCATGGGCCTCTTGACAAGAGGTGCAACTGAAGAGGTCTCATGTGAAACTGAGCAAAGGGGACTGCCTCGAAGCAGGACACCATCAGGCCCACCAACTGCATCCCCTGAGGGATGGAGGGATGAGGACACGACAGCAGAGCCCGAGCCTGCAGCTGAAGACCCTCCACCTTCTGCTGAGGAAGGAACATCTTGACCTGAGAGGTATCCAGAGTCATGCCCAGAAAGGTCCTCACCAATGACGGAGACAGAGAAGACTTTGGATAGTTGATCACCCAGCCGAAAGACTCCAGAGTGGATGTCACCATTTGAGTGTCCCACTCGGCCTGAGGAAAAGACTCGGCCACAATCAGGATGTCTTCCAGGTAAGGAATGATGCGGATGCCCTGGTTCCTTAGCAGAGACATCACTCCCGCCAGCACCTTGGTGAACACCCGAGGTGCCGAGGTGATACCGAAGGGTAGAGCCACAAACTGGTAATGCTGATCCTGCAGCTCGAACCTTAGAAATCTCTGATGACCTGGGAAGATAGGCACATGAAGATAAGCAGCATCTCCATGCGAAAATGATTGAATCTGACAAATTTGTTGAGGCCCTTCAGATTAAGAATGGGCCTCAGAGAGCCGTCCTTTTTGGGGACCGTGAAAAGATCGGAATAGTACCCCTGACCTCTTTCTTGATGAGGCACCAAACAAATGACTAACAGGCAATGAACCGCCAGAAGCAACCATTGAGCGGACAGGGGGTTTAAAGACATCCGGGAGCTGATGAATCTTGGGGGGGGGGGGGGGCAGGCTGAAAACTCTATCTTGTAACCGGAGGACACTACCTCCTGAATCCACTGGTCTGAGACATGAAGCCTCCAGACGTGAGCAAAGAGCCGAAGCCGCCCCCACCCAGATGGGTAAGGGTGCCCCTTCATGCCTGAGGGGGCTTGGGAGAGGGTTTGGACTTAGGATTCCAGGAGAGACCTGGATGACCACGGGTTCTGCCACGGCCCCAAGAATCTCTGCGACCACTGAAGAGGAGGGAGCCACGGCCCCCTCTGGGAATGCGAAAGGAAGGGAGGGGGGCAGAGGACCCCCGAAAGGGCCGAGACTGCCTCCTACGCTGAGGCAGCCTCCCATCCTTGGCTAGCTCCCCTATCTCAAGGGGGTGACAGTCACCAAGCTCATCAATCCCCACATACATCTCAGTAAGGGGAGCAGGTCTGGGGTCCAGGTGTCTCTTCTTGTCAGAGGCCTTCCTAGGAGCATTCCTGGCAAGCTGCTTTTCAATGTTAGCCACCCGCAGAGCCAAATCAGAATGTGACTCCCTGCCAACATTCCCTTCACTGGGGCCCAATTGCAGGAGCGGGGGAGTAGGTGAAGCCGAGTGAGGGGCAGAGCTGGGAAGCGAAGCAGGCAAACCAGCTTGAAGCGCAAGGATACTTTCAGCGCACAGGGGATACCCCACACATGGAACACAGCTGTGCTTGCCCTGAAGGGCCCCAAGCGCGCTATCCCCAGAAGCCTCCATATGGTGATTAGCACAGGCGCAATAAGCCAGCAATGGGTAAAGGCTTAATACAGAAGCCACCCGGGATGCCCTCCCACGGGATGCCCCCAGAAGTTAATAAAGGGGGGGATGAGGGGGAGAAAAGGAGTGGAGCCGGGAGAAACCACAACCCAATGGTATCCCACCTGAAAGACATAAGTAAAATCACACATAAGGATCCCACAGCAAAATACCCCAATTCAATAAACCCCCCCCCCAAGGGGGACTCACGGACCAAAGACACTGCGGGGTCACACAGGCACAGACCCAAACGAAAAAGAGGACACAGTCCCCAAACTACTTACCCCCTCAGAAGCCAGGACAGAAACTCCACATCCCTATTAGGCTCACCATAAAGCCTATGGCCGGCTACCCTTTGTGTTACAGGGTCTGCGGCTTGGAGCTGCGCTCCAGAAGCACTTGACCCTAGTGCTCTTCTACCTTCACCCGATCTGTCAGTCAAGGCTGGGAGGCAGTGAGGGTCCAGAAACGGACAATGCAATAAAGAAAAAACTACAAGCTTGGCGGGATTTGTATTTAGTTTGGATGTATAAGTGACTCCTCCTCATTAGCCAATGTGCTTATATGGATTTTTACACAATTTTGTGATAGTGCTCCTTTAAAGCGGACCTTCACTCTGAATAAGAGTTTATCTTATATGTTTCCCACACCCTGTACATACAGATTGCCCACTTTAAAAATCATCCTACCTGCATCTACTGCATGTTATGAGCCTTTAAACATCCAAGATGGCGGCTTATGGAAGCCGCCATCTTATCAGGCAGCCTGCAAACAGGAAGTGCCTTCTGACTGTGCTGCTTTGCATTCTGGGACTGCTGACCTTTTCCTGACCCCAGCTCTGCTCTGTCTGAGCAAAGCACAGCTATAACCCGCCCCCTGTACCTTATCCCACTCTCCTCTCCTCAGTAAGTGTGATGCTTCTGAGTCAAGATGGCGGCGCCCGTATCCTAAATTCCTGAACAGAGTTGCAGCCCAGTGGGGGAAAGAATAATAAGTTAGTGACTAAAAAGGTAAAATATATTAATTTTAGATGCTGGGGAATAGTTTTTTAAGAGTTTGGGCTTTTCATTAAATCACGCTGAAGGTCCGGTTTAAGACTTTGCCTGAAATACTCTTTCTTAAAGTACATCTGTGGACAATTGATACTTAAAGTGAACCAAAACCCAGAATTTCCATAAGACTGGTTTATGGGTCGTACCCTTAAGGTGGATCCCTGCTGTGTGAAACCCTATCAGTGCATATTAATGTGTGACTAAAGAAACTGAATGTGAGCTTAGCCACATTCATGATCAGTACGGTACTCCATGCATCGCTCTATGGCTGTTCACTTCTATGTCAGCCATCCCGTTATGAGACGTAAAAAAGATGTGCTGGTCGCACATGTGTTGTCGGTTTGCTGGTGAGGTAAAAATATTAGGCTAACTGGCAGGGATTCACACAGCAGGGCATCCCAAATCAGGATCTCCCACAGGGTGAGTATTTAAATAGACCTAGCGGCTAAGTGTGATTTTGGTCCACTTTAAATTTTCACGTATGGGTGTAAAGGCTCTAGGAGTCAGCATTACGGGTTCCTATGAAATAACCCAATAATCCAAGCAACATGCCTGTCAGGATGGACACTGCACCCAGTAAGCGCAATAGAATATACCAGTCTAACCATGAATCTGGGGAACAACAGTTTCATAATTCTTCTAAACTGCAAACATTCAGCAAACATGTTCACTGCCCAACAGGCTTGAACTGAAACTGCTGCCTATTGTGGCATGTATGTAAACCAGTGTGGCATGTAAGGTATATACACCAATCCCACAGAAGCCTTGACCACAGCCAACCTGATTCATCTGGTAAAAGTGGTCCTGGAGTCTGCCAGACCCTTGTAAAACCAAAACTCCCTGGGTGCATAAAAGGTAAATCCTAACAAGAAAATTAGAATGTTAAGGAAAAAATGGAAGACTGGATGATTTGAAACCCTGATATAATCTAGAGGTAATTCGTGGAAGAACTTAAACACAGCCTTGTCACAATGTAGGACTAAATAGGGCAGTATAGAGACCCATTGCACCAAGGTAATGGCCAATAGCAAGGCCAGCTTCTGGAACAATAGGTACATCTGGTCTGGCCAGATGCACAAATGCTAAAAAATGCTAAAATGGTACCAAATTCAGATACCATGACACAACTGATTGGTCATCACAAAACATGAGCTAGATGAGGGACACTGGAGGTGGACAAACAGCACAGAGCAATGTCCCTTCAGAGTACTGAAAGCCAAACTGGACTTGAGGGAGCCAAAGGCGTGATTTATCAAGCACTATCTGCCAGACAATACACTATACACTGATACACTATATCAGTGCAAATTAAAGTAGTGCAAAATATAATTTATATTTTTTTCAGCATGTTGCTGCACTGCTAATGTGGTAAATTTTACCTTTAATTTGCTCTGATTTGGCATAATCTGGCAGATAGCGTTTGATAAATCAGGCCCCAAGTATCTTAATGATTGAATGTAGCGGCTTGACAATACCAACTTTTCACACCATGACCATATACAGTCCCATAATGATGTTACGTTTTGGCTTATTAGGCTTCTAGTCTGATTTTCTGAAGGACCTGGTTTAAGGAAAAGGAAAAAAATAGAACTTGACCCAATTCAATATAGAGAAGGTTATCAGACACAAACATAACCTAATAAAAAGACCAGAAAAATACATTTATATTTTTTTTTAACCTCCCCTACACATATGGCAATCAGCTAGACTACATAGTCTTTTGCGTCTTTAGTACCAAATATTTCTAGATAAAAACCTAATATCGCGTTTCAGACGATACTGTTTCTATAAAGTATTTACTTAATTTAATTCAGCATTACAAACATATTTTGCTGCACAACAGTTCAGCAACTAAAAATCTCAATGGCTTCTTCATTTACCAACAATTACCAATAGGATAATACCATAGCAATTAAATTATAAACAGCCAATTTTCAGTATTTAATTTAAAACGTGTTACACTCAACTTTTATATTATTACTGGTAACAAATTAAATGTATAAAATACAAATGATTCTATACTGAATTCCAATAATGAAAAGCCTTGCCTAATTTCATACCATCGTCAAAAGCCGATAAAAATTGCTACTCACAAACTTGATGCTGGCTCTCTAATGTATTCCCCAGCTAATATGTGTATTAATGTTCTAAAACATTTCTCATTAGCACATGGAAATGTTTTAATTTGGGTTATTTGACTAATATAATTTTAAAGACAACTCGTTGCTGCAGCATGCAAGATGCTTCTCATGGTCTATTGAGGATAGATTTGACATTACATTTAGTTATATTCTCAGACATGAGATTGAAATTGTATTATGTATAGGATTGGAAAGATTGATTTAGTTCATTACCGCTAAAGGTTAGCCATGCAGGAAAAGGACTTACATTTTCTTAATAATATTTTTTGTTAAAATGTTGGTTGTTGTCCCCCCCCCCCCATGGACATTCTGGTTTTTGATGCCCCCTCTGTGGGAAACCCTCCAGTCTGCCCTATATTCACTTTGACCAAGTAATCAATAGCACATGCACAGGCCTCTGGCAGCATCTCTTATCTGCAAGCTCACCGAACCAGCCAAAACTAAATGGCTGGCAATGGTTGAGTGCAGGGTGGAGGAGTTGAAATGCCCCTGGGAGTAATGGGACAATGATGAGTTAGCTCAAGCACTTGCACCTCACTTGCATGTCTCACACTGTCTTGAGGGCCAGCTTTTACCAGGAGATATTTGTCTTCTAGACTCTAGGGCCAGTTGATGAGAGTTTTGGTTTGTTTTAAGACAAGCCATGTAAACATATTAAGTTCTACGGAAAAACAAAACTAGGGCCCTAAGTCCTTTAGCCAAGATGCCACAATCACTGAGCAATAATTTTCCAGAAAATTCAAAAGGGACTAGGATGCTCTAAAAGCAAAGTATCCTTCCTAGGTGGTGGTGAATTTCTTAGTGGTACCCCTATTGTTTGAGATCAATCCATCTTGATGTTTTTTGGAGTTGACTCCAGTACTCACTCCAGTACTGAGGGGGTATTCTAGAACGTCCAATGGCTCACAATAACCTTTCTAGCAGCTGTTAAAAAAACCAGGGATAAGCAAAAGCAAATGTAGCTGAAAGAAGTTAACAAGTAGTAAAAGGAGTACATTTTCAAGATTCCCAAATGTAATGGCATATCTACCAAATATAAAGGAGACTATGGTCACAGCTTTACACCCCCAACACAGCCCAGGCTCAGAGGGATTGAAGACCTTGTTGTTGGTCATTACTGCTTTTGTGGTCTGTGCTCCTGCACTGTGCGTGTGTCCAATGTGAGCACCAGTGGCCATTGTGGTTCACTGGGGAGGAATCCTCAGGACCAAGCACGCCACTTGCACACTCGTCCAACATACCTATTGGTTGCTGGTGATAATGTGATTGATCATCTGCAGCTGCCAGACCTGGACCAGCATCCTAAACTGTGATGCCCAAACAGACTTCTAAAGGTTTTTTAAGACTATTATCTATTTGCTGGCATTCTATAGCATACTCATATTTTATCACATGAATGTATTACAGGCCAGAGTACAAGGAGGGAAAACACAGAGATGGAAGAGACTGGTGGATGACACTGCTGTTGACTTTTCTATTTACAATAGACATAAATAATCACTATACCTGAACAGAGAAAGCTGCCCTGCAAATGAAAAATGCCACTCTGTCATACATATTCTATTATCTAAGAAGCTATGAAAGTATCAGACGCAATTAATGTATGTGGATATCACAGTAATAAAAAAGCAACATCAATTTTAAAAATATTTTTTTTTTTGCTGTGAAAATTGGGGATGCAGAAATGAGGGCCCTTAGAATTAGAAAAAGGAACAAATACAAATTATCTGCCTAACATAAAGATCTACTGTTAGGGACCTGGACAGATAAAATAGCCTAATCTGTTTGCAAGCATCAATGAGATTATTTGAAATAATGACTAAGCTAATGGTGGATTTCATCTAGTCCTTTCCCAGTTATTTTATACATATTGCATATTTACTTGTATTTAACGTTTTTTTTTTTTTACTAAAAAGTAGTGTTGCTGGTATCTGCCATTGTTATGCACTCAGGCAGTTTAGTTTAAGGATTTCGGAACATTCTATTTCTGAATCTGGACACCTGAATCTGGACAATTTAACAAAATGTATTTTTAGAGTGAAAAATGAAAGACTCAGGGTTGTACATACTATAGAGGAAATGCAGACACATGCCCTCAGACACGTGGGCCAAGCTGCCTACACCACCTCTGTAGAGCGTATGCCCAACATCATACATACATACCCAGCCATGCCGCCTCGGGCCTCCACGCTGGCTGCATGCATCACGTCTCCCTCGGCTCCGTGACTCCACCACCTTTCTGTGCCTCGTGTGTGTTCCTCCACCACTGTACACCCACTGGCATGCCTCTCTCGCTGCCATGCATGTGCCTGTACACCCCTGGCCCCCTTTTTACTTAAGCCAATGGAGTCGGCTAAAGAAAAGTCTGCTTTGCCTGCTTTTTTCATCAAAATTCAAATCTGACCTGCCAAAGAATCACAAGCCTGCCTAGGCTTCTACAGTTAGGGGGTATCCGACACTGGTCATCGCACGTTCAGCTTTCTGACCTCAAGGGGGCACAAGTAGAGTATGAGGTCAGTTTAGGCCACCAATCTAAGCTTTCTGCACCTTTGTACACAACAGCAAAGCATAAAAAGATGAAAAGCATCATGAGGCCCCAGGAGCATGTTCTAAGCATTAAACTACACATTGCCAAGAAAATACAGCCTTAGTACACAAACAATCGTGGATAGTTTTTAGACCAACAAAACTTCATGGCAATCCTGTGGCACATGTGGCAATACTCAGGAAAGAAACAACAGGAAGGATCAAGTGCCCTTGAGCTCTTTAAAGCTGCTTGCTCATAGGAAAGGGGAGAGAAATTGAGATAGAAAGAGAATATAAGAGAAAGAGAATGACAAAAAAGGAGGTACAGGAATAGAAGGATAGAGACAAATTATGAAAAGAAAGTAGAAAAACTACGAGACACTACTTTTTTGTAAGACTAAGGCCTTGACTCACTAAGGGTTGAAAAAAATTCTCATAGTAGTAAAAAATTCAATCCATGAGAAAAAAGCCTGAGCTTTTCAATTTTAGTGAATCGCCAGACAGGAAGACAATGAAAGTCAATGGAACTTTTTACTACAGTAAAAAGTAATAAAAGGTTTAATACTTTTCTCTGTAGTAAAAAGTGCCATTGACTTTCATTGTATTTCTCTCTGGTGATTTACTAAAATCTAAATTCTCATGCTTTTTTCTCATGAATTGAATTTTTTACTACCATGAAAATTTTTTTCAACTCTTTGTGAATCGAGGCCTAAATGTACTTCAAAGTGAAAGTTTACTCCCCTTTTTCCTTAGGAAACTTTTGATACCTTCAGGTGAATAATTTGAGCTAAATAGGGGGTGATTCTATCTTGTTTAACTCCCAAAAATGTAGATTGGGGGAACTCAGGAACTATCTACAATAGGGCAGTATCTCGGGATCTGAAAATTATTTCAGACCAAATTGACCCAGGGCACACTTATTTTACATGTCTCATGTATATGGCAGATGATATACTTCGTGGGTGATATGGTGATCTGGCGGATGACTTCGCTGACTTGCAGAACAACATGGTACAGAAAAAAACAATTTCCCCAAAGTCATAATATTACTTAACAAGTCTTAACAACTGATCCTAAATTTTATCTCAACAACATCATCATTATGGCACCTGGCACTCAATGCTGCGTCTTATTGTAAAGATTCTATAAATAACTGTATGGTGTCATGATCTACAATTTTTAGGTATTTTCAAGTTTTGTGTATATCCTGACACAAATAATTCCTATGGCATCATTGATACAGTTGTCCAATAAAGATGATTCTGGAATATTTCCATCATTTTTGTTAAGGTTATGTGTATTATAAGTGGTTATACATACAATAAACTCATGATTTCCAACCAACCCAAATCAATTCTAGTTCAAGTAGAACAAAAGAGCTTAATGGGTTGCCAATTTGGGATGCTGTACTATGTGATATACCCTAGTTCACCCAAAAAAACATACTTTTACTGGTGATCCCATGGTGTACGTGTGGGCTGCCGCAGCAGCATCCCTTCGACTCATGCATTCTCCCATGCTAAGTCTATCAGAATGGCTGGACAGCGGCCAAACGGATGCTGGAAATTCCCAGTATCCTATGCTGGCTCTGTCTGTTAACAGCATCCCATGTTCAATATTACGCGGGGTATAGAATGCTGATTGGAGTACAGCACATGCCATAGGATTGCCAGTGGGGTGAGTATACCAGGCGGCGGTTCACACAGAAAAAGGGGCACAGAAACTGAAGTCCATCTAAAGAGGACATCCAACTAGGTTGCAACCAACTCCACCTGCTTCTTCCTCACCCAGTACTTAGCCTGATTGGAGAACGGTGGATGGTGGTGGGTGACGCTTTGCATGGCAGCCATGGACTTGATTTACATCCGGGACATGAGTAACAGGGCAGTCACCCAGTCTTGAAAGCAGCAGGATTGGGTGGCTGATCTTCCAGTCAAGTCCCCAACTCATAGCTAATAATGCATGGGGGGAGGGGTTGGCGGGATTAGTTGGTCTGTCACAAGGAAGTCCCAGGATTGCAGCCGCAGGCATCAATGTATGCATCAAAAGGTAGGCCCCTATCAGAATTAATAAGGCTGGTCAGAATTTTTCCAGTCTGGGCATTTATGCTAATTTACAGAGGGTGTGGTCGCATTTTAAATAAATCAAGCTAGACATTTTTACCTTGACATTAGGTTTATATATGTGCTGTTTTTTCAGTGGGTCAGATGATTTAGTGAAAAAGTTCTTTTAATCCCAAATGTGCACAGCAGTGGCAGTGCAACACACTGTGCTAGTTTCTATACGGTTCCTTCCTTCCTTTTTTATTAACAAAAACAAGCATATATCACCGTTAGAGCCGCACACATTAACTGTCTGGACAAAATCAATTCCGCCATTTTCTGTCAATTTCTGGAAAACCCTTAATGGAGAGTTAGAACGTCAGTCCTTTTAAGCTTGGAACTACAATGCTGATCAATAGAATGGTAATAGCTGGATGATTTGAAACACATATAACAAAGCTTATCATTTTGCTGAATAGTGCAGCCATCAAATATATCTAAGAACGAATGTGAAATGAAAGTTCTCCAATTTCAGGACGATGACAGAGTAAAATTAATTTGTTTCCCCAGATCGGGGGAGCATCTTTTCCAGACGCATGCTATCTGCTGTTTAGGGCATTATATACACGGCACCATTCTGCAAGATTTGAAATCATATCAATAAAAGTCTTTAGAGCCTAGATGTAATAGGACATTGATTTCAGTTTCTTTACATCATTATTAACGGTAATTCACATTACGCTATGGTTTGCTATCTCCTCGTTACTGTGATTTACACAGCAGAACGCTGTGAATATTTTTGCTTTATTCATTACTACTGCAGTTTGAAGCATAATAGAAAGCTAATACACAACTGGCCATGTTTATAAAAGAACTGGTGCATGCTCATTAAATCCACTCCTTTTAAGTGTCTTTTTCATTTCAGTGCTTTACTTTTTAAACTCATATTCATAAAGAAAAGGGGAAAGATGTTGGCAGAAAAAAAGAAACCATAGATAGCTTTATTTAAAAAAAAATGGCATAAGCATTAGCAAAAAACAGGGAACAATATCTTTTGTAATCCTTCAGTGTGGCAACTGCATGTTGGCACTTCTTGGACTTTTGTGAACTTTCCCTACACACCTCAGATCAGGACTAACATAGGGCATCTGTGGGCTAATATTTAAAATATAACCTGCTTTTGTTGTGACCACTCCACCTGATCCCCAGGTCTGTTTTGGAAACCCCTTCTGCTATTGCTAGATCCTGTCTTACACACTGCTCTATTACAAATCTTTCCTCCAGCCCCAATTTACATACTGTACTGCAGGAACACAAAGGAGACAGAGAGGGATTTGTAACAGAGAAGTGTGGCAAGTCCAGGAGGTGGCATTCCAGCCATGGCTATGGCCAGACTCCAGAAGAGAGGGTTCCTAATGTTTTTCCAAGGAGTACTACTTCCCACTTCCCATTTTCCAATGCACCACCCAAGCTCATGTACCACCCAATACAAACTTCCTGGTGGAGTAGCTGGTGTAGTAGCTACAGTATATACAGTATATAGTGTGTTCTCCACCTGGTCCTATGGAAAAAGCTCTTTGACAGCAATATTGGCAGTATAAGATACTGACACCGGCAGTTTATTAATGCTTTTGAGCAGCGGTCTGCAGTGCCTCCTTGAGTACCATTTAAAGGAAGGAACACCAGCGTTACGGAGTGCAATTAGGGAAACTTTAGAAATGGCGTGCATAAAAAAATATTCATCAATACCAAAAATCAAACAGTAGGCTATGCACAGCTACATCCAAGTAGGCTATGGCTAATAACGTGGGAGGGGGATCAACCCCACTTGCTCCAGGAAGCCACAGATTTTCATTAGACTCCACCCACAGCTACTTTAAAAACATTTAACCTATTTTTCCTATAACCTTAATAAATAAACCGAAACAGAACCAAACTAGAAGCCATTAGAACCCTCCTCCCCAGCAAAATCGAGCCTTGCGATTGACCCCTGTTATCATGTGGTCATTGGCAGGCGGATACTCAGGGGAGGTTCCCCTCCATGCTGGCTGGTCTCAATGCTTGATTTAGCCAGGGGAACAATCTGAAAGGTATGATTTTTTTTTATTTTTGTGGTGTTAAAATATAGGAGGACAATGGCAATCAGGGGAAAAACATCCTTAATGTTGCAGCAATCAGCCTTTATTAAAGTCTCATTACAGCACTAGTACAACTGGATGCGCAATACTAATTTTTTTTGCAAGAAACCCCTGGGGATCAGTTGTCCTGGGGCCAAATTTAGTATTATATTTTTATTATTATCCGACAAATGCCTTTTAAAATAGTTTAAAAAATATTTTACTAAATGAAAACCTGGAGAAAAAAATGATAACAACTTTAAGCTGTTTGCTAAGAACAACAAAACGGAGAAGACAGAAATCTGAAAGAAGAGTCATAAAGCCAGACACAGGAGGAGGCAGATTTCTCACCATATTTCTAAATATTGCAAACATACCCAAATTTACTGTTTCCAGCTAAAAGCTTATTACAAAATGGAAGAATCGATCACCATAATAGTGACCATAAATGTTCTGTGAGGGGGCTACAAACATTAAAAATGCATGTTACATCTAGCTGCTCCTGATATGGGCTTTACAGTTACTAAAAATGCTAAAAAAAATGGTTCTTTGGTAAGTGGCATACGCTAAGCAAACAAGGCACACAAGGCCCCAAAATGTTTATTAAAAATTCCCATTACATCGAGCTGGTCCCCGGGACGGTAGCCTGTACAGTTCATGTCTGAGAATAACAAGAAATCACAGTTTACATACAAGTTTTCGGCAGCAGCTTCAAGTGTTACTGCAAAACACATCAGTCTTTGTTACACCATGGAATGCTCATAAATAACACACCGCTTTACAGCAGACAAGCACATTATTTATGTAGAAAGGAAAATCTGATTTAGGTTCAAGTATTTGATTCATTTTGTACAGTTTGTAAGGGATAAGAAAAGTTGTGTGAGATGATACAGTAGGTCTGAGAAGAGAATGCGACCAGTTTATGCTATTAATGGCCATTGGTGACTGAGGACCTGTCATCTACTTATTTTGAGAGCTGGATCTATAATGGTAATAAATGACTAACAACTGATAACTTCACAAATGTTAAATGTCAATGCTAAAAATGAGGCCAGTATCATCCAGGTCAAGAGATAACATCATGCCTTTAGACAGTGGCGGGCTTGAAAACCAGCTTGGGGTTTTTACTGACCCTTGGACAGTGCAGAACATCCTTGCTGTGCAGCTGCCAACAATGTGTTGTCCAGCCAGCCAACCTGTAAAGCAATGCTGGGACAGATCATGAGCATGGGCAAGCAAGGCAATTGCACTGAAGCTTTAGTATTGTAGGGGCAGATAATAAGCCAGGGGTGAGTATGCCCCTCTAAAGCCATAATGCAGAGGTTTTAGAATTTCAGAGGCAGAATATGGACTTGGGTGTCGTGCACTGGAATGTAGGGTGGATCTGGGTATGGAGGAAGCAGTTGGGAGGCCGGGAGTGAAGAGGGTGATAGACACAGCAATGGACAGACAGGAGAGAGTAAATTCTGGCACAGTATTTAAGTTCTACACCAAGCCCCAGTCCCAAAGTTGTACAGCCTACGAGAATTCTCCCCGCCCTCCATATTCCCAGTGCACCCCTGTCTATAGGCAAACCGAAAATGCCAGCAAAAACTGATTATTATATGGGCCCTAAACTATTTTATCAGGTACCACTACTACAAGTACAACCTGGGTGGTACATATGGGTTGTCATCAGGGGCAGACTGCTCACAGGGAGACCTGTGACTATATCAGGTTGGTGACAGTGCTTTGGGGCTGGCTGGGCTGCTTCCCCATCCAATCCCAGACTCCCTAGTTCCCCTCCAGCGCCTCGCACCTAGCCCAACTCTACTCTGTTCCAAACCAATATCCATAGCAGGGATGTTATGGTTGAATGTAGCAACAATGCAGGGTATAGGTTCTTATTAATTAGGCAAGTAAAGCGCATAAAGAAAATATCTTAGGGATGTGGACCTTGGTTCTGCAGTCACATATACTAAAACTGGATTGGTACAGAGAAGATTCAACTGCCAAGAAAGTTAAACTATTAACATCTCTTCTTGAACATTAAGAAAACACACTTATAGTATGTACAATAAGGATATAGCTCCAGTGCATCCAAAAGACACAGGCCAGATGGTTTCAAACCAAAGCTGCAGATTTAGTAGATGTTTTGGCAATTAAATGACTCAGCTTAAATTACATTATTGTGAAAGTGGTTTTGACAATAGATGCATATATAAACGAATGTAATATACTGTTTCAGCATGAATGTCAATGTCAATATGAAAAGTACAGCAAACAACTGTAAAAAGATAAGAACTTACTTCACTGTTTTGGGGAATGCTAAGCTTTGGCAGTTTGTTCTTACTGACGGGTGTATTGACTTTTCCTTCCAGTATTGCTCCAAATGCCTGGTTGTTAAATCCATCTTCTGTTTCTGTTTGTGGTTTCAGTTCTGGGGAGTCATTGGGGACTTGGTCCTGACCATCCATTGGCCTCACATAGGCTGTTGGCTTTTGTTGGATCATGTTTGTTTTACTGTGAATCCCTGGTGGAAAGTTTTGAGAGGAAAGACTGTTTCCTGCCAATAGCAGAGATGTAGATGGAAGTGGGGACACAGAGTCATGTGCTGAAAGTTCTAAGTCAACAGGAGACTTTGAATGAGTGTTTTCTTTGTAAGAGTAATCCACACTCATTGTTTTGGGGTGATTATGTCTCCTTGAGTGGGAGGATGATGTGGCAGGCACAGGTTCATCCACATTTCCACTTTTATGCTGTTCATTTTGGCAATTATAAAGGTCCTCCAACCTAATTTGTGATAAATCGTGTGACGAGCTGTGTTTTGACCGATTTGGTTGGTTGGACTGTGTACAAGTGGAGTTATGACCACTGTGCGGCCAATCAGTTCTAGATTTTCTTGTTCCTTCATGTACCAATGTAGACATTGGGGTCAGTCCGGAAGGTGGTGGCAAGGTTGTGGATGAATGGTTACTACTTTGATGGCACTGTGCCACCCTATTCCTTTGCTCAGGAAAAAAGCTTTGTTCATTTTTCTCAACTGGTGTCTGTGGAACAGAATTCTTTGGAATGCCTACGAGATGGCTCTGGTTGGAGTGATTGGTCAGTAAGTCCTTCATTTCGTCATAGTTTCCCAGGGTGTTCTGGACACGGTTGGCAAGTGCATCTCCTTTACTTGTCTGATTGGAGAAAAAAATGCAACCTTATTACGTGTACATGAACTAGGTTAGTGTATATATAAATAAATATATATCAGGCAAAACATGAAGTCTGCAATATGTAATCAATATTTCTTGTACTTGCTAGAGATACATAAGACATAGAGGGTGACCTAACCTCCAAGACATCACGATTTTGGATGCCCCCCTACCTAAAGATCCCTGGGATTTTTAATACTCCCTCTGCACCCATGTTGAAGACCACTCATAACTTAGGCCACCGGGTGAATTCTATTGTTCACCATTTGCAAAATTAACGTGGGGTAAGTCACACCATTTTGGAATTCCTACTGCGTGCGCCAGAAGTCTTTTAGACACTATTAAAGTAAAACGATCATGAAGTCAAAACATAAATAAATAAATAGTAAAAAATACACAACTTTTTCTCCTGCAGCTCTTTAGTCTTGGGTTCTCTTGCATCCCCCGTGTCAATCACAGTGTTATTGCAGTAAATGAAGTTAAAGTGGAAGTCCAGTCAGATGTAACCCTCCTACTTGAATAGATGAACAGGATCATGGAAGATGAACAGGGGTGGGGAAGGGGAGGTGCTCTGTGCAGCCTATGTGCACCCAAAGCCCTGGATTCAGGTTAGGTAAGGTGTTTGTTTTTGTAACCCCATGTCCTTCCTCAGCTCCAGCGGAGGGGTGTTACCTTTGACTGAACTTTAAACAGACTCATATAACTGTGGTTGACTGCGACTTAAACGTTAGTATAAACGTTAGTTGGGGCACCCAACCTAAATTGGGTGAATGTGCACACTGTCTCTTTTTCAGAAACAGGTCATTTCTGAGTGCCAGGCCAGGAGGAAGCTGCTGCAGGGGAAAAAAGTTGAGTAATTTTTTTTTATGGACACTGCTTTTCCCACGGCTAGGTCCCCTTAGGATTTTTTAGGCTTAGGGCTGTAACCACACCTAGTTAATTTTTTTAGAAAATATATACAATTTTATTGAGAAGATTAAAAGCAATTGTTATATTGCAATAACAGCATTCACATTTGTGTACTTAATTACAGCTCTACCCTACCAAATCTACGTTTGTTACAAAATACCTTGTATACATTAATGTTCCATCATTTCATGTAAGGGCAGACATGTATCATGTTTCGCCTGATTTGGCTTCCTCAATGCCCTTGTTTGATGGTTTCTTTCATATGGTTGACATTGATTGAATATTTATATACAGATTATAGATTCCCCAGGGAGAATTGGTGGTGTGCGCATTTTCCTATTTGTTGTCCTGGTCCAAGTGCTGTCCCCTTTAAGGAATTGTCCATGTGATCCCTATTTAAGGATTCCTTATAGTTAGTGTCGGGTGCACTCACGATATTCTTTTTTTTTTTTAATAATTCTGTGTTTATTAAAAGTTTTCCAGAAAAGAAACAAAGAACACATTTTTCAAACAGTACAAACGTAAGATAGCCAAGGAATGTACAATGTCAGTCTATGCTAACGCGATATGTATCAATTAGAACATTACAAGGGACATCACAAATCAACCACTGAAAACACACAGTAAGTCCTTCTAAACAAGATCTGAACAGTCAGGCTAGTGGCTGTCTGTAAGATAACTAGCATCGACATTGACCTAAAAGGAACAAGTGGGAATGAGGATGAGAAAAACCAGAGGTGAGAAGGGGAAGGGGGGAAGGGGAGGGAAGGCAGTGGGGGGGATATGGGAAGGGGCAGGGAGGGACAAGGGGGGGGAGACAAGGAGAGGAGGCTCCCTGATTCTGTCCATGTGAACCCGAGATCTTTAGTGATACAGCACGGCCCAAGCATCAGCAGTGGTCAACCCAGATCAGCGTCCGAGCCAGCCTAGCCGTAACCGGTGCGTCACACAGAGGAAGTAGGCCGAAGGGGCGGAGGACTTTGTTGTGGGCAGAGGAGCTCCTTGCCTTCCGGGGACTCCATGAACACCATCCAACCATACCAGGTGACAGCAAATTTTTCATGTGTGCCGTCGCGAGAAGACATAAGGCTTTCAAACCTCATGATATCGTTCACCCTGCGGCACCACATACTTATAGAGGGAGGTTCCCTGTTCTTCCACAACTGTGGGATGCAGCACTTTGCTGCATTCAGCAAGTGACAAATTATGGAGTTCCTGTAACGCTTCAGAGGAATCTCCGAAGCGTGAAGGAGGCAAAGGGCAGGATCGTCAGGTATTATTGCTCCCGAAACTTCCTCCGTGACCCTCCTGACCCGGTTCCAGTACTCCTTAAGCCACGATATTCTTATGGTGTTGTAGCTGTCATGTCCTGGGCAGTCGCAGCGGCGGGTAATGACCACTAGTCCGTGTGAAAAAAGTGATGTTGCAGGATGTAAGCTAGGGCCACGATGTCTCCTTCCGGCTTCCCTGCACCCCAGCTTGTGAGCGTTTTAACTATATATTTTTAACCTGCCTTAGGTGCAGGTCCACTTAATTAACCCCCTTATACTTTTTCTGGCAACAACCATGCCACTGTACCTTTAAAAAGCACACAGACGGAATTTCTTTTGTAATAAAGCATCTCCTCTGCTGTAAAGATTATTGCACTGCAAGCATTACACAGAAATGTCAACAATTGCACCGTGGTTGTAATTAGAATTATCTTAAACACACTTTGCGGTAGTATTATTGTGTTTGCAGTTTGATGTAATTACCTAATCTTGCAGGATCTACAAAACATTAAAAGAGAGCGGCATATTTATAATTTACAGCGCGGAGAACAAGGGCAAGAAATCACCGTTACTTACTAACATTTCCTAGGTTTTGTCATTTTTAGTGGCAGAAATTACATTTAGCTAAGCCAAGAATAAGTTCTTTGTTTATAAGCTCTCTCCTTCAACAGAGTCGCACAATGTACCATTTGGGAATCAGCCAAACACAGGCTTGCTCTCAGTCTCTCTTTTCAACCTCCAAGCTGAAAACAAGAGGACACCATTGTGCCAGAGGACTTATGATGCACTTTTTAAACAGTCGCATATTTGTTTGGCTGCCTTACACACAGTTTAACTCATTATCACAAAGAAAAACAAGCGTCAATAAAGAATCACGCTGGTGGATTCTTTGCTGTGTCTAATTCTGGGTAAATATTTTAAGTGCAATTTAGCACTTACTGTATCACTTCATCTTCAGCGCCGGAATAACGGCCTCGACTAGTTTGAGTGCAGTGCAAAAAACGCAAGTCAGAGTAAACTGCTCCAAGCAATCTACTCAACATCAATCAAATCACATTTTAGTTGAAGTCCAGCCTTCGTTGCCACCTGCCGCCTGTCTGCTGAGCTGGATTAGGGGGTAAAAAAACAGAATAATAATGTCAAATCAGCCAATCAGAGCAACAGCAGCATAGATGCTGCACATTGATTGGCTGACTAGCTGATCCTGGAGAGGGACTGAGCAGCGATTGCTGGTACTGTAAGCGTCTAAATTTTTCAACCCCCTAATCCACATTAGCACCTGACGAGGGGCAGGCAGCAGTGAAGACCAGTGGAGGCTGGACTTTTTAATCCAATTCCAGGCAAAACAATTTTTTTTAGTTTTGGATAAAGTAAGACAAGGCTAAAGACAGGGGTGACCTGGGGCCAAAAAGCAGCTCAGGGCTTTACTGACCCCCAGCTAGCCCACACCATCCCCACAAGCCCATCCTTTGTGAATCTCCCAGCAAGGCAATGAGAGCACTCCAAGGCTGAGGCTACAGGGACAAATCATAGATATCTATTCCTAAAGCAGAACAAAACTCAGGATTTTGACTATCCGAGGTTTTGTTCCTTGCACCCCCCAGGAATCCCGATTTGGGATGCCCCACTGGATGAAACCCCCAGATTGCCCAGTAAAATTCATCTCTTCCCAGTCCTACGGGGCATATGTGGACTCTTGTCCAATTCGAGCGGTTTGCAATGCCTATTTAATGTTCAGTAAACAGCTCTGTTTATGCCAGTCTGGATCAAGAAGGTTTGCATGATGTGGGGATGCCTGTGCCCGATGTTTACATCGGCTAGGGAGCCAGGAAGCAGATGAATTTTGCTGCACCCCGGGGGTTTCACACAGCGGGGCTTACCGTATTCCTCAGGGGAAAGCCAGTGGCTGGCCCTGAAACCTTTTATATTACAGGGCCAGCTGTGCTGGGTTTTGTTCTGTGGTAGGTATGATCCCCCACAGCCATAATGGCGACTCTATAGCATGGGTGCAAACATGGGTTGGGGTACAGTGACATGATGTCATGGTATGATGGTTCTGCAAACACAGCTGCTTTTCCAGTGCCCGCCAGTGGGTGTCTATGGAAGCTACTTGGCCCTCGGCCATTAAAGTGAAAGTCCAGGCACCCAGAACCCCCCACACACACAGTGCTAGAGCAGGGTGCTGGGTTACAATAGAAAAAACTCCTTAACTTGTCCAGGATCCTGCACCACACAGAGCTGCACAGAGCGGCGCAAGCTACTCTGCACGGTCTATGTGGCCACTGCAGGAGTGCCAGGAACATTGCTGGATTCCGAGCGAGGTGCAGAGGATCTTTATTGTAACTCCCCTAGACAAACACTTTCAAGGGAAACCTCAAACCCCGCAAACCTCGCCTAGTGCCAGGTGGAGTTTTCCTTTGTCACTACTTGTCATCCGTGCTGCTGTTTAGTCCCCCCCAACACCAGTATGAGAAGCTGACCCAGCACGTGGACATGTCCTTGGTACAGAATGCTCCCATTGACTTCAGTGGGCACCTTTGTAAACTAGAGTTCCTTGTGTATGGAGGTGCCCATTGAAGTCCATGGGAGAGTTCTGTACTCAGACCACTGTATCTCGGCAGGCTGGCTTCTCATACTAGCACTATGGGTAAGAGATTTGCGGCGTGGGAGCAGGTAAGTCTTGTGTTCTCTGGCACGTTCTGGTCTGAGGACTGTTGGAAAGTGCACAAAAGTAAACTTTGTTTTAAACTCTCTCCTATGCGGCATTTAGGTGAGTCCTACTAATATGGGGCACACGCTCATCCCAATGCAGCAGTTCGGTGCCTCCTTTTTTTGGTACATGTCACAGCTGCCAGAAAAGAAAAGGCACAGCTTAAAGTGGGACAAAACACAGGAATTTCACTTCCTGGGTTTTGTTCCTTACCCCCAGGACATTCCGATTGGTGGTACCTCACTTTGCGCAACCCCCAGGTCATCGCGTATAGACTTACCTCTTCTTGGGCCAATGGCGCCTGCATGGGCTCTTGTCCAATCAGAGCTGCATGCTAAAGTGGCGTATTTCAACAAGCAGCTCTGATGAAGTGTGAATGGGAAGCAAGAACCGCTCTCGCTCCCCATTCACAACAATCAAAGCCGCCTTGCCGAATTACATCAGTTCAGCGGGCGGCACTGATTGAGCGAGACCCCCTGCAGGCATGCAAACTGTGTCACAAGTCCCTAGGGAGCTCATCCCCTCACACACAGATGGGAACAGAAATCCGTCTGCAGGCATTCTCCTGCCAAGAGTACAAAGAAAAGTTATTTTATTTAATAACCTTTCTTCTGTGAATCACACTATATTTCCCATAATCTCATTGGATAGCTAGGCCATAAGCTACAGGATGAGACCTGCCCATGTGATGATTTCAGGAATCCACAGAAACCAAATAAATGTTTTGAGGAGTTCCTCGACCCAGCTGTATTTGGTATAATTCAGAAGAATAACACTCGTCTTCAGGTCCTAATGGGAGGGGCTGAGGCCTCCATGTTCCCTGCATAAAAATCAGGCAGCGGTCAGGCACTGACACTCTCACCTGGGGCTTGTGACATCATAAGGAGAATCCATGTCATTTTCATGCTACCCCTCATCACATCACAAAATCTTCAGATGGTTTACTGGACCTTGCAACTAAGGACTGCCTTTTGCCTCACCATCACCTCAACATAAGTAAACAATTTCTGTTTGTAAGCCATTTTATTTTTATCTGTTTTGCTAGTGGCTTGTTTCTAGTATTTAGTATATAGTATTTTTCCACATTTTATGTAAAATTCTGTTTTTATTGCTATTCATACTGCACCACATTTCTCTATGTGTACCATTTTTTTATCTTTTCTAATTAAATCTAAAAATCATAGTAAGGGTCTATTGCTCTGAATTTAGAAATAAGAAGCCTACACAGGTATCCGAATTGCCTTATTATATCTCATCCTTTGTTAAGGAGGAACAAAACCCCATGAACTTGTAAAATACACTTGGCCAAAGCACTTGCCAATACTCCCCTCTTAGTATGCAGAACTAGAAATGGATATTTTCACTTTTTAAATCTTCCTTGAACACTGTCTTTATTGCTGTCCCTCTCTGTAAGATGGAAGACAATCAGTCATTACATCAGTGTGACATCATTGCCACACACAACAGAGGCAATGAATGGAGGAGGTGGAGCTTTACAGCTAAAACAGGCACCATTATCTGGGATTAGAGTGACGTGGGGGCAGTAAAAATTGGCAGAAGGTGCATGGAGGGAGCAATTCAGGGAATGCTAGTTAAAAATGTGGGTTTTGATCCGCTTTAACATGTTCTGTTCTATCGCAGGCTCGCAGTGACTATTTGTAAGACAGATTGATTCAACCAAATTGAATTATAGTTACCATTGATACACCGGTGAAAAGTGTGTCCGGTGGCAGCTTTGTCGCACATGTCGCTAAGTAGACGACGCCTAGCATTCTAAGTGGCGTATATGTGGTGTGATTAAATCAATTCGATCAAACAACCAATCGAAAGGTCTGATTGTCCAGGTCTGAACATCACACACCAGGCATACACTTTAACCCCCACACAGTTACAGTAAAATGGATGAAACTATCCGTATAACACGTTTATTTTTCATAACAAGAATCTATGCCCGATGTAAATAAAGTTGGTACATAACTTGGGTTTTTTAAATCCCTATTAACCCTCATTAACCAAGCTAAATTTGGAAGGCAAAACAGTTTAGAACCGCAGTGACACACAGACAGGTCACTAGAGGACAGCATAAAACATACACAGCCAACATTAGCTTCACGCTGTTGACATTACATAGTTACATAGTTATTACGGCAGAAATAAGACATATGTCCATCAAGTTCAACCAAGGGTGTTGGGGTAGGGGGAGTTATGTTATATATATTTTTATTTTTTTTACTGATAACCGCTAATAGTAACTGTTAATGTTATTTTCTTCTAAATAAGCATCTAATTCTTTTTTGAAGCTGTCAGTGGTTGATGCTGTAACAAGCTTCTGTGGGAGGCTATTCCACAGATTTATAGTTCTTATGGTAAAAAATGATTGTCGCCTCCAGAGATTACATTTCTTTTTTTCCAGTTGAAGGCAGTCCTCCCTTGTCTTTAGAGAAGATTTTACCTGAAATTGTGTTTCCCCATATTTTTTGTATTGGCCATTTATATATTTATACAAGTTAATGTCTCCCCTCAGTCGTCTTTTCTCAAGATTAAACAGATTTAATTCCCGTAATCTTTCCTCATAACTAAGATCCTTCATTCCCCTTATTAGTTTGGTGGCTCTCCTCTGCACCCTTTCCATAGTCAGAGTGTCCTTTCTATGAATGGGTGCCCAGAACTGGACGGCATATTCCAGGTGAGGGCGCACCAGTGCCTTGTACAGAGGCAAAATAACATCCCTATCCCGTGATTCCATGCTTCTTTTAATGCATGATAATATCTTGGTGGCCTTGGAAGCAGCTGCTTGACATTGCATACTGTTATTTAGCCTGTGATCTACCAGTACCCCCAGATCCTTCTCAACAAGTGTTTCTCCCAGTTTTACTCCCCCAAGGATATATGTGGCCTTCAGGTTGTTAGACCCCAAGTGCATGACTTAGGCCATACCATAGGCAGTATGGCATGATTACTTACTTGGGGCAATAGAGGAATGTGGCAGCCTGTGGGGGCAAAGTTAGTTGTGACTAGGTCCCGCTGTGTGTGGGTTCTAAAACTTGTGTATTTCTGTCAGAATACACAGAATGTACAGAGGCAGAGCTTCTACTAATTAGCAGCTTCCCCAACATTTGGCATATTCAAAACTGAAAGTTAACTTTCCCACAGAATGTAAGCTGGACATTCAAAACATACAGAAATTAAATGTCAGTACAGAAAAATACAATTCTGTGATTACTCACCTGTAGAATTGGTATTATGAGTATACAGTACGTCGTGCTCCAAATCTAATACTTACCCAGGGACCTCCCACAAATCCCCAGCTTTGAAAAGCAGTTAAAGAGAAGCTGGGAGAATTAAACAATCCAAACTATCAACTATAACAATGATAACAATCGCCATACAGGGGATCAAAGAAAATGCAAACCAAGGGTGGGTTGGAGCAGGACGTACTGTATACTCATAATACCAATTCTACAGGTGAGTAATCACAGAATTGTATTATTGTAAGTATACAGTACGTCCTGCTCTAAATCTAATATTTACAGTTGGGACATCCAATAGCAGTGTCCACAAAGTAGGGTGGGATCCCCAAGAAAATCAGCAGCAGGCAGTTTAAACCACTGCCACCTGCAGAACCTTTCGGCCAAAAACAGCATCAGCTGAGGCCCTAACATCAACCTTGTAAAACTTTGAAAAGGTATGAACAGAAGACCAAGTAGTGGCCTTGTAAACTTGTTCAACAGAAGCCTGGTGCTGAGAAGCCCAAGAGCCACCAATAGCACGAGTGGAATGAGCAGTAAGGCGGAAGGCAGGATTCTTCCCCTTAGCAGAGTAGGCCTGAATCACAGCCTGACGAATCCACTTGCTGATAGTAGACTTTGCAGGAGCCAAACCCTTCCTAGGACCAGAAGGGACCACAAAAAGAGCATCAGTTTCCAAGAAAGGTGCAGTAGCCACCAGATAGTACTTCAGACACCTAACCACATCCAAAGAGTGCAAAACTCTCTCCTTAGCATTGCTAGGATTAGGGCACAAAGAAGGAAGAACAATACCCTGATTCAGATCAAAAGCAGACACTACATTAGGTAGAAAGTCAGGTTTGAAACGAAACACCACCTTGTCCTGGTGTCTCTCATAGTAGGGGGGTCGAATGGACAGCGCCGCCAACTCAGACACATGCCTGACAGAAGTGATAGCCACCAGAAACACAACCTTGAGTGTAAGAATGGCCAAGGCAGCATCCTGAACAGGTTCAAAGGGAGCACCCTGCAAGGCTGACAGAACCAAGTTCAGATCCCAAACAGGCACCATAGGCTTACGTGGGGGACGCACATGAGTGACCCCCTGAAAAAAAGTCCTGATCAGAGGGTGCTGAGCAAAGGACTTCTGGAAGAAAATAGCCAGGGCAGAAACCTGACCCTTCAGAGTACTGAGTTGGAGCCCCATCTCCAACCCATGCTGCAGGAACTCCAGAATCCTGGGAATAGAGAACACACGACAGGGAAGAGACTTAGACTCACACCAGTCAATGTAGGCACGCCAAACCCTGTAGTAAATGGAAGAGGAAGACTTCTTCCTAGCTTTAATCAAAGTATCCACAACCGAGGAAGACAGCCCCTTCTCCATCAAGATGGAGGTTTCAGCAGCCAAGCCGTCAAAGCCAGAGTTTGTAAATTGGGATGGTGTAGTGAGCCCTGAGTGAGCAGATCTGGCACCAAGGGCAGAGCGTACTGATCTACTGCCAGCTGCACCACGTCTGCGAACCACACTCTTCTTGGCCACCTGGGGGCCACTAGAATTGCTAGCACCGCAGAACCCTTCCCAGCAGGGGAATTGGAGGGAAGACATACAGGAACTGAAAGTCCTTCCATGACATTGCTAGCGCATCCGAGGTCTGCTGCATAGGAACCAATCTCCCTGGCGAGAGGTCCCCCTGCTCAGAGAGTCCGCCAGGTGATTTTCCACCCCGGGGATGTACACCGTTGAAATGCAGGGGACATTGGCCTCCACCCAAGTCAGGATCAGAGACGCTTCCTGGAGGGCCCCCTTGCTCCGGGCCCCTCCCTGATGATTGATGTAGGCAACTGCCGTCTGGTTGTCCGAGCGCACCTGAACAGGCAGGCCCCGAAGAGGAGTAGTCAAGCGAGCCAGAACTAACCTGATCGCCCGCAGCTCCAAGACATTGATAGGTGTGTGGGCCTCCTGAGGGCCCCACCTGCCCTGGAACCACAGGGACTTCCAGAAACCCCCCCAACCTGACAGACTGGCATCCGTGGTGACCATCTCCCAGGAAGGGGCAAGAAAGGATCTGCCCCCCAACAGGTTCCTTGAGTCCATCCACCAGGGACCTCCTGACCAGGGGGGAGAGCACACAGACCCTGTCCAGGGACGCTGGGTCCTTGTCCCATACAGACAATAGGTGAAGTTGCAGAGGCCTCAAGTGGAACTGAGCATAAAGGACCGCTTCGAAGCACGCCACCATCAGGCCCACCAGCTGCATCCCCTGCCTGATTGAGGGATGGGGACAAGCTAGGAGGGACTGAGCCTGTGCAATCAGACTGTCCACCTTCTGCTGAGGAAGGAAGATCCTTGTAGAGACTGGGAAGTGATGAGGATGTCGTCCAGATAGGGAAGCACGCGGACGCCCTGACATCTGAGCAGAGACATCACGCCAGCCAGCACCTTGGTGAACACCCTGGGAGCTGAAGTGAGGCCGAAGGGCAAAGCCACAAATTGGTAGTGTTGATCCATCAGAGCGAACCTGAGGAACCTTTGATGACCTGAGAACACAGGAATATGAAGGTAAGCATCTTTGATGTCCACAGAAGTCATGAAATCCCCTTGGCGCAGGGAACTGATGGCAGAGCGCAGAGTCTCCATGTGAAAGTGCCTGCCCCTTGACAAACTTGTTGAGAATCTTTAAGTCCAGGATGGGCCTGACAGAACCATCCTTTTTGGGTACTATGAATGGGTTGGAATAGAAGCCCTTGCCTTTTTCTCTTAAAGGGACCTGGCAGATGACCCCCAGCTCCAGGAGGCCTTGCACTGCTTTCACTAGCTCCTTCCTGAGCTGACACAGGGTCCTGAGGAATACGGGATCTGATGAATCTTGGAGGGGGATAGGCAGCAAACTGCAACTTGTAACCGGAGGACACTACCTCTTGAATCCACCGGTCTGAGACATGAAGCCTCCAGACGTGAGCGAAGTGCTGCAGCCATCCCCCCACCCGGATGGGTGAGGGCGCCCCATCATGCCTGAGGAGGCTTGGGAGAGGATTTAGCTTTGGGACCCCAGGAGGAGCCAGGACGTCCACGTCCTCTGCCTCTACCCCAGAAATCTCCCCGGGCCCCAGGGAAAAAAAAAACCCTCTTCCCTGTCTTGCACCACGGTAAGGGGAGGAGAAGGAACCCTGACCCCGAAAGGGCCGAGGTTGCCGCCTGCGCTGGGGTAACCTGCCTCCCTTAGCAAAAAGGTCCAGGCGGTCTCCAAACAGACACAGTCCTTTAAAGGGAAAACCAATGAGGGCCTTCTTGGCAGCGTTGTCAGCAGCCCACTGGCACAGCCAAACCGTGCGGCGTATAGCCACCACGAGGGCAGAAGTTCTGGCACACATTCTGATGGTGTCATCCAATACTGATAGTACAAAATTTACAAAAACATCACAACTGCAGAGCATTAAACACCTCACAAGGCAAATCATCAGGGGCACTATCGTGCATATTTCTGATAAGGGTTCTAGTGGCCACAGCAGTAATGGCAGAGGCACAGACCGGGCGCAGCGCCGTCCCCGCACATGCATGATGCCAGCTGATCAATAGGCCGGTCTTCGGCATCCCACAGGGTAGTAGAATCAGGGGAATGCATGACAGCGGTGTTAGATAGCCCTAGGATCGGGGCATCCACCTCGGGGGGGGGGATGACCAACATTTAACCACCTCAGCAGGAAAGGGATACTTCCTATCCCAACTCTTTGGAACCCCGGGAAGTTTACTGGGGCGCTCCCATTCCTTGAGCACAAGGTTATGGAAATGTGCCTGCTCTGGAAATTCCAAACGTGATCTTGCTGTATGGAAAAGTTCCCCTCTTTGCCTGGGAGCCTCAACAGGGAGAGAGATAGACAGAACCTCGAAAATCTGGGTCAATAATCTGTCAGTGTCATCCGGGACCCAGGGGTCAGAGTCAGAATCGTCATGACCCCTTGGTCTCTCATCAGATGAGCCTGAATCAGAAAAGAGCTCCCCTTCATCAGACGGGGTATAGCCACACAGATTCAAAAACTCCTCAGTTCCCATAGGGAAAACAGTAACATTAGGTGTCAAGTGCCGCTTCTTAGCAGGGGCCTTACGCGCTAAAGACTTCGCAATAATCTGTTCAACAGTAGCCAGTCTAGAAGACACATCAGGCTGAGAATCCCCACAAGTATGCAACTCAGCAGGAGTGAGATTTAAGCTTGGGGGAGTAGGTGAAGTGAAACGAGGTGCAGCCACTAGCAGGCCAGATTGCAATGCAAGCACCTGCTCAGCACAGGGTACACAGACCCGTGCCTTGTCAGCGTCAGCATGAGGCTGCCCACACGCTACACACAGCCGGTCTTGTCCCAAAGGGACCCTGGTAACATTATCCTGGGATGCCTCCATATGGTGATTATAGCGGCGCTATACGCCAATAGGGAATAACGCTATATAGCAACCCCGGATGCCCCAATAACCCGCTAGGGACGTGGGAGTATAAGTTTCACAAGGCCTACAAGTAATATACTAAAAAAAGGGCTGGGAGAAGCCAAGAAGGGTTCGTCCTGCCTGAAAGACATAAGCAGACAAGACCTTAAGTACATTGTAACAAAAGTGAAGGAGATAAAGCCGCCCGCGAGGGCACTTACGGACCGCGGTAGGTAGGAGTCCGTCGCGCATAGGCCAACCAAGCAGAAAAGATGGCGTTGGTATACCTCGAGGGGCGGGCCAGTAATACCGATGACGCGGACGCGCCAAAGACAGGCCCCGCCCCCCCCCCGAAGAGCGTGAAGCCAGAAAGGCTAACAGCCAATGATGGCACACCAGCACCTGAGGTAATTCCGCCACCAAGCGCGGAACCAAATCAGCGCGCGGCGGCGGCAAATTTAAAGGCAATAAAGACAAGTCAGCGCGGCGGCTGACACAAGAATAAAGGCATGTGAAAAGGGAAAGCACAGACATGCATAACATACATATCTATACACATACACACCCCCCTCTTTTCCCCCAAAGACTACAAGGAAGATGAGGGAGGACAGCGGCCACTTAAATAGGGCCCACCGATAGGCAGGGGCAAGGGGCAATAGTGCTGGAGGGGCATCCCATAGAGGCTCACCATAAGCTTGAACCGCCTACCCTTTGTTGGGGGTTTGCGGTGGAGCAGTGCTCCTAAGCACCAACGGCAGTGCTGCCTACGTTCACCCGACCAGCGCAGCCAAGGCTGGGAGGCATTACTAGTGGAACGAGTGAGAATAGTCCCTGGGAGGTCCCTGGGTATTTGAGGGGCCGGAAGGAGCCTATTTTCGATGTCTCTGCAATCCAGCGCCATCTGGCGGAGTATATCCCAACTGTAAGTATTAGATTTAGATATTCTTCAAAAATATTAATGCAAGGGTGAAGTCCATTTGCTGCAGGCCAAAAACAATTTTTTAGCACAAAATGACTTTTGAATAATAATGAATAATAATAATAATAAAAAGGATATACTGACCGTGCTTACCTTGTAGGGCTCCCCAAACAGATTGAACCCCGAGGCAAACAGGTCTTCATCCTGCTGGAATTCTTGACTTCTTCTCTCCCATTCTTTTCTCTTTAGTGCATTTCGTTCTTGTTCGTAATGACTGGGAATAAGAAACAAAGCATCATTGGAGTTGAATTGTGGATCATACCTTCAGAAGACTTTTACCTAACCCTCTTCTACTTTCTACTGTATCTCTATCTCTGTATCTCTGCTTACTATGCACCTTGACATGAACACTACACAACTGTCAACCCTCATTACGCTGGTGAGGGCTTTATTTATTCATTTTTTGCCAGTGGCAAACAAAAATGTCTGTAAAGGAGATGTCAAATAAAATAATGAGTGTATATACTGAAAGTGCAAGGCATTTCGAAAAAGTAAAAAAAACAAACAAACTCTGAAATAGGCCAATGTAAAATATATTAATATTATATTAAACTTATTCTAAGAAGCCAAGAATGATTGCCTACTAAAATTAGGACCCTTTGGTCCCAGTTAGACCCTGGTACAAGTAGAGCCATTTTTTTGCATTTTCACATTCATTGTAAATACAGTAGATCGTAGAAGCCAAATAACCCTTAGAAAACAAGGAAGAGATGGATTTAAATTAAACATAAAGAAAAGTTCCCTTTTTGTTAGGTTTTTGGTGCTGTACCCTTGTTTCCTCTTCTGTGATGTAAAATATACATTTGTGTTAAGATTGTGTGCCCAGACCTGTGATGCACTTGTCAGCATGATGTTTCCAAGTTTCATAAATTCCTGTGGCTCTGCCTTGGTAAAATAGGAGTGGATTTCTTGCCTTTTAGTATCCTTCCACTGTAAGAGGTGAGCTCATTAGCAGCTCTGGCTATACAAAGCAGCAGTAACCTCCCCAGCTACGGGAACACAAGATTGTTTTCCTCTCATATAAAAAGGGTTGAAATTGAGCAGAAGGGTTTAATACTATTGTCTCTGACCAATACTTCTAACACCCCACTTTGATATACATTGCTAAGGTAATCACATTGTTGCTAGGGTTTTCTTTTATAACATATAGTTGTAAACAAAGAGAAAAGAAAGAAATTAACACATTAGCTTAGCACATTGATTACATAAATTTGGCTCACAATAATGGAAACTTTTAAAAATGCCATTGAAAGTGAGAAATGAGAATGTGGAACCCCCGAAAACCTTTCCCTACCTAGCAGATCCTCCACCCACAGAGATGACAGCTCCAGAGGATATCAGAACTGAAACCGAGACACTGTGCAAATATGAGTGTGGAGCTGGAAGCTGCAAGGATAGGTAGGCATTCTTTACTTGCCTAACTTAGCATTAACCCTATGAATGGAGCTAACACGTGCCTCCACAAGTGTTCTGGTTTAGCAGACAGCCAGCAAGTAACATAGCAGAGGTCCACAAGCCACATGAGATACAGGTTTTGAAACCCAACCCTAAATAAATAACCACCATGCCTTCGCAAGTTCCCCCTCCCCAGCTGTCTAGACCTGACCGTCTGAGTGACAATTTTGTCACTTTCCACTTTTGTTAGCCAATCACTGTAGCAGCCAGCTTTGAATCCAGCTTATCCCTGAAGCACCATAGTCTGTATGTGGCTTCTATAGGCAAATGACCAGGCTGTTTGCAGAGCAAATGATTCGGCGCCAGGTAGAAAATTAGGAAAAGTGTACTTTTTAATCCAAAAACAGCCTAGTGTACTTCATACCATTCCCGGTGTTGAATCACGCCTAAATCCTTTAAAGCCTTACTGGGGCTTCTCTTCTGTTATATAGATCTGACAGTCTAGTACTCATTGAGATCAATCAGCAATCATTCTTTAGTATTCTTGCATAAGAGAAATGACATTTGTTTGGTAGCAAACTGGAACTGGAAGACACTTCTCACATATTATCAGCCTGTATATACAGTATAACTGAGCCATGCGTCCTTTTAAAACATCAAAGAGCAACTTACAAATTAGAATCCTAGAAGTTAAGAAACTCTTCCCATAAACAGCTCTGCACTAAATTTAAAGTGCACACAGCCAGATGCCACTTAGCCGCCCCTGTCACACTTTCCTCTTCCTCTTCAGGCAATCACATTTACATAACACCTGACAAGGCTTGAAAAACCTTGCAACTCTCAGGTAGTGTGTACAAGAGGCGGCATGAACGCACAGTAACTCATTCATACCCAGCAGCCAGACTAATTGGGGTTCATTCTATAGAAGCAAGGTTTATGCATATGTGTTTCCTAAGAGCATTTGACTTCATTAGAACTTACTCTATCTGTGAACATGATATTATTTAAAAGCTGTGCAGACAAGACATGGTGAAAACCGGGGTCAAAGAATTCCCTAGTCACAGAGTGATTTAATAAGTTAAAAAACACGTATAGCAGTTGTTTCTCTCTACACAAGAAGGCTATGGCCTGAGGACCTTATATGATCTAAGACAGGGGTTCCCAACCCTTTTGAATCATGTACCACTTTCCATTATATAATTATAATTACCACCTGGTGGTCCATATGGGTTGTCATGCATCTCAAACTGTGTTGAAATGTATTTAAAGTGCCCAAAACGCATAATATTTCACACATCATGATCTATGGGCCCTAAGGTAAAATTGCATTAATAATAGGCAAGAACCAGTAACTCAAATCACTGCATCAGGAATATGGTACTTCCAGAAATCATAGTCTTTGACTTTCACCATGTAATCCACAAATGAAAGTTAAACTGTATCATGCAAAGATGCAACCATATATTAACCCAACCTAGAAATTCTGTCATTTTATCTGGGCCAGAAGACATTTATAATGGACTGAGGCAAAATGGAATACTGTTATGTGGTCAGATGAAACAAAATTTGATTTGAGTATGCCACACTGCCTATGGGATGGGGGGGATGCTACACTGCATATGGGGAATGAGATGGGGCTATGCCACACTGCATATGGGATGGGGGGAATGCCGCACTGCCTATGGGAAATGGCATGGGGGTATGCAACACTGCCTCTGGGATGGGGGGAAAACCACACTGCATATCGGATGGGGAAATGCCACAATGCATATGGAGAATGGGATGGGGGAATGCCACATTGCCTGTGGGAATGGGATGGGGGAATGCCACATTGCCTGTGGGAATGGGATGGGGAAATTACACACTGCATATGGGAATGGGAAGGGAGGAAAGCCACACTGCCTATGGGAATGGGATGGGGGAATGCCACATTGCCTGTGGGAATGGGATGGGGAAATTACACACTGCATATGGGAATGGGAAGGGAGGAAAGCCACACTGCCTATGGGAATGGGATGGGGGAATGCCACATTGCCTGTGGGAATGGGATGGGGGAATGCCACACTGCCTGTGGGAATGGGATGGGGAAAGCCACACTGCCTATGGGAATGGGATGGGGGAATGCCACATTGCCTGTGGGAGTGGGATGGGGGAATGCCACATTGCCTGTGGGAATGGGATGGGGAAAGCCACACTGCCTATGGGAATGGGATGGGGGAATGCCACACTGCGTTTGGGATGAGGGCAATGCCACACTGCATATAGGGAATGGGATGGGGGTATGCCACACTGCATAAAGGAATGGGATGGGGGTATGCCACACTGCATATGGGGATGGGATGGGGGAATGCCACACTGCGTTTGGGATGGGGGGAATGTTAGACTGCCTATGGGAATGGGATGGGGGAATGCCAAACTGCATTTGGGAATGGAATGAGGGAATGCCACACTGCATTTGGGAATAGAATGAGGGAATGCCACACTGCATATGGGAATGGGATGAGGGAACGCCACACTGCATATGGCAATGGGATGGGGGGAATTACACACTGCGTATGGGAATGGGATGGGGGAATTACACACTGCCTATGGGATGAGGGAATGCCACAATGCCTACGGGGAATGGGGTGGAGGATGCCACAATGTCTGTAATGGGGTGTTTTAGCACAACCTAATCCTAGGTGTGTCTTATGAGCAGGTGCTTCTTATAAGGCGAAAAATACTGTATTCACTTATATATTTACTGACTATGGTTATATGGTTGGTAAAATTTCCAAATCATTCCATTCTTGTTTTCTTTTTAATTTATGCACCATCCAAAAATGTTTTGATAGGCGCTGTATATTATTGTAACTGGACCACAACCAGTGATTTTCACTATGCTGAGTTTTGGTCTGTACCATTGGGGCAACTTGACCTGGAATGCCCCACAGTTGTTCTGGATCAGCTTTTATGGCTGTGCATATAAACATGTGTCTAGATTAGTTGAATGGGAGCATATCTGCTGCACTTGATTGGCAATGACACCCCCTGTATTACTCAATAACTATGCTTGGCTGTGCTAGCTATTTATTTATGTGGGAATAACCCTGCATAGATGTAGAGAAATTCAGGAGATGCCAGCACTGGGATTACTGACAAGGTAAAAGATTACTACATTACTTCAAAATCATAGTATTGTCAGTGGTACTAACTACAGAACACATGAATAGGTTAACGGAAGGGTACATACATGTGTTGCCAGCTGCTGATGAGGAAACATCTGGCTAGGTGACACAAATGCAGGAATGTGCACCAAAATGTGGAAAAACACAGCCTATATACTGATGTTACTAGTTTGAAAGCTACTGATACCGTGTTTCCCCGATAGTATGACACCCCCGATAGTAAGACGTATCGGGGGTTTCAGAGGGGTCGGCTGATATAAGCCGTACCCCGAAAGTAAGACATATGTCTTACCCAGGGCCGTCAGCTGGCAGTAGGGCGGCTGTCCATGAAAGCAGCTCAGGCGGCTCCGGCGGCACTTCCCCTCGCCCCCCCCCCCCCCCCGGGCTCGATAGCTCCGGCGCCCGCACACTCTCCTCTGATAATCCCGGCCCCGCCCCTTCCGCCCTAGTGAGGCAGCTTCGGAGCCCACAGCCCCCCCTCCCCGCCTCGGAGGATCCCAGCCCTGCCTCTTCTGCCCAGGCAACGCAGCTCCGGCGCCCGCAGCCCACCCCGCCTCGGAGGCTCTGCCACCCGCAGCAGCCGCATCTCAGATGTTCCGGTGAGTGTGTGTGTCTGTGACTGTCTGTCTGTGTGTGTGACTGTTTGTGTGTGTGCCTCTGTGAGTGTGTGTTTGTGTCTACGGTATGTGAGAGAGTGTGTGTCTGTGTGAGTGTGTGCGTTTGCATGAATGGGGATTAGGGGTCTGATCTTGACATTGGACCAAGGGGGGCTCACCCATCCAGTTGATTTTTTTTTTAAAGTGGACCAAAACCCAGCTGGATCGGCCCAGGAATCTATAAGACTCCCGGGCTGATCCACCCCCCCCCCGGGGCATCTAAAATCGGGATGCCCCACTGTGTGAAACCCCCCCAGGTCATGATAATAAATGTTAATTTTATGGTTAAAACAAAAAATTCGACAATTTTTTTCTAATATAAGACATACCCCGAAAGTAAGACATAGTGGGGCTTTTGGGGATAAAAAGAAAGTAAGACGGTGTCTTACTATCGGGGAAACACGGTAGCAACAGAATCCAGCAATGTCTTGTTAAGAAAAATCTAATCCATGACCATGCCTGTATTCTAGATCAAAAACTTGACTTCCATGCCCAACTCTAGCAATTAGTTTGTTGTTAGACCTCAATGTCATTCCAGAAAGGCTTTCCGTGAAGGCCAAATGTACAGTACTCGAAAACAAATGCCTTTCTAGCCGCAAGAATATCCATTGCAACCTCATGGAAAAACACAGTCCTGTTGACCAATATCGACAAAAAACTAAAATTGGGTAATGGTGAATTTCAAAAACGATGGATGGAGTCTGGGTTTCCCGGTCATGGTATAGTAATAGTCCAAGAGCATTTGTCCGACTGAAGCGTCGGCTTCACAAAAAAGTTCTTGTTTGTTTCTTATTCATCCATCTCTTATTCTTTTCTGTTTTGCTCTTTTGGCCCATGGTTTGCTCATCTTGCAGTAGGGCAGGGTGTTGAAGGCCTAAAAGGTGTTGGGGATGTCAGTAAAAGAAAATAAAGGGCCATGTCAGCATGGAACATAAAAATGTTGTGATATGAGACGTGGAAATCAAATACAAAAATAAATAGGTTTCAAAAACATCAGTTGCATCTCGGGCTAGGTGGGCCAGGTATGAAATATGAGCAGTTGGGTATTACTGCTAATAAAAATGGGGGTATGTTTGGTTAAAAAAAAAGGCAAACAACTCATATCTTCAGCGCTAATAATTTTAATCTCCATAGAGCTCTGCTGCCGTTGGAAGATAACCAGTGTGGAATACACGATAATTCCCTTCAATCTCAGCATGGCGTGCTCGAGAAATTGTCACATGTTGAGATATAATGAGGAACGAACTGCTCATTGCTGAGTCTTTAACTCTGTATAAAGTCACTGATTTCTGGCTGAAACCACAATTACTAATTTGAAGCACTAGCTAATTAAAACCACAGCTATGTATTTAGCCTCTTGTTACACCTACTGCAGTTTATAATTATGAGGACCTCTTTATCTCCTCAATTAAAGTTCTTATGAATCAGAAACCTGTGATTGATTCTGTAAACCATATTGTGCACAGAGAATTAATGTTATGTAACCATTAATGGCTTATGTGACTGCGTATTTAAACTGTGCTGTTTACTTGTGTGTCTAGGTGTTCATTAAGACTGTATGTAAAGTGAGGAGGTATGTACTAGGATTAAAAACCGGTAGACAGTAATGTGACTTTAACAATGTCCACAAATTTTGCTTGTCTAGTGGTCACACAGCTGTGCTTAAAGCGGAACAAAACGCTTTTGGCTCGGGTCTAAATCTAAAAGATTCTAGGCCTGCCCAGAAGCATTCTATAGCAGGATGCCCAATGTGTGAAACCCCAGGGTCGCCGGTTAACTTACCTTTCCTAGTGGCTGCCTATTGCATTCGTTGACCACCGCATCCCTGGCTTCCCTGTAGCTGTGTGCGCTCTCGAACCTGGCCTATCTGAATAGCTGGGAGTTGGAACAGGCGCGCCCAGCATAGAAGCCAGTACCCAATCTATGTTGGTCATAGCAAGTTGCAGTCACACCACTTGCTCTGTGCCTATTGCCTCTATGTGTAGGTGGGGTTCATGGATGACTACAACTAGTATTATAATAACACTAGGAATAGCACCTTAATTCTTCATCTATCCATAAAATAGTTATCCAAATTGAAATTGCAAGGGATCATTATATGGTTCTATGACCAACAATTAAACCGACCAATGTTCCTGTGAAGCACTATTAGTTCATGGAAACTTACCTAAGTTCAGTAAGGTTGTATAGCCACAACATGGACTCAAACGGGTCTGTGATTGTAGTCAGACCATCTTTGGAAAACCTATGTCTCAGTGGCCCACAGTTTCTAAATAGAGAGATTAGCAGAGCCACCGATGAGATATCTGTGCCCAGAACAAGAACTTAATATAATTCCAACTTCCAGGACCTATCGCCTCCCAACAATAACCTTAAAGGGTAAGTTAACTTTCGATTCAGTTTTTAAAAGTGTATATTTTTGTGTCAAAATGATGTGCTCAGGGTGCTGAGCTGATCTGGTATTTTAATTTTTTTCCCCTACGCAAATGTGTGTTTTATGGAAGTAGTCTGTTGCTATTGGTAACAGTAAAAAATGAGGAGCTGTTCTTGAACACACAGAACACTGCTGCTATGGCCACTTCTGAGATGAGGGAGCTCACTCACACTTACACATGCCCAGCAACAGTGTTTTGTGCAACTATATGCAATCTGTTAATATTGGTAACATACACTAAAAGGGCCGATTCATTAATAGCGCCAGGTAGCGACAGATGAGCGCCAGTAGCGTGATTTTCACAGCGCCAGCTAGTATTCGCTGTGCTTGGCCGGGGTTTGCTTGTTGACAGCGACTCAGTCGGTGTGCGGTAATGTTGAATACGGGGTTAGGGGTCGATGTTTCACAGGTTCTGCGTTGTATGGGTGCGCCTGACAGCGAATGGCCAGAGCGAACGGCTTGCTGCAGATTCATTAACAAATCACGCTCAAAAATTTCTCGCGCTGTGAATTCCTTGTTTAAACCCCAGAGCGCTGGCGGCGATGTGTGAAAAGTAGTTTTTAACCCCCAAACAACCATTTTTTTTTAATGTAAAAATTATACAAGTTTTTCTAAACATTTTGTAATATGAATACATTAATATCAGACCTGTAATATCAATTCTGCACATATTTTTTTTTTTTTTTTTACCTTAAAAAAAATATCTAACATTGCCGTAGTGGTCACAGAATTTTTGACAGTTAAAAAAAAAAAAAACATAAAATCAATTAATTATGAATATTTAAAGATTGCTCCATTGAAATGCATTGGAGAGCGCCAGGGAGCGACAGGTCATACCTGGCGCTGTGATGGGATTAGTAGCGGCGCTGTTCGTTGCAGTCGGCTACATGATGAATCCCGCGCTAGCTGACGCTCTCGCCGGCGCTAGCCTCATTTAGCGTGATAAATGCGTCATTGTGACCGCCGCCGGGCGTACTTGAGTCGGTAGCTGCCGTTAGCTGGCGGTACCTGGCGCTCGTCAGACACTACCTGGCGCTAGCCCTTGATAAATAAGGCCCTAAGTCTGCACTGGGTGGACATTGCCAATAGCAACAGATGAAAGCTGCTTCCATAAAATGCACATCTGCTAACATTAGTGTTCCAGATCACATATCTCTGCAGCTTCCAGCACAAAGTTCAGTTTCCCAGATTCCATCCCCCTGCAGCCTGTCACGGTTACTGTCATGAATGACTTGCCTTCAGCCCGTGCCCGTGGTGTCCCTAGGCAACTGGCCGGGGTTTCTCCTGCCCAGCAGCCGCTTCTGCCTCAGATGCCAGCTCCAGTGGCGCGTGTGTCGCTGAGCGCGCCCTCCTCCCTCGTCCACTGTCATTCGACTCGTGCTTGCGCGCATGTACAATCAGCTTATGTCCTCCGGTGGTGCTATACACAGAGTGGCCACTGGAGGCTGTTTAAAAGAGCTAAATCTAGGAGGTGCAGTTCTGGGAAGTATGCCTTTGGAGTTCAGCTGGGACAATCAGCCCAGAGCTCTCTAAGTGCACCAATCAAATCACAGATCCGAAGTGCACCAATCAGCACAATGATCCGAAGTGCACCAATCACAGTCACTGCCTCCCTATCCAATCCAGCCGGGTTCAGTCCTATAAAGGGATTACCACTTCAATGTGTCAGTGCCTGTGATAGCATTTAGCTGGCCTTGTTATTGTTCCTGTGATTTCCTGTATATATCATTATTGACCATCTGCTTGAATCTTGACCACGCCTCCGTCTCATTCTTTTGTACTGCGCAGCTCTCTGACCTCCCGGTGTGACCCCTGGCTTGACGTCTGACTTTGCTTGAATTCTCCTGAGCACCCAAATTGCTTCCAGTGTTACCTGTTTCAGAAGCACCCGAAATGTTTCCAGTACTTACCCGACATTGCCCAGTCTGGCCTCGGGTTCATCCGCCTTCAACCCCTGTAAGCTCACATCCTTTGTGCTATTAAGTCCTGGGGGCAACCGTGTCAGGCGAGGCGTATAAAGCGTCCCGGCAAACGGGGGCTTGTCTAAAGGTAAAGCTAGCAGCGGAGATTGGGGGTTGTGGGCTTACTCAAAAGGCGGGTGTCCCACGGGGCCTGACACAGCCCAGGCATATGACACAAGCATAACATGACAATATAAAGCAAGACTGGGGCCTAAATATGGAGCAGGCCGTTGCAGAGATAGATTAGGCCAGGACGCATTTCCTCCTGGTCACCCCAGGCAGCCCACAAACCATACAACAGGGGTCCACAAACCACATATGGCTCCATAGCAAAAGGTTTTCCAGCAATGACAAGGGGTCAAAAAGTTTGCCCAAGTTACCCTCAAGCGCTGAACCTACAGCAGTTTCAAGTAAACGATCTGTCTTCTGGCATGGGAAAGGACTTTCCACGTTTAATAGGTAAAAATCTATATTTCATTTAATATGCCTATTTAGGGTATTAGGGGGTGAAGTGGGTTTGTTTAGGACTTTAAGGATACAATTTCTAAATACTGTCCATAAAACATTTCTAATAAACTGCACAAAATGTAAATGCATCCCCTGTATGCAGCTAGTCAATAGCATTCATTCAGACACCTACAGTAGTTCCAGAACATTATGGACGGAATGGGTATGAAAGATAAGCTCATGAATAGCAATGAAAAACTATGAAGCCATTTTAAAGAGAACATTTACTGTTTTGTGTATCATTGCCTGTTGGTGCTCTGTATGATTAGTTATCTGTTTTCGTTGTATTAAAAAAAAAAGCACTATAAAATAAAGCGTTTACACAGTTAGGCTTCGTTGATGTCAGGCAGGGGAGCATGAAAATCTCTATGAGGATAGGTAATTGATGTGTAAATCAGAGCTGAATCATTCTGTAATAGAAATAGTCCCCAGGAAAGTAAGCATCACAAGCCCACTACAGAGAGGAGAGCCATCAGTAGGGGAAATGAACAATAAGGCACATTTATTATTAAAAAAAAAAAAAAGAAAAAAGCTAAGGACCATCAATTTACACAATTTGCTATTTCAATAGATGAAGGCTGTCAGGAATGTTCACAAGCATCTTTTAGATCCCGATGTTGCTCTATTTGGCCTAAAATGCTTTGCTTTTCTATTTTAGCATTTGTTTTGTTTTATTAAAATGCTTAGGGACATTATTATAGATGTGTACAAAAGAACGTGCATTCATCTTTTGAAAGAAGACACATGTAAATGACATCAATGATCCTAATTTGGTTAACAATGTGTTTTCAAGGTGCATTTAAATCACTGTTATAATCCCGTTGTCATGTCGCACTGAGCTTGTGAAGAGCAGCAACATAGTAAATGAAAAATGCAGCATGATAAGAATAAACAGAGACAATTGTGGCTTAACTGCACATCAAATAAAGACAGAAGGATTCACCATTTTTGCTTGAGAAGACATTAATAGTGCTAAATAAAAGGCTTCACAATTATGAGACAGTCATGGGGGATACTGGAAATTACATAAGAAAAAACAGAAATATGGCGGAATACAAATGAGCCATAAGCAATGAAGAATTGATGAACTTTGATTTTTCATGGTTCATAGTATTACTTGATCGATATTATTGAAGACTATAAACTATAGCAGAAAGAGACATGATGAAAGGTCAGTACTCCTATGTAAAGTCCAAGATACAACTTTGCTTTCATTTCCAGTCGATCTTTTATACAACTAGACTAAACTAGACAAGACTAGAAAGAGCCCAAAACATCACTGGGTGCAAATTGGTCCTGGAAAGTTTGTACGTTGTTGATTTTCTTTTCTGGATTTTATTAATTAGAAATAAATGTAAAGTTCTAGCTTGCAAATTTGGGGGTAATCAATAGTCAACACTGTAAAGGTCGGTATATCTTCAAGAAACATTAGCTCTTTAAATTAATCATTTGAAACTGTGAAACTTCTTATATGCTCCAGTTTCTAAAATATTTATCAGGAAGAAGCATATATATACATGACAGAACTATATTCATTCACTCCCTATAGATACCAAACAACAGGTAGAGGCAACAGCAGGTTACTAACCAGAATGGCCAGTGGAGAGTGCCCCATCACCTAGGATTAAGTGCAGCATACACCCAAACTACGGGAGATCTAAAGAGGGCACTACAATATGGGGCGACCAGCAAGGCCGTAAAATTTCTAATGGCTGATGCTCAAGGAGACATATTTAAATTAAATTGATTCTTTTAAGATGTTTATTTTTTTTACAGTACCATTAAGCCATAACAATACTGTCAACGGTTGGACCTACAACTAATCACCTTTCATTGCCTCTCCCTATGCCCTCCTTTCCCTGTCCTTTCCATTTCCTTGCTCCACTGTTTTTTTCTTAATTTTTTTTATTGAAAATTGGGCAAGTATACAATACAGTGAGTACACCAAAGTTACAACACATAAAGGCCATACAGGGTTATTCCACTTCTAATTGGCTTCAGCTAGACTGAGTAAGCAGACAAACCAACCAACAGGATGTATCTCCATAAGGCTACTAATACATAATATTCAGATGGAGTTCTCAGTCCAAGGCATCCCATCTAAACTTCTGGGTAAATTCTGTAAATCTATTCATTCATGTAAAAAGAATAATAGAGATGAAGGAGAAGAGATAAAGGAAGAACGATAGAAATCTACTATAGGAATGAGAAGAAGAATAGTATAGAGTTTGGCCAAGTGAGGACTCCCGAGACAACCTTAGACGACCACCAAGCTATTTATGGACACGTTAGGGTGGGCATACTTAAACCATTGGAATCATGGAAACCTTCAAATTTTCATTAATCATAAAGCCATCCATTCTGGCTATAAAATTATAGACACTTGAACTTCAAAAAGGGTGGTGATGAGGCCAAATGCTTCAGCCAGAAGCCTGTGTTTGAGTTCAGCAGAAGCAGCCCATTAATTAGCTTCATTTAAGGCTGCAGCAGTAGGAACCTGCTGTAACTCACCTCTGCCATATTCTCTTCTGTCTGTGTGGCGGAGCAGAGGTGGCGCTATTGGAAATTGGCCCCAGCCAGCGGGGACTACGAAAAGTTGGCCAGCAGCTGCCATGAGTGACGACACTCCTAGTGCTGGTACTAGAAATGTCCTCATCCATAGGCCCCTGCGGCTATCATTCTGTAGCCCCAGCTGGTGCCAGTTTCAGATGCTGCGGCCAGTGCGCTGACAGACGAGGATAATTTAAATATGATAATATGATAATGCTGAAGTTTTTCATTAAAGGAGCTGTATCAGAAAATGATCAATATTATAATCCATATATACACGCTACATATTGAGAAGAATTGCTTTTACATCTCAAATGATAAAAATGCTTGTCATTTTACATAGTAAGATATTATGTAAGGTTGAAAAAAGACCTCAGTCCATCCCGTTTCGCCTGTTATTAAATTGGTCTAGCAGCTACAGTATAGCTGGTAATTGGTCATTTTCATCTACTAGCAGGAAAATACCCAGCGGTGACAGGCCATTCCACTTTTACAGTCGAGATTGACTCCATTCCATTGTCTCCTGAGTCAGCTTGTGGGAACAAAAGTTGCATTAACCGCCCTAATATCTGTCCAAAGCATTGCTTGAGAAGCATCAGAGATGAGTAGTTCTCCCTTATAAAAGCAGAAGCATACATTCAACATCTGTCAACCTTGATTCTCCTTCCCTTCGGTAAAAGAAAGAAACCAGCTTGGCTGGATTTTGTTTTATGCAGGGTGTATAAATAGCCCCTATCTTGCTATCTAGCATATTTACAGTATCTGAATTGTTATTAAATACATTTATCAATATTGCTTCTTTAATCAAGGAGAAAATCAAGAACACCCAGCAACCAGTAAGTTTAGAACTGATATTGATTAAAACAAGCAAACATTACAGCATGACGTGGAGCTAGAAAAATATATGTGAATTCAAGTCACTCAGTAAGATTAATTATTTTTTGTTCTTTAGAGGACAGCGGAAATCTTATTGATTTAAATGTCCTTGAATACATTTTCACACACCAATATTATATTAGTCCATATCTCAAGCTAGCCATCCACTAAAGCAGTGGTTCTCAACCTTTTAATGGCCAGTACCCCCTAGCGACAAGACGGTCCAATCAAGTTCCCCACAAGTAGGGGATCGATTATATATGTTAACAAGATAAGCAGATCACAGAGCTCATAGCACCTTTAGAGCAAGAAGGAATCATGTATTACTGTTAAAAATATACACCAGACCCTAGTTGACTAAGGGATCTAATCTTTTCTTCCCAAAGGGTCAGACCTTTTGTATATGTTCTTTTACTACTTCATGTTGCTTTTAACAAATGGGACCTATTACCTAATATTTTGAGCAGGGGATTTTGAATAATTGGTTAGACAGGTGAAGTTATTGAGATTCTCAGAATAAATGGCAAGAACTTGTGTCCTGAGCATATCCTGGCACTATAATTACGAGCCTTATATAATTGCACAAATTGCACTAGGAGTGGAGGATAAATTAGTGTTTTGATGTTTATAGAGATATTTCTTATTTATATATTATTATTGCATAATATTTTTGATGGCTATAAAGCCCAGAGGTAAATATCTAGATCAGGGGTTCTCAAAAGGTGGTACTCGAGATCCTCTCAGGTGGTACTTGACAAAGCTGTAGACTTGCCTGTACTCAAACCTGATCTGCTGCCATCTAGACTTCACAAGTTATTTTCATCATAAATAAAAAACCTTTGTGTGATTCATGAACTTTTTGTGTGTTTACGGCTTAAGGCGACTGGCAATGCTCAAGCTCCATTTGGCCTTGCTGTTTCAGTCTTTTGTTGTTTTGCTGCATCTGACTGAGTTAAAAGACCGAAAAAAATGTACTATATGAGCCCTGAAATGCCTGCACCAGGGATCAGTCACATTTAGTTATGCCAGTGTGGTGGTGAAGTACCAAGTGGTACTTGATAGAAATCAGAAAATGGAAAGTGGTACTTAATGAAAAAAGTTGGGAACCCCTGGTCTATCTAGAAATTATAGCCTATTTACTGCATGCCTCGTGCAAAGTTCAAACCCATCTAACCCATTCCACTGCTTACAATTGTTACTAGATAAGTTGATAAATCCTGAAGATATATAATGTAAATAATTATGAAAAAAAACTCAAGAGCCTTGAAAGGGCCCCAATTAATGCCTGCACCAGGGACCAGTCACATTTAGTTGCCAGTGTGGTACCAAGAAAATGGAAAGTGGTGCATGATGAAAAAAGATTGGGAACCCCTGGTCTAGATCATATCTAGAAAATATAGCTCATTTACTGCATTCCTCGCGCAAAGTTAAATCAGCCACACATTTTCAATATAATATGCATGAGGAATGATTGGCTAAACCAGTGTTAGTGAACAAAGATCAGTATCTGTCTGGTAAATACCAAGGATGAGGCAATAGTCTAGTCAGTCATCAAGGAATTAAGTTAAAATACAGATAACTGAAAAAAAGTTTAGAGATAAATCTACATTATACATATACAAAAACATGAACACTCAAAGAATCTAAACTACTTTAGGAAATAGATAGATTATGAAAACAAAAAGCCAAATGGAAAGATTGGGGATTACAAATAGCCAACCTGGTTTTGGACCTGTCCTAGTACTGATGCCTATCAAGTTAACCAACATGGGAAACGGCATGGGAGCCAAGTGCTGGCGAGTCCATTGCTTGCAGCTGAAAGTCAAGTGGAAATTAGATCATAATGTAATGACGATTGATAACGTTGTGCCTTTCTAAAGATAACAAATACAAAAAATATCTTTATAAATAGGAAAAGGTAGTGCCTTCTGCCCCCTAACCTTCTCTGCAGCATCAGGTCTCTTTGGCTTTCACTGTTCATCATGGTTATCATGAACTGCGGCCTGTCTTCATAGATAAGACTTTTTTATTCATGTGACATTATCAACTTTAATGACAACTATACTGAATGCAGCGCACATAAACTCTTAGCAAGATTATAACAATGTCTGAATCCCATTAGCGGCACTTTCTGTCTCAGTAAGACATAATATACATTTTCTGTTGCCCTGCTAATGGTCTTCGAGGCTTCACCATTTGATCCTTTGACAAGAGACACTATCACACACAGAACCGAGAACAAAGAAGACTTGTCACTTACTGACTCCGAATAAGCTTTGACTTCTAACCATCTGTGCCAGCAGAATTCCACCGCTTACAATCTTTACTAGATAAGTTGATATATCCCGAAGATATATAATGTAAATAACAATGAAAAATGGGTAAAATATATGGGTATATTATGGGTAATAGGATTGTTTTAATGAAAGAACTCCAACCATCATAAATGCATGCGACGTAGTACATGTAATGCAACCTCAATTTGTTTTTCGAATTTGTCCCCCCAAAAACATTTTTAATAGTCCATTTCTATCTATTGAATTTTATATCTTTTATAGTGAGCACCTGGAACCAATAGTGCTACTGATGTATTGATACATTACAAGGTACCCCCTTTACCCTAAGTAGGCTGCTTGCTAAAAATATATAAAATTCAGATAAGTGAACATGAACAGTTTTTAATTTTCACCTGGTTTAGCCAGAATCCTGGCAGGTTAAGAGGTGATTATCCTCCCTGTTCAGACATATACTAACTTCCTCCCAACTTATATCCCTTGGGAATTGTATAAAATTAGCCAGAATCTCAAAATCTGTGATTATATGTAAATACCTTAGGTATATTAGGCAAACCTGTTTTCTTCGGTTCAGTTTCTGTGTTGTGGCTGACGTATCTGATCTATCTGATTCTGCTACTCCAAACCTTGCCCAGTCTAATAATTTCTCCCTTGGCTTTTGCATTCAATCAAGAGTTTGTGTGTTAGGAGAAAGAATTTGACCCATCAGATTATCAGATTCATCTATAACTTGACCCAGATCCGCCTCCCATCTCCATGTGAATCCTGGGGCTTCATCTGAGTGTGCATCCCATAGAATTTTGGTATATTAAAGCGAGTATGTGAGTGGGGGGAGTCTTGCCAGATAATCTCCCGAAGGGGGTATAGGAGGTGGAAATCGAAGACAGGTCTCTAAATTAAGGCAAGAAAGGCCATCAATTGTCTAAACTGTAGCCAGGAGGGTCTAAACCTGAATAGCGATCTACCAACTCTGATAAGGAGGATTCCCTTCTGTCTATTAGCATATGCTTAAGGCAGTGTCAACCTCAAGCACCAGTTCCACCGTATAGAGCTGGTCAGTCCTTGCCTCTCTGAGATTTGGGGCTAACCATGGTAAGGCCCTCAGACTCAGATTTAGTATAGTTCACTTCAAAATTGCTAAGGTGCCCAAATCTTTCAAACTCCTTAATTATAGAAGGGAAGGAGGTTACTGGGGAAATGATATACAACAGCAGAACATCTGCGTATAGTGTATAGTATAGTGATAATTTATATTTCTGCACCTTGTAGGGGATCACTTTCTATATGGATTCAGCCTAATGGCAAAGCTAGATGTTCCATGACTATAACATAAAGTAAGGGTGAGAGAGGGCACCCATGTTGAGTCCCATTCATATTCACTCTGTTGGAAAGAATGCCATTGGCCCTTATACTTGCCAAGGGGAGGTGGTACAGTGACATAACCTTCTCTAAGTCCCATCTGTTGGAGACTGCATTCCTTAAAAGGGCCAGCCAACCCTGTTGAAAGCCTTTTCAGCGTCTACCGATAATAGGCAGGTCAGTATGGCTCCAGTCTGGGTGAGTTGTATAAGGTTTATCGTTTTATAGTGTTGTCTCTTGCCTCACTACCTGAGACAAAGCCCACCTGATTTTTATTGATTACCATAGGCAGAAGTGGTTGTAGGCTATTCGCCAGCACTTTGGTGTATATCTTTGCATCTACGTTTATTAAAAGTATTTTGGCCTGTAACTACTGGTTAAGGATTTGTCGCTCCCCATATGTATTAAAGAACTTAGGGGAGAATCCATCAGGGCCTGGGCTCTTCCTTGATGGTATCGCTTTAAAAGCCTTGTAGATGCATCAGAGAATGGTCCAAGTCTTGAGGCAGGGAAGGGAGTGCAGTCTCAGATACATATTCAAAGATTTCCTCAGTGAGGCGGGGGGTGAATGTTCGATATTCAATATTATAGAGGTCGCTGTAGTGTCTTTGAAAAGGCTTTATGATTTGGGTGGGCTTGTGAACCTCTTCTCCTTGCCCGATAAAACTCCTTTTTCTGTCTGGGGTGAAAAGGTAGGTATCTGCCTCATTTATCTGAGAATTCGTAGAACTTGGCTTTACATATATCCCTATGTTGTCTAAAGGCCTGGTCATGTAGTGTTTTAGTGCCTCTCTGGTCTCTAGGAGAGTGTCTGTTTATGCAACTCTTCCAGTGACTGTATGCTCTCTAGGGTTTTCAAAATTCTAGTGGCTCTCTCCCTCTTAAGTCTGGTACCATGACTTATAAGGACTCTGTACACTTCAGTACCTCTCATTGGACTGGTAGAGGGGTGCGGTCATTGCTATGGACGGCTATAAAGTGTGAAATTGAGTCTGTGACCTCTTTATTACAAGCTCCGTCATCTAACAGGCTATCATTTAGTCTCCATGTGCTATAGCTAGGGACTGTGTCTGGGACTGATAGTGTAAGAGAGACAGGAGCATGATCCGACCACATAAATAGGGCCAATAGAGCATTGGGGGTCCCAGGATAGGGCATAGTGGCTCAGGAATATGTAGTCTATTCTACTGTGTGTAATGTGTGTGTGTGAAAAGAATGTATAGTCTTTCTGATTACTATTTAGGATTCTCCACGCATTGACTACCTGTAGATCCCTCAGAGCCTGAAGGATCGTAGAGAGCTTAGAATGAGAGATAGTAGACTTAACCTGAGAGCAATCTAGCATGGGGTCTAATGGTGCATTGAAGTCCCCATCCATGACTATAATCTCCTCAGCAAAGTCTGCCAGCAAGCGGATGTATTTCATGCCTCTTTCCCGGTGTTATTTATGGGGTTAGTGCTATGAAACCATTGTTATAGTATCTTTGGTTAATATCTGGGGCATTCCCTGTCTTAAGGAGGCTCTGGTGGCATTTAGCGAGGGGAACACGGGTTCCCCCCTGGTCCATGATGAGTTGCTGAGAAACAGCTTTTATATTAGGAGACAAGGTCTTTCTGAAATCTCCCTGATGTCACTTATGGCATCACAAAAAAAGGAATGGGCCTAGAGGCGTGGGACGGGAAAATCCTCTTTAGACCACTCCCCTTCTGTGATGCCAGCAATGACGTCAGGGAGTTTCTATTGAGGCCACTCCTCCAAGTATAATAGCTGGCTCCAGGGCCCTCATTTCAATCCCTCGCAGGGTAGTGCTGCCAAAATCTACATACTGGAGGGGCCTGCGAAGAGCCCAAAGGAAGAGGAGATGGTGTAGGACAAAGAAAACCCGCTGGACCCAAGGAAAATGGCGTCCGGGTGGGAGGAAGAAGATGGAAGATGGGTGAGTATAAGTTAAATTAAGAAAACATTTTGATGTGATGTATTATTTCTTTTTCACTTGGTGTGAATAGGTAAAGGGTCCAGGGTACCCCTATATAAGTTCAACATGGCCAGGAGCTGGCTCGGGGCTTGGCGGGTGCCATGCCGGTAAAATGACACCCCATCGGGGTGTGCAAGAGCCCTGGGGCTATACCAAAGGGCATAAGGGTTGTAACTTGCAGGGACAGGGACTGTCAATAGTTCGGCCTCTGAGCCCTGGGTTACAAGCCCTTATGTTTGGTGCCTTGGCTGGTAGCCTTTGGTGGGAGGGAGCCTATTTTTTTGTAAAAAAACAGAATAGAAAGTCAAGAAAAAAATAAAAAGAACCCTGATGTTGCTTTCCCTGCTTTAATGAATGCAGCTCAAGAGACAAAAAAGTGAAAAGTGACGAACATTTCTTCGTTAGATACAAATTGTATCTAATGAAAAAGTACATAAAAATATAAAAGTGGAAATCCGTAGGCAGTTTCAATGTTAAAATATATGTCTTTTATAAGCCACATTTAGTAAAACCCTTAAAATTGGAAAAATACAATTAAAAAATAAAAAGTCAGGCTATTCTACATCAGATAAAAATTGTATCTAATGAAAAATGCCCCAAAAATTACCAAACAAATATAAAAGTATAAACCAGCAGGCAGTTTCAATGTTAAAATGAATGCCTTGTATAAGCTGCATTTAATAAAACCCTTAAAAGTACAAAAATTAAATAAAAAAAAATAGTCAGGGTATTCTTCATTAGATAAAATTGTATCTAACCAAAAATGCCAGAAAAATTACCAAAAAATATTTTAAAAAAACCACGCGTTTCAATGTTAAATTATATAATTGCATGCCTTTAAAGCCGCATATAGTAAAACACTTAAAACTGAAAAGATACGATTGAAAAATAAAGAGTCAGGATATTATTCGTTAGATAAAAATTGTATATAACCAAAAATGCAAAAAAAATTACCAACCAGCTTTTCCATGTTCGGGTTCACCCAACACTAGCTACAAGTGAAAGGCTATCTGTTCTTGGGCAGAACATTTTATAAAAGGTGTATAACCCAGTAACAAGTAATCCAGTGCATCCGAGGTCCTCTGGGAGAAGCAGTAATCACAGTACAGCATGACAGAGAAACTCAAAGGACAAATGGTCTTTTGTGTCATTGATTTACAATGGATGTAGCTGTGCAAACAATCAATATTACAGGGTGATTGTCTTTCTTTTTTTTCTTACATCCCAAACAGAAAGTGCCGCTGGCAGTTTATTTAATCACCAGTAATGTGTGTTGGTTGCCCAAATAATCATACTACTTACTCCAGCACCCCAGATCAATGCCTAACACAGCTTCCACTCCTCTAAATTACAACACCGAGAGTTCTGCCAAGGGTGAGTAAACTTAGACTCGAGACTGTACAGGCAATCTGGAAAACAGCACCACACAGTCAATCAATTTAACTTACTGGAGAGATGGAAAATACGCCGAAGAAAAAGGAATTCACGATACACAGAAGTTTCATAGATGGGGTTGAAAAATGATGGTCTTTGGCAGCAGCGAGTGTTTGGATGGTTTAGTTTAAACATGGCTGTGTTGAGACCTCTAGCTTGCGTATGCCTTCCAGTATGTACAATATATTAAAAGATTTCATGAGTGTAGTATGCATTAATAAAGAGGAGTCTGTTGAAAATTAGCATCTTGTATTGTATAAAACTGATGGGTAGGGGTCCTGCAAAGATAGGTTGACACACATAGACCTAAACTGTAATACAGGGGATTGCCTAATATGAACTCTTTTACAAGTGTGAAAAGTGTGAGACTTTTTCTTCCACAATTACTACCATCTAATTGTGTATAAAATAAAATAAAATGCTAATAATAAAAATCCACATAAATCCAACCAAGCTTGTTCCTTTTATCCTAAGGACATGAAAAAAATCACATTCTTCTTATGTGTGTAGATGCTTTTACCCATTATGCAATGTTTTGGCCATATAGAGTAGTTAATAATGCTGCTCTCCACAGACTGGTTCAGGGGACAGACAATTGCAACCAGATTTCTCCTGAAAAGTGGAATACTCAAAAACCTGTTACCGCCTAGATATTTTGTCCATGCCTCCTTGTACAATTTCACAAAACAGTTCCTCTGATCACAGGCCAAACCACAAATGGTCCGCGGAGAACTGGGGCCTTTTAGTATCAGCTTGATTAAAGGGACAGCCCACGCATTGAGAAGGGCCGATCAGCTGCGGGTGACAAAAAGTCATGTACCTTGGTTGCTAAATCCCTTTAAGAGGTGTTTCATCCCCCGAAACACATTGCTGAAACTGTCAAGCACCAACACAACCTGATCAGTATATGGTTTTAAAGATGCCAATAAAAGCTAAAATGTTTTAATCAATTTTTTCCTTGCAACCCCTGTTAAAAATGCTTCCTCTGTTTATAGTTACATAGTTAATACGGTTGAAATAAGACATATGTCCATCAAGTTCAACCAAGGGTGTTGGGGTAGGGGAAGTTATTTTTTTTTTTACTGATAACAGCTAATAGTAACTGTTAATGTTATTCTCTTCTAAATAAGTATCTAATCCTTTTTTGAAGCTGTCAGCGGTTGATGCTGTAACAAGCTTCTATGGGAGGCTATTCCACAGATTCATAGTTCTTATTGTAAAGAATGATTGTCAACCCCCGGAGACTGAATTTCTTTTTCTCCAGTGGAAGGCAGTACCCCCTTGTCTTTAGAGAGGATTTTAGCAGAAATAGTGTTCCCCCATATTTTCTGTATGGGCCATTTATATATTTATACAAGTTAATCATGTCCCCCCTCAGTCGTCTTTTCTCAAGACTAAACAAATTCAATTCTCGAAAATTCTCCTCATAACTAAGATCCTTCATGCCTCTTATTAGTTTGGTGACTCTCATCTGCACCCTTTCCATAGTCAGAGCGTCCTTTCTATGAATGGGTGCCCAGAACTAGATAGCATATTCCAGGTGAGGGCGCACCAGTGCCTTGTAAAAAGGTGGCCTTAGAAGAAGATGCTTGGCATTGCATACTGTTATTTAGCCTGTGATCTATCTATTTATATCTGACTGTCACATTAATAATACATCTGTCTGGTTAATGTTTAGACATGTTGCCCTTTACTCTTCAATGCATACTTATAGAGTACATCTGCGGGGTAGAGGAGGTTGTGCCTGGCACATCATATGAGACGCAATCTGGTCAGCAACAGAGAGTGAAGCAGCGCTATGTCTGTGCTCCCTCCTAGCTGATGGGTCGGCGCAGTGCACGACTTATCAAAGCCAATGCAGCTGCGGCCCCTAGTGCCGCCTGGGAGTGCTGAAAAGGACCTGCTTATATAAAAAAAAAACACAGCTCCCGAGCGGGTGCTGTGGAAAGGTTTGCAATGCTTAAAATACATCCAAAAACAATTACAAATAGCCCAGGGATCCCATGGCACATTCACCAGACAAAAACAAAAACTGAACAAAAGTGGCCTAAATAATTATTACTATTCATGCCCATTAAAATGTATGGGATCAGGCCACATAGTGTAGGGTGATCGCCTGATCTCATATGGTGCTGTAGGGAACTCAGCGCCCGCACTCATCCCATCGCGACGCTGATGATAGATGGGACACTACCTGGCACTATCACAGGCTCTCTGGATTTTGACTTGATAAATACACCTTTTGCACTGGGACCTGACATTCACCTGATGCTCATCTGACACTATGTGCCTTAGGGCCTGATTTATCAAGCACTTCTGGCAGACAATGCCATTTCAGTGCAAATCTTTTAATAATCTAATTTGCACCGATGTGGCACTGTCTGCTTGATAAATCAGGCCCGTAGCGTTTTTAAAAATAAATCCCATTGTGTGACAAAAATACTAATACAAAATGCTACACAGAATATTTCTAACATTTTTCCCATCTTCGCTTTACCTTATTTATTAATTATTATTTATTTTGCCATAAAATTCTGAAGGTCTGCCTTTTTTAAGTGCTAAAACATTTGAAATTGCTGCAGTAAAGGAGACAAATCACATGTAGCATGCACACATTTCTGTGAATGTATTTCCACCTCTTACAGTTGGTGCCTAGCACTGTCAAAGCACTGTTACACACTATTAAAATAAGGCTGACCTTTCTTCTGTGCAGCTGAATTTAGATATTAAACTCCGACAAATGGATCTGCCCAGGCAGATTGCAGCTTTCCAGCAAAGTGCAAATACTGACAGGGAAACTACATGTGTCAACCAAGCAATCATTTATATATAGTGTCTCGGTAAACTTTCATAAACCTCTAGATACATTCCAGTTTTTTGAAGAGCCTTTTCCATAAAGAGTGTGGTTATATTTAATAGACAATTGTTGAAAAACAAGGTAATATGAAAAGGCTACAATGAAATATGTGATAGTAATGAGAGGTTAAGTGAAAGGTTTGGTCGGCGTTAAAGGAGCACTATTGGGAATTGAGTCATCTTAAAAATCCATATAAACACGTGAGAGGAGGGGTCACTTATACACCCAAACTGAATAAAACTCCCGCCAAGCTTGTGGTTTTCTTCTCCTGGTAGAAATAAAATCCAGGGATGACAGGTTTAGCCTATCAGGGGTGACAGAGCTTGTCACCCTTGATTTCTTTTTGCTTCCATTAAAATAAAAAAAAACAAGCCTGGCTGGATATTTCTTGAAGTCAGATATAGGTATAAGTGACCCCTCCTCCTGCCAGGAGGAGAATTTTTATCATTGGGCCATTTTTTGCGATTGTGCACCTTTGAGTGAAAACATCAGTCCAAGTTGTGTGTGTTTTTGGCATAAGAAATACATGAGGATCAGACATTTAATATAGTTATATACCCCAGGCCCTTGGTTTCTATATCTGACCCAGGTGTTCTGGCCCATATTTGCCACTAGATGGTAGAGAATGCTGAATTGGTAGGTATGGAGCTGCTGGGTCTTGCCCCTGTACTTCTACAGTGAGTATAAGAATCTCTTTTGACTAGAGGTCCTCTTTAACAATAGGGTGGCCAAACAACGTCCAGCACAGCATGCACCTTAAACCGGACCAACAGCCTGGTACAGTTGGAAAAGAAAGGTAGCAGCTATTTTGGAGCTTCCTCTCCCAGCATCTCAGCCATGCTGCTGCCTGGATTCAACTGACATAACTGACAATGCACAGTAACAGGAAGCCCAGCAGCCCTTCTGTTTGAAAATTCTAAAATTTACTACAGCAGGAGTTAGAAAAAGGTAAATTAATTCTTATGTGCAGGGGAGGGATGAATATGAGCACTGTTGTGTTGGTCTGGTTTAAGTTATTTTTGACTGTTGGTCCACTTTAAATGCAGGTGCTGCTGTAAACCAACATGGAGCAAATAACAACTTGCCAATGGAAGACGCAAGGTGGAACAACGGTCAAAAGTGACTTAAACCAGAACAACACAACAACCAGTGATCGTGTGCATGCCTCCCCATGGCAATTTAGATTGCTGCATATAAAAATTATTTTTCCCTTTTCCAAATCCTGCTATGGTAAATTTTAAAAACAAAATGGTGGTTCATTGATGTGCAGGCTACCTGCAAGCAGGAAGTGCTGCTGGGCTTCCTGTTACTGTGCATTGTCAGTTATGTAAGTTGAATCCAGGCAGCAGCATGGCTGAGATGCTGGGAGAGGAAGCTCCAGAATGACCTTTCTTCTGCAGACTGCTGGTCTGGTTAAACCTTATAAATGGACAGGGTCATAAGTGGAAAGGTAGACCACACTAGAGCTAGATGGTATTCCCAGTGGCTCTGCTGCAACCATTTTGTCCTCCATTCCCAACTTCCATGAGATAATGCTTTCCTCAAAGGAATCTGTTGCATAACATGGCCAGTTTTAGACGTAGTCCCTTAGTTTGTTTAAAAAACTCAAGAAGCCAATAAACTACCATAACAAAAAGTTTTGGGCTTGTAAAAGGAGACGGGGAGGCCGATTCATTAATAGCGCCAGGTAGCGACAGATGAGCGACAGTAGTGTTATTTTCACAGCGCACGCTAGTATTCGCTGTGCTTGCCCGTTGTTCGGCTGTTGACAGCGACCCCGTCGGTGTGCGGTAATATTGTATACGGGGTTAGGAGTCGCTGTTTGACAGGTTCCGCGCTGTATGGGAGCGCATGACAGCGAATAGCCATAGCGAACGGCTCCCAGCATATTCATTAACAAATCACGCTCAAAAAATTCTCGCGCTGTGAAATGCTTGTTTAAACCCCAGAGCGCTGGCGGCGATGGGTTAAAAGTAGTTTTTAACCCCCAAACATCCATATTTTTTGAGAAAAAAAAAACATGTTTTTCAAAACATTTTGTAATATGAATACATTAATATCAGACCTGTAATATCAATTCTGCACATTATTTTTTTTTTTTTTTTAACCTTAAAAAAAATATCTAACATTGCAGAAGTGGTCACAGAATTTTTGACATTTAAAAAAAAAAAAAAAAAAAAAACATTAATAGCAATTAATTAGGAATATTTAAAGATTGCTCCATTGAAATGCATTGGAGAGCGCCAGGTAGCGAGAGGTCATACCTGTCGCTGTTCAAGGTCGCTCGCTGGCGCTGTGGGGTGAGGCTGGAATAATGATGAATGATTCGCTATCTGGCGCTCTGTCAGTCGCTAAGCAGGATCGGCTTGATAAATGTGTGATTGCGGAGGGGAGCCGGCGTTCTCGTGGCGGTGAGCGTCATTACCGTTCCCTCACCATTCGCTACCTGGCGCTATCCCTTGTTAAATAAGGGCCAAGGTTTTCCGAAGATATCATATGCAGACATGTTGGAGAGTCATTGGAAAGGCCTGGAACGATGTATAACTTGTGGACATTTAGTAAGGCGCTCATTGTAAGTGATTAATATGCTAAGGCTGAGACAGGTTATACTGGACTAGTGGACTGGATATACGGCAGCTTCAAGACCCAATGACAGTTCTGAACATTTCATATTAAGCATGGCAACATTTCAAAAACTGTCAAAAGGAAACAAGCCTGATAATACGTTGTACAGACAGATTATCATCCTTCTAAAAAACGGTCTTTTAGCAAAACGATTATTAACAAGAAAGACTGATTTGAATTGAATGATTTCATTTGAAGAACATTCTCAACCTTCTCGCTCCTTTACATTTATATTAGCTTAGCAAAAATACCCATTCATTTGGTACATTCTGATTTTACATTTCTGTGTGCTTCTTTTATCTGCTCAACCAAAATTAACCGTTTTTAGTTATTGGTGCTGTAAAGTTTTACATACTTTATTCCTGCAAATGAAAATTTCCTTCACTCAGTATTAGCAATAAAAATAGCCTTTGAATACATTTGCTTTCAGGCATCACAACCCGGCATAGCTGTAAAGAAAATGTGATCAATGTGTGTACTCTAATGATTAAATCTGGCAAGAAAACAAAAAGTCCAATCTATACTCACCTTTCATCCCCAGCAGCTCCTCCGTATGGCTTTGGCGTTTTAATACTGATACTGAAGAAGGAGTCCTCTTGACGAATGTGTCATGTGCCGAATTTTCATCTCCACCTTCATCAAGATGGAATTCTGCCCCTCCGCATGTCCCCTCTATTGAATTGAATAGAGCATGTGAAAGTGCGAAATTTTACCTCGATAAAGGCTGTCAATCACTTTAAAGCAAAACACTCAACAGTATTTGGATATTTATTTGCAAAATTTTCTAATATTAATAATCTTTATATAGCGCCAAAATATTTCACAAACATGGAGCCTGATTCACTACTAATGCCACGTATCGCCAGATGAGCGTCTGAAGCGTATGAGCGTATGAGCTCTTAGAGCGACCGCTAGTAGATGCTGTAAGCAGGTATCGGCGCTGTAACCTAACACTGCGGTCGCTGTAGTAACCTGGCCAGCATTGATGAATGTGATGTGGGTTGGGTGCTCTAACAACAGCACAACGCTGCAGCGAGCGACAGGTAGTTTCAACTCGGCGCTCCACACCATATTTAACAAAAAACTACACACAAACAGTGTTGGCGCTGTAAAGCTGGGCAATGTAGCATAGAGTGTCAGGCATTGTGTGATCAAAGTCTGTTTTTGAACACATATACACCAGTAACGTGGAGGCTGATTCACTACTAACGCCAGGTATTGCCAGATGAGCGTCTGTATAGTGGCGCTTATAGCGACTGCTAGTATACGCTGTAAGCGGGTAATGGGCGCTGTAACAGAGCGTCTCAGTTGCTCTAGTAACCTGGCCGGCATTGATGAATGTGATGTGTGTTGGGCGCTCTAACAACAGTACAGCGCTGCAGCGAGCGACAGGTAGCGTCAGCTCAGTGCGCCCAGCACTCAGCGCTCCACATCATATTTAACAAAAAACTACACACACACAACGTTGGCGCTCTAAAGCTGGGCACTGTACCATAGAGCGCCAAACACTGCGTAATCAAAGTCTGTTTTTGAACACATATACACCTGTAACAAAGCAAAAACACATGCAATGACATTGTTTTAACACTGGGACAATAACACTTTAGTGCCAGACCTGTAAATAAGTCCAAAAAATGTATAAAAGTGTTTGTTTGCAGCCAGGAGAGGTCACACCCTTCTGGATCGGCCCGGGAATCTATAAGATTCCTAGGCCGACCCGATCCCTCCCCGTGGGGCATCCAAAATCGGGTTGCCCCGCTGTGTGAAACCCCCAAGGACACCCGCTAACCTTACCTTACTCCCGGTCCAACAGCGCATGCGCAGGCCGCATCTCGCGCTTCTCTCTAGCAGTTCGTGTGCCCGCGCCGGCCATTTGTGAATGGCCGGCACGGGCGCGCTCCCTGTTAGAGGGAAGCGCGAGATGTGGCCACCAGCGTACTCTGAGCCGCTGTGGTTTGATGCCACTTTGACGTGCATAGCACAGCGGCTCTGAGTACTCTGATTGGACGAGCGGCCACGCATGGTGAGGTGGGGTGAGTTTTAACCTGAATGTGGGGGGTTTCACATAGCGGGCCACCCCGATCGAAGTGGACCAAGACCCAGGATAGTCAAAATCCTGGGTGTTGGTCCACTTTAAATAACCCCCCCCCATAGTAATAAATGGGTAAGCCATTAAAATAAAAAGAAAGGGGGCCTTGCTCGCTAGCTTACAATATTGGAGGAGAAGGGGGGTGACACAAAAGGTAATAAGTGCTTTGTACCATGGTACTGCCAACTAAAATAAAAGTCTATACAAGTTATATGGGCCATTCACGAGCTGATTTAGCGATTTATGGGCGCAAAGGTTGTGGTGGGCAATGTTTGACGATCAAACAGGTTTAGAAACATTATGTTAAAGATGGGTTCAATAAGAAGAGTTAGATTAGTGGATATATCCTCAAACTTTCTTTAGCTTGCTCAGTTTATCAAAATATAAAATATATTGGTGTTTTAATCCCTTTTACCTGGTAACACTGTACATATATTGGTTCCACAGTACTAATTCTGGGACATAAAGTTTCACTCCATGTTTCTCCAGGTTTACGAGTACCTTAGCATCCACAAGCCTATTATCATGCTTTAAAAGAGGCCTGGAATCACGGGATGTCATTTTGTCTCTTTACAAGGCACGTCTGGAGTATACCGTCCAGTTCTGGGAACCCGTTCATGGAAAGGACGCTCTGACTATGGAAAGGGTGCAGAGGAGAGCCACCAAACTAATAAGAGCAATGAAAGATCTTAGTTATGAGGAAAGATTATGAGAATTAAATCTGTTTAGTCTTGAGAGGAGATGATTAACTTGTATAAATATATAAATGGCCAATAGAAAAAATATGGGGAAACACTATTTCAGGTAAAATCCTCTCTAAAGTCGAGGGGCACTCCCTTTGACTGGAAAAAAGAAATTCAGTCTCTGGGGGCGACAATCATTCTTTACCATAAGATTAGATGCTTATTTAGACGAAAATAACATTAACAGTTACTATTAGCTGTTATCAGTAAAAAAAAAAAAAAATAATAACTTCCCCTACCCCAACACCCTTGGTTGAACTTGATGGACATATGTCTTATTTCAACCGTATTAACTGTGTAACTGAATTGTCCCACTAGGCTTATGCAGTAATGAGTAAGACACATTGAGCACTTGTCAATTTTTCTAGCAGTTCTAAGGAACAGACCAATCCATTTGCATTACACTGGTGTATGTGTTTAAACTGGGTTGATGTTTATTGAACGGTTTCAGTATATAGCTCAAGGAAGCGGATGTCTCTATCAGCTTTAACACACAAGGGAGATCAAGCTCAAGATAATGAGGGAAGCAGATGGGCTAACTCATCTGTTTAGCTGCCTAACAGTGGGCACAGCTGAGTTTTACCAAACCTGACCTAAGTCCAAATGTTAGGAGAAGGGAAGCCCAATCAATTTTCTCCTAAACATCTGTAGATGGTGCACAGTCCTTGACGGCTTGATTAATGAACCCATGTGGGGAATGCTATGGCAGAAAATAGAGTTGGCATCTATATCCTGAGCAGATCATTATGATCTTAAGAACTGATTAAATAAAGCCTGACATTTAGGACAAAGATCGGACAAATGCCCAGAACCCTTCCCTGACGTATTGGACATAGAGTACATAAGCATTTCATTTTATTTAACAAAGTGGCAATTCAAAAGTCTACAAAATAACTAGCAAAGTATCTGGTGTTTAACTTGAGCTGGGCATAGAAATCAATCATAATCAGACAGTATATCGATGATTGCTACACTGAACAATACTTCGATTCAAAACCAAGACTACAAATATTCCAGATATTAGTTATTCTGGATATATATAGATTAGATATTTCACTCCCAATTACTATACCTCCAAGACAGACATTACCTTTATCAGATTCCCAACTTAAAAAAAACTTAGGTTAGAAATTGGTGGCCTACAAGAATGGACTTCATGCTTCTAGGTTTTATGCTGCCAACACAGCCTCTGACTTTTTGAAAGATATGGGGTTGATACAGAACCAAGTGAAAAAAGTGAAGTTTGGAATAAGAATTGGGTGAAAAACAAAACACAAGTGCCCTTTTATCACCTGAACCTGAATTCAGTAACTTTGCCTTAAAATACCTCCTGGAATTAAGGACTGGTTCATGTTTTATTTTTTACAAAATAAGAAAAGAGTTTAAACAGCTTGATTCTATAAATGGAGGAAGTTAGATCATGATTTGTACTTAAAACTTGACATGACACGTTATTTATTTTAATCTTTTACCACGCTGATTGAACGTTTTAGGTCCTTGTCAGGTCCCGTGGGACGCCCACCTTCCAATAAATCAGCAACCCCCAATCTCCGCTGCTTTCTTCGCCTATAGCCAAGCCCCCGTTTGCCGGGACGCTAGACACGCCTCACCGGACACGGTTGCCCCCAGGACTTGTTAGCACAAAGGATGCTGACTTATGCAGGGGAAGGCAGACGAACCAGGAACAAGACTGGGTAGAGACAAACGGGCAGAGGTCATACACGGGTGGTCAATCCGAGGAGGCACGGTACAGGAGGGTTAAGATGAAAGAATAGTCAGGGCTAGCCAAGGTCACAACGGGAGATCAGAGATACGCGGTACAGAGGAGCAGGCAGAAATCGTGGTCAAAAAACAGGCAAGGTCAGTCCAGGCGGCAATCAGGGATGGTCATACACGGCAAGATTCACAGGGAAAATTACCTCCGGCGGCTGCGCTGTGCATAGCGCCGCCGGAGGGCATAAACAGAAGACAGTCGCGCGCGCGCGCGTACACGATGCTGCGCGCCGGGAGCGCGCCGAGATGGCAGTGGCGCGGCCGCTCCCGACGCCGCCGAAGAGGAGGCCGCCTGAGCAGCCGCTCGCGACGGACAGAGCCGAGCGGCTGCTCGCGGCGGCCGGGAACAACACACGCCGGACCGCCGCCTGCTGCAGAGGCCGCCCAGCCCGTGCTCCGGTCGAGCGAGAGCAGCCGACGTGGGACCGGAGGACAGGTAAGGAGGTGGTTCCCGTGACAGTCCTGATAACAAACATTCAAGTATTCATACTCTTACAATGATCATATTTACCTTAAAACATACTCTACTTTATATCATGCTTTATTCCGAAAAAAAACGAATGAAATGACTCTTATTTTATAAGATTATAAGTTAAGGAAAGTTTAGTTAATCAAAGCCCTGCTGCTAAATTGTTTACTTGGTAGATAATGAATGAGGATGGCACTTTTTACTCACAATAATTTGTGCACCTTTTGTATTTGGTGCTAAATCGAAGGAGTGATTCTGCACCAGGTACAAAGATTGCACTATGCTGGGAAATAAAAGTGCCATTCCCTTTCATTCTACCAAGGAATTTGTTCAGCACCAGGTGTAAAAAGTGCACAATTTTATTTTTCACCTAAAACACACTATTTTCTATAGACTGCTGAATCTCCCAGGGGGGAGACACTGTATATAACTGCACTTTGTAATGATTTTTGCATTACATTTATTCAAGAGAACCCATCATGTTAATGTTGACTAGCCAAATATTTCTAATAGAAGCTTACTCTACCAATCATGGCCAAAAGATTTAAACTTAGCATTTGCACCTATATTTAAAGCAAACCTTGCTTACCTGTTCTATGCTTATGTGTTTGTTGTTACATACTTTTAATACTTGAGAATGTGACTGGCAACATGTGCATCCAAACCCAGTTCCATTATCGAAACTGTCTATTCAGCAGTGTGGTTCTTACTTCGGTATGCTTCATACTGCCTTACTACCTACAAACCAAATTCTAGGAACAGGGTAACTATTTGTTATTTACCAGGGAAATTACGCGTTTGCCATGATGTACATTTCTTTGCAACCCACAAAATACAAATGGAAAAATAAGCCATAAAAGCACAAGTCAGTGAATTGTTCCCTGCATGTTCTCTACAAGTGCCCATGCTGAGATTTAGAAATTCTAGCAAATTTAGACTGGTGGTTATTTATAGAAGCCCGAGAATGAGCGCATACTGTACACAAATGAACTTAATCTCTATTTAGTTAAAATTTCCACTTCAAAACATGCAATGATTCAACAAATCACTTTGGAAATGTCAACTTGAAAAAAAATATCTGGAAACAGAAAGGATAATGGCAAGACTGGCTCAGTGTTGGACAGAGCGTTTTTAAGTAGGGTGACTGATCTAATTTACTTACAGCCTTTCCCATCTCTAAAATATATATCCAGCATCATGTCCATGGTTAAGCTGAAGATTCATTTAATACAACCTCAAAAACATTGGACTGGGAATTATATAATTAAATGAAAAAAATATGTGATTTTACAATTCACAAACCAGAGAAGTACATTCTACTCATAACATTTTTGTTTAACTTTGAAAACCTTCAGGACAACATACACCATTCTTGGGGTTCATGCCAAACCCAAGGTCTCCAAGGTCCACCAACAGATAATGACTGTTGGATATACACCTAGATACACAGTATTGTATTTAAAGGAGCACTATCACAAAAAATGGCCCTGTGATAAAAATCCATATGCATTTGCTGTATGATGGGAGGACGGGTCACTTATACACCAGCATCAGGAAATATCCAATTGCACGATAGTGCTCCTTTAAGAATGCTGTCTAATGCTAAACCTGTGTGGGACAATGTTTAAAATATTTTTTAAAGCTGAACCCCAGACAGATAGTAATAGAAACTATTAAAGTGGACTTCCAGACAAAAAAAATCAAAGCTTAGTAAATTGCTCCCCTAAAGCCCCCTTCTGGCAATCAGTGACATCGGGTTATTGAGAGGGATTAACATCATGCAGATGTTTGGAACAGCGGGCGGATTGCACACTTGCATCTTGCCACACACATGAGAGACCTGCTTATGAAAAACCAAGGCCCTCAATCTAAATAGCCTCATAGCACTATGCAATCATCCCTTATTTCTAGCCAGAAGTTGTAAGCCTTGAGCTGTGTTGACTCATCATTGAATAAAATACACTGTATACTGTACATTGTATCTTCTGACTGTGCTTTTTACGTCAGCCACGGCTATAGAGGTACATTGTAACAGCTTCCCTCACACAGATTTCTGCTGCTACATAAGCTATTTATTCAGTGTTTGTATGTGAGAAAATTGTCAGGCAAGCTTCTCCTTTCTGTCTCTTCATTTGATGTAAATGACACAGCACCCCCCTCAAATATCATGTATAAGCAGGACTATAAGGTGTGTGGCAAGATGGCTGCCCCCATGTAATTCAAGAGTGAATAATCGTTAGGCCTCTCCACAACATCTGCATAGGGTTAAGCCCTCTTAAACTCCGTGCAGTTCAGTGGTGCCTCTAAAAAAAAAAAAAAGAAGTAAGCCCATTAAATCATGTCCCAGCCAAGCATAAGGGGCATCCGGGGCATCCAGGGACCTGCTGCTGCCCCACTATGTCTCTTACTATGAGGCCTTGTGAGCCCTATATATTCCCCACTTGACCTTGAAGGGTAACACATGTACAGTTTCAGATGGTGCTCAATGAAATGTGTAGTTCTTACACTATGTTTATGCATATTACCAGGTAGTATATCAAATATATATATATATATATATATATATATATATATATTGGCCAGGCGGTAAGCAACCAAGCACTAGTTACTTACCTCTAGAAACAAGAATGCCCCAATTTTCCAAAGACAGTAAGCTAAATATGTTTAGTGTCCAAATATTTGTATAGTCTGTAGACTCCAATTATACCTAAAAATGATTTAACTTCACAACCACTATTGGTATTCTGTATAAATCCCCATCAGGCAACAGATTCAAAAGGCATTTAAAGCACACCTGCCATATAAGCATTAAAAAGATATTTCAACAAATTACACAAAACTGAGCATCTGTTACATTTATTGTTTCTTTTACAGCTGTGTAATTCTGTCTATATTGCATTTCTGACACGTATGCATGAAGTTCATCGAGAGAGACAATTTTTGAATATAATGAGAACAATAGTATTGCCACTAGTGAAATGGTAATGTTTTTTAAAGAATAATGAAGGTTTACACAGGGTTAAGATTGGCTGTATAAAATCAAACAGTGATGAAGTTTCCTGCGACACTAAAAAAAAGGACCAATACCCAAAAAGGACACTAAAAAGGACCAACACCCATTTTAGACCAAACAGGTGTTGGTCTGGGTGCAGGGCATCCCAGTTGCCGATGCTTACAATTGGCCGGTGCTTGCAATTGGCCCCTCCCATCACATGGTCTGTACTCCTTTGGGTGGCCGAATGCTCGCCTTCACCCAGATAATATGCATTTGGTCTACAAAGGGCATTTGTACTTTTTAAGTTATATTTCTGTCTGCTTGACTGATATTTAACTCAGCTTCAAATGTTGTCTGCATTTAGTGTGCGCAGCACAGATCACTTTCTAGTAGTAGTAGTAGTTCCAATAGTTCATTAAAACAATCACAGGCTTTTAAAATAAAATTACTTGTTTATAAGGCTGGGAGAGGACCAGTGCCTTTTCTGGAATTACAGTACATCTCATCACAGATAAAGGCAATAAATGGTATTATCTCAGAAAAAATAACCTATACAATTACGATGTTTCTAGGTCTCACTGGCTTGCTAGCTGTGACCCTCATCCTCTGGGTATCTTTTACAGGGATAGTCCCAAAAATGTTAGCAAGCACATTACTATAGTATTAGATTATTTAGTTAAATTGGCTATTGTCTGGGTACAATCATAAAAAATACCAGTAGCTTGAACTGTGAACAGTGCCAAGTAGTTGCTTTTTGTATATATTGTATATTGTCCAGTTTTTGTACATGTATATTGATGTATGGTGTCCCCTCACCTATATGTTCCCTATACCCTCAAGAGGACCTACAATGTACTAAAGGTACACATTAATAATTTTCTTGTAATAATCCTATAATTGAAATACATTATTCTCATTTGCTTCAAAACCCTGCTGTGAAGGTGTGCATTCATATTTTTGAGTTCCTTAAGATATATAGGGCAGCTACTGCCATTTTTTATGATTGCACCGAGACAATAGCCAATTTAACTAAATTATCTTTTACAGGGATGCCTATCAGTACACGGCTCCCCCTAAAAGCTTGTATAGGTTTTCATTGATCGTTTGACCAGCTGTTCCATTCTGCTCCAGTGTCAAAAAATTTACTGTATCCCTTGGCATTCAGGCCTAGCCTTCCGAGTTTCAGATAAACACTCCTTTCACTGTAAATGGAGAGGGTGTTAGAGCACGCCCCCTATATTGCAGTGAATGCAATGGTTGTGTTTGAGTCACTGTGACTGACAGAGGGACAGCTGTTCATCATGAGTATAGCTTTTTTATATTTTTGCCAGGACAGATCCTACCTCTTCTTCACCTTATCTACCTCTGGGGCATCCGGATTTGGGCTGCCCTGCTGTGTTAAACTCCCTGGGTTCACCCCTTTACTTACTATCCCACGACACATGCACAGACCACATACATCTTGCAGAGTTCTGGAATAAATAAAGTGAAGTGAGACACTTCGCTGGTCCCCCTGTGGCCTTCCCCTGTCCCCATTATCCTTCTAAACAGATCTGTATCTGATCAGGGGGAGGGAGTGCCCCTCGACCAAAACCCAGGATAGTCAAAAACCTGTGTTTTGGTTCACTTTAAGGAGGAAAAAAAACTTGAAAACTCTGGTGCTATGGTCTATAAATACTCTAGGGCCATGTGAATACTTGTCCTATGGCAAAGTAAAGTGTGAAAACCACCAGGTTCACCAGAAACTCACATCAATGCTCAATCTCACATTCCATGCACAGCCGGCATCCCTGCTTTACTTACTCCCCTTATCTGGCAGACCTGAATGTATACTTGATAAGGCCCCTGTAATTAGCTGCCACTAGAATGTGACCCTTATAGCTTTATTGTGCCCATCAAGGTCCTTATAGGGCTGGTAAACCAAATTTGGTCAGCACAGACTCTCCTCTGGGATGTTGTTGCATACGTGTATGTACTAGCAACAGTTATTGAGGGCATTGAGGGCAAGCCCAAGAGGGTGAAACATGTCTGCCTAAACAAGACAAAGCAAAAAAAAAGATGCAGAACCGTGAAAAAAATATTTATACTGTAAAATCATGGTTATATGGTTATATGATGCATTAATGGATGTATAATTGTATCATTTTAAATAATGTTTAATAATAGTATTAATTTTAAGACTAAGATTTAGTGAGGTCATATACAAAGGCGACACAACCTTGGGAAGTACCTAGTTCCAGGACACAGTATTGGACCTGAATGTTTGCCAGCATGGGGATGGAATGCAAGGGTCAAGCACGCCTTGTGGGATTGAGGAACAATGGCAAACCTGAGGGCTTCCACACTGTGGGGATGAGTCACTTGGGTGGGGTGGAGGGTCTAAAACATAAGATAATGTGTTTGGCTCGTAAGCTTTGCCAACATAACACCTTATTTCCTGTTGTGTGCTGTTGATATATCGTAGTGTTACACCACCCCCTAACTACAGTAGGCTGACTGCATATGTATAAGTGGAGAATTCCAATGGGATGTCTAAATAGTTCCAGTCTAATATTAGCATTTGCTCAACACTCAGCTGGCAGAAGCAGAGAAATGACTTTCATAAGCTGTTATGGAACATAACACTTATGTAAATCAAAGCACGAATGCAGGAGCTGAGCTGCTTGATGCCCTTAAGTGACTACAAACGCATGTAATGATGTCATGATGCGCACAGGGCATCTATCCTTTCTATACAAACACAAATTCTGACCTTTTTCGGTGCTAATTTAATTGCCATCTACACTTCACCATAGTGTATATTTATTTAAAAGGTGACTTATTAAAAAAATGATGTAGCATATCCTGCAACAAATCTCACTTCTGTGCTGAAATAATCACTGGCAGGGGTGAACCAAGCCTATCTGGTGCCCGGGGCGAATCTGCTGCTAAGCCACCACCCCCCCCCCCCTTAATTGTAGAATGTGCTGGAAGAGGCATCCATCTCTCCTGGCCTCATTACAGGTGCACCCCTAATCGGTCTATGGCTACTGCTTGTAATGGCAGTTGAATGTCAGGGGTCCCCAACCATTCTTAGCATTGGAACCACATTCAGAACTGGGGGATGCTGTGGAGTCACATGTGGTAGGAATAAAAAGTAGAAGCCATGTAACCTTTTAAAAAACAGGAAACAACTGCAAATATTTTCACATACAAGTACAGTTACAGTATGTACTGAAATGCATCAAGCTTGATAGTTTAGTGTGAAAGGCAATCTGTCCCCACTTACATTTGCTTCTGCATCAGTTTCTTACTGAAATGCTACCTCGATTTACTCCTAGTTGCAGCCATCTTGAAGCCTAAGGCTTCATTTCCCAGCTTCCCAGCCTGGATTTAACCAACATAACCAACAATGCACAGTGGCAGGAAACCCAGTAGCACTTCCTACTTGCAGGCTACCTGTAGGTCCATAGGACGTCATTTTGGTGGTAAAATTGACCAGGACAGGAGTGACAAAAAGGTAAATTTCATTTTTTGTTTAGCACTTTGAATTATCCTAGGGAGGCATACATATAAGCACTATTTCTTGTAAGGGTGTTGGTTCGATTTAAGGTCATTGGGGTTGATTCAGAGCTTTTTAGCAGAGGAAAACTACCATTCACTTTCATTGGCCTCGATTCACAAAGAGTTGAAAAAGATTCTCATGGTAGTAAAAAATTCAATTCATGAGAAAAAGCATAGGTATTTCACTGTTACTGAATCACTAACTAGGAAGACAATGAAAGCCGATGGCACTTTTTACTACAGGTAAAAAGGAGTAAAAAGTTCAATACTTTAATTAGGAGTAAAAAAGTGACATTCATTGTCTCCCTATCTGGTGATTCATTAATAGTGAAATTCTGATGCATTTTTTTTCTCATTAATTGAATTTTTTACTACCATTAATTTTTTTGCAACTCTTAGTGAATCAATGCCATTGTCTACTTTAGGGCTGATTTAACAACCGGATGGAGGCAATGACCATGATTGGCAGTTCTCTCCAAAAAAGAAGTGAGTTTTCCCATCTGGCTCTGAATTGACCTTTATATGTTAGAAGGTTAACTTAGGCCCTTATTTAACAAGAGATAGCGCCAGGTAGCGAATGGTGAGTGAACGGTAATGACGGTCACCGCCACGAGAACGCCGGCTCCCCTCCGCAATCACACATTTATCAAGCCGATCCTGCTTAGCGACTGAGAGCGCCAGATAGCGAATCATTCATCATTATTCCAGCCTCACCCCACAGCGCCAGCGAGCGACCTTGAACAGCGACAGGTATGACCTCTCGCTACCTGGTGCTCTCCAATGCATTTCAATGGAGCAATCTTTAAATATTCTTAATTAATTGCTATTTTTTTTTTTTTTTTTTTAAATGTCAAAAATTCTGTGACCACTTCTGCAATGTTAGATATTTTTTGTAAGGTTAAAAAAAAAAAAAAAAAAAATTGTGCAGAATTGATATTACAGGTCTGATATTAATGTATTCATATTACAAAATGTTTTGAAAAACATGTTTTTTTTTTCTTCCAAATATATGGTTGTTTGGGGGTTAAAAAACTACTTTTGACCCATCGCCGCCAGCGCTCTGGGGTTTAAACAAGCATTTCACAGCGTGAGAATTTTTGGAACGTTTTGTTAATGAATATGCTTGGAGCCGTTCGCTATGGCCATTTGCTGTCATGCGCTCCCATACAGCGCGGAACCTGTCAAACAGCGACTCCTAACCCCGTATTCAACATTACCACACACCGACTGAGTCGCTGTCAACAGCCGAACAACGGCCAAGCACAGCGAATACTAGCGTGCGCTGTGAAAATAACGCTACTGGCACTCATCTGTCGCTACCTGGCGCTATTAATGAATCGGCCTCCCAGAGGTAAGTAGATTAACAGCAAGACCACTTCCTCCAAAATACTCTTGGATTGTTCAAATCATATTCTATTAAGTGACAACAGCTCTGGGCAATTGGATCATTTTAACCCCGCCCTATAAATCTACTCTTTGCTTTTAGAATGTCAATATAAACCTCCATCTTTAAAGCACCTAAATGCTGCATGTCCCCGGAATACAAATGTATGCAGATGGCCTTTTGTTTCTTCTAGCCTCAGCGCTGATGCAAGGAAGGAATTCTTCCAATGCCGTGATATAAATAAATAAGCCTCATAGGCAGTATGCTATTGCTCCAATAAATCAACATATTTAGACAGAGCCCTACACACAGCCAGCCATATTTATTTACAAGGTTGTCAGGGTTAAGGAAAATTTATGTTCTATAATTCACACAATTGCTGTTTGCTCATGAGGTTTTGTATCTGCCACTTTGAAAATAGAGCCCTGAATCTGAATATGACTGACAGGAAAAGTCAAATTATTGATAGTAAACATAAAGGATTGTTTGTATCGAATAACAAGCGTAGTTGAAATTCAAATGTGTGACTTAATCGGGAAAGAGAACAATCCAAACATGCTAAGATAAGTATGAATTATGGATCTCTATAGTGACTTGACTTTTTAAAAGGACGTCTTCACTTAGTTGGCAAACAGTTAAGTACCGTTTTTTTTTAAAACTTAGGATACTAAACAAAATAAATGTAATTCTATGTTTTTTAATCCATCCCCTCATTTACTTAATCCTCACATAGTTTAATTAAGGGGGGCGCAAGGCTCTCCTGCTAACCTTCACCTTGGTCCACCAGCGGTGATCGCTCTCCTACAGCCCTAATATCTGAAGCAGTTAGCTGCACTTGCAGTACAAAATTGGCTAGAGGGGTAGGGTGGTCTCCAAATTTTAGCTGAGATGCCCATGATCATAGGGGATAATGGACCCTGCACACTGCCCACGAGTGAAAAATTAAAACCTAGCGCTTATTTATCCATTTAAAATGCTCCTTTCCACATGGCGAGAGGAGCTAAAGAGCTACTAATCCCGAGGCCAGGTGAAGCCATCTGTGAGCACAACAGAAAAGACAGTTGCTCCAGCAACTATTCCTTCAGCATACACTCCGAATCGACTAGCTCTGCCTTTGTATGTTTTTAACCACCAATGGTCATGTGCAATGCAAGACTAGCATCAAAGTGCCGACCAAGTGACTAACCAACAATATTTCTGGCCTTTGTAAAGCAAGAGGTATCGCTTAACCTCGGCCTTTACTAGATTGGTGTATTGCGAGCCATCCCAAATTAGTATGTCCCCTTGGAACCTTCTATTTAGATCTTTTACCTTGTATTTAATGGACTTTTGGTCCACTTTAAGTGAAAGTATTGGGCACTGGCAGTTACCAGTTTGTGGTAAGCCACATTGGACATTTTGTTCATTTCACATGGAGAAATTCCTCAACTAAAACAAATATTTTGCACATGTGTGTTGAGGTGGAACATTCTCCAAATATTAATGGCAGTCAATTGAACAGCTCTAATGAGGACCTATATCCCTACAGTAGTTTTGCTGGGAAGGGGGCATAGGCCTACTTTAATATGCCATTACATCCAAATTTCTTCTCATTGTTATTTATATCATCCATGAAAAGCACAGCCTTTGGGCATTTCTGTAAATCAAATCCACAACATTAGGGTCGATTAACCCTTGGGTTAATCTCCCCTGGTAATTGGTGACCCTCCCAGTTTAGAAACGAGGGGGTTTGATGTTTGCTGGTCTGTTAAATAGCTATAAATACCAAAAATGTAGGACCAGGTCTAGTCCCACTGTGCAACAATCAGACCCAGCAACTCTACCACGCCTCAATACAGTTTTTGGTTATCACTAATTCATATTTTATTGTAGACAAGGTATATACATAAAAAACACAATGCATCATATATTAAAAAATCCATTCATATGTATTACATCCAATCATATAACAATCATCCTCTATTTACATTGAATCCCTCCTATACATGATCATTTTGCTACAGAGTACATGCAAAAATGTAATCACCATACACTATGCGGTCAATATGCCTTAGTTACTATTAAGCTCTCACTGGTCCGCTGATTGGCCAGAAAAGGGCAGACATGTTTCGCCGTGTAGGCTTCCTCAGTGCCCTATTCGTGTGTTGAAAAAGAGAAGGGATATGCTTTTAATATGCTGTGATTATAAACTCACTAAATCCATAGAATTGTAAATCTCTAGAAACTATGCATTTGTCAATTCAAAATTCATTATAATATACTGCAGCATCTTATTCATTATAATGTGCTGTAACATCTGTTATGCACCCTAAAGAACAAATATTTATATTGTGTACAATCAAAGACCCCATAAAAAGGGACCACATTTATTTACCTGTATATAGGTAACAACCCAGTCAGGATCAGGTTGAGCACGGGTGGAAATGAAGAGCTCCCTCCTATTCCTCCCAGTATCTTTTATAAGTGTCTGCAAAATTTAATTCTGTGGGGGGGGGGGGGGGGGGGAGGGGGAAACAAAAGGGAAAGAAAAGAAAAAGGGAATCCCTTATTTCACTTATTATATTTTTTATTTGCTATTGCTTATTCCTTGCATTTAGATTACCTCTGTTAGTATGCATTGGTGGCACTTTAAGTCAACTTCCCATATAGTATGCTACTGCCGGAGGCTATAATGATCTGTAAAAGGAAATGTAATTTTCAGTAGTCTGCACTGGTGAACTTCACATTGGGATTATTTTGAATCCCAAACGGGCCCATAGCTAGTCTATCTTACCTTTATTAGGTGCAGAGAAGTCGCTCTCAATAAAGTGCATTTGCAAGCTAGGTTTGACCTCAGAGGGAGACGCAGTGTGTCCAGCGCTCGTCAGACCGGGAAGCTGTCAGGGTGTACCATTTGCATATATGCGTGATCCTCTCACTGCCTCTGCTTTGCCGCCCGCAGCCTGTCTAATCCCCAGGTTGACTCCACCGAGGAGGAGAAATGCTGCCCTCGGTTCGCGCTGGGTGACGGCGCGCGAGTGTCAGTGCCTTTTATTAAGCAGCACTGAACAGAGACTCCCGGTCAGCTGACCGGAAGTGACCTCGCGCGCCGTCACTGATGCTCACAGATGTCTGCCAAAATACGCCATTTTCTTGTGGCCTCCACTTTCATATGGCGTGCGTCTCACCCGATATATTTGTGCTGATCTAAATGCTGAATCTATCTTAGGATAGTGATCCTCCATTAGCTCCTATCTGTCTCTGAATCCCAGGGAAGAGAAAAAATTACTGTCCAGCCTCGTGGGCAATGGCTCTGCTCACTATCTCTTAACATGCCTGCGCCATTTTTCTGTAGCCCAACGTTATATGTTGTTGTGTTCATATGTGTTGTATTTTTGTATCTCACATGTTAGAAACAATTGGATATAGGGAAGGCTGCAGGTTCTCTGGCCCACTTGAGCCCAGGGATATTTACGAGCATTAATTGGTGTTCATTATCAGTCCCGGGATTGCTTTTATACTGATTGATTGGTATTGCCTATGGATGGCAATATAGTGGAGCTTATTAATTACCAATGTAATGCTTACCAGTTTGTTACTCAGCCATATGGCTAATGGACATATATGTCTCATAGGCAGGTTGAGCATCTTTACACACTGCTAAATAGGCAAACTCTTCTATTTATAATCCGCCTAGTATTCTTATTATTATTTCCTTCCACTCCGCCCCACACAATCCTTTATGCCCTTGGAGATGGCTGATCGCCCAAATCTAAGGGGGAATTCCGGGTAACTCTGCATTTCCTCCCAGTATCCACTCGACCTTCTCAATGTACTTATGATTGCACTCTAACCTATCACCCTATTCAGTGCAGGATATCATCTAAATTTATAGGAATGGGGCAAAAGTAAGGGTCTCATTTAGACCAGGGTGTTTATGTGCCTTAAGCCGAAAGATCCAACGTGTTTCAATTTTTAGTGTGCCCTTTTCAAGGTCGCCACCTCTGATTGAGGGGTGTATCCTATCCAGGCCTTGGCATTTCAGTGTAGCCGGATTACTATTATGATGTCTTTTAAAGTGGCGTCCTACAGGAGTTTTCTCGTTGTTTTTCCTGATACTATATATATGTTCATATAACCGTTTTTTTTAAGGGGCGGTTTGTTTTTCCCACATAAAACCCCCCACAGCCGCAAGTCAATAAATACACAACATTACTGGTGTTACAGTTGATGAAATGTCTAACATAGTATTTGTCCTTGTTTAGTATAGTTTCAGTTCCTGGTAGTATGTATTGGCACATACTACAATTTCCACATTGGTATGTGCCACGAACCTTACAGCAGGCGCCCCTTTGTTGGTCAGTAAAATGACTGGACACTAGTTTGTCCTTTAAGTTATTGGGTCGTCTAAAAATTATTTTAGGTGTGGAGGGTAAAAAGGTTTTTATGTGTGGGTCATTTAGGAGTATATGCCAATTTTGCTGAAGAACTTTTCGAATTTCAGCATGAGCCTCTGTATAAGTCAGTATCAAAGCGGGACCAGTATCTTTCTTTAGAACTCTCGGTTTATATAGTAATTTCTGTCTGTCTGTGCGGCGGGCTTTCCTATAGGCAGCTTTCAAGATTGGTCTACTGTAGCCCCGCGCTTGTAGCCTAGTCCAAATCTTTGTAGCTTCAATCTTAAAGGATTGTATAGAGGAACAATTACGGCGGGCCCGTAGGAACTCGCCATACGGGATACTGCGCAGTAAATGCACCGGATGTGAGCTGGTGGCTCTCAGCATCGTATTAGCTGAGGTATCCTTTCTATAAAGTGTTGTACTAATTTGGCCTTGTGGATTCTTGTGAATTTCTAGATCTAAGAAAGTAACACAATTCTGGTTCCAATGACTTGTAAATTTCAAATTGAGATCATTCTCGTTAAGCATGTGGACAAAAGCAACCAATTCCTCCTCCGGCCCCTCCCATATGACCAAGATATCATCAATGTACCTGTGCCACGCCGAAACGTGGCACAGGTACTTGGCCACATCATCCTCTGCCCACAAAGTCCTCTCCCACCAACCCAGGTACAGGTTAGCGAACGATGGGGCACATGTAGTCCCCATCGCCGTTCCCTGCACCTGGTGGTAGAGTGTCCCATCAAAGAGGAACATATTGTGGGTAAGGATAAATTGGAGGAGCCGGAGGAGGAAGAGATTGTGGTTGTGCTCCGCCACATCTAATTCATTCAAAAAGGTCTCCACAGCTTTCAGGCCCTTGTCATGAGGGATACTCGAGTAAAGGGCCTCCACGTCCAGGGTGACCAAAAGCGCCCCGGGATCCACCCACAATCCATCCAAGACACGCAAGATGTGACCAGTGTCTTTCACATAGGATGGCAGGCTCACGACCAGGGGTTGAAGATGTCGGTCCACGTATTTGCTAGCGTTCTCCGTGAGGGCCCCCATCCCCGACACAATCGGTCTTCCAGGGGGTGTCACCAATGATTTATGCACCTTTGGAAGGGCATAAAACGTTGGAGTTGTCGGGTGGGGCACCTCCAAGAACCCGGCCGTACGGGAATCAATTACACCCTGGTCGTGAGCCTGCTGGACTATGGCGTGGTATTCCCGGGCGTTAGTTGCCAGCCTGGACGTGGGGGCCCTTACATACCAGTCCTTGTTATTCAAAATTCGCAGGCACATATCAATGTACTGTTGCTTGGACATAACTACTATATTCCCGCCTTTATCGGCTGATTTTATGATTAGATCATTCTTCGCCTCCAATTCTTGGATGGCGGTTGCTAATTCCTTTCCCAGATTTGATGGTTTATTCGTTTTTTGTGGGAGTTCCTCTAAATTAGATACCATCAAGTTAACGAATGTTGCTACATTATGGTTGAGGCCTATAGGGGGGTAATATGTAGAGGGCTTTTTTAGTGGAAGCGCCGGCTTTGCCCATACGCACTGGCCTGCCACTTCTAACCCTAGATCTATCAGATCCTGTTCCAGTTGTGTTTCTGACGGGACATGAGTCTCTCTTTGTATGTCAGGTGGTTCATCTTTGTTCATAAATTGAAAGCGGCACAATATTTTTCTGGCAAAGAGATGGATATCCTTGGTTATATCAAATAAGTCTAGGTTCTTTGATGGACAAAAATTAAGACCAAGTCGGAGCAATTGTTCCTGATCTTTGGTCAGGGTACAGTCAGTTAGATTAATGATATCCATCTCCTTGTCAGTTTCCGTTAGTTCTGGAGTATTGGCCCCTATTGGATCTGAGGTTCTTGATGAAAGAATCTCAGATTTCTTTCTCCCTGTGAGGTTGGTAAAGGTGGGGGAGCAGGATTCTTTACAGTGCTTTCCTCTCGCCTTGTTTCTGCGTTTATTGCGGCGCGCATTGCGCCTCCGCCTAAAAAATCTCTTTTAGATCTCTCCAAGTCACTGTCCTCCTCTAGGGGAGGTGGAGTTCTTTGATCCATTTTTCGTTTCTGAAAATATTTCTGTTGTTCACCCTGCTGTACACGGGAGTTGTCCCATCTCTGGGGGCCCTGTTGACTTTCCCCTCGTCTATTGAGGGTGGGGGGCTTTTTCATACATATGAAATCCATTCATACATATGAATGGATTTTTTAATATATGATGCATTGTGTTTTTTATGTATATACCTTGTCTACAATAAAATATGAATTAGTGATAACCAAAAACTGTATTGAGGCGTGGTAGAGTTGCTGGGTCTGATTGTTGCACAGTGGGACTAGACCTGGTCCTACATTTTTGGTATTTATAGCTATTTAACAGACCAGCAAACATCAAACCCCCTCGTTTCTAAACTGGGAGGGTCACCAATTACCAGGGGAGATTAACCCAAGGGTTAATCGACCCTAATGTTGTGGATTTGCTAAATATAAGGTCAAGAGGATAAAATATTTCCTCAGGTGTACCCCCTAACACTGGCACCAAGTCTCTCAGTTGGCATCTGAGAATATCAATAGTAATACGTGAATATCAAAATGACCCAGCTAGGGACTAATGATTGGGATGTAATGATGACACACCTGACTCAGTGCAGGATATCAAACAAAGACACTATTGAAAAAATGGAGCAAACAAATTCTTTATTTAACTCATTATATAAGGCATTGGCAAAGAAGTCGAAAACATGGTGGGACATCCAATATCTCCAGGAGTACTCTGACCAGGGCTTAGTCCCTAAGGGGCTTAGGATTCGTCTATTCCCCCACTTACCTAACCCCAGTGATCAATTTAAGAAACAGTGGGAAGAAACCTTACAAAACTGTTCACTACAGCTTATTAAGCTTTTAATTAATTACCATACAGAACATTTAGGAATATTGAGTGCTCAAATACAATCAATTATAACAGAGCTACACACGAAACAGAAAAATGAACAATTTAAACAGCGGGATTCGGGAATAAAGGAGTCCATTGAGAAATTAAATAAAGAAATCATTCAGATTAAGGAACAGAAACTGTTTAGGGATAGGCAGGCTTATAAAAATAAGGAGGCATATGCATGGCCAACCACACAGCAGGGACAAAGAGGGAGACGAGATAGACCTGACAGGCAGAGCAACTCCTCAGATAGTTCATCTTCGAGAGAGAGAGGACCAAGATATATGAAATCAACATGGGGGAAAAAGCCCCCCACCCTCAATAGACGAGGGGAAAGTCAACAGGGCCCCCAGAGATGGGACAACTCCCGTGTACAGCAGGGTGAACAACAGAAATATTTTCAGAAACGAAAAATGGATCAAAGAACTCCACCTCCCCTAGAGGAGGACAGTGACTTGGAGAGATCTAAAAGAGATTTTTTAGGCGGAGGCGCAATGCGCGCCGCAATAAACGCAGAAACAAGGCGAGAGGAAAGCACTGTAAAGAATCCTGCTCCCCCACCTTTACCAACCTCACAGGGAGAAAGAAATCTGAGATTCTTTCATCAAGAACCTCAGATCCAATAGGGGCCAATACTCCAGAACTAACGGAAACTGACAAGGAGATGGATATCATTAATCTAACTGACTGTACCCTGACCAAAGATCAGGAACAATTGCTCCGACTTGGTCTTAATTTTTGTCCATCAAAGAACCTAGACTTATTTGATATAACCAAGGATATCCATCTCTTTGCCAGAAAAATATTGTGCCGCTTTCAATTTATGAACAAAGATGAACCACCTGACATACAAAGAGAGACTCATGTCCCGTCAGAAACACAACTGGAACAGGATCTGATAGATCTAGGGTTAGAAGTGGCAGGCCAGTGCGTATGGGCAAAGCCGGCGCTTCCACTAAAAAAGCCCTCTACATATTACCCCCCTATAGGCCTCAACCATAATGTAGCAACATTCGTTAACTTGATGGTATCTAATTTAGAGGAACTCCCACAAAAAACGAATAAACCATCAAATCTGGGAAAGGAATTAGCAACCGCCATCCAAGAATTGGAGGCGAAGAATGATCTAATCATAAAATCAGCCGATAAAGGCGGGAATATAGTAGTTATGTCCAAGCAACAGTACATTGATATGTGCCTGCGAATTTTGAATAACAAGGACTGGTATGTAAGGGCCCCCACGTCCAGGCTGGCAACTAACGCCCGGGAATACCACGCCATAGTCCAGCAGGCTCACGACCAGGGTGTAATTGATTCCCGTACGGCCGGGTTCTTGGAGGTGCCCCACCCGACAACTCCAACGTTTTATGCCCTTCCAAAGGTGCATAAATCATTGGTGACACCCCCTGGAAGACCGATTGTGTCGGGGATGGGGGCCCTCACGGAGAACGCTAGCAAATACGTGGACCGACATCTTCAACCCCTGGTCGTGAGCCTGCCATCCTATGTGAAAGACACTGGTCACATCTTGCGTGTCTTGGATGGATTGTGGGTGGATCCCGGGGCGCTTTTGGTCACCCTGGACGTGGAGGCCCTTTACTCGAGTATCCCTCATGACAAGGGCCTGAAAGCTGTGGAGACCTTTTTGAATGAATTAGATGTGGCGGAGCACAACCACAATCTCTTCCTCCTCCGGCTCCTCCAATTTATCCTTACCCACAATATGTTCCTCTTTGATGGGACACTCTACCACCAGGTGCAGGGAACGGCGATGGGGACTACATGTGCCCCATCGTTCGCTAACCTGTACCTGGGTTGGTGGGAGAGGACTTTGTGGGCAGAGGATGATGTGGCCAAGTACCTGTGCCACGTTTCGGCGTGGCACAGGTACATTGATGATATCTTGGTCATATGGGAGGGGCCGGAGGAGGAATTGGTTGCTTTTGTCCACATGCTTAACGAGAATGATCTCAATTTGAAATTTACAAGTCATTGGAACCAGAATTGTGTTACTTTCTTAGATCTAGAAATTCACAAGAATCCACAAGGCCAAATTAGTACAACACTTTATAGAAAGGATACCTCAGCTAATACGATGCTGAGAGCCACCAGCTCACATCCGGTGCATTTACTGCGCAGTATCCCGTATGGCGAGTTCCTACGGGCCCGCCGTAATTGTTCCTCTATACAATCCTTTAAGATTGAAGCTACAAAGATTTGGACTAGGCTACAAGCGCGGGGCTACAGTAGACCAATCTTGAAAGCTGCCTATAGGAAAGCCCGCCGCACAGACAGACAGAAATTACTATATAAACCGAGAGTTCTAAAGAAAGATACTGGTCCCGCTTTGATACTGACTTATACAGAGGCTCATGCTGAAATTCGAAAAGTTCTTCAGCAAAATTGGCATATACTCCTAAATGACCCACACATAAAAACCTTTTTACCCTCCACACCTAAAATAATTTTTAGACGACCCAATAACTTAAAGGACAAACTAGTGTCCAGTCATTTTACTGACCAACAAAGGGGCGCCTGCTGTAAGGTTCGTGGCACATACCAATGTGGAAATTGTAGTATGTGCCAATACATACTACCAGGAACTGAAACTATACTAAACAAGGACAAATACTATGTTAGACATTTCATCAACTGTAACACCAGTAATGTTGTGTATTTATTGACTTGCGGCTGTGGGGGGTTTTATGTGGGAAAAACAAACCGCCCCTTAAAAAAACGGTTATATGAACATATATATAGTATCAGGAAAAACAACGAGAAAACTCCTGTAGGACGCCACTTTAAAAGACATCATAATAGTAATCCGGCTACACTGAAATGCCAAGGCCTGGATAGGATACACCCCTCAATCAGAGGTGGCGACCTTGAAAAGGGCACACTAAAAATTGAAACACGTTGGATCTTTCGGCTTAAGGCACATAAACACCCTGGTCTAAATGAGACCCTTACTTTTGCCCCATTCCTATAAATTTAGATGATATCCTGCACTGAATAGGGTGATAGGTTAGAGTGCAATCATAAGTACATTGAGAAGGTCGAGTGGATACTGGGAGGAAATGCAGAGTTACCCGGAATTCCCCCTTAGATTTGGGCGATCAGCCATCTCCAAGGGCATAAAGGATTGTGTGGGGCGGAGTGGAAGGAAATAATAATAAGAATACTAGGCGGATTATAAATAGAAGAGTTTGCCTATTTAGCAGTGTGTAAAGATGCTCAACCTGCCTATGAGACATATATGTCCATTAGCCATATGGCTGAGTAACAAACTGGTAAGCATTACATTGGTAATTAATAAGCTCCACTATATTGCCATCCATAGGCAATACCAATCAATCAGTATAAAAGCAATCCCGGGACTGATAATGAACACCAATTAATGCTCGTAAATATCCCTGGGCTCAAGTGGGCCAGAGAACCTGCAGCCTTCCCTATATCCAATTGTTTCTAACATGTGAGATACAAAAATACAACACATATGAACACAACAACATATAACGTTGGGCTACAGAAAAATGGCGCAGGCATGTTAAGAGATAGTGAGCAGAGCCATTGCCCACGAGGCTGGACAGTAATTTTTTCTCTTCCCTGGGATTCAGAGACAGATAGGAGCTAATGGAGGATCACTATCCTAAGATAGATTCAGCATTTAGATCAGCACAAATATATCGGGTGAGACGCACGCCATATGAAAGTGGAGGCCACAAGAAAATGGCGTATTTTGGCAGACATCTGTGAGCATCAGTGACGGCGCGCGAGGTCACTTCCGGTCAGCTGACCGGGAGTCTCTGTTCAGTGCTGCTTAATAAAAGGCACTGACACTCGCGCGCCGTCACCCAGCGCGAACCGAGGGCAGCATTTCTCCTCCTCGGTGGAGTCAACCTGGGGATTAGACAGGCTGCGGGCGGCAAAGCAGAGGCAGTGAGAGGATCACGCATATATGCAAATGGTACACCCTGACAGCTTCCCGGTCTGACGAGCGCTGGACACACTGCGTCTCCCTCTGAGGTCAAACCTAGCTTGCAAATGCACTTTATTGAGAGCGACTTCTCTGCACCTAATAAAGGTAAGATAGACTAGCTATGGGCCCGTTTGGGATTCAAAATAATCCCAATGTGAAGTTCACCAGTGCAGACTACTGAAAATTACATTTCCTTTTACAGATCATTATAGCCTCCGGCAGTAGCATACTATATGGGAAGTTGACTTAAAGTGCCACCAATGCATACTAACAGAGGTAATCTAAATGCAAGGAATAAGCAATAGCAAATAAAAAATATAATAAGTGAAATAAGGGATTCCCTTTTTCTTTTCTTTCCCTTTTGTTTCCCCCTCCCCCCCCCCCCCCCCACAGAATTAAATTTTGCAGACACTTATAAAAGATACTGGGAGGAATAGGAGGGAGCTCTTCATTTCCACCCGTGCTCAACCTGATCCTGACTGGGTTGTTACCTATATACAGGTAAATAAATGTGGTCCCTTTTTATGGGGTCTTTGATTGTACACAATATAAATATTTGTTCTTTAGGGTGCATAACAGATGTTACAGCACATTATAATGAATAAGATGCTGCAGTATATTATAATGAATTTTGAATTGACAAATGCATAGTTTCTAGAGATTTACAATTCTATGGATTTAGTGAGTTTATAATCACAGCATATTAAAAGCATATCCCTTCTCTTTTTCAACACACGAATAGGGCACTGAGGAAGCCTACACGGCGAAACATGTCTGCCCTTTTCTGGCCAATCAGCGGACCAGTGAGAGCTTAATAGTAACTAAGGCATATTGACCGCATAGTGTATGGTGATTACATTTTTGCATGTACTCTGTAGCAAAATGATCATGTATAGGAGGGATTCAATGTAAATAGAGGATGATTGTTATATGATTGGATGTAATACATATGAATGGATTTTTTAATATATGATGCATTGTGTTTTTTATGTATATACCTTGTCTACAATAAAATATGAATTAGTGATAACCAAAAACTGTATTGAGGCGTGGTAGAGTTGCTGGGTCTGATTGTTGCACAGTGGGACTAGACCTGGTCCTACATTTTTGGTATTTATAGCATTTCTGTAAATGTTTTGATGTTTCACTTTCCGAGCTTCAAGGGGGGATCGAGAACATGCCATTTACCTAAGTTATCATGTTTTGAAGGCTTTCATGTTTAATTTTCAAAATAATTTTGATTACCTACCCGTGTAAGCGGAGTCAAACTACTTATTTCAAAAGGGGTCACTGAAAGTTCACAGTACATGGTAAGTCACACTTAGTATTCCAGCGACGCGCTCCTCCGCCGCGGCTCTTCCACAGCCTTTTATTTAACCAGAGAAACTCATATTTCACAGAGTGATGATTTTAAGGTGGGTATGATGAAAGCTCATGTAGAAAGAGACTGTAAAATAATTTCAGATTAAGCTCCCACGCTGGAATGATTTTACATATAGGGTATTTAGGAGACTCGAAAAATGTGTTTTTCTGCTAACTTGCATATTAACAACTAGATACTTTAGAGGGAAATTATACTTCCCCAAAGCCATCGAAAAGAGCAGTGTAGCACAATCCAAAAATTGTAGCTTTCTTCATTTACCAAAGCAATTATAGTCTGGGCGTTTATAGCTTCTATCTCTATTAAGCAATGATTAAGAGGCCTAAAGAAATTATTATATACTTACATATACATTCTTTTATATTTCCCAAAATGGCATATGAAGCACATACTGTAAATATGGGTGTAGAAATATTGCTGATGTGGATTTCTGTTTCACAATAAGATCTACTTTACCAGGTACTTAATGAGGGCATAAATAAAATGGTGGTACCAGCAGCCTTTAAAGCCAGTGCACCCGCTAACAGGTCAAAAAACAGGCCCTCCTTATTATAGGAGATGCTAAATCCTATCCTCAAGGGCCACCAACAGGCCAGGTTTTGGAGATCTCCACACAGACCAAGCTCTCATCTGCTATATGGAAATGAGACATTGGTGACCTTTGAGTAGAGGGCTGGGCCTCCTATGATATAGATCATCGGTGCTCAACCCTCTTCCTCAAGGGCCACCATTGGGCTTGCTTTTGCAGATACCCATAAAAAAGCACAGGTGAATTAATTAGTACTTAGAATACAGCTCTGTCTGTACCTCACCTGTGCATCTGTGTGGAGATCTGCAAAACCTGGCATTTTGGTGACCCTTGAGGAGAAGGGTTGAGCACATGTGATACAGATGCACAAGTTCATTCATAGCGCTCATGGTGACCCATGAGCAATTTACACCAATAGCTTTAAAGCTTTTTACACTGTAACACAGCACACAGCAGGGAGCAGCCATTATTACATTGTAACAACACCCACATACCTGCCTGTAGACAATGTATCACAACAGGGAGCTAACACACTTTTTACAATTTCAAATGGACCAACACCTGCTTTCAAAAAAGCTGCTTGGCAAATCACTACCCAGCTATAGAGGCAGCAGTATTAAAGCAGTATTAAAACTTGTGCGGGGGTTTTATACTTCTGCTGTACTGTAAAATGGGTACAACACCTTATCTCAACAAAATTCTTTGCACATTCACACCCCAAAAAGATCAGTTCATCAGTTCAGCAACCACATGCACAGGATCCTGTTCTTGGACCATGTGGCAACCAAAGGAAATATGGACCACGGGGCTGCCGATAGCCAAATGTAGGGCACAGTTTTTCCATTTTTGGGGGGGGGGCATGCGTGGATGGGGGGGCATCGGCAATCCAAATGCCCTAACTCCTGATTTGACCAACAGACATTAAGTTGAGAAATTCTGCTATTGAGGAAGAAAAAGAGCAAAAAACAAGCTTATAGCAGCACTACCGCATAAACAAAATTCCAGTTATTAATATAAATAAGTAATCAACATGTGTATGCTAGACAGCAAGGGGAGCCAGGGTCGTACCTATATGGGGTGCAGGGGGTGCAACCACACCAGGGTCCAGAAGGTCAGGGAGGCCCCATAATTGTTGCCCTTCCAATCTTTTTTATCAGAATTGTGCTTGGCAAAATTTTGAGAAAGGAAGCGACATTTCTCTCTGTTGATTCTGTCCTCAGTAGTCTAATAGCATCAAATTGAGTTAAAAGATAGAAAAAGTTTACTGTATGAGCCTTGACATGGCCCTGTTTAATGTTCACACCAGAACACTGTCACTTTTAGTTACATCACTAAGGGAAGTTACTTTTACACCCTGCATAAAAAAAATACAGCCAGTAAGAAGACTCCTGGGCGAAAGGCTTTGAATGTATAGCACCATTCTGATTATAGTAGGGAGAACTACTCAACTCCAAGGCCTGCCCCCAAGCCTGTGCTAGAATAACAGCCACTGCAGTTCAACAATTTTTACAGCAATATTATTTTTTTATGTTAGTTCCAGTTTAAGTAAACAGTTAAGTAAACAGCTTTTTCACAATATATATTTAATTGTCCCATAAATATAAACACAAATATTCACATGGTGATATCCAACCAGAGTTGTTATGTTAAGCAATTTATTTATTTCTAATATGGTTGGCATCTTTTTACAGTCACAGAATATTATTTTATTCCCAACAGACCTCAAAAAGCTTTGATAGATTTCATATTTATACCATACTGCATGTAAAGCCTGTCCGCTGTAGGGTCTTTGTTAGGGCGAGCGCTGCGTCTTCCCCGCGCAGCGCCCCCCTCCGTGCCTCTCCTCGGGCGAGCGCTGCGTCCCCTTCCCGCAGCGCTCCCCGCTTCACCGCCATCCGGGCGTCTGCTGCTGGCCCCCCTGGCTGCGGTTCCCCCTTACCTGGTCCCCGCGCTTCCTCCTCTGACCGGCATGGCCGCCGGCTTCCTCCTTCTCTGTCTGTTCCGTCCTCCCTGCGCGCACGTCCCCGGCCACTAGGGGGCGCGCGCGTCAACCTCCCCAGATTTAAAGGGCCAAGGCCCTGTTAATTGGTCTCTGCCATCCAATCTCTTTTTTGCGCTTCCTATAAATGAAACCCTGCCTTACTTCCTGTGCCGGATCTTCGGTGTTGTTCCCTGAATGATTATCGCTGTATTGCTTGATTCCTCGTGTATGACCTCGGCTCTCCTATTGACCTCCGAACCTGTGCTGCCCGTCCCGACCTCGGCTTGTCTCACCGCTATTGAACCCGCGCTGCCAGTCCCGACCTCGGCTTGTCTCACCGCTACTGAACCCGCGCTGCCAGTCCTGACCTCGACCTTCTCCTCCGACCACTGTTTGTCTCTGCTGCACGTCACTTCAGCAGTTTGTGGAACTGTGCCGCTGTTGGGGGGTAGCGACCTGGGAGTCACCTGCCGCACAAGACCATCCCGCCTTGCGGTGGGCTCTGGTGAAAACCAGTGGCTCCTTAGACTCCGCTCCCCTGACGCGGTACCTGCCAAAACAGTTCTGCAGACCCTGCGGGTCCACTTCTTCGCACCCGGTGCGTAACAGTAAGATCCGGCCATGGATCCCGCTGAGGTGCCCTTGCCGGAGACTTCCGAACTCCCAGCGCTGGTGGCTTTGCAGTCTCGGCAGATTAATCAGCTTACCGCTATGATGCAGCAACTTTTGACCCAGCAGCTGTCGCCTTCTCCACCGCCACCGGTGCCGCCACCGCAGTCTCCAGCAGCTTCCTCATCCAGAATCCGCCTCTCCTTACCAGCAAAATATGAGGGGGACGCGAAGTTGTGCAGAGGCTTTCTAGCCCAGTGCTCTATGCACCTGGAATTATTGTTTGATCAATTTCCCACCGAACGCTCTAAAGTGGCCTTCATCATTAGTCTGCTCTCCGGAAAAGCCTTGGCTTGGGCCACTCCCTTGTGGGACCGTAACGATCCTCTCACCTTCACCGTTCAGGCCTTTGTTACTGAATTCCGTCAGGTTTTTGAAGAACCCGCTCGGGCCTCATCTGCCGAGTCCGCTCTATTGAATTTAACGCAAGGCGATCTTTCGGTGGGTGAATATGCTATTCGATTCCGTACTTTGGCCTCCGAGTTAGCATGGAATAATGAGGCCCTCTGCGCTTGTTTTAAGAAAGGTCTTTCTAGCAAGATCAAAGATGTTCTAGCGGCCCGAGAGATACCTGACTCCCTTTCTGAACTCATTCATCTTGTCACTCGCATTGACATACGCTTTGCTGAGAGGCGTGAGGAACTTCGCTTGGAGAGAGATTCCCAACGTGACAGGAGGATGTTCCGTTTGGCTCCCACCTTTCAGAAACCTTTGTCTGTACCATCTTCTCCAGAGGTGGAAGCCATGCAGGTCGGCCGCTCTCGCCTAACCCCCGTGGAGAGGTCTCGCAGGAGAAATGAAAATCTCTGTCTGTATTGCGCCAGTCCTGATCATTTTCTAAGAGATTGCCCCATTCGTCCTTCTCGACTGGGAAACGAGCGCACCTAGACTCGGTGGGAGAGGCGTCTCTGGGTGTGTGTGCTTCCTCTCCAAGATTTACCGTACCTGCACAGCTTTGTCTCTCATCTGCCTCTGTGCTTAATTTGCCGGTCTTCCTGGATTCTGGTTCGGCGGGCAATTTCATAGAGGCCTCCCTGATCAAGAAATACGACATAGCAGTTAACCGCTTGGCCAAACCGTTATTCATCGCCTCAGTTAATGGAGATAGACTGAATTGTATGGTGCAGTACCGTACCAAGCCTTTGCTCCTTAAGATTGGCCTCTTTCACCAGGAATACTTGGAACTCTTTGTGTTACCCCATTGTACTTCCCCAATCCTATTGGGTCTTCCTTGGCTTCAGCTTCATAATCCTACCCTAGACTGGGTCACTGGGGACATCAAGGCGTGGGGTACAACCTGCTTCAAGAATTGCTTGAAAGCTTTACCAGTTCGAACCGATCATCCTACCACATCTCTACCGGGCCTACCCGAAGTTTACCGGGCTTACGCTGATGTCTTCTGTAAGAAGCAAGCTGAGACTCTTCCGCCTCATCGCCCTTATGACTGCCCGATCGACCTCCTGCCTGGGACCACTCCTCCTCGTGGCCGTATCTATCCACTATCCGTCCTCGAAACTCAAGCAATGGCTACTTACATACAAGAAAATCTGCAGAGGGGCTTCATCCGGAAGTCCTCTTCTCCCGCTGGGGCTGGCTTTTTTTTTGTACAGAAGAAAGACGGTTCTCTCCGACCCTGTATCGACTATCGGGGTCTTAACAAGATCACGGTAAAGAACCGATACCCCTTACCCTTAATTCCAGAACTCTTCGACCGTCTTCGTGGCTCCAGGATCTTTTCCAAACTGGATCTCCGAGGAGCCTACAATCTGATCCGCATCCGCAAGGGAGACGAATGGAAGACTGCCTTTAATACCCGTGACGGTCATTTCGAGTATTTGGTGATGCCCTTCGGGCTTTGTAATGCCCCTGCCGTATTTCAAGAGTTCGTCAATGACATCTTCCGGGACTTGTTGTACTCCTGTGTCGTGGTCTATTTAGATGATATCCTCATCTTCTCTTCTTCCCTCGAAGAGCATCACCGGCACGTTCGTCTGGTACTATCCCGCCTTCGGCAGCATCATCTTTATGCCAAATTAGAAAAGTGTCTCTTTCACCAAACCGCTCTGCCCTTTTTGGGTTATACTGTTTCAGCCCAAGGACTACAAATGGACCCTAGCAAATTGAGAGCGGTTTTAGATTGGCCTCGGCCTGTTGGTCTGCGTTCCATTCAACGATTTCTGGGCTTCGCCAACTATTACCGTCAATTCATACCCCATTTTTCCACTATCGTGGCCCCCATTGTGGCTCTCACCAAAAAGGGAGCCAACCCCAAGTCATGGCCTCCACAGGCGGAGGCAGCCTTTTTAACTTTGAAAAAGACTTTCTCTACGGCCCCGGTGCTCACCAGACCAGACCCTTCTCGTCCTTTTTCTCTAGAGGTTGACGCTTCTTCCATCGGAGCAGGAGCTGTTCTCACACAGAGGTCTCCTTCAGGGAAAAATCATACTTGTGGGTTCTTTTCTAGGACTTTTTCTTCCGCGGAGCGAAATTACTCTATTGGGGATCGTGAACTCCTGGCTATCAAATTAGCTCTTGAAGAGTGGAGACATCTTCTAGAAGGGTCGCTTCACCCCATATCTATTTTTACCGACCATAAGAACCTTTTGTATCTTCAGACTGCTCAACGCTTGAATCCTCGCCAAGCTCGTTGGTCACTATTCTTCGCGCGGTTTAATTTCCGCATTCATTTTCGACCTGCCTCTAAGAACATCAGGGCAGATGCTCTATCTCGCTCCTCGGACGTCACAGACGTGGACGCTGCTCCTCAGTTCATTATATCTCCTGATCATTTGGTTCATTCCGCTCCAGCCTCCCTAGTGCAGGCTCCGCCTGGGAGAACCTTTGTCCCGGCTCGCCGACGCCTCCAAATATTAAAATGGGGTCATGCTTCCCGTATTGCCGGGCATGCTGGTATCAAAAAGTCTAATGCAATTATTGCCAGATATTATTGGTGGCCCTCCATTGAGAAGGATGTGGCAGAATTCGTGCAAGCTTGTACCACCTGTGCACGTAATAAAACGCCTCGCCAAAGACCAGCGGGTCTTCTTCATCCTCTTCCTATTCCTGAAATCCCTTGGTCTCACATCGCTATGGACTTTATCACGGATCTTCCTCCATCTCAAGGCAATACAGTGATCTGGGTTGTTGTGGATCGTTTTTCAAAAATGGCGCACTTCGTTCCGCTTCCAGGACTCCCATCCGCTCCTCAGTTGGCTAAGAACTTTTTTAAACATATTTTTCGGCTCCATGGACTTCCTTCCCATATTGTCTCCGACAGGGGAGTTCAATTTGTTTCAAAATTCTGGAGGGCTCTCTGTACTCAGTTAAAGGTGAAATTAGATTTTTCCTCGGCTTACCACCCCCAGTCCAACGGCCAAGTGGAGAGGGTCAATCAGGTTCTAGGACAATATCTACGTCACTTTGTTTCGGCCCGACAAGACGACTGGGTCGATCTCTTGCCATGGGCGGAGTTCTCTTATAATTTCAAAGATTCTGAAGCCACAAAGAAATCTCCATTCTTCATTGTTTATGGCCGCCAACCTTTGCCTCCTCTACCCTTACCTACACAGTCGGGTGTACCCGCCGTGGATGACTTAACACAGTTTTTTTCCTCTATCTGGCGTGAAACACGACATTCTCTTGTTCTAGCCTCTACCCGCATGAAGAGCAGCGCTAATAAAAGAAGGAGAATCGCTCCTGTTTTCTCTCCTGGAGATAAAGTTTGGCTTTCAGCCAAGTACATTCGTTTCAAGATACCCAGTTATAAATTGGGCCCTCGCTATTTAGGGCCTTACAGGATCAAGCAACAAATTAATCCGGTCTGTTACAAACTTCATTTGCCAGCCTCCTTACGTATTCCCAACTCTTTTCATGTTTCTTTATTAAAACCTCTGACGACTAATCGATTCTCTTCTAAAACGTTGGAGCCACTTCCGGTCGCGGGTACCGAAGATGCCTTCTCGGTGAGAGAGATTCTGGCTTCCAAAACATCCAGAGGGAGACGATACTTTCTAGTGGATTGGGAGAATTGCGGTCCTGAAGAGAGGTCCTGGGAACCTGAGGAGAATATCCTCGATCGGAGCCTTATTTCAAACTTCCTCGGTCCCAAAAAGAGGGGAAGACCTAAGGGGGGGGGTACTGTTAGGGCGAGCGCTGCGTCTTCCCCGCGCAGCGCCCCCCTCCGTGCCTCTCCTCGGGCGAGCGCTGCGTCCCCTTCCCGCAGCGCTCCCCGCTTCACCGCCATCCGGGCGTCTGCTGCTGGCCCCCCTGGCTGCGGTTCCCCCTTACCTGGTCCCCGCGCTTCCTCCTCTGACCGGCATGGCCGCCGGCTTCCTCCTTCTCTGTCTGTTCCGTCCTCCCTGCGCGCACGTCCCCGGCCACTAGGGGGCGCGCGCGTCAACCTCCCCAGATTTAAAGGGCCAAGGCCCTGTTAATTGGTCTCTGCCATCCAATCTCTTTTTTGCGCTTCCTATAAATGAAACCCTGCCTTACTTCCTGTGCCGGATCTTCGGTGTTGTTCCCTGAATGATTATCGCTGTATTGCTTGATTCCTCGTGTATGACCTCGGCTCTCCTATTGACCTCCGAACCTGTGCTGCCCGTCCCGACCTCGGCTTGTCTCACCGCTATTGAACCCGCGCTGCCAGTCCCGACCTCGGCTTGTCTCACCGCTACTGAACCCGCGCTGCCAGTCCTGACCTCGACCTTCTCCTCCGACCACTGTTTGTCTCTGCTGCACGTCACTTCAGCAGTTTGTGGAACTGTGCCGCTGTTGGGGGGTAGCGACCTGGGAGTCACCTGCCGCACAAGACCATCCCGCCTTGCGGTGGGCTCTGGTGAAAACCAGTGGCTCCTTAGACTCCGCTCCCCTGACGCGGTACCTGCCAAAACAGTTCTGCAGACCCTGCGGGTCCACTTCTTCGCACCCGGTGCGTAACAGTCTTCAGTGGAATAGAAAATGGAAAATGTGCTGAAGAATGATGGGATTCTTATAAATGTGATTATTGTGTATCTGTGGAGACAGCTGTAATAAATTGATCACTGGACTGTACATGTTTAGCTTTTTTTTTCTCTGAAAAGAAACTCGTTGACCCATGTAACAGAACAAAATCTCTATTATGCCTGTGCCAAAATGCAAACACAAAAAAGATGGTTGGTGTTGAGCTTTATAGAGGAGCAACACCCCCCTGGAGTCTATAAGATGATTGGAAGGATAAGTCTAATCAGGATGCCCCACCTCCCTCAGATCGTCTGCTCCACTCACCTTTACCACAGACAATTGCCATGGCTGCATTCCCAGCATACCACTAGATAGGCATGCACCCACACCAGGCCTCTCTAAGTGGCCGGCATGGGCATGCCCACAGCAAGAGGCGGGGACAAGGAGGCAGCCATGAGCATTTGCTACATTCAGCTCACTATAGCAAATGATATCTGAATGGATCGAACACCACTGATTGAGGAGCCACTGATGCACCATGGGACAAGGACAGTGTGCGTTATTGGTTATCCTGGGGGAAACACACAACTGAGTATCCCAAATCACGATGCCCTGCCAGAGAGGGACAAAACCCAAGAAAGTCAATTTCTTGATGTTGTTTCCCTTTAACTCCCCTCCCTGAACCCGATATCTGATCTCCCCCTTCCCTTTGCAGGAGGAGAAGAGGGAAAATCTGCTTCCAGAACTATTCTTGATCAGGAACATATGAGTGAACAACTTAAAGTGGAACTCCAGACAAAATATGACACAGGGGCATAGTAATTGAGACCCTGTCACTGTGCCATTTTGATAAAAACACATTTTGGTCACTAACCCCTCCATCCACCCCCCCTTCCCCCGACGACCAAAGAGACAGGCTTCACATGGCTGGCATCTACCACCGCCATAGGGCTCCATTGTAGTCCATTGTAATCCTGTGAGCATTGTCTTTGCTCCTTTCCTCTCTGTTAGGCTTTGGATGCCTAGCACCCACATGCACCCACCCCCCCTTTCTTTCTGTCAGCAGGTGCTCGCCCATCCCCATTTGAACAGAATTGTGCTTTAATGATGATTCAAGTAAGAAAGCTTTCAATGGACTGCAATAAACACCTGTGAAAATATGATATTATATTACATGCTATATAATGATAATAATATCTTGAGTATACCATTGTACTTTAAATGGAAGGACTGCTGGACTATATCTTAAACTAGTCTAAACTAGAAAAACAGCCTGTGGCTAATGCAGTTGTTTGTAGAAGCTTTTACACTTTAAGCACTTTTTTGGGTAGTGGTAATGGCTACTGTATCCCACAGAAAAGTGGTCAACTCTGTATTTTATTTCTCTTTTTAGAATAGAAAAACATGCTTGGAGGAATTTCTTTTTATCCTCCATATCTGTCACTGACTGTCATTGTCTGTCATTCGAGTTCCTACATTTGACATGAGCATGAAGTACAGAAAATTCTTTCCCAGCAATGACAGGCAACATAAACTTGCCAAAATCACATACCTATATTGTACAGGGCCGGCGCCAGCACAGGGCAAACCTGGGCAATTGCCAGGGCCCCTGGCATCAGAGGCCTTCTCAAGCTCACATATGGCCATGGTATTATTTTACAGTGAACCCGAACCACCAAATGCTGGGTGCTGTGTGCAGACCTGCTCATGGCTGGCCTCAGCAACAGGGGATGATCAGCAACAATGGTGATGGAATGGAGGGCAATTGATGGAAGCTCAGAAGGTGGTGAGAACCAGGTGACAACTGATAGCAATGATGGAGTCTTTACTAGCAGTGGAGCAAGCAGTAAGGGCCGCAGGATGCTTGGTGGAAGTAGAGAATGCAACAAGGACTAGAGGACGATTGGTGGCTATAGGGAAGGCCTAAGGACTGAAGGGTGATCAGCAGCAGAAAATTACTCATTTTTGGTAGCGTAGCTGAAAGGTGACATCATGTGACACACTACTTTGGGGCCCACTAAGGCTCTCTTGCCCACGTGCCCCCACAAGCCTGGAGCTGGCCCTGATATTGTGTATATATATATTCAGGAAGGGGGGACATTCGATCTTCATGGTACAAGTATGGGGTAGTAGGGGAGACATAGGTATCACGTTTATGACTAAAGATGTTCTTAAAGAGAACGATTCAACGGCCCTAGAGTCTATAAGGTAAGGGACTGCACGCAGCAGGGCTTTCAATATGGAGATGCCTGCAGGCCACGGACCAAAACCCAGGATAGGCAAAATCCTGGAGTGTGTTCCATTTTAAATAACTCTATACCTGGTGAATTATAATGTAGCAATATACGTAAGTAAAATAAGAGGGATTTCTATCCTTGTGTTACCATTTTGAATATTATCTGACAGTTTTTGTTATTGTCCTTGCCAAGTGTGGATCGATGCCATTTGTATGTTATATATAGCTCCTAGACACAGGTGTGGGACCTCCAGTTCAGCCCATAAAACAGCAACATCCTTCACGTAACTGAGTGCTAAGTGATGAAACGGCCTGAATACAGAAGTTAGAGGCAGCCCAGAGCAATTAATCAATAGCACTAAACTGACAGAGCAGAACACACACACCTCGGTAATTCTCGCCTTCTGATTTTACATTTACAAATAAAGTGCTGAAGATTTACAACAAAGCTCAGTGACGTGCCCGAGAAACATAAAGCATTCCAGTTAAATGACATTTAAACATAGTTCAACTTTATCTTGGTGGCTTCGCCTTATCACTAATAATAACATCAGATTAACGGATTTAGGCCAGCTAAATAGCTATGCTTTTTCTGATCCTCTCTTCAAGCAGATCTTTCCATCTGCCGGGTCCAGCGGCGCCTTTCATGCTTACAGCGTTAACTGTTGCTAATAAAGCTTTAACTAGCTGTCCAGGGCTTACCATATTGGGTACATGTGGTCATATTTATGTAATTAAGAACCAAAGTCCAAAAACACGAGCACTTCTAGAGATCACCAGTGGAACACTGGTGGGACACTTTGTGGAAAGCCTGCTATCGAGGCACAATGGCGACTGTCCTGTCCACCCACATATACGCATAGGTAGATTCTTGCTTTAAGCACATTTGTACCAACTCTTACCTTACATATACCCAAAAACCTCATATTACCATCTGCAACCATGCAAAACCTGCAACCATAGCTGGACCATGACAACAAATGCAATAAGATGATGATGCAAGACACACATGTTAGTTAAAGTGTATCAGATACTAAAGCAAGAATATTAATATCCACTTTATGATTCACATGTTGCCAAAGTTGTGAGCTGTCAAGATATTTGGTCAACAGATTAAGGGCCTTATTTATGTTGTATGCCATTTAGCATCTTTTTTGTGGCTATAGCACCAATTCCGGAGCACCGGCATTTTGGTGTTATCTGGTGCTGTGGACTACATTGGCGCTAGCAGCCACTGCACAGAACGCTACTAATTAGCTTTGATTGTTGCACTAGGTATTGGGAGACCTATGTCACAGCCTGTTGGACCCAGCTGCCGATTACGCTAGCGCCACTTTGGACCGCCGTTTTCCAGCGCTCAACAGCATATATATGAAATCTTTGGTGCTGTTTTCCTGACAAGCATTTCATCATTACAGTTACAAGAAATCACTGCTGAGGACAAACTTTACAGTGCATTTAGGCGTTTTATTTGTTCTTGTCCAAATTACACACTGGTAAGCAAAAGAAGCTATTTAAATCAATTTTAATAACCCCCCAAAAAAATAATTTTGTGATATCTAGGAACTCCATTTCAATGATTCAAGTGCAAGTTTTGTATAATAAATGTGTATAATTTTAATTATAATCATTAAACACTACAATACAGTTCTGCCCATTGTGCTCTATGGGATCTTGACCTACAGTGCCAGGTTTCATCGGGCATTGCTTTAAAGTGGACCAACACCCAGGGGTGATCGGCCCGGAAATCTATAAGATTCCCGGGCCGATCACCTCCCACCCCGCGGGATGTCCCGCGGGGTGAAACCCCCCAGAAACCCCAAAAAGACCTTACCTGATCCGCCGCCGCTTCCGCCGCCTCCCGCGCGCCCCTCCAGACATGCGCGCGCCCGCGCCGGCCCTCTGTGAATGGCCGACGGGGGCGCGCGCGCGCCGAGAGTGACGCGCGGGAGGCGGCGGAAGAGGCTTGTACGTTCCTGTCCCCTGCCTAGACGTTGGCGGGGATTGGCTGCGGCGTTCACGTGGGAGCGGGGAGAGGTGAGTTTTTTGGGGTTTCTGGGGGGTTTCACACAGCGGGGCACCCCCGATCGGGGTGCCCCACCGAAGTGGACCAAAACCCAGGATAGTCAAAATCCTGGGTGTTGGTCCACTTTAACCAGAGCACCCGGCGCTGCAACATTTACGGTTAAATAAGACACTAGCTTTTTATTTTTTTAAATATGACACTGAGCGCCGCTGAGGCCAAAAAAGCACTGTCTGGTGCTGACGCTTCTTAAATAACTATCTAAAAACAGTAACTTTTCTGAGGTCTGGTTTACACTGCGTCAATGAGGGTCATACTACATTTTGGGAAAGCAAGGTGCACTACCAGTTACAACCTATATCTCAGTGAGAAAGTGTGGCAGAATATCCCTCCCCATTCCCCCATTATAGTCAGTGTGGCAGAATATCCCCCAATGCCCCCATTATAAGCAATGTGGCAGTATATCCCCCAATGCCTCCATTATAAGCAGTGCGGCAGAATATCCCCCAATGCTCTAATTATAAGCAGTGTGGCAGAATATCCCCCAATGCCTCCATTATAGGCAGTGGAGCAGAATACCCCCAAATCCCCCTATTATAGGCAGTGTGGCAGGATCCCCCCATTATAGGCAACGTGGCAGAATATCCCCTCCAATTTCCTTATTATAGGCCATGTGGCTATGACCAGCTTGTCACCACTCTCCCCACCGGGCATTGAATCATTTACCCTGCCTTCTCCCTGTCCAGTGGCTGTGGGAGCCCAACTAGCAGCGCAGGCGTGCTGGTTATGTAAGGTATTTTTGATTTTTTTATACCAGTAGTACACCGTTATTCACCAAATAATTAGCATGGTCCCCAATGTCTATGTATTTTTCAATTGACCAGGTACAGGAACACAATTTCTGCAGTACAGCTTTTCTTGCTCTACTGAAAAAGAGATAGAAGTGGGACCTGTCCTGACCCTGGGATTTCTGGGCATTATGGTGTTCAGCTGCAAAAGTAAAAGGATGAGACACTTTTTTATTAAACCGAGGAAGTATTTTTAATAAATAAAAAAGAAACAGATTAAAAAGCCGACAACATTGTAGTCCAAGAGATACATTCTTCATATATTTTATAACAAATAAATACATGGCGCCCCCTGCAATACATTATATTGGATTTCTCTTTTATGTTTGCTATATACAGTACACAGACATTTTCACATCTATCCTTTGTATGGATAGTCCTCTTTAAAGCAGACCAACATCCATTATCAGCAAAATGGGTGTTGGTCCGGTAGGGGGGGCATTGCTGATGCCTCCTGTGCATACTACACCACCAGCTCTGGTTACTTGAACTGCGTAAATTTGACTTGTGCATGGCCAACAGTGGTAACATGGTGGCGGTGTCCTGTATTACAGCCATTGGAGGAAATGCGGACAACATGCCCAGGGGCAGCCAATTGCAGGGCCACATTTTCCCGGGGGAACCAGGGCTGTTAGCGTATATGCACTGCAGGGTATCAGCAATGAGTATCCAGCTGGCACTTGGAGCAACACCAGTTTTGTTGAAGATGAGTGTTAGCATGCCATACAACTTAATATCATTGTGACCTCTTATTATAATTTCTACTGCATCTTTTGTAAACATTATTCTAGAAACATCCATCTATATTGAATGTATATTGAGAAAACAGAAAGAGCCTGGATAACTCCACCACACCACATGTCAGACTGCTATCAGACTTCTTTCACCTCACCCGCTGGGCCCCACTATAAATATTCCTTGAACAAAGCCAGTCTTGGCTGGAGCCAATGTCTACTGGCCTGTTCAGATTAAGGAAAATTGGTGTCGTCAGGCTCCTGAGCACATTTTAATAATCAACCTGATCAAGGGTACATGTCAGCTGCTCGATTGGTGGTGTTAGACAGCAAATAAAGGGAGATGCCAGCAATGGCCAAAGATCTGACATAACAAGGGAAGCATCAGTTAATCGCCTAAAAAGCTCATAAGGGCTCTATCAGCAATGACACCGGCCTTTGTCTAATGAGGAAATGTGGAAGCGTTAGTATTTAGCAAACATCCAACACATAGGATCGGATCTGCATTGTAGATGAAAACCTCTTCTATAGACTACTACGTGTGCGTGCTCTTGAAATAACAAGCTAAAGAGATGCCGGTGCTAAATTAAACAAGTGCAAGATGGTAATGCAAGTTGTTAAGCAGCCTTCTTACTTGCTGGGAAATAACGATTATAGTTCACCCTGCAGAGTCGCACTCAATCATTGGGAGATCGAGTAATGTGGGTATCACTGCTAGATAGTTGATTTTCTATTTTATTACAAGTTAACATGTGGCTTGTACCTTTTTAAGAATTTGTGTATGGACTGGGTAATAACTAGTAAAAATAAATAAATCTTTATCACAGGGGAGAACTGATAGATTTTGGGGGGTTTGTTTGAGTTCCCCTCAGGTATTATTAACACCCATCTTCAAGCATTAGCAAATAACTCCCTCTATGCGCACACAGTTCTCTGGGTACTTTACTTGGGTCACCCAAGATGCAGCAATGTTAAGGTTTAGATGCCAAGAGAGGCTGTGTCACATGCCTATGAAACAGGCCCCCCAAAATATGGGCTCCATCAGCAGAAAGACAGCTATATAGGCACAGATGAACCCAACGGTTACTTATCAGCACCTTTGGCCTGGTAATTACTGTTGGATGAACCCCCAGTTTGGGTGTGGCATGTTCGGCCGAACTTTGAATAAAAAGTTTGGGTTCGGGGACCCGCACATGGTCCCGAATGAAATCAATGGAGACCCGAACTTTGGGGGGTGATTCTTCCTCTTAGGGACCTCCCCCCCCCTGTGTCTGTGGGGAGGAGGGGTTTGGGGCACAGAGTGTACAGCAGGATGCGGCTGTAACTTACCTGAGCCCCACCATTTGGTCCCTGGTCATCATTCTAACTGTCAAATGGGCTATGGTCAGGGCCACAGAAACATGGCCACCGCTTGCATGAGTAAAGACATTACTAATGCTCCTATTCCTTTCTGTGGCCCTGGCCAATTTGAAAGCCAGTACCCCGACTGCAACCAGGGACTGGCTTGCAGGGATCAGGTAAGTTACAGCTCTTCCTGCTGCACAAGCTAAGCAGCCGATCAACCAGCTTTTTTGTGTTCGAGCCGAATGCTGAACTTAAATGCTGACTTCTGGCTAAAGTCCATGTTCTGCTTTGGGAACTCGAACTCGCAAGTTTCGGTACAAACCCGGACTTTGCAGTTAGTGTTCGCCCCACATTACTAGTGATCCATCTTCCAGCTGAACTACATATTAAATTACACAATGACAAAGCAATAAGAAAAATAGCTTAAAAATGAACAGGGCTGGCCTTATGGTGTTCAGATGGAGCAGGGGCACAGGGTGATGTCAACCTAGGGATATCAGGGCTTTTTCTTATTTAGCACTGGAATGACACAGTTTGGTCTGGGTGAGGGCAAGAAGGGCAAGAAGGTAGAAAGGGGTACCACTTGTTCAGCTTTGGTTTTGCCTTGGGATTAGTTATGTTTATTGGAATGCAGATATATTTTTGTCTTCGGGGAGGGGGCTCTTTTCTTACCCGCGGATAACTGTTTTTTGGGAGTTATATGGTCCTGTAAAGAGGGCACTTGCTCAACTCTGCCAGATTCATTTTGTAGGACGTAGGGGTTCCATTGGAAAGCACACCCTATGTTTTGCCTTTGGGGGGCCACAAACAGGATCAGAGAAAACAACAGTTGCAGTACTATATTTGTGTGTTTAATGGCGAAAAAAGAGTCGCAAGCCAGTATGTGGAGAGACCTATGTTAGGCTTAATATAGGCTGGTGTTAAATGGCAATATAATCTGCAAGTAACACAGTTGCATCACATTATACAGCAAAGAGAATATATCCCCATGATGTTTGGGGTCTTCCTTTTTCACCTTTGCTATCACGTTTGTTTCAGCATAACAGCACTTCAGTTGGAGTTTGAGTTGCACTTTGATGTTTTTGTTTTGTTTTTAGTGTACACATGAAAATCACCATATGTTTTTTTAACCTATAGGGTTTACAGCACAATGGCACAGTTCATGGCTGGGTTGGATTCAGAGTACGAGCGTGGGATGCCCTCTGTGCACAATTTCATTCTCTATTCTTGTGTTTGGATAGCGGCCGGCAACGGTGTGATAGAGCGGAGATATCTGCCTCCCCCCCCTCTACACCCAGCCTTCCTCTCCTTAGTCCGGGCTGTTATGCTGGTTGAGCCCAGCCCCTCCCCTTTAGCCGATGACACCGGGCGGGTCATCATGGGGGGGTGGGCTCTGCCAGGACTGATTGATTTGATCTTGCTGAGAGGGCACTCGGCTGCACACACAGTGCTAAACCGCCGCCCATCACTACAGCTGACGGGCAAGTCCTTGTCAAAACGGACGCACTGCATCGTCTGTCACAGTGACTTCAGCAAGCCCGTCTTCATTTATTTCAAAGAAAGGGACTTACCTAAACCTGGCATGCCTCCTAAATTGCTGTAAATCAAGTGGCCTTGGCCAGTCTCTGTAACTGAAATGGGAGCAGCCATTCATCCCACTGAACAGAACTCAACTGCACGGAAAGGCTTATTTTACCAGATTAGGGCAAAACTGAGTGTGTGTTTTTGCATTTTGTCAGAACAGAGACCTAGCCGAATGCTGCAGGGTCAGCCATTGTGTTTGCTATGTATCCCTTCAATTTTCTACTGTTCATTTGTTTTTCATTTTGTTTTTCACCTGACATTTCATGTATTGTTTACCAATGTTTATTAATGTGGTACTTTTTCTGCACATAGGTGGGGGTACCAAGGCTAGTTTTTGCCTAAAACATTTGTTTTGTATATCATTGTATATCTTAGGTACACAGGTTATAACTTTTTGTATATAGATTTTTGTTAGCACTGCAACTTATCTAGCACTTTATGTATATATTAATTGAGTAATATATATATATATATATATATATATATGTTGTCTGTTTATGTTTAAGTCCTTTTTTTGGTTTTATCTGGTTCTTGTTTGTCCTAGACCTAGATAATAAGGTATTACTTAGATTTACTCTATATATTTCTATGACTTTTTCCATGATTGTGTTGGAATGTGCAATCTTACTTTGGGGTGGTCTTCAGGCACTTTTAGTGGCTCTTTCGTACAACCAGTGTTTTTTTTTTGGTTTGTCATATTCGCTAAACAATATTATTTTATTTCTAGAACCATTCTCTTCAGTGTGAAACCTCTGTCGTGTATCACTTGTATTTTATCTCTGACGTGTCATTCACTTATCACTGCCCTGTGCATTAACTTGTCCTCAGAATAGGAAAAGAAGGTTCAGAGAAGTGATGATCTTTATCTCCAAACACAAGCTAACAGGTCCAGCAAAGCCTGCAGTGCAGTGCAACCATGATACAGCCTCTGTAGAGATAACAAAACGTTTCACCCAATACATGAACTGTATCCATCAACCTCACATTTTCTGCAGCAGTCTAAAATCTCTGTGTGCATATGCATCGGATGGGTTTAAGCAGACCTACCCCCTTGAGGCAAAGCTTTGCTCTGAAGCACAGGATTTCCCTAGGCAACAATACAAATCCCCTTATTATTCCCCAGTAACATCATGCAAGTACTACTTCTAACATAGAGAATGGATGCTAAAGGTCTGTTTGGCAGCCGCCAGCAGTCACCAGATGCCTGCGACTTATTCCATCAGTAGTGGGGCTTCAGCTTCCTGTACCCTGTGGAAATACTTGTGTATATATGGGTACACTCAAGATGTCTAATCTTCCAATCTACCTACAAACCCTTTTGCTCCCAAACACCCCCCAGATGCTACAAGGGAACAAATACCCATATGTTCTGTTTCTTGGTGTCCTACTTCAGGTAATCGCCATGGATTAACTAGAAGGGACTGCTGGAGGCATGTATAGTATAGTGCTGTTTAGTCTTGTTCCTTCAGGTTGGTCCTCTGTCCTTAATGCCACCCAAGGCCATCTGCCATGGGACCCCAGGCCAAAAAATGTAGCTGCAGTACTGGAAAGTAAGTTCGACCTCAAATCTTAAAGCAGACCAAAACCTGCAAAGGCCCCAACCCAGGAACATTGCCGTTTTGATGTTTTCTACCCTCAGTGCTTCTTTTTGCTTTCATTCATTTTTGCTTTCTCCAGGTATGCCATTGTATACTGTTGGTTTTTTGACAGGATACCATTGTTCTAAACTAGCTGTTTAATCCCCTCCCCTCTTCGCAATCCTTTGCTGGGAGCAATTAGACCCTTTTGAAAATAGTGCTAGAAGGAAGATAAGAGCCAAAAGAAAATGTAATTTTCCCCTAATCTAATCTGGCCTGGTAAGTTGGATTTGGTATGCACAGTTGGTATCGCGACATAATCCTCTACCTGAGCTACATACTCACCTAGATGGAATCCAGCTCTATAAGCACATTTGTCACAGAAAGTGCTTTTGGCGGTATCTCTGCTCCTTCCGCTGCATTCTCCTGCTGGTGGACTGTCAAGTATGCCGGGAGTGTAAATCACACACAACATGCAAACGTCAAGGGGCAGCCATGCTAAAAGGTAAGGAATCGGTGACCAGGGGGTTGCAGGTTTGAATCCTGGCCATGACTAAAATGTTCTTGAGCAAGGCACCTAAACCCCAATTGCCCCCAGGGCACCATGATTCGGGCATACCACTGCTCTGGCATATGTGCACTCACTGCTTGTGTTTGTCTCACTGCATGGATGGGAACAAAGATTCTTATGTGTGCACAAGATTACAATGGCCATCTATGCACAAAAATCCAAAATCCAATTTACGTGCTGAATTTTTCTATATTGCCGGATCCCGGCTAGGTGCGGCTAAGTAGCAATTCTAACCGTGGGGCATATCAAATCCTACTAACCAGGCAAAAAGTCTAACCAAAAAGTTTAACCAAAAGTCCAAACAGAAACAGAACCAATAAAATCTGGGTTTAGCTAGGTGGCAAGGGGGCTTGGTTCCCTATCAGTGCCTGGGAAGTGGGATCAAAACCTTTATTGCATTGGTATTTACTGAACAACTGAAGCTGGGAGTGAATGTTGCCTCTGTTCCATTTCCCTATCTTTTTACAGACAATTAAGATAAAACTCTTTTTACTGACAGCTATCAAAAATTGCTCAATGACCAAACTCATGTTATAGGAAACATTTCACTAGTTACCTGATTGGCTTTATCAATTCGGAATGGAATGGAGTAAGATAACTACTTAAATGTCCTCAAGAAAAATTCGGAGTTAGGAAATATTGTTATTACAACAGATATAACCTATAATGTAACAACCACCACCACCGCTATATTTAATAATTACACCTAAAATGATGCAGTTAGATTAATTGCTTGGTGCAAAGCTTTGTAATATGTGGATTTAAGACTAGCACCAGGTATTGCAATTTGTGTGTCTATGTAGCAGCGCTTAGAGCGTCCATAGGAGTACGCTGCAAATGGGTGACTGGCGCTATAACTTAGCTTTGGCGCTGGACAAGTGACGCTGTAGTATCCTGTCCAGCATTGATAAATGTGGTGTCTGGAGGGGGCTGTAGAGGCTCTCTCCCTGAATCAATGCAGTACCTGAGCGTACCAATGCTGCTATTGATTCATGTGGGGCCCCAAAGGAAAGCCGCCCAAGGCAACGCCACATATAACAACAGGACAACACTGCAGCGACCGATAGGTAGCACCAGTTAAAGCGGACCTTCACTCTGAATAAGAGTCTATCTTATATGTTTCCCACACCCTGTACATACAGATTGTCCACATTAAAAATCATCCTACCCGCACCTACTGCATGTTATGAGCCTTTAAACATCCAAGATGGCGGCTTATGGAAGCCGCCATCTTATCAGGCAGCCTGCAAACAGGAAGTGCCTCCTGACTGTGCTGCTCTGCATTCTGGGACTGCTGACCGTTACCTGACCCCAGCTCTGCTCTGTCTGAGCAAAGCACAGCTATAACCCGCCCCCTGTACCTTATCCCACTCTCCTCTCCTCAGAAAGTGTGATGCTTCTGAGTCAAGATGGCGGCGCCCGTATCCTAAATTCCTGAAAAGAGTTGCAGCCCAGTGGGGGAAAGAATAATAAGTTAGTGACTAAAAACGTAAAATATATTAATTTTAGATGCTGGGGAACCGTTTTTTTAAGAGTTTGGGCTTTTCATTAAATCACGCTGAAGGTCCGGTTTAAGTGTGTCTGGTGCTCGGCGCTGAAACCCGTATTTAAGAAAAAAACACAAAGCCAAGGTCGGCACTATAAAACAAGTCACTCTAGCGACAAGCGACAGACGCAATATAAAAAATTTCTCTGAACACATATACACCAGCACCACATAGAATGACATTGTTTCTGCACTGTAACACTGACCCTGCAATGGCAGACCAACACATACAAACAATTCTGATAAAAATAAAAAAATTTAATAAATGACAATAAAAGTATTTGGTTGGTAGTCAGGAGAGCCAAAAAATCAACATTTAATAAAATAGTGGCATAAAGTGGATCCAAACTTTATACACAAACAAATTAAAGACCATTGAATTGTATGGAGGAACGCTACTGAGCGACAGGTGCTATGTGGCACATACAGCGCCGGCGCTTTAAACTGAGCCACTGCTGGTGATACATGTGACGCTACATGACGCTATTAGAGGTGCTCACCAGTTTGACTTCAATATATATGGTTTTCATATACTGCATCTGCCTTTCACGTGATGCTATGTGGTACTATATGGCGTTACCGCTTCTTAAATAAGGCCCATAATGATCTATGTATTGTAAATACAACAAATATTATTAAACAGTTTATTCTTACATTGCATGTACAGGTATTTAATAATTCAGAAAACTGCCCCAGGCTAACAATGGATCAGTGGGTGTTGGTAGCATACAATACTGTAAGCCTGCCGCCAAGGGATCAGTGCCTAGAGGCCCGCAACAGGCTGAATCTGGATTAGCCTTGTGCTAAGGATAACTAATTGCTCATCATGCTTGCGCTTCTATAGGATAGCTCATGCATTTAGTTAAAGTGCTGCAGTATATTGATTAAATCTTGCCTCGTCTTAATATTCCAGCTTCCTTACTAGATAGGTAAAGTATGATAATAACCTCTTGGAAGGCAGATCATAAATACGCAGTACTTCCATTGAGGTAAATTCTCTCGTCAATCAAATTGCCATGCGAACAGCAATCAGTGACATTTGTTGCAGCATGGTCTGCTAGCAAGCTACTGGGGCCTATGTAAAAGAGGTTAAAACAGATGTCAGCGTCACTGGAAAGGTGTTCCATGGGTGAATACACTCACTTTATTGCGAATGCAATGTACCATGGATGGAGTGACAATTGGAGAAGCTAATTTTACTCACTGCAAGCACCATTAGCTATAGACCACGTCGTGCATATTCTGCTCTCTAAAATGGAGCAGGTAATTCCGCCGGCAGAATCTGCTTCTTCTTATTTCAACAATTATTTAAGTTAATCACTTTAACCTGCGAGGTTCCCCGGAGAGTTTTGCTTTGTTCATTTTCAAGGCTGGACAGAAAAAAAAGGAAGGAAAAAAAAATCTAACCGCTAGAAGAAAGGCGACGCAATCAGAGCTGGAAAATGTCCTTTATGCCCTGCGGCTGTTTCTAGGAAATACAGCACACAATACAATTACAATATTTAATCTATGCTACATGTTTACAGCGCCATGTATTACGGAATGACACGCGGGCCACTGACAGAGCAATATCTGTACATAATGTATTTAAAGCCATATTTCAAAGCTTGTAACACGACTACATGCAAATTAATAAATTCTGCTTTCCAAATGTCACTGGCTCAGTGATTTCCGACCAGCCGGCATCGTTTTACCCAGACGGTGGAAGTAACGTAGTCAATCTTGGCTGAATTCTATCTCCCCGGATTCCTGCAGGGTCCCCGCGAGTTTATAAATTATATTCAGAGAGCTGTGTGCAACAGCCCTTTTGGGAAGTGTTTTAATGAAAAAAATCCCCCCATGCCAGAGCTGTGTACGCTCTCGAGTGAGAAAGGTACAATCTGTTCTTTGCCGCATTTTAATTTCTCATAATTAACACTGTCAGAATATACATTAGTGACAGAACATGGCCGACTAACAACAGTGTCCCCGGTTAGATTTAACCCCGTGTGTTTCAGAGACAGGTTCTAGCTGGAAAAGATAGCTACATGATGGTATATTAATTGCGGACAAAATCCAAGACTGGCTTGATTATGCATTTACGGGGGACCAATGTCCCTTTTAACGCTCTACCCTGGGGCATCCCAGTTTGGCATGTCTCTACACTTAAAGAGCCTAAGGAAGCAAAAACATTAAACCGGAACAACATCCTATAGAAGTCTATGGGGCATTGTGCCCGAAATGTAATTTAGACTTCAGGGTTGGCCACACTCTGCCCGCCCACCTGCATAGTGCCCCACTCCACCGCCTTCCCACAATCGCGAGCACATAAAGCATTTAAAATAAATGCGGTCAAGTGGTAGCCAGCATCCTTTACTGTTTAACTGGCAACTATGTGACCGCAGCGGCCAATTATGGAGATCAGGTTCTCCAGAGGAACGATGTGAGAGGTAAGATTTCTTTACTTTAAATGCTTTATCTGCTGCCAAATACGGGCAGGCAGGGGGCACCAAGTGGGCAGAACGTGGCCGGCCCTGAAGTCTAAATTACATGCCAGGCACAATGCTTTATAGACTTCTATAGGGTGTTGTTCTGGTTTAAGCTATTTATGATGGGGGGCAGGAAGTAGCTGCACACTTTAGTGAAGCAAGTATCCTATTGTATGAGCTGTGGATTCCACACATGTGTGTAGTTATTACTACACAAGAGAGGAAGCTCTGCTAGGTAAAAGTCAGTATCTCTATAATACAGGGCTTACTGATAAAGTAAAGTGGTAGAATAGGTTGGTTTCATGTCCCTGACAACCAGAACCCTCTTGACCAGGGGCTGGGGCAAAAATTCAGCCCAGGAATTTACCATCCCGGCCGATCCATGACAAGCCAATGACATCTCCGTTGAGCCAGAGTGCCCTCCAAGGCTGAAGATATAGCATTGCAGGGACAGATCACGGACAGAGGTGGTTATGGACAACATAATGGTTCTGAAGCTTTAGCATTGTGGTTGCAGATAGTGTGGTAGGAGTTGGGTTGTCCCATGGGCTAGGGTTTCTTGGATAGGAAGGTACAGTGAGGTCAGGTACAAGAGTTCTAGCAGGTAGACTAGGGAGTCAGGAATTGAATGGGGTAATAAGTAGCAGCCCAAATGGCTCCAATACAGTGCAGCCCACCGGGAATTCACCTGGGTCTCTCTATGGCCAGTCCACCCCTGACACTTAGGCCCTTATTTAACAAGGGATAGCGCCAGGTAGCGAATGGTCAGCGAACGGTAATGACGCTCACCGCCACGAGAACGCCGGCTCCCCTCCGCAATCACACATTTATCAAGCCGATCCTGCTTAGCGACTGACAGAGCGCCAGATAGCGAATCATTCATCATTATTCCAGCCTCACCCCACAGCGCCAGCGAGCGACCTTGAACAGCGACAGGTATGACCTCTCGCTACCTGGCGCTCTCCAATGCATTTCAATGGAGCAATCTTTAAATATTCATAATTAATTGCTTTTATTTTTTTTATTTTTTTTTTAATGTCAAAAATTCTGTGACCACTTCTGCAATGTTAGATATTTTTTTTAAGGTAAAAAAAAAAAAAAAAAATTTGTGCAGAATTGATATTACAGGTCTGATATTAATGTATTCATATTACAAAATGTTTTGAAAAACATGTTTTTTTTTTTTTTGTAAAAATATGGTTGTTTGGGGGTTAAAAAACTACTTTTAACACATCGCCGCCAGCGCTCTGGGGTTTAAACAAGCATTTCACAGCGCGAGAATTTTTGGAGCGTGATTTGTTAATGAATATGCTGGGAGCCGTTCGCTATGGCCATTCGCTGTCATGCGCTCCCATACAGCGCGGAACCTGTCAAACAGCGACTCCTAACCCCGTATTCAACATTACCGCACACCAACTGAGTCGCTGTCAACAGCCGAACAATGGCCAAGCACAGCGAATACTAGCGGGCGCTGTGAAAATAACGCTACTGTCGCTCATCTGTCGCTACCTGGCGCTATTAATGAATCGGCCTCATAGTTGGAAGGGTATGTGTAGGTTCAGGGCAGAGAGCAATCAAGATGTGTATGTGCACTACCCATACCACCCAGTCAAAGTGTCAGCTTATTGATTGATCTGCCACTCCATTGACTACTATGTCTTGTCCCTTGCAATTTGTTTTCATACCACTTTTCAGTTAGAGGTTCAGGTAGTAGTATGCATCCAAGCTGCCCCAAGTTGAAGTCCTGTCAGATGAAACATGTGGAAAAGAACCATCCTGATGCCAGGAAAAAGAGCTAACACACAAAACTTGTGTGGACATGTGTAACTCCCCCCTCCCCCCCCCACTCACATACTGCTACCCACAAAAAGTGTTATCACCTGGCAACTAGTATACATTCATAAATACCTCATCAACAATAAATGGGTATATCATAAAAAATAGATAGGTATACAATAATAACACAAGGAGTGCAAACCAACATAAAAATATCTAACTAGCCACAGTGTAATAAATATATACAATATAATGAAACCCACTCAATTATTTACCCCAATACATTTTAAATAAAGTGCATTGCAATCTCAGATTGTGCAGTAAACAAGGCAATCCATATATATATTCAAGAGTGAACTCCTGTAGATAAGACTTTGATATCCAAAAAATGTTTTAGGGTATTAAGCTTGATTATTTTAAGGTTGGTTTCTAATATTAATTATCCTTGTGTGAGCAATTTTATTTTTAAATTAGCTCTAGGTAGATATTAGTCTGTGGATAGTGGCATGACAATCGCGGTGGGGTTCTGGGGTCATTCTGTCACACTGTCTATTTTGGGGTTCTGGGGGCTCCACTAGCACTCTACTTATAGTGGGGTCCACTATACTTGGGTGCACTCTACTTGGCATTCAGAAGGTATATGTAATGCAGAATTATAGGAGCTGAGGAAGTCTGCCCACACTCTGGGAGACAGCACACCTTCTACAGTACCTGTATGCTCTGCCCTGCCCGATACCAGCACTCCCCGCCCCAAACAATGGTCATAGAATTGCTTCGTAACATGCTACTTACACCAATATCCTGTTTGCCTGCTAGTATTGGGGTTCATTACATTGTTTTATTTCACTGATTGTATTTTATTGTATGTGCTGCACCTCTAAAAGTATCCCACTTGTTTTCTTGTGAAGTCGAAAGAAACATTTCACTGCATGACACACTACCCTGTTTCCCTGAAAATAACACAAGGTCTTATATTATTCTCCTTATTTTATCCCCTTATTTTCAGGGGATGTCTTATTGCTCCATAAAAAAAAAATCGGCGTTATACACGCTAAGTTCTGCTCTATTCTGAGTTCCATTGCTCTGTGAATGTAGCAGTTTGCTCCCCCTGGTGACCAGAAGCAGCCACAACATTCTAAAACCCCCTCGGGAGTGGAGTGATGGATTTCCTGAGCTGTGTGTGTTTTATTGTTTTGGCTCTCTTGAGTGGGATTCTTTTGGGGGTGTCTGCTTTTCTTGGTAAAGGGTCAATCTGTCCAGCTGCATTGTATTGCCAATTGATTTGAATGTTAAACATGTATAGCTGCCTGGACAAGATTTAAATCAGCTTTTTTATAAATCGTAAATAAGGCTTATTTTTTGAGTAGGGTTTATATTTTGAGCATCCTGAAAAACCCAGAAAATCATGTTAGGGCTTATTATTGGTGTGGGTTTTATTTTTGTGGAAAGCAGGCTATGTATGCATGTGTATGTGACCAACTTGACTTGACTTTTTAACTGTGTTGTCGCAGAAATAAAGATAGAGCTTGCGTCTGTGAGCGAGTGCTGGGTTTTTTAAGTAAATTTTATAGTAATATAATTAAGTTTGCCAGGTTTAGTAATTCACTGATTGACCTACTGCATACCTAAAAGTCATTGGGGGTCATGCTAATTATTTGCTGAAGCCAGTGTGCATTGTGTGTGCATTGCAATCTGCATCATGGTGAGATTTTTAGCTTTTAAACACAAGAAAGTGAAAAAAAGTTTGTGCTACCTTTTTTCCCCAAAAATGACCTGTACCTGTGATGGGGCATTTACTTTTTTCAATGAGGTAAGGATATTTGTTTTTAAGTTTGGAAACAACAGAACTCCATGGGCTATGCAGAAAAATGTGGTGAAATCTTTAGCACAGCCAAGGGGTACTCAACCACTTTTTGTAAAGGTCAATTTAAAGGCATCCCGTGGGAGGTGAAGGTCCAGGAGGAGGGCTGTCGCACGTGAGGGGGGGGGGGGGTAGATAGTTATAAATCAGCACACTGGGGGAGGGGCTATAGATTCCCCAGGCAAAACTAAAAAAAGGCCACTTGCTCCCCACCCCACTCCAAAAATCTCATTGGGCACTGGGAACAAAACAGGAGCTTTTTTTCTCTTTCTTTTTTGGATGGGACAAAGAGACCGAGATACAAAGCTTGTGTGTGCCTTGCATGGCCACTTCCTGCCCATGCAGTACTTCATATTGCAATGCTGGGTGCAAGGGAGCCTTGACACTGTCAGGGAGACTAAGGCCCTTATTTAACAAGGGATAGCGCCAGGTAGCGAATGGTGAGCGAACGGTAATGACGCTCACCGCCACGAGAACGCCGGCTCCCCTCCGCAATCACACATTTATCAAGCCGATCCTGCTTAGCGACTGACAAAGCGCCAGATAGCGAATCATTCATCATTATTCCAGTCTCACCCCACAGCGCCAGCGAGCGACCTTGAACAGCGACAGGTATGACCTCTCGCTACCTGGAGCTCTCCAATGCATTTCAATGGAGCAATCTTTAAATATTTAAATTGCTATTAATGTTTTTTTTTTTTTTTAAATGGCAAAAATTCTGTGACCACTTCTGCAATGCTCGATATTTTTTTTAAGGTAAAAAAAATAAAAAAATTTGTGCAGAATTGATATTACAGGTCTGATATTAATGTATTCATATTACAAAATGTTTTTTAAAAACATGTTTTTTTTTTCCAAAAATATGGTTGTTTGGGGGTTAAAAAACTACTTTTAACCCATCGCCGCCAGCGCTCTGGGGTTTAAACAAGCATTTCACAGCGCGAGAATTTTTGGAGCGTGATTTGTTAATGAATATGCTGGGAGCCGTTCGCTATGGCCATTCGCTGTCATGCGCTCCCATACAGCGCGGAACCTGTCAAACAGCGACTCCTAACCCCGTATTCAACATTACCGCACACCGACTGAGTCGCTGTCAACAGCCGAACAACGGCCAAGCACAGCGAATACTAGCGTGCGGTGTGAAAATAACGCCACTGGCGCTCATCTGTCGCTACCTGGCGCTATTAATGAATCGGCCTCTAAGAACTATCGGCGAATAAGGGGGCAGCTCTGAGCACGGCAACACGGATGAGGATGAGTGCAGGGCTGTCAGGGCAGGGGTCCGGAAATCTGGCGCCAGGGTCCTCATTTGGAGCTGGCATAGCCCATAGGGTGCTGTTATTTTCAAACTTTAAAAAATATCCTTACACCACTATTGTACATAAAAATGCACCACTGCATGTATAGATGATTTTTGGGGGGAAATTAGAACAAACATTTCTTTTGCACTTTTTTGTGTTATTGCTAAAGAGCTCACCGGGATGCAGGTTTCAATGAACACTACAATGCACACTGCAAGTCACACTGGCTACACCAAATATTAAGCATGACCCCACTGTCCACTTTAATTGTAAACCTGCGGTGAAGGAAATATAGTGGTTGCTAAAATAAAAAAAGACAGTTGTCTAGCCGCCACACCATCATCATTCAATATTCCCACTTACAGTCTCTGCCATGAAATACGCTGTCAGTAAAGTCAAAATAAAGTTGGAACTTCTGATCTGCACATCTGCGTTAGCTCAAAGGTTCCGCTAGCACCAGGATGGAGGTGCCGCAAGAATACCAGACTCTCAATAACTGTTTAAAGGAGAAGCCGCATTAACAGCACTCCTGTATTTCTTCCCATGACAGGTTTTCTTTGAACTACTGTAGATTTAGTACAAAGCTTTATTAGTTTACTTAAACATTTTAATGGAGATCTGCAGCATATTTTTATCCTTCTTTATTAATCTGTAGTAAATATAGCCTTTGTCTAACAAGTGATTTAAAGGAGCACTATCACGAAAAACGGCCCAATGACAAAAATCCATATAAATTATGCTGGATGGCAGGAGGAGGGCGTCACTTATACAACCAGCATCAAAAAATATCCAGCCAGGCTTGCTTTTTTATTTTGATGGAAGGAAGGGGACATCTGGGGTGACAGGTCCTGTCACCCCTGATAGACTACACCTGTCACTGCTGGATTTTATTCCTACAATGAGTGAATAAACCACAAGGTTGGCGGGAGTTTTATTCAGTTTGGGTGTATAAGTGACCCCTCCTCTTATAAGCCGATGTGTTTATTTGGATTTTTAATATTGCACAATTTCATGATAGTGCTACTTTAATGCATATACATTAACATCATTTCCTAAAATAGGAACATGCGTTCTCATGTAGCGGAACGGAAGGATGCGAAGTCCGTCAAGATGATTGTCTTGTCACTTCCAACGGAACCCCGCTGTGCAAGGTATATGTCAAGCGTTTTCGTACTATCCTGCCGCTCTCAATTGGCCACACTGAATGAAGATAGGTGGCGAAGCTCTGTGGATTCACTTACTTTCACGACACGATACACAACGACTTGCCAGCTCTCCCCATGAGCACTGACAGAGCCCTGATCTAAAAGATTTGTGCTGGAACACCCACAGCTTCTAATACCAGCAATTGCTGCTCAAATGAAAGAATACAGTCTAGAAGGTATTAAAAGATAGATGGTGGTGTCAACAAATCTCCCTACAACATCTCCTTGACAGTTGTGTACAATGAAATCCATCCAACCACAATAACTAATACTCCCAGTGTAACAAAAACAGAAAAAAAAAATTAAAAGGGGCTTGTTCAGGATGCCCAACAAAATCCAGAGCTAAAGGAGCATTTTTCTTGAACATTAGGATTTTTTATACAGGACTAATGTATTGTAATAATGTAACCATTGCAAGAGTGCTTTGGGGATAGGCTGTTACTATAAAAAGGCCAAAGTTAATATTAAGAGTTAGCATAGAATGAAATATATTTAAAGTCTACCGAAAACCAGCCCCCCCCCCCTCCAAATAAAAGGTGCAGAGCTAAGATTCCATGAGCAAAGTGCTATTCTTATTGACTAATACAATCACCACAGGATCCCGGAACATGGTGAGTTTCACACTATGAGGCACCCTGATTTAAGATGCTCTAGGGAAAGGTTTCTTTCGAGCTGTAGGTGTGGGTTGGGTCCTCTTAAGAAGATTAGGCTTATGTATTAAAGCAGAGCAAAAATCTCTGAGGCAGAGTCTGGATGTGTGATTCAACTGGCATTTAATAATACAAGTGAACTGTAGAGGGAATATGAACATTGGACTTTTCCAACAGGCCCCAGTCAAGAAGTGCCTGTCACTCTACTCAGCACTCTACTAGTACTATGTAAGCTACCTGTAATTCTGGCACATCTCTCGCTGGTCCTGTACGGGGGAACACTGGTCTTGTCCAATGCACCCACAGAGAATCACCTGCACATCGCTCTTGAGGCAAGGAACTGCAAGGAGCCACAGGTGCTTTGGAAGCAACAGGCAAGAAGGTTTCCCCCCCTGCTTTCACTGGACCTGAGAATGGGGTCTGCAGAAAAAAATATGCAGAGTTCGAGTTTTAGTTCAAACCAGACCAACAGCTTGGCACAGTTGGAAAAGAAAGTTAGCAGCCATGTTGGAGCTTCCTCTCCCAGCATCTCAGCCATGCTGCTGCCTGGAATCCACTGACATAACTGACAATGCACAGTAAAAGGATGCCCAGCTGCACTTCCTGTTTGCAGGTGGACTGCAAATGCATGAGCCACCATTTTGTTTCTAAAATTCACTACAGAAAGAGTAAGAGTAAGTTGAAAAGCAAAAGTTGACTGAATTGTTATGGCTAATTAGGTTGAAAGCGGCGTAGCAGTAAGCAGTAAGGATTATTATAAAAGGTTTGCTGATGTCAAAAACTTGAGTACAAGTGCCAATTTTCAGGTTTCAAAATGGACAGGCATACCTTGACCTGTAAATAGGTTTCTGGGTTTCATAGAATACTGTATGCTCTTCAAAATTAACCATTATGGCCTCTTAAAGTGAATCTTTCACCAAAAGGGCTGAGAATGGCAGTCTGAGTATTGATGAAGGAAGTGGCTGCAAGTAGGCCTATGGGAATCAATAGATTGGTCTGACTTCGTACAGAAAAAGTAGGGTTATTCATGCAAATATAATTTTGGTTTTATTGAAGCATTAAAGCGGACCAGCAGTAAAACACAGCAAACCAACACAACAAACATTACTCATATGCATCCCGCACCTGGGCAATTTAGATTGCTGCACATAAAAATTCATTTACCTTTTCCTAAGTCCTGCTGTGGTAAATTTTAGAAACAATATGGCAGCTCATGGATGGTGCAGGCCATCTGCAAATAGGAAGTGCTGCTGGGCTTCCTGTTACTGTGCATTGTCAGTTATGTTAGTTGAATCCAGACAGCAGCATGGCTGAGATGCTGGGAGAGGAAGCTCTAAAATGGCCGCTACCTTTCTTTTCCAACTGTGCCAGACTGCTGGTCCAGTTTAACCTTTAGCTGGTTTATATACACTCTGTTCTTTAGAGGGTCATATTTGGTGAAAAAAGATACTTTATTTCCAGGTTTTACTTAAAACACGTCTTTGTACAGTATTACTTTTCGAAGGCGGACATTTATCAGACCCGCACCTGAATACAAAAAAAGAAAAATCTAACCCAACTAAATACCTCCTCCAACCTCTCATCACTCATTCCCAGGCTGATGCAAACACTGTCACAGCTGATGCCTCTTATGATTGGGGATTAAGCACCAGTTCCAGTCCCTACTGGTTTGTTAAAAACCTGATGCAAGATTAATATTTTGTACAAATATGGCTCATAACCCTATAACTAGTCCTATGAATAACTTATCTTTCATCCATTAGTCCTGTGTACACATCACCCACTCTACAAATAAAATCAAACATTGGAGTAAGAAGTTGTGGCCAAATTATATTAGAATATATAAGGCCACAATCAAAAAGTGTAATTTGCTGCTATGGGTTACCACCTATTGTGGTTATAGAAATGTGTTCATTTTAGTAAAAGACAATAGAATCTAAAATCCTTCAGTGTAACAAAGCCTGATTAAGGATTCTCTGGACCTTTACTATGTGACTATAACAGATGGCGCACAAAGACAGGGAGGCTGCAAGCACCATATGTGTCTAGCATAATTATTAATATAGGCTAGCCATAGAAATTAGAGTCAAACTATTTGTTTTTCAGTTATTTAATGTAAATGAATATTGGAGCATGTTCTGAAGTCATTCTATGGCTAGCAGAACCTTATAGGACATACGTTGGCATATATACAGTATTAAGCACATTCGTTTTGCAGTACAAAAATAAAAAAAATAATAACCAAGGTGTTGACTGTATTTGTACTTCAAACACATGGTGTATACCTTGATCGTCAATAAAAACTGAATAGCAATTATATATATACAGTATATATTTTTATACATATGGCTGACATTAAAAAAAATTATGCCACCATTTGTAGGACTAAAATATACACTTAACAACCCATCCCCCTGAACATCTTATCCAGCACAGTGGTTTTACATTAAAATATATATATATATATATATATATATATATATATATTTTTTTTTTTTTTTTCCTCCATGCTTGTTGGCTGTATGGCAGTATTGATTAATTGTACTTAGGAAGGTGCAAATAAGGTGCTGGAACCCGAAATTCTGACTAGTAAGGCTGGGGGGGGGGGGGGGAGTATGCATTTAATCACACCACATCAGCTTCTGAATAGTGTGTCTAGACCTCTAGTAGGAGCTGGAGGTGAGCATGGAAAGCGTAGTACTAAGAGTAGTACTAAGACATAGACCTTGCAGGAGAGGATGCCAGGCCTTAAAGGACAGAGACAGCCCTCTCCCCCATTCCCTGCAATCAATGGGGTTAGGAAAAGAAAAACAAAAAAATACATGGCCCCAGCTTTCCCCCACTACTATGCCAGAAGCTCACACTGCAGCCTCAGCTTCTGGTTCTCTGGACCACTGGAGATCTTGAGTGACAGCTGTGTTACCCAATCACAACAACCTCAGAGTGGTGGCTGCTGCAGTGAATGAGTCATGTGACTGTCAATCACAATCTCCACCAGTGACAGCCACTAAAGAAATCTTCACTTCTGCGATGGGATCAGCTGGGAACAGGTGAGTTTGGTTTTGCCAGAGTAATAAGGGAGGATGGGTCTGACATGTTTTGATATCTTAGGATCACTATAATTATTTGTGAACTTTATTTTAGATCCCTTTAAGTGAGTAATGACATGTATGTGAGATTATTGTAATAAATATACCCAAGATTAGTACCAAAGGGCTAATAGGTCTAATCATTAGTCATCAAAGAGGAGCAACACCCACCTAAAGTCTACAAGACTCTTGGGTGGTTGGCCTAACACAATATGCAGTATTCCAAATTTAGATGCTTTGCTGTGTGAAACCCCTCAGATCACCCAATCCACCCACCTCTTCCATGACCCCACAATGCGTATCCGTACTGCGGCCCCAACCACATCTCCAGCATACCTTTAGCTAGGCACAAGCCCTTTTGCCAGGTCTTTCTGAATGGCAAGCATGGGCATGTCCGCAACTAGAGGCAGAGGTGGGGAAGTGGCCAGTGCTGCATGATTGCTCTCAGCGCGGCAAAGGTAATCTGAATGGAATAAGTGCCACTGATTAGCTGAGCCATGTACGCAAAGGGGGAAAATGTGTGTTTATGGGTGATCACGGATACACAGCCAGGCATCCCAAAATTGAGATTCTCCGCCAGAGAGGAACAAATCAATTTCTTGGGTGTTGTTCTTCTCTAAATTAGATTAGCCGGTTAAGTGTATTGCTTTGCCTTGGTCATAAAGTTTTACCTCTGATCTATTTGCTAAACTTCCACAAAATTAAAACTTGTGGTTAGAGACTTTATGGCTGAGTTCTAGAGATATAAAAATCTGATGCATAATTAAAGCAACCTCAGCATCAGAGACCTAAAGAAAGCCAATCTATCACTCTTATTCTTATTGTAGATGAATTCCTGGCCAAGTTCTGCTGCTTGCTAACTGCAGAAGAAATAGTGACTGGTCTAGAACACACGTGTCAAACTCTGGCCCCCGAGTCCTGCCCCCACTACACAAGCTGTTATCTATGAGTGACAGGGCGGGGGCGGTTGCGTATGGCCGCACATATGCTGCACAGCACTGTTTAGTCCTTGAGAGGCTAGTTAAAAAGTTTGCCCACGCAGCCGGATTGTATTGCCAGACAGCGAGATTGCGCGATGAGGCTTTAATGTAAAAACCCATCCGTATGATGACGTAGTAGGGAAGTACTTCCCCCAGTGGTTGGAAAATGTTGGCAACTGCCAACCAGGCTGAGCTGGGTGCCGTATCCCTCTATGCAGGATGATGTCAGGCTGGCTCAGCCCGCCAGTGACTGTGCAAGGTAAAAAGTAGACAGAAAACTCTATCCCATCCCATCATGGAAAGTGGCATGCTGAATTAAAGAGGACCAGCCACATATTTTGCTGGCCTTGGAGTCTAAAAAACTTCCGATTAAAGTGGACAAAAAGGGTCTCGGACTCTGCAAGACTCCAGGGCCATCTGATCCTTATTACCCATGGCATCCCAAATCGCTGTTTGAAACCCCCCCCAGACTGTCGTTAAAACATACTTGACCACCGATCCTAAAATGCGAATGTGCGTGCCGTGGCTGCGATCCACTATACTTTTAGCCGAACACGTACCCGCGTCAGGCATTTGTGAATGGGATCATGGGCTTGCCCCCAGCTCAAGCATGCGGGCAATGCAGCTGTCTGTGCATTTGGCTCAATTCATCCCTTAGCCGAAAAGAGCTCTCGTCGGCTAAGAGTAAGAAACAATGGCTAAGAAAAGCGGAATGGAGCCGAGCGCGCAGATGTGCATATGCGCCGTTGGATAGACATTTTTTCAATAAATATCAAGGTTGGTCCACGACTCTGTCCAAGTTTTTAATTTTGGCCCACTGTGTATTTGACATAAGCAAACTGTAGCGATAACCCTTATCGCCGGAGGGCTTCACCGCCCGAGACGTCCTTTTCCCAATCGTAAGAGGTGCTGCTGGAATTCCAGAGTCGTCCGTGAGGAAACAGGAACAGCCCTTACAAGGGCTAGTGAACTGTAATATAGCGTTTCCCCCAATAAGAGACAGAACTTCAGTATTGAGGGTGAAGGTGAAGTGACTTTATTAGTGCCACTCTAGGCCTTATATACACAAGTCTCCATGCAATGGGACCTCCCCCGTGGACCTCATGACAAATACACAGACCAACTCTGCCGGTGACGCAATCAGCAAAACAATAGGCGTCTGTAATACACTCAATCAGAACAATGCCATTGCCTGTGACGTAATCAATTAACACAAAGGCAGTTTATAATACAATCCAAACTACAATGACCTAATTAAGAAAAGGCCAGTGAATGACCCGGTGGGCAACTGAATAGTGATGACATCCAAAAGACAGAGCGTCTGTCACACAAACAATAACCAGCTCACCCTCAGACCCAAACAGCACGGACCTCAGGATCTCCTGAAAAAACTCCCCAAATCCTTTACAGTTGCAATGTCCAGCTTGAGAATGGTTAAAACTTAGCTTTCACTTCATAGCTTAAAATGAGGATAAACACACAGCCATCAAACGTCTTGTATGTCAGAAAGTGCTCCCCTCCACCATTGGGACCAGGTAACGCGTTTCAGGCTGTTACCAGCCATACCACTGTGTATTTGAGTTTGAAACGCCTGGTCTAGAAGGTTAGCCTCAGAAAAGGGTGTGAATATTACTGGTCTACAGTAATTTCTAGTTCTAGAAAGTTCTAGTACTAGTGAGGACTACAAACTAGATGGCTGAAATCTCTGAAGTTTTATTATGTGGATCTATATAAGCATGGTGAATTTGAGGCTAGGGCTGCTTTGCAAACTGGCATCTACCATAAGAATATCTGTCTTTGGTAAAACTACTTAAAAACAAAAAGCCAATTCATCACATTTCAAGCCATTTCCATTCTCATTTTGCGATCACACTACAGATACCCATGAGAAGCTTATAGGTATCTGATTCCAGCACTTTACTTTGTCACAGTCAGCCGTACTGTCCTTAACTTGAACCTGTCATTAAAAATTAACTCGCACTAGGCTAATAGAGTGTGGTATTTTCAGCTAAACATTGCATTACACTAGTATTTCTAATCAGAAGGGTATAACACGTTACACCCTGACCACAATTTCATACTGGCTGAAGGCATTCCAGTAACATAATCTACCCAGCAATGCTTTAAATGATCAGCTCCTCTAAAAAAAAAAAGAAAAAAGGGATTCAATCAGAAAACCGCTTCCAAAGATCTGCTTTTTAGTGAAACTGTAATTGAAATTTGGGACTGTAGCCTGATGATCCAGGTATGTACAAACACTTTAACATGATTTACATTAAAATTTAGGCAAGGAGGTCAATTCAGCACTGTGTGTCAAAAGTTCACTTTAGGTGAAAAAAACCGAAGTGTTCCATTTGCACCCCTTGGCGGACAATACGATTGAGTGGCACTTTTACTTATTCAGACCCAGGCGCAAAAAGTGCACTAGTCATTTTTTTTCAAGTGTCAATCACTTTCACCTTAGGGGTGATTCAGCAACACTGCACTTTTTATTTTTCACCTGCGCATCGATTCAGTAAATGTTCCTTAATCTATCTCATGAAAATAAGGTTCATTGTATGTATTTTTTTAGAAGAAGACATGACATAATATATGGTGTGATTCAAAGAGAGAAGAACAGTACAGGAGTTTATAAAAGCTTTAACAGGCAAATATATTGCTTACTGACACTTAACACTTTCTCTCTGAGGAACTATAAAGATCCACAGAATGTAAAACCTAATTTCCATTACTAAAATGGGATTCCCGCCCCCCCCAATTAACCCACTGAAAACCCCCTAAATTTAACATGTCACAGTGCTCACCTGGCCAAATGCGGTGACTTGGCCAGCAAAGAAGAAGCACAGGAATGGGACACGTTGCCGCTACTGGCCACTCACATTTCGCCTGGGGAGCAGGTAAGATTTAGCGTTTTTTCAGCGGGTTAATCAAGGGGGAAACCCCAGGCAATTGTGATGTGGATTTGCTGTAAAATGGATGTTGGTCCGGTTCAAAGTACACCCCCAGGTATGCTCACATCCACACCCTCAGGCAAAATACTTACTGCTACCTAACAGTAACTGCACCCAGTCTGTGCTCCCGCCCAAGTCCTTTACTCCCTGCTCCACCAGTAACAAATTCACTGAAAGTGTGTAAGAGGTACCATGTCCAGGGGCAAGCATACCTGTCCTTAGCCACCAGGGGTCATCCAGGATGTTCAACTGAGGTCCCAGTACACATAATTCTGGGCTTTCTCTTATCTTTTTATCTAGTGAAGTGGCTGCAGACTGGGCCACCATATAAAGCACGTGTCACACTCAAGTCCCAGGGGCCGGATGTGTCTCTCCAAGACTTTTTATGTGGCCCTCTGCCAGACAACAGAGGATTGGCAGCATCCCTACTAGCTGTCCTGGTCACTCCAAGACTGCTGACACTGCTGTCTTTGCATCTGTGTGTGGCACTGCCATGTAATGTGCAGGTACACTCCACTCCATTGTGTAGAGCAGTACTGCCTCTATTTCTACCCCCAGACGCGGTGTGTATAAACATGGCTGGTATGTGCCTTTTTAATATTCTGGGGGAGAAGAGAGTAGTTTCTGCAACTGTCCTGTGTGCAAATAGCTTTCACTGCACAAGGAGGGCCACCTAACCCACCCAACTAATAGCCACAGCAGAGGGTGCAACAGCCGCTGCACGGGTTATTCAGTGGCAGTCCTGGGGCAAAATTCTGCATATGTTCTGAGAAAAATAATTCGGTGTCTTTATCTGTCCCGGGCAAAATAATTCTGTTTCTGCATCTGTCCTGGGCAAAATAATTCTGTTTCTTCATCTGGTCTGGGCAAAAAAATTCTGTTTCTCCATATGTTCTGGGCAAAATAATTCTGTTTCTTCATCTGGCCTGGACAAAATTATTGTTTCTTCATCTGTTCTGGGCAAAATTATTCTGTTTCTTCATCTGTCCTGGGCAAAATAATTCTGTGTCTTCATCTGTCCTGAGCAAAATTATTCTGTTTCTTCATCTGTCCTTGGCAAAATAATTCTGTTTCTTCATCTGTCCTGAGCAAAATTATTCTGTTTCTTCATCTGTCCTGGGCAAAATATTTCTGTTTCTTCATCTATCCTGGGCAAAATAATTCTGTTTCTCCATCTATCCTGGGCAAAATAATTACTGCATCTTTTCTGGGAAAAATAATTCAATCCCTGTCTGCAAAACTTTCTGTATCTGTAACCATACATTTGAATGGTCATGTTTGCATTTTGTTTCATTTTTTGTTTAATAACCGGCTCTTTGCGGGCAACCTGAATGCTGATGTGGCCCCTGGTGAAAACGAGTTTTATACTCCCGATATAAAGTACGTTTTTACATGATAGACATTGAGCAATCAGTTAACAGGAGAAGTAAGGGCAGTAGTCTTTTTCATACAGATGCCTTAAAAACAATTCAATAAGAATACATTAAATACATTGCATTGTATTGCCAGCCAGTAAGATAGCAAGATTACTAACTAGGTCAGCTATCAAATTTATACAGCTAAGAAATGTTAGCAACTACTAATAAGATATATATTTATATATATATAGATATAGATATATATATATAGTAAAAGAGAGAGTTGGTACAGGTAAATGCCTTTAAAGACACATGTCAATGACAAGAATTCCCAGCATGCCAGCGCTTTATAATTGTCTCTTACAAGAAAGCAATGGTAGGTCTACCTCCCTCTAGAAATGTCAGTATTTCAATATCCATCTCTGGACCTGCATTAAATCAGTAACTGTGAGCTATATCATCTGTTTGCGGAATATATAAGTGAGAAGCCGGCCGTACCTCTCTGGCATTATTCTGCCGTGATGGCTTCCTGAAAATAATCCCAGGCTGCCATCAACCCATTCATTAGCTGCTGACAGTTTTGAAGCCTCAGGCATTTAACATTTGGCATATGCATGTTAAGATGTAGTTAAAGACACTGTACCTTCTGGATTTAATGAATAAGTGTCACAATGCGACAAACACGCTTTCGGAGTCTTTTCTCCTAACAAGCCTGAATCCTTGTCTACTCTTCTAATAGGGCAGAGAAGAGGTGTTATTTACTCAGAGATTACAAATTTAACACATAGCCATAGCTTGGCAGCATGCGGCATCTAACGCAATGACAACACTGCGTGTCGATGCATAAAGAATGAGAGGTGCTGATGAATTTGAGATTGAGTGTATTATAATTTACAGGAAAAGGCTCCACCAAAATAAGCGGCATAGCAGCTGGCTGGTCAATAAACCATCCTAGCCATTGAATCACTCTGACTTATGGCTGCAGAGGTGTGGAAGCTTTGCCAAGGCCAGGAAGACATATGGATAGCTAATAATGGCAGAGCCATGAGACTGTCCCGTCACTGCTGATCTTTTCAAGCCTTTCCAGAATACAATGGAGTATAGGCTTTTTCTGTTTTATGCCTGTATAGGGATGTTAAGTGAACCCGCCATAATTATTATTATTGGTTATTTATATAGCGCTGCCATCTTCCATGTTGCTGTGCAAGTAGAAATGACAGACAAGGTACAACAAAGCATATATTTCTAATACACAGGTATTATGAGCCGGATGTGGCAGAAATGCATAAATACACAATGAAACTGGAATACACTAGTGCTGAGGGCAATTTAAAAATAAGAGGTAAAGATGAACTATTACATTTAAAAATAATAGACAGTGCCAGAATTACCATAGCATTTACTTGAAATTGAAGTATTACCTCGATAATTGGCCATTTACTCTGTTATTCCTCTATTCTCCTTATTTCTATGGAAAGCTTGATGAGTAAGTTGGGGGTACTTCAAAAATATAAAATAAAGACAATATATTGTACAAGGTCCAAGTTAGGGAGAAATGGTTTAACCCTTTAAATGCCAAGCACGTAGTTTCTACGTGGTTGCCTCTCCTACCGTTAAGTGCCAAGCACGTAGAAACTACGTGCCTGGCATTTCCCACAAACAGTTAAAAAGATAGAAAAAAAAACCACTTACCTCCGGTATCCCCGTGAAGCTTGGGGTCCCCTCTTCCTGGGGGGGGCATCCGATCGCCCCCCCGTCGTCCTCCGTCTTCAGGGGGGGCCCCGAAACCAGCCGCCCCCCCCCCGTTTCCAGCGCTGACATCGGCGCTGTAAAAAAAAAAAAAAAACAAACTGTCATTTACTCACCTCCGCGCCCGAGCCTTCTGTCCGGGTCTCCTCTTCACCAGGGGGGGGTCCGATCCCCCCCCTGGGCTGCGCAGTCTTCGGGTGAGGACCCTCTTCCGGGTCCTCACCTCTTGTAATGGCGGCGCTGGCCTCCGCCGCTGAGCTCCGCCCATTGTGGGAGGAGCGGGATGACGTCATCCCGCTCCTCCTATACCCCCTCCGAGCTCCGGCATCTGTCAGATGCCGGTGGTGATCGGAGCAGGGCAGATGTCAGGTGAGGAGGCTCCGATCGGAGCCCCCTCGCCTGTCACCCGCCCTGCGCCGATCAGCACCGGCATCTGTCAGTGACAGCGGCGCGGGACAGCGGCGAGGGACGTCGGATCGGAGGTGAGTATGGTGTAAAAAAAAGAAAAATAAAGATTTTTTTTTCTCTGTGTCTGTGTCATTTTTTACTATTAACCCCTTGTGAACTGGTAAGGGGTCCATGACCCCTATACCAGTTCACAAGGCTGGGGAGATGGCAAGCCACCTGCGCTAGCGGGTGGCTTGCCATTAACCCCTGGCACCCCCATTACCTGCCTCCCCAAAGGCCAGGGGGGGGCAGAAGAGCCCGGGCCCACATGGGCTATGTGGGCTCGTAGGCTGCAGGGTGGGGGGGCCACATAAGCTGGCCCCCCCACTCTGTGCCTACAAGCCCCCATAGCTGGTCCCGGGCTGGTTACTGTGGGTAAGGGGGACCCCACGTCAATTTTTTTTTTGATTTTTAAGGGTTTTTAACCCTTAAAAATCAAAAAAAAAATGGGGTCCCCCCCCCCTGGGAGGGGGGACCCTATGTCATTTTTTTTTTTGATTAACCCTTTGTGTTCTGTCATCCAGCAGCTATAAAAGGCTTCTAGCAAGTGAGCAGAAGCCAGTGATCGCCGAGGGACAGAGGGCTCCAGGATGGATGGGAGGTGAGTACAGTGTAAAAAAAAAAAAAAAAAAAAAAATAATAAAATATTTTTTCTATGCTTGTGTCTGTGTGATTATTTACATTTAACCCCTTGTGAACTGGTAAGGGGTCCATGACCCCTATACCAGTTCACAAGGCTGGGGGGATGGCAAGCCACCTGCGCTAGCGGGTGGCTTGCCATTAACCCCTGGCACCCCCATTACCTGCCTCCCCAAAGGCCAGGGGGGGGCAGAAGAGCCCGGGCCCACATGGGCTATGTGGGCTCGTAGGCTGCAGGGTGGGGGGCCACAAAAGCTGGCCCCCCCACTCTGTGCCTACAAGCCCCCATAGCTGGACCCGGGCTGGTTACTGTGGGTAAGGGGGACCCCCACGTCAATTTTTTTTTTGATTTTTAAGGGTTTTTAACCCTTAAAAATCAAAAAAAAAATGGGGTCTCCCTCCCCTGGGAGGGGGGACCCTATGTCATTTTTTTTCTCGATTTAACCCTTTGTAGTGTGGATGGTAGTTGTATTTTTTTTGTGAATGTTATTAAATACTTGTTTCAGTTAGGGGGGTCTCCTGGGCAGGAACAGGGGGCTACCGATAAATATGTGGTACCGTTCTAATCGGTAGAAATGGGGCTTTCACATGCAATATGATTTTCCTTAATAAAATACATTTTTTATTTAAAATAAAGGAGTCAATTTTTTTAAAACATTTTTTATTTATTTATTTATTATTTTTACTTAATAATATTGTAAAAAAAAAAAAAAATTTACAAACAAGACATTTCATGTTAAAGCCTAAACTCTGCTGCAAAAAAATATATATATAATTTTCCTGAAAGTTCCAGCAAAAATGGCGCAAAACATGACGCAAAATGGGGAAAAATGGCCTGTCAACAGAGGGTGACAAAATCTCAAGTAGGCTGGCAATTAAAAGGGTTAATAGTACCTATGCATGTTGGGTATTGTTCTGTTCGGGGGACCTTGCGCTTTCAGACTTAGCTTGTTTTTTCTGGTTTGCATATTTATATTTTAGGAAAAGGTGTTTTTTATTCAGCTTTTTTATAAATTTTTTAAGGAAACCCTGCGCAAACAAAGAATTCTTTGAGGGATTACTTCCAGAAAGATGAGCCCACTACAACAAGCTGGGTACCCTTAGAAAGCTTAACGTGTGTACTTTCAGGGAATATATGGTTTATCGGGGATATTCCAAATGTCAAGGGTTGTTTTGGTTGAAAAATCGCAAGGTGCGCACTTTGTCTGCAGAGCTGAAATTTTCAAGTAAAATTACCGTTACGCACATGCTTTACTTTGGGGTGTTTGGCAACTCTTCCCTTGACAGAACCTATGCATGTTGGGTATTGTTCTGTTCGGGGGATGTTGCGTTTCCAGATTAAACTTGTTTTTTCTTGTTTGTATATAGTTTTTTTAGGAAAATGTGGCTTTGATTCTGCTTTTTTATCCTTTTTTTAGGGAAACTCTTTGCAACCAAAGAATCCATTGAGGGATTACTTCCAGAAAACTATGGGCACATCAACAAGCCTGGTACGCCTAGAAAGCCTGAGGTGTGTACTTCCAGAGAATATATAGTTTGTTGGGGGTATTTCAAATGTAAAGGGTTGTTTTTCTGGAAAAACTGCAAGGTGCGCATATTGCGTAGCACAGTTGTATTTTATCTGAAAATCCCCTAAAGCGTTGTTTCAGTTTGGGGGAGTCTCCTGGGCAGGAAAGGGTGTCTACCTATACATATGTGGTACCACTGTAACCGGGAGAAATTGGGATTTCACACGCAATAAGATTTAATTGACAAACTTACATTTTTTATTACAAAAAAACTACAATATGTAAAAATTTTTTTTTTTTTTTTTTTTTTTGCACATATTTAACCAAAAATATTGAGAATACACCTAAAAAATGACAAACAAGACATTTCATGTTAAAGCCCAGACTCTGCTGAAAAAAACAATATATCATTTTCCTGGGAAATCCCTGGAAATCCCTTCAAAAATCACATTTGAACATGGGGAGCGCAAAATAGTGCAAAATGGTCTGGCAACAGAGTGTGACAAAAACTCCAGGTAGGCTGGCACTTAAAGGGTTAAATTTACAGGTACAAGGTAAGAAAATCTAACAATGTTTCATAGAGAGGGACATCCTAAATTAGGATGCCCCATTAGTTCAGACCAAAATCCTGGGTTTTGGGCCACTTTATACTGAACACAAGAATGCATCTCAAATAAATCCAAAGCCAATGCTTACAATACTTGTCCAGGCACAATGTACCTTCCTCCTGCCTTATCTCCCTTGGGAACATTAGAAAAGTAGCCATTTTAATGCATTTTAAAAACTCAGATTAGATACTATGTATTCTAAGCAAAGGCATTTTATTTGCTTCAATTTCTGGGTCATGGCTGAGCTGGGAAGGGCATGTCATAGAGCAGATTTATGAGTCTTGATCAAGCTCTGCTGTGGTCAGAGACAGCTCTGGGACCACACAAGGGGAGAGTGGCTGTTAGACCATTTTTTGTGTGGTCCTGGGTAAATATAATTGAAAGGAGGGCAAACTTTAGTGCCCTGCTTTGGCTTCAGGAAATTAAGAAGAGGCACATGTGCCTGCTTGCTGTGTTATAATTGCCATTGGTCTAACAGTCCTTTTAAAGGTGAGCAATCCTCCCTTTTTGTGGGGCACCCGGATTTGTGAAACCTTTGTCCTAACTTTCTGGCATCCCTTCAGCCAGGGATGCTGGCTGCTTTCAGCGTTCTGTGGCTACTCATTCATATGCATGGCATAGAATGCTTATTGGAAGTCAGCCTGCGTATGTTTTTTGTGAGTGGGGTGGGGCAAGCAGAGCAAACCTGGAGGTTTAACAAAGTGGGACATAAATCCCCAAATCGATAGGGACTAAAACCTTGCAAAATCATGGGTTTCGGTCCACTGTAAATATATTGGACCAATATATTTCAAATACACACTGAAACTGGAATACACCACGGCTGAGGGCAATTTAAAGGATAAGAGGGTGGAAATGAAAGCCAGGTCACAAATAGTATGTACTAAGCATTGTGGCAAGTGCTCTGACTGTGTCAAGACAGTGAAATGGATTACTTAGGCTGGATGATTGGCTCGGTAAGGCTTAGGAAATGGCGAATTGTATCGAGGCGCGTATTCCGGAGAAGTGGAGCGGCATGTGTGGTGTTCTAAGGGAGTGAACAGGATTGGAGGGCAAGAGGAGAATCCTGGGTAGAGCAGTGTCTTGAGTCTGGGTTGGTATGTAAGTGGAGTGAAGAAACGCATGAAAGGGCTTGGCTGCAGATTGCAGTTGGAAATTTTAACTGAATTATTTTAGATATTGACAGCCAGTGAAAAGATTGACAAATGGGAGTTCAAAAGAGATTGGAGGGGTGTCAATTGTTCTGCTAGACCACAGAGGAGAGTGCTACAGTAGTCTAGTCAGGAAATAATTAGGGTGTGCACAAGACTGTTAGGAAGAGGGGGATGCAGAAGGTTTTTTTGGGTTGGAGAACAACAGCAGGTGGCTAGTGACTGCTGCTAGAGGTCCACTGAAAAATCCTTACATCCGGTCTTCCCCCAGCTCACTGAGCATAAGGGACGTGTTTCACTACCACTCCACAGCAACATTCAATGTACATGGTTCGGAGAGAGGAGCATCCCCACAGCCACATTCAATGTACATGGTTCAGAGAGGGGAGCATCCCCACAGCCACATTCAATGTACATGGTTCAGAGAGGGGAGCATCCCCACAGCCACATTCAATGTACATGGTTCAGAGAGGGGAGCATCCCCACAGCCACATTCAATGTACATGGTTCGGAGAGGGGAGCATCCCCACAGCCACATTCAATGTACATGGTTCAGAGAGGGGAGCATCCCCACAGCCACATTCAATGTACATGGTTCAGAGAGGGGAGCATCCCCACAGCCACATTCAATGTACATGGTTCGGAGAGAGGAGCATCCCCACAGCCACTTTCAATGTACATGGTTCAGAGAGGGGAGCATCCCCACAGCAACATTCAATGTACATGGTTCGGAGAGGGAGCATCCCCACAGCCACATTCAATGTACATGGTTCAGAGAGGGGAGCATCCCCACAGCCACATTCAATGTACATGGTTCAGAGAGAGGAGCATCCCCACAGCCACATTCAATGTACATGGTTCAGAGAGAGGAGCATCCCCACAGCCACATTCAATGTACATGGTTCAGAGAGGGGAGCATCCCCACAGCCACATTCAATGTACATGGTTCGGAGAGAGGAGCATCCCCACAGCCACTTTCAATGTACATGGTTCAGAGAGGGGAGCATCCCCACAGCAACATTCAATGTACATGGTTCAGAGAGAGGAGCATCCCCACAGCCACATTCAATGTACATGGTTCAGAGAGGGGAGCATCCCCACAGCCACATTCAATGTACATGGTTCAGAGAGAGGAGCATCCCCACAGCCACATTCAATGTACATGGTTCAGAGAGGGGAGCATCCCCACAGCCACATTCAATGTACATGGTTCAGAGAGGGGAGCATCCCCACAGCCACATTCAATGTACATGGTTCAGAGAGAGGAGCATCCCCACAGCCACTTTCAATGTACATGGTTCAGAGAGGGGAGCATCCCCACAGCCACTTTCAATGTACATGGTTCAGAGAGGGGAGCATCCCCACAGCCACTTTCAATGTACATGGTTCAGAGAGGGGAGCATCCCCACAGCCACTTTCAATGTACATGGTTCAGAGAGGGGAGCATCCCCACAGCCACATTCAATGTACATGGTTCAGAGAGGGGAGCATCCCCACAGCCACTTTCAATGTACATGGTTCAAAGAGGGGAGCATCCCCACAGACACATTCAGTGTACTTTGTTTAGAGAGAGGAGCATCTTCTTTTGTTTTATCTAAAACAGTACTGAATGGATATGGAAACTGTGACCTCACTGATGTAAGCAGCCATCTTGTTGCGAGCTGCAATTGGTAATGGAAAGCTATGCTACCTTTGAGCCCTACAAACTTTTAGTTGCCCATAAATTGCCTAATGGGGTGGCGCCTTGTACAACTGCACAACTGATACACCCCAAAGTCCGGCCCCGGTATCATGTAATGAGCCACAGCCAGTACTCACCTCCCTACCATCACAATGAGGTCCATCAAGCATTATGAGGTTGGGTTCTATTTCATTTATCCAGGCTGGAAAACTTGTGTTAGTATGCTACCATACGAATGAGGCTTATTAGAATCCATGTATTTATGTGTCGCCTTCCACATATATACTCCATTGTGCTGGCTGGTATATCTGAATGCTGAACACTTGACCTCATAAACACAGAGGGCAGATGTGATGAAGCACGTAGCCTTTTTCTGCCATCGGTCTTTCCATGTTTGTAGATAAATAAGTGTTGGCACTGATTTGTGATAGACCATTGATCTATAGTCCAACCCTCCTACTTGTTAGTTTGCACCTATTGTGACATTTAAGCTGTCAGAAAATGACTCTTGTGACTGCCAGGTGAGTTCAAAAAGTTCAGAGATGCTGCTAAGGAAAAAATAAACAAGCTGTTAAAGACAATTATTTCAGTGGAGCACAGTTTTCATATGTGGGTAATATCTCCTAATTGGCCATTTTATTCCTCCCTTCTCCTTTTTTCTATGGCAAACCTTGAAACTAGGAAAGCTTAATGAGAAAGCTGGGGGTGGGCATTCTAAAAGTGCAAAAACAGGATTTAAAACAAATAATCTGTATTATATCTGCGTATATTGCACTTTGTATATCTTTGTCTTAACATGATAATAAATTATACATAGTCCTTATACAAGTTAAAGTAGAGAGAAGTGGTTTAAATTTATGAGTACAAGGTAAAATCGGAAATTTATAGTTACAAGGTGACTAAAACTTACACTAAAAATGAGGATGCCAAGATACATATTTTAGCAGACCGATCATTCAGTGCATGAAACATTCGGACAGTGCGCAATTTATGGTTAGAGGAGTGCTTTGTATAAATTCTAAATACAGCATAAAAGTTTAACAATGGGGAGGTCCATAAACATAATAACCCTAGAAAAAAAATGCCTCAAGAAAATACTGTGCTGAAATAGGAGCAACCCTTCCTCTTTTTGGGGCAACCCAATCATGTCCTACTCCAGAAGGACAACCAACGGGATAGGGAAAGAACCAATGATTGTTCCTCTTTAAAGTGGCTCAAAAAGTAGGGTGGAGTCTAAAAGATCTTTAGAAATCGAGATGCCCCAGGCCACTGCCACTGGCTACAGGGAAGGGCAGATGGGGGGAACTGGAGAAGGTTTTCTGGGGTTTGTGCTGCTTTAAGACCAAGCTAAAATGGATGCGAACACCAAAGAGACTAGGAGGCTGATTTATTAATAGCGCCAGGTAGCGACAGTTGAGCGACTGTAGCGGTATTTTCACAGCGCCCTCTAGTAGTCGCTGTACTTGGCCGTTGTTCGGTTGTTGATAGCGACTCAGTCGGTGTGCAGTAATGTTGAATACAAGGTGATGATTCGCTATTTGACAGGTTCCGCGCTGTATGGGAGTGCATGATAGCGAATGGCCATAGCGAGCGGCTCCCACCATATTCATTAACAAATCACGCTCAAAAAATTCTCGCGCTGTGAAATGCATGTTTAAACCCCAGAGCGCTGGCGGCGATGGGTTAAAAGTAGTTTTTTAACCCCCAAACAACCATATGTTTGGAAACTAAAAAAAACAAGTTTTTAAAAACATTTAGTAATATGAATACATTAATATCAGACCTGTAATATCAATTCTGCACAATTTTTTTTTTTTTTTTTTTTACCATAAAAAAAAAATCTAACATTGCAGAAGTGGTCACAGAATTTTTGACATTAAAAAAAAACAAAAATAACATTAATAACAATTAATTATGAATATTTAAAGATTGTCCCATTGAAATGCATTGGAGAGCGCCAGGTAGCGAGAGGTCATACCTGTCGCTGTTCAAGGTCGGACGCTGGCGCTGTGGGCTGAGGCTGGAATAATGATGAATGAGTGGCTATATGGCGCTATCTCAGTCGCTAAGCAGGATCGGCTTGATAAATGTGTGATTGTGGTGGGGAGCCGGCGTTCTCGTGGCGGTGACCGTCATTACCGTTCGCTCACCAGTCGCTACCTGGCGCTAAGAGCCTAAATCAGGATGTCCCAGTGTGGGGGAAGCAGAACAGCAGTTATTTTTTAATGTTGATTTAAACAGATTTGCTTTAAATAAAATTATAATATAAGTATAATTAGTGTTAAACTGGAACTTCACCCTGAATAAAAGAGTCTATCCTGTATGCTTCTGCCACCCCATACATACAGATTGCTCACGTTAAAAATCATCCTACCTACACCTAGTGAATATTCTGAGCATTTAAACATCCAAGATGGTGGCTCACGGAGCATCAGGCAGCCTGCAGACAGGAAGTGTCTTCTGACTGTACTACTCTGCATTCTGGGATTTCTGTCTTTTTCCTGACTCCAGCTCTGCTCTGTCTGCGAGGAGCAGAGATATAACCCACCTCACTGTACTTTTTCCCACTCTCCTTTCCTCAGTGTGTGTGTGATGCTTCTAAGGCAAGATGGCGGCACCAGTATCCTAGAGTCCTAAACAGAGTTGCTGCCCAGTGGAGGAAAGAATAAAGAGTAAATGACTAAAAATGTAAAATATATTAATTTTAGATGCTGGTGAATAGTGTTTTAAGGTTTTGGGATTTTCATTAAATGAGGCTGAAGGTCCGGTTTAAGATCAGGTTATATCAGGTAAGGCATGCCAAATCATTGTCTGTTGGTCTATATTAAAATATAAAAATAAAGACAATCTGGTGTTAGAAATAAGATTACTGGGAGGCTAAATGCTGAATATACTGTCTACAGTAATATTTTATTTCATTGGTAAAGGGGCTAACTAAGGCCAACCATCCCACAGAAGCTTTAGAGGCAGACAAATGCTCTCACACCTGGAGTTACGAGACTGCCATTATATACAAACATAAAAAAATATCCCTGAATATCACGTAAAAAAAAACCATAGTTATTTCTCTACCTTGTGACTGCTATGACAGATAGATAATACAGTTAATTACTGGAAGGTAAAGATAAGGGAATAGGGAGGCGCGCACAGAGAGAAAATACGGAATATGTTCTTTTGAATATTTGCTTCCAGCATGACAGATAGATGGGAGAGCTCACACAGGAGGACAGCATTGCACCAGTAATGTTTTATTAATTTATTTTCTCCTATAACACTTTTAGGGGCCAGTAAATACATCATCAGGCTGCACTTCAATCACAAAATGTTTTCTGCACTGACAAATAAAATGCCGTATCAATCATAAAGCAAATCAACAGAGACTTTGTTGAGACAGTCGAAAAATTACAAGCATGGTGAGGGATACTGATTCTCTTCAACAAAGAAATAACTAGGAAATGAGATCCAGAAAAAGCCGCTGAGCGCTAACACATTTTGATTTTAATAAGTGGAATAGAGAATTACCAAGTGCTTTACAGCATTCAAATCCTTACAACAAAACGTAGATGGAAGCAAAGACAACAAATTGATGCCTGGATAGAAGGTTTTGAAGGCAAGATCAGGGTCCTAGGCTATGGAGAATATTAGTACCCATGCTTTTCAAAGTGGGTAGTGATTTAACTCATTAATGGTATTATCTTTATATCTTTTGTCTGGTGGTTCCCTCAGGAAAGGCAAAATACTGGTGTTACACCTTTACATTAGTTCCAACAATATTTCATATGAGAATAGATGGTCTACATTAGAGACCTGTGGAGGCCTGCACACTATGGCAACTTACAACTCAGGATCCAAAACCTTAAAGTAATAGTCCAGGGAAAAAAATAAGAAAAGCTGACCTTTTGTCCCCCAAAGCTCCAGGTATTTTAATTATCAAATGCTGAAAATGAGCACCATGGCGTCCATCGTCGGTCATGGCAGCTTCCATCAAGACTATAATCCATCTTTCCACATCCCTGCTGCGTTCATTGTAATCGAGATTGCAATGATTGAAGTGGGCATGTGGAGGGATAGAATTGTGTCTTGAAGGAGATGGAGACCGAAGACCGCCTCACGACAATGCAGTGCTCATTCACTAGCATTGGTGAGTTTTAAAATAATGAAGCAAAATTAAATGAGTTGTGAGAAACAATAGGTAAGTAGCTTTTTTTTAGGCTGGTTGCAAAAGCTGTCCTAGTAGGAAACATCGGAGGCAGAGAGTAGAGTAAAGCAGCAAAAAACTGAGGTGGGTTGTGTGCTTGGGGCTGCCACTCCTAGCTGGCCCCATGCGATGCATCCCACCAGGGATTAAACTGGAACATGATGCTCTTTAAATGTTTTGGTCAAGGGGCACTACAGGGGTCCTACAGTACACAGACTCCAGACAGGTAATGTTGTTTCAGAGAACACAGTTGAAAATAGTTTAACAAACCAGATAAGTAAATTATTATAAAAAAGAGGGGATCTGAAGCCACGTTGTTGGGTTTTTGGTCTTCTCATTAAGATAATAGTTCTTGAACTAATAATGTACAGGGCTGTGTATCTGCATTTACACTACTACAAAGCAATTAGACCTGGGTTGTTTCCTTGAGATTCTATCAGAACTGTTAACGACTCTCCGTATCAACTGGGATGATTGCTGGTCCAATTTCAATGTCCTCGCCAAGGCAAAACAACCAGTTTTCGCCAGTTTGGAAGCCATGATCATGCAGAACCTACTCCGTAGACAGGCCACAACATCAGAAGGCCCAACTCCCATCTCACAATACAAGTTCTCTATTCCTATATGAGCCAAGTTCAAAGAGCCAGGGTTGGCCAGAGGAAGCTATTTAAAAATACACATAAGACACACTGGGAAGCTCAGGTCATGGATTGTCACACAATCCAATGAGGGGAAGTAAGGTAGACAAAGTAGAGGCAGGAGAACCTACGTTTGCGGAAGCAATTCCATTGACCTGTGGCTCAACTTCCTAGTCATCTTATGGTACATTTACAGGGTATGATTTGCAAGCCAAAAATTGCTAAAGCGTCTGCATATGTGAAGTTGTGAATGGTCAGACGACTTGCGTTCTCACATTAATGCAATTGAAATTAAGGTAATAACTAGATTTATAGCTGATTTCTGTTTCTACATGCTGCGGTCAGACGATTAACGAGAAATTGTATTCCCATCAAAACGATAAGACAGGCTACTTCTCATTTATTGCTCAATTGCAGCGCAGTTTCCCCAAATCGATTATCATTCAGTTCAGTTGATTTAGTAATCTTTCATTTGATAATAGGAAACTGAGCTTTAGAACAGACAAGCAATCATGATGAGCGTCATTTAAAATGGCTGACGATGATACAATTAGCATAATAATAAATATAAATTAGTCATAAAATATTTGCTTTTACTTTATACTTTACACACCGTTATGCATAATATAATGCTCAAAAAGGGGGTGTTAGCCAGAAGCATGGCTAAAAACATTTCCTTGGAGCCATCATTCGAAAGTCTGGTGCCACTAATATCTAAGCTACACCTTTCCTTGCTTTCAAATTCAATACAATGTAGAAGAAGTCCATTACAAATACATATCCATGAGCTGTTAACCTTATGATTTCATATTCACGAGGAACATCATTGTCAGAAAAAAGAATCCTTTATTAAATGACAAACACATTAATCACAGAGCATTTTATTGATACACAGCAGGGCTGCATTGGGGGTTAATGAGCAAGCACAATGTGTTTAGCAACATATTCACACTTGAGTAGATTATTTTATGAGAAAAAAATAAAATGAGCTCCCCAGAGAATTATTCAATTCTGTGCATTTGTGGTGCAATGAACTTACACCTCTACTGGTGGAAGAGAAAAATTAATCTTGCAACATCCAATTTATTTGGATGCAAATACAAAGCGCCTGCCCTGCTCGTCGGCAATATGTGCCGACCTATGTTACGGCTCGCCAGCCGTGAGAAAAAAGCAGACCTGCTTGAAAATAAATGCAATATTAGAGATTACACAAAGTCATGCAACAACAAAAATCAATATTCAGTAGCCAAAGAGGCATGAAATCACCTATTGAGTATAACTGATGAGATGAGCACGGGAGTTTTATGGCCGTGGCCTTGTCACACAGACGTGCCAAACATCACACAATTTACTGCCAGTAAAAAAGCCAAGTCAAACTATTAACTGTCAGTATAGGTCAGTATAAGTGACATCCTCCGGACACTTCCACATATACATGTGTAGGTGTAATTAGCAGTGAAAGTAAATCTGCTTTTAAGATTATAAAAATACCAGGAGTTGGGAAGCCGTTGTTCATAAATTATAAAGCTTGGAATTTGTCTTTTAAACTCATTTCTGCTGCTGTCAGTGAAAATGTACATATTGTAATACTTGAACCCAGTTCACAAAGGGTTAACATTAAAAAAAAAAACACCACACAAAATGTCATTTAAAAAAAATGTTTTTTTTTTCTTTACTCACCTCACCCGATTGTCAGGTCCTGTGTTGATCAACTGTCAGATGCCCTGGTGATCGCTGGCCAGAGGAGGGGGGGCAGGGGATCAGAGCATCCCCTGCCCCTCCACTGCTCTGCCCAGTGATCACCAGGGAATCTGACAGCTGAGCCGAGGAGAGCCGGGATGACACCCAAGGGGGCAGGGCTAGTCTTCAAGATGGCGGCGCCCATCGGAAGGCAGGGGGAGAGGGCATTTTGAGCCCTCTCCTGAAGACTAAGCAGCTTGGGGGGGGCGATCGGAGGCCCCCCCAGTGAAGAGGAGACCCGGCGGGAGGCAGCGCGACTGCAGGTAAGTAAATGTCATTTTTAGGGGTCAGGTGAGTATTTTTTTATTTTTTTTAACTAGCAGGGGGGGAAGTCAAGCACGTAACACCTACGTGCTTGGCACTTGGGTCCTTGCCAAGCCAGCACTTGCTTGGCACTTAAAGGGTTAAAGATCCCTAGGAAGCCTGAGATCAGATGATTATTCACCTGGCCCAAACGCCCACCCCACTCTAGCAGTCTCATCTAAAGTGCTTGGTGAATCCCACTGATCGTTGGTGGAAAAGAGGGATCCCTGGATGCTGTTGCTGCAGCCCCAGTAAATATCAATGGCAATGCCTTTCTATAGAGCTTTAAGAGAGGCATCCCAGCTTGGAAGATGGTGGTTAAAATGCATCTAAGAAGTTTTTTAGGTCCATTTAAAGTAATTTAGTGCCTTGTTATAGGAACAGCTAAAAAAAGCCCCACGACTATGGCGTTGATTTAGAGCCTGGTGAGAAAACTGTCATTAACTTTTATTGTCCACAGTTGTAAATTTTCACCTGGTTTTAAATCAGCCACAAGGTAGACAATAGGGTTGATTCAGAGAACATTTATCCCCTTTTTTTGGAGGTCTTTCTACCAAACAAAAATTACAGAAAAATGAAAACATTTCACACAAAAATTCTCGCAGAAAAAAAGGCTCAGCTGAATCAGAGGAAGGGGAAAAATGGATGAGAACGGAGATTTTCACATGAAAAAATGTTGAGAAAGGGTCTGTGGCTCAACCCTAATAAAAGACAATGGCAATTTTCTCTTCTAAAAAAGATGTGAGTTTTCTCACCAGGCTCTGAACCGACCCCAATAAAAACACACGTGACACTGACACAAAATGAACTTTGAGAGGGGTTAAGGGACTGAAGGGTTTTTGTAGTACACATTTCAAGAATCTATATAGAAAGTTAAGCCGCCATCATTTGGTCTGCTTGTCTTTCTTCTAGTTAGAAAATTGATCCACACTACTCCCTGTACAATGGGATGCTTGATTTCAATGATTATGTCTCCCCTGGAGGTTCGAAGTCAGCGGGAGGCTATTGCTCTTCAGACGGGAAAAAGCCCTCGTTACTCGGTGCTCCAGAAGGAAGCAGATACTCAGCTGTATGTTATCCTCATACTAAACTGGTATCATGCCGGCGTGAACACGCAATATCCTGCAACTGAGGGTTTCTACATTAGCCCTGATATGAACCAAGCCACTCTCTCTGAACACTAGAAAGAAATTCCTTCTCACGCTGATCACTCCTGGTTTCTATAGAAACAAGAAAGGATCACAGTCCATTTTCCTCATTTTTCCCTCAAGCTTGTTTTGTGCGCTACAAAATATCCCCGGCTATCAAGCTTGCGCATTTATGCCATCGCTTTACGCAATTTGGAAAAACAATCAGCTTGACAGACGGCACGCAGGCTGGATGAGGCACCATGACGTCCATAGCTGACCATGGTCAGAATATATTTATTGATCATTCCAAACTATAATTAGATCTACATTAGCCAGGCACTGGATTCTATTTTAAATACAGAGCATAGACATTTCCGCATCTTTATCATCAATTGCTAAAAAAATCCACAGGTTTTTTTGTAAACAATTATTAAATATTTCAGGTTAAACGTCAGAATAATCAATTAACATTTAATTGCGACAGACAGTAAAGCCCATTAAATTACCATACACATTCTGTGTGATGTGATAACATTACATATATAAATAGCCATACGGCCTTGTTTGGCTTCCATATTCACAACTCACCTTTGTAGCACCAGGTAGGCAAACTGACATCCTGGACAGTCTCTGATTTAAAACGGTGCTGTGGGGGGGTCAAAAGAGGGTCAGAATAGTGACAAGCCTAAGGAAGTATTGCAATAGGCTTTGCAAAGGTTATGCAAGTACTGGGCTTGGGATCCAGAAATAGGCTTAAACTCACTCAATAAAAATCACCTCTCCTGTTCCTTCTTTATGCTAACCTTTTAGATATTTCCTACTGGGCATAAAAAAATAATAATATTCCTCTCCCCCCCAGCAGAAGTGAGCATAAACTTCATGGAGGCAGGAAAGCAGGTTCCTCAAAGTGCTTGGTGTGTCCTTACTACATCCAACAGAGGGAGCACACTGAGGTAGTAACTGGCATGCATGATCCCTCTGTCTCATTCAGTGGAGCAATGTGCTACAGACAATGTGACAAGACAGAGTCTCATCCATCGAATCACTTGTAAATTGTGGATAAGCTCCCGCAGACCCCTCAGGCCAATTCACTGAATATGTGGCCTTCTTCTTAAGGCTATAAGTGAAAAGTATAGTCTAACCTTATTGCCTGGGTGGTACCATAAACACAATTACTAAAACAAAATACTGTACTCATGGTTCCCTCATGTTCCCAAGTTTTTACTCTCACCAATCTGAATTTTCAAAAGTTAGAAGCTTCAGCGTCAGCCAAGCACTGCAGCACCTGGGGGACCACAGCCCCCAGTGTTGGACTAGCCCACCAAAGGATCCTAGAGTGGGCCTAAGGCCACCATCAGTGAAGTACAGAAGGCTCAAGCTAGCACAGTGTCTATGGTTTGCTTGGCGTTTACTGTGAGTTTCCTGTACTGTTTTAATGTGGAACAACTTAATTCAAATGATTGTCAAGGGTCCAGCACTGGTGTTTTAAACATACGGAAGCCTGGAAATAAGAAATCATCCACTGCCCACCATACATGGTAGTCTTAATGCTCACTCACCCTCTTCAAGCCCCCATGCCCATTTTAATTGAGGTGTCATACCAAGGCATTGCTTGTTCTCCAGTACACTGAAGCTTGAGGAGCTACTGGGAACACATGTGAGTATATATATATATATATATATATATTCCATTTAAAGATTGGTTTTGCATTATTTTATGTACATGAAGGGTGGGCCTTTAAGAAAGATTTCCTTTAATGGGCCTGGAGAATTTTCTCTAAGAAGGATTTCATCTCGTGGGCTCCAAAAATGATTTCCCAAAGTGTTCCAGTTGAATACTGGCAGCCACTAAAGATACAGCATGAGGCGCCTGGCAAGAAGAAGACCTTGTGCTCGAAGCAAAGTATTTTTTCTATTTATATAACTGAGTTAAATTCAGCATGGGGGTTGATGGGAAATTTGTATCAAGTGAGTATACTCTCTTTTAAATCTGGCCTGTTACAATACCCTGACATTTGATGGCTGTGCAAATAAGAAAATTCCATCTCATGAAGGTGGGGTGGAGTTTTAGCTGAGCAAAAAGCATATTCACAAGGAAGACATCAATGGGAGCTTTGGTGTTTCTCTCGTGACAGGTAAACTTTGTTTATGGCAAACAAACTTATTTTCATATGCCTTAAGCTACCCATCTATGGAAACATGTTCACAGCTCTTCCTGGCTGAATGGAACAATAATTCTCTCATGCATGATTCCCCCCAGATCAAATTGTCAGCTGCAGGTTAACACAAACTGGTATGATTCCTTTTCATCTCTCTTGATAAAATTATTAGCGGTATCTGGTGCCTCACAGGCACTAAGCACAGGATCTCCCAAAAGCCCCCTGGCTGTCCAGAGTACTGTCACAGGAGAAAATCTTGGCTGAGGGTCTGATTGCTCCGACACCCAGGGGATGGCCAGTCCTGGGCTTTATATTTCAGGTTACCATTATTACAAGGAAATTGCAGAGAAGACAAGTGGGAGATGATGTATTTTAGGATGGAAGGGTATTTATGGGACATTTAAACACCTTTAGCACCAACAGCTATAGCTAAAGGCCAAAGTACCAAACAATTCAGCTATTTATTAAAAACCTATACATTACTGAGCGGTAAAAACACACAAATTACTCTCAATAAGTGCAATTACACACATATAACTCAAGCTTAACAGGCAACTAATGTGGACTACATGTCATTTTTCCATCAATCTATAAAAATAAATCAGCAGTCAGTTACAATAAGCTCTGATGTATTGAATTATTATTAATGTTACCAGAAAAATATAATTTATGGATCAACCAAGTCCACCATCATATAATATCAATAATTGCTTTCCAAACGCTTTTCCCCTTACGCCGTGAACAATGGCACAATGAAGCTGCCTTTTTCATCCGATCCTTCAAGCACATTACAGCCACATGAAAATATATTACGCATAATTCCATTTTAATGGTGAATACAATAAACAGTAGGACAAACTGTACTCATAAGAGCAGATTTATGGTTATATACCTATGGTGATTATTAGCATTGCATGTATTGTAATTCTGCTTGTCAGGAGCTTGCTTGTTTAACACAAACGACGAGTAAACAATTAAGGCATTAGTGTTTCTTTTCCTTGGCTCTGTGTGCAGGCTTATGTTTTCTCTAACGGAAAATGAACAATACCCGTCGCTGAGTGTCTTGATGAGCTGTCACAATGTCAATACTAATTGCTATGCTACTAAAGACTGTCTAAAGTCAATGCATATTCATTTATACCAAGGGCTTCCTTATAATTATATATACTTTTTATTAATAAAGGACTACTCTAATATTCCTAGAAAACATGTATGTGAATGTCTGTGAAATGTATATTGTAACTCTAAATAGGTTACTTGTGTGTAGCATATCTGCAGCCCTTGTGAAATGCCACAAATAAAAGCTCCCACTACTCAATGCCCCCTATAAAGGTCACGTGTTTCTCTGATGAAAAGGCCACAGCTCCACCTGGCACTCTTCAGAATTGGAAATACAATATTAGTTAGAGGTTGAAGCACACATTGCGGTCTCTTGACAAACGCCTTATACAGCCGAAACATTGAGTATTTTCCTTGTCCACCTGGTATCCCAGCTTGTTGCTTTTCATTGTAAGTCTTTTTGCTGCTCATTTTTCTTGTGCTGCATGATATTGGATGTACCCTTGCTTGTTGCTTAGACCAATACTCTTCCTTATTGGCATTTGTTTTGTATGCTTTGCATACTTATTAAGCCCTTCATAACCATAATTTCTGGAGCAACTACTCTAATTTTATGCTGGATACCATGCCTTAAACCTACCAAATAGCGGTCTATACCTTGTATATAGTGTACTGTTACATGTGTGTATATATTGTTGTACTGATCATCACTGCTGTTTCTTTATGTATTTTCACCAGCATTAAAAAATCATCCTTTTGAACGCAAGTACGCTTTTTGGGTGTTCGATTTTCCACCTACATATGTATGTATACTCTTCAGAATTGGCCCATTTTGTGTCTGAAGTAGAATAAAAATGATATGACCGCTATGTACTTTTCCAACTTTGCAGTCAAGCTGTTTGCTACAGCTGGGCATGAAGCCCCAACAGCCAGGAACAAATGTAGAAGTTATAGCAGCAAGGTGGTGTCCTATTCATGAGCATCACAGGTTCTCTTTAAAGTCAAAGGAGGGGTGGCAGCCGCTCAGACCAATTTATAACTAACCTGGGAGGTGCACGTGAACAGGGTAATAAGGACACACAAGTATGGGAGAGTTTAGAGACTGATTATAGGTTTCAAGCTAACAGAGTTGTGCACTGTGGCCCCTTTAAGACTTATGTATCTCTTTAAAGTGATCCTTCAGTCAAATAAAACTAGAGAGCTTTAGGGATACTGAGTGATAATGGCAGGAGAAGCCTAAATTTCAGCCCGAGACTAAGAGGCCAATTTATCACCAGCACGTCATAGCACCACTTGAGTGTCTGCAGAGTGACACCATTAGCAGGCAGACTGTGCTGTTAGTGTTCGGCACTGTAAGCTACCCATGGCGCTGTGTCTTTTTCCAATTGAGCTTGTGACAGGTAATGCCAGTGGGGAGCGCCACATGTATTTAGATGTATTATATGTAAATGAACAGAGCAGGCGATGTGGAACCACGGTAGGCATACGGCGCCATGTGCAATACAAAAAAAGGCTTTATCTGGGGATGGCTGCACAGTGATCAAAAACACATGGAATGACATTGGGAACATACAAATGACACGATTGGCAGACATGAAAATGCAAGTTAGCAGCAGGTAACCTAAGTACAACGATGAACACAAAAAACATTCTGAAGAGGATAAGCAAAATGAAATTACCCTAACCAGTAGTCACCAAAAAAAGTGGCACTGGAATGGAATTGTAGTCTATGGGAGAACGAAACTGAGTGTCTGATGTGATGTGGCGCTGTAGAGAACACAGCGTCAGCACTAACAAAGCACCCAGCGCTCTTGATACTTTTTTTGCACCATAAATATGACTACGTTATGCTGCACAAAGTTAGCGTTTCCTAAATAAACCCCTTAACTACTTTCATGAGCCCTTGTTTCATTCACCAGATCATGGCCCACCTCATTTGAATGCCCCCCACTTCAGCTGCCAAGTTCAGGGATCCTCCGGTTCAGAAATTCCACAAACCAAAGCACCCACTACCCGATGCACCTGATAAATGTAGTCACGTGTTCCTCTGATGCAAAGGTTGCTAGTCTTCAGACATGGCCCACCTCCTATTGAAGTAGAATAAACATTATATGGCCACTTTGTACTTCTCCAACTTTGCCTTCGATTTGCTCTGCAAATATAGCAGAACAAGGAGCATCAAAAGCCGTGAAAAAAGCTAAACTGCTTTAGAAATGATAATAGCATGGTGATATCATGTTTATGCCTCTTTTAAGTGACCCTTCATTCAACTAAGACTAGAAAGTTTGCAAACTAGGCAGTGGGGGGCATAACGATTAGTAGAAGCTATTACTTTCATGAGTCCTTGTTTCGTCCAACCGGACCATGGCCCCACCTTATTGCAAAGCTCCTTCACCCACATCAGCTTCCAAAGTCAGAGATCCTCCAGTCGAATTTGACTAAATTTTTTCTAAAGCACCATATCCTAGGTGGAAATAGAGAATGTACAAAGATAAATAGGATGTGATAGTGATGATGTGACATAGTAAGCTGCCTTAGAGGTATAATAGTAGGATTAAAAAACGTAACCCTTCCACCACCCGCAAGTACCTCTGGTGATGCAGCCCGCTCACATGCCGCTTTTAAAATCGCAGAATGCCTGATCTAAAGAGTGCCAGCTGATGTAACCAGCCAGCTCGCCGCATTCCAGGCTTCTGTTTACAATTAGGAGTGCTCCCAGTCTCAGTCTATCTGAATGGCTGGGTGCAGGAGTGTGCTTCACGGTTGCAGAAGATGCAGTGGCCGGCAAGGACAGCCTCGCAGGTGCTGCTGGTAAAGGGGATTTTGAGGATGCCCCAGGGACAGGCTGGCAGCCGGACCTACAGTCTTTTAGATTGTAGGGCTGGCCGACACGTCATTCCTGTCAATTTAAGTGAAACTCACACTGGGATATCCTTTATTAGGATAGCCTAGAAATCTAGCCAACTAGGAGTAAGAGGTGGCTTTAATTATGGCAGCCCAAAAAGACTACTTAGCTGAAAAACTGTGGGCAATTTCCAAGGTTGCCATGCTTCCCAGCTTTACTGGTAGTCTTGGTGTTCATTCCTCATATTCTCTTTATTTAACAAAGGTTCATTCCGGATACCCAAAAGTTTTAAAGGCCCTCTGGGTTTGGTACCATTATGGTTGTAATCTTGTCTGCTCAGTAAAGTTCTAATGAATCCCCCAGTTTGCTAACCAGAGGATGGTGAGGTCAAATTGCATGTAATGATCTGGGTTAGTTGGTCTCCTGTAGACTTCTGTAGATTTCTGCTCTCTGACTACTACCAAACACTCCAAGTAAGCAAACTGTCTGTGAATTTTAACTCAGACACACTATTCACCACTACATATTATTTTAGCAGCTTTTTGAAGGCTGTTTAATAACACCTCATAGCACCAAACATACAAGTGCAATCAACATCTAACCTTCATGAGCGCCATAACTTTAATTTGTGGCTACTGCACAACTGACTCCTTTACTAAACTGTCACCAGTGATACCCTTGATACCCAGTCGTGAAGTGGCAGCATTAACCGAGGATACAGTGCTCAGCTTTTGGTGTTAGAGAATATTAAGGCCAAAGTCAAGTGTGAAGGTAAAGCAGGATCGTATGCCTTCAGGGCCACCAGAATCTGATTACTGTGTAAACCTGTAACAGGAAACTTTTTATATAAATACTGTTTGCTAGGTTATTAAGCAAAACTATGCATCCTGTTAATTGTGTTCTATGAATACAAACGTATTTGTAACTGGCAGCGTCCGGAAACTGCAAGCCAGTCTGTTACTCTTTATATAACATCAACTCTGCAGAGCTGGCTGGTGTCACTGCATGAAACAAACATAGCAATCGAGGAACAAGACTGGAACAATGTAAAACAGCAGCTCCCAATGTTTTCTAGCCAGCCCCAAATGAATAAAACATGAAAACATTTCCTAACATGAATCGGAAGGTGTTATTTTCTTTTCCCTTTCCCCTTCTTATTTTTTAATTATGAAAGCCATCACAAATAAGCCAGTGGAAACTGGTGAACCTCCAGCAATTTCTTTCAGAGCTGTCCTTGGGCAAGGAATTCGTGTGACTATGATATACTTCTACATAAAGGGATATCAATCTTGCAAGCCTTTGCTGCCTGTGGCAGGAGGTTTTCTGCTGTTGCTTTTCTGGATGGGATTCTCAATAAAAGCACATTCAATGAAAGTCTAGGAGTAGTGTCGGCTATTGATGTAGTACACAGGGCACTTCGATAGGGAGTAGATGGAAGAAGGGCAATCACTTACAAACAAGCATAAGGATTCTAAAGCCACCCATGACACTGACATATATGAAAATTAAAACATATAGAGCAGTGGAAGGACATCAGATTGCAAAATTGAGAAGATCTACCTACTTCCGGGATTTCTCATTCCGGCCAGCGTATCCCAACACCACTTGTAAATATTGGGGTTAAAAGTGCACAAACAGCACTGTGCAAGCCTACACTGTTACCTTCAGTGGCACATGGGTCAGCAAAGCTCCGTGGGAACAATTACCAGAGCTGGGGTTGCCCCCCCCGGAGGACTAAGAGTCATTTGGTCCATTCACCAGGTCAACTATTCATCATCTAGTAAACATGGGTAACTGCTATCTTGGAAGTGGAAACCAGGAGAAGTAAAAATAAAAATAAAAAAATTGGAATGTTTGTAATCATGTAATGAACCAGACGATGTTTTAAGGTTGTTATCATTTACATTCCTATAGATATTTGTTGTATATCATCATAACTGTTTTAGTAAGGGTCCTGTGCAACCTTGAGGCATTGCGTTTTGTGATATTTCTGGATCTGTATTATTTCCAATACACGTGAGCTTATTTGGAATTTTATTGTAAGTGCTGGCTTCTTCATTGGAGTTTGATATCTATCTCTATTGGTAGAGGCAGCCTACAAAATATAGAAACATGGCTCTAGATCAAAATGTGAAGTTTGGCAAAGCATACGATGCGCCCTGGAATTTACAATGACTTTGATCCCTCAAGCTTGGCTTATTAGATGCCCAGAGATTGCACAAGACCATTGCCACCAGTGTTGTCACTGAGTTCATAATAGACAGAAGGCCTAATGGTCATGTTTTTTCAATAGCAGCAAGGAGGTATAGCCCCTGTATCATCACTGAATGTTAATGTGCTGGCACCCAGCACCCAGATCTGCAATTAGCAGGACATGCCTAGAGTACAGAAGCTGTTATCTTTACAGTGATGCCAAGAGAGCTGGCGTGTCCCTTTATGTTTGTGATTCTGTCTGAGACAATTTAGGAGAAACTTAGCCTTATTTCCTGTCTGCTGTGACCAAAGCCATGAGCGCCACATGTAGCAAAAGTGTCGCTACGCCTTTTTTATCAGTGTTTTCACTGTAAATACAAAGGCTACATTACCATACATTACAAAATACAATTTGTTTGTTCAGGTTTATGAATAAAGAAAGTTGGCAATTTAACCTCCTTAATGATACCTAAAAAATTAAGAAGCAGGTGGGAGGGCAGGTAGGTGGAGAGGTGTATGGGCAGAAGGGTGTAAGAACTGTCAGGCAGGTAGGTAGGTGAGTGGACAGGTAGGTGGCTGGGCGGTCGGACAGGTTGGTGTGTGGGTGGACAAATAGGTATGTGCGTAGGTAGGTAAGTGGGCGGCAGGTAGGTAAGTAGGCAGCAGGTAGGTGGGTTGGTGGGTAAGTAGGTAAGTGTGCAGCAGCAGGCAGGTAGGTCAGTGGTCGAAGGGTAGGTGACTGGCGGTCAGGCTGGTAGATGGCTGGGTGGTCCGGCAAGTAGATGGCTGGAAGGTCAGACAGGTAGGTGGTGGGGCAGGAAAGTTGGTAGGTGGTAGAAAGGTGGGTGAGCAGGCAAGTAGGTGGCAGCAGGCAGGTGGGTGGGCAGGAAAATAGGTAGGTGGGCAGCAGGCAAGTAGGTGGGTGAGCACGCAAGTAGATAGGTTGGTAGCAGGCAGGTAAGTGGGCAAATTGGTGGGTGGGTAGCAGGCAGGTAAGTGGGCAGGCAAGTAGGTAGGTGGGTAAATGGACATGCAAGTAGATAGGTGAGCAGCTGGTAGGTGGATTGCAGGGCAGGTATGTAGGTAGGTAGATTGGTGGGCAGAAAGGCAGGTGGTTGGCCAGGCAAGTTGGTAGGCTAGTCCAACAAGTAGGTGAGTGGGCAGGTAGGGCCTAGGTGGGCGTTAGGGCAGCAGCATCCTGGCTGGGGACTCACTAGGCAGAGGTGGCAGGGGGACCAGCATTGCGGAAAAGCGGCGGGACCAACATCTCAGTGGGCAGAAGTGCCATGTTAACAGACAGGCGATGGGACCACCGTTAGCGGGCAGGTGGCAGCAGCAGCATGGGACATCTCAACAATGGAAGCGGCACCAGGCGGGAGACATTTCAGCAACGGAAGAAGCGGCCTTTCATGGGACATCTCTACGGTGGAACATCTTGCTGGCAACCTGACGTGGGACATATGGGCGGTGGCAATTCAGTCTAGCCTCCGGCAAGCTCCCCTGCCTCACAAGTCCCTCCAGGGACCAAGGGAGAGCCCCTCTGTCTCTAGCACGACACCAGCAGTTAACACACATTCTCTGTGAATGTCACTCAAGCGGTTAGAGGCAAACTAAAGTGGCAAGAAAGGCCATTTCTCTTAGTTCTTACAGGAAGCAGAGGACAAGAGGAACATTTTGCAATGGACATAAATAATATTACCTACTGTTTTTTTTTTCTGAACCCTCAATTAGTGCATCTATAGCTACATTCATTTTATCTTATGTACTTTAGTTTATGCACTGAAACATTTTTCTGATTTTCTATACTTTAAAAAATGCCTCTGAATAGCACAATTTAATGTCATTCTATTTCATAGGAAACAATTTAAATTCTTATTTCTGCCTACTCTGTAGAACGAGATTGAATTGGAAATCATTTTCAGTAACTACAAAAAGGAAGAGCTTCAGAGAGATCTGGGGTTACAATTAATACCACTTCTGCCTCTTTTTCCCATAATATTTAGATCCTGTGATGGGATTGGATAGGGGTAAATGAGCATTAAAACAGCCAGTCTATGATTCTATTACCAGATTTACTTTATGTGTTTCTGGTATTTTAACTGTTAACATTTATCAAATTATTAAAACTACAGATTTGTGATCTGAAGTGCAAAGGAAATGGTAAAACTGAAAAAAGATCAAATTAGCAGTTCACCTTCACATGTATCATATGTATTGTGTTGAATGTTGCAAATATTTAAAGCGGAACTTCAGTCTAAAGTTGACCAAAAGCCACCCTACCCTGGCACCGAAGCAAGACCGGGGGGGGGGGGGGGTTACAAAGAAAAAAAACCCTTACCTGACCCTCGGGCCAGCGCTGCTCCTCCAGCCATCTGGATCCTGGTGTCCGCTATCTTGACAGACTGACACATAGCAGTATCCCCAGGCACCGTGCGTGCTCCCGCCCACCCATTCAAGTGATTGCGGACCCAGGGGGTGGGGCTATGTGTCATTGTAAGCGGTGCCCGCACTGGGAGAGTGCCATTGGCCCAAAGATAAGGTAAGGGTTTTTTTTTTTGTAAGCACCCTGTCCTGCCTAAGCGCCAGGGTAGGGTGGCAAGGCAGGGGGGCAACTTTATATAGAAAAAGCAGTGTATGAATGTTTAGAGAGCCTGGTTCTGAGTCAAACAATACCTTATGTTCAATGGGTATCGCCCTCCTCAGCAAATCCTAATTTTGGATGTTCTGCCTCTTAACAAACCCTAAGAAGTCCAAGAAATGAACTTTATTACTGGGATTCTCTGACCTAGCAACCACATGCCTTCTTCTCTCATGACCATTTGAGTTTGCACCTTACTGTAAAAACCCAAACCAGAGTATAAATAGGCCATAGCTGTCGTCATCAGACATGATGTTATCCAGAAAAATTACACCATCAAGACCATCAAAAATATCCCAACCTCATCTTGAAAGCTTGCAAGGGCAGGGCCCTCACTCCTTACTTATGTACCCCTGTATCAATGGATTTTATTGCATCGGACTCAAATTACTGTGTGTATTATATGCATTCATTGCCATGTTTATGTTATATATGACACATAATGCCCATGTATTATGTATGTTACTCGTGCTACCCTCCTGTGATTTATACTTTGTACAGCACCATGAAGTACAACGGTGCTTTATAAATAAACAATAATAATAATCTTAAAAGCTAAAAAGACAACATTAGAACTTGTCAGTGGGACAGTTTATGGGTTTATGGCAGTCAACATACGCAGATAGTGCAGCATAATTTAGACATAAAAACTTGAATAGCTATTAAGACCATATTCTAAGGTTTACCAGTTTTTGCAAACATTTGAATTCTCATTCTTTCTTCTGCTTCAATGACTTAAAGTGGACCAAAACCCAGGATTTTTACTATCCCGAGATTTGGTTTGTCCCCCTGGGAAACCATGGTTTGTGGTGCGACGCTGTGTGAAACCCCCAGGTCGCCGAGTCCAGTTACCTCTCCACAGGCCAACGCTGCGGTTGAAGCAGCCAGCTCAAATCTTAGCTGCACTTACGAGTAGCACCGCCATCACTTGGCTCCCTTCGGCTGTGCTCAGCCCCACAAAGCCATTCAGTTGTGGTGGTCGGGGCCGCACACAGCTGAAGAGGGAAGCAAGTGATTGCGGTGCCACGCATGCGCAGTGGGCACAGGGGGGAAGGTGAGCTTACTGCATGCCCTGGGGGTTTCACACAGTGGGGCATACCAATTCGTGATGCCCTTGGGGTAGGGAATAAGCCTGCTCTGGAGTCTCATAGAGTCCAGGATGGGTTTTGGTCCACTTTAAAGATCCCAACCAACTCACATATGATCAACTGGTTAGAAAAATAAGGCAACCTTGGTAAGGTCAGTCCTTTGATTATTAAAGAGGCTGTCCAGACAACAAACAAAACAAAAAGGATACCTTTTAGAGTAGAGGAGCTTAGTATGATGTGGAGAACAGTTGCACATTTCATTGCTGTGCCCCTAACATTGGATTGGAGTTGTAACTGTCACACATGTGCCCTGACACCTGTAAAATGGAGCTCCATAAGAAAAAAGTTGAGAATCTTAAAGGAGTTTGGTATCTCTTTACTGCAGGGCTCACTGATGACACGAGGGGTTAGATTAAGTTACTTTAGTCTCCCTGTGGGCTAGGACGCTCTATGACACAGCAATGGAAGATTGGATTTTGGTCTGCTTTAAACCCTCAGCCGCCACAAAACGACAAATACACAGTACACGGGATTAGAGTAACACAAAGGTAAGCATGTGACAATATCTCAAAAAAGGTGCACAAAAGTGGACCAACATTCATTTAAGGGAAATGACTATGTGCATCCTATTAGTTGATGCTCCATGTGCATACTCCCCTGCTGCAAGTCTCATCTTGGACAGCCCCTTACTTACCACCCCTTGTTCCTCATCAGGGCCAAGTCCCACTTGACCGCCAGCAGCCAATCACATTTGCCAGACATGCTTGTACACCCCTGCCTGACTGAATACAATCGTGTAATTTCCGCAAACAGTATCTTGGAACCAGGACGCGGTAAGTAAATAGGGGCTCCCCAACACTAGGATTACAGTGGGGGTTCACTTGCAGGAGTGCCCCCCCGTGCCTAACAGACAAGTTGGTTCACTTTAAAGCCACCCAAATGCCACTGAACTTTTGAAATACATATGGCCAAACCCCTGCCAATACTCCCTTCTTACGGTGTAGAACTAGAAATGGACACTTTTGAATCATCCTGAAACATATTTTGGTCTCCCTCTCTGTAAGATGGCAGGCAATCAGTCATTGAATAAGTGTGGCAATGACATCATTGCCATACACAACAATAGCAATGAATGGAGGAGGCGGAGCTTGACAGCTGAAACAGGTGCCATTATCTTGGATTAGAGTGAATTGGTTCTTCATGGGGGAGCAATTCAGGGGGTGCACGTTAAAAATTTAGGTTTTGGTCCGCTTTAAGCCCAAACTGTGTAAATATTCACTTTAAGCTCCATGTTTGGTCCTATGATTAGTATATCATGGCAGAACATGAAAATGAGACTAAGGCTGCTGGGAAAGATCACTTTAGGTTGAATGTCCGCTGTCATTTGAAGATGACCCATCTTCTGGATAAACATGATCCATGTCTAATAGCCAGGTTTAACTGTGCTGAGATCTGCAGGAGAAAAGTAGAGGAAATAGATCTGACCTACAAAGTCGGGCCACCTAGTGACAACATAAAGGTGGGCTTTGCTCATTCTCCGTCTACTTGCACTCAGCATGGCATGGGGGCAAATTGCATTACCTCTGTGCTAACCCAGGAATACTGGATAACTTCAAACTATCCATCTTTAAATAAATGCTTTGAAGATCAATAAAGCAGCCGACAAGCGTGGAAACATCACTTTGTTAGTTTGCCACATGCTATGGCGGCACAGCAATCCTCAGTAAAATAAAACACTTAAAGGTTTTAGAGAATTAGCAGTGTCTAATGTCCATGCGAGATGTGAAGCTGCGAGCTGGAATATGCACAGCTGGACTCCATACTCTGTCGTCCTGCTTAGCTATTTACAGGCACATCTATCTCGCCTCCCACCTACACACCTACACTTTATATGGCCATAAACCAACAGTGTGATGTCTAAATTATACCCTCAGAACGCCAGGTTGGAAATAGGTTATATGAAAATTCACCTCATGCCGTGTATTCATTTCACTGCAATCGGCATCTTTAATCCCTTTAGGCTAAAACTCATTTCAACAAAGACCAATAAGGCTGCCCCTTGACGAGTGGATGCCACTGTGCGCAGCGCCAAAGAAAAGTGAAAGACAGTAATGATGTTGACAAAATAAAACACTGCTCGAAAAAATGTTGTTAAGGAAAAATGATCACAAGAGTCATCAACATGCATTAAAGAAGATTTGACAGGTTGTATCACCGAGACTGAAATAATTGATTCTATATCATTTTCAATCATGCAGTCTTAAAGTGAATCTTCACTATTAGAAGGACAGGCTGATTCATTCATCAGCGCCAGGTACCGGCAGATGAGCGTCTGTAGCGCGGATTTCAGAGCGACCCCTAGTAGCCGCTGTGCTTGGCCATAGTTCGCTGTTTCAGAGCGTCTCAGTCGCTGGCCGGCATTCACGAATATATTGTGTGAGTTGCTCTAACACCAGTTCAGCTCTGTATGGGAGCGAATGGTAGTGCCAGCTCAGTGCGACCGACTCACATCATATTCATAAAAAAAACAGCCTCACACAGCGCCGGCGCTCAAAAGTGTGTCGCTGCAGCCCAGAGCGTCAGAGGCTGTGTGATTAAAGTCTGTTTTTGAAGACATATCCACTAGTTACAAAGTGAAAATATATGGAATTACATTGTTATTACATTGTAACATGCACACTTTAATACCAGACATGTAAGGACAATTCTGCATAAAAATATTATAAATCAAAAAAAGTTTCAAAAAAGACTTTCTAGGCCATGAGAGGTGACACAATTATTTGATAATTAAAAAAAAAAAAACCCAGTTTAAAGAGAAGAAAGGGATAGTCCATTGAAATGTATGGGAGAGCGACAGGTAGCGACAGGTAATACCAGGAGCTCTGGAAGCCAGAGCAGCACCAGGATCCGCTGAGCCATCTGTGATGATGAATTGGTCGCTACGTGTACCTGTTAGAATCACTCACCAGAATCACTTTGATAAATGTGGTATTGCGTACAGCGCCCGGTGGTCACCCCTCGCTACCTGTCTCTGCCAGTCGTTACCTGGTGCTATGGCTTGATGAATAAAGCCCTATGTGTTCACAAATATTCAGATCCCTCCTCCAAAATGCATTCACCCTGCCCTATATGTCTCACATTCAAATAGGCAGTGGTAACTGAAACTTGCATCAGGCTAATAATAATATGGCCAGTGCCAGCATCCAGCAAACCTGGGCAGATGCTGGGGCCCACTGAACCTGGGAGGGCCCACTTGACTTGTTGAGGAGAAGGTGAGGTTGTTGTGGATGTTGGAGACCAAAAATCAGAAGCCAAGTAAGCACACAACGGCAACCAGATTTATTTGAGCCCCATAAACATTAGGACTATTGTGGGACCTTCTACACCATTACTAGCCTCATTTAGGGATTAATATACTGACCAGTCTAAATAACTTGTGGTTCACGGGAGAAGCCATGATGGGATTACTCTGGTTGCCGCCCTACTGACTTACCGTATATAGAGAGGAGAAGGGAGGGGGGAGTGCCTCACCGATCTGCTTCCCCCGTCTGGTTTTACCTTTGGTCATTCGTTACTCATCTCGCTAAGGGATCCATCTTGCATCCCATCAGGCACTGCACGTGGCCCCCAATCTCGCGCCTACGCAGTGGCCATGGATGAGATGCAATGGGGTCGCCTGAAATCCTGTGAGACTTCGCTGAGCTGCAAGGTCGCTATGGGACATTGACAAGAACGGTTAAGGCCGTGCTTGTCATTAACAGACAGCTAAGCGAGTGGAGCGGTGAGGATCAGGCCCTGAAGCAGCCTAAAGCATCCAAAAGGTAAGTAGGGGGCCGATGGGGGGGATTTTTATTTTCTATTTAATTGCGATAGTGGGTATGGGATCTGGCTGGGGGAGGGGTATGAGAATAGCTGCTGCGTCACACACTATAAAGTGTCCCACCTAAACGCCTTTAACTTCTACTGTACATTCCATTCAGGGTTGAACAAGATGTGTAGAAGAGTAGCACCTTCCATTAAAGTGGTCCTCGGGACTGTGAGTAGTGTACAGATGTCTCTGAAGGTATAAAGTAATTGCAGAAAATGCAGTATGTTTTTTTAACAATCCTAACCCACTCAGTCTAATTACCCTAACACATAGGCAGCCGATTACCAGCAGTGAGTAACTGGTGCGTTCCATAGAAGGTGATATATTTTGTACGATGCCTCTAGAATCCTGAATCTAGATCTAAAAAGAATATTTCGAGGAAGCTAAGTCACACTGTGCTAGATTTCTTCGACTCTAAACGTGTAAACTCCAAACCAAAAGTTTTATGCTTTTGTCCAGAGTGATTTGTTATAGGTTGTAGATAGGGCTGATTCCCTCCTTGCTTGTCAGAGACAAAACATGTAGTTTAATACATAAAAATGTACAGATGCCACGGTGACTGAAAGGTACATATATAGTACATCAGGTCCAGTCTCTCATCTGTTTCATTCCCAGCTCAATCAAAAATTCTGGGGCTTTAAGTCTGACTTTAGTCTCAATGAATAGCCACATCCCAGGACATCCTGTTTTGGAATGTCCAGGTCATTAGCAATCCCTAGAAATCCAGAAAACATTATATACCCACCAAGTCTGCTATTCTGCACCACGCATATGGCCCACATGACTGCTGGGTGCCAATCAGGTTCACTGGACCACTGAAGGAAAAGGCTATGATTGCCCCATAGGGGGTTTCAAAGAAAGACGTTGAAAACCCATTTGTTAGGGAGCGGGGTATCAGGAATAGAGGGTATTCAGCAGATTTTGGGTTTACTTTAATGTGACCAGAACTTATATATAGAAAACCTTACAGAATAGGAAAAAATGTTTTACCTACTAAAATAAATATGTTGATTTTTTGTTAAATGATTGCACTTTTTAAAAGCTGTAGCAAAGTCCAAAGTAGCTCACTAATCCTGTGAGTCTAACACATCATTTAACAATAATGAAAATGTCATCTCTAATGTAAGTGGAATTCCAAAATACATGCCTGCTATCCATATGCTAATAGCCTCATCGCTGTGCAAATAAAGCCAAGCCCCCTGCAGCACATAGGTCCCTGGTGGTTGAGAAGTTCCACATCATGCGGCAGCAGCCCGGTTATAGAGCTTAAGATAGTATATCTGAAAATACAGATAGCATGCTGTTGCCATTTATGGCAGTGACTAAATTGGTAGTGGCGACATGGTTATGGGGTTTACATTTATGAAATATCTTCCCCCTCTAGCATGGTGTGCACATTGCGAAAGGTTTAAATGACTTGATTGAAGATGTTTTGGTTGCTGCACGCTATTTGGGTTGATTCAGAGCCAGGTGAGAACTCTCACTCCTTTTTAAGAGAGAAAATTGTCATTGAATTTCACGCTCTAGCTTGGGGCTGATTCAGAGCCAGGTGAAAATTTACACCCGATAGACAATGAAAGTCAATGGCAATTTTCTCACCTGGCTCTGAATCGAGCAGCCGAGTGACGCCAAAGGGAGTCGAGTGCGCTGCTGTCCGCAATCCCTGCTAACCTCCTAGCCGTGGTGTGCCTGCGCTGCCCAATAAAAAAAAGACCAAGCGTGGGCACAAATATGGCTAGAGGCAGTGGTGGTGCTGGCCCAACACATCTTCACGGGGGCCAACCATGATGCTGGGGCTATAACGTAAGGGGCTGGGGTTCCCTGGCTTGTCTAAGGGGGCAGGAATTGAATGAGGGTGTTAAAAGCAGCAGCCCAACTGGCCCCAAAGCAGTTTGGCACACCGGTCAGTTTCCCGGGTCTCCCTAGGGCCAGTGCACTCCTGACTAGAGGGGAGCGGGAATTCGGCACAGAGACACGACAAGGGCTCCGTGAGAAGGTGAGTGTTCCAGGGGGTTTCACACAGCGGGGCATCCCAATTTGGGATGCCTCAAGGACTGGAACTCGAAAGGAACTCCAATTTTCCTCCTAATATAATTTATAGTAAATGTCTTTTCAGTCTGGAGGCTTGTTTGCAATAGTAGTTTCTAAAATTGTTCAAATATTTACCGATAGTAGAACGGAAAAACAGATTTTAGGAACAAAATATAGAGCGGTTCTGAATCTTCCATGTATAGCCCCAATCTTTTGAAAACAATCCACTAAGCCTGGAGTTGGGTTTGAAAGCAGCTAAATCTATCCACCTCTCCCAACAACGAATGAGTCAACCTCAATTTGCATTTTTGAAACATGAGAGCATAGCAGTTCCTAATGAGAAACACATTTCAGCTGTACGCTTAGACTCAGAAATGTGGGAGAAGATACTTTATGTTTGTAAAGGTTAATGAAATATTTACTAAAGTATTGATTTCTATTTAGATTTGATCACGCTGCTGCCTTGCCAAAAGTCTCAATGCAATATGCACAAGCCAACATGAAACACAATGCAAACACGCGTTCAACGCTAACTTCATCCTTCCAGGCTCTGCTGTCCTCAGCCTTTATTATAACTTGCCACTGATGAAAAGTTAACGATATGGGATCAATAATTACTACCAAGCATTTCTTTAGGTTTTGTTCATAATGCTGCCTTAATATTATCAATGAAATTGATCCTGCCACATTTCACTTAGCTTGATATCCACTAGTGCCCCTTTATTGTGTCACTAATTAAATGAATACAGGCAACTCATATATATGGTGATAAGAAACTGGGAACATTTCCAGCCAAATAAGCAGTCTGTACTATAGCTCAGAATAGAAGAAAATAGGGCAAAGTTATAATAAAAATAAAGCACGGCTGGTTTTATTGGCATTTGTTGTGCCTTGGATTCTTCTGTTAACTGCAGCTATGGAGCAAAGCGACTTTAAATTAGGTATGGCTCACTTCAGCAACTCTGAGGCTTTGACAACTCAGAATATAATGATTGTCTGAATCCTAAGTGACTTCATACAACTGACCATCAGCAGGGCAGTAGCTATAATTCTCCAGCATTCATTGCTTCAGACCTGCAGTATACTTCTGGCTATTAGAGCCATAGGGGCCTCAACGTAATATTCGTTACGCTAATATCTAATAACTATATTTCAGTTGTTTTATCTGGCTTCTGAAAATGTTAATATTAGTACAGAGAACAGGTTACACAGGGCAAGGGCAGAGACAACAATACATGCAGATAAAAATAAGAAAGCAATAACTTATTCTATAATGGTTGCCAATGCTCAGCCTATCATCTTCTCCTGCTATGACCCTAAACGTCTGTTTAATTTAGGGATCAATCAAACCTACACTAGGTTAGGCGCTAAGGGGAAGCTTGACACTGTGGACACCTAACTACTCCCTGCCCCCATGTTGCGTCCACAGCAAATATAAACTTTATCCCATTGGGTATCCCCCACAAACAGAAAACGCAGCATAGAAGCAGAGGAAAGGGACAGGTTAGATTCCCAGTGGACTCCCTGGGGAAACCATGGAAGGAGTGTATATCAGAACCGCCTACCGAGTAAGTACAGTTTTATCAAGTGTCTCAGATGTACTATTGAATTTTCTTGAGCACATCATTTTAATACTATTGATACTATAGAAAAATACCATTGATGTAGCTTTAAAGTGGTGTTATTTGGAGGCTGTCAAATTACAACTGGGATAAAAGGCATTGCAGACAAGACTGGGTGGCAATTGTAAAAGAAATGGGAGGCCATGAAAATAAAATTTGTATTTAAGTAGTATTAGTATGCTGTTAGCCATTGATGTAAGCAGAAAATCCAAAGTTAAAGTAACACTACTTATTGGCTTTTTATAATGAATAGATTGAAATTGCACACGGGACCCTTTCTTCTTCAATCTATTTTATTATTTGAATTTGTATCTTAGATAATGTTTTTATTCTTTAACCTTCTAAATAATGTAGACATACAAGTAATAGAATGTTCATTTGCTACATTACCAAAACAATTTAATCACCAGATCGGCTACTTTTATACAGCAACGAAAAATTTTCATTATTTCATTATTATTTTGCATACCTAGCAAGAAAAAATGTATTTCTGATTAAAATTTCAAAAGTGTCCTCATCTCCACTGCAGCATTAATGAGCTAATATATCTTCAAGAAGCAGCCACAAAAAGCTTTCTAAAAACAAGGTGTCATAGTGAATAAAGTTAAATGCTGGCAGAATACCACTTAATGGCTTGAAAATAATGGATATTTGGTGGATTTCATTGCTACTTGTGAGCTAATGGCTTCATTAAAATCATGCATTTGGTAAAAAGCATCAGACAATGAGGCATCAGTCATTGTCATATTAAACTAAAATACTGAACATGGCTCAGATACAGAGCAGTTTGCTCTTATGGCCAATAAAGTAACATATGCATTGGTTAATCATTTTAAATATCAGACTAAATGTTAGTGCCCAAACATCAGAACATAAAACAACATCTATCATTAAAAAGTGCCACTGGTGGCACATTTAACATCCCGTTATGCAAAATCAAGAGTTTGTTGTTGTCGCATATTTTAGCGTAGGACACAAAAAGATTTGTATTTGGAAAATTATGATACAAAAGTTTACAAGCAAAAATGAACAAAACATTTTTAGCTTTTGCCAATTAGGACCTTTGCTAATTTCCTGTGGTTTTTCTTTTCTGGCCTGTGCATGTGGTGTGGGATTGCTGGTGAGTAAACAAGACAATCCGGTGAATTTCACACAGAGGGATATCCTAAATCGAGATACCCCAGGAGCAGAGAATCAGCTGGAGCTGGAGTAATAGGGTTAAAGTATTCCTAGACACTCTGTAAATGTTCCCTTGCATTACATGGCCAGTATTTAATGCAACACCTGCCTCTATTTTGATAATTTTAATTACTGCAAATCTTGTAGTCTTTTGTGGCTATAAATACTATTCCAAGAGGCTGGGAGGAGTTTTTTTCTCTTCTGGAAGAAATGTAACAAGACCTCTGCTTTAATAACACAGCTCTTCTTCTTACAAAATTATAATATGATGTATGTTACATGTTTAATTAAGAACACAATGATCATGAGAATTGGTGTACATTTATAATCCATCAAAGAAACAGGTTGAAAATTGAGTCTTAGACCCTAGAAACTAGGCCCCAAAGTAGCGGAAGCACCCAAATCCACTTAGGTGGCACTGGAGAGAGGGCAGTTTACATCAATGTTTAGTGCAATATGAAAGGATCCAATTAGTTCTGAAATAAATCTTAGCCATTGTCTAGACATGTAGCCATAGGCCCTAGCCAACTATATGGGTAAGGAGTCAAAAACAGCCACATACTAGAACATAATGTCTTTGCTGTGAATGACTAGAGGCTAGTCAGTAGCACCTTCAAAATTGATTGAGCTTTTCAGCTCAAAAATACTGATCTCAGCACTAAAAACTATGGTATAAAGAATATACCTGGGTCAGTCAATATTTATGTTGCAAACTACAGGTTATATGATTTATAAAAAATGGAAAAAGTACATCTTTCTTTCTCTGCTGTTAGTCACATACATGATGCAGACATTATGAGTAAACTGACCAGACATTTCACTTTCGGTGGGACAGTCCTGCTTTGAGGCATTTTGTCCCAGTGTAACTCTGGGAATGGTTAAACGTTTCACTTTGCTGACATTATAGGCAAGATCGTCCCACCGAATCCAGGATGTCTGATCAATTTAGAACTGGGGTTCTGCTCAAGCTCATTGGACCAACAGTGGAATGAATGGATTGGCTGAATGTTAGGTCAACCAAAAACATCTTTTATGGACCAGAGATATTCAAGTTCTGCTTTAAGCTAATGTCCTGGGTGCAGTACTACACTTTCACAGAAAGGACTATCATAGAATGCTGTGGATATTGTTTCTCAAAACCCTGTGGATAAACCACACCCCCAACACCACACCCATTGCCCTGTAAAGTGGTCAGTTCTACCAATTGTCATACTGTTCAAATGAGTATATAAATAATGTTTTACAGAAAGAGAAAACTGTAATCTCAATTTACATGTTTCTTTTCAAGTAACTCATTCTTTTTAAATATAAAATATTATACAATTAAACTGGGCACTTAATGCAAAATGAAAAATACACTGAAAAGCATGTTGCCAGTCAATATGTTAACTGGTTCACTAAAATCCTGGGTGTTAGTTACACGCTATAGCACGAATTTCATTACAAAATACAAGGGTTTGTCAGAATCCATTATGTATTACAATTACCGGTGTAAATTAGCTGTGTGCTGGAGGATTCTTCAGCAACATAGAGATTAAACATTCTGCAGGTTTCCTTGTTACAACATGATAATATGATGTTAGTTACATGTTTAATTAAGGGCACAATGATAATGAGCATTGGTGCACATTTACAGTCCACCAAAGCAGCAGGTTGCAAATTGAATCCAGGCCCTAGACGTATTGCTTGACAAATATACTAGTGCAGCAAAATTGGAGCCTATTGTAAATGCTGTCAGAACAAAAAGGAAAGAACTACCATCCATTTATTACCATAGAGCAAGTGTTCCCCAATCTTTTTTTTTATCATGTACTTTCCATTTTCTAATTATCCCAAGTACCGCCTAAGTAGTACGTATGGATTGTCAATAATACAAAACAATGGTAAAATACACAAAACAGCCATGTAAAATATACACAAAACTGCACATGCAACAGTTTGCTTCAATAGCCTATGTCCAGTATGTTTTACCCTGTCTTTAATTACTATTTTTTACAGTACTATGGATGAACATGGCGCTATTCAAATAAACAATGATAATAAGTAAAGTATAGATGTCAGCTCAGGTTGGTATACAGATCAGTCTGCAGTCTCACTGTGAGTCACCCATAGAGATTGGGGGGATTTTCCATACTGATTGTTATCAAAGAGAGACGGGGAGGCCGATTCATTAATAGCGCCAGGTAGCGACAGATGAGCGACTGTAGCGTGATTTTTTCAGCGTCAGCCAGTATTCGCTGTGCTTGGCCGGCGTTAGCTTGATGACAGCGACTCAGTCGGTGTGCGGTAATGTTGAATACGGGCTGGGGGGTCGCTGTTTCACAGGTCCAGCGTTGTATGTGAACGCCTGACAACGAATGGCCAGAGCGAACGGCTAGCTTCATATTCATTAACAAATCACGCTCCGAATGTGCTGTCGCTGTCCATTCCTTGTTTAAACCCCAGAGCGCTGGCGGCGATGTGTATTAACTAGTTTTTAACCCCTAAACAACCATATTTTTTGAATGTAACATTATACATGTTTTTAGAATCATTTTGTAATATGAATACATTAATCTCAGACCTGTTAGATCAATTCTGCACATATTTTTTTTAATTTTTTTTTTTACTTAAAAATAAATCCTAACATTGCAGAAGTGGTCTCCGATTTTTTGACATTAAAAAAAAAAAAAAAAAATTAATACCAATTAATTATGAATAATTATAGATTGCTCCATTGAAATGCATTGGACATCGCCAGGGAGCGACAGCTCATACCTGGCGCTGTGAGGGAATTTGCAGCGGCGCTGTTCGGTCCAGGCGGCTTCATGATGAATGCCACGCTAGCCGGCGCTCTCGCCGGCGCTAGCCTCATTTTGCTTGATAAATGCGTCATTGTGACCGCCGCCGGGCGTACTTGAGTCGGTAGTCGCCGTTAGCTGCCGCTACCTGGCGCTCGTCAGACACTACCTGGCGCTATCGCTTGATGAATAAGGGCAATAGTAGGGGAGGAAGGGGTTAGCCATGCTTGAATGACAGTGCTTCTGAGTGTGCCATTCAAGCCATCAAAGATTTTTCACCTTTCATCAAAGCAACGACCCAAAGCATACCACCACATCAATTAAAGTATGAGTTTGCCAGAGGAAGATCAACTTTTTGGAATGGTTCAGCCATGAATCCAAATGAAAATCTTTGGAATGACCTGAAGAGGGCTTTACAACAGGAAATGTTCTTGCAATCTCATCTGGAGCAGTTACAAGGAATAATGGGCAAAGATTGCCAAGTCCAGAAGTAACATGCTGATAAGCTCCTACCCCAAAAACTTAATGCTGTCATAAATATTTTACATCTTTAATTTTTATTTCACCACCCTAAAATATTTAGATTTGTTTGCCAAAAGTTTTGACATGTTTCATTGTTTACCATGAGAAAAACCTGCCATTTTAAAAGGGGTGTGTAGACATTTTATATCCAATGTATAATATGGGTCTGCAGCCAAAGTCCACATGGATTGCTGTCTAAAAATCACAATAGTAATCTTTAAACTGGTCAAGCAGGTTTGTGTGGTCACAACGCTGCATTAAAAAGTTGATGCCAGAAAACTAAACCTGTCCAAAGTAATAAAAAATGTTCCTTAGTAGAAGAATTCTCCTTCTGGTTTCCACTGGTCACATAATTGTTCACACTAGTTTTTCTTTTATAGCAGAGATGATCATGACCGGGTCATGGGTAGTGCAACTTCCTTACATAGAAGAGGAAGTTGATTAACTTGCTTCTGTCAAAATTGTGGCAGGGAGGGAAAAGGTCCATTACCAAAACAAATGACCCATAATATCAACCAAATAGTAATGACATCAACAGCAGGCAAAACCCTATTAATATAAAATATGTGTATTGCTCATGCCAATTTCTGTAATAAAACCTTCAAACTCATATTCACAAGTCTTCTAAACATAAAAAAGCTGTTCAAGCCACAATCAGACAATTAGACAACATAGAGTATCATACTCTAATGTAAAATCAGTTTGAGGGTGATCAGATGGATTTACTCAGCGCAACCAGAAAGTAATTATAAAATATATAATGACCAAACAAAACAGAATTAGAATCTCATCCAGTAGGGGGAACCATTCCCCACTTCACAATGCCTGAAAAAAGTGGTAGCTTTCACCACGTTACGTGTAGAAGTTGGAGCTTGGCAATACCAGGGCTGGCTAACATCTGTATCAGGTGTGTCAAGCATTTGTACATGTTGTTGTACTATTATACTGATCTAGGCATTATTTAGCTTAGGAATTTATTTAAAGTGGGCCAAAACCCAGGATCTTGACTATCCTGGGTTTTGGACCTTGTCCCCGATCGGGGTGCCCCGCTTTGTGAAACCCCCTTAGGTCGCCCAAACAAACTCACCTCTTTCTGGTCCTATGACGTATGCGCGGCCGCTCGTCCAGAGTGCGCTGGCGGCCGCATCCCCCGCTACCCTCTAACATGGAGCTGTGCTGGCCATTCACAAGTGCCTGGCACGGACACCCACCATGTTAAGGGGATAGCAGGCATGAGTCGATGGACCGTGAAAGCAGGTGAGTTTTCGGGTGACATGAAGGGGTTTTGCACAGCAGGGCACCGCCGATCGGGGGGAGTGAGTATGTCTGCTCTGAAATTTCTACAAAGCCATAACGTATTTGGTCTTTTTGTCCTTCTTCCTCACTGGTGCACGGAATGAAGTTTGTGGCATGGATAGTTCTGTGTACCAATGGGGGGGCTATCTACAGTTTCGTTGAGCTTTTTAATCTTTAACATTATACAGTTTCTCCCTTTAGCATATTATTACAGGGGAAAAACTCAGACGTTCATGTGCAGCCAACAGTTGCAACAGATGATGTAACAGCATTGAAAATATGCAGCTCTGGGCCTCCACCAGCTCCTCCATTATGAAAGCTTTGGCTTACCTACTATGAAAATTTCTAGTGCTACAGCTTGCTGGCAAACATGAAAGCCCCCCTACCTCCAGTCCAAACGGCCTAATCTGCATAAAAGGCTGCTGAAAATAACATGGAATTCCAAAAGGTACATTTAATTATGTAGATTAGTAAATTTGTCTTTGGATCCTCGGTAAATTCATTTTATTTTGTGCCTTAGCCTGAAGTTCTTTTTATGTAATATCTGCTAAAAAAAAAATAAAAAGAAGAAGAAAACATTACATTCCAAGAAACAATTGGCCACTATTTTTCAATTATGGTGACGTCCGTAAAATATTGTTGCATTTCCCAAAGTTTCTCAGATACCTCTGTTTAATGTATTAGATTAGTGTTCTGGCAACTGACTTGCACCGAATATATATTGTTACGATCAGTCTGCGTGCATGACAAAAGAAAAAATGTACTATGCATAATTCACGGATTCAAAGCTGAGATTTTATTACAGTACCCTGTGTATCGTACAATAGAATTTTATGTTTTTCTTTGTTTAAGAAACACATCCTGCTCCGCCTTTATTACCTTATTTCATGTACCTCTAATTTTACAAACGATCGCAAATCTAAAAAGGCGAAATAAATAGTAACTGCGTCTTTAGGCTGTAAATTCGGGCTGGAGGCAAATTAAAATGATAAAAGTGACCATTTTACATATAATTAGTTCTTATTGTGCTATGCGTGTCTGCTTCCAGGAGCTTTGTCTGCTTCAGCTTAGCCTTCCTCAGCCCTGATTAACCCTTTCAAATGTTGGAAGAATACATTCTTGACCTTGTGCCTTGCCCATACATTACACTGTGTGTGGTTGCGCATTCAATTCATCGTGAATGCTCACCAGTGATTCTAAAGACTTTGTAAATTATAGAAGAGCAGGCATTCCCTGTGCAAGTGATAAATGGAGGAGCTAGCTGTTTCATTTATTTAGCTTCCTAAGCCTGATATCATTTGCAGGCTTACATTTTTATAGGGGAAGACACGAACAGTGGAGATTTGTAAAGTCAACGTAAAACTGCCCACGCCAACATTCCTCGGGCTGAGTTTAACATGACAAACTGCCTAAAAATGAACAGGCTTAAAGAGGAGGCTTTTGGTTTAAACCTTCTGTGCTGCAAATTTTGAAAACAAAAATGGTATTAGTCAACTTGCAACTGAAACAGCCCATGAGCTAGATTTCAAACAGGAAGCACAACTGCGGGTTCTTTAAGGTAGACTTGGTTGACAAGCCTAATGAATGCCAGATGCAGTGCAGGTGGCTACAAACATGAGTTTTAGGAAACATTTACAAGCATCTTAGCTGCGTGTTTTCTTTAAAAAAGGATTTTCTCTAGAGAGCCCAGAGCCTAAGAGCACCCAAGGGGTTTCTGTTCTATGATCTGAATTCATATACTCATATTTACTCTACAAACATGCCACTAGCCCTTTTTTATATTCTACATGAAAAGATATATATATATAGATATATATATATATATATAACACATCCTAAGTAATTCCTGACCTAAATACCTAAAAGCCTTATTTATGAAGTGCAACGTTTAGTGTCATTTTGCTGGCATACGCACCCACTTCGGAGTGTCAGTATCTATTTTTATTTTGGCGCTGTTATTTTTACAGAATGGCGCTTTGAGTCACAACGCCTGATATTAAATAACCAGCTTGGATTGGGGCACTAGGTATTTGCTAGCACTAGTGGTTGCCAATATGCACTGTCAACATTTAGGCCCAGCATTTCATCATTACTGCTGCAGGATATCTTTGCTATGGACAAAGCAGACAAACTTTACAGAGCGTTTAGGATGCGTTTTGGTTGTTGTGCTCTAAAGTACAAATTGGTAAGAAATATAGGCCTTAAAAATTATTTTACAAGAAAATAATAAAATGACAAGTCCTCCAAATCTAATACTTACAGTTGGGATATACTCCGCCAGATGGCGCTGGACTGCAGATACATCGAAAATAGGCTCCTCCCAGCCCCTCAAATACCCAGGGACCTCCCACAAATCCCCAGCATTGAAAAGCAGTTAAGGAGAAGCCGGGAGAATTAACAATCCAAACTATCAACTATAACAATGATAACAATCACCATACAGGGGATCCAAGAAAATGCAAACCAAGGGTGGGTTGGAGCAGGACGTACTGTATACTCATAATACCAATTCTACAGGTGAGTAATCACAGAATTGTATTATTCTTAGTATACAGTACGTCCTGCTCCAAATCTAATACTTACACTTGGGACATCCAATAGCAGTGTCCATAAAGTAGGGTGGGATCCCCAAGAAAAATCAGCAGCAGGCAGTTTAAACCACTGCCGTCTGCAGAACCTTGTGGCCAAAAGCAGCATCAGCTGAGGCCCAAACATCAACCTTGTAAAACTGAAAAGGTATGAACAGAAGACCAAGTAGCGACCTTGCAAACTTGTTCAACAGAAGCCCTGTGCTGAAAAGCCCAAGAGGCACCAATAGCACGAGTGGAATGAGCAGTAAGGCGGAAGGGAGGATTCTTCCCCTTAGCAGAGTAGGCCTGAATCACAGCCTGACGAATCCACTTGCTGATAGTAGACTTGGCAGGAGCCAAGAACCCTTCCTAGGACCAGAAGGGACCACAAAAAGAGCATCAGTTTTCCTGAAAGGTGCAGTAGCCACCAGATAGTACTTCAGACACCTAACCACATCCAAAGAGTGCAAAACTCTCTCCTTAGCATTGCTAGGATTAGGGCACAAAGAAGGAAGAACAATATCCTGATTCAAATGAAAGGTAGACACTACCTTAGGCAGAAATCCAGGTGTGAAACAAAACACCACCTTGTCCTGGTGCCTCTCATAGTAGGGGGGCTGAATGGACAGCGCCGCCAACTCAGACACACGCCTGACAGAAGTGATAGCCACCAGAAACACAACCTTGAGCGTAAGAATGGCCAAGGCAGCATCCTGCACAGGTTCAAAGGGAGCACCCTGCAAGGCTGACAGAACCAAGTTCAAATCCCAAACAGGCACCATAGGTTTACGTGGGGGACGCACATGAGTGACCCCCTGGAAAAAGTCCTGATCAGAGGGTGCTGAGCAAATGACTTCTGGAAAAAAATAGCCAGGGCAGAAACCTGACCCGAGTACTGAGCTGGAGCCCCATCTCCAACCCATGCTGCAGGAACTCCAGAATCCTGGGAATACAGAACACACGACAGGGAAGAAACCTAGACTCACACCAGTCAATGTAGGCACGCCAAACCCTGTAATAAATGGAAGAGGAAGACTTCTTCCTAGCTTTAATCAAAGTATCCACAACTGAGGAAGACAGCCCCTTCTCCATCAAGATGGAGGTTTCAGCAGCCAAGCCGTCAAAGCCAGAGTTTGTAAATTGGGATGGCGTAGTGAGCCCTGAGTGATCAGATCTGGCACCAAGGGCCGAGTGCATTGATCTACTGCCAGCTGTACCACGTCTGCGAACCACACTCTTCTTGGCCACCTGGGGGCCACCAGAATTGCTGGCCCCCCTTCCAGAGCAATCTTGCGCAGAACCCTGCCCAGCAGAGTAATTGGGGGGAAGACATACAGAAACTGAAAGTCCTTCCATGACATTGCTAGCGCATCCGAGGTCAGGGGACATTGGCCTCCGCCCAAATCAGGATCAGAGACGCTTCCTGATGATTGATGTAGGCAACTGCCGTCTGGTTGTCCGAGCGCACATGAACAGGCAGGCCCTGAAGATGAGTAGTCAAGTAAGCCAGAACTAACCTGATCGCTCGCAGCTCCAAGACATTTATAGGTGTGTGGGCCTCCTGAGAGCCCCACCTCCCCTGGAACCGCAGGGACTTCCAGAAACCCCCCCCCAACCTGACAGACTGGCATCCGTGGTGACTGTCTCCCAGCAAGGGGCAAGAAAGGATCGGCCCCCAACAGGTTCCTTGAGTCCATCCACCACAAGAGGGACCTCCTGACCAGGGGGGAGAGCACACAGACCCTGTCCAGGGACGCTGGGTCCTTGTCCCATACAGACAATAGGTGAAGTTGCAGAGGCCTCGAGTGGAACTGAGCATAAGGGACCGCTTCGAAGCACACCACCATCAGGCCCACCAGCTGCATCCCCTGCCTGATGGAGGGATGGGGACAAGCTAGGAGGAACTGGGCCTGTGCAATCAGACTGTCCACCTTATGCTGAGGAATGAAGATCCTTGCCTGAACTGTATCCAGATTCATTCCTAGGAATGGAGTTACCAAGGAAGGAGACAGTGAGGACTTGGGGTGGTTGATCACCAGCTGACCACCAGCTGAGTATCCAACTCTGCCTGATGTAGAGACTGGGAAGTGATGAGGATGTCGTCCAGATAGGGAAGCACGCGGACGCCCTGACATCTGAGCAGAGACATCACGCCAGCCAGCACCTTGGTGAACACCCTGGGAGCTGAAGTGAGGCCGAAGGGCAAGGCAACAAATTGGTAGTATCAATATTCAGTGCCAGCCACCACCATAGATCAAATAGCCTCTTACCAGATTTTGCAAGAGATTAAGCCTTATATGATAAATGCAGATATCCTTCTGGGGATGACTCTTATTCATAAAATGATAATGATTATCCTCCTTAGGTCCTCTTTAGGCTAGGTCAGTACCACACCAGGTCAACACCACATGACACTCAAAGAATCCCATGGTCCCTCCCCCTGCCCATCAACCTGAAAGCAGAGAGTGAGAACCAGTGAGAAGTAGTAGTAGAAGAAAGAAACAAAAACGTCAGAGAGCGTCAAATGTTTTGTTTCTTTCTTCTACTACTGGTTCTCACTCTCTCAGGTTCTGGCACACATTCTGATGGTGTAATCCAATGCTGATGAAATTTACAAAAAACATCACAACTGGAGAGTGCATTAAACACCTCACAAGGCAAATCATTAGGGGCACTGTCGTGCATATTTCTGATAAGGGTTCTAGTGGCCACAGCAGTAATGGCAGAGGCACAGACCGGGCGCAGCGCTGTCCCCGCACATGCAAAGGCGTGGGATGCCAGCTGATCAATACGCCGGTCTTCGGCATCCCGCAGGGTAGTAGAATCAGGGGAATGCATGACATAGGTGTTAGATAGCATCGGGGCATCCACCTCGGGGGGAAGGGGGATGACCAACATTTAACCACCTCAGCAGGAAAGGGATACTTCCTATCCCAACTCTTTGGAACCCCGGGAAGTTTACTGGGGTGCTCCCATTCCTTGAGAACAAGGTTATGGAAATATGCCTGCTCTGGAAATTCCAAATGTGATCTTGCTGTATGGAAAAGTTCCCCTCTTTGCCTGGGAGCCTCAACAGGGAGAGAGATAGACAGAACCTCAAAAATCTGGGTCAATAATCTGTCAGTGTCATCCGGGGCCCAGGGGTCAGAGCCAGAATCGTCATTACCCCTTGGTCTCTCATCAGATGAGCCTGAATCAGAAAAGAGCTCCCCTTCATCAGACGGGGTATAGCCACACAGATTCATAAACTCCTCAGTTCCCATAGGGAAAACAGTGACATTAGGCATCAAGTGCCGCTTCTTAGCAGGGGCCTTACGCGCTACAGACTTCGCAATAATCTGTTCAACAGTAGCCAGTCTAGAAGACATATCAGGCTGAGAATCCCCACTAGTATGCAACTCAGCCGGAGTGAGATTTAAGCTTGGGGGAGTAGGTGAAGTGAAACGAGGTGCAGCCACTGGCAGGCCAGATTGCAATGCAAGCACCTGCTCAGCACAGGGTACACAGACCCGGGCCTTGTCAGCGTCAGCATGAGGCTGCCCACACGCTACACACAGCCGGTCTTGTCCCGAAGGGACCCTGGTAACATTATCCTGGGATGCCTCCATATGGTGATTATAGCGGCGCTATACGCCGATAGGGAATAACGCTATATAGCAACCCTAGATGCCCCAATAACCCACTAGGGACGTGGGAGTTTAATTTTTACAAGGCCTACAAGTAAGTATACTAAAAACAGTCCCGGGAGAAGCCAAGAAGGGTTCGTCCCGCCTGAAAGACATAAGCAGACAAGACCTTAAGTACATCGTAACAATAGTGAAGCAGATACAGTCGCTCGCAAGGGCACTTACGGACCGCGGTAGGTAGGAGTCCGTCGCGCATAGGCCAACCAAGTCAGAAAAGATGGCGTCGGTATACCTCGCCTGGCGGGCCAGTAATGGTGATAACGCGGAAAGCGCTAAAGACGGGCCCCGCCCCCCGAAGAGCCCGAAGCCAGAAGGCCAACAGCCAATGATGGCGCACCGGCGCCTGAGGTAATGCCGCCGCCAAGCGCGGAAACAAGTCAGCGCGCGGCGGAGGTAAATTTAAAGCAATAAAGACAAGTCAGCGCGGCGGCTGACACAAGAATAAAGACATGTGAAAAGTGAAAGCAAAGACTGCATAACATACATATCTATACACATACACACACGCCCCCCTCTTTTCCCCCGAAGACTACAAGGAGGATGAAGGAGGACGGCGGCCACTTAAATAGGGCCCACCGATAGGCAGGGGCAATAGTGCGGGAGGGGCATCCCATAGAGGCCCACCATAAGCCTGAACTGCCTACCCTTTGGTGGGGGATTGCGGTGGAGCAGCGCTCCTAAGCACCAACGGCGGTGCTGCCTACCTTCACCCGACCAGCGCAGCCGAGGCTGGGAGGCATATTACTAGTGGAACGGGTGGGAATATTCCTACAGGGCCGCAGGTTAATAAACCCGCTCACCTGCGAGTAGAGAGCCAATTTCTCATCCTTCGCAGCCAGACTGCAGAGAAATTCTGGGTATTTGTGGGAGGTCCCTGGGTATTTGAGGGGCCGGGAGGAGCTTATTTTCGATGTCTCTGCAGTCCAGTGCCATCTGGCGGAGTATATCCCAACTGTAAGTATTAGATTTGGAGCAGGACGTACTGTATACTAAGAATATACTTCAGTACAGTTCTGGCCATTGTGGTCTCTTGGATCTAAACCTACAGTGCCAATATAAACAGGCGCAACTTTGAGCGCTGGTCACCACCACCTATATGGCCCCGGTGATGCATTAGATGCAGGCTGGTGGATACATCGGCGCTGACTGTCTTTTGTTTGTTAAATCGGGCACTATTATTTTTGTTGGGTTTACAGTCAAGTCACCCAGCATATATTGTAGGAAAGATAATCCTTGAGTATACCATCTGGAAGTGTTAAAGAAGACCTGATGCTCCTGCTGTGTACAGGTACTTGAAAAACTATGTTTGCCAATCTGGAGAGCCTACAGACATTATATTACATAGATAAATATGCAAAATGGCTGTTGGTCTGCTTTAACCAGACATAATTGAGAAAATCAGTTGAAGGGAAAAACATAGTTAAAAATGCACAGCAATTGTTTTCCCTTATTAACACAAATACAGTAAGCCAAGACCTTGATGAGAACTAGGAAATCATAAAGGGCTAAATTGAATTGGCTTCTTATCCATACTTTAGTAATGGTTCTCTGGGGCGCAATCACCTGCAGAGACACAGGTGGATACTGTGAGAGCTGCAACGCCTGGGGGAAAAGCAGAACTAAAGTAATGACTTTAGACTCCTTTTAACAATCTTCCCTGGAGCACCCCAAGTTGGGAACCTCATCTGATAAAAAAATCTGGAGGAAACTAAAACTGGAGCTCTGTTAATAACTGCAAAGGGTGGCGAAAAGGTCTCCTATTGGAGTAGTTGCGGCTTCCCCATTAGATGTAGCTCTGTTGGAAAACAATAAGTAACTCTGTAATAAGGGACTTATGATGTGATGGGTGGAATAACATACATGCCTCCCCAACTGTTAAGTGCCAGCTACATAAGACTCACGTAGCTGACTTTCCCCTTAAATAAAAAAAAGTAAAAAACTTTACAGATTCTCCTGAGCCCATGTCTTCTCTTTTGCTGGGGGGCTCTCGTTCCCACAGGAAAGGGCCCCAATCAGCTCCCGCCCCGCTTCCGATGCCACTTAAACTTCCTGCTAGGAAAGAAAGAAAGAAAGAAAAAAGACTGCAACTCACCTCCACACCCCCCCCCCCCCCGATCCGTCCGAATGTTCTCCTCACCCGGGGGGAGGGGCTCCTATCTCCACCCCCTGGGGCATTTTGTGCTCATAGGAGCGGGCCCGGAACAGCCTCTTCTCCCCTGTGATGCCAACGCTGGCCTCGCCTTTTAGAGACGGATGGACGTCATCCAGCCCTGGCCTCATCTGGCATCATCTCATCTCATCTGTGGAGGAGGGGTGGGGGGAAGGGTATCTGAGTCCCCTTCCCCCCACCCCTCCTCCACAGATCATTACTGGCTCTTAGTCAATGCAGTGATCGGCGAGTGACAGCATCCTGTCACCTTTAAAAATAAAAAAAGGGCCTCTCCCACCAGGAGGAGGGGCCCTATGTCATTTAACTAACCCTTTATATTCTGTCATCCAGCAGGTATAGGGCTTCCAGCAGCAGCAGGAGGACAAAAACTAAGAGTGATCGGCCTGGGACAGTGATCAGAGATAAGTATATAAAAATTACCCCCCCAAATCTGGCTCAACATTTGCCCCCACACTAGGACATGCTGGAGCCCCCTCTATTCAGAACTCTGCTGCCCAACTCATCCAACTCTCCTCTCACTTCTCCAGTGCTAGTCCTCTTTGTCGATCTCTTTACTGTTTACGTTCAAGCCTCTAACACTAACCTACAAATCTCTTTCCAACCAGGCCCCTCCCTACATGTCATCTCTCAGCGATACCAACTCAGACGCAACCGCAACCTCCACTCTGCTCCTATTCTCCTCCTTAGTCACCTCCCCATACTCCCACCTTCAATACTTTTTCCATGACTCTCCACTTCTCTGGAATGCACTCCTCTGCTCAATCTGTTACTCCCCAAACTTACCTCTTCAGACAAGCATATAACCTCTGTTCCTATGACCTTCACAGGACAGATTCTGCCAAACTTTACTTGTGATCCCTCCCCTTTTGTCTTCACCCCTTTTCCTTAAGACTTTATGCTCGCAGGGCTCTTTCCTATTTTTTCCTGGTCTCAGAACTTTCGGTCTGAACTTTCTGGCATCTATTTTTTCCCAACTTTTTAATGCCATTAGAAATAATTGTTCTCCCCATAAAAGGTGCTTTTAACACCTGTGTCTTGATTTTATTTGCTACGGAAGGTGAAGGATGCTTCTATTGCATACCTTCATACTTTTGTGGTTTGATTTTGGCCTCTCAAGATCAGCAAGCTTCCAGTCCTTCTGCCCTCACTGTTTCCATTGGAAATATACAAACTCTGAAATGTTCTTAAAATCGTCAAGGCTTTTCAATAAGTGCTTTGTCGGTAAGTTAAGCAATGATGTGTGTGTGTGTGTTTGTGTGTGTGGTGTGTATAAAAATAAATAAATATATATAAATATATATATATATATATATATATATATATATATATATATATACACCCCATGTAATGCAACCAAATTTTACTCCCCTAATGATCTTGGTAAGGTGTATACCGCCTCTGGCTCGGCCTAGACATAAATGATCCCTTCAGATGATGTAAATGCCGGCTGTAGCACTGGTATGTGCATGTCTAGGTCAGTTAATCAATGTAAATTATTGTGATTCTGGCACAAAGCCCGGTTCTGAATCACAACACTCTTCAGCCAATGAGTGGGAAGAGGTTAAAGGATTTCTAATGTACGTCACGCTTGAACATATAGCCCAGCATTGCACATAGACACTGTATATCTCATTTCAATAGGCTGCTGCACCATATCACACTTCACTCTTTTCATAGCTAATCTAGAGATATAAATCAGCACAAGTGAAAACATGTAAAAATAAACATACTGTACAGTCTCATTATTATTATTCAATTATATAGCACCATCTTCTTCTGAAGCACCATACAAAGCAGTAATTACATTAAAGTGGACCAACACCCAGGATTTTGACTATCCTGGGTTTTGGTCCACTTCGGCGGGGCACCCCGATCGGGGGTGCCCCGCTGTGTGAAACCCCCCAGAAACCCCAAAAAACTCACCTCTCAACGCTCCCACGTGAGCGCCGCAGCCAATCCCCGCCAACGTCCAGGCGGGGATCAGGAACGTCCAGGCCGCTTCCGCCGCCGCCGCCTCCCGCGCGTCACTCTCGGCGCGCGCGCGCCCCCGCCGGCCATTCACAGAGGGCCGGCGCGGGCGCGCGCACGTCTGGAGGGGTGCGCGGGAGGCGGCGGCGGCGGAAGCGGCGGCGGATCAGGTAAGGTGTTTTTGGGGTTTCTGGGGGGTTTCACCCCGCGGGACATCCCGATCTCGGATGTCCCGCGGGGTGGGGGGTGATCGGCCCGGGAATCTTATAGATTTCCGGGCCGATCACCCCTGGGTGTTGGTCCACTTTAAGTACATAGACAACTACAAATAAGATCAATTCAATGTGAATTCTATGAAAACAGAGAGCCCTGCCCTTTCAGGTATATCTAAAGCATGGATGCTCAGCCTTTTAAAGAGCATGGGTCACTGAGCAAGTGATCTGGTAAATGGTGGCAGGCCACAATGAAATGGTTAAGAATCTCCAACATTTTATTTTGAATAGTAGTAGTAGAGAATCAATTTATTTACTATTGTGGAAGATATTTTATCCATGGGCTCCACCTTTATTGTTATTGTAACCGCCAATCAATGTACTACAAGCCGCCGCTGCCACCTCTATTTGCTAATGCATCCCTTCCATATTAATATCCTTGCAACCTCCCTGAGAAAGACTGTATGTAAAGCCTTTTATACACCAGTTATTTTTACCCCTCCAACTATCCTCACAAGTCAGGGGCTACATCAGATGGCTCCAAGGGCAACAGGGTTGCTATGCCTATTCTAAAGAATAGGAGGTGGAAACAAAAGCAAAAGGATCACAAGTGGTAACTACTGAGATTCCAAATCGGATGCCCCAGGGACAAGGACCTATCGCCAGGATAGTGAAAATCGGCTAAGGAGGGGATCAGGTGAGGAACATGGGTCAGGGGCTCGGGAGGGGATCAGGTGAGGTATGTGGATCAGCTGCTAGGAAGGGGTTCAGATGAAGGATGTGGCTCAGAGGTTGGGGAGGGGGATTGGGTGAGGGATGTGGATCAGAGGCTGGGGGGATCAATTGAGGGGTGTGGATCAGAGACTGGGGAGGAGATCAAGTGAGGGATGCAGATCAGAGGCTGGGAGGGGGATCAGGTGAGGCATGCAGATCATAGGCTGGGGAGGGGCATCAGGTGAGTAATGCGGATCATAGGCTGGGGAGGGGGATCGGGTGAGGGATGCGGATCAGACGATGGGGGATCAGAGGTTAGGGAGAGTATCAGGTAAGTGTGCTAAACTATAGTGTTGGGGGGTGAGAGAAAATTGTATGTTTGCATAGAAGGCCGTGGATCCATTAAAACAAGGCAGCACATTGAAGGGAACAAAGAGTGGTGGGGCAGCTGGTGATGGTGAATATTTTACAGCAAAGCCGTGAGGAATAAAGGACACTGATTGCTCCCAGCCCATCTGACAACTCGAGAATGTGACCTGGGAGTCACAGAAGGGAGGGACCTGATTGTGACAGGCTCCTCAGAAAGTCCAGTCACAACCCCCCTCATAGTAAACTTCACATTTCCAAGCCCCATGCAGGGAGAGCTCCTGTACTGCCCTGCAAAGACGCATACCCCCCAAGTTTATTATTCTGTAATTCTTACGTGGTGTTTCCCTTTAAGAGCATGACTCAATGCTATGCACGCCACTACATGTGTTCCTCTTTCCTGTTTTAAAGTTGGGAGGAATGAAGACGCAGCCCAGCCTGACCTTTATGATCCGCTCATTCACATTTTCAATGGTAAACGCAGGCTGTGACATCTCAAGCTGATGTTCTGTCTGACTCCACCCCTCCATGTTCTGTAATCACTCCTGTATCAATAAGCTCAGCTATAACTTCAGTATGAATGTCGAAACCGGAAACAGAGGCAAAAGGCCAAGGTTGCCATCCATATGCCTCTGCCCCCCCCAACCGGCTGACAGTTATGTTTTAATGCCGGCTGGGCTCAGTAACCCAGCCAGTTTGCTGCCCGGCCATTTGATAAACTTTGTGCTACCTGCCGCGTACCCAGTTGCCACAACACTGCATGGCCAGTCAGACCCTGCTTGTGACCCGGGGACCCTCCTGGTCTGGGACACTGCCACCGCAGAAATAGTATGGGCAGAGTGATCCTGCTACTTAAAACATTTGCAGGGCCTTGCAGAATGGGAAGCGGCTGTACTCACGCACAAAAATGTCAGCACCAGTACTCCCAAAAGCTGTTCCGCGCACCTTCTCTCTGGGCCAAGATCATGGAGAAACTTCTGGGAGTACCGGTGTCGACATTTCTGTGTGGGTGATCCAAGTGTAGTACAGCCATTTCCCATGCTACAAGGCTCTGCAAATGTTTTAAAACTCTTCCTCCCCGACACTCGCTGCTTCCCCCGCCGGCCACCACACTGACATTTTTATTTTTTGGGGGGTTGTATTGCCAGATGCGGGACCCTCTAAGAGGCGCTAGTCTGTGTAGTAGTAAATCCCGCCACTGAGGATATGTCAGCACTGGCTATATAAGTTCATTAGATTGCATAGGGGTATAGAATTCTATACCCCAAAGAATATTTCTGCCAACTTCAGGAAGTACTTCTGCTCATAAAATTATTATAACATCTAAAAAACATTTATACATAACAGAGTGAGGCTTATAATGTATTGTGAACTATAACTAGGCACTAAAAGTGTAAAACAAAACCCATTCATTGTACAATATAGCTATATTACACACTTCTCATCCCGTATCTCCCATAGCTATGTTGTAATATAGGCTACTGATACTTCATTATTAAAATCTGTAAAGCACCAAGACTCTATGGGCCTGATTAACCAAGCACTACACACAACTAAGCCGCTATGTACCACATTGACATACACATCGGTGGTGAAAATGCAGAAAATGTTGTCAAAATCTATAGAGTATAGGGTGCTGTTATTTCCAGTCCAATTTAGTCTACCTGCATGCCAGAACCGTCCTCACGAGCCTGAGCTCTGTAATTTTGACTAAAATGGTGGCGCGCAGGACCCGGAGTGCCGCAAGTGAAGCGCTGGCCCATGGATAAGATAAGGGTATTTTTTCTTTGTAACCCCCCCCCCCCCCAGGGTAGGGTGGTAACGTGTGGGTCCTAGTTTGACAGTAGTTCTACTTTAAATTAAATTTGTTTTTGAATGCAAGTGCGTTGTGTGTCCTGCTATAGGATTTGCGTGAAGCTCATCTGGGCCTAGCTTGTGTAGAGGCTGTTTGAAATCCCTGCTTGCTCCTGGTTACTGTAACTACACATTACGGCATATTACATTTAGGAAAAACACTGTTTCACCTGCAAGCCTGGGCCATGGGCAAATGCTCTATGAATGTTCAACTTATGAAACCACCTAGAAAGTACTCCCCTGTTGGTACCTGTTGGACCCAGAGGATACAGTATATGGTCCATAACTACACCAATGACTGTTTATATTTGTAATACAGATACATTAAACATCCAAAGCCAAAATAAAAAAAATGTAAATGTATAGTTAAAGAGGAACATTGGACCTAAAATAAAATACCTTTTAAATGTCGACGCTGCCTGCTCTCCAATGTCCAACGGCGATCTTGCAGCTCTGCGAAGTCTCACCAGATTTTGAGCAGATCCACTGCATCCCATTGATGGGCGCTGCACGGGGGCGAGCTCAGGGGCCAAGTGTAGTGCCTGAAGGGATGCAAGATGGTTCTGCCCGTTGGGAGGTCGCCCGGAATCCAAGGGACCCAGAAGGTAGATAAGTAAGTACTGCCCAATTGTGAAACCGAAGGGGTGGGAGACAGCCCAGTGAGGTTTGGGGGAGGTTTTAACCTCCCCCAATGTTCCTCTTTAAAACCACAAGACTTAAAGTATAGAGAGCTCCCAGCATCTTGCTTGTACTGAATACACTTTTTCATGTCCTGTTAATCAAATCTTGAACGCCTTGTGAAAGTATTTCTCATTAAGCAATTACCATGATCTATTCAAGTATTTTTTAGTTAAATGTATGCTCCCATCACCATAACTCAGTTTAAATATTGTGTGATTGTACAAGCTATTATCGCTGACTGATGCGGACACTATTCGAGAAATCTTACCTCACCCTTTTTACAAACACAACTTTTGCCAAGATAAATAGCATGTAACTGAGCTGCTACGCACCAAATAGAACCTTTAATACATTTATTGTTTTTACATTTACAGTATATTTAAAGAAGTCATCAAGTACACTGCAGAGAGAGCTTATCCTTCCATATGTCCCGTAATTTAAATTTGTTTTAGTGTTTTAAACCTAAGTAACCTAAATAATTGTTTTTATTTCAGTTGTTTAACAAAGTGCAATATAAATAGGTGCTATTATTAATGTTTGCCATGCTGTAATGACTGTGCTTCCTGGGGACTGAACATGTATCTCTGGTAAACTGATTAATGGGATTAAAGGAGCACTATCGCAAAAATATGGCCCAATGATAAAAAAAAAATCCATATAAATATGCTGGGTGGCAGGAGGAGGGGTCACTTATACACCCCACATCCAGCCATGCTAGATTTTTTTTTGATGGAAGGAAGAGGAAATCGGGGGGCAGGTTTTGTCACCCCTGATAAACTCTAACCTGTCACCTCTGGATTTTTTTCCTACCAGGAGAAGAAACCACAAGCTTGGTGGGAGTTTTCTTCAGTTGGGTGTAAAAGTGACCCCTCCGTCTGAGGAAGTGGTGACTTGAGAATAGTGCTGCTTTCAATAGACAGAGATGTCAGTCACACAGCTATGAGGAGAATTAGTGCAGATAGACATTGGAAGAATTGTGGGACTTGTAGTCCATGATTTTTATTCAAGGCCATGAAAACCACTCCCACTGTAGCAAAACAGAGTCCCAGGAATATGAGAATCATGGAAATAGGGTGCTGATAGGTAAATCACAGGTCTGGGGGCACAATCCTAACACAAGTGTTTAGTTTACATCCCAAAATATCAGAACAATAAGGCAGAACACCAAAAACCTGCCAAAAGGGAGATTTCCTTGACCATGGTAATATTGTTCTAGGGAGAGTCCTGGTTCACAGTCCACCCCTTCATGCCATCGTGAGCCTTGCATTAGAGGGATATTGTATTCACCTCTTCCTAGTGGAACTCTTTGCAACGGGGGAAAGAAAAAAGGCTTCACACATAAGAGACATTTCCACCTCCTATAATAAGAGGCGTGGTGCTCAGCAGTGTACAGCTGTTTCCTGCCCCCATCATACAAAGATCCATGGCATCCAACATGGTATGCCAAGAGGCTAATAGTTAAAGCGGTCCAATATCCATTTTCCAGAAAATCGGTGCTGGACAGCACTGGGACAGGCTTGGGAAGGGCATCCAAATTGCTGGAACCATGTATAACCCCCTGGAACCCTGAGGTTAAATCACCTGAACCACAATCCCCCGGAAAAATGTGGCCCGGCAATTGGCTGTCAGTGATCCCGTGGTCTGTATATAAGCTGTTGACCGCAAACGCAGAAGCCGTTCCAGACCATCTGACTGCCAATGGCCAATTGCAGGGTGCATTTTGCAGGGAGATCATGGTCCAGGTCAGTGGGCCTCTGGGTTGTAGGGGGTTATACGCAGAGGTGCACCCAATCCTGTCCCAGTGTGGTCCAGCACCCATTTGCTGTAAAAAGGGTGTTGGACAGCTTTAAACGGCCCATAAAAAAAATGTTGTCTTTAGGACCATTTTAATTAAATAACGGGACTTTAGAGTTGTTTATATAATTTGTTTCATCTACTTTTCAGTGCACCAGTATTTTCCTGCATGCTATATTCCTTTTTTTTGTGTCCACAAAAATCGATGGCAATGTATTTAAAGCAGATGGTAATGCAACTAACATATGCATCCATCAGCTTTTAGCTCACACATTATTATTTCGCTTAGAGTGTTATTCGCTGCCTTTCCTGAGTTCTAAATTACAATCAAAAAACATATACAAGGGAAAGATAAAAGAAAAGAGCATTAGAAAAGACTCAAAGCGCACACAAGGGCATAGACGTGCACATGTGTTAAGGCACTCAAGCACATGTGACTTCAGTGTAGTCAGTGTGGATGGGCCCTTAGAATGAATAACTATATAAAATGCTCGCCCTAGCACAGCCATTACAATAGTGCCAGATGGATTATTATGTACAATTTACTAGTTAAAGTTATAATAGATGGCAGCAACAAAAAACGCATGATATACATTCTACTTCCTCCTCTCTAGTTTACAGCTCAAGGCAGGCTTCCCAATGAAATGTATATATATATATATATATATATATATTATACACACACACACATTTGTCTATAATATTAAGAAACTAGGCACAGCAGCTACAGTGACTCAACGTGGACCAAGCCCTCTAACCCCCTACCCCGAGTATCTGGGAAATTTGGGCAAAAACATAGAAAACAACTTACTGGTGGAGCAAGCAATCTTCTGCACAGAAGCTAAAGCTGGGACCTTTAGTGACAGGTCAGTCATCCAGTCGTGCAGCAGTGTGACTGTACTGGTCTGTCACTTAATTTCAACTGTCACTCAAGCTTACAGCTGCCATGCAGAGCCCAGCTGCTTGCCAGTATCAGAGGAGGAGTTTGGTGAGATGGTTTATTATTTTAATACCAAATTCTGGGTTAGCACAGGGGGAAGGAGGGGTGGTAGGGGGTTAAGAAAAAGCTTGGACTTCATTTTCAAAGGGACAGTCCAGGTGAAAGCAAAAAATAAGGCAGACAACGGGGTTAAATATACAGCTCACAAATGCAACAGCTTGCTAAAATAAAGCAGACCCCTGTGTTGGTTCTATTTAAGAGACATACTGATCTGGGATGCTCCTCGATGTGAAACCACTTGGTCTCCCCAAATCCCAAAGAAGGATGCACCTAGGGTAAGGATTTAACCATAAAGGGTAATTCGACTTTGGCTGCATTTTTAAAAGTTTCCATTATCAGGTGCCAATATGATGTGCTCATGGTTCTGAGCTTATATGTTATTTTTTCCTTTTTATGTGTTTTGTGCTACAAAAGAGAACATAACTAGCAAAAAGATGTACATTTCAGAAGCTTTCTGACTCTGGCTTACTAATCATTTGATTGGCTGAGGCAGGCTCAACCCCCAGCTGTAATAACCTCTTCAGATAGGGGGAATACAGCCTTGTGTTGGGAGGATTCCTGGCTTTGTAGTCAGAAAGTATACTAAGCCAGAAAGCCACTTCTACTACACCAAAACTAAAGCCACGGGACTATAAGAAACATTGACCCAGCATGCTGATAAGTAAATTACAGGTCAGGGGCATAATCCTAACACATATGTTTAATTTACATTCCAGAAGAGGAAAACACCAAAAATCTGACAAAAAAGGAGTTTTCCTATAATGGGACAGTCCAGTCTAAATAACTCTTGTGGTCCATGGGAGAAGCCTTAATGGGATTATCTGCAGCTGCAGCTCTATTGTCTTTTATTGGGATATATGAGACAAAGCACTCACTCTCCTTCCTCATCTCAACAGAGGTCAATGGGGAAGCAGACGTAGTAATCCCATCATGGCTACTCCCATTGACCAAAAGAGACTGTATACTGGACTGTCACTTTAACTTGCGTCTTTTAGACTCTAGTTCATTGTCTGGTCCTCTTTACATGACCAAAGAGATGCAAGCATGATATTTCCTGATGCATCAGAAAAAAAATGTGTAACAGGCAATATAAGTACAAACCACCCCTGAATGATGAAAAATAAGAACAGTGGATGGTACCTTTTTTGAACCATTTTTGTAGCACCAGCTATCAAGCAGTATGATCTGTATGAGTAAAAATACACATCTACTATCTGGACGCTGCAGAATAAAGTAACATTGATATGACCTGCATAACAAAAAGGAAATCTATCTAAAAGCTTTTAGTTACGGAATGTGAAAGATTAGACTTTCATTCCTTATACAATTGCCTTACGATATGAAGCAGATAGTAAAAAAAAAGATTCAGTCCTTTATAAAATCAAATTAACAGGGCCCGATAAACTCGCAGTTTTAGTGTGCCATTTCATCTAGAATGACTAATGCGGTATTTGTATTAAGCTTAAATGCCGTTTTGGAAAACTATGAAATAAATCAAATGATGTTCTTCGTGTAATCATGAAAGATGGATCCCATTAGACTTCCAGCAGGCATACTTGTTGGTTACAATCATTGACCAGAATGCTTATAAATTAATCAACTGAGGTAATGCTAGCCAAGCTGTCATCGTTTTTTACTAATCTACATTCTGAATTCACTTAAACTTTTCAAACCCTTTGGAACAGGTTCATCAATTCTCTTCGCTACAGACAGAAGAGGAAAATGTCTTGAATACTGACGTTGTGCAATTGTTTTCCCTTGTGTCAAGTGAAGAAGGATTGGACGTAAAACAAAATGCCTAAATGCATTAGCAAGAATCTTCCATTTTATGATACCAAGAAATGAAGTGCCTCGTTCAGTTTCCTTCTACTTTGCCTTCACTATGATCACTATCCACTCACCCCCGCCACAGCCAACAGTACATAAAAAATAATAATAGTATAGCTAAAATAAGGTTTTCTTCGTAACAGATGTGGGGCCGCATTGTAATAGGCTGAAGGGGCATCCAGATTGCAGGAGCCCCCCCATGCAAAGTCACCCTCAACCTGCCACAAGCCTTATCTGAACCTCAATCAACTGGCGAAATGCAGCCCCATAGCTGGCTTCTGGCAGTCACATAGGCTGGGCTGGACAGAAGAGGGGAAAGAGAAAGCGAACGGCACAATTGACCACCGACGCCCAACTGCGTGGTCAGCTGATCAAGGGTCAGGTAAGGATTGAGGAGGAGTTGCGGGGGGCCCCAGAAATATGGATGCCCCCTGAGCCTGTCACAATGCAGCCCCACAACCATTATATAGAAAATGGGGGTGGGACTGCTTTAAAGCAGATCAACAGTCAAAAATGACTTAAACCAAACCAACACAACAAACAGTGCTCTTATGCATTCCTCGATAGGGCAATTTACATTGCTGCACATAAATATTAATTTACCTTTTTCTAACTCCTGCTGTGGTAAATTTGAAAAACAAAATGACGGCTCATGCATCTCCAGGCTACCTGCAAAAAGGAAGTGCTGCTGGGCTTCCTGTTACTGTGCAATGTCAGTTATGTCAGTTAAATCCAGGCAGCAGCATGGTTGAGATGCTAGGAGAGGAGGCTCCAAAATGACTGCTACCTTTCTTTTCCAACTGTTCCGGGCTGCTGGTCCAGTTTAAGGCTAGGTTTAGGGGCTTTACTAGATTATTTTAAGTAGTGCCCTGGTAACTAGGCTTTTCAAACAACTAAATAAGATGGTGCAGTACTTTCATGGGCAACGCTACCCATACTGGTCATTAGCTGGGACGTGCTCATCCTCGATGGCAGTCCACTGCTTCCTCTACCAGCTGAATGAAGACAACTCATTTAAAAGCCATCTTCAGTTCCTAGCACAATGCTGACTGTAATATCAGTGTAATGTTCAGGCTGTTCCCGCTCTGACAAGGTTTGCCTGATGCTTTTTCTACTCTGTTACTGACCTTAGCTTTGTTTGACCACATCCAGTGCCATATCCTGTGCCACGTTGCTACTGACCTCTGCTTTGTCTGACCATGTCCTGTGCTAAGCTGCTTTCGATCTCTGCTTGTCTGATCATGTGCAGTACCACATCTGGTGCCATGCCCAGTCTAAAGCTGTCAGTCTCTATGCTCATCTGACCATGTCTAGTGACCTGCCTTGTCATTGACAGGTGCTCTGTCTATCTCTGTTCTACTGTTACCGGTGATTGTCACAGGTTTCAGCCCTTGTTACGTCTCCTATTGTCATTGCCAGGGATCCCTGGTCACCATCCATTACAACCTTGGCAATGGATAGTAAACGGCTCTATCTCACACAGGCTGCGCCAGTGCCAGCCACTGTTACATCTAAGCTAACTATGCTTCAGCAGTTCTAGAGCTTCGGTTTCAGGTACGCGGCTTATAGACGGTATTGGCAGTAAGTTGATGGTTTAAGCGATGGTTAAAGCAGAGACACGAAGTCTGAATTAATCTGAAGCAACAGTCAGAAGGTACCATGTCACCAAGTCTACCTTACCCCTCAGGAAGAGATATAGACAAGGAAAAAGGACTGTGATGCCTCTGCCTGGTATAAATCAGCAAGTCCACCACAGGAGGGACATTCTCAGGAGTGCATATAAAAACAAGAAAAAAAATCATAAACCATCATAAACTGTAGTCCAATGAGGAACCGAAAAATGGTAGTGGCTTAAACATCCCTTGTAAGAAGGGTCACCCAGGTTTCTAAGAGAGAGAACTATTAGGGCTAGGGAATAATGATTCCCTTTTCACATTAGTGAATATGTTATGTCCTATGGGGCTAGTAAGCATCAGACCCATTACTTTTCTGTGTGTTTTGCTCTTTATCAGTTCTATTTAATGTAAAATACAATGCCTGGAAAGACACCAAAAGACCAAATCTGGTGTGACTGCTGCCTTAACCCCAAGGCACGTACTGTAGGCTGATTTCATATCGCCCCACAAACAACACTTATCCTATTATGTTTTACATAAAGAAATTAAACTAAATAATTGTTGTGTCCGTATTTCAACTAAAACTGCTTTTTTTTGGATTGATGATGCTGAGATAACAAAGGAACTGCTTTCTCTCTCTAACAATCATGTCCTCAGTCACCGGCTGAAGGCCATGCTAGTCACAATCTGCCGCCTGTTTAGTAGTTGTAATTAACACTACAGCTTGGCATAATCAAGCTTATTAATAAGTGCGCTGATTTAACTGCCTTCTACTTACTCCACATCCTTTCTGCTCTAAGGCCTGTCCCTGCAGTCAGAAGGGATAGTGGGTGGAGAGTAAAATAAGCCATGAGGTCTGGAATTTCATTATTATTTTTTATGAATTCAAGCTACTGCGCTAAAGCATGTGTATGTAAAATCTGTTATCTGCCGTTACGGCTATGGGAGCATGTGAGTAGGGGCTTCCTTAGTTGGGAACACGTTACGGGCAAGGTCTGTCTCTTTTGATCATGGTTTAATATCTTGCACCTCTTTGATCATGGAGTAAAAATTAAATTGTAAGATTGCTCTTACAGTGAAAGTATGCTGGCACAATTTTATTATGAACTGATTGCCTTGGCTGAACCTAGGCAAATGTTAGTCCATGACCAGACAAAAACAATAAACAGCATATACACACACTTATAGTCTCACGCAGCTGAATCGCACACTGGTGGTAGTTTGAATCGGCATCGGCGACCTCGTCCCACCGCCATCCTGGCCATCTCAGAGCAAAACGTTCCCCCTCTCGCGTCGGTCCTGATGGCTAGCCGTACCTGTTCTATTCACTACAATGGAGTCAGCCTTAACCACACCTCTCAATTGAAATGAAAAGAGCGGGTGTGACCAGTTTTTGTGATGCCTGGAGAGAGCATGGAGGTGGCAACTTGATCACAGGACAAGGCTGATGCAGGCTGAATCTCCGGCAGAGGTAAGTTTTAAACACCCGGTATTGTGCCTCAGCTGCGAGGGGCTGCGCAAGACTATACGTGAGTATGTACTGTATCTTGTTTTTTCCTTAACATTCTCTTTCAATATGCCATGTTCACAGAAATATTCATAATGTAAAGCATACCAAAACCCATCTTTATGACTAATAACCCCCGCATATCTCACCCCACATGCCATCAATAGATATTTCTCTTCTTTCTCAGCAGCAGATCTAACAAATCCCCTAAGTTCCAGGAGTCTGAGTAGCAGGAACAGAAATGTGGGATTTGAATATGCGTTTTTTCAAATCTTGAAGTGCTGGGTCCTCTTTTATTGCATATGAAATGCCCGTCCCTACAGCCGGGATCTGATGACATGGTGTCCCGTCATAGAACACCAAAAACAGGGCTTACATATGTCACAGTAAGCGAAAAATTCCCAGGGAGAGGACTATTGGAGAGGCTAATTTATTTCTGCATCGCTGGTGGGTTTTTATCAACACAAAGTCCGTTATTGAAATTACCACCTCCCATTATTCCAAGAGTGGCAATACCTATGCTCTGCTTCCAGGCAATTCACCAAACCACTGCAGCAGTAGGTCACTGTTCCCTCAGTAATTGGATGCCTAAAGAGTTACCCACAATCCCTGGCTGCAAAACTGAAGATTCACCTGCATTTGGCAATCAATTAAGTGTTCATTTAATTTCAACCACCCAGGCTCTCAAGGGGCGCTGTTGGAGAGCAGGTCCCCTCAACAGTGCTACAAAATGACAAGTCCTCTTTAAGAGAATTAGTCTTCACACCAACAACTTCTCGTCGATATATGAATAAAAAGTGATCCGATCATGGCGTTGTGGTGTCAGCTGAACATAAAGTATGTGTCGCTGATCCAGAATAATCACGGATACATCTGGGAAGTTGGCAGGTTTCAGGCTATAGCTTATTCTGCTTATTTTTATTAGTGTTGTAAATATAAAGCATACAAAGTTATAGTGAAGGGATTGTGCTAAATCTCAGAAGAGTGACCTAGACGTGCAAACATTACATAGCTGGACATGAGTTCTATTAAGAGTTACAAGTTCATATTAAAACAAGAGTACGTAATAAAATCGGTCATATAAATATATTTCCCTATCTCATAAATCTATTGCACCATTGGCAACACGTCGTAAAAGGTCTTGTCAACACTGGTGCCCAGTGATGGAAAGGACATTGAGGCAACTGGCTGTTTTATCCATTCTTAGCTTAGGATGTTGTAATATACCAGGCTTGGTATACCAGAGTATAAAAGGAGCAGAGAACACAGAACTAAACATACAGTCTAAAAAGTGTTCCTGATGGGATCAAAGTCTACCTCTTAATAATCAGAACATTTTATAATTATATATTTTGTTTCTGGCAATAAAGGTTCACATCACCATATTTACTTTGGGGCATTCTTAAAGAGGAAGTCCATGTTGTTTTCAAGCATTCTTTACTTTCAATCTGTCCCCACCCTCCAGTTTCTTCCCCTAAGGAAAACTCAATTTGGATTAAAAGAGTAAAACAGGTCTTCACCTAGTCAGTGCTACGCTCTTCAGATCACTACAGCATCTGAGCACATTACTTTTTAATGAATAACCCACTAAAGTTTGAATAAGTCAATTACAACCTGTTTGCAGACATATAGTGATTCAGAGTAGTAAAAACAACACAATAATAAAAAATAGGATCACTTTCCATTTAGAATAGATGATCTTACAGTCAAGCACTATATTTAATTTGAAATTCAAAATTTGAATCCCCCATATTCAAATAAGACCACCAATGACTGTGGATATATGAGGTTTTAGTATATTTCTAAGAGGCCTCAACAGAAGTAATGGCTATAACTCAATATGCTTCGGTTTATTTTATTGACTAAATTAGCAACTTAGATGCAAAGCTTGAATAATAGGATTATCATCAAATAATAAAGTATTCAGTTTGCCTGAAAGTGTTTAGATTGAATTTCACAGTATATCAGACTTGAGAAATCTTAGCCACCAGACTCCTCACATAGTTAAATATTTAACCAGAAGGAATCCCGCCCTTATCCATGCAGGGCATCCAGGGCATGCCGAGGTGAGGTCGGGATGGACGCTGCCATATCTGACAAAGGTGTTACTTGTTCTTCAGTATCAAGTTTTAAGACATCAGACCCAGACTGAGGAGATGCAAAGGACAAGCATATATATTTTTTACCTGGACAATGACTTTAAGTGAGAACGTCCGCCACACCCTTTATGCAGTTAACCAAGAGTGGTTAACTGATGGAAACATAGAAAAAGGATAACTAAACATAAAAGAAAAACAAAACAAAAAAATATGGAGAAAATGGGAAGGGAGGAAGCTAAGGGAGAGTTAAAAGAAAAATCTGTCCCACATGCTGTACCCATAAATCACTGGCCCTAAGCCCCCTTTTACGTGGAGCGATTATTGAATGAAAAATCACTAAAGCCTCCACAATTAAGCGATAATTGCTTTGTGGAAATGGCCTCTGCCATCAGTTGCCCATCATAACAGTTTGGCTGACCAAAAATTTCTCGTTCATCGCTTGATCAGTGGAACGTGGAAACAGAAGTCACCCACAAAAAATGTGTTTTAGCTATGACAATGAGCGACACCAATAACCAACAAATCCTTAGCGTCTGAACACAGTTGTTTAATCGCAGAAGATTTGTATGGTCGTTCAAACAATCAATTTAGCTGCTCATGTAAACGGGGCATTAGAGACTCACTAACATTATTAGTGAGATAAAGACAAAGGCAAGCACTTCTGTCTTGTTTAGAATTTAGAAGCTCCTTTAAAAGCGGGTCAAAGCGGGAAAAAGATTTCGGGCCCAGTCACTAGCCTACTCTCGAGGCATCCTACAGCTACACCGCTGTGTGAAACCCCCGGGGACGGGGCAGTAATCTAACCTGATGTTGCGATTACGCTGCAGGCTTCTGTGAGGTCGCAAGCAATCCCAAACATCATACCGGGGATGCGGACAGCCGTCTGCACTTCGTCACAGCCAATAGGCTCTCTCAAAAGTGCCAGATTTCTTTGAAAAAAGGCTACCGCCAAACAAACAGCAGCGTCCGGCTGCTAGGGCGGGGGGGGGGGGTTGGGGGGGAATGAGCAGTGGACCCAAAATTGGGTTTCCATCCGCTTTAAGGAATAACTTAATACACTTTAAAAATTTACTGTAACCTAAGGAAAACTTTTTATGAGACACTCTATGGTGACCCCTTTCCTGAACCCACCATCTAGCAATATAAGAGGAATTATATATATATAAAATAAAATTTAAAAAATCTTAACGGAAATATAGAAAATACCTGAATCTCACTGGGATTTTTCTCAGTAGACGCACTAATAGGCTAACTCTATTGCTTCTATTATTGTCTCATTTATAAGATTGCTCTACTTCGAGTTTTCAGTCTTTTCCTTTCTGTTGTTCTATAAAATGATGTATTTTCCAGATGTACATGGCCAGACAATATTGGGGTATTCTTGGAGAAACTTGTATGATTCCAATTAGGGTCGATAATGCATTCTGCAAGCTCTCAGTCCAAAAGGTAATAAATATATCATAACGGCAAATTAGAAATACACCATGTGTAAGAAACGGCATACTCCAGGACTCGCTGGGATTTATTGAATAAAACCTGTTTTAGGTAATCACATCAATGAGGTCTACATGGTTTGTATGATGCAGGAAATACATTGCCAAGTTCAAAATGTTTCACTCTCCCTTGGTGGCTCTGGTGCAGCTGTAGCTGGTGCTTTTAGTCATTTCCTGTGTCAACCCTATGTAAAATCCTGAGCTAAACTCAACTGTTAAATACTCCAATTAATCGAAAACAGGCACAGAGAAAAATAAAAATGCAGCCAAAAAACGTTCAGAAGTAAACTTAAACTAAAATATGACAGCAAGGGCTACATCCAGCTTCTTTACAGTTGCTTAGACTTATAATAAATAGGTTTTGTTTGATATAAAAAAGAAGTGAAAAAAAAAAGTCAGTGTATAGGAAACAGAGTCCACTCAGTTTACCCAATTCAGAGTCATATAAGAACCAGTCATAAACAGTCACAAACAGCCAATGTTTTATAATCCCTCTGAAGGATGATGTAGCCTATTGCAAAGGTCTGTGAAGGTTCCCATGTTTCCAGATAATAGTAGTGATAAGTCAACGTTACGCATCTTGCTGTATTGTCTACATACATTTGAATTGAGAAATATAAGATAGTTTAAGCACTTGCAGTTATTGTAGTGCTTGTTTCATTATTGCTTATGTGATTAATATATGTCTACTGAATGTTTTGGGCTTTGTTAAGTTCAGCAGGGTATACTTTCCATTAGAAAAAAAATCAATAGGTAGATTGTGCTTTCCTAACTCAGCTAGGGAGAATGAAAGCGCACCTGTCCGTTTCTCCGCTAACAGGTGTTGGTCTGGGTCCAGGCATGGTGGGGAAGCCCCCAGAACACCTGCAATTTCTACCTTTTTCTGGATCCTCTGCCAGGAATCCAGTCCCACGCCGGCGGTCAGGTGGGTTGGGGTCGCGCCCTAGGCTCCAGCCACCGAAAGGGTCTTGCCATGTGATTACTGGTGGCCAATTGCAGAGATGTATTTCCGGTCGAGGATCTAGGAAGAAGAATTGCTCTGGGGAGAAGGGCGTGGGAGGCTCCAGCATTCTGGATGGCCCTCCAACCTGTTTGAATGTGCCTGGGCCTGGACCAACAACCGTTAGTGGAGAAACGGGTGTTGGTCCGATTTAAACAAAGTGGTGTTGACAGAACAGGTGCCCTAAACTTTGTGGCCACTTTTGTCCTTTGTCGACTGCTTAGGTCCCCTATACTTTGTGGCCACTTTGACATTCTCTTGTGTAAAGGAACACAGAAAGTGAGACACTATCTCTCCCGCTATTGCAATGAATCAGGTGGGTGTGCAATAGACACTTTCCCCTATGTAGCTGGAGAATGAAGGATGGGCCTTCAAGCCAAACTCAATCCCAGACTCAATCCCAGACTCAATCCCAGTTAAAGAGTCAGTCCATTAAGACTGCCCATTTTTCCGTCCCCTACACCTGACCACCCTCCCCTAGCGTCAGTGACATGAGGCATCTAGAGCAAAGAACTGCAATAGAATGATCGTCGGCACTGGATTGCAGGTAAGGTAAGTGCGTTTCGCCTGATTGACGGCAAGGAATAAAGTGTGTTTTTATGATGGACACCACTTAAAGTTCGCACCAGGATCTGGGCTCATCTAGTTACACCACTGGTCAGCACTCATTTTTTCCCTTAGGGAAAGCAGGACAAAGTCAACAGTCTCCGCTCACATTTCTTACTGCCAGAAGGACTCGAGAAAGTGGCTGTGGCCTACTATCATTAATTGATGGTGAGCATTTCATGCAGATCCTGTGTGATCTAAAACTCACATCCAGCTACTTCTTTCTTGACTTAACAGCACAAAATTCAAATAAAAAACACAAGTAAACTAAGCCCTTTAAAGTTCTAATATAACCCCCTAGTTTTCTCACCGTTTGTCTATGTGTGTAACAGCCACATCAATGAGTGTCTGTGGTTATCCAGCTCTCACAGTAACTGTGTATACCATCAGCAAGGAACTTGCAGTTTGCAAAAGATGTTCCAATTTTGCATGCACACATTATCAAGTTATTTTCCCTTTCACCTTTTGCTATTTTATCTATGAGTCAACATTTCTGATTGTGATGTCTGGCTATTTGTATGGAGCTGGCTGCCATCGCTGGCTGGAGAAGAGTAGAGGGAACAGTTGCACTTTGAGTAAACTGACCATTTTTTGGAGGCTCAGATTGGAACAGCTTAAACTAGTTTGTGGGTGATGGGCATGTTGGGGTGTGGTTAATGGGTGTGGCTTTTCTAGGGGCTATTTAAGAACACATTTTCACAGCATTCTATGCTAAGCTTGTGTATAAGTAGGCAGTTTAACTTTGAGGAGGGGGTGCACTCGCCTTATCCATAGGAGACTAAATCTAGTTCCTGACATACTGCAGGTGCACACATAATTATGCTGCTAGCACTCAGGCTATAGAAGAACCCCTCCTGCGGGCTCCATGGTGCATTTCAAACAGCATGGAAGCTTAAAATGCTACAGCAGGCAAAGGAAATTTTTAGACCATTGTGTTGGGCTACATTTGGCCCTGTCCTAAACTGTTTTGTTTTTAAATTGCAGAAGAAATGGCCGAGATATCAAGGCTTGACCTCATGAAGCCTCATGATTCAGCTTCTGACAAAAGTGGACATGGCCCTTTGATCTGTGGTGCTGAATAATAATTGGTGGGGGGGTCTGATTGAGTGAGTAGTTTTTTTTAATATAAACCTACATATGTTTTTTGGCAGAAATAAAAAAAGGCAATTACCAGTAGTCCGGTGCAACTGATTAACTCTATACTGGGAGTTTCACATTGGCATCTCATCCCCTCATGCCAAGCATCTTTTGATGACCTGGAAATACAGGAATATGAAGGTAAGCATCCTTGATGTCCACAGAAGTCATGAAATCCCCTTGGCGCAGGGAACTGATGGCAGAGTGCAGAGTTTCCATGCGAAAGCGCCTGCTCCTGACAAATTTGTTCAGGTCCAGGATGGGCCTGACTGAATCATCTATTTTGGGGACTGTGAATAGGTTGGAATAGAAACCCTTGCCCATTTCTCTTCAAGGGACCTTGCAGATGACCCCCAGCTCCAGGAGGCCTTGCACTGCCTGCATCAGCTCCTGAGGTAACACAGGGTCCTGAGGAATCCGGGATCTGATGAATCTTGGGGGCGGCCAGGCAGCAAACTCTATCTTGTAACCGGAGGACACTACCTCCTGAATCCACCGGTCTGAGACATGAAGCCTCCAGACGTGAGCGAAGTGCTGAAGCCGTCCCCCCACCCGGATGGGTGAGGGCGCCCAATCATGCCTGAGGGGGCTTGGGAGAGGATTTTGCCTTGGGGCCCCAGGAGGAGCCAGGACACCCACGTCCTCTGCCCCTGCCCCAGAAATCTCCCCGGGCCCCAGTAAAGGAAACCCCCCTCCCTTGTCTAGCACCACGGTAGGGGGAGGAGAATGAGCCCTGACCCTGAAAGGGACAAGACTGCCGCCTGCACTGGGGTAACCTGCCTCCCTTAGCAAAAAGGTCCAGGCGGTCCCCAAACAGGCGTAGCCCTTTGAAGGGAAACCCAGTGAGGGCCTTCTTGGCAGCATTGTCAGCAGCCCACTGGCGCAGCCAAACCGAGCGGCGTATAGCCACCACAAGGGCAGATGTCCTGGCACACATTCTAATGGTGTCATCCAAGGCAGATATTTACAAAAACATCACAACTGGAGCGTGCATTGAACACTTCACAAGGCAAATCATCAGGGGCACCATCAAGTATATTTCTGATAAGGGTTCTAGTGGCCACAGCGGTAATGGCAGCGCCGTCCCCGCACATGCAAAAGCATGGGACGCCAGCTGCTCAATGCGCCGGTCCTCAGCATCCTGCAGGGTAGTAGAGTCAGGGGAATGCATGACAGAGGTGTTAGATAACCTTAGGACCGGGCATCCACCTCGGGAGGGGATGACCAACATTTTACAACATCAGCAGGAAAGGGATACTTCCTATCCCAACTTTTAGGTACCCCGGGAAGTCTACTGGGGCACTCCCATTCCTTGAGCACAAGGTTATTGAAATGTGCTTGCTCGGGAAATTCCAAATGTGATTTAGCTGTGTGGAAGAGTTCTCCCCTTTGCCTGGGAGCCGCAACAGGGGGAGAAATGGACAGAACCTCAAAAGAGCCAGAATCGTCATGACCCCTGGGCCTCTCATCAGATGACCCTGTGTCAGAGAAAAGCTCCCCTTCATCCAAAGGGGTATAGCCACAAAGATCCCAAAACTCCTCAGCTTCCATAGGAAAAAGAGTGACATTGGCCGTTAAGTGCCGCTTTTTTGCAGGGGCCTTACGCGCCAAGGTATTAGCAATCAACTTCTCGACAGTAGCCAGTCTAGAAGACACATCAGGCTGAGAATCCCCACTTGTATGCAACTCAGTAGGAGTGAGATTTAAGCTTGGGGGAGTAGGTGAAGTGATACGAAGTACAGACCCATCCACGGGAAGGCCAGATTGTAGTGCAAGCACCTGCTCAGCACAGGGTACACAGACCCGCGCCTTGTCAGCGTCAGCATGAGGCTGCCCACACGCTACACACAGCCGGGCTTGTCCCAAAGGAACCCCGGTCACATTATCCTGAGATGCCTCCATATGGTGATTACAGAGGCGCTACAGGCCGATAGGGATTAACGCTATAAAGCAACCCTGGATGCCCCAATAGCCCGCTAGGGAGTGGGAGTATATACACTAGGCCTATACAAGTTAGCAAACTAAGAGGGCCGGGAGAAGCCAATGGATTCGCCCGCCTGAAAGACATAATAAAAAGGGGGCCGTAAGCAGACAGTATTAAAACATTAGATAATAAAACCGCCCGCAAGGGCACTTACAGACCGCGGTAGGTAGGGGACCGTTGCCCATAAGCCAGCCAAGCAGACAAAGATGGCATCGGTATACCTCGAGGGGCGGGCCAGTAACAGCAATGACGCGGAACGCGCCATAGGCGGGCCCCGCCCCCCCGAAGAGCGAGAAGCAAGCACATGACAAGCAGCCAATGATGGCGCACCGGCGCCTGAGGTAACATCGCCGCCAAGCGCGGAGCATAGTGACAGAAAAGGCGTGCGGCGGCGGCAGTAATTTTAAATACAGTAATAGTAAAGCGAGACAGCGTGGCGGCTGGCACAAGACAAATGAATAAAATATGCAAAGCATCCATACCTACACCCCCCCCTTTTTCCCCCGAAAGCTGCCAGGAGAATGAGGGGGGACAGCGGCCACTTAAATAGGGCCCACCGATAGTCAGGGGCAATAGTGCGGGAGGGGCATCCCATAGAGGCTCACCATAAGCCTGAACCCCCTACTCTTTGGTGGGGGATTGCGGTGGAGCAGCGCTCCTAATCACCTGCTAGCGGTGCTGCCTACCATCACCCGACCAGCGCAGCCAAGGCTGGGAGGCATATTACTAAAGGGACGGGTGGGAATAGTCCTACAGGGCCGCAGGCTAATAGCCCAGCTTACCTGAGAGTAGAGAGACCCATTTCTCGTCCTTAGCAGTCCAAACTGCAGAGAAAATAAAATGCTAAGAATATCAGGCAAAATAATGACCCCGGGTGAGAACGCTGCCAAAGCCTTTTTTTCCTAAAGAAGCAGAATTACAGTAGGGGTGGTTAAATCTGTGAGCTCAGCAATGTAGTGTGTCGCCTCTGCCTCAGTCAATCAGATGATTAGCAAGCCAGAGTCAGGAATTCACTGCTCCATACACCACCTACACCACCTTGGTGTACATTGCTGAAGTAAACAGATTGTTGCTACAGAAAAGTGTTTCTTTTTCTTTATTTCTTTACCGACAAACAAAAAAGATACAAAATAGCAGATACGCTCAGCACCTTGAGGACATCATTTTGGCACAATGATATACATTTTTTTAAAGTAAACCCTTAAAGCCTAACCAGAATATTTCCCTTAGGTGGTGTGCAACTTTTATATAGTCAGCAAAGTTTCACCAGGTTTTTAGGAATTCCCAGCCCCCAACTCAGGCTACCAAATTGCTAACAGTTAATATGGGGTCAAAGGGCTCATGTGAAAAAGATAGAAGGAGACAGAGTTTCAACATGTGATTACCAGACCCTCTCCAGGACAAGCCCTGTTTTCATTCATCGGACAGATAACGCTTCCTTTATAAAAACGGCCAGATGACAAAAAGGATCACTTTTAATTTTTTTTTTCTTTTTCAAGAGAAATGAAATCATGCATTGAAAACACATTTAGTCGCTTTAGAATATCGAGTTGTGTTAATGGCACTCTGCCATAACATCAGAAAAGTAATAGGTATCTTGAGTACTCATTATTTATCCAACTTACTCGAAACAGCTCAGTCTGTAACTGCAGACAGATTTATTGTTGTAAAACAAATGCCTCAAAAATTGTGTTCCCTTACTAAGTAAACATTTGCTTAACACGGCTCTCCAGATACAAAGGCACGAAATGGCATCTCACCAAAACTTCTACACTAATTGCTCATTTCTAATTTCCAGTATTTGTTTCTCTTTTAAATGTAAAATTGATTCCCAGCTTAAAGGGGAACTTCAGTTAAAGAATAAACTTCAGTTAAGAAGGCAGGAGGACGGGGGGGGGGGGGGGGTTACAAAGAAAAAAAAAACCCTTACCTTATCGCGGGGCCTGCATTGCTCTTCCATTGCTCTGGATCTGGGGCGCCGACATCTTGGATTGAAGACACAGAACCACAACCCCTGGCTCTGTGCGTATGCCCAGCCACCCATTCATGTGAATGGGCGGCGGGAGTGCATGTGGAGCCGAGAGTCGCGGCTTTGCTTTTTTTTCTACTGAAGACTGGGAGGACAGCGTGGGTCCCTCGATAAGGTAAGCGTTTTTTTCTTTGTAACCCCCAGTCCTGCCTCAGCGCCACTGAAACTGAAATTCTGCTTTAAGATGGACAAGTCACAATAAATCATCATCGTGTATATCTAACAGACTTTACTGTTACTGTTACCTTTAATATAGACCATGTGACTTCTATAGAATGTCACTGCTTAGCATAACAGAAACATTCAGAAAGACAACATACATACTCACCCGATATTGGACTAAATAATTCCAGCAATAGTCTCCTAAAGAGGCACAAAAGGGCCCTGTAGTATATAAGACTCCAGGTCTGCCTGATACCCACTCCCCAGGGCATACCGATTTGGGATGGCCAGCTATATGAATCCCCCTAATCCAATTGTGAATGAGCGGGCATACCTTTAGCCAGGCACGTGCCCATGTCTGGCATTTGTGCATTTGTGAATGGCTGAGACAGGCATGCTCCCAGCTAGAGGCCCTTAGCCATTGAGGCCTCTAGTCGGCTAAGAGCCAAAGCGAGTCAAGCGCGTTGATTGGCTGCACACCTGCACATGTGCAGGATCGCGGTCAGTTATGCTTTATCAACGATCACTGGGGTTTCACATAGCGGGGCAACCCAAATTGGGATGCCTGGGGGGCAAGCACCAAAACCTTGGATAGAAAAAAAACAGGGTTTTGGCTCAATTTAAAGTGGTACACAGATGCACCAGTCCTTAAAGTGGATGTCCAGTCTGAGGGAGGGCAGGTGGGGGTTTAAACACAAAAAAAAGTGCATGAGCCTTCCTACTGTACAGCTTCTTAAAGATGGCTGCACCCAGGGACAAAGAAAGATGTTTTTTTCATAAACCCATTCACTCATAGCAGGGAAATGGCTGAATATCACCTTTAAAGTGGGCCAAATGCCACACTGGCCGGCCTTGGTGTCTCAAAGACTACAGGACCAGCTGATTCCCATTCCCTTGAGCATCCTGATCTGGGATGCCCCACTGTGCGAATAGGTCAAATATAGCTTACCTGCATGAGCAGTGGTGGTATCTCAGGCTTCCTGTCGGCTGACCTCCGCTATCACTCCAAGCCAATCTGAATGGCCAACGTGGGCCAAGCTGGAGGGAAGCACCCGGCAGTAAGGTGACGCCCAAGCAGGTACACACCATGGCTATCCTGGAGGCTTCATACAGACTAGCATCCCAAATCAGGAAGCCTCTCTTATGCAGACCAAAAAGTACTTGAGCAAAAATTAAAAAAAAAAGGTTTTGCTCCACTTTAAATTGTCAAGCATGACCTTGGCAGAGAAACCAAAGATTTAAAGCTAACATTTTGTGACATAGTTTATGTAACACATTTAAGGACCTGCTTTACCAGGTCTGCCGTACTGTGGATAACCTAACATGCTTTAAGTACTAAAATCATTTATGTTTGAATAGAAATCTATATAAATATATATATATACAACACTGACAAGCAAATACTTATGGTTGACAGCAGTTGACAGCGGTCATTTCCCAGCAGTGACCCATACGGATTTCTTTCAGTCTGTATTTATAACAGACCTTTTCTCCCAGTAAAGGGATTAATACTTCATTGGCCAGTAAACAATTCACAATTTCTTACTATGCCAGAGAATTTCTTGGCACTAGCGAGAACATAAAGTCCCTCAAACAAAGAATTCTCGTTTCTTCCTACAACGATGTTCTGACAAATAATAAATCCTGTTGAAAATCAATTAAGTTTGTGTCATTTTACGCCATGTACGTCAGCCATTGTCTAAGTTTTGGGTCCCCTAAATACGATCTGGCCAGTTTGTGGAAGCAGTTTGAGTCTTTTAATGTGTGATTTATCTTTGAAGAGAAAGTCTACTTTCAATGGAATGTTGTATGTAGTGTGTATTTTATATGATGCCCTCAATGTGGTGTACATTTGCTAATGGCAGTTGCTACTTGTGTATAGTTGCTGTTAACAACTGTACACCAAGATCTACAGGAAGAGTGAAGTGAGTCCTGTACACACAGAACGCTGCTGCTGGGCATAAGTAAGTGGGAGTGAGCTCCCTCCCCTCAGCAGCAGTCATTGCAGAAGTGTTCCAGGGCTCACTTCTCTCTTCTAGGTATACAGACTGGCAGGCTGATTCAGCACTAACGCCAGGTAGCGACAGATGAGCGTCTGTAGCAGGCATTTCAGAGCACCCGCTAGTAGTCGCTGTGCTCAGACGTGGGTCGCTATGTGCAGCAATAATGAATTCATTGTGGGGAATCGCTATATGAGCAGTACAGCGCTGTATGGGAGCGTATGTTAGCGACTGGTCAGTGCGACCGACTCACAACATATTCATCAAAAAAAAGCCTCACACACCTCCGGCACTCAAAAATGCTTCGCTGTAGCCCAGAGCGCCGGAGGCTGTGTGATTAAAGGTTGTTTTTTAACATGTATCCACCAGTAACAAAGCGAAAACATATGGAATTACATTGTAATAACATTGTAACATGAACACATTAATGCCAGACCTGTAACGTCAACTCTGCATAAATAAATAAAACATGAAAAATATTTTCAAAAATGGCTTTCTATGCCAGGAGAGGTTACAACATTATTTGAGAATTATAAAAAAAAATTAATAAAAACCCCCTGTTTAAAGAGAAATAAAAGAACGTCCATTGAAATGTATGGGAGAGCGACAGGTAGCGAGAGGTAAGACGTGGTGCTCTGTAAGGCTGAACGCCGGCGCTGTACGCTGAGGCTGGGATAATGATGAATCGGACGCTACATGGCGTTATCCCAGTCGCTCAACAGATTCTGCTTGATAAATGAGTAATTGCGTGCCGTGTCCGGCGTTCACCTGCCGCTACCTGTCATTTACAAAGCACTACCTGACGCTATCCCTTCATGAATAAGGGTCTTTGTGTAGAGTTGCTAATGGAAACAGATTGCAGGTAGTGAAAACTGCTTCTATAAAGTCTGCTAACATAAGAATAAATAAAATACTAGCAACTTGAGGACATCATTTTGGCAAAAAAAAAACACACTTTCAAAAACGCCATTGAATGTAGGCCTTCCCTTTAAGGTGTCATGTAGTGTGACCTGTTCACTTAAAGTGGACCAACACCCAGGATTTTGACTATCCTGGGTATTGGTCCACTTCCTTGGGGCACCCCGATCGGGGGTGCCCCGCTGCCCAAAACCCCCCCAAACACCCTGAAAACTCACCTCTCCACGATCCCACGTGACTGCGCTGTCCAATGCCCGCCGACGGACAAGTGATGTCCGTCGGTGGACAAGGGATCGCACCCGCCGCCGCCTCCCACGCGTCACTCTTGACGTGTGCGCGCACGCGCCGGCCATTCAGAGACGGCCGGCGCGGGCGCGCGCATGTCTGGAGGAGCGCGAGTGAGGCGGCGGAAGCAGCGTCTGGAGAGGTAAGGTTTTTCGGGGTGTTTGGGGGGGTTACACCCCGCAGGACATCCCGATCTCGGATGTCCCGCGGTGTGTGAGGTGATCGGCCCGGGAATCTTATAGGTTCCCGGGCCGATCACCCCTGGGTGTTGGCCCACTTTAACATCACTTTATATCTGTGCCTGCCTTAGCAAACAAGGGCAAGGTGCATAAATATATGCAAAGCCTCTCCTCTGTGTTTTTACGCAGAAACGAATCTGTTATGATCGGACTCTTTTCCATGTTTTGGCAGACTGTTGATTTGGAATACATTGTGTCACGGCAAATTCAGCAGCAGACAGGTCAATATAATGTAAAAGGAGTTTTATCAAAAAAGTCTCTGATGCTCATATCTGGGGGGCAGCCATTAGGGCAGCAAAGGCTTGAAGTGGAAGTCCAGTGTTAGAATGACAATCCCCCTACACAGGGTGGAAGACATTACAAGAAAAGAAAACAGCTGGCATGGATCCCCCGCCATTATTGGTGCTCATGTGGCAGTGCACAGACATTATGTGCTAACACCTGCACATTCAAGTGAATGGGTTGGCAGCGACCAAAGAGAGGGAAGCCACTCTTTGTGTGTAATACGGCGGCGGCCAAAGCCCGAAGGGCTGGGAGAGCAGTGCTGGACATCAGGCAAGGGAAGATGTTGCTTTTTGTCCTAACCCCCCCCCCCACCCTGTGTCCGCATCAGGATGGCCCGGTGGGCAGTCACTCTAACACTGGATTTGCGTTTTAACTCCAGCATCAGGACTAGCATTTTGTAACCTGTCACCTATTTCCCTGAAAATAATATAGATAATATAGCTATAGTCGGGAACTGGAATCTTTATACTAAGAGGGCGACTCATTAATAGCGGCAGGTAGCGACCGTTCAGCGACTGTAGCGGCATTTTCAGAGCGCCCGCTAGTAGTCGCTGTACTTGGCCGTTGTTCGGTAGTTGATAGCGACTCAGTCGGTTTGCCGTAATGTTGAATATTGGGTGAGGAGTCGCTATTTGACAGGTTCCGCGCTGTATGGGAGCGCATGATAGCGACTGGCCCTAGCGACCGCCTCCCACCATATTCATTAAAAAATCACGCTCAAAGAATTCTCGCGCTGTAAAATGCATGTTTAAACCCCAGAGCGCTGGCGGCGATGGGTTAAAAGTAGTTTTTTAACCCCCAAACAACCATATTTTTGGAAACCAAAAAAAACAAGTTTTTTAAATAATTTTGAAATATGAATACAATAATATCAGACCTGTAATATCAATTCTGTACAATTTTTATTTTTTTAACCTTAAAAAAATTATCTAAAATGGCAGAAGTGGTCACAGAATTTTTCACAAAAAAAAAAAATAATAATTAATTATGAATATTTAAAGATTGTTCCATTGAAATGCATTGGAGAGCGCCAGGTAGCGAGAGGTCATACCTGTCGCTGTTCAAGGTCGGACGCTGGCGCTGTGGGCTGAGGCTGGAATAATGATGAATGAGTGGCTATATGGCGCTATATCAGTCGCTAAGCAGGATTGGCTTGATAAATGTGTGATTGTGGTGGGGAGCCGGCGTTCTCGTGGCGGGGCCCGTCATTACCGGCCGCTCACCAGTCGCAACCTGTCGCTATTCCTTCATAAATAAGGGCCTAATACACCAGCCTCACTGGCTTTATAGGCTAGAGGTTCTCACTATCAATATTGTTTCATATAATGCTCTTAAGAGTTTCCTTTTTAGGTGATATATATATATATATATATATATATATATATATATTTATTATGGGACAGATTAGTTTTAGTAGAGAAAAAGAAAGCGACTTAATATTCATAATGACTTTTTTTCAGACAAACAGAGGGTAAAATCTTGGGGAAAAACTACAGAGGAAAAAAGTCAAGTCAGATAGGAAACACTACTATTTGTAGTGATGGCGCTATATATATCTATGACACTATATATATATATATATATATATATATATATATATAAAGGCAGACATTTAAAACTTTTTAATGATACCATAACATTTTATTTTTTCTTATTGCCCAATTTCCGTCAGTACAGTTTCTTGAAAACATTAAAAGGGCATTATTCCAAAGGTTTAGATTAGCCTGCTTACTGCTTTCCTCATGCATCTTTTACTCAGCCTGCTTTATCTTTCTTAAAGTGGACCAACACCCAGGGGTGATCGGCCCGGAAATCTATAAGATTCCCGGGCCGATCACCTCCCACCCCGCGGGACATCCGAGATCGGGATGTCCCGCGGGGTGAAACCCCCCAGAAACCCCAAAAACATCTTACCTGATCCACCGCTGCTTCCGCCGCCGCCGCCTCCCGCGCGCCCCTCCAGACGTGCGCGCGGGAGGCGGCGGCGGAAGCGGCTTGGACGTTCCTGATCCCCGCCTGGACGTTGGCGGGGATTGGCTGCGGCGTTCACGTGGGAGCGTTGAGAGGTGAGGTTTTTGGGGTTTCTGGGGGGTTTCACACCCCCAATCGGGGTGCCCCGCCGAAGTGGACCAAAACCCAGGATAGTCAAAATCCTGGGTGTTGGTCCACTTTAATAAAGAGAACTGTCTTCCTTCTTCCGGGCCTCCCCAGCAGCACAGGATGGCTCATCTATGCATGTTTTAATATGACAGTCCCCTCATAACTAAATTCATTTTGGGAAACAATAAGGATGAGTCAGCAGAAGGGAGCAAGTCCCATAGGGTTTATCTGGGAACGCAAACATGGGATCAGAAAGCAAGTTAACAGAAACCAGGACAAGTTTCTAGCCATGTTTCTGCAGCCACGTAACCCTGTCGGCCAATGAGAGCGCTAGATTCCTCTGGAGGACCGAGGGGGAAGGTATGAGCCATTAATGCACAGGGGGCATCCACAATCCGGAAGTCTCCCTGTGATGGGCCCATCACCTATATATGACAGATATAGATGTAGATAGTAACCATGATGATTGTGCCTTGAAGAAGCTATGATTTGGAGGTGGGACATGTTGGGATCCTAATCAAGTCTTTCACGTACTTATACATATGTAGAGAAGGTTTATAAATATGTGTTTTAGAAACTGTACGAAATGAAATGGAGCAATACAGAAAAAACATAGAAAAACTTCTTCTTAGAGAAACGTCTTCTCAACTCGCCAAGAATAAACGCATAGAGCCACCGGTGGAAGGCCTGGGCATGTGGAACTGGTATATATTGGTTCTGTATAGTAGTTATTTCTAAAGCAAGAGGCAAAACCTGGTCCAGCAGGAGAATGCTCCTGAATTTCATATAGAGGGGGAGGAGGTGGGCAGTGGATGCTGTGTGATTAACCTCTGGAGCAATGGCATATATTCTCATCCATATCACCAGGTGGCCTTTGAGGCTAGGTCTACTGCAATCCATCAAAACAGTGACAATTCGTAACAAACTGTAAGATCTCATCTTGGCTGAATAGCATAAAATGCCATAGATCAATACATTAGTAAGTGACAGTAAAAGTGTTCTAATGAGAATTTTGAGCAGTTTCTAAAACTATTATTGGCCTAATCTGTTACTTGTTCACCAACCACCTCCAGCAGTCACTGCCTGCCAATGAGAGAGTGCCTGGCTCCTACATGCAAAAGTAGACACCTGCCTGGTGTAAACATGCAATTAAAGATGTGATCCTAATTTGAATAATTAAGTAAACTGAATAGACGGCAGTGTCTTAGCAGGTGTCACAGTCGCAGCACCGCTTCCCTCTCACATCACTGCCATTAATTAGATGCTAACACACTCAAATGGCATCTGTCAGTATTCACATTTTGCTTTCTTTGTAGGACTTAAAATTAAGCTCTTTGTTGAGCTCTATATGAAAATAACCCAATCTGTGTGATTTAGACCATTTTTAGCATTAACTTTATTGGTTGAGTTTAAAGTCAGTACTGCTTGTGTCCATGTGTGCAGTGGTATAGCAGCTGAGCACCCAGAAGGAATCCTCCATTTATTGTGTGCATTCAGCCCCTGACTGGCAGAATCTGGATAATAAAAGGGGCCCAGAATTTACTGCCGTGAATATTCATTCCTAGCAATAGGTTCTAAATAGAACATTTTCTGGATGCCGCTCCCTCTATTGCTGCTAGCTCCTGGCGGAGCATCAGAAAGAGCATTCCTGGGGGTGTTGCTGATGGCCCACTCAGGTGCTGTGGGTATATGGACGTTCCTGAGGTTGCACACAGCGGGGCATGCCGATTTCTGCCCCAGGATCCCCCATATACCCATCTCAGGTATCAATCCCACAGTGCATGTGGGGCAAGCTGTAACATGGCGCTGGAGTCTTATAGACTCTAGAGCTGGGTAACTAAGGGTTTTGTTCCAGTTTAAGAACCCTTCTCCCACCACCACCATCAACTCCACACTGAGCAACAGTGTTTCCCTTGGCATCATATGGGACAAACTGCCACCTCTGAAAAATAGCCCATCAACTGGTCAGCAGCTGACAACCCCTTCTGGCAATCAATGAGGAGCCTTCTCCTATAAGGCCAGTAGCAGGCGTGCAACAGGGCCGGGAAGGAAGCGCACTGCTGCCACCATATGCGAAACATCTGCCACCATATCTGAAAGTTGGGAAGTGAGTATGTTGAGTCTGGCAGGTAAGCGGGGTTCATTTTTTTATGACTTTTACCATATAAAGATATCACCGAAGTAATCACCGAAGTAAGAAAATTCAGACAGTTGTCCATGACCCTGGATACTTTCAGTAAAATCCTGGCTGAAAATATATCATCACGGCATCCCTAAGGCTCCCACCTCCTTTTCACTAAGGAGTAGGAGGCTGAGCCAGCCAGAAATAGATATTGACACAGGAACCTATGCAATTCTGCTTAGCTTCTATTCCCTGGTTATAGGGTTCCTCTTTAAGAGGCAAGTCACCTGGTAGATGCCTGTGACAACACATGGCCTGGACACCATAATCTGAGAACTACCAGAAGAAGCAGCAATAAGCCTTTGTATCCCAGCCGCTTCAAAGTGAATCTCGGTCTCCCAGGCCACTTACTTGACAACTGTCTTCCGGATTCCAGAGCTTTAAATAAAAGCCAAGTTCATTTTCCTAATTAGAAGCACACTGACAACAAACTTTATTGCTTATGTCTGTGATGCAAAGGTGATCGGCCTAAGGTAATTTTTAATGAAGTAATTAAGTCAATACTTCCTGTGTACACAGCAATGAATAATATTTTGGCAGATAATTATAGATTTTGTCCTGTTTCAAAAGACCTCTTCCCGGATGACTAGAGAAATTGTTGTTGATTATATGTTAAGCATTAAAGCGAAGTTAAAATGGGTTATGAGAAATCAATGGCTTGTAGGGATATCCTGTGATACATGAAAAGCGGCCAACAGAGCTGGGAACAGAAGAAGATCCGTGCGGCCAAGAGTGTTGCCTGGATAAAGCTTCCAATAACCAACCGCGGGAAAGGGGCAACCAGTGATCACAAAGGGGCTTATCTAGCAAAAAGGTCTTCTAACCTTTACTAGGTGCAGACAACTAATGTGGGGTTTAACCCTTTAAGTGCCAGCCTACATAGAGGTCACCCTCTGTTGCCATGTCATTTGTTACGATTTTGTACTATACATTTTTAACTTTGATTTTTAAAAGAATGTCCGTAGATTTCCCAGACAAAATAATTTTTGTTGTTTTTTTTCAGCTTTAATATGAGCTTTAACATGAAATATATTGTGTGTAATTTTTTTGTGCTTTATGAATATTGTGAGGGACAATATATAAACAAATATTTTGTAGCTTGAAATTTAAAAAAATCATATTGCGTGTAAAAGTCCAATTTCTTCTGGTTACAGCGATACCGCATAGGTATCGTTAGACAGCCTTTCCTAACCAGGACACAGCTCATAAACCTGGGGCTCCTGTGCCCCCTTCCCTGTCCCCCCTTCCACGTAGCTGCTTGAGCGTGTTGCTTTCACTTGTTACATAGTCATTGCCCATAAAGCATCCCCTAATGCAAATAGCCATACAGGAAAGGAAGGTGAGTGTATGGGGGCAACATGGGGGGATACACACAGCAGGGCATGCCAATGCCTAAAGATCCAGTGGAACCAGTGGCAGTGGTAGACGTACCGGGAAGCAGAAGGACCTGCCATGACCAGAGATGGCTTAAAGTGGACCACTCACCAGGATTTTGACTATCCTGGTGATTGGTCCCTTCCCCAGGGGCATCCCGATGTGGAATGCCCCCATGTGTGAAACCCCCAAGATCGCTCGCTTTCACTCACCTTTCCACTGTCTCTGCGAAACATGCACGAGCACTCGTCTAAGCAGCGTTTTCTGCAGTGCATACTAATACGCAGCATTAAGCCATTGATTTGAACTTTGAGCCGGGATAGGTGCGCCCTAGCATCCCAGTGGAGTGGCTAAACGGCTGGGTGTGGGGAACGTGCATAGCCACAGGAAGGCCAGGGGTGCGGCCTCCGGTGAAAACAGCGTTGCAGGGGCCGCCGGGATGGGTTAAGGTTACCGGCGTCCCAGGGGGTTTCACACAACGGGGCATCCGGAATACAGCTGTGTGAAAAGGACCTAAGGCACGGTTCACTCTTTAAAGCAGATCAAAACCCTTTGGCACTAGCTCTGGAGTCATTTAGACTTGCCCAGGGGCATCCCAAACAGGTCAACACCTGTGATTACCCCAAAACCTCACCTTTCTTGGGGCTGCTCCTACAACGTTTTCAAGGAGGGTAGCTGCATCCCAGTTTTTCCCTTAGCTAAGGTGTGCTCCAGTGTCCAGTCATTCAGATAGGCAGGGGGCAGGAGCATGCATCAGACCAGAGGAGGGCTAACTGCCAAAGTCAGCCTTTAAGACCTTTCCTATAATCGCCTACAAAGAACAACCACAATTATTCTAAGAATAAATTACATACCGGGGGACTCGATTTACTAATTAGCTGACTTCTAAAGGAAATCGGTCACTCAGGATGTTATTTAGAGACATCAGAGAACTGGGGGGCTGAATACATATGCACGCCACACTTTTCAGTTCTTTATTTTTTTAAATTTGGAATGGATCTTTTTTTTTTCTTCCTTCACAAATACTCACTTGTGTTGCTCCAGCAAATAATAGCTCAATAAAATACATTTCGGTTTGTGGCTGTAACTTTTGAATATGTAAAAAAGTTCAAGGGGTACGAGCACTTTTTCGAAGCACTGTATGAATCTTGCCCAGATCGAACGGCACTGAACTACTAAGCATTTCCATAAATATATTGATTTTCTGGTACTAAACATAACATTGGATATGTCTGTTGATGCTTTGTTAGGCTTCTGGCATCACATTTTACAATACATGTTGAAGTGAAGCATGCAGTGTTTGCACAATCCTAGCAGTGTTTGGCTAGATAAATAAGCTGGGTCACCCAGTTACTCTGGAGCTCCTCTCCGGTAGCTGCGGCCCGCTCTATAGGCTCACAAGGTATGCGGCGCTGGCTGGAGCTGAACAGTCCACCTTTGTCTGGCAGCCAGGATCGCTCGCTTTAGGTTTGGGGAAATCTGTTCAAAGCAGACAGTGCTGTGGCGTGTTCAGTGTTTTCACCCAGCGGAGAAAGCTGGCCCGCAGATGCCTTCCTCTGCTCTCTGACAGCCACACAGAGACCTCTGAACTTGCTATTTATATAACGGTTTAGAGAATTTGTGTCTCTTCCTGCATAACTGCCAGTTTGCAAGCTCCTCGGTAATGAGGCCACTTGCAAGAGATTACATACAAGTAGAGGCCATTGATTTTCTTCTTCTCTTTTTTTTTTGGGAGAATGAAATCCTTCCCCTCATTTAACAGCCGTTGATGCGGCAGTAAGGTCTAATTTTGTTTTAAGAATCTGAGGGAACTTGTGAATTGACTGCAAGCTTTTGTTTATTTCAGGTTAATGTTATCGAACTGTCGGGGCCTTTCAGACCAGCCCTCAAACTGGGTTAAACAGTTTACAGTCTCATCATATCAAAGTGTTATTATAAAGGCCAAAACTAGACAAAATGTTTATTTTCGAGAAGTTAATTTTAAGGGTATCTGTAGGCTAAGCCTGGAATGAAAGCATACTTATCCTACCTCCCAGGCAGCTGATCTTTCCCAGTCTGGGCTCTTAGAATGCTGTCATTTTTGTTTTTTTGTTTTAGCCCTCATTCTTTTCTAGTTTTCTGCTGAGAGCAGAGCTTCACTACCCGGGTAATTGGTCCTTGGCCCAGAGGCATGCTAGTTTGGGATGCCCTGCTGTGTGAAACTTTCCAGATCATCCACTCACCTTTCCATCGTTCCAACGATGCATGCATGGGCGATCATCTAATCAGCACACACTAATGCATTGCATGAAGCCCTCTTTTTAGGACTTGGGCATAGGGAATGGGAGCAGCCGCAGTCCCAGGTTACATGTGGAGGGCACGTTCCCATGCGCCCGGTCTATCTGAATGACTCAGCACAGGAGAGTGCACAGCCACAAGGTTACCGGGGATGTAGCTATGACCCACAATCGCAGAGAGGGCCTGTAGAAAGTTAAGGGGTTTGCGGGTAATTTGGGGGATGGTTCACACAGTGAGACATTTGGAATTGGGATGCCCCACACTCTCCCTTTCAACTATGTGTAAAAGTGGGTTCTGGTTTATAAGGACACTAAACTAACCTACCCCCTCACACCATCAGTGAGCCTTGCCCTAGACAGTAGAGCTGCAATAGTTGGGGGACAGTTAATAGCTACACACAAGTGCGAAATCCACCGATAGGAAACATGTTTCACTTACGTGCGCAGTTACTTACTGCCCCCCATCATAAAGGGCTTAATGCTTAGTTTTGGCTTCTTAAGGATCTTTAGCTGTAGAGGCATCCCAGTCTGGAATGTCCCAGGGAAGGGTGCTAAAAGAGACATAATTTTTGACTGTTGGTCACTTGCCACCCTCCAGTTCCCCTATTCGGCATACTCTTCTGATCCAAAAACTGAAAGTCTATCATTACGTTACATGGAGACATGTAATATAATGTACCCGCATTGCTGGTCTGCGTTTACTGCTGTCACACTTTCTGAGGAGCAGTATAGCTACATAACTGGCTCCTGCTACATTTTTTTACATTGAAGTAGCCTTCCTTTACACTATAGAGATTTCCATAGCTGGCTCTGCAGTTTTTCTATAGGCTCGCGGGTCGGGTCACATGTCCTCTCAGCTTGAATGCTCCAGCTAAGAATCTGACCTACATCAGGGTCATGTTGAGGTGCGTTCATGACACTTGTCAACAGCTTCTAAGTAGCCTGTCTGAGGTTTCTTCTAAAAGGAATGACTCTGTGCCCTAAACACTATATCAACATTTAAAAGGCATCTCGGTTTACTACAATGGGAACATTTGCAGGGAAAATCCATCTCTGGACATTGCAGAGAGCCAAGCTCTGTGAAATGCATTAATGTGTGTACTATCCCATTCTTGTCAACTGAAATTTAGATCTTTTCAGGATTAGAAAATTGCTCCATATGGTGATAAAGGCGCCTGGATAACACTAGTGGAGGCTCAGCCTTAGAGCAAACGTGTCAGCTCCCTGCATGCAGCCAAACCTCAGGCAGAGTGATTTCAGATGAATGTGAATTTTACTGCTAATTATTCCATCAGGAAAAGACATACTGGAGGAGGCTGGCCAGAAATCAAAATTTGGGTTACAAAAATGTGCTTTATTGAGGTAACACACTGCAATTCCTGGCCATGCGTGCCACCAACAGAACAATGGCAATATCTGGGTGGCAACCAGGTGATCCAGCCATCTCAATTTCTGGCATTCTAATAGCTCAAGGGTTCCCAACCAGTGTTACGAATACCACTGGTGTTGCACAAGATCCTATTAGTCCTACTTGAGATTCTATCAGTCCTATCACACTTACCTGTACCTCAATGTGATCTGCTACCATCTATACTTACAAAACTGTGCTAAACGGTGATGACAACTATTTATGTGCATTTTAGGTGACAACACACACACACTACCAAGTACTTGAAACCTTAAAAAGTGGTACTTGATGAAAAAAAATATGGGAATCCTTGCAATAGCTAATACAGAGACTATGTTAATTTCCTTAGATGCCAGGGGATGGTGAGCTGCCATGTCACAGCTACTCTAATTCAGCTATGGAAGTCCTGCAGCTTAGCCTACAATCCATATTGGGGGAAGAGAAAGAGGACTTATGTGATTATTTGGGCCGTAGTTTGGTTTGTTCGCTAACCGGTACTCATGCTCAGGACCAATCCATAATATTATCTTTAATAATATTTGATATGGCAGAAATTTCTTATATTGCAATTAGTAATAGAAGCAGTTTCTTACGATACAACCGTTAAATAGTCACTATTTAAAATAGAGTATGGACTTGGCAGATTGGACAATTTGGCTATATAAGCAAAGGCCCAAAATGGCACTACAGGCCTCCAGAACCTGACCCGGTCATGTCTCCAGCTTGACATCATGAAATATTGAATATTGGAATAGTTAACTGAAGACAGTGGTAATTGAAAACCCATTGCAGAAAAGTACAGTGTGATTGTAAGACTGAATAAAGATCAAGGCTTCGCATGTGTGAAGTAGCACACAAACCTATGGCACTTTATCGCAATCAATATCCATACAATATCCATATAACCCGTAAAATCTTTTTTTCTGTCCTAGTTAATAACAAAATGCTTCAGTCTCACAAGCATTGTGATCCATATTATGCTAGAGGGACCTATGTCATGTGACTGTTCCAGCTCCCATTCAGTTTAATGCAAATGGAAGGGGGAGTGAGGTTTATGGTTAGGCCATACCCATCAGCCAAACCTTGGCTTCCAGTCCAGGTGGATAATGTCCACATGCCACCCATCCCATGCCCCTTACTAGAAAAAATGTGTGTATTTAAAAATAAAACATGACCAGTGCTAGATGCTCATGAAACATAGGTAAAAAAAAACTTTCTTTCCACTCAGCTCATACCTACTGCTTAACTGCTTAGGCACACCAATCATGTAATGTATTTACATTTAATTGAATGCCATAAAATTTAGATACTCCAAAAATAGCAATGCATAAAAAGTCTCTATAATCACAAAAAAATACTTCCCATGCTGTCTTGCTTGATACTATGATGAACATGTTTTGCCATTCTTGTGGTTTTCTATCCTAATTTCAATGCCATTTTCAACCCAGAACATTGGTTTGTTTAGTACATGTCCTGGAAGACCACTCATGCCACAAATATTTTACAGTTTCCACCACACAACAAATTACTTGCTCTGAAGCCAGACACCCTTAGAGCCGAGAAATCTAGGGGAATGTCTCTGATATCAGAATCCATCCCATGAGTTGTGCAGGTCCTGTTACACTCAACTTAGCCAGCAAGTAATCCGCCCTGCCAACATGGTGGTAATGAGGGCCTGTCATGTTTAAGTTGCCCATTAAAATCCCCCCACTTAGCTGATGGGTTCACGTCGCACTAGAAAGCCCTATTCTCCAGAGGCCAAGAGCAGAATCTCTGCATTTAGTGCTGCGGGACTGACTGCTTAGTCAGCCAATCAGTGCATTAGCTGCGTTGCTGCCGCTCAATCAATGGCTGCCTGAGCAGTCAATGTCCCATGGTAGCTGTCGAATATCAAGGATCAGGCCCAGGTGGCTGGTAGGTGAGTCTATTTTTGCTTTCAAGTGCCCAAATCAGGTCTAACGTCTGGCAAGGTATAGGAGGTAGAGGTTCTCAGGCTGAACTTCTGCTTAATAGAGAAAAAGAGAAAGTCCAAGCTTTTTGTAACCCCTCCCCTCAGCTCCCCCCCCCCCCCCCCCCGGTTCATTAAGAAAAAAAACTCACCTGAATTCTCCTCTGATTCTGGTGGGGACAGAGGTCTGTATGGAGACCATGGAATGAATGACAGTTGGACTTGAGTGACAGACCAGTACAGTCACATGGCTGCACTGGATTGGGTGACTGAGCTGTAACTCAAGGTCCCAGCTTCAGCTTCTGTGCAAATTAGCACAAGATGCTCAAGTGAATATGTCACCAGCAAGGCTCAAAAAAACTATTGAAGGCTTTAGTTCATGCAGCAGCCCCTAAGACTCTATTGGAACCAACAAGCCACACTTTTATGTGAAACCCCCCAGATCACCCGATCTCACTTACCTCTTCCTGGTCCCATGGCGCGTCTAAGAGCAGCGGCTCTGGCAGCCACATCCTCCACTTCCCACTAGCACGGAGCATGCCTGCGCCGGCCATTCACAAATGAGCTAGCGCGGGCACGCTCCCTGTTAGAGAGAAGCGCAAGATGCGGTCTTCAGAGCCGCTGCTCTTAGATGCGCCGTGGGACCAGGAAAAGGTAAGCTGGGCTCGGCATCCTGGGGGTTTTCACACTGCGGGGCACCCCCGATCGGGGTGCCCTCAGGGAAAGGACCAAAACCCAGGATAGTCAAAACTATTAACTATCCTGGGTTTGGTCCACTTTAAAGCACAACAAAATACTTCCTAACCCCCCAACACCCCCCGCACCATCAACCAGGCCTCTCCCTGTCCGATGCTGGCGTCTCGTTGGTTGCACATTTTTTTTTTAAACAGGGTTTTCCTCGCCGAGGCAACACCCACAAGGCCAATCTCCGATTGCCTGATCTCAACTATGCCGGGTAACAAGCCCCAGCCGGCTTCCCCGGCTCCTTGTTCAAATTGGAGAGCTACAGGTGGGGTAATGCCAGTGCTGGGGAACACTGTGTCTCGGAAGACGCCGGTAAAGGTCAATTTACCAGCGACCCCGGGGTTTCACACAGCAGGGAATCCCTAGTCAGGTTAGTGTCTGACCTTTAGGGGGGCAGATTTAGTGACAGAGGTACTTTATAGTGGATGTCTTATCATAACACACCCCTGCCGCAGTCTCCTTCCCCCGATGCTGAAGCAGACTGGGGAAGGTTACAACCCAAAAAAACACCTTACCTCACCCACAATTCTGGACACAGCCATCTTAGAAAGGCTGCACAGAGAGGCATCCCCCGCACGCATGTGATGTCACCTCCATGTTATGACTAGACATCCACTTTACATTTTAAATCCAGTGAGAAAGGGAGATTTAAAGCGTACCTTCACCCTGAATAAGAGTCTGTCTTATATGTTTCCCACATATTATCCACCTGGACTGGAAGCCAAGGTTTGGCTGATGAGTATGGCCTAACCATAAACCTCACCCCCTCTTCCATTTCCATTAAACTGAATGGGAGCTGGTACAGTCACATGACATAGGTCCCTCTAGCATAAGATGGAACACAATGCTTGTGAGACTGAAGCATTTTGTTATTTACTAGGACAGAAAAAAAGATTTTACGGGTAGGTATTATATGGATATTGATTGCGACAAAGTGCCACACATGCGAAGCCTTGATCTTTATTCAGTCTTATAATCACACTGTACTTTTCTGCAATGGGTTTTCAATTACCACTGTCTTCAGTTAACTATTCCAATATTCAATATTTCATGAATATAAGTATCACATATACTGAGGAGAGGAGAGCGGGATAAAGTACAGGAGGGCAGGTTATAGCTGTGCTCTGCTCAGACAGAGCAGAGCTGTGGTCAGGGAAAGGACAGCAATCCCAGAATGCAGACCCACACAGTCAGAAGACACTTCCTGTTTGCAGGCTGCCTGATGTTCCATGAGCCACCATCTTGAATGTTTAAAGTGGACCAACACCCAGGATTTTGACTATCCTGGGTATTGGTCCACTTCCCCGGGCACCCCGATCGGGGGTGCCCCGCTGTGTGAAACCCCCCAAAACTCACCTCTCCCCGCCACGGACAAGCTGATTGACAGCGACGGACAAGCAGCTTGCCCGTCGGCGCCTCCCGCGCGTCACTCTTGACGTGTGCGCGCCCGCGCCGGCCATTCAGAGACGACCAGTGCGGGCGCGCGCACGTCTAGAGGAGCGCGAGTGAGGCGGCGGCGGCGGAAGCAGCGGCTGGAGAGGTAAGGTTTTTCGGGGGTTTTGGGGGGTTTACACCCCGCGGGACATCCCGATCTCGGATGTCCCGCGGTGTGTGAGGTGATGGGCCCGGGAATCTTATAGATTCCCGGGCCAATCACCTCAGGGTGTTGGTCCACTTTAAAGGCTCATAACATGCAGTAGATGCAGGTAGGATGCTTTTTAATGTGAGCAATCTGTAAGTACAGGGTGTGGGAAACATATAAGATAGACTCTTATTCAGGGTGAAGGTCCGCTTTAACCCTCCCTCCTGTACTTTATCCCGCTCTCCTCTCCTTAGTATATGTGATACTTCTGAGGCAAGATGGCGGCGCCCATATCCTAGAGTCCTGAACAGAGTTGCAGCCCGTTGGGGGAAAGAATAATACGTGACTAAAAACTTAAAATATATTAATTTTAGATGCTGTGGAATAGTTTTTATTCTCCAGCATCTAAAGTTAATATATTTTAAATTTTTAGTCACTTACTTATTATTCTTTCCCCCACTGGTCTGCAACTCTGTTCAGAACTTTAGGATATTGGCACTGCCATCTTGACTCAGAAGCATCACACTTACTGAGGAGAGCATGTCATAGCTGTGCTTTGCTCAGACAAAGCATTGCTGGGGTCAGAAAAAGGTCAGCAATGCAGAGCGACACAGTCAGAAGACACTTCCTGTTTTCAGGCTGCCTGATGTTCCATGAGCCCCCATCTTGGATGTTTAAAGGCTCATAACATGCAGTAGATGCAGGTAGGATGCTTTTTAATGTGAGCAATCTGTATGTACAGCGTATGGGAAACATATAAGATAGACTCTTATTCAGGCTGAAGGTCCGGTTTAATGACATCACTCACTACTCATAAATAGCAGTAAAAAACTGGTTTATGATTATTTTTTTTGCAAGTAGGTAAAGGGGCCTCAAAACCTTACAGTGCGGTAAGCGAAAGTGACGGGCTGGTTTGGGAAACAAGTCCATTTGTAAAGCAAACTGCTGAAGCTTTTTAAGAGCATGTGAATTGGCAGCACTATATGACCTTTCAAGTTCACTTGACACACATGACAGCTAGCCGTTTATAGGGTTCCCCGCAGTGACAGGCCAATCTGCAACCAAGAAAGACACATGTGAAGGCCGCAGCATTACAGGAGCATGGAGGCAGGGTGTAGGAGGGTTATCTGTGTGCACACACTGATTATTTTGCTAGCAGATTTCTTGCTCTGATGACTAAGTCAACACAATAAAACAAGAACACTTCACTCGGACCATAAACAATGGCGCCCTGCGAGAGAGTGTGTAGGGCCACCCTGCCAGATAAGCGCAGTAATGGATGACACTGCCATAGACTCACAATACACTGGGCATGAGCAATCCTCTGGCCTCCTGCACCACATTACAGGCCGCAATTCACACATTCACCTCTCGCTAGGTAACCCAGAGGAGCAATCATTCAGTCATGACTAAAATGAACAGGGATATACAACAGTGTACACAATACATCTATACATCATAATTGTAGAATGAAACTTAAAATGAAGCTGCAAATAAAAAGCGCCACATGCGGCGGTGAGGGAATTATAGGATGATACACATCCTTTCCTGTGTAATGGATGTGTCTGCTGGAGCTGTGCATGCTCAATTTAGGTCTCATGCTATATTAGAAATGCATCTCCTAGTTTGCCCTTTTATATTCCTTAATTTCAAGCATAGGATGTTGGCTTGAGGATACATAGCAAAACCGAAAAGTAGACCAAAATTCTGGAATTCACTTGCGTTTTGGTCCGCATTACAGGGGTATTCCAATTTGGGATATCCCTGTGGGTAAAACCCCCCGGATCAGCTGTTTATTCACCTACATCCACACTTCTACATTACATGGTGGGATCTTGTCCAATCAGAACTCAATGCTGCGCATCATTTCGTAATGTAATGAGTTCTAAATGGAACCGTTTTGTGGGCGCCTCCCGCTGGCTGCTCTGCTTTGCCGTGCACAGCTGGTGCCAGACGTACAAGGAATTCAGCTGGGGACCTGTGCATGAGCTATAGGATTGATTCCCAACGAGATTATATTGGCGACTAGAAAGGCATCCTGAATCAGGAGTCCCCAGGGGCATGCCGTCACCCGGCCCAGGTGTCTTTTAGGACTTTTGAGCCAGGTTGCCAGGTTTTTGGTCTGCCATGGCTTTGTCAGGATTCTGCAAAATCTTGCGCTGTGTACAGCATCTTAAGCTCAGGCAACAGTAGGTGTCTGGATTGGGACTTGCAATATACCAAAAGTGCCGACCTTTTCCCCTCCCCATTTCAAGTGTGACAACAGAAGCTGCAATAGTATATTTTAGGGCTACTCTTTATTGTACTGGACCTAAATCCTTGCTAATCATGGTGGTCTGGGTTAAATCCTTCCCTAGGGAGCACCTGGAATTCAGATGCCCCATAGAGTGACACCCCTGGACTCATACTCACCTCAAAAGGTGATCTCACAGTGGCGGTCTGCTCTGCAGCGGCAATACAGAGCATTCTGCTCTTTGCTTCAGATTATCATTGCAGGATCTCAGAAGCAGGTGAGATTACAGCAGGGCCATGGAGGTTTCACACTATGCCCTAGGGTAGGTCTTAAGTCTGGGTTTTGGTCCTTTTTGGCCCTGTGAAATTCAATAGGTGGCGACAGGTCTAGAGCTGCAAGGATTGATAGTCTGCCACAGATCTGGTGCTGCAAGGATTGAGACTGACACTTTTTCAACCAATCATTGCAGCAACCAAAGGAAAAGCATGGGGCCTTGACGAAAGAAAGCAGTGTTGAACCAGGTGAGTATGTTTTTATGGTAAAAGCTAAAGAGACTATCCAGGCAAAAAAAAAAAAAAAAATCTCCTCTGTAGCCCTAACCTCTCTGTCCCAGTGCTCTGGGATTCGGGCGCCTATCCACTGGAGAATTGAGGGATGTGGCCCTACCCCCTTCTTCTGTCAAAGTCATTGCAGTGCCCCAGACTCTTTTCACTAAAACAGAGGGAATATGCCATACGCTGTAGGAGACAGTGGAAATGTGCCAAGACCGTGGGGGATCTGACCTCAGAAGCAGCAGCAGTTTCTGAGTACCAGAGTAGGAAGATTTTGCTTTGGGGGACCATTGGGTCGGACTAGAACACCTGGGGCCCACCCAAGGAAAATATTCATGGGGCCTACCAAAATAAATTATCCTTGGGGACCCAGCCTTTAGCTAAAACACAATTAGAGTATAATGACATAAAATCCAATGCTTATTGACCAAATAGCAAATGTAACTTTGAAGATTTAAGAGAACACTCCAGGTAAGCCAAAAACACTGTTCTAGTCTTGAATCTCTTGTACTGCCCTAATGGTGGCCATGGATCAATGTCCGGAGCCCACTGGACGTTCCTCTGGTGCTCAGTCCGACAATGGTGGTTAGTATTCCTTTTTTATTTTTAATGTCAGGAAAGTAACTTTAATGTGCTCATGAAGGTTAGCTGGAGCAGGGAATATAAGGAAGGATTTTTATTTTTGAGTATAGGAACACTTTAGCTTGACCTACATTCTAGAAGTTTGGTGTGTTCCTGTAGAGGGCTTCCCCCACCAGCTCCACTATTCCCAAACTGACCGTAAAGGGTAACATGGTGGTCTTTCTGGGCACATTGATTTTACCCTTAATTAGACCAATCAAAAAATGCAAATGATAGCGTAACTGACCCAATAGTATACAAGTAAGATGAATCTCATGAATTTCTGTATATCAGTATCAGAGCACGAGCATGTAAAACCCATTTCCATCCATTCAGAACAATCAGCCACTTCAGTGACTGTAGGTTCATCAGATAGATAAGTGGCCATTTTTACATGAATACTGTTGAATAATAAATTCCTGTGGTCTCTGTAATTAGAACCAGGAGGCCAGTGACTGATCAGCTCAGGAGAGCTGCCCCATCCATTCACCTGCCAGCACACACACAGCGCCGGCTCCTTAATCATAGCCACTACCTGCCGACCTGTAATGCGGGAGGCCAGCACACACTCTGCAGCAACCCCTTCCACTGACAAGGAGGGGACCACCACCCCGGCCACTCCGCACTGACAACCGGCCACTGACAGCGCCTATATCAACAAATAACAGAAACTAGAGAAGGCCGCCAGCTACAGCAAAGAGATTGCTTTCTTCTGGTAAGACAGATCCATGTCTCCCTTGTATAGAGTGAGTGAAATGTGTACATACATGGTATGAGGGATGAGAGGGAGAGAACAATGAGGAAAGAAGGAATTTGAAAGAGGCTACAGAGGAACTGATAAGAAAATTAAGGATGCTAACTGGAGAAAAAAAGGGGTCACAAAAAGTGAGGAAGAAAAGAGTGAGTGGGGTAAAAAGGTGACAAGAGAGAAATGATAGCCACAGAGAAGAATTAGGAGGTAACAAGGTTACCAAACAGTGAGACGAACATAAGTGTAATGAGGGAGAGTGAAGAAGAGAGTTGGGGGGGGGGTAGAGAGAGAGAGAGCGAGATAAAGAGAAGAAGAAAGAGAGTGAGTTATGATGAGTTTGAGGAGAGATAGTGGGATAGAGAGTGCTATAGAGGGGGGGGGGGGGGTGAGAGCTATGGAAATTAAGAGAGAGCTACAGAAAAAGAGAGAAAGGGTGAGATAGAAAGCTATAGAGGGGACGAGACAAAAAGAGCTACAGAGAGGGAGAAAAATAAAGAGAGGGCTACAGAGAAAGAGCGAAAGAGTGAGATAGAAAGCTATAGGGGGGAGACAGAAAGAGCTATAGTGAGAGAGGGAGAAAAATAAAGAGAGAGCTACAGAAAGGGAAAGAGAAGAAGAGAGCAAGAATGAGGTAGAGAAGGGAGAGGGATAGAGAGAGCTATAAAGAGGGAGAGAGATAGAGAGGAAGAGAGCAAGAATGAGCTAGAAAGCTATAGAGGAAGAGAGATAGAGAGAGCTATAAAGATAAAGAGGGAGAGAGAGAGAGCTACAAAGAGGGAAAGAGAGCAAGGGTGAGATCTAAAGCTTTAGAGGCATAGACAGAGAAAGCTATAGAGATGGAGAGAGACAAAGAGTGAGCTACAGAGAGGAAGAGAGCAAGAGTGAGATAGAAAGCTATAGAGGGAGAGAGATAGATAGAGCTATAAAGAGTGATAGAGATAAAGAGAGAGAGAGACACAGAGAGGAAGAGAGAAAGGATGAGCTAGAAAAATATAGAGGGAGAGAGATAGAGAGAGTTATAGAGAGGGAGAGAGATAGAGAGAGAGCTACAGAGGGGGAAAGAGAGGAAGAGCGTGAGAGTGCTAAAGGGAGGGAGAGAGAGAGCTAAAGGGATAAATATGGAGATAGCTACCATATGTAGAGGGACAGCTACAGCAGGGGAAAGAGAGCAAGAGTGATAGAGAGCTATAGAGAGGGGGGAGCTATGGAGACGGATTTATAGAAGAAGAAAGAGAGAAAGGAAGCTAGAAGGAGACAGAGAGAAATAAAAAGAGATGGGGGAGAGAAGCTGACAGAAGAAACAAGTATAATAATGATGAGGAGGGAGGAGAGGATAAAGATAAAACAAGGAGGTCTAAGTAGATAAAAAAGAGAGATCACAATGAAAACATAAATAGATAAGATAAAGAGAGGCATAGATAGATCAGTAAATAGATATATAATTACATTGTTAAATAAAAAGAAAAGTAATATATATTAGGATGGATAGATAGAAAAATAGCTGATAGACAGACATTTGCTTTATGACTAAAAAAATATATAGATGGGGTGGTAGATACATAACTATGCAGGTAGATAAATAAGAAGACAGATAGCGAGACAGACATATAATAGATAGATAGATAGATAGATAGATAGATAGATAGATAGATAGATACGTACATACATACATACATACATAAACTATGCAGAGATATAAAAAGACAAAAAGCCAGACAGATGTATAATAGATAGACTGATAGATACATAAACAGATAGAGGAATAGGTAAGTAAGTAGATAGATAGCTATGGGCTAGATAGATAGATTGATATGAGAAAGATAGTGCAGTTCATATGGTAGATAGATAGATAGATAGATAGATACATAGATAGTGCAGTTTATATGGGGGGTAGATAAGATATATGAATAGATAGATGGAGATGGGATAGATAGATAGATAGATAGATAGATAGATAGATAGATAGATAATTAGATGAATAGAATATAGATAGATAAATAATAGATAGATAGATAGATAGATAGATAAAGACAAAAAGCCAGACAGATGTACTAAACTGATGGATACATAAACAGATATAGGAATAGGTAGGTAAGTAGATAGATAGATAGGTATGGGCTAGATAGATAGATTGATATGGAACAGATAAACAGATAGTGTAGTTCATGTGGGGGGGGGGGAGATAGATATAATAATATAGATAGATGGAGATGGGATAGATAGATAGATAGATGATAGATAGATAGATAGATAGATAGATAGATAGATAGATAGATAGAGCAGTTCACATGGGGGTAGATAGATAGATAGATAGATAGATAGATAGATAGATAGATAGATAGATAGATAGAGGGATAGATAGATATGGAGATAGATAGATAGATAGATAGATAGATAGATAGATAGATAGATAGATAGAGCAGTTCATATGGGGGTAGATAAGATAGACAGACAGATAAGATAGATAGATAGATAGATAGATAGATAGATAGATAGATAGATAGATAGATAGATAGGATAGATAGATAGATAAATAGATAGAGCAGTTCATATGGGGGTAGATAAGATAGACAGACAGACAGATAAGACAGAACATATGGGGGGACAATACATATGGGCATACGGAGCGATGCTGTCCGGAAGCCGGGTCGGAACAATGACCCGGTGATGGCACAAGTTCTCCGGGCTGTATGCGGTGACGGGGAGCCCGGGGACACCGGGAGCCGCTATAGAGCCAGGCAGGCGGCACACCGCACGTCCACCCGGGGGCTCGGGTTTGCCGGTGTCGGGGTGAGTTTAGTCCCGGGTCTGGCTCGGATCCCGGGGCCGGGTATGGGGAAAGTTGCCGGTGCCGGGACACGGCGGAGGTCGGCGGATGCCGGTAGCGGAGGAGGTCTGGGTTGGCAGCCCGGTGACACACACAGCGGTAACTCCGGGAAGTTGTCGGGGCTGCTGTGCGCCCCGGGGGAAGCGGCGGAAGGTTCTGCCACCTAACAAAGGTAAGCCCGGGACACTGCACGGAAAGAAAGACAAGAGGCATCGCGCTATAGCTACCATTGCTGCTCCAGCTCCCAGTCCCGGAAGAAGTCGAATAGATCCATAAATGGGGTCGGTGGGCAGCGCGGTGTCCGGCGGCGGCGGTGGCGGTGGTGCTGGGGGTCCGCCCCGCTCAGGCTCGCCGCTGCACTGGCGCTGCCTCTGCTGCTGCTGCTGCTGGTGCCTCGCGCTGCCTGCCTGGCGGCTCAGCATCACACTGCGAGCAGCCACAGACATGGCGGGGGCGGGGCCAAGGAAGCCACAAGGCACGACATGGAGCCAGCAGCAGCCACTTAGCGGGCCCCGGGTGCCGGCTGCCGGCCTCACCTCCTCTCACCTGGCGCCCATTCACCTCAGCGCACACCGCTCGCTGCCCCGAGGCCGTGTCCAGCGGGAACCTTATCTCCAGCGCGACTTGCTGCTAGAACATGTACTAATGCTGCTAGAACATATACTAATGCTGTGCTATAACATATACTAATAGTACTAATGGTAATAATGCTGCTATAACATATACTAATGCTGCTAGAACATATACTAATGCTGTGCTATAACATATACTAATAGTATTAATGGTAATAATGCTGCTAGAACATATACTAATAGTACTTAATAGTAATTATGCTGCTAGAACATATACTAATGCTGCTAGAACATATACTAATATTACTAATAGTAATAATGCTGCTATAACATGTACTAATGCTGTGCTATAACATATACTAATGCTGTGCTCAGGGGCGTAGCTATAGGGGTCGCAAGGGTCGCCATTGCGACTGGGCCCCTAAGCCAGGGGGGGCCCGCAGGGCTGCGGGCGCATTGCACGGGGGACGCTGAGTGCACTCCTCCTTCCCTATTCTCCGGGCGCCATTTTCTAACTCGTGGCGCCCTGAGTCCTTTGCGCGTTTTCTCTGGGGGCGGGGCCGCGAGATGACGCTACCCACGTCATCACCGAGCGGCCCGCCCCTCGAGGTTCTCTGCCGGCGGCATCTTGTGTCCCCACGCCTGTGGCTCTCTGCGCTGGGGGCCCGCTGCGTGGGGGACGCTGCCAGCTGCTGTGGGACGCCCCGGACCCTCCTCGCTCCTTCCGCGGTCCTGCTGCCCTTCATCAACAGCCGGTCTGTGAGTCCGCTCCTTTTTTACTTCTCCATTGGGGTTCTTTGTTGCATGTGCTGTGGGATGCTCATTTTCTTCTCATAATTATGTCGGGGGGGGGGGGCAGATTGGGGAACTAATCACAAAGCGCCACAGACAGGGAGATAATCGATGGAAGTTGCGAGAAGATCTAAAAAGTATTCGCAAGAATAAGCAATAGCAATAAAACACACACACATATATATATATATATATATATATATACAGCAGTGGCATATTTCTTTTTTTGCTTGGCGATATGATAATGCGATTGGATTATACGATCAATTTGAGATCAGAACAGCCTATTTTCAATTGTTTTGGCGAAGAATAGTTGATCGATTTCTGATTGTTCCTGTTGATCATTTTGGTGCTTTTTATTATTATTTTTTTATGTGTGGGCTCTAAAGGCAGGCTCAGACTGGCCCATAGGGTTACCAGGGAATTCCCCAGTTGATGCCTGGACATCGGGGCCCCATTGAGGGGCCTTGATCACCAAAACCTGAACTATGTATATCTTATTTGTGGCATCCCAAGTGCTCACAGGCAGACAATACAGTCTGGTATATTATTCGGTGCATGGAGCTGAGTATAAGCCAGTGATACTTGTGGGTAGTGTGGGGAGGGCCCCCAGCATCCGTTCTACTGGTGGGCCCCTGACACCCCAGTCTGACATTGTCTTTCCATTTTTAACATTTGCTTGATTGGGCGCTATGCATAAAGATTTCTTCAGATCGGGGTTTGATCAAAAGTTTTTCAAAGTAGTTGAATTACTGTAGTGTAATAATTGTCACTTTCCATTTCAATTTGATAATTTTTTGATATTTTGATAATTGATTTATAATTAAATTAAAATTATGGGGTTAAGGGTTCGAAATTCTGGAACTACTGGTTAGTTCAGGGACCTTTCAGTCAACTTTTTTTGCACCCCAATCGGGGTTCCCCGCTGTGTGAAACCTCCCCAGGTCACCCAAAAACTCACCTTCTTTCCCGATCCAACGGCGCATGCGTGAGCAGCAGCCGCATCCCTGCTGTACCTTTAGCTGGGCTCCAGGCATTTGTGAATGGCCGTGCGGGTACACTCTGTGTTAAAGGGAAGCAGGTGATTCGGCTGCCAGTGCGTTCAGATCTGCTCACATTAGACGAGCTCCTGGACGAAGGGGCTCGGGCGGATTCGAGCGCACTGATTGGACGAGCAGCCGCACATGCGCCATAGGACCGGGAAGAGGCAAGTTCATTCATGCGACCTGGGGGGTTTCACACACCGATCAGGGTGCCCCCTGGGGCAAGGACGCCCCGGACCCTCCTCGCTCCTTCCGCGGTCCTGCTGCCCTTCATCAACAGCCGGTCTGTGAGTCCGCTCCTTTTTTACTTCTCCATTGGGGTTCTTTGTTGCATGTGCTGTGGGATGCTCATTTTCTTCTCATAATTATGTCGGGGGGGGGGGGGGGCAGTTTGACTCCTCGCATCGGGACCCACAAGACTTTAGCTACGCCCCTGGCTGTGCTATAACATATACTAATAGTACTAATGGTAATAATGCTGCTATAACATATACTAATGCTGCTAGAACATATACTAATAGTACTAATGGTAATAATGCTGCTATAACATGTACTAATGATGCTAGAACATATACTAATAGTACTAATGGTAATAATGCTGCTATAACATGTACTAATGCTGTGCTATAACATATACTAATAGTACTAATGGTAATAATGCTGCTATAACATATACTAATGCTGCTAGAACATATACTAATAGTACTAATGGTAATAATGCTGCTATAACATGTACTAATGCTGCTAGAACATATACTAATAGTACTAATGGTAATAATGCTACTATAACATGTACTAATGCTGTGCTATAACATATACTAATAGTATTAATGGTAATAATGCTGCTATAACATATACTAATGCTGCTAGAACATATACTAATAGTACTAATAGTAATTATGCTGCTAGAACATATACTAATGCTGCTAGAACATATACTAATATTACTAATAGTAATAATGCTGCTATAACATGTACTAATGCTGTGCTATAACATATACTAATGCTGTGCTATAACATATACTAATAGTACTAATGGTAATAATGCTGCTATAACATATACTAATGCTGCTAGAACATATACTAATAGTACTAATGGTAATAATGCTGCTATAACATGTACTAATGCTGCTAGAACATATACTAATAGTACTAATGGTAATAATGCTGCTAGAATATATACTAATGCTGTGCTATAACATATACTAATGCTGCTAGAACATATACTAATGCTGTCCTATAACATATACTAATAGTACTAATGGTAATAATGCTGCTAGAACATATAATAATGCTGCTAGAACATATACTAATAGTACTAATAGTAATAATGCTGCTAGAACATATACTAATGCTGCTAGAACATATACTAATGCTGTGCTTTAACATATACTAATGCTGTGCTATAACATATACTAATGCTGTGCTATAACATATACTAATGCTGTGCTATAACATATACTAATGCTGTGCTATAACATATACTAATGCTGTGCTATAACATATACTAATAGTACTAATAGTAACAATGCTGCTAGAACATATACTAATGCTGCTAGAACATATACTAATATTACTAATAGTAATAATGCTGCTAGAACATGTACTAATGCTGCTAGAACATATACTAATAGTACTAATAGTAATAATGCTGCTAGAACATATACTAATGCTGCTATAACATATACTAATATTACTAATAGTAATAATGCTGCTATAACATGTACTAATGCTGCTAGAACATATACTATTATTACTAATAGTAATAATGCTGCTAGAACATATACTAATGCTGCTATAATATATACTAATATTACTAATAGCAATAATGCTGCTATAACATGTACTAATGCTGTGCTATAACATATACTAATAGTACTAATAGTAATAATGCTGCTAGAACATATACTAATGCTGCTATAATATATACTAATATTACTAATAGTAATAATGCTGCTATAACATGTACTAATGCTGCTAGAACATATACTAATAGTACTAATAGTAATAATGCTGCTAGAACATATACTAATATTACTAATAGTAATAATGCTGCTAGAACATGTACTAATGCTGCTAGAACATATACTAATAGTACTAATAGTAATAATGCTGCTAGAACATATACTAATGCTGCTATAACATATACTAATATTACTAATAGTAATAATGCTGCTATAACATGTACTAATGCTGCTAGAACATATACTATTATTACTAATAGTAATTATGCTGCTAGAACATATACTAATGCTGCTATAATATATACTAATATTACTAATAGCAATAATGCTGCTATAACATGTACTAATGCTGCTAGAACATATACTAATAGTACTAATAGTAATAATGCTGCTAGAACATATACTAATGCTGCTATAATATATACTAATATTACTAATTGTAATAATGCTGCTATAACATGTACTTATGCTGCTAGAACATATACTAATAGTACTAATAGTAATAATGCTGCTAGAACATATACTAATGCTGCTAGAACATATACTAATAGTACTAATAGTAATAATGCTGCTAGAACATATACTAATGCTGCTATAATATATACTAATATTACTAATTGTAATAATGCTGCTATAACATGTACTTATGCTGCTAGAACATATACTAATAGTACTAATAGTAATAATGCTGCTAGAACATATACTAATGCTGCTAGAACATATACTAATATTACTAATAGTAATAATGCTGCTATAACATGTACTACTGCTGTTCTATAACATGTACTAACAGTACTAATAGTAATAATGCTGCTATAACATGTACTTATGCTGCTATAACATGTACTAATATTATGGGCAGGCTGACTCATCATTAGTAGGCAGGTAGCGACAGATGAGCGTCTGTAGCAGGCATTTTCAGAGCGCCCGCTAGTAGTCGCAGTGCTCGGCCGTGAGTCGCTAGTTTATAGCGACGGGGAGGCCGATTCATTAATAGCGGCAGGTAGCGACAGTTGAGCGACTGTAGCAGCATTTTCAGAGCGCCCGCTAGTAGTCGCTGTGCTTGGCCGTTGTTCGGTAGTTGATAGCGACTCAGTCGGTTTGCCGTAATGTTGAATATTGGGTGAGGAGTCGCTATTTGACAGGTTCTGCGCTGTATGGAAGCGCATGATAGCGACTGGCCCTAGCGACCGGCTCCCACCATATTCATTAAAAAATCACGCTCAAAAAATTCTCGCGCTGTGAAATGCATGTTTAAACCCCAGAGCGCTGGCGGCGATGGGCTAAAAGTAGGTTTTTGAACCCCCAAACAACCATATTTTTGGAAACCAAAAAAAACAAGTTTTTTAAATAATTTTGTAATATGAATACATTAATATCAGACCTGTAATATCATTCTAAAATGGCAGAAGTGGTCACAGAATTTTTCACATTTAAAAAAAAACAAAAAAATTCATAACAATTAATTATAAATATTTAAAGATTGTTCCATTGAAATGCATTGGAGAGCGCCAGGTAGCGAGAGGTCATACCTGTCGCTGTTCAAGGTCGGACGCTGGCGCTGTGGGCAGAGGCTGGAATAATGATGAATGAGTTGCTATCTGGCGCTATCTCAGTCGCTAAGCAGGATTGGCTTGATAAATGTGTGATTGTGGTGGGGAGCCGGCGTTCTCGTGGCGGGGCCCGTCATTACCGGCCGCTCACCAGCCGCTACCTGTCGCTATTCCTTCATAAATAAGGGCCTCAGTCGCTGTTCAGTAATGTTGAATACATTGTGAGGAGTCGCTATTTGACCAGTACAGCGCTGTATGGGAGCGCATGTTAGCGACTGCTCATAGCGACCGACTCACACCATATTCAGCAAAAAAAACTGCCTCACACAACTCTGGCGCTGAAAAAAGCTTGTTTGAAGCCCAGAGCGCAGGAGGCGGTGTGTTTAAAGTCTGTTTTTCTGCATCTATCAACTAGTAACAAAGCGAAAACATATGGAATTACATTGTAACAACATTGTAACATGAACACTTTAATGCCAGACCTGTAATATCATTTCTGAAGAAATATATTAAAAAAGAAAAAAATATGAAAAAACTGCTTTTTCAATGCCAGAAAAGTTCACAGAATTATTTGTTTTGTTTTTTTTGGAAAAAAAAAAAAATACCCCGTTTTAAGAGAAGAAAAGGTTCATCCATTGAAATGTATTGGAGAGCGACAGGTAGCGAGAGGTCATACCTGACGCTGTGCAAGGCTGTACGCCGGCGCTGTTCACTGAGGCTGTGAAAATGATGAATCAGATGCTACATGGCGTTATCCCAGTCACTAAACAGATTCTGCTTGATAAATGTGTAATTGCGTGCCGTGTCCGGCTTTCACCAGTCGCTACCTGTCGCTACCTCTCATTAACCAGCCACTACCTGACGCTATCCCTTCTTAAATAAGGGCCTAATAGTAATAATGCCGCAATAACATATACTAATGCTGCTAGAACATGTACTAATGCTGGGCTATAACATATACTAATGCTGCTATAACATGTACTAATAGTACTAATAGTAATAATGCTGCTAAAACATATACTAATGCTGCTATAACATATACTAATACTGCTATAACATGTACTAATGCTGCTAGAACATATACTAATGCTGCTAGAACATAAACTAATATTACTAATAGTAATAATGCTGCTAGAACATATACTAATGCTACTAGAACAAGTACTAATGCTGCTAGAACATGTACTTATGCTGCAATAACATTTACTAATACTGTGCTATAACATATACTAATAGTACTAATAGTAATAATGCCACAGGGGAGCTACAGTATAGAGAGGCTCTCCCAGGCAATGCCCCCTTGCAGGAATGTAGCTAGGTTGCCCTCTGACCTGCTGCACCTGGGGCACGTGCCCCTCCTGCTCCCCCCCTAGCTGCGCCCCTGCGCAATGGTGGTATAGCTATGGAAATGGGTAGTATTCCAGTTCCATCTCATTGTCAGTGATTGTGTGCTCTCTGCAATTAAATTCAATCATTACCATTTTTTGTGAAGTTTTTTTTTAATTTTAGAAACATTTTATGTCTGCAGTAGGTGCAAATAATTCTTATTTATTTTTCTCAGAGCAATCCAGGCTTTAATGCAGGTTTTTTGTATCATAACTTGCAAGTGACCTAAATACACCCCCCCCCACACTGTCCCCACTCTGCACCTGCCCTGCCCCACTGTCCCCCTCCTCATCCCATTGTGCTCCTGCTATGCATCCTTCTCACCCCACTGTGCCCCTATGCACCCTCCTAGCCCTAAAATGAACCCACTCTGCACCCTCCTGGCCCCACTGTGCCCCCTCCTGGCCTCATTGTGCCCCTGCTTTGCACCCTTCTGACCCAACTGTGCCCCTGCCTTGCACCCTCCTGGCCCCAAATCTGCACCCTTCTAGCCGCACTGTGCCCACTCCTAGCCCCATTGTGACCCCACCCTGCACCCTTGTCGCCCCACTGTGTCCCCTCCTGGCACCATTGTTCCCCTGCTGTGCACCATTCTGACCACACTGTTTCCCCTTCTGGCCTCATTGTGCCCCTGCTTTGCACCCTTCTGACCCAACTGTGCCCCTGCCTTGCACCCTCTTGGCCCCAAAGTTACCCCAATCTGCACCCTCCTGGCCACACTGTGCCCACTCCTGGCCCCATTGTGACTCCACTCTGCACCCTTGTGTCCCCACTGTGTCCCCTCCTGGCACCATTGTGCCCCTGCTTTGCACCATTCTGTCCCCACTGTTTCCCCTTCTGGCCTCATTGTGCCCCTTTTCACCCTCTCGGCCCTAAAGTTAACCTACTCTGCGCCATCCTGGCCCCACTGTGCCCCCCTCTGGCCCCATTGTGACCCCACTCTGCAATCTCGTGACCCCACTGTGCCATCTCCTAGCCTCATTGTGCCCCTGCTCTGCACCCTCCTGGCCTCACTGTGCCCCGCTCTGCACCCTTCTGGCCCCATTGTGCCCCTGCTCTGCACTTTCCCGGCACCACTGTACTCTGTGCCTCCTCGGCCCCACTGTGCCCCTGTTCTGCACCTTTATAACTGCACTGAGCCCCCCAGTCTGCATCCTCCTGGCCCACTGTGCCCTCCTAGTCCCACTGTGGTAGGGGAGGCTTGTGTTTTGTTGTAGCTTTAGTTACCATGAAGGGAAGGTTGAGTGCGTAAGGACAGAATTACTATGTAAGAGTTATGTATTTAATATCTTTATATATACCCCCCCCCCGCACCATGTATAACATATTTATGGCTAATTTCTATGGAGGCGATAGAAAGTATATACTTCTCAAAAGCCAGCAAATAAGACACACGCTAGACTACATTACTGGCACCCACCATCTGAAGTGTCCCACTGTAAAGCTCCCAAAAAAGGTCAGTTTAGGCAACAATAAGGCCAAGCTTCGAGGGTAAACTCATTAACTACATGCACCATCAGTCTCACCTCATTTTCTGCATGCACTGACCCAGAGAACTAGCTAGGCTTTCTCCTAGCTAAGATTCAAAATGGCGCCCCCCCCACCGGTTCTCAGGTTCCCCTTTGGCGCCCCCCCCTGACCTGCTGCACCTGGGACAAGTGCCCCCCCCTACTCCCCCTGGCTACGCCCCTGCACTGACCCACCTTTCATGTCTGCGTGCTCTATTATTACATCTATTTTTTTCTACCACCATTGCTTCCTTTCCCTCTTTTAGATTGCCAGCTCCTCTTCCTTCCCATGACTGCTTCCTATCCGGCTTTCCAAAAGTCTGCTTCAGCTCTCATGGCATCATTTCATTTTCACAATAATCATAATTGGGCGGTTGGTCATATCCAAAACACCTTTGGCAAAACCTGTGTTCCAGTGCTTTGTGGTATGGCTTGATTTAAACAGCTGCATGCATGCCTTAAAGTGGTGTGACCCCCCCCCCCCCGATGTGCGAGCCACAGCCACTGTAAGCTATAACTGTAGCTGGTCCTGCGTCAGGCATTTGTAAATGGTCGGCGCGGGCACGCACCCTGTTAGAGGGCAACGGCTTGGCTGCTTTTGGCCCTTAGCCGATTCCCAGCCAAAATTGATGATAGCAGCTGAGCGTGCTGATTGAGAGCCCACGCATGTGCAATAGGTGACTTATACTGGGTGACCAGGGGGTTTCACACAAGGTGGTATCCCATATCAGGGTGCCCCAGGGGCAAGGGCCAAAACCCAGAATAAAAATCACCAAAATAAAAAGCACAAACAGAGTCGTAAGAGACAGTGGAGAGGTTAGTTATACTAGGCCACCTGGGGGGTTTCACAAAGCCGAGGGCAAGGACCAAAATCCTGGGATCCAAATCCCGGGTTTCAAGTCACTGTGCAGTGAAAAAAAATGTTATACTCACCTTTTATCCTTCGCAGGCTACCGCTGCTAGTCTGTTGCTCTCGCATTTACCAGATTGCCTGATCCCATTCCCACATCGCTGCCTCCACTGTATCGTCAAGCATGCACTGCTTGGGTGGCAGAATCCCCCGCATAATATGCTGTAAGGCAGAACCCCCCATAACATTCTGAGTGGCAGAACCCCGGTATAACATGCTGAGTGGCATAACACCCCAATAACTTGCTACGTGGCAGATCCCCTCATAACATGCTGAGTGGCAGAACCCCCCCCCCCCCCCCCATAACAGGCTGAGTGGCAGAACCCCCTCCCTCACCTCGCTGTCCTGCTGCTGGAACCTGGGGATGCAGCCGCCGCTGGAAATCGGGGATATTGCTGCTGGAAGCCAGGGCTCCAGCCGCTGGAAGCTGGAGGAGCAGCTGCTGGGACCCAGGAATGGCGTGGCCGCTGGAACCTGGTGATGCTGTTACAGCTGGAAGCCGGGAATGCCGCTGACGCTAGAAGCCGAAGACTGCTGCCGACCCAGGGCTGCCTACCCACCGTCTGAGGCTCTGTGCAGCAGCCTATGACACCCAGACAGCAACACAGCAATGCCCAAAATTCAAAGGGAGGCCGCCACCTCCCCTGCACTGGCCAACTGCCCTCTAATTTAATGATGGCTCCGGCTTCTAGCCACCGGCTGGGTGAATGAAAGCCGTTGCAGACCACCGGGCCCACCGCTAGAAGTCACTGCAGGGAGGTGCACTTACCAGTATCTGTACTATTCAGTTACTCTCTTTCTCAGCTGTGGCAAAAGATAAACTGATTATTTTTGAGGGGACCTCAAAGTGGGCAGTTGTGGGTGATGGACATAGTGAGGGTGTGGTTTATGGGTGTGGCTTTTTAATGAGCTTTTGAGTAACAAATATTAACAGTATTCTATGCTAATTATGTGTGTAATTAGGTGTAGCCCTGCCCCTGGTCACATGCTCAATGGATCTTTGGTCATAAAATATGTTGGCAATTAAGCCAATGCTCTGCCAATCCATGCATATCACTACTGCCTTTCAGAGCAGACATCCAGCATACTGTGTGACAGTGTTGCCTATAATTTAAGTCCAAGCTCTTTGTAACCCCCGAGCCCCTTCTTCCTCCCCCTATGCTAATGAAACAACTTATCTGATCGCCAAAATAAATCCCCCCCCCCCCCATGCCTATGGGGGATGGGGCTCTGCATTGCAGCTATAGACTTGTGTGACAGTGCTGCAGAGGATTGGATGACTGACCTGTCACTCGCAGACCCAGCTTCTCTGAATCTCAGTGAGCTTGCTGTTATGTTATTACCCAAATTGGGCTTAGTGCATTGTTACATAGGGGTAGGTGAAGTGTTACAAAATGTCTGAACTTCCTCTTTAAGGTACCCTCAGAGTTTCGGGGGAAATTGGGACAAAATGCCTCAAAGTGGGACTGTCCCACCGAAATCAGGATATCTGGTCAATTTACACATGGAGGACAAAAGCTTGGATTCCTGTGCTGGATACTGCAATACCAGGTCAGCACATTTCCCATCCTGTATCTAAAGCCCATATACACAGCACAGTTCTACCTGATATTTTTGTGGGTTGTAAGATTGCACACTGCCTGTACATTTTTGGGGATCTGCTTATTAATTTGTTGGGATCTCTGGAGCCATGTGGCCTCTGCCTATCAGTTATTTAGGGCTGGCAAATAGATACTCATATACTTATTATTCATTTTTGTGGTCTGCCCACACTCACACTATTTATTTATTCTATTCTTATTTTTTATTTTTCTATTCTGGCGATCTGATTGAACAGTTTGTTTTTTTGATCAGTTGCTTTTTTAATGTTTAAGAATATCAGTAGAGCTATATATCCCTATTTTATTAATTATAGCACATTACATCTACCTTCACTGACTCATTTAATAAGGTTAATGTTAACATTATATATGATACAGTTTGAGCAGCCTTTTTTTGTAAAAGAATATTAGAAACATCTCTTATAACAAATAATAAGTAGAGGTATTCTCAATACCTTTAAAACAGCTTCCTACAGTAATACGTCTAAAGTGGCTCGAAACCATGTCCCAAAGGCCCTAAAAGATTTCAGGGCTGCTGATTCCCCTCCCCCCCCCCCCCCCCCCCCCCCCCGGGGCATCCAGAGTTGGAATGACCCACTGTGTGAAACCCCACAGGTCTCCCTGACACCTTCTTTTCCACTCTAAGGGCACATGCGCGAGCTGCGGTGCTTCCCCGCTATCCCTTTAGCAGGGTGCGTGCCCGCACCAGGCATTTATGAGTTAGAGGGTAGCAGGGAATATGGCCGCAAGATATAAGACGAAGGAGTGGATCCGAGTAAGCTAATTGTGCGCGATGGCTGCGCATGTGCTGTAGGAAGGGTGAGATCAGGCGACCTGGGGGGTTTCACACAGCGAGACAATCCCGATCGGGGACAAGGACCAAAACCCAGTATAGTCAAAATCCTGGGTATTGGTCCACTTTAAAGAGGAACATTGGACAATCTGGGGAGTTCTCAGAAACTCCCCAAACTTCGCCCTATGTTCCCTTTAAACGTCCAATTTTACATTTTGCATGTTTAACTTACCTGTCTTCTGCTCTTCCTTCTGAGCAGTGGTGGACTGGGGCCAAAAATCAGCCCTGGATTTTACCAGCCCATGGCCAGCCTGAGGCATCCTTACTGTAACCAACCTTACCCAACCATGATGCCGGGGCTATAGCATTGGGTTCTGGGGTTCCCTGGCTTGTGGGTACAGTGGGGCTGAGAGGGAGACTACGGGAGCAGGGACTGAATGTGGGTGTTGGAAGCTGCAGCCCAACTGGCCCCAAAGCAGTGTGGCCCACTGGGCATTGTCCCGGGTCTCCCTATGGCCAGTCTGCCCCTGCTCATGAGCTCGACCATTCTTCTTAGGCGCTTTCCTTAGGGCAGCGCAATCTTATCTTCTTCTCTGTCCCATGATGCACTGCAGTGAAGTCCTCATCTTGGGCCAGGAAGGCTGCAGGAGGATCAGAAATGCTGCTAAGCTCGCCCAGCATCTGGCACAGATGGCTAAGACGCCAGGGGGTAAAAAGGGAAAAAGCAGTAGGATGACGGTGATGTGGAAGACGCCGTCATCCAAAAGGTATACAGCATTGTGGTGGGGGGCTATTAGGACCTAGTAGGTCAGAGGTCTGAAGATCCTCTTTAAGTGACTTTATACAATCCCCCTCCCCTCCGCATGGCAACCCCATTGTAATGCTCTGCTATTTTAACCAGCTGCCACCCTCTAGTGGACCAATCAGCTTTTCGGGCAGAGGTATATGTGTTGTGCACAGCACCATAAATAATGAGCCTCATAGGCAGTTCAGGTGAATAGTTCTTAGGCTTTCTTCGACATTTTAACCAACTGGATATCCCAAATAAGGATGCCCAGGACAGGATGGGGATTGTATAGAGTGACCCATAGCCTTTTTTGACTATAGGTCCACTTTAAGCTGTGCCTCTGGCTGTTTCTTAAAAGTCATCCTAGTCAGTTCAGCAGTCATGCAGAAAAAGGAGCCTTTACAACTCTTTTTAATTGCCCTCAAAATGCACTGCTCCAAATGATTACACACAACATAGCTGTGCTATGAAAATGGTTGAATCTGCAGCATTAACAGGTCACATTTAAGCTATTTCAAGCAACAACATCTTAACAGGCCAAGTTACCTGGTAACATATGATCCCTTCTTTGAGATCCCCTTTACAATTCTCGCCTTGTTGAACATTTGTTTTTGGAGAGTTTTTACTTGAATTGTTTTGTAGGGTGTTCTAATAGCCTCCAGAGCTGCTGTTTTGATGAGAACTGCCTTACATCATCATATATCTTTTACTTGAGAATACGCCAGTGGGAGGTTCTCAATATAAATTCTATATACTTTGCCAAAGTCATTTTCACAAGCTTACTCTTTGCCTATAATTCCGGCCCAATACATGACGCTGCCTCCTCCCTGCTGGCACATAGTGGTCATTCATCAACCACCCACTACTCATGTATGTCTGGGCCAACTGCAACTGTTTCTGCTTGTGAGCACTGGTTAGTGGAGGCAGAATAGTTGTCTAACTCACCTTTCCCTGGTTCCAGCGAGCTCGGATCTTTTCACATCAACAAGTCTAAGACTTGCCAGCATGGGCACACTCCCTGTTGTAGGGCAGCGAGTATGGGCCTCCGGGTGCTCGGCTCAGCTTGGCTCGGCTGGAAATGGCACATTATTAAAGTGGAACAAAACCAATGGCTGATGGCCCTGGAAGATTATATAAGATGCCCCGGGGGTACGGAATCAGACGGCCCTGGAATTTTATAGATTATGTGCGTATGTGCCAGCAGCAGCCCACACCAAACTGAGAGCGATAAATGCTTCAGAAACGTGTATTATGTTTTATAAACACGCATGCTGAATAACCAGCTGCTAGACGGATTGTGTATGTGAGGGGAGAGCTGCAACAATGTTTCTTTATCACATAAAGGAAGATTGCACTGATATATGAGGCAATTTTGACTGTGGGATTGGGTTTTTCAGAAGCTGAATGAAGAGGATAGACAGCACTCATGCATGTGGCAAGATGGCCACTGCTTCCTGTTTCATAACATCTGCATGGAGTTAAGCCCTCTCAAACTGTTTAAGCCACTGATTGCCAGAATGGGGCTTTAGGGGTGCAATTTTCTGAACTTGTTTTTTTTTCACTTTTGGCCTGCTTTAAAGTGGACCAAAACCCAGGATTTTGACTATCCTGGGTTTTGGTTCTTGCCCCGCTGTGTGAAATCCCCCCAGGTTGCCCGAACAAACCCACCCCTTCCCGGTCCTATGACGGCTGAATCCCCCGCTACCCTCTACCAGGGAGCGTATCCGCGCCGGCCATTCACAAATAACTGACTCGGGCACGTGCCCTGCTAAAAGGAATGCAGGTAAGTGGCTGCTGCTTGTGCATGTGCCGTTGGAAGGTGAGTTTTCGGGCAACCTGGGGGGTTTCACACAGCGGGGGCATCCCTGATCGTGGTGCCCTGAGGGAAGCGAGTATGCCTTCCTTGGAGTCTCATAGACTCCAGGGTGGGTTTTGGTCCTCTTTAAACAATAAATGATAACATATTCCAGACTCTCAACTCCAGGTTGACAAGCAAATAGATGGTGAACAGCTAAACCATTATTCAGTGGGAATGTCATCCTCCATGTTCAGCCATGTGATACAAAACTCTGGAAAATAAATTGAAAGGATGACACTGAGAGTGACATTGTCAGGAATGCAAATAACAGCAGGAAATCGACTCACATCACACACTGAAGTCTAATGAGCAAAATGAAGGGGGGGTACCTGTTGGGTGGTGTACCTGTGGGGGGGGGGGGGTGAGTGTACCTGTGTTGGCCCATTGATTCCTCTCCAACATAGGTCACTTGGGATTTTCATTGCAGTAGATAAAGGGACATGAAAACTGGAAAACTGAATAAACATCAACCAGTGCCACTATGCATGTCCAGTGACACACACACAGTTTTGGTTGTGTCTGGAGTTCAGCCTTAGATTAAATCTGCTGTGTATTTACCATGGAAGGCGTACAGGATAAACACCAGTTATTTTGCAAAAAACAATACGCTGCATGTGCACCTTCTTATTTTACGAGAGAGCAATAATCCCCGGCTTAGCGGATGTTGTGATTTGCAGCTGACGGTGGGAGAAAATGACACTTGGGAATATGATGGCATGTAAATGCCCATTGTGGCTGAATTCAAGCCTGAGACTTAAAGACCTGCTACATTCAGAGAAACCTGTTGTTTAACTAATCCCCCAATGTGAATCAAGTGCAGCATAAATGTGATGAGAAATAAAAAGCTTATCAACACTGCCTCCATTGTGCCAAGGGAGAAAGTACAGCAAATGTGCTTCCAGAACGGCAATACATGTAAAAACGAGGAAAGGGACTTTCAGAGGCTGTGGTTACTGTTCGATGCAATGTTTGAATTTCTTTTTATAGGTAGCAGGAGATAAGATAGACAGCCGATAAGCTTCTGATATTGATTCGAAAGAGGATGCTTCGGCAGATCTTCCACAAAGCACATATGAGTTTGGCAGGTTTCCCACCATGCAACTGCGCTTTTTTTTTTGGGGGGGGGGGGGGGGGGGCCTGCGATTGCTGGTGTTCAGAATGTGAAGGGCATTTACGCTAATACTTTCCACTCACATGGAGTAGAATCAGAGGCGGACTGGGGCCAATAATTATCCTTGGATTTTACCAGGCCCTGGCTGGCCTGGGACATCCCCGCTGAGGCCCCCAACCATAATGCTGGGGCTTTAGCATTGGGGGCTGGGGTTCCTTGACTTGTTTGTGGGTACAGTGAGAATGGGTTCAAGGGGATTAGAAGGAATTGATGGAATTGAATGTGGGTGTTTAAAGCAGCACCCCAACTGCCACCAAAGCAGAGAGCCCTCCCCCAGGTATTGTCCCGGTTCTTCATATGGAGAGTCCACCCCTGCGCAGAACCATGCAGCACCTTCCAGATGCTGCAGGCAAAGCTTTTGCAGAGTGATGGACGTACTAATTAGGTGATTTATTAAAGTGAACCAAAACCCAGCTCAATCGATTCCCTCCCCTCCGGGGCATCCAAAATCAGGATGCCCGGCTGTGTGAAACCCCCCAGGTCACCCCGTTCACTTACCTTGCTTATCCCCGCTGTCTCTCTAGCAGGGCACGTCCCCTGTTACAGGGGAGCCAGGGATGCAGCCACCAGTGCGCTCAGATCCGCTGGCCCTAGACGCCGTCTTAGATGGTGTGACGTCAGCGGCTCCGAGCGCGCAGATTGGACGAGTGTGCATGTGCCATAGGACCTTTAAGAGGTGAGTTCCTTCGGGCGATCTGGGGGGTTTCACACAGCGGGGCACCCCTGATTGGGAAGAACCAAAACCCAGGGTAATCAAAATCCACTGGATTTTATCAAGGACAGTGGGGTGCTTACCCACCACGCAACCCTTTTAACTGCATGGGGCCTACCTATTGAGAGGGCCCCAGCCCTGGAGAATGCACATTGGAAGCTGCTGCATTTTATTGCTTATACAAAAAAGGCCTGATTAAGGGGTATCAGAGTACAGGGGGCTGAATACATATGCATGCCACACATGATTTAAAAAAATTCGTAAAGCAGAATTTTCTTTACACTTCACAAATACTATACATTTAAAGTGATTGAACATGCAATACTCACTCACCTTTTGTCCACCTGCACTTGATCACCCCTTCATCTGCTCCAGAACTCCATTAACCTGAGCTTCCATGTCTGGGTCACTTCCCCTGCATCAATCACAGTGGTGTGGCCACACCCTCTCCATTCACTACAATAGAGGGGGCATCAGCACCCCCCCTCTATTGCAATGTATGGAGAGGGCAAGCAGCTCCTGTGACTGATGGTGGGTCGCAAGCCCAAAGCGGTGTGGGCCGGGGGCAGTGTGTGATGCCCGCGCTGGGATCCAGCAATCAGGTGAGTTGTTGATTGCCGGACTAGGATTGATCAGCTGCAGCGGACAAAAGGTGAGTGCACTTTTTTTTTAATTGGGTGGTCAAGCACTTTAGGTTTGTGGCTGTAACATTTAAAAATGAGGAAAAGTTCAATACTTTTTCAAGACATTGTATATAAACCTGCTAATACTTAGGTAAAATTTCTGATTCTATTGTCTACATAGGAGGTTCCTCACCCCCCGTAAATTTGCAGTTATGTTGCAACTTTTTCTGGAAAAGATCAGTGTTGTCCATTGATTCCAGTAAAGACATATCTGTCCCCGCATTGAGCCTTGAACTACCATACCGAACCTTAGCAAACCAAGGTGGAAGAAACCATTTTAACTTAAAGTGGACCAAAACCTGAGATTTTGCATATCCCAGATTTTGGTCTCTGCCCCCGGGGCACCCAGATGCGGGATGTCCCATTGTGGGAAACCCTCAGGTCCCCCAGTAACCCCCTGTAAAGGGGAAATGACACTGTTATTAAAACTATACATGCTTGCAAGGCTACATATAAATAGGCTTTGCTACCTAATATGAAAACAATGTAAATCAAATTACATTAGTTGAAGGATTTCACAAAATGTGCCATGCCGCTTTGTGGCTCAGGTGCCCCCAGTAATATCACCTTTCCCCGGTCCTACGACCAGAGCGTTTTGTCTAATCGGCACTTTATGCTTTTAAAGACGTTGTTTTGAATGGTGCATTGGCAGATGGAGCGGCGATGAGTGCGCATCACGCAGTGCTGAATCAGCATGCCCTGGGGGCACCCAGTCGGCCAGCCCTGAAGTCTTTTAGACTCCAGGGGCAGCATCTGGGTTAGTTTGTCCACTTTAAGTAAATGATTTACATATAAAGATTGAGTCCTTGATTAACAAGAAACGTAGCCCTTTAAACCAAAATTACTCTTTAAGTTCCGGTTTGACAAAGCATTACATTGAGTGAAAGAAGATACTGCTTTAGTAATTGCAGATAATGACAGGAGTCCTCTTTAGTCAGCTAAGGTATTTTTAGACAAAAAGGATTATACAGCATTTAGTAACTTTAGTGACCTGTTCAGATTTAACAGTAAATTACTTTCACTGTTTTAGTTTATTTACTGTGACAGTAAAAAATTCAGTTCAGAGTAAAAAGTTTACAAAAATGTACTATTTTTTTTTTATTAAAACAAAACCATTGTCATTATCTGCCAAGTAATTGCTGTAGTTAAAAGGGTGATTGTTCTTTCACTCTAAAAAATATTTGGCAAAAAGAGAGCTCTGACTTTTTTAAAAAGTACAATGTGCTTATGCTGTTTTTGATCTTCCCATGCAATTTGGAGCGAATTAGTTGCTTTCCAAAGATCAGAACATATACCTAAATACACCCCCCACCCATAGGCTTGGTTTTTGGATTTAGATGGCTGCTGAAATAACATTATTTAATTGTATCTCTGAGGCAGGTTTCAGCTACAAATATGGCATACTCAGTTATTACTGACAGTCAAATCAGCACAATGAAAGTATGTATTTTCCAATACTAACCCCAGTGGAGGACAGTGCTGTGAGGAGAGGAGGACTAGGCAGTGGCAGTGAATGAACACACAGGGGGGACTGGAGAACAAAGTAACAAGGCGTAAAAGAGGCAATGAAGCACAAAGGACCAGGTGCCGGCAGAGCCAGGAACCCTGGGGTGAAAGCAAAATACCCAGCAGAAAGGGTTGTGAGCACTGGATTACCATGAGTTGTCATAGGAAGACTCAGTGGAAGAAGGGGTGAGGATATGATGACCACAAGGCAGTAGCAGCACACCCAGCGGAGGAGGTGGCAGCAGTGGAGGACAGAGGAGGCAGCATCAGGGGAGAACATGGCGGAGAAGGGCGCAAGGACTGAAGACCCAACATAGAAGGCCCAACAATAGATCAGGAGGCTGGCCTCAAGCACCTGAGGTGGCCACCAGGAGCAGAGGTTGTCATTGGTGAGCACTGGGAGGCTGAACTGCAATACAGCTTAGCAAAGCACCATAATGCCCTTCTCTTGTGCTGCCAATAGACTTTGTATACAGCCAAAACACAGAGCAATGCAGTTTTTTGATGTAAAGTGCCCATTTAATTTTTTTCGTAGTTTGATTGGGGCCATAATATCTGTGAGACATGTCTTCATTCTTATCGAATGATCAGTGGTGTTTGTTTACCAATACTATTAAATTTTTAGCTTGTTCATTGGAAACAGATGTCTATACTAGATTACCTTTAGATTAGGGGGGTTCTCAATTTTTTTTATCAAATACCACTTTCATTTTCAGATTATATCAAGCAGTGAAGCCATCAGGACAGGCGAGCCAGAACTACAGTATGGGGCCAAGCCATGAAGAGAGGGGACCCTGGCCAGGACCCAGACCTGAGACCCAAAGGCTGCCACACTATTGCTACTGGCATTGATGATAAATTAGGGTGTCTGTCTCCCTCTCCAGACAGGTTTGCCTTGAGGCCCAATACAAACTAAGGGCCAAGCCATCACACATAGGTTAGAGAAGGGGCCAGATTAGAGCCTTTATTGTGTCTAAGCCCCTCATATTCTATAACCACATATAGAACCCCTTGCGCTGAACTATTCATTATGAAACTATGAGTATAAACAGTAGGTTGTTCACAGGCACATCTGAAATGCACTACACAGAAATTACTCCCCTAACTCAATCCCATGATATACCTTATATAGCATATATACCTTCTCCCCCCTGCTGGAATCTTAGGCATCCCATGTAGTCTGCCTGTCCTTCTACATATATACCTTCTCCCCCCGCTGGCATCTAGGGCATCTCATGTAGTTTGCTTTGTTCCTTGGTTGCCATGTCGTCTGCTTCTACACACTGTTACCTCATACATACTAACTTCTGTCTCCCCATTATATGCTGTTTCTTTGGTTTGCATCTGCTTTATGTCATTACATTTAATAAATGCCACCATGCAGCATATAACTTGTAAGACAATGGTGCATTATAATATTTTTTATTTTATTTTTTTTCTAAATAATTTCTTTAATTTTTTTTTTTTTTAACTTTAAGTATATTACATTTTTTACAATATGTTATGGGACCAACATGGCACTTGTTTTTATGTGTTTAATATACACAATATACTTAACACAACTGTTGTTAGCATTGTTTTAGGGGGCCACCCTCCTCCGAGGTGCCATCCCTTTTTCAGGGTCTGTTTAGAAAAGAAATCTCTGGTTTGTACCTTTAAATAGAGGACATTTAGATCTTTTTAATCCCCCTATATGGTCATGGGTCTCGCCCTAGCCTGGCTACTGACTATGGGGGTTATTCATCAATGGGTTACAACAATATAATTCCATGTGTTTTTGCATTGTTACTGGTGGATATGTGTTTAACAACAGACTTTAATCACACAGCGTCTGGTGCTCTATGCTACAGCACCCAGATTTAGAGTGCTGACGCTGTGTGTGTTTGTGTAGTTTTATGCTAAGTATGGTATGGAGAGTCGGTCGCACTGAGCTGGCTCTACCTTTCGCTCCCTGCAGCGTTGTACTGGTGTTAGAGCGCCCAACATACATCCCATTCATCAATGCCAACCAGGTTACTACAGCGACTGAGGTGTTCTGTTACAGCGCCCAATACCCGCTTACAGCGTCTACTAGCAGTCACCCTAAGCGCCGCTGTACAGACGCTCATCTGCCGATACCTGGTGTTAGTAATGAATCAGCCTCCACATTTTGTCCATACTTATCCTCCATATAGCCATCTAATTCTAGAGGTCCCTGGGAGCTCTGGAAATAGCTTTAGAGATGTAAATAGATCATTTTCATGGCTCCTCCCACTGCAAAGGATTCTGATAGAAATCTTGCTATCCTAGTTCAGGCGTGCATGCATCCATGTTAATATGGATTATTAAAGTGGACCAACACCCACGGGTGATCGGCCCGGGAATCTATAAGATTCCCGGGCCGATCACCTCCCTCCCCGCGGGACATCCGAGATTGGGATGTCCCGCGGGGTGAAACCCCCCCAAACACCCCAAACCCCCTTACCTTATCTTCGTCGGCGGCCGGCCGCCGCCGCCTCCCTCGCGCCCCTCTAGGCGTGCGCGCGCCCGCGCCGGCTGTCTGTGAATGGCCGGCGCGGGCGCGTCAAGAGGGACGCGCGGGAGGCGGCGGCGGAGGAGCCGCTTGTCCGGGACTGTCAGATTGCTTGTCCGTCGGCGCTGGGAGCGGGGAGAGGTGAGTTTTTCGGGTGATCGGGGGGGTTTCACACAGCGGGGCACCCCGATCGGGGGGGTTTCACACAGCGGGGCACCCCGAAGTGGACCAAGACCCAGGATAGTCAAAATCCTGGGTGTTGGTCCACTTTAATAATAGGTGGTTTTGCAGTACATCTGGGCCAAATGTTTTTTTTTTTTGTTTTCGTCTCTTAAATGTGCCTGGCCCAGAGGAGTGGGATGGAAGAAGACCTGGTATGATATCATACTTTGGGATCTCTTTACTAAGAAAATGTAGTCTCTGTAAAAATAAGTATTTATATCCTTTTGGCACACAATAATAAACACTTTAAAAAATGCCTTTAAAAATGGGCTTTCCCTTTAAAGGTTCTGGCCAGTTTTTGCGTGTTGTCTATTCCCGTTACCTATACCGATCATAATTCTAAAGTGGCCCATATTCTTTTAACAGAAAGAATATGATGCGTCTCTGCGCGCTGACACTTTCACCTGTTCCTGGGAAGTAACGGTGACCTTGGACAATTTAATGGGTCTGATTGTAACAACATATATTACGCGCTCACTTGGTGTTAAGGGGCAATGTCAATGCAATCAATTTGTTTCTGCAACACGCCTTGGTTCAGGGCCTACCCAGTGACTTACTGTTACAGCCAGCTGCATTGACTTGTATATTTAATTGTAAAAGATAAATCTAATTCACTTACAGACCCGGGGTATTGATTTTCTTTAGACTGCGCGCCATCAAGTGATGTGAATGTGGCACCGATGCCATTGACTTTACCAGAGTAACTTGGAAGTTATTCATATTAGTAGCATTGGCAGATAATTTTATAGCATGAAAGAAAACAGCAGTTGCTAATAACGCAGTATTGGCACAGGGAATGCAAAGCTGCTATGCCTTTCCCTAGCTTTCCTAACATCTATTTACAAGACAAAGTTATTTCTGAGCCATTAATTCATTAATAGTGTTGTCATTGCAGCTCATGCAAGTTTGCAAAACAGAAAAATGAAAGCCTGCACGCATATATCCAATAATAAGAAAAAAGCACTGCCTGTCTGTAACTCATTCCATTAGGACATTGTGTGTACTTTTCAGATATTAATTTGCTTGTGAGCAAAGTTCAAACCAGCTGTAAAATCTAATATTGCTGATTTTTCTGGGAAATTGATGTGCAGAAGGACAAACGAGCCATTTTTAAAGCACATGGCAAACAGTAAAGCAGTGTTCTAAAGAGCAATATGTCTAAAAGGTAATGTTAGAATGGAACAGATTTGTATCACAGTTGTATCAGAAGTGGGGGATTCACTAAAATCTAAAGAGATCTCCACTGTGTGAGGAGAGCTCATTACCTTATGTTGTGAGCTTGCCATTTTATACAGAAAGTCTGCCTCAATTTACTAAATGCCCCATGGGGTATGGGTAAACTGACTCTTTTGGGGGGGACTCAAAGGTGGACACTTATAGGGCAATGGGTTTGCTTATCCACAGGCTATTAAAGCTTTTAAGAGCTAGTCATGGCCTAGTGGTTTAGGGGGCAGTTGTGGCCTAGTAGTAACCGGAGGTTTGATTCATGGGCGTAGGGCAGCTTGTATTTGTCTCACTGCTCTAAAAGGTTAAATGCAAATTCATATTCCAAATTACTGGCATGCAGTGGCCATATGTGCACAAACATTTACAAATCAAAGGAACAAATGATTGCAACTTTCTATGCTACTCCCCTAATACCTGTGTAAGAAGGTGTAGCCCTGCCCTCATATATACACTTGAAGCACAACTATATTTGGTTCGTAGAGGATGTTGGTGATTGACCTAAGACTCAGCCAATCCATAACCTCCACTACCACCATTTAGCCAGTGAGCTGAAGCAGAACCCCAGTTGCAAATTGACCAGATGTCCTGGATTCAGTGGGTCAGTCTTCCTACTGATGTCAGCAAAGTGGGGCATAGAAGTTCCCCAGAGATTTTCGGGGGACAGTGGGACTGTTCCACCAAATGCAGGACATCTGGTGATTTTGGTTATGAGGTATGTTGTGTATGTAGCACCATGCACTGAGAGTTAGAGACAACATGGCTATGGGGATTTGTATTTTTTAATCATGTAGATCTTTAGTGTAATGCAATACCCTAATGTTTTATTTTATTACATAACCAGCATGATTTGAATTAATATATTTAAATATTTATAGGTATTGTCATTTATTTAGATTGTCATAGAAAATGGATTGATACTTCTTGAGTTTCCCCTGCTATATACCGCTCCACCAGAATATGGCTCTGTCCTGCTGAAGTGTTGTTAATCATCCAGCACCTGTGGGACTTCCTGCTCTATTTAAGCTCATCCACACATGGAGCCAGCGGATCAGCATAGAACTTACAGAATGCTGATCCCATAAAAGACCAGGAGACTGTGAAACTGAGCTGGATTGTTGTGCTGTGGATGTGCAGGGTCCTAGTGTAAGCCCTTATTTTTTTTTTTTCTTAGTGCCTGTATTCCTGTCCGCGCTGGGCCTCTGGCCTTCTAGTTCAGAAAATGTGGCTTTATTGCCTTCTAGTCCGTAGTTTTGCCTTAGCCTGTACTGGGGCCCAGCCTTTCCTGTATCTGTATTGGGGCCCAGTTCTCTGTTTGTGTCTTGTATATGTCTCTCCTGTGTTTCCCCTTCCCAAGTCTGCGACCACCACGGGATTATCTGGGGCCCAAGCAACTTCACTGTTAGAAGCTCTGTTGAAGAAGTGGGTGGATAACGGGTTCTTGGAGTACCAGATTACCTACCCTCCAGGTAATTGGCAGTTTGCCTCCTTGACGGCGCAGACGGGTTGTCTGTCTTTGTCTGTCTTTTAGTGTGTGCAAGTCAGGTCTAGCCCCAAGTCCACAATGACACCCGTTATTACAATCTCTAATCATTTCAAAGATAGGTATTTTGTTCTTCCTCCTCATTATAAGGAACTTACCCTGGCTACCTACCCCCAGTTTCTCAAGGCTACCTTAAAGTTAGTGCAGGAGCCTTACATTCAGCAGTCTCCCATGAATACCTGGAGTCGTCAGGTGGCTTATTTTCTTTTTGAAGATGACCTGTTTTTCTGGGCTGAAGCATGGCTGAATCATAGTAAACACCTCAGTGAAAATGTTGTCGAGATCCTTTAATTCATAGCTACATCCTATTTATGTATTTCTGAGGCTGACCTGTCTGCAGTTTGTTCAGCCCAGAGGTCTGAAACTGGCAAAATGTATTGACTCTGTGTAGAGGATGAGGTTGATAGTTAGTCAGATGCCTGGACTGATGTGTCTGAAGTAGAGGATGATAGTGGGTCCGATGCCTGGATTGATATATCCGTTTCAGAGGATGACCACCATCTATCTGTTCTGTTCTCAATGCCATTCTGTGAGCCTGAACCAATGCCAGTCTGTGAGCCTGAACCAGGAGGAGGGTTGGGGACACCTGATGTAACCCACTTGCCTCTTTGAAATAGGGGGTTAGTTGGCTAAGTTGCTTGGATGGGGCATGGTTGAGCCGGTGGGCATCTGGCCATGTGATTGACAACTGATCAGCACATCCTGGCTAATTTTGTGCTGGATGGGTGATGGACAAGCAATAACAGCTCTTTTTAGCATTTTGATTGGTGGGGGCGATGTGCTCACCACCGCTGTTAGAATAAGTTGGATTAGGGGATGAAACTTGGACAGAGTAATACTGGCTTGATGTCCCTTGTGGCTGGTCCAGACTTGGTGCATGGTGGTTTCTTGGCTGGCCAGGTGTGAGTGTTCCTGAAAAAAGATGGTATGTCCACTCCCAAGTATGGATGACGATACATCGAGGGACAGTCTTCCTTGGATATATAATCTGTGAGTGAGCATTTCACGTACACATACCTGAAAAGTTACACATTTTCAGTTGCACTTGCATAGATTGTTTGAGCCTTCTTGAAAATTGTTTACTAATAAAATCTATGAAAACATGTTAGATGACACAAGAAGGCATTTCTTATACAACCTGCAGAAAAAAGCTAAGGTTTGTGGGTTTTTGAATGTACCATTGCCAGTCAGTGCTAGATTTAAGGGATTGATGACCCAAATAAAAAAATAAACTGGCACTCACCTTTTGTCCCACGCAGCTGATCGCTCCTACTTCAACGATCAGCAGCTCATTCAATCACCTTTGACAGAACAAACAGAACAACCCATACTACTCTGCTACACTCTCCCCCCAATTGCCCACACCTCACAGAATACTAACCTATTCCACTCTCAACTCTCTATTAAGAGAGGCTAGCTGCAGCAATTAATGTTTTGGCTTCATTCACTCATCCATTCAATCACAGACATGTGAAGGTGGGGAATACTGTAGGTGGTTATTCCTAAGTCTGGGGGGGGGGGGGCATGATGCTGGGGGAAATATAAAATGTAGCCCTTGTTGTAGAATAGTTAAAAGCTGAAGATGGTGCTCTTGCCTAAGCTCCTTTACCTAATGCGGGCCCTCCCAGTGACCATACCACAGTCCTTCTTTCAGAAGGTGAACATCCTCTTCCGTAGATTTGTTTGGGGGGGTGGGAGGCCAAGAATAAACAGGTCCATCCTAACTAGGAGTAAGGAGCAGGGTGGAATGGGACTCCCTGATCCTAGGCTTTACTACGCTGCGGCCCACCTTAATAGAGTAGTCGATTGGTGCCTCCATAGACGTCACAAACATTGGGTTTCCATGGAGCAAACCCTAGTGGGGGCTAGGATGGAGTGTATTCCCTGGGCAGATCGTAATGACATTCCATCGGCAATGAAACACCCCCTTGTTGGGACTACTCTGACAGTGTGTCATCAATATTTTGGTTTGATGGGTCTCTCCCCAAGCCCCTCACCGATGGTTCCTGTCCTAGGCAACCCTGGGTTCCCCCCGGGTTGTAGGGGTTCGATCCCGGAGGCTTGGAGAGCCTCTGGGATATTCAGAGTTGGACACTTCATGGGGGGAGGGGATTGGCAGGACATGGAGAGGTTAGCTACGGAACGAGGAATCCCCAAATGGTCGATGTGGCAGCGACAGCAGCTCTCACATTTCCTCTATACACTCAGGGACCACAAGGCGGAACAGAGAGGGCTCTCTCCATTTGAAGAGCTTTGCTCAAGTAACAATGCGGAAAGCCACACGCTCTCACGCATCTATAAGATGCTGATCAGCCCCCCGGACCTCACCCCACCATCATTTGTAGGAAAATGGGAAAGAGACCTCCGCAGGACCTTCACCCCGACACAAATTAGTAGGTTATTGCAAGCGCCCCATAAAACGTCAACCTGCACCAAGTTTCAAGAGTGTAGTTACAAAATATTGACGCGGTGGTACAGAGTGCCGAAGACAATTAGCAAATGGCTTCCTGGAGCGGAGGCAAGGTGTTGGAGGTGTGGAGGTGAGGAGGGCTCATTGCTTCACATATTTTGGTCCTGCCCCAGGGTGAAATCGTTTTGGGACGGGGTCCGAGGGGTGGCTGGAAGGGTTGTAAGTGAAGAGGTACCGGACGATCCGGCTCTGTGTCTACTCCACCTGGCTCAGAAGCCGCTTAAAAAATATCGGGGCTCATTGTTATGCCATCTCCTCAATGCGGCTAAGGCGTGCATCCCCCTCTTATGGAAAAGGGAGGACCCCCCCACCCTGGCAATGTGGGTGTTGAAAGTTAATGAGACAATGAGGTTCGAGGATTTTAAGACATCTGGTGAGGGCGGCTTTGAGAAATATTTGTCAACCTGGTTCTATTGGACTCAGTTCACCGAGTCGGAGGAGTACAAGCATATCCTCGCTGGGAAGTAGTTGACCGGCACTGCTTTGGGGCCCCCCTTCCCTCCTTCCCCCCCCTTCCCCCTCCCATTGTCCCTCCCCCCTTTTTCTCTTTCATTTACCTTTAATTCCTTTGTTTGCCTTCTTGCAGCATTGATGTAGATTCTTGTTGTTCTACTTGTTTCAATTTTTCTTTTTCTTTTTAGAAAAGTTCTATGAAGAATGCGTGGTCCCCCACCGTGTTGGGGAACTCGCAGTTGGATGTTGGACATTGTGTTAGGTCTCGGTGACAATGCATAGTTAGCAGAGACAACAAAATGTAATAATTTTCAACCTGTTTATTGTGGACGATGTAACATCTGCTTTACTTTTTTGTAATGTATACATGAAAACAAAAAATAAAGAATTTATAAAAAAAAAAAAAAAGAATAGTTAACCTTCCTGGCGTTGCGATATAGACAAATGCAATGGCAACGAAAGCGTTGCCATTGCATTTGTCTCTCACGCACGGCTCCGCCCCCATGAGCCTCTGCGGCTCACAGAGACGGAACCCGGAAGCGGAGAGGGACGCCGCAGCCGCGGCTCTCACCTGCGATCGCGGCGGAGACATTGCTGGATCGTAAGGAGGCTGCGCCGCCCGCTCTTGCTCCCAAATCGATCCCGAGCGTGACTCGGGGTCACCGCCACTTACAGCGCAAATTGACCCCGAGTCACGCTCGGGATCGCCGCCAAGGGGGTTAAAAGCATCACTATTATCAAGTCAGTCAGCTTCCTCATTCATTATATTGGTGCCAATAAGTTGACTGCAAGTAATCAAATGGGTTTGGGGAGTCATCAAACTGCTCACCAAACCTAAATAGTTGCTGGTAATCACATGATTGGCTGCCATTTCCTGCCAAACATGAGAATGAGGAATTGATGACTTGACTGTAGTGTCCCCTCAAGCAATGTGGGGGGTGTGAATGTTTATATGTATGCTATAAACAGGGTTGCATTTAGGGTTCATACTGCCCTAGGCCTGTCAGTATAGGATTGCCACATTGTAAGTGGTGTTGGAGCCAATCTGGCTCTCAACAGCTCTGTGAACCACCCAGGGTGGCTTTCTCCAACAGTGCACAGTAACATAGTATGTGCTTGCATGAGCATTGGGACAGGCCAGTGATGCATCTAGTTTTCCGGTGGCTGGTAACCTGGGGTGGGGGAGGCTGGTAGGAGTAAGAAAAGCTGATCAGAGCGGATAGGTGAACAGAGATAAAAAAATAGTTTGCCCAATCTGGGGTAGGCAATCTAAAGAGTAATATAATGAGTAAAGCTAATCTAATGGGTAAAGGTATATGTATCATGGTGGTAATGGGTGCGGGATCACTTTAATACATCCCTTAGGCACCATGATACATATACCTTTATCAATGTTCTGTGGATTTTTGGACTGTTCTGGAGGCATACACTTTCAATTTTTAGAGTGATACTAAAAAAATCTGAAGGTCACAGGTTTTTTTTTCCTGAAAAGATTGACAATTGTGAGTTAAATGAGGTTTTAAATTTCATAGAAAATGTCTTTCTTGCTGCGAGGAAACTTCCCGTCTAATCTCCAGTTGCAATGTGCTCATTGAAGAATAAGATAAAATGACTGGAGCTAATAGATAACAGCACTGCTGCTTGACTGCCCGTATTCATTCACTTTATAGGTTTTCCTGTTTTTTAGGACCGTAGGCCTCGGATTCACTGCCCGGATCTACTTATTTTTATCCTCACAAATGGCCTCCAAAAGAAGACCAGATAATGTAAAAGCCTCGCTCTGGTGGATACAAATCTGTGCTCAAGAACAAACACTTCTCACACCTGGAATGAATACAGGGATCCTGTGGGCTATGTGATGGAAGAAACTAGATCTTAAAATAAAACTATGCACTACTGTGCGCTGTTAAATGATACCGTTTACTCTATAAAGAGACTAATCAGCTTGCCATGGTCAGACCACATAATCCCTTTAGCTTCACCTCGCAGAAGTCATTACTTAGGCACTATCAATTTTGGCATGTGGTACAGTCATTTTGCTGTGTGTTAAACTAGAATATTTATTGTAATACAAATATTACAGTCTAACATAAACTCCTATGCTGGAGTTTATTCAGGGAGACTTTCATACTACAACATTATTGGTAGGATTGCCCAGTAACTGCTCATTTAGGTTAGTGCAGTATTGTAAATAAATTGTATCATTAGCATTCCAATTTTGCAAAATCATGAAATATAAATTATAAATTTGAATTTCTCAAGAATTCAGTCCATTTAGTTCATTTCAGTTCATTTTAGTAAATTCAATTTAAAGCTTAGGTCAAGAATTCAGCTTAATAATTTAAGGGTGGTGTGAGGAATAAGGCAAATATTATGTCATTTTATTGCTGATGCCCAGCATCCCTCTTTAAAATTCTCTGTACTTAGCAAATGTCACCTCCTCCTGCATTAAGGCATTCTAGCCATTAACATGCATAGGACCTAATCTCCCCCAGGAAGGAGAATTAGCATTTGTGAGTTAAGCCAAGTGCAGATCACAGACTCCCTGCTGATTCTTTTACAACTCTGGGCTGGGAAGGCCCCGATGGGTCTGAAGCCAATATGACCCCTGGCTGTGAGCTCCCTCACATCAAAGACATGATGGACCGTAGCTGGGCCACTGTGTGTCCCAGCACCAAGCCAGATACAGAACCAGAACGGGCCCACAAAACAACACGTAGACATACAATTCTTAGGGCCATGCGACCAGGGGAACCTAGAGAAATGGAGATCTCGGGTTCTGACCCATCTCGGGACTTCATCTTTGGGTTCATCAGATGCCCAGCATCCAGCCCAATCTTATGGTGCCGTATCCAGAGCCATACGCCCCCCCTACCCAAAGTTATAACCCCTAAAGGGTTTTAGATTCTAAAGCAGGTTCCACAATGGTGGGAGGGGACAATCTGTCCCAAAGAAGGGGGATGAAAGTGTCTTGTGGCATAAAGGGGGATGATGCTGGGTCAACGATTGTCATTCTCTGGAGAAGGGTCACGCTGCAGCGTGCTGGAGGTGCCCAAACTATCTAAGCTCTTGACATAGCCCTTGTGGGAGCTCATCATCACTATTCAGCATCTGCATTGTAAGGTAACTCTGACTATTGTACCTCTGTGTGTAACTCACTGTAACCTGTAAACCACTTTTTAGAACGACATTTGCATTCATTCATATCCCATCATAGCCAAATGTTTGTTATCACTGCCTAGTGTGCTCATTGCATTAAAACCTATATTTAACTTAAACAATCTTTATGCCTTAGCCAAGAATCTGTGTGTCCGTAGGTTTTGGCCCTGGTAGTCCTGCTAAGAGGGCAAATAGACTGAGTTTTGGGAAGGCGGGCTGCTTGATCGGAGGTCACTGATTGATAGTTGGATCATGTGACCCACGGTTCCCTGACAGATGGCATTAAAGTGGACCTCCAGTCAAAAATCAAGGCTTAGTAAATTGCTTCCCTAAGCCTCCTCTGGCAACAGTGACATTGTTAATAATAAATTGTACCATTAGCATCCCAATTTTCAATTCATGTAATGGAATATATTAAAAATGTGAATTTCCACAAAATTCAGTCCATTTAGTTAATTTTAGTCAATTCAATTAAGAGCTTAGGTTAAGAATTCAGATTATTGCATTAAGAATTAAAACGGATTTCCAGTCAAAAACATAGCTTAGTATATTGCTCCCCTAACGCCTCCTCTAGCAATCAGTGACATCTTTTTTGAGAGGAATTAACACCATGCAGATGTTTGGAATGGCAGGCAGATTCTGCATTCGTAAACATGCATGGCAGCAGCCATCTTGCCACACACATGAGATCTGCATCTGAAAAAACGAGTCCCTCAGTCAAAATTGCCACACAGCGCTGTGCAATCATCTCTTATTTCTAGCCAGAAGTAGGAAGCCTTCAGCTTACTCATCATTGCTTTGGTAAGAGCTGAAATCTTCTTAAATACATTGTATCTCCTGATTGAATGTTTTTGCACCCGAGGAAAAACAATTTACTAAACTTTCTTTTTTTGACTGAAGCTCTGCTTTAAGTATTAGGTTAGAATTATTAAGGTTTATAAATGCATAAGCTTACAGATTGTGCCATCCTGCATGATCCAGACTTCTTCCCACTTAACAACCGCCCCCCTTTAAAAAGTGACCACCCCTTCAAAGCATATAAAAAAGTCTTGCCTCTTCATCTAGTCAGCACCACCATACCATACCTCTCCCCCTACCCCATGTTCCCTTCTCCTTATATACTGTTTCTTAAAGGAGCACTATTGTGAAAAATGGTTCAATATAAAAAATCCATATAAATATGCTGGATGGCGGGAGCAGTGGTCACATACACCCTGCATCAAAAACTATCCGGCCAGGATAGTTTTTTTGTATTTTAATGGAAGGAATAGGAAATCAGGGGTGACATGTTTTTCAGTAATGTCAGATTTACATTTGTTTTTTGGGATAGCTTTGTCCCGTTTTGTTTAGCTAGCCAGAGAGATTCCCGTGAAATCACACCTGGGCGCAGAGGGCCAGCTTGGAAGGAAGGGAGGCCCTCATCCTCCTTCCTTCCAAATGCCGGCAGAGTGGTCATTATGACAGCTTCTGCTAGTTGAAGGGGAGCTGACGAGGGAAGGGGAGTGTCTTCTTCACAGCAAAAGTATCCCAGGGTATATGTCACTTGGTTCAAATAGCAGGAAGGTTTCAAAAAAATTGCCAATCTAACCACCAATAGCCTCCCTGAGAGTAGAAAAATAACTTTTCACTTAAAATTACAAATTATTGCAAAGTCATTTAGTGGCAATGTTTAGGATTGTATTGAGTTTAATTTAATAGTTTAAGTTTGTTAAGTAAAACATAAGTGCTTGCTGATTACCTCTCGATCATTGTCTGTAATAGGATTCATACAGGTTTACTGCTTATAAGAAGCATGAAGCATTTCCAAACTAAAGTTTGGTTTCTAAACATTGCACATATATGCTGTAGTTTTAAGACCAAACTACTCAAAAAAATAGATTTATAAGTCTGCAATAAAAAAAATCCCAAATATGTTGAAAATATTTGAAATATATGGGCCAAAACTACACAGTAGGAATGGGAGAACCCGCTGAAATTCGAGAAGTGCAGTTCGGGTCCCAGACCCGACCCCAACCTGAACCCGAACTCCATGTAAATCTAGGGAAACACCAGGGTGATTGCCTTGCACAAAATAGGCCGGTAAAATGATACCAGGAAACAAAAAAATGTAAGAAATACATTAATAAACAAAAACAATTAAAATATTGTTTTTTTTAATGGGCAGAGGGCAAATCATGGGGTAATATCAAGGAGATTGCCCTGCACAAAATAATAACATACAGAAAACAACAAAGAAATACATACAAAAAAAAAATTAAAATTCTAAATAAAATATTAATTTTTTTAAAGGTGACTCTGAGGCCAATTTAGGGGTAGCTCCCGGGTGATTGGCCTGCACAAAATTGGCTAGGAAATGTACTCAAAATAATAACAGAAAACTAAAAAATTAGAGAATAACTCTAAATAACTGTCCGTTTCATTGCCCTTCCATGGACATGTGGCTCACATACTGAGGCGCAGCTTGGAAAAAAGGAACCTCTGCTAATTGTCTTCTTAAAGTGGACCATCACCCTCCGGTGATCGGCCCGGGAATCTATAAGATGGGTGAATGGGTGAAACCCCCCAAACACCCCAAATCCACTTACCTTGTGGTCGGCGAATGGCCGGTGCGCGCGCGCGTCAAGAGTGACGCGCGGGAGGTGGCGGCGGAGGAGCCGCTTGTCCGCGGCTGTCAAACCGCTTGTCCGCGGCTGTCAAACCGCTTGTCCGTCGGCGCTGGGAGCGGGGAGAGGTGAGTTTTTTGGGTGATCGGGGGGGTTTCACACAGCGTTTCGGACCCCGATCGGGGGTGCCCCACCGAAGTGGACCAAGACCCAGGATAGTCAAAATCCTGGGTGTTGGTCCACTTTAAGGCCACTTCCATGGACTGGATGCTCATAGAGGGGAGAGAAAAACATCTGCTAACTGTCCTTTACAGGCAACTTCCATGGACAGGTGGGTGATATACTGAGGGGGCCAGGCCACTGTCAGTAACTAAAACATGTCTGGTGTTTCCCTCTGTGCAGGGCCGTATTTGCCACTAGGCACGTGTAGTCACGTGCCTAGGGCGGAGCTTCCAGACAGGGGTGGGCTCAGGGCAAAGATAGGAATAATTGTAAAAAAAAAAAAAAAAAAACTTGCCCAAGTTGAGCCTGCGGGGATGGCGGCGATAAATTTCATTGGTGGTTCAGTGGGATCCCTCCCTCACCGTCCCGCACCACACTGCCCCGCCCCACCCCACGGCCTGTCTGTTGGTTAATGAAGCCGCTCCTGTCAAAGACAGGCGGCGGCTGCGAGCGGGAGGGCAGGGCGAGGAGTGGGAGGGGCTCATAATATTCAGCCCCGCCCCACTCCTCGCTCTGCCCCCTGCTCGCAGCCGTTGTCTGTCTTTGACAGGAGTGGCGCACCAGCGCGCCCACTTCATGCTGCCCCCCCGCCGATCGCATCCCCTGCCTTCGTCTCCCGTCCCACTACTCACCCTGCCTCTTCTCGCATCCTCCGCCTCACTCCTCGCCCTGCCCCCCCTCACACCATCTACACCACTCCTCGTCCTCCCACCCTCGCAACTCCCGCCGCACTCCTCGCCCTGCCCCCCCCTCGCATCCCCCGCCCTACCTCCATTTGCAGGTGCCACCTGTCTTCTGCAGGAGTTCGGGGGCGTGGTCCTGCACGTCGTTCAGTCCACCGCAGCACACGCTGGTAAGTGGCCGCTCTCTTGTGGTACAACTCTTGTACCAATGGTGCTTTATGCTGTGCTTTAAATTACACGGCATAAAGCGCTGTGCATGCACAGTGGGATGAGGGAAGGTTAAACTCCCCAGGGTGCCCCACTATGTGAAACCCCCAAATCTCCCGCATCAACTCACCTCACCAAGCGTGCTGGCGGTCGCATCTCACGCTTCCCTCTAACAGGGAGCGCGCCGGCGCCGGCCATTCACAACTGCCTGGCACAGGCACGTGCCCTGCTAGAGGGATAGCAGGGATGTGGCTCGCACCTGCGCCGCTGGACATTTAAAATGGCCGGCGCGGGCACGTGCCCTGCTAGAAGGACAGCGGGGATGCAGCCATTGGACCGGGATTAAGGTAAGTGTAGCTGGCGACCTGGGGGTATGACACAGTGGGTGGGGAGGGAATAGATTAGCTCGGGAATCTTCTAGATTCCTGGCCGATCCAGCTGGGTTTTGGTCCACGTTAAGTTTTTGAGAGAACTGGGGGGTTTTATAGAGCGGGGCATCACAAATCTGGATGCCCCTAAGAAGGTACCAAAACCCAGGATAGTGAAATTCCTGGGTTTTAGTCCACTTAAAGCGGAACAAAACTACAAGATGCTGGCCTATGTTGGGTTTTGTTCTGCTTTAAGTGGACCAAAGCCTAGCATAGTAAAATTTCTGGGAAGTGGACCAAAACCCAGGATTTGACTATACTAGGTTTTTGTCCTTTCCCCCCAGGGCACCACAATCAGAGATGCCAAGCGCAATTCACCTCTTCCCGGTCCTCTGGCATAGGCATCCGTCCAATCAGAGCGCTTGGAGCCGCTGACGTCACGCTGTCTAAGGCCAGCGGCTCTGAGCGGGCTGGCAGCCACATCCCCCGTTTCCCTCTAACAGGGAGCGCGCCGGCGCCGGCCATTCACAACTGCCTGGCACAGGCACGTGCCCTGCTAGAGGGATAGCAGGGATGTGGCTCGCACCTGCGCCGCTGGACCGTGAAACAAGGTAAGTGTATGGTATGACCTGGGGAGTTTCACAGATCCCGATTTTGGATGCCCCGGGGGAGGGAATCGCACTGGGTTTTGATCCACTTTAAAGCAGAACAAAACCCACCAGCGGCAGTCCTGGAATCTAAAAGATTCCAGCTCCGTTCGCTAACTTTTTCTATTGTGTGAAACCCCCCAGAGCTTTGGTAAAAACTCACCTTTCCATGCTCCAGCAGCGCATTCGCAGACTCTCATTCAATGAGAGCCGTGACTAGGTCATTAGTCAGACAGCTCTAATTGTGATTGGGAGCATGTGCTGCCACATTCCCTGTATTCCCGGTGGTGTGTGCGCGCTCCTGCCCCAGCCATTCAGATAGCTCCCCATTCAAGTCAATGAGAGCCACCTGCCAAATGACGTAGTCACAGCAGGTGGCTCTCAGTGGTTGAGAGCCCATGCATGCCCCACTAGAGTCGTGGAAAGGTGAGTTTTTACAGGTGAACTGGGGGGTAATGCACAGCGAGGCATCCCAATTCAAGATGCCTCAGGGACATGTAACAAAACTCTGGAAACTCATATTCCTGGGTTTTGTTCCGCTTTAAAAGCTGATAAATATGATTGAGGATTCTCCTGTGTGTGAAACCTCGGGTAACGCCAAAACTCTTACCTCTCTCCCATGGCGCATGTGCAGGTTACAGTAATCCAGAATATTTTGCGTTGCCTGGCAATCTATTCTGAAATAATGGAGATCCAGGGACATCCCTCTCTGCTTGCCCGCACTGGCCATTCAGCCAGGTAGATGCCACCTCTGGCTGCGCATGCACTATGGGATCGATGGAAAGGTAAGACTCATGGCTATCCCTGGAGGTTTTACACAGTGGGGAATCCTGAAGATGGAGTTGGCTGGCCCTGAAGTCCTTTAGACTTTAGGGCTGTCCAAAACTGTATTTTATTTGCTTTCACAATGCGTGTGGTTAATGGTGTTATGTGGAACAAAACCCAGCCAGGCTAGCCCTGGAATCTAAAAGAAGCCGCTGGCCCACTGTGTGAATACCCCCCGGGGTGCCGGTAATCACTCGCCTTTTCTGGGTGCGGCACATGTGTGGACTCTCGTTCAATGAGAGCCGTTTGCTATGACGATGTCATAGGGCAAATGGCTCTCATTGTTTTCAAAGAGATACACTGAGGCAGAGCTCCACGCCGCTGGAGATTAGGCCGCTTGTGCTAGCCTTTGAAGTCAGTGAGAGTCGTTTGCCGAATGGCTGCTTTCATTCTGCCATGTGCCGTTGGACACGGTAGGTGATTGAATACCGCCACCCTGGGGGGTTTCACACAGCGGGGCATCCCCATTTGAGATGCCCTGGGGAATGGCACAAAAGGGGGAAAGTCAAATTCTCAGGTTTTGTTCCACTTTAACTGTATGTGTGGAAGGTTAAAACAGACCAAAGCCTGGGTTTTGGCTCCCCTTTACTGGTGCACGTGTCGCCTGGCTATCTATTATTAATGGAAGGTTTGGGACCACCTGCTGGCTGTTCCCCTCCTGCTGTGCAGGCCAGTTCTGGCCATTTAGCCAGAGGAATGCCATCATGGGTCGCGTGTGCGCTGTGGGATGAATGGAAAGTGGGGCATCCTGAATCAGTATGCCCTGGGGAGAGGTAATTGGCTGGCGCTGGGGGCTTTCAGACTACAGGGCTGAACAAAACTGGTTATGGTCTTGTTTAACAGGTGTGAGGGTTAGGTGTGGGGTTATAGTGTGCGTGTACTAGAGGGTAATAGAGTGGGGGTATAATGGGGATAATGGTGTGTGTTTGTGGGTTAACTGATGTGTGGGGCTAATGGTGTGACGGTTTGATGGGGTGTTTGCCCTTTGCCGATTCCTCTCCCCTATTGTAGGCCCATTTCTTACCTTATCCTTGCTCCCTTAGGAAAATGGAATAAATATTGGCTGCTAGACACCACATCGACCCAATGATCGCCAATCTACAATCACAGGATCCCGGTTTTATTGAGGGAGTGAGCATCAGGTAAAAACAATTGGGCTTGCAGCACTGTGAGCAAATTTGATCAGTACCTATTTTTTAATAAAATTGTTGGATTTCTGTAAATGATGAATGTGGGTTGGTTAAAGTGTATGTCTGGCCACCTGGACATAGACCCCTGACAAATCACCAGGAATTTGATTATATTGGTGATTGGTACCTGTCTCTGGGGCATCACAATTTGAGATGCCCCGCTGTGTAAACCCCCCCTGGTTGCCCACCTTTCCGACGTTCCCACATGTGGGCTCTTGTCCAATCAACGCTATGCTGTGCATACTAATGCTATTGTTTTGGACTGTGCATCAGCATCCCTAGCTTCCCTGCCAAATTTGTTTCAGTCTAGACTAGCTTTGCTGACCTGCCGCATCCCCCATGTACTCCATTGTACTGGGTCTTCAACCCACTTTACCTCTTCTACTTGGTTGAGGGGGAGGGGGGGTGAAACACAAATAGTGCCTAGGGCAGCATGAACCCTAAATACGGCCCTGCCTCTGTGCCTAGTAAGGCATGGGCTAATCGGCTGGAGTATTGCTGCAGGTAGGATGCCAACCACCCTACCCTTTGAACTGGTATAAAGGTCATTAGTAAAGAAAAGAACATAATTAAAAAAAATCTTTTTAAAAAAGCAACGTGTTTATACCTCATGCGCTTGAGGTACCAAAACCTATCCTTGCACTGCTCACAATGTGGGGAGATGTCATAGATAAGGAGGAACTTCGTGCCCCCCCAAGAGGAACTGGCAGCGGACTCTGCAGATACAAATAGGAGATACAAATTACCATGGAATTCCGCAGATGAGCATCTGAATGCAATTTAGAAATTGCTGAAGATCGTCATGCAAACCATCAAATACCGGGAGGAATATGAAAGTGGGTGTGAGTGAGTTTTGTGAGCCTCTCCAACTCAACTCTGTAAAACTATAAAATAATGTGTACCATTCATCTTTATCTGGTTTTATGGCCCCCTATTGCTATCACATAATTTGCTATGTGGTTGGAACCAGCTTCTGCAATATACTCGCAATGGTTGAATTTAATTCTCCCCCGCAGCTTCTGGTTACTACTTCCTATTAAGATGTTTGTGCTGGTTTGTTAGCAGCTCTCCGGCTATGGCAAGCTGTTGTTGTTGCTTGTGCAGTAAGTGTTTTAGTGTGTGTGTGTATGTCTAGTCTTAAGTAAGAAATCATGATTAGACAAATCCAATTTGCCTGGCTTTGCTTTATAACTTAATCTGACTCATTGCCTTGACAAATAGGTTTCTTATCTATAAACATCCTCAATATTATATATTATCATACATTATAAATTGCAGGTGTTCATATAATTGGTTCATCATTTATAATATGTATTGATATGTAAATAATTGAATACACCTTTTGAGTGTCTTCTCCCCTTTTTTATGACAAGCAGCTCTAGTAACTGCTGCTTTACATTGAGTGCTGTTCACTGACTTGAATTCTGAAACTGTAATCCTTATCTGATCCTATAAACTGCATCATAACTGTACTAAAACTGAAGCATACTTAAATTGTACCAACATGTTTCCTAAAGATGTTAAATGTATAGTGTTGTTTCCATAGATCATTCATGGGCAAACAGTAAAAGGGAACCCTGTATGTACATTAACATGTAAATAACGCATACGTTAGAACTGATATTTTTATTTGTCATTTTAAATTGCACAGCACAGGGAATATTTGGGATAGAAATGTGTGTATAAGAATCATTTGCATTGCCATGATACACGGCACACTGTTACTGCTATGTTAATGGATGTCTTGCTGGTGCAATAAACAGTATCCTAATTACAGAGTTCCAATTCATATTTCATCTAGTTAAACGTAAACTGTTTGCAGGTGATTTTAATGATCTAACAAGCTATTGTAAGCTAATTACAGGAGGGTTTCAGTTTCTTTTACAGCATTTTAACTGCTATAACTGCCAAATCCTCTTTGGTCTAATAGAAAGTGTCACTGAATACCTTGTTAAATATTACGAGATCTTGCTGTGATTTTATTAACATGAAAACGTAAGGGCTGAGAAGCAAAAATAAATGGGCCATTATTAACTTCACAGTTGTTTTACCTTTGAAAGTGACTTTAAATATATATATATATATATATATATATATAACACATTGAGACTGGAATCTGTCTTGTTAAGCTCCAAGGGAAACATTGAGTAATCTTTAAAAACTGATATGCCCAAACAGATTGGTGCAGGAGAAATACAGCAGAGCTCGGCTCATAAAACCGAGCCAAATGACATAATGAAAAGATATGATTGAATCCAGATTTCTTGTAAAATCTATTCCATGTCTTGTACATGCATTGTAGACGCCAACACAATCAATATGTTTGACTTCTCTTGATACCGCTGAATCAATATTAGAGTCATGGTATTGGAAACAAACTACTCTCCCTTCTGTTATCCCAGTATCGGATAATGTTCTGAAATGGGAAAGCATTGGTTAATGTCAAAACATGAACATCACGTAGAATTCATCGCTAATTAAAGCAGATATCACGTCGAGCCTGTCACTTCCTACCTAACAGTATAAAAATAAATGGAGAACACAGAGTGCATCAAGATGTATTTTAGATCAGCCAGAACATTACATTATGTCCTTGATGGAGTCTTATGGGGTTAAGACGGTGGTTGATTCTCAGTACAGAGGTATTGTGTTGCTTCTATTTTATATTGTATTATTACTTATAGCTGTACTAAAACTTGGAAGATGAGAGGAAGAAAAGAAAAAAGCAAATGTCAAAGAAAGGCAACTTTGTGCTAGTGAGGGTCTAGGTATATGGCACATTAACGTGTACCCTACCACCACTGGGAAGCCTGACAAGAAAGAGATTTGTATTCCATTGTTACTTTTACTGTTTTCTATTGAGTGTGTGAAGTTAGAAGCAGTTTGGATTTTAGTCACTAGGTGTCACTAACATTTTATATTGAAATGGTATATGTTGCCCTCACACACCTGGTGTTTGATGAGGATGGGAGGGAGCAGGTTATTCTGGACCCAGGGTGCTCTAATTGTGTCTGTGTGAGCAGAGTGCTGGGGCTCTACCACATGGGATTTACTCACTGTGTGTGTCTCAAATAGACGATAGACAATCCAATAGATGAAAGCAAAGTTCCTCTTTATTAACGTCTTCACCGATGACACAAAGCACAGTAGTAAATACAATCCATTCATTAATGTGTGCAGACAAATTCTGCCCCTTTTTCCACAGTCAGGTATAAGCCAGCTAGTCTTACTCCCTGAATAGGATTCCCAGGGTATACTGCCCATATGGTACTCAGAACAGGGATTTCTTTTACCCAAGTGCATGATGTTACATTTAGGAACATTAAACTCCAGTTACCACATTTTTGACCATTTATCCAGTAAAGCTCAAATCATTTTCCATGTTGCAGACACCTCCAGAATTATCCGCCATATTACTAACCTGTATCATCAGCAAACAGGCAAATCTTTCCTACCAAGCCTTCTCCTCTGTCACTTCTCCTCTGTCACATAAACATATTAAAAAGAATGGGGCCCAGGACAGATCCTTGTGGTACATCACTTGTATCTTGCCTTTGTTCAGATTGCACGCCATTAACACCACCACTCTGATACCGATCCTTCAGCCAGCTGGAAATCCACTGAACTATCCTGGGACTGAGTAATGTATCTATGAGTTTTTTATGTGGTACAGTGTCAAAGGCTTTGCTGAAATCCAGATAGGCAATATCCACAGCACCACCATTTAAGTGACAGTGTCAAAGAAATCAATAAGATTAGTCTGACATGATCGGCCCTCAGTAAAGCCTTGCTGTTTTGGGTCCAACAGCTTTTTTCATTTTTAGATGGGACATGATCTATTTTTTTATGAGAGTTTTCATTAGTTTGACCACTATAAATGTTAAACTAACTGGCCTGTAATTAATGGCTTCTTCTTTACTCCCCTTCTTAGGAATGGTACGACATTGGCCATTCTCCAGTCATCTGGATCCTCACCTGTTGAAAGGGAATGGTTAAGTAAATCAGTCAAAGGGGCTGCAATCACAAATCTGAGTTCCCTTAGAACTTTGGAGTGGATTCCATCTGGACCCATTGCCTTACTTACCTTTAGATGTGCCAGTTTAGGTAAGACATCAGCCTCCAACAACTCTGGAGCTGCGCCCTCCCAGCTGGATGCTATGATATGGCCATACCTGCTATGGGTTTGAAAGCCACTGTCTGAAAATACTGAACAAAAGTAGCTATTCAGATGGTCAGGGACAGCCTTTTTCCCTAATTCTATTTTTATGGGGCTGCACTGTTTTTCTTCTTTCTGTCGCCGATATATCGTAAAACTATATCGGTGGCCACTAGGCACTCACTTCTGCTACTCTGATCCACTCACCTAATTCCCTTCCTACATAGTCCGCCATTTCTGTTCAGTCTGTTTCCCTAAAGTCTAGCACTTTGGTTCTGGTGTGGGATTGCACAATGCCTGTTTTTATCTTGAACCATAAGCATTGATAGTCACTGGACCCAGATCCTCTTCTACCCTGACCTCAGAAACCAGTTCCCTATTGGTCACAACTAAGTCTAAAATGTTATCTCCTCTAGTTGGTCACGTCACAAGTTGTTTTAGAGATGCTCCATTAAGGGCCTCTCATATATTTCTGCTCTTGCATGTCAATGCACTTGGGATATTCTAGTCCACATCAGGCATGTTGAAGTCCCCCATAATTGTAACTTTTTATTGAGTAAAATCAAGCAATCATATACAATATATACAATATATACAAAGTTACAATAATAAATAAATAAAATAAATAATAACTAAACAAAAAGAAACAGGCCTAACAAATCGGCATATAATATATAATATCCATTATTCTATATACAATCCTGTCTACAACCTAACACTACACTATACACAAATCAACAGGAAGACTAAGAGACCCCGTCACCTGTGCACACAGCCGTTCTTCAAAAATCTGTCTTTGTTATAAAAAATCTATGGGTGATAAGAGACAGAAAAGCCCACCCAGAGGGAAGTCATGAGGACTAAGGAGGCCTGATGTTCCTCCACGCCTTCATCCAGGCCCCCCGTTCCCACCTGTCCCTCTCAAGCACCCAGATCTTCCCCACCTCATGCAGGATGTCATGCACCACCACCAGGAGAGGGAGGACTTTTTTCCTAATGCAGAGCTGGCACCGTGCATTCCACGTGAAATAGCGGATCACTAGACTAACTAGATATAAAGTGTCCAAACAAAAATCCCCTCTGTTCTTGAATGCCCCGTACACCCACTCAGCATAGGAAAGCTGGGAGAAGAAGGGGGCACCGAGGGCCAACCCCACCTGTTTACACACATCTACATTAAAGGGACACCGGAGCAGGAAGTGGTCCATAGTCTCCACCTCATCCTGACACTCCTCACGGAGACAAATTATCTCTGGCAGGCTGCGACTCTTCCGGATCCCCCTAAGGTAGAGTTTTCCTTGGAAGGAGAGCCAGGCTATATCCCGGAATTTCAAAGGAATTCTTGAGGAGTTAATAAGCCTCAAACCCTCCCTCATGATGGAGCCTGGGCAATCCCTGAGGGACAATGGCTCATGAAAAGCCAGACCAAGGACCCGACTCACCAGAAGCTTCCTCTGAGTAGATCTCATGTCCCCTGCTGTCAATTGCCATTGCCGAAGTATCTTCAAGCACGGGGCAACATAGGCCGGGAGCTGAGCCTGAGGAACTCAAGGGCTTTTCACCGGCCACCATTCTCCCAGTCTCGCAGGAAGGGCTTAAACCAGGACTGGAAAATACCCACCCAGCCAGGCGGGCTCTCTGCCAACATGCTTCCAAAATTATGTTTCAGAAACAAGAGAGAGAAAAACACTACTGGGTTGACCATCCCTAGGCCACGCACCCTCCCGCCTGGATAGGTAAGTGACATTTCTTTTCACCAGGTTCATGCGGTTTCCCCATAACATCTGGAAAAACACGCTGTAGATCCTGGTGTAGAGAGATACTGGCAAAACACAGGCAAAGCTGACGTATAAAAAGATGGGGATCAGGTAGGTCTTGATAAGGTCAACCCTTTCCCTCAGAGACATTTTCCAGCTCTTCCAGACTGCAACCTTGGCATTGGCAATTTCCAGCCTGCGCTCCCAGTTTTTTTGGCCATAATCACCAGGACCGAAATTAATGCCAAGGATCTTAATTTCCTGCTGGGGCATTGGGAAGGCGTCCGGAAGAGCATAGGCAATGACCTTCAAAGGAGGCTCACCAGGCACACCCAGAGGAACCCCACATAACATGCTGCTCTCGACCCTCCTTATAAAGGGATCAATTGCAAACACATACAGTAGGGGACTCAGAGGGCATCCCTGTCGCACACCAGAGCAAACTTTGAAAGGCTTTCCAACCCAACCATTAACAAGAGGGAAGCTCTCAGCCTCTTCATACAGGGTTTGTAGCCAATTAATGAACCACCCTGGCAGGCCGTACTTACCAAGAAGCAGCCATAGGTACTCATGATTGACCCTATCAAAAGCCTTTGCCTGATCTAACGCCAACAAGTACTTTCCCCAGCCGCCTGCAGCCCTGCATCGCTCCAAGGCTTCCCGGACAGCTAAAACTGCTGAGAAGGTGCTTCTACCTTGGATCGAGCAGTGCTGATGATGGGAAAGCAGTTGCTCCACTACTGACGACAAGTGCCAGAACAAAATCTTTGCCAGTATCTTTCTATCGACATTGAGAAGGCTAATGGGGTGCCAGTTCTCAATCATCGAAGATTCCTTTCCTTTTGACAGAAGGATCACAGCTGAGCGTCTCATGGAGGGAGGGAACCCTCTGCCAGACTGCAATTAAGGACCTCCACCAAATGTGGTGCCAGGATGGTCTTAAAACATTTATAAAATTCAGCTGTCAGACCATCTGACCCGGGCGACTTTTTGATGGCAAGGTGATCAATCGCACTTACCACCTCATCGGCAGTGACCGGCTCTGTCAAGCTATTGATAGAAAGGCCACCATTTTCCAATCCTGGAGTAGAGTCCAGGAAACTTTCCATCCTTGCCCGGTCAAGAACCTTTCTGCCCAGGAGGTCAGCATAAAAGGACCTAATAATCTCCAGGATCCTAAATTTAGAACTTACCAGGGAACCTGTGCTATCCTTCAGACCAAGGACAGTCTTGAGAGCTGCAGCCTGTCTGCAATTCTGATAGGGATCGGGTGAGTGGTATTTCCCATAATCCCTTTCCAGAACCAGAGAAGCATGTCGGTCATACTGACACTTCCTGAGGAGAAGCTTGACTTCAGAGATTTCCCCTTGATCTCCACCATTCGAGACAAGGATGTCAAGTTTCCTCTGCAAGCGCTGGTAGGCAATGTATTTATCAAGCTGTTTTCTTTCTCCTAGGCCCCTGAAGAGCCCAGCAATTCTCATTTTGGTCAGCTCCCACCACTCAGACCTGCTGCTGCAAAAATCCTTAATGGAAACCTGTGCCTGAAAAAAATCCTCAAAAGATTGTCTTACCCCCTCCTCCTCAAGGAGAGCCGAATTCATCCTCCAGATGCCCCTTCCTCTAGGGGGTGTGTCAGAGGCATTCAAGACCATCGATAGTGAAAGGTGATCGGAGAACTCGCCCGCCTGCAGCCGCGGAGGCTGAGAAGCAGAGCCCTCCTTCAAAAAAACCTGTCTATTCTACTCTGACTGCTACCTCGCTGAAAAGTGAAGCCCGTGAGGTCTGGGGAGTGCTTAATGTGCACATCTTCCAGACCTGCCTCTCTAACCATGCTATTCAAAAAGAGACTATCGCAGCCCAGCCTGCCTCTCCTGTCCATGGGCCTAGTCACAGTGTTAAAATCACCTCCAAAGACTACTGGCCGGGCTGTAAAAAGGAACGGCTTGATCTTTGTAAGGAGGCATTTCCTGTCCCACTTAGTTTGGGGTCCATAGATATTAATTAGGCGCAGGTCCTGCCCCCTTACAATGACGTCCAAGACCATGCACCTCCCGATCTCCACCTCAATGACTCGCCGGCAAGTTACCATGTCAGTTTTAAAAAGCACCGCCACTCCACTGTAAGGCTCGGCCGCAAGAGACCAAAAAGAGGGTCCGTGCCTCCACTCCCGCTTCACAGCGTGAATGTCGGCCAGACTGGCCAATCTGGTCTTCTGCAAAAACAAAATGTCAGCATCAAACTGGCTGAGAAAAAATAAGGCCATAAAACGAGTGCTTACTGATTTAATGCTGGCAACATTAATGGTTGCCACCTTTATCGGAGGGGGAACTGCCATCAGAGTCATTCAGGAGAATGTCTCTTAGCCTTCCCTCCGGCCTCACTGTCGGATCCCTCACTCTTACTGGAGGAGGATTGTGTTTCCTCCTCCATATCTGAGGCCTCAGAATCAAATGAAGAAATCTCTATTGAGTCCTCAGAAAGTGCCTCAAACCGGTTGAAAAGCTGCACCCCATGGCTATTCCCCGGTTCTGGCACTCCATTGTCCTTTTTTCTTTTCTTCTTGGTAGCAAACCTGAGAGCAAGGTAATCCTGATCCTCAGGGGAGAGTCCAGACCACGCTGTTTTGGGATCTGAACTCCCACCCTGCTCAGAAGGGGGTGCAGGATCAGGATCACCTAGCCCCAGCCTGCGACGTTTTACAGCAGGGGCCACAATTACTGGGACCCCCTTGGTACTTGCAGTGCCAGCCCCCCGGGCCGCCTCAGCTATTGAATTACTTGATCTTACATTGGTGGTTGCTGACTTGGGGGCAGACTGGGGATTCACCTTAGAGGTCCCTGCAGATGGTACAGGGGCCTCAGGAACCCCCAGCTGAGGAGGGGGGAGGGACCGTAGAGGGGACAGCATGGGAATGTTCCTCCCTATCCAGCCGCAGCATTTCCTGCACCACTTTCCTGTCCAGGTTGTGCCAGGCCTCAGGACACTGACTATAAGGGTGGCCGAGCTGGTTACATAGATTACATCGGATTGTATTGCAGTCCTTAGCCCTGTGTCCCAAGTGTCCCAAGCCCTGGCACAACGAGCACCTAAGAAGCAAGCAGGAGGAGCTGAAGTGACCCTTGGCCCCACATTTATGGCAAACCTTGGGCTGACCAGGATAAAAGATGGTCAGCTGGTCACGGCCAATATTGGCAGAAGATGGCAAGTGGGTGACCTGGTTGCCATTCCTGCAGAGCCTCAGGGTCACTGACCAGCCCCCAGTCCAGATATCCCGATCATCTAGGATCTTCTTCAGGGGAGCGAGAACATATCACACACCATAACGCTTTAGCCAGACAGTCAAATCAGAGGGGGGAATGGACTCATTTCTAACCAGTATGGTGACATTTTTCCCGAGCTGCTGTCTGGAGACCTGGATGGGAGTTAACCCCTTCCAGGCAGGATCTTGCTTCAGCAGCTCGTACCGCTCCCAAAATAAGTCCATCCCCTCTGGTCTGACGAAGCTTAAGTCATGCTCTGCACTCCCCACTGGACTGATCAGGGCCAAAATGTCTGCGGCTATAAATCCCATGCCAAGGATGAGATCCACCACCGCCCGCTGGGTGATAACTGGCCCCTCCCCCTCCCACCTAAGCTGGACCAGGTTGCGCCTATTGAAGCCGCTGGCAGGGGCATTGGCCTCACTGGGCACAGATGCCCTTTCATCAGCAGCTTCTCCTCCGCGCCTGGCAACCTGGGCATAGGACACAGGGAGCTGCACTGCAGTACCACCACAATGCTGAATAAAGTGCAAGGCTGGACGCTTTGCAGCCGGGGCTCCAACATTTGAGGGCACAGTCTTAACCACGTGGGTAGGGGTAGATATAGGGAGATTAATGGGACAGTCAGTGGCCTCCTTCACAGCAACAGTAGTCACAGCAATAGTTCCACTGTATAGGCCAGCAACAGAAAGGGAAAGTCCAGCAGCAGGCACAGGAGGCAGGTTGCCACCCGACACAGGAGGCAGGTTAGCACCCGACACAGGAGGCAGGTTGGCACCCGACACAGGAGGCAGGTTGGCACCCAACACAGGAAGCAGGTTGGCACCCGACACAGGATGCAGGTTGGCACCCGACACGGAAGACAGGTTGACACCTGACACAGGAGGCAGGCCAGCAGAAGCAGCAGTGGTAATAGGGGGCAGAGTTGGAGCAGACACAGGGGGCAGGTTGGCACCCGACACAGGAGGCAGGTCAGCAGAAGCAGCAGTGGTAATAGGGGGCAGAGTTGGAGCAGACACAGGGGGCAGGTTGGCACCCGACACAGGAGGCAGGTTGGCACCCGACACATGAGGCAGGTTGGCACCCGACACAGGAGGCAGGTTGGCATTCGACACAGACAACAGGCCAGCATAAGCAGCAGCAGCAGTGGTAATAGGGGGCAGAGTTGGAGCAGACACAGGGGGCAGACCGGCAGAAGACAAAGTAGGCACAGGAGGCAGACTAGAAGGAGACAGAGAGGGCAGGCTGGCAACAGACACACCAGAGGATGCAGGAACATTTGAAACCTTCCCAGCCAGACCCAATCCTGCGGGTGAAACACCCATAGTCCGGTGCCCACCAAGATCAGCAAGCCCCGGACCAGAGATAGGTGCCAGGACAGCAGACAAGACTGGTGCCACTCCATCCACTGCGGGACAAGGAGCACCAAAATCCACACTACAACCTGACACAGCGCTATCAGCGCCCTCCGCAGGATGGCTGACTAGGGTAGCATCACACTGATCTAGCATCAGCTCCTCACATACCTGCTGGTGGTCGCCCTCTGGCAGGTCTCCTCCACTGCACTCCAAAGCTGCACACACCTGGTGAACTGCTCCAGACATAGATGCCACCGGTTCCGGGCCCCCAACTCTGCCACTGCCATGGCCTGGGATGAACATGTAGCCGGTGAGTCCTCCATTGGTGTCTCCGGCACGTGGTCTGCCTCCTCTTCCATGGCTTGACCTGAGTGCTGCATGGTCTTAAAGCGCTGCTCATTCCTGTATTTTTCCTGAAAAGCACCACTGCCTTCCTTCAGTGATTTCACCAACCTCTCCTGCTGCCTTCGCCTCCAAATCTGACAATTCCGTCTTGGCAGTGCGGTGATCTGATCCTTTTACTCTGATGACGTCCGCTCGCTTCTTTTTTAAGGATAATTTTAAATTGCATAGTTTCTCCTCCTCTTTAGCTACAGCAATAAGATTGTTGCTTTCGAAATGTTAACAAATTCTCACCGGGCTGGGGCACTGTGGTGGAAATAGTGCTGCTAGCAGATGGAGTTCCGGGATCCGATGGTTTAATATTTCTCTGGGGGTACCGACGCGACTCACCCCCGGAATCATCCATGCTGCCTGGGGAGGCACTCCCAGGAAAGCCCCAGGCTTCACAGGCCTCTGGTCCCCCATAATTGTAATGTCCTCCTTCACTGCCATTTCACTTATGTCATCTATTAACAGGTTATCTAAATTCTCAGATTGTCCAGGGGGCCTATATTTTACACCATTTCTTACCACAGCTCCCTCCTTAGTCTGCATGGTAACCCAGAGAGTCTCTAGTTCATTATGTGTATGCTGAAGTATTGTTGAGTGAAAAGTATTTAACATAAATTGCTACTCCACCACCCTTTTTTCGAATCTGTCTTTTTTGTACATGAGGCTCGATTTAGAGACACATTCGTCTGCACTTCCGTAGCTGTCTGTGAAAGTTTTAGTGGGTGTTTGTCATTTTTTTGCTTTTTTTCGTTCATCTTTTATTCGTACGAACGTTCGGGAAAATGCCTATATGCGCTTTCGATGAACGAAAGCAAATCTGAACATTTCCGTTAGTTTGGATAATTTTCCAAACAAAATCTGATATTTTTCGTTCATTCAGATAACTTACGTTGTTGGGATGGGCTTGCGTCTGAATCAGAGAGATGATTTCCGACGGACCATAACCCTATAAATCCGTTTCATTTCCGATCCACTTACGGGACCTTTGAGGGCTCGGATTGCTATTGTTGAACATGTTTTGCGGCTGTGGAGGAGTCTGCGCACCTTTTGCACCAAGGCATTGCATGTATCAGCATGGCCGAGGCCATAAATTGTATAGCAATGCATACCTAAATCAATACATTTCATGTATGCCTTATAGAAGCATTTTAATGCTGACCTTAATTAGTTCTTAGCATGTAAACCTTTATTTTCCCACACATCCATATTATTGCTATTTTTTTAGACTTATGTCCTTTGTGAATTATATTTGGATTGTTGAACTTGAATCTTAATTTGTTGTAGGAGTTATTGTTTTACTTGGTTACCTTTGCTTTGTGTAATTTTTTTATATTTGGTTGCAGGAACCGCAAGATGTGCCACTCGCACAACATACAAGCAGTGTTTGGTCCAGCTATGCGATTCCTCAGTGTTCTTGCAGGGCATCCAGGGTCGTCCCACGATGCTTATATATTGCAGAGCTCCGAGCTTTGAGTCTGGAGAATTATCTGGTGGATGGCTCCTGGGTAAGTTTGCTCACATTCCATCAATCCATTTTCACTGTATGGCAATGAATATAGTTGATGACTCATGTCTTAACCTATGGCTGTTTTTCGCCCTTGATGACATGTTAAACAATATTGTAGCTTAGAATGTGTATTTTATGTTAGTTTTTTTTAAATACTTTCAGAGGATTCTGGATATCCACTCCTGCCCTTGCTCCTGATGCCCGTTCTTTGCCTGCAGAATGCGGGCCAGGGGTTCTCTAATGCAAACTATGCAAAGCCAGGGCAGTAGTGGAGAGGGCCTTTGGCCTATTGAAGACCCGATTTCGATGTTTGGACCATCCCTTCAGTATGACCCAAAATAGATATCATCATGGGCTGTGCAGAGCGGCATAATTTTGCTATCTTGCAGTGGGTCCCCCGGTATATGGATTCGCCACCCTCTCCACCCGCCGATGAGCCAGAGGACGCCTATGTTGGGCAGCACAGTGCGTCTGGCCAAGCCGTCCGTGCTAATCTAATAGCAACACATTTTGCTTAATTGTTTTCTCCTTTGTTTTTTTTTTTTTGTTGTTTGTTGTTATTGCTTTGTGCCATTTGTTTTTGGCTTTGTGTTTTATTATTGTGTTTGTTTTTGGGGCTACTTTAAGCCATATTTATTATCCAAAAACCGAAAGACAGCAACTTAGTCATAAACACGTGTATTTTATTTATTTTTTGTTTTTTTAACATAAAAATTGTAGTTGATGGTCACTCCCATAGTTGTGGGGAACACATGGACATGAAATTTATGCCAAATCATGCCACATAGCAATTGCACACAGCCTGGATTTACAAAGTAAGGCACTCCAGGACAAAGTTAACCTTAAAAAGAACATACTAACATATATGTGCCAAGCATTGTCAAGTGGATAATTCAGAGATGTTACATTTTAAACATAGGGACACAAACACACCCTCTCCTGCTTGGCCACATTTGCTACAGGCACAGGTTGAAAGCAGACATACCTATGCCACATCTACACCTGTTACTCAGTGGCCCACCCAAACAAGAACACCCAGTCCCAATCCAAGTCCAGTAAAATCTCAGCCAGGGGCCAAGGTAGTAGTTTGCCAGTCCAGAATTTCACACAATCATGCCTACAAACAGGAGGAGCCACAACCAATGTAATTAGGGCCAAGGCTGCAGCGCAACAGCTTGAATGGCCGGTTCAGTGAGGCTTGACCTCTGGCATTGGCAAGTGGGCTACCTCAGCACTCTAATGAGCTATATGGGCGCAAATCAAAAGCATACAAGCAAAGCCATACCAAAATGCTATATTGGTAGGGCTCACCAGACAAGTCAATACAGTGGGGATGTAGAGCAAAGATGTAGAACAGATTCAGGCCAAATACACCTTAATATGGGGGATGCCCATAGATCCCAGGTTGTGGCCCTTGGTGGTGGGCCCTAACCTGGGCCTGTGTGGCATTCAGAATCTGCAACTGTTCCAAAATGTTTCTTTGGTTAGTTTGCAATTCAGCCATGCTGGCCCTGAATTCGGTTGTCAAGTTGGCCATGTGGCTGTTATGGGTCCTAAATTCAGTCAGCATGGCACTTAAGGTATTATTGAGGTTCTCTAATTGGGCATTAATATGCTCGTGGTTTTGTTGATTTTGGCGGCGAAATAGCCGCCTCTCATGGTGCCGTGCTGACTCCATCATCTGCGCGCCCCTTCCCTGGGAAACTGGGCAACGTTGCTGAGTACACCTCCCAATTCCCCGGGTTGTGGGGCGTGCAGATGATGGGGCTCTAGGACCCCCAACAGCCACAGGTATGCTGGGCAAATCCTCAGCAGCAGATCTAAAACTGGGGCCTGCAGGGTCAGTCTCTGCATGCTGCCCACGATGTGCAGACAGCATGCAGCCAGCTTCCCTCTGCTGCTGAGGATTTGTCAGAGAAACATTTGGGGACAGTTGGAGATTCTGGCCCAGGGGGAGATCTTCATAAGGTCCCATGCAGGTTCCATCCTCCTCCAACTCCTGGATTTCCTCCATCAGTGTGTGGGTCTGTTGGGACATGTTAAAAAAAGCTTCAGATTGGGCACTACATATGTAAATCAGCACGGAAGTTTGCGGCATGGACAAACTGGCTGAGGATTTCCCATTAGCTGAGGGATGAGGTTGGGCTGCATTAGAAGAAAACAAACAATGTAAACACACAACTATGCATTGGTGATGCATAATAACACATGCTTAAATCAAACACTTGGCCAAGCTGGAATGGCCACTCCCACAATGGTGCAACTTGACCTTCACTATGAATGCCATTATCTTAAAAATGGATTATGAAAGAAGTACAGGCACATTGGTCACCTGAAGCCAACCAAACATGCAAGTACTGCCTGTTGTGTGTGTTTAAACATCCCTTATAGGCAATTAAGTGAACACACTCAGCTTTCAAATAGCAGTTACAATAAGATTCTGCTGGTTACCATTGTATCTATGAAAACATTGCAGTCACCCCATCTTAAGCCTTTGGGACCCAAGCACAGCTCAAACCCAAGTGGCCCACAGATAAAGATGTAAGTGTTGGATGTGACTGAATACAAATACATATCACGCAGTCCTTTGCTAATCTCAATACTTTACTACTCTTCCTAAATGTTCTGAAACGTCATGTATGGCCAACCAAATAAAAGGCACACCCTAGGGGCATGTGTTTAGATATGCCTTGCTGGCTAATTTCACAGGTTGCACAATTTTTTGGGAAAATAAAACATTACTAACCTGCAGGAATAGGTGGGTTGTCCATGTCCTGTTGTGCCGAGTGCCCCTCTAACGCAACAGGATGTAGCAGGCTCAACACCATCTCCTCAGCCTGGGTAAATTTCAATTTAGTGGGGAATCCTCCACCAGTTTGTAAGCTGGTGGGGATGTGGAGCTTTGGATTCTCAGCCTTTTAGGGCTTCTGGCCCTGCTGTGGCTTCTGGGCCGTCGGGGGCTTCGGGCCCTGCTGTGGCTTCTGGGCCGTCAGGGGCTTCTGGCCCTGCTGTGGCTTCTGGGCCGTCGGGGGCTTCGGGCCCCTGCTGTGGCTGGTTGGCACTTAAATAATGTTTTGGATTGCAGTTTGGGCACTTGGTCCCTTAAAGGTTTGACATCACTGGTATAGGGTGTTCTATAGGTAGTTGGTATGTTATAAACTAAGTCTATATGAGGGTTTGGTTCCTCTTTCTTTTGGTGTGGGTGTGTGAGGAGTATGGTCAAGTGGAGACCTCCCTGCAAGGAGGACTCGGCAGAAACAGGGCCTTGACTATTCTTGAGTGCCCTAGGGAGTAGGGGTTCCTTGAAGCTGCTCCTGAAACTGTCCCTGGCAGCTGAAGCATTTGTAAGTGGAGGAGAGTAGTACTGCAATATTCTGTCTGCATGTTTGTTTAGTGTTTATGCATACTAAATAAAGCCCACCGAAAACAGGAGTTTTGTGTATATCTATTTTGATGTACAGAAGTTTCTTCTATCAATAAACCCATAATCAATTTAAACAACTGTGTCTCAATAGGCTTCAGTGTCCTCAAAGTGAGAACGTCAGCCTTCACACTGCCTGACAAGCCAGAGGTGAAACTGTAGGTTAAAGGTTAAATCCACTTTCAATAGCATTTTAAAGTGTATAGTTTTTGTGCCAAAAGGATGTCCTCAAGGGGCTAAGCTGATCTACTAATTTTTTTTTCTATTTTGTCTTGGGTGTTGGAGCATCCATACCCCCACCTTGTTTGTTAATACCCCTTTAAAACTGGTGTTGGAGCCAATTAATATTATTTTTTCTTTTTTGTGACCTCTATTGAGATGAGCAGGGCTGTCTACTGTGACCAAACAGTTCATCATGACATTTACTAGGACCGCAGGGCCCCATAATTTTAGTTGGACCCTACATTTTGATGTTAATGATCAAACCCATCAAAATGACCCAAAGCCACTGGACTGAAAGGAAATTCTGAAAAAGAGACACACACACACATACAAGAGGAACTAGGTTTTTGGCCCTCATGGATTGCTAAGGCTGTAGTTAATAGCAGTGCCCAAGGATAAAAGCGCTAGTTGTTTTCACTGAAAGTGACTGTAAAGGCAAAGGTAAAAAAAAATGCCATCATTTAGCTCACCTAAAGCCCTAGTGTATCTGTGTCATGTCTTTAAGTTTTCTGTACCTTCCGCTGACAATGAGCAGAAACATGGTCCCATGGCCACCCCCACTGCTCCTTGCTTGACCAAGCTCGTCAGATGCTAGTGCACGAGCTTCTGGATCAGACCACTGCAGGGCGCACATGAGTCGTCATGCAGCATTGCTTCCTGCCTGTAATCAGCCAAGAAAAGCTGAAAGCTACTTGGGAGAAGCTGAATGCCTCATGGGCACAGCTACTGTGCTTAATGTAAATACACTTAATAGCAATCTGGAAGACTGACTTTTGATTACATAAGTATGCACAGCCCAGATCTCTCAGCCTTGCCCATGACGGAAATCTATAAGGCAAATCAAGTATAATAATATAGAATGTAAGAATTGTGAAGGATTGCCATCTGGAATAGTCTTAAAAATGGAAAAAGGGGAGGGACAGCAGTCTGAGATGGAGACTCAGCTGTGAGGTACACCTAGCCAAATGTGAGGCACCAATGCATGGGGGAAGAAATCTACTTGCAGGCCTGGTGTTTACTGGAGCCCTCATCAAGAAAGGACAGACTGCGCTGCAGGAAAAACCAGACTTGTTCCTGCAAAGACTGGAAACCACCAATATCAAAGAGTGAGGTACCAATGGTTCAGGCAGGAGAACAGTCAGGCAAGCCAACCCTCACAAGCAGGAGTTCAAAGTCAATGAGTAGGCTAAGGTCCATGTAGGCTGAACAGATATGAAGTCAAGAAGCAAGCTGGGGTCACAACAAGGTATCAGTCCAAGGTTCAGTAAGCAAGAAAAAACAAGATCCATGATATCCACAAAATGACAAAACATCATTGAGCTATTGCTTGGCTGCCGTTTTATAGCAGAAATGCGAGCAAAAATGGACTAACACCTGTTTTTCCTTTGACTAGTGTTTGGTTCCTCAGACAGAGAATAAGTACAAGCTTGGGGGGGGGCATTCAGAATGCTGGACCCCCCAGAACATAACTCCCCAGAGCGCCTGATATCCTTACCGGCTGGCACGCACGTGGGCAGGGCATTCTGGTGGCAGGCGCTGAGGATGCAACCATGGCCCACGTGACTGCCCAGCGGCCAATTGTGGGACTTCTTTTCTGGCGCTGGTTGGAGGTGAAGTTGAGGATATCGGGCATCCTGGGAGAGGTTAAGTTGCATTCTGAGTGCCTCCCTGAGCTTGTTCTTATTCGCTGTCTGCGGGACCAACACCTGTTAAAGGAAAAGCAGGTGTTGGTCCAGTTTAAGCATCAGCGCACGCTGAGAGATGTCCATTCCATACTTCCAGGAATAGAACATCCATGAAGCATAGGTGAGCGCTGCCATACGCTTGAGGTCATTCTTCACTCAAATGCAGATCCCTAACAATAATGGGGTGGAGGAGAAACACTGTGCCGAGACAGGGACTGTAAGAGAACAGTTTTCTACTTTACACTAAGTTGCCATATTTCCATTATTATTCATATTAACTATAACAATGAGCATTTGTCTATGTCTTGCAGTTTAAAATCAGAATAGACACTGTCTCACTTTTCCTAACAGTGGGGGATATTCCCAGGTATGTGGGAATCTGGATGCTGTGTTAGCCTGAGGTCTCTGCAGGAGATCTTTCATTAGGCTTTCTACTTCAGCAACAAACATAGAACCTACAAAAATAATATGGAAAATATTTGATATAATGATGCCATAATACAGAAATGTACCTCCAACTTTGAGACGATGTCCACAGGAATCCCTAAAGCCTGTTGTACATGATTATTCCATAAAGATTTTCGTTATTTATATTTAATGAACACTGTCAGATCTTTATTATTAATTCATATTTTGTATAGACACAGTTCATGCAATACTTTATACTTCATATGGCGATAATGAATAAGATAAAAAAATATGGCACAGTTTACTAAAGTAGCTGAAGCATTGTTCATCTCAACACCCACCCACATTTTAGCTAATAACCCTAAAATATTGACATGTCCTTTTAATTGTCTATGCTACAGTTTGTAACTGCCATACTAGAATTAGCCACAAACATACCTAGAAAGTTTAACCATGATTCACGGGTAATTAGGGGACCAGTACAGTCTACTGTGTGTCTAATATAACCAAATCTATGTTATCCAAACACCCAGCAATGAGCCTGAGACCTGGGGAAAGTATTCAACATCCTGAAATTCCATATTTAGATTTCCCACTAAATACTTTTTTATGAGGTCTATCACCCATAACCTTCAGAGACGTCAACATCATAATATGGCTTATCCTTTAATTATAGTATTTTTTTATATTCCTTCTGCCTTATTCCTGTGGTAAGAGTAATTCAATAAAAAAGACTCAATTGATTGTCACAATTCTTTTCCAATGTGGGTGGCAGCATGGGAGCTGGGACCTTGAGTGACAAGTGACTAAATCCCTACAGCACCCTGACCATGGCTGCTGCTAGGATTGGCTGACTGACCTGTCATGTCATACAGATCCCCCTACTCACTGATCAAAGGATGATCGCAGGAATAAGGTGCTCCTTTTTTTTTTAAATGTATTGCCCTAATGGTTCAGGGGATCCCTAATTTAAGGTCTTCGGTTTGTCGGTCACTCATCCCACATTACAGTTGTCTTGCCTTTTGCAAAGCCCCGAGCCTACTTTATAGTGACCCCTCCAAAATCATTGGAGCTTCTATTACTTCTGGAGCTTTCATTAAAGAAAATAATTACTGTTTGAAGTTCTTCTGTTAGGCAGACTTGATGTTCTGAAACCAGTTTTGTCTGATACAATTAACCCTTTTGCTGTTAGCCTATCTGGAGATTTTGTCACCCTTTGTTGCCAGACTATTTTGCGCTCCACATGCTGTGATTTTTGAAGGGATTTCCCAGGAAAAGTATATATTGTTTTTTTCAGCTTTAACATGAAATGGCTTGTCATTTTTTAGGTTTATTCTCAATATTTTTGGGTGAAATATGTGCAAGAAAATAAAAAAAATATTTTTTACAATTTGTAGTTTTTTTGTAATTAAAATGTAAGATTGTCAATAAAATCTTATTGCGTGTGAAATCCCAATTTCTCCCGGTTACAGCGGTACCACACATGTATTGGTCAACACTCTTCCCTTCCCAGGAGACTCCCCCAAACTGGAACATGGCTTTAGGAGATTTTCAGATAAAATACAATGGGCCTGATGCAGAGCCTCCTCTGAACTGCCCTTAAAACCCTCCGATTGTCCGGGGCTCCCGTTTGAATCGTGGCTCAAATGTGATGCAGAGCCTCCGTCGGAATGGCTCCCTAACTGATCCGTCAATTTCACTTTACTCGGAAAGCTTTTTTTGCTCTCTCGGGTGCCTTCAATGTGATCAGGGCTCCCGTTCACGTTCACACGGGCGGCCCGTTTTTCCCTGATTTTTCCTTGCATTTTGAACGTACCTGCTTGGTTTCCGTCGTATTTGACCTTCCATTTTGGTGGTTTTAGCAAGTATACTTACATCTCCATGGCTCTTCAGTTGCCAATCTGGCTACACCAGCCTGTGTGAGAGCAGCTTGACATAAGTGCAGCAGGACACAAGTGTGTAGTTTTAAAAACTGCAGTAGTTACATTGGATTTGGTAAGTAACTGTATTTGTATTTGAATCTTCCTTTTATAAGTCAAAAGTGTACTGTTTTAATTTGTCTTAAATGTGATTTGGATAGTATTGCATTGGTAGTAAAAGTTTTGGTTTTGGCCTGTTGCTGTTTGCTAAGCAGGTGTTGATTAAATAGGGTGGGTTCTAATTAACATAGCAAAAGAGCTAGCAAACTCTCATTAGCTTAACTTAGAGGGGCTTGTATATAAACAGGTGAGCTGCTCTGTGGAGTTTCACTCTGTGGAGTTTCAGCCTGTGTGAGAGCAGCTTGACATAAGTGCAGCAGGACACAAGTGTGTAGTTTTAAAAACTGCAGTAGTTTGAAAACAGCAGGGGTTGTACACAAGTAATAGTGGTGAGTACAGGATTTACTTTTTAGCCGTACCTATTCTTATTATCTAGAATGTCTGGTTTGGTGCGGTGTAACTCTTGCCTAGCCGTTGTGTTTCGTAGTACTCTGTGGAACTTGCGATGCTGTCCAATTTGTATGCAAATGAAGGGGTTGTATGACAAGATTTCAAAATTACAGTCTTTAGTTTCTACTCTTCAGTCTGAAGTTATGAAGCTATCCCAGCCAGTAAAGCAGCTTGTTATACAGCCACCACTCCCACAAAGACTTCACAAGAGAGGGGCAGAGTGGAAGACTGTTGGCTCTGGAAGATTGCGCATTGTAGAACAAAAACATCAACATTTTGGACTAAGCCAATATAACCCATTTGCTGTTCTTTCTGAGCTTGATGTGGATGTATCTGCTAATGCTCAGTCTGGGCAGGATTTGGTAAGATCAAAGGAAGTGGACTTAAATAAGGGACCATATAAAAGGAGTACAAAAGGGCAGCAAGGAACAGTTACCAAGCCAACCAATAGGCAAAGACATATTCTGGTTGGTGACTCAACAATTAGAGGTGTGGACTTTGGACAGGATAAAGATGAGCTAAAGGAAGTGAGGTGTCTCCCAGGTGCCACGGTTAATAGGGATAAGAAACGTATTATAAATATTGTGAAGTCTGCAAGCAAACATAACCAAGTGGACATTGTGCTACATCTTGGCACAAATGACTTATCCCAAAAAGAGTTGTTTGTTGTACAGAGGGACTTCCAAAATTTTAGTCAGGAACTTTGCAAAATAACAGGTTCCATCACATTTTCTGAAGTTTTGCCAGTATGTAATCAGGGAAAAAAGGCACTCAACATCGCCAAGTTCAACTTGTGGTTACGTCAGTGGTGTGAAGACAAAGGCTTTGGATGTATTAGTCATGATGTTAGAAGGTGGTCGAACAATGAGTTGTTTAAGAGGGATGGCTTGCATCCTTCACAGAAAGGCACAGAAGAACTTGGAGTGGAACTCAGAGCATTTTTTGATTTAAACTAGAGGAAGGGGACAGAGATGTAACTTGCGAGGATGATTTCTGTCCCCTACCATTTAGGATGAAGCAGGACATTGAAGCAGGAAACCCGGTTAGTGGTAGGCTAGAGGTGGAAAAGATCAAGGACACACTAAAATACAATACCAACAACAGCCACATGATGTGTACCAATGCTCGCAGCTTGGGCAACAAGCTCTGTGAATTAATGGCTATCATATCCAGAGATGAATTGGATCTTGTTGCAATAACAGAGACTTGGTTCAAGGATCACAATGACTGGGAGATAGCCATACCCGGTTACACATTGTACAGAAAAGACAGATTGGATAGAAAGGGCGGTGGAGTAGCCATTTATGTCAAGACTACCCTTCAATCAACAATAATTCAGCATACACATAATGAACTAGAAACTCTCTGGGTTACCATGCAGACTAAGGAGGGAGCTGTGGTCAGAATTGGTGTGATATATAGGCCCCCTGGACAATCTGAGGATCTAGATAACCTGTTAATAGATGAAATCAGTGGAATGGCAGAGAAGGGGGACGTTGTAATTACAGGTGACTTCAACATGCCTGATGTGGACTGGAATATCCCAAGTGCATCGGCATGCAAGAGCAGGACTATATTAGAGGCACTTAATGGAGTGTCTCTAAAACAACTTGTGACATTGCCAACTAGAGGAGATAACATTCTGGACTTAGTTCTGACCAATGGGGATCTGGTGTCCGAGGTCAGGGTTGAAGAAAATCTGGGTTCCAGTGACCATCAATGCTTATGGTTCAGAATAAAAACAGACATTGTGCAATCACACACCAGAACCAAAGTGCTAGACTTTAGGAAGACAAACTTCAAGGAAATGGCGGAGTATGTAGAAAGAAAACTAGGTGAGTGGAACAGAGTAGCAGAAGTGAGTGCCCAGTGGTCACTATTAAAAATGGCCATCTTAAAGGCAACTAAGCAATATGTGAAACAAACTAGCAAGAATAAAAGGAAGAAGAAACCATTATGGTTTACTAGGGAAGTCAGCACTATCATAAAAGATAAGAAGTCTGCCTATAAGAAGTATAAAGAAAGGGGAAGTGTAGCTGACAGAGAGGCGTATAAAATTAAACAGAGGGAAGCAAAACTAATTATAAGGACTGCTAAAAGGCAAAAAGAGGAAGAAATGGCCAAATCTATGAAGAGGGGAGATAAAACCTTTTTCCGATATATTGGGGACAGAAAGAAGAAAAACAATGCAGTCTCAAAAATTAGAAATAGGGAAAATAAATATATTGACGGAGATAAGGCTGTGGCTGACCATCTGAATAGCTACTTTTGTTCGGTATTTTCAGATAGTAGCAGGCATGGTCATAGCACAACATCCAGCTGGGAGGGCACAGCTCCGGAGTTTCTGGAGGCTGATGTCTTAGCCGAGCTGGCACATCTAAAGGTAAGTAAGGCAATGGGTCCAGATGGAATCCACCCCAGAGTTCTAAGGGAACTTAGGTTTGTGATTGCAGCCCCTCTGACTGATTTACTTAACCATTCCCTTTCAACTGGTGAGGTTCCAGATGATTGGAGAATGGCCAATGTCGTACCAATCCATAAAAAGGGGAGTAGAGAAGAAGCCAGTAATTACAGGCCAGTTAGTTTAACATCTATAGTGGTCAAATTAATGGAAACACTCTTAAAAAAACAGATAATTTCCCATCTAAAAATTAATGACCTATTGGACCAAAAACAGCACGGCTTTACTGAGGGCAGATCATGTCAGACCAATCTTATTGATTTCTTTGACAATGTCACTAAAGTGTTAGATGAAGGTGGTGCTGTGGATATCGCCTATCTGGATTTTAGCAAAGCCTTTGACACCGTACCACATAAGGAGCTCATAGATAAGTTACTGAAGGTAGGACTCAATCCCTGGATAGTTCAGTGGATTTCCAGTTGGCTGAGGGATCGGTATCAGAGCGTTGTTGTAAATGGCGTGCAATCTGAACAAAGGCGAGTTACAAGTGGTGTGCCGCAAGGCTCTGTCCTGGGCCCCATTCTTTTTAATATATTTGTAAGTGACATAGGAGAAGGCTTGGTAGGAAAAGTTTGTCTGTTTGCTGATGATACAAAGGTTAGTAATAGGGTGGATATTCCTGGAGGTGTCTGCAACATGGAAAATGATTTAGCTTTACTGGATAGATGGTCAAAACTGTGGAAACTAGAGTTTAATGTCTCTAAATGTAAAACCATGCACTTGGGTAGAAGGAATCCCTGCTCTGAGTACCGTATGGGCAGTACTGTGTTAGCCAGGACCTCGGAGGAGAGAGATTTAGGGGTACTGATTACTGATAGCTGCAAGATGAGTGGACAGTGTAGCCAGGCAGTGGGAAAAGCAAGCAGGATGCTTGGCTGCATAGCTCGAGGCATCACCAGTAGGAAGAGGGAGGTTGTGATGCCGCTGTATAGAGCCCTGGTAAGGCCACAGCTAGAATACTGTGTGCAGTTCTGGAGACCTTACCTGCAAAAAGACATTATTCAAATAGAACGTGTCCAAAGGCGGGCAACGAAAATGGTGGAAGGACTTAAACTTAAAACTTATCAGGAGAGACTTAAAGAACTTAATTTGTACAGTCTGGAGGAAAGAAGGGAGAGGGGGGACATGATTGAGACCTTTAAATATGTGAAAGGATTGAATAAGGTTCAGGAGGGAAGTGTTTTTAAGAAGAAACTTAACGATAGAACAAGGGGGCACAACCTGAAGCTAGTCGGGGGGAAGATCAGGAGCAATGTTAGAAAATATTATTTTACAGAAAGAGTAGTAGGTGCTTGGAACAAACTTCCAGCAGAGGTAGTTGAAACATCAACAGTCACTGAATTTAAACATGCCTGGGATAAGCACACATCTATCCTAAGATAAAGAGTACATACAGTATACACATAAGGGCAGACTAGATGGACCGTATGGTCTCCTTCTGCCGTCAACCTTCTATGTTTCTATGTTTCTACACGCAAGCGCACATCCCTCAAACTCCATTGGAATATACATATGGCAACCACTGCCAATTTGACACATATTTTTTTGGGAACAATAAATTTGGGTTCTTCCTTTTTCCTTGCCATTAATGCATACCTTAATCTCCTTTGTGTTCCTTTTTCCTTGCCATTAATGCATACCTTAATTCTTTCTGATTGTTTTGGATTTATTGTACCATATCTAAACTTTTTGTGTCATGGAAATGTGTGATGATGTTGTGTGATTGTACATTTGCAGGAAACACAACTTTCTTTTTTTTTTTTTTTTTTTATTTTATTCCAGCGTTTGAAATTGAATTTTTTAAACAAAGTTTTTTACAAATAATTGAATCTAAATGTTTTAACAAATAAACTATTTTCATTTTAAGCCAAATTAAAATTCTTTAGGCCTCGGTGTCTTGTGCCTGTGATTTTCTTGTATCTGTGAATGAAAAACAACATTAGTTTAGCATTGTTTATTTGGTTTGGATGTGCGTGGTTTTTTTGGGGCCCTTTTTAAACCGGACCTTCTGCGTTTTTTACTGAAAAGGCCAAACTCTTAACCAAAGATTCCGCAGCATCTCAAAATAATAGATAGTAATTTTTTAGTCAATCAATAATTATTCTTTCCACCACTGGGCTGCAACTCAGTTCAGGAATTTAGTATACGGCCGCCGCCATCTTGACTCAGAAGCATCACACTTACTGAGGAGAGGAGAGTGGGATAAGGTACAGGGGGTGGGTTATAGCTGTGCTTTGCTCACACAGAGCAGAGACCTCTTGAAAAGGTCAGCAATCCCAGAATGCAGAGCAGCACAGTTAGAAGGCACTTCCTGTTTGCAGGCTGCCTGATAAGATGGCGGCTTCCATAATCCGCCATCTTGGATGTTGAAAGCCTCATAACATGCACTAGGTGCAGGTAGGATGATTTTGAAGGTGGGCCAAACTTTATGTACAGGGTGTGGGAAACATATAAGATAGACTTATTCTGAGTGAAGGTCCGCTTTAAGGGCTTTTTAGACAAAGTCTTTGGTTGTTTTTTTTGGTTTTTACATTTTGTGGCCAATGGATTTGTTGGTTCATTTACTTTGGTACCCAAAAACGCCACTTACCATGTTTTAGGCGCATATTGCGTCAGGGGCGGAGGCTCCATTCTTGCTCCCTTGGTTGCTGCTGTGAATCTGTTTGCTTGACAAAGACACTGATATTAGAGACTGTTGTTGTCTCATGTACACAAAAAGCATTAACAAGTTTGCTGGCCTAACTAAAGTCACTTTTTGAACCTCTTGCTGCCTCACATTGCCCTAGTTCTTCTATCTGCATGTAGCCTAGTTTTGAACTGCGTACATGTGTTAAACTAAGGTGGGCTTGTATGTAACGTGAAAAACGAAGTTGTTTCAGACTATTCTGGTGGTTTTTTTTTTTTTAATACAAGGAATGTGTGCGCGCACATAAACGCACGCGCGCATACTCACATCCATGATGATGTCGTCCTGCTCCGAGGTAAAGATTGCGGGCGCGCACCCGCTGTTGACCACGGCCACACGGAAAACATATTTAAAGCACAAGGCACTCAGCTCTGTGTTGGATACCATATCAATATGGGCAGACCTAAAGGGAGCAAAAAGAGCCAACCAAGGGCCGAGGCACATAGCAGCCGCACACATGCCTCATCCTCCACAAGACAGAAGAGCAGGCACCAGACACATGCCGAACATGCCCCCACTAAAACGGTGGATACTCCACACAAACAGGCACATTCCAAAAAAACGCAGGACCAAGGGTACATTAACCCATTCACCACCACCTGCAAAAAAACCACGCACACACAAGGGTACCCCATCTAGTCAGACCATGCAGCATCCTCCACCTCCACACACCAAGCATACCCACAAATCCAAACACATAAGCAAGGGTAAGCGCATTGCAAAAACCAACACCCCACCCAGGTCACCCACCCCTCCACCTCCACCCTCTGGTTCCCCCAATTCCAGTACCTCAGATTCCACATGCAGCTCCACATCTGATAACTCAACAGGAACCCAGACATTAAGCCAGAGAAGCACACACACAACATCCCCCTCCCCCATAAGCCAAAGAAGCACACACGACTCCCCAGATACCCAACCATCAATTTCCTCAGAGGCAGGGGAGACCACACACCCATGTGGCAGACAACTACGGCGTGGCTCACTAACTGCCCGATTTTGCGATGCTCAAAGCATGGCGGTGGCAAATGCAGTTTGCGAACATTATGATGCCCTATTTGGCCGCACCTCCAAAACAACCACAAAGCAGGCTAAGATGGAAATCTGGACTAATATTTGCAGGCAGGTCAATAGTGTGGGATCAGTCCGGAGAGATATTCAGCAAATAAAAAGGAAATTTGGGGACCTGAAATACTACAGCAAAAAAAAAATGGACATGCGCCGTCAGCAGAGGTAATGGACAATTTTTAGTCACATTGTTAAAAGGATGTAACACTTATTAGGTGTAATTTAATCTTCCCCAGCCAACAGACAGGGGGTGGAGCAGAAGTAAAGGAAAAAGTAAAATGCATTTTTTTAACATTGTTAAAAGGATGTAACACTTATTAGGTGTGATTTAATCTTCCCCAGCCAACAGACAGGGGGTGGCTTACCCACTAAAATTATCCTTACGCCCGCCGAGGAACATGTATATACATTCATACACCCGGCCAGCATCCAGGGACTGGCAGAGGCACAAGACACAGACCGGAATGTAAGGTCCCAAGGTGAGTCTGATTTTGCCATGACCTAGTACAAAAAGTTCAAGAAGGCAGTGTTATGCTACACAACACACTGTACTTGGCCATTTACCTAATCTTCCTATCTACATACTAAGGACCAAGTCAACAGGACACACCAGGCCCCCAAACCCCTGCGTTAGCACCGAGGCCAAGGGCACACCAGGCTTCTACACCACAAACCCAAATTGTGGATTGCGATGAGGTAAGTCAATGGGCCTTGATGTGTACTTTTAACATTGATATTTGCGAGCTTTTGTGGACAGAAATAAACTAAAAGGATGCTATATTTCTTAACAGACCACAGGAAGCCCACCCATCATCGACCATATACGAGATTTGGAGGAGGACACCCCACATATGTCACTAACCACTACTGCACCAGTGGCAGCAACGCAGGCAACCCCGGCACAGCCACCACATCCACAACCACCTTCGGAACCAGAACCAACCACCCGTCCCACTGCTCCTACCCAGTCTAGACGCCATATTTCCCAAAGAAGGCAACTTCAAATTTTGGAGGAAACATGGAGGCAGGAAAATATTGCCTTTGCTGCGACAACACAGCAATTCAATGAGACTGTGTGCACCCAACTCACAAACCTCAACGCCCAAGTAGAGGTATTAAACAGCAATATCTCTGCCCTAACCAGCCATATGGCTGAGATTAATCAAAGCCTGGCCCACATTGCAGCCAATTTGCAGGCACAACATCATTCCTCGTCACCATGCAACCCAACATACCACTAATTTGTGGGGAATACATTTTTTTTCTGCCCACGTGTAATTTTTCTTTTGGGACCAAAAAAACAAATGACAAAACAAAATTTGTTTGAAAAATAAAAAAAAATATAAAAAAAACAAAAAAATTGTGGTCTCTGAAAAAACACTAAACACTAGTTGTGCACGTATGGTTTGCGCTGTGCCACTTTGGGTGCAAGAAAAAGGAGGGGTGGGGAGGGCTGAAACTAAAGGTGGTGGAGTAGCCCACAAGCCATGATTAGGTTTAGGACCGTTGCAGGCGTCTATTGTAGTGCCCCCCCCAGTCACATCAAGACAACGGAACCTCATCTTCAAGAGAACAAAGCCTGGCTCCAACACAGAGCGAGTCCTCCTGGGGGCAGTATTGTCGCGCTCCTCTGCCTGTGAAGATCGGTGCAGGATGGGGGTCTTCATCCAGGGGACCAAAGGATAGGCAGAGTCTCCTGCCCTAAAACCAAAAAACAAAAAAAATTAAAAAAAGGTGTGCATTGCAACAATAGAAAAGAGGGACAAATAGGTGAGCGGGGTAGGGTGGGAGGAAAGGACATTTGTAATGAGACTACATGCACATCCAACCTGTACTCTGATTTAAAAAGTCTGGGGAATACTACTTACATAAGAGGGCAAGAACATGACGCAATAGGGTACAATCACTTAACCCATTTAATTTGTAGATCAATAATTGGGCTCCAAATATACTACGCCAAAAGTTACCAAATAGTGTGTTACGGGAACAAACACAGTCAGAGAGGGTGGGCAACCAATACAAGTTTCAGACACATACCCAGTAGCCAGCCACCAAATAGATCGGCAGATTTGAATCGCTCATGTAGGCAGGAATTCCTAGGCAGGGAAAGCCAGAAAAACGACTCCCAAAAACCAAATCAGGGCCAGCCAGTGCCTGCACATTTATCCTATGTCCCATCTTCAAATGCCTGCACACAAACAATAAAATAAAAATGATGGAGACCCTGTAAAAAGGATACCCAAAAAAAACCATAAAAAATATCAAATACTCATGCCATCGATGTCCAAAGGCGTGCGGTGCAGCCTGGTTTCTGCCATACTCAGCAGGACAAGACGGCGTAGCTGGCGCTGATGTGCTCCAACAGAGGACTGCATATTATTGCCCGAGTGCAAATACGGCTGCTCTGACTTGCCGTAAGTGAAGGCTCGGCGGCCCCGTTTTATTAGGGTGATTTCAATCGGAAATCAAGGCTCTCCCGGGAAACAGCCTCATGCGAGCCGACAATCGGAAAGGCGGCTGAGCGCACACCTGAGCGCATAAACGCACACTAAAATCAACGTAGCACCCTTTCCTGACCCGATCAAAGGCCAAAACCAACGGGAAAATGCACGGGATAGCTGAACGGGGAGGCTCTGCATCAAGCCTAATATGTGCAATGCGCACGTTGCAGTTTTGCAAGAAAACAACCCTTTACATTTGAAAAAACCCCCAAACTAGAAGTACACACCTCAAGTTTTCTATGCATACCAGGCTTGTTGACATTGGTCAGTTTTCTGGAAGTAATTCCTCAATGCATTCTTTGGTTGCACAGGGTTTCCCTAAAAAAAGAGTAAAAAAGCAGTATCAAAGCCACACTTTCCTAAATAAAATATATGCAAACAAGAAAAAACAAGTTTGAAAAAGCAACATCCCACAAATAGAACAATACCCAAATGCATAGGTACTGTCAAGGGAAGAGTTGCCAAACACCCCAAAGTAAAGCATGCGCGTAAGGATAAATTTACTTGAAAATTTTAGCTCTGCAGACAAAGTGCTCTTACATTTGGAATACCCCCCCCAAACCATATTCATCAATACAATACATCATACTATCCATTTTCTGAAAGTACACGTGTTACGCTTTCTAAGCATACCCAGCTTATTGTAGTGGGGTCATCTTTCTGGAAGTAATCCCTTGAATAATTCTTCGGTTGCACAGGGTTTCCCTAAAAAATGTATCAAAAAGCAGAATAAAAAAAACACCTTTTCCTAAAATATCAATATGCAAACAAGAAAAAACAAGGTAAATCTGAAAGCGCAAGGGCCCCCAAGTCGAGCAATACCAACACGCATAGCTACATTTAACCCTTTTAATTGCTAGCCTTTTGAGATTTTGTCACCCTCTGTTGACAGCTCATTTTTCACCATTTTGCATTATTTTTAACCGTGATATTTGCAGGAATTTTCAGGAAAATTATATATTTTTAGGCCTTAACATGAAATGTGTTGTTAATAAAAAAAGTAAGTAAAAAAATGAAAAAAAAAATTTTATTAAAGAAAAAACCATATGGCACATTAAAGCCCCATTTCTCCTGATAACAACGGTACCACATATGTATCAGTAGCCCGCTGACAGCGTAGCCGGCCTGCCCGCTCCCACAATGCCGGCATTTTTTTTTCAGATAAGCGATTCGTGCAAGTTCTTGGGGAAATTCGGCGAATCGCCCGAATCGAACTTTCGAAGTTCGCTCATCTCTAGTATCTGTATTCAACACTGACTTTATGAAAGGAGACAGGATGGGCAGTCACAGAGTTTTGTGGGCCACATTTGAAATTCTCTTTGATGAGCATAGAGAAGAGCCTATGCAGCTAGGTCACAAGCTTTTCTGTGGATGAAAAGGCATACAGAGGCAAGAAAGAGCCCTGCATATATTGTGTGGAAAAGGGCCACCTTCAGCTCCACTGTCTGAAGCATCTGGAGAAGAAGCGATCCTAAATGGTTGGGGGGGAGGCATTTGGGGCCTATTTGCTTCCCCCATTTTTTCCAATAAGCTTAGTACTTCACTAAGTTGGATCTGTATGGGTGTAACTAGGGATGAGCGAATCGATCCGGACGAACCCGGATTCGATCCGAATTTCAGGAAAAATTCGATTCGGATCGAATCCGAATTTCCCCGCGATTCGATCGCTCGAAGTTTTCCTTTAACATCCATTCATTTACATTTACAGGCATTCTAAGATGGCGGACGGGACATGTCTGGACATCTATCCCGCGCCAGTGCAAGCTGGGGCAGTCACATGCAGCCTATCAGCAGCCAGCAAGCCCGGTGACGTCACAGCGCTATTTAAGTCGGCCATCTTGCTTTTCCTTCCTCATTTCTCTATTGCATTCGTGAGAGACAGAACGTTGTAGTGAGGGAGAGAGGCAGTTAGACAGGCAGGGACAGACAGGGACAGGCTGGAGACAGGCAGGAGACAGACAGGAGACAGACAGAAAGTCAGCGAAAAACAGGGAAAGGTAGGAAAAATCGGAGGCTGTCACAGGGAGATTTTTTTTTTTTTTTCATCCAGCCTGAATGTTACTAGCTGGCTGACAGGCTTTGTTAGCGTTTTCAGGCTGCTTATACTAACTAACTGTGCATATATACTGAACTGATCTTAAGTCTGCTGTGAGGCATCCCATTCTGTGACTACACCAGCCTCTATTTAAGACCATATAACCATTTGCACTTATTATAATTGAAATTAGGCCTGATAAAGACACTTTTGCTGTGCATAGCACTACTTGTCCCAGGTTCACTGCTGGGTTTTTAGGGCATCCCATTCTGTGACTACAGCAGCCTCTGTTTAAGACCATATAACCATTTGCACTTATTATAATTGAAATTAGGCCTGATAAAGACACTTTTGCTGTGCATAGCACTACTTGTCCCAGGTTCACTGCTGGGTTTTTAGGGCATCCCATTCTGTGACTACAGCAGCCTCTGTTTAAGACCATATAACCATTTGCACTTATTATAATTGAAATTAGGCCTGATAAAGACACTTTTGCTGTGCATAGCACTACTGCCTGCCAGGTGCACTCCTGTTTGGGGCATCCCATTCTGTGACTACACCAGCCTCTGTTTAAGACCATATAACCATTTGCACTTATTATAATTGAAATTAGGCCTGATAAAGACACTTTTGCTGTGCATAGCACTACTTGTCCCAGGTTCACTCCTGGGTTTTTAGGGCATCCCATTCTGTGACTACAGCAGCCTCTGTTTAACACCATATAACCATTTGCACTTATTATAATTGAAATTAGGCCTGATAAAGACACTTTTGCTGTTCATAGCACTACTGGACCCTGCCAGGTGTACTTACTGCTGGTTTTTAGGGCATCCCATTCTGTGACTACAGCAGCCTCTGTTTAAGACCATATAACCATTTGCACTTATTATAATTGAAATTAGGCCTGATAAAGACACTTTTGCTGTGCATAGCACTACTTGTCCCAGGTTCACTGCTGGGTTTTTAGGGCATCCCATTCTGTGACTACAGCAGCCTCTGTTTAAGACCATATAACCATTTGCAATTATTATAATTGAAATTAGGCCTGATAAAGACACTTTTGCTGTGCATAGCACTACTGCCGGCCAGGTGCACTCCTGTTTGGGGCATCCCATTCTGTGACTACAGCAGCCTCTGTTTAAGACCATATAACCATTTGCACTTATTCTAATTGAAATTAGGCCTGATAAAGACACTTTTGCTGTGCATAGCACTACTTGTCCCAGGTTCACTCCTGGGTTTTTAGGGCATCCCATTCTGTGACTACAGCAGCCTCTGTTTAACACCATATAACCATTTGCACTTATTATAATTGAAATTAGGCCTGATAAAGACACTTTTGCTGTTCATAGCACTACTGGACCCTGCCAGGTGTACTTACTGCTGGTTTTTAGGGCATCCCATTCTGTGACTACAGCAGCCTCTGTTTAAGACCATATAACCATTTGCACTTATTATAATTGAAATTAGGCCTGATAAAGACACTTTTGCTGTGCATAGCACTACTTGTCCCAGGTTCACTGCTGGGTTTTTAGGGCATCCCATTCTGTGACTACAGCAGCCTCTGTTTAAGACCATATAACCATTTGCAATTATTATAATTGAAATTAGGCCTGATAAAGACACTTTTGCTGTGCATAGCACTACTTGTCCCAGGTTCACTGCTGGGTTTTTAGGGCATCCCATTCTGTGACTACAGCAGCCTCTGTTTAAGACCATATAACCATTTGCACTTATTCTAATTGAAATTAGGCCTGATAAAGACACTTTTGCTGTGCATAGCACTACTGCCTGCCAGGTGCACTCCTGTTTGGGGCATCCCATTCTGTGACTACACCAGCCTCTGTTTAAGACCATATAACCATTTGCACTTATTATAATTGAAATTAGGCCTGATAAAGACACTTTTGCTGTGCATAGCACTACTTGTCCCAGGTTCACTGCTGGGTTTTTAGGGCATCCCATTCTGTGACTACAGCAGCCTCTGTTTAAGACCATATAACCATTTGCACTTATTATAATTGAAATTAGGCCTGATAAAGACACTTTTGCTGTGCATAGCACTACTGCCTGCCAGGTGCACTCCTGTGTGGGGCATCCCATTCTGTGACTACACCAGCCTCTGTTTAAGACCATATAACCATTTGCACTTATTATAATTGAAATTAGGCCTGATAAAGACACTTTTGCTGTGCATAGCACTACTTGTCCCAGGTTCACTGCTTGGTTTTTAGGGCATCCCATTCTGTGACTACAGCAGCCTCTGTTTAAGACCATATAACCATTTGCACTTATTATAATTGAAATTAGGCCTGATAAAGACACTTTTGCTGTGCATAGCACTACTTGTCCCAGGTTCACTGCTGGGTTTTTAGGGCATCCCATTCTGTGACTACAGCAGCCTCTGTTTAACACCATATAACCATTTGCACTTATTATAATTGAAATTAGGCCTGATACAGACACTTTTGCTGTTCATAGCACTACTGGACCCTGCCAGGTGTACTTACTGCTGGTTTTTAGGGCATCCCATTCTGTGACTACAGCAGCCTCTGTTTAAGACCATATAACCATTTGCACTTATTCTAATTGAAATTAGGCCTGATAAAGACACTTTTGCTGTGCATAGCACTACTTGTCCCAGGTTCACTGCTGGGTTTTTAGGGCATCCCATTCTGTGACTACAGCAGCCTCTGTTTACCACCATATAACCATTTGCACTTATTATAATTGAAATTAGGCCTGATAAAGACAATTTTGCTGTGCATAGCACTACTTGTCCCAGGTTCACTGCTGGGTTTTTAGGGCATCCCATTCTGTGACTACAGCAGCCTCTGTTTAAGACCATATAACCATTTGCACTTATTATAATTGAAATTAGGCCTGATAAAGACACTTTTGCTGTGCATAGCACTACTGCCTGCCAGGTGCACTCCTGTTTGGAGCATCCCATTCTGTGACTACACCAGCCTCTGTTTAAGACCATATAACCATTTGCACTTATTATAATTGAAATTAGGCCTGATAAAGACACCTTTGCTGTGCATAGCACTACTGCCTGCCAGGTGCACTCCTGTTTGGGGCATCCCATTCTGTGACTACACCAGCCTCTGTTTAAGACCATATAACCATTTGCACTTATTATAATTGAAATTTGGCCTGATAAAGACACTTTTGCTGTGCATAGCACTACTTGTCCCAGGTTCACTGCTGGGTTTTTAGGGCATCCCATTCTGTGACTACAGCAGCCTCTGTTTAAGACCATATAACCATTTGCACTTATTATAATTGAAATTAGGCCTGATAAAGACACTTTTGCTGTGCATAGCACTACTTGCCCCAGGTTCACTGCTGGGTTTTTAGGGCATCCCATTCTGTGACTACAGCAGCCTCTGTTTAAGACCATATAACCATTTGCACTTATTCTAATTGAAATTAGGCCTGATAAAGACACTTTTGCTGTGCATAGCACTACTTGTCCCAGGTTCACTGCTGGGTTTTTAGGGCATCCCATTCTGTGACTACAGCAGCCTCTGTTTAAGACCATATAACCATTTGCACTTATTCTAATTGAAATTAGGCCTGATAAAGACACTTTTGCTGTGCATAGCACTACTTGTCCCAGGTTCACTGCTGGGTTTTTAGCGCATCCCATTCTGTGACTACAGCAGCCTCTGTTTAACACCATATAACCATTTGCACTTAATATAATTGAAATTAGGCCTGATAAAGACACTTTTGCTGTGCATAGCACTACTTGTCCCAGGTTCACTGCTGGGTTTTTAGGGCATCCCATTCTGTGACTACAGCAGCCTCTGTTTAACACCATATAACCATTTGCACTTATTATAATTGAAATTAGGCCTGATAAAGACACTTTTGCTGTGCATAGCACTACTTGTCCCAGGTTCACTGCTGGGTTTTTAGGGCATCCCATTCTGTGACTACAGCAGCCTCTGTTTAAGACCATATAACCATTTGCACTTATTATAATTGAAATTAGGCCTGATAAAGACACTTTTGCTGTGCATAGCACTACTTGTCCCAGGTTCACTGCTGGGTTTTTAGGGCATCCCATTCTGTGACTACAGCAGCCTCTATTTAACACCATATAACCATTTGCACTTATTATAATTGAAATTAGGCCTGATAAAGACACTTTTGCTGTTCATAGCACTACTGGACCCTGCCAGGTGTAATTACTGCTGGTTTTTAGGGCATCCCATTCTGTGACTACAGCAGCCTCTGTTTAAGACCATATAACCATTTGCACTTATTCTAATTGAAATTAGGCCTGATAAAGACACTTTTGCTGTGCATAGCACTACTTGTCCCAGGTTCACTGCTGGGTTTTTAGGGCATCCCATTCTGTGACTACAGCAGCCTCTGTTTAAGACCATATAACCATTTGCACTTATTATAATTGAAATTAGGCCTGATAAAGACACTTTTGCTGTGCATAGCACTACTTGTCCCAGGTTCACTGCTGGGTTTTTAGGGCATCCCATTCTGTGACTACAGCAGCCTCTGTTTAAGACCATATAACCATTTGCACTTATTATAATTGAAATTAGGCCTGATAAAGACACTTTTGCTGTGCATAGCACTACTGGTCCCAGGTGCACTCCTGTTTGGGGCATCCCATTCTGTGACTATACCAGCCTCTGTTTAAGACCATATAACCATTTGCACTTATTATAATTGAAATTAGGCCTGATAAAGACACTTTTGCTGTGCATAGCACTACTTGTCCCAGGTTCACTGCTGGGTTTTTAGGGCATCCCATTCTGTGACTACAGCAGCCTCTGTTTAAGACCATATAACCATTTGCACTTATTATAATTGAAATTAGGCCTGATAAAGACACTTTTGCTGTGCATAGCACTACTTGTCCCAGGTTCACTGCTGGGTTTTTAGGGCATCCCATTCTGTGACTACAGCAGCCTCTGTTTAAGACCATATAACCATTTGCACTTATTATAATTGAAATTAGGCCTGATAAAGACACTTTTGCTGTGCATAGCACTACTGCCTGCCAGGTGCACTCCTGTGTGGGGCATCCCATTCTGTGACTACACCAGCCTCTGTTTAAGACCATATAACCATTTGCACTTATTATAATTGAAATTAGGCCTGATAAAGACACTTTTGCTGTGCATAGTCTTACTGCTGCCTGCCAGGTGCTCTCTGGTTTTTGGGGCATCCCATTCTGTAACATACCATTAGCCTCTGTATTTACTGTAAGCTGCACAGTTATTTAAAGAAATTTGGCCTGTATGAGTCTGCTAACACACTGCTGCTGTGTGCATATATACTGATCTCAAGTCTGCTTGGGGCATCACATTCTGTAACATAACATAACCTACCTACCATACTAAGCAGCTCTCTTATTTAAACTAAGCAGGCCTCTTGGAGGCTGATTGTCCACTTTTGGGTGTGCATTTATATTCGGTTTCATATACAGTGGGGTATCCCAATTTGTAAGATAACCTACCCCAACCATGTAAACTAAATAGGCCTGTTGCAGCCTGAGTTTCTCTGCTTGCGTATGGCCTGCATTACAATCTGTCTCTTTCAATGACACTGCTGCCTGGGGTATCCCAATTTGTAAGATAACCTACCCCAACCATGTAAACTAAAGGTTACGTCCTTCCAGAAGGAAAACTTATGCCGAACACTATTTTTGTTAGGGGCATTGACCTTTGGATTGATCGGCATGAAATTAAGGTTTTTTTTTCAAAGTATGGCGCTGTAAAGAAGGTCAAAATTATGTCTCATACTTGGATTATTGTTACTTTTTGTTCAGCTTGAAATATAACAGGCCACACGGGCATCCCAAGGCACATGCTATTTTAACCCTATCTGTTAACATAAGCGTTGATCAGCATCAGCTGCTTTATTAAGCTACTTCAGTTTGCACTTGTTTTTGACTGCTTTTAATAAACCAGGCCGCAGGGCACCCCAAAGCTGCACCTTGCACCCTATCTGGTATACAACATAAGTGTTGATCAGCATCAGCTTCATTAAGCTACTTCTGTTTGCACTTCCTTTTTGACTGCTTTCATTTAACCAGGCCGCAGGGCACCCCAAAGCTGCACCTTGCACCCTACCTGATTATACTAAATAAGCATCTACAGCCTCAGCTTTATTAAGTTATTGCATTTTGAATTGGTTTTGGGTCTGCTTTAAATACACCAGGCCGCAGGGCATCCCAAACTTGCATGTTGCACCCCATCTGTTATACTAAATAAGCGTTGATCAGCATCAGCTTTATTAAGCTATTGCATTTTGCATTGGTTTTTGTACTGCTGCCAAAACACTAGCCCATATGGGCATCCCAAACCAGCACATGTCACCCTATCTGTTATACTAAATAAGCTTCTACAGGCCCTTTTTTTATTTATTTATTTTTATTTATATAGAGCTGCAATAGCTTATATTGTGAGGTAAATTTGCCATTTTGCAGCATAATATAGAGCAGCCCCTGTGTAAATCTGAGGGGCAATAGCTTATATAGTGAGGTAAATTTGCCATTTTGCTTCGTTATATAGAGCAGGCCCTGTGTAAATCTGAGGGGCAATAGCTTATATTGTGAGGTTAATTTGCCATTTTGCAGCATAATATAGAGCAGCCCCTGTGTAAATCTGAGGGGCAATAGCTTATATAGTGAGGTAAATTTGCCATTTTGCTTCGTTATATAGAGCAGGCCCTGTGTAAATCTGAGGGGCAATAGTTTATATTATGAGGTAAATTCATGGTTTTGCACCATTATATGGAGCAGCCCCTGTGTAAATCTGAGGGGCAATAGCTTATATTGTGAGGTAAATTTGCCATTTTGCAGCATAATATAGAGCAGCCCCTGTGTAAATCTGAGGGGCAATAGCTTATATAGTGAGGTAAATTTGCCATTTTGCTTCGTTATATAGAGCAGCCCAGTTGCCATCTAAATCAACTACTGTCCGGCCAGTACAGCTTTTCCAGGGCAAACTCTGCTAGTTGCGGGCACAAGTCAAGTTTGGCTTCCCAGCAAATCCAGTGGATCCTGAAGGTGTGTTGGCATGGTCATGTCAAGGTATGACATGACCTGCTGTTTGAGGTCTAGCTCCAGGTCTTCCTGCTGCTCATGAGTAGACTCACTATGCGGGTGTAGAAAGCTACTCACTAGCGACTGAAGACTGAGGCTGCTGCTGATGGAGCTGCTGCTGCTGCTCCTTCCACCCCCCCAGCAGCCATGGCAGTTGAAGGTGATCGCAGAGGTCCCCCCGAGTCAGACCTGCGGGAGTATGGGCCATGGCGCAGATAGACATCGCCCAACTGACTACGTGGGATGTCTCTGTAGTAGGTCAGTTTGTCCTCCCTCTCAGTGGGCGTAAAAAATGCCCCCATTTTGTGCCGGAAGCGAGGGTCCATTAAGTTGGAGAGCCAGAAGTCTTCCTGCTGACAAATGGAGACAATTCTGCGCTCACTAGTACGCAAGCATGTGAGCATGCATCGTGCCATTTGTGCAAGTGACTCGGAGGGACTACCTGTCTCCATCTCCACTGTAAACTGCCACGGTGTGTCTGGGTCCTCTGTCTCGCCTTCCTCACAACCCTCTAGCTCCTGTGGCTGCTCCTGCTCCTCCTCTCCTGTCAGATGACTAGATAAAATGGTCATTTTGTGAAACCTAAACTGTTGTTTGCTGTGCCCCACCCCCTCCTCCTCCTCCACTTCAGCCCCCACAGGCTTCATGTGGCTGTGAAATGTATGTGCCATGTCTCCAGTGCCCTGACCAGCCATGGTTTCCAACATGTGTTGTAGTACATGAAGCAGTGGAATCTCATCGTTCATCTCATAGTCCTGGCAACTGACTAATAACGTAGCTTCCTCAAAGGGCCTGAGCAAACGGTCGGTGTCACGTATGAGCTGCCAATGGTTTACATTGAATTTACACAGGGGTGTCCCCCTATCCGTTTGGATCATCCAGAAATCCGTGATGGCTTTTCTCTGTTCCTATAGTGCAGTGGTCCTCAACCCTGTCCTCAAGGCCCACCAACATGTCATGTTTTTTGGATCTCCAAATAGCCAGCTCTATTGCTCTGCAGCTGCACTAATTACTCGACCTGTGCATCTTTGTGGAGATCTGCAAAACCTGGCCTGTTGGTGGGCCTTGAGGACAGGGTTGGGGACCACTGCTATAGTGGATCCTGCATATGGAGGGTGGAATTCCAACGGATGGAAACATCGCAAATCAGACTATGGTGGGGTACACCGTTGTGACGCTGAGGCTCAATAAGGTTGTGCTTGGTGGTGTAGGAGTGCCAGAAGTGCATGCTAACTTTCTTTCCTGTTGTTCTTTCAGATGGGGGCAAGACTTCAAAACTAGACTGAACACGTGTGCCATGTCAGGACGCATGGCTTCCTTGTCACAGCGCAAACAAGATGTTCTTCCAAGTGTAATGCAGCAGGCTGGACTTATGGTGACGCTGTCTGAGAGGAGAAATCCCTCAGACATCAAGATTAAAAATTCCAAGAATTTTTGAGGGCTAATTATTCAGAGGCAAAGTTGTTTCTGATTTAATTACAAGGTGGAAACACACCCTCAAACAAAACTTCACTTTGGCAATACTATTGCATTTGTCTATTCATAATTTTATGTATATACACTAACTAACCTACTTTTTCTCCACAGGATGCTGCATGAAACACTGCCTGATTTTTCCGAACAACAGTCCGCAATAATCTGCTGCTGCTGCCGCCGCCACCGCCGCAGACTCCAGGGACCCTCTTCCACTACCTCGGCTTGCAACACCTCCTCCCACGACACTCTCCTCATCACTAATTGCCGGCTAGTGGAAGAAGAGGCGAGTGTCTCCTCCACTTCTTGGCTGGGCAGTAGCTGCTGAATTTTATGATTATCAGATCTTCATCAATGGATAGTGGAGCTGAACCCAAAGCATAACAGACAGACAGTTGACTGGGGGTGTCAGATGCCACTTGTGATGCAGTGGACTGCTTTTGCAGCACTTCGAGACAAAGTTGCTTCATTGGCTGACACAATGACTGGTAAAGCTGTGGAACATATGGTTGAAAAGCAAGAATAACCATTTGTTTTTATATGAAAAGACCCTGGTTTATACAGACTTTTTTTTTCCAGAGACTGCCCTGCGTGGAAATGAATGGCGCATGGATCATCCAAGCTTTCCTCCCAACAATGCCTGATGTATTCCAGTAGATTGATGACGGGGCCAGACCTACACTAAAGAAAGATGGATCGTGCAAAACAGATTTAAGGCGCTGCTCTCCAGTTACAGACATTCCTCCGCATCGGACCACAAGTAAGTATTGATAAAAAATCCTTTACGTTACTCTTACTTTTTATTAATATTCTTCGGATAAGACGGATCAGACATGATTCCAGATTAAAAATTCCAATAATTTTTGAGGGCTAATTAGTCAGAGGCAATGATACCTTCTTGTTTCTGATTTAATTAAAAGGTGGAAACACACCCTCAAACAAAACTTCACTTTGGCAATACTTTTGCATTTGTTTATTCATAATTTTATGTAGATATTACTAACTAAGCTACTTTTTCTCCACATGACTCTCCACAGGGTGTGATTCATCCAATTTTTGCTCTCCTGAAGCCAACCCCAGGGTCTCTTTAAAGTAATGTTTGGGCTCCTGCTGCTGCTGCTGTCAACTCCTGCCAACTCCAGGGTGTGATTCATCCAATTTTTGGGCTCCTGAAGCCAACTCCAGTGTATATTTGGGCTCCTGCTGCTGCTGCTGCCAACTCCAGGGTGTGAATCATCCAATTTTTGGGCTCCTGAAGCCAACTCCAGTGTATATTTGGGCTCCTGCTGCTGCTGCTGCCAACTCCAGGGTGTGAATCATCCAATTTTTGGGCTCCTGAAGCCAACCCCAGTGTCTCTTTAAAGTAATGTTTGGGCTCCTGCTGCTGCTGCTGCCAACTTCTGCCAACTCCAGGGTGTGATTCATCCAATTTTTGGGCTCCTGAAGCCAACTCCAGTGTATATTTGGGCTCCTGCTGCTGCTGCTGCCAACTCCAGGGTGTGATTCATCCAATTTTTGGGCTCCTGAAGCCAACCCCAGTGTCTCTTTAAAGTAATGTTTGGGCTCCTGCTGCTGCCAACTCCAGGGTGTGATTCATCCAATTTTTGGGCTCCTGAAGCCAACCCCAGGGTCTCTTTAAAGTAATGTTTGGGCTCCTGCTGCTGCTGCTGCCAACTCCAGGGTGTGAATCATCCAATTTTTGGGCTCCTGAAGCCAACTCCAGTGTATATTTGGGCTCCTGCTGCTGCCAACTCCAGGGTGTGAATCATCCAATTTTTGGGCTCCTGAAGCCAACCCCAGTGTCTCTTTAAAGTAATATTTGGGCTCCTGCTGCTGCCAACTCCAGGGTGTGATTCATCCAATTTTTGGGCTCCTGAAGCCAACCCCAGTGTCTCTTTAAAGTAATGTTTGGGCTCCTGCTGCTGCTGCTGCCAACTTCTGCCAACTCCAGGGTGTGATTCATCCAATTTTTGGGCTCCTGAAGCCAACCCCAGTGTCTCTTTAAAGTAATGTTTGGGCTCCTGCTGCTGCTGCTGCCAACTTCTGCCAACTCCAGGGTGTGATTCATCCAATTTTTGGGCTCCTGAAGCCAACTCCAGTGTATATTTGGGCTCCTGCTGCTGCTGCTGCCAACTCCAGGGTGTGAATCATCCAATTTTTGGGCTCCTGAAGCCAACCCCAGTGTCTCTTTAAAGTAATATTTGGGCTCCTGCTGCTGCCAACTCCAGGGTGTGATTCATCCAATTTTGGGCTCCTGAAGCCAACCCCAGTGTCTCTTTAAAGTAATATTTGGGCTCCTGCTGCTGCCAACTCCAGGGTGTGATTCATCCAATTTTTGGGCTCCTGAAGCCAACCCCAGTGTCTCTTTAAAGTAATGTTTGGGCTCCTGCTGCTGCTTCTGCCAACTTCTGCCATCTCCGGGGTGTGATTCATCCAATTTTTGGGCTCCTGAAGCCAACTCCAGTGTATATTTGGGCTCCTGCTGCTGCTGCTGCCAACTCCAGGGTGTGATTCATCCAATTTTTGGGCTCCTGAAGCCAACCCCAGTGTCTCTTTAAAGTAATATTTGGGCTCCTGCTGCTGCTGCTGCCAACTCCAGGGTGTGATTCATCCAATTTTTGGGCTCCTGAAGCCAACCCCAGTGTCTCTTTAAAGTAATATTTGGCCTCCTGCTGCTGCTGCCAACTCCAGGGTGTGATTCATCCAATTTTTGGGCTCCTGAAGCCAACCCCAGTGTCTCTTTAAAGTAATATTTGGGCTCCTGCTGCTGCCAACTCCAGGGTGTGATTCATCCAATTTTGGGCTCCTGAAGCCAACCCCAGTGTCTCTTTAAAGTAATATTTGGGCTCCTGCTGCTGCCAACTCCAGGGTGTGATTCATCCAATTTTTGGGCTCCTGAAGCCAACCCCAGTGTCTCTTTAAAGTAATGTTTGGGCTCCTGCTGCTGCTGCTGCCAACTTCTGCCAACTCCAGGGTGTGATTCATCCAATTTTTGGGCTCCTGAAGCCAACTCCAGTGTATATTTGGGCTTCTGCTGCTGCTGCTGCCAACTCCAGGGTGTGATTCATCCAATTTTTGGGCTCCTGAAGCCAACCCCAGTGTCTCTTTAAAGTAATATTTGGGCTCCTGCTGCTGCCAACTCCAGGGTGTGATTCATCCAATTTTTGGGCTCCTGAAGCCAACCCCAGTGTCTCTTTAAAGTAATGTTTGGGCTCCTGCTGCTGCTTCTGCCAACTTCTGCCATCTCCGGGGTGTGATTCATCCAATTTTTGGGCTCCTGAAGCCAACCCCAGGGTCTCTTTAAAGTAATATTTGGGCTCCTGCTGCTGCTGCTGTCAACTCCTGCCAACTCCAGGGTGTGATTCATCCAATTTTTGGGCTCCTGAAGCCAACTCCAGTGTCTCTATAAAGTAATCTTTGGGCTCCTGCTGCTGCTGCCAACTCCAGGGTGTGATTCATCCAATTTTTGGGCTCCTGAAGCCAACTCCAGTGTCTCTTTAAAGTAATATTTGGGCTCCTGCTGCTGCTTGAAACTCCAGGGTGTGATTCATCCAATTTTTGGGCTCCTGAAGCCAACCCCAGTGTCTCTTTCAGCCAATGTTTGGGCTCCTGCTGCTGCTGCTGCCAACTCCAGGGTGTGATTCATCCAATTTTTGGGCTCCTGCTGCTGCCAACTCCAGTGTCTCTTTAAAGCAATGTTTGGGTTCCTGCCCCTCATAGTGATGCCACTTCAACTCTCTTGAATTACAATTGTGCCGCTCTGCGATTCTATTAGCGATGCCTCTGATCTGCATGTGATATTTATTCAAAGTATTATTTAACTAACCCAGCACGCATCCTGTGCGTGTTACAGCAAGGCAGAATGGTTTACAACCCTATTGAGGCTCTAGGAGGCTCAGAAATAGCCTTTTTTAATAGCGATTCGTCGCGAATTTATTCGGGTCGAATCGATTTTTGTCGGAAAATTCGGCGAATCAGTCGAATCGAATTTTTCAAAAGTTCGCTAATCTCTAGGTGTAACCCACACACCACTACCAGGTCTGGATAACATGGGGTAAACTGTCACGAGTTCTTGGAATTCTGAGGGAGATTGGGTTTGGACCAGTGGAGTCACCACACACTGCAGACTTCTCTTTCCAACGTTTATTCAGGCAACTTCCACTCCAGCAACAGTAAGCAAACAGTACTTCAGTGACAATAAGCAAACAGTCTCCCAGGATCCTGGGGTCACTCTAGGGGCTGGGACTATACTACTTCAGTACCTTAGGTGTTGGTCCTTAGTGTACTCCTCACTGCTCCTCCTAGGCCCACATGGATGTCTCTGTCAGAGGCACTCTCTCTTGCTCTGGCTGGCTCAGCAAACTGTAGCTCTTTCCACTTCTGTGTGTAGTCACTTTCTACTCTCTCAAATGTGCTGCGGGTTTCCTCGGGTGCTCGTCTGCACACTACATGGCTCTGGAACCCTCTACACTGCTCTCTCTCTCAGACAACGCAGTACAACAACTCGAGAACAACTGACTTTTCTAGGAAGTGTCAGTACTTATATAGCCTCTGTTTGTGATGTCACTCTCCCACAGCAGCCTCTACTGGTTAACCCCGTAACTGCTGTTATTTCTTATGCAGCTAAGCTGTTTATGTATAAGGATTTATATGAGAGATTAGGTACCCCAGTTTTTACCTGGGCCATATGGGCCCGCTAGCCGCAGGTGACTTGCCAGACCCCAAGCCTTGTGAACTGACATAGGGGTCTCATGGATCTCTTACTAGTTCACAAAGGGTTAAATGTAAAAAAAAACCACACAGCAAGAAAGAAATGTTATTCTTTATTTTTTATTTTAAATACTTACCTCCCATCCACTGTGTCCCTCACTGATCACTCTTGCTTTTGCTCTTTTGCTGCTGCTGGAAGCTTTTTAATACTGCTGGGTGACAGAAGTAAAGGGTTAAATAAAAAAATATTGGGGAGGGGGGATTTTTATGGGTTGGAGCCTCAGAGCCCAGAAGAGTTCGGATCAGATGCCCACCGGGTGAAGAGAAGACCAGGCTGGATCAAACTAGGGGTCAAGTATCGGTAGGAAAGCCAGGCTTGGAGATTCAATGTGCCTGTCACTTAAAAGGAGTGCAAAAAGGTTGTAGGAACTTAAAGGGTTAAAGTATATAGAGTGGTTAAAGTGGACCAAAACCTGGGATTTTTACTATCCCGGGTTTTGGTTGGTCCCCCTGGGTGAAACCCCACAGGGCGCCAACTTACTTCTCCTCAGGCCCATTATGTGGCTAGAACAGCTGGCTTGAATCCCAGTCACACTTGCAAGCGGTGCTGGCATCACTTGGCTCCCATCGGCTGTGCACATCCCCCCATAGACATTCAGTTGCGGCAGGCAGGGCTGGGCACAGCAGAGGAGGCAAATGATGCAGGTGCTGGCCGTGTATGTGCTGTAGGTTTGGGGGAAAGGTGAGTTTATTGTGCGCCCTGGGGGGTTTAACACAGTTCTGGATGCCCCCAGGGGAGGCAGTAAGCCTGCCCTGAGGTCTCATAGACTCCAGGGTGGATTTTGGTCAACTTTAAAATGTTATGGCTAATTTGGCAAATTTCAGATCTGAAACCCCTTAAAGTGGACCAACACCCAGGGGTGATCGGCCTGGAAATCTATAAGATTCCCGGGCCGATCACCTCCCACCCCGCGGGACATCCGAGATCGGGATGTCCCGCGGGGTAAAACCCCCCAGAAACCCCAAAAACATCTTACCTGATCCTGCGCCGCTTCCGGCGGAAGTGGCTTGGACGTTCCTGTCCCCCGCCTGGACGTTGGCGGGGATTGGCTGCGGCGTTCACGTGGGAGCGTTGAGAGGTGAGTTTTTTGGGGTTTCTGGGGGGTTTCACCCAATCGGGGTGCCCCGCCGAAGTGGACCAAAACCCAGGATAGTCAAAATCCTGGGTGTTGGTCCACTTTAAATATATTCAGCTAAAAAAATATTAGAAGAATCATTCCAAGTAAATGAAATTGGCAAAAAAAACACTTCAGGATATTTTTTTCTACCAAGGCATATCTGGTTTAGAGGCATTATTAAAATGGGAAAATGGAATATGTAAAAACATTTCAAAATCAAACTGTCATCGTTTTTATTATTTCAAACTCACAGTTGCTGAGTTTGAATATGTATCTGTTGACAATTTACAAAACATGTGCTTACCATGTCTCTTGACATTTCAAAGGTACTTTTTGAGTAGAAGTCAAAGGTGAAGTAATATAGGAAAAATACAACTTAGGCCCTTATTTAAGAAGGGATAGCATCAGGTAGTGGCTGGTTAATGAGAGGTAGCGACAGGTAGCGACTGGAGAACGCTGGACACGGCACGCAATTACACATTTATCATGCAGAATCTGTTTAGCGACTGGGATAGCGCCATGTAGCGTCTGATTCATCATTTTCACAGCCTCAGTGAACAGCGCCAGCGTTCAGCCTTGCACAGCGCCAGGTATGACCTCTCGCTACCTGTCGCTATCCCATACACTTCAATGGACGATCATTTTCTACTCTTTAAAGTGGACCAACACCCAGGATTTTGACTATCCTGGGTGTTGGTCCACTTAGGTGGGGCACCCCGATCGGGGGTGCCCCGCTGTGTGAAACCCCCCCGATCGCCGCAAAAACTCACCTCTCCCCGCTCCCACGTGACCTCGTCCGGCCAATGACAGCGCTCAGAGCAGCTCTGGTATGCGCGTCCAAAGCTGCTTGGACGCGCATACCAGAGCGCTGTCATTGGCCGCGTCTCTCGCTTCCCTCTAACAGGGAGCGCTCCTGCGCCGGCCATTCACAAAACGGCCGGCGCGGGAGCGCGCCCTGCTAGAGGGAAGCGAGAGACGCGGCCGCGTCTCGCGCATGCGCCGTTGGATCGCCGGTAAGGTGAGGATTGTGGGCCTCCTGGGGGGTTCCTCCCCGCGGGACATCCCGATTTCGGATGCCCCGCGGGGAGGGATCTGATCGGTCCGGGAATCTTATAGATTTCCGGGCCGATCCCCCCTGGGTGTTGGTCCACTTTAAACTGGGTTTTTTGGGGTTTTTTCCCAAAAAAATATCAAATAATGCTGTGACCTCTTCCGGCCTTGAAAACGCAGTTTTTTCTCCAATTTTTCATTTTTTATATATTTCTTCAGAAATGACATTATAGGTCTGGCATTAAAGTGTTCATGTTACAATGTTGCTACATTGTAATTCCTTATGTTTTCGCTTTGTTACTAGTGGATAGATGCAGAAAAACAGACTTTAAACACACATCCTCCTGCGCTCTGGGCTTCAGAGAAGCATTTTTCTGCGCCAGAGTTGTGCGAGGCGTTTTTTTTCTTGAATATGTTGTGAGTCGGTCGCTATGAGCAGTCGCTAACATGCGCTCTCATACAGCGCTGTACTGGTCAAATAGCGACTCCTCACAATGTATTCAACATTACTGCACAGCGACTGAGTCGCTGTAAACTAGCGACTCACGGCCGAGCACAGTGACTACTAGCGGGCGCTCTGAAAATGTCTGCTTCAGATGCTCATCTGTCGCTACCCGGCGTTAGTGATGAACCAGCCTGCCCGTTTTATCAAATAATGAATTAAAAATTAGGCCCTTATTTAAGAAGGGATAGCGTCAGGTAGTGGCTGGTTAATGACAGGTAGCGACAGATAGCGACTGGTGAACGCTGGACACGGCACGCAATTACACATTTATCAAGCAGAATCTGTTCAGCGACTGGGATAGCGCCATGTAGTGTCTGATTAATAATTTTCACAGCCTCAGCGAACAGCGCCAGCGTTCAGCCTTGCACAGCGCCAGGTATGACCTCTCGCTACCTGACGCTCTCCCATACATTTCAATGGATGATCCCTTTCTTCTCTTTAAACGGGTTTTTTTTTTTTTTCAAAAAAATCACAAATAATTCTTGGACCTCTTCTGGCATTGAAATAGCAGTTTTTTCATATTTTTTTCATTTTTTATATATTTCCTCAGAAATTACATTACAGGTCTGGCATTAAAGTGTTCATGTTACAATGTTGTTACAATGTAATTCCATATGTTTTCGCTTTGTTACTAGTTGATAGATGCTTGAAAACAGACTTTAAACACACCGCCTCCTGCGCTCTGGGCTTCAAACAAGTATTTTTCAGCGCCAGAGATTTGTGAGGCTGTTTTTTTAGTTCAATATCTTTTTATTAAGTTTACATCATATAAAGGAAACAGTACAGAACATTAAGACAAAAGGACAGAAAATCAAAGCCATGTCGGCTGCTACGTCCAGATGTGCATACAGATCAATGACATATCATAAGCAGTGGGCACGTAGACCCCCGCCCCCCCAGACAAAACCCCACCCCACCGTCATAAATATGATCTGACCTACCGGCCAACTCACACAGAGACCCAACAGGGGTGTCCTTCCCTAGGAGAGGCGGGGATCCAGAGGGCGGAGGGAGGGAACTAGGGGGCCCAGAAGACACAGAACAGCAAGGACATGCAAGGAAGGAAGGAAACGATAAAAGAAGGGGGGGGAAGGGAGGGGAGGAGGAAGGGGGGAGGGGGGAAGGAGGGAAGATTAAGGAATAGGGTTGCGAGAGCAGTGGAAGGATTAGGGATGAGCGATACCCAAAGCAGGGGCATGAGTGTGGGTAGGGGCGTATATCCACGTCATCCTATAGCTCTCCCAAGAGCCTTCAGAGTCTGAGATCAACTCCTCCATACGACGAATGGCCTCCACCTCCTGAGCCCACTCAACAAGAGATGGCGTGGCTGTGGATTTCCATCGTCCCGGGATGACCGTTCTCACTGCGGTCAGGAAATGCCGCAGTACCCCCTTTTTGCCACGGGAGAGAGAGCCGGGAAGCAAGGACAACAGGGCCACCTGTGGGGAGTTCTGCACCGACTCCCCTGTGATGTTGCTGTGAATAGCCAAAACCCTCTCCCAAAGGGCCTTAATTGACGGACAGCCCCACCATATATGGACCATGTTACCCCTCCCTTCCAAGCATCTCCAGCATCTATCCGAGCATGAAGGGTCAAACTTGCTCAAGTCAGCTGGACACCTGTACCACTGAGAAAGGACCTTAAAGTTCCTTTCTTGGGCTATGCTCGGGACCGCTAGTTTATGGGTGAACAGATATATTTTAGCAAGCTCCACCTTGGAAATAGACATCCCCAGCTCCTCCTCCCACTTATGCATGAAACCCGGCGGGGAATCATGCATAGCAGCCAGCAAGGTTCGATACAGAACAGCGATTGCGTGATCCCCAGGGGGCGCTTGTGTGAGGACATGTTCCAATTGCGTCAAAGGCTGTCTGCCCCGCTCCACCAGATTGTGAGTTGTAGCAGTCAATTGCCTATGAAGGAACCATGAGACATACTGTCCTGGGGCTCTTTCCCTTAACTCATCCAATGTGGGAAGTCCGCCTCGTACCAAGATATGTCCCATAGTTACATTAGATGAGGCCTCCCATACTAAGAAGCTCCTAGCCCCTACACCAGGCATAAAAGAGTAGTTGTCGAAGAGAGGAGTCAGGGGCCCCGGTCTGCTAATTATGGAGCTCCGTCTAGTCATTTTATCCCAGACCAGCAGGAACTGTCCTGCCAGAAATGGAAGGGCTTCCCTTGTCTGCCTGGGAAGCACCCCCCCCCCCCCAGGGTAGCGAGATCAGAGTCACAGGAGAAATAGCCTTTTCCATCTTTACCCATTGCTTCCCTCCCTCCCTTAGGGTCCAATCCAGTATACGGAGCGCAATAACCGCTGCATGATATGTCTTAAGGTCCGGGAGGCCAGCTCCACCATCGGATTTGAGCCTTGTCAATGTGCTAAATCTAATTCGGGGCCTCCCTGTCCCCCACACAAATCTTAAGAAAGCCGTCTTCAGCTTCCTGAAGAAACTACTAGGTAGGTGAATGGGTACCGTTTGGAAGGTATACAAAAATTTGGGAAGGATGTCCATCTTCAGCACATTGATACTCCCAAACCAGGTGAAGAGTCGCTTGTCACATGCTGTCAGGTCATTCACTGTCCTTAAAAGTAAAGGGGAGTAGTTTAATTCATAGAGCCGCGAATGTTATTAATATTGAGTGGGGTTGCCACTTAAAAGCAAAATTCAATTTAAGCTGCTCTACAGTCTGTCCGGGGATGGATATGTTGAGGGCCTCTGATTTAGTATAATTGATTTTAAAGTTACTGACCTGCCCAAAGGTATGAAACTCCTTAAGAGCTGCTGGGAACGAGGTTAATGGAGAAGTCAAGTGCAGAAGTAGGTCATCAGCATACAAAGATGCTTTATACTCCCGTTCTCCTACTGCTATCCCCCTGATATTCGGGTTCTGTCTAATGGCAACCGCGAGATGCTCCATAGTGATTACATACAGTAACGGGGTCAAGGGGCAGCCTTGCCAAGTACCATTGCTGATCCTAAGGGAAGAGGATAAGAGGCCATTCACCCGCACCTTTGCCGTGGGTTCAGAGTACAAAGCCAAGATCCTGGACGGGAGTATCGGGCCAACACCAATCTGCCGAAGGGATGCCTTAAGGAACAACCAGTCCACCCTATCAAATGCCTTCTCCGCATCACACGAGAGAAGGCACGCCTGAGTCCCGTCAGCCTTGGCATACGCTATGAGGTTAAAGAGTTTATTGGTGTTGTCCCGAGCCTCCCGCCCAGGCACGAATCCAACTGGTCCAGGTTTATCAGACCCGGGAGAATTGGCCCAAGCATGGAAGACAAAATCTTGGCATATAACTTGATATCAACGTTTATCAGGGAGATTGGACTATAGCTGCTGCACACCGATGGGTCCTTTCCAGGCTTGGGAAGGACCGATATAATTGCCTCCAGCGATTGTTTAGGGAACCCACACTCAGGCCCAACGGAGTTAAAGACCTGTCAGTCTCCTCGCTTACCTTGCCCTTTAAAGCATCGAAAGCGTGCTAGGCCACTGACTGCATGCAGCAGCAGACATGCTCGCCTGGGTGTTTGTTGCAGAGCAGGCTGTTCACCTGTCGCATGCTCCACAGCGACACCTAGTGTTCAGCCCATTGGAAGTACACAAAAGCCTAGAGTGTAAGCTCTTGGGCTTGATTTCACTTCCTGGTCTCCTGAGTCTGAATGGACAGGAAGTGACCTCACCCAGACTCTGACTCATCCCTCCCTGTTCTAATTGATAGCCCTATTTAAGAAGACTGCTGACCTGCAGCCATTGCTGTGTTATCAGCTTACTTCCTGGACTCTGTTTCCCTGACTCCTGAATATCTGGATTTACACTTGTTTGACGCGAAATTCTCAGTGGACTTTGCTTGTTTTCTGCCAGCCTCTGACCTCGGATTCATCCTTGAACTCTGCCCAGACTTTTTATTTGCTCTTGGGATTATTTTGCTTCACTTCACCCCTCACCTGGAGCTCAGCTCAGCTCTTCCCATGGTTATAGCCAGGAGGCGTGACAAGACCCTAGTCAGAAACGGCACTAGCTCAGCTCCCAGCTGCTTGTAAAACTTAGGGGTAAAGCCATCAGCCCCAGGGCTTTTACCCTGCGGCGACTCCTTGATTGCCTTGGCCACTTCCCTGTGGCCCCCGGATGCTGGGAATGTAAGTAGCTGCGAGCCTCGAATGCAACGCCCTAGCGAGCAGGCGCCCACACTTGTCGGAATGTTGGTAGTATGTTACCTTCTGCCTTTCTCTGTATCTCATATATGCCTGGTTGTACAACCCCCGTAATTTATCTCTGGCCTTCATCAGGTCCACAAGTATGGTCCCAGATGGATCTCTTTTATGATCCAATTCCAAGGTCTGAATTTGCTGCAAGGTCTGGGATATCTGAGAGGCTCGTTCCCTTTTCAATCTAGCCCCATGTTTAATAAATTCGCCTCTGACCACACATTTTAGTGCCTCCCACTGATATGGGAGAGGTGTAGAGTCCTGCTCATTGTGTTTGAGAAACTCCGAGATGACCTTCCTCACCCTGGACAGGCACGCAGCATCCCCGAGCAAACTATTATTAAGTCTCCAACTCCAGATTTTAGGGTAAAGTCCAGGCAAAACCACAGGCAGAAAGAGGCTCGTTCCCTTTTCAATCTAGCCCCATGTTTAATAAATTCGCCTCTGACCACACATTTTAGTGCCTCCCACTGATATGGGAGAGGTGTAGAGTCCTGCTCATTGTGTTTGAGAAACTCCGAGATGACCTTCCTCACCCTGGACAGGCACGCAGCATCCCCGAGCAAACTATTATTAAGTCTCCAACTCCAGATTTTAGGGTAAAGTCCAGGCAAAACCACAGGCAGAAAAACTGGAGCGTGGTCCGACCACAGAATCTGACCAATCCATGCCCGCGGAGCCCACTCCATAGCATGGTGGTGAAGAAAGAGGTAGTCAATTCTGCTGTATGAACCCCTGGTGGCCGAGTAGAACGAAAAGTCCTTGTCTCGCCCATGAAGCATCCGCCAGGAATGCACCAGTTGCAGATCAAGGAGCATTTTTTTTAGTCGATTCCTCTTGCTCAGGGACACTGCCGAGCCACCAGAGGAGGTGTCCAGCTCCGGATGTATGGGGATGTTGAAGTAGCCCCCCACAACAAGTGTACCCTCTAGAAACTCCGCTAGCGTCCTCAACACCCCTGCGCAAAAGCTAATTTGGTTGGTGTTAGGGGCGTAGATGTTAGCTATAGTGTATATCCTAGAGAACAGTTCAATCTTAAGAAATATGAACCGCCCATTTGAGTCAACTCTAGTGTCCACCACTTTATGGGGGAGAGATTTATGGATGGCTATTGAAACCCCAGTCGCCTTGGTGTTGGGATTGGGGGCATGGTACCAAGAGGAGTAATATTGATTCTTAATAGCTGGTATATATCCCGCTTTAAAATGAGTCTCCTGAAGGAGTAAAATGGCTACTTTCTGCTTGTGCATATTATATAGCACCTGCCAGCCTACCCCGAGGGCGCCAACCGCCCAGACGTCCCGCACCGACCTAGTGACCAATGTCATGAGGGCGTCCATTCCAAAGGGCGGGGCGCACAGGAAGCCAGGCACCAGGATGGTAACAACATGTTGGGATAGACAAGGACAAAATACATAGGGATGGGCTCTTTCATTCTGTATAGTCCATCAGGCCATGAGGGGGGGCAAATCGACGGGCAGCCGCCAAATCACCATCAAGCGGGGTTAGACGGCCCGACGTCGCCCGCCGCCCCTGATCCTATTTCTCTGGGGTTGCGGCTCTCCCGGTCGTGGACGTGGGCCAGGCCCTCCATTGTCCCCCAAGGAGGGCGACAACCAATCTTCAATTTGCAGACTTGGTATGTCCAAGAAACGGAAGAGCTACGGAAGCTGCGCATGGGAACACAAAACAAACGGCCGGCCTCCCTTCATGACCACCAGATGAAAGGGATGACCCCACCTGTACGCAGCCCCTGTAGACTTTATGGCTTCCAAGAGCGGCTTCATCACTCGACGCATCAGAAGGGTACGCCTGGCCAGATCAGGGAGCAGGGTCACCTGCGATCCATTACACATAATGGAGCCCTTCTCCCACGCTCTTCTCATTATATCTTCTTTAACTCTAAAGAAATGCACCCGACACACCACGTCTCGCGGCCTTGCAGGATCAGCGGAACGCGGGCCGAGTGCCCTGCGCACTCTATCAATCTCAATGCATTCCTCTAGGGGTCTGTCCAGGATGTTGTTAAAAATCTTGGTAACCGTGTCTCTGAGGTTGCTGTGTTCAGGTACCTCTGGAAGTCCGCGGATCCGAATATTATTTCTGCAACTTCTGTTCTCTAAATCATCTAGGTGCATCAGGGTTCTGGTAGTTTGCTGTTTAGAGTCCGACAGAGCCTGCCGCTTGTGCCCTCTCCAGTGCTTCTAAACGCTGTTCAGTAGTAGACTGCTGCTGCTCAAGGGTGTTCACCCTATGGGATACCTCAGAGACCGATCTTGTGACCTCTTCGAGCTCTCTTCTCAACAGGGACTCCATCCGATTAGTGTAATTCTCAAAATCCCTCCGAGACGGAAAAAACTTCAAAAGTATGTCAAGATTGTACTGTTGCGATCTGCGGTCAACAGAATCAGGAAAATCAACAGCTGCTTGGGACCGGGTAGGTGAACGTAGCGACGTCTGGCTAATAGGGCCGTCAGAGAACGCTGGACTTGCCGCGCCAACTGAGTGCTCCGCCTCATCAGGTAAGTTAAGCCCATGTGCAATGGGGCCGGGAGACAGCGGATCCCCCGCACGCGGCCCCCTCGAGGTGGTTCCTGCATCCCAATGATTGGCCCCCCCGCCACCAACACCGTGCATGGGGCTATCGGGGGGTATCTCATTCAGGCACATCTCTTCTGTGCCAAGGTTGCCCAGGATATTTCTGCCGTGAGGTGGGCGATGTACCTCCGCTACTGTTATGACCGGGGACCCCCAGTGAGACACCTGTGTAGTGTATTCAGGCTCCCCCTGCTGATGTAATTGGTCTGCACACTCTGGGCAATCACTCGATGTAGATATGCCAGGGGAGGAAGTTAGAATGTGTGTCACCTCCTTGGCCCCACTGGGGGATTGACCCTGCTGCTGCTGCTGTCTGCGCCCCTGAGCTTTAATGGTGTCCCAACTGCCTGGCATGGTTTGCAGCACATGTGGTGTGGAGGTTGTGGCTGCCACCGGGGGGTCCCCCGGGTTCCTTTCCCCCAGTCCGGCCCCCGCCGTGCTCCGCTCTGCAGTACAGGCAGGCAAGAGGCTACGCTGCTCCTCTCCCTCCGCCTCTGCCTGCCCGGCGTTCTGACAGCTCCCAGTCTGCGGGGTCGGTCCCCCGGCCCCCAATGCCTCCTCTCCAGGCCCCCGCCGGCCGAGGGGCAGGGAAGCAGCCCCCAGGGGGATCATTCCTGCACCATGCGGGACACTCGGTCTCCTTTCGCCCGGCTGCCAGCCGATGATCCCGCCACGTCCGCCATCTTGGTTCCTTCCTCGGCAGCCGCCATGTGCTGGGATGCAGTGAAATACTTGCTGATCCTCCCAACCTTTCCAGTCTGCACGCCTCCACTGGTCGTCCGACTCTTCCGCCGCTTGGACATCTTGGTAGGTGAGAGTTTGATTGCGGGTATATAGTATATTTTAAGTACAAAGTGCAGAGCTCCAACTTCTGCGTCCTTACGCCGCCATAGCCAAGCCACGCCCCCGTGAGGCTGTTTTTTTTGCTGAATATGGTGTGAGTCGGTCGCTATGAGCAGTTGATAACATGCGCTCCCATACAGCGCTGTACTGGTCAAATAGCGACTCCTTGCAATGTATTCAACATTACTGAACAGCGACTGAGTCGCTATAAAGTAGCAACCCACGGCCGAGCACTGCGACTACTAGCAGGCGCTCTGAAAATGCCTGCTACAGACGCTCATCTGTCGCTACCTGCCGCTAATGATGAATCAGCCTCCCCGTCGTGTGTAGCATCAAATGAACGCAAGCATTTCCTATTAGATATGCTTATGATAATAACTGACAGATTATATGCTCCTCAAAGACTACTAGCATTTGATTCATGGATAACTGAAGACAATGTTGCTTTATGTAATATTCGAATATGTTTAATACCCTTTGATGTGTATTTTACTAAATAGGAGAACACTTCTATATTGAGTATGAATTTATTTCAATTAAATACTAAGGCTCACTAATGCATCTCAAGCCCTACATGCATCAGAGTCACCAGCATACTAACAACAGAAAGACGTTTGAAAAAAAAAACATAATTCTTTGTGAAAAGTGATCTTAGATACTATGTTGGAGAAATAATGAATAACAAGATGAATCTTTGAACAAACCAAATCAAAGAAATGGCGCTTCCTGCAAGAAAACATTAGTCAGAAATTCTGAAAAATCCAAAATATTTTATAATTCATACGGTAGATACATACCGCTGAGTTTGAGGAATTCTTTCTGCATGAAAAGCCAGCAAGTGGCACCTCATTAAACAAGACCTAGACTTAAAGATAAAAAAAGATGACTTCATGTGAGGCTATCCAGTCTGAGGGCTTAATCTCAAAGCTTGATACTATAATGAATGAATTAAATAGGGCAAGTGATTAACAACAAAGAAGCTAAAAAATATAAAAAAATTATAGTAGAATTCTATGTAATATGTGTATTTAAGACAGTTCCATTAAACACAACACTAAAAATATAAAAGTAATATATGATAACCCATCTTAACACTGTGCAATGATTCTCTACATCAACAGGTCAACAAGTTTTATTAAGAAAAAATAAAAAATGGCTACATGTACAGTTACATAAATCAGTCTTAGAACCCATAAAATAAAGTAATAAATAATAGGCAATATTTGTTTTGCTTGTAATTGTAGTGAAGATGAGCTTATTATAGCCATTTACCATTTCAGGTGATGTAAATTTTTTATTCACATCCTTCTTGAATCTGAGCAACCTATCAATGCTGGAGGTCAGTGATGGCTCCAGATCTAGGTCAGTGTTAAATATGACCTGGATATTGCTCACTTGTCTTTTACTTTACTAGGTACAATATAGGGAAAACAGCTAAATCATTTCCCATACTCTTTAAAGGGACATAATAGTCATGTCAGCACTCCTCCAATCATTTGACCACCAGCAACCATTCAGGCTTGATGTGCAAGCCCACTAGGCAAACCCAAGTGTTTCCCAGCAGTCACATGACTGGCAGCCATACAATGAATAAGGAAGTTGGCTAGGTTGACTATAGGGCCGCTTTAATGGAATTTGTTATTCAGAGAGTACCGAATCCTGGATCTTGGGGCCCATCTAGCCAGATGGCTTCCTGACAGAACTAACCCCTGTCTGGCCCATTATTGTATTGTATATGTGTTGTTTTGTACCCATCCAGAGTAAGCTGTGCTTTTTCCCTCTCACGTTATGATCTTTTTGGGATTCCGCTACTAGTAATCTTTGGAAACCCTTTCACGGGTTGACAGCAGGAAACCAGGGTCGAACATAAGCCATAAGGCTGAAGAATAGGTCAAGGACTATAAAAAGGATAAAGGGAAGTCTGATGGAGATTCTATATAAAAGGAGCAATACAAGTGTGTGTGTGTGTGTGTGTGTGTGTGTGTGTGTGTGTGTGTGTGTGTGTGTATGCGTGTGTGTGGGGGGGGAGTCCACTGATGTTTTTTGAAGTTGAGGGGGGTTAAAAATTCTGCATAATGTAAGGTGAAATTCCAATAAATAGACCACTCTCCCAAATTTAGTTGTAAGTGTTGCTCTCTTTCCTATTCGTTTTAGTGTGTGTGTGTGTGTGTGTGTGGGGGGGGGGGGGGTGCCAATTTGTTATTGGGTCTGCTTTTGCATCTGGTTCCAGGTTCCATAAAACCTCAACTCTCAGGTGATCTATAGTGGTATACCAAAGATAATTGTACTGAGAGCTGTTGGTCACTAGCCTGCACATATGTGGTCCTGTGGCATTCAGAAATGCCTGGTGCGGGTATGCAAATCGGCTGAAGGGATGGTACAGATGAAGTAAGTGTACTGGGCAATCCCAATCCACTATCCTAAAAGACATCATTGTATGTTTGTAAAAGTCAATATTGAAGCATAAAATAAAAGTAAATATTGAAGCATTTATGATGCTGTCAGTCAGTGTGTTATCAGATAGAGACTAGAAGAAGAGATACATTGAACCATCTGGTTACAAAGGCATTAGGCTAATGATATTGCTATCCACTATGAGCAGCTCAGCAAGAGATCTTTCCTTCTGTGCTAAATTGGTTCCATTGGTGCAACATATGGATCCCACATAACTAACTTTAACCACAGCTACTGTAAATGCCTAGAGGCATGAAACATTTTTCTCTGAGGTCTGGTGGTTAAGAAGTTTGCTGTATAGGTCTTTGTTAATGGGGGATCTAAAAGGCTCCACAGAGACTGATTGAAACCCCTTGCTGGTGATGCCATGGTGGATTAGAGGGCCGGGTCTACATCCATCCTATCCCTCTAGCTACGGCTGTTACCTGCAGCAGGCATTTGTGAATGGCTAGCTAAGGTATGTGGAGTAGCAGAGGTACAGCTAGCGGCGTGTGCTACATTCATAATTTTTACGCGATGTCAGGTCAGCTAAGGGCAGTATGAATGGAGCGCCTTTTGTTTCCCTGCCTGGCTGTGTAAGGAGGCGTGCGCTTTCACCGCTGTTTCTTCTTCAGCGGCGATGTGCACTTCTCCCTCCGGTCTTCAGGTTCCCCCGTTGCTAGATGGCCAAGCCCCAGCCAATCACGCGACTCTTCGCGCTGGATTGGCTGGGGCAGGCACATGTCCCTAGTGGCGCTTCTCGGCGCATGGAACTCCAGTTGTCAGGCAGCCGGACCTCAGCCAATCACACTGGTCCTCGCGTCTGATTGGTTGATGCGAGCCCCCACTGCTGATTGGCTGATGCGGACACGTGCCCGACTCAACAATGAGGTGCTGTGTGCGGTGGGTTCCTGTGACTTGAGCTTTACAACTACAAGGTAAGTTAACTAATTATTATTCTATCTATATCATTGGTAATTTTGATAAGCCTCATATCTATGATTAAGGACTGAACAAAGTCCGAAACGCGTTAGTGGCTTTACGATTTTTTGTACCAGGACTATTGTCATTTTGGATTTTAAGGCTTACCTGTTTCTATAGAGATGATTTTAATTGGATTTAAATAAATGGAATGATTTTACTGTTTATGGTGTGCGGATCGCCTTCCTTCTCTTGAATGGAGTGCAAGCACTGATTTCCCAGTGGAGGGGAAGGGGGAAGAAGTTTGGGAGCCAAGCAAGACAAGTTGTTTTAACCCTTTAAGTTGTTTCCAGAATCAGAAACGTTTTTCTGCCAAAAATGTATACACATTTAAGGAATTTTCTAGATGGTGTGGTGCATAATGTGTTTAAAAAATGTAGTATAGATGTTATGCTTAATATGAGCTATATATTAAATAATGAAATACATAATAACATTAGGTAACTGAGTTAATGTGAGACTTTAGGTGGATGAAGCATGCAATGTTCATACGGCTGGATGAAGGTTTGTATTGGGGGGACCAGTGCACAAGGGCCACTGCATTAATAAACAAAATTGTGCTGGGTGGTTTTAGCCTTGAAGGTCTGCAATTTCTTTCCCGAAGAGACATTTTCAATGCATTTGTAACCAGCTTGGGAAGTGTTACCCACAATCTTTCTCAATCAATTCTAAGTCCGAGGCATTGTGGCCAGCTCCCTTCTCAGAAGAATGAAAGGTACTCTGCAGTAACATAGTAACATAGTATGTAAGGCGAAGACTTTAGTCAGCCTATTTATCTCCTTCCAGTGGTCTAGTAGCCATAGCTGGAAATGTTATTACATGCCAGGAAGGCATCCAGGCCACTTTTGAACGTTTTTACTGTAGTCTCACTGCTCTTACAGAGAAGAATCCCCTCCTATGTTGGTGGAGAAAGCACCTTTCCTCTAACCTTCTGTGGATGCCCTCAGATTATGGTTACACTCTGGGGTATAAATAGATTGTGGGACACATCTTTTTATTGACCCCAGATATATTTATACATAGTTATTAGATCACCCCTCAGGCATCTCTTTTCCTTGCTAAATAAACCTAACGTTGACAGTCTTTCAGGGTATTCTAGTCGCCAAACTCCTTTTATTAACTTAGTTGCCCTCCTTTGAGTGCGCTCCAGTTCGGATATGTCCTTCTTACATACAGGTGCCCTGAACTTTGCACATTACTCCATATGGGGTCTGACCAGTGACTTGTACAGGGGTAAAATGATTGTCTGGTCATGAGCACCTATGCCCCTCTTGATGCATCCATGATCCAGTTTGCTTTGGCAGCTGCTGCCTGGCATTGATTACTACAGTGAAGTTTGCTGTTAACTAAAACCCCTAGGTCCTTTTCCATTGTTTTACCAAGTGTTTCTTTATTTAGTGTGTAATAATGGCACAGATTTCTCCTTCCCATGTGCATAACCTTACATTTATCTGTGTTAAACTGCATTTGACATTTAACTGCCCATGCTTCCAATGTATCTAAATCTGTTTGTAGCTGCCTGGTGTCCTCTTTTTTGTTAATTACTTTACACAGCTTGGGGTACTCCGCTAATAACAGCGAGCCAAGCTGAGGATGTACTGTTAATAACCACCCTCTGCTACTGATCATTAAGCCAGTTTCTCACCCATGTGCACACGTTTTTCCACAGTCCAAGCATTCTCATCTTTTGTAATAGTCTTTTATGTGTTTTATGTGGCACAATATTAAATGCTTTAGAAAAGTCAAGATATAGGAAATCCAATGACTCCCCCTGATCCAATCTTGAACGTACTCCTCGTAAAAGCCCTGTAACTCTATAGCAGTGTAACTGCTATACAGTTACACGTCTATACAGGGACCTTTCTATTTTTTCACTATAGTTTCAATTATCTTTGGTGTGTCGGTGCAGCAATGAGCAAAACTATAATTTCTCCTGCTCAGTAGGTGTTCATACTCTTGGGAATGAGTATGACAGTGAATGCTCATTTTGTTACTGCCATGCGGAAATAAACACATGCAAGAGGGGTTGACGATAATGATATGAACATGACAAGCCTGCGGCAATTTGCGTGTTGTCATTAACTATCAAGAAAGTCTAGTTAACTGAGTAAGTCTGTACGAAAATAAACCCAATAGCTTAAATAAACAAGATTTTCATTTTATGCTTACAACCTCTTTGTAATGATCAGTCAATGCCCTGTGTCTTGGCTAAATGATTAAATGCTGGATTTTATTCTAATTAATGTTTTGCCACCTTTATTAAATAAATAGTATTTGTAAATTGTGATTTATTAGAGCTAATCTATCATTGACGCATCAGTCTGGCAGATGGCAACATTACTAAGTCTGTATACATCCTGCTTAGTAAATATTAATATGCCAATTACATTGCATTAAAATTTCAGGGAAGCTCTACATTTGCATCTCTTTGCAAATTCAAATTACTCACTCATACAAGAAATATATATTTTATGAGTTTAAAAGAAGCCCACAACAAATTAATCCCAATTAGGCTGTTTAGGTTTGTTTGTAATGTTGATTAATTTGTGTGGCAGTACCAGGTCAGTTAAGGTTCAGATATGTTTCTGGTCTAAGAAAGAACTGGCGGCAACAGCCACAGCTGATGTATTAAATGTACCAGACAGTACACATGCAATATATTCATGATTTGTTATTGCCAATATGTTTGTTATTTTTCTGTTTTATTGTCAGAAATTACCCCATAGGTGTGCAAAGAATTGGAATTCACTGCAGACAAAACATTATTTCCTTCTTCTTGAAAGTAATGTGAAGATGGATTTGGTCCTTTATGTGGTTTCCACTATTATTGTTGCTGATGGGGGGGGGGGGGTCATGTGTCATTCTTGTCTCTTGTCTTGTCCTTGCATGTTAGTGGAACAAGAATGATCTCTGATCAATAAACCAGAAAGAACGACTAAGGGTGTTACTTAAGAAATGCTAACGCCAGGTAGTACGCTGGGTGAATGCTGGCAGTATGTGAAAACCATATATGAAAGTTAATCTGGTCAATGCCTCTAATAGCGTCATGTAGCGTCACATGTATTACTAGCGGTGGCTCAGTGTAAAGCGTCGGGGTTGTGTGTTCAGCAGCGCCATGTAGGACCTGTCGCTCAGTAGCGCTCTCCCATACATTTCAATGGTGTTTTATTTGGTTGTGTATAAATAGCGTTTACATTGTTTTACATTTTTGCTTCAAATCATTGTGTGGCCTCTCCTGGCCAGCAACCAAACATTTTATTGTGTTATTTTTTTTTTTTTTTTTATGCAGACTTGTATATGGGTCTGCCATTGCAGTGTCATAGTGTTAAAACAATGCCATTACATGTGTTTTAGCTCTGGTGCTAGTGTTTATGTGTTTAGAAACAGACTTTTATCACATAGCTTCTGGCGCTCAACACTAGAGTGTCCAGTTTTAGAGTACTGATGCTGGTAGTGTGTCGTTTTTTCTTAAATATGGGCTTCAGTGCTGAGTGCCGGATGTACTTAACTGGTGCTACCTATCGTTTGCTGCAGCATTGTCTTGTTGTTAGATGTAGCGTCGTCTGGCCGCTTGGACCTCGGGGCACCACCTAGCGTTCTCTGCAGTGAATCAGGGAGAGTGCTTCTACAGCACCCTCCAGGCATCACATTTATTACTGCAGGACAGGATACTACAGTGTCACTTGTCCGGCCACTACAGTGTCACTCGCTTGCATACATAGATGCTCGCATGGCAATACGTGGCACTAGTCTTAAATTAGCCTCCCCATCTCCTCCACCACCACTAGTAATAAAATTGTTTATTAATAAAGCTTCATCGTAGTCCATAGCGCTATACAAAGTACACTGCAGGAGGGTGGAACAGGTAACATATATTTAATACACATGGCGTTATGAGTTGTATATAACATAAATATTATGACAAATACATATAGGGGGGAATTTACTAAACAATTCGCCGGCATCCACCGTACATCTGCCCTGTTAAGCATTTACTTAAAGTTAAATTTTGAATGTTCCGTCGGCGATGTCCATGTTTTTTGGATTTACTTCAGTTTGGCTCGGCGAATGCTGGCAAACACTTTTGCATTCACCAAAGTTTTAGTGGCGAACCCCATAGGAATCAATGTTATTTAGGGAGAGATTGTCACTTTGTTTTTTTTTAGCATCTTTAACTTATTTTTTGAGCGTAAACATTAGAAAGTTACCCATTAACTAAATAAACCAAATAAATGTTTATTCTTAAGCTTTTCAAACAACCCAAACACTCCCAAGATACCCCACATATATTCTGAGACCACTCCAATGCCACCATATGCTATAATAACATATGCTTGCGAAGGCGGTTTTGGCTTTTCATGTGAGTCAGGACATTGCTGCACCTTTTCTCTTTGAGCTGGTTAGTGCCCCTTAATTTCTATTTTACCAGGACAAAGGACTTTATGAAGTCTGATGTCCTATTAGTTGTCAGTCATGGGCCTCTGAAGAGGGCTGCCGTGGACCTTTCTACCATCACACAGAGTTATATAGTAGAGGGCAAGACCCCCCCCCCCCACTTTGCATAAGCACTCATTCCAAAAGGGCAATAGGATTATTATTATCGTTTATTTATAAAGCTCCATCATAGTATGTGGTGCTGTATAAGGTAGAGGTTACAGGGGGTAAGACAATTAAAATACTCATAATACAACAATGACGACTGAGCCAGTTATAACAGAAGAGTAAGTAGACACATAAGGTTCGATTCAAAGAAACATGTAACAGCTTGGATTTTGGTGCCGATCATCCTATTTTTCACGTCCGCTCGTGCGTTCGTATGAACTTGCGAGTGATTCTATAAGCAAATACGCTTCTATCCTAAAATATACGTCCGTTCGTATGGCAGTTCGGGAATCAGACCTATGTCAGTTTCCATCCTGAATTTTCCGTTTCATTTCTCAGGTTGCAACATTGGTTTTGCCCTTTTTCCTTTTTTGTCTGGACGTAAATCCTTCTGATCTTGCGGCTGCGCACTACAAACTTACCTCATTAAAGTGCATTCTAAATATTTGGTCTTTTATTTTTCTTTATTTCATTCATTTTGTAGTAACCAACCATTAATGAATGCATTTGCATAAGTAAATCTTACTTTGTTTAATTTTTAGTTAACTTGCATTTTTTACTTGTGGATTTATTTTTAATATTTAGGCTTCAAATGGTACAACTTAAAATTTTGTGTGTGGTTACCCACACCCTCTACATACAGATTGCTCTCAAATATTAAAAAACACCCAGCAACTTCTGCATGTTATGAGCCTAGAAACAGCCAAGATGGCGGCTCAGGTATTATCGGGCAGCCTGCAAACAGAAAGGGCCTTGTGACTGTGTTGCTCTGGATTCTTTGATTTCTGACCTTTCCGTGCCCCCAGCTCTGCTGTGTCTGTGCAAAATACAGCAGTAACCCACATCCTGCACTTTATCCCGCTCTCCTCTCCTCAGTATGTGTGATGCATCTGACCAAAGATGTGCTTAAATAATTAAACAAAGCAAAGGTAAACAACTACACCAATAAATGCAATCTAAAAATATTATTCTAGTACCTCAATTTAAAAATAAATACCAAAGGACATAAGTTTCTTTAATTAACGCAAATAGATTGCAAAATAAAGGTTTACATGCAAAGGACTAATTAAGGTCCACATTAAAATGCTTTTATAAGTCATACATGAATCAGGTATGCATTGCCATACAATTTATGGCCTCGGCCATGCTGATACATGCAGTTCATTGGAGCTCAAGACGCGCAGACTCCTCCACATAGCCAAAAAACCTGTTCAAGAACAGCAATCCGACTGCTAAAAGGTGTCGCAAGTGGCTTTCTTTTAAAACGTCTTTAGAGGTTTGAAAACTGTTCTCTGAATCACACCTAAACCCATTCGATTATCCTAAGTTTTACGTTTTCATCCTAAGTTTTAGGATTTCATCCTAAGTTTTACGTTTTGATCCTAAAATTTAGGAACGAACTTGCGATGATCGTAAGAGCATATACGCATTCGAACGTAGGCTCGTGCGAGTCGTAAATGGCCAAAAAAACAGGAAAAAATGACTAACACCCACCCAAACTTACGATTCTCGATCCGAAATCAATTAACTTTTGCTCTTTGAATCGAGGGGATAGATTCAGGAATACATTAGGAGAGCGGGCCCTGCTCTTGCTAACATACAATCTAAAGGGATCGTCCTGACTCTTCTATAAGCTGGCTAGGTTGGTCAGGTCTGCAGGTTCACACTCTCACAATGTTCTACAAGATTGCTATGTTGGTAATTTTATTCTTCCAGTTTCACCGTTGTTTTACATCATTCTTCTTTTTTTTTAAATTGCCTCTTACCCACTCTGACAAGTACTGCTTTGGGAGCTCCATCTGAATACTTCTTGCCCTCCCAACAGAAAAATAGAATTGATTCAGAGTGACAAAAAAAGACTTTCGTTTTTGTGCCGACCTGTTTTCATTTTGTTCCCGCTCCCGTATGAGTGTACGCGTGATTCTAAGCATGCATCACAAGCCTTCAGTAAAGTTTCCGTCCGTTCGTATGCCAACAAGAATGTCATGTTCAAGCTTTTGATTTCCGTTTATGTTACTCATGTTACAACGGCGGCTTTAGTTTTTACCCTTTTCCCATCGTCTCCTCTAACGAGTCATTTACGTTTCCCGTTAGATTCTGAATTCCTTTTTCTATAAATAATCGTCCAGACGAAAATTGTTACGACCTTACGCCTGCGCACTACAAACTTAACTCATTAATGTGCTCGCCTACATATTTGGTTCACTCACTTCTGCCACAATGCTTAGCTAAATCACTTCGCGCTCAGTATATTCTTCCATTTCCCACCCCTAAAACTTACCCAAATCACTTTGCGGTCTCATTCTTCTTCCATTTCTCACACCTAAAGCTTACCCAAATCACTTTGCGGTCTTGCGAATCTTCATATCTAAATACCCTGAAAGAATTTAAACATACTAACATAAAATTCACATTTTAAGCAACAATATTGTTTAACATGTCATCAAGGGCTAAAAACAGACACAGGTTAAGACATGGGTCATCAACTATATTCATTGCCATACAGTGAAAATGGATTGATGGAATGTGAACAAACTTACCCAGGAGCCATCCACCAGGTAATTCTCCTGACTCAAACTGACGAAATAAGCCGGAGGTCCGCAATATATAAGCCTCATGGGACGACCCTGGATGCCCTGCAAGAACACTGAGGAATCGCATATCTGGACCAAACACTGCTTGTATGTTGTGAGTGGCACATCTTGCAGTTCCTGCAACCAAATATAAAATAATTGCACAAAGCCAAGGTAAACAGCTAAAACAATAACTCCAACAACAAATTAAGATTCAAGTTCAACAATCCAAATATAAATAACAAAGGACATAAGTCTAAAAAAATGTACCAATTATATGGATGTGTGGGAAAATAAAGGTTTACATGCTAAGGATTAATTAAGGTCAGCATTAAAATGCTTTTATAAGGCATACATGAAATGTATTGATTCAGGTATGCATTGCTATACAATTTATGGCCTCGGCCATGCTGATACATGCAATGCCTTGGAGCTGAAGGCGCTCAGACTCCTCCACATAGCCGCAAAACATGTTCAACAATAGCAATCCGAGCCCTCAAAGGTCCCGTAAGTGAAGAGGAAAAGAATCTGTTTTATAGGGCGGAGGTCCATCGGCAATAAGGTCACTGAATCACACGGAAACCCATCCCAATAACGTAAATTATCTGAAGTAACGCAAATGATCAGATTTTGATCCGAAAATGAGCCGAACTAACGCAAATGATCAGATTTCGATTCGTCCATCGAAAGCACATATACGAATTAGCGCGTATGAACGTATGAATGGAAAATGGAACAAAAAAAGCAAAAAAAATGACAAACACACACAGACAGCTACGAAAGTCCAGACGAATGTGTCTCTGAATCGAGCCTAATAAGTAAATATGAGTTTTAGTAATAACCATTAAAATAAGCACTTTCCTGTAGTCCTGTAGGGGGTTTGTCCCCTTTCTATTGGCATGTCTTCCCACCTTCGAGCAAAATGTTTGTTGGTATGTGCGTTTGGATAAAGTCATTTCTGGGTGGTACTGCAACCTGAGCCTCCTCTATTAAGGGGTATTTGTGGAGGTGATGTTTTCTTCAGTGTCTCATCTCCAGCTATGCATGCATTATACACACACACACACACACACACACACACACACACACACACACACACACCAGTAAAATGATTTAAAATCCTTTTATAGTTTACTGTTTGACAAGAAAGCCCCTTTAAAGAAACTACAATGCATGTTACATTTGCATTTGAACTATACTACTAATCAGTACTACTAATATAGTTATGATAATATTTGCAAATGACTGAAAACACGTACAATACTCCACAGATGTAAAGGTTGTGTAGGATAAAGCTTTTCATTGCCATCGTGGTACATAATCATAAAACATTGCAAATGCTAATAGTTACTATCTGAATGAACCTCTCTGAATTACCACTTAACAGGGAGTAATTGCCTTTAAATGGGCCAAATAGGGATGAGCCTAAGTGAAGTTCAACTGCTCCTTTGAATGCAGAGATTAATCCTATTTGATAATCAGCTACAGTGGCTGTTGTCTGGTGACAAAGATAAGTTTCCTTATTATCTGCTATTCTTTATTGCGATGAGGCGGCAATTTCTTCCTGGCCAAATGTTGCAGCGTTTCCAGTCTTGCTCTTTATAATCCAGGGAAATAAATTAGAATGCACTCTCAAATGGCACAACAAGCTCTTCTCCCAAGTGGCATGCAGGCATTCAGACATTCAGCAATTTCTCACCATGTGCACTGGCACAATTAGGATTTTAGTTAAAAATGAACAATTAAAATGATCACTTTGCAAGTCGATCCGTCTCAGTTACCAAAAGCAGAGAATTAATTAATATTACTGTGAGAAATTTATAAAACCATTTTTCTGTGAATCTTAGAACATCCACATTTCCACACGTTCCTGCCCTCTCATATTATACCGTATATATACTGTACTACTATAAATATATATATTGTATGCAATACAGTATAAATATAAAATACATGTGCTACAAATTATTACTTTATATGATTACTAACCTATTAACCTACATAATCTGTAAATACACCAACAAAAAACGGTGGCGGACAATGCTAGATCATTTGTAATAGTATAAGTTCTGTAGCAAATTAAATGTGCATGTCTAGAAACGTTTATCTTGACTATTTGAACTGAGAATTTTGAACTGAGATTCAATCACTGATTGAACAGACATGCTAAAACAGTCACATTTGTTTTCCCCCCAAACCATTGGCTTGACATTTATTCATTAAATATCTTTACTTAGTTCTAGTCAAACTTATGTTAATTTTTACCAAAAATAAAACGTGGAGGCTGATTCATTACTAACGGCAGCTATTGGCACATGAGCGTCTGTATAGTGGCGCTTAGAGCGACTACTAGTATACACTGTAAGCGGGTATCGGGCACTGTAACAGAACGCGAAAACACATGGAATGACATTGTTGTAACACTGTGAGATTAACACTTTAGTTCCAGACCTGTAATGACAATTCTGCATAAAAAAAAAAAAAATCAAAAACATTTTTTTCCCAGGCCAGGAGAGGTCACACAATTATTTAAGAGAAAAAAAAATAACATTTTAAAGAGATTAGAAGGAACATCCACTGAAATGTATGGGAGAGCAATAGGTAGTGACAAGTAATACCTGCCGCTCTGGAAGCTAGAGCATCGGAGCTATACGCTGAGCTGCCTGTAATGATGAATCTTACGCTACATGGCGCTGTTAGAGTCGCTCACCAGAATCACCTTCATAAATGTGATTTTGCGTACTCGCCCAGCGTTCACCAGACACTGCCTGCCGCTAAGAGGCACTACCTGGCGCTATCCCTTCATGAATAACCCCCTATGTTTACCTACTAAAGACTGTCCTTGCCTGATAGCAATCTCCAGCTTGAATAAAACTATGGTTCATGTTGTCCTGAATAAATTCACCGCTGTTGCAATAGAGAAACACGGAAACAGATCAGCAAGATGGTCATGGCATTCACAAATTTTGCATTTCGAATATTTTTTTTCTGGGCTTCATCAGCATTCTCCTTCTGCTCTCTAGCTCTGTTTAGTTTGTGTTTGTTGTATGCAGCCTTGGGCATGAGCAAACAGAAGTAAAAGCTAAATCTTACAGATCACTGTAGAGGTAGGTGCAGGGTACTGGGGTTGCAAGGGATAAATCTATGAAGTAACAAAGAAACGATCAATGAAATCATACTAACAGCTCTCTGCAGAATATGTCCATCCACCAAGGAGTGTGATTTAGCTATTTGTTGTAACTGACTTTAAAGTCTCCATTGAAGTTGTTACTTGTGCTTTTCTTAAAACCATATCCTTGGCATTGTTACACATTAAACAGTGGCAATCATGGCATCATAAAAAAATCTGGTGATATATCCTGAATATAGCTCATTCATCTTTTTTTAACAATAATATGCATAATAATATAATATGCTTAATATGAGAAAATAATTGGTACCCCCCTGCTGTCACTGAAAGGCCTATGCGAAATGAGGGTCAAGGCAATGGCTGCTAAGATGCTAAGATTATGTCTGACTTCTCCCACACTGATTTTTGACGTTATGCCTTTGTGTTTTCCTCTTCTAGGATGTAAAATAAACACGTGTTTTAGGATTTTGCCCTCACACCTGTGATTTATTTATCAACACACTGTTTCCAAGTTTCCTATATTCCTGTGTGTTTGTGATTCTAATGTTGGAGTGTTTTTCTGGCCTTGAGTAAAATGACTACATATCCCAGAATCCTTCTGGGTAAGAGATAAGTAGGGATGAGCGAATCAATCCGGACGAACCCGGATTTGTTCCGAATTTCATGGAAAATTCGATTCTGAATGAATCCGAATTTCCCCGCGATTCAATCGATCGAAGTTTTCCTTTAAACTCCATTTATTTCAATTACAGGCATTCTAAAATGGTGGATGAAAATGTCCAGACATACCCCCTGGGGCAAGGTATCATGGGTAAGTCACATGCAGCCAGGAAGCCCGGTGACGTCACCGTGCTATATAAAGTGGCGGCCATCTTGCTTGTGCGCATTTCAGCCTTGCATTGTGGCCAGAGCATAGCTCGTTAGAGACAGGGACAGAGAAGGTAGGGAGAGTCAGAGAGGCAGACAGAGAGGTAGACAGAGCCAGGGAAAGATAGGGAAAAACCGGAACCATCCAGCCAGGGACAGCTTAGAAGTGACAGTGAAGATTTTTTTTTTTTCATTAGCCAGATCAGTTTTCAATTCAATTTCAGTTCTTTGTGCTGTAAATCTGCTTTGCCACTGTGCATGCCATCTATGCAGTGCCTTATTTAACCCTATCTGTTACACACAAGCATTTATCATAATATATAACTTGATTAGTTTAAATATTTTTTGGTCTGCCTTTAACAAAAAAATCACCAGGCCGCAGGGCATCCCAAACCTGCATTAGGCAGCCTATCTGTTATACTAAATACGCTTGTTGATCCTTCCTCAGCTGAATAAAAGTATTGCATTTTGAATTGGTTTTTGGTCTGCCTTTAACAAAAAAAAACACCAGGCCGCAAGGCATCCCAAACCTGCACTAGGCAGCCTATCTGTTATACTAAGAGGCTGATTCATTAACAGCGACAGGTAGCGACAGTTGAGCGACTGTAGCGGCATTTTCAGAGCGCCCGCTAGTAGTTGCTGTGCTTGGCCGTTGTTCGGTAGTTGATAGCGACTCAGTCGGTTTGCCGTAATGTTGAATATTGGGTGAGGAGTCGCTATTTGACAGGTTCCGCTCTGTATGGGAGCGCATGATAGCGACTGGTCAGAGCGACCGGCTTCCACCATATTCATTAACAAATCACGCTCAAAAAATTCTCACGCTGTGTTTAAACCCCAGAGCGCTGGCGGCGATGGGTTAAAAGTAATTTTTTAACCCGAAAACAACCATATTTTTGGAAACCAAAAAAAAGTTTTTAAAATAATTTTGTAATATGAATACATTAATATCAGACCTGTAATATCAATTCTGTACATTTTTTTTTTTTTTTTTTTACCTTAAAAAAATTATTTAAAATGGCAGAAGTGGTCACAGAATTTTTCACATTTAAAAAAAAAAATTAATAACAATTAATTATGAATATTTAAAGATTGTTCCATTGAAATGCATTGGAGAGCGCCAGGTAGCGAGAGATCATACCTGTCGCTGTTCAAGGTCAGACGCTGGCGTTGTGGGCTGAGGCTGGAATAATGATGAATGAGTGGCTATCTGACGCTATCTCAGTCGCTAAGCAGGATTGCCTTGATAAATGTGTGATTGTGGTGGGGAGCCGGCGTTCTCGTGGCGGGGCCCGTCATTACCGGCCGCTCACCAGTCGCTTCCTGTCGCTATCCCTTGTTAAATAAGGGCCTAAATACGCTTGTTGATCCTTCCTCAGATGAATCAAAGTATTGCATTTTGAATTGGTTTTTGGTCTGCCTTTAACAAAAAAAAACAGGCCGCAGGGCATCCCAAACTTGCATTAGGCAGCCTATCTGTTATACTAAATACGCTTGTTGATCCTTCCTCAGCTGAATCAAAGTATTGCATTTTGAATTGGTTTTTGGTCTGCCTTTAACAAAAAAAACACCAGGCCGCAGGGCATCCCAAACCTGCACTTTGCAGCCTATCTGTTATACTAAATACACTTGTTGATCCTTCCTCAGCTGAATCAAAGTATTGCATTTTGAATTGGTTTTTGGTCTGCCTTTAACAAAAAAAACACCAGGCTGCAGGGCATCCCAAACCTGCATTAGGCAGCCTATCTTTTATACTATATACGCTTGTTGATCCTTCCTCAGCTGAATCAAAGTATTGCATTTTGAATTGGTTTTTGGTCTGCCTTTAACAAAAAAAACACCAGGCCGCAGGGCATCCCAAACCTGCACTTGGCAGCCTATCTGTTATACTAAATACGGTTGTTGATCCTTCCTCAGCTGAATCAAAGTATTGCATTTTGAGTTGGCTTTTGGTCTGCCTTTAACAAAAAAAACACCAGGCCGCAGGGCATCCCAAACCTGAACTAGGCAGCCTATCTGTTATACTAAATACGCTTGTTGATCCTTCCTCAGCTGAATCAAAGTATTGCATTTTGAATTGGTTTTTGGTCTGCCGTTAACAAAAAAAACACCAGGCCGCAAGGCATCCCAAACCTGCACTAGGCAGCCTATCTGGTATACTAAGAGGCTGATTCATTAACAGCGGCAGGTAGCGGCAGTTGAGCGACTGTAGCGGCATTTTCAGAGCGCCCGCTAGTAGTTGCTGTGCTTGGCCGTTGTTCGGTAGTTGATAGCGACTCAGTCGGTTTGCCGTAATGTTGAATATTGGGTGAGGAGTCGCTATTTGACAGGTTCCGCTCTGTATGGGAGCGCATGATAGCGACTGGTCAAAGCGACCGGCTTCCACCATATTCATTAACAAATCACGCTCAAAAAATTCTCGCGCTGTGTTTAAACCCCAGAGCGCTGGCGCCGATGGGTTAAAAGTAATTTTTTAACCCAAAAACAACCATATTTTTGGAAACCGAAAAAAAAGTTATTAAAATAATTTTGTAATATGAATACATTAATATCAGACCTGTAATATCAATTCTGTAAATTTTTTTTTAATTTTTTTTTACCTTAAAAAAAAATATTTAAAATGGCAGAAGTGGTCACAGAATTTTTCACATTAAAAAAAAAAAATTAATAACAATTAATTATGATTATTTAAAGATTGTTCCATTGAAATGCATTGGAGAGCGCCAGGTAGCGAGAGATCATACCTGTCGCTGTTCAAGGTCAGACGCTGGCGCTGTGGGCTGAGGCTGGAATAATGATGAATGAGTGGCTATCTGACGCTATCTCAGTCGCTAAGCAGGATTGCCTTGATAAATGTGTGATTGTGGTGGGGAGCCGGCGTTCTCGTGGCGGAGCCCGTCATTACCGGCCGCTCACCAGTCGCTTCCTGTCGCTATCCCTTGTTAAATAAGGGCCTAAATACGCTTGTTGATCCTTCCTCAGATGAATCAAAGTATTGCGTTTTGAATTGGTTTTGGTCTGCCTTTAACAAAAAAAACACCAGGCCGCAGGGCATTCCAAACCTTCACTAGGCAGCCTATCTGTTGTACTAAATACGCTTGTTGATCCTTCCTCAGCTGAATCAAAGTATTGCATTTTGAATTGGTTTTTGGTCTGCCATTAACAAAAAAACACCAGGCCGCAGGGCATCCCAAACCTGCACTTGGCAGCCTATCTGTTATACTAAATACGCTTGTTGATACTTCCTCAGCTGAATCAAAGTTTTGCATTTTGAATTGGTTTTTGGTCTGCCTTTAACAAAAAAAAACACCAGGCCGCAGGGCATCCCAAACCTGCACTAGGCAGCCTATCTGTTATACTAAATACGCTTGTTCATCCTTCCTCAGCTGAATCAAAGTATTGCATTTTGAATTGGTTTTTTGTCTGCCATTAACAAAAAAAACATCAGGCCGCAGGGCATCCCAAACCTGCACTAAGCAGCCTATCTGTTATACTAAATACGCTTGTTCATTCTTCCTCAGCTGAATCAAAGTATTGCATTTTGAATTGGTTTTGGTCCGCCTTTAACAAAAAAAAACACCAGGCCGCAGGGCATCCCAAACCTGCACTTGGCAGCCTATCTGTTATACTAAATACGCTTGTTGATCCTTCCTCAGCTGAATCAAAGTATTGCATTTTGAATTGTTTTTTGGTCTGCCTTTAGCAAAAAAAACACCAGGCTGCAGGGCATCCCAAACCTGCATTAGGCAGCCTATCTGTTATACTAAATACGTTTGTTTTTCCTTCCTCAGCTGAATCAAAGTATTGCATTTTGAATTGGCTTTTGGTCGGCCTTTAACAAAAAAAACACCAGGCTGCAGGGCATCCCAAACCTGCATTAGGCAGCCTATCTGTTATACTAAATACGCTTGTTTTTCCTTCCTCAGCTGAATCAAAGTATTGCATTTTGAATTGGCTTTTGGTCTGCCTTTAACAAAAAAAACACCAGGCCGCAGGGCATCCCAAACCTGCACTTGGCAGCCTATCTGTTATACTAAATACGCTTGTTGATCCTTCCTCAGCTGAATCAAAGTATTGCATTTTGAATTGGTTTTTGGTCTGCCTTTAACAAAAAAAACACCAGGCCGCAGGGCATTCCAAACCTTCACTAGGCAGCCTATCTGTTATACTAAATACGCTTGTTGACACTTCCTCAGCTGAATCAAAGTATTGCATTTTGAATTGGTTTTTGGTCTGCCTTTAACAAAAAAAACACCAGGCCGCAGGGCATCCCAAACCTGCACTTGGCAGCCTATCTGTTATACTAAATACGCTTGTTGATCCTTCCTCAGCTGCATCAAAGTTTTGCATTTTGAATTGTTTTTTGGTATGCCTTTAACAAAAAAAACACCAGGCTGCAGGGCATCCCAAACCTGCATTAGGCAGCCTATCTGTTATACTAAATACGCTTGTTCATCCTTCCTCAGCTGAATCAAAGTATTGCATTTCGAATTGGCTTTTGGTCTGCCTTTAACAAAAAAAACACCAGGCCGCAGGGCATCCCAAACCTGAACTAGGCAGCCTATCTGTTATACTAAATACGCTTGTTGATCCTTCCTCAGCTGAATCAAAGTATTGCGTTTTGAATTGGTTTTGGTCTGCCTTTAACAAAAAAAACACCAGGCCGCAGGGCATTCCAAACCTTCACTAGGCAGCCTATCTGTTGCACTAAATACGCTTGTTGATCCTTCCTCAGCTGAATCAAAGTATTGCATTTTGAATTGGTTTTTGGTTTGCCATTAACAAAAAAACACCAGGCCGCAGGGCATCCCAAACCTGCACTTGGCAGCCTATCTGTTATACTAAATACGCTTGTTGATACTTCCTCAGCTGAATCAAAGTTTTGCATTTTGAATTGGTTTTTGGTCTGCCTTTAACAAAAAAAAACACCAGGCCGCAGGGCATCCCAAACCTGCACTAGGCAGCCTATCTGTTATACTAAATACGCTTGTTCATCCTTCCTCAGCTGAATCAAAGTATTGCATTTTGAATTGGTTTTTGGTCTGCCATTAACAAAAAAAACATCAGGCCGCAGGGCATCCCAAACCTGCACTTGGCAGCCTATCTGTTATACTAAATACGCTTGTTGATCCTTCCTCAGCTGAATCAAAGTTTTGCATTTTGAACTGGTTTTTGGTCTGCCTTTAACAAAAAAAAACAGGCCGCAGGGCATCCCAAACCTGCACTAAGCAGCCTATCTGTTATACTAAATACGCTTGTTCATTCTTCCTCAGCTGAATCAAAGTATTGCATTTTGAATTGGTTTTGGTCCGCCTTTAACAAAAAAAAACACCAGGCCGCAGGGCATCCCAAACCTGCACTTGGCAGTCTATCTGTTATACTAAATACGCTTGTTGATCCTTCCTCAGCTGAATCAAAGTATTGCATTTTGAATTGTTTTTTGGTCTGCCTTTAGCAAAAAAAACACCAGGCTGCAGGGCATCCCAAACCTGCATTAGGCAGCCTATCTGTTATACTAAATACGCTTGTTTTTCCTTCCTCAGCTGAATCAAAGTATTGCATTTTGAATTGGCTTTTGGTCGGCCTTTAACAAAAAAAACACCAGGCTGCAGGGCATCCCAAACCTGCATTAGGCAGCCTATCTGGTATACTAAATACGCTTGTTTTTCCTTCCTCAGCTGAATCAAAGTATTGCATTTTGAATTGGCTTTTGGTCTGCCTTTAACAAAAAAAACACCAGGCCGCAGGGCATCCCAAACCTGAACTAGGCAGCCTATCTGTTATACTAAATACGCTTGTTGATCCTTCCTCAGCTGAATCAAAGTATTGCATTTTGAATTGGTTTTTGGTCTGCCTTTAACAAAAAAAACACCAGGCCGCAGGGCATTCCAAACCTTCACTAGGCAGCCTATCTGTTATACTAAATACGCTTGTTGACACTTCCTCAGCTGAATCAAAGTATTGCATTTTGAATTGGTTTTTGGTCTGCCTTTAACAAAAAAAACACCAGGCCGCAGGGCATCCCAAACCTGCACTTGGCAGCCTATGTTATACTAAATACGCTTGTTGATCCTTCCTCAGCTGCATCAAAGTTTTGCATTTTGAATTGTTTTTTGGTATGCCTTTAACAAAAAAAACACCAGGCTGCAGGGCATCCCAAACCTGCATTAGGCAGCCTATCTGTTATACTAAATACGCTTGTTGATCCTTCCTCAGCTGAATCAAAGTTTTGCATTTTGAATTGGTTTTTGGTCTGCCTTTAACAAAAAAAACACCAGGCCGCAGGGCATCCCAAACTTGCATTAGGCAGCCTATCTGTTATACTAAATACGCTTGTTGACACTTCCTCAGCTGAATCAAAGTATTGCATTTTGAATTGGTTTTTGGTCTGCCTTTAACAAAAAAAACACCAGGCCGCAGGGCATCCCAAACCTGCACTTGGCAGCCTATCTGTTATACTAAATACGCTTGTTGATCCTTCCTCAGCTTAATCAAAGTATTGCATTTTGAATTGGTTTTTGGTCTGCCTTTAACAAAAAAAACACCAGCCCGCAGGGCATCCCAAACCTGCACTTGGCAGCCTATCTGTTATACTAAATACGCTTGTTGATCCTTCCTCAGCTTAATAAAAGTATTGCATTTTGAATTGTTTTTTTGGTCTGCTGCCAGAACACTAGGCCGCAGGGTATCTCATATTGCCAATTTTCATAGTATCTGGTGCAGCGAAGCAGTCCCTCACTTTATTTAGCTTCTTCTTTTTAAAGTAAACACATTTTTTATCGTACCTATTGCGTATTTCAAATACATAAAAATGTCAGGCAGACAAGTGCAAGGATGTTCAAAGAGGAGTGGCAGAGGCCAAGATTCAGCAGGCAGAGGTCGCAGCAGACTAGGAGCGAGTGGCAGCAGGAGTCACAGTGAGAGACCTGAACTGCCAGTATCTGCTAGCGGTCGTGTCTCCACCAGTAACGCACCTGCGTGGTAGATTGGTTAACACGCTCATCAACAACATCACAAGTTACATCTGACACCCCCAGTCTAGGGTCGGTAGGTTCCTCTGACACAACCCTGAGTTGGCATGCCCCGAGAGCAGTCCCTGTCCTCCCATTGCCTCTGTCCTACGCCGCTCCCTCCCCCAGCGACATATCCTATGCTTTGGGTTCAGCTCCACTCTTTAGTGAGGAGGACGATCAGATAGAGGACAGTCAGCAGCTACTGCCCAGCCAAGAAATGGAGGTGGCTTCTTTAGCTAGGCAGACAAATAGTGATGTGGACAGTGTCATGGGTGTTGCGAGCGTTCCAGCTCCTGCGCCAGACACTGTTGAGGAAACCGAGAACATCAGTGACGTGCAGCCACAACTCGGTGATGATGATGATGAAGCTGATCGCACTTGGGAACTGAGTGATGAAGGGGCTTCATCGTCATCATCAGGAGAAGAGGGGCGCAGGTTGCCCCGGAGTCAGCAGCTGAGACAGCAAGGTGTTAGCAGCATGGTTGGCAGTCAGCATGGGGGCACAATTGTAAAGCCTGGAGCCGGCAGGCTACCTTATCGGGAGGTAGTGGAGCAGGGGTTCCTGGAGTTGGTGACAGTAGCAGTGAATCAGTGCGGCCTGTTGGTGGGAAAAGTAGCTACTCGGCAGTGTGGCAATTTTTCCTGAAGCATCCACAGGAGGGTAACATGGCCACATGCAAGATATGTAGGCAGAAGGTGAAGCGTGGCCAGGGCCCAAATGTTGGCACCACGGCCCTGCGTCAACATATGATGCGTCACCATAAAGTGGCCTGGGAGAACCGAGGCTCCGAAGAGGTAGTCCAGGCTGCTTCCTCACCAAGTGGCACACCGCTCCCAATTTCTGCCAGCCAAGGCTCCAGCACCTCAGCCGAAGGCAGCTGTGCGTCATACCCATCCTCTGTCGCTCCTGCTCCTCCTCCTCCAAGTCATGCATCCCGTCAGCAATCCATCAGCAAAGCCATGTCCAAGAGACAGCAGCATGCACCCACTCATCCTACGGCGCAGAAGCTGAATGTGCTCCTGTCCAAGTTGCTGGTGCTGCAGTCGCTCCCTTTTCAGGTGGTGGACTATGCATCTTTCAGAGAACTGATGGCTTGTGCCGAGCCGAGGTGGAGAGTCCCAAGCCGTCATTTCTTTGCCAAGAAGGCAGTACCAGCGCTGCACACTTTTGTTGAACAGAAGGTGGGCCAGTCCTTGAGCCTGTCGGTGTGTAGCAAAGTGCATGGCAGCACCGACGTCTGGAGCTGTAACTATAGTCAGGGACAGTTCATGTCGTTTACGGCCCACTGGGTGAATGTGGTCCCTTTGCAGCAGTAGCAGCAACTTGGACAGGTCACGCCGCTTTGGCCTCCGCGCTCCCTGCCCGTTGGGCCTGTGACACCGTGCGACTCGGCCTCCTCATCCTCCGCAATCTCCTCACCCTCCACTGTAGGCTCACGTCTCAGTGCCCCTCCAGTCTACCATGTGTGCAGGGCACGGAGGTGTCACGCTGTGCTTCACATGGTTTGTCTTGGCGAACGGAGTCACACAGGGGAGGAACTGCTTAAATGTATTCATCAGGAAATCCAAACATGGCTTACTCCAAGAAAACTTAAAATGGGAATCATGGTTACCAACAATGGGAAGAACATTTTGTCTGCGCTGCGCCAAAGAAGCCTGACCCATGCCCCCTGCATGGCTCACATCTTCAATCTGGTTGTCAAGCGGTTTCTGAAGTCTTCCCCCCATCTGCAAGACATCCTAACAACTTCAAGGAAACTTTGCATGCACTTCAGCCACTCATACACCGCCAAACACACCCTTCTTGAGCTACAGCGTCAGAACGGTAGCCCCCAACATAGTCTGATTTGCAATGTTTCCACCCGTTGGAATTCCACCCTCCACATGTTGGACCGATTATATGAACAGAGAAAAGCCATCACGGATTTCCTGATGATCCAAGCGGATAGGGGGACTCCCCTGTGTAACTTCAATGTCAACCAGTGGCAGCTCATACGTGACACCTGCCGTTTGCTCAGGCCCTTTGAGGAAGCCACTTTATTTGTCAGTCGGCAGGATTACAGGACGTGATTCCACTGCTTCATGTACTACAGCACATGTTGGAAACCATGGCTGGTCAGGGCAATGGAGACATGGCGTCTACATCTTACGCCCACATGAACCCCGTTGGAGCTGAACTGGAGGAGGAGGAGGAAGAGGAGGAGGAGTGGCCCAGTGAAGCACAGTTTAGGCTTGGCGAAATGGCTGGTTTATCTAGTCAGCGGACAGGAGAGGAGGAGCAGGAGCAGCCAGAGGAGCTAGAGGGTTTTGAGGAAGGCGAGACAGAGGACCCGGACACACCGTGGCAGTATGCAGTGGAGATGGAGACAGGTAGTCCCTCCGAGTCACTTGCGCAAATGGCAGGAAGCATGCTCACGTGCTTACATAGTGACCCCAGAATTGTTTCCATTTGTCGACGGGATGACTTCTGGCTGTCCACCTTATTGGACCCTCTCTTCCGGCACAAAATGGGGGCATTCTTTAAACCCACCGAGAGGGAGGACAAACTGAACTACTACAAAGACATTCTGCGTAGTCAGTTGGCCGATGCCTATCTGCACCATGGTCCATACTCTCGCAGGTCTGACTCGGGGGGACCTCTGCGCTCACCTTCCACTGCCATGGCTGCTGGGGTGTTGGCAGGAGCAGCAGCAGCAGCTCCATCAGCAGCAGCCTCAGTCTTCAGTCGCTAATGAGTAGCTTTCTACACCCGCATAGTGAGGCTACTCATGAGCAGCAGGAAGACCTGGAGCAGGACCTCAACCAGCAGGTCATGTCATACCTTGACATGACCATGCCAACACACCTTGAGGATCCGCTGGACTTCTGGGCAGCCAAACTTGGCTTGTGGCCACAACTAGCAGAGTTTGCCCTGGAAAAGCTGTCCTGCCCGGCCAGTAACGTGCCATCTAAGCGGGTGTTTAGTGCGGCGGGGGCCATAGTTACGGCGAGGAGAACTCGGCTGTCAACTAAAAATGTGGAGACACTCACCTTTGTCAAAATGAATCAGGGATGGATCAGCCAGGATTTCCACCCACCAATGGCTGATGCATGCGACTAGATTCAGCATGGTGCCATGTTTTACACTTTCCAAATGGTGCAAAACATATTTATGTCTTTAGGCCAATTTTGGGCTCCTGCTGATGCCAACTCCAGGGTGTGCTTTCCAGCCAATTTTTGGGCTCCTGCTGATGCCAACTTCAGGGTGTGCCTTCCAGCCAATTTTTGGGCTCCTGCTGATGCCAACTTCAGGGTGTGCCTTTCAGCCAATTTTTGGCCTCCTGCTGCTGCTGCAAACTCCAGGGTGTCTTTCAAGCAATGTTTGGACTCCTGCTTATGCTGCTGCCAACTCCAGGGTGTGCCTTCCAGCTAATGTTTGTGCTCCTGCTGCTGACAATTTCAGGGTGCCTTCCAGACAATTTCTGGGTTCCTGCTGCTGCTGCTGCCAACTCTAGGGTGTGTCAGTCAATGTTTGGGCTCCTGCAGCTGCTGCTGCTTGCAACTCCAGGGTGTGATTCATCCAATTTTTGGGCTCCTGCTGCCAACTCCAGTGTCTCTTTCAAGTAATGTTTGGGCTCCTGCTGCTGCTTGCAACTCCAGGGTGTGATTCATCCAATTTTTGGGCTCCTGCTACCAACTCCAGTGTCTCTTTCAAGCTATGTTTGGGCTCCTGCTGCTGCTGCTTGCAACTCCAGGGTGTGATTCATCCAATTTTTGGGCTCCTGCTGCCAACTCCAGTGTCTCATTCAAGCTATGTTTGGGCTCCTGCTGCTGCTTACAACTCCAGGGTGTGATTCATCCAATTTTTGGGCTCCTGAAGCCAACTCCAGTGTCTCTTTAAAGCTATGTTTGGGCTCCTGCTGCTTGCAACTCCAGGGTGTGATTCATCCAATTTTTGGGCTACTGCTGCCAACTCCAGTGTCTCTTTCAAGCTATGTTTGGGCTGCTGCTGTTTGCAACTCCAGGGTGTGATTCAGCCAATTTTTGGGCACCTGCTGGCAACTCCAGTGTCTCTTTAAAGCAATGTTTGGGCTCCTGCTGCTGCTTGCAACTCCAGGGTGTGATTCATCCAATGTTTGGGCTCCTGCTGGCAACTCCAGTGTCTCTTTAAAGCAATGTTTGTGCTCCTGCTGCTGCTTGCAACTCCAGGGTGTGATTCATCCCATTTTTGGGCTCCTGCTGCCAACTCCAGTGTGTCTTTCAAGCTATGTTTGGGCTCCTGCTGCTGCTGCTGCTTGCAACTCCAGGGTGTGAATCATCTAATTTTTGGGCTCCTGCTGGCAACTCCAGTGTTTCTTTCAAGCTATGTTTGGGCTCCTGCTGCTGCTTGCAACTCCAGGGTGTGATTCATCCAATTTTTGGGCTCCTGTAGCTAACTCCAGTGTCTCTTTCAACCAATGTTTGGGCGGCTGCTGCTGCTTGCAACTCCAGGGTGTGATTCAGCTAATTTTTGGGCTCCTGCTGCTGCCAGCTCCAGGGTGTATTTTTCAGGCACTATAGGGGCCCCTCATAGTGATGCCACTTCAACTCTCTGCAATTGTGCCGCTCTGCGATTCTATTAGCGATGCCTCTGATCTGCATGTGATATTTATTTAAAGTATTATTTAACTAACCCAGCACGCATCCTATGCGTGTTACAGCAAGGCAGAACACGCATTTTTTTTTTTCAAAAGTTCGCTCATCTCTAATCACGGCATCATTGATGTACAGTGTACATATGAAGCCCTTCCTGACTATGATGTAACTTTTTCAAAAGTTCGCTCATCTCTAATCACAGCATCATTGATGTACAGTGTACATATGAAGCCCTTCCTGACTATGATGTAACTTTTTCAAAAGTTCGCTCATCTCTAATCACAGCATCATTGATGTACAGTGTACATCTGAAGCCCTTCCTGACTATGATGTAACTGTGGGCCTTATTCATAATGCTCCTTGTTTAGCATCTTTCATTGGCCTTGGCATTGGCCATAGTTCCAATTTTGGAGCATCAACATATTTGTCTTTTCCGTCGCTGAGCTGTGGACTACAATGGTGCTAGAAATTGTATCACCGGTAACTAATTGTAACTAATTTGCTTTGATTGTTGCACTAGGTATTGGCCGGTCTATGTCAGTGCCTGTTGGACCCAACTGCCAATTATCCCAGCGCCAGTGAGCGCCACTTTGTACTCCCATCTTTCAGGCGCTGCACAGTGTATTTATGAATTTTTTCCTAATTGAAAAATTGGCACTGTATTTTTCGGGCGCTAGTCTGTGTTTCATCATTACAGTTACAAGTAATCACTGCTGAGGACAAACGGGCCAAACCGGTTTGTTTAGGCTGCGTTTTGCTTGTCCAAATTACACATTAGTAAGAAAAAGATACATTGAAAATCAATTTTAGTATAAAAAAGTAACAATGCAAGTTGTGTACAAAAATGTGTGTAATAATTATTATAAGCATAAGATGCTAAAATCCTGTTCTGGTTATTATGCTCTATGGTATCTTGAGCTACAGTGCCAGGTTTCATCAGAAGCTGCTTCAACCAGAGTGCACGGCGCTGCAACCTTTTCAGCGACAGTGTTAAATAAGATGTTAGGCTGCCACATCGGCGCTGCCTGTTTTTTTTTTACTTAAATCATATGCTGAGTGCTGCTGAGGCAAAAAAAAAGTGGTGCTCTGTGGTCGCTTTATAAATCATGCTCTGTATGTCATATGTTGGGAAGATGTAAAAAGGGCTCTAACCCTTTCCTACACTAAAAAAATTAAGGCCCTTATTTAACAAGGGATAGCGACAGGTAGCTACTGGTGAGCGGCCGGTAATGACGGGCCCCGCCACGAGAACGTCGGCTTCCCACCACAATCACACATTTATCAAGCCAATCCTGCTTAGCGACTCAGATAGCGCCATATAGCCACTCATTCATCATTATTCCAGCCTCAGCCCACAGCGCCAGCGTCCGACCTTGAACAGCAACAGGTATGACCTCTCGCTACCTGGCGCTCTCCAATGCATTTCAATGGAAAAATCTTTATATATTCATAATTAATTATTATTTTTTTTTTTTTTTAAATGTGAAAAATTCTTCTGCCATTTTAAATAATTTTTTTAAGTTAAAAAAAAAAATGTACAGAATTGATATTACAGGTCTGATATTAATGTATTCATATTACAAAATTATTTAAAAAACTTGTTTTTTTGGTTTCCAAAAATATGGTTGTTTGGGGGTTAAAAAACTACTTTTAACTCATCGCTGCCAGCGCTCTGGGGTTTAAGCATGCATTTCACAGCGCGAGAATTTTTTGAGCGTGATTTGTTAATGAATATGGTGGGAGCCGGTCGCTATGGCCAGTCGCTATCATGCGCTCCCATACAGCGCGGAACCTGTCAAATAGCGACTCCTCACCCAATATTCAACATTACGGCAAACCGACTGAGTCGCTATCAACTACCGAACAACGGCCAAGCACAGCGACTTCTAGCGGGCACTCTGAAAATGCCGCTACAGTCGCTCAGCTGTCGCTACCTGCCGCTATTAATGAATCAGCCTCTTAATCAAGAAAGTATCTAGAGTTAGGCGTTAGTATTTATTTTGGATGCACATGTATGTTTTACACCCAAACTAGCCTAACAGCGCAAGATGCAATTTAACACCACGGATGCCACTTCTAACACCGCAAACTATGAAATAGACAAAGTGGATTGCAATCTTTCTCTAAAATAACTAAATAAGAGTGACAGCCTGGGAGGCAGGAAATCAAATTAGCTCCACATTTTCCATCTCATTGTTTCCAGGAAAATAACAATTCCGTAATGAACATACTTCTTGCAAGCTGTGCAAAACAGGTCTCTCATCCAAAACCTCACACACCAGTTGCAAAATTCAAACAGGAACTATGGGACATCTGCTCTGGCGAAGCTATCACATGCAATCTTTTTGACGCATATTGGTAATAGTCTTCATTTACTTTTTTTTTGTAGAAACATTAGTTTGTTCGTGCCTGAAATCTGGCATGCATATACTGACAGATGCTTCTGTCTTTACCTTGTCCTTACAACACAGTTTTTTTTTATTCCCTTTTATGAAACCAGCAAATCTACTGGAATCGCTTCTCTGTTCTGGAACTAAGACAAAATGCCATCTGTCTTTAAGTGACTGTTCAACCTAATGCAGCGATGGGAAAAAAAAAACAAAAAGCAATTATAAAATGAAGCACTTAGGGAGCCATCGGCGATGTGAAATGTTATATTATCATTTTTTTACAGTCGCTTTATTGTCAAATTGGTGGTAAGGTGAGATTTGTGCCTATACTATTTATAATAAAAATGTAAATCTAAGAAAACATCAATTTCTTGAAGTCACCAAAACGAGAGTCACATTCAACTCCCCAGTTGGTTAAAAGACATGTCCACTTTCGATTGAATTTTTTAAAGTGTATATTTTTGTGTGCCAAAATGATGTCTTAAAAGTGTTTATCTGATCTATATTTTTTTTATTTTTTCTAATATTAGCAAATGAGTGTTTTATGGAAACAGATGTCATCTGTTGCTATTGGCAAACACACAATTTTTGTAGCTCTGATTTAAATTTAGTACACTGGCATTCAGATTTTCCACAACCCTTTTAAAGAGTATATTTCTTTATGCTGCTTTTTGCCTTTGCCTCTATATTTTGGAATATAAACCTTTTGTGTTTGTCTGTAACTAACCACCGCTGAAAATGAATATTTACCCTTTTTGAGCTGGCAGACAAATGTTAGTTTTTTTTCTCACTCACTACAGAAGACCAAATGGCATGATGCTAAAGACCTTCAGTTGTAAAGTGAAGCTTACAATGGAATTAGTTATTTAACTTGAACATACAAAAAAAATGAGTAAAAAAATTAACATTTTATCCCAAAAACTCACCTACCCATGTGATACTTGAAGTGCATTATTTTTCCAAAGGGTTAAGAAAATTTTTTTTGAAGTTTGGAAAAAACAGCACCCTATGGGCTATTCTATAGAATTTGTTCTTCATAGGCCATAGAGAGCTGTTAAAACTCTGAAATAAATATCCTTACCTCATTGGAAAAGCAATGGACCTCACCTGTAAAAATGCCCCAGGGGTAGTTGAATTTTAGGTAGATATTAAAACAGTTTTTTGTTTTTGTTTTTTGTGTTTGCGTTAAAAAGCTCACTCAAATGTAAATTTCAGTTCACACCAGAAAGCACCCAAAGGTAAACTTGCTTCACCAGATATTAATCATGTGAACAAGACACAATATTACTCCGCACCACTATTGATATGAAGGTGTGCTGGTTATATACAGGTCCCAACCATTAATGGTATGGGATATGCCTAGTTCCACCCAGAGGGGATGACCCAAAACACCCCTAAAATATACCTGTATAGTTAAACCGCAACAACCAGAGATTGAGTAAATTAATAAAAACCCTTTATTTACGTATGGGTGTTGGTACAGCGCTAGAACACACTTATCACACTTAAAAAACATACAATTAAAATTATCAGACCCCCTGGATGATGATTAAACAATATTTCTTGTGTACTTAGTTGATAAAAGGGGTCCCTAGGGATACAGTATCATAGCTGTGAGCAACACTATGCAATCATATACGTAGTGATTATAAGTGCCATAATATATACAGTGCCGAACATTTAATACATGTGCAATTAATAATTACATATCCATATGTTAAATATAACAATTCTATCAATAAAAAGCTATATTAAAGTGCCAAGTGCCAAACTAAGCTTTTATCTTGCAAAGAACTAATTAAATATATAGTGAAGATATATACAAGTGATTCCTGTCTCAAAGAGACTGAATAAAGTGCCAATAGCTAACCAATCCTACTACCCTGACATGAAAGTAACTACCGTGTGGCTATGGCTGCCCGATTGGGACTAATAGAAAGTATGTAAAAGTACTTCACCCGATATACATGGCTGTCCTCCTGGGGGTCAAAACAAGCGAAAGGCGACGCGTAGCGTGACCCGGCTGGATCACTTCCTCAGGCCGTCTCCTTGGCTGTGTTTTGGGTCATCCCCTCTGGGTGGAACCAGATATTAATCATGACCACGTATGTCGGCCATCCACCCTTTATCCAAAAATGTCCTCGACCAGGCAGTGTAGTTGATTTGATTAATTTATACATTGATTAATACACTTTGAAGGCGTGTATATGAGTTTTCAGTAATGCATAATATCATCATTAGTACATAGATACACTCACTGTATTAATATCATTTACTGTATCTTTTCTGCTTTCCCCAAAGGAGACATAAAGTTCAAAAAGCTAAATGATGTAAATACAGTAAAGACAAATTTTGGGTACAATTTCTAGCAACAGACTGATATACAGACAACACGAGGGCTGGCCAATCACAAGAACATATTTAACTGGGGGGATTGTGGTTCATGGTAAAACCTGGGGTTGAAGGGGGTTATGTGCGTGGAGGGGAATTGGAAAATGAGCGTTGGACTGCATTAATAACCACAATAGAATAACATTTTTCCCTTCAGTGGCATTAAATAATTTTTAGACACCTTGGTGGCAGCGAAATAAATTTGAGATGGAATATGGTGACAGGTTGTAACAACTGCTAAAACCTGACATAGGCTTATTTAATTGTTTAACCATACTCCTAAATATCATTTATAAAAAGTTCAGATGCCTCCCACTGCATTACATCAAAAACGTTCTTACTGTTCCCCCGAAAACCTCACAGCTAATATCTCCAGCAGCACAGGCCCTGCTCTGTCTAGCTAACACACCCACAGCAGATTTTAATGCCAGCTCAGCATATCTTTTAATACCCTGGTCAGGATCAAGTCAGGGGTACCTCTAATGATGCGAGTTGAGGCAGCTGCCTTGGGCAGTGGAAGAGGGAAGGGCAACAGGCTTGGGGGGAACAGTTAGGGGTGATGGTGTGACATTAAATAGAAAAAGGTTTGCAGGTAGCCCTAGAATTGACAGAGACAGCTGGGCTTTCCTAAGCACAGCACTAAACGTTTTACTTAAACTTAGTTGGAGGAGGTGCTGTTTGCCACAGTTTGTGCTGTGACTTCTTTTCTCCTGCCTTTACCAGACCTGCACTGGATTAGTTGTGTATAGAAGATCAGTAGGAGGCGTGAGAACTAAAAGTTTCTAGGGTAGCATGAACCTTAAATACTTGCTCAAGATGTGCCACATAAAAGGGGCTTCCTGTGGCTTGCCTTAGGCAGCAGATAGACTGTTCATTCCTGGACCAAGTACTAGGTGACACAGTTTGCCTACCTAATGTCTCTAGCTGGTGACTGATTGGAGTAAATAGTAGCGATGTTGGCTCTGTGAAATTTTGTAATATTAAAGATACATACAAACACTTCGGCTAATGAGAGGAGGGATCACTTATACACCAAAACTCCAGCCAAGCTTGTGGTTTATTCTCTCATGGTAGGAATAAATTCCAGGTGTGACAGGTTTAGTCTATCAGGGGTGACAGAGCCCAGAATCAGGAGAGACAAAGCTCAGAAAATGCAGTAGATGCAGGTAGGATGATTTTTAATGCGGGCAATCTGTATGTACAGGGTGGGGGATACATACAAGATAGACTCTTATTCAGGGTGAAGGTCCGGTTTAAAAGTAAGAAAAACAAGCCTTGCTGGATATTTCTTGATGCTGGATGTATAAGTGACCTGTCCTTCCGCCATCCAGCAAATTTATATGGATTTTTGGGCCATTTTTCCTGATAGTGCTCCTTTAAGCCACATCAATTCACAAGTCAACAGCGACATAAATCTGAATGACAACCTGTTTCTTGCATAGGCTACGTGCTGAATTAGCAGGATAGAAAGGTGAGTATTTTTATTTTCCAAGCCTACAAATAGGCTTCACTAGATAAAACAAGAAACTCTGTGCTGTGTCATTCTTTACGATAAAGAAGTAGCAAGCTTCCTGGTGAATATTTTCAGCCAAAAAATGCTATTGCAGTTCAGAAATGAAGGTCAGTGGAGGATCCCAGTTGCAACGTGCGGTATTACTCTTTATCCCTGACACTCATCCAGCTTGGCGGGGGTGGCTGGAAGCAGCTGGAGTGAAAATATGATAATGAAGCTGTAGATGTGTACCTTTGGCCACTTTTAGTAACATCTGTCTCAATTATCCATCTGTGAGTCATAACAAGCTTTGTAGTTAATTACATCATGACATCCCTTAAAACATGACTCTCATAGTGACTGGAACCAACACAGACAATACATTTTATCTCTAGGACACAGCTCTGCTGCAGCAGTAAAGAAGATGAGTGAGGGAAAATGCTCAATGATATATATATATATATATATATATATATATATTATAGTGTGTGGTGTGCGGTTACCGTATTTTTCGCCCTATAAGACGCACTCATTTTTCCACAAAAATGGGGGGAAAATGTCCGTGGGTCTTATCAGGCGAATGTAACCCCCCCCCAAAAAAATAAACTCACACATTACCGGCGCTCCCGTGTTGCTGACAGGGCTGCTTGCCACACTGTGGGAGGCCAGCAGAAGATAGAGGAGTGGTAGGCTCTGTCCTCGCCACTGCTATTGTTTTCTTTTCGGGAAGCAACAGCAGCGACAGGGACGGAGACAGCGTCCGCCGCTCCTTCATCTTCTTCCGCCCTCCAGCTGCTGCCTCTTCCAGCTGTGGCACACGCGAGCACCCGGGTCTGTGCAGCAGGTGGGCGTGACCTTCACCAATTCGGTGCAGGCCACACCCACCGGATTCACAGAGCGTGCCACGCCCACCTGATTCACAGAGCTGGCCACTTGTGTGTTCCCCAACTGTAAGAAGCATCAGTGGTGAGTTTACCTTTTTTTTTTTACTTTTGTTGACTTCTGCCTATATGGGGAACGGGAGGGGGTGCCACACTGCGTATATGGGGAATGGGAGGGTGGTGTCACACTGCCTATGAGAATGGGGGGAGAGGGAATGTGCTTATGGGAAAGGGGGGTGCCACACTTCCTATATGGGGAATGGGATTGGGGTCTGTATAGGGAATGGGGGGGATTGCCACACTGCCTGTATGGGGAATGCCACACTGCCTATATGGGGAATGGAAGGGGGGATGCCACACTGTCTATATGGAGAATGGGAGGTGGGTGAGTACATAAGCGGGGCGTTTTGGAAACACAGTATACTTGTTTGCCCTGAGGAAGTGACGCATGTGACATCACGCAACGCGTCGGCGGGGAGCTGCGGGTCCTATTTGCTTCGTTTACCACCAATACCTTGGACATTTTTAACATGACTTTACATAACTGTGCCAACTCCTACCCAGTTTGTCCTCAATATTTTTGAAGCACTTTAGCACTTTTTGAGATATATGTTTGCATGGAAAGTTTATATATGGTTGTTTATATGCACTATACACAGTAATTCTTTCCTGCACAAATCACAGTTAAACATAGCAAGGCTCGCAGCTAAAAGGGTCAAAAGTACATAAGCATTGACCTGTTCGGGGGACCTTGCGTTTTCAGATTTAGCTTGTCTTTTAGCTTTTTCTTTTTTTCATATTGATATTTTAGGAAAATGTGTTTTTTTTTAATCTGCTTTTTAATAGATTTTTAGGGAAACCCTGTGCAACCAAAGACTTCTTCAAGAAAGAAAATTACTTCCAGAAAGATGAGCCCACTACAACAAGCTGGGTACACCTAGAAAGCTTAACCTGTGTACTTTCAGGGAATAAATGGTTTATGTTTTGGTTGAAAAAGTGCAAGGTATGCACTTTGTCTGCAGAGCTGAAATGTTCAAGTAATGTACTTGAAATGTTCAAGTAAATGCATTTTAAGTGCCTGACTTTGCCCCCTGTTAGCGCCTGAAAAATAAAAAAACACTTACCTGACCCCTATTTGATCTGGGCTGGGTCTCCTCTTCACCCTGGGGGGGCTCTGATTCCCCGTCGGGGCTCCTCTGGCTGCAGGAGAGTGCCCGGAACAGGTCCGCCCGCCCCGTTACAGCTGCCGCCGGCTTTTCCTGTAAAAAGAAAAAATGGGACTTTCAAACGCAATATGGGTTTTCATGTTAAAGATTAAACTCTGAGGCAAAAAAATATATATATATACAATTTCAGGAAATTACTGCAAAAACAAGGTTAAACATAGTGTAAAATGGCATAAAATGACCTGTCAATAGAGGGTGACAAAAGCTAAAGTAGGCTGGCAATTTAAAGGGTTAAAAGTAACTTTGCATGTTGGGTATTGTTCTGCTCGGGGGACCTTGTGCTTTCAGATTTAGCTTGTTTTTTCTTATTTGTATATTGATATTTTAGGAAAGGGTGTTTTTTATTCTGCTTTTTTATAAATTTTTTTGTGAAACCCTGTGCAACCTAAGAATTCTTTGAGGGATTACTTCCAGAAAGATGAGCCCACTACAACAAGCCAGGTACGCTTAGAAAGCCTTGCGTGTGTTCTTTCAGGGAATATATGGTTTGTGGGGGGTATTCCAAATGTAAAGGGTTGTTTTGGTAGAAAAAACGCAAGGTGCGCACTTTGTCTGCAGAGCTGAAATTTCAAGTAAAATTACTGTTACACACATGCTTTACTTTGGGGTGTTTGGCTACTCTTCCCTTGACAGTACCTATGCATTTTGGGTATTGTTCTGTTCAGGGGATGTTGTGTTTTCATATTAACTGGCTTTGATTCTGCTTTTTATTCTTTTATGTAGGGAAACCCTGTGCAACCCTGTGCAAAGAATCCATTGAGGGATTACTTCCAGAAAACTGAACCCATGTCAACAAGCCTGGTACGCCTAGAAAGCTTGAGGTGTGTACTTCCAGAGAATATATATTTTATGGGGTGTATTTTTAATGTAAAGGGTTGTTTTCTGGCAAAACTTCAAGGTGCGCATAGCACCTAGCATAGTTGAATTTTATCTGAAAATCTCCTAAAGCGCTGTTTCAGTTTGGGGGAGTCTCCTGGGCAGGAAAGGGAGTCTACCAATACATATGTGGTACCATTGTAACCGGGAGAAATTGGGATTTTCCACACAATAAGATTTTATTGACAAAATAAAAAACTATTTTTTATTACAAAAAAAACTACAAATTGTAAAAAATAGATTTTTTAAATTTTTTGGGCACATATTTTTTGTATTCAGAATGCACCTAAAAAATGATAAACAAACAAGACATTTCATGTTAAAGCCCAGATTCTGCTGAAAAAAACTATATATATGTTCCTGGAAAATCCATGGAAATTCCTTCAAAAATCACAGTTGAACATGTGGAGCTCAAAATAGTGCAAAATGGTCTGGGAACAAAGGGTGACAACATCTCCAGATAGGCCAATAATAAAAATCCATATAAATATGCTGGATGGTGGGATACACCCGGCATCAAGAAATATCCAGCCAGGCTTGTTTTTTATTTCTCTTAATGCAAGGAAAAGGAAATCGGGTGACAGGTTCTGTCACCCCTGATACACTAAACCCGTCACCCTGTCCTACCAGGAGAATAAACCACAAGCTTGCCAGGAGCTTTATTAAGTTTGGGTGTGTAAGTGACCCCTCCTCTCATTAGCCAACATGTTTTTATAGGTTTTTAATATTTTGTCATAGTGCTCCTTTATTCATGTGGCCACTCCAAGATCATTTCTTCTGTCCCCAAAGGATCACACAGGTCTTACATTAGTGGGTAATCAACAACCTCACATTAGCAATTAGTTTACCTCGTACCTCAGGGAGACGTGAGCATCATTATTGGGAAATAGTGAGCGATAGCGCTGGCGTGTGCCTGTCTGGGGCTTGCTCGATTTCATGCAAAGCACAAATGGCTAGTTTTCCTAATACACTATCTTAAAATGAAGAAGGTCCTACTTCTCATTTGCAGCAGGCACAGTTACCATGGAGATCAACCAGTCTACCCCCTGACAGCTGAGCATAACAATGTGTTCTGGCAGGTGGAAAACTCATTTAAAAGAAAGCAGCCTCTCTAAAATGTGAACATTATAATAAAAATGTACACTATCTTGCAACTTTATTTCTAGTGTATTACAAAAACAGTCAGTTTGGTACTTACAAAGCTTATTATGATGGATGGGGAAAAAGATACATTGTGAGAAAAGCAGCGTCCATTAGGAGCCCGATGATAAGCTCGGCTGTTTGGTTAGTGATCAGACTTCATCCATGGGTAAAATATAAAAATCCTGATTCTTTGGAATAAATTACCAGGATGTGGTAGTTTAGAAGCTGTGCAGAAGCAGAACACCTGCCTTTAATAATAAATCTGTAGATGTATTAGTAAATTTTTTTATTTTTCTAGGTTTTATTTTTTTATTTAATTCAACGACGGGCTATTGTCTAATAATATAAATCTTCATAAATATGCCAGATTTTCAAGAGAGGGGGTTACTTATACACTCTGCATCACAAAAATCCAGCCAATTTTTGTTTCCTGGAATGAAGGAGAATCAAGAGTGGCAGGTGAGTCATTAACATTGTAATGCTAAACTCTTTTGATGTGTGTAGATGCTTTTACCTACTTGGTAACACCTTGACCAGATAATAGAGTGATTTTTGCTACTGTTTCCAAAAGGCTAGCTCAGGAGACAAGCAATTTATTTTAAAGAGAAGAACAACACACGCGAATTTCACTTTCCCATGTGTCACTCCTTTGTGCAGCAGCATCCCGAACTGGGTTGCTCTGCTTTGTGTATTCCTCCAGGTCTCATGATCAACTCACCTTCCAGTCTCTCCCACGGCTCAGGGTCGAGCTGAAAGCGTCCTGCTTATAGAATCAGCATGCTCGCTGTCACTTGGCTCCCTTCGGCACCACCTAAAAGGCTAAGCACCCGGCCAGCCAAATTCCCAGCTCACCTTGCAGCCGAGACTTGCCTGCGCTGTATATTCAGAAAGGCTGGGCGCAAGCACGGCTAGAGGTATGCGGGGATGTGAACGGAGCGCAGAGACGCGACGAGGGCTCAGGAGAAGTTGAGTAGATCTGGACATCTGGGGGGTTTCACACTGTAGTTCATCCCAATTTGGGAAGCCCCAAGGACAGGAACTCGGAAGGCCTAGGAGTCTTTTAGACTTTAGTCTTTAGACTTTTAGTCTTTTAGTTCCTCTTTAAAGCAGCCCATAATCATTTTCTACTCTCCGAGCCCCATCCACCTACTCCAGGTACCTGGCTCGCTTTCCTCCAACATCGCTCAGTTTGTGAATGATCAGGCTTCTTTGGCCATGCTAGCCGCACTCACCCAGCAAATTTAAGATGATCGACTGATTTCTAATTTGCCAGGTGAAGTGGCACACCTACCGATCACATCCCTAGGCTCCTTTTAGTCTGTGGTGTGCTTCCCCCCCAAGCTGTCTGAATGGCTGGGCATGACCTGGGATGCCAGGGATGCATTCATGTGTAGGGCCGAGAACCTGCTGAAAAGATTCATTTTTTTGGGTGATCCTGGGGGTTTTACAAAGCTGCACCCAGGGGGAGCCTTTCAAACTCACTTGCCTCATCTGCATGCATAATCCTGCATCCACTCAAAGCTGAAAAGCCTCTTCATTGATTTTCTCTGGTGGCAGCCATGTTGGAGCACCAGGGAGGCTTCTTCCTTTCCAAGCATTCCAGCTGTGCTGATCCCTAGACTTTACAGGCGTAATCCACAATGCAAAGCTACAGGAAACCCAGCAACACTTCCTTTTTGCAGGTTTCTGGCAGATCCACAGGACGCCATAGATGGAGAAAAAAATTATCACAGCAGGAGTTACAAAAAAGTAAATTAACTTTGATGCATAGCAATCTGAATTGCCCTGGGGAGGGATACATAGGATCACTGTTTCTTGTAAGGGGTTTGGTCCGGTTTAAATTCATTTTTCACTGGACCTCTGCTTTAAATATTGCTCTATCCACCCTTGCCTTGACCTACCTTTGCACCTGGTTCTAGAAATGTTAACTAAGTCCAATAAACAGCCTGGTGAGGTGTAAGCTGGGGAGCTTTTGGGGATAGGGGGAAGTCTCAGCACCCAATTTGATGACTTTTCAATCTCTGATAAGAGGTTTTAGTGGTAGATGATAAAACACTGTTGACAAAATCTGCAGAATTAAGACAGTCACAAGATAAAAGTGCAAAGAAGAGAGGACAATCAAAAGCCAAATGCAGGCATAAAAGAATATACAGCAAGCTAAGCACACAGAGATCTCATCACAATGTAAAACAGTATAAGAATTAGAAGACAAGACGCATTCTATAAGAAAGCCACCAGGAGGAAGAAGATAAAAATAAATGTAATGTCTATGCCCACAGAAGCCCCCGCCAAAAGCCAACTGTATTAGCCCTTGGGAATGCTGCATTTGTGACACCTTGGTGGACCTATTTGAAAAAAATCTTGAAAAGTACTAATCTTGCTCATGATCCTTTACCACTTTCATACCCCAGTTGGGTTCACAGGGTGGCTATTTGTGACGATATCATGTGCACGATAGGCCCAGCGAAACTGATTGGTTGGGATTTATTTTTTATGGGTTGTTGTTGTTGTTGATAAGAATTTTATTTTTAAAAATGTGTGTCAATAATGTTTTAACATTGTACGGATACTTTTTTAAATCATAGGGGCAAGCTTATTTTTGTATTTATTGTTTCTTTTGCAGTTTTGAGGAATGTAGCTGTCATAAATATTCATCAAGTTCAAGTACGTAATATAAACCACCTATTAGATGTTGCCAGGCTTCAGCATAGACATCTCCAATCCTTTCTCTCAAAGCCGCAGCCAGCAAATACGGCCACAGCTAAACATTACATATTAACTATGACATTTACATCTGCGAATGTAATGAGATCATTTTATACAGCAAATAAAATTGCGACCTTGATCTCACTCAGGGATTTCCTTCAGATGTAGGATACACCCTAAAACATCATACACCTCCTGCTAAAAAGGAATATTTTTGAAATCTCAGCAGTACTCATAAAGCCAAGCTACGCCAAACTTAACCTATATATGTCTCCTTCTTTACTCAGCAACAGTTGAGCACAATCTGTCGGTCGAGGTCACTATCATCTTGTAGTCTACAGAGCAACTTCTGCTTTAATTCCAGGAAATGTTGCTCTAGCGGGCAATTTGAAAAATGGCCAATGAATTCTTGCAGAAGCTTTAGGGTAAGTTCCAGCTGCTAGCAACACCCAAGAATCTTGCCATTCCCAAGATGGAAGGTCTTTGGTGTAATCTATAAATACCACTACAAATAAAGACTTCCCCTGGAGGATGGAGATCCTATAGTGTATGTACTCAATGCCCAACAATGCCAGCTTCTCTGTTCAGAATTCAGTCATCCCAAGATGATGAATAAATTAACCACCTGCTTAGGTGGTGCACACAACAGCCAGTTAGGGAAATCAGTAAATATAGATGCTCACAGAAGTCTAAAATGGGTGATATTTATTTACATACAAAACATTTGACACATACATACATTTTATGCTCAGACAAATGAGCCTTAATTGTAATATTAACAACGACAGAAGGGTTTAATAAGCGGTCAGTTCTAAATAATGGACACAGCTTTACATTACAAAATGACCATACAGTATGCTACAGTCAGATTCCGTCGAGTTAATGTGGGTTGAGAAAGAGTTTGGGACTCTTCTAGGGCAGGGATTCCTGACCAGGGATGAGCGAACCGGTTCGGACGAACCGGAATTCGCTCAGAATTTCAGGGAAAATTCGATTCGGCACGAACCCGAATTTTTTTTGGTTCGCGCCGATCGAATTTTCCCTGAAATAAAAAAAAAAAATGCCGGCATGGTGGGAGCGGGCAGGCTGGCTACGCTGACAGCACAGCCGGCCTGCCCGCTCCCACCATGCCGGCATTTGTTTAAAAAGCAAACACTTACCTGCATGGTCGGAGAATGGAGGCCGGCGCCGCTCTCAGGCGCCCTCTGATGACGCGTCCTCTGATGACAGCTGAGAGTGGCGCCGGAGCGTGGAGGCCGGCGCCGCTCTCAGCTGTCATCAGAGGATGCGTCATCAGAGGGCGCGTCATCAGAGGGTGCCTGAGAGCGGCGCCGGCCTCCACGCTCCGACCATGCAGGTAAGTGTTTGCTTTTTAAACAAATGCCGGCATGGTGGGCTTTCGCCGCCCACTGACAGCGTGGCCGGCCTGCCCGCTCCCACCATGCCGGCATTTTTTTTTCAGATGAACGATTCGTTAAAGTTCGATTCAGGGGAACCCGAATTTCTTGTGGAAATTCGGCGAATCGCCCGAATCGAACTTTCAAGAAGTTCGCTCATCTCTACTTGGGATCATTGCAATATGGGAAGTGGTACTCCATGAAATACAGTTGGGAAACTCTAATCGAGGGATAAACCACTGATGGTGTAGTATGTAAGAACTTAGTTTGATAGCTGTAGTCCTTCTTGGATTCGGATATATAAAAAAGGAAAGTTTTTATTTGCTACTTCAAATCAACGCATTCCATTACAGTTCCATACATCCAAAGACACAACTGGTTTACAGCAGATATATCATCTTGCAGTCTACAGTGCAACATCTGCTTTAATTCCAGGAAATGTTGCTCTAGCGGGCAATTTGAAAATGGACAATGAATTCTTGCAGAAGCTTTAGGGTAAGTTCCAGCTGCTAGCAACACCCAAGAATCTTGCCATTCCCAAGATGGAAGGTCTTTGGTGTAATCTTAAAATACCACTACTAATAAAGACTTCTCCTGGAGGATGGAGATCCTATAGTGTATGTACTCAATGCCCAACAATGCCAGCTTCTCTGTTCAGAATTCAGTCATCCCAAGATGATGTATAAATTAACCACCTGCTTAGGTGGTGCACACAACAGCCAGTTAGGGAAATCAGTAAATATAGATGCTCACAGAAGTCTAAAATGAGTGATATTTATTTACATACAAAACATTTGACACATACATACATTTAATGCTCAGACAAATGAGCCTTAATTGTAATATTAACAACGGCAGAAGGGTTTAATAAGCTGTCAGTTCTAAAGAATGGACACAGCTTTACTTTATGGGCCATTATAGGTCCTCCACCCCCCAGGGAAGTCTGTATTGATGGTAGTATGAGTGGCTCTTGGGATCATTGCAATATGGGAAGTGGTACTCCATGAAATACAGTTGGGAAACTCTAATCGAGGGATAAACCACTGATGGTGTAGTGTGTAAGAACTTAGTGTGATAGCTGTAGTTCTTCTTGGTGAAATAGACAGGACTCGGATATATAAAAAAGGAAAGTTTGTATTTGCTACTTCAAATCAACGCATTCCATTACAGTTCCATACATCCAAAGACACAACTGGTTTACAGCAGATCTTATCTCACACATCGGGTGCACACAGGGGTATTGTTCCCAACATCTGGCTTATCTGGCTTGTTTTTCCAGGTCCTCTCACTGGATCTTAACTGTTCTCCTGTCTGGACTTAAGCAATCTCCGACAACACTGGGCTAATCCTGGAATCTAAAAGACTCCAGGGTCAGCTGCTAGCCACTGTGAGAACCCCCAGGGTCGCCGGAAAACTCACGTTTAGCGGTGGCTCACGCAATGCTGCGACCCCAGGTTCCCTGTAGTTGTGTGCGCCCCCATGCCCAGCCATGCATGCACGAATAGAAAGCTGGGGATACAGCCAGCTGGCTGCAGATCATCATATGGAACTTTTGAGATTAGCCAATCAGCAATTTCAAAACTGCTGATAGGCATGACTTCAGCGGTGGAAAAATCCCAATTTTATTTGAAAATCAGGCCACCCCCAAGCCAAGAGCAACATCTGAAGTGAAGGGTAGGGAGGATGGGTGAGGGGGGCAAAGAAAGGGTTTTGATCCGCTTTAACCATACTTTGGGCCTTCTTTATATCCCCTCTACATGATTACAGTGTTGCTAACTATTTCCCTCCAAACCTTTACAGACCTGGTGGTGGCTTGGCTTAGCAGGTAGACGGACTGGCTGGTTGGGGGGATAGGCACGTGGGCAGGCTGACTGTCGGGGTGCACAGGTACGTGAGCAGGCTGGCTGGTGGTGTGTGCAGGTGGATGATAGCGGTTTGGCCGGCCGGGCCTAGCGTCTAAAAAGCAGTACAGGTCCCCAGGGACCTATACTGCTGAGGGTTGTTATGTTTTTAATAGGCTTCTTAATGAATTCCTTGACACTAATCTCATTGCACGCTAGTGGACAATTGAAGCAACTACACTTGATTCCTCAAACCTTACAAAAACCACTTTCCTGGGTAAATTAATTTAACTACAGGAAGCTATGAAAACTCATCTATTGTTTTATTGTCACTCACTACCCATACAGATGCTACACGTGTAAATGTATGGTGTAAAAGAAATCCCCAGGATGCGGAGCTTATCTAGCTAAAAAACTTTTAAGAAGAGAGAGGTGAACCCTGTACACACAGAACACTGCTGATATGGCTGCTGCAGAGGTGAGGGAGCTCACTTACACTTACACATGTCCAGAAGAAGTATTCTGTGTGTACAGACTTTGTGTACATTTGCCAGTACCAAGAGATTGCAGGGAGTGAAAACTGCTTCCACAAAGTACACATTTGCTAACAAAAATACTAAATAAGCTCAGCACCTTAGGGACATCCTTTGGCACAAAAATAATATACATAAATTCCATTGAAAGTGGACATTTTCTCTCCAGGCAGCAAAAAACAAACAAAAATAGCCACACATTTTTGTCCCCTGTGCAGTCCTATTCCAGTTTCAAAATACTCACCACATGAGAAGAACAAGGTCCGTGGTGTCCATGGTCAGCGGCGGACATAAAGGAACAATGGCCACCACTCTGCATCATGGTGACTCGAATCTGCCCACTCCATTCACTCCAACAGAGTGGGAGTGTCAGGTTTTGACATATCTCCTCTATTGGGTGTTACCAGTCCCTGTGACTGATTTAGGGGGTTGACTGTTGGTCCCCATTCTTGCCAGTGAGTGATGGATTATAGTAGATGCCTGTAGACCCAATCTCAGTACCCAGAGAGTTTTTAAACTGGAGTAGGACTGAAGTGCTGTGGGGTACAAAAGGTGAGTATTATTTTTTTTTTCTTCATTGACACTCGCTTTAACTACAGAAAAAAACAATTTCTGTGGGGGCTGGGGTAATTCATCTGCTGGGCTTTACCAGCAATATGGACGTCACTTAATAATATTACCGTTAATATGTGTAATGTCAATAATGACCTATTTTTATTTTTTTTATAAACTGTCATACATTACATATTTATTTCTTAACTGTACATACAGTTTGCTTGAAAAGTCTGCTGCAGTTATGTTTCAGCACTCTGGACAGCAGCCACCGATTGATTCAAATAATCCAGGCAGCTTGACCGGAAAGTATTGTGCCATTCCTCTGTACTGCAGAAAAGCAAGGGGAGCGTCACAAGAGCCCTAAAGGGCACTAAAGCCGGCCCAGTGATATCTGCTATATTAAAAGGACAAATTATGGGTGTCATATTATGCTAGTAAACTGCAAATGTAACAGAATTGAGGGTCATGCTATTAATTTTGTTAAGTAGGTTTAACAATTGGGGTGATGCAGGAAATTGGGTGGGAGTGAACTGTTTACGTCTGAGTGAGATATTTTTTTACTTGAACACACAAAAAGCAATTCACTTCTAGTATATCCTCAAATCACCTACCCCTGTGATGGGGCATTTTAACAGGTGAGGTACATTATTTATCCAAGGAGATAAGGAGATTTTTTTCAAAGTGTGGAAACTACAGTGGCCTTTGAGTGAGCCTGAGTGGGCGAGGGAGGGTCGGGGGAGAGGGACAAAAAAAGGGTTTTGATCCTCTGTAACCGTACTTTGGACCTGCTTTATATCCGCTCTACATTATTACAATGTTGCTAACTATTTCCCTCCAAACCTTTACAAACCTGGTGGTGGCTGGTATCCGCCAGCACCCTATGGGCTACAACACCCTATGGGCTAAGCAGAACGAATAGGCTAATTCTGCAGCCCACAGGGTGTTGTCCTTACAACATTGGAAAAATGTTGAACCTCAACTCTAAAATTGCCACATCACGGTGGTAGGTGATTTTTTGGGAAAAATCAGAACACACATTATTTACAGAATTGTTTAGTGTGTTCAAGTTCAAAAGTTCACTTAGATGTAAGCTTCAGTTCGCACCCAAAAGCAGAGCCAAAGGTAAACTTGCTTCACCGGATCTTTAGCATGACCCTCTTGGTCCCCTTTTGGGTGTGAACTGAAACTTACATCAATGTGAGCTTTTCCTATCTTAACACAAAAAGTACAATAAATAATGTTAGATTTGCTCAGTGCCAGATTATGCATGGGGCACAAGGGGTTTGAAGGCCTGGGGCCTTCACCGCTTGCCCTGCAAAGGGGGCCTCCACCAACCTTTGGGTTAAGGTCTGGTCCAGGGAGGTTTTCAGTCTTTGGTCTGACAGGCTGCGGGGCCAGCAAAAAATCCTCAGCGGCAGTGGGCTCCCCTCCCCGCACCTGGGCAAGTATTTTGTTTTTTTTGCAAACCTGCAGCCAAAGACACCACAGCGCAGGACGGAGAGTCTAGAGCAGCAAAGCCACCGCCAGCAACGCTACAGGGATAGGTCGGTGCAAAGATGTTAATTGGCGGCCACTCACTGCACATAAGCCACAAAGCACAGCCGCTGGCAGCTCAATGCTCAATTTTCTGCTGGACCAGCTGGGCGACTACACCACAAAATGGCAAAGCAGGAGTTCCCGAGCAGCAAGCACCTGCACAAGGGTAATGCTCCAGTAAGTAGGCGTGTGCCAGACAACCACCAATCAGTTACTTGGCTGGACTATTATTTTAAAGGAAAAAAATACTGTTTCTGGGGCATCCACCACACTTAATCCAGCCATGGCTCTACCTGTGATTGCAAGGCGACATTTAGATAGATACATACAAGGAATGCTTTTTGGCAAGGAGAAACACCGGGAGAGCTATTAACAATTAAATACCATAAGTAGTAAAAAGTTATTAAGGTATACTGCAAAAAATTAATTTTGGTTTAGTGCAATTTAAGTAGATAAGCAGGAGGTGTTGTAGAGTTCAAGACTATCCTAAGCAATCTGGACGAATAGTAATAACAATAAATGCATAAGCGCTATTGAGCTTAAGAACCTGTTACAGAGGTTTTGTTTAGAGCAAAAATGGCCATAATTTTTATAGGTGAGGTGTATATTTTCTTCAATGAAGTATAATATATTGAAAGATTGGAAACAACAGCACTATATTGAGTATTCTAAGGAATTTGCATTTTGCAAATGATGTACCTCACCTGTAAGAATGCCCCATGGCAGACAGAAGGGATTTACAAAAAATAATTTATTGCACTTTTTGTCTGTTAAAGTAAGAAAAGCTCACTCAGATGTGAGTTTCAGTTCACCCCCAAAGTTCAAGCTGCTTCGTAAAATAAATGCCATGACGCTCTATGTCTCTCCAGCTGACCTCCAATAGCCTTGAAATAGAATAAACAGCACATGACAGAATATCAGTGAAAAATAAAATAGAAGTGCTCATTTCACACCTGGTATCAATCCTTAGGTAGACAACGAAAGCGAAAAGCACTTCTTACTCCCAAAACAACTTTTTTCACCTTTCTGTTAAGGACCCCTTCGATATTGGGGGTCATGCTAATTATTTGGTTAAGTCAGTGTGACTTGCAGTGTGGATTACAAGCTGCATCTCGGTGAGCTTTTTAGACTTTAGAGACAAAATAAGTGCAAAAAAATGTTTTTAAAACGTTTTCCCCAACAATGACCTGTACCTGTGATGGGACATTTTTACAGGTGAGGTACATCATTTTCCTATGTGGTAAGAATATTTTAAAGTTTGGAAATAAAAGCACCCTGTGGTCTATGCTAATATTTAGAATTTACCAAATGTCTCTTCATATCCTCCCAATGCATTTATGTACATGTGTGTGCATTAGGAGGATATTATATTCAGTGGTACATTGTTACTCCTTTTGTATTCACCATCAATGGGCTGTCTGGGCTAATTCTAGCCTTTTTTAATGTGGTTTTAGGGTAATTATTGTGCCTGTGTGCTCTTAATGTATTTAATAAAGTATATTTATTGACTTATACATTATGGTTGTAGGTTTATAATACACAGTGGTTGTATATTCAGCCTTGTTTCTTCTCTATGAGTTTATTACGTACTATTGTAATATATAGGGAATGTTACCTGATTTTATGAATAGGTAATTGATAAGCATGCAGTGGTTTGAATGCTTATCAATGATTTTTTTATTGGACATGGTAAATGCTTAATATAAAAAAATGGTACACTTTAGGAGTATTTTAAAGACCACTTTTTCTCTTTTGCTACATCCAAATCTAAGCGCAATATGACCTGAAATTGACACTCTAGGCAATGGCAAAAATAAGAAGTTACCAGGACTGGGGAGAATATTCGGCAAAATGCTGATAAAAATAAATCTAAAAAAAAAACGTTCACAGAACATGGCTATAATAAAAAAAAGGATAATAGACCAAAACTATAGAAGACAATTGACAAGGAAAACACAAACTCAAGTTCAAGTTCCTGGAGTGAAGGAAAAGTTTTTTTTCTATTTATAAACCTCCACCCACAATGGAACAATTCAAATGACGAGGGGCAAATTATATATTTTATATTTAAAGTCTGGAAATAACATCTGCCTATGGAGAACCAACATTTAAAGACGTTCATTTGTATGTGTTTGGCTGCTGTTATTCTCAACTTTCAAAAAGGAAATATATACCTTATTAAAAATAATCTGCATCTCACCGGTGGAAATGCCCCATTGCAGCTACAGGGGATTTTGAATGATTGTGGGCTAAGCAAGAAAAGCTCTCAAAGGTGAACTACTCGAAAAGTTCCAGAAGCTCTCCAAATAATTTAAATGAGCCACCCCCCGTGATGACCGATGTAAATGGCTCCACTACACTCATCAATACCCACCAGACTACCACTCAGCATACAATGCCTGATAAAATGTAAAAGTACTTGACTCAGAAATTACATAACTGTTTTTATCTTGAGTATTACACTTACCCCTGTGGCCTCAAATTACAGACCTTCATTTTTCAGCAGAAAAGGCAGAAGTGTAAGTATGTCAGCATGTGAAAGATCACTGGGTGCAAGGTAGAGATCTGTAATACAAATACTTATGCTTACCTATATGGATTGCTATATCATCCAGTGTGTGTATCAGGCAAGTCATCTACGTTACAAATAACCTCCTCTGTGAAAAATGATTTGCTGCAAAGAAAGTCTTCTGTTTGTAATCAGTCTTTGCTGACTGACGGAACTGAATAAAGGAGAAATTGTGATGTATAATCACTGTGCAGTACAGAAACATGGTTGCCTGAGGCTTCATACTGTTCACAAAAAGAAAAGGCTTGATGCGTAAATGCCCATTCATATACATTCATTTTCTTGCAACAAATACTGTTATATACTATATACCAGGGTTTGCCAAGCTTTTTCATGGAGCACCATTTCCCATTTAGCATCTTTAAGCAAGTACTGCCTTAACCCCACTAATACTATCCTGTAGCCTTCAGTACCACCTCTTGACACTTCTGTCGGTCTCCTCACCTTTCTCGCTCTTTTATGAGACTTGGGCGTGCTCCACTGATCTCTGCACACAGCCACAGAAGTGCCTTGGGTGTTTGTATTAGACTTGACTATTCATCTATTGCACTGCTCAACAGCGCCACCTGGTGTTCAGCTCACTGCAACTGCATGAAGCCTAGAGCGTAGCTCTTGGTCTTGTTTTTTATTTCTGGGTTTTCCTTGGCCTGTGTACAGGAAGGGACTTCACTCTTTTCTCGAAAGTCCTGCCCAGCTTTATTGACAACACTATTTAAATGGACAGCTGGCCTGTATTCATTTGTACAAACGTATAAACACTGCGCACAATAAAATCTTAACACAAGAAATTTTCTCTCAGAAAGTTATCTTTAAGATGCTGCCATGTGCTGAACTCCTCATCCCAAGAAAGTCCAAATTCATATATCAATAATTAGCACAGAGTGTAAGTTCAACTTCTTCAAGCTGCCATCAATCAAAGGTATCCCAAAGTGCATGCACCGATTCGAAAAAACAACACCCGTGCCCACCACCTTCAGATGTCTGCTTACCAGATATTACGGCAGATTCAGCTTTCTCACAAGATAATCTTGTATCTCTCTTAAACCATCGAATCTCATCAGATCAGATCATATAATCAGCTCTTTTAAGCTTCCACACTCAATTCTCAGCAATTGTGTTAAGTTTTTGGATACATGCAGAGCACAAATAAAACCTAGTGCAACTCTGTATTGATAAATAAACTAAATTTAATAGAGAAAAAATTGTACACTCACATTACACAAATTACATCAAGGCAAAGGTAAATAGCAGGGGCAGCGGGACTTTTCCTATTCCATTTGGATTTCTATTGGATGGCAGACTATTAGCACCTTCACTCCCATGAGCGGCCGTAGTGGATGAGGTAGAGGTGGAGTGTTTCCCTGCTATTTACCTTTTGTCTTAATGTAATTTGGAAAATGTGAGTGTACAAATTAAGTTCATTTCGGATCGGTGCATGCACTTTAGGATACCTTTGATTGATGGCAGCTTGAAGAAGTTGAACTTACGCTCTGTGCTAATTATTGATATATGGGCCTGTATTCATTGCTGTGTTATCAGTTCAGTTCCTGGAAGCTGTGATTCCTGTTCCCTGAAACTTCTGCTGTTATACTGGATTGACTTGGCCTGCTTCCCGATCAGCTACTGGGTTAACCCTCACACGGATTACGCGGTTAGAACTTTGGATTGTTTATTGGACTTTGCTTGTTTGCTGCCAGCCCCTGAACTTGGATTGCTTATTGGACTTTTTCTGTTTGCTGCCAGCCCATGAACTCGGATTGTTTACTGGACTTTGGCTGTTTGCCGCCAGCCTCTGAACACGTATTGTTTAATAGACTTTGCCTGTCTGCCACCAGCCCTGGAATTTGTATTTGTTTATCGGACTTTGCCAGCCCCCTGATCTCTGTTTTGTTTTATTGAACTTTATTTCCATGCTGCACCCCATACCTGGAGCTCCGCCCAGCCCCACTACTTGCCAGAAGTCTATCTTTTCCTTGGTTGTAGCAGTGAAGCCAACAACTTCTTTACCACCTTACCTGTGCATCCTTCACATCAGGGTTTCCAGATGTTTTTATGTAGTACCACTTCCCATTTTGCAGTTATTTCAAATACCAACCCTACCACCACTAATACTATTCTGTATCCTCACATTGTGACACTCCTTTACTACCTTACCTAGGTAACCTTTGCATCAGTGTTTCCCAACCTTTTTTCACAGAGCACCACTAGATGAAGTGTTGAGCTTAATCTACAGAAGTCCGGTCTTGTGTTTTTGCTTGGTATCCTCAAAGATTGTATATTATTTTAAAATATGTTATAATGTGATCTATATTTGTATTTTCATAGTACGAAGATGTTATTTTTATTTTTATTATTTTTTTTATTATTTCACCACACTTTGCTTTTTTAGGTATTATGCCATTCCCACTCCATGGGGAATATCCAAATATCTATTTTATGTGGTTCAATTCCATTGATCTGATGCCCTCCAGAAATGTAACATCAGAGCTCTTCTCTGTCTTTGCCAGAATCACTAGCACTGAGCACTGAGGGCTGATTGCAAAGGCAATGTAACTGGCTGTGAATTTTCCGCAGGGGAAAACAAAAAGTCACACTAGGGCTGTGGATTCAGTAAGCCAAATCCCGACTCTGAGTCCTCAATATTATCAGACCCCAACTATGAATCCAGCTCCAGCTCCGACTCATAAATGGCCAATAATTAGTAATACATTTCCTGTAGTAAAATAGAAACATCAGGCTTTTTGTCACCATTATATAAACAATAGGACTACTTATATAGGACATAAAGAATATTAACCTAAATAACATAAAAACTTAAAGCAGTGGGGCTCAATATTTTGCAGAGTGCAGGGCGTATAAGTGATTTGTAAGCTGGTCAAGGACCACAATTAACAGGTTCAGAATTTAAAATTTTTCATTTTAAAAAAAGCGGGGAAGCTGGTCACTTCCTTTACAGATGCCCGGTCCGTCCCCCAGGTAAAAAATTACCTACTAAAAATTCTTTAGGCTCCCTTCTGATCTCCGGTGCTAATCATGTCTCTGTTCCGCACTGTCTACAGTTGCCTGGAAGAAGAATTGAAGGGGCAGCCATTATCGACTCTTGCAGTTGCTTTATGGACTTGGAATTTGCTAGGATCCACGAAATTCCCTCCCGGCAACGTCCCTTTCCACTCACTATCTTTCTGGCTGATGGTTCCGCGCTCAAGACCGATCCAATTACATCACAGACTTTGTCATTAGCGGCATGTATCGATCCAAATAATTTTGAATGGCTCAGTTTTGATCTCATACCATCCCCGGCTTTTCCTGAGTTTTTTGGGACTACCCTGGCTATTGGCGCATAACCCTTCAATATATTGAGGGAGGATCTTCAAGATGTACCTGAGGCTTATAGGGACTTTAGGGACATCTTCGACAAGAAAGGCGCTGACACTCTACCACCTCATCGGCCATATGATTGCCCTATTGAACTTCTGCCTTGGGCATCCATTCCTTTTGGCAGGATTTACCCATTATCAGATCCAGAGTTGATAACTCTTGTCAGTACCTGGATGAGAATCTAAAGAAAGGGTTCATTCGGCATTCCACATCGCCTGCAGATGCAGGTATTTTCTTTGTGGGCAAGAAGGATGGTACCCTACGACCTTGTATTGACTACAGGGAACTAAACAAAATAACTGTCAAGAATCGCTACCCTCTGCCCCTAATGTCAGATCTCTTTCAGCGCCTCAAATCAGGACAGATTTTCACCAAACTCGATTTAAGAGGGGCCTACAATCTTGTCCACATAAGAGAAGGGGACGAGTGGAAGACGGCTTTTCGGACTATGGACACTTTGAATATCTGGTCATGCCATTTGGTTTGTGCAATGCCCCAGCAACATTTCAACACCTGGTTAATGACATTTTCAGAGACTTCTTTGATATCTTCGTCATTGCTTACTTGGATGACATTCTTGTCTTTTTCGGCAAACCTGACCGAACATCGGGAACATTTGCGGGCGGTCCTCTCTCGACTGCGAACACATCAACTCTACACTAAATTAGAAAAGTGTGAATTTGAAAAGACGTCCATCTCGTGTCTGGGGGTCCTCATCTTGGATCAAGGGTTTTCCATGGACCCTAGAAAAATTTCAGCAGTGCTTGAGTGGCCATCACCTACTTCCCGTAAAGAGGTCCAAAGATTAATTGGTTTTGCCAATTTCTACCGCCGGTTTATCCGTAACTTTTCTGCCATAGTCCGACCTATTACTGAATTAACCAAGAAGGACAAGGCCTTTGAATGGACTGAATCGGCACAGCAAGCTTTCCAGACTTTAAAGGAGTGCTTCACTTCAGCCCCTATTCTTGCACATCCTGATTCCACTTTACCGTTCGTCTTAGAGGTTGATGCGTCATCCATTGCTGTGGGGGCAGTTCTGTCACAGCGATTAGGAGAAAAAGCGGTTCTGCATCCTATCGCCTTTTTCTCCCGCAAGCTGTCAGCAGCAGAACGATTGTACGATTTAGGGGACCAAGAACTTTTGTCTATTAAACTTGCCCTCGAGGAGTGGCGGTACCTGCTAGAGGGCGCGAAACATCCTATCTTTATCCTAACTGATCACAGGAATTTGGAATACTTACGCTCTGCCAAACGTTTAAAACCTCGCCAAGCTCGGTGGTCATTGTTTTTCTCTCGCTTCAATTTTCATGTCACCTATCGGCCTGGCAGCCGAAACATCAAGCCGGACGCTCTGTCCAGGTTGCCTCTTCCAGACTCTTCTGATGAGACTGATTCCTCTGAGCTATCAATTCTCTCTAAAGACACGTTCTGGTGTTAGAGTCTGAACTTATTTCCCAGATTCGCAGAGCTTCTTCTGAATGACCACTAGAAGATTGTGAAAATTTGCCTTGTTCCAACGGCTTGTTTATTCATCAAGGCAAGTAATTTGTGCCTAAGACCTCCTGAACTGCAGTTTTGCAAACCTTCCATGGCCATCCTCTGGCAGGACACTTCGGCCTACATAAGACTCAAGAATTGGTTCATCGACACTTCTGGGGGCCTTCATTAAAGAAAGACTGTACTACTTTTATTGACCATTGTCAAGTCTGTGCCCGGAGCAAAGGTTCTTCTTCCAGACCTATGGGATTGCTTCTTCCTCTGCCGGTGCCTGAGAGACCTTGGTCTAACATCTCCATGGACTTCATTGTAGAGTTGCCTCCTTCTGAAGGTTTTACCACCATCCTAATGGTAGTGGATAGGTTTTCAAAGATGGCTCATTTCATTCCCTTGACGGGCATTCCTTCGGCACCCACACTTGCTTTAGTCTTCATTCGGGAGGTGGTCCGGCTACATGGAATGCCTGCTGAGATCATCTCAGATCGAGGATCCCAATTCCCTTCCCGATTCTGGTCCCATCTGTGTGAGTCCCTCCAAATTCCTCTGGCACATTCCTTCGCTTATCATTCGCAGTCGAACGGGCAAGCTGAACGTACCAATCAGACACTGGAACAGTACTTATGTTGCTATTCTTCAGCCCTCCAAGATGATTGGTATCGACTACTGCCCCTGGCAGAATTTGCATATAACAACTCTTGCCACAGCTCCACTTCCAAGTCACCCTTTTATGGAAATTACGGGTTTCACCCCAATATCTTACCTGATCTTCCGAGGGATATCAATTTACCAGCCGCCCAGGAGCTGGCTTCTTCTTTGGCTGAGACTCATCGAGAGTTAAGAGAATGTCTCTGTAAGGCTCATGAACAATATAAGAAGAATGCAAATCTCCATCGTCAACCATCTCCGCTATACGCAGTTGGTGACAAAGTGTGGCTGTCCACTCGAAACCTTAGGTTACGTTGCCCGACCAAGAAGCTTGGTCCTAAATTTATTGTTCCGTTTGTGATCAAGAAACTTATCAACCCAGTGGCTGTTGAACTCCGCCTGCCGGCATCCCTCCATATTCATCCTGTGTTCCATGTTTCCTTAATTAAACCAGCACTCTCCACTGAATCCTCTGTTGACGATTCTGATTCTTTGCTTGAGGATGACTCAAATGAATATGAGGTTGAAAAGATTTTGGATGTTCGTCGCAGAGGAATGGGGCTTCAATATTTAATTAAGTGGAAAAACTATGGGATTGAGGAGAATTCGTGGGAGCTGTTTAGAAATGTCCACGCTCCTCGCCTGATTAGGGACTTTCATAGGACCCACCCCGAGAAACCTGGTCCTAGAGTCGGCCGGAGGCCTCCCTTAAGGGAGGGGCAATGTCATACAACCAGGACTGTTCCTATGATTTCTCAGCGGAGGGCGCCAAGGTTCCCTTTGCGCTCGCATTTTCGCAATAGAAATAGTAGGGCCAGTAAGCACGTGAATATGCGCGCGCATTTGTGCATCATTTGAGCCAATGAAATTGTGCAATAGACAGTAGCAATACACATGCTGATTGCCCCATCACTCCCAAATCGTAACTGTGTTCCCAATACTCAACCCATCTAAATGCCTACCAATGCTAAATATACAATTACATATAAAGAAAATGGTTATCATGTTATGATGTCAGAGATGTCAAACAGGGGCTTGTTGCACTATAAAGGTCACCAAATTCCTCCAAGCCACCGCTGCCACCTCTGTTTGCCAAGGTGCCCCTTCTATATCACTCTCCTTGCAATCTCTCATCCTTACTGAGCCTCTAATTACCAGTTGCCAGTTCTATTTAAACCTCCCACTTACACCACAGCAGGTGCCAGGGCCACATCAGATGGTCATTGAGCATATGTTCTTAAAGGGATATTCCAAACAAAGCGCTCACTAGGTCCTATAAAGGAACATTTAGCAGGCTAATAAAAAGATGCAGACCCTCGCATGGAGAGAGCAGAACACATGCTAATTTAGCTTTTTTCCTGGAATGTCCCTTTAGATTACCTTTCCAGGCAATAGCATAAAAAAGTCTATACTCTCCTTTTCCCCCACAGCTTCTCTGTGCGGTGCTGCCTCATTTTTCATACTTAACAATGAAGGAGAACAAGCAACTCCATCCTACTTCAACGGGCAGACATGGTCAAAGCCATTTATATGGCTTTATGTTCCCTAACACTCTTAATCTATTTATTGAAATGGAGGGTGCATGCTGAGGCCACATGTGCAGAGGTGACCCTCTCAATTGCAATGAATGGAGTAGGCTTGTGGAGTCATAGAGAAGGCTCCATGGATGCCTCCATGAGAGTCCATTGGCGCTGGTAGACGGAATCGCTGCCTCCTTGAGATTGGTAATTATAAAGATGCCGACACTGCATAGAAGAGCTGCAGGTGAGTAGAAACTTTTTCTTCAAGAATTTCTTCAAGTTTGATTGTATAGGAAATATTTTTTAATACAGAAGATCAGTTTAAAGTGATCCCCCCATCTTTGCTAGACCCGCTATAGTTATGGGAATGAAAAGTAATTCTCCCTTTACATTTTAAAATGGGATTATAAATTGGAAAAAAGTTTTACCACAACATGGAAAGGAATAACTTCTTGTACTAAAAAGCATCTCGGAGCACAATGGCTCTATCAAATAGCATAGATAAATCAGAAAGAACTCAGGCGCAGATCAAAGAGAAGAATAGATTTCACGCAGGTAAGTATACAAGATGGGAAAAATACAGTGTTTGGAAACCTGCACGTTACAATTACAGTTTTTCTCGCATTCGATTCTTAATCCACAGACAATACAGCTGATTCAGCACTGTGATATTTTTTTTTCTCACAATTTTGCTCATGACTTCTTTCTTCAGTGCAATTCAGCAAAACATGTGCTGTGACGGATCATTTGACAGAGTATCTGACGGTCCTGTGGTTCACCCGTGCCCGCAGGCAGTGAGCTGTCAGTACCTTTTGCTGAGTGGCTATATTGGAGAAGAATAAAAACATGGAACCAGTTAGATGATTGATTTTTTTATGTGCATTCTTGTTCTTTAAAAGTTGAATGCAGTACTATTATTATTACAACTTTTTTTATTATTATCAATAACAAATGAACACCGTTTTTTCAAACTGCATTATGCTATCTGGAATCTATTTGTTGTTCACGTTTCTAGTCATATCTTCCAAAGGGAAACAGATTCAGATCTCCAGTTACATTTCAGACCGTCGGTTACGAAAATGAAGGGGGCCATTGCCAACCCCTCAAAAAACAACCACATAAAATAATCCCTACTCTACACTATAATGTTCTCCTAGCTATTACCAGACTTTGACATGTCCATCAGCCTACCAAACAGAGAAGCAAGATTGGTCACTTCATGGAATATAGTTTCACTACTCCAGAGTCCAATGGTGGGGTGCTTTACAACAGGCCATCAAACACTCGCATTATGCTTGGTGATGTAATGCTCGCATGCAGGGCTGAACTGGCCATAGGGAGCACAGAGAGAATTCACCATTGGATGCATTGCTTTGTGGCCGACCAGGGCTGGCCACACACCCAGACCACTTGCGAGAATTACCTTATTCCTCATGGATCACCCAGCTCCTGCCTTACCTGGTTCTACTGTACCCCCCTCAGCCAGGCCACCCTAGCCCACTTTTTTTTCCCACAATGCTTCTAGCCACGCATCATGGCCATATCTACTCTTGACACAATTTGTGTTCCTACAACACCAAAGGCTGTGATTTTGCTTCAGCTCACTACTGACCATCTTAAAAGCACCTTGGAAGTGGGGCTCAGCTGCTTGTGTGCTGGTCATTGGATGACCAATCCCAGTAAATTGCGATGCTGATTTTTGGCCATTCGGCCCCTGCTTGCATGCAGCAGCTGGCCATGGAATCCTATGTAAACGTACAACTTATGGTCTATTATGAAACAGGAAAGAAATGTTATGAATTGACTTGCAATGGTTGCATGCTATTACAGTGCCAAAATTTAGTGAGCTCCTTAGAATAAATTTTCTCACATTTTTGAAAAAGTGGACTCCATATCTAAGTACTTCATTTTATACACTAGTGATAATACAACAGAATGAAGGGCCTGGGTGTCCCAAATCCGTTGTCCATATTGTTTATAAAATGATTTACCTCCCCAATAAAAACGGGTACTCACCTTTTGTCCCATGCAGCTGTCCAGCTCTTAACTATCAACAGGCAATCACTGGATCACTTCTTCCCCAAGTCTCTCTCTCTGTGAGCCTCTCCTTCCCCCAGTATCTCTCTCTCTCTCTCCAAGAGCCTCTCCTTTTCCCAGTCTCTCTCTCTCTCTCTCTCTCTCTCTCTCTTTCTCTCTCTCTCTCTCTCTCTCTCCATGAGCCTCCCTTTTCCCCAGTCTCTTTCTCTCTCTATGAGCCTCTCCTTCCACCAGTATCTCTCTCTGTGAGCCTTTCCTTTCCCCAGTCTCTCTCTCTCTCTGAGCCTCTCCTTTCCCCAGTGTCTCTCTCTCTCTCTCCATGATCCTCTCCTTCCCCCAGTCTCTCTCTCTCTCTCTCTCTCTCTCTCCATGATCCTCTCCTTCCCCCAGTCTCTCTCTCTCTCTCTCTCTCTCTCTCTCTCTACGAGCCTCTCCTTCCCCCAGTATCTCTCTCTCTCTGTGAGCCTTTCCTTCCCTCAGTATCTCTCTCTCTCTGTGAGCCTCTACTCTCCCCAGTCTCTCTCTCTCTCTCTCTCTCTCTCTTTCTCTCTCTCTCTCTCTCTCTCTCCATGATCCTCCCCTTTCCCCAGTCTCTCTCTCTCCATGAGCCTTTCATTTCCCCAGTCTCTTTCTCTCTCTATGAGCCTCTCCTTCCCCCAGTATCTCTCTCTCTCTCTCTGTGAGCCTTTCCTTCCCCCAGTCATTCTATCTGTCTGTGACCCTCTCCTTCCCCAGTCTCTCTTTCTCTCTTTGAGCCTCTCCTTCCCTCAGTTTCTCACTTTCTCTCTGTGAGTCTCTCCTTCCCCCAGTATCTCTCTCTCGCTGTGAGCCTTTCCTTCCATCAGTATCTCTCTCTCTCTCTCTCTGTGAGCCTCTCCTTTCCCCAGTCTCTCTCTCTCCATTATCCTCTCCTTTCCCCAGTCTCTCTCTCTATGAGCCTCTCCTCCCCCCAGTATCTCTCTCTCTCTGTGAGCCTTTCCTTCCCTCAGTATCTCTCTCTCTCTCTGTGAGCATTTGCTTCCCTCATTATCTCTCTCTCTCTGTGAACCTCTCCTTTCCCCAGTCTCTCTCTCTCTATGAGCCTCTTCTTCCCCCAGTATCTCTCTCTCTCTCTCTCTCTCCATGAGCCTCTCCTTTCCCCAGTCTCTTTCTCTCTCTATGAGCCTCTTCTTCCCCCAGTATCTTTCTCTCTCTCTATGAGCCTCTTCTTCCCCCAGTATCTTTCTCTCTCTCTGTGAGCCTTTCCTTCCCCCAGTCATTCTATCTGTCTGTGACCCTCTCCCTCCCCAGTCTCTCTTTGAGCCACTCCTTTCCCAGTCTCTCTTTCTCTCTTTGAGCCTCTCCTTCCCCCAGTTTCTCACTTTCTCTCCATGAGTCTCTCCTTCCCTCAGTCTCTCTCTCTCTCTCTTTCTCTCTGTGAGCCCCTTCTTCCCCCAGTTTCTCCCTCTCTCTCTGTGAGTTTCTCCTTCCCCCAATCTGTTCTCTCCTTCTCTCTCTCTGTGCTTCTCCTTCCCCCAGTCATTCTCTCAATCTGTGAGCCTCTCTTTCCCCCACTCTCTTTGTCTGTGTGAGTCTCTCCTTGCCCTAGTCTCTCTGTCTGTTTGAGCCTCTCCTTCCCCTAGTGGGGGATCAGCCTATCACCATGGATACAAGGCTGGATCCAAGTCTCGCAGCTGCAAAAGCAGTGCATTAAAGTAAGTTTAAAGGTTTCGGTTAAGTCCCGGGGGGTTGTGGTGCTGGGGGGGGGGGGGATTGCACATATTAATGACTGGCCTTGGTGTCTAAAAGAAACCCCTGGAGCATCCCAATCAAGGATGCTCCACTTTAAAGAAAAACCCTGTGTCCACAAACACCTGTGCAGGATTTTCACTCACCTGGATTTTGGTCTGCTTATCACGGGCTTCCCGATTTGGGGAGCAACTGTGTGTGGAATCTTGGGGGTTGCAGGTATTCTTACCACGCTCCCAAAGCGCATGCACAGGCTTAGCCCATCAGGATAGATTAATATATACACCATATAATCAATTTAGAGGGAATGTGTTGCCGGGCATTCCCACGTCGTGTATTCAGATAGGCCTGTCACAGGAGCGTCCATCAGCTGGGGGGGGATGTTGCTGTGCACGGTGTGATCGCCAAAAAGGTTAGATTTCCTGCTGGAGGATTTCATACAGTGGGGCATCACAAATAGAGGTGAATATTGGCTATTGGCTGCACGGGTTAAGATTCATTAGGTTTAATAGTGAGCCCCAGTAGTGATTTCCTCGGGTGGGCCCTGGGTACTACACTCCGACTCTGATACAGATGCAGCAGTTTCCCTTCTGCCACCTGAGCTGGTCAGACTGGGAGTGATGTCACCCACCAGTCACAGCACCGCACATGACTTTGGAGACATTACAGGAGAGAACGCAAGAGATTCAAGAGAGAAGCAGAGGCAGCAGTTCATAACTAGGACAGGAGCAGCAGGAATCAGGATCAGCAGGTGCACTCCAGTGATGGAGCTTAGCCGCAGTGCTGGCCAGGGGCTGCATCAGAATTGTAATATAGGCCATAGGAGATTCGGAAAGGTGGCTAGGTGATGGGTTAGTGCTGTATGTCACTGCCAGCATCCCCCTTATAAGTAAGTATAATGGTTGCCAAGGGTGCTTTTGGCAGTAGCAGACAGCACCATGACCAACTCTTCACCCAATTCTTATATTGCCTATAATGGGGGGATGGGGGGATTTGTGCTGCTGGCAATGGACTGTGGGCTATGGTAGCCTATATTGTCCCATACACAAAACTGCAGGGCTGACCTCCCAGTGTTATGTTCAACTTTAAAATGGACCAAAACTCAGGGTTTCAACTGTCTTGGGTTTTGGTCCTTGCCCCAGGGACACCCCAGTTCGGGATACCCTGCTGTGTGAATCCCCCTAGGTTGCCCAAAAAAGCTCAGCCCTTTCCCAGTCCTGCAGCACATTGCACGAGCTCTCATCCAATCAGGCATTTGCCTACGTGCGGGACGCAATTGCAGCACGATAGAATCCTTCCAAGAGGAAGCTAGAACAATACGGGATAGGCTGGTAGATAGAGGCTACAAACAAGCTACCCTTAAGGCAGCATATAAAAAAGCACTAAAATCAGAAAGACAGACACTACTATATAAACCAAATGTTTGTCAAGAGGCAATAGGAGCTCGAGTGGCCACATCCCCTGCAGAGGGTGTACTGAAATATCCTGGGATTGCAGCCACTCTTGCTGGAAGAGATGTGTTTTATAGCAATCCGGAGGGGGGGGATCATACAGCAGGACATCCTTATTTGGTATTCGACAGGGGGTGGCTGCGCTGAGTTTTGTTCCGCTTTGATGTTAATTGGGTCCCCCACTTCTAATTTTGCCTAGGGCCACACTTTGTCTAAAACCGGCCCTGGGGAGAGTTTATTTTTCCTTGGCTTGTCTGTCTCAAGGAAGCAGAAACAAATAGCTAGCACGTGCAGCATTGTTCCCCAACCCTCTCCTGTAGATCCACCAACAGCTCCTGAACCTGACATGTTGGTGGCTCTACCGGGAGAGGGTTGGGGAAACACTGGCATACAGACTCACTGCAAAGGTCACTGACAACAAAAAAATAAAACATCCTCTTGTTTCCTGGAAGTATGGTGCTGCTGAATAGTAAAACAAAAAATGCAGCCACTTTCCCTTCACTGTGTGGCCTTATCTCACACATTTCAATGGGCTTGGATGGTTATAATTATTTGGGCCACTTTTGTTTTTTTTTTTTGGCTGGTGCATGTGCCACGGGATACCTGGGCCGGTAGGAAATGCTTTTGTTGCATTTTATTGCATTTTATGCATTTTTGTGTTGCGCTGCAAACTTATGATTTGGGCCGTGCAAAATATGTCTCCTGTGTTTCATGTGTCCCCAATGCAATTCACGGTGTTTATTTTTTATTTTTATAGGGTCCCCAGCCCTCCCAAAGGTCCAAACCAGGGTGTTCTGCAGGCGCTGAGTGCCTGGAATCCCCTTATGTCAGCGTCCCCTCAGGCATTGTGTTTTTCTTTAAATTCAACTCCTTTTCTGCACAAGAGGAGGGGGGATCGTGCTTTGGAGTTGTGTTGCAGCCAATGGTGTGGGGAACTTTTCAAGGGAAGGACAGATCCAACCAAATTGTGGAAGAAAACAAAACGCAACAGAAAAAAAATGAAATTGAAATTTGGATGGCTTCTACAACTGAATAATGATCCTAAACACATTTACAATAGACTACCACAAAAGGTGCAAGTTGAGGGTTTTACCATGGCCCGCAAAGGCTCCGGATTTAAAAATCATTGAAAATCTGTGCATACATCTCAAAAGAGCATCACACAAGCGAGAAGAGCCAGGAATCTCACAGAACTGAAAGGCTTCTGCAAGCAACAATGGATGAAAATTCCTTTAAAGTTTTTAAAAAATGTGTTACTTGCCAAAGGGTGTTACTAGGGGGTTTATTAATCAAGGGATAGCCCCAGGTAGTGCCTCATATCGGCAGGTAGCGTCTAGTGAACGCTGGGCACTGTACACAATACCACATTAATGAAAGCCAATTTGGTGAGCACCTTGTAGCATATAACATATGCTCTTATTTATGGTGAAGGCCGGTTTAAAGACAAACTATGGTTTGAAATGTCCATAGTCCCTCTTCAATATGCAGCCGGGCTGCCCAGCTGTGCATTGTGCTTTTAAAACAGAGAACCAGCCCCCCTGGTACTCTGCTCTTCCAGGGATTCTTCTAAGGCTGCTGTGGAGCAACCCATCAGCTTGCTTGGCCAGTGCCAGCCGTCCTGATAGGCTCGGCCACCGATTGCGCTGATAGGCTGCTGCATATTAAAGAGGGACTATGCCCATGTCTGACCATAGTTCCTCTTTAACATCAAGGATTAGGTTAGGATATCCTACATACAACTAAATAGACAACATGGTTTTAACATTTTGCTGAGCTCTGAAATAGGAAATGTATCTTTTTTTTATCCAAAAGAAAGAAAGGATGTATAAATATACACGGCATTACTATAGGAGGCGCTGCAACTGCACCGGGGCCCAGGGGATCAGGGGGCCCCATCGGTGTTATTTCTCCACCTTATTCATCATATTTGTGCTCATCATTTAGAAAAAGGATGTACCAATTATCTTCAAAGGATGTACCATTTTCCTGCTTCATTCTATAGTTGTCTAGCCGCATCCAATTAAGTTAAAAGACACAAAAACATTTGTCGTACAAGCCTAAAAGGAGCACTATCTAATGTTCGCACCAGAGCCCTGTCACATTTAGAGGCCGATTCATTAATAGCGGCAGGTAGCGACAGTTGAGCGACTGTAGCGGCATTTTCAGAGCGCCCGCTAGTAGTCGCTGTGCTTGGCCGTTGTTCAGTAGTTGATAGCGACTCAGTCGGTTTGCCGTAATGTTGAATATTAGGTGAGGAGTCGCTATTTGACAGGTTCCGCGCTGTATGGGAGCGCATGATAGCGACTGGCCCTAGCGACCGGCTCCCACCATATTCATTAAAAAATCACGCTCAAAAAACTCGCGCTATAAAATGCATGTTTAAACCCCAGAGCCAAAACAACCATATTTTTGGAAACCAAAAAAAACAAGTTTTTTTAATAATTTAGTAATATGAATACATTCATATCAGACCTGTAATATGAATTCTAAAATAAATAAATAAATAAATAACAATTAATTATTAATATTTAAAGATTGTTCCATTGAAATGCATTGGAGAGCGCCAGGTAGCGAGAGGTCATACCTGTCGCTGTTCAAGGTCAGACGCTGGCGCTGTGGGCTGAGGCTGGAATAATGATGAATGAGTGGCTATATGGCGCTATCTCAGTCGCTAAGCAGGATTGGCTTGATAAATGTGTGATTGTGGTGGGGAGCCGGCGTTCTCGTGGCGGGGCCCGTCATTACCAGCCGCTCACCAGTCGCTACCTGTCGCTATTCCTTCATAAATAAGGGCCTTAGTTACACCACTGTATATATACATATATATATGAGATAATCCTCATAGAAGTTTAGCACTGTATCCTGGTTTATAAAACAGCTTCAGCAGGGCACTGTATATTTTATGAGCCTCTTCAAAATTCAAATTCCTATTACCTTATTTCTCTATTTCATCCATTATACAGACTATAAGAGCTTATTCTTATTTGCTGCACTGAAATCCCGATGTTGAGTTCCTTTATTGCGCCAATTCATAACATAATTCCCGGCATGAGTTTCCATCTGTAGTTCAGCTCACACACCTTCCGCTCGGCTCACGGTAGGTAATGCACATTTAACCAGTGACATCTGAAATTTGTGGCATTCTTCACTGGCAGCGCCTATAAATTAAACCAACATCCAGGAATAACAGCAGAACAAATGTAAAATATACACTAATATTTCAAGCCCCGTAAAACAGGGAGTGCTCTGCCTTAGACAGATGAAATGCCCTATTTGCCAGCAGCTTGGAAGCTGCAGGTGATTCTTGTAGCGGATGTGATGCATTTCCCCTATTGTGAAATACGCTAAGTACATTTGTAAGAAACTTGCCTCCAATGAAAACCTGCTTAATGGTACTTAGGTTTCTTAATATTTATATCACACACGTACAGCTATTTTGGGATTACATTCATTACTTCTTCTACAGGCACAGACAATATTTGCTTGAACTCTGTAATTTCAAATAAGCGCAGTCTAATGTATGTATTTTACATAATATTTCCAAGCATAGAGGTTTTGCCGTTATAATATAATGTCTTAGTGCTCTCTACTGGCGATTAAATATGAAGGACGCCAATGACTGCATTATTTGAGTGCTTGAGGGGTTTAAACATCATCATCTAAATCACAGTAGCTGTATTTGTGTAATTGATATGTATGAAGTTTACCTTACATGCCCCCTTCCTTGTATTTGGAGACTTAGGCATTTTCATTATTTATAACAGTATTTGGTTTTGCATCAATCTCAGTAGCGCAAATAAATATGCTCAGGCCCGAGATCAGACATTAAATAGGGCCCCATCATTGCTCCTACAGTAACCCTTTACCTGTCATTTTTGATATATCATATTTTTGCCTTATAAGATGCACCCAGGATTCGGAGGAGGAAAGTAAGAAAAAAAAATGTTCTAAACCAAATGTTGTTTACAGGCAATGTTGTATCCCCCCATCCCATTCCCCATTATAGGCAGTGTGGTGTCCCCCCTCCCATTCCCTATTATAGGGAGTGTGACATCCCCCCCTCCCAGTTCTCCATTATAAGCAGTGTGGCATCCCCCCTATTCCCCAGTTTAGGCAGTGTTGAATCCCCCCTTCCCATTCCCCATTATAGGCAGAGTGGCAGAATCGTGAGCGCAAACACACAACTGGGTCTTTTCAGCAGGTGGGCATGGCCTGTAACAAGCATCCATTGAGGACAATGGTCATGGACTCAGTGCATGTTCATCCCCTGCACGGACCCGGGTGTTTGCATGTGTGCGTGCTGTGTCTAAAGAGCACTGCTGGCCAGAGTTGGGACAGTGTGCAGGGATCAGTTACACAGCCCACTGCCTGACCTCCGCTCCTCCATCATCTCGCTAACCGGTGGCTGCGGCAGCCCAACCAGTGGCGCAGGGTTATGTAAGTTTTTTTTTTTTCAAATACCCGTCACTGACATTTTTCCGACACTTTTGGGGAAAAAGGTTTGTCTTATGGGGCATTAAGTATGGTAAATGATTTTCTACTGCCCTAGTGCCAGAGAAGAGCTAGCTTTGCCCACTAACTTTAACAAGAGTTTAATCCCAAAGACCTCTGGAAGCCAGAAAGATCTGGGGCCAAATATCAGTCCCAGATATGACTGGCCTTGGCCAGCCTATGAGCTGCTGAGCCCCAACCCAATATGCTTCCTAGCCAGTCAATGAGTGTGTTCCACAGCTGAGAATATAGCATTTCAGGGATATATCAAGGCCAGGGGTAGATATGACCACTCTTAAAGCAATGGCACTGAAACATAGTTGTTTCTGAGTGACATAGGAGAAGGCTTGGTAGGAAAGGTTTTCCTGTTTGCTGATGATACAAAGGTTAGTAATAATGTGGACACTCCTGGGGGTGTCTGCAACATAGAAAATTATTTAGCTTTACTGTATACATGGTCAAACTGGAACTTCATGCACTTGTGTAGAAGGAATCCCTGTTAAAAGTACCGTACGGGCAATACTGTGTTAGCCAGGACTTCAGAGGAGAGAGATTTAGGGATACTGATTACAGGAGGCTGCAAGATGAGTGGACAAAGTAGCCAGGCAGTAGGAAAAGTAAGCAGGATGCTCGGCTGCAGGATGCTCGGCTGCATAGCTTGAGGCATCACCAGTAGGAAGAGGGAGGTTGTGATGCTGCTGGGAACAACCACCAGGGTTCAAAGATGAACAAAGGCTGGACCTATTATGCAAACTTCAGAGGAGTATATGCAGTCTAAAGCAAATTGCCAGAGCATGGAATATGAAAATAAAAAAACTGCTTACATATGAGGACTTTCAGAGGAGTAAAACAGATCCCTGCTTATACAGAAAGAGATTAGCAGACAGATGGATCTATGTGCTCATTTATGGTGACGATATCCTGATTTGCTTTGAGCAAGAAGGGGATGTGAAAGATACTCCTTACCCCGAGACTCGACGCTCACCTGGTTCCCCTTCTGGTGGCTCTCCCTGTATTCCTTTGTTACTCCTTGCCACCAGCAGGTGTCCCTGTTGGCCATTCCCCAGTCTGCCAGCAGGGAATGGCCTCCAGCCAGCTAGCTCCTCGGGTGTAAGCCTCCAGCCAGCCAGCTTCCCGGGAGTCAGCCTCTTTCACCCGAGAGCCCAGGAGCCGAGAGCCTCCTTCGCCCAAGAGCCTTCTTCGCCTGAGAGCCGAGAGCATCCTTTGCCCGGGAGCCAAGAGCTTCCTTTGCCTGAGAGCCAAGAGCCTCCTTCGCCCCTGTCTGGGCACTCACCTGTCTCACCCCTGTCTGGGCACCGCCAGCCTCACCCCTGTTTGGGCACACGCCGGCCTCGCCCCTGTTTGGTCACCCGCCAGCCTCCCCCCAGACTGGGCACCCACGAGCCTCGTCCCAGCCTGGGCATCAGCCGGCCTCACCCCAGACTGGGTACCCACCAGCCTCGCCCCAGCCAGGACTCTTGCCATGTCTGTCGCAGCCCGGACTCTTGCCATGCCCCGGCAGCCCTGACTCTTGCCATGGCCATCGCAGCCTTGATTTTTGCCTTGTCTGCCACAGCCCCGATTTTTGCCTTGTCTGTTCCAGCCCCCAGTCCAGCTGCCTTGGCCTCTGACAATCATGCCACTGCATCCCATACCTCTGCCTGGGCTTTCGATTGCTACACCTCAGCCAGCCACGACATGCTCAAATCCACTGCCTGGGAAGTTGACCCTGGTGGCAGAATACAGCCAGTTTCTGATGCCAGTCAGGGGAGGATGGTATGTAGGGTCATAGGAGAATCCAGAGTCCACTCCTGAAAGGGGAGGTAATGTTAGATGTGGGGGAGGAGGGGTTCCTCCTTACCCCGAGCCACGCAGCTCCGCTGGTTCGCCTGCTGGTGGCTTTCCCTGTATTGCTGTGTTACTCCTTGCCTCCAGCAGGTGTCCCCGCTGGCCATTCCCTAGTTTGCCAGCAGGGTTATCCAAAGCCTGGGGTCTTTAGACAGCACCTGGGTTTGAGGACACTGGGCCTTTATTAGCTGGCCAGACCTCAGCCCAGGTGCATGTGCATTAACCGTCATTTGGAGCTGCTGGCTAAAGGCTGTCTGAGGAACTTTGATTATCTGCCCAATTCTGGACTATGCATAGACTTTTGCCTTATGAACTTTGATCACCTGCCTTTTCCTAAATTCAACTCCTGGGGCCTATTGCTGTTATCATTTCTGGACTTGCACCCCTGGTAACTTCACTCACCCCATTCCATTCACTCATGTCTGTATTTTTTTTTTTTTTATCACTGTCACCTATAATCATTAATTAAACAGATTGAAAGAGGGGAAGGTGGCAGCTTTCTTCTAAACCAAAAGCACAATATAAAAGGAATTGAAGATGCCAAACCAGTAAAATCTCCCATAGAAACCAGCTACCTGAAGCAATAAACAGGCAAGATACGCCACTACCAACTAACACTCAGTACAGGAAAGCAGTAGGGAAATTGCTGTACATTACCACCGCTACAAGGCCTGACATTGCAGCAGCTATTGGAATTCTATGCAGAAAGGGTTTAATGCCAAGTCAGATAGAATGGAATGCTGTAAATTGAGTAATTCGCTATATTAATGGGACTTTACATTAAAAGCTAGAGTTACCAGAAAGCGATAAAAGCATACTGACAGGATAGGTGGATGTGGACTGGGCTGGAGACAACAATGATAGAAAATCTACCAGTGGCTACTTGTTTCTTCTGTCAGGAGGTCTAGCAGAAAGCAAGTCTCCGTTACACTTTCATCTACTTAAGCAAAGTACATTGCTGCAGCACAGGCAAGTCAAGAAGTTATATGGCAACTGTTACCAGACATGTGTCAACGACAGTTAGAACCAATGAGAATCTTTGAGGAGAATCAAGGATGCCTTGCACTTGTGCAGATGGAAAGGGTTAGCTTGAGAACAAAGCACATTGATGTGAAGTTCCACTTTCTGAAAAATCTTCAAGAACAAGGAGTTACTTTACTGCCCTACTGAGGATATGACAGCAGATATTCTTACTAAGCCAGTGACTGCTGAAAGACACTTGAGGCTTACAAAGAAGATGAGTTTCAAAAGACTAAGCCTCAGCTGTTGAGAAGGGGTGTTGGAGATACAACAATTTGCAACAGCTTTTGCTTGTCTCTGAATGTAATTTTGGGGACTTTTGCCAGATTGACTGCAGTTTACAGTTATGACAACTTCTGACAGACGATGGCACTTTTACCAGTGCTTATCTATAGTAATGCTTATCTGCAGTTTTTCGATGTGTTGTATTTCATGTACATTCAGCTGTGCTCTATCACTTCTTCTTCCTGTCTGTGTTAGCCACTATGTTAAGGAGACATTCTCATACTGCATGCATGCTCCAGTAAAGCCTGTTGCACCACAAACGTGTATCTGAATTTGACTTTGCTGTCCCCTGCACTTGTACTCTGCGACGACGACAACAACAACCTGAAGCCAGGGAGAATTTCAATTAAGATCCGTGTATAAACTGCAGCAGTGTGCTACAGTATGTTTGCTGTTTGAGACTTTGTGGTAATCACAAACCAGATTATTCTAAAAATTTAATGTTACCAGTATTATGATTATTTAAGCAGAACAGCAAATTCAGTTACAGCTGCTTTTTCTGAACTCAGCCACAAATTCCATTGGTAGCAGCTTCTGGGGCTTAGAAAAAGGCATTTTATACAAAGATGCTAACACTCTGAACAGACAGTCTACCTTTATCGCCCGAGTTCATGCCCGAGCTTCGCTCCATGGCTTCCCCACAGTGCTTTAACACATCAGCGCCATCCATTTTAATTGAGGGGGCAGTCACTGTAAATAATGAGGGGTGGCAGCTGTTTACTATGGAGGCCATCAGTGAGTGTTAATACCACAGGCCTTAATCTCTGATTATATATTTTCTAAGCAAAGCTGCTTTATTCGCTGTCATTTCTGGGTTATGAACTGGGAAGGGTGTGTCATGGCACAGCTTTACGAGTCATGTGTATGCTCTGCTGTGATCAGAGACAGCTGAGGAGTGGATTTATGTGCTCAACCCAAGAGCATCAATGGACAGAGAGGCTGTTAAGCCACAGGAGGGACAAACCTTGGAGCTTGGCTACAGCTTTTAGCTGGTGGTGCAGGAAATGAGTGACACATGGGACAGGAGTAAGGTTTCTGTCATATTTTTGTCATAGGGTTTACAGTTTACAGAATTTGAGTTTTTGAGGAAGAAGGTGTGAAGGACCATCTGTTATAGAAAGTCACGTGATCATTAAACAGGACCAACAGCCTGGCACAAAAAAGGTAGCTGCCATTTTGGAGCTTCCTCTCCAAGCATCTCTGCCATGCTGCTGCCACGATTTAACATAACTGACAGCTGACATAACTGCACAGTGACAGGAATCCCAGCAGCACTTCCAGTTTGCATGCAGCCTGCAGATGCATGAGCTGCCATTTTGTTTTTACATTTTACCACAGCAGCAGTTAGAAAAATGCAAATTAATTTTAACGTGCAGCCATCTAAATTGTCCTGGGGAGGAAGGAAAATGTTTTGTTGGCCTGGTTTAAGTCCTTTTTGACTGATGGTCTACTTTTAGCAATGGTTGAGATGGTCAGAGAGGCACAGGGAGTCATAGAAACTGGGAGCAACCTAATAAAACTCACCATAGAGTGTGTATGTACCCTTTCAATCCCAGATACTGCTGGAAATCACCCCACAAAAGAGATGTCAACCTGAATTCTTTATCCTTTATTTTTAAGGTGCATGTATGTATGCTAAATTGAAATTCAATCTGGACCGAGATGCAAACCGACATGTAAGCTTTGTATTTTTTGTGGACCACAACCTGAACCATGTGCACCTTTTTTTTAGGGTATAAGTAAGTTTGCTAAATTGAACCTGAATCTGCACCAAGATGTGAATCATGTATTTCTATGTGGACTGCAATCTATTTCTATTATTTTTAGGGTTTAAGAAGTTATGCTAAATTGATCTTCAATCCGGACCGAGATGTGGTTTTCTGTGGACCGTAAATCTGCTTGTTTGTCCCTGGAAAGAGGCCATGTGAAAGGCATTGTGAACCTGACACCCAAAGTGGATTGGAAAAAAAACTTTCAACTTTCATGTTTTATGAGATCGACCATCTACTTTGGTTTGGGCCCTCTGTTATCTTTATTCTATTGCTAGCTGTCCAACCTCACTTATCCCCACCTCTGCTCACCTCACCTTTTCCTATTTCACCTCTCTCCGCATCACCTCTGGCCACATCTGTTCTCCTCTCCATACATTGTATTGTATATATCGTATATGAGCAAACATTTTAAAAGTTTAATTCAGGCAATCTGCTGAATTTCCCCCCAAAATTTGGGTTCGTCCAAATCAAACTCTTCCCATAACCCCGTTACCTGCATCCACAAAGCCCAGGGATGTGCAGAAGAGCCTGCTGGATATTTGGGCTGTAAGTCTTCAGGGCCGGTGTCCGGCAGCTCAGCCTCCACACCCTGGTCTCCCACCCCCATGGCTGGTGCCCGGGCTGGATAGGGGGCACCCAACACTGTTTTTTGTTTTAATTTTTAAGGGTTTAACCCTTAAAAATTAAAAAAGGGTGCGGGGGCCCCTCCCCTTCTTTTATTTTTTTATTTTTAGAAGCTGCACCACACCAGGCTTCCACAACAGAGATGTCAACCTGGTTAAAGAAGAACTACCAAGCAGTTAAATAACTAGTTCCTAGAGGAATCCCAATGGAAAAATAAACCTGAAAAGGGGAAGAATATTATACAAAGGAAGTCAAATATAGAAACATAGAAACATAGAAGGTTGACGGCAGAAGGAGACCATACGGTCCATCTAGTCTTCCCTTATGTGTATACTGTTCTCTTTATCTTAGGATAGATGTGTGCTTATCCCAGGCATGTTTAACCCTTTAAATGCCAGCCACGTAAAATTTACGTGGTTGCCTCTCCGCCACTTAAGTGCCAGCCACGTAAATTTTACGTGCCTGGCATTCCCCAATCACAGTAAAAAGAGTAAAAAAAAAAGTCACTTATCTGACCCCTTGTTTGATCCGGCCGGGTCTCCTCTTCAGCCAGCGGGGCTCCGATCGCCGATCGGGGCACCTCCGGCTGCAGGGGAGGGCCCGGAATAGGGTGCCCCCCCCCGTTTCAGCAGCCACCGGGATTGCCTGTTAAAAAAAAAAATAAAAAATGACAATTACTCACCTCCGCTCCCGCCGCCTCTCCTCTTCATGGGGGGGGCTCCGATCACCCCCCCCGGCTCTTCTGTCTTCTGGAGGGGGGCATAACAGCCCTCCCTCCGCCGCAGCTTCCGATGGCGGCCGCCATCTTGGATTTTAGCCCCGCCCCTTCTACGCTAATGACGTCACCGCCGGGTGTCATCGGGGCACCCGGCAGTTCTCCTGTCAGATGCCGGTGACGGCTGGGCAGAGAAGGAGGGAGGTAGGCGATCGCCTGCCTCCCCCCTTCTCTGCCCAGCTGTCACCTGCATCAGATCGCCGCGGGACACTGCTTCTGAAGATCGGAGGTGAGTAAAGGTAAAATGTTTTTTTTTTTTTAATAAAGTTTTACAAAAACATGTGTCTGTCTTTTTTTTAATACTGTTAACCCTTTGTGAACAGGTAAGGGGTCCATGAGACCCCTTATACCAGTTCACAGGGCTTGGGGGTCTGGCAAGTCACCTGCGGCTGGCGGGTGACTTGCCATTAACCCCTGGCCCCCCAAATTACCTGCCTCCCCAAAGCCCAGGGGGGGCAGAAGAGCCGTGGCCCTAGGCTATGACGGCTTGTAGCCGCAGGGCCAGGGGCCACTAAAGCTGGCCCCTGCGCCCTGTTCTACAAGCCCCCATAGCTGGTCACAGGCTGGTTACGCTGGGTAGGGGGGACCTCACGCCATTTTTTGGGGGGATTTTTAAGGATTTTAACCCTTAAAAATCCCCCCAAAAAATGGGGTCCCCCTCCCTTCGAGGGGGGACCATATGTAATTTTTTTTTTTTAATTAACCCTTTGTTACCTGTAACCCAGTAGGTATAAAAGGCTTCCAGCAGCAGCAAGAGAGCAGAAGCCTAAGTGATCAGCGTGGGATACAGGGATGGATGGGAGGTATTAAAAAAAATAATACAAAAAAAATATTTTTGTTAATAAAGTTATTTTGAAAAAAGTGTGTCTGTGTGTTTTTTTTACTTTTAACCCTTTGTGAACTGGTAAGGGGTCCATGTGACCCCTATACCAGTTCACAAGGCTCGGGGGTCTGGCAAGTCACCTGCGGCCAGTGGGTGACTTGCCATTAACCCCGAGACCCCCCATTACCTGCCTCCCAAAAAAACCCTTATATTCCCCCAAGAAATGGTGCCCCCCCCGTAAAGGGGGACCCCACACCATTTTTTTTTATTTAACCCTTTATTATGTGGATAGTAGTTGTATTTTATTTGTAAATGTTATAAAGTGCTCTTCTAAGTTTAGGGGATCTCCTGGACAGGAACGGGGGACTACCAATACATATGTGGTATCATTGTAATCGGGAGAAATGGGGCTTTCACGTGCAATATGGTTTTCTTTAATAAAATAAATGTTTTTGTTAAAATAAAGGAGACAATTTAAAAAATATATATATTTTTTTTATTTTTTTTTTACTTATTTACTTAAAAATATATAAAAAAAAGTAGAAAAAATATATGAAAAAAAGTAGAAAAAATACAAACAAGACATTTCATGTTAAAGTCTAAACTTTGCCACAAAAAGAAAATTTGCAATTTTCTTGGAAATTCCTGCAAAAATCACACTTAAGCATGGCGCAAAATGGTGAAAAATTACCTGTCAGCAGAGGGTGACAAAATCTCAAGTAGGCTGGCAGTTAAAATGTTACAGGTACCTATGTTGGATATTGTTCTGCTCAGGGGACCTTGCGCTTTCAGATTTAGCTTGTTTTTTCTTATTTGCATATTGATATTTTAGGAAAAGGTGTTTTTTATTCTGCTTTTTTATACAATTTTTTGTGAAACCCTGTGCAACCTAAGAATTCTTCGAGATATTACTCCCAGAAAGATGAGCCCACTACAACAAGCTGGGTACGATTAGAAAGATTAACATGTGTACTTTCAGGGAATATATGGTTTATCAGGGATATTCCAAATGTAAAGGGTTGTTTTGGTAGAAAAAGCACAAGGTGCGCACTTTGTCTGCAGAGCTGAAATTCTGAAGTAAAATTACCGTTATGCGCACGCTTTACTTTGGTGTGTTTGGCAACTCTCTCCTTGACTGAACCTATGCATGTTGGGTATTGTTCTGTTTGGGGGATGTTGCTTTTTCAGATTTTTAGTTTTTTTATGGTTTGCATATAGTTTTTTTTTAGGAAAATGTGGTTTTGATTCTGCTTTTTTATTAATTTTTAGGGAAACCCTTTGTAACCAAAGAATACATTGAGGGATTACTTCCAGAAAACGGCACCTATGTCAACAAGCCTGGTACGCCTGGAAAGCCTGAGGTGTATACTTCTAGAAAATATATAGTTTGTCAGGGTATTTCAAATGTAAAGGGCTGTTTTTCTTGAAAAACTGCAAGGTGCGCATATTGCATAGCATAGTTGTATTTTATCTCAAAATCTCCTAAAGTGTTGTTTCAGTTTGGGGGAGTCTCCTGGGCAGGAAAGGGTGTCTACCTATACATATGTGGTACCGCTGTAACCGGGAGAAATTGGGGTTTCACACAAAATAAGATTTTTTTGACAAACTTACATTTTTTATTACAAAAAAACACTACAAATTGTAAAAAATAGTTGTTTTTTTTTGCACAATTTTCACCCCGAAATATTGGGAATACACTTAGAAAATGACAAACAAGACATTTCATGTTAAAGCCCAAGCTCTGCTGAAAAAAACAATATATCATTTTCCTGGGAAATCCCTGGAAATCCCTTCAAAAATCACAGTTGAACATGGGGAGCGCAAAATAGTGCAAAATGGTCTGGCAACAGAGTGTGACAAAAACTCCAGGAAGGCTGGCACTTAAAGGGTTAAATTCAGGGACTGTTGATTTTTCAACTACCTCTGCTGGAAGTTTGTTCCAAGCATCTATTACTCTTTCTGTAAAATAATATTTTCTAACATTGCTCCTGATCTTCCCCCCGACTAGCTTCAGGTTTTGCCCCCTTGTTCTATCATTAAGCTTCTTCTTAAAAACACTTCCCTCCTGAACCTTATTCAATCCTTTCACATATGTAAAGGTCTCAATCATGTCCCCCTCTCCCTTCTTTCCTCCAGACTGTACAAATTAAGTTATTTAAGTCTCTCCTGATAAGTTTTAAGTCCTTCCACCATTTTCGTTGCCCGCCTTTGGACACGTTCTATTTGAATAATGTCTTTTTGCAGGTAAGGTCTCCAGAACTGCACACAGTATTCTAGCTGTGGCCTTACCAGGGCTCTACACAGCGGCATCACAACCTCCCTCTTCCTACTGGTGATGTCTCAAGCTATGCAGCCGAGCATCCTGCTTGCTTTTCCCACTGCCTGGCTATACTGTCCACTCATCTTGCAGCTATCAGTAATCAGTACCCCTATTCTCTCTCCTCCGAGGTCCTGGCTAACACAGTGCTGCCCATACGGTACTCAGAGCAGGGATTCCTTCTACCCAAGTGCATGATTTTACATTTAGAGACATTAAACTCTAGTTTCCACAGTTTTGACCATCTATCCAGTAAAGCTAAATCATTTTCTATGTTGCAGACACCTCCAGGAATATCCACCCTATTACTAACCTTTGTATCATCAGCAAACACACTTTTCCTACCAAGCCTTCTCCTATGTCACTTACAAATATATTTAAAAAAATGGGACCCAGGACAGAGCCTTGCGGCACACCACTTGTAACTCGCCTTTGTTCAGATTGCACACCATTTGCAACAACACTCTGATACCGATCCCTCAGCCAACTGGAAATCCACTGAACTATCCAGGGATTGAGTCCTACCTTCAATAACTTATCTATGAGCTCCTTATGTGGTACAGTGTCAAAGGCTTTGCTAAAATCCAGATAGGCGATATCCACAGCACCACCTTCATCTAACACTTTAGTGACATTGTCAAAGAAATCAGTAAGATTGGTCTGACATGATCTGCCCTCAGTAAAGCCGTGCTGTTTTGGGTCCAATAGGTCATTAATTTTTAGATGGGAAATTATCTGTTTTTTTAAGAGTGTTTCCATTAATTTGACCACTATAGATGTTAAACTGACTGGCCTGTAATTACTGGCTTCTTCTCTACTCCCCTCTTTATGGATTGGTACGACATTGGCCATTCTCCAATCATCTGGAACCTCACCAGTTGAAAGGGAATGGTTAAGTAAATCAGTCAGAGGGGCTGCAATCACAAACCTAAGTTCCCTTAGAACTCTGGGGTGGATTCCATCTGGACCCATTGCCTTACTTACCTTTAGATGTGCCAGCTCGGCTAAGACATCAGCCTCCAGAAACTCCGGAGCTGTGCCCTCCCAGCGGGATGCTGTGCTATGGCCATGCCTGCTACTATCTGAAAATACCGAACAAAAGTAGCTATTCAGATGGTCAGCCACAGCCTTATCTCCGTCAATATATTTATTTTCCCTATTTCTAATTTTTGAGACTGCATTGCTTTTCTTCTTTCTGTCACCAATATATCGGAAAAAGGTTTTATCTCCCCTCTTCATAGATTTGGCCATTTCTTCCTCCTTTTGCCCTTTAGCAGTCCTTATAATCAGTTTTGCTTCCCTCTGTTTAATTTTGTACGCCTCTATGTCAGCTACACTTCCACTTACTTTATACTTCTTATAGGCAGACTTCTTATCTTTTATGATAGTGCTGACTTCCCTAGTAAACCATAATGGTTTCTTCTTCCTTTTATTCTTGCTAGTTTGTTTCACATATTGCTTAGTTGCCTTTAAGATGGCCATTTTTAATAGTGACCACTGGGCACTCACTTCTGCCACTCACCTAATTTTCTTTCTACATACTCTGCCATTTCCTTGAAGTTTGTCTTCCTAAAGTCTAGCACTTTGGTTTTGGTGTGTGATTGCACAATGTCTGTTTTTATTCTGAACCATAAGCATTGATGGTCACTGGAACCCAGATTTTCTTCAACCCTGACCTCGGACACCAGATCCCTATTGGTCAGAACTAAGTCCAGAATGTTATCTCCTCTAGTTGTCACAATTTGTTTTAGAGACACTCCATTAAGTGCCTCTAATATAGTCCTGCTCTTGCATGTCGATGCACTTGGGATATTCCAGTCCACATCAGGCATGTTGAAGTCACCTGTAATTACAATGTCCCCCTTCTCTGCCATTCCACTGATTTCATCTATTAACAGGTTATCTAGATCCTCAGATTGTCCAGGGGGCCTTTTAGCAATAATATATAGTGACAAATATGTAGGGCCCTGTTTTTTAATACAGTGACATAGTGATATGGATGTGGATATAAATGTGCATATGTTTTTGCTGTGCCTTTAAACGAGAGATGCACAACCTCCACACTGTCCTCAGTTGTGGCCCCTAGTACCCCTAATTCTAAATGTAAGGAAGTTAAAAGGCTGAGTCTTTCTTGCCTGCAGTTTACAAGGCTGGCCACTTGAGGCAGTGCAGCTCTTATTACTGTAGCAAGAAGTGAAGCTGTAGAGGTGGGTGACACACATGTTGCTATTAAGCTGTTTTTTGTTTTAATTTTTAAGGGTTTAACCCTTAAAAATTTAAAAAGGGTGCGGGGGCCCCTCTCCTTCTTTAATGTCTTTATTTTTAGAAGCTGCCCCACACCAATTTGGTTGGCACTAATTAGGGATGAGCGAATCGATCCGGACGAACCCGGATTCGATCCGAATTTCAGGAAAAATTCGATTCGGATCGAATCCGAATTTCCCCGCGATTCGATCACTCGAAGTTTTCCTTTAACATCCATTCATTTACATTTACAGGCATTCTAAGATGGCGGACGGGACATGTCTGGACATGTATCCCGCGCCAGTGCAAGCTGGGGCAGTCACATGCAGCCTATCAGCAGCCAGCAAGCCCGGTGACGTCACAGCGGTATTTAACGGCGGCCATCTTGCTTTTCCTCATTTCTCTATTGCATTCGTGAGAGACAGGACGCTGTGTAGCTGAGGCAGTTAGACAGGCAGGGAAAGACAGGGACAGACAGGGACAGGCTGGAGACAGGCAGGAGACAGACAGGAGACAGACAGAAAGCCAGGGAAAGGTAGGAAAAACGGAGGCTGTCACAGGGAGATTTTTTTTTTTTTTCATCCAGCCTGAGTGTTACTAGCTGGCTGACAGGCTTTGTTAGCGTTTTCAGGCTGCTTATAGTAACTAACTGTGCATATATACTGAACTGATCTTAAGTCTGCTGTGAGGCATCCCATTCTGTGACTAAAGCAGCTTCTGTTTAAGACCATATAAGCATTTGCTCTTATCATATTTGAAATTAGGCCTGATAAAGACACTTTTGCTGGGCATAGCACTACTGGACCCTGCCAGGTCCACTTCTGTTGGGGCATCCCATTCTGTGACTAAAGCAGCCTCTGTTTAAGACCATATAACCATTTGCTCTTATCATATTTGAAATTAGGCCTGATAAAGACACTTTTGCTGGGCATAGCACTACTGGACCCTGCCAGGTCCACTTCTGTTGGGGCATCCCATTCTGTGACTACAGCAGCCTCTGTTTAAGACCGTATAACCATTTTCACTTATCATATTTGAAATTAGGCCTGATAAAGACACTTTTGCTGGGCATAGCACTACTGGACCCTGCCAGGTCCATTCCTGTTGGGGCATCCCATTCTGTGACTAAAGCAGCCTCTGTTTAAGACCATATAAGCATTTGCTCTTATCATATTTGAAATTAGGCCTGATAAAGACACTTTTGCTGGGCAAAGCACTACTGGACCCTGCCAGGTCCATTCCTGTTGGGGCATCCCATTCTGTGACTAAAGCAGCCTCTGTTTAAGACCATATAAGCATTTGCTCTTATCATATTTGAAATTAGGCCTGATAAAGACACTTTTGCTGGGCATAGCACTACTGGACCCTGCCAGGTCCACTTCTGTTGGGGCATCCCATTCTGTGACTACAGCAGCCTCTGTTTAAGACCGTATAACCATTTTCACTTATCATATTTGAAATTTGGCCTGATAAAGACACTTTTGCTGGGCAAAGCACTACTGGACCCTGCCAGGTCCATTCCTGTTGGGGCATCCCATTCTGTGACTAAAGCAGCCTCTGTTTAAGACCATATAAGCATTTGCTCTTATCATATTTGAAATTAGGCCTGATAAAGACACTTTTGCTGGGCATAGCACTACTGGACCCTGTCAGGTCCACTTCTGTTGGGGCATCCCATTCTGTGACTACAGCAGCCTCTGTTTAAGACCGTATAACCATTTTCACTTATCATATTTGAAATTAGGCCTGATAAAGACACTTTTGCTGGGCATAGCACTACTGGACCCTGCCAGGTCCACTTCTGTTGGGGCATCCCATTCTGTGACTACAGCAGCCTCTGTTTAAGACCGTATAACCATTTTCACTTATCATATTTGAAATTAGGCCTGATAAAGACACTTTTGCTGGGCATAGCACTACTGGACCCTGCCAGGTCCACTTCTGTTGGGGCATCCCATTCTGTGACTACAGCAGCCTCTGTTTAAGACCGTATAACCATTTTCACTTACCATATTTGAAATTAGGCCTGATAAAGACACTTTTGCTGGGCATAGCACTACTGGACCCTGCCAGGTCCACTTCTGTTGGGGCATCCCATTCTGTGACTAAAGCAGCCTCTGTTTAAGACCATATAAGCATTTGCTCTTATCATATTTGAAATTAGGCCTGATAAAGACACTTTTGCTGGGCAAAGCACTACTGGACCCTGCCAGGTCCATTACTGTTGGGGCATCCCATTCTGTGACTAAAGCAGCCTCTGTTTAAGACCATATAAGCATTTGCTCTTATCATATTTGAAATTAGGCCTGATAAAGACACTTTTGCTGGGCATAGCACTACTGGACCCTGCCAGGTCCACTTCTGTTGGGGCATCCCATTCTGTGACTACAGCAGCCTCTGTTTAAGACCGTATAACCATTTTCACTTATCATATTTGAAATTAGGCCTGATAAAGACACTTTTGCTGGGCAAAGCACTACTGGACCCTGCCAGGTCCATTCCTGTTGGGGCATCCCATTCTGTGACTAAAGCAGCCTCTGTTTAAGACCATATAAGCATTTGCTCTTATCATATTTGAAATTAGGCCTGATAAAGACACTTTTGCTGGGCATAGCACTACTGGACCCTGCCAGGTCCACTTCTGTTGGGGCATCCCATTCTGTGACTACAGCAGCCTCTGTTTAAGACCGTATAACCATTTTCACTTATCATATTTGAAATTAGGCCTGATAAAGACACTTTTGCTGGGCAAAGCACTACTGGACCCTGCCAGGTCCATTCCTGTTGGGGCATCCCATTCTGTGACTAAAGCAGCCTCTGTTTAAGACCATATAAGCATTTGCTCTTATCATATTTGAAATTAGGCCTGATAAAGACACTTTTGCTGGGCATAGCACTACTGGACCCTGCCAGGTCCACTTCTGTTGAGGCATCCCATTCTGTGACTAAAGCAGCCTCTGTTTAAGACCATATAAGCATTTGCTCTTATCATATTTGAAATTAGGCCTGATAAAGACACTTTTGCTGGGCATAGCACTACTGGACCCTGCCAGGTCCACTTCTGTTGGGGCATCCCATTCTGTGACTACAGCAGCCTCTGTTTAAGACCGTATAACCATTTTCACTTATCATATTTGAAATTAGGCCTGATAAAGACACTTTTGCTGGGCATAGCACTACTGGACCCTGCCAGGTCCACTTCTGTTGGGGCATCCCATTCTGTGACTACAGCAGCCTCTGTTTAAGACCGTATAACCATTTTCACTTATCATATTTGAAATTAGGCCTGATAAAGACACTTTTGCTGGGCATAGCACTACTGGACCCTGCCAGGTCCACTTCTGTTGGGGCATCCCATTCTGTGACTAAAGCAGCCTCTGTTTAAGACCGTATAAGCATTTGCTCTTATCATATTTGAAATTAGCCTGATAAAGACACTTTTGCTGGGCATAGTACTACTGGATCTTTTTTGGGGGGCATCCCATTCTGTGACTAAAGCAGCCTCTGTTTAAGACCGTATAAGCATTTGCTCTTATCATATTTGAAATTAGGCCTGATAAAGACACTTTTGCTGGGCAAAGCACTACTGGACCCTGCCAGGTCCATTCCTGTTGGGGCATCCCATTCTGTGACTAAAGCAGCCTCTGTTTAAGACCATATAAGCATTTGCTCTTATCATATTTGAAATTAGGCCTGATAAAGACACTTTTGCTGGGCATAGCACTACTGGACCCTGCCAGGTCCATTCCTGTTGGGGCATCCCATTCTGTGACTAAAGCAGCCTCTGTTTAAGACCATATAAGCATTTGCTCTTATCATATTTGAAATTAGGCCTGATAAAGACACTTTTGCTGGGCAAAGCACTACTGGACCCTGCCAGGTCCATTCCTGTTGGGGCATCCCATTCTGTGACTAAAGCAGCCTCTGTTTAAGACCATATAAGCATTTGCTCTTATCATATTTGAAATTAGGCCTGATAAAGACACTTTTGCTGGGCATAGCACTACTGGACCCTGCCAGGTCCACTTCTGTTGGGGCATCCCATTCTGTGACTACAGCAGCCTCTGTTTAAGACCGTATAACCATTTTCACTTATCATATTTGAAATTAGGCCTGATAAAGACACTTTTGCTGGGCAAAGCACTACTGGACCCTGCCAGGTCCATTCCTGTTGGGGCATCCCATTCTGTGACTAAAGCAGCCTCTGTTTAAGACCATATAAGCATTTGCTCTTATCATATTTGAAATTAGGCCTGATAAAGACACTTTTGCTGGGCATAGCACTACTGGACCCTGCCAGGTCCACTTCTGTTGGGGCATCCCATTCTGTGACTAAAGCAGCCTCTGTTTAAGACCATATAAGCATTTGCTCTTATCATATTTGAAATTAGGCCTGATAAAGACACTTTTGCTGGGCATAGCACTACTGGACCCTGCCAGGTCCACTTCTGTTGGGGCATCCCATTCTGTGACTACAGCAGCCTCTGTTTAAGACCGTATAACCATTTTCACTTATCATATTTGAAATTAGGCCTGATAAAGACACTTTTGCTGGGCATAGCACTACTGGACCCTGCCAGGTCCACTTCTGTTGGGGCATCCCATTCTGTGACTAAAGCAGCCTCTGTTTAAGACCATATAACCATTTGCTCTTATCATATTTGAAATTAGGCCTGATAAAGACACTTTTGCTGGGCAAAGCACTACTGGACCCTGCCAGGTCCATTCCTGTTGGGGCATCCCATTCTGTGACTAAAGCAGCCTCTGTTTAAGACCGTATAAGCATTTGCTCTTATCATATTTGAAATTAGCCTGATAAAGACACTTTTGCTGGGCATAGTACTACTGGATCTTTTTTGGGGGGCATCCCATTCTGTGACTAAAGCAGCCTCTGTTTAAGACCGTATAAGCATTTGCTCTTATCATATTTGAAATTAGCCTGATAAAGACACTTTTGCTGGGCATAGCACTACTTGTCCCTTCCAGGGCATCCCATTCTGTGACTAAAGCAGCCTCTGTTTAAGACCATATAAGCATTTGCTCTTATCATATTTGAAATTAGCCTGATAAAGACACTTTTGCTGGGCATAGTACTACTGGATCTTTTTTGGGGGCATCCCATTCTGTGACTAAAGCAGCCTCTGTTTAAGACCATATAAGCATTTGCTCTTATTATATTTATATTATAAGACACTTTTGCTGGGCATAGGCTTACTGCTGCCTGCCAGGTGCACTTCTGTTGAGGCATCCCATTCTGTAACATAGCATACCCCTCTTTATTTACACTAAGCAGCTCTCTTATTTACACTAAGCAGGCCTGTTGGAGGCTGAGTGTTACTGCTCACTTTTGGTGTGCATTATATTCTGTTTCATATAGACCCACCGCTGCCCGGGGGATCTTAAAATATCACCTACTCCCACGCCAGTTAGAGTATGTCGGGCAGACAAGTGCCTGGAAGTGAAAAGAGGAGTGGCAGAGGCCAAGATTCCGCAGGCAGAGCTCGCATCAGACTGGGGGCCAGTAGCAGCAGGAGTCACGCTGAGAGACCTAATCTGCCAGTATCTGCTAGCGGTCGGGTCTCCACCAGTAACGCATCTGCCGTGGTAGATTGGTTGACGCGCTCATCAACAACATCATCACAACTTACGTCTGAGACCCCCAGTCTAGGGTCGGTAGGTTCCTCTGACACAACCCTGAGTTGGCATGCCCCGAGAGCAGTCCCTGTCCTCCCATTGCCTCTGTCCTACGCCGTTCCCTCCCCCAGCGACGTATCCTATGCTTTGGGTTCAGCTCCACTCTTTAGTGAGGAGGACCATCAGATAGAGGACAGTCAGCAGCTACTGCCCAGCCAAGAAATGGAGGTGGCTTCTCTAGCTAGGCAGACAGATAGTGATGTGGACAGTGTCGTGGGTGCTGCGAGCGTTCCAGCTCCTGCGCCAGACACTGTTGACGAATCCACGAACATCAGTGACGTACAGCCACAACTCGGTGATGATGATGATGACGATGAAGCCGATCGCACTTGGGAGCCGGGTGATGAAGGGGCTTCATCGTCATCATCAGGAGAAGAGGGGCGCAGGTTGCCCCGGAGTCAGCAGCTGAGGCAGCAAGGTGGTAGCAGTCAGCATGGGGGCACAATTCCAAAGGCTGGAGCCGGCCGGGGCCGGGGCCGGGGTAGAGCACCTGCTGTGCGGCAGTCTACCTTATCGGGAGGTAGTGGAGCAGGGGTTCCTGGAGTTGGCAACAGCAGCAGTGAATCAGTGAGGCCAGGGGGTGGGAAAAGTAGCTACTCGGCAGTGTGGCAGTTTTTCCTGAGGCATCCGCAGGAGGGTAACATGGCCACATGCAAGATATGTAGGCAAAAGGTGAAGCGTGGCCAGGGTCCAAATGTTGGCACCACGGCCCTGCGTCAACATATGATGCGTCACCATAAAACGACCTGGGAGAACCGAGGCTCCCAAGGGGTGGTCCAGTCTGCTTCCTCACCAAGTGAGCTCCCAATTTCTGCCAGCCAAGGCTCCAGCACCTCAGCCGAAGGCAGCTGTGCGTCATACCCATCCTCTGTCGCTCCTGCTCCTCCTCCTCCTCCTCCAAGTCATGCATCCCGCCAGCAATCCATCAGCGAAGCCATGTCCAAGAGACAGCAGTATGCGCCCACTCATCCTACGGCGCAGAAGCTGAATGTGCTCCTGTCCAAGTTGCTGGTGCTGCAGTCGCTCCCTTTTCAGGTGGTGGAATCTGCACCTTTCAGAGAACTGATGGCTTGTGCCGAGCCGAGGTGGAGAGTCCCAAGCCGTCATTTCTTTGCCAAGAAGGCAGTACCAGCGCTGCACACTTTTGTTGAACAGAAGGTGGGCCAGTCCTTGAGCCTGTCGGTGTGTAGCAAAATACATGGCAGCGCCGACATCTGGAGCTGTAACTACGGTCAGGGGCAGTACATGTCGTTTACGGCCCACTGGGTGAATGTGGTCCCTTTGCAGCAGCAACTTGGACAGGTCACGCCGCTTCGGCCTCCGCGCTCTCTGCCCATTGGGCCTGTGACACCGTGCGACTCGGCCTCCTCATCCTCCGCCATCTCCTCACCCTCCACTGTAGGCTCAAGTCTCAGTGCCCCTCCAGTCTACCATGTGTGCAGGGCACGGAGGTGTCACGCAGTGCTTCACATGGTTTGTCTTGGCGAACGGAGTCACACAGGGGAGGAACTGCTTAAATGTATTCATCAGGAAATCCAAACATGGCTTACTCCGAGAAAACTTAAAATGGGAATCATGGTTACCGACAATGGGAAGAACATTTTGTCTGCGCTGCGCCAAGGAAGCCTGACCCATGCCCCCTGCCTGGCTCACGTCTTCAATCTGGTTGTCAAGCGGTTTCTGAAGTGTTCCCCCCATCTGCAGGACATCCTAACAACTTCACGGAAACTTTGCATGCACTTCAGCCACTCCTACACCGCCAAACACACCCTTCTTGAGCTACAGCGTCAGAATGGTATCCCCCAACATAGTCTGATTTGCGATGTTTCCACCCGTTGGAATTCCACCCTTCACATGTTGGACCGATTATATGAACAGAGAAAAGCCATCACGGATTTCCTGATGATCCAAGCAGATAGGGGGACTCCCCTGTGTAACTTCAATGTCAACCAGTGGCAGCTCATACGTGACACCTGCCGTTTGCTCAGGCCCTTTGAGGAAGCCACTTTATTTGTCAGTCGGCAGGATTACGGGATGAACGACGTGATTCCACTGCTTCATGTACTACAGCACATGTTGGAAACCATGGCTGGTCAGGGCACTGGAGACATGGCGTTTACATCTTACGGCCACATGAACCCCGTTGGAGCTGAACTGGAGGAGGAGGAGGAGGAAGAGGAGGAGGAGGAGTTGCCCAGCGAAACACAGTTTAGGCTTGGCGAAATGGCTGGTTTATCTAGTCAGCGGACAGGAGAGGAGGAGCAGGAGCAGCCAGAGGAGCTAGAGGTTTTTGAGGAAGGAGAGACAGAGGACCCGGGCACACCGTGGCAGTATGCAGTGGAGATGGAGACAGGTAGTCCATCCGAGTCACTTGCGCAAATGGCACGAAGCATGCTCACATGCTTGCGTAGTGACCCCAGAATTGTTTCCATCTGTCGGCGGGATGACTTCTGGCTGTCCACCTTATTGGACTCTCGCTTCCGGCACAAAATGGGGGCATTTTTTAAACCCACCGAGAGGGAGGACAAACTCAACTACTACAAAGACATTCTACGTAGGCAGTTGGCCGATGCCTATCTGCGCCATGGTCCATACTCTTGCAGGTCTGACTCGAGGGGACCTCTGCGCTCACCTTCCACTGCCATGGCCGCTGGGGGGGTTGGCAGCAGCAGCAGCAGAAGCTCCATCAGCAGCAGCAGCCTCAGTCTTCAGTCGCTAATGAGTAGCTTTCTACACCCGCATAGTGAGGCTACTCATGAGCAGCAGGAAGACCTGGAGCAGGACCTGAACCAGCAGGTCATGTCATACTTTGACATGACCATGCCAACACACCTTGAGGATCCGCTGGACTTCTGGGCAGCCAAACTTGATTTGTGGCCGCAACTAGCAGAGTTTGCCCTGGAAAAGCTGTCCTGCCCGGCAAGTAGCGTGCCATCTGAGCGGGTGTTTAGTGCGGCGGGGGCCATAGTTACGGCGAGGAGAACTCGTCTGTCAACTAAAAATGTGGAGAGACTCACCTTTGTCAAAATGAATCAGGGATGGATCAGCCAGGATTTCCACCCACCAATGCCTGATGCATGCGACTAGATTCAGCATGGTGCCACGTTTTACACTTTCCAAATGGTGCAAAACATATTTATGTCTTTAGGCCATTTTTTGGGCTCCTGCTGCTGCTACTGTCAACTCCTGCCAACTCCAGGGTGTGATTCATCCAATTTTTGGGCTCCTGAAGCCAACTCCAGTGTATATTTGGGCTCCTGCTGCTGCTGCTGTCAACTCCTGCCAACTCCAGGGTGTGATTCATCCAATTTTTGGGCTCCTGAAGCCAACTCCAGTGTATATTTGGGCTCCTGCTGCTGCTACTGTCAACTCCTGCCAACTCCAGGGTGTGATTCATCCAATTTTTGGGCTCCTGAAGCCAACTCCAGTGTATATTTGGGCTCCTGCTGCTGCTACTGTCAACTCCTGCCAACTCCAGGGTGTGATTCATCCAATTTTTGGGCTCCTGAAGCCAACTCCAGTGTATATTTGGGCTCCTGCTGCTGCTGCTGCCAACTTCTGCCAACTCCAGGGTGTGATTCATCCAATTTTTGGGCTCCTCAAGCCAACTCCAGTGTATATTTGGGCTCCTGCTGCTGCTACTGTCAACTCCTGCCAACTCCAGGGTGTGATTCATCCAATTTTTGGGCTCCTGAAGCCAACTCCAGTGTATATTTGGGCTCCTGCTGCTGCTACTGTCAACTCCTGCCAACTCCAGGGTGTGATTCATCCAATTTTTGGGCTCCTGAAGCCAACTCCAGTGTATATTTGGGCTCCTGCTGCTGCTGCTGCCAACTTCTGCCAACTCCAGGGTGTGATTCATCCAATTTTTGGGCTCCTGAAGCCAACCCCAGGGTCTCTTTAAAGTAATGTTTGGGCTCCTGCTGCTGCTGCCAACTCCAGGGTGTGATTCATCCAATTTTTGGGCTCCTGAGGCCAACTCCAGTGTATATTTGGGCTCCTGCTGCTGCTGCTGTCAACTCCTGCCAACTCCAGGGTGTGATTCATCCAATTTTTGGGCTCCTGAAGCCAACTCCAGTGTATATTTGGGCTCTTGCTGCTGCTACTGTCAACTCCTGCCAACTCCAGGGTGTGATTCATCCAATTTTTGGGCTCCTGAAGCCAACTCCAGTGTATATTTGGGCTCCTGCTGCTGCTACTGTCAACTCCTGCCAACTCCAGGGTGTGATTCATCCAATTTTTGGGCTCCTGAAGCCAACTCCAGTGTATATTTGGGCTCCTGCTGCTGCTACTGTCAACTCCTGCCAACTCCAGGGTGTGATTCATCCAATTTTTGGGCTCCTGAAGCCAACTCCAGTGTATATTTGGGCTCCTGCTGCTGCTGCTGCCAACTTCTGCCAACTCCAGGGTGTGATTCATCCAATTTTTGGGCTCCTGAAGCCAACTCCAGTGTATATTTGGGCTCCTGCTGCTGCTACTGTCAACTCCTGCCAGCTCCAGGGTGTGATTCATCCAATTTTTGGGCTCCTGAAGCCAACTCCAGTGTATATTTGGGCTCCTGCTGCTGCTACTGTCAACTTCTGCCAACTCCAGGGTGTGATTCATCCAATTTTTGGGCTCCTGAAGCCAACCCCAGGGTCTCTTTAAAGTAATGTTTGGGCTCCTGCTGCTGCTGCCAACTCCAGGGTGTGATTCATCCAATTTTTGGGCTCCTGAGGCCAACTCCAGTGTATATTTGGGCTCCTGCTGCTGCTGCTGCCAACTTCTGCCAACTCCAGGGTGTGATTCATCCAATTTTTGGGCTCCTGAAGCCAACCCCAGGGTCTCTTTAAAGTAATGTTTGGGCTCCTGCTGCTGCTGCCAACTCCAGGGTGTGATTCATCCAATTTTTGGGCTCCTGAGGCCAACTCCAGTGTATATTTGGGCTCCTGCTGCTGCTGCTGCCAACTTCTGCCAACTCCAGGGTGTGATTCATCCAATTTTTGGGCTCCTGAAGCCAACTCCAGTGTATATTTGGGCTCCTGCTGCTGCTGCTGCTGCCAACTTCTGCCAACTCCAGGGTGTGATTCATCCAATTTTTGGGCTCCTGAAGCCAACTCCAGTGTATATTTGGGCTCCTGCTGCTGCTACTGTCAACTCCTGCCAACTCCAGGGTGTGATTCATCCAATTTTTGGGCTCCTGAAGCCAACTCCAGTGTATATTTGGGCTCCTGCTGCTGCTGCTGCCAACTTCTGCCAACTCCAGGGTGTGATTCATCCAATTTTTGGGCTCCTGAGGCCAACTCCAGTGTATATTTGGGCTCCTGCTGCTGCTGCTGTCAACTCCTGCCAACTCCAGGGTGTGATTCATCCAATTTTTGGGCTCCTGAAGCCAACTCCAGTGTATATTTGGGCTCCTGCTGCTGCTACTGTCAACTCCTGCCAACTCCAGGGTGTGATTCATCCAATTTTTGGGCTCCTGAAGCCAACTCCAGTGTATATTTGGGCCCCTGCTGCTGCTACTGTCAACTCCTGCCAACTCCAGGGTGTGATTCATCCAATTTTTGGGCTCCTGAAGCCAACTCCAGTGTATATTTGGGCTCCTGCTGCTGCTACTGTCAACTCCTGCCAACTCCAGGGTGTGATTCATCCAATTTTTGGGCTCCTGAAGCCAACTCCAGTGTATATTTGGGCTCCTGCTGCTGCTGCTGCCAACTTCTGCCAACTCCAGGGTGTGATTCATCCAATTTTTGGGCTCCTGAGGCCAACTCCAGTGTATATTTGGGCTCCTGCTGCTGCTGCTGTCAACTCCTGCCAACTCCAGGGTGTGATTCATCCAATTTTTGGGCTCCTGAAGCCAACTCCAGTGTATATTTGGGCTCCTGCTGCTGCTACTGTCAACTCCTGCCAACTCCAGGGTGTGATTCATCCAACTTTTGGGCTCCTGAAGCCAACTCCAGTGTATATTTGGGCTCCTGCTGCTGCTACTGTCAACTCCTGCCAACTCCAGGGTGTGATTCATCCAATTTTTGGGCTCCTGAAGCCAACTCCAGTGTATATTTGGGCTCCTGCTGCTGCTACTGTCAACTCCTGCCAACTCCAGGGTGTGATTCATCCAATTTTTGGGCTCCTGAAGCCAACTCCAGTGTATATTTGGGCTCCTGCTGCTGCTACTGTCAACTCCTGCCAACTCCAGGGTGTGATTCATCCAACTTTTGGGCTCCTGAAGCCAACTCCAGTGTATATTTGGGCTCCTGCTGCTGCTACTGTCAACTCCTGCCAACTCCAGGGTGTGATTCATCCAATTTTTGGGCTCCTGAAGCCAACTCCAGTGTATATTTGGGCTCCTGCTGCTGCTACTGTCAACTCCTGCCAACTCCAGGGTGTGATTCATCCAATTTTTGGGCTCCTGAAGCCAACTCCAGTGTATATTTGGGCTCCTGCTGCTGCTACTGTCAACTCCTGCCAACTCCAGGGTGTGATTCATCCAATTTTTGGGCTCCTGAAGCCAACTCCAGTGTATATTTGGGCTCCTGCTGCTGCTGCTGCCAACTTCTGCCAACTCCAGGGTGTGATTCATCCAATTTTTGGGCTCCTGAAGCCAACTCCAGTGTATATTTGGGCTCCTGCTGCTGCTACTGTCAACTCCTGCCAACTCCAGGGTGTGATTCATCCAATTTTTGGGCTCCTGAAGCCAACTCCAGTGTATATTTGGGCTCCTGCTGCTGCTACTGTCAACTTCTGCCAACTCCAGGGTGTGATTCATCCAATTTTTGGGCTCCTGAAGCGAACCCCAGGGTCTCTTTAAAGTAATGTTTGGGCTCCTGCTGCTGCTGCCAACTCCAGGGTGTGATTCATCCAATTTTTGGGCTCCTGAGGCCAACTCCAGTGTATATTTGGGCTCCTGCTGCTGCTGCTGCCAACTTCTGCCAACTCCAGGGTGTGATTCATCCAATTTTTGGGCTCCTGAAGCCAACCCCAGGGTCTCTTTAAAGTAATGTTTGGGCTCCTGCTGCTGCTGCCAACTCCAGGGTGTGATTCATCCAATTTTTGGGCTCCTGAGGCCAACTCCAGTGTATATTTGGGCTCCTGCTGCTGCTGCTGCCAACTTCTGCCAACTCCAGGGTGTGATTCATCCAATTTTTGGGCTCCTGAAGCCAACTCCAGTGTATATTTGGGCTCCTGCTGCTGCTGCTGCCAACTTCTGCCAACTCCAGGGTGTGATTCATCCAATTTTTGGGCTCCTGAAGCCAACTCCAGTGTATATTTGGGCTCCTGCTGCTGCTACTGTCAACTCCTGCCAACTCCAGGGTGTGATTCATCCAATTTTTGGGCTCCTGAAGCCAACTCCAGTGTATATTTGGGCTCCTGCTGCTGCTGCTGCCAACTTCTGCCAACTCCAGGGTGTGATTCATCCAATTTTTGGGCTCCTGAGGCCAACTCCAGTGTATATTTGGGCTCCTGCTGCTGCTGCTGTCAACTCCTGCCAACTCCAGGGTGTGATTCATCCAATTTTTGGGCTCCTGAAGCCAACTCCAGTGTATATTTGGGCTCCTGCTGCTGCTACTGTCAACTCCTGCCAACTCCAGGGTGTGATTCATCCAATTTTTGGGCTCCTGAATCCAACTCCAGTGTATATTTGGGCTCCTGCTGCTGCTGCTGTCAACTCCTGCCAACTCCAGGGTGTGATTCATCCAATTTTTGGGCTCCTGAAGCCAACTCCAGTGTATATTTGGGCTCCTGCTGCTGCTACTGTCAACTCCTGCCAACTCCAGGGTGTGATTCATCCAATTTTTGGGCTCCTGAATCCAACTCCAGTGTATATTTGGGCTCCTGCTGCTGCTACTGTCAACTCCTGCCAACTCCAGGGTGTGATTCATCCAATTTTTGGGCTCCTGAAGCCAACTCCAGTGTATATTTGGGCTCCTGCTGCTGCTGCTGCCAACTTCTGCCAACTCCAGGGTGTGATTCATCCAATTTTTGGGCTCCTGAGGCCAACTCCAGTGTATATTTGGGCTCCTGCTGCTGCTGCTGTCAACTCCTGCCAACTCCAGGGTGTGATTCATCCAATTTTTGGGCTCCTGAAGCCAACTCCAGTGTATATTTGGGCTCCTGCTGCTGCTACTGTCAACTCCTGCCAACTCCAGGGTGTGATTCATCCAATTTTTGGGCTCCTGAAGCCAACTCCAGTGTATGTTTGGGCTCCTGCTGCTGCTACTGTCAACTCCTGCCAACTCCAGGGTGTGATTCATCCAATTTTTGGGCTCCTGAAGCCAACTCCAGTGTATATTTGGGCTCCTGCTGCTGCTACTGTCAACTCCTGCCAACTCCAGGGTGTGATTCATCCAATTTTTGGGCTCCTGAAGCCAACTCCAGTGTATATTTGGGCTCCTGCTGCTGCTGCTGCCAACTTCTGCCAACTCCAGGGTGTGATTCATCCAATTTTTGGGCTCCTGAGGCCAACTCCAGTGTATATTTGGGCTCCTGCTGCTGCTGCTGTCAACTCCTGCCAACTCCAGGGTGTGATTCATCCAATTTTTGGGCTCCTGAAGCCAACTCCAGTGTATATTTGGGCTCCTGCTGCTGCTACTGTCAACTCCTGCCAACTCCAGGGTGTGATTCATCCAATTTTTGGGCTCCTGAAGCCAACTCCAGTGTATGTTTGGGCTCCTGCTGCTGCTACTGTCAACTCCTGCCAACTCCAGGGTGTGATTCATCCAATTTTTGGGCTCCTGAAGCCAACTCCAGTGTATATTTGGGCTCCTGCTGCTGCTACTGTCAACTCCTGCCAACTCCAGGGTGTGATTCATCCAATTTTTGGGCTCCTGAAGCCAACTCCAGTGTATATTTGGGCTCCTGCTGCTGCTGCTGCCAACTTCTGCCAACTCCAGGGTGTGATTCATCCAATTTTTGGGCTCCTGAGGCCAACTCCAGTGTATATTTGGGCTCCTGCTGCTGCTGCTGTCAACTCCTGCCAACTCCAGGGTGTGATTCATCCAATTTTTGGGCTCCTGAGGCCAACTCCAGTGTATATTTGGGCTCCTGCTGCTGCTGCTGCCAACTTCTGCCAACTCCAGTGTGTGATTCATCCAATTTTTGGGCTCCTGAAGCCAACTCCAGTGTATATTTGGGCTCCTGCTGCTGCTGCTGCCAACTTCTGCCAACTCCAGGGTGTGATTCATCCAATTTTTGGGCTCCTGAAGCCAACTCCAGTGTATATTTGGGCTCCTGCTGCTGCTACTGTCAACTCCTGCCAACTCCAGGGTGTGATTCATCCAATTTTTGGGCTCCTGAAGCCAACTCCAGTGTATATTTGGGCTCCTGCTGCTGCTGCTGCCAACTTCTGCCAACTCCAGGGTGTGATTCATCCAATTTTTGGGCTCCTGAGGCCAACTCCAGTGTATATTTGGGCTCCTGCTGCTGCTGCTGTCAATTCCTGCCAACTCCAGGGTGTGATTCATCCAATTTTTGGGCTCCTGAAGCCAACTCCAGTGTATATTTGGGCTCCTGCTGCTGCTACTGTCAACTCCTGCCAACTCCAGGGTGTGATTCATCCAATTTTTGGGCTCCTGAAGCCAACTCCAGTGTATATTTGGGCTCCTGCTGCTGCTACTGTCAACTCCTGCCAACTCCAGGGTGTGATTCATCCAATTTTTGGGCTCCTGAAGCCAACTCCAGTGTATATTTGGGCTCCTGCTGCTGCTACTGTCAACTCCTGCCAACTCCAGGGTGTGATTCATCCAATTTTTGGGCTCCTGAAGCCAACTCCAGTGTATATTTGGGCTCCTGCTGCTGCTGCTGCCAACTTCTGCCAACTCCAGGGTGTGATTCATCCAATTTTTGGGCTCCTGAGGCCAACTCCAGTGTAAATTTGGGCTCCTGCTGCTGTCAACTCCTGCCAACTCCAGGGTGTGATTCATCCAATTTTTGGGCTCCTGAAGCCAACTCCAGTGTATATTTGGGCTCCTGCTGCTGCTACTGTCAACTCCTGCCAACTCCAGGGTGTGATTTATCCAACTTTTGGGCTCCTGAAGCCAACTTCAGTGTATATTTGGGCTCCTGCTGCTGCTACTGTCAACTCCTGCCAACTCCAGGGTGTGATTCATCCAATTTTTGGGCTCCTGAAGCCAACTCCAGTGTATATTTGGGCTCCTGCTGCTGCTACTGTCAACTCCTGCCAACTCCAGGGTGTGATTCATCCAATTTTTGGGCTCCTGAAGCCAACTCCAGTGTATATTTGGGCTCCTGCTGCTGCTACTGTCAACTCCTGCCAACTCCAGGGTGTGATTCATCCAATTTTTGGGCTCCTGAAGCCAACTCTAGTGTATATTTGGGCTCCTGCTGCTGCTGCTGCCAACTTCTGCCAACTCCAGGGTGTGATTCATCCAATTTTTGGGCTCCTGAGGCCAACTCCAGTGTATATTTGGGCTCCTGCTGCTGCTGCTGTCAACTCCTGCCAACTCCAGGGTGTGATTCATCCAATTTTTGGGCTCCTGAAGCCAACTCCAGTGTATATTTGGGCTCCTGCTGCTGCTACTGTCAACTCCTGCCAACTCCAGGGTGTGATTCATCAAATTTTTGGGCTCCTGAAGCCAACTCCAGTGTATATTTGGGCTCCTGCTGCTGCTACTGTCAACTCCTGCCAACTCCAGGGTGTGATTCATCCAATTTTTGGGCTCCTGAAGCCAACTCCAGTGTATATTTGGGCTCCTGCTGCTGCTACTGTCAACTCCTGCCAACTCCAGGGTGTGATTCATCCAATTTTTGGGCTCCTGAAGCCAACTCCAGTGTATATTTGGGCTCCTGCTGCTGCTGCTGCCAACTTCTGCCAACTCCAGGGTGTGATTCATCCAATTTTTGGGCTCCTGAGGCCAACTCCAGTGTATATTTGGGCTCCTGCTGCTGCTGCTGTCAACTCCTGCCAACTCCAGGGTGTGATTCATCCAATTTTTGGGCTCCTGAAGCCAACTCCAGTGTATATTTGGGCTCCTGCTGCTGCTACTGTCAACTCCTGCCAACTCCAGGGTGTGATTCATCCAACTTTTGGGCTCCTGAAGCCAACTCCAGTGTATATTTGGGCTCCTGCTGCTGCTACTGTCAACTCCTGCCAACTCCAGGGTGTGATTCATCCAATTTTTGGGCTCCTGAAGCCAACTCCAGTGTATATTTGGGCTCCTGCTGCTGCTACTGTCAACTCCTGCCAACTCCAGGGTGTGATTCATCCAATTTTTGGGCTCCTGAAGCCAACTCCAGTGTATATTTGGGCTCCTGCTGCTGCTACTGTCAACTCCTGCCAACTCCAGGGTGTGATTCATCCAACTTTTGGGCTCCTGAAGCCAACTCCAGTGTATATTTGGGCTCCTGCTGCTGCTACTGTCAACTCCTGCCAACTCCAGGGTGTGATTCATCCAATTTTTGGGCTCCTGAAGCCAACTCCAGTGTATATTTGGGCTCCTGCTGCTGCTACTGTCAACTCCTGCCAACTCCAGGGTGTGATTCATCCAATTTTTGGGCTCCTGAAGCCAACTCCAGTGTATATTTGGGCTCCTGCTGCTGCTACTGTCAACTCCTGCCAACTCCAGGGTGTGATTCATCCAATTTTTGGGCTCCTGAAGCCAACTCCAGTGTATATTTGGGCTCCTGCTGCTGCTGCTGCCAACTTCTGCCAACTCCAGGGTGTGATTCATCCAATTTTTGGGCTCCTGAAGCCAACTCCAGTGTATATTTGGGCTCCTGCTGCTGCTACTGTCAACTCCTGCCAACTCCAGGGTGTGATTCATCCAATTTTTGGGCTCCTGAAGCCAACTCCAGTGTATATTTGGGCTCCTGCTGCTGCTACTGTCAACTTCTGCCAACTCCAGGGTGTGATTCATCCAATTTTTGGGCTCCTGAAGCCAACCCCAGGGTCTCTTTAAAGTAATGTTTGGGCTCCTGCTGCTGCTGCCAACTCCAGGGTGTGATTCATCCAATTTTTGGGCTCCTGAGGCCAACTCCAGTGTATATTTGGGCTCCTGCTGCTGCTGCTGCCAACTTCTGCCAACTCCAGGGTGTGATTCATCCAATTTTTGGGCTCCTGAAGCCAACCCCAGGGTCTCTTTAAAGTAATGTTTGGGCTCCTGCTGCTGCTGCCAACTCCAGGGTGTGATTCATCCAATTTTTGGGCTCCTGAGGCCAACTCCAGTGTATATTTGGGCTCCTGCTGCTGCTGCTGCCAACTTCTGCCAACTCCAGGGTGTGATTCATCCAATTTTTGGGCTCCTGAAGCCAACTCCAGTGTATATTTGGGCTCCTGCTGCTGCCAACTTCTGCCAACTCCAGGGTGTGATTCATCCAATTTTTGGGCTCCTGAAGCCAACTCCAGTGTATATTTGGGCTCCTGCTGCTGCTACTGTCAACTCCTGCCAACTCCAGGGTGTGATTCATCCAATTTTTGGGCTCCTGAAGCCAACTCCAGTGTATATTTGGGCTCCTGCTGCTGCTGCTGCCAACTTCTGCCAACTCCAGGGTGTGATTCATCCAATTTTTGGGCTCCTGAGGCCAACTCCAGTGTATATTTGGGCTCCTGCTGCTGCTGCTGTCAACTCCTGCCAACTCCAGGGTGTGATTCATCCAATTTTTGGGCTCCTGAAGCCAACTCCAGTGTATATTTGGGCTCCTGCTGCTGCTACTGTCAACTCCTGCCAACTCCAGGGTGTGATTCATCCAATTTTTGGGCTCCTGAATCCAACTCCAGTGTATATTTGGGCTCCTGCTGCTGCTGCTGTCAACTCCTGCCAACTCCAGGGTGTGATTCATCCAATTTTTGGGCTCCTGAAGCCAACTCCAGTGTATATTTGGGCTCCTGCTGCTGCTACTGTCAACTCCTGCCAACTCCAGGGTGTGATTCATCCAATTTTTGGGCTCCTGAATCCAACTCCAGTGTATATTTGGGCTCCTGCTGCTGCTACTGTCAACTCCTGCCAACTCCAGGGTGTGATTCATCCAATTTTTGGGCTCCTGAAGCCAACTCCAGTGTATATTTGGGCTCCTGCTGCTGCTGCTGCCAACTTCTGCCAACTCCAGGGTGTGATTCATCCAATTTTTGGGCTCCTGAGGCCAACTCCAGTGTATATTTGGGCTCCTGCTGCTGCTGCTGTCAACTCCTGCCAACTCCAGGGTGTGATTCATCCAATTTTTGGGCTCCTGAAGCCAACTCCAGTGTATATTTGGGCTCCTGCTGCTGCTACTGTCAACTCCTGCCAACTCCAGGGTGTGATTCATCCAATTTTTGGGCTCCTGAAGCCAACTCCAGTGTATATTTGGGCTCCTGCTGCTGCTACTGTCAACTCCTGCCAACTCCAGGGTGTGATTCATCCAATTTTTGGGCTCCTGAAGCCAACTCCAGTGTATATTTGGGCTCCTGCTGCTGCTACTGTCAACTCCTGCCAACTCCAGGGTGTGATTCATCCAATTTTTGGGCTCCTGAAGCCAACTCCAGTGTATATTTGGGCTCCTGCTGCTGCTGCTGCCAACTTCTGCCAACTCCAGGGTGTGATTCATCCAATTTTTGGGCTCCTGAGGCCAACTCCAGTGTATATTTGGGCTCCTGCTGCTGCTGCTGTCAACTCCTGCCAACTCCAGGGTGTGATTCATCCAATTTTTGGGCTCCTGAGGCCAACTCCAGTGTATATTTGGGCTCCTGCTGCTGCTGCTGCCAACTTCTGCCAACTCCAGGGTGTGATTCATCCAATTTTTGGGCTCCTGAAGCCAACTCCAGTGTATATTTGGGCTCCTGCTGCTGCTGCTGCCAACTTCTGCCAACTCCAGGGTGTGATTCATCCAATTTTTGGGCTCCTGAAGCCAACTCCAGTGTATATTTGGGCTCCTGCTGCTGCTACTGTCAACTCCTGCCAACTCCAGGGTGTGATTCATCCAATTTTTGGGCTCCTGAAGCCAACTCCAGTGTATATTTGGGCTCCTGCTGCTGCTGCTGCCAACTTCTGCCAACTCCAGGGTGTGATTCATCCAATTTTTGGGCTCCTGAGGCCAACTCCAGTGTATATTTGGGCTCCTGCTGCTGCTGCTGTCAACTCCTGCCAACTCCAGGGTGTGATTCATCCAATTTTTGGGCTCCTGAAGCCAACTCCAGTGTATATTTGGGCTCCTGCTGCTGCTACTGTCAACTCCTGCCAACTCCAGGGTGTGATTCATCCAATTTTTGGGCTCCTGAAGCCAACTCCAGTGTATATTTGGGCTCCTGCTGCTGCTACTGTCAACTCCTGCCAACTCCAGGGTGTGATTCATCCAATTTTTGGGCTCCTGAAGCCAACTCCAGTGTATATTTGGGCTCCTGCTGCTGCTACTGTCAACTCCTGCCAACTCCAGGGTGTGATTCATCCAATTTTTGGGCTCCTGAAGCCAACTCCAGTGTATATTTGGGCTCCTGCTGCTGCTGCTGCCAACTTCTGCCAACTCCAGGGTGTGATTCATCCAATTTTTGGGCTCCTGAGGCCAACTCCAGTGTATATTTGGGCTCCTGCTGCTGTCAACTCCTGCCAACTCCAGGGTGTGATTCATCCAATTTTTGGGCTCCTGAAGCCAACTCCAGTGTATATTTGGGCTCCTGCTGCTGCTACTGTCAACTCCTGCAAACTCCAGGGTGTGATTTATCCAACTTTTGGGCTCCTGAAGCCAACTCCAGTGTATATTTGGGCTCCTGCTGCTGCTACTGTCAACTCCTGCCAACTCCAGGGTGTGATTCATCCAATTTTTGGGCTCCTGAAGCCAACTCCAGTGTATATTTGGGCTCCTGCTGCTGCTACTGTCAACTCCTGCCAACTCCAGGGTGTGATTCATCCAATTTTTGGGCTCCTGAAGCCAACTCCAGTGTATATTTGGGCTCCTGCTGCTGCTACTGTCAACTCCTGCCAACTCCAGGGTGTGATTCATCCAATTTTTGGGCTCCTGAAGCCAACTCCAGTGTATATTTGGGCTCCTGCTGCTGCTGCTGCCAACTTCTGCCAACTCCAGGGTGTGATTCATCCAATTTTTGGGCTCCTGAAGCCAACTCCAGTGTATATTTGGGCTCCTGCTGCTGCTACTGTCAACTCCTGCCAACTCCAGGGTGTGATTCATCCAATTTTGGGGCTCCTGAAGCCAACTCCAGTGTATATTTGGGCTCCTGCTGCTGCTACTGTCAACTTCTGCCAACTCCAGGGTGTGATTCATCCAATTTTTGGGCTCCTGAAGCCAACCCCAGGGTCTCTTTAAAGTAATGTTTGGGCTCCTGCTGCTGCTGCCAACTCCAGGGTGTGATTCATCCAATTTTTGGGCTCCTGAGGCCAACTCCAGTGTATATTTGGGCTCCTGCTGCTGCTGCTGCCAACTTCTGCCAACTCCAGGGTGTGATTCATCCAATTTTTGGGCTCCTGAAGCCAACCCCAGGGTCTCTTTAAAGTAATGTTTGGGCTCCTGCTGCTGCTGCCAACTCCAGGGTGTGATTCATCCAATTTTTGGGCTCCTGAGGCCAACTCCAGTGTATATTTGGGCTCCTGCTGCTGCTGCTGCCAACTTCTGCCAACTCCAGGGTGTGATTCATCCAATTTTTGGGCTCCTGAAGCCAACTCCAGTGTATATTTGGGCTCCTGCTGCTGCTGCTGCCAACTTCTGCCAACTCCAGGGTGTGATTCATCCAATTTTTGGGCTCCTGAAGCCAACTCCAGTGTATATTTGGGCTCCTGCTGCTGCTACTGTCAACTCCTGCCAACTCCAGGGTGTGATTCATCCAATTTTTGGGCTCCTGAAGCCAACTCCAGTGTATATTTGGGCTCCTGCTGCTGCTGCTGCCAACTTCTGCCAACTCCAGGGTGTGATTCATCCAATTTTTGGGCTCCTGAGGCCAACTCCAGTGTATATTTGGGCTCCTGCTGCTGCTGCTGTCAACTCCTGCCAACTCCAGGGTGTGATTCATCCAATTTTTGGGCTCCTGAAGCCAACTCCAGTGTATATTTGGGCTCCTGCTGCTGCTACTGTCAACTCCTGCCAACTCCAGGGTGTGATTCATCCAATTTTTGGGCTCCTGAAGCCAACTCCAGTGTATATTTGGGCTCCTGCTGCTGCTACTGTCAACTCCTGCCAACTCCAGGGTGTGATTCATCCAATTTTTGGGCTCCTGAAGCCAACTCCAGTGTATATTTGGGCTCCTGCTGCTGCTACTGTCAACTCCTGCCAACTCCAGGGTGTGATTCATCCAATTTTTGGGCTCCTGAAGCCAACTCCAGTGTATATTTGGGCTCCTGCTGCTGCTGCTGCCAACTTCTGCCAACTCCAGGGTGTGATTCATCCAATTTTTGGGCTCCTGAGGCCAACTCCAGTGTATATTTGGGCTCCTGCTGCTGCTGCTGTCAACTCCTGCCAACTCCAGGGTGTGATTCATCCAACTTTTGGGCTCCTGAAGCCAACTCCAGTGTATATTTGGGCTCCTGCTGCTGCTACTGTCAACTCCTGCCAACTCCAGGGTGTGATTCATCCAATTTTTGGGCTCCTGAAGCCAACTCCAGTGTATATTTGGGCTCCTGCTGCTGCTACTGTCAACTCCTGCCAACTCCAGGGTGTGATTCATCCAATTTTTGGGCTCCTGAAGCCAACTCCAGTGTATATTTGGGCTCCTGCTGCTGCTGCTGCCAACTTCTGCCAACTCCAGGGTGTGATTCATCCAATTTTTGGGCTCCTGAGGCCAACTCCAGTGTATATTTGGGCTCCTTCTGCCCCTCATAGTGATGCCACTTCAACTCTCTGCAATTGTGCCGCTCTGCGATTCTATTAGCGATGCCTCTGATCTGCATGTGATATTTCTTCAAAGTATTATTTAACTAACCCAGCACGCATCCTGTGCGTGTTACAGCAAGGCTGAATGGTTTACAACCCTATTGAGGCTCTAGGAGGCTCAGAAATAGCCGTTTTTAATAGCGATTCGTCGCGAATTTATTCGGGTCGAAACGATTTTTGTCGGAAAATTCGGCGAATCAGTCGAATCGAATTTTTCAAAAGTTCGCTCATCTCTAGCACTAATCACAAAACATTCAGATTCATGCAGTTTTCATTAATTGACTTTTCTCTGAAATTTGTCCAATTTTGAAAATTTGACCAAACTTCGGTTCTAAGAAGGTTTGCTTTCCTGTACTAAACTGTTTGCATTTTCTTCTGCTTGCATTTTATTGTGGCCAATTGGAGTAAAACAATAAGAAAATACGCCCCTCCAAAAAGATTGTGCATCCCTGCTTTAAACAAAAAGCCAATATAAAAGAAAGAATAGAACCTTGTAAAAAGAAGTGAATTAACTTCAAGACATGGAAGTTAAAGACAATTTTCTGCCTGAAAAAACGAAAATGCTATACTCACCATGTGTCTCAAGCAGGCTGACACTGATAGTCCTGTACTGCAGATCTTACACCAGATTGTGAGTCATGTTTCTTCCGAAGTGGATACACACTCCGTCATCCTCACTGTGAGTTGACACGTCCCCCTCTATTCCCTGCAATAGAAAGGGGCGTGTTAGGGTATGATCAAGTGTGCAGCAGGAGCTGTTGATCCAGCTATAAGGTAAGATCTGTAGCCCCAGACTGATAATTGTTGTTAAACTCATGGAAATTATAACAGTTAGTCAAGGATTTCAAAAGTATATATTTAATACTCAGTCAACTTTAGGAAATTCCCTTATGAGGCAAAATATATAGGGAATATATGCTCTGGAATTTTATTAAAATTTGTTAACAAAAATTTCAATTCAAAAACAGAGATCTGCAGATTAAATTACAAACTGAATTTCTATCAAGGTGGACTACTTAGTAATAACATGACACCCTTTAATGCTCTATTTCTAATAGACCTCATGACTAGAGATGAGCGAACTTTTGAAAAATTCGATTCGACTGATTCGCTGAATTTTCCGACAAAAATCGGTTCGACCCGAATTAATTCGCGATGAATCGCTATTAAAAACGGCTATTTCTGAGCCTCCTAGAGCCTCAATAGGGTTGTAAACCATTCTGCCTTGCTGTAACATGCAAATACTGTAAATAATTATCACATGCAGATCGGAGGCATCGCTAATAGAATCGCAAAGCGGCACAATTGCAGAGAGTTGAGGTGGCATCACTATGAGGGGCCCCTATAGTGCCTGAAAAACACACCCTGGAGCTGGCAGCAGCAGGAGCCAAAAAAATTAGCTGAATTACACCCTGGATTTGCAGGCAGCAGCAGCAGCTGCCGGAGCCCAAACATTGCTTTAAAGAGACACTGGAGTTGGCTGCAGGAGCCCAAAAATTGGATGAATCACACCCTGGAGTTGCAAGCAGCAGCAGGAGCCCAAACATTGCTTTAAAGAGACACTGGAGTTGACTTCAGGAGGCCAAAAATTGGATGAATCACACCCTGGAGTTGCAAGCAGCAGCAGCAGCAGGAGCCCAACCATAGCTTGAAAGAGACACTGGAGTTGGCAGCAAGAGCCCAAAAATTGGATGAATCACACCCTGGAGTTGCAAGCAGCAGCAGCAGGATCCCAAACATAGCTTGAAAGACACACTGGAGTTGGCAGCAGGAGCCCAAAAATTGGATGAATCACACCCTGGAGTTGCAAGCAGCAGCAGGAGCCCCAACACTGCGTGAAAGAGACACTGGAGTTGGCTGCAGGAGCCCAAAAATTGGATGAATCACACCCTGGAGTTGCAAGCAGCAGCAGCAGGAGCCCAAACATAGCTTTAAAGAGACACTGGAGTTGGCAGCAGGAGCCCAATAATTGGATGAATCACACCCTAGAGTTGCAAGCAGCAGCAGGAGCCCAAACATAACTTGAAAGACACACTGAAGTTGGCAGCAGGAGCCCAAAAATTGGATGAATCACACCCTGGAGTTGCAAGCAGCAGCAGGAGCCCCAACATTGCGTGAAAGAGACACTGGAGTTGGCTGCAGGAGCCCAAAAATTGGATGAATCACACCCTGGAGTTGCAAGCAGCAGCAGCAGCAGCAGGAGCCCAAACATTGCTTTAAAGAGACACTGGAGTTGGCTTCAGGAGGCCAAAAATTGGATGAATCACACCCTGGAGTTGTAAGCAACAGCAGCAGGAGCCCAAACATTGCTTTAAAGAGACACTGGAGTTGGCTGCAGGAGCCCAAAAATTGGATGAATCACACCCTGGAGTTGCAAGCAGCAGCAGCAGGAGCCCAAACATAGCTTGAAAGAGACACTGGATTTGGCTGCAGGAGCCCAAAAATTGGATGACTCACACCCTGGAGTTGCAAGCAGCAGTAGCAGCAGGAGCCCAAACATAGCTTGGAAGAGACACTGGAGTTGGCAGCAGGAGCCCAAAAATTGGATGAATGACACCCTGGAGTTGCAAGCAGCAGCAGCAGGAGCCCAAAATTGCCAGAAAGACAAACCCTGGAGTTGGCAGCAGCATGGAGAGAACATATACAGATTTTCGTCAGAAAGCATTTTCTCAATAATTACTTGTGGTCTGATGCGGAGGAATGTCTGTAACTGGAGAGCAGCGCCTTAAATCTGTTTAGCACGATCCATATTTCTTTAGTGTTGGTCTGGCGCCATCATCAATCTACTCTAATGCATCAGGCATTGGTGGGTGGAAATCTTGGCTGATCCATGCCCGATTCATTTCCACGCAGGCCAGTCTCTCAAAAAAAAACATGGAGAGTGACAGATTAGTAACATATTAGTAACATAGTAACATATTAGTAACATAGTAACATATAAGGCCTCATTTCATCAAGCAGAGGTCTCTGCAGAATAGGGGTGAGTGGCAGCAGGAGTCTCAGTGAGAGGCCTGATCTCCCGGGATCAGCTAGCGGTCGTGTCTTGAACAGCAACCCATCTGCCATCATCCATTGGTTAACACGATCATCCACTGCATCACAAATGACATCTGACACCCCCAGTCAACTGTCTGTTGTATGTTATGCTTTGGGTTCAGCTCCACTATTCAGTGAGGACGATCTGATAATCAGAAAAATCAGCAGCTACTGCCCAGCCAAGAAGTGGAGGAGACACTTGCCGCTTCTTCCACTAGGCGGGCAAGTAGTGATAAGGAGAGTGTCGTGAGAGGAGGTGTTGCAAGCATTTTGGCTCCTTAAGCAGACACTGTTGAGGAACCTGAGGAGGACATCAGTGAGTTTTGAGGGCACTTTTAAAGGCTTGGAGTGATGGAGAGTGACAGATTTAGCGGCCAGCATGGTGGCAGAAGGGGAAAGTATGGAGGCAAATGTGCTTGGGGTAGACCACTCGCGCGGCAGGCTATCTTCCCAGGAGGTAGTGGAAGAGGGTCCCTGGAGTTGGCGGCGGCGGCAGCAGCATCAGTGAACTGGTGCGGACTGTTGGTAGGACAAATCAGCTACAAGCCCATGTTGCAGTTTTTCATCCGCAGTAGGTTAACATGGCTATATGAAAGATGTGTAGGCAGAAGGTGAAGTGTGGCCAGGGTCCCAATGTTGGACCCACAGCCCTGCGTCAACATTTGCAGCGTCACCATAAAGCGGCCTGGGAGAGTTGGCTCCAAAGTGGTGGTCCAGCCTGCTGCATTACCCAGTCGCACACCGCTCTCTGTTCCAGCCAGCCAAGGCTCCACCACCTCCTGTGTGTCATACCCATCCTCTGTCGCTCCAGATGCTCCTCCTCCTCTTAATCCGAGTCAGTCATTCCGCCAGCAATCCATTGCCAAGCCATGTCCAAGAGACAACAGTATGTGCCCACTCATCCAACGTGCAGAAGCTAAATGTGCTCCTGTATAAGTTGCTGGTGCTGCAGTCCCTCCCTTTTGAGTTGGTGGACCTTTCAGAGAACTGATGGCTTGTGCCGAGCCGAGGTGGAGAGTCCCCATGCTGTCATTTATTTGCGAAGAAGGCAGTACCAGCCCTGTACAATTTTTTTGAACAGAAGGTGGGGCAGTCCTTTAGCCTGTCAGTGTGTACCAAAGTGCACAGCAGTGCCTACGTCTGGAGCTGTAACTGTGGTCAGGGACAATAAATATCCGTTTAGGACCACTGGGTGATTGTGGTTCCTGCACAACCACAAAAGCAACTTCGACAGGTCCCTCCGCTGTGGCCTCCACGCTCCTAGGCCTTTGTGCCTGTGACAGTGCACTTGCACTTAGCAATGGTGTCACAGAGAAAAGTGGCAAATTGTCAATTACATATTAATAGTTAACATTTATCTTATCTGAACATATTTATAATAATAACATATAATAACATATAACATAGCAACAATAACATATAACATAATAAAAGTAACATATAAAATGTATCAACATTTTTTTTTTTTTGTTAATTTTGTATTGTTTTTTCTTTTTAACATTTAGTTTTTTTTTTTATATTTTGTATTTTTTAGAAATATATATATATATATATATATATATATATATATATATATTTGTTTAAAAAAAATTATATTTTTTTTACCATTGCCTTTTAATATTTTGTGAATTAGTGTACAAATTATTTTTTTCATTTTTTAATTTTTTTTGTTACTTTTTTTTCTAAATATGTATTTTTTCTCTTTTTTTTTATTTATTTATTTTTTTTTCCAGTGCCCTTCCAGCCTACCATGTGTGCAGGACACGGCGGTTTCACGCTGTTCTTCACATGGTTTGCCTTGAGCAACAGAGTCACACATGGGAGGAACTGCTAAAAGATGAGAGCTCAATACATGAAATCATGGCTTACTCCACGAAAACTGCAAATGGGACCCATGGTGACTGACACTGGGAAGAACATCTTGTCTGCGCTGCGACAAGGAAGCCTGAGCCATGCGTCCTGCCATGGCACACGTGTTCAATCTAGTTGTCAAGCGTTTTCTGAAGTCTTCCCCCCATCTGAAAGACATCCTAACAATGGGAAGGAAACTTTGCATGCACTTCAGGCACTCCTACGCCGCCAAGCACACCCTTCTTGAGCTTCAGCGTCAGAACGGTATCCCCCAACATATTCTGATTTGCGATGTTTCCACCCGTTGGAATTCCACCCTCCATATGCAGGATCGACTATAGGAACAGAGAAAAGCCTGTGGCCTGGGGTTTTTTTTTGTTAAAGGCAGACCAAAAACCAATTCAAAATGCAATAGTTTGATTCAGCTGAAGAAGGATGAACAAGCGTATTTAGTATAACAGATAGGGTGCAACGTGGTGGTTTGGGATACCATGCGGCCTGGTGTATTGACAGCAGGACAAAAACCAATTCAAAATGCAATAGCTTAATAAAGCTGATGCTGAACAACGCTTAATTAGTATAACAGATAGGGTGCAACGTGGTGGTTTGGGATACCCTGCGGCCTGGTGTATTGACAGCAGGACAAAAACCAATTCAAAATGCAATAACTTAATAAAGCTGAGGCTATAGACGCTTATTAAGTATAACAGATAAGGTGCAACGTGGTGGTTTGGGATACCCTGCGGCCTGGTGTATTGACAGCAGGACAAAAACCAATGCAAGATGCAATAGCTTAATAAAGCTGATGCTGAACAACGCTTATTTAGTATAACAGATAGGGTGCCACGTGGTGGTTTGGGATACCCTGCGGCCTGGTGTATTGACAGCAGGACCAAAACCAATGCAAAATGCAATAGCTTAATAAAGCTGATGCTGAACAGCGCTTATTTAGTATAACAGATAGGGTGCCACGTGGTGGTTTGGGATACCCTGCGGCCTGGTGTATTGACAGCAGGACAAAAAACAATTCAAAATGCAATAACTTAATAAAACTGATGGTGAACAACGCTTATTTAGTATAACAGATAGGGTGCCACGTGGTGGTTTGGGATACCCTGCGGCCTGGTGTATTGACAGCAGGACAAAACCAATTCAAAATGCAATAGCTTAATAAAGCTGATGCTGAACAACGCTTATTTAGTATAACAGATAGGGGGCAACGTGCAGGTTTGGGATACCCTGCGGCCTGGTGTATTTAAAGCAGACCAAAACCAATTCAAAATGCGATAACTTAATAAAGCTGAGGCTGTAGACGCTTATTTAGTATAACAGATAGGGTGCCACGTGGTGGTTTGGGATACCCTGCAGCCTGGTGTATTGACAGCAGGACAAAAAACAATGCAAAGTGCAATAGCTTAATAAAGCTGATGGTGAACAACGCTTATTTAGTATAACAGATAGGGTGCCACATGGTGGTTTGGGATACCCTGCAGCCTGGTGAATTGACAGCAGGACAAAAACCAATTCAAAATGCAATAACTTAATAAAGCTGAGGCTGTAGACGCTTATTTAGTATAACAGATAGGGTGCAACGTGGTGGTTTGGGATACCCTGCGGCCTGGTGTATTGACAGCAGGACAAAAACCAATTCAAAATGCAATAACTTAATAAAGCTGAGGCTGTAGACGCTTATTTAGTAGAACAGATAGGGTGCCACGTGGTGGTTTGGGATACCCTGCGGTCTGGTGTATTGACAGCAGGACAAAAACCAATGCAAAATGCAATAGCTTAATAAAGCTGAGGCTGTAGACGCTTATTTAGTATAACAGATAGGGTGCCACGTGGTGGTTTGGGATACCCTGCGACCTGGTGTATTGACAGCAGGACAAAAACCAATGCAAAATGCAATAGCTTAATAAAGCTGATGCTGAACAACGCTTATTTAGTATAACAGATAGGGTGCAACGTGGTGGTTTGGGATACCCTGCGGCCTGGTGTATTGACAGCAGGACAAAAAACAATTCAAAATGCAATAACTTAATAAAGCTGAGGCTGTAGATGCTTATTTAGTATAACAGATAGGGTGCCAGGTGGTGGTTTGGTATACCCTGCGGCCTGGTGTATTGACAGCAGGACAAAAACCAATTCAAAATGCAATAGCTTAATAAAGCTGATGCTGAACAACGCTTATTTAGTATAACAGATAGGGTGCAACGTGCAGGTTTGGGATACCCTGCAGCCTGGTGTATTTAAAGCAGACCAAAACCAATTCAAAATGCAATAACTTAATAAAGCTGAGGCTGTAGACGCTTATTTAGTATAACAGATAGGGTGCCACGTGGTGGTTTGGGATACCCTGCGGCCTGGTGTATTGACAGCAGGACAAAAACCAATGCAAAATGCAATAGCTTAATAAAGCTGATGCTGAACAACGCTTATTTAGTATAACAGATAGGGTGCAACGTGGTGGTTTGGGATACCCTGCGGCCTGGTGTATTGACAGCAGGACAAAAACCAATTCAAAATGCAATAACTTAATAAAGCTGAGGCTGAACAACGCTTATTTAGTATAACCGATAGGCTGCTAAGTGCAGGTTTGGGATGCCCATGTGGCCTGGTGTATTTATAGCAGACCCAAAAATATTAACACTAATCCAGTTATTTAAATGCTTGTGTGTAACAGATAGGGTTACATAAGGCACTGCATAGATGGCAAGCACAGTGGCCTGGTGTATTTAAAGCAGACCCAAAAATATTAACACTAATCCAGTTATTTAAATGCTTGTGTGTAACAGACAGGGTTACATAAGGCACTGCATAGATGGCATGCACAGTGACAAGGCAGATTGCGGTTTACAGCACAAAGAAATCAAATTGAATCGAAAACGGATCAGGCAAATCACCCTGTCACTGTTATGCTGTCCCTGGATTGCTGTCCCTGGCTCTGTCTGCCTCTCTAAATCTCCCTACCTATCTGTAAATCTCCATACCTATCTGTAACTCTCCCTACCTATCGCTAACTGTCTGTCCCTGTCTGCAGCAACCACCGCTGTCTCACGAATGCAAATCTGAAATGCGCACAAGCAAGATGGGCGCCGCTTTATATAGCACGGTGACGTCACTGGGCTTCCTGGCTGCTGATAGGCTGAATGTGACTGTCCCATCATACCTTGCCCCAGGGTACATGTCTGGACATGTGAGTCCACCATCTTAGAATGCCTGTCATTGAAATGAATGGAGTTTAAAGGAAAACTTCGATCGATCGAATCGCGGGGAAATTCGGATTCGTCAGAATCGAATTTTCCATGAAATTCGGAACGAATCCGGGTTCGTCCGGATCGATTCGCTCATCCCTACTCATGACCTTAAGAAACACCAAATCCTCGCAGTCTACCTTAACATCTTGCTGTTTGCTGAAGTTTATATGCAAAAGCAATATCAACAGCTGTTCAAAGATCTCGGTTGGATATGCAGCTTTCTTCATCCAAATTGCCAGAGCTCCCACTAAGGAAAAAGCTATTTATTTTATGCAGCCATCTGGGCTGTGCACAGTAAGTTTGTTGCTTTACATTTTTTTTCGCATTTTTTATCTTTCGATGTAATACATGAATACTAACATTCAGGTTTCACATGTATGGATTGCATTGTTGACTTTCTGCATCATATTTATATTTGGAAAGTTTTAATTGTCACACGTTGAATGTAAACCGTCTCGGAGGAACAATATTGAGGATGTGTGCCACTTAGGTTTAGGTGAACCAAGCCATTCGCACACTCTGGGAATCCATATGGAGCAGTCTAAAGACATTTCTTTTTGTGCAGCAATTTCAATCTGTAGTCTATTCTGAGCAGAACTGAAGTAATAATGAGGGGAAATCATGGAGGATATTACGTATGTACGACTCCTTAAACACCAGGAAACATATTACTCTGTGACATTAAATCCAGGTCCTGGTGATAATGAGTAATCGTGATTTTTTTGCTCTGTGTTCTGGAAAGGTTAATGAACAACTGTAAACACAACTGAGTCAAAAAAAACAAAATAGATTACATTATAATTTACTATATAAAAATGTTGTCTCACAGTGTTACATGTCCAAGCTGTCTGTTGCCCACATCAAGGTTTGAGAAGGGGTTATTCTTATAGAACCCTGGGTTTAAAACAAGTAATGTTTCAAGTTGAAGGTAAACAGCAACACAATATTTAAACATGGGGCATATAGTAAAAGTTGAGGGTATAACGTGCCTTAGTTTTTAGTTTAAATGCTGTATGGTCGAATTCCTCCTAGATTTGGGCACCCCTGAATAGTGATGGATGAACCCTTTGAAGTTTGGTTACCTTAACTTGGCCTGAACACGAAACCCATTGAAATCAATAGAGATCCGAACTTGAAACCAGAAATGGGTGAAAAATGGAAGTAGCTTGGGCTAGAGGGTTGCAAATCGAGGGTCAATTACCCTACACAAAATAGGGTAGAAAGGTGCTCAAAATGAAAACAAAAATGTAAATTATTTAAAAAATATAAGAAGCCCACCCTGACCCTATAACAGGCTGTTTGACAGAATCCCCCATTACCCCCAAAGCAGACTGTGTTACAGAGCCCTCTATCACCCCCATAGCAGAATTTGTGAATGAGTCCCACATCAACCCCACAATAGACTGTGTGGAAAAACAATCTCCATCATCCCTATAGCAGACTGTGTGGCAGAACAACCCCTATCATCCCTATAGCAAACTGTGTTAAAGAATCCCAATCACCGCCATAGCAGACTGTGTGGCAGAACAACCCCCATCATCCCTATAGCAAACTGTATGGCAAGACAACCCCCATCACCCAATAGCAGGCTGTGACAGAACAACCCCTATCATCCCTATAGCAAACTGTGTTAAAGAATCCCAATCACCGCCATAGCAGACTGTGTGGCAGAACAACCCCCATCATCCCTATAGCAAACTGTATGGCAAGACAACCCCCATCACCCAATAGCAGGCTGTGACAGATCCCCCCACCTTCACCTATAGCTGGCTGAGAGCTGTGTGGGCTCACCTGCTTGCTTGCCAGGGGCAGGGCATGGGCGAAGGCAACGAGTTGATCAGCCGGGTGGCTGACCTGATTGGCTGTGGAGAGGGCTAGAAGGCATCTGACTTAAGTCCATGTTGGGGTTCGGAAACCCGAACTCGTAAAGTTTAGCACAAGGCTACTCCCGAATTCTACAGTACTCCTGGCGCACTCCTGATTCATCTAGATTCATGAGCTCCAAACAAGCAATGTTTTGAAGGTAAAAAGCAACAAAATTGGGTTGAGAACCACTTGTAAAAAGTGCACTTTAAGGGAAAAATAGACATGTTCTATTTCCACATGGTGCTCAGCCACTCCCTAGGTAGACATTTGGGGTCATGCTAAAGGTCTGGTGAACTAGTTTAAACTTTGTGTGCACTTTTGAGTGTAAACTGAAACTTACATCTTTTTATTGCACTTTGTGTGTGTTAGAGTAAGAAAAGCTCCCTCAGATGTGAGTTTTATTTCACACCCAAGACTTAACCCTACTTCACATAATAAATAGCATGAGCCCAATGAAAACGAATGGCACTTTATTCCTGGCTACCAATCACTTTCATAATATATATAGGAAGTGATTAAGCACCAGGTACCAATACAAAACAAAGTGGACCTGCACCGCTCTAAGTCAAATCAAGAAAATAATATGTAGGTGCCGGCAAATGGGGATGTGCACACACTCAACCACTACACTAAAGGGGTCCTAGATTACCCCTGAACTTCCATCCCCATGTAATTAGATGCCGCACTCTGAGAATAAAATCAACAGTATTTTATTAAGAAATTATTGCACATAGACAACACAAACTGCAACACACCGCAGTACACTGTACAAAATTAAAAAACATATATACACACAACGGGGGATTGGCCTCCAGATTGTGACTATTATACGTGGAAGTTTAAGCCATGATTGCAATTCACATATAGATGTTAAAATATTATTTCATAACTGGGCCTACATATAGAATAAATTTCGTTTTTATATTATATATGCAAAAATAATGCCTAGATTTATTAATGGCCAGGAGGAATTGTTTACCACGTGATAAGTGAATAATATTGAAAAAAAAAAAAACCGCCCTAATTATAACCACTATTAATTTGGAAATGAAACCTAGTGCTATTTGACAAAATTATAACACACTATGACCCACCAATAAAACAACCTTATAAGTACAACAATGTGTTAAGTGCATAAATGTAATATTACATGTGAAAAATAAACAACCATTGTAATTATCTATATAAAGAAAGAAATATTGTGCAAAAAAGTGCTATACAATCAATATTGTGCCATGGAATCCCCTGTCCAGTTAATGCTATAAAGATAAAACATGTGCCCAGAACAGTAAAAAGTATAAGTATAACACAGTAATGTCCTTTACATACCTAGTCACTCCGGGGGTCCCCCGTAGCAGCCGCCACCGACGCGTTGCGTGTCAGATTGACACTTCGCCAGGGTGTATCGGCTGCACGGGATCCCCCCTCCTTAAATACCCCGAGAGTGAAAGCCGCTGGCCAATGGGGCGGCGCCACGTCATCGCCCCTACGCGCGCCCCGTCCGGCCAATGAGAATGGCCGCAAGGGCAGCGCGTCAGGCGTCACGTGGCCCACGCCTCAATAGGCCGCTAGTATCGGGTGCGCCGGAGTCAGTCACGCCGCCGCGCGCGCCGCGGGCGGCCGCTCTCCCCTGCAGTAGGAGGCGACCACCCGCCACGTGCGCCGCGGGTGGTCGCCTCCTACTGCAGGGGAGAGCGGCCGCCCGCGGCGCGCGCGGCGGCGTGACTGACTCCGGCGCACCCGATACTAGCGGCCTATTGAGGCGTGGGCCACGTGACGCCTGACGCGCTGCCCTTGCGGCCATTCTCATTGGCCGGACGGGGCGCGCGTAGGGGCGATGACGTGGCGCCGCCCCATTGGCCAGCGGCTTTCACTCTCGGGGTATTTAAGGAGGGGGGATCCCGTGCAGCCGATACACCCTGGCGAAGTGTCAATCTGACACGCAACGCGTCGGTGGCGGCTGCTACGGGGGACCCCCGGAGTGACTAGGTATGTAAAGGACATTACTGTGTTATACTTATACTTTTTACTGTTCTGGGCACATGTTTTATCTTTATAGCATTAACTGGACAGGGGATTCCATGGCACAATATTGATTGTATAGCACTTTTTTGCACAATATTTCTTTCTTTATATAGATAATTACAATGGTTGTTTATTTTTCACATGTAATATTACATTTATGCACTTAACACATTGTTGTACTTATAAGGTTGTTTTATTGGTGGGTCATAGTGTGTTATAATTTTGTCAAATAGCACTAGGTTTCATTTCCAAATTAATAGTGGTTATAATTAGGGCGGTTTTTTTTTTTTTCAATATTATTCACTTATCACGTGGTAAACAATTCCTCCTGGCCATTAATAAATCTAGGCATTATTTTTGCATATATAATATAAAAACGAAATTTATTCTATATGTAGGCCCAGTTATGAAATAATATTTTAACATCTATATGTGAATTGCAATCATGGCTTAAACTTCCACGTATAATAGTCACAATCTGGAGGCCAATCCCCCGTTGTGTGTATATATGTTTTTTAATTTTGTACAGTGTACTGCGGTGTGTTGCAGTTTGTGTTGTCTATGTGCAATAATTTCTTAATAAAATACTGTTGATTTTATTCTCAGAGTGCGGCATCTAATTACATGGGGATGGAAGTTCAGGGGTAATCTAGGACCCCTTTAGTGTAGTGATTAAGCACCAGGTAGACATTGAATTTATTTTCTTTTTTTTTTTTACCTGTACCTGAAGTGAACACTTCACAAAGCTAATGGAAGGACAAAAAAAGGACTGAGGGTGCACAGTGCTTCAATTTTGGATGCTGTTCTGGAATCAGGTAAGTCCTTGAGGCTACAAGCCTGTGCACCAGGCATTGGGACTGGTATCTCCAGGATCCAGAAGTTCAGCTATGATGGCAAGCCATCCCCTTTGTCCTTCAGTATAGGTCCAAACAAAAATCATTTTTACTTACTACATATTTTTTATACTTTTTATTGATTTTGCAAGTTACAGGACACAAAAAAAGATCACTACGCGAAAATTGTTAAGACAGAATCAAAAAAATAATTCAGTTCTCAAGAAGAAAAAAGGGGAAAAAATATAGATGAAGATCTCTGGAGGAGGGCAAGCAATCTCGCAGGACCCCTTTTCCCCCTTATTTTATCCCCTTTTTATAAAGAGGCTTCTTACATTCATGAGTACTTTTGACTAGTCCCCAGCCTGCCCAGGTTTTTATATATGTTTCCTGTCCATCTGATTTGTCAGAGAATAATATTTTTTTCTTTTGCCAGTGTTATGGTCAAATTTACACCTTTAGGGTCTAGTACCAGCTTTTTTCATGAGGAAGGTAATCAGAAAGAATGGAGAGAAGGATTTCAGATATATTTTTCCAATTTTATTTTGTCAGTGTACTTATTGCTGTATCACATCTCCAGCATTTATTGGAAGTATCGTTTACAAATTGATTGAGGTCAGATGGGCAGCTTTGTAAAGTATATGTTAGTTCTCCCCTCAAATCCCCCATCTTAACTCTGTTTTCCACTTCTCCACATAGCTACCTGGCTTTCCCCCCTGCTAGCGGGCAAAAAAAAAAAAGCCACTCACCTGACCCCTCTAAGGACGGCGGCCAACAGGCCCCATTCCCCTGCCCTCCTGACGGGCACCGCCATCTTGCCGATTAGCCCCGCCCTTTTGGGGGGCGTCATTATGCTGGTGTCGTCCTGGCTCTCAGCTGTCAGATGCCCGGAGACCGGTGGGCAGAGGAGAGGGGCAGGAGATCCTCTGATCTCCTGCCTCCCCCTCCTCTGGCTGCCGATCTCTGGCATCTGTCATCTCGGCGAGGGACACAGGAGCTGACAATCGGAGGCGAGTAAAGTAAAAACTTTTTTTTTTTTTAATAAATATGTTTTTACTGTGTTGTGTGTTTTTTTTTTTTTTACTGTTAACCCTTTGTGAACTGGTAAGGGGTCCATAGGACCCCTTTACCAGTTCACAAATCTCTGGGTCTGGCAAGTCACCTGCGGCTAGCGGGTGACTTGCCATTAACCCCGAGACCCCCACATTACCTGCCTCCCCAAAGCCGGGGGGGGGCAGAAGAGCCCTGGCCCACACAGGGTATGTGGGCTTGTAGGCTGCAGGGTGGGGGGCCACAAAAGCTGGCCCCTCCACTCTGTTCCTACAAGTCCCCATAGCTGGTCCCGGGCTGGTTATGATGGGTAGGGGGGGACCCTACATCATTTTTTTTTTAATTTTAAGAGTTAGGGTTAGCCTAAACCTAACCCTAACCCTTAAAATTCCAAAGAAAATTGGGTCCCCCCCTGTTGACCTGTCAACAGAGGGTGACAAAACTTCAAGTAGGCTGGCAATTAAAAGGGTTAATAGTACCTATGCATGTTGGGTATTGTTCTGCTCGGGGGACCTTAAGCTTTCAGATTTAGCTTGTTTTTTCTAGCTTGAAACCCTGTGCAACCTAAGAATTCTTCAAGGGATTACTTCCAGAAAGATGAGCCCACTACAACAAGCTGGGTATGCTTAGAAAGCGTAAAATGTGTACTTTCAGGGAATATATGGTTTATGGGGGATATTCCAAATGTAAAGGCTTGTTTTGGTAGAAAAAAGCACAAGGTGCGCACTTTGTCTGCAAAGCTGAAATTTTGAAGTAAAATTATCGTTACGTACATGCTTTATTTTGGTGTGTTTGCCAACTCTTCCCTTGACAGTAGCTATGCATGTTGGGTATTTTTCTGTTCGGGCATGTTGTTTTTCAGATTTTCAGTTTTTTTCTTGTTTGCATATAGTTTTTTTTTAGGAAAATGTGGTTTTGATTCTGCTTGTTTATTCTTTTTTAAGGGAAACCCTGTGCAACCAAAGAATACATTGAGGGATTACTTCCAGAAAACTGCACCCATGTCAACAAGTCTGGTACGCCTAGAAAGCTTGAGGTGTGTACTTCCATAGAATATAGAGTTTGTCAGGGGTATTTCAAATGTAAAGGGTTGTTTTTCTTGAAAAACTGCAAGGTGCGCATATTGCATAGCATAGTTGTATTTTATCTGAAAATCTCCTAAAGCGTTGTTTCAGTTTGGGGGAGTCGCCTGGGCAGGAAAGGGTGTCTATCAATACATATGTGGTACTGCTGTAACCGGGAGAAATTGGGGTTTCACACGCAATAAGATTTTATTGACAAACTTTTTATTACAAAAAAACACTACAAATTGTAAAAAATAGTTTTTTTTTTGCACATATTTCATTCAAAAATATTGAGAATACACCTAAAAAATGACAAACAAGACATTTCATGTTAAAGCCCAGACTCTGCTGAAAAAACAATATATCACTTTCCTGGGAAATTTCTGGAAATCCCTTCAAAAATCACAGTTGAACATGGGGAGCGCAAAATAGTGCAAAATGGTCTGGCAACAAAGTGTGACAAAATCTCAAGGTAGGCTGGCAGCGAAAGGGTTAATAGTATTTCTGCATGGGGCAAGTGCAAAAAAAGATTGGGGAGTAAGATTCCATATGCTCCAGCTACAGGGATCCTTCAAAACTCCAAACTTTATTCCATGTCTTTAAAAGCCACATCCCATCAGTGCAACATGAGAATAAGAAGGAAATTACATGTTTTGGGGGGGGGGGAGCAGTTAGAGTCAATATTAAACACATGCAGATAAATATCTTTAAATGTACTTACAATTGCATACCCCATATCCTGCTTCATCTCAGTGCGCCAATGGGAGTACAGATTCCAATGCAGCCTTTTGATTGGAGGGTGAAGGAACCAAGGAGGGCAGGACCACTCACCACACTGATGATACAGCGCAAGTGCCATCACTCTCATACTGGAGGGCAGAATGCATTGCGGGACGCGCCAATGACATCGTCACACACCACCAGTGCCGAGCAAAGTAATGGCTCCATCAGGTAGTGCATCGGCGCAATGGCCCTGACACCTGGACCGCCCCCCAACCCAGACGGCATCCAGTGAAGACAGTGACTGCCCGGGACCGAATATTGTCAGCTTCCTTTCGGAAATCAGAATTGCGTGTGCAGTTCCGTTGGGCCCGAATGTACTCTCCATACGGGATGCTGGAGAGAAGGTGTTTTGGGTGTGCACTGGAGGCTCAGAGTATAGTATTAGCTGCTGTTTTTTTGCAGAAGAAATCAGTCACAATTTGACCAGATTCATCTATGAGAACAGTTAGATCAAGAAAATTCACCCTGTGAGGGCTGTGTTCACATGTAAATATAAGATTCAGTGTATTTAAGTTTAGTTACAAATTGTGTTAATTCATCTTTAGGGCCCGTCCAAATAATGAAAATGTCGTCGATGTACCTGTGCCACGTGGCACAGGTACATAGACAACTCGTCCTCACCCCACAACCCCCTCTCCCAACCACCCAGATACAGGTTAGCGTTAGAGGGGGCACACATGGTTCCCAACGCTGTGCCCTGTATCTGGTGGTACAGCTGGTTGTCAAAAAGGAAGAGGTTGTGGGTGAGGACGAAGTGTAGCAATTTAAGAAGAAATATATTGTGGTTGTGTTTTTCGATGTCTAGCTCATTTAGAAATGAGCGAACCGTCTCGAGATCCTTATCGAGGGGGATGCTCGAGTAGAGGGCCTCCAGGTCCAAGGTTACCAGGAGAGACCCCGGGGCCACATACATCCCATCGAGGATGCGTAAAAGATGCCCTGTGTCCTTAAGGTAAGAGGGCAGTTGGTGGACTAGTGGCTGAAGGTGGTGGTCGACATAGCGACTGGCCCTATCCATCCAGGTCCCCATGCCCGACACAATCGGTCTCCCCGGTTGTGCAGTGATGGACTTATGCACTTTGGGTAACGCATAAAACGTTGGAATGGTTGGGCATGGGACCTCTAGGTAAGAGCCAGTCGCCACGTCGATCACCCCACTGTCACGGGCATCCCCGATGAGACGATGATAGGCCTCAGCGTCCTCCCACACCCTGGACATGGAGGTCCTTGCGTACCAATCCCCATTATTTAAAATATCAAGGCACATCTTTACATATAGGGTTTTGTCAAGGGCCACAATATTCCCCCCCCCCCCCTTGTCTGCAGGCTTGACAATCACTTCGTGGTTGCATTCTAGTTCCTCAAGTGCCACTTTTAGTCTAGGGGGAATGTTGGTAACTTTTTTGTGTCTGAGTCTCAGTGGACATCAGGTCCACAAAGGTCCACAAAGGTAGCAATATGTGCGTTGGCAGTAAGTGGCGGAAAGTACATTGATTGTTTTCTGAATCGGGTGCATTTCGGGGTGATCATTGGACTCACTCCTGTTGCCTCCAGGGCCAAATCCAAGAGGATTGATTTAGGTCCTCTTCGTTTTGTAATTCCTCGGAGGACTGGGGTATTTCAGAGTCTGTTCTTTTATTAGATTGATGTCTGCACAGGATTTTGCGGGCGAATAAATGTATGTCTTTTATAATTTCAAATGTGTCAGTTCGTTGTATGGGACAAAAATTTTGCCTCAATTTCAGTACTTCCTCTTGTGCTTCCGTCAATGTAATGCCTGATAAATTAACGATATCAACTGCTGAGTGAGATGTGGATGTCACTACATTTTTAATATTGTAGTGTGTGTTACATGAAACTTTTGTCATGTGAGATATTTTTTTGGTCCAGTTGTGGCGTCTGAATTCTGAAATTCCGCTTACGGTTTCGGATAAGTCTAAAAAATCCCTTTCTGGTTGTGCAATTTCCATTATATTAGCTTTACTCGGCACTTCGCCATTTCTACGTTTGGATTTAGATCTAGTCATTCTATCGTCATGGTCCAGTGCAATTTCCCGCATAGGGGGGCCTTTAGGTTTGGCTATTTTGTTATATCTAGGTCTTGATTGTCTATTGGATGAGGGATCTCTCTGTTTATTAGTGGTTCTTTCACGGGAGGACGAGGATTCAGAGGATGAAAATACCCTTGGTCCCTGGTCCCTCCATGAGGGTCTGATATTGTTAATTGGCCATATGTATGCGTATTTATTTTTGTAAGTACTCTTATCCCTCTGTAATTTATGTTCCTTATTTTGAATAAGATCTTTGTTAATTTTCTCAATGGATTCTTTGATGTTTTTGTCTCTGTTATTAAAATAATAGTATTTTTTTAATTTTTTCAGATCTTCTACAGTGTCCTGAATGGAATGCTCCAATGTTTTAATTTGTGTTTGGTGATGGTTTAGTAAGAGTTTCATTAGTGATATGGAGCAGGTCTGTAAGATATCTTACCATTTGGATTTAAAATCTTCTGAAATTTGTCCTAATTGGGGAAAGAGTCTAAGGCGTAGGCCTTTGGGGACTATGCCCATCATTGTTTGCCAGTTTGTGCTCGTCAGGCCAGTCATTTTGAAGATAGTTATGTGTTTTAGAGGCACTGGGTTCTCCATTAGATGCTTTCAAGGCTGCATTTGTTAATATGTTTATAAAGATGGTGTGTCCCCAGTTTCTACTAAGAGAAATATGTGATGTGGGGGTACGAACGTGGCCTCAATTGGCTTACAGTAAACTTTTTTTATAAAAGATAGAAACTGTAGAATAAGCAGGCACTTCTCAGAGAGTAAACACATCCACTGAAAGTCTACACTTTTTTGACATGTTGGTCTTTACTCACTTACTTACAACGAGGTTTATATTTGATTTTGTGAATATATGTGTGTTTTGCGAAAACCTTGGAGTATTTTTGTTTGGTATTTCTTTACACTTCCAAGCCTGTAAAAATATTTAGGATGCTAATCCTTTTCTTTTTAAGGAGGAACATTGTACGCTCTGGAGTCTTTTAGTGTGGGACATCCTGAATTTGGATGTCCCGCTGTGTGAAGCCCCCCAGCGATTGCCAGTTTTACTCACCTTCTCCTGGAGCTCTTGCTGCGTCTGTGCGCTCCGGCCGCATCCCTGCTCACCTCTAGTCATGCACGTACCCGGCCTTTCTGAACGGGCAGCATGGACATGTCACGGCTACAAGTTGGGTGGGGGATGCCACTGGCAGCAGCGCTTGTCTCCCTCCGACGCCGCTCGGCTGCTCTGCACCTAAGGGAGGCGAGTGATAGCAAGCGTTCTGATTGTCTGAGCTCGCCGCTCAGCTAATCAGCACACTCGCTCTTGACCGAGTCTTTACCATAGGAGTGGACGGAAGGTGAGTGAAATGGAGCGACCTGGGGGAGTACACACAGCTGGGCATTCTGGAAAGTGTCTTGCTCCTCTTTAGGATCAGGGTCATTCTTTAATGTGTTGTAGATTTATATATACTGCATGATTTGCTCCATAAGACTCAGTGGGGGGAAATATTGGTGTATCTCATGGCACAAGTGTGTGTGTGTGAACGGAGCGCACTGGAGGATCATTGGACGGGAAAGAAGCAGATAAACTTACACTTCGTCTCTGTCCGACCACAGGTCCTCCAATGCCCGGAGCTCCCCACCCACACATACATACACTCACACACAAATACATGGAAAGTTATTACAGCTGTTCATGTTGCTGCATCCCTGTTTCCTGTGGATGAGCATGGCCAAATTATGAATAGATGCCGGTTGTGAATAGGTTATGCGGATAACCTAGTGGATTGGGGGGTGGATTTTGCACGCTGCCTGTTATAGGGTATTAGGGGGGATTCTGCAACATTGTTATAGGGGATTGCTGGGGGTTCTGCTTGCTGCCTGTTATATAGGGGATTGGGGGGATTCCGCACACTAACTGTTAAAGGGCATTCTGAAAACCTGTCGAAAAATGAGTTTTCCTTTAAGGTCTGCACAAGAGTATGCATGGTCCACAAAGACTTTGGTTGCACCGTCTGTCAATATGATGTCCTCAAGATGCTGAGCTTATCTGTTAGTTTTTTTCTTCTCAATTTGTTTGCAAATCTGTGTTACAACATAAAACAGATTTATATAGCTACTTCCTCTCTCTGGCTTCATAATAATCTGTTTGGCTAAGGCAGAGACAACATCTCCACATCTCAACAGCTCCACAACTCTGAGCTCCATGAGACCCCTATACCAGTTCACAAGGCACGAAGAGCTAGCAAGTCACCTATGGCAAGTGGGTGAGTTGCCATTAACCCCGGCCCCAATCCTTGGACATTCCTTCAAAAATTACAGTTAAACACGTATAGCACAAAATAGTAAAAATGGTCTGGCAACAGAAGGTGATAAAATCTCTAGGTAGGCTGGCAGCAAATTGTTGGATGCCATTTTCTACACAGCCTTGTGAATTGTTCTGGCAGCGATTATGTTTATATCACATTCCTATCATGACCACAATTCATGGAAATCACAGCATTGTCTGCTTATTCTTGTACATGTTTTATGTCTCTCAGGAGGGCTGTAAAGACCAAGATCAGATAAAAGGATGAATTCCATTTTGTTTATCAGGGTAACTGTGCTGGTATCACCTTTGGTATGCATGGAATCATCTCAGCTTAAAGCTAAGACTTCCCCCCTCCTACCCCCATCAGAACAGGATGGGCAACAAGGGCGCAGGGGTGTGTGCATGGGTTGCTGAAATAGAGGCAATGCTCATGGACTCATTGAGACAGAAAATCTCATATCACCTGTATTCCCTCTCCCCCTCTTCCTTCCCCTCTCTCCCGTTTTCCCCTCACATTCCTGTCCCCCTATGTCTTTTTCGGCAACCTCATATTCCTATAATATATGGTTTTACCATTATGTGTTGAACACGTAAAAATAGAGCAGATACTACAGAACATATAAATGGCAGCAGATCAGGTTAGGTAACAGTATAGTCTGCAACCCTGTTGAGTACTACTGGTTGGGAATCCCTGATCAAAGACACTCAGGTTTTGATAAATTACTATGCCTTTATAGAAAGTTTATTGTACTGGATTTGGACCTCTTAGACATTTGAGCTCAATGCCACTAAAGTCTGTTAGTGCCTCAGTTGCTGATGGCATAGTTTAATTATTGGTAGATGTCCTGCCACAATATTCTGTATTATCCTGCTATACAATGCAGGCACCTCTGCTATATTATCAGAGACACCATGAGTGAGTATGTACATAAATTGGCTCTGCTTTGTTGGAGAAATTATTTAACTGTGTGACAGTAACTATAAAACTAACTCTAGCCTTAATAAATGTTTTGAGTTTTTTTTTTAAGTTAGATTTTTTGATTTCCTGTTGCATTAAAACAAATTGTTACTAACAGTTGCATTTAAAAAATAAAATATATAAAAAAAGATAATAAATATAAAATATAATAAAAAATAATCTATATAGGTATTATTTGAATGATGAGATAAATTGCTTTATAGCTGCCGACATTTTCTTTAAAATTAGAGCTACGAGGTGGTGTGTATGCCCTTTATGGGGCAATAACTGATAACTACAGGTTTTAGGTGTTGGTGTATGGACTTTCCTATTCTATATCCAAACAGTAACAATCTTTCCGAGGTAGCATCTTTCTTCTTCAGGTCAGGTACAAAGCAATTATTGACCTTTTATTTGTGGATTTTTAATTTATTTCAGGACCACAACCTCAGTAATGCATCCTCCTCTGCCTAACTTATGTGCAGTAGCCTAGACTTCTGCTGAAGAATTCCCCCCTCTTCTGTGAAGCAATTTCCAGTGCGTCTTTTTTGCTTCATTGAGTGTTGAAAGGAAAAACTTGAGGTGACTGCATTCCCTGAGTGAATCTAGTCTATAAATTTTTAATGATTAAGGGCCCACTGTGTCCGAAACACGTCAGAGGATCTTGAACCTTTCTGCTTGGGTTTGGTAATTACTGTTTTTAGCGGCTGTTGTTAATGGAGATGCTTTTAACTTTATGCTGCTATTAATTCTTCTAATCTTTTTATAAATGGTTCATCTGTCAAATATGATGCCAATAACACAAATGATCTATACAGGGATATATATATATATATATATATATATATATATATATATATATATATATATATGTTTCAGGAACTACCATGTACCAGGACTTCTGTTTAATTTCTATGTTGCTATATACTTTTCTGTTATGCTATTTCTATGGTATCTGTATGTCCCTGCCAGCAGTCTGTTATAAGCCTGTGTTCCAAGTCCGCTTTCCCCAGTGGTGGTAATGTTTTGCTCATCCCATGTTTGTGGAGACATGCTTTGTGGATGTAAGTAATAAACTAATCTTCTAAATGCAATTTTGGTTGAGTTCAAGCTACAGTATCTGGATGTTTCCTTGCAAGCACTACTAAAGGAGGGGCTACTTATACACCCCATGTGAAGATATTTCTTGCAACGCTTGTCCTTTTACTTAAAAGATACTTTTCTATTTAATATAATATTGTACTTCAAATGGGGAGAACTGAACACCACTAACTTTCTGTCCACATACAGTAGCATTAACTACTCTAAGTTTAAAACATCGCATGCTGAGTTAAAGCTTTTGCATACACTGGAAGCATTGAAAAAGCAAGAAACCATTATTCCAATATGGACAAGCTCAACAGACAGGCAGTAGCTAAAGAACACGATCGCAAAATTGTGTAATATTAAAAATACATGTAAACACGTTGGCTAATGAAAGGAGGGGTCACTACTTATTCTGAACTGAATAAAACTCCCACCAAGTCTGTCACCCCGGATGTCCATTTCCTTTCATTAAAAGAAAGAGAAAAAAGCCTCGTTGGATACTCCTGGATGCTGGGTGTATATAGTGACCCCTCTCCTTGCCATCCAGCAAATGTATATGGATTTTTATCATTGGGCCAATTTTCAGGCTAGTACTCCTTTAAGCAGTCCTCCCCAGTAAAAGCAGAATGGTACATTGAAAAACCTGTCCCTTTCAGTTAAGGAAACTAACATGTTCTCAAATCGTATTTATAAGTATTGTATCTGGTTATTTGAGAATATTTTTCTAGCTTTATATTATTAGACAATTTTTTGTAATAGAACTACTTTGACTTCCACTACTATATAAATGGGCCTTCCCATAGTGGATATCTGGAGGCCTCTACTAGTATAGATCCTATTCCAATTATTTAAAAAAAATGCAATAAAAGTATTTCCTAAATAGGACACAGCCAAAACGATATTCCTAATAGTAATAAATGGAAGATAAATTGTGAAATGGTACATAAGAGGCTTCCTAAACAAAATATAGCAGAAAAGTCATGTTGCATAGCTGACAATCCCAATCTGGCTGCATGGAGGAAATTGAGCCGGGTATATATCTCACAAAATTAATGTGCTGTATACTTTTTCCCTTTTAGTCATATATTATCTTTTTTATGAAAAGACAATTTAAAATTATTACAATGGAAAACAATTCCAGCCGATATACATCATTAACATCCAAGAACTATTATGAAAAATAGACATGTTCCAATCTTTGGCAGCTTAGCTGCAGGGGCACTGGTTTGAAAGATGACAGCTGACTTTTCAATTGAGATTGCTGTGAAACTTCTGCTTGAACAGGGCACAGATTGCTGAGGTCTCATTCAATTTAGGCTGCGTGTTTTGCATTTGCAGTTAAAGCCATTTGCAGAGCCTGGTAACAGTTTCATTTTTGTATTAAAAAAATGTAATGCGCTAGGACTAGGCATGCAGCTTAATCCTGGAATGACAATACGATATTATTGCTGAAAGCAATAACAGAAGGTTAGGTGCCGAGCCCGTCACTATTCTAATAGCAATACAGAATGTACAAACTGCTGCTAGTTGCATCCAACAAATTAAAGGTAAAGGGTCACTTCCTATCTCAATCGAGCAGCAAATGGCTCTTAGATTTGGGGCATAATCTATGCTCCTAATCCCTTGACTGATTATAACCTATCATGCAATGTATAGCCATATATAGAGGTTTAACCATTATTATTGGTGCAGGGGGCCACTTGAGCACCTCGTCCGAGATGCTCAACAGCACCCACACCACAGGGTCGGCTTCAGGCCGGCAGCGCTGTTAGCTGTAGTGTTCTCGGCCAGGCAGTGTTTGCAGCACACAGCTTGTATAAGCCTATGTGCTAGCGACACCTAGCGCCAGCCGAGAGCATCGCAAGCTGACAACATTTATGAAAAAAATACCATGTGCTCCAAGAGGCGCTCCTTTTTTTTATTAAAATCGGAAGTGCATTAGGGACATTAGACAAATATGACATACGGTAGCTTTCTCACGCCCAAAATCCCAAATTTGCAGCACAATAAAAATGCATATAAAAATAATTCCAACTAGCCCAGGGATCCCATGGCACATGCACCAGCCCCCCAAAAATTTAAAATTACTAAAATGCCAAAATAATTGTAACCATCCCAGCCCCACATAGTTCAGGGTGAGCGTCTGGTCTTATCTGGCACTGTAGGAAACTCAGCGGCGGCACTCCCATTGCTGGCGCTGTTGATAGATGGGACGTTACCTTTCACTATCACAGGCGCTGTGGCTTTTTGACTTCATACATACATCTTTTTGACTGGGACCTGACACTCACCTGATACTCAAGGGTGAAAATGTTGCCAAAATGGACAGTGAGAGCAATTTGTCTCAGACATCGCCTGAATGTCAAGAGTAGGAGTAAAAAGTGTGCTTCATAATCTTACCCCTGGCCCTGCCGTTTAACCAGCCCTTCGGTACAGGTTCGATGTTCTTCCAGGGGTGCCCCTGACACTGGGCCCCAGGTTTTTCTGCACCTGGTGGGAGTAATTGGGTGGAAGCACCACAATGTGTCCTGCCAGTCCTGGTAGTTGGCATGCAGGCTCCAATACCCTGTGAAGTGCTATAGGGGTCCCCTGGTCCACTTACCAGTTCACCCACAGTAGTAAGAGAATAAAACACCACACCAAAATAAACATTTAATAGGTTCCAGCACCGGGGATCACTTCTTTCCCCAGCGTGCAATGGGAGTGCTCAGCAAAAGCGGGGATCAGGGCACAGATTCTCACAAATAATAATAATGGACTTTAGGTGTATGTTTTTTTTTTTTCACTTAAACTTTTTGTGAACTGGTTCAAAGGGCAGGAGGGGCTGGCAAGTCCCCTGCCGGCAAGCTGGTGACTTGCCAACCCCCCCCCCCACCTGATTACAGGCATCCCCAAGAGCAGGAGGGGTGCATAAGAGCTAGTTGCCCGTGTGGGCTATGTGGACTTGTAGCCTTTAGGACAGAGGCCTGCCGCTCAGCCAATCTGCTCTGCTAGCCACCTTAGCTGGTGCCCAAGCTAATTTGCATGGAAATGGGGTACCTCACTGTGTCTATCTCTTATATTTTGAAGGGTTTAGCCCTTAAAAATAAAAAAAGGGCTCTTTTGCAGTTTGAGGGGGGTCTCCTGGGCAGGAACGGGTATCTACCGATACATATGTGGTACCATTGTAATTGGAAGGAATTGGGCTTTTAGAAACAATATTGTATTCTTGAAAAACAAACAATGACATCATCGCAACACACAGTAGTGGCAATGAATGGAGGAGGTGGAGCTTTACAGCTAAAACAAGCCCCATTATCAGGGATTAGAGTGAAGCAGAAGCAGTGGAAATTAGCAAAAGGTACTGTTCATAGGGGGATCCTTTCAGAGGATGCCAATTAAAAATGTGGTTTTGGTCAGCTTTAAACATTTATCTGCTTCTGTGATGCAATTACTGTGAGCCTTGGCAAACTTCCCAACAGTAGAGAAAATCAAAGGAAGGATGCTGCAAAATGGTAGACAAGGCCCTGCCCCAATTTATTGAATGTTTTTCTGCAATCAATTTCTAAACAAGCTAAAGTGGACCAACACTGAATAAATATTAATCACAACGCAGACCTAAACTCGAAACTCCCCTCCGCCACCCTCATGTCATGTATATTAAGACGTAGAGGACGATTCACTACTAGCGCCACGTATTGCCAGATGAGCGCTTAGAGACGCTGTAATGTGATGTGTGTTGGGCAACAGTATAATGAGGCGAGAGATAGGTAACGCCAGCTCAGTGCGCACTCAACAACATATTTAAGAAAAAACGACACACACACACACAGCGTCAGCGCTCTGGATCTGGTCGCTATAGCATAGAGCGCCAGACGCTGTGTGATCAAAGGCCCTTATTCATCAAGCGATAGCGCCAGGTAGTGTCTCACTAGCGCCAGGTAGCGCCAGCTATCGGCGGCTACCGACTCCAGAACGCCAGGCGGCGGACACAATCACGCATTTATCACGCTAAATGAGGCTAGCGCCGGCGAGAGCGTCAGCTAGCGCGGGATTCATCATGTAGCCGACTGCAACGAACAGCGCCGCTGCTAATCCCATCACAGCGCCAGGTATGACCTCTCGCTACCTGGCGCTCTCCAATGCATTTCAATGGAGCAATCTTTAAATCTTCATATTTAATTGATATTAATGTTTTTTTTTTTTTTTTTTTAAATGTCAAAAATTCTGTGACTACTTCGGCAATGTTAGTTTTTTTTTTAAAAAATAAAAATAAATTTGTGCAGAATTGATATTACTGGTCTGATATTAATGTATTCATAATACAAAATGTTTAGAAAAACTTGTTTAATTTTATAATCAAAAAATATGGTTGTTTGGTGGTTAAAAACTACTTTTAAGCTATCGCCGCCAGCGCTCTGGGGTTTAAACAAGCATTTCACAGCGCGAGAATTTTTGGAGCGTGATTTGTTAATGAATATGCTGGGAGCCGTTCGCTCTGGCCATTCGCTGTCAGGCGCACCCATACAGCGCGGAACCTGTGAAACGGCGACTCCTAACCCCGTATTCAACATTACCGCATACCGACTGAGTCGCTGTCAACAAGCGAACAACGGCCAAGCACAGCGAATACTAGCGGGCGCTGTGAAAATCACGCTACTGGCGCTCATCTGTCGCTACCTGTCGCTATTAATGAATCAGCCTCAAAGTCTGTTTTTGAACACATATTCACCTGTAACAAAGCAAAAACACATGGAATGGCATTTTTTTAACGCTGTGACATTAACACTTTAGTGCCAGACCTGTAATGACAATTCTGCATAAAAATATAAAAAGTCCAAAAAATTTGTGTTTGTTTGCAGCCAGGTGAGGTCACACAATGATATGAGCAAAAAAAATAAATTTGTATAGCCCAAAACGCTATTTAAAAACAAACAAATGAAACTCCATTGAAATGTATGGGAAAGCGAGGTAATACGTAGGGCCAGCGCTATACGCTGAGCCGCCTGTAGTAATACATGTGACGCTACATGGCGCTGTTAGAGGCGCTCACCAAAATCAATGTGGTTTTGCGTACAGTGCCCGGCGTTCACCAGATGCTATGTGCTGCTAGGTAGCATTACCTGGCGCTATCCGTTCCTAAATGACCCCCAAATAAATGACAGTGTAATGCCACACATTCCAGCGCTTGCAAATTGTGTTTAGAATTTTGTCTGATGCCTTGCCCTCTTGGATAGACCTGGGATCATCCACAAACCTCACACACGTGTTATCAGACAGCGGCCACCAGACAGAGCGATGACGAGTGGTCCTGCCTCCCCCCACTGCTTTCAGCACTGAATGATTTCAGAACAGACATGTCTTGCGGGAGGTGTCCGCACTGCGCGTGTTTGTGTGTGCAGGAATGATGATGCTGTATGGATGGGGCTGAGCAGCCTTTTTGGCCAATCAACACAGCCCATACAGATTCAGCTCCTGACCACTAAGGCACAAGCCTTACTTGTGAGCCAGCAAACCCGACATGCTCACAAGTCTTGCACGGTCCCAGTGTCAGGGGAATAAAAATGAAAGAGTGGGGGAGGAGATTGATTGGCTGCTGTTGTCTGCTCTTCCTGTGAATTAAGGCAGTAGTCCTCAAACTTCCTCCTCAAGGGCCGAGACAGGCCAGGTTTTGCAGCTCTCCATGCTACTCCACAGGTGAATTAACTGGTGCTCAGACAGAGCTATAGCCCTAATTATTACATCTGTGCATCAGCATAGAGAGCTGCAAAACCTGGCCTGTCTCGGCCCTTGAGGATGAAGTTTGAGGACTACTGAATTAAGGCTTTGAAATGATGTTGGTCCACTTTAATATCCCTCTGCAGACACAAACTTCCTCACACCATATTCCCCATATGAATGGTGTAGAATAAGCCATTTCAAAGCATCTCAAAAGCTTAAATTACATGTAAATACCTTATGTATTAAAGTAAAGCAACTTTTTCCCTTCACTTTCTAGGTTGTGGCTGAAAGTTTATATACTTCCATCCCCCATTCAGTAGGCCTGCAGGCTGTGGAGGACATGCTACAGGAGTTGGGCCCAGGCGAGGCAGCATACAATGAATTTCTCGTTGAAATGCTGGAATTTGTATTATCAAACAATTTTTTCCGCTTTAATGGAGTGTTTTATCATCAGATCCGTGGGACCGCCATGGGGGCGGCGGGTGCTCCATCCTACGCCTGCCTACACCTCGGGCGGTGGGAGAGCGCCGAGGTGTTTGGGCGGGTGGAGTTTCGGGCACACGCTGCCCTGTGGCTAAGGTACATCGATGATGTCCTTCTGTTGTGGAAGGGCACTAGGGCCCAACTAGATGAGTTCATTGATTCTCTCAACCACAATGATCGTAATATTAAACTTACCTACAAAGTGAGCCCCGACAAGATTGAGTTCTTGGATCTAAATATCTCCAAGATGGCGGATACTCTTATTACCTCTACATATCGTAAGCCTACAGCAGGTAACACTCTCCTTCACTTTTCCAGCCACCACCCGGGCCCCCTGCGTCGTGGCATCCCATTGGGACAGTTCCTTCGCATCAGGAGGAACTGCAGCACGGTGGAGGCCTACGTTAGGGAGGCCCGGGGGCTGGCTGCAAGATTTAGGGAGAGGGGTTACCCCCACCGCCTGCTGAGAACGTGTTTCCATAAAGCCCTTGAGATTCCTAGAGGTGACCTGCTGAAAGGTGGGAAGAAAAGGCGAACGGAGGGGGAACCACCGGTGCGCCTTATTACCAAATACAGCACACATTGGGACAGATTCCGTGGGATACTACAATCCCATTGGCAAGTGCTGTTACTGGACCCAAAGATAGCTAAAGTTGTGGGGTCTGGTCCCCTGTTGACGGCTAAACGAGCAAGTAATATAAAAGATCTATTAGTCCGAAGTGAATATAGGACCCATCAAGTAACTAGAAACATCAGAAATATGGTGGGCTCGTTTAGCTGTGGCCACTGCAAGGCATGCCCATTTATACTTAAAACAACTAGTTTCAGTGGACCAAAATGCAGGAATCCCCGCCCCATCAGCGCCTTTATAAACTGTGCCTCCAGGTATGTTGTTTATCTTATTACATGCCCTTGTGGGCTTAAATATGTGGGCAAAACAAAAAGGGAACTACGCACCCGGATAGGTGAACATGTCGGTGACATCAAGCGTAACAGTGAAAGAAGCCCACTAGCCGCACACTTTCACCAATATCACAATGGGGACCCTGTGGGACTGACAGCATGTGGAATTTTCAAGTTGAAGGGTTCCAATAGAGGGGGGTCCTGGGATGCACGTCTATTGCAGCAGGAATCGCGGCTCATTTATGAGCTGGGTACTATGTTCCCGCTGGGTCTGAACACGGATATGGGCCTAAAAGCCTTTTTATAGGTCTGCCTGCGGGTAAAGTTGACTCTGGGCTTTGGGATAAATGTAAAGAATCTTTTATTGTTGACCCTTATAGGTGATGAATAGGATCGCTGCTGAGAAATCTGCTTAGATAGCTGAAGGGTATTTTGTTTTCCTTTTATCTTTTTTCTTTTTTCTCTTGGATTAAGTAGGGCCCCTGCATTTACCATTTATTTTGTAAAGTACCTTTGATAGGGGTGCATAGATATGTAGGATATTGGTATTAGGTTTTGTATCTAGTTTAGCCACCCCTTTAAGGGAACGGGGTTTTGGGCCCGTGACTATAAGGACATGAGGTCTTAAGATAGGTTAGGCTGTTATCTGTTTGACTGCATTTCTCTTGCACACTTAGGCTAAGCTGTGTATGTGTTTGCTGGATGCGTGATGTTGTGTTAATTTTAATACCAACAATCCAATAGAATTGTGTATAGCTTTGATAGATTAGGGAGGGTATTAAGCTGGCGCATGAGTTGCTAATGCCAACACACCGTGGATACTAAGGAATGAGCTTGCGGATATCTTTGGCTGCTGGCTAACACTGAAAGAGTTAAGCACAATGTGTAAGCTGCGGGCGGTGAGGCGAAACCTATCGCGCATGCGCGCGCTGCGGGTGATGTTTACAAGTTGATCACGCAGACGCGAGTGAAAGAAGTAATGCAGAGTTAAGTGTGACAAGCTGAATTCAGGAGTTATGAGAAGTAAGTGTCCCCGTCTGCACACTGCGCAGCTGCGAGCGCAGGGAAGCGATTGGTCTCTCCTCTATTGAAAGCCGCCTATAAAGATGACGCAACAGTGCTAGCCCCTCCCACCCTGACGAAGCTCCCGAGCAGGAGCGAAACAGCTGTCGGTCGGGGCCCCTGACCACACCCACCACGCGTGCTCGCTCACAGTATGGCCGCACTTGCAAGGAGCTTTTAGTTTGGACATATTACTGGCGGGAAGGACCGGGCATAACAAGAGTGGTGAGACTGCAGACGGCAACGCCGCACAGCATACCTTGAGTGTTTGAGGAACCTTTTATGGAGGTTTGACGGGAATGATCTTCAAACGCCTGCACCGGCCTTCACAGAAAGCGCAAGTATATCTATGCTAGAGTGCCTTGGTACAAGCACTCTGTACTCCTGTTTGGCTGACTCTATTTAGTCCCCTGCGGGGGTATGAATCCTATGTGGAAGGGTCTATGGCGTTCCCAGCTATATGCAAAACATGAACCCGTGTATATAGGATCGCCTTCAAAGTGCTCTATGCATTGAGCCCTCACCAAAACCAGCACATCACTCTGCTACAGATATAATCTACCTGTATATGTTGGACAGTGCTATAAAACTGCATTCATGTGCTCTAAGTTTCGAGCCTCTATTTAACCAGCCTTATATTCTATTACCAACACTCACCATTTTGGATTTGGTGGACAGTACCATAAGCCTGACGTCCCCAGTGCTTTTTTACCTTGATATATGCCAAATGATATATGCCAAATGCCTGCTCCCATTGAGGATAGTTTTTTTGTCCCTATATCATATGCTGGCCAGCATTTTTTGATGTGAGTGGAGTGTCTGCGGGTATGAGTGTGGAGTCCAGGTCGGCCTGGCAGGGGCCTCCATTTATTTGTACATGTTCCATCGCAATTGCGATTTTAATCAGTGTGTGTTACTAAGTCTTGTTTGTCATATGCGTTGTGAGCCTTTTTTTCATTACCATTAAAAGTGAGTTCTTTTTTTGCTAATTATGTCAGTATGTTTATTGGCCAGCCCAGCAAATAACCAGATGTTGGTATATATGTGAACTATGTAGTATAAGTAGAGGTTAGCTGGGCGCCCCAAGTACATATGGGTTAAAGGGGCAGCGCCTACATACTAATATTCATATTCTAGGGGAGTTTCCCACTGTTTTTTCTTTTAATTTTTCATGTGGCTGAGCTGGGACATGGCACAGCTTTATGAATCATGAGAATGATCTGCTGTGGTCAGAGACAGCTGTCTGACCACTGTGGCTTGCCATGCTCGCTCACACTGAGACCACCAAGAGACAGGGTGGCTGATAGACCACTTTAGTGTATGGCCCTGGAGAGAATAAACTGAATGGAGGGCAAACTTTGGAGCTGTCTTCTTGGAGATGGCTTCTAACCTGTGCTGCAGGGAATGGAGGAGAGACACGTGGGACAGGTGAGCTGTTTGCTGCCTCATTAAAGCCATTAGGTTAATAGTCTATTTAATTGTATAAATGATATTGAATGTCTGATTTGTATTCTATGTTCTACTGAGAATAACATACGGTTATATGAGATTTCCAAATCGCTTTATTCTAGTTTTCTCTACATATTACGCAGTGACCCACCTTTTTTTGGAACTGGAATTGTAAAATGATTTAACTGATTTTACAGGTTACAATTTTGTCTAATAATGAATTTGTAAAATAAAATAAATAAACATGATTGTGCGTGGCAGCCAAAGCTGTAGTTAGCATAATATTTTGAGCAATGTTATTTTTTAGTTGTTTATTTCTGGAAATTGAAGAAATACAGCCAAAGCATTTTTCTCTCCTTGTTCACAAATTGTAAGGCCAAGGCTGCCACCTTGTGGTCCTGCAAAGGTTAGCACACTACAGAATATTTCTGAAGTCCCTCTCTAGTGTATTTTAAAAATATTAGTTTTAATAAGCATGTATATTTTTTTTACACGGAACAGGCATTGCTATCAAGTGGGTAAAGGCATTCAACAGTATGTATGCTGGACTATTTCATTAAAACCCAGTAACCAACATAAGCATAGCTGTAGTTTGTCTCTATTTCCAAAGATAGGGATACTTTTTTTGGGGACTGGGGTACTAAATATATGCCCCAAAAAGGCCTTGTAAAAGAGCCACACCCAGGCACTTTCTTTTATCAAATAAATATTTATAGTACTGATTAAATAATTATAAATAATCACCAAAAAATATTTTTTTTCTTAGATGGTATACATTATACTAATAATATGTTCTGCGTTTTTATTCTTGCATAATAGAGTCAATTTGGGTTGGTCTTTCCTCCAGCTAGCTCATTTTTGTGTATATGTTTTTAATGATGTCTTTGTGTGTAATATGTGGTATTTGTTTACATTGTGATAATAAATGATTTGATTTTATTGGTGTGCTGCGCTTTCACAAGACCTTTTTTGGGATATCTCTAGTACCCCAGTCCCCCAAAAAAGTATCCAGATTGCCAGATTGTTGTCCTAAAGAGCTATCACCCTAGTAATATATATATATATATATATATATATATATATATATATATATATATATATATATAGAGGGCTGTGCGTACCCCATAAGTCTTTTCCTATTTCCAAAGATACTCTTCCATACTCATACAGATAAATAAGCAGAAATATTAATTTGACGGTAGAACAAACTCTGCATGAACATTTCTGAAAGTTTTTGTGTAGAGAACCTCCCCAACTCATTACCCGTTGTAAAATATATATCCTGGCTCACTGAATACATCCATTATTCCAGGAAGCCACAAGAGCAGTATACCTGGTCAGTGTACACGGCAAACCTGATGTTCTGCCCGCAGGGATGTGGGGGGCAGTGGGAGCAGGGATGCTACAGCTTTTTGCTTTAGCGTGGCACAAGATCCCTGAATGAGGTGCTTTCCGGCTCTGCATGTCCGGTCCATCCAATGTACTTTAATACCTGGCAGCACAAGAATGCAGGGCCATGGGGACAAGGAAGCTGCGTGAGGCATCCTAGCTTTAGCTGTGCACTCAATGTAGTCTCTGCTCCCAATGTGCTGGTGAACATTCAAATCTTTCATGCATGACAAGCACACACAGCAGGGATGCCACCATGGGATCCTAGATAGAAGTATCTGGGGCATCCAAAATCTGTGCCCCTCGGATTTTGGCCATAACCCCTTTTTTGCATATGGTGGATACGTTTTCCTACTTGTAGTTTGTATTGTAGGTCTAAAGGTGAAAAAAATGCTCCAATCGAAGCTGCTACATCTAGATCCGGAGCTCAGAAATATACCAGTTCTGAGATCAAGTCCTGTTTTGGATGCCTTGGGCACCCATCTACCTTTTACTAGCAACATAGCTCTATCCCCCACACCAGTCACAGTGATTGGAGCATTCACTGCAATAGAGGGGGTTTCCAGGCACCTCTGCAGGAGGCTCTATGGACACACAGATCTTTGGACCCAGTTAGGGGACAAAAGGTGATATGATAAAAAATGAATAAACACATCTGAAATTTTCAAGCTTCACATTGCACAGGCAGGAAAAGGATATGAACATTTCTGTACATTAAGTGGTCCAGCTTAAAGTGGACCAACAGTCAATAATGAATTAAATCAGACCAACACAACAAACAGTGCTCATATCCATCCCCATCCAGGGCAATTTAGATTGCTGCACATAAAATATAATTTACCTTTTTCTAACGCCTGCTGGGGTGAATTTTAAAAACAGGGTGCTAATGGGCTTGCAGGCCACCTGCAAACAGGAAGTGCTGGGCTTCCTGTTTCTGTGCATTTCAGTTAAGTCAGTTGGGAGAGGAAGTTCCAAAATGGCCACTGCCTTTCTTTTCCAAAGAAATGTTGGTTCGGTTTAAGGGTCAAACACTGGCATATACAGGAGTTTACAAGAGGTAGGTCATTATTCTTCAACACAAGCATTTGGATTCTTCACCCAGCACTATATTTTGCTGGGTGCTGCAGAATCAAAATATTCCAAGAACAACACCGTCAAAACATCTAGTTTCAATGATTTGCTGTTAAATATATATATATATATATATATATATATATATATATATATATATATATATATAACCACACACACCATGTTTTGAATTAAAAGGTGGCACAGTATATCACTTCAAAAACACCATGGCAATGGCAATGATGATGTTGAGGGGTGGGAACATCATGGTGTGGAGCGGTTTTTCAGCACTGGCATACTTTCTATGTAAGGATAAATGGACGAATATACACAGACATTCTTGCTAAAAATCTGCTGCCATCAACCAGGATGATGAAGATGAACTGAGGGTGGACATTTCAACAAGACCATGATCCCAAAAACACAGCCATGAAAACTCGCAACTTCCGAGAAAGAAAATGCTAGAATGGCCAAGAAAATCACCTGACCTAAATCCAATTGGAAATCTATCGGAGGAACTAAAGCTTAAAGTTCATTAAAGGAGCCCATGGAGCCTTCAGGATTTGAAGAATGTCTGTGTGGAAGAATGGGCCAAAATCACACCTGAGCTATGCATGCGACTAGTTTGTCCATACAGCAGCTGTCTGGAAACTTTAATCACCAACAAAGTACAAAGTATTAAAATGTATTTCAATCCGCTTGTTGAATACTTTTTCCCCATGTCATTTCTCATTATTATACATAACTTTGATTTCTTTGCATGTTTGGATTGGATGGTTTGTTGTCGACATCTGGTGAGAATTTCATGTCAATAGAAATTTTAGAAATATATGTACTTAAAATTGGTGATATGTTCAATACTTATTTCATCTAATGTATATATTTGTGAGTAATAAAAACCTTTCACCGTTAAATCCCTTACTGAACTGCCATGAAAATGCTGGAAATCAACTTTTGAAGCTGATCAAAACCCTGGCAACCTGGCTCTAGAGGCTAAAAGATTCAAGGGACGGGTTAAAGTTTGCCATCAAGGCATCCCAATTTAGAATACCCCACTGTGTGAAATCCCCAGGGATCACCGATAGACTTACCTTATAAATCAATCCTGCAGCATATATATACGGGCTTCTAAGTATCAGACAATCCCATGGAAATACACACTAGGGGCAACCGAAATTAGGATACCCCTGAAAAGCAGACCAAACGCCAGCTGAGTGAAAATCCTGGATTTGGGTCCTGATTGTATTTCCTTGTGTCCATTTTGTTTTAAACAGTAGTGGCATTCAATCTAGCAAATTACATGGCACTAAATCTGCATATCTGAACATATACCATTCCTTGAGACATAGGGTGTGGATCTACCCTGTGTACTATTACTGAAGTGGGATAGATGCTTGCAACAAACTTCCAGCAGATGGGGATGGACACATCAACAGTAAATTAAAACATCCTAGGGATAAACTTAGATCTAAGAAGAAACAATCTCTACCCTTAAATTGATGTTACTTGATGTGCCAGCATTCCTGATTGGGACATGACTGTTGGTTGCCAACATGTGCACAATGAGATCAGTGCAGTCGGCCAGTGCCGGGAGCAAGAGAAGTGATCCCCTCTTTTGAATGGTGCTGCTCCCCACTCATTTCCTCCAAGTGAGAGCAGTCCGGCTCCCCCTTGATCCTCTCCTCCCCGTAGCAAGAGCAGCTGTGCTCGCCAGCAGCAGCACCCCTAGAATCTGTCAGTAGGCGGGGTGGGTGGTTGCACAAACCTTCACTGCCAGCCCCTATTGCTGAAGCTGCTGGGAGGACTAGGGGTTGCTGCCCAGGCCCCCTTGACTACCCACCGTCCACCCAACAAACCTACCTACCCACCTAACTTACCCACAACTCACCCACCTGAGTGTATTCATGTGCATTTCAGAGAGCATGAATGCTCTTTGGGATTGCGCACATGCTCTTTGGGAGTGCGTGCATGCATGTTTGGAAGTGTGTGCATTCGCTTTGGATGTGAACGCATGCAGTCAGGGTGTCTGTAGTAAGTTCTGGGAATCTTACAGACCACGTCGATTATGCTGATTATTATGCAGAATCACAGAGCCAAGGGCCATGCCCACTTTTTTCAGGAGAGAAATCATATGGTAAAACTCTAAACTTTGATATCTTGGCCATTTCTTCTTCAATTTAAATGGGAAACAGTTTATTACAGTGCCAAATATAGCCCAACACAGTGGATTAACAATAACCTTTGCTTGTTTCTTTAGAAAACTGAATCAACGCTAAACCGGACAAATATTTTGAAGATTGGAAGCAATTCAGGTTATCTGAGTTTTGTAAAAAATGAAAAAAGGATAGGATGTCTAATGCATGCCTATTTTCTTTAAAGTATATTTTTCTGCTTAAAGTTGCTAAGCAATTCACAGTATTTTTACCCAGTTTCCACAGCAACTAATGAGCACACTGGAAAAATAAAATGTAGAATACCTTATGAAATAATTTATCTTAACCTCCAGTATTCTACTGTTCATGTATTTTTGGTTCTGAGGAAGGAATATAGTGAATATCTTTAATTAAAACAATGGATAATGAATGGATGATCATGGCATGCTAAGAAAACTTGGGATAACAAAATGAAGTACCCCACATGTCCTGATCTTTGCAGGAAATTTAGGGGCATTTAGAAGCTTTGGTTACTTTCCAAAGACAAAAATGGTGCATGGATGGAAGTCCTTTATATAGGAATAATTCTGCTAAACTGCATCCATACCCAACAGAGGTATCACAACACTACTTAACATCGAGAATGTCCATAGCTAGGATACATTCTACAGGAGAAATTCTGCTAAACTGCATCCATACCCAACAGAGGTATCACAACACTGCTTAACATCGAGAATGTACATAGCTAGGATACATTCTACATGAGAAATTCTGCTAAACTGCATCCATACCCAACAGAGGTATCACAACACTACTTAACATCGAGAATGTCCATAGCTAGGATACATTCTACAGGAGAAATGCTGCTAAACTGCATCCATACCCAACAGAGGTATCACAACACTACTTAACATCGAGAATGTCCATAGCTAGGATACATTCTACAGGAGAAATGCTGCTAAACTGCATCCATACCCAACAGAGGTATCACAACACTACTTAACATCGAGAATGTCCATAGCTAGGATACATTCTACAGGAGAAATGCTGCTAAACTGCACCCATACCCAACAGAGGTATCACAACACTGCTTAACGTCGAGAATGTCCATAGCTAGGATACATTCTACAGGAGAAATTCTGCTAAACTGCATCCATACCCAACAGAGGTATCACAACACTGCTTAACATCGAGAATGTCCATAGCTAGGATACATTCTACAGGAGAAATTCTGCTAAACTGCATCCATACCCAACAGAGGTATCACAACACTGCTTAACATTGAGAATGTCCATAGCTAGGATACATTCCACAGGACAAATTCTGCTAAACTGCACCCATACCCAACAGAGGTATCACAACACTACTTAACATAGCTAGGATACATTCGGATACAAAAAAAGCCAGCAAAAAAGTTTGGAATAAAAAAATCAAAACTATGATTAGACTTTGAGAAGGCAGAACGATCACATACCCCCAACTCAGGTGGTCAGTGTGGTGTGGCCAACAGCAGAAAGCATGCTGGACACTATTCGCCTTGCCCGGCTTTGAGATTCAGATGTGTCCATGACTGTAGGTGTGGGGCACATGTGATAAGACTAAGCTGACAAATGTGGGATGTTTAATTGTGAAAGCTTAACAAATAGCTAGGTTCGAAAATTATCAAAAAATCACCTGAAGGAAGTAGCTGAAAGTTAGTGTCCCCTTGGGGAGAAGGATCATCAATCAATAATTGATATAATCCTATTTTTATACTAATCTTTCAAAGCTGGAAGCTGGAATTAGAAGTATCTTTTTCTGCTGTCACTGCTGGAATCTCCCAACAAACCTTGTAGCGCATGAGGCGCACAAGACAGCCCAAATGAATTAAAGATGATGATAACAGCTTCCTCTTTAGCGACTGTTGGCACTTATTAAAGCAGTACTAATAAGGAATCTATCACTATACCCAGATAACATGAACAGAAAAAAAATGTTTAACCATAACGAAAAAAACGAGAGGGACCTGCGTTCTCCACAGAAGCAGAAGAAATAACATTTACGGTAACATTTCTTCTGTTTCATGTGGAGTATGCAGTTAAGAATTTTCAGTTTGATACAGGATGGGCACTAATGCAACAGTACTTGGCGGCAACCTCTAAACTGTGAAGTGAATACAACTTTATTTTTTTCATTTCACTACTACTGTCTGCAAAATCTTTTGGCCTAAAGTAGTGTCAAATGAAGAGAATTTTTAAATTGTTAATTTTTTAAAATTTGTGCTTGGCTGACTTACATAGTCAAAACTTAGTTGAAAAAATACATCAATCTATCAAGTTCAACCAAGGGTTGGGGTTCGGGAAAGTTATTTTTTATTTCATTTTTTGATGTCGATGCTGTAACAAGCTTCTGTGAGAGGCTATTTCCACATATTTATAGTTCTTATGGTAAAAAATGATTGTCGCCTTTCTTCTACCTCTTACCCTCCTTTTTCCCTCTTCCCTTTCTGGGTGACTTACCTGCTTTAGTGTGCAGGATATGATCCTGAACAAGAGACGCCGGACACCGCGGTGAGTCTGGGGTGGGGTGGGGTGGGCCCTTTCTAGGCTGCCCCGCCAAGTTGATGATTTACCGGTCGTGTTCGACGATCATAATAATTAATACACAGGGAAGTCTGTCAGGTATTACTTTTATTGTGTCTTTTCATGTAAAAGTTCATGGACTCAATGTATGCAAAATGCCTGAATGTCTTGTAATGTTTTTCTTTTCCCGAATTATTCTAAATAAATAAAGAATGTATAAAAAAAAAAAAAAAAATGATTGTCTCCTCCGGGAGTGCCCCCTTGTAGAGAGGATTTTACCTGAAATAGTGTTTCCCTGTTTTTTTGTATTGCCCCATTTATATATTTATACAAGTTAATCATGCCCCCCCCTTAGACATCTCCTCAAGATTAAACAGATTTGATTCCTGTAATCTTTCTTCATAACTAAAATCCTTCATTCCTCTTATCATTTTGGTGGCTCTACTCTGCACCCTTTCCATAATCAAAGCATCCTTTATTATGAACTGATGCCTAAAACTGGACAGAATATTCCAGATGGCACACAAGTGCTTTGTAAAATAGTAAAATTAAATTTCTATCCCATGATTCCATGCCTCTTTTAATGCATGATAATATCTTGGTAGCCTTGGAAGCAGCTGCTTGACATTGCATACTGTTATTTAGCCTGTCGTCTACCAGTAGCCCCAGATCCTTCTCAACAAATTATTCTCCCAGTTTTACTCCCCCCCCCCCCCCCCCCCCCAAGGACATATGTGGTCTTCAGGTTTATAGACCCCAAGTGTGCTTCTCCACGTAGAACTTCATTTGCCAAGTGGATGTCAAGTCATTCAAAGTGTCTAATTCAGCCTGAAGCTTGTGAACATCTTCAATAGACTGCTCTGTGTTACATATCTTTGTGTCATCTGCAAAAAATACCATTTTGTGAGTACTCACCTGTAAAATGGTTATTACGAGTATGTCACACACCCCACTTCCAAATATTCATGACACTTGGGAACCCGGCCTGTAGAGGGCGATCTTGCAGAGATGACATGGAAAAAGGAGCCCCTCCTGGTCCATAAGTACTTGGTTCCTCCCACTATTCCTCAGTCTTTTTAAAAAGCAGTGAAGAACCAGGAAGAGCAAATTATATTCGATAATTGAAAAATAGTTTTAAAATAATAATCACCATATAAAGGATCCCTTAGAACAAAAAAAGGGCGGGGGAAGTGGAGTGTGTGACATACTCGTAATAACCATTTTAAAGGTGAGTACTCACAAAATGGTATTATTCTTAGTATGTCACACACCCCACTTCCAAATATTCATGACACTTGGGACATCCAATAGCAGTGTCTATAATGGGTGGGGATCCCCAAGGAATAATGCATAACTTAAATTACTGCAGCTTGCAGAATTTTGCGGCCAAAAGCAGCACCCGCTGAGGCCCACACATCAACCTTGTAAAACTTAGAAAAAGTATGCACAGAAGACCAAGTCGCAGCCTTGCAAACTTGTTCAACAGAAGCCTGGTGCTGAAAAGCCCAGGAAGCTTCAATAGCACAAGTAGAATGAGCGGTGACACGAAAAGGGGGAACCTTCCCCTTAGCCATATAGGCCCCAATGATGGCCTGATGTATCCACTTACTAAGGGAAGATTTGGCAGGAGCAAAACCCTTCTTGGGCCCAAAAGGCACAACAAAAAAGGCATCCGTTATGCGGAAGGCCGAAGTAGTAACTAAATAATACTTAACACAACGAACTACATCCAAAGAATGTAAGACCCTTTCCTTGTCGTTACTAGGTTAGGACACAAGGAAGGAAGAACTATATCCTGATTTAGGTGGAAAGCAGACACCACCTTAGGAAGGAAATCCGGTTGAAAACGAAAAACAACCTTATCTTGATGCCTCTAAAAATAAGGGTCTAGAATAGACAAAGCCGCCAGTTCAGAAACTCGGCGGACAGAAGTAATAGCAACCAAAAAGGCAACCTTCTGAGTAAGAATAGGAAGAGGAATATCCTGCAAAGGCTCAAAGGGAGCGGCCTGCATAGCTGAAAGCACTAGGTTAAGGTCCCAAACAGGAAGTATAGGCTTTCTGTGAGGCCGCACATGCGCGACTCCTTGGAAAAAAAGTCTTAACCAAAGGATGAAGAGCAAACGACCCTTGAAAGAAAATAGCCAAGGCAGAGACTTGCCCTTTCAAATTACTAATCTGGAATCCCATATCCAGACCTCGTTGCAGATATTCCAGAATTCTAGGAATAGAAAATACTCTACAGGGCAAAGCCCTGGATTCACCCAATCAATATAGGACCTCCAAGTCCTGTAATAAATGACAGAGGAAGACTTCTTCCTAGCTCTAATAAGAGTCTGAATAACCACATCAGAAAGACCTTCTTCTTTCAAGATGGGGACTTCAGCAGCCATGCCGTCAAAGCCAGCGTTTGTAAATTGGGGTAACAAAGTTGACCCTGAGTGATGAGATCTGGAAGAAGAGGGAGATGGAAACGATCCACTGCCAGCCTTACGACGTATGCGTACCACAGACGTCTTGGCCACCTTGGCGCCACCAGAATTGCAGGCGCCTCCTCCAGTGCTAACTTGTGCACCACCTTGCTGATCGTGGAGAATGGGGGAAACAGATATAGGAACCCCAGATCCTTCCAGGCCAGAGACATGGCATCCGCTGCCACAGCCAGAGGATCCTGGGATATAGACACAAAAGCTGGCAGCTTGTGATTGTGGTGAGAAGCAAACAGGTCAAACTGTGGAGTCCCCCACTTGTGACAGAGGAACTGAAAGACCCTTGGATTGAGAGACCATTCTCCCTGGCGAAAATATCCCCTGCTCAGGGAGTCTGCCTCCACATTCTCTATCCCCGGAATGTAAACTGCTGATATGCAGGGAACATTGATCTCTGCCCACTGAAGGATCAGAGACACTTCCCGGAGGGCACCCCAACTGTGAGTCCCTCCCTGGTGATTGATGTATGCAACAGCTGTTCGGTTGTCTGACCGAATCTGAACTTGCAGACCCTGTAAGAAATGGGTCAGTCAAAGTAGAACAAGACGTATGGCCCAAAGCTCTAATACATTGATTGGAGAATGAGCCTCCTGAGGCCCCCACAATCCTTGGAACTGATGCTTCTTCCAGAAGCCCCCCCAGCCCACCAGGCTGGCATCCGTGGTAACCAGTTCCCAACGTGGAGTCAGAAATGACTTGCCCTTCTGGAGGTTGTGCGATATTAACCACCACTGAAGGGACTGCAAAACGTGGGGAGACAATAGACAAGTCTGATTTAATGATAGTGGGCACCTGTCCCACTTTGCCAAGAGGAAGAGCTGAAGTGTCCTTATGTGAAACTGGGCAAACGGGACTGCCTCGAATGCAGCTACCATCAATCCCACTAGTCTCATCCCTAGAAGGATAGACTGACGAGGGTTGGACAAGAATAGACGAATCAAGTCCTGAATCAGAACCATTTTGGACTGAGGAAGAAAAACCTTGGCTTGAAATGTATCCAGAATCAGGCCCAGGAAGGGAATTTCCCTGGACGGACAGATAGAGGATTTGGGGTAACTTATTACCCATCCGAATCTCTCTAGCGTAGAGACCACCATCCTGGTGTCCAACTCTGATTGTTCGAGGGAGGAGGCCGCAATAAGAAGATCGTCCAGAAAAGGCACAATGCGGATGCCCTGGACCCTGAATATAGCCATCACTCCTGCCAGCATCTTGGTAAAGACTCTTGGGGCCGAGGTAAGGCCGAATGGCAGGGCCACAAATTGATAATGCTGGTCTTCTATCGAGAACCTGAGAAATCTCTGGTGACCCGGAAAAATAGGAACGTGCAAATAAGCATCCTTGATGTCTATGGATGTCATGAAGTCCCCCTGACGGAGAACATCGATCGTTGACTCCATGCGGAATTTTCTGAAACAGATAAATTGATTGAGTCTTCTTAGGTCTAGGATAGGCCGAACAGAGCTGTCCTTTTTGGGTACCATGAATAGGTTGGAGTAAAACCCCAAATCCCTTTCTGCTGGAGGCACTAGGCAGATGACAGCCATGTTTAACAGATTCGCTACTGCTGCCCGCAGTCCCTGCGCAATTGCCGGATCTGACGGCCTCCCGGACATGAAAAATCTGGGAGGAGGCCGGAACTCGAATTCCAGTTTGTAACCGGAAGAGACTACTTCCAGAACCCAAATGTCTGATACCTCCTGACCCCCAGACCTGTCCCAGCCCAAGGGAATGCCAGGAAGCCACGCAGGCTTCTCCCATTCTTTAAGAATAATTTCATCAAAATGCTTTTGATTTGGAAATTCTAAACAAGGTTTAGAGACTCCAAAGAATTCCCCTTTTTGAGGAGGGACTACTTCAGGAGGAGTGATAACCAAAACCTCAAATAACTGAGCAAGAGCCTTTGGGATATTCACAACACTAGCTTCACCCTGCTCAATCACAGTACCAACAAATTGCTGTTCATCAGAAACATCTGAATCCTCATATAATTCTCCTTCTTCTAACTGAGAAGGATCAGACCAATAAAGCATTTCACAATTATCCAACTCACTTACCGGAACGGCCTGAGTCAAATGTTTCCTTTTAGCTGAGGCCTTCTTGGCCATAGAGCTAGACATTAATTTTTCAAGATGAGCCAATCTGGCACATAAATCAGAATGCGACTCACCACCCATGACAATATCACTGGGGGTACGGACAAGACATGGCGGAGTAGGAGATAAGGCAGAAGCCGCAGACGCCGAAGCCTGGGCCCCAGTTTGCTGCATAATAGTCAATTGAGCACAAGGGATGCAAAGAATTGCGTTATCCCCAACAAGGGATGCCCCACATCCAAAACATTGCCGAGTCTGTGCAGAGGGAACTGCATGCCCGTTGTCCTGAGATGCCTCCATATGGTGTTTAGTATTATACTATAATTGATTATAGTCGCCAAGTATATATGGGATTTACGCAATTGCTACCCGGGATGCCCCTTTAAATAGTCCCAAGTGGGAGGATATTAACACAAATGGACCCCCAAATAAGGCCTAAAGGGCTAAAGACCTGGCGAAATCCCATTAAAATAAAGAGTTTTCACCTACACAGAAAACAAACAGTCACCAATGCACACAATACAATAAATGACAAAGCATGAAAAAAATGGCAGAAACTCACTTTAGCAAGCTGAGGGGTACTCACAGCACCAGGAAATCAGCTCGCACCATGAGGGAAGACCATAGGGAGCAGCAGGAGCCAGGCAGACAAAGAGAGCACCCAAGGAGCTCTGCTGTGTGCCTAAGCCCCACCCACCCCCAGAATCACATGACCAAGAATGGAGGGAAATGAAAATCTGAACACAGCCAGAAACAAAGAGCTTTAAAAGGTAAGCAAAAAAGAATGCTGCCTAGACAGAGATATGAAAATATAAATAAAACATATCCTATTAAATAGTATAGTAAACATACATAATAATATATATGTAATAAAGATTTATTTTATATATTTTTTTTGTGTGTGTGCATGGTGACAAATAAGCCCAGATAACGCCCCCCCCCCCCTCCTTTTTACCCCAGCAGGGTAAAGGAGAACTAAAGGGGAGAGGATAGAAATGCACCCATAAGGCACAAGGGGATTATAAAGGAACAGGGGCATCCCATGCCAGGAACACCAACCCGGAAACCGCCTACCCACATTTGGGTCTCACGGAGGAGTAAAACTCCTGTATACACCAGAAGGTGTATGTATCTACATTTGCCTGAACCATACAGTCAGGGCTGGGAGGCATACAATATAACCAAACAGGTTTAAAGAGGATCAGACAGAAATAGAGAAAAAAAGGGGTCGGGAGCAAACCCGGCTACCTGCAGCTTGAAGGAGAGTCATCTTCTGAATGCTTCGCCGACTGCAGAGATGAAAAGACTGAGGAATAGTGGGAGGAACCCAGTACTTATGGACCAGGAGGGGCTCCTTTTTCCATGTCATCTCTGCAAGATCGCCCTCTACAGGCCGGGTTCCCAAGTGTTATGAATATTTGGAAGTGGGATGTGTGACATACTAGGAATATAGAGACAGTGCCATTAATTCCATATTCTATGTTGTTTATATCTGAACCCTGGGATACACCGCTTACAACCGGTAACCATTCAGAGTAGGTATCATTAACCACATTTCTCTGCACACGATCCTTCAGCTAGTTTTCAATACACTTACAAACTGTATTTTCTAATATTTTCTAAAGACCTCAATTTCCCCAATAAGCGTCTATGGAGGACAGTGTCAAATGCTTTTGAAAAATCCAGGAAAACTATATTTACAGCCACCCCTCTATCCAGGCTTCTACTCACCTCCTCATAGAAGCCAATCAGGTTAGTCTGGCTGTAAACAATTAATACTAAAATCTCCTCGCCTGGCTCCCAATTATGTAAGCAAAAATATGTAATAACTCCTAAATGGCTCATCCAATATATATGTAAACAATGTAATCTAAAATAGTAATTTATTATATATATATATATATACACCAAGTCCCAAACCAGTAGCATAGGTTTACGTGGCGGATGCACATGAGTAACGCCCTGGAAAAAAGTCTTGACCAGCCGGTGATTGGCAAAGGATCTTTGGAAAAAAAATTGCCAGAGCTGACACCTGTCCCTTGAGGGTACTAAGTTGAAGGCCCGAATCCAAACCATGTTGTAAAAATTCCAGAATCCTGGGGATAGAAAACACACGACAAGGAAGAGACTTGGACTCACACCAGGCAATGTAAGCATGCCAGACCCTGTAGTAGATAAAGGACGAAGACTTCTTCCTAGCCCGAATCATAGTATCAACAACAGAGGCCGGCAACCCCTCATCCATCAAGATGGAGGTTTTAGCAGTCAAGTCGTCAAAGCCAGCGTTTGTAAATTGGGATGGCGCAGCTGTCCCTGAGTGAGAAGATCTGGATCCTTGGGCAAAACGTACCGATCTACTGCCAACTGCACGATGTCTGTGAACCACACCCTCCTTGGCCAACAGGGGGCCACCAGAATGGCTGGTACCCCTTCCTGGGCTATCTTGCGCAGCACCCTGCCCAGCAGAGGAAAGGGAGGGAACACATAGAGGAGCCGAAACTCCATCCAAGGAATCGCTAGTGCATCCGTGGCAAAGGCCAGAGGATCCTGCGACAGGGAGACAAATCTTGGAAGCTTGTGATTGTGGCGGGACGCAAACAGGTCCACATCCGGCTGACCCCAGCGGTGACACAGGGAGTGAAATACCTTGTTGCTGAGGGACCATTCCCCCAGCCGAGATGTCCCCCTGCTCAGGGAGTCTGCCTCCTGGTTCTCCACTCCCGGAATGTAGACCGCCGAGATGCAAGGGACATTCTCTTCCGCCCAAGACAGTATCAGGGACACTTGCTTAAGGGGTCGTTAGCTCTGAGTCCCTCCCTGATGATTAATGTAGGCAACCGCCGTCTGGTTGTCCGAGCGGATTTGAACAGCTCGACCCCGAAGGTGTGTGGTCAGCTGAGAAAGAACCAACCGGATCGCCCTCAGTTCTAAGACATTGATGGGAGCATGGGCCTCCTGGGGGCCCCACCGACCCCTGGAACTTCAGAGATTTCCAAAAGCTCCCCCAACCGGTCAGACTGGCATCTGGGGTGACAGTTTCCCAGCACGGAGACAGAAAGGTCCTGTCCACTAGAAGGTTCCATGAGACCAGCCACCACGAGAGGGACTGTCTGGCCAGGGGGGACAGAGCAAAATCCTGATCCAGGGACACAGGGTCCTGATCCGAAACTGAAGAGGTCTCATGTGAAACTGAGCAAAGGGGACCGCCTCGAAGCAGGACACCATCAGGCCCACTAACTGCATCCCCTGCCGGATGGAGGGATGGGGACACAAGAGCAGAGCCCGTGCCTGCTCCTGAAGGCCCTGCACTTTCTGCTGAGGCAGGAATTCCTTGACCTGAGAGGTATCCAGAGTCATGCCCAGAAAGGACCTCACCAAAGACGGGGACAGTGAAGACTTGGGAAAGTAGATCACCTAGCCGAAGGACTCGAGAGAGGAGGTCACCACCTGAGTATCCTTCTCGGCCTGAGAAAGAGACTGAGCCGCAATCACAATGTCGTCCAGGTAAGGGAGGATGCGAATGCCCTGGTTCCGCAACAGAGCCATCATGCCCGCCAGCACCTTGTTGAACACCCGAGGTGCCGAGGTGATACTGAACGGTAAAGCCACAAACTGGTAATGCTGATCCTCTAGAGCGAACCTTAGGAATCTGATTACCTGGAAAGATTGGCACATGAAGATAGTCATCCTTGATGTCCACGGTGGTCATGAAGTCGCCCAGGCAAAGGCTACTGACAGCCGAGCGTAGCGTCTCCATGCGAAAGTGCTTGAACCTGACAGAACCCGTCCTTTTTGGGGACCGTGAAAAGATTGGAGTAGTACACCTGACCCTGTTCTTGGGAAGGCACCAGGCAAATGACTCCTGGCTCCAACAGGCGTTGAACTGCAAGGCACAAACCCTGAGCTGACAGAGGGTTTTGAGACATCCGGGATCTGAGGAATCTTGGAGGCGGCCAGGCTGCAAACTATATCTTGTAACCGGAGGACACCACCTCCTGAATCCACCGGTCTGAGATGCGGAGCCTCCAGACGTGAGAAAAGAGCCGAAGCCTTCCCCCACCCGGATGGGCGAGGGCGCCTCCTCATGCCTGAGGGGCCTTAGGAGGGGGTTTGGGCTTGGAACCCCAGGAAAGACCGGGACAACCACGGGATCTGCCACAGCCCCAAGGATCTCTGCGGCTACCTGAGAAGAGGGAGCCACGACCTCCTCTGGAAGCAGGAAAGGAGGGGAAGGAAGCGGAGGGCCCCCAAAAGGGCAGAGTCTGCTTCCTTCACTGGCGTAACCTACTATCCTTGGCTAGAACATCCAGATGCTCCCCAAAGAGCCGTAGCCCCGCAAAAGGGAGCCCAGTGAGAGCCTTCCTAGCTGCAGTGTCAGCTGCCCACTGACGCAACCAAACAGAGCGGCACATAGCCACCAAGAGGGCAGAGGCCCTACCACCCAGCCGGACCGCATCAACCATGGCAGTAAGGACAAAGGCAACAAAATCAGAGCAAAGCAAGAGGGCCCTATAATCCTCCCTCCTCCTACCAGCCATAGCGCCATCAGTGAGATGCTTGAGCTTTTTCTTAAGGGCAATAGCTGTAATGGCAGCGGCGCAGACTGGACGCAGCCCAGCCCCCACAAATGTAAAAGCATGGCAGGCCAGCTGATCCATAAGCCGGTCCGCGCTGTCCCACAGTGTAGTAGTGTCAGGGGAAGGCATGACTGAGGTGTTGGACAGCCTTAGATCCAACCCTTTGGGCACTGCAGGCAATCTATTAGGACGTTCCCACTCCTTGAGCACCATATTGGAGAAGTGGCCCTGCTCAGGGAACTCCAGACGTTGTTTATCAGGACGAAAGAGCTCACCCTGCTTCCTCTTAGCCACCTCAGGGGGGGGGGGGCGATGTGCAAAAATGTCAGACAGCAGTCTATCAGTGTCATCGGGGAGCCATGAATCCTCCCCGGAGACAGACCCAGGGTCACTGTCATACCCCTCCTGCTGGTCCCCAGAGGAGTCAGAGTCCTGGAAAAGCTCCCCCTCCTCTAGGGAGTAACGGCCTCCTTCATCCTCCTCAGCAAAGAGGGAGGGCGTGGGAACCAGGTGCCGCTTCTTGGCAGAGGCCTTACCTGGGACAAGCCCGGCAAGCTGCCTTTCAATGCTGGCCACACGAAGTGCCAGATCAGATTGTGACCCTCTGCTAGTATCCCCCGTAGGCGATGCCGAAGGGAACGCAGAACTGGGAAGGGAAGTGTTCAGCCCAGCCTGGGCCGCAATGATACCTTGGGCGCACGGCACACACACCGCGGCACTATCACTCAAAGGGGATGCCCCGCACACAGCCGGGATTGCCCAGGACGACCCCCGAGCACGCTATCCCCAGAAGCCTCCATATGGTGATTAACACAGGCGCAATAGGCCAGCACAGGGTAAGGGCTAATAAAAAGCCACCTGGGATCCCCCCCCCCAAGGAATGCCCCCAGAAGAGCCAGTAAGGGGGAGATGATGGGGGGGTAAGGAGCAGAACCGGGAGAAACCCCAACCCACAGTTGTCCCGCCTGAAAGACATAAGTAAAAAGCACATAAGCATCCCGCAGCCCATGCCCCAAGGAAACCAAACCCCCAAAGGGGACTCACGGACCAAGCAGACTGAAGGATCACCAAGTCGCCAGACCACGGGAGGAAGCGACACAGTAAACGATGACCGCCGCAGCGCAGGAAGGACGAGGGGCCCCAGACACGCAGCAGGCTCAAAATGGCGCCGGCAGAAAAACCTGGAGGGGCTGGCCGCTGGGGGACGACGCGACACGCGCCCCGCCCCCCCGAAGAGTGCAAAAACGGTGCGCACGTGACCACACTGGCACCATCACACTAAAAAAAAACGCCTCACCACCATAGCGCCGCCCGCCGTAGAGCGGTAGTACAAAGCGGCGTCGTTAAACACAAGTCCAAATAAATAACACCTCACCGCTGCCACCAGCCCCCCCGAACACACGCTGGGGAGGGGGGGAGAGGAGAACGAGCAGGCAGCGACAGGAGCCGGGCCAGGGTAGGCGGGGACCCCAGAAACCAAACAAGGGGTATAACCAGATCACAGCCCCCAAAACACTCATCCCCTCAGAAGTTTGAACAGGAACTCCGCATCCCTCATCAGGCACACCATAAAGCCTATGGCCGGCTACCCTTTGTGGTACAGGGTCTGCGGCTTGGAGCAGCACTCCTTGAGCACCTGACCCTGGTGCTCCTCTACCCTTACCCGATCCGTGAGCCAAGGCTGGGAGGCACAGAGGGTCCGGAAGCGGGTGGAAATAGACTTGCAGGGCCGCAGGCTTGGTTGCCCCGCTCACCTGCGCAACATAGAGAGCCATCTTCTATCTTTGCAGTATCACTGCAGAGGAAAAACTGGGGAGGTCTATTGGTGATCCTGTTTTTATATGGTGCCGGGAGGAGCCACAACTCTTCTGCAGTACACTGCGCCACCTTGTAGCGGAATATCCCATACGTAAGGACTTCTTGAAGCAGGCCGTGCCATGCAATAGGAAAATACTATTTTCACACCATTTTTCTATATCCTCAGTTAAAACCTATTTTTTCCTCTAGGATTGAGCTTTAAATAGCCTTGCTATTAAAGCTAGTCACTGTAGGTTGTGGTGAAAATAATCGGACTGAGATGCCATGGCATTCTATTATCAGATTTACAATGGCTGCATACCCCATCATTTTGGTCAATCTGGAGTGATTAATATGATGTGAGATTCTTCAGATTTTATTTTCTGAAGAATGGTATTGGTGGGAAAGCATATGTCAGACTGAATCTTGACCAAGGCATTACAAGAGCATCCACTCCTATCGCTAATGGATCTCTTGTCCTTCCTACAAAGGATTTACTATTGACATGAAAAGGTCCTCTTCCAAAAACACCCCATTTCTTTCAGTAAATTCTGACTCTCTCCCACTCTCCCTGACAAATGTATTGTCTGCTCAAAAAATCTGCTTTGGTGCCTTCCACAACTGGTATATGGACTGCTGACAATTTTCGCACATAAATCTATGCCCATTTTATGAAAGAAAGTTGAATGTTGTGATTTTGATTACAGATGTGCTCCTAGTGCAGCCTTGATTTTTTATATAAGCTACTGTCTGTAGTGTTGTCAGATTGTATTCTCACTGGGTATTTTTGTAGTGTCTTGGACCAATGTTTGAGTTAGATTAGAATGGGTTTCAGCACATTCAAGGACATTCTCATGCCCATGTCCAACCAAACGGCTCCTAAGCCTTGTAGACTGGTATCCGTGGTGAGGCTTTTTGGGCTGTCTGATTGTCATTGTGTGTGGGTTTAACCACCATTTTAGTTTTAGTTATACCATCTCTGGAATGGCACAAGTTTGGTCCAGAGTTGTGGGTGACTTTTTTCATTTGGATAGAATGAAATGTTGGAGATGTTGTGTATGAAACTAGGCATATGGAATTGCCTACCATTAGATCTAACACTTTCATGCATTTCTGAAATGTCGAATGCCTTGACCTGATCAGTATTTGTACCTGTTTGTACAATCTCTGAATTACAAGAATGTAATCATACGAGTTGGTGTCAACGAGGATTTCTTGTGGCTGAACAACCATCCAAATTTATATCAGCATGGAAATTGCTACGGAGACTCTTCAACTGGTCTCTGCTGCACATGGCCCCTAATCAGCAGATTGTCCAGATTTGGCATTATCTGTATTACTTGTTTTCTCAGTTTTGCCAGTATTGTGGCAAAAATCTTTGAGAAAGTAGAAACAATGTTCTTTTATAATGAACGTGAGAAATTTCTGATGTCCTATACAAATAGGGATATGAAGGTAAGCATCCTTGATGTTTATTGATGCTAAACATTCCCCTTGAATCAGAGATGTCAGTACCAATCTGAGAGACTCTATGTGGAATCTCTTGTAGTATCTTGTATTGCACATGTCCACGTTTATGAAACTGGCATAATTACTCTAGAATAATAAGTTCTGAATTGACTGATTGATTTTGCAAACTTGAGTTGGGTCCTGCAAAAAATTGGAAGTGAAAAAGCTATTGCCATACACATTTTATAACAAAATTCTCAATTTTTATCATTATGTAGATCACCGATATCTTCTTCGAGAAAGCAGCACAGCAAAATGCATTAGAAGTGACAGAGAAGGGGGGCGTGGCTTGACATGGCCGGGTAGAGTCGCATGGAGACGGAGCTCCGCACCAGCTATCTGAAATAAGGAGGCAAGAGAGCTGAGACCCACCTGTAGTCCACATGCCCAAGAAGGGGAAGCAGCGGGGACCGAGCGGACGAGGTAGACTGGGCACCATTCCAGCTCTGTTCCAGTCCAGAGGCTCTGGGACTCGCGGGACGGCCGCAGAGAAGATGGCGGCGATGGCGGGAGAGGAGCGCGCACGTGGGCGCGAGATCGAGATGCGGCAGGGGACCGCCGCCTCCAGCGTTCTAGTCCCGGCTGGGGCTTTCTCGGATCTGCGGGAGGAAGGAGTGGGGGCTCAGCGCCCGCGGTGTGACCCGGACCAGGAGTGCCACAGCGTCGGAGGCCGCATGCTGACAGTGTCAGCTGAAGTACATGGCGGAGCGGACTGGCCGGACGGAACAACCGGTGGGCGTAAGGTTGGTCACCCGCCCCAAATCTCCCCCCCCCGCCCTCGCCCTAGGGGCCAGCTTACCCAGCCTGACGCCATCCCCCATGAAGGGGAATGCTCTCCTGAGGGAGGGGGAGGTGCCGCCTTGTCCAATGTTACCAGGGCCCCTGCTCTGAGGGCCACTGGGCCCATCTCGGCGGCCACATCACCGGGTCAGTTTAGCCCAGACTCCCCACCAAGAGGCCTCTTACGGGGCATCCCGACCCCACAGACACGGGTGCCCACCGCCCCACATGCTGGTGAACTGCAGCCTGCTCCCAGCTACCTATCGGGTTCACCGCCCCCCCCCCTTGAGCCCACAGTCGCCGTGGCAAACACTTGCGGGGTCCCCACATGCTCCCCATGCTGGATCTCCGCTGCCCCTGGGGAGTGACCCCGCCGCAAACCACCTGTGGGATGAAATGCCGCCGATGACACCAGGGAGCCCCCACACGGCACGTGGGAAGATGGCCGCTCCGCTACAAATGGGTTCAGCCGCCCGGGAGGAGAAGCTTTATGAGGCCGCAGCTTTTAGCCCACCACAACCACTATCTTGTTGCGCGGAGGCACCTCCTTCACAGGGCCCTCTTTCCCCACTGCCGCTTGCTCAGCTCTCCCAATCCATTGCGGAGGCGGTGAAGGTCAATATAGCTGAGGCCCTGCGTGGGCTTCCAACGCGTAGTGATTTTGACGGATACGTGTCCAGGATGGAGGGCACCATCAAGAGAGAGCTAGCTGCACTCCAGGGTTCAGTCGCGGAGGTCACGGAAAGGATGGATGGGGTGGAGGCCTCACACAGAGCCCTAGAGCAGCGTGTGGCGGATCTAGAACAGCAACAGGATCGCAACAAACGTCTCCTGTCGGATATCTTCCTGGCGCATGACGACGCGGAGAACAGGAGCCGCAGAAATAATTTGCGCCTTCGGGGAGTACCTGAGTCAGTGGAGCCCCGAGACCTGCTGGAAACGGTTACTACTATTTTCAATGAGCTTCTGAATCTTCCCGACTCTAATCGCATAGAGATGGACCGGGTTCACCGGGCGCTGGGTCCTCGACCGTTCCGTTCTATCTTTTGATTGGTGCCTGAGCTGCTCCCTGGCAGGCCGGATTGTTCTGCTTAGACCTCTGTCTTGCCCTCCATGGAAGCTATTTCTTGAAAATCGGTCGTGTTGTGCTGCTGTGCGTGGTGTCATTCCACTTCGGACTGTCTGCATCTTGCCTGACGGGCCATAGCGTCTTAGTGGCGTGACGTGCCTCGCTGAGTAGCTACAATACTGGTTTGACGCCATACTGCCATGTTCAGAATTTACTGTCCTATCTGTTGATGATTAATGTCTAAGCTGCTTCCTGACGGGCCGGATCGATCTGTTTGGATCCTTGTCCGGCCCTTCATGAAAGCCTCTTCTTGAAAAGCGGTTGTGTTGGGCTGCTGTGCGTGGTGTCATTCCGCTTCGGTCTGTCTGAGTTTTATCTGACAGGGCGATAGCGCCTTAGGGCCATGATGTGCCTCGCTAAGTAGCTACAATACTGGTTTGACGCCATATTGTCATGTTCAGAATTTACTGTTCTATCTGTTGATGTTTGATGCCTATGCTGCTTCCTGGCGGGCCGGATCGATCTGTTTGGATCCTTGTCTCGCCCCTCATGGAGACCCTTTCTTGCAACGCGGTTGTGTTGTGCTGCTGTGCGTGGTGTCATTCCACTGCGACCCGCCTGCACTTTGTCTGACAGGACGATAGTGCCTTAGGGCCATGACATACCTCGCTGAGTAGCTACAATACTGGCTTGACGCCGTATTGCCATATTCAGAGTTAGCTGTTCTACCTCTAGATGTTTGATGACTATGCTGCTTCCTGGCGGGCCGGATCAATCTGCTTGGATTCTTGTCTTGCCCCTCATGAAAGCCCTTCCTTGATATACAGTTGTGTTGTGCTGCTGTGCGTGGGGTCAGTCTGCTACGGACTGTCTGCATTCTGTTTGACAGAGCGTTAGTGCCTAAGGGCCATGACACACCTCGCTGAGTAGCTACAATACTGGTTTGATGCCATATGGTCGTGTTCAGAATTTGCTGTTCTATCTCTTGTTGATTGATGTCTCTCCTGCTTCCTGGCGGACCGGATCAATCTGCTTGGATTCTTGTCTTACCCCTCATGGAAGCCCCCCCTTCTTGAAATACGATTGTGTTGTGCTGCTGTGCGTGGTGTCCCACTGCTTCGGACTGTCTGCATCTTGTTTGACAGGGCGATAGCGCCTTAGGGTCATGACTTGCCTCGCTGAGTAGCTACAATACTGGTGCGACTCCCTATTCGGTGTTTGCTTAGGCTTAGTCTTCCGCTTCCCCCCATTTGGTGCACCCCTCTGGAGAAGTCCTAGGCCTTCTCCTGTCGGGAATAGACCGTGCACTGGGCTTACCAGCCCGTGGCTTGGAGTTTTCCCCCACTTAGTGCGTCTTTAAAAGGCACCGGTTTTCAGTTGGACTGCTAGCTAGTCCCTACCCCTACCACTGCAATTGTTTGTCCATCTCTTAAGTTCTCTTGCCTTTGTCCCATATCCCTGATACCCATCTCCTTTCCTTCTGTTTCGCTCCTTTTGCTGTTTCCCCTCTGGTCATAGCTCTCTTTTCTCCCTTGGCGTGTGGGACCGGACGAGCAGCGGGGGGTACCGCTGCCTGACGATCTCTGGCTCTCCTCACCCCCCCTTATCTCTTTTCTGCAGGTATGGCCCCTGTAAAGGTAGTTACCCTGAATGTGAAGGGGCTTAACACCCTGGAGAAGAGAACTATCCTGGGACAGGAGTTAAAGAGATGTAAAGCGCAAATCATTTTCCTACAAGAGACACATTTCAAGCGAGATTCCGTGCCTAGACTCTGTAGTAAATTGTTCCCCCAGGCTTTCACCAGCTGTGCTGCAGATGCTAAGAAAAAGGGGGTGGCAATCCTGATCTCCAGGGACGTCCCCTTCTTGCTGAGGGAGGTCTGGAGAGACGAGTCGGGACGGGTGGTGCTGGCTAAGGGACTGATTAATCAGAAAATGTATACTTTAGCCTCTGTATACGCTCCCAATCAGGGGCAGACACCATTCCTGAAGCACACTCTGGATAAAATTGAGAAATTCAGGGAGGGGGAGATCATTCTAGGGGGTGACTTTAACCTGACTTTGGAACCACTATTGGACTCCTCGGCAGGGAGGTCAGCGCTCTCGCACCTAGCCTTGCGTTCTTTGAAGAAGGCATTGCATGGGATGCAGCTGGTAGACGCTTGGCGGGTCAGGAACCCCGGGACGAAAGATTACTCTTTTTACTCACATGTACACGGGACATATTCTAGATTAGACTACATATGGGTGTCACATAGCCTGTTGGGCCTGGCCACGGGAGACGGGATATACCCCACCTCCTTTTCAGATCACGCCCCGGTGTTTCTTGACCTCGAGCTTGTGGACAGGCCACCCCCCTCCTCCACATGGAGATTGAATGAGTCTCTCCTTAAGGATGCGGTGGTGGCTCAGGCTGTGAAGGAGGGCCTAGAGGCCTACTTTAGAGCCAATAATAATGGGGAGGTCTCGTTGCTCACATTATGGGAGGCGCACAAGAGCGTGATCAGGGGCATCCTAATTAGCCACGGGGCGAGGCTCAAGAGAGAAAGGCTGGCCCAAATAGTGAAGCTTACAGATAAGGTCCGGGGCCTGGAACTATCCCACAAGCAATCTGAGGCGGCACAGGTGCTTGGGGAGCTGACCGAGACTAGGGAGGCACTTAACGCCCTTTTACGGCAGAAAGCAAAACATGTTATTAGGAGATGCAGACGCACCTACTATGAGTATGGTAATAAGAGCAGCGCTCTGCTAGCTAGGGCCCTCAGGCAACAACAATCCCAGAATTTAATCTCTGCAATTCTCGATAGTGAACAGCAAACACGACATACCACGGAGGGAATAGCAGACGCATTCAGGGCATACTACTCAGGCTTGTACAATCTCAGTAGAGGGGCCCCGACGCGGTCACACCTGGATAGAATTGAGGACTATATTAAGGAATCAGGCATGCCTTCGGTAGCAGATGAAGTTTCGGTTCTCCTTGGAGGACCCGATCGAGATGGAGGAGTTGCTAGAGGCGCTTAAGCGGACCCCGACAGGGAAAGCCCCAGGGCCCGACGGTTATTCGGTCCACTACTATAAAGCTTTCATTTCTATCCTTGGCCCTCATATGGTTAGGGCCTGGAACACCATTACAGACCCGGATGTGTCGGGTGCCTTCTCAGGTAGGGACCTTGAGGCCCACATCTCAGTCTTGCATAAAGCGGGGAAGGACCCTCTGTCGTACAAGAGCTATCGCCCTGTCTCCCTTCTCAACACTGACCTGAAGCTGTACGCAAAGATCTTGGCCAATAGATTGGCCCCGGTGGTGGCCCAGGTGGTCCATTTGAACCAAACGGGTTTTGTGTTGGGAAGGGAGGCCAGGGATAATGTGGTCCGGGCGCTTAGTGTCATATACTCCGCGCAGTCCGCGGGGGTGCCAATGATGGTTTTGTCCACAGATGCGGAAAAGGCCTTTGATAGGGTGGGGTGGCCTTTCTTGCAGGAAACCCTATATATGGGCTTAGGGGATAACATCAGGAAACGCATTGAAGCGCGAGAGTTAAAGTGAATGGTCATCTCTCCGCTTCATTGCCGATCAGCAACGGAACCCGACAAGGCTGCCCTCTGTCGCCTCTGTTGTTCGCCTTTTCTATGTAAAATTAGTAAGAATGTGGACGTGGGGGGTTTGAGTGTTGGTGCCAGTATTCATAAGGTTGCCGCTTACGCGGATGACCTCTTGTTCTTCATCACAAATCCCGCGGTCTCCGTCCCTGTGTTAATGAAGGAGTTTGAAGCCTTCGGGGGGCTATCCTTTTTTAAAATTAACTTTGAGAAGTCAGAGGCGTTAAACATCTCCCTCCCTGGAGAGGTGGCCGGGACTGTTCAACAGGCATTTTCTTTTAAATGGGCCAAGGGTTCAATAGCGTATCTTGGTACGCAGTTGCCAAATCGCCTGACGAACATTTTTGCCTTGAACTTCCTGCCCCTATTTCAGAGAATAAAGGCTGACTGGGAAAAATGGGATTCCCCTACCTTTTCATGGATGGGTAGGGTGAATATAATTAAAATGTCGATCCTGCCAAAACTACTGTTCCTGTTCCAAGCGCTCCTGATCAAGATACCTACTCGCTTCTTCAGGGACCTGGAGAAAGTTCTAATGGGATTTGTGTGGCAGAAGAAGAGGGCTAGGCTCCGCCGCCAGGTGTTGTTCAAGCCCAAACACTTGGGGGGTATGGCTATGCCGGATGTCGAGTCGTATTGGGTGGCTTCCCATTTACAAAGAATATGTGAGTGCCACACGTGCAGGGAGACGAAGAGATGGGTACAGCTTGAGCACTCCCTGGCCCCTGCCCCCCTGGATGTCGTTGCTTGGAACAGAGAGAATCGGGTGCCAGCTCTGAGATCCCACCCCACTGTAGCAGCCACTCTGGACGTCCTACGGAGTTCCAGGGAACGTTCGGATATCTCCCCCTGGCCCTCCCCCATGGTGGCTTTATTGGATAATCCGCAGCTCATGCCTGATTGTACCAGAAGAGACCTCAGGGAGTGGGGGAAGGTAGGCCAGCTAAGGGGATGTTACTTGTTATCGGAAGGGGGCTGGGCTGCGTTGGGGGAGCTGAGGGCAAAATTTGAGAAAGGGAACTTGGATCCCTGGACACTCCTGCGGTTTCAGTCGGTTCTGTCCAGGATAGGCTATCGCAGGGAGAAATTCAGGAAACATACCGATTTTGAGATGCTTTGCTTGATGGGGCAACCACAGCCCCATCTGATTTCCTTGTTGTACTCGCTCCTCATCCGGGAGGTAGAATCCCCACCTGCTTATTGGGGGGAGTGGGAGCTGGACTTGGGTTGGCCCTTGGGTGAGAAGGAGAGAACCAAGATAGCTACCTTGATACATAAATCCTCGGTGGCCACGTGAATCCAGGAAGTTAATTATAAATTGTTGACTCCTTGGTACTACACCCCTGACAGGCTAGGCAAGATGTATGACTCGGCGGATGCGAGCTGCTGGAGATGCGGAGGGGAACGTGGGACTCTATTCCATTTGTTCTGGCAGTGCACCAGAATCCAGGAGCATTGGGGGGCGGTACTGAGCATTGTGGCACAGCTGACAGGGGCACAATTGCTGGGAGACCCGGCGCAGGTCCTGCTTCATTCCACGAAGTCCCCGATAGGGAAATATAAGAAAACATTGCTGATTCACTTGTTGAACACTGCCAAACAGGCTATACCCAGATTCTGGAAGCAGAAGAAAGCTCCCTCCGTTAGGGATTGGGTGAAGGAGGTTGTCCTCGTTAAGGAAATGGAGGATTTAACTTTAACTCTTCATGACAGGGATGAGCAATATAAAGTTACCTGGCTACCCTGGCTGATTTTTGAAGAATCAGCAGAGTTCCGTAATTTGTTTACGTGATTGACTGGATGCTATATCAGCTGTGGTGCCACCCGCGGTCATGCTCTATTCGAGCGAGATATGTCTTGCCCCCTCCTGCGAAGGGCCTGATTTGGACAGCTGCTGGGCGGCCCTCGGCCTGGAGCCCTGTCCCACATGCCATACCTACACCTATACCTGCCCCTCCCTCATGCCTCTTGTATTGTCTCCCTCCCCTCTTTTTCTCCCTTCCCCCTCCCCTACCCCCCCTTTACTCTCTGCCTTTGCACCCCCCCTCTGTCCCCCTTGTACATCTAGTCCCTGTATCCTGGGGAGGGCTTGAGGTCCTACTCGATGTGAGGGAGTTGAAACCATTCCTACCTGAAGGCCCCGTGGCTAAATGCATCTACTGAGGCGGAGAAGAGACGGGGTGGATTGGCCGGATGGTCGCTAGGCGGCTTTCGTCACGTAATGTTCCCTCGCCTCGTGATCTCCCGTAGCTGGTATCCGCATCATACTGCATTATGTACTGTTGTCTGATATCATTACTCAACTGCGATTTGTCACCTCCGTTATGATAGTGATCTACATGAGCTCCCCTATTCCTTTTATGTTTCCTGTATTGTTGACCCTACTGTATGTATGTATGTTATAAACCTGCAAAATCTATAAATAAAGAATTTAAAAAAAAAAAAAAAGAAGTGACAGAGAAAATATAAGTGTAATATGGTGAAGCAATAAATGCAAAATGTAACACAATTGTATGAGTTGGAAATGTTATATTGTAGCAGACAAAATGGTTGATTTATTCAATAAAATAATACTTTAAAGATATGCAATAAACATTAAACATGCAAAATGTATCTTTGAAATGCAAGCCAAGGTTTTATTCATGGGATGGGCACTTTTACCTCCAGTGATTTGCTTTAGGAGCACTTCTAGGTTTTCACCAAAAAGTTTACCCCCATCGAGGACTTTGCCGAGGACCGCTGTACCAATAGTAGACGGTTGGAGCTTTAGCAACGATTTAAGACATCTATCAGTGAGACCTTTCAATGTACCAGTTTCACTGGTTGGTAATGACGATCCTTTAGATAAAATAGGAACTGAGTGATCTACCATTGCCATTTATGACCATTTTTTATTAAAATCCACTAAAAAGGGATACCAGGATTACCAATTATTTGGGACCTTTAACATTTTGTCTGGTTTTGACCATTCAGCTTTTGAATATTTATAAAAATTAGAATAGGAAATACAAGTTCTGGAGAATTTTTAATAGGTTTTCTTAGGTTTTGGGAATTTCATAACTTTCTTACCCATCGTATTGCCACTTGGATGTTGTCTTTTATAAAGGATGAGAATTGATCAACCTCTTGATCAGAATAAACAGCATTTTCTGAACTATCCTCGTCCTCTAATGTTAATAGGTCTCAATTAGCTGGTGCTACATCATTATCAAGTACAATGTTCTGTGTCTTTTTATTGGTTTTACCCAATGTAGGCACCAATATCTCCTAAACCAGAAGACGAGGGGGATTATTGGACACGAAATAGGGTTTCTAGGTAGAGTAGCGTTAGCCTGTAATAAAGGATTCATAGGTAATGCATGTGATTAATTAAATAAATGTTGCCATTGCCAGTGCTAGGGATTGACAAGTTTGTCCAGATTTATCCAGATTAAGGCAGTTTGAGCATAGATTTTTAGCCCCCATTTGTAAAAATGACATATTAAAGCCTGTGCAGCTTTTATGAGCTATAAATGTAGTTATGTCTGATAATATAAGATAAAAAAGAGAATTTTAATTTCTGCTCCTGTGTGAATATTAGGGCAGAAACAATGTGTATTATATACAGAAGTGTATTGATGACAAGGATGCTCAATTATAAATGACAGACCTAAGAAGACATAACAGAAAATAAAATTTTGTATTAGTGATATAATGTAAGCCAGACCTCTTTACAAAGAAATTTTAAGGGTTAATAAGGGCTCTTACTTTGATAAGCAAGCTTTTCTGCCTCCAAGTATATGTCAATAGAGACAGCTTCTCAGTGGTGTCCTCCGGTCTGATTGACACACTTTAAAAAATGAAACCGCACTACACCGATATTGTGGGGGATCTTGAGCAGAACGAGATTTAGAGAACTATGAGACTGTTCATGTGCGAAGTTTCTCCCTAGGCTGGTGCATGACAAAACCTTACACTGCACATTGTATACATAGTAAACAAAAATTTTATAAATAAGGTAGCAAAAATCCATGCCTTGTTAAATATATTTTTATGCTGGCCAGCCCGTGTTGAGTTTCCCCTATGCACAATACTCCCTTTGTGCATTACTACTTACAGATAAAATTCCCAATCATGCAAGTCTCAACACGGCATAGCCTTCCTTGATAAGGTCATGATTGGAGCTATTCAAAGCATAACATTTCTGAAAGAATGTTTAAAATAATCTGGAAAAATCAAATAAATTCAAAATAGATAATCCTCTGCAGATGTCCACTCTCCTTCGGACTCTTAAAAAACTGGCAACGGTCACTAAGAGGCTATTGTACCCAGGACAACTTTATTGACAAGAGTCCGCAATCCTGCTAACACTACACAACCCATTGTTCAAATAGAAAATTCTGAACTCCGGCATCCTCCATGTGAACAACAGAGAACTTTGTTGAGCCTCCCAATACAAGTTCCTGGAAAATATACTTCCAAGCACAAAGGCTTACGGGTTTGGATGCTGTATGTGCTTTCAGGGGGAGAGGTAGGGTGGTGGACTTTTTGCAGCATAGAAGCACCACCCAAAATGGACCCTTTGAAGATTTTAGTTAGATTGTTTGAAAGTTGGTCTGCACATGTTCTTAGACACATGCTAAGATGCTGATGGTGAGAGGAGATGCTCCTCCTGATGTTAAGCCATTTGAATACATTTAAAATCTGGATCCTCAAGCTAAAGTCTTTCGTGGTAACAATGATAAAGCAGGCAAAGGGTCAAATGGGCTGGAACGGGTAAGTTTCCTTGTATCAGCGTACAATAAAACTAATTAAACTCATCCACAAGAGTTTCAGGCCATTCCACAATTCTCTTGAGTTGCTAGAGACGAAATTGTCCTCCAAGTTGCGTAGCCTTTTTTTGTGCTCTAAATTTCTTTGGTCAGAACATTCCTGAGCTTCTATAAAAGGGATTGGTATCCTTTTGTAGGCTTTATACTTATATCTGCAAACCTTTTGGATTTTCTCATTAATCCAGGGTTAGTTATCGTTACTCTAGCTATAAAGAGGTCTTAAGGGAATGATCATGTCCTCACAAAAGCAGAAGCATAATGTTTAATATTGCTCAAGACTTGAATTTCTGGGGGCATGGCCGACTATGGGAGTGTGAGGACGTGCTTTGTATGGGCTCCCACTGGCCATCCTAGATAATTGACCTTTTCACGGGATCACCCACCTGACATTGCGTTTGCTGACAATGGCGAAGAGGCGGAGGGGTGCCAAGACACCTGTGGCTGCTCCAGGTTTGAAGATCAGCGCATATATGGAAAGAAACGGCGCGCATGGCCAGGAGGACATGGCGCCGGCCACTGATGCTGTTGCCGGGGCTTCCACTTGCCGCCGGGAGCACGGGGATCGCCTGGAGGCGAGGTCGTTGTCACCGCTGGGGGCCTCTGATGTGGTCCGCGCTGTCAGGACGGGAAGCTGCCCTCCACCTGCCTCGCGTGCGGAGAATGTCGGCGGAGCTGCGGTGCTGGAGGCGGCGGCGGCGGGAGAGGAGCCGGCGGAGACATGCGGGAGACCTGCACGGGAGGCGGAGGGGAACCTCCCCGCCGCCCGCGGTGAGCTGACTGCGGGACCCGGGCGGGGAAGTCGGAGTGCCCGCCCTGGAGAAGCCGCGTCAGCATCGACATCAGCGGGGGCGAGAGAAGGGGGGAGAAGCCCCCCCGGAGATGTGCGCATGGCCCGGATCTGGACGGCTGCGGAGAGACTGCCGGTGAGTCCGGGGATAATGCAGCTGTGCTGCCCAAGCCCAGATTCCCTTACATTGGTTCAGGGGGGGCGCCCTGGGGGGTCAGGGGCCCTGCTTGTGTCCCCGTGCCGCTCCTCTCTTGCTACCCCCTCCCCGCCACTGGGGCAGGAGCCAAACAGCCTGGAGTTCAGCCCTGACTCTGGCCCATATCTGGGATCACTGGAAGAATTCCCCCAGCTTCGGGCTGCACCGGCCCCCTCTAATGCTCCCCGAGATGCAACAGCAGCAGCAAGTTTTGCGCCGCGGAGCACGCCAGGCGAGTGGGACACGTGCGGGACTTGGCCGGGGGCGGCCCCCTCCCCCCCATGGCAGCAGAGGAGCAATTCCTCAAATTCCACCTGGCCCCGGGACCGGCTTCTGTCTGGGGGGGAGGATACCGCGGCGGCACCCCAGGGGAGTGGTACGCGAGCGCTTATTCTGACACCCGTTCGGGCCAGTTTGCCCTGCTCACGGGTCCGGGATGCCCCGGGGATTTGACACACCGTGCGGCGCCCATGGAGTGAGAGCTGCGCCAGCGATGACGAATGACACACCTCGTGCTCCTTGCTTGATCCAGACGTCGCAGCAATCCTCCCTTGACCCTATCCTTGCAGCCCTGAAGGCGGAGCTAAAAAGTTTGCCCACTAAGGATGACCTTGATTCCTTCATTCAGAGGGTGGAAAGTGCATTTAAGAAAGATATATCAGATTTGCAGCAATCGGTGGGCAACCTTGACACCAGAGTCGACTCCTTGGAACAGTTCCGTACCGCGACCACCCAGAGACTGGAGGCGCTGGAGCGGGACTGGTCTCATCAGAAAGCTGTCACACAGGCAGCGGTCCTGCACCTGGACGACCTCGAAAATAGGAGCCGCCGCAATAATATTCGTGTCCGGGGTTTCCCAGAGGCGAACGGCCCGGATCAACTTCGTCCTACCATTATCGGCATTTTCAACGAAATACTCCGCCGCCCTCCTGACGCCGAGATAGTGATCGACCGCGTCCACAGAGCTCTCGGTCCCAGATCTTCTGACCTCTCACACCCGCGCGACGTTATATGTCGCCTGCATTATTACACCGTGAAGGAGGACATTTTGGCAAATGCCTGGGCGCAAGGTCGGATATGCTTTGATGGAGCTTCCCTGCAGCTGTTTCCAGATGTGTCACATAGATCTCTCATGATGAGACGGATCCTGAAACCTTTGCTATCCAGGATACGGGACTGCGGCGGATCATACCGGTGGGGATACCCCTTTCATCTTGTGGTCCGTAGGAACCAACGTACCTTCACTGTGAAAACCCACGCGGACCTTTCAGGCTTGTTCACCTTCTTGGACTGCCCCCCGGTGGCGATCCCGGATTGGCGCGACATCTCTCTCCCGCTCGGCCCCCCACGGCCTCAAGGGGGACAGCCGCAGAGGATCCGCCAGGCAAGGGTCGAAGCTGTGGTGCGCAGAGGACTCGACGGCGGTCCATCAAGAGACCCCCGCCGTTCAGCCAATGAAGCTTAGGCAGGCTTCGTCGCCTTCGGTGATGTCCTCACCTGAAGTTTTGCTTTGCTTTGCTCTATAATCTTGAGTTATGTAAGCTTGTTTACTGAGCTTCAGGCCTGTCGGGCTGTCCTCCGCTTACTCGGCTCGCTCGAGGAGTAGGCAGCATATTTGGCTGACTCTCCGTACCGGGCGCCTGCTCTGGATGCGTTGTGAGTGACCCGGGGGCCTGTCCCGACAAGCCCTGAACCTGCTCCTTAATTGTTGATTGTTTATACTGTGCTCCACGTTTATTTGTGCTTTTCTCCGTGAAGCTTAGCCGTAAAGGTTAATTTTTCATTGAATGTTTTTGCCTGCTCTTTCTGCTTCGGGTTCGCCGGGCTGTTCTTTCACCTTACCCACCGGTTAGCGGGTTGAGGGGTTTGGGCGTGCACGTTTGGGCGGCGCATCCCTCTCATCTCACCATCTCATGGGGACAGACCCGGCGAGCCTTGAATCAGTTCCATAGTTGTTTACTTCGAATTGTATCCATGTATAGCTCCTTTTGCTCATTTGTTTTGTCACGTTTTTAACTGACCTTTGTTTGGACGGCCCCTTTGTCCGCTGTCGGGCTTCCTGACGAGGGCTGTTGGGTTTGGTTGTAGCTAATTGGTTTGAATTCATGTGGGTTACACCCTGCGACGGGGATCTCCTCTGGCAGTATGGCCAGCGGGGGTTGCCCCTATAGGTTAGCAGTTGGGACGGCCGGGGGGGACCTCCTCTGTCTCTTGAACCCGTCTCACCCCCACCATAGGCCAGGACCCTTTGGTCCCCTGGGTTGGCGCTTTGCTCACCTCGGGTGCCTAGGGCCCAATTTTGGGAAAGAAGGATTCTTCCCCATTTAGATCCCCTTTGATTTTTCCTTATTCACTGGTTTGCCCCATACGTTTGCGTAGGGTGTTGGCTTTTCCTTTGTGTGTTTCCCCTTGTCCCTCGTGGTTACCTGTCCTCGTTCCTGGTGTATTCTTGGCCCTTTTGTTCTTCCCCCCCCCCCTTCTCCCCTCCCCTCCCCTCTTTTCTTTCTCCCTGAGTTAGGGGCCGCTTGTTTTGATCTGACATGTCTAGAGTCCAGTGCACTTCCTTGAACGTTAAGGGTCTAAACTCCCCTGTCAAGCGTTCTTCCGTATTGGGCGAGTTGAGACGTTTGGGAGCGGGAATCGCCTTCCTTCAGGAGACCCACCTCAAAGAGGGGAGAGTGCACAACTTGTCCAGCCGTCACTTCCGTCACCAGTACCATGCCTTGTCCCCCGACTCTAAGTCGAGAGGGGTGGCCATCGTTCTGGCGGGTTACCTCCCTTGGGCGGTGGAGGAGACGCTCCACGACTCTGAAGGTAGATACCTTTTTGTGAGGGGTACTCTCTATACTCAGAGGGTGACGCTGGCGACTTGCTACTGTCCGAGCTCGAATCAAGCCGGGTTCCTGAGGTCTACCTTGGAGAGGCTGGCTGAGTTCACCACTGGCATTCTCCTTTTGGGAGGCGATTTCAACTGTGTTCTGGACCCTCAGCTTGACACCTCTAGGGGGACTTCTAGTATACTATATTCAGCTCTGAGGAGGATTAAAGCCCTCCTGTTTGAACATCAACTTTTAGATGTATGGCGAATCGTGAATCCCAGGGAAAGGGACTATACTTACTTTTCCCCCCCTCACAATACTTACTCGCGTATTGACTTGTTCCTGGTCCCTCATAGATACGTGCATCTTATATCGCGGACTTCTATAGGCTCAATCTTAGTCTCTGACCACGCTCCCATCTCCATCTCTCTGTCGATCCCGGACTCCCCCCCCCCCCCGTCAGGACACTGGAGGCTCAACGGCTCCCTCCTTCAGGACCCTGAGTTTAAAGCGGAAATTAAATCGGCAATCACTGAATTCTTTTCAGTAAACAACACCCCTGATGTTTCTCGGATGTCCCAGTGGGAGGCCCACAAGTGTGTGATCCGGGGCTTTCTGATTAGATGGGGTGCTTACCTTAAAAAGGAGAGGGAGAAGCAAACAGCTCACCTTCTGCAGGAGATTCGAAGTCTGGAGACTCGGCATAAACAGTCTTTGGACCCTGCATTGGGTACTGAATTGGCTAAACTACGGGAAACCCTCCGGGATGTGAGCTTTGTGAAAGTTAGGGGCCAGATTGCTAGGTGCCGTAGGTATTTCTATGAATTCAGCAATAAAAGTGGCAGGGCTCTCGCTAGAGCCTTGCGGGGGCAGTGGGCCAGAAACTTTATTCCCAACATACTTGACACTGGCGGTGCCCGGCGCTATAAAATAGGGGATATAGCCAAAACTTTCAGGGACTTTTATGCAGGCCTCTATAATCTGCCGCAAAATAAGTCTCAGGCTCATCAGCAAAAAATCAGGGCCTATATTCAGAAAACAGGCCTTCCCCGGCTCGCGCGGGGTGTGGTGGAGGCTCTCGAGGAGGAGATTGACGTGGGGGAGTATTTAAAGGCCGTCCGGAACATGAAACCCGGAAAGGCTCCTGGCCCTGATGGCTTTAGCCTGGACTACTATAAGGAATTGGCGGACACTTTGGGCCCCCACTTCATTTCATCCTTTGGCTCTTTGAGCAATGGCCTTCCCCCCCACGGGACACTCATTGCAGTTATTCCTAAACCGGGGAAGGACCCAGCACAATGCGGCAGTTACAGGCCCATATCCCTGTTAAATTGTGACCTTAAGATATACAACAAAATTCTGGCGGACAGATTAGCCCCCCTCCTCCCGGACCTCATACACTGGGACCAGATGGGTTTTGTTCCAAATCGCGAAGGGAGAGACAACATGATAAGAGTTATGTGTGTGATCCATCGCGCAAAACAGATGGGGGAGGCTGCGCTGCTTCTCTCCACGGATGCCGAGAAGGCTTTTGATAGGGTGAGCTGGACTTTCCTAGAGGAGACCCTCAGGCACATTGGGCTGGGCGACCAGATGCTTCGCCGGGTCCTGGCTTCATACACCTGCCCCTCGGCATCCGTGGTGGTGAATGGCATGCCTTCTCAGGCTTTCCAATTATTTAACGGGACGCAGCAGGGTTGCCCGCTTTCCCCGCTAATTTTTATCCTCTCTCTGGAGCCATTCCTTCGGTTGGTTAGACAAAATGTGGATGTTGCAGGTGTGCGGGTGGGCGGGACTGAGCACAAGGTAGCGGCTTACGCCAATGATTTAATGTTTTTTGTCTCGAAACCAGAGATCACTTTGCCCAACCTTCTCGCGGAGCTTAGGAGTTTCCAGGAGGTCTCCAATTATAAGATCAATTATCAGAAGTCCTCTGCTCTGAACATTAATGTCCCTACGGAGAGATTGCGTCGCATCACGGAAAATTTTCACTTTAAGTGGGAGCGGGAGGCTGTTACGTATTTGGGTACGCGGATCCCTTCCAAACTGCAAGAAACGTTTGCACTAAATTTCCCTCCGCTGTTAAAAAGGCTGGAGGCAGACCTCCTGAAATGGAACAGGGGGGTCTTTTCTTGGTTTGGAAGGGTTAGCGTCGTCAAGATGAACATCCTTCCCAGGGTGCTGTACTTATTTCAGACTCTCCCAATAGACATCCCCTCTACCTTCTTTAAGCAGCTTACAGGAATGTGCACTAGATTTGTATGGCGGGCCGCTCTCATCGGTTGGCGGCTTCCCTTTTGACACTCTCTAAATCTAGGGGGGGATTGGGCCTGCCGGATTGGAGGTGTTATCATGCGGCGGCCCACCTAAGCCAGGTTATTGACTGGTGCAGGCATTCCGCTTTGAAACAGTGGGTCCGGATGGAACAAGATGCCTCTCCGTGTCCTCTCCCGGGTCTACCATGGGTCCCACTGAATAGACTTACACACTTGAACAAACACCCTACAATTGGCCCATCCAGGAGAGTAGTGGATAGATTTCTTCCTAGGCCGGGTCTCTCTCCCCCTGCCCTCCCCCATGACACCTGTCCTGGGTCACCCTGACTTCCCGGTGGAGATAACTGGTGGTCCCTTTAAAGCCTGGATCCAACAGAACTGTTTCAGGAGACTTCATATGCAGGCGGGTGGCGAATGGAGGAGGCCGGAGACACTGGTGGATGACCTTGCCCTCAGACCTATCTCACAGTTACAGACTCTTCAGCTTCTGCATTATCAGCGGTCGGTTGAGTGCACGGCTGACACATCTAGGCGGCCAACACAATTTGAACAAACCTGTCTGGGGTCCGGCCATTTTAGAGGAGCTCTGTCATACTCATATTCCCTACTGATAGAGCCCCCGGATGACTTTGTTCCCCCCTACGTGAGGGGATGGGAGAGGGAATTGCGCAGAACCTTTACGGATGAGCAAAGGCTTGCTATGATGCAGTTGGCGCATAAGAGTTCTATCTCCTGCAAATATCAGGAGACCACATTCAAAATTCTTTCTCGCTGGTACCGTGTCCCAGCATTATTGGCAAAAATGTTTCCCTCCTCTTCCCCCCTCTGTTGGAGGTGCCTGCGTGTTAGGGGGACTATGACACGTCTTCTGGGAGTGCGAGAAGTTAACTGCTTTCTGGGGGGGGGGTGAGGAAGGTTGTTAGGAAATTGACGGATGTTGACCTTGGTGGAGACCCTGCGTGTTACTTGCTTAACCTGGCTCCGGCTTCCATGAGCTCTAGGCGCAGGTCCCTTCTTGCCCCTCTCTTGAGCGCTGCCAGAACATGTATTCCGGCTAAATGGAAGTCCACTGAACCTCCCACTACAGCACAATGGCTGGCTGCTGTTCAGGACATATGCAGGATGGAGGAACTCACTGCCTCGCTAAAGGGGACTCTGGAAAAACATAGGAGGACCTGGCAGGAATGGGACCGTTTCACCTTCTCCCCAGATTTTCTCCTATATACGTAATAGGGCCTGGGCTGCTAGGGGGATGGCCCCCCTTTTGCTGTTTTTCTTTCCTACCCCACACCGTACTTTCCCTCCCGCTTCATCCTCGTTCTGTGCCTGTCTAGTCTCCCCCCCCCCTTTTCTCCCCTCTTGTTACTTCCGATTAGTTCAATTTTTCTTCGTTGCTTTACCCCTTAAAAGAAAGTTGGAGGCAGAGGTTGCAGAGGCTAAAGCAATTTAACAGCCTAAAATACAGGGCTTACTGTGGCCTGGCACTTTATTCATGTGCTCCTTGAATCTTGAAGATTGACATTGTGCGACTCCGTTTACATGCTGATTGTTATGTGTGTACTTGTGTGGCACTGCGTTGCTAAGCACTGTAATTTTTTGCTTCCTTCAATAAAAACGTTTAATTAAAAAAAAAAAAAAAAAAGACTTGAATTTCTGTTTTGCGCTGGCATCCCAGTCTGTAAACAAGTTAAATCTGAAAAAGCAAGGTTCCCCCCGAACAAAACAATACCCAACATGCATAGTGTTAGGGCGAGCGCCGCACGCCCATCTAGCAGCACTTCACTTACCTCCATGGCTGCATCCAGCTGTCATCCATTTTGCAGCTCTCTCCCTTCCCCCAATGCTTCCTTCTCACATGCTCAGGTGCGCGCATGTCTCCATCCACTAGAGGGCGAGCGCACTAGATTCCTGAGATTTAAAGCGCCTGTACAGCACTGATTGGTGCCTGCTCATCCAATCCTTCATCCACTTCCCCTGTTTAAAGAGGCACTTCCTTTCCTTCAGTGCCGGATCTTGGTCTCTCCATGCTTGTTGAAAGTCAGACATTCTTGGATTGCTCACCCGTGTACCGACCTCTGCCTGTCCCCGACTCTGAACCTTTGCTGCCTGCCCCGACCTCGGCTACTCACCTTTACCGCGAACCTGTGCTGCCAGCCCCGATCTCTGCCTGTACTTACTACGACTTTTGCCTGCCACTTGTGTACCTCGCTGAACCTCGGCTGACTGTGGGACTGGGCCGCTGTTTGGGGGTAGCGACCTGGGGGTCACTCGCCGCACAAGACCAACCTGCCTTGCGGTGGGCTCTGGTGAATACCGGTGGCCCCTTAGACTCCGCTCCCCTGACACGGTACCCGCCATCGGTCCCACAGTTAAAGCGGATTTACACCCGAGTCCGCTCCACCCGGTCCGTGACACATAGGTGCTGTCAACGGAGGAGTTGCCAAACACCCCAAAGTAAAGCATGCATATAACGGTAATTTTAGTTGAAAATTTCAACTGTGCAAAGTGCGCACCTTGCGCTTTTTAAAACAAAACAACCTTTTACATTTGGAATACCCCACACAAACCATATATTCCCTGAAAGTACACATATTAAGGTTTCTGTGCATACCTGGAAGTGATCCCTCGAATTCTTGCAAGTTCCCCCGAGCAGAAGAAAACTCAACATGCATAGGTACTTTTAACTGCCAGCCTACTTGAGATTTTGTCACCCTCTGTTGACAGGTCATTCTTCACCATTTTGTGTTATGTTTTAACTGATTTTTGCAGGAATTTCCAGGAAAATTACATATTTTTTGTGGCAGAGGTTAGGCTTTAACATGAAATGTCTTACTTGAAATTTTTTTTTTTATATTTTTGAGTAAAAAAAAAAAGATTTTTTTAAAAATAACAAAATACCATTTTGTGAGTACTCACCTGAAAAATGGATATTGTTGGTGTGCCACACACCCCGCTTCACTTCTTAAATATTCATCACTTCATGGGTTAATCCACCGCAGGTGACGTAGTGCAGAGAGGAAGTCTTGTAACGAGCCCCCTTCCGGCCTATATATACCTGGTACCTCCCTTCAATCACCAGTATATTCAAAAAGCAGTAAAACAAGGTACCAGTATTCCACCAGTAACCTCCAAAATTTATTTTGATATAAATAAACAAGGGCTTCACCATATAAATGCTTCGGTAATACCGAAAAGGGCGGGTGTGAAGCGGGGTGTGTGGCACACCAACAATATCCATTTTTCAGGTGAGAACTCACAAAATGGTATTATTCTTTGTGTGCCACACACCCCGCTTCACTTCTTAAATATTCATCACTTCATGGGACATCCAAAAGCAGTGTCCACAAGGGAAGGGCATCTCAAGGCCAGGTGAAGCATAACTTAAATGACTGCAGTCTGCAGAACTTTGCGGCCAAAAACAGCATCCGCTGAGGCCCGCACATCAACTTTGTAAAACTTAGAAAAAGTGTGAACAGAAGACCAGGTGGCGGCCTTACAAACCTGTTCAACCGAAACTTGGTGCTGAAAAGCCCAAGATGCCCCAACAGCGCGAGTGGAATGAGCAGTAATACGAAAAGGGGGAACTCTTCCCTTAGCAGAATAGGCCGCAGTAACGGCCTGACGTATCCACTTGCTAATGGCAGATTTGGCTGGTGCCAAACCCTTCTTAGGCCCATGGGGCACAACAAAAAAGGAATCCGTCCTACGGAAAGGAGACGTGATAATCAAGTAGTACTTAACACAGCGTACTACATCCAAACAATGCAACACCCTCTCTTTGTCATTCTTAGGATTAGGACACAAGGAGGGAAGAACAATATCTTGGTTCAAATGAAAAGCAGAAACAACCTTAGGAAGAAAGTCTGGCTTGAACCGAAAGACCACTTTATCCCGATGCCTCTCGAAGTAGGGCGCCTGGATAGTTAAGGCCGCCAATTCTGAGACACGCCGGACAGAAGTGATCGCTACCAAGAAGACAATCTTCTGAGTCAGGGTAGACAAAGCAATATCTTGCAAAGGCTCAAAAGGAGGAGCCTGAAGAGCCGAAAGAACCAAATTCAAATCCCAAACAGGGAGTAATGGTTTCCTGGGAGGCCGCACATGCGTAACCCCCTGGAAAAAAGTTTTAACTAAAGGTTTAAGCGCAACACGCTTCTGAAAAAAGACAGATAAGGCAGAGACCTGCCCTTTCAATGTACTTAGCTGGAGACCAGAATCCTGGGGACCGAAAGGACCCTACAAGGAAAAGATCTTATCTCACACCAAGTGATATAGGCTTTCCAAGTCCTATAGTAGGTGACGGAAGAAGACTTCTTCCGGGCACTGATCAGAGTCTTAATGACTGAATCAGAAAGACCCTCCTCCTTCAGGATGGAGGTTTCAGCCGCCAGGCCATCAAACCCAGCGCTGGTAAATTGAGGTAACACAATTGACCCTGAGTGAGCAGATCGGGCCGAAGAGGCAGAATGAACTGGTCCACTGCCAGCCAAACGATGTCTGCGAACCTTATTCGTTTTGGCCACTTTGGGGCCATGAGAACGGCGTACACCCTTTCCAGAGCCAACTTCTGAAGAACTCTGCCCAGCAAGGGCCACGGAGGAAACAGGTATAGAAATCCCAGAGCTCCTCAGTTCAGGGACCTGACGTCCACTGTCAGAGCCAGAGGATCCCGGGAGAGAGACACAAAGCTCGGGAGCCTGAGATAGAGATGAGGGGCCCACAGGTCCACCTCCGGAGTCTCCCATTGGAGACACAATAAGAGAACCACCCGAGGATGGAGAGCTTATTCTTCCAGACGGGGAGAGCACTTGCTCAACCGGTCCGCTACCTGTTCCATCACCTCTGGAATGTAAACCGCCGAGAGACAGGGAACATGGAACACTGCCCATGTCTGGATCAGGGACATTTCTCTGATGGGTAAGTGGGGCCTCCACTGCCCCTGAAGCCGCAGCTCCTTCCAGAATCTGTCCCATCCCGACAGACCGGTGTCTGTGGTGACACCTCTCCAAGGGAGGGTCAGGAAAGACCTGCCCTATACAAGATTGGTCGAGACCAATCACCACAGGAGGAACTGCCGTACACGGGAGGACAATTGGAAGGACTGATCCAACAACAGAGGTTGCTGGACCCAACACGCTAGCAGAAATAGCTGAAGTGTTCTTGTGCGAATTTGGGCAAAAGAAAGACACACAGCGTCTTGATGAGAGTTCAGGCCGGGATGAACCGACCCCTGAATGGACCGCGAGGGAGGGTGAGACTCGAATTCCAGGTTGTGACCTGTCGACACTACCTCCTGGATCCATCTGCCTAGAACCACATGGTTCCAATGGTAGAAGTGTCGCAATAGTCCCCCCACCCGCACGGGTGAGGGCAGCCCCTCATTGCTGAGTGGGCTTATCAGCAGGCTTGGGCTTGGTGCCCCAGGACTGAGTGGGCCGGCCACGGCCCCTCCCCCGAGTCCAACCTGCGCCACCGGTAGCGGGAAAGGACGTACCTTTTCCCGCTCCGAACCTTTGAAAGGAAGGCCTACCGGAACTTGTCCCCCTGAAGGGACCACGAGGCCTTTTGCGTTGTGGCATCTTACCATCTTTTGCGACTGAATCAATTTTCTCCCCAAACAGACGCAACCCCAAAAAGGGGAGGGCTGTGAGTACCTTTTTGGAAGCCGTGTCTGCTGACCACTGACGCAGCCATACTGACCTGCGAATAGCCACCAGCATAGCTGCCGCCTTGCTACTCATAGTCAGCGCATCGTCCTGAGCGGCCAGGACATAAGCCACAAAAGATTCACACTGCTTAAGTGCAGTGAACTGTTTGCAAGCGGGATCAAGATCCTCATATAGCCCCTGAATTAGGGACTTAATTGCCAATAGAAGAAGGGCTGAAGCACATACCGGGCGCAATGCTGACCCGGAATAGATAAAACCATGTCGAGCGTATTGGTCAATCCTGCGATCTTCCCCATCTTTGGGGACAGTGGTCTCAGCAGATTGTACCATAGCCGAGCTGGAGAGTCCTAGTACAGGGGTATCGACGTCCGGAGGGACAGACCACAGCCTCACCAATTCTGGTGGAAAAGGATAACGCTTTTCCCAACTGGAAGGAATTCCAGATAACCGTGTGGGATGTTCCCATTCCTTAAGAACCACCCTCTCAAAGTGGTGCTGTCTGGGAAAAACCAAACTCGGCTGAGGCTCTTTAAATAACTGACCCTTTGGCGGGGCGGCCGCCTCAGGCGTATCTAAACTCAAAATATTAAACATTTGAGCCAGAATGGAGGGGGTGTCAAAAACAACCCCCTCTGACCAATCGCCGATCTCATCAGCCACATGCTGACCTATCGGCTCATCTGACTCCGACGGGAGTTCATCCTCGTCAGGGGATCCATCGGACCATTCCACAGGTTCACAAAACTGGTCCTGTGGAGCCGAAGGTGCCGGAGTCAGGTGCCTTCGTTTTGTAGCGGTTTTAAACGCTGCTTTAACGGGCATCATTTTCCGGGGGGCAGGGCTGTGCTGCTGCCTCGGAATGCGAATCCCCACTTTTGACAGTGTCATGCGGGGTCCGGAATAGGGATGGAGAGGTAGGAGATGATGAAGGATGCGATGGCACCGCAGCCGAAGCAACGGACTGGTGCGCAATAGTCTGTTTTGCACAAGGGATGCAAATAAAGATATCATCAGCTGGGAGTGGAACCCCACAACCTACGCACCCCCCAAACGGAACAGCAGAACCGTTTCCGGAATCTACGGAAGCCTCCATATGGTGATTTATGGTATTCGCAATAATGGGACTTTTAAGGCATAAGCCGACCCGGGATGCCCCCTTTATTTTAGTAATGTCCCGGGAAGGGAGGATTTATATAAATTTTTTTTTTTTTTTAAGTTTAGGTCCCCTTTAATAGAAACTATATATATATACTTATATATAGTCTATGTATATAAACATTCAAATCAATCCCAATAATTAGCCAGGCACATAGAGCCGGAGGGCTAGCATAAGCAGGGATCCCAGGATCTGCAAGGCAAGAAAACAACCATAAGATCCTTCACATGTGTATAACATATAAGTATGGCACCAAGTGCCCTTAAATGACGCCCCCTTGATAATAGTGATTTCTCACTGTATTATTAAACAATATCTCCCATTTAACGGCCCCAACGGGAGGGGCCGCTTACCTGTACCGCAATCAGCCGGTAAGCCTGCAGCCAGCAGCCATGAGCCGGCAGAAGACAAAGTGCGGCCGTGCGCCCACGTGCCTTCCTGTTTTGAAGGAAGCTGGGACACTGGGCCCGCCGCAGACGCCGCTGACGCTGCATGACGTCGGCGGGCCCGCCCCCCCCCCCCTACGCTGATCAGCTGGAACACTTTACAGCTGATCACAGCACGCGCGTCCAGGCAGCGGAGGGGGGAGGGTAAAAACCGCATGTGCTGACAAAGCTCAATGAATGCCAGGCGAGGAGAGGGGAGAGGGGGGGAGGGGAGAGGGGGCCACAAGCAACCAACTGCCAGAGAGGTGGCCAGCCCATACCCAGCGCAAGCTTCCCTAAAGCAGACCCAAAATATACACATGCTACAGTGAATGTATAAACATGACATATATGTTAACATGCAGTGATACAGTGAAACACACATACTAAAGCACACCCTCACCACCCCCCCAACGGGAGAGAAAGGGGCTACGGGGACCCTCGGGACAGGGGCATCCCATTTCCGGATCACGATGCCGGTTCGCCGCATTGCCCCACGTATGAGGTCGAGCGGTAGGAGATAAGCTCCTAGGCACTTAAAGTGCCATCTACCATTTGCCCGGTGAGCAGCCAAGGCTGGGAGGCTTCCTATTTCACCATAAAGGTATACAAACTCAAACCGGGCAGAAATAGACCAAAAGGGGGGTGGCGGGGTAAGAATACCCCGGCCTACCTGTAAGCAGGAGACTTCCAACTTCTGACTTGTCAGCAAGCAGAGAGAAAAAATACTGGTGATTGAAGGGAGGTACCAGGTATATATAGGCCGGAAGGGGGCTCGTTACAAGACTTCCTCTCTGCACTACGTCACCTGCGGTGGATTAACCCATGAAGTGATGAATATTTAAGAAGTGAAGCGGGGTGTGTGGCACACCAAGAATAAATAAATAAATGCGACATTTATTTTTATTAAAGAAACTTTGCATGTGAAAGCCCCATTTCTCCTGATTACAACTGTACCACATATGTATCAGTAGCCCCCCGTTCCTGCCCAGGAGATCCCCCAAACTGAAAAGAGCACTTTGTAACATTTACAAATAAAATACAACTACTATCCACACTATAAAGGGTAAAATAAAAAAAAAAAAATTGGTGTGGGGTCCCTCTTCCCGGGGGGGACCCAATTTCTTGGAGTATTGAACACATGGAGAGGTACAAAAAGCAATGGAAAGATAGGAAAGATATGGCACCAGATAAAATCTGTAATTAGAAAGCAATCCTTTCCCTCTGTGCAAATTAAAATCAGCTGGATCAACCGATAATGAGACCACAAAAAAAAAAAAATCATGGATTCTGACCGTATTGTTGCAAAACAAACGGATGTCATTGGTTACAGAATTTTTGTAGGTTCCAGTAAGCACTGGTAGGGCCATAATCTGGAAGTGGAAAGTATATCATTTCGTCATTAACCAACTCCGACTAGCATGATTGCAGACAGAGGAATACAAAGAATTAGCCAAAGAGCAACCCAAAGAAACGGTGGGCACCTGTGGAAGCTACAGAAAGGCCTGGAAAAACGGTTTAAAAGAAAACCATAAGGAATGCACTCCACCCCAATGGCCTGTATACTCGTGTGCCACACAAGAAAAAGCATGTTGAAGCCGTTCAAGTTTAAAGTTTAGTCAAAGTGTTGTTGATCAGCCATGGAAATAATAAACCAGGAAAAACAAATTATTCCATCTGAAGCAGCCAAGACCTCAACCCTTTAACCGCCAGCCTACCTTGAGATTTTGTCACCCTTTTTGCCTGCCAGACCATTTTGCACTATTTTTCGCTCCCCATGTTCAACTGTGATTTTTGAAGGGATTTCCAGGGATTTCCCAGGAAAGTGATATATTGTTTTCTGGCCTTTAACATGAATTGTCTTGTTAGTCATTTTTTAGGTGTATTTTTGGGTGAAATATGTGCAAAAAAAAAAAAATTTACAATTTGTAGCGTTTTTTTGTAATAAAAAATGTAAGTTTGTCAATAAGATCTTACTGTATGTGAAATTCCAATTTCTCCCAGTTACAGCAGTACCACATATGTATTGGTAGACACCTTTTTTTGCCCAGGAGACTCCCCCAAACTGAAAACGCTTTAGGAGATTTTCAGATAAAATACAACTATGCTATGCAATACACCTTGCAGTTTTTCAAGAAAAACAACCCTTTACATTTGAAATACCCCCAACAAACTATATATTCTCTGGAAGTACACACCTCAGGCTTTCTAGGCGTATCAGGCTTGTTGACATGGGTGCAGTTTTCTGGAAGTAACCCCTTAATGTATTCTTTGATTGCAAAGGGTTTCCCTAAAAAACACAAAAGCAGAATCAAAACCACATTTTCCTAAAGAAAACTATATGCAAACAAGAAAAAAACTGAAAATCTGAAAAAGCAAGGTCCCCCAAACAGAACAATACCCAACAGGCATAGGTACGGTCAAGGGAAGATTTGCCAAACACACCAAAGTAAAGCATGCGCGTAACGATTTTACTTCAAAATTTCAGCTTTGCAGACAAAGTGCGCAGCTTGTGCTTTTTCTACCAAAACAACCCTTTACATTTGGAATACCCCCCATAAACCATATATTCTCTGAAAGTACACATTAAGCTTTCTAAGTGTACCCAGCTTTTTGTAGTGTGCTCATCTTTCTGGAAGTAATCCCTCGAAAAATTCTTAGGTTGCACAGGGTTTCACTAAAAAATGTATTAAAAAGCAGAATTAAAAAAAAAAAAAACCTTTTCCTAAAATATCAAATATGCAAATGAGAAAAAACAAGCTAAATCTGAAAGCGCAAGGTCCCCCGAGCAGAACAATACCCAACATGCAAAGGTACCTGTAACCTTTTAACTGCCAGCCTACTTGAGATTTTGGCACCCTCTGCTGACGGATATTTTTCACAATTTTGCGTGATGTTTAACTGTGATTTTAATAAAGAAAACCATATTGCATATGAAAGCCCCATTTCTCCCGATTACAATGATACCACATATGTACCCCGTTCCTGTCCAGGATATCCCCTAAACTGAAAAAGAGTACTTTATAACATTTAGAAATAAAATGCAACTACTATCCACACTATAACAGGTTAAATAAAAAATTGCTGTGGGGTCCCGTGTTAAAAACCCTTAAAATTCTCAAAAAAATGGGGTGAGGTTCCCCCTAGCCAGCATAACCAGCCCATATACCAGCTATGGGGCTTGTAGAACAGGGTGCAGGGCCAGCTTTGATGGCCCCCCGCCATGCCGGCTACAAGACCCAAAGCCTAATAGCCATGGGCTCTCTTCCCCCCCCCCGGGCTTTGGGGAGGCAGGTAATGGGGGGTCTTGGGGTTAATGGCAAGTCACCCACTAGCCACAGGTCACTTGTCAGACCCAGAGCCTTGTGAACTGGTATAGGGGTCTCATAGATCCCTTACCAGTTCACAAAGGGTTAAATGTAAAAACACACTGATGCAGAGAAAAAATATTTTATTATGGTTTTTAAAATACTTATCTCCCATCCATCCCAGAGCACTTTATAGCTGCTGGGTGACAGAGCATAAGGGGTTAATAAAAAAAAAAATGACATAGGGTCCCCCCTTGCCCAGCATTACCAGCCCGGGACCAGCTATGGGGGGCTTGTAAATCAGGGTGCAGGGGACAGCTTTGGTGGCCCCCCCACCCTGCAGTCTACAAGCCCACATACCCCGTGTGGGCCCGGGCTCTTCTGCCCCCCCTGGGCTTTGGGGAGGCAGGAAATTGGGGGTGCGGGGGTTAATGGCAAGTCACCCGTTAGTTGCAGGTGACTTGCCAGCCCCCAGCCTTGTGAACTGGTATAGGGGTCTCATGGACCCCTTTACCAGTTTACAAAGAGTTAACAGTAAAAAAAAAACAAAAAAAAAACCCCACACACTTGATCGGAGCCCCTCTGGTTGAAGAGGAGACCCGGCCGGATCGAACGAGGGGTAAGGTGAGTGCCTTTTTTTTTTTTTTTTTTTTTTTAACTTTTTCTGCTAGCGTAGAGGAGGCAGCCACGTAAATTTTACGTGGCTGGCGTTTAAAAGGTTAAAGAGAGGGAGCTGCATCCTTCACATACCAAGACCTTTTCTTGCGAGTACGAAAACTTTTTCTTCTGGGGAAAATGGAGGATAAAGCACTTCTAAATTATTCAAAACGTATGGGATGTACCAAAGAGTAATGCGTAGGGTGGGTAGGTACTAGCATCAATTAATCCCTGACTGCCAAATGTCAACTTGATCATTTTTTTGACCACAAAGATGGGACAACGGATCAGATACAAAGACATTCAGATCCATCTGTTGATGCATATTTGGAGGGGCCGATTCACCTCTTTTGCACAGAGAGAGAAAAAAAAACAAAAAAAAAAAAAAGACTTCCTAATGTCCTTAGTTTTACATATCCATACTCGACAACAAACCACAGAAAAATACAATTCTGTGAAGTGCTCACCTGTAGAATTGGTATTATACGCATACATGTGGGTAATCCTCCGCCTCCGTGCACTGCAGACATGTAGAAAACAAGCTCCTCCCGGCCCTACATATACCGAAGGACCTCCCACAAATCCCCAGCATTGAAAAGCAGTGAGAATGAGAAGCCAGGAGAAACCAACCACCCAAAACTGGCAATAACAACGATGAAAACAATCACCAAACAGGGGATCCAGAACAAAGTGAAACCAGGGTGGGGTGGAGCAGGACGTGCTGTATGTGTAGAATACCAATTCTACAGGTGAGTACTTCACAGAATTGTATTATTCTAAGCATACAGCACGTCCTGCTCCAGATGTAGTAATAACATGTGGGACATCCAATAGCAGTGTCCGTAAAGTAGGGTGGGATCCCCAACAGAAAAGGCAACAGCAAGCAGTTTAAACTACTGCCGCCTGCAAAACCTTGCGGCCAAACACAGCATCAGCTGAGGCCCTAACATCAACCTTGTAAAACTTTGTAAAGGTATGAACAGAAGACCAAGTAGCGGCCTTGCAAACTTGTTCCACAGAGGCCTGGTGCTGAAAAGCCCAAGAAGCCCCAACAGCTCGAGTAGAATGAGCAGTAAGACGAAAGGGGGGAGACCTCCCCTTAGTAGTATAGGCTTGAACCACAGCCTGACGAATCCATTTACTGATGGTAGACTTGGCGGGAGCCAAACCCTTCCTAGGCCCGTGAGGCACAACGAAGAGAGCATCTGTCTTCCTGAAAGCCTTAGTGATAACCAGGTAATACTTGACACACCTAACCACATCCAAGGCAAAACCCTTTCCTTAGGGTTACTAGGATTAGGGCACAAGGAAGAAAGTACAATATCTTGATTCAAATGGAATGCAGACACAACCTTAGGCAGAAAGTCTGGCTTTAAGCGAAACACCACCTTATCCTGGTGTCTCTCATAGTAGGGAGGCTGAATAGATAGAGCCGCTAACTCAGATACACGTCTAACACAAGTGATAGCAACCAGGAATACGACCTTGAGCATGAGAACAGCGAGAGCAGCCTCCTGAATAGGCTCAAAAGGAGCACCCTGCAGGGCCGATAACACCAAGTTTAAATCCCAAACAGGAACCATAGGTTTCCAAGGAGGCCGCACGAGTGACCCCCTGAAAGAAGGTCTTGATAAGAGGGTGCTGGGCAAAGGTTTTCTGAAAGAAGATAGACAGGGCCGAAACCTGACCCTTCAGGGTACTAAGTTTAAGACCTAAGTCTAGACCATGTTGTAAGAACTCCAGCACCCTGGAAACTAAGAATTCCCGGCAGGGAAGAGACCTGGATTCACCCCAGTCAATGTAAGAACGCCAAACTCTATAGTAGGTAGCAGAAGAAGTCTTTTTCCTGGCTTGCACCATAGTAGCCACTACAGATGCAGACAAACCCTTTTCCCTCAGGATGGAGGTTTCAATAGCCAAGCAGGTCAAAGCCAGAGTTAGTAAATTGGGATGGCGTAGAGACCCTTGAGTTAGAAGGTCTGGCAACCTTGGCAGATCGTACTGATCTACTGCCATTTGAACCACGTCTGCGAACCACACTCTTCTTGGCCACCTTGGGGCCACCAGAATCGCGGGTACCCCTTCCAGAGCAATCTTGCGCAGAACTCTGCCCAGAAGGGGAATTGGTGGAAACACAAACAGGAGACATCGACAGGGCATCCGTGGCCAGAGCCAGAGGATCCTGAGACAGAGATACAAAGCTCGGGAGCTTGTGATTGTGACGGGACGCAAACAGATCCACATCTGGCACGGAGACACAGGGCCTGAAACACCCTGTTGCAGAGGGACCATTCCCCCTGACGAGACGATCCCCTGCTCAGAGCATCTGCCAGCAGGTTCTCTGCGCCCGGAATGTAGACAGCCGAGATGCATGGGACATTGGCTTCCGCCCATGTTAGAATCAGAGACACTTCCTGGAGAGCTCCCTTGCTCCGGGTCCCTCCCTGATGATTGATGTAGGCAACTGCCGTTCTGTTGTCTGAGCGTACCTGAACCACCAGACCCTTCAGGTGCTGGGTCAATTGTTCCAGCACCAATCTGACCGCCCTGAGTTCCAGGACATTGATGGGTAGATGGGCCTCCTGAGGGCCCCACCTCCCCTGGAAGCACAGGGACTTCCAGAATCCCCCCCAGCCCGACAGACTGGCATCCATTGTGACCGTCTCTCCCAGGAGGGAGCCAGGAAGGATCTCCCCCTTGTCAAGTTCCTGTGGTCCAGCCACCACGCAAGGGATTGTCTGACCGAGGGGGGGAGCACCCAGATCTCGTCCAAGGACGCTGGGTCCTTGTTCCAGACTGACAGAAGGTGAAGCTGCAGAGCTCTCAAATGGAACTGGGCAAAGGGCACCGCCTCGAAGCTTGCCACCATTGAGCACACCAACTGCATTCCCTGCCGGATGGAGGGATGAGGGCTCGAAAGCAGGGACCTCGCCTGCGTTGTCAGAGCTTCCACCTTCTGCTGAGGAAGGAATATCCTTGACTGAACTGTATCCAGAATCATCCCCAGGAACGGGGTCACTGAGGAGGGGGACAGAGAGGACTTTGGGTAATTGATCACACAGCCGAATGACTCCAGGGTGGACACTACCAACCGAGTGTCCAGCTCTGCTTGCCGCAGAGACCGAGAGGTGGTGAGTATATTGTCCAGGTAGGGCAAAACTCGTATGCCCCTTAGTCTTAACAGTGACATCACCCCTGCCAGCACCTTGGTGAACACCCTGGGAGCCGACGTAAGGCCGAATGGCAGGGCCAAGAACTGGTAATGCTGATCCAGCAGCGCAAATCTGAGAAACCTTTGATATCCTGGAAACACCGGGACGTGCAGGTAAGCGTCCTTGATATCCACAGATGTCATGAAGTCCCCTGGGCGCAACGAGGCAATGGCCGAGCGCAGAGTTTCCATGCGAAAATGTTTGTTTCTGACAAATCTGTTTAGGATTTTTAAATCCAGAATGGGTCTGACTGACCCGTCCTTCTTGGGCACTGTGAAAAGGTTGGAATAGAGCCCCATGCCCCTGTCTCTTAAGGGGACCTTGCAAATGACCCCTATGTCTAGAAGGTCCTGCACAGCCAGCATCAAGACCCGAGCTGAGGCAGGGTCCTGTGGGATCCGGGACCCGACGAACCTGGTAGGGGGAAGTACAGCAAACTCTATCTTGTAACCAGAGGACACTACCTCCTGAATCCACCGGTCTGAGACGTGGCGTCTCCAGACATGCTCGAAGTGCTGTAGACGTCCCCCCACCCTGACGGGCGAGGGCGCTACTTCATGCCTGGGGAGTCTTGGGAGGGGCTTTGGGCTTGTGCCCCCAGGAGGAACTGGGACGGCGTCCTCTGTTCTTGTTCCAGGGTTTTGCGCGAGACCCAGCGAAGGACACTCCTCTACCTTGCTTAGCCCCACGGTAGGGGGTCGAGTGGGAGCTTGGGCCACGAAAGGGCCGAATCTGACGCTTGCGCTGAGGCAACTTGCCACCCTTGGCAAAAATATCTAACCTTTCTCCAAACAGGCGCAGCCCCTTAAATGGAAGCCCCGTCAGGGCCTTCTTAGCGACATTATCAGCGGCCCACTGGCGCAACCAGACCGCTCAGCGTGTGGCTACCACCAGAGCAGAAGATCTAGCGCTCAGTTTAATAGCATCGTTCGATGCGGATAGGATATAGTTCACAAAAGTCTCACAGGTGGCCAGAGCAGTGGCAGCATCAGAGGGCAAGTCATCCGCCCCTTCAAGAGCAGTCTTAACCACCGTCCTGAGCGCCACCGCCGTAATGGCTAAGGCACAAACTGGGCAGAGCGACGCTCCCCCAAATGCAAAGGCATGGCATGCCAGTTGCCGATCTTCCAAATCCCGCAGCGTAGTAGTGTCGGGGGAGTGCATAATAGAGGTGTTGGACAGACTTAGAATTGGGGCATCGACCTCGGGTGGCGATGTCCAACACTTGACCAGGTCGGCAGGAAAGGGATATTTCTTATCCACAGCTTTAGGAACTCCATGGAGTTTGCTGGGATGTTCCCATTCTTTCAGCACAAGGCTATTGAAATGAGTTTGTTCGGGGAGCCGCGGCAGGGGGAGAGAGGGATAACACATCAAAGATCTGGGTCAGTAGTCTATCAATGTCGTCCGAGGACCAATGATCAGAACCGGACTCTTCCTGTCCCCTGGACTCGTCGTCAGAGAACAGTTCCCCTTCCTCTGAGGGGGAATGTGCATAGGAAAGCAATAAATCATCAGACTCTATAGGAAGTATAGTAGATTCAGGATTCAAATGACGCCTCTTAGCAGTGGCCTTGCGCGCCAAGGAGCCAGCAAGTAAGTTTTGCACACTAGCCAGTCTAGTGGCCAAATCAGTATGAGAATCCCCACTAGTATTGGGGGTTAGGCTCAGGCTTGGGGGAGTAGGGGAAGCAAGGCGAGGTGCGGGCCCAGCCTCGGAAGAGGTGGGAATACCTGCTAGCGCCTGCTGAGCACAAGGGACGCAGACCCGTGCATTGTCACCGCTGCTAGGCAATACCCCACAAGCTACACACAGACGGGCTTGTCCCAAAGGAACCCTGTTCACAATATCCTGAGATGCCTCCACGTGGTGATTATTATATACAATATGCCAGTAGGGATTGACGCTATAAAGCAACCCTGGATTCCCCAATGACCCGCTGGGAAGTGGGAGTGATTTTTTAATGGTCTGGACTGGGCGCTACACCGGGCCGGGAGAAGCCACCGAGGTTCACGGTCTGAAAGACACAAGGGGAACAGGGATGTCAGAGCCAAGCGAGGAGAAGCAAAAGCTAAAGAAAGGTCGCCCATGAGGGCACTTACAGAACAGCGAGGGGAGGACCGTCTTCACCACACGCACATGAGAAGGAAATGGCGCCAAGCGAACCTCGAAGGGCGGGAGATGACGCGGAACGCGCCAAACCAAACCACACCCCCCGCTCGAAGGTGCACAGCCAATCAGAAAGGACAGTAGCTATGTAACTGACAACCGCTCTAGAAAAATCACCTCAGAGAGAAAACGGACAGGGTGAATACGGGATAAAAACGCCGTAGCGCCCAATAACAGAGCCGCCGTCCGCGCCAAGTAAAAACACAATAAGGCGCTGCGGCTAACTTAAACATAAGTGTGAAGCGCAGCTCTGACACTCAGTAACCGATAAAGGCTATAAGTCTCTGGTGTAATTAGGGCAAGGTAGGCCAACATACACGCAACCCCCCCTCTTTTTCCCCCCACTAAAGGGGGGATCTAGGGAAGAAGGTGACCCAAAATCGGGGTTCACCGTCACATGGGGCGTGGGGGCACTGATGCGGGAGGGGCATCCACTGAAGGCTCACCATTTGCCTTAACCGCCTACCCTATGGTGGGGGATTGCGGTGGAGTCTAGCTCCGTAAGCACACTAGGTGCTGCCTACCTTCACCCGACCAACGCAGTCCAGGCTGGGAGGCTGGGAGTCCGGGTGGAAATAGTCCCGCAGGGCCTCGGGCTGTAAATGATACTTCATGTCTTCGTAGTTCCAGCACTGCAGAGAAATCTGGAGATTTGTGGGAGGTCCTTCGGTTTATGTAGGGCCAGGAGGAGCTTGTTTTCTACATGTCTGCAGTGCACGGCACCGGAGGCGGAGGATTACCCACATGTTATTACTACATCTGGAGCAGGACGTGCTGTATGCTTAGAATAGAGAAGGAATAGAGAGAATAATAGTAGCACAATTTTTTTCCCATTCAAATGTAATTAACAGTGGGGATGTAAGAAAGGTCACCGACTCCCATACTCTTCTTATGGAAGTTGTGGTAGTATGTGGACAACCAACATAACGAATTTCAGATTCTAAAACCAGCTGGGTTGCAAAATGCAGGAGATATGTCTATTGCTCCCTGAGGAAACATCTTAACATATGAATTACTGATTGACAATCTAATAAGTAAAATAACCCTTACGTGCATGCTTTACTTTGGGGTGTTTGACAACCCTACCCATTAAAGTAGCTATGCATGTTGAGTATTGTACTGTACAGGGACCTTGCGTTTTCAGATTTAACTTGTTTTTTTCTCGTTTGCATGTTTTTTTTTTTTTTTTTGGAAAATGTGGCTTTGGCTTTTTTTATTATTTTATTTAAAAGGAAACCAGCACAGCACACTGGCCTGGACAGACCGCACAAACGCTTTATTTTGCCCTTTAGTGTATCAGACTGTTCAGCACTGTTAGCAATAGGAATTTTTTCAGATTCTCTATTATTGTGCCATTTAAATTAGACCTTACTGGGGTCCCCTCAACCCACTTTAATTGTGTGTTTATGTTTGTTGCATTTCCCTAATAAATGTAAATTGTATGTGCATTTTACAACAGTTTGTGCGGTCTGTGCAGGCCAGCTTGCTGTCCTGATTTTCTTTTGAGACGTTTTGTATTTTGACCTTGCATCCGATTTATTATTTCCAGTAGTGCAACTTTTTGTTTGTTTCTTATTCTTTTATTTAGGTAACCCCTATGCCACCAAAAAATTACTGTGCTCAGTTTGTGTGAGGTATTTCAAATATGAAGAGTTGTTTTTCTTGAAAAACTTCAACATGTGCATAGCAGTTGTATTTTAATTCAAAATCTTCTAAAGAGTCATTTTCAGTTTGGGGGAGGAGGGTCCTGGGCAGGAAAGGATGTCTACCAATACATATTCAGTACCGTTGTAACCGGAAGGAAAAACTTACATTCTTTTATTACAAAAAACAGTACCTTTTTACGTTTTTTTTTATTTTACCCAAAAATGTGAGAATATGAAATGTCTTGTTTGTTCTTTTTCTTCAAAGCCCAGACTGAGGAAAACACAATTTTCCTGGGCAATCCCTGGAAATTCCTTCAACAACAGTTACACATGTATAACTCAAAATCGTGAAAAATAGTCTGGCAAGAGGGTGACAAAAATACCATTTTGTGAGTACTCACCTGAAAAATGGATATTGTTGGTGTGCCACACACCCCGCTTCACCTTTAATATTCTTCACTTATTGGGTTAACTCACCGCCAGGTGACGCTGTGCAGAGAGGAAGTCTTGTAACGAGCCCCCTTCCAGCCTATATATACCTGGTACCTCCCATTAATCACCAGTATATTAAAAAGCAGAAAGACAAGGTACCAGTAAATTAATGGTAACCTCAAAATAAATCAATATAAATAAAAGCTTCACCATATAAAGGATTCGGAATACCGAAAAGGGTGGGAGTGAAGCAGGGTGTGTGGCACACCAACAATATCCATTTTTCAGGTGAGTACTCACAAAATGGTATTATTCTTGGTGTGCCACACACCCCGCTTCACCTTTAATATTCTTCACTTATTGGGACATCCAAAAGCAGTGTCCACAAGGGATGGGCATCTCAAGGCCAGGTGAAGCATAACTTAAATGACTGCAGTCTGCAGAACTTTGCGGCCAAAAACAGCATCCGCTGAGGCCTGCACATCAACTTTGTAAAACTTAGAAAAAGTATGAACAGAAGATCAAGTGGCGGCCTTACAAACTTGTTCAACAGAAGCTTGGTGCTGAAAAGCCCAAGACGCCCCAATGGCGCGAGTAGAATGAGCAGTGATACGAAAAGGGGGAACTTTGCCCTTAGCAGAATAGGCCGCAGTAACGGCCTGACGTATCCACTTGCTAATGGCAGATTTGGCTGGTGCCAAACCCTTCTTAGGCCCATAGGGCACAACAAAAAAGGAATCCGTCTTACGAAAAGGAGACGTGATAATCAAGTAGTACTTAACACAACGTACTACATCCAAACAATGCAAAACCCTCTCTTTGTCATTCTTAGGATTAGGACACAAGGAGGGAAGAACAATATCTTGGTTCAAATGAAAAGCAGAAACAACCTTAGGAAGAAAGTCTGGCTTGAACCAAAAGACCACTTTATCCTGATGCCTCTCAAAGTAAGGCGCCTGGATAGACAAGGCCGCCAATTCCGAGACACGCCGGACCGAAGTGATCGCTACCAAGAAGACAATCTTCTGAGTCAGGGTAGACAAAGCAATATCTTGCAAAGGCTCAAAAGGAGGAGCCTGAAGAGCAGAAAGAACCAAATTCAAATCCCAAACCGGGAGTAATGGTTTCCTGGGAGGCCGCACATGCGTAACCCCCTGGAAAAAAGTTTTAACTAAAGGATGAAGCGCAAAACGCTTCTGAAAAAAGATAGATAAGGCAGAAACTTGCCCTTTCAACGTACTTAGCTGAAGACCAGAGTCCAGCCCTGATTGTAAAAACTCCAGAATCCTGGAGACCGAAAAGACCCTACAAGGAAAAGATCTCATCTCACACCAAGTGATGTAGGCTTTCCAAGTCCTATGGTAGATGATCGAAGAAGACCTCTTCCGGGCACTGATCAGAGTCTTGACAACTGAGTCAGAAAGACCCTCCTCCTTCAAGATGGAGGTTTCAGCAGCCAGGCCGTCAAACCCAGCGCTGGTAAATTGGGGTAACACAACCGACCCTGAGTGAGCAGATCGGGCCGAAGAGGCAGGGCGAACTGGTCCACTGCCAGCCGAACGATGTCTGTGAACCACACTCGCCTTGGCCACCTTGGGGCCACGAGAACGGCGGACACCATTTCCAGAGCCAACTTCTGAAGCACCCTGCGCAGCATGGGTATCGGAGGAAACAGGTATAGAAATCCCAGATCCCCCCAGCTCAGGGACATGGCGTCCACTGCCAGAGCCAGAGGATCCTGGGAGAGCGACACGAAGTTCGGGAGCCTGTGATTGTGACGAGAGGCAAACAGGTCCACCTCTGGTGTCCCCCATCGGAGACACAGTGAGCGAAACACCCGAGGATGGAGAGCCCATGTACACCGCCGAGAGACAAGGAACACCTCTCTGAGAGCACTCAGACTGCGAGTCCCTCCCTGATGATTGATGTAAGCAACCGCTGTTAGATTGTCTGAACGCACCTGGACCGGAAGGCCCAGAACGTGCTGAGTCAGGAGAGCAAGCACCCGACGGATGGCTCTCAGTTCCAGAACATTGATGGGTAAGTGGGCCTCTTGAGGTCCCCACTGCCCCTGGAACTGCAGCTCCTTCCAAAATCCGCCCCAACCCGACAGACTGGCGTCCGTGGTGATAATTTCCCAAAGAGGGGTCAGGAAAGACCTGCCCTTCACAAGATTGGTCGAGACCAACCACTACTGGAGGGACTGCCGGACCCGGGAGGACAACTGGAAGGGCTGATCCAGCGACCGAGGCTGCCGGTCCCAGGACGCCAACAGATAAAGCTGAAGCGTCCTCGTGTGAAATTGAGCAAAAGGAACTGCCTCGAAAGAGGCGACCATCAACCCTATCAGCCTCATCCCCAGACGGATGGACGGCCGAGGATTGGAAAGTAGGACCCGAGCCAACTCCTGGATCAGATGAATTTTGGACTGGGGGAGAAACACTCTGTGTTGAAGAGAGTCCAACTGCATCCCCAGAAAGACCACCACCCTGGCCGGAGCGAGGGAGGACTTGGGGAAGTTGATCACCCAACCAAAGCCTTCCAGCGTGGAGACCACCAACCTGGTGTCTGTCTCCGATTGATTGAGCGACGGAGCCATGATGTCGTCCAAATAAGGTACGACACGAATGCCCCGAGATCTGAAAATGGCCATGACCCCTGCCAGCACCTTGTTGAACACTCTTGGAGCTGAGGTAAGGCCAAACGGAAGTGCCACGAATTGATAATGCTGATTTTCCATCACGAATCGAAGAAAACAATGAGTGTGGCAGATGGGAACATGAAGATAAGTATCCTTGATGTCTATGGACGTCATGAAGTCCCCTTGCCGAAGGGAACCGACGGCCGTACGCAAGGTTTCCATGCGAAACTTCCGAACACGGATGAACCTGTTGAGTGATTTCAGGTCCCGGACGGGACGGACTGACCCGTCTTTCTTGGGGACTGCGAAAAGATTGGAATAAAACCCGAGGCCCATCTCTAAGCGCGGTACCGGCCGGATGACCGCCATCTCTAACAGATTCTTTACCGACGCCAGGAGCCCCTGTGCGGCCAAAGGATCGATGGGCACCCGAGACCGAAAGAACCGTGAAGGAGGGCGAGAGTCGAATTCCAGTTTGTAACCGGACGACACTACCTCCCGGATCCATCTGTCCGGAATCTCCTGGTCCCAAACCTGGGAGAAGTGTCGTAATCGTCCCCCCACCCGCACGGGTGAGGGCAGCCCCTCATTGCTGAGCGGGTTTACCAGCAGGCTTGGGCTTGGTGCCCCAGGACTGAGCGGGACGGCCACGGCCCCTCCCCCGAGTCCAACCTGCACCTCTGGTAGCGGGAAAGGAAGCCCCCCTACCCGCTCTGAATCCCCGAAATGAAGGCCTACCAGCACTTGCCCCCTTAAAGGGACGACGAGGCCTCTTGCGTTGTGGCATCTTACCACCCTTTGCGACTGAATCAATTTTCTCACCAAACAGACGCAAGCCCAAAAAGGGGAGAGCTGTGAGCACCTTTTTAGAAGCCGAGTCCGCTGACCACTGACGCAGCCATACTGACCGACGAATAGCACCAGCATTGCAGCTGTCTTGCTACTCATAGCCAGCGCATCGTCCTGAGCGGATAGAACATAGGAAACAAAAGATTCACACTGCTTAAGCGCAGTAAACTCTTTACAAGTGGGATCGAGATCCCCATACAGCTCCTGAATTACAGACCTAACCGCCAATAGGAGAAGGGCCAAAGCACACACCGGGCGCATCGTAGACCCAGCATAAATAAAACCATGGCGAGCGTACTGGTCAATCCGACAATCCTCCCCATCTTTAGGGACAGTGGTCTCAGCAGACTGTACCATAGCCGTGCTGGAGAGCCCTAGCACAGTGGTATCGACGTCAGGAGGGACGGACCAAAGCTTCACCAATTCTGGCGGAAAAGGATAACGCTTTTCCCAACTGGAAGGGATTCCAGATAAACGCGTGGGATGTTCCCATTCCTTAAGGACCACCCTCTCAAAGTGGTGTTGTCTGGGAAAAACCCAACGCGGCTGAGGCTCTTTAAACTACTGGCCCTTTGGCAGGGTGACAGCCTCAGGCGGATCTAAATTCAGAATTTCAAACATCTGAGCCAGAATGGAGGGGGTGTCAAGGGAAACACCCGCCGACCAATCGCCAATAGCATCAGCCTCAAGCTGATCTGCAGGCTCATCTGACTCCAACAGGAATTCTCCCTCGTCCGGGGAGCCATCGGACCATTCCACAGGCTCACATACCTGTGAAGCCGAAGGTATCGGAGTCAGGTGCTTCCGTTTTGCAGTGGCTTTTGACCCTGCTTTAACGGGCACTATTTTCCGGAGGCTGGCCAATCGCGCCGCCACCTCGGATTGCGAATCCCCACTCTTGACAGTGTCATGCGGGGTCCGGAACAGGGAGGGAGAGGTAGGAGATGATGGAAGATGCGACGGGCCAGCAGCCGAAGCGACGGACTGACGTGCAATACTCTGCCTTGCACAAGGAATGCATACAAAGACATCATCATCTGGGAGCGGAGTCCCACATCTTGCGCACCCCCTAGATGGCCCAGAAGAACCATTTCCGGTAATAACGGAAGCCTCCATATGGTGATTTATGGTATTCGCAATTCTTTTGGGATTTAACCCTTTAACCGCCAGCCTACCTTGAGATTTTGTCACCCTTTGTTGCCAGATTATTTTGCCCTATTTTGCGCTCCCCATGTTCAACTGTGATTTTTGAAGGGATTTCCAGGGATTTCCCAGGAAAGTGATATATTGTTTTTTTCAGCGGAGCCTGGGCTTTAACATGAAATGTCTTGTTTGTCATTTTCTAAGTGTATTCTCAATATTTTTGGGTGAAAATTGTGCAAAAAAATAAAAAAAAAACTATTTTTTACAATTTGTAGTGTTTTTTTGTAATAAAAAATGTAAGTTTGTCAATAAAATCTTATTGCGTGTGAAACCCCAATTTCTTCCGGTTACAGCGGTACCACATATGTATAGGTAGACACCCTTTCCTGCCCAGGAGACTCCCCCAAATTGAAACAACGCTTTAGGGGATTTTCAGATAAAATACAACTATGCTATGCAATATGCGCACCTTGCAGTTTTTCAAGAAAAACAACCCTTTACATTTGAAATACCCCCCACAAACTATATATTCCCTAGAAGTACACACCTCAATCTTTCTAGGCGTAGCAGGCTTGTTGACATGGGTGCAGTTTTCTGGAAGTAATCCCTCAATGTATTCTTTGGTTGCACAGGGTTTCCCTATAAATGAATAAAAAAGCAGAATCAAAACCACATTTTCCTAAAAAAACCTATATGCAAACCAGAAAAAACAGAAAATCTGAAAAAGCAACATCCCCTGAACAGAACGATACCCAACATGCATAGGTTCTGTCAAGGAAAGAGTTGCCAAACACACCAAAGTAAAGCATGCGCATAGCGGTAGTTTTACTTCAGATTTTCAGCTCTGCAGACAAAGTGCGCACCTTGTGCTTTTTCTACCAAAACAACCCTTTACATTTGGAATATCCCCCATAAACCATATATTCCCTGAAAGTACACATGTTAAGCTTTCTAAGCATACCCAGCTTGTTGTAGTGGGCTCATCTTTCTGGAAGTAATATCTCGAAGAATTCTTAGGTTGCACAGGGTTTTACAAAAAAATGTATAAAAAAGCAGAATAAAAAACACCTTTTCTTAAAATATCAATATGCAAATAAGAAAAAACAAGCTAAATCTGAAACCGCAAGGTCCCTCGAGCAGAACAATACCCAACATGCATAGGTACCTGTAACCTTTTGACTGCCAGTCTACTTGAGATTTTGTCACCCTCTCCTGACAGGATATTTTTCACCATTTTACGTGATGCTTAACTGTGATTTTTGCAGGAATTTCCAAGAAAATGGCATATTTTCTTTTTGTGGCAGAGTTTAGGCTTTAACATGAAATGTCTTGTTTGTATTTTTTCTACTTTTTTAAATATTTTTTAAAAAATTAAAAAATAAAAAAATATATATTTTTTAAATTGTCTCCTTTATTTTAAACAAAAACATTTATTTTATTAAAGAAAACCATATTGCATGTGAAAGCCCCATTTCTCCCGATTACAATGATACCACATATGTATCGGTAGCCCCCTGTTCCTGTCCAGGTGATCCCATAAACTGAAAAGAGCACTTTATAACATTTACAAATAAAATACAACTACTATCCACATAATAAAGGGTTAAATAAAAAAAATTGGTGTGGGGTCCCCCTTCATGGGGGGGGGGGGGGGTCCACCATTTCTTGGGGGAATTTTAAGTTTTTTTGGGGAGGCAGGTAATGGGGGGTCTCTGGGTTAATGGCGAGTCACCCACTAGCCGCAGGTGACTTGCCAGACCCCCGAGCCCTGTGAACTGGTATAGGGGTCACATGGACCCCTTACCAGTTCACAAAGGGTTAAAAGTAAAAACAAACACACAGACACACTTTTTAAATAATATCTTTATTTAAAAAAAAAAAAAATGTTTTAATATTTTTTTTAATACTTACCTCCCATCCATCCCTGTGTCCCACGCTGATCATTAGGCTTCTGCTCTCCTGCTGCTGCTGGAAGCCTTTTATACCTACTGGGTTACAGGTAAGAAAGGGTTAATTAAAAAAAAAAAATGACAGGGTCCCCCCTCGAAGGGAGGGGGACCCCATTTTTTTTTTTGGATTTTTAAGGGTTAAAACCCTTAAAAATCCAAAAAAAAAATGGCGTGAGGTCCCCCCTACCCAGCGTAACCAGCCTGTGACCAGCTATGGGGGCTTGTAGAACAGGGCGCAGGGGCCAGCTTTAGTGGCCCCTGGCCCTGCGGCTACAAGCCGTCATAGCCTAGGGCCACGGCTCTTCTGCCCCCCCCTGGGCTTTGGGGAGGCAGGTAATTTGGGGGGCCAGGGGTTAATGGCAAGCCACCCGCTAGCGCAGGTGACTTGCCAGACCCCCGAGCCCTGTGAACTGGTATAAGGGGTCACATGGACCCCTTACCAGTTCACAAAGGGTTAAAAGTAAAAAAAACACAGACACACTTATTTAAAAATATTTTTATTAAAAAAAAATAAATGTTTTTTAATATTTTTTTTTAATACTTACCTCCGATCCATCCATGTGTCCCACGCTGATCACTTAGGCTTCTGCTCTCCTGCTGCTGCTGGAAGCCTTTTATACCTACTGGGTTACAGGTAAGAAAGGGTTAATTAAAAAAAAAAAATGACATAGGGTCCCCCCTCGAAGGGAGGGGGACCCCATTTTTTTTTGGATTTTTAAGGGTTAAAACCCTTAAAAATCCAAAAAAAAAAATGGCGTGAGGTCCCCCCTACCCAGCGTAACCAGCCTGTGACCAGCTATGGGGGCTTGTAGAACAGGGCGCAGGGGCCAGCTTTAGTGGCCCCTGGCCCTGCGGCTATAAGCCGCCATAGCCTAGGGCCACGGCTCTTCTGCCCCCCCCTGGGCTTTGGGGAGGCAGGTAATTTGGGGGGCCAGGGGTTAATGGCAAGTCACCCGCTTGCGCAGGTGACTTGCCAGACCCCCGAGCCCTGTGAACTGGTATAAGGGGTCACATGGACCCCTTACCAGTTCACAAAGGGTTAAAAGTTAAAAAAAAGAAACACACACTTTATTTCAAAACATTTTATTAAAAAAAAAAAAATTTTTTTTACTTTACTCACCTCCGATCTTCATCTTCTGTGTCCCGCGGCGATCTGCTGTCAGTGACGGCTGGGCAGAGAAGGGGGGAGGCAGGCGATCGGAGGATCGCCTACCTCCCTCCTTCCCCGCCCAGCCGTCACCGGCATCTGAGAGTTAAACTGCCGGGTGCCCCGATGACACCCGGCAGTGACGTCATCTGGCCCTCCTCCAGAAGACGGAAGAGCCGGGGGGGGGGGGTGATCGGAGCCCCCCCCCATGACGAGGAGAGGCGGCGGGAGCGGAGGTGAGTAAATGTCATTTTTTTTTTTTTTGCAGGCAAATGCCAGTGGCTGCTGAAACGGGGGGGGGGCACCCTATTCCGGGCCCTCCCCTGCAGCCGGAGGACCCCCAATCGCCGATCGGAGCCCCTCTGGCTGAAGACACAAACAAGGGGTCAGGTAAGTGATATTTTTTTATACTTTTTATTTTATTAATGGGGAAAGTCAGGCACGTAAATTTTACGTGGCTGGCGTTTAACGGTTGGAGAGGCAGCCACGTAAAATTTACGTGGCTGGCGTTTAAAGGGTTAAGGCATAAGCCGACCCGGGATGCCCCCTTGTTGTAAATGTCCCGGAAATTTTTTTTTTTGGGAGGATTTAATTCAAAAAGAAGATCCCCTTAATAATCTATATATAAATATAGAATATATAAATATAGAATATATAAATATATATATATATATATATATATATATATATATATATATATATATATATTTTTTTTTTTATATTTATTTAATATATATATATATATTTTTTTTTAATATTTATTTAATATATATATATATATTTTTTTTTAATATTTATTTAATATATATATATATATTTTTTTTTTAATATTTAATATATATATATATATATTTTTTTTTTTTTAATATTTAATATATATATATATATATTTTTTTTTTAATATTTATTTAATATATATATATATATATTTTTTTTTTAATATTTATTTAATATATATATATATATTTTTTTTTCTTTAATATTTATTTAATATATATATATATTTTTTTTTTTCTTTAATATTTATTTAATATATATATATATATATTTTTTTTTTCTAATAATATATATATATATATATATATATATATATATATATATATATATATATATATATATATATTTTTTTTTTAATATTTAATATATATATATATATTTTTTTTTTTAATATTTATTTAATATATAACACAATTCTGTGAGATACTCACCTGTAGAATTGGTTTTTCTGGGAATCCATTCCATACACTCCTTACTCTTGGGGTTTCCTCCTCCTTGCTGATCACGTGACTGCAAGAAAGAAACAGGCGCGGCCCTCCCGGCCCATAAGTAGCAGCTGCCCCTAATCAGATCAGTTTACTTAAAAAGCAGTAAATAATTTAGAGGCAGGCCGGGAGGCCGCAATAAGAATCCATGTTAGTACACATCAAACTCAACCAAAAAATGCTCTCAAAATTAAGTCATATTACTTATATTCTTTTTTTTTTTTCTCTTTTATCTCTTCATAAATCTCTATGCATATATATATATAATCTTATATATATCTTCTCTTTCTCTTTAAATGCTCTGAATTAATAATCAAAAAATGATTAAACACACCATCAGAAAAGCATCGGAAGATAACATGACCCACAAAAAACGGGTGGGCCGGAGTGTATGGAATGGATTCCCAGAAAAACCAATTCTACAGGTGAGTATCTCACAGAATTGTGTTTTTTCTTCCAATCCATTCCATACACTCCTTACTCTTGGGATCTCCAAAAGCAGTGCCATCTATGGGCGGGATCCTCTAATGCAGAACGGCAGGAAGTTCACTTCACTACTGCCTGTAGAATCTTCCGACCAACAACAGCGTCAGCTGAGGCTCTAACATCCACCTTTGTAAAACTTGGTGAAAGTATGAACAGAAGACCAGGTGGCCGCTTTGCAAACCTGTTCCACCGAAGCCTGATGCTGAAAAGCCCAGGAAGCCCCAATGGCCCTAGTGGAATGGGCCGTGACCTGAAAAGGGGGTTCTTTTCCCTTAGCCGAGTAAGCTCTAGCTACTGCCTGCTTAATCCACTTACTGACAGTGGCCTTAGCTGGCAGAAGCACCTTTTTTGGTCCTTCTGAAATGACAAAAAGAAAAACCGTCTTGCGGAAGGCATCTGTAGCTGCCAAATAATACCTGATGGCTCTAACCACATCTAAAGAATGAAGCGCCCTTTCCTTAGCATTAGCCGAACTGGGCATAAGGAGGGTAGAATTACCTCCTGATTAAGGTGAAAGGAGAGATGACCTTAGATAAAAAATCAGGCTTAAAACGAAAAACTACCTTGTCTCTGTGTAACTCAAAATAAGGAGACTTCATGCATAAAGCGGCTAACTCTGAAACACGCCGCACAGAGGAGATTGCCACTAAAAATATTACCTTAAGCGTCAAAATGCTTATTGGAGAATCAACCATAGGTTCAAAGGGAGCACCCTGAAGAGCCGTCACACCAAATTCAAGTCCCACACCGGTAGAATAGACTTGCGTGGTGGACGAACATGAGTGACTCCCTGAAAAAAAGTCTTAATGAGTCTATTACTAGCGATAGACTTCTGGAAAAAAATGGATAAGGCAGATACCTGTCCCTTTAGAGTGCTTAATTGTAGGCCCATTCTTAAGCCATTCTGAAGGAATTCTAGAATTCTGGAAATTGAATACAATCTGCATGAGACATTCCTAGCCTCACACCAGGATATGAATGACCGCCAGATCCTGTAATAAATCATGGAAGACGACTTCTTCCGGGCCTGAATCATGGTATGAATGACCTTAGCCGATAATCCCTTCTCAATAGCCAAGCCGTCAAAGCCAGCATCTGTAAATTCGGGTGCCGAAGCGCCCCCCTGAGTGAGAAGATCTGGCTCGATCGGTAGGCGCCATTGGTCTACCGCCATCCTTGTTATGTCTGAGAACCAACTTCTTCTTGGCCAATGAGGAGCTACTAGAATGGTAGGTACTCCTTCCTGAATTATCCTTCTTAGTACTCGACTCAGAAGCGGAAACAGGGGAAAAATGTACAGGAGCTTGAACCATGTTCAAGGGACCGAAAGGGTGTCCGTGGCTATGGCCAAAGGATCTCTTGACAGGGACATGAATCTCGGCTGCTTGTGATTGTGTCTGGATGCAAAGGGATCCACTTCCGGACGTCCCCAGCGAAGACAAATGGCTTGAAAAAACCTTCCAACTGAGGGACCATTCTCCCCGATGCAGAATCTTCCTGCTCAGAGCGTCGGCCTCCTGATTTTCTACCCCCGGGATGTAAACTGCCGAGATGCAGGGAACATTCTCCTCTGCCCAGATCAGAATCCGGCTTACCTCCCGAAGAGCACCCTTGTTCCGGGTACCCCCCTGATGATTGATAGAAGCAACCGCCGTCCGGTTGTCCGACTGGCCTTGGACTGCCTGTCCCTTCAAGCTGGGGGTCAGATACTGAAGAACTAGCCCGATGGCTCTTAATTCCAATACATTTATGGGAAGCTGATTTTCTCTCAGCCCCCATTGGCCCTGGACTTTCTGAGTCTGCCAAATGCCGCCCCATCCTGTGAGACTGGCATCCGTGGCAATGAACTGCCACTGTGGAGTCAAGAAGGACCTGCCTACAGACAGATGAAGAGGGTCCATCCCACCACAGAAGGGAATGTCTTGCCAAGGGCGTTAGTACAAAGATCTGATCCAGCGACTGTGGGGCTCGATCCCAGCTCGCCAATAGATTCCATTGAAGGGGCCTCATGTAAAACTGAGCAAAGGGCACCGCCTCAAAGCAGGCCACCATCAGGCCCATCAACTTCATACCCAGCCGAATAGTCGGCTGTCGGCAGCCAGAAAGCACTATCTGATCTTGGATTAGTCGAGTCTTCTGTTCTGGAAGATACACCTTGACTTGGACGGTGTCCAGAATCAAACCTAAGATGTTCCTTACTGGTGCCGGAGTGATATGAGACTTCGGGTAATTGATCACCCAGCCGAATTCCTCCATAGCCGATCGGATCATGTGTGTGTCCTTCAGGATCTGCTGCTGCAATCCGGCTTGATATTAGAAGATCATCCAGATAGGGGACAATACAAATCCCCTGGCTCCTGAAAATTGCCATGAGACCTGCCAAAACCTTAGTGAAAACTCTTGGAGCCGAGGATATCCCCAACGGGAGTGCCACAAACTGGAAATGCTCGTCTTCCAGGGCAAACCTCAGGAATCTTTGATGTCCCGGAAAAATTGGCACATGCAGATATGCGTCCCTTATGTCTATGGTAGTATAAGATCCCCGGGTCGAACTACTGTTAAAGCTGACCTCACCGTTTCCATGCGGAAGAGTCTCACGCGGATATACTTGTTCAGATCCTTCAGGTCTAAAATGGGACGAGTTGACCCATCCTTCTTGGGGATTGTAAACAGGTTGGAGTAAAACCCCTGACCTTCTTCCTGAAAGGGTACTCGAGCAATTACCCCTTTTTGAAGAAGATGCTGAATTGCAGACTTCAGGGCATCTAGCTTTGACTGGTTCCGGGATGCCCCTGACCGAAGGAACCTTGCGGGCGGTCTGGCTGCAAACTCGATCTTGTAACCTGAGGACACCACCTCTTGGATCCACTGATCCCTTATGCGGCGCCTCCAGATATGAGCAAACTACAAATGCCGTCCCCCCACCCGCTCGGGTGAGGGCGCCCTCTCATGCTGAAGTGGACTTGGCTGGAGGATTAGGCCTACTTCTCCAGGATCCTCCTGCCCTATTACGCGCTCTGCCTCTACCCCAAAAATTCTTGCGGGAGGAAGGCCGAAAGGCCCCTCTGCCCCTCCGAAAGGGCCGAAAAGATGATGACCTCTGAAAAGGCCTAGTCGATTTATTTTTTTTTTTTCCTCTGAGGCAGTTTGCCGCCCTTAACCATACCGTCCAGCTTTTCCCCAAAAAGTCTGCTCCCTAAAAAGGGTAAATACTTCTTAGTGGCGGCGTCCGCTCACCATTGTCTAAGCCATAATGAACGGCGTAATGCCACAAGGAGCGCAGAAGTTCTGGCTGCCAACCTGACTGCATCCTCCATTGCAGTAATGGCAAATGCATTAAAGTCCAAACAGTCCTTAAAGTCCTTGGACTCTTGGGACAGCCTGCGCGACCTGGCCTTGGCTAGTTTCTTCTTCATCTTCTTTCTCGACGCCAGGGATACAATGGCCGTGGCACAAACCGGGCGGAGAAGGGAGCCTATCATGGCGAAGACATGGCAGGCCAACTGATCCATATGTTTCTCTGTGGGATCTCTAAGGGACCCCATAGTAGCGGATGGCATCACTGAAGTGTTAGATAACCCTGCCACAGGGGAGTCCGCATCAGGCGGATAAGACCAAAGTTTGATTATGTCTGCCAGGAAAGGATATCTGACCTCTAGAATCTTAGGAACGGCCTGTAATTTATTAGGGTTTTCCCACTCCTTAAGAAACATCCTAGAAAAGTGTGGTTGTTCAAGGAACACCTGCTTTGCCTGACAGGCTTAAACAGATCATCCTTTTTCACAACCTCAGGAGGGGTGATATTCCAGGTATCAAAAACTACCAAAAGTAGACCTTTAGTCTCATTCACAAGGAGAGGATCCTCATCGGATGAAAACAAAATGGAGTTACTATCCTCTTCCGATTGCAGCTTGCCCTCAGAGGCCTGCTCGTCCATATAATCCTCATCCTCTTCTTCACCGAAGGAGGCAACTACCGCCACAGGCTCTAAATGTCTTTTCTTATAGGCGGCCTCGTTTGGCAAAACCAAAGACAACTGCCTCTCCAGATTATTCAGCCTGTAAGCAAAACCTGTTTGTCCCTCACTGCCTTCACCCCCTTGAGGGGAAACAGGGGATGGATGAGCCGCCGTGCTCCCTCCAGCATTCGCTGTGCTAGATACTAGAACAGCCGCTCTGTTGTGATCTAGGCCGATCGTAACGGCGCAGGCGGAACATACTGTGCCAAAAGCTGCCTAGAGGATGCAGTTTGCACAAAGGGCAGATCTTTTCCTGCTCCAGAGGGATGCCGTATCGCTATCCCCAATGCCTCCCACATGGTGTTTATTAGATTTATCTTTTTTTTTTATATATATATATATATATATATACCAACCGACCCAAGAGGGCCTGAGCCTGAACCAATCCCCTAAAAAAGGGACCGGGAGGAACCGCAACCCTGTTTTTTGTCCGTCCTTCTTCCAAATCTAAAAATAAAAGAGGAGGCAAATGGATTAATAACTGATCTCTTTCCCTCTTTTCTTTTCTTCCTTCTTTAAAAGCATTCTTTCAAAAAATGAACTTACTTTTAATCGCTTATATATAAGAGTATTATAGTAATATCTTAAAGATATTATAATGACATTGTAATGATATTATAATAAATAAAAGCAATAAAAGCGATAAAATAATTATCTTATGAGTAAATACAAAAATAATTAATTGATAACAAAAAGACACTTGGAAAAAGTTTAACAATATTTAAAAATATTTAAAATTGTTTAATAAAGGATTGATATAAAGAATCCAAACCAAAGTCAAATCCTTATATTCTATAATAATATAACCACTCACCTTGCTGCAAGTTTCAACCTGAAAGGGAGATGGCAGAATCAAACTACACAGGCACTTATTAATGAATCAGGCCTCACCTGCAACTCACAAAACCTCCACTCACCTTACTGCTAGTTTTCAACCTGAAAGGGAGATGGCAGAATCAAACTACACAGGCACTTATTAATGAATCAGGCCTCACCTGCAACTCACAAAACCTCCTACACGCATGTCCCCCTGGCCATAGAATGGCCGCTTGAAATCTTGAAGAGGGGAGGTCTGGGGGAGAGGCGCCCGGCGCGCATATCAGGGTTTTGGGGGGGGAGGTAGGAGGCCCAGGCTACAACATAGGCTGCGCTGCTAAGGAGAGGAAAAAAAGAGCGCACAGCAGTCCTTAATGCACACCCGAAGAAAAGTGCGAGGGAAGGGGGACATAGCACAGGTCACAAGCGTAGCTTCTTACCTGCTAAACAGAGACAGCACATCCACCTCCTTCCAGCACAAGAAGGACAGTGAGTGAACAGCCAGGTGGTTCTGGTATACTCCACCTCCCCCTGTGTGACCTCAGTCAAGCTCTTAAAGGCATATACCAAAGAAAAAAAAAAAAAATTTCCTTTTTTCCTAAATAAAGCCTACCTAAACTGGAAGAAGGAAGGGTTGGGTGAAAATAAAAATATCCTCAGCAGGTACACCAGAGAGAAACCTGCGGCTGACTTGCTTTCTGAGAAGCCTGCAGCCCAGAGTATATACACTCTGTATGCGCCCCAAGACCCCGGCGCTTCCACCTTACCTTCACGGACCCCAACACAGCCAATGCTGTGGAGGCATAAACTTGGGTCTTGAGGGATCCATGGGAATAAGGCTCTGCAGAGAGCAGACAGGGTTCAGTCCCTCGCTTGCTGCCAAAACCTTGAGAGCTACCTGAATCTTCAGTCAGTCATCTTGCCACTGCAAGAAAGAAAACTGATCTGATTAGGGGCAGCTGCTACTTATGGGCCGGGAGGGCCGCGCCTGTTTCTTTCTTGCAGTCACGTGATCAGCAAGGAGGAGGAAACCCCAAGAGTAAGGAGTGTATGGAATGGATTGGAAGAAAAATATATATTTAAAAAAAAAAATACTAGCCAAGTAATATAGAGCCGGGAGGCCGCTTTAATCAGGGGTTCCCGGGATCTGTAGGGGAAGAAAAAACCAACAGTCAGATCCCCAAACATGTGGCAACATGCAAACATACTAATGCATGGCACCAAGGTGCCTTTAAATAAACAAAGGAAAAACCCTTGCCCTCAATCATGATGAATCCCCTTATAGATCTCTCCCCCCCCCCATGTCTAAAAACACTATAAACAATATAGTTTTTAAAAAGACACTCAACGGCCCCACACAAGGTGGGGCCGCTTACCTGCAAGGAACCGAGGGCGGCCGCAGCAATAGTATGGACGACGCAGCAGCCAGCAGCAGCAAGAAGTAAACCAAACCATGTGTGGCAGCGAGCCCCCCCCCCCACGTGACTTCCTTTAAGCCAGGAAGGAAGGAAGTGAGGCTGGGGCCGGTCAAGACAAAGGCAGGAGGAGGGGGGAGGAGGGGGGAGGAGGGGGGGGGAGGAGGAGGGAGGGAAGGAAAGACCAACGGGGGAGGGAGGCTGCTATAGCAAAGGCTCAGGCAGCAAGCCAGCCTGCAATCAGCGCGGCCAAGCCCCAGCTGCCCCCTAAAGCAGACCTAAACGCTGGCCAAGCTGGCCAGGACTTATCTGCAAGACCAAGGAAAGTCCTTTTAAGAGGAAAAATAAGAGGGACAATCAGACCAAGTGCACACATGCGGTGCAGTCTGCTAAGTGTATGAAAGTAAAACACACATGTTACAAAAAGTCATACAGTGAAATACACACACACACACACAATACACAACCCTCTAAACCCCCCCTAGGCTGGGAGGCTTCCAATCCACCATAAAGGTATAAACAATCAAAACCGGGCAGAAATAGACCAAAAGGGGGTGCCGGGGTAAGACCCCGGCTACCTGTAAGCAGGAGACTTCAATCTTCTGTCTTGTCGTCAAGCAGAGAGAAAAATACTGGTGATCAATGGGAGGTACCAGGTATATATAGGCCGGAAGGGGGCTCGTTACAAGACTTCCTCTCTGCACAGCGTCACCTGGCGGTGAGTTAACCCAATAAGTGAAGAATATTAAAGGTGAAGCGGGGTGTGTGGCACACCAAGAATATCCCTAGGTAGGCTGGTAGTTAAGCTGAAACAGAACCCACCAGCGGTCGGCCAGCCACTGGATTTTCTCTGGGGCATCCAGAATGACATTGTCAATGCAAGTGGCTCTCATTGGACGAGAGCCTGCACATGTGTAGGATCATGGCGAGGTGAGGTTTTTGGGGATTTCACACAGCAGGGCACGGAACAAAACCCGGGAAAGTGAAATTCTCTGGTTTTATTCCTATTTGAAGGGTTAAATGGCAAGTCAATACAACAAAAACGCAATTCTGTGATTACTCACCTGTAGAATAGTTTTTTCTGGGAATCCATTCCAGACACTCCTTACACTTGAGATTACCTCCTTGTTGATTGGATGTGACTGCAAGACAAAAAAAGGTGTGGCCCCCTCCCGTCCCATAAGTAGCAGCTGCTACCTAATCAAGATCAGTACTTAAAATATAAACTAGAGGCAGGCTGGGAGGCCCAATATAGGAGTTCATGTTACTTCACACCAAACTGCGCCAGAATACTCTCAGAAAAAACCATTTTGTGAGTACTCACCTGAAAAATGGATATTGTCAGTGTGCCACACACCCCGCTTCCCCTTTAATTCTTCACGATTGGGTTACTCAACGCCAGGTGACGCAGTTGCAGAGAGGAAGTCTTGTAACGAGCCCCCTTCCGGCCTATATATACCTGGTACCTCCCACTCAACACCAGTGATTTAAAAAGCAGAAAGACAAGGTACCAGTAAATCTAAAGGTAACCTCAAAATAAATAAAAGCTTCACCATATAAAGGATTCGGGATACCGAAAAGGGGGGGGGGGGGTGAAGCGGGGTGTGTGGCACACTGACAATATCCATTTTTCAGGTGAGTACCCACAAAATGGTATTATTCTCAGTGTGCCACACACCCCGCTTCCCCTTTAATTCTTCACGATTGGAACATCCAAAAGCAGTGTCCACAAGGGATGGATATCCGAAGGCAAAAAATGAAGCATAACTTAAATGACTGCAGTCTGCAGAACTTTGCGGCCAAAAACAGCATCCGCTGAGGCCTGCACATCAACTTTGTAAAACTTAGAAAAAGTATGAACAGAAGACCAAGTAGCGGCCTTACAAACTTGTTCAACAGAAGCTTGGTGCTGAAAAGCCCAAGACGCTCCAACGGCGCGAGTAGAATGAGCAGTGATACGAAAAGGGGGAACTTTCCCCTTAGCAGAATAGGCCGCAATAACGGCCTGACGTATCCATTTGCTAATGGAAGATTTGGCCGGCGCCAAACCCTTCTTAGGCCCACAGGGCACAACAAAAAAGGCATCAGTTTTACGAAAAGGAGACGTAATAATCAAATAGTACTTAACACAGCGTACTACATCCAAACAATGCAAAACCCTCTCTTTGTCATTCTTAGGATTAGGACACAAGGAGGGAAGAACAATATCCTGATTCAAATGAAAAGCAGAAACAACCTTAGGAAGAAAGTCTGGTTTGAACCGAAAGACCACTTTATCCTGATGCCTCTCAAAGTAAGGCGCCTGGATAGACAAGGCCGCCAACTCCGAGACACGCCGGACCGAAGTGATAACTACCAAGAAGACAATCTTCTGAGTCAGGGTAGACAAAGCAATATCTTGCAAAGGCTCAAAAGGAGGAGCCTGAAGAGCAGAAAGAACCAAATTAAAAAAAAAACAGGGAGTAATGGTTTCCTAGGGGGCGCACATGCGTAACCCCCTGGAAAAAAGTTTTAACTAAAGGATGAAGCGCAAATCGCTTCTGAAAAAAGATAGATAAGGCAGAAACTTGCCCTTTCAACGTACTTAGCTGAAGACCAGAGTCCAGCCCTGATTGTAAAAACTCCAGAATCCTGGAGACCGAAAAGACCCTACAAGGAAAAGATCTCATCTCACACCAAGCGATATAGGCTTTCCAAGTCCTATAGTAGATGATAGAAGAAGACCTCTTCCGGGCACTGATCAGAGTCTTGACAACTGAGTCAGAAAGACCCTTCTCCTTCAAGATGGAGGTTTCAGCAGCCAGGCCGTCAAACCCAGCGCTGGTAAATTGGGGTAACACAACCGACCCTGAGTGAGCAGATCAGGCCGAAGAGGCAGAACGAACTGGTCCACTGCCAGCCGAACGATGTCTGCGAACCACATTCGCCTTGGCCACTTTGGGGCCACGAGAATGGCGGACACCCTTTCCAGAGCCAACTTTCGAACCACCCTGCCCAGCATGGGTATCGGAGGAAACAGGTATAGAAACCCCAGATCCCCCCAGCTCAGGGACATGGCGTCCACTGCCAGAGCCAGAGGATCCTGGGAGAGCGGCACGAAGTTCGGGAGCCTGTAATTATGACGAGAGGCAAACAGGTCCACCTCCGGCGTCCCCCACCGGAGACACAGTGAGCGAAAAACCTGAGGATGGAGAGACCATTCTCCCAGACGGGAAGAGCCCCTGCTCAACCGGTCCGCTTCCTGGTTCTCCACCCCTGGAATGTACACCGCCGAGAGACAAGGAACATGGGCCTCTGCCCAGGTCAGGATCAGGGACACCTCTCTGAGAGCACCCAGACTGCGAGTCCCTCCCTGATGATTGATGTAAGCAACCGCTGTTCGATTGTCTGAACGAACCTGGACCGGAAGGCCCAGAACGTGTTGGGTCAGAAGAGCAAGAACCCGATGGATGGCTCTCAGTTCCAGAACATTGATGGGTAAGTGGGCCTCTTGAGCTCCCCACTGCCCCTGGAACTGAAGCTCCTTCCAGAATCCCCCCCATCCCTAAAGACTGGCGACCGTGGTGACAATTTCCCAAAGAGGAGTCAGGAAAGACCTGCCCCTCACGAGATTGGCCGAGACCAACCACCACTGGAGGGACTGCCAGACCCGGGAGGACAACTGGAAGGGCTGATCCAGCGACCGAGGCTGCCGGTCCCAGGACGCCAACAGATAGAGCTGAAGCGTCCTCGTGTGAAATTGAGCAAAAGGAACTGCCTCGAAGGAGGCAACCATCAACCCTACCAGCCTCATCCCCAGACGGATGGACGGCCGAGGATTGGAAAGTAGGACCCGAACCAACACCTGAATCAGATGAATTTTGGACTGGGGGAGAAACACCCTGTATTGACGAGAGTCCAACTGCATCCCCAGAAAGGACACCACCCTGGCCGGAGCGAGGGAGGACTTGGGGAAGTTGATCACCCAGGCAAAGCTTTCCAGCATGGAGACCACCATCCTGGTGTCTGTCTCCGATTGATTGAGTGACGGAGCCATGATGAGAAGGTTGTCCAAATAAGGTACGACACGAATGCCCCGAGATCTGAAAATGGCCATCACCCCTGCCAGCACCTTGGTGAACACTCTTGGAGCTGAGGTAAGGCCAAACGGAAGTGCCACGAATTGAAAATGCTGATCTTTCATCATGAATCGAAGAAAACGTTGATGAGCCTGGCAGATGGGAACATGAAGATAAGCATCCTTGATGTCTATGGACGTCATGAAGTCCCCTTGCCGAAGAGAACCGATGGCTGTACGCAAAGTTTCCATGCGAAACTTCCGAATACGGATTAACTTGTTGAGTAACTTCAGGTCCAGGACGGGACGAACCGACCCGTCCTTTTTGGGGACTGCGAAAAGATTGGAGTAAAACCCGAGGCCCATCTCTAAGCGCGGTACCGGCCGGATGACCGCCATTTCTAACAGATTCCTTACCGACGCCAGGAGCCCCTGTGTGGCCAAAGGATCGATGGGCACCCGAGACCGAAAGAACCGTGAAGGAGGGCAAGACTCAAACTCCAGTTTGTAACCAGACGACACCACCTCCCAGATCCATCTGTCCGGAACCTCCTGGTCCCAAACCTCGGAGAAGTGTTGCAATCGTCCCCCCACCCGCACAGGTGAGGGCAGCCCCTCATTGCTGAGCGGGCTTACCGGCAGGCTTGGGCTTGGCGCCCCAGGACTGAGTGGGACAGCCACGGCCCCTCCCCCGGGACCAACCTGCACCTCTGGTAGCGGAAAAGGAAACCCCCCTGCCCGCTCTAAATCCCCGAAAGGAAGGCCTAACGGTACTTGCACCCCTAAAGGGGCGACGAGGCCTCTTGCATTGAGGCATTTTACCACCTTTTGCAACTGAATAAATTTTATCACCAAACAGTCGCAAACCCAAAAAGGGAAGTGCTGTGATCACCTTTTTAGAAACTAAGTCCGCCGACCATTGGCGCAGCCATACTGACCGACGAATAGCCACCAGCATTGCAGCTGTCCTGCTACTCATTGCCAGGGCATCGGCCTGGGCGGTCAGAACATAGGAAATAAAAGACTCACACTGCTTAAGAGCACTAAACTCATTACAAGCGGGATCAAGATCTGCGCATAGATCCTGAATAACGGACCTAACCGCCAATAGAAGAAGCGCCGAAGCACACACCGGCCGCATCGTCGATCCGGCACTAATAAAATCATGGCGAGCATACTGGTAAATCCGACGATCCTCACCATCCTTAATGGCAGTGGTCTCAGAAGACTGTACCATAGCTGTGCTAGAGAGCCCTAGCACAGGGGAATCGACGTCAGGGGGAACCGACCAAAGCTTCACCAATTCTGCCGGAAAAGGATAGCGTTTATCTCAACTGGAAGGAATCCCAGTTAGTCGCGTGGGATGTTCCCATTCCTTAAGCACAACCCTCTCAAAGTGTTGTTGTCTGGGAAATACCAAACGCGGCTGAGGCACATTAAACAGCTCACCCTTTGGCAGGGCGACAGCCTCAGGCGGATCTAAATTCAAAATTTCAAACATTTGAGCCAAAATGGAGGGGGTGTCAAGGGATATACCTGCAGCCAGATCGCCAATAGCATCGATCTCAAGCTGGTCTGCAGGCTCCCCCTCCTCGTCCAGGGAGTAATCGGACCAATCCACAGGTTCGCATCCCTCATACTGTGAAGCAGAAGCTACAGGAGAAAGGTGTTTCCGTTTCGCTGTAGCCTTCTGGCCTACTTTGGCGGAAACTATCTTCTTGAGGTTGGACAATCGTGCAGACACCTCGGATTTGGAATCCCCACTTTTGACAATGTCACACGGGGTCCGGAAAAGGGAGGGGGGGTAGGAGATGATGGAAGTTGCGAGGAGCCAGAAGCCGTAGCGACAGACTGACGCACAATATTCTGCTTTGCACAAGGAATGCATAATATAACATCATCGCCTGGGAGCGGAGACCCACAGCCCCCTGGATGGCCCAGAAGAGCCATTTCCGGTATTATCGGAAGCCTCCATATGGTGATTTATGGTATTCACACAACCGTGGGTTTTAGGCATAAGCAACCCGGGATGCCCCTTTACATTAATGTCCTGGGAGGGAGGATTTAATTTATGATTATAATTATCCCTTTTTTTTTTAATATACATAAGGGGCAGCATGCAGTACAACATTCATGCAACAGCATATACCAACACATAGTAACAACTCATAGTAAAAACACCCCAGAGTGCTTAAAGAGGTCAAAAGAATTTGAACCATTTTTTTTTTTTTTTTTTAAACAATCATGAATATAACAAGAGACGGCCCCACACGAGGTGAGGCCGCTTACCTGCCCAAGGCTGAAAGCAAAGCTGAACGCAAGGACAGCAGCAGCAGAGATAGTTCACTTCCTGCGGCTGAGTGCCCCGCAGCTGACTCCTGATAAGAGGGAGGAAGTGCGGCTGGGGCCGAGCTGCACGTCGACGCCGCTCCAGCCACGCCCCCTCTAACGTCATCCGGGCCCCGCCCCCCCAGATTCAAACAGTGCGGCCAAATAGCGGTGCCGCAAAACGCGATGGCGCCCAGAGCCTTCAGTAAACTGAGGGGAGGGAAAGCCTTTACTAGGAGTTTCAGGCCATGCGCCTGAACCGCCGACAGTGCGGCCCACCGAAAACGAGAGGGCGCCCGTGGGGGGGGGGAAGGGGAGAGCGTCACAGGCAGCTTCAGCCATGCCTGAACCAACAGCGCGGCCCGCCCCGGCCGCCCTAAAGCGGAGCTAAACTCTGGCCATTCAGGCCCAACAGCGCGGCCCGCACAATGGCGTAGCCGCCAGAGAGAGAGAAAGAGCTGATCAGTGTGGGCAATCTGTAAAAAGAGAGTGTTAACCGGTCAGGCCGTGTGCACCCATTCTGCGGTGCTGACCTGAAAACTGACAAAGGTTATCCATACAAGTAAAAACACACCACATGCATATACACATCCCCCAACCCCCCCCCCCCATAGTGAAGGGAGAAGGGACCATAACGGGAGAGAAAGGGGCCAAGGGGAACCTCGGGACAGGGGCATCCCAAATCCGGATCACCATGCCGGATAGACGCATTGCCTCCAAGCGAGAGGTCGAGCGGAGGAGATAGGCTCCTAGGCACCTATAGTGCCATCTACCAATTGCCCAGTGAGCAGCCTGAGCTGGGAGGCTTCCATTTAACCATATAGGTAACAAATAATCAAACTGGGCAGAAATAGACCCAAAGGGGGTGCCGGGGTAAGACCCTGGCTACCTGCAAGCAGGAGACTTCATTCTTCTGTCTTGTCGTCATGCAGAGAGAAAAACACTGGTGTTGAGTGGGAGGTACCAGGTATATATAGGCCGGAAGGGGGCTCGTTACAAGACTTCCTCTCTGCAACTGCGTCACCTGGCGGTGAGTAACCCAAACGTGAAGAATTAAAGGGGAAGCGGGGTGTGTGGCACACTGAGAATATTAAATTTTGTTCTTTTCACTTTCTCCCTCTCTTTTTTTATGCTAATGAAAATAATAAATGGACTAAACACCATCAAAAAAGCATCAAAAGATAGATCATGACCCAAAAAGGGTGGGCCGGAGTGTCTGGAATGGATTCCCAGAAAAAACAATTCTACAGGTGAGTACTCACAGAATTGTGTTTTTTCTTCCAATCTATTCCAGACACTCCTTACACTTGGGATCTCCAAAAGCAGTGCCATCTATGGGCGGGATCCCCAGCACAGAACAGCAAGTAGTTCATTTCACTACCGCCTGAAGAATCTTTCGACCAACAACAGCGTCAGCTGAGGCTCTAACATCCACCTTGTAAAACTTGGTGAATGTATTAATCGAAGACCAGGTGGCAGCTTTGCAAACCTGTTCCACCGAAGCCTGATGCTGAAAAGCCCAGGAAGCACCAATGGCCCTAGTGGAATGGGCCGTGACCCGAAAAGGGGGTTCCTTCCCTTTGGCCGAGTAGGTTCTTTCTAAAGCCTACCTAATCCACTTACTGACAGCGGCTTTAGCTGGCGGAAGCCCCTTTCTCGGCCCTTCCGATATAAGAAAGAAAATCCGTCTTGCGGAAGGAATCTGTAGCTGCCATGAAATATCTTACGGCTCTGACTACATCTAAAGAATGAAGCGCCCTTTCCTTAGCATTAGCTGGAACAGGGCATAAAGAAGGTAGAATTACCTCTTGATTAAGGTGAAAGGGAGAAACGACCTTAGGTAAAAAATCAGGCTTAAACCGAAAAACTACCTTGTCTCTGTGTAACTCAAAATAAGGAGACTTCATACATAAGGCGGCTAACTCAGAAACACGCCGCACAGAGGTGATTGCCACCAAAAATATCACCTTAAGCGTCAAAATGCTCAACGGAGCGTCATTCATAGGTTCAAAGGGAGCACCCTGAAGAGCCGACAATACCAAATTCAAGTCCCACACCGGTAAAATAGACTTGCGCGGTGGTCGAACATGAGTGACTCCCTGAAAAAAAAGTCTTAATAAGCCTATTACTAGCGATAGACTTCTGGAAAAAAAAAAATAAGCACCCTAAAGGGGCATGTATCAGCTTTAAATTGTAGGCCCATTTCTAAGCCATCCTGTAGAAATTCTAAAATTCTAGAAATCGAATACTTCCTACATGAAAACTTCCTAGCCTCACACCAGGATATGAACGCCCACCAGACCCTGTAATAAATCATGGAAGATGACTTCTTCCGTGCCTAAATCATTGTATGAATAACCTTAGCCAATAAACCTCTATCTGCTAAGATCGAGGTCTCAATAGCCAGGCCGTCAAAGCCAGCATCTGTTCGGTTGCCGAAGCGCCCCCTGAGTGACAAGGTCTGGCTCGTCTGGTATGCGCCAATGGTCTACAGACATCCTTGTTATGTCTAAAAACCAACTTCTCCTTGGCCAGCGAGGAGCCACCAGAATGGTTGGTACCCCCTCCTGAGCTATCTTTCTTAGTACACGGCTCAGGAGCGGAAGCAGGGGAAAAACATACAGAAGCTTGAACCTTGCCCAAGAGACTGACAGGGCGTCCGTTGCTATGGCCAGAGGGTCCCTTGACGGTGACATGAAGTTCGGCCGTTTGTGATTGTGTCTGGATGCAAGGAGATCCACTTCCGGACACCCTCAGCGAAGGCAAAGGGACTGAAAGATCTTCTGACTGAGGGACCATTCTCCCCGACGCAGGGCCTTCCTGCTCAAAGCGTCGGCCTCCTGGTTTTCTACCCCCGGGATGTAAACTGTAATTCAGGGAACATTCTCCTCTGCCCAAATCAGAATCCGGCTTACCTCTTCTAGAGCACTCTTGCTCCGAGTACCCCCCTGATGATTGATATAGGCTACTGCCGTCCGATTGTCTGACTGGACTTGGACAGCCTGTCCCTTTAAACTGGGGGTCAGATACTGAAGCACTAGCCGGATTGCTCTTAATTCCAAAATATTTATGGGAAGCCGATTCTCCTTCGGCCCCCACTGTCCCTGGATCTTCTGGGTTTGCCAGATACCCCCCCAGCCTGTGAGACTGGCATCCGTGGCAACGATCTGCCACTGCGGTGTCAGAAAAGACCTGCCTACCGACAGATGTAGAGGGTCCATACACCACAGGAGAGATTGCCTGGCCGAGGGCGTAAGAACAAAGACTTGATCCAGCGACTGCGGGGCTCGATCCCAGCTTGCCAACAGATTCAACTAAAGAGGCCTCATGTGAAACTGGGCAAAAGGCACAGCCTCGAAGCAGGCCACCATAAGACCTACTAGTTTCATCCCTAGCCGAATGGTCGGCTGTCGGCAGGCCAGTAAGGACTCCATTTGATTTCGAATTAGCAGAGCCTTCTGCTCTGGTAGAAACACCTTGACCTGAACTGTGTCCAGCGTCATTCCTAAGAAATTCCTTACTGGCGCCGGAGGGATACGGGACTTCGGATAATTGATCACCAGAGTTGATAAGACAGTCTGCGTATCCTTCATGATTTGCTGAGGAGACCCGGCTGAAATCAAGAGATCGTCCAAATATGGAATGATGCATATCCTCTGGCTTCTGAAAATGGGCATGAGACCTGGCAAGACCTTGGTGAATACTCTTGGAGCCGAGGATATCCCGAATGGAAGTGCCACAAACTGGAAGTGCGGGCCTTCCAGGGCAAACCTCAAGAACTTCTAACGCCCTGGAAAAATCGGGACATGAAGATACGCGTCCCTTATGTCTATTGTAGTCATAAGATCCCCGGGGTGAATTGCTCTTACCGCTGACCTTCGAGTCTCCATGCAGAAATGCTTCACCGGATATACTCGTTGAGACCCTTTAGGTCTAAAATGGGACAAATCGACCCGTCCTTTTTGGGAATTGTTGGAATAAAATCCCTGACCTTCCTCCTGAAAGGGTACCTGACAAATTACCCCTTTTTGAAGTAGATGCTGAACAGAGGCTCTCAGGGCATCTGCTTTTAGCTGGTTCCGGGATGCCCCTGACAAAAGGAACCTTGTGGGCACTCTGGCTGCAAACTTGATCTTGTAGCCTGATGGCACCACCTCTTGGATCCAACGATCCGCCACGTGGCATCTCCAGATAGGAGCAAAATGCAAGAGCCGTCCCCCCACGGGTGAGGGCGCCCCCTCATGCTGGAGTGGGCTTGGCTGGAGGTTTGGGCCTACTTCTCCAGGCCCCTCCTGCCCTATTATGCGCTCTGCCTCTACCCCAAAAAGAGTCTGCTCCCTAAAAAAAAGATCTGTAAGAGCTTTCTTAGCGGCGGCATCCGTCGACCATTGTCTTAGCCATAAGGAACGGCGCAAAGCAACAAGAAGAGCAGAAGTTCTAGCAGCTAGCCTGACCGCATCATCCATAGCAGTGATAGCGAAAGAGTTAAAGTTCAAACAATCGTTAAGATCTTTGGACTCTCGAATAAGCCTGCGCGACTTAGCCCTGGCCAAATTTTTCTTCATCTTCTTCCTTGAGGCCAGAGACACAATAGCCATGGCACAAACAGGGCATAGAAAGGATCCTACCATAGCAAAAGCATGGCAGGCTAATTGATCCATTCGTCTCTCCGTGGGATCTCTTAAAGATCCCATAGTAGCAGACGGCATTATAGAAGTATTAGACAAGCCTGATACTGGAGAATCCACCTCGGGTGGAAAAGACCAAAGCTTAACCATGTCCGCCGGAAAGGGATACCTAACGTCTAGTATCCTGGGAACAGCGAGCAGCTTGTTAGGATTTTACCACTCCTTTAACACCATTTTGGAAAAATGCGGCTGTTCCGGGAACACCTGCCTTTGCCTTACTGCTTAAACAGATCATCCTTCCCTCTTTTAGCCACCTCAGGAGGGTTAATATTCAAAGTTTCAAAAACTGAAGAAAGCAGACATTCTGTTTCGTCTGCGAGAAGGGGATCCTAATCAGAAGAGAATAAAATAGAATTACTATCTTCTTCACCAGAGCGTAACTCACCCTCTGAGAGCTGCTCATCTAAATACTCTTCCTCCTCCTCAGACCCAAAAGAGGCAAATACATCTCTTTCCTCAGCAACAGGCTCCAAATGCCTCCTCTTATAGGTGGCTTTCTTATGAATGACCAAGGATAACTGTTTCTCTAAGTTATCCAAACTGTGCGCCACATCCTCCTGTGCCTCGCTGCCTTCCCCCTCTCCGGGGGATGTAAGGGATGGTTGAGCCGTTCCTCTCCCTCCAGCAATAGCTGGGCTAGAGACCTGAGCCACTGCTCTATTATGGTCTAAACCAATTCTCATGGCGCAAGCGGAACAAACCCTGCTGAAACTACCCAGGGGATCCAGCTTACATAAAGGGAAGGGAAGAGTCCGCCCTGCTCAAGTGGGATGCCCGAATCACTATCCCCTGATGCCTCCCTCATGGTGTTTTTTTTTTTTTTTCTAATTTGGCAAACAGACCTAAGGTCCTAAGCCTGAACCAATCCCAAAGAGACTGGGAGGAACCACAGCCCCTTTTTTTATCCTTCTTCCAATTCTAAAAATAAAACAGGAGAAAAAAAATGTTAGATAAAAAAAACCAACTCATAAAAATCACTATATATAAAAAAAAAAAAGGTATTGTTATTTTTTTTCTTTTAAAACTCTTGGGAATATAATTAATAAATATGATCAAAAAACTCTAAAAACATTATAATATGTATAAAGATAATAATCATAATGATAATAAGGATAATCATGATAATAATAATAATGCAGACGTTCACTCACCACCGCAGCTCTTCACTTTACAGCCTATACAAGAAAAAAGTATGACATATATATTCTGCCTAAAGAAGCAAAAGGCCAAGAAGCTGCATAAAAATATATAAAAACAGCGGGACCAGCCCGCAATCCATAAGCCCCTAAGCTTACCCCTCTTGGGTCTCTTAGAAGGCCAGCGACCTAAACCACAATGACTGCCGCCGCAGCCGCCCTCTGCAAAGGCTGCACACGAATAGCCCCTAGGCTCATAAGACGTATGGGATTAAGGGAACCAGCGGCCCCGCCCAAGATGGCCGCTGCTGCCGCATGTCTCCGCGGCTGCTATCCCCCACACCCAGAGCCATTAAGCTCAACATGATCTAAAATCCAGCAAATGGCCTGGCCAGCGGTGGCAGCGCAAACACAATAGCAGCCTCATGTCAGCCAGGCTGCTGTACACTAACCTTGAACAGTGCAGGGGAGCCTGAACACAGCCTCCCTCCAGCCCGGAGAGAGACACACTGAAGTAACATGGCTTCGTAGTTCCGTGTTAAGCCCCGCCCCCTGCGTGACGTCAGCCACCTTAAAGGCATACATACATTTTTTTTTTTTAAACCTACCTAACTTGGAAGGACAGGTTGAAACCAAAAATAAAAAATACAATTCTGTGATTAATCACCTGTAGAATTATTATGAGTATACAGTACATCCTGCTCCAGATAAGAATCATTACACTTGGGTATTACTCCGCCAGATGGCGCTGGACTGCAGAGACCGTGAAATTGGCTCCTCCCGGCCCCTCAAATACCCGGGACCTCCCACAAATCCCCAGTATTGAAAAGCAGTTAACGAGAAGCCGGGAGAAAGATAACAGAATCAACCCTTAACTATAAACAATGATAATCACCATACAGGGGATCCTAGGATAATGCAAAACCAAGGGTGGGGTGGAGCAGGACGTACTGTATACTCATAATATCAATTCTACAGGTGAGTAATCACAAAATTGTATTATTCTTAGTATACAGTACGTCCTGCTCCAGATAAGAATCATTACACTTAGGACATCCAATAGCAGTGTCCATAAAGTAGGGTGGGATCCCCAAAGGTAACAGACAGGTCAGACCACTGCCGCCTGCAGAACCTTGCGTCCAAAAGCAGCATCAGCTGAGGCCCTAACATCAACCTTGTAAAACTTTGAAAAGGTATGAACAGAAGACCAAGTAGCGGCCTTGCAAACTTGTTCAACAGAAGCCTGGTGCTGAAAAGCCCAAGAGGCACCAATAGCACGAGTAGAATGAGCAGTAAGGCGGAAGGGAGGATTCTTCCCCTTAGCAGTGTAGGCCTGAATTACAGCCTGATGGATCCATTTGCTGATAGTAGATTTGGCAGGAGCCAAACCCTTCCTAGGACCAGAGGGAACCACAAAGTTTTTCTGAAAGGTGCAGTAGCCACCAGATATTACTTCAGGCACCTAACCACATCCAAGGAATGCAAAACCCGCTCCTTAGCGTTACCAGGATTAGGGCACAAGGAAGGAAGAACAATGTCCTGATTCAGATGAAAGGCAGACACGACCTTAGGCAGAAAGTCTGGCTTGAAGCGAAACACCACCTTTTCCTGGTGTCTCTCAAAGTAGGTGGGCTGGATGGAAAGCGCAGCCAACTCAGAAACACACCTAACAGAAGTTATAGCCACCAAAAAGATAGCCTTGAGATTAAGAATGTCCAGGGCAGCATCCTGCACAGGTCCAAAGGGAGCACCCTGCAAGGCAGACAAGACCAAGTTCAAATCCCAAACAGGCAACATAGGCTTACGTGGCATAGGCACATGAGTAACCCCCTGGAAAAAGGTCCTGATCAGAGAATGCTGGGCAAAGGACCTCTGGAAGAAAACAGCCAGGGCAGAGACATGACCCTTCAGAGTACTGAGTTGGAGCCCCATCTCCAACCCATGCTGCAGGAACTCCAGGGTCCTGGGAATAGAGAACACACAACAGGGAAGAGACCTAGACTCACACCAGTCAATGTAAGCACGCCAAACCCTATAGTAAATGGAAGAATTCTTTCTAGCCTTTATCATGGTATCAACCACAGAGGCAGACAGCCCCTTCTCCATCAAGATGGAGGTTTCAGCAGCCAGGCCGTCAAAGCCAGAGTTTGTAAATTGGGATGGCGTAGATGACCCTGAGTAAGCAGGTCTGGCAACCTCGGGGGAGAGCGTACTGATCTACTGCCAGCTGCACCACGTCTGCGAACCACACTCTTCTTGGCCACCTGGGGGCCACCAGGATTGCTGGCACCCCCTCCTGAGCTATTTTGCGCAGAACCCTGCCCAACAGAGGGAATGGGGGAAAGACATACAGGAGCTGAAAGTCCCACCATGACATTGCTAGCGCATCCGTGGCAAAGGCCAAAGGATCCTGGGACAGGGAGACAAAGGCTGGGAGCTTGTGGTTGTGACGGGACGCAAACAGATCCACATCTGGTTGGCACCAACGGTGACACAGAGACTGACGCAGAGGGACCATTCTCCCAGGCGAGAGGTCCCCCTGCTCAGAGAGTCTGCTTGCAGATTCTCCACCCCCGGAATGTACACAGCTGACAGGCAGGGAACATTGTCCTCCGCCCAGGCCAGAATCAGAGACACTTCCTTGAGGGCCCCCTTGCTCCGGGTCTCTCCCTGATGATTGATGTAGGCAACCGCCGTCCGGTTGTCCGAGCCGACCTGAACAGGCCGGCCCGAAGGTGTAGGGTCAAGTGAGCCAAAACCAACCTGATCGCTCTCAGCTCCAGAATGTTGATAGGTGTGTGGGCCTCCTGAGGGCCCTACCGCCCTTGGAACTGGAGGGACTTCCAGAAGCCCCCCCAACCTGTCAGACTGGCATCCGTGTTGACCGTCTCCCAGCAGGGGGCAGAAAGGATCTGCCCGCCAACAGGTTCCTGGAGCCCAGCCACCACTAGAGGGACCGCCTGACTAGGGGAGATAGCACAAGGAACTGGTCCAGGGATGCAGGATCCTTGTCCCATACTGACAAGAGGTGGAGTTGCAGAGGCCTCATGTGAAACTGGGCATAAGGGACCGCCTCGAAGCACGACACCATCAGGCCCACCAGCTGCATTCTCTGCCTGATGGAGGGATGAGGGCAAGGTAGCAGGAACTGAACCTGGGCTAGCAGACTGTCCACCTTCTGCTGAGGAAGAAAAATCCTTGCCTGAACTGTATCCAGATTCATTCCCAGGAAAGGATTCACCAAGGAGGGAGACAGGGAAGATTTGGGATGGTTGATCACCCAGCCGAATGACTCCAGCGTGGACACTACCAGCTGAGTATCCCGCTCTGCCTGTTGAAGGGACTGAGAATTGATGAGAATGTCGTCCAAATAGGGCAGCACGCGAGACCTGAGCAGAGACATCACTCCTGCCAGCACCTTGGTGAACACTCTGGGAGCTGAAGTGAGACCGAAGGGCAATGCCACACATTGGTAGTGCTGATCCTCCAGAGAGAACCTGAGGAATCTTTGAAGACCTGGAAAAACAGGAATATGAAGGTAAGCATCCTTGATGTCCACAGAGGTCATGAAGTCCCCTAGACGCAGGGAACTGATGGCAGAGTGCAAAGTTTCCATGCGAAAATGCCTGCACCTGACAAATTTGTTGAGGATCTTCAAGTCCAGGATGGGCCCGACTGATCCATCTCTTTTGGGCACGGTGAAAAGGTTAGAATAGAAACCCTTGCCCCTTTCTCGTAAGGGGTCCTGACAAATGACACCCCGCTCCAAAAGGCTTTGCACCGCCAGAACTAGAGCCTGAGCTGACATAGGGTCCTGAGAGATCCGGGATCTGATGAATCTTGGGGGGCAGCCAGGCAGCAAACTATCTTGTAACCGGAGGACACTACCTCCTGAATCCACCGGTCTGAGACATGAAGCCTCCAGACGTGAGCAAAATGCTGAAGCTGTCCCCCCACCCAGATGGGATGAGGGCACCCCTTCATGCCTGAGGGGGCTTGGGAGAAGACTTAGGCTTGGAGCCCCAGGAAGAGCCAGGGCATCCACGTCCTCTGCCCTACCACAGAAATCTCCTCGGGCCCCAGTAAGGGAGACCCTGCTCCCCTGTCTGGCTCCACAGTAGGGGGAAGAAAAGGAGCCCTGGCCCCAAAAGGGCCGAGACTACCGCCTGCGTTGGGGTAACCTACCTCCCTTAGCAAACAGGTCCAGGCGGTCCCCAAACAGGCGTAGTCCTTTGAAGGGGAAACCAGTGAGAGCCTTCTTGGCAGCGTTGTCAGCAGCCCACTGGCACAGCCATACCAAGCGGCGTATAGCAACCACTAGGGCAGAGGTTCTGCCACACATCCTAATGGTGTCATCCAAGGCAGAGAGGACATAAGTCACAAAAACCTCACAACGAGAGAGAGAGCATTAAACTCCTCACTAGACACATCAGGAGCACCATCTAGGAAACTTCTCAGCAGGGTCCGAATAGCCACAGCTGTAATGGCAGAGGCACAGACCAGGCACAGCACCGTCCCCACGCAGGCAAATGCATGGGACGCCAGCTGATCAATACGCCGGTCCTCACTATCCCGCAGCGTAGTAGAGTCAGGGGAATGCATAACAGAGGTGTTGGACAACCCTAGGACCGGGGCATCCACCTCTGGAGGGGATGACCAGCGCTTCACCATATCAGCAGGAAAGGGGTACCTCTTATCCCAACTCTTAGGGACACCGGGAAGTCTGCTGGGACACTCCCATTCCTTGAGCATGAGATTATTAAAATGGACTTGCTCGGGAAATTCCAAACGTGGCTTAGCAGTATGAAACAATTCCCCCTGCTGTCTGGGGGCCGCAGCCGGGGGAGAGATAGACAGCACCTCAAAAATCTGAGCCAACAGCCTATCAGTATCATCTGGGGCCCAGGGGTCAGAGCCAGAATCATCGTGACCCCTGGGCCTCTCATCAGATGACTCAGAGTCAGAGAATAATTCCCCTTCTTCCAAGGGGGTATAACCAGACAGTTCCAAAAACTCATCAGCCTCCATCGGGAACAGAGTGACATCAGGCGTCAAGTGCCGCTTTTTAGCAGAAGCCTTAAGCGCCAGGGTATTAGCCAGCAACTTCTCAACATTAGCCAGTCTGGAAGACACATCAGGTTGAGAGTCCCCACTGGTATGCAAATCAATAGGAGTCAAATTTAAGCTTGGGGGAGTAGGTGAAGCCATACGTGGCGCAGGCCCAGCTGCTGGTAAACCAGGCTGCAGCGTAAGCACCTGCTGGGCACAAGGTATACAGACCCGCACATTGTCAGCACTAGTAGGGGACACCCCACAAGCTACACACAGCCAGGCATGTCCCGAAGGAACCCCGAGCACATTATCCTAAGACGCCTCCATATGGTGATTATAGTGGTACAATAAGCCGATAGGGATTCACGCTATAAAAAGCAACCCGGGATGCCCCAATAGCCCGCTAGGAAAGTGGGAGCAATTTACACACTAGGCCAAAAAAGTTTAATCACTAAATAGAGGGAGAAGAGCCGGTATGAAACCAATAGAGCTCGACCCGTCTGAAAGACATAAATGAAGAGAACCCCATAAGTGAATAATATAAAGCCGCCCACGAGGGCACTCACGGACCGTGGTAGGTAGATGCCAGTCACGCAGCAGCCGAAACCAGCGAAAGATGGCGCCTGTATACCTCGAGGGGCGGGCTGCAGAGACAGTGACGCGGAACGCGCCAACCCGAAGAGCGCGAAGCAGCACACGTGACAAGCAGCAAATGACCGTGCAACAGCGCCTGAGGTAATGCCGCTGCCAACCGCGGAGCACAAAGGACCGCGTGTGGCGGCATTTTCAAAAAGCAACCAGTGCAACCAAGTCAGCGCGGAAACTGACACCAAAAGCAGCACATAACACAGTGAAAACACCAAGGCATATAGACACACACATATAAGCAACCCCCCCCCCCCCGAGAGCTACAAGGGAGGGCAGTGGCCACTTTACAGAGGGCCCACCGATAGATTGGGGCAATAGTGCGGGAGGGGCATCCCATAGAGGCTCACCATATGCCTATATATTGCAGTGGAGGTGCACTCCTAAGCACCTGACAGCGGTGCTGCCTACCATCACCCGAACCAGTGCAGCCAAGGCTGGGAGGCACCTTAATAATGGAAAGGGTGAGAATAGTCCTACAGGGCCGCAGTCTAATAGCCCCGCTCACCTGCGAGAAAAGAGCCATCTTCTTGTCCTTCGCAGTTCAGACTGCAGAGAAGATCAGGGGATTTGTGGGAGGTCCCGGGTATTTGAGGGGCCGGGAGGAGCCAATTTCACGGTCTCTGCAGTCCAGCGCCATCTGGCGGAGTAATACCCAAGTGTAATGATTCTTATCTTGAGCAGGACGTACTGTATACTAAGAATAAATGTTCCTCAGCAGGTACACCAGAGAGAAACCTGCGGTTGTCTTACTTTTCAAAAAGCCTGCAGCCCAGAGCATATACACTCTATAAGCGCCCCAAGAGCCCGGCGCTTCCACCTTACCTTCACGAACCCCAGAACAGCCAGACGCAGTAGGAGGCACAATTGGGTCTAGGGGATCCGTGGGAAAAAGGCTACGCAGGAAGCCGACAGGGTGCAATCCCCCGCTTGCTGCCAATCCTTCAAAGCGAATTTTCCTGAACCTTCACAGTCACTTACAACTGCAAGAAAGAAACTGATCATGATTAGGAGGCAGCTGCTACTTATGGGCCGGGAGGGGCCACACCTTTTTTTGTCTTGCAGTCACATCCAATCAGCAAGGAGGTAATCCCAAGTGTAAGGAGTGTCTGGAATAGATTGGAAGAAAAAAGGAACTGTTCATTGCAAACACAATATTAAAATTAGATTTTAAAACTACTTGGGAGAGAGGTGACAATCCTAGGAGGAGCTGAAGTGTGCAGTAAGGGTAATTCATAGTGGGTGTATAAGTCAGCCATGAGTAACAGGACTGTACTACTGTATATTATAACATTCTAAGTGCTCCGTTAATAAAATTGCTATAAGTGATTTCTTTAACTCATAAATTTGCAATAAAAGATTAAGGTTATGTCATACCATTTGTAAATATATTTATACATAATAGCCCAGGACAATAAGACATTTCATATTTTTATCCTCTCTACAGAAGATACCCCCTGTGGACTGCATATAGCCCCAACAGGGGGAAGCACTTATGAACTTTAGATTTTCACTTACAGGACATAATGAAACCAAATGACAACTCCACACTTCACAATCAGCTGTTTGGGAAGAGAACAGCTTTTTGGCATGCAACCAAAGAGCTTTATCCTCACCTCAAAGCGGCCTTAGCCAATGAGCAGCTGAGCTGTTTTTGCAAACCCAGGAGCTGAAGCAGAGAATGGGCATGAAAGAACAAAATACACAATAAAACGGATACATAATCAGGGCCCATTCACAGAAACACTATTGTCTGTGTGAGCACTCTGCATGCCACAAATTAGCTATACATAGCTAATATACATAGCTATACATGACCCACATGCTGAAACCATGTGGGTCAGTGCTGCATAGTGAAGTAGCCACAAATATGGCGATAGCCTGCAAAGCAAGCAGTTCGATCTAGGCAAGACAATAACTGCATAATCACAAACTTCCAAAAAAACAAAAACAAAAAAAAAAACAAAAAAAAAAACACCATTTATAAACTTGCTCCCAATCCAAGGGTCTCATCACAGTGCGAGACCTTCCGTACATACCAATTGCAGGGGGAGGGGGGTTATGTCAGCGGAGTTCTTCGCTTCGGAGGATAAGCGTGGCCCATTTGCGTTCATGGGCCCTGCACACCCACCGACCACAGTTAAAAATGAGATCAGCGTCGCAGAAGCCCTTAATGTATGGTGTGTGGGTGTATGTTGAGCACCGAGCATTACGCTCCCCCCTCACACATGTGTAATGGGGGATGACGTTTACTGCCTGTAATGAGGAATGCAACACTTTGCCTGTAATATGGTGACTGGGGGGGGAATTCTGCACACTGTCTGTAATGGGGTGATTGAGAGGAGGTTATTTTAGATCATTTGTTTCACAATATATTTTTCTCCTCTAACCACGGGGTGCATCTTAAGATCAGGTGCATCCTAAAAATAAAGTATATATTAAAAAAAAAAAGAAAGAAGGGGACTCGTTTCTCCTGCTGTACAATGCCTAAATGTTTACAGGTTACATCTTACCAATATGTAAGCTTTTTCCCCTAACAATCTGGATTCTGTCCAGCTGCTGTAAAAATACAAGTAACTAGCTGGGCGTCATTTGGCTAGTGGATCAATGATGCCTGGCAAAGCTGGAACAGATACCTCTAGTAAAAGGCAGACACAATTAAATGAAAATTCAGGATAACATAGTTGGGGATATAATGCAATCAAAGGTAAGTAATTCTGCAAAAATACTGGGACTCTTTATGCTTACCTTCTGTCCCTTAAGGGAACTGGCTTTCAATACATTCTCCTTTCAAGAAAAGCAAATGTTCTAAATATTCAACCCATTCAGGTAGCAGAGGAAGATCAAACTTTATTGAAACTGCTTGCATACAAAATATATTGCACTATAACCAAACAAATGTCAACATAAAGTCCAGTCTGTTAGCGAGTATATACAGAGCAGAATGCCCTACAGGCTAAACAATGTTAGTTTACCTTAGTTTAGTATCTACAGTATTTGAAAACAAAACAGCATACAGGTGAGGTGTGCATGGTACCAATCTGTTTAATTTTGTCTCTTGGCCCCTCTTCAAATACTATACAACCCCTAAATAAATAAGTGCCATCATTAGAGTTTGGAAATACTGTTTAAGATATTTTATAAAATTGTAAATGGAATTGTGCAGCAAGTTGCCATGTATACACAGGGAATTTATATTAGACCTATTGACAAAAAGACTAAGCTCCCTAATAAACCTGATCTTACCAGCCTGAAGAATTATTACACTGCTATTATGTTTTTTTTCTCATTTTACAGCGACAACCATGAGATATTTTAGCAAAAGCTAAAATTAAGCATTCAAAGACTAAGGAATCGCTAACACCAATTTACCAGAGAAATTAATCTTTATCTAGTCTTATCCCAATGTAATTAATCACCAATCTTTTTAACTTGAGTTTTATCTGTGCTACTGGATAAGCCTTTGAAAGGATAAAATAAATTCAGTAAGGCTTCCTCCATGCTTAAGAAACAATGAATGAGGGTACATCCTGATACCATTTATGGCATGGTGGTTTATAATTTTTTGAAATTTTCAAAAAGGACACTGGCAAAAGGTCTTCTTTTAAAGAGGACCACAGCACATAATGTAGTCCTTACAGAAATCCTCATTTGGGGGTGGGGCGGTGGAGGAGAACACATGACAACACAATAACATTTTTGTAATGGTTTTGCCACTGCCAGATTCTGGAAAAAACACACAAGTATACAGCAAGCTGGGGGGGGGGGGGGGTTCACCCAGTGGGCTTTGGCCCTCTTAAGAACCTAGGGAACGAAGAAAAAAAATAATCTTTGAAGAAAAGAAGCTTTTATTTATTTATTTCTGTGGAGGGGAGGTCTCCTTACAGGAGGAGCAGCTGAGGAGATGAAGAAATTCAGCTTTTGGGAAATCACTGAAGATGCAAACTAAAGACTAAGAGTTAAAACAGCATTCATTCCTCTTTTTATCACCACATACGCTTGGATACAGCATGTATGGTTTTAAAAATAAAAGCCCACTAAGATGTTACTACTAATGTTTTTATCATGTTCGGAGTCTGTCGGTAGCGTAGACTCTAAGGCACTCTACAGCTCTGGCCCTCTACTACAGGTCATGTGATGTCATTTTGGGCCCAACATGCCTGAAGGATTCAGTACCCACAATAAAGATCTGCTGCTTTTTCAGTGGCCTGCTCTATGGCACAAGGTTAATTTAAGCGCTCTTTGTCAAATGTTTAATTAGAGTTTAATGCTCGCTGTGTAGTCAAATTTGGTTCTAACAGTTTAGCCACCTCGCCAACCCCGTGTTTGGAACAGGAGAGAAATCTATGCTTTGATCTCCTGATGTACTTCTAACACTGACACACAGAACACATGCTCCTGTATGTTTTTTTTACATTTGCTACTATAACCTGTAAAGATGAAGAGCCAATGGTGGTTTCCAAATGTTAGAGCAGTTTACCAGTATAGTGTTAAATCTGAACAAAAATATTTCTGTTTGGGTTGAACATCAGTGAGGCGAGACACATAGCTTGCATTTGTTTCAGAGAAAAGAGGGGTAAAAATGGGTTTCCATTTAACAAATAATTCCTGTTAAACAAGACATTATGTAGGAAATGAAAAACAGGTAAAAAGACTTAGCATAGGAACTCATATAGCGCTCATATTAAAAACGGTTCTTTATCTCTAAATTCCAATTCGGATAAAAAAAAAAAAGCTTCATCTCTGTTTTGCCAATTAATTACCAATTCCTCAGTGCAAAACCAAATATCAATGATTTTTGTTAGAGAGGCTTAGGTATACATAATAGATAAAATTATGGAAAGCATGCACTCTGTAAATTATCTATTCTTAAGAATTGCTACATATTTTTATTTTACAGTCAATATGTTTCCCTTCCTTAATTCATTCACACAATAGACATACCCGCCGAGATATAAAAAAGGCACAGATCATACAATTGTCTTCATTTTTTGCTAAGTGAAAAAATTACATTACGCGGCACAATTATTAGGTCCCACTAATATACGCCTCAATGAGTTAGAAAAGAGGAAATGATTAAGACAGGATGCATAATTGGAAACACGAGCCCTGCTGATGAGGTCATCGACTACCACTTGGGAACCTGTAATATAGCAGTTTTTATTTTATTTTCTATTTAACAGCTGCCCAAAAAATAGTGCAACTGAACACAATTATACCAACACACAGTTTAGTATTTTTTCATTTATTTTTCTCTTTTAAACAAAAAATATTCTTTTTCTTAAAGTCAAGTGCAATATGTACTTGAAAGCCTCAGAAGGTTTGATAATTAATGCAAATACGTTTCCAATGTCTGACTTTTGAAAACTGTTTATAGCCAATACAAACAAAATAAGGCTAACAGGAACGCTTGTCTCATGCCCGTGTCTTCTTGCCTATTTGTCTTTGGCCTAACAGGCTTCTAGAATGAGAGAAACAGGACTTATCTTTTTTAGGTTTATTTAGACTGTATAGGGGTTGACGGTAAACACGTAAAGTTAGGGTACGCCATTGACCATCATCTGCTGCCCATCTGTAGCCTCAGGTTTCTCCTTCTTTTGAATACGATCCTTGCCAGGACGAAGTCTGGTTCCCTCGACAGCTGGGTTCTGTAAGCTTTTAGTATGTACACTTCTCTCATTATTGCAGTCAATTCGGATCTGAAAACATATATAAAATCATTATTGATAAATACCGACTATGTGGTTTAACCCTTTACCCGCCAGCCTACCTTGAGATTTTGTCACCCTTTGTTGCCAGATTATTTTGCACTATTTTGCGCTCCCCATGTTCAACTGTGATTTTTGAAGGGATTTCCCAGGAAAGTGATATATTGTTTTTTTCATCGGAGCCCCCCCGTGAAGAGGAGAGCATGCAGGCTTTTGCAGGAAACCGGGCGGCTGCTGAAAGGGGGGACCCTATTTTGGGCACTCCCCTGCAGCCGGAGGAGCCCCGATGGGCGATCGGAGCCCCTCTGGCTGAAGAGGAGACCCGGCCGGATCGAACGAGGGGTCAGGTAAGTGTCTTTTTTAAAAAACTTTTTATGCTATTACTGGGGAAAGTCAGGCACGTAAATTTTACGTGGCTGGTGTTTAACGGTTGGAGAGGCAGCCATGTAAAATTTACGTGGCTGGCAATAGAAGGGTTAAAGATGAACATTGAATTCCAGTCCTTGGGGCATCCTGAATTGGGATGCCCCATTGTGAAACACCCCCGATCGCCTTCTTCTGGAGCCCTTGCTGCCTCTGTGTGCTCCGGCCACATCCCTACTCGCCTCTAGATGTGCACGTGCCTGTCCTTTCTGAATGGACGTCGCGAGCACGCCACGGCTGCAAGGTAGGCGGGAGATGCGCCTTGGCTCTGTTCCCTCTGTGCCACTTGGCAGCTTAGCCACAAGAGAGCTGTCTCGTCCGAGTCTGTGCCGTGGGAGCGGAAGGAAAGTGAGTAAAACTAGGTGACCTGGGGGGGGGGGGGGGGGGGGGGGGGGGTACACACAGTGGGGCATCCAAATTTAGGGGAACAACACACTTAAAGGTGCACTAGTTGCAACCTACCGACAGTCCAAATTTAGGCTTCAAATGTAATATACACACAGTACTCCATTGCTAGGACACATCACAGAATACAGAACAATACAAGTATGAAATGGTGATCGGGCTGATTAGGAACAACGGGAGGGTCTACAGATAAGAGTTAGGAAAACTGGAGTGGCAATGCACAATGAACAACCCTGATGCCAATTTCCTCTCCGACACATCCGGCCCATATTTACTTTGAACGACTAAAGTTTGGAAGACTATTTGAGGGGCAGTCTTTAGAACATCTAGGCTTGAAAATAGAAACTTCCCTGTTGCTTTACAGCTATTAAATAAAATGAAAATATAATTATATGTATATATTATATTCTACATTACCTAGAAAAATGTATATCCTTTTTCATTAATTTCTAGTACTCTCTATGGGTAACAATGCAGCTAGCAAATCTGCACCAGTAATAAATGAAAAAACAAACCTGCAGAGAGCCATCTGTTGTGCGCGCTTTAGGCTCTCTTGAAGCACGTGGTCGGTTGTCCGTTCGAGATTGGTCATCATTTGCTAAGACAAAGCAAACATTAGAATAAATACTGTTACTTGCTGAACGTATGTAGCATTTGAATATGAAATGGATAGTTTAGATTGCAGATTAAACGTAAGGCAGCATCCACAAAACACACACACCATGTACTTTTTTTGTGATATGTCTATTGTCATTTAATTGGCCGATATCTAAAACTAACTATCAGGTTAGTTGTGGGCAAAGCAAGAAGTGTCAGAGCCACACTTGAACATTTTCGCAGTTTGTAAGATCTACTTTTACATTACGTTTCAGGAAGCAGGAAGTTAATTTAATGATCCTGTGAGGAAAGGTATAAAATATATATTGCCAGATGATTTGAATGCATACATTGTGCCATCTTTACTTGACACTGCTGGGGGGGGGGGGGGGGTTGGGGAATATACAGTTAGGTGGCACTCAGCGTGGCATTTATTAAATCGAAAAATACAATTCTGTGAAATACTCACCTGTAGAATTGGTATTATACGCATACAGCACGTCCTGCTCCATCTATAATACTTACACATGGGTAATCCTCCGCCTGAGGGCGCTGTTCACTGCAGACATGCAAAAACAAGCTCCTCCTGGCCCTACATATACCGAGGAACCTCTCACAAATCTCCAGCATTGAAAAGCAGTGAAAAGGAGAAGCCGGGAGAAACCAACCACCCAGAACTGGCAATAATAACAATAACAATCACCATACAGGGGATCCAGAACAGAGTGAAAACCAGGGTGGGTTGGAGCAGGACGTGCTGTATGCGTATAATACCAATTCTACAGGTGAGTATTTCACAGAATTGTATTATTCTAAGCATACAGCACGTCCTGCTCCATCTATAATACTTACACATGGGACATCCAATAGCAGTGTCCGTAAGGTAGGGTGGGATCCCAAACAGAAAAAGGCAACGGCAAGCAGTTTATACCACTGCCGCCTGCAAAACCTTGCGGCCAAACACAGCATCAGCTGAGGCCCTAACATCAACCTTGTAAAACTTAGTAAAAGTATGAACAGAAGACCAAGTAGCGGGCTTGCAAACTTGTTCAACACAGACCTGGTGCTGGAAAGCCCAAGAAGCCCCAACAGCCCGAGTAGAATGGGCAGTAAGACGGAAGGGGGGAGTCTTCCCCTTAGTAGAATAGGCCTGAACCACAGCCTGACGAATCCATTTACTGATGGTAGACTTGGCAGGAGCCAAACCCTTCCTAGGCCCGTGAGGCACAACGAAGAGAGCATCAGTCTTCCTGAAAGCCTTAGTGATAACTAGGTAATACTTGACGCACCTAACCACATCTAAGGAATGCAAAACCCTTTCCTTGGGGTTACCAGGGTTAGGGCACAAAGAAGGAAGTACAATATCTTGATTCCAATGAAATGCAGACACCACTTTAGGCAGAAAGTCTGGCTTGAAGCGGAACACCACCTTATCCTGGTGTCTCTCATAGTAGGGAGGCTGAATAGATAAGGCAGCCAACTCAGACACACGCCTAACAGAAGTGATAGCCACCAGAAAAACGACCTTGAGCGTGAGAACAGCGAGAGCAGCCTCCTGAATAGGCTCAAAGGGAGCACCCTGCAGAGCCGATAAAACCAAGTTTAAATCCCAAACAGGTACCATAGGTTTTCGAGGGGGACGCACATGAGTGACCCCCTGAAAGAAGGTCTTGATCAGGGGATGCTGGGCAAAGGTCTTCTGAAAGAAGATAGACAGGGCCGAAACCTGACCCTTCAGAGTACTAAGCTTGAGACCTAAGTCTAGACCATGTTGTAAAAACTCCAGCACCCTAGAGACTAAGAATTCCTGGCAGGTAAGAGACCTGGACAATGTAAGAACGCCAGACTCTATAATAGATAGCAGAGGAAGTCTTCTTCCTGGCTTGCAACATAGTAGCCACTACAGACGCAGACAAACCCTTCTCCATCAAGATGGAGGTTTCAACAGGCTAGCCGTCAAAGCCAGCGTTAGTAAATTGGGATGGTGTAGAGACCCCTGAGTTAGAAGATCTGGCAACCTTGGCAGATCGTACTGATCTACTGCCATTTGAACCACGTCCGCGAACCACACTCTTCTTGGCCACCTTGGGGCCACCAGAATCACGGGTACCCCTTCCAGAGCAATCTTGCGCAGAACTCTGCCCAGAAGGGGAATTGGTGGAAACACATACAGGAGCAGAAACTCCCTCCAAGACATGGACAGGGCATCCGTGGCCAGAGCCAGGAGGATCCTGAGACAGTGATACAAAGCTCGGGAGCTTGTGATTGTGACGGGACGCAAACAGATCCACATCTGGCACCCCCCCAACGGTGACACAGGGAGTGAAATACCCTGTTGCAGAGGGGCCACTCCCCCTGACGGGACGACCCCCTGCTCAGAGCATCTGCCAGCAGGTTCTCCGCCCCCGGGATGTAGACAGCCGAGATGCATTGGACATTGGCCTCCGCCCATGTTAGAATCCGAGATACTTCCTGGAGCCCCCTTGCTCCGGGTCCCTCCCTGATGGTTGATGTAGGCAGCCGCAGTCCTGTTGTCTGAGCGTTCCTGAACCGCCAGACCCCTCAGGTGATGGGTCAATTGTTCCAGCACCAATCTGACCGCCCTGAGTTCCAAGATATTGATGGGTAGATAGGCCTCCTGAGGGCCCCACCTCCCCTGGAAGCACAGGGACTTCCAGAACCCCCCCCCCAACCCGACAGACTGGCATCTGTTGTGACCGTCTCCCAGGAGGGGGCCAGGAAGGATCTGCCCCTTGTCAAATTCCTGTGGTCCAGCCACCACGCAAGGGATTGTCTGACCGAGGGGGGGGGGGGGGGGGGGCACCCAGGTCCCGTCCAAGGACGCTGGGTTCTTGTTCCACACTGACAGAAGGTGAAGCTGCAGAGTTCTCCGATGGAACTGGGCAAAGGGCACCGCCTCGAAGCTTGCCACCATCAAGCCTACCAACTGCATTCCCTGCCGGATGGAGGGATGAGGGCTCGAAAGCAGGGAGCTTACCTGCGTTGTCAGAGCTTCCACCTTCTGCTGAGGAAGGAATGTCCTTGACTGAACTGTATCCAGAATCATCCCCAGGAACGGGGCCACCGAGGAGGGGGACAGAGAGGACTTGGGGTAATTGATCACCCAGCTGAAGGACTCCAGGGTGGACACTACCAGCCGAGTGTCCAGCTCTGCCTGCCGCAGAGACGGAGAGGGGATTAGTATATCGTCCAGGTAGGGCAACACACGTATGCCCCTTAGCCTTAACAGGGACATCACCCCCTGCCAGCACCTTGGTGAATACCCTGGGAGCCGGCGTGAGGCCGAATGGCAAGGCCACGAATTGGTAATGCTGATCCAGCAGCGCAAATCTGAGAAACCTTTGGTGTCCTGGAAACACCGGAACGTGCAGGTAAGCATCCTTGATGTCCACGGACGTCAAAGTCCCGCGGGCGCAGCGAAGCGATGGCCGAGCGTAAGGTTTCCATACGAAAAGGTTTGTTTCTGACAAATTTGTTGAGGATTTTTAAGTCCAGAATGGGCCTGACTGACCCGTCCTTCTTGGGCACTGTGAAAAGTTTGGAATAGAAGCCCATGCCCCTGTCTTTTAAGGGGACCTTGCAAATGACCCCTAGATCCAGAAGGTCCTGCACGGCCAGCAACAAGACCTGAGCTGAGGCAGGATCCTGTGGGATCCAGGACCCAACAAACCTGGTAGGGGGCCGTACAGCAAATTCTATCTTGTAACCGGAGGACACTACCTCCTGAGACGTGGCGTCTCCAAACCTGCTCGAAGTGCTGTAGACGTCCCCCCACCCTGACGGGCGAGGGCGCCCCTTCATGCCTGGGGGGTCTTGGGAGGGGCTTTGGGCTTGGGTCCCCAGGAGGAACCGGGACGGGGTCCTCTGCTTGTTCCAGGAATCTGCGCGAGACCCAGCGAAGGACACTCCTCTGCCCTGCTTAGCCCCACGGTAGGGGGTCGAATGGGAGCTTGGGCCACGAAAGGGCCGAGCCTGACGCTTGCGCTGGGGCAACTTGCCCCCCTTGGCGAAAATGTCTAACCTTTCTCCAAACAGGCGCAGTCCCTTAAATGGAAGCCCCGTAAGGGCCTTCTTGGCGGCGTTATCAGCGGCCCATTGGCGCAACCAGACCGCGCGGCGTATGGCTACCACCAGAGCAGAAGATCTAGCGCTCAGCTTAATAGCATCATCCGATGCCGATAGGATAAAGTTAACAAAGGTTTCACAGGTGGCCAGAGCATTGGCAGCATCAGAGGGCAAATCATCCGCACCTTCTAGAGCATTCCTAACCACAGTCAGCGCCACCGCTGTAATGGCTAAGGCGCAAACCGGGCGGAGCGACGCTCCCCCAAATACAAAGGCATGACATGCCAGTTGGTCAACACGCCGGTTCTCAGAATCCCGCAGCGTAGTAGTGTCAGGGGAGTGCATAATAGAGGTGCTGGACAGACTTAAATTGGGGCATCGACCTCGGGTGGCGATGTCCAGCACTTGACCAGGTCAGCAGGAAAGGGATATTTCTTATCTACACTTTTAGGAACCCCATGAAGTTTGCTGGGGTGTTCCCATTCTCTCACCACAAGGCTATTAAAATGGGTTTGTTCAGGAAATTCCAACCACGCCCTAGCGGTGTGAAACAGATCACCCCTTTGCCGGGGAGCCGCGGCAGGGGGAGAGAGGGACAATACATCAAAGATCTGGGCCAATAGTCTATCAATGTCATCCGAGGACCAATGTTCAGAACCAGACTCCACCTGGCCCCTGGACTCGTCGTCATATGACCCTGAGTCAGAGAAGAGCTCCCCTTCGTCTGAAGGGGGATGTGCATAAGAAAGCAGTAAATCGTCAGATTCTATAGGAAAGACAGTCGATTCAGGATTTAAATGCCGCCTCTTGGCAGTGGCCTTACGGGCTAAGGAGCCAGCTATCAAGTTTTCAACAGTAGCCAGTCTAGTGGCCAAATCAGTATGAGAATCCCCGCTGGTATTGGGGGTTAGGCTCAGACTTGGGGGAGTAGGTGAAGTGAAGCGAGGAGCAGGCCCAGACTCAGAAGAGGCGGGAAGACCTGCAAGCGCCTGCTGTGCACAAGGAACGCAGACCCGTGCACTGTCACCGCTGCTAGGCAAGACCCCAAAAGCTACACACAGACGGACTTGTCCCGAAGGAATCCCGTTCACAATATCCTGAGATGCCTCCATATGGTGATTATTAGGTACAATAAAGCCAGTAGGGATTGACGCTAGAAAGCAACCCTAGATGCCCCAATGACCCGCGGGGAAGTGGGAGTAGTATTTGAAGGACAGGACCGGGAGAAGCCACCGAAGCACACGGTCTGAAAGACACAATGGGAACAAGGATGTCAGAGCCAAGCGAGAAGAAGCAAAAGCTGAAGAAAGGGTCGCCCATGAGGGCACTTACAGAGCAGCGAGGGTAGGACAGTCTTCACCACGCGCGCGAGAAGGGAATGGCACCAAGCGAACCTCAAAGGGCGGGCCAGAGCTGAAGGCGACGCGGGAACGCGCCAAACCAGACCACGCCCCCCCCCCCCCGGAGAGCGCGAAGGTCGAAGAAATAGCCAATCAGAAACAGTAGTTAGCAACGTCTGAAAACCAGACCGAGTGAACAAAATATGACAGGATGAATAGAAAAAAATAAACGCCGTAGCGTCCGCGAACAGAGCCACCGTACACGCCCAGTGAAATACAGTAAAGGCGTTGTAACTGACAATACAAGCAATGTAAAATGCGGCTCTGACACCCATTAACCGTTAAGGGCTATAAGCTTACTAGTGTAATAGGGCAAGGTTAGGCCATCATACACACAACCCCCCTCTTTTTCCCTCAAATAACGGGGGGAACTAGGGAGGAAGGTGACCCAATACATGGGGGTTCACTGCTATACGGGCGCGGGGCACTGATGCGGGAGGGGCATCCTCTGAAGGCTCACCATTAGCCTTGACCGCCTACCCTATGGTGGGGGATTGCGGTGGAGCTTAGCTCCGTAAGCACACACGGTGCTGCCTACCTTCACCCGACCAACGCAGCCCAGGCTGGGAGGCATAATTCTTCACAAGGAGGACGGGTGGAAATAGTCCCGCAGGGCCTCGGGCTGTAAAGCCCCGCTCGCCTGCAAGAGCGTGATACTTCATGTCTTCGCAGTGAGCACTGCAGAGAAATCTGGGGATTTGTGGGAGGTCCCTCGGTATATGTAGGGCCGGGAGGAGCTTGTTTTTGCATGTCTGCAGTGAACAGCGCCCTCAGGCGGAGGATTACCCATGTGTATTATAGATGGAGCAGGACGTGCTGTATGCTTAGAATAAACAGGCTGCCCCGATATGGCCGCCAGCTAGCGTCTTATTTAACACTTAGCCCCCAAAGGGTTGCAGCAGCGCCAGTTGAAACTGGTGCTGTAGGTCAAAATCCCATAGAGCACAATGGGCAGAACTGGATTGAAGGGTTTTATGTCGATAACTAATATTACACACATTTATTTGTAACAAACTTTTGTCAAATTTTGTGACTTAACAATAATGGAAACGCAGGACCTAGATGGCGCCAAATGACTTTCATAGAAAAACAATTTTTTCATGACTTCTTTTGGTTACAAATGTGTAATTTGAACAACTAAAGGCCACTGTAAAGTTTGCTCCCTTTGCCCAGAGCAGCGATTTCTTGCAACTGTAATGATGAAACGCTGACCAGCGCCGCAAAATACAGCGCCAATCTTTACAAGGTGCCAACAGTCGCTGACACAGGCCGGCCAATACCTAGTACAACAATCAGTCATTTAGTTAGCAGCGACTTTTAGCACCACTGTAGTCCACAGTGCAGTGACAAAAATGCCGGGGCTCCAAAACTGGTGCTATAGCCACCACAAAGGCGCCCATCATAAATAAGGCTCCTAATTTTGGCACATTTGGTAATTTTGAACAAAACAATTTAGATGCAGTTGAAGTTTGAAATCAGTTGGTTTAACAAAATGACTGCATAAAAAAAGTGAGGAACTAAAGCATTTTGAAACACAACAGTAATTAGACAAATTAAATATTTGTAACTAAAACTAAATACTTGGTTGAAAACCCCTTTGTTGGCAATGACTGCGTGAAGACATCAGACGCTGTGTTTCCTCCTTTATAGTGCCCTGCCAGGCCTTTTCAGTTGCTGTTTGTGCGCCTGTCTGAAGTTTAGTCTTTAATAAGTAAAATGTAGTCTCAAATGGGTTGAAACAAGGTGACTGGCTTGGCCATTCAAGAATATTTAATTTCTTTGCTTTAAAAACCTCTGGGTAGCTTTTTATTTATGTTCTGGGTATTTGTCCATCTGTATTATGAGATTCTGACCAAATCAGTTTGGCTGGATTTGAGCACGCAGTATGCCTCTGAATAGCTCAGAATTCATCAGGCTGCTTCTGTCTTATCTCACATCATCAATAAACACTAGTGACCCAGTGCCAGTGGCAGCCATGCATGCCCAAACCATCACACTGCCTCTGCGACGTGTTTTACAGATTATGTGTGCTTTGGATCATGAGCTGTACCATGCCTTTCTTTTTATCACTCTGGTAAAGGTTGATCTTGGTTTCATCCGTCTCAAGAATGGTCTTCCAGAACTGCACTGTTTTTTTTTTTTGTTTTTGTTTTTTTTTATAGCAAAGTCCAATCTAGCCTTTTTATTCTTGAGGCTTATAAGTGGCATGCACTGTGCAGTGAACCCGCTGTATTTACGGTCATGCAGTCTTCTCTTTATGGTAGATAGATTTGGATATTGATACGCCTATATACTGGAGAGTGGTGTTCACTTGGTTGGCTGTTGTGAATGGGTTTCTTGTCACCATGAAAATTATGCGATTATCCACCACTGTTGTCTTCCATGGGCGTCCAGGTCATTTTGCGCTGATGAGTTAAACAGTGCGTTCTTAGGATGAACCAAATGGTAGATTCTGCCACTTCTATTATAGTAATTTCTGTAGCAATAGGCTGCAATGACCATCTGTGGAGCGGCACAGGACATTTAAAGAGAGGGTGGCTACAGGTAAGGCCGGCTAAGCCTGCAACTTGGGGTGGCTAAGGGGGGGGGGGTTTGGCAGGAGTAACGCCGACATCCAAAAGGCAGTGGGGGGGGGGGGAGGAATGTTTAAAGAGGAACATCAGAAAAGGTCTTTAAGGGGCTTGTTTCACCTACATGGAGAGCTCCTTTGACCGCATGTTTTTTTTACAGCAAAATCTTTCAAAAGCAAGCACCATACCTCAAACGTACTCCAGGCCTTTTATCTGCTTAACAGAATGATAAAGTGAAGGAACAGCCCACACCTACTCACGACCTTTGAGTCAATTGTCCAATTACTTTTGGTCCCTTTAAAAACAGGGTGGCACATTAGGGAGCTGAAACTCCTAATCTTCTTGTCCAATTTTAGCTGAAAAGTCTGGGTCCATGTCCATTATATTACTATACCTTGAAAATGTTTAAGTGAACCGGTAAAAACTCAAATAAAAATTGTGTCAGTGTCCAAATATTTATGGAGCCAACTGTAGCTTAATAGCAGGAGAGTTTTCCAATCTAAAATCAACTAAAGATCTGGGCATAAACAAAACAGTAATGTATTTGAGAAAGAACTACATTTACCGCAGAATGCTTTAAAGACAAATTTAGCTAAAATGCAGAGTATAACATTTTTACCTCTAAAGCCACCTCGTCCCCTTAGCCCTTGGCCTCGAGCACCACCACGTCGCCTTCCATCTGCTCGCCGGATATAACCGTCTCTATCTTCCTCTGCTGGTGCTAAGGACCAATCACTCAGCTCATCTCGGTGGTCTGACTCAGTTTCCGAAGCATTAGATGCTTCAGAATTTGTACCTGTTCCAAAAGAATTCAGTGAATATATCTGAGTTATATAAGCATGAAGACCTAAAAAATACCGTTTTGTGATTACTCACCTAAGTCTTGACAGTCGGGTTATTCTCCAGTAGAGGGCAAACTTCTGCAGAGATGAATGCAAAAAAGGAAGACCCTCCCGGTCCATAACTACCTGGGACCTCCCACCAATTCCCCAGTGTAAGATAGCAGTAAAGGGACCAGGAAGAACCAAATATAACAATATTAACAAAAAAAAAAACCAATGGTTCACAATATAAAGGATCTAGAATACCAAACAGGGTGGGTGAAGCGGAGTGTATGTCACACTTATAATATCCGTTTTAAAGGTGAGTAATCACAAAACGGTATTATTCCAAGTGTGACATACACTCCGCTTCAATAAGTCTTGACAGTCGGGACATCCAAAAGCAGTGTCCGTCAAGGGTGGGAACCATAAACAGTAAAGAATGCACCAACTCAAACCACTGCAGCTTGCAGAACCTTGCGGCCAATAACAGCTTTCGCTGAAGCCCGCACATCAACCTTGTAAAACTTGGAAAAAGTATGAACAGAAGACCAAGTAGCAGCCTTACAAACTTGTTCAACAGAAGCCTGGTGCTGAAAAGCCCAGGAGGCATCCACAGCATGAGTAGAGTGTGCAGTGACCCTAAACGGGGGAGTCCTCCCCTTAGCAGAATAGGCCCCAACAATGGCCTGACGAATCCATTTGCTAATCGTAGACTTAGCAGGTGCCAAACCTTTCCTGGGCCCGCAGGGCACCACGAAAAAAGCGTCCATCTTGCGGAAGGAAGACGTAGTCACCAAATAGTACTTTACACAGCGAACAACATCCAAGTTGTGAAGAACCCTCTCCTTGTCATTATTAGGCTTAGGACACAAGGAAGGGAGAACAATATCCTGATTGAGGTGGAAAGCAGACACCACCTTAGGAAGGAAATCCGGTTTAAAACGAAAAACCACCTTATCCTGGTGTCTCTCAAAGTAAGGGGCCTGAATCGACAGAGCCGCCAACTCAGAGACACGCCGAACCGAGGTAATCGCCACCAAGAAGGCAACCTTCTGAGTGAGAAACGAAAGAGCAATATCATGTAGCGGCTCAAAAGGCGGACCCTGCAGAGCCGAAAGAACCAGAACCAAATTCAAATCCCAAACAGGAACTACAGCTTTTCGAGGGGGCCGCACATGCGCCACCCCTTGGAAAAAAGTCTTAACCAGCGAGTGTAAAGCAAAAGACCTCTGGAAGAAAACCGACAAGGCAGAAACCTGTCCTTCAAAGTACTAAGCTGGAACCCCAGGTCCAGATTATGCTGAAGAAACTCCAAAATTCTGGGTACAGAAAAAACCCTGCAAGGCAAGGCCCTAGCCTCACACCAATCAATATAGGACCTCCAGGTCCTATAGTAAATGCCAGAAGAGGACCGCGTCCTAGCCCTAATCAGGGTCTGAACAACCGCCTCAGACAAACCTTCCTCTTTAAAGAGGAAAGAGGAAGGTTTCAGCAGCCAAGCCGTCAAAGCGAGCGTTTGTAAATTGGGGTAAAACAGACGACCCTGAGATTGCAGGTCCGGCAGCAAGGGAAGCCGGTACTGGTCCACGGCCAGCCTTAAAACGTCTGCGTACCAAAGCCTTCTTGGCCACCTTGGAGCCACCAGAATCGCTGGTGCTCCTTCTAGAACCAGTTTGCGAACTACCTTGCCCAGCATGGAGACAGGTGGAAACAGGTACAGAAAGCCCAGGTCCTTCCAAGCCACTGACAAGGCATCCACTGCCAAGGCCAAGGGATCCTGAGAAAGACACAAAGGCCGGAAGTTTGTGATTGTGCCTTGAGGCAAAGAGATCCACCTCTGGAGTCCCCCACCTGCGGCAAAGATCCAGAAAAACCTCAGGGTTGAGAGACCACTCTCCGTGGCGAAAGGATCCCCTGCTCAGAGAATCCGCCTCCGAATTCTCCACTCCCGGAATGTAGACTGCCGAAAGGCAAGGAACATTGCTCTCCGCCCAGTGCAGTATCAGAGAGACTTCCCTGAGGGCACTCCTGCTGCGAGTCCCTCCTTGGTGATTTATGTAGGCCACTGCCGTTCGGTTGTCCGAACGCACCTGAACCGGAAGACCCCGTAACTGCGGGGTCAACCGAGCCAGAACCAGACGAATGGCTCTGAGCTCCAATACATTGATGGGGGTGTGAGCCTCCTGGGGACCCCACACCCCGCTGAACTGATGACTCTTCCAATAACCTCCCCAGCCCGACAGGCTGGCATCCGTGTTAACAGTCTCCCAACAAGGGGCCAGAAAAGATCTGCCCTTCACCAGATTGCTCGAGTCCAGCCACCACCGAAATGACTGCCGAACCCTGGGAGACACCTTGAAAGGTTGATCCAATGACAGTGGACTCCTGTCCCAATACGTCAATAGGAGAAGTTGAAGCGATCTCATGCGAAACTGTGCAAACGGCACCGCCTCGAAGGAGGACACCATCAAACCCACCAGTTTCATCCCCTGTCGGATAGAGGGACAAGGACTGTCCAGAAGAAGACGGATCAGGTCCTGAATCCCCTGCACCTTGGCCTGGGGCAGAAACGCTCTGGCCAGACTGGTATCCAGAGTCATGCCCAGAAATGAAATCACTCGAGACGGGGAGAGAGAAGACTTGGTGCGGTTGATCACTCACCCGAACCTCTCCAGGGTCGACACCACCTGGTGGGTGTCCAGTTCCGCCTGCTGAAGGAAAGAAGCTGAAAACAACAGATCGTCCAGATAAGGCACAATGCGAATGCCCTGCAATCTGAGCAGAGCCATTACACCCGCCAAAACCTTGGTGAAGACCCTCGGTGCCAAGGTCATACAGAAGGGAAGAGGTACGAATTGATAATGTTGATCCTCTATCGCAAACCGGAGGAATCTCTGATGCGCCTGAAAGATCGGAACATGCAGATACGTATCCTTGATATCTATGGATGTCATGAAATCCCCCTGGTGAAGGAAAATGATAGTGGAGTGCGGAGTCTCCATGCAAACTTTCTGGCTCTGACAAACCTGTTTAGAACTTGAGATCTAGAATGGGTCTCACCGAACCCTCCTTTTTGAGTACCGTGAAAAGGTTGGAGTAGTAACCCCTGCCTCTCTCCGACTGAGGCACCGGACAAATAACTCCCATGTCCAGAAGGTTTCTTACCGCTAACAGGAGCCCCTGTGCAGCCTGATGGTCCGAGGGCACCCGAGACCTTAAGAACCTCGGAGGCGGACAGTACTCCAGTTTGTACCCGGACGAGACCACTTCCAGGATCCAATTGTCTGTGACCTTCCGTGCCCAGACCTGGAAGAAGAGCCGCAGCCGTCCCCCCACCCGTTCGGGTGCCCCTTCATTGCTGAGCCGGTTTAATGGCGGGCTTAGGCTTGGAACCCCAGGCAGCCGTCGGGCGCGCCCGACCTATGCCCCTATTCCAGGACGAGCCCCTGACACCAGAGGCGGGCAGACCCCTAACCGCTCTGGCTCCACGAAAGGAAGGGGCGAAGGAACCAGCCCCCCGAAAGGGACGGCGCTGCTCCTTCCGCTGAGGTAACCTACCTCCCTTAGCAACAGCATCCAATTTATCTCCAAACAGCCGCGTACCCATGAAGGGAAGAGCCGTAAGCGACTTCTTGGCCCCAAAATACTCCGTCCACTGATGCAGCCAGACCAATCTGCGCATGGCCACCAATAAGGCCGAAGTCCTGCTACACATGACGATAGAATCTTCCATAGCAGACAAAACAAAATCCATGAACAATTCACACCTCTTAAGAGTAGTGAACTCAGCGATATCCGGATCAAACTGACCATCATTCAGCCAGTCCCTGATCAGGGACCTGGTAGCAAGCGACACTAGAGCAGATGAACAAGCCGTCCGCAGGGCTGATCCCACACTGGCAAATGCATGACAAGCCATCTGATCAAGGCACTTATCCTCACTATCCTTAAGGGAGGTAGCATCAGGGGTGTTAAGCACAGAAGAATTGGTCAAGCCCAAAACAGGCGCATCGACCTCGGGATGAGAGGACCATCGCTTGACTGCCTCCACCGGGAAAGGATACTTCTTGTTCCATCCCTGGGGAGCACCAGGAAGCCGACAGGGCCTCTCCCATTCTTTCTGGATCAGTGCGTCAAAATGATCCTGCGTAGGGAATTCTAGACGGGGCTTGCGGACCCCAAAAAATTACCCCTTCTTTAGGGGAGGCGCCTCCGGGGGATCAATATCCAACACCTTCAACATATGTGACAAAACAGCAGCCGTATCTACGGCATCCCCAGGCGCCTGCCCAACCAAAGCATCACCAGACTGTACAAAATCAGACTCTGTCTCCTCAAACACTTCCCCCTCCTCTAAAGGGGAATAATCAGACAAATCCAGAGAGTCGTCGTCCGTGTCCCACACGGGCTGTGCCGACGACAAAGGTCTCTTTTTAGCTTGGGCCTTCTTTCCCACCATGCTACCAATAAACTTTTCAATGCTGGCTAATCTGGCACCAACATCCGACTGCGACTCCCCGCTGGCACCAATGTCACTCGGGGTACGGATCAAGCGGGGAGGGGAAAGCGATGAAGCGGGAGGAGCCGACCCAGAAGGCTGGGAACCAGACTTCCGCGTTATGGCCTTATGAGCACATGGAGTACAGATCGGTACATCCTCTCCTGTAAGGGATGCCCCACACCCCACACATGGGCGGGCTTGCCCCAAGGTGAGCCAGAGTCCAGTATCCTGCGGAGCCTCCATATGGTGATTTTTTTAGTGGTCAGTCGCAAGACCGAAGGGAATTACGCTTAAGCAACCCGGGATGCCCCTTAAATGTCCCGGTGGGAGGATTTGGAGATCAATTTTAAACTAGGGACCCCAGGACCAGGAGGAACCCCTTAATATGTACAATATGAAGCAATCTGCAACACACAATAGGCATATAATTACTATTAAGGCATATGCATTAATAAAATCACAAGCATACCACACATACTATATACATATAAATATACAGGTATACTGCAATAAATGGTAAAAATATACACCCGCAGGGGCCCACCCCACCAGAGAGTGACCCCCCAACGCACAAAGAAACAGGCCATCAGGCCCCTACCTGACCCCCAAGAGCAGCACGGCAGCGCAGGAGATCTTCAAGATGGCCCCTGACCAGGAGGAAACCAGACCAAGGGAGAAGAAGAAGGGGGGCGTGCCAGCGTCTAAGGCGCTATCCAGGCCACGCCCCCCTCCCTGCAGCGCGGATCTGGCCAGAGGGAGGCCTGCACAAATCGCGCAGACGAGGGGGTGGGGCTACCGCGGCCACGCCGAGCGCCCGGCCCCGCCCCGCCCCCTTCACCCAGACACACAGCCTGAGTGACTTCGCTCAGGCTGAAGGAAGCCATATTGCACCAATTCATCGAGGGATCACTTCCAGATGAGCCATCAACCAACAACAAAGTGTGAAACACCTAAACACACACACATCCATTAGATTAAAACTAATAAAAAAAAAAAAAAGAGGCCAGCTTAGGACGCGCCAGCCCCCCCCGAGGGAGTAAGGGACCCGGAGGGTAAAAGGGGGAACCCCGGCCTGTAATAAGGCCGTATTCAGCAGGGACTGGGGGCATCCCTTACCAGGATCACCACAACCTGGTTGTACCGCCTGCCCCAATTTGAGGTCTCACGGTGGAGCAAAGGCTCCCAATGCACCCACTGGGTGCTCCTACCCTTGCCAGGACCCGCAGCTTAAGCTGGGAGGCTCAATGGGGGACAATTTGGAAAGAATCCTGGCAGCAATAGGGATAAAGGGCGCCGGGCGCGAGCCTGGCTTGCCTGCAAGTAAGAGAAGCTTCATCTTCTGTCTTGCTCGCTCCCTGCAGAGAAGACAACTGGGGAATTGGTGTGAGGTCCCAGGTAGTTATGGACCGGGAGGGGCTTCCTTTTTTGCCTTCATCTCTGCAGAAGTTCGCCCTCTACTGGAGAATAACCCGACTGTCAAGACTTATTGAAGCGGAGTGTATGTCACACTTGGAATAGTAAAATAGTGAGTGCCACAGTCAACTAATCATTTTACAGAGCTCTGTTTGCAGGTGCTGTACTGGATTTCAGAATTTAGGCATGTCCATGAGGATTGCATGGAGTTAGATAACTTTTTTTTTTTTTTTAAATGTGCCAAATCAATCACAGCATTGGGTGAATGGCAGCAGGGTCCAGTGTGCCTGGATTGCAGCATTAAAGGTTACAGAGTAGGAGATTTAAACAGTAAACTCCTCCTATAACCTATAAGGCCATACAGTCCACAGAATTAGAGGTTCAAGCAGCTGGACCAACATAAGGCAGGCATGATGTACAAGTGAATATCAAGGGGTAAAAAAAAAAAAGTTATGGCAATCCTCTAGTGTCAATTCTAGTTGGCGGAGGATCAACCGACTACTACCAGTTTCCCAACATGGATTGAAAGAGAAAAGCTACTTTTAAAGCGATAGTCACCATAGCGATAACATGGCCTTCATGAAACCTATTCTTGGTGTACATAAGGAAGGCACGTAAATTAAAAAGCTTTTCAGCGCATATACTCTTGCAGAAAATTCTCCCTTTGCCTTAAAAAGGTGATGTATCTCAAAATGGTGCAGTATTAAAAATCCATATAAAGACGTCTGCTAATTATTATTGTTGGTATTTATAAAGCGCCATTGTATTTTGTCGCACTGTACAAAGTGTAGGTTACAGGAGGATTGGACTAGTAACATACTTGCATATAATACATACAGTATTTTGAGCCAAGAAAACACATTAATATATACACGAGTATGTGAGGAGAGAGACGGCCCTGCCTGTCCGAGTATTTACAAAGTGTGGTAGCAAGTGCTCTGAAGGGTGACAAGATTGTAAAGTGGTTTGGTAAGACCAGATGGTAAGCTTGTCTAAAAAGATAGATTTTGGGGGTACTGTTAAGGGTTGAAGTGTGTCGAAATGTATGGGGATGGGCATTCCAGAGCAGCACGTGTGAAGTTCTGGACATGAGAGTGGGAGGAGGTGATCACGGTTAAGGCTAGTAGGTCACGTGTGGATTAGAGACTGCATCTGGGTTGGTATCTTTGGACAAGTAATGAAAATACAATTCTGTGATTACTCACCTGTAGAACTGATATTATGAGTATACAGTACGCCCTGCTCCAAATAAGAATCATTACACTTGGGTATTTCTCCACCAGATGGCGCTGGACTGCAGAGACAGCGAAATTAGCTCCTCCTGGCCCCTCAAATACCCGGGACCTCCCACAAATCCCCAGCATTGAAAAGCAGTTAACGAGAAGCCGGGAGAAAAATAACAGAATCAACCAGTAACTATAACAATGACAACAATCACCATACAGGGGATCCTAGGATAATGCAAAACCAAGGGTGGGGTGGAGCAGGACATACTGTATACTCATAATATCAATTCTGCAGGTGAGTAATCACAGAATTGTATTAGTCTTAGTATACAGTACGTCCTGCTCCAGATAAGAATCATTACACTTGGGATATCCTAGGATATCCATATAAAGACGTCTGCTAATTATTATTGTTGGTATTTATAAAGCGCCATTGTATTTTGTCGCACTGTACAAAGTGTAGGTTACAGGAGGATTGGACTAGTAACATACTTGCATATAATACATACAGTATTTTGAGCCAAGAAAACACATTAATATATACACGAGTATGTGAGGAGAGAGACGGCCCTGCCTGTCCGAGTATTTACAAAGTGTGGTAGCAAGTGCTCTGAAGGGTGACAAGATTGTAAAGTGGTTTGGTAAGACCAGATGGTAAGCTTGTCTAAAAAGATAGATTTTGGGGGTACTGTTAAGGGTTGAAGTGTGTCGAAATGTATGGGGATGGGCATTCCAGAGCAGCACGTGTGAAGTTCTGGACATGAGAGTGGGAGGAGGTGATCACGGTTAAGGCTAGTAGGTCACGTGTGGATTAGAGACTGCATCTGGGTTGGTATCTTTGGACAAGTAATGAAAATACAATTCTGTGATTACTCACCTGTAGAACTGATATTATGAGTATACAGTACGCCCTGCTCCAAATAAGAATCATTACACTTGGGTATTTCTCCACCAGATGGCGCTGGACTGCAGAGACAGCGAAATTAGCTCCTCCTGGCCCCTCAAATACCCGGGACCTCCCACAAATCCCCAGCATTGAAAAGCAGTTAACGAGAAGCCGGGAGAAAAATAACAGAATCAACCAGTAACTATAACAATGACAACAATCACCATACAGGGGATCCTAGGATAATGCAAAACCAAGGGTGGGGTGGAGCAGGACATACTGTATACTCATAATATCAATTCTGCAGGTGAGTAATCACAGAATTGTATTAGTCTTAGTATACAGTACGTCCTGCTCCAGATAAGAATCATTACACTTGGGATATCCAATAGCAGTGTCCATAAAGTAGGGTGGGATCCCCAAAAGGTAATAGACAGGTCAGACCACTGCCGCCTGCAGAACCTTGCGGCCAAAAGCAGCATCAGCCGAGGCCCTAACATCAACCTTGTAAAACTTTGAAAAGGTATGAACAGAAGACCAAGTAGCGGCCTTGCAAACTTGTTCAGCAGAAGCTTGGTGCTGAAAAACCCGAGGCACCAATAGCACGAGTGGAATGAGCAGTAAGGCGGAAGGGAGGATTCTTCCCCTTAGCAGAATAGGCCTGAATCACAGCCTGACAGATCCATTTGCTGATAGTAGATTTGGCAGGAGCCAAACCCTTCCTAGGACCAGAAGGGACCACAAAAAGAGCATCAGCTTTTCTGAAAGGTGCAGTAGCCACCAGATAGTACTTCAGGCACCTAACCACATCCAAGGAATGCAAAACCCTCTTAGCGTTACCAGGATTAGGGCACAAGGAGGGAAGAACAATGTCCTGATTCAGATGAAAGGCAGACATGACCTTAGGCAGAAAGTCTGGCTTGAAGCAAAACACCACCTTGTCCTGGTGTCTCTCAAAGTAGGGGGGCTGGATGGAAAGCGCAGCCAACTCAGAAACACGCCTAACAGAAGTGATAGCCACCAAAAAGACAGCCTTGAGAGTAAGAATGTCCAGGTCAGCATCCTGCACAGGTTCAAAGGGAGCACCCTGTAAGGCAGACAAGACCAAGTTCAAATCCCAAACAGGCAACATAGGCTTACGTGGGGGACGCACATGAGTAACCCCCTGGAAAAAAGTCCTGATCAGAGAATGCTGGGCAAAGGACCTCTGGAAGAAAACAGCCAGGGCAGAGACATGACCCTTCAGAGTACTGAGTTGGAGCCCCATCTCCAACCCATGCTGCAGGAACTCCAGGATCCTGGGAATAGAGAACACATGACAGGGAAGAGACCTAGACTCACACCAGTCAATGTAGGCACGCCAAACCCGATATTAAATGGAAGAAGAAGAATTCTTTCTAGCCTTTATCATGGTATCAACAACAGAGGCAGACAGCCCCTTCTCCATCAAGATGGAGGTTTCAGCAGCCAGGCCGTCAAAGCCAGAGTTTTTTAAATTGGGATGGCGTAAGTGACCGTGAGTGAGCAGGTCTGGCACCCTGGGCAGAGCGTACTGATCTACTGCCAGCTGCACCATGTCTGCAAACCACACTCTTCTTGATCACCAAGATTGCTGGCACCCGCTCCTGAGCTATTTTGCGCAGAACCCTGCCCAACAGAGGGAATGGGGGAAAGACATACAGGAGCTGAAAGTCCCACCATGACATTGCTAGCACATCTGTGGCCAAGGCCAGAGGATCCTGGGACAGGCAGACAAAGGCCGGGAGCTTGTGATTGTGACGGGACGCAAACAGATCCACATCTGGTTGGCCCCAACGGTGACACAGAGACTGAAACACCCTGCCGCAGAGGGACTATTCTCCCAGGCGAGAGGTCCCCCTGCTCAGAGAGTCTGCCTGCAGATTCTTCACCCCCAGAATGTACACAGCTGATATGCAGGGAACGTTGTCCTCCGCCCAGGCCAGAATCAGACACACTTCCTTGAGGGCCCCCTTGCTCCGGGTCCCTCCCTGATTGATGTAGGCAACCGCAGTCTGGTTGTCCGAGCGGACCTGAACAGGCCGGCCCTGAAGGTGTAGGGTCAAGTGAGCCAGAACCAACCTGATCGCCCTCAGTTCCAGAATGTTGATAGGTGTGTGGGCCTCCTGAGGGCTCCACCGCCCTTGGAACTGGAGGGACTTCCAGAAGCCCCCCCAACCTGTCAGACTGGCATCCGTGTTGACCGTCTCCCAGCAGGGGGCCAGAAAGGATCTGCCCACCAACAGGTTCCTGGAGTACAGCCACCATGAGAGGGACCGCCTGACTAGGGGGGACAGCACAAGGAACTAGTCCAGGGACGCAGGATCCTTGTCCCATACTGACAAGAGGTGGAGTTGCAGAGGCCTCATGTGAAACTGGTCATAAGGGACCGCCTCGAAGCACGACACCATCAGGCCCACCAGCTGCATTCCCTGCCTGATGGAGGGATGAGGGCAAGATAGCAGGAACTGAACCTGGGCTAGCAGACTGTCCACCTTCTGCTGAGGGAGAAAAATCCTTGCCTGAACTGTATCCAGATTCATTCCCAGGAAAGGAGTCACCAAGGAAGGAGACGGGGAAGATTTGGGATGGTTGATCACCCAGCCAAATGACTCCAGAGTGGACACTACTAGCTGAGTATCCCGCTCTGCCTGTTGAAGGGACTGAGAAGTGATGAGAATGTCGTCCAAATAGGGCAGCACGCGAATGCCCTGAGACCTGAGCAGAGACATCACTCCTGCCAGCACCTTGGTGAACAGCCTGGGAGCTGAAGTGAGACTGAAGGGCAATGCCACAAATTGGTAGTGCTGATCCTCCAGAGCGAACCTGAGGAATCTTTGATGACCTGGAAAAACAGGAATATGAAGGTAAGCATCCTTGATGTCCACAGAGGTCATGAAGTCCCCTAGACGCAGGGAACTGATGGCAGAGCGCAAAAGTTTCCATGCGAAAGCGCCTGCACTTGACAAATTTGTTGAGGATCTTCAAGTCCAGGATGGGCCTGACTGACCCATCTCTTTTGGGCACAGTGAAAAGGTTGGAATACAAACCCTCGGCCCGTTCTCGTAAGGGGACCTGACAGATGACCCCCAGTTCCAGAAGGCTTTGCACCGCCAGAACTAGAGCCTGAGCTGACATAGGGTCATGAGAGATCTGGGATCTGATGAATCTTGGGGGCGGACAGGCAGCAAACTATCTTGTAACCGGAGGACACTACCTCCTGAATCCACCGGTCTGAGACATGAAGCCTCTAGACATGAGCAAAATGGTGAAGCCCTCCCCCCACCCGGATGGGATGAGGGCGCCCCTTCATGCCTGAGGGGGCTTGGGAGAAGACTTAGGCTTGGAGCCCCAGGAGGAGGCAGGGTGTCCACGTCTCTGCCCCTACCTCAGAAATCTCCTCAGGCCCCGGTAAGGGAGACACCCCTCCCCTGTCTGGCTCCACGGTAGGGGGAAGAAAAGGAACCCTGTCCCCGAAAGGGCAGAGACTGCTGCCTGTGCTGGGGTAACCTGCCTCCCTTAGCAAACAGGTCCAGGCGGTCCCCAAACAGGCGTAGTCCTTTGAAGGAGAAACCAGTGAGAGCCTTCTTGGCAGCGTTGTCAGCAGCCCACTGGCGCAGCCATACCGAGTGGCGTATAGCCACCACTAGGGCAGAGGTTCTGCCACACATCCTAATGGTGTCATCCAAGGCAGAGAGGACATAAGTCACAAAAACCTTACGACGAGAGAGAGCATTAAACTCCTCACTAGACACATCAGGAGCACCATCTAGGACACTTCTCAGCAGGGTCCTAATAGCCACAGCTGTAACAGCAGAGGCACAGGCCGGGCGCAGCGCCCTCCCCACGCAAGCAAAGGCATGGGGCGCCAGCTGATCAATACGTTGGTCCTCACTATCCCGCAGCGTAGTAGAGTCAGGGGAATGCATAACAGAGGTGTTGGACAACCCTAGGACCGGGGCATCCACCTCTGGAGGGGATGACCAGCGCTTCACCACATCAGCAGGAAAGGGATACCTCTTATCCCAACCCTTAGGGACACCGGGATGTCTGCTGGGATGCTCCCATTCCTTGAGCACGAGATTATTAAAATGGGCTTGCTCTGGAAATTCCAAACGTGGCTTAGCAGTATGAAACCATTCCCCCTGCTGCCTGGGGCCGCAGCCGGGGGAGAGATAGGCAGCACCTCAAAAATCTGAGCCAACAGCCTATCGGTATCATCTGGGGCCCAGGGGTCAGAGCCAGAATCATCATGACCCCTGGGCCTCTCATCAGATGACTCCGAGTCAGAAAATAATTCCCCTTCTTCCAAGGGGTATAACCAGACAGTTTCAAAAACTCAACGCCTGATGTCACTCCCTATGGAGGCTGATAAGTGCCGCTTCTTAGCAGAGGCCTTACGCGCCAGGGTATTAGCCAGCAACTTCTCAACACTAGCAAATCTGGAAGACACATCAGGTTGAGAATCCCCACTGGTATGCAACTAGATAGGAGTCAAATTTAAGCTTGGGGGAGTAGGTGAAGCCATACGTGGCGCAGGCCCAGCTACTGGTAAACCAGGCTGCAGCGCAAGCACCTGCTGGGCACAAGGTATACAGACCCGCACATTGTCAGCACTAGTAGGGGACACCCCACAAGCTACACACAGCCGGGCTTGTCCCGAAGGAACCCCGAGCACATTATTCTGAGACGCCTCCATATGGTGATTATAGCGGCACAATAAGCCGATAGGGATTCACGCTATAAAAGCAACCCGGGATGCCCCAATAGCCCGCTAGGGAAGTGGGAGTAATTTACACACTAGGCCTCACAAGTTTAATAACTAAATAGAGGGAGAAGAGCCGGGAGAAAACCAATAGAGCTCAACCCGTCTGAAAGACAAACGAAGAGAAACCCATAAGTGACTAGTATAAAGACATAGGGTAAATAAAGCTGCCCGCGAGGGCACTCACGGACAGCGGTAGGTAGATGCCAGTCACGCAGCAGCCGAATCCAGCGAAAAATGGCGCCGGGTATACCTCGAGGGGCGGGCCGCGGCGACAGTGACGAGGAACGCCCCCCCCAAAGAGCGCGAAGCAGCACACGTGACAAGCAGCCAATGACCGCGCAACAGTGCCTGAGGGAATGCCGCCGCCAACCGCGGAGCACAAAGGAGCGTGCGCGGCGGCATTTTCAAAACACACCCAGTCCAACCAAGTCAGCGCGGAGACTGACACGAAAGAAGCACACAATACAGTGAAACACCAAGGTATATAGACATACACACGCACCACCCCCCCCCCCCAAGAGCTACAAGGGAGGTTGAGGGAGGGCAGCAGCCACTTTACAGAGGGCCCACCGATAGATAGGGGCAATAGGGCGGGAGGGGCATCCCATAGAGGCTCACCATAAGCCTATAATGCCTACCCTTTGGTGGGGGATTGCGGTGGAGCAGCGATCCTAAGCACCTGACAGCTGTGCTGCCTACCATCACCCGGACCAGCGCAGCCAAGGCTGGGAGGCACATTATCAATGGAACGGGTGGGAATAGTCCCACAGGGCCGCAGGCTAATAGCCCCGCTCACCTGCGAGAAGAGAGAGCCATCTTCTTGTCCTTCGCAGTCCAGACTGCAGAGAGGATCTGGGGATTTGCGGGAGGTCCCGGGCATTTGAGGGGCCGGGAGGAGCCAATTTCGTGGTCTCTGCAGTCCAGCTCCATCTGGCGGAGTAATACCCAAGTGTAATGATTTTTATCTGGAGCAGGACGTACTGTATACCAAGAATATGTAGGAAATGTAGTGAGGGGCTTGGCTGTTGAGGGCCAGATTAGTGCCCATGTCAATAGGTGGGGTGAATGGGCAAGGCACCATTGGGGTTCTTTTACCAGCCATGCAACTGAACATGTTCTACGTAGTTCAGAGGATCAATAGTCATTTCTTAATCTGTTAACCTTTACATTTTGGCAAGACACACTGCTGTCTAGAACCCCCCCTTTCCTTTATACATGGCACTTTCTTATCAACTGGGGACTAAGCAATCTCCACCTTGGAAGCTAACCCTGGTTTCTGATAAAGTCTTGGGGGGAAAAAAAACTGGAAAGTATCAGTGACCATGCGGTCTATTGTCTGGATACCATGAAATACTTGAAAATTCTTAAAGATCATAAACAACAGGCGTGTGTGCTAAACTGGACTAACCAGCTCACTGTTAGAATGAATGTTACAGACTATGTGCTCCTGATGGGCTCCGGTGTCTTGGAGTATCATTGAGAAGTATAAAAGTAATGGATTATCACATGGGGCACATTAACAAGACCGCCTTCTAACTTGTGACAGGAAGCATGGGCAAGCAACGAAGATAGCTGGATAGCTCTAGGGCAGCACTAGGTTTGACCAAACAAGAAGTAATATCCAGCCAGCAGGACTTTGATTATTTGGGCCTGCAGAACCAAAGGTTTTTATCAACATGCACAAGGAAACCAAATATTACTGGATGTGCGAGACCATTAACACTGAATTCAAATTAGAGCTAGAACAATTACAACTAGTGATGAGGCTCAAACAATGGTGGCCCGAATTAAACAAGAAAATACCATTTTGTGAATACTCACCTTGTAAAATGGGTATTATAAGTATGTCTCACACCCTGCTTCGGAAGTAGTCATTACACTTGGGTTATGTCCAGTAGAGGGCGAACTTCTGCAGAGATGACTAGAAAAAAAAGGAAGTCCCTCCCGGTCCATAAATACCTGGGACCTCCCAAGCACCTCCCAGTATAAGAAAGCAGTAAGAGGACCAGGAAGAGCAACTAAAAAACTTACAAGACAAAACAGTAACACCAAAGAGGATCCAAGATACAACTCAGGGCGGGCGAAGCAGGGTGTGAGACACACTTATAATACCCATTTTACAAGGTGAGTATTCACAAAATGGTATTATTCTAAGTATGTCTCACACCCTGCTTCGGAAGTAGTCATTACACTTGGGACATCCAATAGCAGTGTCCAAAAAGGGTGGGGATCCCAATAGGCAAAAATGCACAAATGAAAAACCCCTGCCGCTTGTAGAACTGTGCGGCCAAAAACAGCTAAGGCCCGCACATCAACCTTACAAAAACTTGTAAAAGGTATGAACAGGAGACCAAGTAGCAGTCGCACAACTTATTCCACTAAACTGAAAAGGGGAACCCTCCCCTTGGCAATATAGGCCCACACGAGGACCAGACATATCCATTAAAAATGGCAAATTTGAAGGCACCAAACCAGTCAGGGGCCAGAGGGCACCACAAACAAGGCTTCCTTCCTACAGAAAAAGGAAGTAGCCAAAAAATAGAAAATCAACAGGGCCCTCTCCTCGTCAAAGCTAGACGAAGGACACAAGGAAGAAAAAACACATCCTTAAAAAGATGGAAACACAGCGAACAGAAGCAATAGCCAACAAAAGGCAATCTGTCGTGCAAGCACAGAAAATGCAGATCCCAAATAGCCGCCAGGCTATTTCTGAGGGCAAAAGGTCCTAGAAGAACACCACCAGGACAGAGGCCTGCCCCAGCAAAGCCCTTAAGCTGGAGCCCCAGACCGTACAGACGAAAGTCCAAAACCTAGAGAACAAAAACACCTTGCAAGGCAAGGCCCTAGCATCACACCCATCAATATAGGACCGCCAAGTCCTGTAGAAGAAGTTAAAGGAAGACCACTTCCCAGCCAAAACAAGGGTCCAAAGCACAGCATCAGACAAAACTTCCTCTATGAAGATGGAGAAGGTTGCAGCAGCCACGCCGCAAAGCCAGCGTTTGCAAACTACAGAACAAACCAAACCTATCTTGACCACCCTGGAGCCACCAGCATTGCTGACGCACCCTCAGGAGCCAGCTAGCGCACCACCTTGCCCACCACGGCGAAGGAAAGAAACAGGTGCAGGAACCACAGACCCCTCCAGGCAAAAGACATGGCGACCACTGCCGGAGGCAGAGGAACCCGAGACCGAAAACCAAACGTTGGGAGCTAGTGATTGCAATGGGAAGCAAGGAGAACCACCTCCGGAAACCCCCACTTGCGACAGAGGGACCGAAACACCTTGCGGTAAAAAGAAAAGCTCCGTGATATCCACTCCCGGAATGAATGCCGCCGAGATGCATGGAACATCGCTCTCCGCCCATGCAAGAATCAGCGACACTTCCCTGAGGGCACTCCAGCTGCGAGTCCCTCCTTGGTGATCGACGTAAGCGACCGCAGTTCAATCGTCCAACTGAAGCTGAACCGGCAACCTGTAAATGATGCATCCAGCATGACAGAATAGAACAAATAGCTCTGAACTCCAAAAACAGAGATGGGAGCGGGAGCCTCCTGAAGACTCCTCAGCCCCTGGAACCGAAAGTCCATCCAGAAAAGTCCCCAGCCCGACAGGCTGGCATTCGTGGCAACCGTCTCCCAAGAGCCAAAAAGGATCTGCCCCTCAACAGACCGCTAAGCTCCAGCCACCACTGAAAGGATTGCCGAACCCTGGGAGACAGCAGAAATGACCGAGCCAAGCACCGGGAACAGCCGTCCCAAATCCGCAATAGACGGAACTAGAGCGACCTCATGAGGAACTCATGAGGAGCAAAGGGGACTGCTTAGAAGGAAAAACCACCATCAATCCCACCAGTTTCATCCCTAGCCGGAAAGAGGCGAGGATTGTCCATGAGAACAAATATCAGGTCCTGAACCCCCTGCACCTTTGAGCGAGGAAAGAACCCTCTGGCCTGACCGGATCCAGATTCATGCCAGAGAACTTTGAGTGGGTGATCACCCATCCGAACCGTTCCAGCGTCGTCACCACCCAGGAGTCCATCTCCACCTCGCATAGAAAAGATCCTGTAATGAGTAGATCATCCAGATACGGCACAATGTAAACACCCCGGGCTCCGAGAAGGGCCATTATGCCCGCCAGCCCCTTGGTGAACACCCTTGGCACCGAAGGCAACCAGAAAGGAAGGGCCTAAAACCTAGAGCTCTCCCCGTCGGGGAATTGAACCCTGGTCTCCGGCGTGACAGGCGGGGATACTGACCACTATACTAACAAGGATCAGCTACAACTGAAAATGCCGATCTTCCACCCCAAAACCGAGAATCTCAGGCGAGCGGGGTAGAATGACACATAAGGTAACAACCGTGATGTCTATAAATGTCACAAAATCCCCCTGATGAAGGGAATAGATGACTGAACGCAGAGACTCCCTGCGGAACTTCTGGAATCTGATGAACCTGCAGAAAGGCCTCAAAAACCAGAATGGTTCTGATAGATCTATCCCGTTAAGGGACCACAAGGGTTGGAACAATAGCCCCGGCCCCTGCACAGCCCGGGGGTCCGAGGAAACCCGAGAACAGAGGAATCACCACTGAAGATAGAGAAGGCCGCACCTCTGCCAGCTCTGGCACCGAGAAAGGAAGGATTAGAGGAGCCTGCCCCCCGAAGAGAGCACGTCGCCTCTAGCATGGCGGAAGCCTGCCTCCTTACGCAACTGAATCCAATATGAGTCCAAACAACCGCATACCCCTGAAGGGTAGCCAATGTTAGCCGCCACCGGACAGAGCGTCGTATAGCCACAAGCAAAGCTGATATTCCGCCATACCGACATATAGTGTCATCCAGGCAGACAAGACCATGGTCAGGAACTATACACACCGCATAAGCGCAGCCAAATTAGCACTGGCTGGGTCCAGCTGGGACCCCTCAACAGGCCCCAAACCACAGACCTGAGAACCACAACCGTGATTACAGAAATACAAATCGACCGCCAGGCAGAACCCACGCCGGCAAGGGCATGTCAAGCCATCTGATCAACCGACGATCCTCACGATACTCAACCGTGGAGATGCCTAGAGAGTGCACCACAGATGCGTCGGACAATCCCAGCACCGGACGCATCGACCTCGGGAGGAGATGACCAGCGCTTCACCGCAATCACCGTACAGGGATACCTTCTATCCCGTTCCAGAGGAAAACCGGGAAGCCGGTTAGATCCCTCCCGATCCTTAATAATCATAAATTAGAATGAAACTGAGTTGGGCACCCATACGAGGCTTAGAGGTCTCAAGAAAAAAATTATTTTCCCTTCTGCGGAGGGGACTCCGCCGTAAGAGGAATAGCCAACACCTCAAATAAATGGCCCAGGATCTTGGGGATAACCACAGCATCCCCAAACCCCGCCTCAGGATCCCAACTGCTGATCCTCAGGACCATCAGATTCCGGAAACAGCTCTTTCCGCAAGCGGAAAATAAACAGACCAGTCAAGGGAATCATGATCATCAAGAACCGGCACTGCCGGAGACAGATGTCTTCTCTTAGCCGAGGCCACACTGGCCACAGAGCTAGAAACAATATATCGATGTTGGCCAATCCAGCACATACATCAGATTGCGACTCCCCGCTAATGACAATGTCACATGGGGTACAGATAATTTAAGGTGAAGTAGGTGATAAGGCCGGCGGCACTGACTCAGACGTCCGGGCCCCCGACTGCCGTGTTAAGGCCTGCACCAGCACAGTATCCCAAACAAGGGATACCCCCCAACCCACACACCGCCGGGACTGCCCCGAAGGGAGCCAGAGCCCAGATCCAGGGGAGCCTCCAAATGTCGATTTGTATGGTAGTCGCAATGACCCGCGGGAATTACGCTAGAAGCAACCCGGGATGCCCCTTAAGTCCGTAAGTGGGAGGATTTGCAAGCCCAAGGGACCCCAGGACACATTGACAGGAGGGCCCCCATAATAAAGAATCAAGACAAGCACTCATACATTCAAACAGAGTGTGGCTAAACATAGAATATAAAAATATATATAGATATATATGCGTATACATAATGCGACAAGGAGCATATAATATAAAAGATAAATCATCTATACCATGCTAGTGTCATATGCAATATTACCAGGAACGCAAGGTGGGACAAAAGGATCCCACGGTGTGCTAATCTGGCGCTGGATAAAGCGCCCTAACAACATACAATCAAGGGACAATCAAAGCCCCACAGGGCACTCACCTCGACCAGAATTCTTCAGAGCCGAACCTTGATCTGGAGGAAGCAGACGAAGAGGGCCGGCCAGCGCGGATCGCACGCTGCCGCCTCCCCATCCTCACCAACGGGCGCTCAGTGAAAGAGATAGAGTGAGGGAGGGGGAGAGAGAGAGAGAGGTACGGGCCGCCGCCGCGGCAAGCGCCCGGCCCCCACCCCATCAAAAGAAATAACTGGGCGCCGCTGAGGGCGCCAAAGAGCGAGAGAGCGGGGAGGGCCGCCGTCAGCGTGTAGAGCGCCCGGCCCCGCCCCCTCAGTCACGAAAGCCAGGCGCCGCAGAAGGCGCCAAAGAGAAGAGAGAGAGAGGGGCGGGCCGCCGCCAATGCGTCGAGCGCCCGGCCCCGCCCCCCCTCCGCATAACAGTAAAAAGAGTCAAGAGTGTGTGAGGGAGAGGGACGGGCCGCCACCAACGCGCAGAGCGCCCGGCCCCACCCCCTCCCCATAGCAAGATAGAACAGGGCGCCGCAGAGCGCGCCAGAAGAAACTAAGTGAGAGAATGAGAGAGTGAGGATGCGGGAGCGGGCTGTCCCAGCACGCAGAGCGCCCGGCCCCGCCCTCCTTCCGACCACAGGCAATGAGACCGGGCGCCGCCGAGGGCGCCAGAGAGAGTGGGGCGGGCTCCTGCCAGAGCGCCGAGCGCCCGGCCCCTCCCCCTCTCCTCACAGCAAAGAGGGGAGACGAATCCCCTCAGCCTCCCCACTAGCCACCATGACAGTGCGGCCGTCTCTCCCGACAACCAAACTACAGTAAAAAACACCAAAATTACAGTAAAAACACACACACACACACACGTTAACACTCATTGTCCCCTAATAAATGAAGGAATACTTCCCAAAGCTCCGTGACCACTGGGCAAGGGAAGGTCACAGCCCCCCCCCCGTCCCACAGAGAATAAAGGAACAAGGGAGGGAGGGATCCCCAACTACAAAGTAAAAAGTGGGGGAACGGACAGGGCATCCCAAACCGGGGTCACCAACCCGGATAACCGCCTACCCTCTAGTATAGGGTCTCACGGTGGAGCATTAGCTCCTAAGCACCTAGGGTGCCATTCTACCCTCACCCGGACCGCCAGCCTAGGCTCGGAGGCAGGGTAAATCAAAAGGGGATCCGGGCGGTAATAGGTAAAATAGAGGGCCGGGAGTCATCCCGGCTACCTGAAATCCCCCTGTGCAAGGAGGAGACATCATCTGCTTGCTCGCCGTCTGCAGAGACTAAAACTGGGAGGTGCTTGGGAGGTCCCAGGTATTTATGGACCGGGAGGGGCTTCCTTTTTTTCTAGTCATCTCTGCAGAAGTTCGCCCTCTACTGGACATAACCCAAGTGTAATGACTACTTCCGAAGCAGGGTGTGAGACATACTTAGAATAAAGGGGTTTTCTCATGTGGAGGCCACACCCCCATGTCATTTTTGAGATGAACAATCGACTGATCCTAAGAATGTAAAATACAGAACAAAGCTGAGCACAGCTTGCAGCAGCCACACCTCCATTTTGGTTTACGAAGGATGTTTAAAATGGAGTGAAATTCTCAACGGTCGGGATGAGCGTTCCACAATGTCCAAACAGCAGCTACGGATCTTCAGGATCACCCAGTTTGCAGCTGCTATACTCACGCTGACTCTTTGCTGCCACATTAATTTATAAATAAATCAATGCAGCCAGCGAGCAACCTCGAGGCTGCACCTGGGAGAATTATGGGATACCTACACTTCCTGAGTGAAGCAAGATGGCGGAGTGGGATCGAGATCTTTGCCGAGATATACAGCTTCAACACTTCATCTTTCTCACACACAGAGTGGGCATGGCTATGCAGAGCTGGTGGAATGTCGTGCTGTGCTTGTGCACAAGCTTAGAGTGAGCTGGGGACCATGAAAGCAGGGGGAGGGGGAGGCTTGCCCTTGCATGGAAAGTCCCTTTAAGGTCTATGTTTACAGGACACCGCCTTATATGTCAAGACACTTACCTGAGGCATATCCAGTACCCCGCCTACTGCGTCCTCTGCTGTTGTACGGGCGTCCACCTCGCCCAATACCGCTACAGTCTTCACTTATATATCCCTTATCTTTGTCGGTACGATTTTGTGGAGGTCTTGAACTGGCACCAATCTGTCGCAGTTGTTCATCAATCTGCAGCCGCTCCAAGCGGAGCTGGTCCACTTCCTAGTGCAATTTAAAACAATGTATGCAGAACTGATCAGAATTGGAGAATTCTCCAAAATAGACTAAATATATAACCCTTTCGCTGCCAGCCTACCTGGAGTTTTTGTCACCCTTGGTGCCAGACCATTTTGCACTATTTTGCGCTCCCCATGTTCAAATGTGATTTTTGAAGGGATTTCCAGGGATTTCCCAGGAAAATTATATATTGTTTTTTTCAGCAGAGTTTGAGCTTTAACATGAAATGTCTTGTTTGTCATTTTTAGGTGTATTCTCAATATTTTTTGGCGAAATATGTGCAGAAAAATAAAAAAAAATCTATTTTTTACAATTTGTAGTGTTTTTTTGTAATAAAAAATGTAAGTTTGTCAATAAAATCTTATTGCGTGTGAAATCCCAATTTCTTTCGATCACAGCGGTACCACATATGTATAGGTAGACACCCTTTCCAGCCCAGGGGACTCTCCCAAACTGAAACAGAGCTTTAGGGGATTTTCAGAAAAAATACAACTGTGATATTCGCTATACACACCTTGCACTTTTTCCAGAAAAACAACCCTTTACATTAGAAATAACCCCTACAAACTATATATTCTCTGGAAGTACACACCTCAGGCTTTCTATTTGTACCAGGCTTGTTGATGTGGCCACAGTTTCTGGAAGGATTCCCTCAATGTATTCTTTGGTTGCAAAGAGTTTCCCTAAAAAAAGGATAAAAAAGCAGAATCAAAGCCACATTTTCCTAAAAAAAACTATATACAAACAAGAAAAAACAAGTATAATCTGAAAAAGCAACATCTCCCGAACAGAACGATACCCAACATGCATAGGTTCTGTCAAGGGAAGAGTTGCCAAACACACCAAAGTAAAGCATGTGCGTAACGGTAATTTTACTTGAAAATTTCAGCTCTGCAGACAAAGTGCGCACCTTGCGATTTTTCAACCAAAACAACCCTTTTCATTTGGAATATCCCCCATAAACCATATTTCCTGAAAGTACACATGTTAAGCTTTCTAAGCGTACCCAGCTTGTTGTAGTGGGCTCATCTTTCTGGAGTTGATCCCTCAAAGAATTCTTTGGTTGCGCAGGGTTTCCCTAAAAAATTTATAAAAAAAGCTGAATAAAAAACACCTTTTCTTAAAATATTAATATGCAAACAAGAAAAAAACAAACGCAAGGTCCCACGAACAGAACAATACCCAACATGCAGAGGTATTAACCCTTTTAATTGCCAGCCTACTTGAGATTTTGTCAGCCTCTGTTGACAGGTCATTTTTCCCCATTTTGCGCCATGTTTTGCAACATTTTTGCTGGAATTTTCAGGAAAATTATATATATATTTTTTGCAGCAGAGTTTAGGCTTTAACATGAAATGTCTTGTTTGTAAATTTTATTTATTATTCATTTTATTTATTATTAAGTAAAAAAAAAAAAAGAAAAACCATATTGCATGTGAAAGCCCCATTTCTACCGATTAGAACGGTACCACATATTTATCGGTAGCCCCCTGTTCCTGCCCAGGAGACCCCCCCAACTGAAACAAGTAATTTTTAACATTTACAAATAAAATACAACTACCATCCACACTACAAAGGGTTAAATCGAGAAAAAAAAATGACATAGGGTCCCCCCTCCCATGGGGGGGGGGGGGCATTTTTTGGGGGATTTTTAAGGGTTAAAAACCCTTAAAAATCAAAAAAAAAAAAATGACTTGGGGGGGCCCCCCTTACCCTAAGTAACCAGCCCAGGACCAGCTATGCAGGGCTTGTAGGAACAGGACTTGCCACCCCCCCAGCCTTGTGAACAGGTATAGGGGTCATGGACCCCTTACCAGTTCACAAGGGGTTAAATGTAAAAAAAACACAAGGAAGGGAGAAATACATCCTGATTGAGGTTGGAAGGCCGAAACCACCTTAGGAAGGAAATCCGGCTTAAAGCGGAAAACTACCTTGTCCAGGTGCCTCTCAAAGTAAGGAGCCTGAATAGACAAGGCCGCCAACTCAGAGACACGCCGAACAGAGGTAATAGCCACCAAAAAGGCAACTTTCTGAGTGAGCAGAGAAAGAGCAATATCATGCACCGGCTCAAAAGGGGGACCCTGGAGAGCCGACAGAACCAAGTTTAAATCCCAAACCGGCAGCAAGGGCTTTCTAGGAGGCCGCACATGAGTAACCCCCTGGAAAAATGTCTTAACCAGGGGATGAAGGGCAAAAGACCTTTGAAAGAAAACCGCCAGGGCAGAAATCTGCCCTTTCAAAGTGCTAAGCTGGAACCCCAAGTCCAGACCATGTTGAAGAAACTCCAGAATTCTGGGAATAGAAAACACCCTACAAGGCAAGGCCCTAGCCTCGCACCAGTTAATATAAGACCTCCAAGTCCTATAGTAGACGTTAGAGGAAGATCTCTTCCTAGCGCTAACAAGAGTCTGAACCACTGCATCAGAAAGACCTTCCTCCTTTAGTTCAATAGATTTTTATTAAAAAAAAAAAAAAAAAAAGAAAAATCATATCCAGATTACACAACAGGCATTAGTCTCCAACATGGAGAAGCTCAATGCAATATAATGTATATGATACAATGCTTCGTCCGATGTACGGAGCCGTTGCTGTACGTGTACTTCAAAAGACCGCTTTCCCAGCTCGAAGGGTCCCACGTCGGCCTCCGAAGCAGCCAGTCAACAAAATTGCTACATGCAATAAACTCTTAACTTTTATGAAAAAAAACGTTCTCAACTCTTGGAGCAAAAAGGGGCTTAAACCGTGCATTGAAGGAAGGGGGAAGGGCAGATGGGGTGGGAAAGAGAGGAAAGGGAAGAAAAAAAAAAAAAAAAAACAAAACCAAGCAAGACTAAAGTAGATCTCTTATTAGACCCAGAACAAATTTTCATCGTAATTTTTAGGACCAAAGGCCCGAAACCAAGGAGTCCACATCTCCCGAAATCCCTCCAGGTCCCCATGCTGGATTGCAGAGAGCTTATCCATAGACATAATAAAATTCACCTTGTTAACGAGTAACCTAAATTTTAGGTCTGGAGTTTTCCATGAGCCAGCTATCGTCTGTTTCGCACCCGTCAGAATATGATAAGTTAGTATCCTCTGGTTTCTAGAGCAGTTGTCAATAGGAAAATTTAGTAAGGCCACCCACGGGTCTTGTGGTACCAGCCTGCCTAATACCCTTCCAACAGCTTTAAACACTGCTTGCCAGAATAATTTCACTTTACCGCAGTCCCACCAAATATGCTTATAGGAACCTGCGTCAGGGCATCCTCTAAAGCAAAGTCCTTGTCCATCTGACCCAAAGTGCCTCATTTGGTCCGGTACTAGATACCACCTAAGAGCCAACTTGACATTAGCTTCCACTGACATGACTGATGCCGAAACCCCAAAGCTCGAGCCCCACATCCTCTGCCATTCCCTTTGGTCCTTCACCTCTCGCAGTTCGCCCTCCCATTTTTGTCTATAGGATAATACTTGGGCCCCTGACATCTCGCATAATTTACCATAAATTTCAGAAATGGTCCCTCTCCCCCTTGGGTCCTGATTACAGCGTTTCTCAAAGAAAGTGAGCTGGTTATAACTAACCTGCTCTGATGCCACAGTCTTAACATAATGGGCAACCTGAAAATATCCAAATAGATCGACCTTCCTCCTTTAAGATGGAGGTTTCAGCAGCCACGCCGTCAAAGCCAGCGTTGGTAAATTGGGGTAGCGTAGCTGACCCTGGGTGATAAGATCCGGAAGAAGAGGCAGATAAAACTGATCTACTGCCAGCCGCATGACGTGCGAACCACACTCGTCTTGGCCACCTTGGAGCCTGCAGAATTGCTGGTGCCCCTTCTAGAGTCAGCTTGCGCACCACCTTGCCCACCATGGAGAAGGGGGGGGGGGGGGGGAACAGGTACAGAAACCCCAGTTCCCTCCAAGCCAGGGACATGGCATCCACTGCCAGGGCCAGAGGATCCTGAGACAGAGACACAAAGGCAGGAAGCTTGTGATGGTGACGAGAGGCAAAAAGATCCACCTCCGGAGTCCCCCACTTGTGACAAAGGGACTGGAATACCTTGGAACTGAGAGACCATTCTCCTCGGCGAGAGGATCTCCTGCTCAGGGTATCCGCCTTCGTGTTCTCCACTCCCGGGATGTAAATGGCTGAGATGCATGGGACATTGCTCTCTGCCCAAACAAGGATCAGAGATACCTCCCTGAGGGCACTCCTGCTGCGAGTCCCTCCTTGGTGATTGATGTAAGCGACTGCCCTCCGATTGTCCGATTGGACTTGAACTGGCAATCCCTGCAATAGAAGAGTCAAGCGAGACCGAACCAACCAAATGGTCCGTAGCTCCAAAACGTTGATAGGGGTATGAGCCTCCCGAGGCCCCCATGACCCCCTGGAACTGATGTTCCCTCCAGAAGCCCCCCCAACCCTTCTACAGATTGCTTGACACTAGCCACCACTGAAGGGACTGCTGAGCCCGGGGAGACAGAAGACAAGACTGATCCAATGACAGCGGATACTTGTCCCCAGTCGCTAGAAGATGGAGCTGAAGCGTCCTCATGTGAAACTGGGCAAAAGGGACTGCCTCGAAGGAAGCCACCATCAGACCTACCAATCTCATCCCTACCCGGATAGACTGGCGAGGATTGGAAAGCAGAAGCCAAACCAAATCTTGGATCAGAAGAATCTTGGGCTGAGGAAGGAACACCCTGGCCTGAAAGGCATCCAGAGTCATGCCCAGAAACGAAACCTCCCTGGACGGGGAGAGGGAGGACTTGGAATAGTTGATCACCCAACCGAACCTCTCCAGCGTGGATACCACCACTCTGGTGTCTAGCTCCGCTTGGCTGAGAGAGGAAGCCAAAATGAGAAGGTCGTCCAGGTATGGTACAATGCGAATGCCCTGGACTCTGAGGAGGGCCATCACCCTGCCAATACCTTGGTGAACACCCTCGGAGCCGAGGTAAGCCCGAATGGAAGGGCCACAAACTGAAAATGCTGATCTTCCACCACGAACCTGAGGAATCTCTGGTGTGCCAGGAAGATAGGTACATGCAGATAAGCATCCCTGATGTCTATGGACGTCATGAAGTCCCCCTGATGAAGAGAATCGACGGCTGACCGCAAGGTTTCCATGCGAAACTTCCTGAAGCGGATAAACCGATTGAGGAGCTTCAGATCCAAAATGGGTCGAACGGAGCCGTTCTTCTTGGGCACCGTGGATTGGAATAGAATCATAGGCCCCTTTCCGCGAAAGGCACTGGGCAAATGACAGCCATGTCCAGCAGATAACTTACTGCCGCCCAGAGCCCCTGTGCGGCCAGTGGGTCCGAAGGCACTCGAGACCTGAATAATCTGGGAGGAGGCCGGATCTCGAATTCCAGCTTGTAACCGGTAGACACCACTTCCAGAATCCATTTGTCTGAGACCTCCTGGTCCCAGACCTGGAAGAAGTGCCGCAGCCGTCCCCCCACCCTCAAGGGTGAGGGCGCCCCCTCATTGCTGAGCTGGCTTAGCAGCGGGCTTGGGTTTGGAACTCCAATTGTGACCTGGACGGGCACGACCTCTGCCTCTACTCCAGGAATCACCTCTGAGGGTAGAGAAGGCCAAAACTCTGCCAGTTCTGGCACCACAAAAGGAAGGGTTAAAGGAGGCCGCCCCCTGAAAGGGACGACGTTGCCTCTTAAGCTGATGTAACTTCCCTCCTTTCGTGACAGAATCTAATCTTTCTCCAAAGAGCCGCAATCCCACAAAAGGGAAGTGCTGTAAGCGCCCACTGGAACAACCATACCGACCACCGAATAGCTACAAGCAAGGCCGAGGTTCTACCACACATGACCATGGTGTCATCTAAGGCGGCAAGCACAAAGGACATGAACAATTCACACCGCTTAAAGAGGACCAACACCCAGGGGTGATCGGCCCGGAAATCTATAAGATTCCCGGGCCGATCACCTCCCACCCCGCGGGACATCCGAGATCGGGATGTCCCGCGGGGTGAAACCCCCCAGAAACCCCAAAAACACCTTACCTGATCCGCCGCCGCTTCCGCCGCCGCCGCCTCCCGCGCACCCCTCCAGACGTGCGCGCGCCCGCGCCGGCCCTCTGTGAATGGCCGGCGGGGGCGCGCGCGCGCCGAGAGTGACGCGCGGGAGGCGGCGGCGGCGGAAGCGGCCTGGACGTTCCTGATCCCCGCCTGGACGTTGGCGGGGATTGGCTGCGGCGCTCACGTGGGAGCGTTGAGAGGTGAGTTTTTTGGGGTTTCTGGTGGGTTTCACACAGCGGGGCACCCCCGATCGGGGTGCCCCGCCGAAGTGGACCAAAACCCAGGATAGTCAAAATCCTGGGTGTTGGTCCACTTTAAGGGCGGCGAACTAATCACTAGCCGGGTCAAGCCTGGAGTTACTCAACAGGTCTCTAACCACAGACCTGGTAGCCACTGCCAAAAGCGCCGAAGCACAAACAGGCCGCAAGGCTGAACCGACACTAGCAAACGCGTGGCAAGCCATCTGATCAATGTGTTTATCCTCACCATCTTTGAGAGTGGTGGAGTCAGGAGAATGCAAAATAGAAGTAATGGACAACCTGAGCACCGGGGCATCCACCTCGGGAGGGGACGACCATCGTTTTACCACGTCCACCGGAAAGGGATACTTTTTATCCCAACCTTGAGGAATACCTGGAAGCCGAGTAGGCTTCTCCCATTCCTTAAGAATAATGCCATCAAAATGCTTTTGATTTGGGAACTCCAGGCGCGGCTTGGAAGTCCCAAAAAATTCCCCTTTTTGAGGAGCAGTCTCCTCAGGAGGAGAAATTGCCAGAACCTCAAAAAGGTGAGCCAAGACCTTCGGAGTATCCACAGCATCCTCCTGCCCTTGCTCAGTATCAGCACCAACAAACTGCTGATTGTCAGAACCCTCAAATAATTCCCCCTCTTCTAGCGGGGAATAATCAGAGCAGTCAAGAAAATCATAATCAAACTCAAAGGCCGGCGCGGCTGGAGACAAATGCTTTCGCTTAGCCGAGGCCTTTCTGGCAACAGAGCCAGAAATACATTTCTCAATATTAGCCAGTCTGGCACATACATCAGATTGCGACTCCCTTCCTGTGACAACATCACTAGGGGTACGGATAAGGCAGGGTGGGGAGGGAGATGAGGCCGGGACCCCGGACCCAGACGCCTGGGCCCCCGACTGCTGCGTTAGGGCCCGCTGAGCACAAGGTATGCAAACAAGTACATTACCCCCCACAAGGGATGCCCCACAACCCACACACTGCCGGGGTTGCCCCAGCCCAGTATCCTGAGAAGCCTCCATATGGTGATTTTAATGTAGTCGCAATGACCAGAGGGATTTACGCTAAGCTACCCGGGATGCCCCTTCAGGTCCCAAGTGGGAGGATTTTTTTTTTTTTATTTTGTATTGTTTTTTTTTTTAATTATTATTTTTTTTTTTTAATTTGGAAACCCTAAATTAAACTCTAAGGGACCCTAGGACCGGGAGAACTCCCTCTTTAAGCTTCAAAAGAAGGGATCCCACCTAGAAGACATGAGAACAGACATAAGTGTCAACATGCACATCACCTACCATAGCAGTTAAAAATGGTGAAATAAATAAAATCCACTCACCGCAGAAAAGCAGCGACCGTCAACCCTCACAGCAGCAAGGGAATGAGAGGGAGAGCAGCAAAGCAGGCAGCGAGCCCGGAAAGAGTGCTTAAGAAAAGCCGACCTCGGGGGGGGGGGGGGGGGGGTTTGGGGGTGTGGAGGTGGTGGACGGGCCAGAACGAGCACGCCGAGCGCCCGGTCCCGCCCCCTTCTTAACTGCACCTGTTGAAAGTGAAACCGGCCCAGCAACAAAGGCCGCAAAAACACAAACACACAATCCACACACCTTTTCCCCCAAATAAAGTAAAACAACCCACAGGAGAAAAGGCCTCCCCCCCCAAGGGGCACAGAGGGACACGGTAGGGGGGAGAACCCACACCAATAGGTGAAAGGGTAAGAGGGACAGGGCATCCCAAGCCGGGATCACAAACCCGGACACCGCCTACCCCTTTGTATGGGGTCTCACGGGGGAGCAAGCTCCCATATACACCATAAGGTGCAGCCTATCATTGCCTGGACCTTCAGCCTAGGCTGGGAGGCATACTGCTATAGTTTAAATTAAAAAAGGTTCAGGCAGCAATAGAAACAAAAGGCCGGGGGGTTACCCCGGCTACCTGCAAGGAGGAGACAACCATCTTCTGACTTGCTCGCCGACTGCAGAATCGAAAGACTGGGGAATGGTGGGAGGTCCCAGGTATTTATGGACCGGGAGGGGTTCCTTTTTTTTCATGTCATCTCTGCAAGATCGCCCTCTACAGGACAGTTACCCAAGTGTCATGAATATTCAGAAGCGGGGTGTGTGACATACTGGGAATAAACAGAATACAATTTACAAGCAAGACATTTCATGTTAAACGCTAAACTCTGCTGCAAAAAAAAATATATATAATTTTCCTGAAAATTCCAGCAAAAAAGGCGCAAAATGGGGAAAAATGACCTGTCAACAGAGGGTGACAAAATCTCAAGTAGGCTCGCAATTAAAAGGGTTAAAGGTAGCTATGCATGTTGGGTATTGTTCTGTTCGGGGGACCTTGCGCTTTCAGGCTTAGCTGAATAAAAAACACCTTTCCTAAAATTTAAATATACAAACAAGAAAAAAGAAGCTTTTTTATACATTTTTTAGGGAAACCCTGCGCAACCAAAGAATTCTTTGAGGGATTCATTCCAGAAAGATGAGCCCACTACAACAAGCTGGGTACTCTTAGAAAGCTAAGCATGTGTACTTTCAGGGAATATATGGTTTATGGGGGATATTCCAAATGTAAAGGGTTGTTTTGGTTGAAAAATCGCAAGGTGCGCACTTTGTCTGCAGAGCTGAAATTTTCAAGTAAAATTGCCGTTACGCACATGCTTTACTTTTTTGCCAACTCTTCCCTTGACAGTAGCTATGCATGTTGGGTATCGTTCTGTTCGGGGGGACCTTGGTTTTTCAGATTATACTTGTTGTTTATTGTTTGTATATAGTTTTTTTTTTAGGAAAATGTGGCTTTGATTCTGCTTTTTATCCTTTTTTTAGGGAAACTCTTTGCAACCAAATACATTGAGGGATTACTTCCAGAAAACTGTGGCCACATCAACAAGCCTGGTACACCTAGAAAGCTGTGTACTTCCAGAGAATATATAGTTTGTTGGGGGTATTTCAAATGTAAAGGGTTGTTTTTCTGGAAAAACTGCAAGGTGCGCATAGCACATATCACAGTTGTAGTTTATCTGAAAATCCCCTAAAGCGCTGTTTCAGTTTGGGGGGAGTCTCCTGGGCGGGAAAGGGCGTCTACCTATACATATGTTGTACCGCTGTATCTGGGAGAAATTGGGATTTCACACACAATAAGATTTTTTTGACAAACTTACATTTTATATTACAAAAAAACACTACAAATTGTAAAAAATTGATTTTTTAAATTTTTTTTCACATATTTCATCCAAAAATATTGAAAATACACCTAAAAATGACAAACAAGACATTTCATGTTAAAGCCCAGACTATGCTGAAAAAAACAATATATCATTTTCCTGGGAAATCCCTTCAAAAATCACATTTGAACATGGGGAGCGCAAAATAGTGCAAAATGGTCTGGCAACAAAGGGTGACAAAAACTCCAGGTAGGATGGCAGCGAAAGGGTTAAGGCTGCAAGATGGCTTTTGTTTTAAATACAGGATACAAGAGAAGCCTTACAACGAGGCAAAGAACATGCTCACTCTGGCAGCTCTCAGATTTATCTAGAGACAGATTTTAACATACACTTCGATAGCTAAATTACCTTTAAATAGTTCAGGTGGTAGTCCAATAAAACGGTTGCATTGGTGATACTGTCCTTCGTGCCAACAAATACAAATGGAACCATTCCCTAAAATGACGACATTTTTACTATTTGATTAAAAACAACAAACATTAGGTTTGCAATAGTTCATAATGACAAGACTTTTGTGAAAGGCAGAGAATTTATCCACTGCAGTCTCACCATCACAGTATCCAAGGCACTTCTTACTTACAGACAGAGAGTCCTGCAACAATTAAAGCGATTCTATAACCATATATTAACTACTTCCTCATTCACAAAAGCTGTCCATCAGGTGACAGACTGTGACCAATACGGATTTCCCAGTGGGCTTGCACATCAAATCTGAATGGTTTCCGTTTTTTGCCATACCCCATGAATGAGCAAGTGGTGACAAATACAGTGCGGTTTTAAAGAAGTCAATTATTTGTAAGGGTTTGACTTCTTTTAAAACATGAAAATCGACATACGACTCCCCACGCCCCCCGAGGCATCCAGATTCAGGATGCCCCACTGTGTCAAGTCCCCCAGGTCGCACCAAAAACGCACCTTCTTTCCTGGTCCAACGGCGCATGTGCGAGCAACGGTCGAATCCGTTTTATCCCTTTAGCAGGGCACATGCCCGCCCCAGATATTGGTGAGTGGCATAGCGGGGGATGCAACCGTCAGCACATTCGGATCAGCTCGCCTTAGACAAGCTCTTGGACAAAGGGGCCTGGCTGTGTGTATCCCCCCAGACTGTCTAGAAACTCACTTTGCCAGTCACCAGTGTTTCATTCAGGTTTTGAGTTACAACCAAATGAATTTTATGGCTGCTACCCTGCAAGCACTCAACATTGGTAATGAGGGTAATGGTAATTTTGTGCTAATGAATCACCAATAAAGGGTATCCGCATTGCCAGGTAAGTGTCAGAGTACAGGTACATTTTAAAAAGATAAATAACTATACATATGCCTCATCATACAGCAGAAGCTATGACATGAAGATACAAAAAGGGGTTCATATACCTCGTCAGGGGACATATTTTTATCATTTTCAGCCTCGATTCGGACTCTGACCACGCCCGATTTATCAACAATTTCCTGAATGAGTTTCCCATTTTTCCCAATAACCTTCCCTGTAAAAGAAAAAGTATTCATAGAAACCAAAAATACAATTCTGTGATTACTCCCCTGTAGAATTGATATTATGAGTATACAATACGTCCTGCTCCAGATAAGAATCATTACACTTGGGTATTACTCCGCCAGATGGCGCTGGACTGCAGAGACCGCGAAATTGGCTCCTCCCGGCCCCTCAAATTTTCGGGACCTCCCACAAATCCCCAGCATTGAAAATCAGTTAACGAGAAGCCGGGAGAAAGATAACAGAATCAACCCTTAACTATAAACAATGATAACAATCACCATACAGGGGATCCTAGGATAATGCAAAACCAAGGGTGGGGTGCAGCAGGACGCACTGTATACTCATAATATCAATTCTACAGGCGAGTAATTACAGAATTGTATTATTCTAAGTATACAGTACATCCTGCTCCAGATAATCATTACACTTGGGATATCCAATAGCAGTGTCCATAAAGTAGGGTGGGATCCCCAAAGGTAACAGACAGGTCAGACCACTGCCGCCTGCAGAACCTTGCGGCCAAAAGCAGCATCAGCAGCATCAGCTGAGGCCCTAACATCAACCTTGTAAAACTTTGAAAAGGTATGAACAGAAGACCAAGTAGCGGCCTTGCAAACTTGTTCAACAGAAGCCTGGTGCCAAGAGGCACCAATAGCACGAGTGGAATGAGCAGTAAGGCGGAAGGGAGGATTCTTCCCCTTAGCAGAATAGGCCTGAATCACAGCCTGATGGATCCATTTGCTGATAGTAGATTTGGCAGGAGCCAAACCCTTCCTAGGACCAGAAGGGACCACAGAAAGAGCATCTGAAAGGTGCAGTAGCCACCAGATAGTACTTCAGGCACCTAACCACATCCAAGGAATGCAAAACCCTCCCCTTAGCATTACCAGGATTAGGGCACAAGGAAGGAAGAACAATGTCCTGATTCAGATGAAAGGCAGACACGACCTTAGGCAGAAAGTCTGGCTTGAAGCGAAACACCACCTTGTCCTGGTGTCTCTCAAAGTAGGGGGGCTGGATGGAAAGCACTGCCAACTCAGAAACACACCTAACAGAAGTGATAGCCACCAAAAAGACAGCCTTGAGAGTAAGAATGGCCAGGGCAGCATCCTGCACAGGTTCAAAGGGAGCACCCTGCTAGGCAGACAAGACCAAGTTCAAATCCCAAACAGGCAACATAGGCTTATGTGGGGGACGCACATGAGTAACCCCCTGGAAAAAGGTCCTGATTAGAGAATGCTGGGCAAAGGACCTCTGGAAGAAAACAGCCAGGGCAGAGACATGACCCTTCAGAGTACTGAGTTGGAGCCCCATCTCCAACCCATGCTGCAGGAACTCCAGGATCCTGGGAATAGAGAACAAACGACAGGGAAGAGACCTAGACTCACACCAGTCAATGTATGCATGCCAAACCCTATAGTAAATGGAAGAAGAAGACTTCTTTCTAGCCTTTATCATGGTAACAACAGAGGCAGAGAGCCCCTTCTCCATCAGGATGGAGGTTTCAGCAGCCAGGCAGAGAGCCCCTTCTCCATCAGGATGGAGGTTTCAGCAGCCAGGCCGTCAAAGCCAGAGTTTGTAAATTGGGATGGCGTAAGTGACCCTGAGTGAGCAGGTCTGGCACCCTGGGCAGAGCGTACTGATCTATTGCCAGCTGCACCACGACTGCGAACCACACTCTTCTTGGCCACCGGGGGACCACCAGGATTGCTGGCACCCCCTCCTGAGCCATTTTGCGCAGAACCCTGCCCAACAGAGGGAATGGGGGAAGACATACAGGAGCTGAAAGTCCCACCATGACATTGCTAGCGCATCCGTGGCCAAGGTCAGAGGATCCTGGGACAGGGAGACAAAGGCCGGGAGCTTGTGATTGTGACGGGGCGCAAACAGATCCACATCTGGTTGGCCCCAATGGTGACACAGAGACTGAAACACCCTGCCGCAGAGGGACCATTCTCCCAGGCAAGAGGTCCCCCTGCTAAGAGAGTCTGCCTGCAGATTCTCCACCCCCGGAATGTACACAGCTGATGTGCAGGGAAGATTGTCCTCCCCCCAGGCCAGAATGAGAGACACTTCGAGGGCCCCCTTGCTCCGGGTCCCTCCCTGATGATTGATGTAGGCAACCACCATCCGGTTGTCCGAGCGAACCTGAACAGGCCGGCCCCGAAGGTGTAGGGTCAAGTGAGCCAGAAACAACCTGATCGCCCTCAGTTCCAGAATGTTGATAGGTGTGTGGGCCTCCTGAGGGCCCCACTGCCCTTGGAACTGGAGGGACTTCCAGAAGCCCTCCCAACATGTCAGACTGGCATCCGTGGTGACCGTCTCCTAGCAAGGGGCCAGAAAGGATCTGCCCACCAACAGGTTCCTGGAGTCCAGCCACCACGAGAGGGACCGCCTGACTAGGGGGGACAGCGCAAGGAACTGGTCCAGGGACGCAGGATCCTTGTCTCATACTGACAAGAGGTGGAGTTACAGAGGCCTCATGTGAAAATGTTGTTCAAATAGGGCAGCACGCGAATGCCCTGAGACCTGAGCAGAGACATCACTCCTGCCAGCACCTTGGTGAACACCCTGAGAGCTGAAGTGAGACCGAAGGGCAATGCCACAAATTGGTAGTGCTGATCCTCCAGAGCGAACCTGAGGAATCTTTGATGACCTGGAAAAACAGGAAAATGTCCAGAGGTCATGAAGTCCCCTAGACGCAGGGAACTGATGGCAGAGCGCAAAAGTTTCCATGCGAAAGCGCCTGCACTTGACAAATTTGTTGAGGATCTTCAAGTCCAGGATGGGCCTTGACCGACCTCTCTTTTGGGCACGGTGAAAGGGTTGGAATAGAAATCCTTGGCCCGTTTTCGTAAGGGGACCTGACAGATGACCCCCAGCTCCAGAAGGCTTTGCACCGCCAGAACTAGACCCTGAGCTGACATAGGGTCCTGAGAGATCCGGGATCTGATGAATCTTGGGGGGCAGCCAGGCAGCAAACTATCTTGTAACCGGAGGACACTACCTCCCGAATCCACCGGTCTGAGACATGAAGCCTCCAGACGTGAGCAAAATGCTGAAGCCGTCCCCCCACCCAGATGGGATGAGGGCGCCCCTTCATGCCTGAGGGGGCTTGGGAGAAGACTTAGGCTTGGAGCCCCAGGAGGAGCCAGGGTGTCTACGTCCTCTGCCCCTACCCCAGAAATCTCCTCGGGCCCCGGTAAGGGAGACCCCCCTCCCCTGTCTGGCTCCACGGTAGGGGGAAGAAAAGGAGCCCTGGCCCGAAAGGGCAGAGACTGCCACCTGCGCTGGGGTAACCTGCCTCCCTTAGCAAACAGGTCCAAGCGGTTCCCAAACAGGCGTAGTCCTTTGAAGGAGAAACCAGTGAGAGCCTTCTTGGCAGCAGCCATACCAAGCGGCGTATAGCCACCACTAGGGAAGAGGTTCTGCCACACATCCTAATGGTGTCATCCAAGGCAGAGAGAACACAAAGTCACAAAAACCTCACAACGAGAGAGAGCATTAAACTCCTCACTAGACACATCATCAGGAGCACCATCTAGGACACTTCTCAGCAGGGTCCTAATAGCCACAGCTGTAATAGAGGCACAGACCGGGCGCAGCGCCGTCCCCACGCAAGAAAAGGCATGGGACGCCAGCTGATCAATACGCCGGTCCTCACCATCCCGCAGCGTAGTAGAGTCAGGGGAATGCATGACAGAGGTGTTGGACAACCCTAGGACCGGGGCATTCACCTTTGGAGGGGATGACCAGCGCTTCACCACATCAGCAGGAAAGGGATACCTCTTATCCCAACTCTTAGGGAAACCAGGAAGTCTGCTGGGTCGCTCCCATTCCTTGAGCACGAGATTATTAAAATGGGCTTGCTCAGGAAATTCCAAACGTGGCTTAGCAGTATGAAACAATTCCCCCTGCTGCATAGGGGCCGCAGCCGGGGGAGAGATAGACAGCACCTCAAAAATCTGAGCCAACAGCCTATCAGTATCATCTGGGGCCCAGGGGTCAGAGCCAGAATCATCATGACCCCTGGGCCTCTCATCAGATGACTCCGAGTCAGAAAATAATTCCCCTTCTTCCAAGGGGGTATAACCAGACAGTTCCACAAACTCAACGCCTGATGTCACTCCCTATGGAGGCTGATAAGTGCCGCTTCTTAGCAGAGGCCTTATGCGCCAGGGTATTAGCCACCAACTTCTCAACACTAGCCAATCTGGAAGACACATCAGGTTGAGAATCCCCACTGGTAGGCAACTCAATAGGAGTCAAATTTAAGCTTGGAGGAGTAGGTGCAGGCCCAGCTACTGGTAAACCAGGCTGCAGCGCAAGCACCTGCTGGGCACAAGGTATATAGACCCGCACATTGTCAGCACTAGTAGGGGACACCCCACAAGCTACACAAAGCGGGCTTGTCCCGAAGGAACACCGAGCACATTATCCTGAGACGCCTTCATATGGTGATTATAGAGGCACAATAAGTCGATGGGGCATCCCGAGTTGCTTTTATAGTGTGAATCCCTAATCGACCGCTAGGGAAGTGGGAGTAATTTACACACTAGGCCTCACAAGTTTAATAACTAAATAGAGGGAGAAGAGCCGGGAGAAACCAATAGAGCTCAACCCGTCTCAAAGACATAAACGAAGAGAAACCCATAAGTGACTAGTATAAAGACATAGGGTAAATAAAGCCGCCCGCGAGGGCACTCACGGACCGCGGTAGGTAGATGCCAGTCACGCAGCAGTCGAATCCAGTGAAAAATGGCGCCGGGTATACATCGAGGGGCGGGCCGCGGAGACCGTGATGCAGAACGCGCCAACCGTGGGCCCCGCCCCCCCGAAGAGCGCAAAGCAGCACACGTGACAAGCTGCCAATGACCGCGCAACAGCGCCTGAGGTCATGCCGCCGCCAACCGCGGAGCACAAAGGAGCGCGCGCGGCGGCATTTTCAAAACGCAACCAGTGCAACCAAGTCAGAACGGAGACTGATACCGAGACTGACACAATACAGTGAAAACACCAAGGAATATAGACACCCCCCCAGAGAGCTACAAGGGAGGGTGAGGGAGGGCAGTGGCCACTTTACAGAGGGCCCACCAATAGATAGGGGCAAGGGCAATAGGGCGGGAGGGGCATCCCATAGAGGCTCACCATAAGCCTATACCGCCTACCCTTTGGTGGGGGATTGCGGTGGAGCAGCGCTCCTAAGCACCTGACAGCGGTGCTGCCTACCATCGCCCGGACCAGCGCAGCCAAGGCTGGGAGGCACATTATCAATGGAACGGGTGGGAATAATCCTACAGGGCCGCAGGCTAATAGCCCCCCTCACCTGCGAGAAGAGAGAGCCATCTTCTTGTCGTTCACAGTCCAGACTGCAGAGAAGATCTGGGGATTTGTGGGAGGTCCCGGGTATTTTGAGGGGCCGGGAGGAGGCAATTTCGCGGTCTCTGCAGTCCAGCGCCATCTGGCGGAGTAATACCCAAGTGTAATGATTCTTATCTGGAGCAGGACGTACTGTATACTAAGAATAAGGCTTTTGTAATTTCCGATAAAAACATGGCACAATAATGGAGAATTGCTGGTATTACAAAAGGTACAATTATAATATCAAGAAACCATGGAAAGAGGTTCTCCTATAGATTTATAAATGTTGAAAAATACCATTTTGTGAATACTCACCTGTAAAATGGTTATTATTGGTGTGTCACACACACCCCGCTTCCTGTAGTAATAACGATCGGGTAAACCATCTCCAGATGTCATTGCAGAGAGAGAGATCTTGAAACTGGCCCCTCCCAGTCTATATATACCTGGGACCTCCCACTTAATCCCACAGCTGAAGGAGACGGGCGGGCCAGAGAGCGCGCGTGATGCGCTCTGACCCCGCCCGCCAATCATCGCACAGCACGGGCCACGCCGAGCGCGGCCCCGCCCCTAAGCAAAAATTACCTCAGAGAGGTAAAAAATGGCGACAGTGCCATTCAAAAACGCTCAAAACGGACCCGGTCTGCTGACCCCAGCAGAACTAAGCTCCGCACAGAGTAAACACTCAAATTAAAGACACACACATACACGCGCGCACCGACGTCCCACACAAATAAGTACAAATAAAAGGGAAATTACCTCAGGATATCCTAGAAAGACCCCTCACCCCCCCCTCCCCCCTAAAGGACTTCCCCCACCAAAAAAGGGAAGGCCATGAGAAGGAGAGAAGATATATACGGGACGGGGCTTCCCAAAATCCAGGTCACCAACCGGATAACCACTCTGCCCCAATAATGGGGACTAGTGGAGGAGATAAGCTCCTAGGCACCACCAGGTGCCGGCTACCATTACCCAGTCAGCAGCCGAAGCTGGGAGGCTTCCGATAGTTACCAAATACAAGTAAAAAAAGAACTGGGCAGAAATAGACCAGGGGGGGGTGCCGGGGTGTAACCCCGGCTACCTGCAAGCAGGAGACCTCTTTCTTCTGTCTTGACGCATCTTGCAAAGAGAGAACACTGGGGATTAAGTGGGAGGTCCCAGGTATATATAGACTGGGAGGGGCCAGTTTCAAGATCTCTCTCTCTCTGCAATGACATCTGGAGATGGTTTACCCGATCGTTATTACTACAGGAAGCGGGGTGTGTGTGACACACAAAGAATATGTGAGGTGCAGACACAAACATGAAATACAGTTCAGCAGAATCTTGCCGTTTTATAAGGCCAGTCTATGCTTGTAATTACCCCCCTTTATAAGTTCATAAATGAACATACTGCATAACTGTTTAACTGAATTACTTCCTGAATATGGCAATACAATAATTTCCTGTAAACACAAAATATTATTTCATTAACATGCAAGCCAACACAATAAATGTTGTTATTTCTGCCGTTGGTCACAACCACTTTAAGGCTCTATTTACAGCTCTCTGCTTGCGCTGCGTTAGGCAACGCAGTCAAAACGCGAAGGAAAATGCTGTACATTATTTTTAATCGTCAAATTCACATATTTACACAGCATAGATATGTGAACTGGCCCAAAAACAACGGGCAGCATTTTTCCTTGCGTTGTGAGTGCGTTGCTCAACGCAGCACAAGTGGAGAGGTGTGAATAGAGCCTAAGAAGCCTCCAAACCTTCCAGCAGTCTGTGCCATGCAGCCCTTGCTTAATGCCATAAAGGAGCACTATTGCGAAAAATGGCCCAATGATAAACATACATATAAATTTGCTGGATGGCGGGGGAAGGGGTCTCTTATACACCTGGCATCAGGAAATACCAAGCCAGGTTTGTTTTTCTTTTAATGGAAGGAAAAAGGACATCTGGGGTGACAGGCCCCGTCACCCCTGAATTTTATTCTTACCATGAGAGAATAAACCACAAGTTGGTGGGAGTTTTATTCAGTTCAGGTGTAAAGTGACCCCTCCCATCATTGGCGAAGGTGTTTGGGTGTATGGGTTTTAATATTACACAATTTCTCGACAGTGCTCCTTTAACCTTTTCAAAACCCGAGGCTCTGCTTTTTGGGAAGATGTCGAAAATGAATGGTGTTTTCCCCTTTACTTTAATAGGTCTAATGGGAAACTGTCTGGCTGAATTAACTAAGTCCGAGGCCCTGGTCGTGGATTTAACCGTCTCGGTGGAGGAGTCCTCTAGAAAGGAGAAGGGCCCTGAACATGGGGAGGGTCTCCAAAAGGGCTTGTTTTGGCATATCATATTCTATGCATCTCTTCAGGTTCTGCAGCCAGTTGGTTTGAAGGTAAATGAAACCGCATCCCAAACCCTTTTGAGGATTCAACCTGTGCGACTGTCCATAGTATACCTAAAACTGTGAAACTCAGGTCCAAGGAACTGGAGACCTGTGCCAGGGAGGAATCCAATTTTGGACATTTGAACCAGGAGACACTGGAGTTTAAGAGAAAGAGCTTTCTCTCAGGTAATTGCCATTCCTTTTTAATTAAATTAGACAAGAAGAGTGAATTGCAAAAGATTTTTCATTCTACCCTGGGCAGTTACAGTCTGTTTATTGCTAGGAATTTTCATAGTGTCATAAATATCGAACAAGAGAGCGTCAGTTTACTCTAACATCCTAGACGTTTCCTTGGAGAGGAAACATACTGAGGGCTGGGAGGAAGGAGTGGGGCTTTTAAACTTGTACCAGTTTGTGTTTCCTGTCTGGAGGGGACTTCGCTCAAATGTCCATCCTGAAGGACGAAGGTAGAAAATAGAGTACTAGAAAGTCCATAACAAAAGTTTTAAACAACTTACCTACTAAGTTTCGTGGAACCTGTATTACATCTTCTGCAAATTCAAGGTAGGTTCTGGCCTTCTTTACAGCATCTTGATCCTGATAAAGGTAAATACATGTTAATTACATAAATAGTACTCCATGACATTAGTTTCCAGTAAAAAATACAATATAGCATTTTGGACTCGTATCATTTAGGGGACCTATTCCGGGATAAAAAAAATCTACCCTCTGCATTTCTTTAAAGTAAGTTCCCCTGCATTGGAAATCTGGATAACACCACATTACTTTCTGTGCAATATGCAGGAAAAGTTGCCATATAACAAAAACCTCAAATGTGCAAATTTAATTTGCAAATCTTTCAGGTAGAACATTTACTGAATAACTAGTATCAAATACCTTTAGAGTATCACTTTGTTACAATCTCTAAGATCTATGATCCTACGAAACGTGGCAGAAAGTGCATTTAGCAGAAAAAGGGAAATTTGTGTACTCACCAGTGAATTTCCTTTCTCGTCCTCTTCCATTTCGAAGCACCACCAGAAGCAACGCGTGGGCAAATCTCAGCCTTAGGCGAAGATTCCTGGGTTACAGTATATACCGTGTAGAACGCACCACCGACGCAGTTGTAACACAGCTGAAGGGTGGGTGTCCACCTAACCAAGAATAATGGCATCTCAAGCTTAGACCCCTGAAGAGGGGTTCACCACGGTCTGCAACACCTTATGCCCCAGAGCCGCATCGGCAGATGCCCTGACATCAAGTCTAGGTCGCTACATTGCAGGCCTCTTCTACAGACGCCTGGTGTTGGAAAGCCCAAGATGTGACAATCTCCCTGGTGGAGCAAGCGGTGACCCAGAAGGGCGCCTCCTTCCCTTTGCAGGTGTAGGCTTGTATAGCTGCCTGATCCATCTGCTAAGAGTGGACCTGGCAGCCGCCAGGCCCCTCCTTGGTCCTTTTGGGATCACGAATATAAAAATACAATTCTGTGAAACTCACCTGTAGAATTGTTTTTGAACATATCCAGTCCAGGTCATCCCAGAAGTAATGACATGTGGGTATTCTGCCCTCAGGGGGCGCTCGACTGCAAGATCAAAAGCGGTCGCTCCTCCCGGCCCCCTATAAAAGCAGGTGTCTCACTATGATTTCCCAGTGGTTAAACAGCAGTAAGAAAGAGAGACAGGCCGGAAGGCCAAGAAACCATGTTACTTCACATAGCTTCAGCATGTACTCTCTCCAACAAAAAACTTAAGGACAACGGTTCAATATAAAAATGGAAATCACCATAACAGGCAAACAAGAGATAACGAAAACAAGGGCAGGGTGGGATGACCTGGACTGGATATATTCAAAAACAATTCTACAGGTGAGTTTCACAGAATTGTATTTTTCCCTATATCCAGTCCAGGTCGTCCCAGAAGTAATGACATGTGGGACATCCAAAAGCAGTGTCTATTAGGTCGGGATCCCCAGTGCGGAACAGCATGTAGTTCATTTCACTACCGCCTGAAGCACCTTTCGGCCAAAGACAGCATCAGCTGAGGCCCTAACATCAACCTTGTTAAACTTGGTAAAGGTATAAACTGAAGACCAAGTGGCGGCCTTACAAACTTGTTCAACAAATGCCTGGTGCTGAAAAGCCCAAGAGGCACCAATAGCTCTGGTAGAAGGAGCTGTGATCCGAAAAGGGGGTTCCTTCCCCTTGGCAGAATATGCTTGCACCACCGCCTGTCTGATCCACTTACTAAGTGTGGACTTGGCAAGCCCTTCCTAGAACCTTCTGTTAGGACAAAGAGCAAATCCGATATCCTGAAGGATTCAGTCGCAACCAGGTAATACTTAACGGCTCTGACCACATCCAAGGCATGGAGGGTCCTTTCCTTAGAATTAGTCGGTGCTGAACACAAGGAAGGCAAGACCACTTCCTCATTAAGATGAAAGGGAGAAACGCGGGGGATCTTAGGCAAAAAAATCAAATCAGGTTTAAAGCGAAAAACCACCTTATCCTTACGCCGCTCAAAATAAGGAGGCTTCATACAAAGCGCGGCCAGCTCTAACGCGCGATGCACCGAGGTGATCGCTACCAAAAAGACCACCTTGAGGGTCAAAATAGGCAATGCAGCATTGCACAAGGGATCAAAGGGAGGACCCTGGAGAGCAGAAAGTACCAAATTCAAGTCCCACACCGGTAATACAGGCTTACGTGGTGGACGTACATGGGTGACTCCCTGGAACTCTATGATTGTCAAAGGATCTCTGGAAGAAAATGGCCAAGGCAGAGACCTGGCCCTTGAGGGTGCTCAGCTGGAGACCTAAGTCTAAACCGTGTTGTAAAAACTGGAATTGGGCGAAGGGGACTGCCTCGAAGCATGACACCATTAGGCCCACCAGCTTCATCCCCAGACGGATCGATGGCCGCTGACAAGACAGCAAGGCCTGCACCTGCGTCTGAAGGCCCACCACCTTCTGCTGCGGCAGGAATACCTTGACCTGAGAGGTGTCTAATGTCATGACCAGGAAGGACCTCACCACTGAGGGAGTGATCGAAGACTCAGGGTAACTGACTACCCATCCAAAATCCTCGAGAGTGGATAACACCGTCCGGGTGTCGCTCTCGGCCTGCTGAAGGGACTGCGCCGCAATCAGTAAATCGTCCAGATAAGGCAGCACACGAATGCCCTGATTCCTCAGAATAGCCATGATGCCCGCCAGCACCTTGGTGAAAACCCGGGGGGCTGAGGATATCCCGAATGGCAGAGCCACAAACTGGTAATGCTGGTCCTCCAGCGCAAACCTCAGGAACCTCTGATGTCCCTGAAATATCGGGATGTGCAAATAGGCATCCCTGATGTCCACCGTGGTAAGGAAATCGCCGGGCCAAAGCGAGCTCACCGCAGACTGTAAGGTTTCCATGCGGAAATGTCTGACTCTTACAAACCTGTTGAGACCCTTCAGGTCCAGGATAGACCTCAGCGTTCCATCCTTCTTGGTAACCGTTAACAGATTGGAGAAGAAGCCTTGGCCCTGTTCCTGACGAGGCACAGGGCAAATCACCCCTAACCGCAGGAGGTGCTGCACGGCCATTCTCAGGCCCTGTGCCTTCACTGGGTTCTGGGATATTCGAGACTGAAGAAATCTTGAGGGCGGCCCGACTGCCAGCTCTATTTTGTAATGGGAGGACACCACCTCCTGAATCCACCGATCCGAGACGCGCTGTCTCCAGAAAGGGCCAAGCAGGCTTCCGTCGCTGAGGGAGTCTACCATCCTTGACCAGGAGGTCCAGATGCTTCCCGAACAACCTGTGTCCCACGAAGGAGATACTAGTGAGCGACTTCTTGGCCGTGGCATCAGCTGACCATTGCCGCAACCAGAGCGAGCGGCGAAGCGCAACAAGCAGGGCCGAAACCCTGGCACCGAGCCGGACACCATCGTCCATGGCAGCAACAACAAAGGCAATAAAATCCACACAAGCTTTGAGGTCTTTATACTCCTCCGCCCACTTGCGAGACTTAGCAATATCCACAAGGCGTCTCACCTTCTTTCTGATGGCTAAGGAGACAATAGCCGCGGCACACACAGGGCAAAACCAAGCACCAGCAAAGGTGAAGGCATGGCAGACCAGCTGATCCATGCGCCTGTCAGCTGGATCCCGTAAGGAAGCAGTATTGGGTGACGGCATAACCATAGTGTTGGACAATCCCAACACGGGGGAATCCACCTCGGGGAGACGGGACCATAAGCGGACCAGCTCCTCAGGAAAGGGATGCCGCCTGTCCAGGCCCTTAGGCACCGACGGTAGCTTGTTAGGCCTTTCCCATTCCTTGAAAATCATATTAGAAAAATGGGCCTGCTCAGGAAAGACTTGCCTCTGTCTCTCAGGCCAAAACATCACCCTGCTTCCTCTTAGCCGCTCTTGGAGGGACAATGTGCAAAGTCTAAAAAACGGAAGCCAGCAACTTCTGCGCATCATCAGGGAGCCACGTATCCTCGCCCGAGGAAGAACCAGGCCCGCTGTAATAGCCAGCAGAATAATCCACAGTGAAAATGGAGTCCTCCTGCAACTCGCCTTCCTCCCTGGAGCCCAGACCTCCAAAAAGACCATCATCATCATTATCCGAGTAAACGGGCTCGATGTGCCACTTCTTACTCGTGGCCTTCTTCGGGGCCATTCGCGAGATCTGTCTCTCGAGACTGGCCACCCGGTATGCCAAATCCACATAGGACCCCCCTGCTGGCTTCCCCCTCACTGGGGGCTGAGTGTAGCAGCGGGGGTTCTGGAGAGGCCGCAGGCAATGATGCTCCAAAAGGACGCTCCTGGCACAAGTGGTACAAACAGTGCTGAATCGGCCCAGAGGGCTTGCAAGGCACATGAGGCAGAGCTTCATCCACCCAGATGGGGCCCCTAGCTCACTATCCCCAGATGCCTCCATTATGGTGATTAGAATAATTGGTATGCAGGGTACAAGGCACTGACGGCCCAAACCCAATAAGCCCTCTGAAATGGTCCCTCTTTTGTGAAGACGCCTAGAAGATACAAGTCAAAAAGTGGCCATATGTATCCCACAGCACATGCGAAATACAAGCAAAAAAAAAAAAATTTAGCAAGGAGGGACTCACAACACCGACAGCACTCAGCAGCTAGGACGACTCCCAGGCAGCACAAGATGGCGCAGAACCAGCAGCTTGGGGCATTCGAAGGGCGGGCCGCACGGCAGTGACGCGAAAAGCGTCATCGTGCGGGCCCGCCCCCCCCGACGGCGCGCCCACCTCAAAATGGACTAAGCCATCGCAGCAGAAAAACACAGGGCGGCCCGTGGAGGGGCCCCCGTACGGCGTGCGCACGCGGCCGCAGCTACACAGCCAGGAGAGCTGCAGCCTCAGACAAAAAACCCCCGCTTAGCGGCGCCGCCCCCCCCCCTCACAGCATAGCAGCCAGAGATGGAGAGGAGCAGGACAACTCAGGGAGCGAGGGGGGGGGGGGGGGGATGTACAAACACACAGTGCATAAACCAATTCATCGAGTGACTACTTCAAAAAGAGCCACTACAATATCTGCACAAAATGTATAAGTGAAGGTCACACCAAACACAACACAGTAATAAAGCTTGTGGCGCAGGGAGGGTATGAAGCCAGTGGGCATAGGTGGTCCCCCCCTCCCCCCCCTCATAGGCTCACCATCAGCCTATGGCCGGCTACCCATTAAACAGGGTCTGCGGCCCAGAGCCTAACTCTGCCAAACGCCTGACCCCGGCGTTCTCCCTACTGTCACCGTCCCGATCAGCCATGGCTGGGAGGCAAGAGTGGGTCCACGGGATTAGTGGTAATAAGGTCGCAGCGGCCGACGGGCTAGGAGGCCCGGCTCAGCTGCACAATCCAGGAAGAGAGTATCCAACGATCTTCAGCAGCCAGACTGCAAGATGAACACTGGGAAATCATAGTGAGACATCTGCTTTTATAGGGGGCCGGGAGGAGCGACCGCTTTTGATCGTGCAGTCGAGCGCCCCCTGGGGGCGGAATACCCACATGTCAATACTTCTGGGACGACCTGGACTGGATATAGGAAAAATCTGTCTTACATACCTCTCAAGTAGTGGCCAAGTAATACTTTAAATGCCCTGACCACATCCAGTGAATGCAGGTCCAACGTCTGCACAGTCTTTTGATAGGAACAGCATTTATAGAGGCCTGAAGTGGAACTGGGACAGAACACCATCAGAAACGCATGCCCTATCTGAATATTGAATGTTCTTCTGTCAGCAGCGACCTTGTCATCTCCTGAAGAGCCATGCACCTCTGCACCGGAAGCAGGACCCATGCTTGTCGAGTATCCAATGTCATACCTACATAGGTCACCACCAGGGAGGGAACCACCTAGGACTTGGGGTAGTTGATCATCCACCCGAAAAGTTCCAGCGTGGACAGGACCATCCGAACATCCCGCAGTGCCTCTGCCAGAGATGGGGCTCGGATGAGCAAGTCGTCCAGGTATAAGTGATGTTCACACCCTGCCTCTGCAGGAGTGCCATAAACACCGCCAAGACTCTCGTGAATACGGGCAGTGGACAGTCCAAATGGCAGTGCCACAAATTGTAAAAGCCAGGCGCCCACTTCAAAGAGCAGGTATTGTTGGTGACCAGGGAAGATCAGGACATGCAGATAAGCATCCTTTATGTCCACCGTGCCCAGAAAATTACCCTGTGGCAGCGACATCATGACTGACCTTAGAGATTCCATGTGGAACTTCCACACCTGAACGCAACTGTTCAGATTACAGAGACCCTGGATCGGCTGAACGAACCTGTCCTTTGAAGATGGCGAATAGCATTGAATAGAAACCACAGCCCCGCCCTGAGTGACATATTCACAAAAAGCAACCTCCCGAACCCAGGTGCGGGTATCAGTTCCCTCCACACTGGCGCATAGGGCGAAAGCTGCCCTCCCCACCCGATCGGGTGAGGGCGCCCCTTCAACCCTGAGAGGGCTTGGGTCAACTGGCCCCTTGGGGTCTAGGTTTCCCCCATGGCATCTGAAGTCTGTAGAACCTCCAAACTTCCATAAGGGACAAAAATTCTGCAAAACGAGGTCCTCAGTTACCATTTCTGTGAAAGCCTAATCGACTTCCCACCCGTGGTCTTCGGAACCAGGTCATCCAGAGGCTCACCGAAAAGATGACCCTCCGAAAAGGGCATAAAGCCAGCGCCATGTATCTAAAAAATCTCCATAGCGAAGGAGTTCAAACAAAGTGCAGAGGACCGCGAACCTCCAAGTCACAGTTGCGTCCTCTGCTGCTTCATCCAGATCTTGCCAACTGAGCCACCCTATCTGGCATGTGGGCAGACTCAGGAACACAGATTGACCTGGCAGCCCCCCCGAGGGGGTATTCCGTCCAAGCCGCAGGGTAAACTGGACAGTCCGACTGTGGCACGGAACCTGCCAGCTGTGTAAGGAGCCACAGGACAGTAGTGCACCCAGTGCACAGGGGTCCCTCGTCCAAGGTCAGACGCGCATGGCCACACGCGCATGGCCACACGGGACATGTGGCGCCACTCTTCATTAAAATAGGATGCCTCCGATATGGTAAAATGGCTGCTCTAACTGCTAAGCAATACAGCTGGATGCGCTGGTCCCCACACCCCTCCTGCCTGTTGACTACTGGTCAGACCTACCTGCACCAGAAAAGCAACCTCCCTGCAGGCGAGATTGACCCACCGACCAAGGATGCAGCAGCTTCTGGACGCTCACCCCGCAACAAGAACAATGTCAGAATCCTAAAAGAACCAGTACAAGTCAAAAGGCTTTGCGCCCCCGTGGCAGCCCAATCTGACCAGGGATGCAGCAGGGACCGCTGGGCACCGTACAAGATGGCTCTGCCTCATGCTGTTAGTGAGAAGAAGGACCTTGTAAATGTGGCTGTCCCGCCCCATCCTCCACTGTAAGGCCCAAGCAGACCCCCCTCAGCATCACAACCCCTGCTCCCTTCCCAAAAACCTTACATACCCCCCAAATGGCTGGTGGCCACACCCCTTCACGACGAGACTGCCCCCCCCCTCTCCAAATTCTGGCAGCTGAGCTCTGAATGAGCAACTTACCAGCATGACCAGTAGTAATCAAACACAGTGACACCAGGGAGCCTCGGGCACCAAGCTCAAACCCTACCCAGCAGCCATGGGAAAGGCTGACTGCATATCTAGCAGGGTGTCATGGGGGTATATGACCCAGGGGGTAAAGAGACTGGGAGAAACAGCAGGGGCACCATGCAAGGCCCAGAGATCAGGTCCATTGCTGCAGTGGGGTCCTGATCCTCTGGGCTCAGACCCAGTTGGATAACCCCCGCCGCGCTTACCTGGACCCATGCGCACTCCGCTCAATCTGCATGATCCCACACTATTGGCATAAAGAACCGAGTTCAGGAAACTAACAGAGGTCCCGTCTTGCAGCCCCGCCTATGGCTGAGATTAACCTATGTGTTGCTACTGGTGGTGCTCTGGAATGGAAGAGACAAGAAAATCCTTTGTTCTACGGTGTCTATCCATAAACTGAGGAACCAGCATTTTTTTTAGAAGGGATCAGGCTAGATTTTCCCCTGTCAAAAGGAGATCGTCTAAGGAAGGAAAACTTGAGATTCCCTGAAGTCTCAGCACCCTCTTATGGCTTTCGCCAAAAACTTTGTGAAGATCCTGGGAGACTTCAAAGGGCAAGGCCCTGTACTGAAAGTCGAACCCTTCTGAACTTGGGATTGCAAATCTCAGAAAACAGCAGTGTGCCAGAAAAATGGATATATGTAGGCAAGCATCCTGTAAAATCGATGTTCACCATTAAGTTCCCCGCTATAAGTAGGCTCCTTACGGTGAAAATCGATTCTATTCTGAACCAATTTTTTGATAATGAATCGTTTCAGGTTTTTTAAATGTAAGATTAGTCTGAAGGCACCTGATGGTTTTTGTACCAGGAAAACATGGGAATAGAAAACTCTTCCCTTCCTCAGGAACCAGTTTGATTACGCTCTTGCCGAGTACTTGGATTACCTGGGGAAAAGCGTCTTTTCCTAGGGTCTTGTGGCAAATGTATAACCAAGAAATTTTCTGGGGGTCTGGACCGAAGCTCCAAATTATATCTTCGAAACTCAAGTCCGAAGACCTGGAGACCTATACTAGAGAGGAGTCCAATCTTGGACATTTGGTCCAAGCTTCACAGGCGGACTCCTCAAAAGGAAACTTGTGCTTAATAGAGTTTGTGAGAAGAGGGAAAAAAAAAAAAACTCAGGGAACTGCCATTCCTATTTGATTAAATTGGAAAGGGATGAATGGATAAAAAATGATTTTTCCTTGTGTGTCATAAGTTTATGATAAACCGTGTCCTGAGCTGACAGGGCCTGTTCATTATCAGCAATTTTCATAGCGTCATAAATATCTAAGAGAAGCCCCAAAGTCTCTTCAGAAATCTCTTTGTGAACCTCTAAAAGGTCCCTTCATACTCTGACCCCCCTCATTCAGAGAATCCTCCATGTTGGAAACTAATCCTTCACTTTGATCCCTCCCCTGACTCTGAAGGGTACTGATGAAGAGAGGGGCATAGATGATGTCTGGGGGTAACCCAGATATCAATAAATATACAAATTCTGAAGGAAGAAGGTAAAATACTTCTAAAGAAATGTGAAAAAAAAAAAAGAATGGACAGAGATATGGGTATTTTGTAAAGGAGAGGCCTGCTGCTCCAGTTGAGAGCTCCTGGTCCCCCCTTACAGAGAGGTTGGGGTGGCGTCTTGTGTGACCGCAAACCTTACATACCCCCCAAAGGCTGTCAATAGGGGGCTGTCCCCCAAAATAAAGATATTACAACTGGCCATGTAACATATCAGGCAGTCCCTGCAGCAGATGCAATTATGTTTTTTTAAAAAATTGAGAGCTTAGCAGTTCACCTTATCAATGTTACAGTGGCCAGTTAAACAGAAAAGTTAATGGCAAGCTATCATTCTATACTTTGCATTTCATAATTATGGGTATTCATCAGCTAGTGTATAGAGTTAAAACATTGTGATCTTTACCTCCCCATAAATATGAAATGTGCAGGTGTCTTCATCAAGATCAATGGCAGTTACCCCAGGAACCTTTCGAGCTTGCTGTATATTTGCACCATGAGTTCCAATGGCTAGGCCCATAAGATCTTCCCGTACAACAAACTGCTCATGAAACCTAGATGCTAGCTGCCTTGAGCTCTACAAAAGAAAAACAAATGTTTTAAATACCAGACATCCCATTTACTCATTTATACTCTGCTGAGAAAGCATAGTTTTGTTGCAATACACAATACTCCTTGTAGGTGTTATTACAGTATTTACAGTGCTGTTGCGGCCCTTTCACATACTTTTGAGGCATACTTTGGTTTGTGATCGCTACCAAAATTGCGGTACACAGGAGAGAGGTGTGTTGGTATTATCTCTAACGATACGCTTGACCCCAGAGTGAAAGCAGCCTAAGATGCCAACAGAAACACTCCTCTTTCTTCGGACCAGATTTCTCTAGATCAGGGGTGGGCAATTATTTTTTCCATGGGGCCACATGAGAAACTAAAAATATTGTGGAGGTCGGGCCAAAAGGCGGGCACACACCCTGCTTAGAGGTATAGCGTGCATGCGCCGTTGGACCAGGAAAGAAGGTGAGTTTATGGCCGACCTGGGGGGTTTCAAACAGCAGGGCATCCCGATTTTGGATGCCCCACAGGGAGGGGATCTATAAGATTCCGGGGCCGATCCAGCAGGGTTTTGGTTCACTTTAACCCTTTAAGTGCCAGCCTACCTTGAGATTTTGTCACCCTTTGTTGCCAGACCATTTTGCACTATTTTGCGCTCCCCATGTTCAACTGTGGTTTTTGAAGGGATTTCCAGGGATTTCCCAGGAAAGTGATATATTGTTTTTTTCCGCAGAGTCTGGGCTTTAACATGAAATGTCTTGTTTGTCATTTTTTAGGTGTATTCTCAATATTTTTGGATGAAATATGTGCAAAAAAACCCCCCAAAAACTATTTTTTACAATTTGTAGTGTTTTTTTGTAATAAAAAATGTAAGTTTCTCACTAAAATCTTATTGCGCGTGAAACACCAATTTATCCCGGTTACAGCGGTACCACATATGTATTGGTAGACACCCTTTCCTGCCCAGGCGACTCCCCCAAACTGAAACAACGCTTTAGGAGATTTTCAGATAAAATACAACTATGCTACGCGCTAAGCGCACCTTGCAGTTTTTCAAGAAAAACAACCCTTTACATTTGAAATACCCCCAACAAACTATATATTCTCTGGAAGTACACACCTCAAGCTTTCTAGACGTACCAGGTTTGTTGACATTGGTGCAGTTTTCTGGAGTTAACCCCTCAATATATTCTTTGGTTGCACAGGGTTTCCCTAAAAAAGAATAAAAATGCAGAATCAAAACCACATTTTCCTAAAAAAAACTATATGGAAACAAGAAAAAAACTGAAAATCTGAAAAAGCAACATGCCCCGAACAGAACAATACCCAGCATGCATAGGTCCTGTCAAGGGAAGAGTTGCCAAACACACCAAAGTAAAGCATGTGCGTAACAGCAATTTTACTTCAAAATTTCAGCTCTGCAGACAATGTGCGCACCTTGTGCTTTTTCTACCAAAACAAGCCTTTACATTTGGAATATCCCCCATAAACCATATATTCCCGGAAAGTACACATTTTAAGCTTTCTAAGCGTACCCAGCTTGTTGTCGTGGGCTCATCTTTCTGGAAGTAATCCCTTGAAGAATTCTTAGGTTGCACAGGGTTTCACAAGAAAATGTATAAAAAAGCCGAATAAAAAACACCTTTTCCTAAAATATCAATATGCAAATAAGAAAAAACAAGCTAAATCTGAAAGCGCAAGGTCCCCCGAGCAGAACAATACCAAACATGCATAGGTACTATTAACCCTTTTAATTGCCAGCCTACTTGAACTTTTGTCACCCTCTGTTGGTCATTTTTCCCCATTTTGCGCCATGTTTAACCGTGATTTTTGCCGGAATTTCCTGGAAAATATATATATATTTTTTTTTTGCAGCAGAGTTTAGGCTTTAACATTAAATGTCTTGTTTGTAATTTTTCTGCTGTTTTTTAAATATTTTTGCGTAAAAAAAACAAAAAAATAAATAAAATAATATTTTTTAAACAATTGTCTCCTTTATTTTAAATAAAACATTTGTTTTAGTAATGAAAACCATATTGCATGTGATAGCCCCATTTCTCCCGATTACAACGGTACCACATATGTATCGATAGCCCCCCATTCTTGCCCAGGAGACCCCCCCAAACTGAAAATAGCACTTTATAACATTTAAAAACAAAATACTACTATCCACACTATAAACGCAAGGGGTTAATTTAAAAAGAAAATGACATAGGGACCCCCCTCCCAGGGGGGGGGGGGGGACCCCGTTTTTTTTGGAATTTTAAGGGTTAGGCTAAGCCTAACCCTAACCCTTAAAATTAAAGAAAAAATGACATAGGATCCCCCCTCCCAGGGGACCCCATTTTTGGGGGGGAATTTTAAGGGTTAGCGTTAACCTAACCCTTAAAGTGGACCAACACCCAGGATTTTCACTATCCTGGGTTTTGTTCCACTTCCGCGGGGGTGCCCCGCTGCGTGAAACCCCCGAGAAAGGTATAAAAAAACTCACCTCACCCCGCTCCTACGGCGCATGCGCGAGCGCTCGTCCAATCAGAGCGCTCAGAGCCGCTGTGGTATGCACGGACAAGGGACTGACAACCACAGCAGCTCCGAGCACGCGGGCAGCCGCATCTCGCGCTTCCCTCTAATAGGGAGCGTGCCCGCGCCGGCCATTCACAAACGGCGCCCTGCTAGAGAGAAGCGTGAGAGGCGGCGGAGGCCCGCGCATGCATCGTTGGAACGGGGATAAGGTAAGGCGAATGGGGCGTCCTGGGGGGTTTCACACAGCGGGGCATCCCGATTTCGGATGCCCCGCGGTGAGGGATCAGATCGGCCCTGGAATCTTATAGATTCCCGTGCCGATCAGCCTGGGTGTTGGTCCACTTTAAAAAAAAAAAAAAAGAAAGACGTAGCATCCCCCCTCCCGGGAAGGGGGGGGGAACCCATTTTTTGGCAGAATTTTAAGGGTCATTTAAAGGGTTAGGCTAACCCTAACCCTTAAAATTCAAAAAAAAAAAAAAAAAATGACGTAGGGTCCCCCCTACCCGTCATAACCAGCCCGGGACCAGCTATGGGGGCTTGTAGGCACAGAGTGGGGGGGCCAGCTTTTGTGGCCCCCCCACCCTGCAGCCTACGAGCCCACATACCCTATGTGGGCCCGGGCTCTTCTGCCCCCCCCGGCCTTTGGGGAGGCAGGTAATAGGGGATGCCTCGTGAACTGGTATAAGGGGTCTCATGGACCCCTTACCAGTTCACAAGGGGTTAACAGTAAAAACAAACACACTGACACTTTAATAAAAAATTTTATTAAAAAATAAAAACTTTTTTTTTACTTTACTTACCTCCGATCGTCAGCTCCTTTGTCCCTCGATGTGTTGACAGATGTGATCATGCTGGCTGCAGTAGCAGAGGGGCAGGTGATGATCTGATCACCTGCCCCTCTGCTCCTGTGGTCAGCATGATCGCATCTGAATGAACAACAGCCGGGAGCCAGGACGACACCCGGTGAGTGACGTCACAAAGGGGGCGGGGCTTATCACAAGATGGCGGCGCCCGTCGGAGCAGGAGGGGGGAGAGCCCTTTCAGGCTCTCCCCTGAAGCTGAAGAGCCAGGGGGGGCGATCGGAGGCCCCCCCAGTGAAGAAGAGACCTGTCGGGAGGCAGCGCGACCTAAGGTAAGTGAATGTCATTTTTTTTTTTTTTTTCACAGATAGCAGCTGCTGCTGCCGAAGCGGGGGGGGGGGGCACTATTCCGGGGGCTCTCCTGGAGCCATCCGAGACCCCACGGGGGATCGGATGGCACCAAATTAAAGAGGAGACCCGGCCGGATCTAACGAGGGGTCAGGTGAGTATTTTTTTTTTTTTTTTATGCCCACTAGCAGGGGTAGATGCCAGGCATGTGAATTTTACGTGGCTGGCACTTAAGTCCAGGAGAAGCAACCACGTAAAATTTACGTGGCTGGCATTTAAAGGGTTAAATGTTCTGGTGTGATCATTTCTCAGCCAAAGACGCCCTTGGCTTCTGGCAGTCTGGAAGGAGAGCTCAGATAAGGTTTGGCCCCGTATCCGGTGAGATGCTTCACACAGAGTTGTATTTAGAATGGCTGTTGTGTGTGATGTGGCCCCCTGCATGCACCAAGACCAGGGCCAGCTCCAGGATTTTGTGGGCACCTGGCCGATAGAGTCTGAGTGGGCCCCTTGTGACAAACAGAGCCATTTGACGAACATTAAATATGCACGGCAAATGGCTCTTGGATTGGATGAGAGCCGACATGTGCCATAGTAGCAGGGAAGGGTGAGTTTTTACAGACGAAACAAAACCCAAGTTAAAAATACAATTCTGTGAAACTCACCTGTAGAATTGTTTTTGAGTATATGCAGTCCAGGTCGTCCCAGTGATGACATGTGGGTATTCCGCCCCCAGGGGGCGCTCGACTGCAAGATCAAAAGTTGTTGCTCCTCCCGGCCCCCTATAAAGGCAGGTGTACCTCTATCATTCCCCAGTGGTTAAAAAGCAGTAAAAGAGGAGGCAGGCCGGGAGGCCAAGAAACCATGTTACTTCACATAGCTTCAGCTTGTACTCTCTCTAACAAGACTTAGGGACACAGGTCCAAGAATAAAAAATGGTAATCACCATAACAGGCAAACAAGAGATAATGAACAAGGGAGGGTTGGGATGACCTGGACTGGATATAATCATAAACAATTCTACAGGTGAGTTTCACAGAATTGTATTTTTCCCTATATCCAGTCCAGGTCGTCCCAGTGATGACATGTGGGACATCCAAAAGCAGTGTCCATTTGGGCGGGATCCCCAGTGCGGAACAGCATGTAGTTCATTTCACTACTGCCTGAAGCACCTTTCAGCCAAAAACAGCGTCAGCTGAGGCCCTAACATCCACCTTGTAAAACTTTGTAAGGCCGCAACTTGGTCATCTGTTCATACTTTTACTAACTTGTTCAACCGATGCCTGGTGCTGATAAGCCCAAGAGGCACCAATAGCTCTGGTAGAATGAGCTGTGATCCGAAAAGGGGGTTCCTTCCCCTTGGCAGAATACGCTTGCACCACCGCCTGTCTGATCCACTTGCTGATAGTAGACTTGGCTGGTGGCAAACCTTTCCTAGAACCCTCTGTTAGGACAAAGAGTAAATCTGTTTTCCTGAAGGATTCAGTCGCAACCAGTTAATACTTAATGGCTCTGACCCCATCCAAGGCATGGAGGGTCCTTTCCTTAGAATTAGTCTGTGCTGGAAACAAGGAAGGCAAGACAACTTCCTCATTAAGGTGAAAGGGAGAAATGACCTTAGGCAAAAAAAATCAGGTTTAAAGCAAGAAACCATCTTATCCTTATGCCGCTCAAAATAGGGAGGCTTCATAGAAAGTGCGGCAGCTCTGATACGCTACCAAAAAAAAACACTTTGAGAGTCAAAATAGGCAATGCAGCATCGCACAAAGGTTCGAAAGGAGGACCCTGAAGAGCAGACAGTAATAAATTAATACAGACTTACGCGGTGGCCGGACATGGGTGACTCCCTGGAAAAAGGTCTTGATCAACCTATGGTTCGCAATGGATCTCTGGAAGAAGATTGCTAAGGCCAAGACCTGACCCTTGAGGGTGCTCAGCTGGAGACCCAAGTCTAAGCCGTGTTGTAAAAACTCCAGAATCCTAGAAATAGAAAATTTGCAGCAGGGAGACTTTTGGACTCGCACCAAGCAATATAGGCGTGCCAAACTCTGTAGTATATCATGGAGGAAGACTTCTTCCGTGCCTGAATCATAGTATTTAAAACCGTGGCCGACAGCCCCTTTTCGTCAGGATTGAGGTTTCAATAGCCAGGCCACCAAAGCCAGCGTCCGTAAATTGGGGTGCCGCAGCAACCCCTGAGTGAAGCCCTGGGTCGTCGGGCATGATGTAGCGATCTACTGACATCTGAACTATGTCCGCAAACCAACTCCTTTTCGGCCAGCGAGGACCACCAGGATAGTCGGTACCCCCCTTCCTGGGCTATCTTGCGCAGCACTCTGCCCAGGAGTGGAAACGGAGGGAATGCATAAAGTAACTTGAACTCCGTCCAGGGAATTGTCAGAGTGTCTGTGGCAATGGCCAGAGGATCTCTTGAGAGGGAGACGAACCTTGGGAGCTTGTGATTGTGTCTGGACGCAAACAGGTCCACATCCGGCTGACACCATCGGAGACACAGAGCGAGAAAGGTCTTGTTGCCGAGAGACCATTCCCCCAGGCGCGAGGTGCTCCTGCTCAGGGAGTCTGCCTCCTGGTTTTCCACCCCAGGGATGTAGACCGCCGAAATGCAGGGAACATTCTCCTCTGCCCAAGTCAGAATCTGGGTCACCTCCTTGAGGGCTCGCTTGCTCCGAGTCCCGCCCTGGTGATTGATGTAGGCGACAGCTGTCTGATTGTCCGAGCGAACCTGGATCGCACAACCCCTTAAATGGGGAGTCAAGCGAAGAAGCACCAACCGGATTGCTTTCAGCTCCAAGTGATTTATGGGTAAGCGGTTCTCCTGCGGACCCCACTGACCCTGGATCTTCTGAGTCTGCCAAACGCCTCCCCAGCCGGTCAGACTGGCATCCGTGGTAACCATCTCCCACCGGGGAGTCAGAAAGGACTTGCCCACCAACAGGTTCCTGGAGTCCAACCCCCACAAGAGGGACTGTCTGGCCCGGGGGGGGCAGCGAAAATTCCTGGTCCAGCGACTCCTGCATCCGGTTCCAGACGATCAGCAGGTTCAATTGAAGAGGTCTCATGTGAAATTGTGCAAAGGGCACCGCCTCGAAGCATGACACCATTAGGCCCACCAATCTCATCCCCAGACATATCGACGGCCGCTGACAGGACAGAAAGGCCTGCAACTGCGTCTGGAGAGCCAAAACCTTCTGCTGTGGCAGAAAGACCTTTACCTGAACGGTGTCTATCGTCATTCCCAGGAAGGATCTCACTGTTGAGGGAGTGATAAAAGACTTTGGGTAATTGATTACCCAGCCGAAGGCCTCCAGGGTTGACAACACCATCGCTCTCGGCCTGCTGCAGGGACTGGGCCGCAATCAGCAAGTCGTCCAGATAGGGCAGCACACGAATGCCCTGGTTCCTCAGGATAGTCATGATGCCTGCCAGGGGGCTGAGGATATCCCGAATGGAAGTGCCGCAAACTGGTAATGCTGATCCTCCAGAGCAAACCTCAGGAACTTCTGATGCCCCTGGAAAAATCGGGATGTGCAGATAAGAATCCCTGATGTCCACCGTGGTCATGAAGTCGCCGGGCCGAAGCAAGCTCACCGCTGACCGTAAGGTTTCCATGCGGAAATGTCTGACTCTTACAAACCTGTTGAGACCCTTCAGGTCCAGGATAGGTCTTAATGTTCCGTCCTTCTTGGGAACTGTGAACAGGTTGGAGTGAAAACCTTGACCCTGTTCCTGACGAGGTACAGGGCAAGTCACACCTAACCGCAGGAGGTGTTGCACGGTCATTCTCAAGCCCTGTGCCTTCAATGGGTCTCGGGATATCCGAGACCGAAGACATTTTGCAGGCGGCCTGACTGCCAGCTTTATTTTGTAACTGGAGGACACTACCTCCTGAATCCACCGCTCCGAGACGTGCCGTCTCCAAATCTGAGCAAACAGTAGAAGCCGTCCCCCCACCCGGATGGGTGAGGGCGCCCCCTCATGCCTGAGAGGACTTGGCAGGGGGCTTGGACTTGGCTCCCCAAGCAGGATTGGGACCTACCTCTACCCCAGGTATCTCTGCGGCCACCTGAAAATGAAGAGCCTCTTTCTCCTCGAAAGGAGCGATAGGCAGAGGAGTTAAGAAAGGGCCGAGCAGGCTTCCGTCTCTGAGGAAGTCTACCATCCTTAACCAGGAGGTCCAGGTGCTCCCCAAACAACCTGTGCCCCACGAAGGGGATACTCGTAAGCGACTCCTTGGCTGCGGCATCAGCAGACCATTGCCGCAACCAGAGCGAGTGGCGAAGTGCAACAAACAGGGCCGAAATCCTGGCACCAAGCCGGACTCCAACGTCCATGGCAGAGACAACAAAGGCAATGAAATCCATGCAGGCCTTGGAGGTCTTTATACTCCTCCGCCCACTTGCGAGCCTTAGCTTTATCCACAAGATGTCTCACCTTCTTTCTGATGGCCAGAGAGATAATAGCCGCGGCACACACAGGACGAAACAAGGCACCAGCAAAAGGTGAAGGCATGACAGACCAGCTGATCCATGCGCTTGTCAGCCAGGCATAATAGTGGTGTTGGACAACCCCGACACAGGGGAATCCACCTCGGGAACACGAGACCACAACCAAATCAGCTCCTCTGGGAAAGGATACCGCCTATCCAGGCCCTTAGGCACCGACGGTAGCTTGTTAGGCCTTTCCCATTCCTTGAAAATCATATTAAAAAAGTGGGCCTGCTCCGGAAAGACCGGCCTCTGTCTTTCGGGCCTAAAAAATCACCTTGCTTGCTCTTAGCCGCTCTGAGAGGAACAATGTGCAATGTCTCCAACACTGAGGTAAGCAACTTCTCCGTATCATAAGGGAGCCACGCATCCTCGTCTGAGGAGGAGCCAGACAAACTGTCATTGCCAGCAGAATAATTTGCTGTGGAACGGGAATTATCTGGCAACTCACCTTCCTCCATAGAGCCCAGATCATCAAAAAGATCGTCATTGTACGAGTAAATGGGCTCTATGTGCCGTTTTAGGGACCGATCGCGAGTTCTGCCTCTCGAGATTGGCCACCCTATGCGCCAAATCAACATGGGACCCCCTGCTGGCTTCCCCTCGCTGAGGGCGGAATGCGTCATTGTACAGCTCCGCCCCCCCCAGCGACGCGAAAAATACCATTTTGTAATTACTCACCTGTAAAATGGGTATTATAAGTATGTCTCACACCCTGCTTCGGAATGATTAATAACACGTGGGTTATAGTCCAGTAGAGGGCGAACTTCTGCAAAGAGGACTAGAAAAAAAGAAGCCCCTCCCAGTCCATAAATACCTGGGACCTACCACACATTCCCCAGTCTAAGAAAGCAGTAAGGGGACCAGGAAGAGCCAATAAAATCTGAGAAAAAATTTTCACCAAAAAGAGGATCCAAGATACAACTCAGGGCGGCAGCGTTTGCAATAGTAAAAAGACAAGTCAGCGCGGCGGTTACCACATATACTAGTCCCAACACACATGCCAACAGGCGGTATACACGAATCACGATACACGCTCACCCACACCCGCCCCCCCCCCCTTTTTTCCTCCCGAAGGCTACGGGGAGAATGAGGGAGGATGGCGGCCCTTTGTACAGGGCCCACCGCTACCGGGGCATGGGACAATAATGCAGGAGGGGCATCCCATAAAGGCTCACCATCAGCCTATACCGCCTACCCTTTGGTGGGGGACTGTGGTGGAGCAGCGCTCCTTAAGCACACATGGTGCTGCCTACCTTCACCCGACCAGCGCAGCCCAGGCTGGGAGGCACATCACACGAAGGACGGGTGGGAATAGTCCAACAGGGCCGCAGGCTTTAATAGCCCTGCTCGCATGCGACAGAGTGATAATTTCATGTCTTCGCAGTAAGCACTGCAGAGAAATCTGGGGATTTGTGGGAGGTCCCTGGGTATTTGAGGGGCCGGGAGGAGCATGTTTTGCATGTCTCTGCAGTGCAGCGCCATCTGGCGGAGGATAACCCAAGTGTAAGTAATCTATCTGGAGCAGGACGTACTGTATACTAAGAATACATTGATGGGGTTGTGAGCCTCCTGAGGACCCCACACCCCGCTGAACTGATGACTCTTCCAGAAACCTCCCCAGCCCGACAGGCTGGCATCCGTGGTAACCCAGCGAGGAACCAGGTTGCTCAACTCCAGCCACCACCGAAGAGACTGCCGAACCCCGGGAGACATCCTGAACGGTTGATACAATGACAGCGGATACCTGTCCCAATGCGTCAATAAATGAAGTTGAAGAGATCTCATGTGAAACTCCGCAAACGGGACCGCCTCGAAGGAGGCCACCATCAATCCCACCAGTTTCATCCCCTGCCAGATAGAGGGGCAAGGATCGGCCAGAAGAAGGCAGATCAGATTCTGAATCCCCTGCACCTTGGTCTGGGGTAGAAACACTCTGGCCTGAATGGTATCCAGATTCATGCCCAGAAATGAAATCTCCCGTGATGGCGAGAGAGAGGACTTGGGGCGGTTGATCACCCACCCGAACCTCTCCAGGGTCGACACCACCTGGTGGGTGTCCAGCTCCGCCTGACGGAGGGAAGACGCTGAAATCAATAGGTCGTCCAGATACGGCACAATGCGAATACCCTGAGCTCTAAATAGGGCCATTATGCCTGCCAGAACCTTGGTGAAGACCCTCGGCGCTGAGGTCAACCCGAAGGGAAGGGCAACAAACTGAAAATGTTGATCGTTCACCTCGAACCTGAGGAATCTCTGATGCGCTGGAAAAATTGGAACATGAAAATATGCATCTTTGATGTCTATGGATGTCATGAAATCCCCTTGACGAAGGGAACTGATGGCCGAGCCCTTCCTTCTAGGGAACCGTGAAAAGGTTGGAGTAGAAACCCCCGCCTCTCTCCGACGGAGGCACCGGGCATACAACTCCCATGTCCAGAAGGTTTTTCACTGCTAACAGGAGCCCATGTGCCGCCTGAGGGTCCGCGGGCACCCGAGACCTTAAAAATCTTGGAGGAGGCCAGTACTCGAACCCCAGTTTGTACCCGGAGGAGACCACTTCCAAGATCCAATTGTCTGTGACCTCCCGAGCCCAGACCTGGAAGAAGAGCCGCAGCAGTCCCCCCACCCGAGCGGGTGAGGGCGCCCCTTCATTGCTGAGCTGGTTTACCCACAGGCTTGGGTTTGGAACCCCAGGCAGAAGCGGGACGGGCCCGACCTCTGCCCCTGTTCCAGGAAGAGCCTGCGACACCCGAGAAGGCCAAACCTCTACCAGCTCTGGCACCTCAAAAGGAAGGATTGAAAGCGCCTGCCCCCCGAAAGGGATGGCGCAGTTTCTTCCGCTGAGGTAACTTACCTCCCTTTGCCACAGCATCCAACTTATCTCCAAACAGCCGCGTACCCAAGAAGGGAAGAGCTGCGAGCGATTTCTTGGCCGCAAAGTCCGCCGTCCACTGACGGAGCCATACAGAGCGGCGCATGGCCACCAATAAGGCTGAAGTCCTACTACACATAACAATAGTGTCTTCCATAACAGCCAAGACAAAATCCATGAACAATTCAAATCTTAAGCGTAGTGAACTCAGCGCTGGCCGGATCAAGGTGAGGGTCATTTAACCAGTCCCTAATCAGAGACCTAGCAGCCACCGCCACTAGCGCAGATGCACAAACAGGCCGCAAGGCCGAACCAACACTGGCAAAGGCATGGCATGCCATCTGATCAAGGCGCCTATCCTCACCATCCTTTAGGGAAGTGGCGTCTGGGGTGTGAAGCACGGAAGAGTTGGTCAACCCCAAAACTGGCGCATCGACCTCGGGAGGAAAAGCCCAGCGCTTAACCGCTTCCACCGGGAAAGGATACTTCTTGTCCCAACCCTGGGGAACACCCGGAAGCCGACTAGGTTTCTCCCATTCCCTAAGGATCAGTGCATCAAAATGACCCTGGGTAGGGAACTCCAAACGAGGCTTGTGGGCCCCAAAAAATTCCCCCTTCTTGAGAGGAGGCGCCTCAGGTGGCGCAATATCTAAAGCCTCGAAGAGATGTGACAAAACCGTGTCCACAGCATCCCCCAGCGCCTGCCCAACATCAGTCTCGCCAAACCGTACATCGTCAGCCTCTGACTCCTCATACAATTCCCCCTCCTCTAGCGGGGAATAATCTGACATATCAAAAGAATCATCATCAATATCCCAAGTCGCCTGGACCGACGAGGGCCTTCTTGCCCACCGCGCTAACCATAAATTTCTCGATGCTGGCCAACCTAGCACAAACATCGGAATGCGACTCCCCGCTAGCACCAATGTCACTTGGGGTAAGGATAAGGTGGGGAGGGGAAGGCGATGAAGCGGGGGGCGCCGACCCAGAAGGCTGGGCACCCGACTGCCGCGATATGGCCTTTTGTGCACATGGTATACAAATAAGCACATTCACACCCGTAAGGGATGCCCCACAACCCACACATGGCCGGGATTGTCCTAGAGGGAGCCCGAGCCCGGTATCCTGCGGAGCCTCCATATGGTGATTTTTGTGGTCAGTCACAAGACCGCAGGGAGTTTAAGCAATAAGCAACCCGGGATGCCCCTTAAAAGTCCCAGTGGGAGGATTTGTGGTGATCTATATTAAGGCTAGGGACCCCAGGACTAGGAGGAACCCCTTAACATGCACATAAACGATGCAATATGAAACACACAATGAAGCATCCAAGTCAAAAATAGCCTCACAAAACATATATAATTATATTATATTATATATCTATATATAATAAAATATCCATGCACACACAAGCGAAAAAACAGGAGGCCCCCCTGCTGAAGAGGGGCCCCCGCATAAGCTAAGGAAGTAGCCAACAGGCCCTTACCGGCCAGGAGCACCCAGGATCCCGCAGCAGCACCAAGATTGCCCCCGGAGAAGAGCCTCGTGAGAAGAGGAGGAAGAGGACCAGCGCAGAACGTGCGTCGCCAGGCCACGCCCCCCGCCCAGCAACGCGGATCCCTGCCATGGGCTGGTCCGCAGCATCGCGCCAAACGAGGGGGCGGGGCTACCGCGGCCGTGCCGAGAGCCGGCCCCGCCCCCTCCCCGAACAAGCCTGAGGGGGAGAAGCTCCCCAAGCTTGAGTGAAGGAGGCCAGCATCGTTATGGCCCTGAGCATAATGCAAACATCCTGTCAGCACCCAACACAAGTAAAAACACTCACACAATGTCATACACACATATAAACCAACAGGGTATACAGGCCGACCCCCCCCCCCCCCCCAGAGGGAAGTAAGGGACCCGGAAGGGGGGAATCCCAGCCAGAATCTGGCCAAAGGAATGACAGGGACAGGGCATCCCACACCAGGATCACCAAACCCAAGTAACCGCCCAGCCCTTGTAATGAGGTCTCACGGAGGAGCAATGCTCCTTGCGCACCCATAAGGTGCTACCTACTGTTACCAGGACCCGCAGCCAAGGCTGGGAGGCTCGCATAGGGATAATATAGGAAAGGTCCTGGCAGCAATAGGGGCAAAAAATGGCCGGGCGCGAACCCGGCTTACCTGCAAGAGAAGGCTTCATCTTCTGTCTTGCTCGCCTTCCTGCAGAGAAGAAAACTGGGGAATTGGTGGGAGGTCCCAGGTATTTATGGACTGGGAAGAGCTCCTTTTTTGCATTCATCTCTGCAGAAGTTCGCCCTCTATTGGAGAATAACCCAAATGTCATGAAGAATTGAAGCGTAGTGTAAGTCACACTTGGAATAACTATATATTTTCGAGGAGAGTGTGTCAAACTTGCTAAAGCCAAATTAACCAGAACAATTGATATGCATTTTCTGCAAATAAGCTCTAAATAGGTTTACATTTTACTTGGTAAATCTAAGCCTGAGTAGTGGGCTTTCTGTAGAACACATTAAATTAATACAGTTTCATACCTCAAGTTGTTTACTGGCTTCCTCATTTCTTAACATCAGAGACAATTTGGTCCGGAGACTTCGGAAATGCATGTCACTCAGCATGTTTGCCCTTTTTACAGTAACTTCATTGACGGACTGAAAACAGTAACAAGAGAGGATGCATTTAGAAAAGGTGGACCTTGCATAAGATAAAATACTATATTTTGTTTACTTGTTGTAAAATAAAATTTCTCTTTATCCATTCTGCGACGCATGAAATTCTGATACTGGTGGATTAAACCGGACCAACAGTCGAACAGCACAGTTGAGAAAAAAAAAAAAAAAAAACTTACTTGCCCCATCGTCATGCATGGTACTGAATCATGATCAGCATTTACATTTGCTCCTGCATCCACTCAAAGCTGAAAATGGCACTTCACAATTTTCTCCTGGTAGCGGCCATTTTGAAGCATCTGAGGCTTCCTATCCCAGCATCCAAGCCGTTCTGCAGCCTGGATTTAACAGCCATAACACACAATGCATACTGACAGGAAACCCAGTAGCACTCCCTGCAGCTCTACATGGAACCATTTTAAGGTTAAAATTGCCCAAGACAGGAGTTACTAAAAAGGTAAATTAATTTTTATATGCAGCAATCTGATTTGCCCTGAGACGGGATGCATATGAGCCACAGATTCTGTAGCCCAGTATGTAAACCTGCTAATGAACCATTACTATTTCTGACTTAATCTGAGTGCGTACTGAGGTTTATAACATTCACCCAAAAGTTAAACCGGACCTTCACCATGATTTATTGAAAAGCCCAAAACCTTAAACTATTCCCCAGTATCTAAAGTTAATATATTTTAAGTTTTTAGTCACTTAATTATTATTCTTTCCCCCACTGGGCTGCAACTCTGTTCAGGAATTTAGGATACGGGTGCCGCCATCTTAACTCAGAAGCATCACACTTACTGAGAGGAGAGTGGGATAAAGTACAGAGCTGGGGTCAGGAAAAGGGGAGCAATCCCAGAATGCAGAGCAGCACAGTCAGAAGGCACTTCCTGTTTGCAGGCTGCCTGATGCTCCATGAGCCGCCATCTTGGATGTTTAAAGGCTCATAATATGCAGTAGATGCAGGTAGGATGATTTTTAATGTGAGCAATCTGTATGTACCGGGTGTGGGAAACATATAAGATATGCTCTTATTCAGGGTGAAGGTCCGCTTTAAAGCGATCCTTCGCTCTAAATAAGAGCCTATCTTATATGTTTCCTCCACCCTGTACATGCAGGTAGGATGATTTTTAATGTGCGCAATCTGTATCTACTGCATGTTATGAGCCTTTAAACATCCAAAATGGCTCATGGAACATCAGGCACCCTGCAAACAGGAAGTGCCTTCTGACTGTGCTGCTCTGCATTCTGGGATTGCTGACCTTTTCCTGACCCCAGCTCTGCTCTGTCTGAGCAAAGTGACTAAAAACTTACAATATATTAATTTTAGATGCTGGGGAATAGTTTAAGGGTTTGGGCTTTTCAATAAATCATGGTGAAGGTCTGGTTTAAGTGGGTCTTTTTATTATTATTATTTTTTTTTATTACTCACAAAAGCAAATCTAGCTGACAAATGTAATAAAAACCTAGAAGTGAAAAATTAAGTAGAAATGCTTACTAGGATGACTAGCTGGCAGCTTTCAGAATCATATGTAACCGAAAATGCGCCAACAGCTTTCTTGAAATCTTTATGAGCAGATTCTTTTGCACACCTAAATTAGCCAAACAGAAAAATTGTTAGAAACAATTTTGAGAACAAAAAAAAAAAAAAAAAAAATTATAGACAGCTACACAGAACCTGTAGATTAAGCATTAAAGTGGACCTACAGGGTCCAAATCATTACAGCAGGAAAAAAGCCCTTCACCCCCACCCCCCCAATTCTTGATTGACGTGGCACAAGCCACGTCAATCAACAGGACTCGACCCCTGGTGAGGGACTTGGCTGTCACCTTAGTTAATATGAAGTGAACAGCCATGATGACAAAAAACATGCAAGGCCTCAAACTCATTAAATTTATGAGACCTTAGAGCAGCTATGGCTGCCAGGAGGTTTTTCTAGAAAGGCGAGCCTGAAACGTCCTAGGATGCTCTAAATTCCAAAAACAAAAAATAGCTTCCGATAATATAATTCTGTGAATACTCACCTTGTAGAATGGGTATTATAAGTATGCAGCACGCACTGTTCCAGTAACGATTCATTACGTCTGGTATATAGTCCACAAGAGGGCGCTTTACTGCAGAGATGGCAAAAAAAAAAAAAAAAAAAAAAAAAAAAAAAAAAGAAGAAGGAGGCCCCTCCCGGTCCCTATACACCCGGGACCTCCCACTAAATTCCCCAGTATAAAAAAAAGCAGTAAGGGAACAAGGAGAAGCCAATAAGATTAACAACATTAGCCAGGAACATTCACCTTATAGAGGATCCAAAAATAAGTGGGATGGAGCAGGGCGTGCTGCATACTTATAATACCCATTCTACAAGGTGAGTATTCACAGAATGGTATTATTCCAAGTATGCAGCACGCCCTGCTCCAGTAATGATTCATTACGTCTGGGACATCCAATAGCAGTGTCCAACAACGGGTGGGGATCCCAAAAAAGCAACAATGCGCAGTTCAAACCACTGCCGCCTGCAGAACTTTGCGGCCAAAAACAGCATCCGCTGAGGCCCGAACATCAACCTTGTAAAACTTGGCTAAGGTATGAACAGAAGATCAAGTAGCAGCCTTACAAACTTGTTCAACAGAAGCCTGGTGCTGAAAGGCCCAGGAAGCCCCAACAGCACGGGTAGAATGAGCAGTGACTCGGAAAGGAGGATCCCTCCATCCCTTTAGCAGAATAGGCCCTAATAATGGCCTGACGAATCCATTTACTAATAGTAGAACTTAACAGGCGCCAAACCCTTCTTGGGACCCGAGGGAACCACAAACAAGGCGTCCGTCTTCCTGAAAGACGCTGTAGCCACCAGGTAGTATTTCAAGTTCCTGACAACATCCAGAGAACGCAAGGCCCTCTCCTTGTCATTACCAGGATTAGGGCACAAGGAAGGAAGCACAATGTCCTGACTGAGGTGAAAGGCAGAGACAACCTTAGGCAAGAAGTCTTGTTTAAAGCGGAAAACCACCTTGTCCTGGTGTCTCTCAAAGTAAGGGGCCTGAATGGACAGAGCCGCCAACTCAGAAACACGCCGGACAGAAGTGATAGCCACCAAGAAGGCAACTTTCAAGGCGAGAATAGACAGTGCAGCCTCATGCACAGGCTCAAATGGAGGACCCTGAAGGGCAGACAATACCAAATTCAAATCCCAAACCGGTAACATGGGTTTGCGGGGAGGGCGCACATGAGTGACCCCCTGGAAGAAAGTCTTGACCAAAGGATGAAGAGCGAAAGACCTCTGGAAGAAAACAGCCAAAGCAGAAACATGCCCCTTCAGAGTGCTGAGCTGAAATCCCAAATCCAGGCCATGTTGAAGGAACTCCAGTATCCGAGGGATGGAGAACACCCTACAGGGAAAGGCCCTAGCCTCACACCAGTCAATGTAGATCCGCCAGGTCCTGTAGTAGATGGTAGAAGATGATTTCTTCCTAGCCCTGACTAGAGTCTGAACAACCGAATCAGACAGACCTTTTTCCCTTAGGATGGAGGTTTCAGCAGCCAGGCCGTCAAAACCAGCGTTTGTAAATTGGGGTAACAGAGCTGTCCTTGAGTGAGAAGATCCGGAACCAGGGGCAGAGGGTACTGATCCCCCACCAGCAGCACAACGTCTGCTAACCACACCTGTCTTGGCCACCAGAACAGCTGGCACTCTTTCCTGAATCAGCTTGCGCAGAACCTTGCCCAGAAGGGGAAACGGAGGGAAGAGGTACAGGAGACCGAACCCCTGCCAGGACAGAGACATGGCATCCACCGCCAGAGCCAGAGGATCCTGGGACATTGAGACAAACGCTTGAAGCTTGCGATTGTGAAGCAAACAGATCCACGTCCGGCATCCCCCACCTGTGACAAAGGGATAGGAAGACCTCGCTGTTGAGGGACCATTCTCCCCAGCGAGAGGCCCCCCTGCTCAGAGAATCCGCTTCCAGATTCTCCGCTCCCGGAATGTAAACCACAGAGATGCCCGGGACATTGTCCTCGGCCCAAGACAGGATCAACGACACCTCACGGAGGGCACTCTTGCTCCGAGTCCCTCCCTGATGATTGATGTAAGCTACAGCAGTCCGGTTGTGGGAGCGAACCTGCACCGGCCGGCCCCGGAGGTGAGACGTCAGCTGCGCCAGCACCAACCGAATCGCCCTCAGCTCCAGAACATTGATGGGGGCGTGGGCCTCCTGAGGGCCCAACAGCCCCTGGAATTGGAGGGCTATCCAGTAGCCCCCCCACCCTGACTGGCATCCGTGGTGACCGTCTCCCAACATGGTGTCAGAAAAGATCTGCCCCCAGAAGATTCCTCGAGTCCAGCCACCACAGGAGGGACTGCCGAACCAGGGGAGATAGAGCCTAAGAAGACCTAATCCGGAGACAGGGGACTCTTGTCCCAGACTGACAGAAGATGGAGCTGAAGAGGTCTCATGTGAAATTGAGCATAAGGAACGGCCTCGAAACAGGCCACCATCTGTCCCACCAGTTGCATCCCTTGCCGGATGGATAGATGAGGGCTGGACAGCAAGAAATGAATCAGAGCTTGAAGAGCGTCCACCTTCTGCTGAGGGAGGAAAATCCTGGCCTGAATGGTATCCAGAGTCATACCCAGGAAGGGGGTCACCCGGGACAGGGAGAGTGAGGATTTGGGATAATTGATCACCCACCCGAACATTTCCAAGGTCGAAACCACCGTCCGGGTGTCCAATTCTGCCTGTTGGAGTGAAGGGGACGTAATGAGGTCATCCAGATAAGGAAGAATGCGAATACCCCGGGCTCTGAGAAGGGCCATCACGCCTGCCAACACCTTGGTGAACACTCTGGGGGCAGAGGTGAGACCGAAGGGAAGTGCCACAAATTGATAATGTTGTTCCTCTACCGCAAACCTGAGGAACCGCTGGGGTCCTGGGAAGACCAGCACATGAAGGTAAGCACCCTTGATGTCTATTGAAGTCATAAAGTCCCCCGGGCGCAGGGAGCTGATAGCGGAGCGCAGAGTTTCCATGCGAAAATGTCTGGTCCTGATGAACTTGTTGAGAAGTTTTAGGTCCAGGATGGGTCTGATGGAACCATCCTTTTGGGTACTGTAAAGAGATTGGAATAGTAACACTGACCTTTCTCTCCCTGAAGGACCTGACAAATTACCCCCATGGCCAGAAGGTTTTGTACTGCCGGAAACAGACCCCGAGCTGCCCGAGGGTCAGTAGGAACCCGTGACCTGAGGAATCTGGGAGGAGGCCGCGAACTCCAGCTTGTATCCGGTGGAGACAACCTCCAGAATCCAATTGTCTGAGACTTGCTGAGCCCAGACCCGAGCGAAAAGCCGCAGCCGTCCCCCCACCGCAAGGGTGAGGGCACCCCCTCATTGCTGAGCGGGCTTGGCAGTAGACTTGGGTTTGGCACCCCAGGAGGATCCGGGCCGGGCACGGCCTCTGAGAAATCACCCCTTTGCCCCGCCAAGGATACCCCCCTGCCTGACCTAGGCCCACGAAAGGAGGGAGTGAAGGACCTGGAGCACCGAAAGGGTCGCGGCTGCTTTTTGCGTTGGGGTAACTTACCTTCCTTAGCAAAAAGGTCCAAACGATCACCGAACAGGCGCAGCCCTTTAAACGGGAGCCCCGTGAGAGCCTTCTTAGCGGCATTGTCAGCTGCCCACTGGCGCAACCAGACCAAGCGGCGGATAGATACAACCAAGGCCGAGTTCCTGCTACACATCCGAATGGTGTCATCTAAGGCAGAAAGAACATAGGGGATGAACATCTCACATTGTGACCAGGCTCTAAATTCAGCACTAAAAGGATCCTCATGGGAGCCGTCCAGAAGGCCCCTGAGCAAGGTCCTAATTTCCACAGCCATAATAGCGGAAGCACCAACCGGGCGCAAGGCCGAACTCACACAGGCAAAGGCGTGGGAAGCCAGCTGGTCAATACGCCGGTCCTCACTATCCTTCAAGGTAGTGGAATCAGGGGAATGCACCACAGAAGTGTTAGACAACCCCAACACAGAGGCATCCACTTCGGGGGGAGTTGACCAACACTTGACCACATCCGAGGGGAAGGGATACCTCCGATCCCACCCCTTAGGGATACCGGGGAGCCGGCTAGGCCGCTCCCATTCCCTGAGAATCAGATTATTAAAATGCGTCTGTTCTGGGAATTCCAAACGTGGTTTTGTGGTACCAAATAATTCCCCCTGCTGCTTAGGTGCCGCAGTGCTCTGAGCCGGCATCAGCGCCAATGCAATGCTGATCGTCAGAAAGATCTGAATCTGAGAATAATTCCCCTCCCTTAAAGTGGACCAACACCCAGGATTTTGACTATCCTGGGTCTTGGTCCACTTCGGTGGGGCACCCCCGATCGGGGTGCCCCGCTGTGTGAAACCCCCCCTAACCCCCCGAAAAACTCACCTCTCCCCGCGCCGACGTACAAGGGAAGATATTGAACGTCTAAGCGGCGGCGGCCGCCGCCTCCCTTGCGTCACTTTGAACGCGCGCGCCCCCGCGCCGGCCATTTGCAGACGGCCGGCGCGGAGGCGCGCACGCCTACAGGGGCGCGAGGGAGGCGGCGGCGGCCGGCCGCCGCCGAAGATAAGGTAGGTGAGTTGGGGTGTTTGGGGGGGGTTCACCCCGCGGGACATCCCGATCTCGGATGTCCCGCGGGGTGGGGGGTGATCGGCCCGGGAATCTTATAGATTCCCGGGCCGATCACCCGTGGGTGTTGGTCCACTTTAAGAGGGGTATAGTCAGACAAATCAAGGAAATCGTCATGTTCCAAATTAAAGGCCGGCGCCACATGCCGTCTTTTAGCTGGAGCCTTACGGGCTGCAGAGCTAGCAATCAGCTCTCAATGTTGGTCAGTCTGGCGGAAACATCGGATTGAGACTCCCCACTAGTGTTAATGTCACTAGGGGTCATAATCAAGTGAGGGGGCTTGGGGGGACGAGACAGTGGGTGCCGACCCAGACGCCTGAGGCCCAGATTGCAGCGTAAGCGCTTGCTGGGCGCAGGGTACACAGACCCGCACATCATCGCCCACGTGGGATGCCCCACACACCACACACAGCCGGGCTTGCCCCGAGGGGACCCCGAGCACAATATCCTGAGAAGCCTCTATATGGTGAATAAGAAATCACAATGACCAATGGGAATTACGTTGTGCAGCTACCCGGGACGCCCCTTAAATGTCCGCTAGTGGGAGGATTTCACAATTAAGCCCCCAATTTAACAATGTTTAACCTAGGGCCCAGGACCGGGAGAAACCTCTAATTAGGTTGTCCCGTCTGAAAGACCTAATCATAAAAACACACAGTCAGTATGGCATGACAGTATTTAACAGTAAATACACATAGTACATTAAAGTGAAGTAAAAGGTAAAGGTAAAGATAAAAAGCCCGCAGAGGGCACTCACAAAAAGCCGCAGAGCTAGCAATCGAGATGGTGCCCAGGCAAGATGGTGCCGATCAGCTCCGGAACGCGGGGACATGCCAGAGAAGAGCGGCCCAACGGCCAATCACGCAGCCGCCGGCAGCTGTGACGTCACTGGCCCGCCGCCGGTGTCGAACACGCGCGTGGGCCATTCAAAAAAACCTGACATGCCTGAACTGTGAACAGAGGAGAGGAGCGCTGGGCCAAGTGCCAGCACAGCGTCAAAGACAGTACAAAGTCACAATACACATCACAGACACAGACACCGGACCCCCCCCCCCCGACTAACCGGGCAACGGGAGAAGGGGGAATAAGGACCCATATCCACATTCGGGTCATGTGCAGAGGGTCAAAGCGGACGGGGCATCCCATACCGGGCTCACCAAAAAATACCATTTTGTGAATACTCACCTGCAAAATGGGTATTATAAGTATGTCACACACCCCGCTTCAAACATTAATATTTACACTTGGGTTAACCCACCTGTAGGTGGCGACGTTGCAGAGAAGTCTTGAAAAACGAGCCCCTCCCGGTCTATACATACCTGGGACCTCCCACTTATCTCCCAGTTTTCAAACAGCAGTAAAGACAAGGTACCAGAAAAAAAACCATTAGTAACCCTCAAACTGTAAACAAAGCTTCACCATATAAAGATCCAGGATACCAAAAAGGGCGGGTGAAGCGGGGTGTGTGACATACTTATAATACCCATTTTACAGGTGAGTATTCACAAAATGGTTTATGTCACACACCCCGCTTCAAACATTAATATTTACACTTGGGACATCCAAAAGCAGTGTCCAAAAAGGGCGGGTATCCAACAAGGCAATAATGCAAAACTCAAACCACTGCAGCCTGCAGAACCTTGCGGCCAAACACAGCATCCGCTGAAGCCCGCACGTCAAGCTTATAAAACTTGGAAAAAGTGTGAACAGGAGACCAAGTAGCAGCCTTACAAACTTGTTCAACAGAAGCCTGGTGCTGAAAAGCCCAAGACGCCCCAACAGCACGGAGTAGAATGAGCAGTGAGACGAAAAGGGGGAGCCTTCCCCTTGGCAGAATAGGCCCCAACAACAGCCTGACAAATCCACTTGCTAATGGAAGATTTAGCCGGAGCCAAACCCTTCCTAGGCACACAGGGCACGACGAAAAAAGCATCAGTATTACGAAAAGGAGATGTAGTAAGCAAATAGTACTTCACACAGCGTACCACATCCAAACAATGCAAAACCCTTTCCTTGTCATTCCTAGGCTTAGGACACAAGGAAGGAAGAACAATGTCCTGGTTAAGATGAAAAGCAGAGACCACCTTAGGTAGAAAATCCGGTTCGAAGCGGAAAACCACTTTGTCCTGATGCCTCTCAAAGTAAGGAGCCTGAATCGACAAGGCTGCCAACTCCGAAACGCGCCGAACCGAAGTGATGTCCACCAAAAAGGCAACCATCTGAGTCAAAGTAGAAAGAGCAATATCCTGCAAAGGCTCAAAAGGAGGAGCCTGAAGAGCAGAGAGAACCAAATTCAAATCCCAAACAGGCAGCAAAGACTTCCTAGGAGGCCGCAAATGCGAGACCCCCTGGAAAAAAGTCTTGTCCAAAGGATGAAGCGCAAAAGAATTTTGAAAAAAGACAGACAAGGCAGAAACATGCCCCTTCAAAGTACTCAGCTGAAGACCAGAGTCCAGCCCCGATTGAAGAAATTCCAAAATCCTAGAAACAGAGAAGACCCGACAGGGCAAAGATCTAGCCTCACACCAATCAATATAAGATCTCCAAGTCCTATAGTAGATGGTAGAAGAGGACCTCTTCCTGGCGCTAATAAGAGTCTGAATAACAGAATCCGAAAGACCCTCCTCCCTTAAGATGGAGGTTTCAGCAGCCAGGCCGTCAAAGCCAGCGTTGGTAAATTGGGGTAACGCAGTTGACCCTGTGTGAAGATCTGGCCGAAGAGGCAGATCGACCTGATCCACCGCCAGACGAACAATGTCTGGGAACCACACCCTCCTTGGCCACCTTGGAGCCACGAGAATGGCGGGAACCCCTTCCAGGGCCAGCTTTCGCAACACCTTGCCTAGCATGGGGATCGGAGTAAACAGATAAAGGAACCCCAGGTCCCCCCAGCTCAGGGACATGGCATCCACCGCCAGAGCCAGAGGATCCTGAGAGAGCAACACGAATGTCGGAAGCTTGTAATTGTGACGAGAGGCAAACAGATCCACCTCCGGCGTCCCCCACCGGAGACAAAGAGACCGAAAAACCTGGGGATGGAGAGACCATTCCCCCCGGCGAGAAGAGCACCTGCTCAGAAAGTCCGCCTCCGTGTTTTCCACTCCTGGAATGTACACTGCCGAGATGCAAGGGACATGAGTCTCCGCCCAGGCTAGAATCAGAGACACCTCTCTGAGGGCACTCAGACTGCGAGTCCCTCCCTAGTGATTGATGTAAGCAACCGCCGTCCGATTGTCCGACCGAACCTGAACCGGCAAGCCCTGTAAATGCTGTGTCAAGTGAGACAGAACCAACCTGATGGCTCTCAACTCCAGAACGTTGATGGGCAAGTGAGCCTCCAGAGGACCCCACCGCCTCCGGAACTGAAGGTCCTTCCAGAAACCTCCCCATCCCGACAAACTGGCGTCCGTAGTGACAGTTTCCCAAAGAGGCCCCTCAAGAGATTGTCTGAGACCATCCACCACTGGAGAGACTGCCGAACCCAGGAGGACATCCGGAAGGACCGATCCAACGACCGCGGTCGCCGGTCCCAAGACGCAAACAGATGAAGCTGAAGCGTCCTCGTGTGAAACTGAGCAAAAGGAACTGCCTCGAAGGAAGCTACCATCAACCCCACCAGTCTCATCCCTAGCCGGATGGACGGGCAAGGATTGAAGAAGCGCCAATTCCTGAATCAAGAGAACTTTGGCCTGCGGCAGAAACACTCTGTGTTGGCAAGAATCCAAGGACATCCCCAGGAAGGACACCACCCTGGACGGAACGAGAGAGGACTTGGGATAGTTGATCACCCAGCCGAAACTCTCCAGAGTGGATACCACCGTCCTGGTGTCCATCTCCACTTGACTGAAGGAAGGAGCCATGATCAGAAGATCGTCCAGATAAGGCACAATGCGAATCCCCTGAGCTCTGAGAAGGGCCATCACGCCCGCCAACACCTTGGTGAACACTCTTCGAGCCGAGGTAAGGCCGAAAGGAAGAGCCACAAATTGAAAATGCCGATCTTCCACCACGAAGCGAAGAAACCTTTGGTGAGCCGGAAAGATAGGAATATGAAGGTAGGCATCCTTGATATCTATGGACGTCATGAAGTCCCCCTGCCGAAGAGAATTGATGGCAGAGCGCAGAGTTTCCATGCGAAACTTCCGGGAACGAATCAACACGTTGAGGAACTTCAGATCCAGGATGGGACGAACCGACCCGTCCTTCTTGGGTACTGTGAAGAGATTGGAATAATACCCGCGGCCCACCTCCAAGGGAGGGACCGGGCAGATGACTGCCATTTCCAGAAGACTCCTCACCGCCGCCAGGAGCCCCTGCGCGGCCAAAGGATCTGAGGGAACACGAGACCTGAAAAATATTAGAGGAGGACGGGACTCAAACTCCAGCTTGTAACCGGCCGACACCACCTCCCGGATCCACCTGTCCGAGACCACCTGGTCCCACACCCGGGAGAAGTGTCGCAACCGTCCCCCCACCCGCAAGGGTGAGGGCGCCCCCTCATTGCTGAGCGGCCTTGGCAGCAGGCTTGGGTTTGGCACCCCAGGAGTGACCGGGACAGCCACGGCCTCTACCCCTGTTCCAGCTTGCACCCCTGGGGGCCGAAAGGCCCGCACCTCTGCCAGCTCTGGCTCCCCGAAAGGAGGGATTAAAAGAGGCCGACCCCCGAAAGGAACGACGAAGTTTCTTGCGCTGAGGTAACTTACCTCCCTTGGCAACCGAATCCAAATTTCTCACCAAACAGCGCAAACCCAAAAAGGGAAGAGCCGTAAGCGACTTCTTAGAATTAAAGTCAGCAGTCCATTGCCGCAACCACACCGACTGTCGGATAGCCACCAACAAAGCTGTGGTCCTGCCACACATCACCATGGCGTCATCCTGAGCAGCTAGGACAAACGAAACAAAGGACTCAACGTTTGAGAGCAAGAAACTCATCACAAGTAGAATCAAGGTCCGCACATAAATCCCTGACAATGGACCTAACCGCCAACAACAAAAGTGCTGAAGCACAAACAGGCCTCAAAACCGAACCCGCACAGGTAAAACTGTGGCGAGCCAGCTGGTCAATCCGGCGATCTTCGACATCCTTAAGGGTAGTCGTGTCAGGAGAATGCAACACCGCCATGTTAGATAGCCCCAAAACCGGGGCATCAATCTCGGGAGGAAAAGACCAACGCTTCACCAAGTCCGCCGGAAAAGGATACTTCTTATCCCAACTAGGCGGAACACCAACGAGACTCGTAGGCTGCTCCCATTCTTTAAGGACGACATTCTCAAAATGTCGTTGACTGGGAAACTCCAAACGCGGCTTGGCCACATAAAACAACTCACCCTTAGGAGGAGGAACTGCCTCGGGAGGGTCTAAATCCAAAGCCTCAAACATTTGAGCCGATATGGAAGGGGTGTCAAATACCGTCCCCACCGCCTGGTCACCCTCAGCACCAAACAACTGCTGGACCTCAGGGTCATCCAATTCCTCTAGAACAGGGGTACTCAACTACTTTCAGTGGAGGTCCACTTACCAGGGTCTGCCGTGGGATGAAGGTCCGGGGGGGGGGGGGGGGGGGTGTAAGTAAGAGTGCCAGCCCGGACAGGACGAGCGCGCCCAGGCGCATCAAGCGCTGGAAGCGGCGGCTATATAGAACAAACCACGGCGGCGCACGCTTTTCATACACATATTGGCGGGGAATTACCTCAGGCTCGACCCAGGAGCTCCGGAACATGGCTCACACCAGGGCGCAAACCGAACCAGCCACCGAACGGCGCGCTCTCACCGTGCGCAATATCCAGCCAGCCCGACTATTGAGTCCAGGGCAGCCGCGGGAGGAGGCGTCATCAAGCGGCGCCCGAACAGGGGACCACAGGCAATGTTCCCTGTAAGCCGGAGCAGCAGCTGTGCGGAGTAGCGAGGGAGCTGGGCAATGCCCGATGAAAGGTGGGCAATCGGGAAAAAAGTAAGATAAAAACACTGGTACATCTACTATAAAAAGCAAAGCGCATTAAACAAAAAGATATAACATTATATTTAGTTTAGTAGATGCAATAGGACAACTAAAGTCTTATGTCAAGTGAGCACAAATATGATAAATATTGGGGAAAGCAACAATGATGGGCCCCCTAACTCTCTGAGCCCCAATGGAGTCGCACCCCCTCAGCACGGGGTTGCCTCCTATTGGAATCAATGGGACTGTCTTTTGGGCCTGTCAGGGCCTCATTTGAAAAAGAAACAAGAATAAAAATGCCGATATTAACTGTGCATTAGAAGGTTATGTGCTGTTTTTTATAGATCAGATTTATTGGAATGCCCTGCACTTTCCATTTCCAGGCTGCACTCCTTACTTACCTGAGATAAAGGATCCACCTGTGTCCTTATGCTGGACCGAGAGGATGGTGACAACATTCTGTATGAGCCCAGAGCTGGATTTAAGGTTCATGCTGCCCTATTAATGCTAATGCCCCCCATAGGCAGTTGGGGGCATGGCACTGTGACACATAGCACAAACTGAGGGAGCCAGCACTAGAGAGAAAGATGGAGGGAATTTGGAAAAAGAGAGAAAGATGGAGGGAATGTGGGAAAGAGAGAAAGATGGAGGGAATGTGGGAAAGAGAAAGATGGAGGGAATGTGGGAAAGAGAGAAAGATGGAGGGAATGTGGGAAAGAGAGAAAGATGGAGGGAATGTGGGAAAAAGAGAGAAAGATGGAGGGAATGTGGAAAAAAGAGAGAAAGATGGAGGGAATGTGGGAAAGAGAGAAAGATGGAGGGAATGTGGGAAAGAGAGAAAGATGGAGAGAATGTGGAAAAAGAGAGAAAGATGGAGGGAATGTGGGGAAGAGAGAAAGATGGAGGGAATGGGGGAAAGAGAGGAAGGTGGAGGAAATGTGGGGAAGAGAGAAAGATGGAGGGAATGTGGGAAAGAGAGAGAGATGGAGGGAATGTGGGAAAGAGAGAAAGATGGAGGGAATGTGGGAAAAAGGTGGAGGGAATGTAGAAAAGAGAGAAAGATGGAGGGAATGTGGGAAATAGAAAGATGGAGGGAATGTGGGAAAGAGAGAAAGATGGAGGGAATGTGGAAAAAAGAGAGAAAGATGGAGGGAATGTGGAAAAAGAGAGAAAGGAGGGAAGGTGGAAAAAGAGAAAGGAGGGAAGGTGGAAAAAGAGAGAAAGGAGGGAAGGTGGAAAAAGAGAGAAAGGAGGGAAGGTGGAAAAAGAGAGAAAGGAGGGAAGGTGGGAGAAGAGAGAAAGGAGGGAAGGTGGGAGAAGAGAGAAAGGATGGAAGGTGGGAGAAGAGAGAAAGGATGGAAGGTGGGAGAAGAGAGAAAGGATGGAAGGTGGGAGAAGAGAGAAGGTATTGTAGAATAGAGAGAAAGGAGGGGATGTGGGAGAAGAGAGAAAGGAGGGAAGGTGGAGAAGAGAGAAAGGAGGGAAGGTGGAGAAGAGAGAAGGTATTGTAGAATAGAGAGAAAGGAGGGGGTTTGAAAAAGAAAAAGGATAGAATGTGGAAAAGAGACAAAGAATGGAAAGTGGAAAAGAGAGGGATGAGAAAGGGAATGCGGAAAACGAAAAAAGAAGGAGCAGACACAGAAAAGAGAAAAAGAAAGGGAAGACTGAATAAGGCAATGTGGAAAGGTGACAGAGTAGAAAATAAGTGAAATATGTGATAAGTGGGGGCTGGAACTTAGGATAGATATGACCTGTGTCCTCCAGCATTACATACACACATTTAGCTGAGGCATGCTGCCTGCAACATGGCTGCCCACATTCAGTACCTGCTGTTGCTGGACTTGCTGGTGTTGGTGCCTGACACAGCCGACATGCTGCATGATGAGCTGGGCAGGGGAAGGGGCTGCAAGGAAGCTGCCATCCTGCCAGACTCCATGCACTGGCCACCACGAGGTCTCATGTCGCCCCCCCCTCCTTGATCAGGGCGTGAGGTGAAGAGGATGCCGTGTTTACTTCTCCCCCGCTGCCCTCCTCCTCCCCCTCTCTTCTCAGTGCAACTCGATACATTTGACAGTCAAGCACCTGGCTGTCTGTGTGGATGGCTGCGCTGAGGCTGTTCATTAAATAAAGTTCTAGCAGCGCGCTGCTCCTCGTCAGAGGCAGTAGACCAGCAGGGGGAATGGGGGCGGGGACTACACGCCGCTCCGCTCAGCCAATGCTGCGGCGGCAGCGACAGATGGGGGAGGGATGCAGGGCCCCACTGAGCCACCAATGGAAAAAAAAAATGACAGCTGCGCGATGTGCGCGGACGCCCATCGCCACAGTCCGGCCCTGGGCAGCGGTCCGGACAAATGGCGTCTGCGGTCCGGATTCGGACCGCGGTCCGCCATTTGAGTACCCCTGCTCTAGAATCCCCCCCCCCCTCTTCAGCAGGGGGGCAATCTGACCAATCCAAGTGTTTCCGCTTAGCCGGAGCCTTCTGAACAGCGGAAAACATTTTCTCGAGACTAGCCAACCGGGCGCATACCTCGGATTGCGAATCCCCACCCATGACAACGTCACACGGGGAGGAGTAGGAGATGACACGGGCGGCGAGGGGCCAGAAACCGGGGTGCCGGACTGGCACTCAATGTTCCGCTGTGCGCATGAAATGCATATAATGACATCATCCCCCGGGAGCAGCGCCCCACAACCCCCACACAGCCTAGCTTGCCCCGAAGGGCCGTTTCCGGTATCCTTGGAGGCCTCCATATGGTGAAATTGTGATATTCGCAATTACCCAGGGATTTACGCCGTATGCGACCCGGGATGCCCCTTTAATGTCCCAGTAGTGGGAGGAATCTAAGACCGGGAGACCCCTTCAGCGCGGGATCCCAGGATCTGTAACAGAAAAGACAACAGTCACTCCAAGCAACTAACAGACCAGCATGCGTCAGTACATGAATAAATGCAAAAACAAGCGGCCCAGCTGCAATACAGCTGATAACCAAAGATCACGCTGACAGCACCCAAACAAACCCCAAACCTTGAGGGGTTACTGACAGCCATGCCCTGACATAAGAAGCCAGCTCTAATGTCCCCAGTACAAAGCAGAATGACAATACCACCTTAATAAAACACAGCCTACCTTAAGAAGCCGATCACATAAAATGGCGGCGCAGAGGACAGACGCAGCATTCAGCCATCTGAAACGAGGAGGCAGGGGGAAGGAGGAGGGCGAGCCCAACCAAGCGCGCCAGATGCTCTGGCCCCGCCCCCCTCCAATCAGCAGCACAGCGCGGGCCGCACAAGAAGCGGCCCCGCCCCCCTCCTCCTCCGGAGAACCAGCCACACACAGCGGGCGCCAGAAAACATGGCACCCGCTCCTCAGCCAGAGGGGCTCCACGGAGCCCCGCACAAATCAGCGAGCCGGACAGAAAGGCGGGCCGGCGACACGCACGCACGCCGCCCGGCCCCGCCAGCCTCACCAAGTGTCAGGAAACACTCACCCAGCCATACAGACAAAAAAAGGAAACATGCACCAAGCACACAGACACAGCCCCCCCCCCCCCCCCCCCCCCCCATCTAGCGCAGGGAGAAGGGACCAAGCGGGACACAGGGCAATACCCATAGGGGGCAACGGGACGGGGCATCCCAAATCCGGATCACCAGGCCGGATAACAGTGTTGCCCCATAGTATGGGGTCTAGCGGAGGAGCAAGCTCCTAGGCACCTGAAGGTGCCGTCTACCCTTGCCCGGCCGGCAGCCTAAGCTGGGAGGCTACACAAGGAATCAAGGGGCTAATAGATAAAACAAACCGGGCAGAAATAGACCAGAAGGGGGGCCGGGGTGTCACCCCGGCTATCTGCAAGCAGGAGACTTCATTCTTCTGTCTTGTCGCCATCTTGCAGAGAAGAACACTGGGAGATAAGTGGGAGGTCCCAGGTATGTATAGACCGGGAGGGGCTCGTTTTTCAAGACTAACCCTAACCCTTAAAAAATAAAAAAAATGACATAGGCGGGGGGGGTCCCCATTTTTTGGGGGGGAATTTTTTTTTTTTTTTATTTTTACGGGTTAGGGTTAGCCTAACCCTAACCCTTAAAATTAAAAAAAAAAATTAAAAAAATTTGTTTTAAGGGTGAGGGTTAGGGTTAGGCTAACCCTAACAAAAAAAAAAAAATAAATAAAAAAAAAATGACATAGGCGGGGGGGGGGGTCCCCATTTTTGGGGGGGAATTTTTATTTTTGTATATTTTTTATTTTTACGGGTTACGGTTAGCCTAACCCTTAAAATTAAAAAAAAAAATTAAAAAAATGTGTTTTAAGGGTGAGGGTTAGGGGGGGGGGGGTCCCCATTTTTTGGGGGGAATTTGTATTTTTGTATATTTTTTTATTTTTAAGGGTTAGCCTAACCCTAACCCTTAAAATTCCCCCCAAAAAGGGGGGACCCTGTCATTTTTGGGGGGATTTTTGAGGGTTAGCCTAACCCTAAACCCTTAAAATTACCCCAAAAAATGCCCCCCGCTCCCCCCTGGAAGGGGGGACCCTATGTCATTTTTTTTTTAATTAACCCCTTATGTTTATAGTGTGGATAGTAGTTGTATTTTATTTTTTTTATAAATGTAATAAAGTGCTCTTTTCAGTTTGGGGGGTCTCCAGGGCAAGAATGGGGGGGCTACCGATACATATACCGTTGTAATCGGGAGAAATGGGGCTATCACATGCAATATGGTTTTCATTACAAAAAAAAAAAAAAAGGTTTTATTTAAAATAAAGGAAACAATTGTTTAAAAAATATATATATATTTTCTTTTTTTTTTAAGCAGAAATATTCAAAAAACAGTAGAAAAAATTACAAACAAGACATTTCATGTTAAAGCCTAAACTCTGCTGCAAAAAATGTATATGTAATGTATATAATTTTTCTGGAAATTCCAGCAAAAATCACGGTTAATCATGCCACAAAATGGGGAAAAATGACCTGTCAACAGAGGGTGACAAAACTTCAAGTAGGCTGACAATTAAAAGGGTTAATAGTACCTATGCATGTTGGGTATTGTTCTGCTCGGGGGACCTTGCGCTTTCAGATTTAGCTTGTTTTTTCTTGTTTGCATATTGATATTTTAGGAAAACATGGTTTATATTCTGCTTTTTTATAATTGTTTTTAGGGAAACCCTGTGCAACCTAAGAATTCTTCAATGGATTACTTCCAGAAAGATGAGCCCACTACAACAAGCTCAGTACTCTTAGAAAGCTTAACATGTGTACTTTCAGGGAATATCTGGTTTGTGGGTTTATTCTAAATTTAAAGGGTTGTTTTGGTTGAAAAATCGCAAGGTGCGCACTTTGTCTGCAGAGCTGAAATTTTTAAGCAAAATTACCGTTATGCGCATGCTTTACTTTGGGGTGTTTGGCAACTCTTCCCTTGACAGTACCTATGCATGTTGGGTATTGTTCTGTTCGGGGGTTGTTGCTTTTTCAGATTTTACTTGTTTTTTTCTGTTTGCATATAGTTTTTTTTTAGGAAAATGTGGCTTTGATTCATCATTTTTATTCTTTTTTAGGGAAACTCTGTGCAACCAAAGAATTGATTGAGGGATTACTTCCAGAAAATTGCGCCCATGTCAACAAACCTGGTACGCCTAGAAAGCCTGAGGTGTATACTTCCAGAGAATATATAGTTTGTGGGGGTATTTAAAATTTAAAGGGTTCTTTTTCTGGAAAGACCGCAAGGTGCGCTTAGCGCCGTGCATAGTTGTATTTTATCTGAAAATCTCCTAAAGCGCTGTTTCAGTTTGGGGGAGTCTCCTGGGCAGGAAAGGGTGTCTACTTATACATATGTGGTAACGCTGTGACCGGGATTAATTGGGGTTTCACATGCAATAAGATTTTATTGACAAACTTACATTTTTTATTACAAAAAAACACTACAAATTGCAAAAAATAGATTTTTTTATTTTTTTGCACATATTTCACCCAAAAGTATTGAGAATACACCTAAAAAATTACAAACAAGACATTTCATGTTAAAGCCCAGACTCTGCTGAAAAAAACAATATATCATTTTCCTGGGAAATCCCTGGAAATCCCTTCAAAAATCACATTTGAACATGGGGAGCGCAAAATAGTGCAAAATGGTCTGGCACCAAGGGTGACAAAAACTCCAGGTAGGCTGGCAGCGAAAGGGTTAAACAGTTAGGATATTTTTTATGACAGAGCAGGCAAATGCTACAGCATTTGGGGGAACTACAGTGATACAGATTTTCCCCATTTCTGCAGCTCAACTAAGCGCCATACCTGCACTTTTTTTCTTCAAAGAAAAAATAACCAAACTTACATTTGTCGCAGATCTTCAGGTACGTCCAACTTTACTTTGTGGAAATTGTTTTTTGTTGCTGGCTTGTTAGGGTTTACAGATCTCAGGCGATCTATGGTGACAATCTCATTGTACGTAGCATCGCATGCTGCATATTCTATTACGTAAAACTGTGGTGAAAAATAAAAGCAATTATAACTTTAAAAATGGAAATGTGGCCATATTCAGAAACATGGCAACTCAAAACAGATTTAAAAAAACAAAAAAAAAAAATATATAAATATATATATATATGCAGAATGAAATAGACATATTCCTACCTCACCCTTTATCATTCTAACTTTAGCAAGCCACCAGCAGCATGGCTCTTTCTCGTTGGCCCTTGAATACACCTAGAAAACATATCAAAAGCATCAGAGGCTGTTAAATCATAAGACAGTTTCAGAATTTCTCCAATATGCATAAAAAATCCCAATTAAATGAGATAGAACCAAAAGCACGGATGAGTGCTAAATTGCGACTATTGTAAAGTGTACACTCACCCTTCATTATTCGCTGCCGACAGGTCATTATGCTAAACTCCTGCATAGGAACATACAGGCCAGAGAGAGCCTGGGATGGAAGAGGGTTTAGGTGCTTTCATAGTAATGGAGGTGAAGCTTGTTTAACAATGCATAAAAAATCTACTGCAGAAATCAGGGCAAGGAAATATCAGCCCAATTATGGACCAGTTCTTTCATATGGGTCATCCTACTCCCTATAATATAGTCATGCATATTACCACGTAACTGAAAATAAATTCACACTGCATGCCTTGGTGCTACAACTGAAGAAGAAAGGAGAGTATTGCCAGAATAGATCGAAAAAGGTGGTGAAGACAATTCACTATGCTCCGACATACAGACCTAAAGTCATGCTCTCATACTAAACCACAGACATAGGGATGGTGGGTAAAAGTCTGCAGAGTCATCAGCATCAGGCTCTTTATAAAGGGCCTTCTTGTTGCAGCTTTATTTGAAATTCAGAGCAAGTGCAGATGATTGGATTACAAAACAAATGCACAAACAGTGCAGAAGAAAAGGGGGAAACCAGTGAAATACAGAGAATCAAGTTGCCTTCAGCACCTGCATGGTAGAACATTTACAAGTGTCAGGACAAAGGGGGAAACCTCAACAATCGAGACAAAGCTAATAACCTTTCAATTCTTAATTGGTCAGGAATGCGTTCAATATGTACAGGTTTGCCTAAATTGCCCAAGTAAAGAGAAGTAACGCTCCCCTCGGGTCCTTAAGACTCTTAGGGGGATCCTATATTGGGATGCGATGACCCCCAGATCACCCAATTAACTAACCTCTTCAAAGAGCCACAATGCATCTCTAGCATATCTCTAGCTGTGGGTCGCCTACGCTAGACATGCAGCTACAGGCAGGGATGTGGCTGGTGGGACCAGCCTCCTAACTTTCCTTTCCCCACTGCCATAAGGAAATCTGAGTCTAACCAGCACAGCTGAGCGGTGGAGTGGCTTATGTGGGAACCAGAGGCAAGTTTTAGGGTGATCCGTGGGAATACAAAAATTGGTGTATCCCAAATTGGGATGCCTGTCCGAGAGCAATGTCCAAGAAAGTCAATTGTTTCTCTAACGTCCCTGTACAATGCTGGTAGTTTAAGTATTACCGGCATCAGCAATTTTGGCCCTGCTCACATCAGTCATAATGACTGTCCACGCCCCTCCATTCACGACAATGGAGAGGCATTCCAGCCCTCTGCACTCCTCCTACATTGAAATGAATGGAGCAGGTGTGGTCAGTCATCGTTACTGATGCCAGAAAGAAGACAGAAGGCAGCAACTCTACCACAGGTTGTGGTCTGAAGCAGGGATGGCATGGCCTGGATCTCCAGTGGATTTTAGGTTATATTGATCAGCTGCATGGGACTATAGGAGAATATGTGATATTTATTGATTGATTGTGGATCCTATTAAATGGCACGTCACCCTTTTCACAATAGAACAATTTAAACTACATTATTCCATTTGAAAAAAGGTTTACTGCAAATAAACAAAGAACTCAGAAAAAGTTCACACAACTGGAGTTCATCCAGTCCACACAAACACAGGCCTCCCTATTTGTAAGGGGAATCAAATGGCCCAGAACAAGAGCAAACTACAGTCACTGGTGGGAACTACAAAGGTTACATTTGTGCACAGCAATAGGTTTACTGATAGCTTCAGAACAGTTTAGGCTGCTTTGCGGGGGCCACTAGAGTTTTGAGGGTTATGCATACGGTGAAGCCCATTAACTGCCTGCAGACACGTAGGATGCACACGCTGTACAGGGGACAAGCAGTGATGTATACCTGCTAGCTGGTTTGTCTTCCTAGGCAGATATGCTTCCCAAATGGTTGGGGGTGAGGGGGTGGATGCAGAAGGAAATTGTGTACATTTCATACAAAGACAAGCATGGGGTTATAAAATGACTATATTTCAAAGACATAGTAACCATCTACTTAAAGGAGAAGTAAAAAAGATGCTTTCTTGGAACAGAAATTATTTACACAGCACTGAAAAAACACGGAGGACACAAGGAACACTAGATTTATCAAACCCCCTCGCAGAGGCCTCCTATATTTGCAGGTACTGTATTTCTCGCTCCATGAGATGCATGTGTCCCCAAAACGAGGGGGGGGGCGTTAGTGCGTCTTATGAAGCAAATGGGGGGGCTTACATAACCAGCGCCCCCGCGCCACTAACAGGGCTCCAGCTATGGAGGAGCGGTGCGTGGGCCTGCAGGGTAACTGATCCCCCGACTCCGATTCTGCCACACTAACAGGGGAATTGGGGCGGGTGGATTCTGCACACTGCCTGTAATAAGGCGATTGGGAGTAGATTCTGAACACTGCTTGGTATGGAGCGATTAGGAGGGGGTATTTTAGCACGCAATTTGGTTCAAAATATCACCCCCTTATTTTCCTCCTTGAGACTTGAGACTTATGGTCAGGTGCAACTTATAGTGCGAAAAATACGGTATAAATCATTCCTAGATTCGTCATTGGACATCTGATCTTCAGTGACTCATGGCCAACAGGCCCTTGTCATATATAGAAACCCTGGCTTTCTAGGTGCTTATACAAAATTAAATAATGATTTTCTTTAGTGCAGTGAGGAAGTTCTCCTCAGTTGGCGAACAACAAAAGAAACATTATACATACTGGTGCTAACCCTGACCCCATAGAGGAGTGTATTAAAGCGAAAGTTCAGTCAAGTGTTACCACCCCCACCCTGCCTCTCTCATCTGGTGCAGCAGCAGAACAGATGGGTGCCAAAAAACCCGTACCTCGCCCGGTGCGTCTTATGAAGCAAATGGGGGGGGCTTACATAACCAGCGCCCCCGCGCCACTAACAGGGCTCCAGCTATGGAGGAGCGGTGCGTGGGCCTGCAGGGTAACTGATCCCCCGACTCCGATTCTGCCACACTAACAGGGGAATTGGGGCGGGTGGATTCTGCACACTGCCTGTAATAAGGAGATTGGGAGTAGATTCTGAACACTGCTTGGTATGGAGCGATTAGGAGGGGGTATTTTAGCACGCAATTTGGTTCAAAATATCACCCCCTTATTTTCCTCCTTGAGACTTATGGTCAGGTGCAACTTATAGTGCGAAAAATACGGTATAAATCATTCCTAGATTCGTCATTGGACATCTGATCTTCAGTGACTCATGGCCAACAGGCCCTTGTCATATATAGAAACCCTGGCTTTCTAGGTGCTTATACAAAATTAAATAATGATTTTCTTTAGTGCAGTGAGGAAGTTCTCCTCAGTTGGCGAACAACAAAAGAAACATTATACATACTGGTGCTAACCCTGACCCCATAGAGGAGTGTATTAAAGCGAAAGTTCAGTCAAGTGTTACCACCCCCACCCTGCCTCTCTCCCCTGGTGCAGCAGCAGAACAGATGGGTGCCAAAAAACCCGTACCTCGCCCGGATCCTGCGCCATTTCCAGGGGCAGCATGTCACATAGTGGGGGGAGCTGCTCTGCGCTTTCTTCTCAAGATGGCAGTGCCCGGAACCCAAAACGACACTGGATAGCAGATGAGGCAAGGACTTCTTTTCATTGTCACCCTCCCCGTCCTACTTCATTACCAGGGGGGGGAGGCAGGACAGGGGTGGTGGTCTTCCAGAGCATAGGGGGTGGGGGAGTAGTTCCATCACTATTATTTATACAAAATCATCAGCATTATTATTCAGGGCCTGGGAACCAATTTACCACCCAGTTTAACCCTCTCATCATCCAAGTATTAAGCAACAAACATGTCTAGCTATGTGGAAACTTCCACTCAGACAATTTGTTGAAACAGAGATAAGAACAGAGCAGCTGCCAAAAGGAGCAGATAAAGGGTGAGGCTGCAGTCTCATTGCCTTAACATACTGGGGCATCCCAAGTCATTTTAGGCACTATGAAATGTACCTAAAGTCTAGGGTACACGTAGCTGGGGGGGGGGGGGGGGTTTACCAACCTAATGTTTGAAGCAAAGCAATACTTGATTGTCAGCAGAGTTATTGCCCACACAGAAAGTCAAGTCCTGGCTGCCACATCTCCAGTGCCAGAGGGGATCACAGGTGGCCTATCATCACCCAATCACTGTAACAGCTACGGGCCACTCATTTTATTTAGCAGGTACTGCAGCCCTCACTTCCTGCATCGCAATGGCTCCGCCCATGTCAGGCCGCGGCACACTACCTCCATTGCAATCAATGCAGAGTGTGTGGCAGATTTCCTGTAACCGATAGAGAGTTGCAAGCCCAGGATGGCATCAATCCCAACCTCATGTTCAGGCCGGGGGGGGGGGGTTAGCAGGGTCACAGGCTCAGATCCAGCGAGCGACTGAGTTGCTGATCGCCGGGCTAGCACCGATCAGAGGCAGGGGACAAAACCTCATTCATTTAATCTGACAGACAAGGTTCATGTATGGCTGCTTTTAACAGTGCTTGTCACACACCTGTGTACATACTTGTTAGTTACAATATGGCACAAAAATAAAACATCAAATCATATAACCCCAAAACAACGTTTTGTATTTTTTTTTTTTTTTTTTTATTATTATTATATAGTAATCTGAGTAATGACTCCTCGCAACCTACCATAAGTTCATCTTCTCCTTTCACCCTCAAAAACTAAAGAGAATACATGAAAAGAGAATAGTTTATTATGTCTTACTGAGTGGTGTATTCATGAATTAGAGGAATGGGAAGCGTTATCAACACTGGACTGCTACAATGGATGTTTCACTTACCTCAACCTCATCACTTTCATTAATGTCCTTATTATACCCCGGAGGTGGTGGGAACCTGACATCATGGAATGGTATCTGTCTCTCTGGCTGCCAGCTAGAAAACAAAAATCAAATTACAATACACCATTGTAAATTATTACAAACTGTTCAAAAAATAAGTGACCTTTAAAATACACGATGAAAACAGCAGCTAGAAATCCAGCCAGCCTTACATTTTAATTACAATGCGTTATTTTTTTGTTTGTGGTCCCTGCCAGAGTTTGTCCTCATAGGCCCAAAAGACCAGTATCATTTTCCAGCTTATCTGGGAGGAGGTAAATTATTTTCAACAGACAGGTCTCTGCCTCTCAGCTGATAAATGTGTTACATTCTCAGCTATGGAAAGCTGACTGGCCTTTACATTGTGATACATTGTATTATAAAAAAAAAGTTAGTGTATCAACGTATTATATGTATATTATAATAACAGGCACTTACTTATTTTCAAAATTAACAGTAATGGAATCCTCATGTACGTCTTTTACAAAGGCCTGAAAAAGAGAAAAAAAAACCTTGTTAAAGTGGACCAACACCCACGGGTGATCGGCCCGGGAATCTATAAGATTCCCGGGCCGATCACCCCCCACCCCGCGGGACATCCGAGATCGGGATGTCCCGCGGGGTGAAACCCCCCCCAAACACCCCAACTCACCTACCTTATCTTCGGCGGCGGCCGCCTCCCTCGCGCCCCTGTAGGCGTGCGCGCCTCCGCGCCGGCCGTCTGCGAATGGCCGGCGCGGGGGCGCGCGCGTTCAAAGTGACGCGAGGGAGGCGGCGGCGGCCGCCGCCGCTTAGACGTTCAAGTTCTTACCTTGTACGTCGGCGCTGGGAGCGGGGAGAGGTGAGTTGTTCGGGGGGTTCAGGGGGGTTTCACACAGCGGGGCACCCCGATCGGGGGTGCCCCACCGAAGTGGACCAAGACCCAGGATAGTCAAAATCCTGGGTGTTGGTCCACTTTAAAGAACCAGCTAATCCAAAATGTCAGAAAAGTCTAATACATTTTTAGGCAGCATTTTGTAATAGTCCACATGGTTTATTATAAGGAAACAATTAAATTAGTGCTGAAAACATGTTCTGATTAAATGGTTTAACGTCATCTGGCTTTAAGCCTGGTGAAGCTGTCAAACAGACATCCTCGCCTAATTCCAGAGCTAGCTAGTCTTGGCTCTGCGGCACATGTGTCACCATCTATCACCCAGGTGTTAGCACTGGGAATCCACCCCCCCCCCCCAGACCTATCTGAACTGGGGCAGGAGCATGAGCACAACCCGAGGATGGATGGGGATGCGGCCGCTCTAGCTCCCCATTACAAACAATCAGAGCCGTTTGCCAAATTACATAGGCACAGGCTCTGACTGGATGAGAGCCCACACATTTGCCCATTGACCAGGGTAAAGGTGAGCGGGAAGCGGTGACCTGAGGGGGTTCACACAGCAAGGCACCCCAATTCAGAATGCCCCAGGGGATCGCCAGAGGCTGGCCCTGGGATATTTTAGATTCCAGGGCAGGCCACCGTGGGCTTTGTTCTGCTTCAAAGAGCATCTGTAGATCTCTTAAACACAAAAAATTGAATACTCCACTTACCACCCATACCATCCCGAGTTGTACTTATTTAGTAGATGCTAGCTCCTGCCTTCAGACACACCTTTGTAAACTCAGCTAGCCCAGTCATTGTCTATGCACGGTAGCATGCTAGACACTATACGAATTTATTTTTGTTGTAGAAAATATGTACTGTAACCTTTGCATTGGAAATTTTCTGCTGTAATTAAAGAGGACCAACACCCAGGGGTGATCGGCCCGGGATCGGGATGTCCCGCGGGGTGAAACCCCCCAGAAACCCCAAAAAGACCCTACCTGATCCGCCGCCTCTTCCGCCGCCTCCCGCGCGCCCCTCCAGACGTGCGTGCGCCGAGAGTGACGCGCGGGAGGCGGCGGAAGCGGCTTGGACGTTCCTGATCCCCGCCTGGACGTTGGCGGGGATTGGCTGCGGCGTTCACGTGGGAGCGTTGAGAGGTGAGTTTTTTGGGGTTTCTGGGGGGGTTTCACACAGCGGGGCACCCCCGATCGGGGTGCCCCGCCGAAGTGGACCAAAACCCAGGATAGTCAAAATCCTGGGTGTTGGTCCACTTTAAAGTAAACCAAAACCCAGGGCTGCTCGATTCCCTCCCCCCAGAGCATCCAGAATCGGGATCCCCCACTGTGTGAAATCCCCTAGGTCGCCCAATTTACTCACGCATGGTTCAACGGCACATGCTTGAGCGGCGCTCCAACCCCTTTATCCGTTTACCGGGAAGCACGTGCCCTTGCCAAGCATTTGAGAATGGCCGGCGCAGGCACGCTCCTTGGTTGAGGGTAGCGGGGATGCGGCCCGGCGTGCTCGGCTCCTTAGATGAGCTTGCGTCAGAGCAGATGAGTGTGCAGATTGGATGGATACGGCACATGCGCCGTAGGACCGGGGAAAGGAGAGTTCATTTTAAGTCCACTTTAAATCACTGAATCACTTTTTATAGCACACTGCCCATCTCTTTTATATGGAGAATAAGTGGTTTTAGGGAAAAAATGTATCCCTGTGTCCCACAATAAATGTAGCCACCATTTAATGCCTGTGGGCATGCACTACAGAGGAAATGTAAAGGATGCCAGCAGAAAGTTTCCCTATAAAATCTGGGGTGGACAGATGATCTATACAGTATATAAAATAGAAGTTCAAGTCGAAGGGAACAGAGATAAAAATATTTGAAAGCTACTGCCAGTGGTGTTCCCGATAGTCATTACATCTGTACAAGCATACAGAGGATGTATAATCAACAGGACTACCTCTCAAGTGGAGGCAATCAAGGTTCTTCTACAGAATAAAAGGGATGCTCACCACTATGCGTTTGTTCATAAGCAACAAAAGCAGCGGCAAGTCCCTTCTCCTCTGTGTGGCTTATAGTTCAGGGCAAAAGGGCACCATGTCAGCTGGCTGAGGAAAAGAAGATTAAGTACCCCTAACCCCAGTAAATCTATGGGTCTGCTTCGGGTTTGCAAGGGTGCCAGTCCACCTACTTCAGCTACCTGAAGCCCCACATTAAAGAGATACTAATTTTCTTCTTAGGAGGAAAGTTTGCAAGAGGGTTTAGGTCAGCTTTAAAGTGGACCAACACCCAGGGGGGATCGGCCTGGGAATCTATAAGATTCCCGGACCGATCAGATCCCTCCCCGCGGGGCATCCGAAATCGGGATGTCCCGCGGGGAGGAACCCCCCAGGAGGCCCACAATCCTTACCTTACCGGCGATCCAACGGCGCATGCGGGCGCGCTCCCGCGCCGGCCGTTTTGTGAATGGCCGGCGCAGGCGCGCTTCCCGTTAGAGGGAAGCGAGAGACGCAGCCAATGACAGCGCTCTGGTATGCGCGTCCAAGCGGCTTTGGACGCGCATACCAGAGCGGCTCTGAGCGCTGTCATTGGCCGGACGAGGTCAAGTGGGAGCGGGGAGACGTGAGTTTTGCGGCGATCGGGGGGGTTTCACACAGCGGGGCACCCCCGATCGGGGTGCCCCACCTAAGTGGACCAACACCCAGGATAGTCAAAATCCTGGGTGTTGGTCCACTTTAAAATAAATCTCATCCCTGTCCCCAGTAATGTTATAAAAACTTAGGGGCGAGGAATGGCCAGTAGAAAGCTGATGTGGAGGACACTGTGCATGCGCATTTATGACGGTCATCACAGCCGTTCAAGTGTAGAGATAGAAAAGGATTACGTTCATGATGGAATTAAGATGAGGTGTATGCCCCCCCCACAGGATCTTAAAGTGGATTTCCAATATTCTGGTGAAAGGTGCTTGGGGTATCCCAATATATATCGCCCCCACACAACTCACCTTTCTGCTGCTCCCATGGTGTATGAGAGAGCTCTTGTCCAATCAGCGATTCATGGCGCGCATGCACGTAATAAAGCATTGCTTTAAATAGAGCACCAGCATAAGAAGCACCCAGCTTCCCTGTGGTGTGCGGTGCGCTCCTGCGGGCAGCCTATATGAATGGCTGGGTGTAGGAGGGATGCCGCCAGCACCCTCCCAGTTCATGGCAAGTGACAGGTGAGTGATTGAGGGTCTGCGCGGAATGGGGAGGGGTAACATAGTGGGCCATCCCACTGTCAGCTGACCCTGGAGGTAATAGGTCCACTTTAACCTTCCTGTCAACGCATATTTTATTTTTATTTATTTTATTTTTTTGTGGGGGGGGGGGGGATATTGCATAAACAATATAACTTGCAGGAAGTTTAGAAATGTTAAAGCAGACAATCAGCATCATTAAAGCAGACCTTCAGTCTGAATAAGAGTCTATCTTATATGTTTCCCACACCCTGTACATACAGATTGCTCACATTAAAAAATCATCCTACCTGCATCTACTGCATGTTATGAGTCTTTAAACATCCAAGATGGCGTCTCATGGAACATCAGGCAGCCTGCAAACAAGAAGTGCCTTCTGACTGTGCTGCTCTGCATTCTGGGATTGCTGACCTTTTCCTGACCCCAGCCCTGTTCTGTCTGAGCAAAGAACAGCTATAACCCACCCCCTGTACTTTATCCCACTCTCATCTCCTCAGTAAATGTGATGCTTCTGAGTCAGGATGGTGGCGCCCATATCCTGAAGTCCTGAACAGAGTTGCAGCCCAGTGGGGAAAAAAAATAATAAGTGACTAAAAACTTAAAATAAATTAACTTTAGATGCTGGGGAATCGTTTAAGGGTTTGGGCTTTTCAATAAATCATGGTGAAGGTCCGGTTTAAATAAAAAGCCCAAACCCTTAAACTATTCTCCAGCATCTAAAATGAATATATTTTAAAGTGACTTACTTATTATTCATTCCCCCACTGGGCTGTAACTCTGTTCAGGACTCCAGGATACAGGCGTTGCCACCTTGCATCAGAAGCATCACATATTGAGGAGAGGAGGGTTAAAAGTGCAGGGGAGCGTTATAGCTGTGCTCTGCACAGACAGTAGGGGTCAGGAAAAGGACAGCAATCCCAGAATGCAGCGAGGCATAGTAAAAAAAGACTTGTCTGCAGGCAGCCTAAGACTTCATGGGACACCATCTTGGATGTTTAAAAGCTCAGAAAATGCAGTAGGTGCAGGTTGGATGATTTTTAATGTGCGCAATCTGTATGCACGAGGTGGGGAAAACATACAACAGACACTTAAAGTGGACCAACACCCAGGATTTTGACTATCCTGGGTCTTGGTCCACTTCGGTGGGGCACCCCCGATCGGGGTGCCCCGCTGTGTGAAACCCCCCCCCCCCGAACCCCCCGAAAAACTCACCGCTCCCAGCGCCGACGGACAAGGAATCTGACAGTCCCGGACAAGCGGCTCCTCCGCCGCCGCCTCCCGCGCGTCCCTCTTGACGCGCGCGCGCGCCCGCCATTCACAGACGGCCGGCGCGGGCACGCCTAGAGGGGCGCGAGGTAAGGGGGGTTGGGGTGTTTGGGGGGGTTTCACCCCGCGGGACATCCCGATCTCAGATGTCCCGCGGGGAGGGAGGTGATCGGCTTTAAGGGTGAAGGTCCGGATTAATCATAAATTATTAAACGAGGTGATAGACGTCCCCCTGTTCCTTTATACTTAGTATCTTTATGCTGCCCCAAAGCCCCTGGTCACAATGTCTGAAACTTACAGTAATTTAAAGTGACACTATAGCCAAGTCACCATTTCCTCATTCATGGTGTAGGGCACCAAATGGCTGTTAAGGTGGACCAAAACCCAGGATTCTTACTATCCTCCCCTTGAGCACCAGGGTTTGGGGTTGCCCTTCTGTGTGCAGGCATAGCCACTCATCTTATTAGCTTCTCCTGTCGCATATTAAAGTGCGGCGAGAAAAGCTGAATGAAGCCATAGCTGTAACTGCAAGCAGCGCACAACATCACTCAACTCCCACTGGCTGTGTGTGGCCCCGCACAGGCATTCGGTTGCGGCCACGGTGGCGGCTTATGGAAGCCGCCATCTTATCAGGCAGCCTGCAAACAGGAAGTGCCTCCTGACTGTGCTGCACTGCATTCTGGGACTGCTGACCTTTTCCTGATCCCAGCTCTGCTCTGTCTGAGCAAAGCACAGCTATAACCCGCCCCCCCTGTACCTTATCCCACTCTCCTCTCCTCAATAAGTGTAATGCTTCTGATTCAAGATGGCGGCGCCCGCATCCTAAATTCCTGAACAGAGTTGCAGCCCAGTGGGGGAAAGAATAATAAGTTAGTGACTAAAAACGTAAAATATATTAATTTTAGATGCTGGGGAACCGTTTTTTTACGAGTTTGGGCTTTTCATTAAATCACGCTGAAGGTCCGGTTTAATGACACTACAAGTCATGTTATTGGCATTCATAATCTACTTAGTATAGAGGAGTCTCCAGCAGATATCAAAATGGAAATATAAAGCAGTGACACTGAGGAACCTACTGTTGATAGTTCTCATAACCTTTCTTGTATGGAAGATTATAGTGTAAGGGAGATTCCCCCTCAGATATCAGAATGGGAATGTACAGAAGTGACACAGAGGAGCCCGCCATTGCCGGTCATCATAACGTACATAGAATTACAATGTGCACAAGTGGCAGGAAGGACACAGAGGAACCTGATCTTGGCAATCATTATAATCGGCCTAGTATAGTGTTTGGGGGGGGGGGGGCTCTATCAGATGTCAAATTGTAAATGTGCTTAACTGGTGATGAGGACACCAAGGAGCCATTGTTGCCAGTTTCCATAACCTTCTTAGTATAGAGGAGTATTAGGTATAAAATGGAAGGGATTGCCATTGTGTGTCAGATTAGGACAGTAAAGAAGCATCAGCGATGAACCCATCATTGCCAGTCATCATGAGACATACAGTACCTAGTACAGGAGGTTTCTATCAGATGTTAGGGTGGGAATGTACTAAACGGGTGATGAGGACATTCATGAACCTGTCATCATAACCCACAGAATATGGGGGGGGCAGTCAATCACATATTAAAAAGGAAATGTACAGAACTGAGGGCGATGAAAAGCCTGTTATTGACCATTATCATAACCTGCCTAGAACTGAAGAGTATTAGATAACGGGGGTGAGTCTCCCTACTGATGTCAGAAATGCACATGACTGATGATGATACCACCGTTGCTGACAGCCATCATTTAACTGGTGGGAAGGAAGATCTGTATTGGGTATAGTATGGGTATCGTATGGGGGTCTATATCAGATGTACGAATGCAACTAAAGCAGGGACTCTGTGGAACCTTATATAGTCATCATAACCTTTCAAGTATGAAAGAGTATAGTGTGAGGAGATTCTCCATCGGATATCAGAATGGGAAGGTAAAGAAGTGACAAAAAGGATCCCACCATTACCAGTCATCAAAACGTACCTAGAATTGCACAAGTGGTGTAGCCCATGGTGTAGTCTAGGATCACGGTATTGGGGGGCTGCTGACGCCCATGGTGTAGTCTGTCTGAGATCTCATTATGAAGGGAGTATTGGTATTGGGGGGTGCCGATGCCCATGGTGTAGCCTGTCTGATCTCAGTATGGGGGGGGTGCTGATACCCACTGTGTAGTATGTGATCTCGATATGGGGGGTGCTAACATTCATAGTGTAGCCTGTCTGTGATTTTAGTAAAGGAGGAGGGAGAGGTGCCGATGTCCCTGAGGTAGTCTATGGTCTTGGTATGGGGAGGTGCTGATGCCCATGGTGTAGCCTGTCTGTGATCTCGGTATGGGGGGGTGTCCATGGTGTATCCTGTTTGAAATCTCGGTACGAGGGGGTGCCGATGTCCATGGTGCACTCAGATGATCTCGGTATGGGGGAGGTTAATGATGCCTATGGTATAGCCTGTCTGTGATCTCGGTATGGGGGGGCTGAAATGCCCATGGTGTAGCCTGTCTGTGATCTCGGTATGGGGGGGGGGGGGTGTCCATGGTGCATCCTGTTTGAAATCTCGGTATGGGGGGGGTGCCGATGTCCATGGTGCACTCAGATGATCTCGGTATGGGGGAGGTTAATGATGCCTATGGTATAGCCTGTCTGTGATCTCGGTATGGGGGGGGGGGGGCTGAAATGCCCATGGTGTAGCCTGTCTGTGATCTCGGTATGGGGGGGTGTCCATGGTGTATCTTGTCTGAGATCTCGGTATGGGGGGGTGTCCATGGTGTATCTTGTCTGAGATCTCGGTATGGGGGGTGTCCATGGTGTATCTTGTCTGAGATCTTGGTATGGGGGGGTGTCCATGGTGTATCTTGTCGGAGATCTCGGTATGGGGGGGGGGGGTGCCGATGTCCATGGTGCACTCTGATGATTTCAGTATGGGGGGGGGGGGTTAATGATGCCTATGGTATAGCCTGTCTGTGATCTCGGTATGGGGGGGGGCTGAAATGCCCATGGTGTAGCCTGTCTGTGATCTCCGTATGGGGGGGTGTCCATGGTGTATCTTGTCTGAGATCTCGGTATGGGGGGGTGTCCATGGTGTATCTTGTCGGAGATCTCGGTATGGGGGGGTGTCCATGGTGTATCTTGTCGGAGATCTCGGTATGGGGGGGGGTGCCGATGTCCATGGTGCACTCTGATGATTTCGGTATGGGGGGGGGGTTAATAATGCCGATGGTATAGCCTGTCGGAACTCTCTTTATGGGGGGTACTAATGCCCATGGAGTAGCCTGTCTGGGATCCTGGTATTGGGGGCTGCTGGCGCCCATGGTGAAGCCTGTCTGGGATCTCAGTATGGGTGGGGGGTGTTGACGCCTCTGGTGTAGCCTGTGATCTGGGAATGCCTGTGATTTCGGTAAAGGAGGAGGGAGAGTTGCCGATGTCCCTGGTGTAGTCCGTGATCTTAGTATAGGGAGGTGCTGATGCCCATTGTGTAACTGGTCTGTGACCTCGGTATGGGGGGGAATGCTCATGGTGTAACTGGTCTGTGATCTCGGTATGGGGGGAATGGCCATGGTGTAGCCCAGGGGTACTCAAATGGCGGACCGCGGTCCGAATCCGGACCGCAGACGCCATTTGTCCGGACCGCTGCCCAGGGCTGGTGTAGTGTCAACATCAGCCCGGGATCCGGCGGTGCCGGTGACAATTGCCGGCCGGGGCTGTCAGAGCTGGGGGCGGGCACATGGGCGAGCTGCCGGCTCAGGCGCGCCGTTTCTGGAGTGTAAGCGAGCACGCCCGCTACCGTCACATCCCACCAAACAGGCAGCGATAAGTCCACTAAGCCGGACTGTGGCGATGGCCCCCGCCTGTGGTCCCCTGTTCGGGCGCCGCTTGATGACGCGCTGTCCTCCTGTCTCCCGCGATGTCGGGCTGGCTGGATATTGCGCACGGTGAGAGCGCGCCGTTCGGTGGCTGTTTCGGTTTGCGCCCTGGTGTGAGCCATGTTCCGGAGCTCCTGGGTCGAGCCTGAGGTAATTCCCCGCCAATATGTGTATGAAGCGTGCGCCCCCACGGTTTGTTCTATATAGCCGCCGCTTCCAGCGCTTGATGCGCCTGGGCGCGCTCGTCCTGTCCGGGCTGGCACTCTTACTTCCCCCCCCCCCCCCGGACCTTCATCCCACGGCAGACCCCGGTAAGTGGACCTCCACTGAAAGTAGTTGAGTACCCCTGGTGTAGCCTGTGATCTCGGGATGGGGGGGCATGTTGAAGTCTGTCTGTGATCTCGCTATGGGGGGTTGCTGATGCCCATGGTGTAGCCGGTCTGTGTTCTCGGTATGGGGAGGTGCTTATGCCCATGGTGTAGCCGACCTGTGATCTCGGTATGTGCGGGAATGGCCATGGTGTAGCCCGTGATCTCGGTATGGGGGGGGGGGGGATGCCCATGATGTAGCCTGTCTGTGACCTCAGTATGGGGGGATTGCTGATGCCCATGGTGTAGCCTGTCTGTGATCTTGCTATGGGGGGGGGATGCCCATGATGTAGCCTGTCCGTGACCTCGCTATGGGGGGTTGCTGATGCCCATAGTATAGCCTGTCTGATCTCGGTATGGGGAGGTGCTGATGCCCATGGTGTAGCCTGTCTGTGATCTCAGTATGGGGGGGTGGTGGTGCTGACGACCATGGTATAGCCTGTCTGTGATCTCGGTATGGGGTGGGGTGCCCATACTGTAGCCTGTGATCTTGGTATGTGGGGGGGTGCTTATGTCCATGGTGCACTGTGATGATCTTGGTATGAGGAGGTGCTGATGCCCATGGTATAGTCTGATCTCGGTATGGGGGGGTGCTGATGTCCATGGTGCACTAGGATGATCTCGGTATGGGGGGGATTGATGATGCCCATGGTATAGTCTGTGATCTAGGTATGGGGGGATGCTGATGGTCCATGGTGCACTATGTGGGGATGTCCAGGGTGCACTATGATGATCTCGGTATGGGGGGGGGGGGGGGGGTTGATGATGCCCATGGCATAGTCTGTGATCTCGGTATGGGGGGATGCTGATGTCCATGGTGCACTATGTGGTGATGTCCAGGGTGCACTATGATGATCTCGGTATGGGGGGGGGGGTTGATGATGCCCATGGCATAGTCTGTGATCTCGGTATGGGGGGGGGGTGATGATGTCCATGGTGCACTATGATGCTCTCGGTATGGGGGGGTGATGATGTCCATGGTGCACTATGATGCTCTCGGTATGGGGGGGTGATGATGTCCATGGTGCACTATGATGCTCTCGGTATGGGGGGGGGGGTGATGATGTCCATGGTGCACTATGATGCTCTCGGTATGGGGGGGGGGTGATGATGTCCATGGTGCACTATGATATTCTCGGTATGGGGGGGGGGGGAATTTATGATGCCCATGGTGCAGCCTGTGATTTCGGTATGAGGGGGGGGGGGGGGGGGGGTGCTGATGAGGTGGATGCAGGTGTCGGGCTTTCCAGCAGGTGGGTGGGGGTGGCCCGGGATGGATGAATGGAGGGAGGGACGGCAGCAGCTCTGCAAGTCATCCCGGCATCCTGAGCGGCCCGTCACATAGAGGGGGAGCGGGAAGAGGCGCCGCACACTGCAGCCAGGCATGCTGGTACTTGCAGTTCGCCACAGCGGGGAGGGCCCTGCCTCCCCAGCACAACATATTCCAGAGAGAAGAGCGGGAGATGCCTCACCTTGTAAAAGGCGCCATTGGAGCCCCGCACCTCCACCACCAGCTCCTCCATGTTGCTCGGCGCGATGCTCCCTGCAGGCCTCGGTCTCCCGCGTCAGCGTCTGCAGCGCAGCATGAGGCCTGCCGACCGCCGCCCCCAACGCCGCCTCCTCCTCCCGAGAAATGAAACCGAAACGGCCCCCCGGCTGGCACCAGAGTAGCCCGCACCGGCCTCGAATGTAAACATTAAACCGCGATCACGTGACGGAGGCCGCGGCTTCGTTCACGCCCATTCAGACACACAGCAGGCGCAGCCTAACTTGGCGGTATTACCGGGGGAACGTTGCCGATGACTGACTGCCGCGACAACCAATGGTAGAGAGACGGTGGTGCGACGGTAGCCAATCAACCTGTACATTAGGCGCCGTTATAAATATCTCGGTGAAGTGAAGGTGGGGCTCTTCTGACGCCAGGGGGAGGGTAGGCACTGGGGTTTCCATGGTGGAGAGGGAGCAGACAGGGGTGTGGCTGAGGAGCGCGTCTGGCGGCGGGAGAGCAACGCGAGGGATGGGAGGCCTGCTGTTACCTCATACTGGCCAATAGCCACCCCCGCCACAGGAGAGGGAGTGTTTTATCATACACTTAGGCACGGTTGCTAGGGGCAACTGGCAATTGAAGGCGCACTTTCCTGTGTTCCCTACGCTATTTGACCAGAAGGTCAGGGGCACCTTTGGCAGATTTTAAAGTGGATCAAAACCATGTACCATACCTTTCAACTTTTCATAATGGGAAATTGTCCCCTCACCACATGCTGCATTTTCCGGCCGTTGGCTAGAGCAAGGGAGGGATGGCTGTATGACTAGAGCTACCAGGGGTGGATGGGTGGGCAGAACTGAGAGAGGAATGGATGAGTTGAGCTCCGAGGAAATTGGGGGGCGTGATGGAAGGAGCAGAATGAAGTCATGGATGACTAAAAGTATTAGGAGTGACTTGATGGGTAGAACTATGAGGAGAGGGATGGGATGAGCTAGGGGACACACGGAAGGTATAGATGTATGACTAGAGCTAAGAGATGTGGATGGCTGGGCAGAATTGAGGGCAGAGAGGTAGATTTGGATGGGTTGAGCTTGGAGGAGAGGGGAAGTGATGGATGGATAGGAGGAGCATAATGGATGACTAGAACTAAGAGGAGTGGCTAAATGGGCAGAACTGAGGGATCGATGGATGGCAAGAAAGGTTGAGGGATGAAAGGAGCAGGAGGGATGGACAGATGGCTAGAACTATGAGAAACATGGGCAGAACTGAGGGATGTATAGATGGCTAGAACTGTGAGGAGCAGATAGTTGGGCAGAACTGAGGGGAGAGTGATCAGTGGATAGAAGGGTGGGATGGAATGAGCTGGGAGGAGAGGGGAAGTGATGGGAGGAGCAAAATGGAGGGATGGATGACTAGAACTATGAGGAGCGGATAGATGGGCAGAGCTGAGGGATGGATGGATAGGAGGGAGGGTTGGGTGAGCTGGTAGGAAAGGGTGAAGGATGAATATATAGGAGGGCTGTATAGATGGATAGAAATATGAGGAGCGGATAGATGGGCAGAACTGTGGGGCGAATGATTGATGGATAGGAGGGAGGCATTGGTTGAGCTGGTAGGAAAGGGTGAAGGATGAATAGATAGGAGGACCGTATAGATAGCTAGAACTATGAGGAGCTGATAGATGTTCACAACTGAGTAGAGAAGGATGGACAGGTGAAATGGATAGGGTGAACTGGGAAGTGAGGCTGAGGGATCAATGGGTGAGAGGAGGAGGAGAGATGGCTAGAACTATGGGGAGTGGATAGATAAGCCAAACTGGGGTGAGGGAGGGATGGATGGGAGGAGCGGAGGGGGCAGGGATGGATGGGCAGGATGATCCAAGACCCGTCCTGTTTTTTTGGTATAGTTCTATGAGTTATTTGTTATCTCCTCCGGGGTCGTACCGGGAGACCTCCTCTGCCATCCCTAAGCCTCCCACACCCCCTTCGCCACCCACTAGCCTTCCTTACCTCCCTCTGCCATCCATAAGCCTTTCTAAACCTCCCAGTTTGCTATAAGCCATTCTTGCCCCCTCTCAAACCCCTAAGTCTTTCTTGTCCCTCCTCAAGCCGTTAAAGCTGAATAAAACCTGGAAATTTGACTCTTAGGTTTCGTTCAATGCCAGCACTGCCGCGTTCTGAGACCCCGGGGCATCCCAAATGGGGTGTGAAATCTCAATTTTTGCCCAGTAAAACATGTCTACTTGGTCCAACATTGCATAATCTGGCTCTTGTCCAATCTGACCCCTTTGCTGTGTTTACATCCTTCGGCAAAGGGCTCTGATTGCCTGCAATAGCGAGCATGCACTGCCGCATCCCTGGGGGCATGCGGCTCCTGCCCCAGCCTATCTGAATGGCACACTCCACCAGGATGCAGGGAATGCGCCAGCTCACGCTCCCCACTGTAAACAATCGTCAAACATCTCTGATTGGATGAAAGCCTGTTAATACCCCCTTGGACTTAGTAAAAAGTTATTACTGGAACCCAAGGAGATTTCACAAAGAAGAGCATCCAGCAAAGCCAGCAGATGACCCTGGAATCTTTTAGATTCTAGGCTGACTTCTGGTAGGTTTTGTTCCGCTTTAAAGTGGACCAACACCCAGGCTGATCGGCCCGGGAATTTATAAGATTCCCGGGCCGATCAGATCCCTCCCCGCGGGGCATCCGAAATCGGGATGCCCCACTATGTGAAACCCCCCAGGACGCCCCATTCACCTTATCTCCGTTTCAACGGCGCATGCGCGAGCCGCGCCCGCATCTCGCCCTTCTCTCTAGCAGGGCGAGCACCTGCGCCGGCCGTTTGTGAATGGCCGGCGCGGGCGCACTCCCTGTTAGAGGGAAGCGCGAGATGCGGCCTCCAGCGCGCTCAGAGCCGCTGTGGTTGTCCGTCCCTTGTCCGGGCATACCACAACGGCTCTGAGTGCTCTGATTGGACGAGCGCTCGCGCATGCGCCATAGGAGCGGGGTGAGATGAGTTTTTTATAGCATTCTGGGGGGTTTCACGCAGCGGGCACCCCCGATCGGGGTGCCCCGCGGAAGTGGACCAAAACCCAGGATAGTGAAAATCCTGGGTGTTGGTCCACTTTAAAGAGGAACAACACAAATGAATTTCACTTTCCTGTGTGTTGTTCCTCTCTGCAGCAGCATCCCAAATTGGGATGCCCTGCTGTGTGTACCCCCCCAAGTCGCCCCATTTTACTCACCTTCCTTCCGCTCCCACAGCACAGACTTGGGTGAGAGCGAGTGCGCTGACTGGTTTAGACGGCTAAGCCGAGTGGCACCGCCAGCTGCATCCTCCACCCACCTTGAAGGAGGGCTAGGCGTGGGCGCACGCATGCACGGCTAGAGGTGAGTGGGGATGTGGCTGGAGCACAAAGGCTCGCGAGGGCTCCAAGAGTGGGGGTTTCCGGGGTTCATGGGTGTTTGCCAACAAACAGTCTTTCTCCACAACACCCATATCAACCAGCCTTACATCTCCGGGGCCCTAAATGCAGGGGGCTCTTTGTAATCGGGGTCCCTGGGCATGTTTTCCGAATAGCTGGGACTTGGGTTGCGAAGGGAGGCCCTGCCCCCAGCTGAATGGCATGATCCTGGGGCGGGCCCCAAGCCAAGAGCAGGGCCCCCATGCTGCAAAACACTGTGGTCTCTTCTGCTTTGACGTTCAGGGGTTAATAACACCGTGGCTCTCCCTCCCTGCTGTTCCTGTCTGACACTGATGATTAGCAAACTCTGGCATGCTCGGCATCGGTATTTACTTTGTCAATGCTGACAGTGACGGCATCGGTATTTACTTTGTCAATGCTGACAGTGACGTCACTTGCTTTCAGCCACCCCAGCGTGTCCAGGAGCCTCATCAATCACAGCCAGTACAGCGGCAGCGTGACAGATACACACACACAAATTAAGCCATAAACTGACTCCCCACCCGTTTCTCCCTTACCTTATACTTGTCTGGAGCCAGAGAGCAGCCCCTGCGGCACAGTCACGTGTCTTCTGTGCTGGGAGGACTGTGTGACATCAGGTGGGCGGAGCCGAGCCATTCTCTCCTGTATGTGAGCTGGCTGCATTGCGGTCTATGGGCAGATGAACGGCGGCACTGTGTGTGCGTGCGAGCAGGCAGCTGGGCAATGATCACAAGGAAGACATTGTAGTGCCGCTGCGGCCCTAAAAAGGTCGCCCCACCCCAGGCTGCACCCGAGGCCAGTGCCTCATTCGCCTCATGGCTGCTACGGCTCTGTAGCGGCGCCGGGCAGCCTATGTGGACTGCGTTTGCAGGCTGCTGGGCCTGTTTTAACGTAGGGGCCTGGAGTGGCAGCTCCGTCCGCCCCTACGCCTGAGCCTGCCCCCCCCCCCCCCCAAGATTAATCAAATCCCGGATGGCTCAAAACCCCCTGTCAGCTCAGGGTCTGTGCCTTGCTGTCCAAAACCTGGAGTCGGGGATCATCTGCCAGGTGCCTTTGAGGGAAAGGGGCAGAGGCTACTATTCCAATCTTTTCACTGTTCCCAAAAAAAGACCTATCAGACCTATCCTGGATTTAAAGTGCCTCAACAAATTTGTCAGATTCAAACACTTTCACATGGAGACTCAGTTGTCAATTCACTACGCCCGGGCGACTTCATGACCTCTGTAGACATCAAGGATGCTTACCTTCATGTACCAATCTTTCCAGGTCATCAGAGATTCCTCAGGTTCGCTCTGAAGGATCAGCACTACCAATTCGTGGCCTTGCCCTTCGGTATCACCTCGGCTCCCAGGGTATTCACCAAGGTGCTGGCGGGCGTAATGGCTCTGCTGAGATCTCAGGGCATTCGCATCCTTCCTTACTTGGAAGACATTCTCATCACATCTCAGTCCCTCCCGAGAGGGATACCCAGCTGGTGGTGTCCACCCTGGAGTCCTTCGGCTGAATGATCAACCACCCCAAGTCTTTTCTGTCACCGTCAATGGTGAGGTCCTTTCTGGGCATGACTCTGGATACATCTCAGGTCAAGATTTTTCTCCCTCAGCAGAAGGTGGAGAGTCTTCAGGCCCAAGCCTGGCTCCTTTGTCTTGCCCTCATCCCTCCATCCGGCAGGGGATGCAGCTGGTGGGCCTGATGGTGTCTTGCTTCGAGGCGGTTCCATACGCTCAGTTTCACATGAGACCTCTTCAACTTCACCTCTTGTCAGTATGGGATCGGGACCCTCGGTCCTTGGATCAGGTGTTGGTTCTGTCCCCTCTGGCCAGACGGTCTCTCTCGTGGTGGCTGGACTCAAGAAACCTGTTGGTGGGCAGATCCTTTCTGGCCCCGTGCTGGGAGACAGTCACCACAGATGCCAGTCTGACAGGTTGGGGGGGGCTTCTGGAAATCTCCACACCTTCGGGGTCGGGCGGTTCAGGTCCGCTCCGACAACCAGACCGCGATTGCCTACATCAATCATCAGGGAGGGACCCGGAGCAAGAGGGCCCTCAAGGAAGTGTCCCTGATACCGTCTTGGGCGGAGGAGAATGTTCCCTGCATCTCAGCTTTGTACATCCCGGGTGTGGAGAATCTGGAGGCAGACTCCCTTAGCAGGGGGACTTCTCGTCTGGGAGAATGGTCCCTCAACAGCAGGGCGTTTCGCTCCCTGTGCCACTGCTGGGGTCAGCCAGATGTGGATCTGTTTGCGTCCTGTCACAATCACAAGCTTCCAGTCTTTGTCTCTCTGTCCCAGGACCCTCTGGCATTGGCCATGGATGCACTAGCAATGTCTTGGAAGAGCTTTCAGCTTCTCTATGTGTTCCCTCCTTTTCCTCTGCTGGGCAGGGTGTTGCGCAAGATTGCCCAGGAAAAGGTGCCAACCATTCTGGTGGCCCCCTGTTGGCCAAGAAGGGTGTGGTTCGCAGACGTCGTGCAGTTGGCAGTAGATCAGTATGCTCTACCCAAGGATCCAGACCTGCTCACGCAGGGGCAGCTACGCCATCCCAATTTACAAACGCTGGCTTTAACGGCCTGGCTGTTGAAACCTCCATCTTGATGGAAAAGGGGCTGCCTGCCTCTGTGGTTAATACCATGATTCGTGCTAGGAAGAAGTCCTCGTCATCCATTTACTATAGGGTATGGCATGCTTACATTGACTGGTGTGAGTCTAAGTCGCTTCCCTGTCGGGTGTTTTCTATCCCTAGGATTCTGGAATTCCTGCAACATGGTTTGGATTTGGGTCTTCAAATTAGTACCCTAAAAGGTCATGTTTCTGCTTTGGCTATTTTCTTCCAAGATCCTTTGCTCACCATCGTTTGGTCAAGACCTTCTTCCAGGGGGTTACTCATGTGCTTCCTCCACGTAAGCCTATGTTACCAGTCTGGGATTTGATCTTGGTCTTATCTGCCTTGCAGGGGTCTCCCTTTGAGCCTTTGCGTGAGGCCCCTTTGTCCATTTTGACTCTTAAGGTTGTCTTTTTGGTGGCTATCACTTCTGTTAGGCGTGTTTCTGAGTTCAAGAGTACAATTATGTATATGGGATTTAAGAAAATGGGCACTCTCACTACATATATGAAGGAATAAATAGAGTAAGTTTATTAGAAAGTGCTATATACAAAATTTAAAAACACACATAACAAGGGGATACAAGACAACAGGATATTATTGAGTTCCCGGTATCAGCTTAATATTAAATTAATATATAGAAAAATTTATGTGAATACTAATCTTAAAACCAAATTATATAAATACATATAATGTGCACAGATAAATATTGCCCCCTAATGCTGAAATAATAATACTACAGGGGGCCAGTAAGGTATGTGAAAAAAAAAACTATTTTATGTATATTATACCTAAAGTGTCAATATGATAATTGTCTAGTGCAAAAGAACTATCTAAAAAAGTAATACAATAAAGAACAATATGAAAATAACATTGCAGCCTCAAAACCTTATAGAGAGTATATATTATCCATAAAGCGTCAATATAATACAGTGCTAAGTGCAAAGAAAACTATCTAATAAAGTGTAACAGAAAACAGTGTAGTAATAACGATGCAGACTCTCATATAGTACATGAGTATGCAGAACAACCACAGTGAAAAAATGGGGAGTATATGGCAATAATCTAAAGCGGCCACAGTTGGTGATACAACCCCCTATATATGTTTAAATAACACACCCGCTCCCCCCTTTCATATCAGCAGCCATCAACAATATAAAGTGCTTGGTATCAAATGAAAAGCATATACAATTTACAGTGGCCTATCCAAGGCCATACTGGGGCTTTACGAGGGGAGCAAGGAGGGCACAATAATAATGCAACTATATGAAATCAATCAATCATAATAGAAGGAAAATACCGCCAATATAAATCCAGGGAACTGCAAAGCTGCCCCGCGCGCTCCGCCGTGCACCCACGGCTTCTAATCAGGGTAATGTAATATCCTTTGTATCCAGCTTTTAAACCTGCCCAGCTGGTCCGCACGCCGCGCCGCGCGCCACCACCATGTGAGGAGACGCCGGACGCGTCAGCGCCCCAGCCCGCCAGACACGCCCCCGATGACCCAGCCGCCGTCATCAGATGCTAAGCAGCAAGGGGGCGGGTCCGCCAGGTGCTGTCGCCACACGCGCCGCGCCGACAAGCAGGGCGAGAGTTCAATAATTATTTTGGTGGTGCCCTTACAGTTCTACTCCTAATCGTGTTTCTGAGTTGGCGGCGCTTTCCATCAAGCCCCCTTATTTTGAGAGACACCAGGACAAGGTGGTGTTTCGCTTTAAGCCAGATATTCTACCTAAGGTTGTATCTGCCTTTCATCTCAATCAGGACAGTGTTTTGCCTTCTCTGTGCCCTAATCCTAGTAACCCTGTGGTCAGGACTCTGAAGTTCTATTTGGTGGCCACTGAATCCTTCAGGAAGACTGATGCACTTTTTGTGCTCCCGTCTGGACCTAAGAAGGGTCTGGCTCCAGCTAAGTCCACTATCAGCAAGTGGATCCGTCAGGCTGTGGTACAGGCCTATTCTACTAAGGGGAAGGAGCCTCCCTTCCGCCTTACTGCTCATTCTACTTGTGCTATTGGTGCCTCTTGGGCTTTTCAGCACCAAGCTTCTGTTGAACAAGTTTGCAAGGCCGCTACTTGGTCTTCTGTTCATACTTTTTCTAAGTTTTTACAAGGTTGATGTTAGGGCCTCAGCTGATGCTGCTTTTGGTCGCAAAGTTCTGCAGGCGGCAGTGGTTTAAACTGCCCATTGTTACTTTTTGGGGATTCCACCCTACCTTACGGACACTGCTATTGGATGTCCCAGGAGTAAGGAATATTCTGGAACAGTACAATTCTGTGATTACTCACCTGTAGAATTGGTATTATATGTATACAGCACGTCCTTTTCCATCCCATCCTTGTTATCATTATTCTCAGTTACCTCTGTATGGTAATTGTTCATATGTTCATTTTTGAATTCTTGTTATTATTGTTCTCCCTGCTTCTTGTTAACTGCTTGTCAATACTGGGGAATTTGTGGGAGGTCCCTATCTTATATAGGGCCGGGAGGAGCCACAAGACGTTTTCTGCAGTCCAGCGCCATCTTGTGGATGTATTATTCAGGATTAAGGAATATTCTGGAACACGACATGCTATATACATATAATACCAATTCTACAGGTAAATAATCACAGAATTGTATTTTTCCCCACCAGACTCTAGGCATAAAGGTTATGGGGGGCCGCAAAGCTTACAGTCAGTCTGTAGCTTCTGGTTGAGCCCCTTCATAGCCTATGCTTAATGACATGCTTTGAACAGGTGGTAAGTGGCAGATTCTACTCAGATTCCAGGTTATGGGGGGGGGGCAGCCAGGCACTATAGCATGTATGGTTTGGGCCCCCCATTACCCTTTTATGATGGCTGAGCCCAGGTTTTGTTCCCCCCAGGCTTTGTTCCCTATGTCAGCTGTGTCCAAATGTCCCACAAACACTAGACCCAGCCAGAAGAGGGGCACACATACAGTTGATAGTTCCTGGCTGGGTCCCATTGACTTTAATTGTCTTCCTAGCTGGTTACATAGTTAATACGGTTGAAAAAAAACATATGTCCATCACGTTCAACCAAGGGTGTTGGGGTAGGGGAAGTTATTTATTCTAAGCATACAGCACGTTCTGCTCCCGAATAGTCATAACATATGGGTAGTCCTCCGCCTCCGGCGCTGTGCACTGCAGACATGTAGAAAACAAGCTCCTCCCGGCCCTACATATACCGAGGGACCTCCCACAAATCCCCAGATTTCTCTGCAGTGCTGGAACTGCGAAGACATGAAGTATCACGCTCTCGCAGGCGAGCGGGCCTTACGGCCCAAGGTCCTGTGGGACTATTTCCACCCGTCCTCTTCAGAAGAATTATGCCTCCCAGCCTAGGCTGCGTGGGTCGGGTGAAGGTAGGTAGCACCTGGTGTGCTGAATGGAGCCATGCTCCACCGCAATCCCCCTCCATAGGGTAGGCGGTCAGGCCTCTAGAGGATGCCCCTCCCGCAATCTTGCCCGTGCCCCTCACAGACTCAGTCCATGGACACCGTCAGCTTCTCCCCTCGCTTCCTCCCGTAACTCAGGGGAAAAGAAAGGGGGGGGGTGTGTGTGTGTGCGTGTCAGCCCTAGTGCCCATTCGCCATTAGACCTTGTTCCTTTAATCAGGGGGTCAGTGTCGCGCCTCACTGTACAGTGCGAGCTAACTTTCTTACTAACAGTCTGCTTCGGCAGATTCATTCCAGCATGTCAGCATCAGATGTTACTTTGGGGGAGGAGGAGACTCGGCATGACGCGTCACAGCCTGGCCTGGCCCTCCCCTCGAGGTTCGCAGGCGCCATTTTCTCTATCTTCGCGTGCGTGGTGTGGCTCGTCTCCTCCCTCGGTCATGTAAGTGCCCTCCGGGGCGGTATGGTTTCTATGTTTGTTCAGACAGCGCATGGCACTGACTCCACTCCCCTTGTCCCATTGTGTCTTTCAGAAGCCAAGACCTCGTTACCGGCCCCGGCCTAACATATATTACAACGGGTCCTCTTTACAAATTCTCCCACATTACTAGCGGGTTTTTGGGGCATCCAGGGTTGCTTACTGCATAATTCCCTGCGGCATACTGCTTAAAAATCACCATATGGAGGCATTTCAGGATTATGGAACCGGGGTCCCTCCGGGATGTGACCGGCTGTGTGCAGTGTGTGGACAGCCCCTGGCTGAGGCTGACAGGGCACAGGTCTGCGGACAGTGTGCAGAACAGGCAGGTTTGCTAACAGAGGAACCTCCCTTCCTCACCCCCGTCTCCCCGCTCCCAAATATCACTCATGGCGAGTCCCACTCCAGCGGGGACGACCTGCAAGAGGTGCCGCGAGCGTTGCCCACGGCGGAGCAGGTGCTTTCTGGATTGGCTGAGCGTATGGACCCTGGTAAAAAGCGGTCCCTGACACCTCCAGGCTCTCCGGTTCCTGACGATACCGATGATTCTGCTGATATGCAGGACCCTGACCCTTCTGAGGAAGGTGAGCTATTCTCAGACTCGGGCTCCTCCCATGGGATGCCCGCGGGCCATGATGAATCTGAGCCTGGTTCCTGGGGTCTGTGTGACACGGATGAAATCCTGATCAAGATTTTTGAGGTTTTGTCAATCTCTCCTCCTGGGGAGATCCCCAGGCCTAAAAGGGAGAGTTTCCATACAGCGCCGCCAGGCTTGGAGTTCCTAGAACAGGAACATTTCCAGAATATTATATCCCAGGAATGGGAATCGCCTGGTAAGCTTAAAGGGATTCCAGGGGCCTGGGAATGGAAGTACCCTTTTCCCCCTGATGTGGTCAATTTATGGTCAGCCCCCCTGGTGGTGGACGCGCCGGTTATAGGGGTCACAAACCCCCCTTTTATGACTTCCCCCTTTTACCGTACCCTTAGGGATGCTGAGGACCGGCGCATTGACAGACTGGCCTCACACGCATTCTCGTGTGCCGGGACGGCCCTGCGCCCGGTTTGTGCCGCGGCCATCACGGCGGTGGCCGCCAGGACTCTTGTCAGAAAGATACTGGATCACCGCCCTGAGGACCTCACTTGGGGGGTGTTTAGTGCGCTATCAGACTGCGAAGCCTTTGTTAAGTTTATTCTATCAGCACTGGATGACACCATTAAGATGTGTGCTAGGAGTTCAGCACTTGCGGTAGCAATTCACCGCCTGGTCTGGCTGCGACAGTGGGGCGCCGATGGAGCTACAAAAAAGGCTCTCACTTGCCTTCCATTCAGAGGACGGCGGTTATTCGGGGCCCGCTTGGACCTTTTTGGCAAAAAGGCTATAGCACCCTTCCGCAGAAGGCCACTCCGGCCTCCACGAGGCAGGGTCACCCCTCCACCTCCCTACGTTAGTGTCAAACGTGAATCTGAGGTGTGTTTCCAGCTGTTCGGCATGGATTTCCAACATGGCGCGGGCAGGCAGCGCCCTGGGCCTTCTGGCAGGACCAAATCCAAATCTGCCAAAACCTCACAAGCATGAAGGGGCGCCCTCGCCCGTCTGGGCGAGGGGACGACTGCACAGCTGTCTCACATCCAGGAATATGCCTTCTCCTTCTGGTGGTTCCGGGATGTAACCCACCTGGGCTCAGGATGGGGTCTCGCTGGACGGTCCCCCCTCAGTTTTTGTCAGGGTGTTTTAGTCCCTGCTTTCCCTTCTGAAACTGGCGCAGGTCGGACTGGGCCTGCAGTGTCGGGCGCACTTGTTAATTGCCTTAACGGTATGGGGCCATGGCCTCTATATTCTTTCCATCTTCCCTCCCTCATCAATATGAGGTAGTCTGGACCCCGTGGGCCTATGGCAGGCTTAGCAATTCTTTTACAAAAATTTTATTGGGTTTTCATATAAAATATACATGAATCAGACATTACTTATGCATCAATGTTGACAGGTGAACAGGCTTACAAAATGTGCATTATGACACAGTATTAAATCGTTAACAAAAAAGATATTGAACTTCCTGAGTGTGTTTACTCTTGCATAATAAACAATAGGTATTAAACAGGTTGTAAAGGTTCCTGAGTGTTATTTCTCTAAAATTTGGTATTAGCTATTAAGATCAGCTTCTGGCGCAAAACAACAAGTGCTTGAGGTACCATGAGTTACAGTCTGAGCAGGATAGCCTGCACCAGAGGAGAATGTCTATCTTTACAATTCTCAGCTGGTGCTAAGGATCCACGCTCAAGGTTTAACATTAATGCATAGTCGAAAGAAATGATTGACAGTAGAATAGGAAGAGAAGAAAAAGGCGGGGCAGAGAGGGAGGAAGAGAAGGGAAGGGACTGAGGAGAGGGAAGAGGGGTAGGGGTGGGTCCCAGGTTGGGGGCCAAGCCCAAGGTGAAATTAGGTATTTTTTTATACTCAAACTGGGTGGACCGGGTCTGTCTGGTGGTGGTCAACATCTATATATTCAAGCCAAGGGGTCCATATGTCAAGGTATCTTTTATAAGCGTCGCTATTTATTGCTGTAATTTTTTCATTACACAGTGTATCTGAGATTCTATTCAGGATCTCTTGCCAAGGGATTCTAGGCGATTTCCAGTTTCTGGCAATGGTGAGGCGGACAGAAGCTAAGATGTGCTGAATTAATTTCCAGTGGTTTTTAGAGTATTTGCCTGATTTGTGAGAAAGTAATGCCTCTTTAGGGTTCTTGGTCATCGGGAGATGGAGGATATCAGAAAGCAGTCTATACACCCTGTTCCATGTGGCCGAGACTATAGGGCAGTCCCACCAGATGTGAGCCATTGATCCCACAGAAGGGCATCCCCTAAAGCAGAGCGGGGAAGTCGATGGGGAAAACTTATGGATCCGGTCGGGCGTGAGATACCATCTGAAGAGTGTCTTGTAAGCATTTTCTAACACTACTGTGTTACAGGAAATCTTCTTTGTGTTATCCCATATTCTTTGCCACTCGTCTTCCTCCACATCGCACCCCAGCTCTCTCTCCCACTGAGCCATGTAATTGTGCCCAATAGGTGATGGTGGGGACACCAGAGTTGCATAAAGGCTCGATATCAAGCCCCCACTGAAGTGGTTCCTGATACACCGGGACTCAAAGTCAGTACTCTGATATGGAGGAGGAGAGCGGGCCAGCATGCTGTTAACAAAATGTTTGATCTGTAAGAATCTAAAGGTTTCAGCCGGGGGCAGGTTCTCTCCTGAGTTAAAGTCTGGAGCTGTTTTCATCCCCCGTGTGGTGCAGAAGTTCTCCACCATGGTATAGCCCCTCTTCACCCACCATCTAAAGTTATTGGAATGAGTAACACCTGGGGGGAACAAGGGGTTCCCGAGTAACGGGGAGGCCGGTCCCAAGGAGGAGGTAAAGTGGGTTTTCACCCCATCCCAGATAGAAAGGGAAAACGCCAAGGTAGGAGGCAGGGACTTAGGTCGGGAAGTCTTCGGAATCCATAATAGCGAGGCTGGGGAGATGGGTGAGCATTTAAGGAAGTCATTCGATACCCAGATCGGCCTATCATGTGTCGCATGGAGCAAGACCAGAGGCGCCACCTGGGCTGCTAAATAATACTTTTTGATTGAGGGGAACGCCAGGCCCCCCTTCTCCCTTTTACACATCAGGGTTGCTTTATTAATTCTGGGCCTAGCCTTGTTCCACGCGAAGTGCATGAATTTTTGTTGAAGAGAGTCCAATGTTTTTTGGGGGACACGGACTGGAAGTACTCTGAATAGATATAGAATTTTGGGTAGAATCGTCATTTTAAGAGCAGCAATGCGGCCCAGCCAGGAGAGCTTTACATAATGCCAGGCATGGAGCAGGGAGTCAATTTTTTTAATAATTCCCGGGTAATTTGCTTTAAAAATGTCATTAATATTTGCTGTCAGAATGATTCCCAGGAAAGGCAGACGCTGTGTCCATGTCCATGAGAAGTTGTGTGAGAGGGTTTGTCTAGTGGTATCAGACAGGGATATGTCAAGCGCCATGGACTTGGAAGTATTCAGCCGGAGCCCAGAGATCCGACTAAACTCAGCCAAATCCTGAAGTGCATTCGGGGCTGAGACGTGGGGGTTAGACAGCATAAGTAACATATCGTCTGCGAACAGCGAGATTTTTTGCTCTGTGGAGCCCATTGGGATGCCCTTAACCGTCGGGTTCTGTCTAAGTTTTTGGGCAAGGGGTTCGAGTGCTAATATAAACAGGATGGGGGAAAGGGGGCAACCCTGTCTAGTCCCCCTCTGGATTGAGAAAGTGGTCGAAGAGAAGCCAGCATATTTGACACAAGCAGTGGGGCAGGAGTAAAGCGCCCCTATCCAAGAAAGGAAGCCTGTGCCAAATCCCCACCTCTCAAGGGAACAACGGAGATATTGCCAAGATAGGGAGTCAAATGCCTTCTCCACGTCCAGAGAGAGAAGCATTGACTCAACCCCACTATCCTTCGCCTCCTGTATTAACTGCATGACCCGTCTCACCCCATCCCCCGCTTGTCTCCTGGGCACAAAACCCACCTGGTCTTTATGAATCATCTCGGACAAAAACATGTTAATTCTGGTGGCTAGGATTTTGGTAAGGATTTTGAGATCTATGTTCAGTAAAGAGATGGGTCTAAAATTAGTCCACTTTCGGTGGTCCTTTCCGGGTTTCGGAATCATGACTATGGATGCTCTAAGCATCTCTGGGTCAAAGTGGTTCCCCTTTTTGACATGGTTGAAAACTGCTGCTAATCTGGGGGCCACTATGGGGCCATGTTTTTTATAGAATAGAGCGGTAAATCCGTCCGGCCCGGGCCTCTTATTATTTTTCAGGGTTTTAATAGCCTTCAGGACCTCATCTGTGGTGATGTCTCCATCTATAAAAGATCTTTGATCTTCCGAGATGTGTGGGGTATTAATGCCATCAAAAAATGTATGCGCCCGTTGTAAGTCCAGGGGCGGGGGGGCCTCATATAAGCTGGCTAATCCCTCTGAGAACTCCTTCACCACTGCCAGGGGGTTGCTGGTCTCTATACCCTCCCTGGTTTGTAATTTGACAGGAGCTATGTATTGGTCCTGACATTTCAGCTGTGAGGCTAGGAGTGTCCCTGGTTTGTTGGCGGAGGTGTAGTAAAGATGTTTGGAGCGCCTATATCGCTTCTCGGCCTGTTCTGTTTGTAAGAGATTTAATTTCGTTCTGGAGGTCTCCAGCTGGCGAAGACGCTTTGAGGAGGGGTTTGCCTTAAAGGCCTGAGCGTCCGCTAAGTATTGGTCATTAAGTGCTGTTGCTAGCGCCATCCTCTCTTTCTTTTTCCGAGAGGAGAGAGCTATGTAGTGGCCTCTCATTACAGCTTTAAAGGCGCCCCAAACCATTGTTGGGGGGGAGTCTGGGGATTCATTCAACAAGAAAAAGTCTCTGGCTCGTGTACAGGAATCTTCCACCAGGGTGGCTGAGGAAAGCAAAGAGTCATTAAGCGACCACGAGGAGGATCTGGATCCAGAAATCAGCGATTTACAAGAGATTGAGACCAATTCGTGGTCAGACCAGGGTATAGGATGGATTCTAGCAGCAGTGATCTGGGGGAGAAAAGAGGTCTGCACAAAAATATGGTCTATTCTCGTAAAAAGTTTATGGGGGGCAGAATAGTGAGTGAAGTCTTTCTTATGGGGGTGTTGGTCTCGCCAGGGATCCACTAAGTTAGAATTATTAATTATGTCCTGGAATTGTTTTCCCTCCTGCCTGGACTGTGTATTTGGGGGGAGAGATCTATCTATATCAGGTTTTAAAGTTAGATTTGAGTCTCCACATAGGAAGATAGTGCCTTTCCCATGTGTCTGGATCATGGAACACATTTGTGATATAAAGGGTAACTGCTTAGTGTTGGGAGCGTAATAGTTCAGAAAGGTTACCTCTGAGTCTTGAAGTGTTCCCTGGAGTAGAATGTACCTGCCGCCAGGGTCTGCGATTTGTTTGTGGCAAATAAAGGGGACCTCTTTACGGAAGGCGATGAGAACACCTCTCTGTTTGCTATGCCCCACTGCTTGGAAGAAGAGAGGAAATTTGTAGTTAAGAGTTTTAGGTGTGGAGGACTTCGTATAATGGGTCTCCTGAAGACATACCACGTCTGCATGGATGGAGTTAAAGTGTTTAAAAGCTCTAGACCGCTTATTAGGTGAGTTCAGACCCTGAACATTGAGTGACACTACTTTAAGTGACATTTTTGGGAGGATAGGGCAGCTGCCCCCAAGTATATGCTAGGATTTGAGCCCAAAACCCCGGCTGGGACGGGACAGGAGGAGGGGGGGTAGGAAAGGAGGGGAGGGGAAGGAAGAAAAGGAGAGAGGGGGGGGGGAAAAGAGGGAGGAGAGAAGGAAGTACATAGAACATTTAAAATTAACATACAATTTAAAGCTCTATTGAAACTGCACAGCCGTGCAGGGTGGTGTCCCTGAGGCTCAGACCACAAAAAGGTCGAAACCAAAGGGAGTTGGGGGTGCGCCAGAGTGAGTCGGGAGGCAAAACTGGCACAAACATATGAACATATAACAACACAACAACATATTTCAATACAGTAAAAAGTGCAGAAGGCTACAGTTAGAACACAGGTGTCCCCCTTCTCCGTGGACACGCAGGGGGCGCACAACCCGCAGTCCCGGGAGGGCCCACCTCACGGTCCCAGGAGCGGAGGAGACATAACTACTTATGGGAAAGGGGTGGCCATATAATGACAGGGAGCAGGAAGGGAGCTATCCACCTTTATATGCCAGCTTGGGGGCCTGGAGGTGGAGAAGCTCTCCAGGACCTGTTAGGGTTCTCCTGCTTCCGGCCATACAGCAAGTGATTAAGGGGGAATAGGGTCCTGCTATTGCCCCAGGGGGGGGCATGTAGTGGCAAGTATAAGTTTTTTCTGTTAATTAACTACAGGGGTTTCCGCTACTGGGGAGATCCGTTTTCAAGGAGTGAGTTAAATAAATTCACTGTTATAATAAAGTGAAGTCCCCTGCAGCGGCCCAGTTTTGACAGCTAGTGTTGGCCAAAGTATTCCAGCTGTAAGGCTGGTAGTTCACCGGTTGAGGGGCAACAGCAGTAACGACAGCATTAAAGTTACAGAGGGGGTTCCCACAGTGACATATTTCAGCTCATGAGGATTTTAGTATTAACCAAAGCATTTCAACTGTAAGGCAGGTAAATCACTGATTGAAATATAACAGCAGCAATAACAACATTAAAGATACAGAAGGGGCTCCTACAGTGACATGTTTCAGCTCGCGGAGAGCAGCAATGACTGCTCATGACATGAGGGGAAATGGTCTGCAAGAGGTAGAGATACAAACAGGGTGAATCTGAGCATATTTTATAGGGAGCAGATAGGTGTTAGTAAGCATAGTATGACCCCAGTAATTGGGGCATTGCGCAGTGATCAATCACTGAATCATACCAGGCGTGGGGGCTAATACAAAGAAACCTGTTGCAGGGATATGTTTCAAACTTTGGAGACTAGGTAGGAGGGCTGAGGTGGGGGTCACTTTTATAGCTGGTCCCCTTATTAAAGGTATTGAACACTGTGTGGTCTTCTACAGCAACATGTTTCAGCTCTTGAAAATGACAGTGGCTATGCCTGGCATGAAGGGGAGCAATAACAGAGCAAAAACAATGCAATGAAAAAAGAGTCCAAGTATGGTCTGTAAGGAGCAAAAAATGTGAGTAATCATAGCTTGATTCAGATAACTGGGTTTTTGTACAGTGATAAGATATTAGACCTTAACTAGCATATAGGTGAATACAAAAGGATATTGCGGGGGCTTATCAGCCCTTGGAGACCGGCTGAAATGACTGAGATAGTAGCCGCTTGATTGCTTGGTTGATTCTCGGATGAGGTTCCACTCTTGGAGAGGGGGTGGCCTGGGGGGTAGATCTGCGGGGCAGTCCTGGGGTTCTCGGAGTAGTGGGGAGTGATGAGGTTGTAGGATCCATGTCTGGGATTCTAATGTCCAGGGCTTTAAGCTTGGCCAGGAGTTCTGGGGGCGAAGAGACCTGGATCTGCTTGGATTGATATGTAAATGATAGTTTAAAGGGGAATCCCCAGCGGTAGCGGATCCCCTGTGCTTGCAAGACTTGGAGTAAGGGTCTGAAGGCCCGCCTCTTCAGGATAGTGGTCTGGGAGAGATCTGCAAAAATTTGGTAGCTGTGCTTCTGAAAGTATAGGGGAGATTTTTCTCTAGAGGCCTTGAGTACAGCTTCTTTTGTTAAGTAGTGATGGAACTTGACGATGATGTCTCGCGGTGGGCCCTCTGTGGGTTTTCTTGCTAGGGCCCTGTGTGCTCTGTCCAGCTCAAGCCTGGCTACCGGTATATCTGGGACCAGCTCCTGGAGGAGAGCGGTGATAGTGGCTGTGGCGTCCTCCATCGTTTCAGGGAGGCCGCGGAATCGCAAGTTAGATCTGCGATTTCTATTCTCGAGTTCCGCGTTTAAACTTTTAAGTGAGGTAATCTCGTCCTGCATTTGGCCCAGCAGGGAATTGTGATTATCAAGGATCAATGTGGAGTCATCCATGCGGGATTCTAGGGCGTCAGTGCGGGTCCCAATGTCCCTGATTTCTTTTAAGAGTGTCTCTGTGTGCTTTGCTGACACTGCTGTGACCTCTTCTCTGATAACAGCTCTGAGCTGTGTGATCAGGGTCTGATTTTCTGAGGAGAGCTGAGCTGGGGCTTTGTGAGCTGAGCTGTGTGGGGAGGAGGGGAATTGTGGCCAGCTATCATTAGATTCTTGGGAGAGATCATCTGCACTCACCCTCAGGGCTTCATCTCTGTCCTCTCCAGCTCTGGAACATGCTGCGTCCTCAGAAGCTGCAGTCTCCTCAGCTAGCTGCCTTGCTGCGGCCACCATCTTGGATCCTGGGGCTGCCGACTTCCGACCTTCCTTGTGGCCTCTCCTTTTAGCTGGAGTGGCAGACATCTGGTCCAGGTAAGTCCTGGGGTCCTCCGCAGTCGACCTGGGTGCAAATTTGGGGGTCTGGCGATGTTGGTTGGGCTCTGTGCCTCCCGACTGCACGGAGCTCACTCAGCAGACGTCCATGCTGCGCGGTCACGTGCGCGCGCCCCGCCAGGCTTAGCAATTCTACCCTCACAAGTAGTCCATATATGACAACTCTCTCTTAGGTCACGGGCCCCCTGCGCGGGGCTTTCGGCCTCTTGTGAAGCTCTAGATCTTCTTAGTTTCCCTGGGGTCTGCTGGACGCCAAGACCATTTCTAGACAGTGTCACAGGATCAACCCTGCGGCTTGAGGCACTATTTGGGGCCTTTCTTTCGTGCCCAGGCTACTAGCCTGGCGTGACCGGGGACACGCCCGAGGGGGGCTTCTGCGTTGGGACCTACCGGGTCGTCTTCCTTACTCCCCAGCCTCTGCATCAGATGAAGTGGGTCGGTTGGCCGACAGTGTCCCCTGGAAGCTACTGGATGGTTGCTTAAACACCTCATCCCCTCACGGTCACTTATCCACTATTCCCCGTTCCTGGGAAATCGGTTCAGGCCTTCTGCCTTCTTCTCTGGCATTAGGGGACCCCTGGTTACGGGGGCTCTGCCCCCCTTTACTGGCGCCTTGCCTTCACCAGGTGGGATGGCAGCTGGTGGGCCTGTTGGTGGCAAATCAAGATGATGCCGTTTATATACGAGCCCTCGGGCTCTTCGGCGCAGTAGGTTACTAAACCTACATATGCCCCAGCACCCCGGTGCTAGGTTTGTGCTCATGCCTTCTTGGTAAGGTGGTTTCTCTGGAGCTTCCCATATGCAAGGGCCCCGTCAGGGGGACAGCCCCCTTCCTTACCAGCACCTCCTAGAGCAGCGGTACTCAACTGGCGGACCGGGGTCCGAATGCGGACCTTGGTGCCAGATTTCTGGACCCCTGCCCTGACAGCCCTGCAGTTAGTTGCTTCTGTGTTGCTATGCTCAGCGCTGCCCCGTTACAGATTGGTGATGTAGTTGTTTGTCTCCCTGCCAGTGTCATTACTCCCTGGCACCTAGCATTGCAATATGAAGTACTGCACGGACGGAAAGTGGCATTGCAAGGTATTATCCACCCCCAACCCGCCCCCAGTGCACTGATTTCTAACTAACAGCGCCCCGTCCGGACCTTCGCCTCTCACCAGATGCCTGTAAATGGACCTTTACAAGAAGTGGTTGAGTACCCCTGTCCTAGAGTATGGTCACCCTGGGTACCAAGTCTCGCAGGTTTGGCTGGGGAAAGGTAAACTCCTTCCACAACCCCCGTGGTTCTAGGTTGGGCCCCTTAGAGGGTCCATCTTACCTGATGGGCTTGTTGAAACGGTGGGACCCCGTTGACTCTATATGGCGGGCCTTCTCCTCCTTCAGGATCGGTCGGTGTATGGGGGACTCCTGGTCTGTTGAAAGACAATGGCCTGTTTTTTAATGCTGGTCCAAAGATTGTGACAGGTTGCTGCCTCTGGAGGGTCCCTGTTCCTGTCTTGGGCGGGGGTCTACTCCCCCTGCTTCTCAGTGGTATTTGCTTCAATGGATGCCCTTAGCGGCAGGATATGCTATCCCGGTGTTGCCCGGGGAGCCTAGCGTGGCTCTGAGGGGTCCCCCTCCTGACACAGGGCCTCTGCCCTTGTTCCTACTATCCCAGAATATTCTGACTCCGGTCAGGGGGCCTGAGTATTTAGGCATAGCCTTGTTATCTCATATGCCTTCTCTTCATCACCCTACTGTTGGGTTCTGCGCACGGTTGGCCTGATAGAGAGTCCCATGGGATCTATGGCCTAGGCGGCCCTGGGAGCAATGGTTTGCAGACGCCTCTGCTGAAGGCTGCTGAACTGTGATATCTCTGTTAGGGTGCAGTTCTGCCCTTATCAGGTCTCTTCCTGTTTCCAATATAAGGTCTCCTGTCTGGGGATTGACTGCTGATTCATTCGCCCCTTGGGGACGGGCCTCATCTTCTGAGTGACTTAGTATGAGAGGGGGTTGGGAGCTAGCTCACCAGCTTCCCCTTACTCCGGCCATAACGGCTTGGTGGTATCCCATATTGACTGGCATGGGCCTTAGTCTCTTCCCTGTTAGACGTTCTCAGTTCCCAGGGCCTTTAAAGTCATTACAGCGTAAGTTGGGGTTGGCTCCCCATCTGGGTACTCTGAAGGTGTAGGTCTATCTTGACCTTCCTACAGGAGTCTGGTTCTGTCACCCTTGTAGGGATTCTCTTAGGGATTGCTTAGCTGCACCTCCCCAGTAGTCCCATAAGTCCCGGTGGGGATCAATTTTTCATTCTTTTACCCTGCGGACTTCCTGGGGACCCTGCCTGGATGCTGTCTCAGCTGCCCTGTAGGCCAGCCCGCTTCTCTGGGGCCTCCTGACTCCCGTCAGACATGTGCCTGAGACGATGGATCTGGTTACTTACCCCTGACTCGATGTATACATATATATACATGTACAGATATATACGGCTACAGGCACCCCATGCCTGGGGGTGTTCCTTTTACGCTGGGCTTCCGGTTCAGGTGGTCTGTTGGACCCTTGATTCAGTCCCTTAGTCTAGCCATGGGCTGATTATTAATAATACTAATATGAGGGCCTACATCCCTCTACAGGTTGCACTTCTCCCCATGCCGGCCTTCTTGGCCTTTAGGGGGGACTGCTGTTCTTGGAGTCTACAGGCGCCTCCTTAGGTATGTGCCTGATATCTATTCCAGCGCCATTGCGCCTTTGGATTGATCCTTCTGGATGCTCCCTGATCCTGAGGAAGCCTCGGCTTCCTGATAATTATGAGTCTGTATTCCCGCCTTGGTCAGGTGACCTGTTTTTGTTCCCTTTGGGGGTGTTACAAGAGTTGCCACAAGGCTTCCTTGCCTGTGAGCTGGTTGGGTCACTACACTGACCTATGTTCCTTCAGGGGAGTGATTCTTCCCTCTTACTGTTTACTCCGTTATCATGGGTGCTTGGGTATCACTGGCCCTTCAGCACCGGGGTTTTTTCTTTGTTAGTTCAATTACTAGACTTATGGCCTGTCTCTGTTCATACCTTCATGGTCCTGTTATGAGACTGACGTTAGAGCCCTTGCTCATGTCATGCCTGTTGCAAGTTTTGCGGGTGACAGCGCCTTTACTGTCCGCTGTGCCTTGCCTTTTTTGGGGATCCCAACCTGCTTATGGACACTGCTATTGGATGTCCCACATGTTATGACTATTCGGGAGCAGGACGTGCTGTATGCTTAGAATAATACAACTCTGTGAAGTACTCACCTGTAGAGTTGGTATTATACGCATACAGCACGTCCTGCTCCACCCCACCCTGGTTTCACTAATTCTGGATCCCCTGTATGGTGATTGTTATCATTAAGATATTGCTACCAGTTATTCTGGGTGGTTGATTCCTCTTGGTTTCTCTTCTCACTGCTTTTCAATGCTGAGAATTTGTGGGAGGTCCCTCGGTATATGTAGGGCCAGGAGGAGCTTGTTTTCTACATGTCTGCAGTGCACGGCACCGGAGGCGGAGGACTACCCACATGTTATGACTATTCGGGAGCAGGGCGTGCTATATGCGTATAATACCAACTCTACAGGTGAGTACTTCACAGAGTTGTATTTTTGTATTTTTTTTTTTAACTGATAGCAGCTAATAGTAACTGTTAATGTTACTTTCTTCTAAATTTCTTTCTTCTAAAGCGTCTAATCCTTTTCTGAAGATGTTAGCACAGACCTGGGCATTGTAAGGCCCCAGGGCCACATACGGCCTTTTGATTGGCCCTGACCGGCCCGCGACCAGTGTTCCCTGTAAGGTGTGCGGCCGCACGCTGCCGACGCCCCCACCTCTCAATCCCAGACACTTGTCTGTGCCTCACTTTGCAGGCTGCTGCCACTTGCAGTCCACACCAAATGTTTTACATGCCGTATGCAGCGCCTGATGGTGCACTGGCTCTCGTAGTCCATTTCTGGCCAGACCAATGCCTTTAGGAGGATGGGGGGACCATGCTGTAAGGTGGGAAGGGTTTTACACAGTCTTTTATCCAAGGCCGGCCACTGGTCTCCCTTCCACCCCGGGCATCCAAAATCGGGATGCTCCACTTTTTGAAACACTTTTTACTTAGTAGCAACGTGAAAAAAGGCGGACTCCTTCTCGGAAAGCAGAACAAAAACCAGAGCAGCCACTGGTCTTCCCCCTTGAAAAATGGTGGACTCCCCCTTAAAGTGGAAATGAACCCAAAGCGGCCACTGGTCTTCCACCTGGGCATCCCAGATTGGGGCTTTGTTCCACTTTAAGGGGGGGAGGCTGCCATTTTTCATGTTGCTACTGAGTAAAAAGGGTTTCACAAAGTGGAGCATCCCGATCTTGGATTTCAAAGGGATTTCCAAGCAGACCAAAACCCATGTAACCCAGCCCTTTGGAGTGTGAAGGAATCCAGGGCTGAGTTACAGCCATCATGCCTCTGGGGCATCCCAACTTGGGATGCCCTGCTGTGTGAGACTTCACTGGACACACAAAATGTGGTTTATTTAATAAATTACATTTTTTAGTAAGGCAACCTCACTTTTTTATTGTTTAACTATAACATAATCGTACCAGCTTGTCAAAACAATGCTATTTACTGCTTTTTATAAAGAAATACAATTAATATTATGAAGAATTGAGTTCAGCCTTTTGGCCCGGCCCTCCACAATATTTTTAGTTTCTCATGTGGTCCCATGGAAAAAATAATTGCCCACCCCTGTGTTAGCAGTTGATGCTGTAGCAAGCTTCTGTGTGATTTCACATATATAGTAAAAAATAATTGTCACCTCTGGAGATTGAATTTCTTTTTTTCCAGTCGAAGGGAAATGCCCCCTTGTCTTTAGAGAGGATTTTACCTGAAATAGTTTTTCCCTATATTTTTTGTATTGTCCATTTATATATTTATTCAAGTTAATCATGTTTCCCCTCAGTCATCTCCTAACTAATCAGATTTAATTCTCTTAATCTTTCCTCATAACTAAGATCCTTCATTCCTCTTATTAGTTGGGTGGCTCTCCTCTGCACCCTTTCCATAGTCAGAGCATCCTTTCTATGAACTGATGCCCAGAACTGGACAGTATACTCCAGGTGAGGGCGCACCATGCCTTGTAAAGAGGCAAAAGTACATCCCTATCCTGTGATTTCATGCCTCTTTTAATTCATTATAATATCTTCGTGTCCTTGGAAACAGCTGCTTGACATTGCATGCAGTTATTTAGCCTGGGGTCTACCAGTACCCCCATATCCTTCTCAACAAGTGTTTCTCCCAGTTCTACTCCCCTGGGGACATATGTGTGTCAAATGCTTTTGCAGAATCCAGAAAAACTGCATCTACAGCTGCCCCTCTGTCTAGGCTTCTACTCACCTCCTCATAGAAGCCAACCAGGTTAGTCTGGCAGCTTTTGTTCTTAGTAAAACAGTGCTGGTTGTCATTTATAATATTATGGATAGTTACATATTCGTGTATGTAGTTCCTTAATAGCCCTTCAAGCAATTTTCCCACAATGGATGTTAAACTTACAGGTCTGTAATTGCCCGGAGAAGACCTACAACCCTTTTTTAAAATGAGCACCACATTTACCTTGTGCCAGTCCCTTGGCACTTTACCAATTGTTAGTAAGTCTTTAAAGATCAAGAACAGGGGTGATGCGATAACTGAGCTGATTTCTTTAAGAACTCTTGGGTGAAGTCCATCTGGTCCTGCAGGCTTAATTATTTAGTCTTTCTTGGATGATATCTATGTTTAGCTTGTTGAGTATTATATATTATATTCAGAAATGCCTAGCACGGACACGTGCACTGCTAGAGGGAAGCGGAGGATGCGGCCATCAGAGCCCCTGCTCTTAGACATGCCGTGGAATCTGGAACAGGTGAGTTGGCTGCGGCGATCTGGGGGGGATTTCACACAGCGGGGTACCCCTGGGCAAAGGACCAGAACACAGGATAGTCAAAATCCTGGGTTTTGGTCCACTTTAAAACACTCCCATATGGCATCTGTATCCTTATTTCTCAACAGATGCTCACAGTCTATGTCATGGAGTGCAGCTCTGGGCCTGGGAAGTTGGCCTTCCTAAAATTCAGTGTTTTTGCTTTCTTAGACCAGGGCAAGCTGATTCATTACTAGCGCCAGGTAACAGCAGATGAGCGTCTGAACTGCGGCGCTAAGAGCGACCGCTAGTGGTCTTGATATGCCGTCCGTCGCTATTACAGAGTGCCTCAGTTGCTATAGTAACCTGGCCGCCATTGATGAATCTGATGGTTGTCAGTCGCTATAAAGCCACTGTACAGTCGCTCACCCAAATCTAATGGTGTCTGGGCGTTTTTATGCTGCTCTAACGCTAACATTTTATTTAAAGTTGTATTGTCAATGATCACATTGGCAATATAAGTTTTTTTTTTTTTGTGTGTGTGTGATGAGTGAATCTTAAATAATTTAAATAAAAAAACAGACAAAAATGTATAATCAAAAATACAAATATTTTAATATTATTTAAAAAAATACCCAACATGGGCAAGTAACTAGGCCGCACAGCGGCAACCCTAATTCCCTTCCACCTTATGGCTTTTTCTTCTTCCCCAGCAGTATTTGTCTGTCTTTTCCCTATATCCAGTCCAGGTCGTCCTAGTGATGACATGTGGGTATTCCGCCCCTAGGGAGCGCTCGACTGCAAGATCAAAAGAAGCAGCTCCTCCCGGCCCCCTATAAAGGCAGGTGTCCCTCTATCATTCTCCTGTGTTCATCTTGCAGTCTTATCTTAATGAAATTTGTTTAGAGGGTGACGGTTCCTTTTTTGTCTATTTGTCAGTTATATACAGGTTTGGGTAAGGAATCCCTAACCTGTATGTCATTTTGTATAGTTTTTATATATAATTGATCTTTTATGAATAGGCTGGTCCCTTTAAGATTTAATGTGGCTAATTTAGTACGCACACCCGCCTCTATTAAGGGGGCGGGTGTGTCATTGGAATTGCTGCTTATCTTAGGCCTGAATGGTGTAATTTCCCGCTATTGTTGTTTTATGCTTGTTGCCAAGGACGCCTACTGGCCGGGGGTTGGTGGAGGTGCTGTCTGTTTATATTTCTGACTGCACCTGCATCCCTGCACCTATGTGCGCATGCGCAGAAGGCGGGACCTCTCTCTTGGAGCGGCTTCTTGCCCTCACTTTACTCTGCAATTATGCGCCGGGTTTACAGTGCAGGCATGTATGAACACAGTAGAGAGTTTGTTTTCCCTCACTTCATTCTGCACGTGCGCGCTGGGTTTCCAGTATGGGCACGCAGGGATATTGAAGAGAAGCTTTTTGCCCTCACTTTATTTTTGCGCGTGCATGCCGGGCTTCTAGTGCGGGCACGCAGGGATAAGATGGAGAGTCTTTTTTGCCCTCACTTCATTCTGTGCGTGCGCGCTAGGTTCCCGGTTCAGGCATGCACACTTTGTATAAACATCTAACATGGGTTGCTATGGATACATAGTGAAGTAGCATGCGTTCCATATGCGACGTGCGTCTATCACGTGACGCCTGATGACTCTGAGTGCGTGTCACGTGACATGTGTTCCCCCGGACTTTCCGGTTTATATACCGGCATTTTCAGAGAGGCAAGTATCCCAGCAGAAGCCGCTTGGACGGCGAAACGAGTAGGAATTACTTGCCATATTTGAAGCCTTGTCAGTTGGATGAAGGAGTCCTTTGGCGGTGAGGATTGCTGGACTTTCTTGTACTTGATAAGCGCTTATTTTATTGTTGTTTGTGAGTGTAATTTTATACTATTAAATAGCCTGTGTTTTAAAAAGCATACTACACTAGTGCGGTCTCCCTGTGCTTTTTTCTCTTTTATGGTGTTATGGAATGCATTCAGAGGAATTTTAACCTGGAAGGAGACGAGTACTAGATAATTGTTAAGCACCTATCTCTGCTCTTTGAAGTCGTTTTCTATGGAGTGAGAAGACACATTTTCCATTTGGATCTTATATGCGATTATATGCGATTGAGTGGTGCACACAGTACTTCTGGTAAGAATTTTGTGTACCTGGTGGTGGCTTCACTTGAGGATCATATCAAGAGCACGCACTGTGGGACGCATTGTATTCACAGATTTACAAGACAGCTCTGTGTTATTACTAATATTTGGAATTATCATATGTTTAAAGGGACTTTGCACACGTTGAGCTTATTTGGCTGCAGAAGACCGTTGGATACTCTCTCAGACAATGGCAGCAGAGCGGGGCCTCCTAGCCCGTCGGCTGCTGCAGGCCCTATTTCCACTGATCTCATCTGACCCACTCCTGCCTCCAAGCCGCTGGCTGCTACGGAATCGTGGTGGTAGGGTGAACGCCGGGATCGGGCGTTCGGCAGAGCTATGCTCTGGGCCGCAGACCCTGTCCTAAAGGGTAGCAGGCCATAGGCTTATGGTGAGCCTGGAGGGGGGGGGACCACTAGTTAGGGCTCTAGGAATGCCTGTATGTACCCTCCCTGCCCACAAGCTTTATTGGTGTGTGTGACACTGTGTTTGGCTGTTTTCACTTTTGCTCCTCGCTGGCTCAGCTGGGCCTTGGAGCATGACATTCTTACCTCCCTCGCTTCCTCGTCGGTACCTCGCGGGCCTATGCTGTATTCTCCCCCCTCCATCTTGACTCAGTCACAGACGCTGTGACAGGGGGGCTAGAAACGGCGCTCGCGTGGCCCTGCTGTGAGGAGAGTGCAGCACTGTGCACTGACGCGGAGCTCTTCCCTCGCTGCGGGAGCCGCGCTGTGCTGTGTGGGGCGCGACCGCGGCCATGGCTGCTCTTGTGAAGATGATGGTGGGCGGGCGCGTATTTTCGCGCCACCGGAGGGGGCGGAGCTGTGCGCTGACTCGTTCTGCGGCTTTTACGGTCTGCCACTTGAGGAATGCACTGGTTCTGTGGTGTGTGTGCGCTGGCTGCTGTCTGGCTGTGCTCTCTTCTGCTGCTGCCGTTGATCCCGTCATCAGAGGTGTTCTACGGCTCCAGGGACTGTCCCTCGTCAGTATCGTGATTACATATTTTGAATGATCTGTTTATTATTATGTACTTTGTCTTTTGTTGAGTCTGATGGGCCTCTCCCCTCTTCTCTTATTGGTCGTGGGCTTAGTGGTTGAGGGTTGTGGTTCCTCCCCCTCCCCCTTTTTTATTAAGAGGGATCATATAGTTTTGGTCCGTTAGTGACTTGTAACCTTTACCAATTGACCATTGTTTAATCACCATAATGGAGGCATCGGGGGATAGTGAGCTGGGGGCCCCTTTTGGGCAGGGAAAGCTCTGCCCCTTGTGCAGTAGGAATCCTCTGGGCGGATTCAGCACTGTTTGCACCACTTGCACCAGGGGCATTATTTTGGACCAAGACCGGGCAGACATCCCCGCCCCTAGCCCTTCACTACCTGTGGCCTCTCCGGACCCTCTGCTGTTGCATAAGGGGGAAACCAGCAGGGGGTCCCATGCTGATTGGCGCATAGGCTGGCCAATCTCGAGAGATAGATCTCGCGGACGGCTCCCAAAAAAGCCATGAGTAAAAAATGGCACCTCAAGCCCGTTTACTCGGATAATGACAATATCTTTGATGATCTGGGCTCTGTGGAGGAAGGTGCGTTGCCAGATGATTCCCGGTCCACCATGGATTATTCTGCTGGCGATGACAATATGTCTGGTTCTTCCTCAGATGAGGATGCATGGCTCCCTGATGATACGGAGAAGTTGCTTACCTCTGTGTTTGAGACACTTCTCATTGTTCCTCCCAGAGCGGCTAAGAGGAAGCAAGGTGATTGTTTAGGCCCGAAAAACAGAGGCGGGTCTTTCCGGAGCAGGCCCATTTTTCTAATATGATTTTCAAGGAATGGGAAAGGCCTAACAAGCTACTGTAGGTGCCTAAGGGCCTGGATAGGCGGTATCCCTTCCCTGAGGAGCTGGTTCGGCTATAGTCTCGCCCTCCCGAAGTGGATTCCCCTGTGTCGGGGTTGTTCAACATTACGGTTATGCCATCACTTGATACCGCTTTCTTACGTGACCCATGCTGACAAGCGCATGGATCAGCTGGTCTGCCATGCATTCACCTTTGCTGGTGCCCTGTTTCGCCCTGTGTGTGCCGCGGCAATTGTCTCTCTGGCCATCAGAAAGAAGGCGAGACATTTTGTGGATAGAGATAAGGCTCGCAAGCGGGTGGAGTAGTATAAAGAACTCAAGGCCTGCGTGGAATTCATTGGTTTTTGTTGCCTCTGCCATGGACGATGGGGGTTCGGCTTGGTGCCAGGATTTCGGCCATGCTTGTTGCCCTCCACCGATAGCTCTGGTTGCGGCAATGGTCGGCTGATGCCGTGGCCAAGAAGTCGCTTACGAGTATCCCGTTTGTGGGGCACTGGCTGTTTGGGGATCGCCTGGACCTTTTGGTCCAGGATGGTAGACTCCCTCAGAGACGGGGGGCGTGGCTATGTAGCTGAGCTGACCAGACGTGTAGCACGAGGGCTCCTGGAAAAATTCTGAAATCCCCCTGAGATCCAGAGTTAATTCTCCGGGAACTCACCGGACATCTACGTTATACATCCCCCTGGACCCTCCTGTCGACCTCTGCGGGGATAAGAACCACCTATCGGTCCCCCTGGGAGAATTGGAGCCCCCGCATGTGTCGGCCCCCGCCATCTTGGCTAAGTAAACGCCTTACCCTGGAGTGCTGGCTGACTGCTGTGTGGCGCTGCCGACGTCCGGAGCGGTGGGGTGTCGTGCTCCCTGCCCAGCGGAGGTGACCTGCGGGTGAACTTGGAACCGAGCCCGGCCACGGTCGCGCACTATAGTGGCGCCTGCTGCTCTCACCTGCCGCCATTGCTCTCCTGGGACCAGACGCGCCCTCTACCCGGGCTTCTCTGCAGCCGGCTCTGCTCCCGTCTTCGTTGCGACTATCCCTTTCCGCGGAGTACCGCCTGCTTGCCGGGTGGATTCCTCCCTTCACTGCCGACTGCCGCTGCCATCGGGGAGGAGCCTCCTGCCCACCCGTCGACGCTGACCACGGCCGCTGCTGAAGTGCCCCCAGCTCGTCGGCTGCCTTCCTCCTTCCGCCGTCGACTGCCGCCATTGGTGAGTGGCCTCCGGCCCGCCCGTCGCTGTTCATTGCTGCCCCCGCTGGGAAACCCCCCCTGCCCGCCGATCGGCTTCCTACTTCCACCGCTGGCTGTCACTGACAGGGGGGGCCCTCCTGCCCGCTGACCAGCTCCTTCCCTCCGCCGCGGGATACCGTTGCCAGTGAGGAGCCTCCTGCTCAGCCCCCGTGCTGACTGACACCGCCACTGAGAGGTACACTGCCCACCAACGACTCCCTCCTCCCGCCGCTGACTGCCAACACCGGTGAGTGACCCCCTGCCGGTCCGTCGCTATTGTCTGATAACACCCTGGGAGCCTCCTGCTCACCGGCCGGCCCTCTACACCGCAGGCTGCTACCACCGGTGAAGGCCCCTGTATCTGCTGGGCGGCTGTTCTCTCTGCTGCTGGCTGCTACTGCCAGTGAAACTCCCTTGCCCACTGACTGGCCCCCCTCCGTTGCTGGCGGTCGCTGCTGGTGGTGCCCGCCGGTCTCTGACAACGGCTGCAACCTCCCCCACTGTTATGGCTTGAACTACTGCCACAGAGTGAGCTTCCCCTGACTGGCCTGGGTTGGGGACAGCCTAAGCCCACTATACGCTTGACGGCCCTCTGATCCCCCCCCTGAGTGGCGCGGAGGAGGGTAAGAGAAATTTGGAGGGAGCCCCGCTACCTATCCCCACTATATATATATCTGAATTTTGTGAGGGGACACGGGTCTCTCTGTGAACTAGGAGTCTGTATCGGCACACCCTGCATCTCCTGAGCAAGTCCAGCATCTGTAAGCCCCAGGCAGCAAAAGGGGACAGTGTATTATACCAGGCAACCACCACCCCTATATGAAAGGAGGCAAGAAGAGGCGCCCGGTGCTCCTAAACAGTGGCACACAAACCATGGCAGAATTACAGGCTGAACGTCCTGTCTCTCCTGTCTCAGGTCCTAATAATGCTGCAATAATGGCAGCTATCACTAATTGTCAAAGTGTCCTAACGGCTAAATTTGATAATCTACAAGAACAGCTTAACTATTTTAAACATGACCTAGACAAGATGAAGGATAGAGCGCAGGAGTCGGAGAGAAGAATTGGGGAGACTGAGGATGGGCTATCAGCTGTGGCTGTTGCGGTGGAGTCTCTGAAGCGTCAAGTGAAAACACTTACAGAGCGGGCGGAGGACGCGGAGAACCGCTGCCGACGTAACAACATCAGAATAATTGGGATACCGGAGAGGGCGGAGGGAGACTCTCCTGAAAGCTTTGCGGAAAACCTCATTAAAAATGTGCTGGCGCCGGAGGGCCTCTCCCCCTTCTTCGTGGTTGAAAGGGCGCACCGGATCCCATTCAGGCCCCCACCGCCAGGGGCCCCTCCCCGTCCCTTCATCTTAAAGCTGCTGAACTTTAGAGATAGGGACACTGTATTGACGGCGGCGCGGAAGCGGAAGGATTTTCTACTGGAGGGTGCAAGATTGTCCTTTTTTCCGGACTTTACGGCGGAGGTGCAGAAGCAGCGCCGATCCTTCAACGAGGTGAGGGCGCGACTCCGGGCGAAAAATATCAGATATGCCATGCTATTTCCCGCTAAGTTACGAGTCCAGGATGGAGCTGCTACCAGATTCTTCCTCACAGGGGAAGAGGCCAACGACTGGATTGACTCACTCCCTGCGGCTTGAGGGCGGAGTGACCGCTGATGGTCCAGCGGGGGCGACGCTATGCTGGATGCTGATGAGCCTAATTTAGACACTCACAGGACTCCGGGCTCGTGATGCACTTCTTACCAAAGTGTTGGATAATCGGTGCTGCTGTTGTTCGCGGGGGACCCTACATGAAGAGACCGGTACAGTGTTTGGGTTTCTGGTTCCCCCCCTCCCCCCCCCCCCTTTAGCACCCCTCAGCCCTTATGTATTGTTCTTCACCCTTGCTATCCCTGCCCCCCCCCCTTTTTATTTCTCTTTCTTTCTCTGGGATGTGATAATTGGATCTCGCGGGGACCATTATCCTACTGTAACCCTCTATGTGACTGCCTTCAGAGACTACGTCCCATTGGCACCACAGTTAACCGGTGTTGATTGTTTACAAGTTACGGGGTCAAGCTCACCACAGTTGGGATTAGGTAGAGCCGGGTGGGTTGGGAATTGTTAAGCTAAGTTAGATATAATGTTACTAGGTCCTAAGGTTCAGGTAATGTTGCTGTTAATGCTTTTTTTCATTCTCACTGTTTTGGACTGTAAATTTTGCGTGTGTATGTGCAGCGTATGGTGTGTGTGTTGGTATGATTGGTGTGGCCTGCTACCACGAGGTCCTGGGGGAGGCTGTGAGGCACTGGGATGCCCGACACTACCTTGGCATAAATATCCACTACACATGGTTATATGGAGTGTAAGGTAATCTCATGGAATGTGAGAGGTCTCAATGATCGTATAAAGAGGTCTTCAGTGCTTCAATTCTTGAAGCGCCATAACCCTAATATTATAATTCTTCAAGAGACCCACCTGTTAGGCCAGAAATCGCTATCAATCAAAAGACCATGGATTGCACATCTGTTTCACTCTCACTACTCTAGCTATGCCAGGGGGGTGTCGGTGCTGGTGGCTAAGCATCTTCCTTTTGATCTCATATCGGATGTTCCGACCCTAAGGGCAGATTTGTTATCGTGCATGCAAAGATATATGAAGTCAGTGTTTTAATAGTGGGTCTATATATCCCACCCCCCTTTGATGCAAGAGTCCTTCAGGAGGTCATGGACAGACTAGCCGCCTTCCCACCTGACCCCTTAATGCTATTGGGTGATTTTAATATGATCCTAGACAGATCTCTGGATCGGTTGACCCCGGGGGTGGGGCCGACTACCCCGCTGGCGGTGTGGGCGGCTACACTGGGCTTGACTGAGCTGTGGAGATGGAAGCATCCCAATGATAGAGCATTTTCCTGCCATTCTGTCCCCCACAAGTCGCTTTCCCGCATTGACCTGGCTTTTGTATCTGGATGTCTTCTATCTAGGGTGGTGGCTTGTGAGTATCTGCCGCGGGGGATATCAGACCACTCGCCTTTGATGGTGACGATACGCATGTCCAGGGACCAATTTGGCCTGCAGAGATGGGCTCTCAATCCCCTGTGGCTGGAGGATCAGGAGGTTTGCAATACTCTTGAAAGGGACCAGGAGGGATACTGGCAGTGTAATGGGGAGAGACCTCGATCAGCACACGTTGGGATGCGTTCAAGGCTGTTATTAGGGGTAGTGCTATTAGCGCCATTAAGGCGGCTAGGGTGAAAAGGGGGAGGTCGATTAGAGAATTAGAAGAGAGAATGGCTAAGGCTGAGGAGGAATTTGTACTAACACAGACCTCTGCTGACCATGACTTGGTCAAATCGCTCCAAAGGGAATATAGTCTGGCATTAACCGACTCCACGAGGAAGATGCTACTATTGAAACAGCAGACTGTATTTGAAAAAGGGGACAAGAATGAGAGAACCCTGGCATATCTTTCAAGAGCAGAGTTCCCACAAACACACATAGCTGGTATCATGAGTCAGGCCCAATTTGTGGCGGACTCGGAGGGGATCTCCAGGCAGTTCCTTGACTACTATGGCCGCCTATACTCCTCTGGGGTGCGGTATGATCCGGTGGACTTGACTGCCTTTCTCGATACTATAACTCTCCCATCCCTCTCTGAGGCAGATAGCGCAATGCTAGCAGGCCCTATAACATGCGCTGAGATTGAAAAGGCAATTGCCCTAATGTCCAACCGGAAGGCCCCCGGACCTGATGGTCTACCCTCGGAGTGGTATAAAAAGAACGGTTCGGCTTTGGCGTCGAGGCTACTGGAGGTTTTCTCTGAGGCCTTACACTCGGAGACCCTGCCTGAGACCTTTGCACACGCAACTATCACCCTAATATATAAAGAGGGAAAACCCAGAGACTCCTGTACCTCGTACAGGTGTCACGATCAGCTTACCTGTGCCGCGTTCCAGCGGTGTCCCCGTCGCCCCGCCATGCGGGCGCGCCCCCTCCTTCTCCTCCTGCCGGCGTGTCCGGCATCAGCACACGTGCTCGCGCGGGTGCGCGAGCACGTTCCTTCTATGCCCTCCGGCGGCGCTGCACTCAGCGTGGCCGCCGGAGGAGGTGAATAAATTATAAAAGGGGCACGCCCCCTTTTCAGTTAAAGGGCCTATGAGCCCAGCTGGGCGGCACGCCCTCTATTCCATCTGAAGGGCCAATGAGCCCTGGGTTCAGTGGGGGTTACGCCCCCCTCCTGTTGTGCACTCCTTGTTCTGGCCAATCATTATCATGATCCTGTGTGCACCAATCACAATACCTTCCCTCCTATGTCTGTCCCTATAAAGCTCTTTTCCCCGCAGTTGGTTGTTGCCTGTGATAGCGCCTAGACCCTAGCCATTGTTAATCCCTGATATTGATCCTGATTCCTGTTGCCGACCCTCGCTTGTTTGACCATCCTTGATCTCCATTCCTGTTGCCGACCCTCGCTTGTTTGACCATCCTTGATCTCCATTCCTGTTGCCGACCCTCGCTTGTTTGACCATCCTTGATCTCCATTCCTGTTGCCGACCCTCGCTTGTTTGACCATCCCCGATCTTCACTCCAGTTGCCGACCCTTGCCTGTCCTTGGACTCCCACCATACGCTCACATACCGGCTACCCGATTCCACTTCCAGCCGCGGGCTCTCCAGTACTCTGTACCATAAGACCTCAACCTTTGAGCCATAAAGTCCTGGGGGCAACCGATCCTGAGCAGGCGTGTTCTGCGTCTCGGCAAGCGGGGGCTCCTATAGGTGAAGCTGGCTGCGGAGATTGGGGGTTGAGGTCCTTACCAAGAGAGCTGGAGTTGTCCAAGTGGTAAATTGTGGTTCCGGGAGCGTGATAACAGGCCAATCTCCCTACTAAACCAGGATGCTAAGATCCTCGCTAAGGTCCTGGCAAACCGGTTAAACGCAGTAATCCTATCTCTTATAGGGGCTGACCAGTCGGGCTTTATGCCAGGTCGGACAACAGGTATTAATTTGAGGAGATTATTTAGTAACTTGCAAATCCGGCATGACAATGCTGGGAGCAGGGTGGTTATTTCGCTAGATAACGAAAAGGCCTTTGACTCTGTGGAGTGGCCCTATCTGTGGAGTGTTCTGGGTAAATTTGGCCTTCCCCCTATTTACATTAAATATATACAGATGCTCTATAAGAACCCTAAGGCAAGGGTGAGAGTAAATGGGGTCACTACAGCTGAATTCTCATTACACCGGGGTACGCGCCAAGGGTGTCCCCTCTCCCCCCTGTTGTTTGCACTTGCGATTGAACCCCTGGCAACGCTGATTAGAGACTCCCCAGAGATTCAGGGGTGGCGACTGGGAGACACTGTTGAAAAAGTCTCTTTATACGCAGATGACACCCTGGTCTATTTGGCGGATGCCAATGGTTCATTAGAGGCCCTACTGAGCATAATAACCAGATTTGGCCTGTTCTCCGGCCTTAGGGTCAATTGGGAAAAGTCCAGCCTAGACCTGGTGGATAGGCCGGAGGACACCCTGATCTCTCTGAGCTCGTCTCTTCGGGTAGTAGACCGGTTTAAATATCTGGGAGTTGTAATACATGGGGACCCTTCAAAATTTATTGACTTAAATATATATCCCGTGATTAGTGCCCTCCGGGGGAAAGTGGCTCAGTGGGCAGCTCTTCCCCTCTCTGTGATTGGTCGAATCAACATGTTCAAAATGGTCTTCCTCCCTAAATTCTTATATATGTACCAATCGTCGCCTATTGTGTTGCCGGCCTCCCACTTTCGGCTCCTAGATTCTATCCTATTTAAGTTTATCTGGGGGGTTTCCCCCCCCAAGATGAACAGAGCTATTCTTAGAGCACCTCTGCAATCTGGGGGCCTAGCGGTACCGCATATGTTATATATATGTTATTATACTTCTATGCTGCCCAACTAGAATACGTTACTTGGTGGATGAACCCTTCTGCAGTCAATCCGGTAACTTCCCTGGAGATCTCCTTGTTGGGCCCAGAGGTTCCCCTACGGACTCTGGTGCACAGGGGAGCAAAGGGTCTTCCGCGCGCCACCGCGTGTATAAGAACCACTCTCCACATATGGCAGCGGGTGCACGATACATTGGGCCCCCCGCGCCCTCCCCTAGAATGGTCCCCTAATATGCCTCTGTGGGATAATCCTAGACTACCTGAATTGATGTCCCTCCCAGATACAACTTTCTGGAGGAGGAGAGGAATTACATTGTTATCACATATATTCTCGGGGGGAACACTGATGTCATATGAGCAGTTGTGCCGGGTGTTTGCGCTACCCCCAAGGGAATTCTTTCGATACTTGCAACTCCGACACGCTCTGAGGTGCCAGATTCCCTTGGGGGGACTGCAATTAGTGGAATCGACAGTTGAAACTCTGATAACGACTGTTAACTTAAGCAAGCCCACCTCAACACTGTACTGTACCCTCCTCTCGGGGCTTTCCTCCCCCCTGGACAGAGCACTGGAGAAATGGAGAGCACTGATCCCAGACCTGGAACAAGCTGACTGGGAGGAAGCGGTAGACAATCTGTACTCCTCAGTCATAGACTCGAGAGACAGATTGATTCAGGCTAAGTGGCTCCACCAGGCCTATCTGACCCCGGTTAGACTCAAGAGGATGGGCCTACTGGATTCAGATATCTGCCCCAGATGCAATGCCGGGCCAGGTACTTTGATACACATGATTTGGGAATGTCGGGTGATCTCGTCCGTGGGCTTGCCAATCATAAAAGCGGCTGCCCTTGGTCTGCTGAGCATTGTTGAGCCGGTGTTAGATGACGGTCCACAGAAGGTCCTACTGCGACTGCTAATGTTCTACGCAAGGAAATTTATCCTACTTAATTGGAAACACCCGAGTGCACCGACCTTATCAGGTTGGAAAAGCCTAGTAAATGGAAGGTTAACCCTCTATAAGATGACTTACGAAGCCCGGGGATGCCCAAATAAATTTGAACGGGTATGGGGAGCATGGCTTAATACCTCCAACTCCATCAATGACTAGAAACGAGCTAGTTTCCTGATATCTATCTGCCTCTAGCCCTCGGACCTCATAATATTTACCCGTCACTAGGAAATGATGTCAATAGCAGGCGGGTGTGAATGCCGGAGTGAGTGTGCGTGTGTGTGTGTGTGGACAATGTATATAGTTTAGTAAGTTGTTATGAGTCTAACCATTTTTTAGTGTAAGTCTATGTTTAGTACTAAGATCTGTCCCATGTAGGGATGGTTGCTTTTGTATGTATATGTATGTTACAACTTTAAATGCATAAATAAAAATTTATAAAAAAAAAAGACTCCCTCAGAGACAGAAGCCTGCTCTGTCCTTTTGGAATCCTTCCACTTTTCGTTCCTTTCGAGGAGGAAGAGGCTCTTCATTTCCAGGTGGCCGCAGAGATACCTGGGGTAGAGGTAGGTCCCGCGGCTGACGCAATCCCGCCTGGGGAGCCAAGTCCAAGCCCCCTGCCCCATGGGGCATGAGGGGGCGCCCTCACCCATCCGGGTGGGGGGACGACTTCTGCTATTCTGCTATTTGCTCATATCTGGAGACGGCATGTCTGGATTAAGGAGGTAGTGTCCTCCGGTTACAAAATAGAGCTGGCAGTCAGGCCGCCCACAAAAATTCTTCGGCCTCAGATATCCCAAAATCCCTTGAAGGCACAGGGCTTGAGAAGGGCCATGCAGCACCTCCTGCGGTTAGGTGTGATTTGCCCTGTACCTCGTCAGGAACAGGGTCATGGTTTTTACTCCAACCTGGTCACGGTTCCCAAGAAGGATGGAACGTTAAGACCTATCCTGGACCTGAAGGGTCTCAACAGATTTGTAAGAGTCAGACATTTCCGCATAGAAACCTTACGGTCAGCGGTGAGCTTGCTTCGGCCCGGTGACTTCATGACCATGGTGGACATCAGGGATGCTTATCTGCACATCCCGTTTTTCCAGGGGCATCAGAAGTTCCTGAGGTTTGCTCTGGTGGACCAGCATTACCAGTTTGTGGCTCTTCCATTCGGGATTTCCTCAGCGCCCCGTGTCTTCACCAAGGTGCTGGCGGGCATCATGGCCATCCTGAGAATCGGCATTCGTGTGCTGCCTTATCTGGATGACTTGTTGATTGTGGCCTAGTCTCTTCAGCAGGCCGAGAGCAATACCCGGACGGTGTTGTCAAACCTAGAGGCCTTTGACTGGGTAGTCAATTACCCAAAGACGATAGACACCGCTCAGGTCAAGGTCCTTCTGCCACAGCAGAAGGTTTCGGGTCTCCAGGCGCAGGTGCAGGCCTTGCTGTCCTGCCAGCGGCCGACGATACGTCTTGGGATGAGATTGGTGGGCATAAGGGTGTCATGCTTCGAGGCAGTGCCCTGCGCCCAATTTCACATGAGACCTCTTCAATTGAACCTGCTGACCGACTGGAACCGGATGCAGGAGTCGCTAGAACAGGAGTTTTTGCTGTCCCCCCTGGCCAGACAGTCCCTCTTGTGGTGGTTGGACTACAGGAACCTGTTGGTGGGCAAGTCCTTTCTGACTCCCCGTTGGGAGATAGTTACCACGGATACCAGTCTGACCGGCTGGGGAGGCGTTTGGCAGACTCAGAAGATCCAGGGTCAGTGGGGTCCGCAGGAGAACCGCTTACCCATAAATCTCTTGGAGCTGAGAGCGATCCGGTTGGTGCTTCTTTGCTTGACTCCCCATTTAAGGGGTCGTGCGATCCAGGTTCGATCGAACAATCAGACGGCTGTCGCCTACATCAATTACCAGGACGGGACTCGGAGCAAGCGAGCCCTCAAGGAGGTGACCCAGATTCTGACTTGGGCAGAGGAGAATGTTCCCTGCATATCGGCGGTCTACATCCCCGGGGTGGAAAACCAGGAGGCAGACTCCCTGAGCAGGAGCGCCTCGCGCCTGGGGGGAAGGTCTCTCAGCAACAAGACCTTTCATGCTCTGTGCCTCTGCTGGGGTCAGCCGGATGTGGACTTGTTTGCCTCCAGACACAATCACCAGCTCCCAAGTTTCATCTCCCTCTCAAGAGATCCTCTGGCTATAGCCACAGACGCTCTGGCAATTCCCTGGAGTTCAAGTTTCTTTATGCATTCCCTCCGTTTCCACTACTGGGCAGAGTGCTGCGCAAGATAGCCCAGGAAGGGGTACCGACTGTCCTGGTGGTCCTCGCTGGCCAAAAAGGAGTTGGTTTGCGGACATAGTTCAGATGTCAGTAGATCGATACATCATGCCCGACGACCCAGGGCTTCTCACTCAGGGGTCGCTGCGGCACCCCAATTTACGGACGCTGGCTTTGACGGCCTGGCTATTGAAACCTCAATCCTGACGGAAAAGGGGCTGTCGGCCACGTTTGTACATACCATGATTCAGGCACGGAAGAAGTCATCCTCCATGATATACTACAGAGTTTGGCACGCCTATATGGCTTGGTGCGAGTCCAAGAATCTCCCTTGCAGCACATTTTCTATTTCTAGTATTATAGAGTTTTTACAACACGGCTTAGACTTGGGTCTCCAGCAGAGCACCCTCAAGGGCCAGGTCTCGGCCTTAGCCATCTTGTTCCAGAGATCCATTGCCAACCATAGGTTGATCAAGACCTTTTTCCAGGGAGTCACCCATGTCCGGTCACCGCTTAAGTCAGTATTACCGGTGTGGGACTTGAATTTAGTACTTTCTGCTCTTCAGGGTCCTCCTTTCGAACCTTTGTGCGATGCTGCATTATCTATTTTGACTCTCAAAGTGGTCTTTTTGGTGGCTATCACCTCGGTACGTCGTGTCTCAGAGCTGGCCGTGCTTTGTCTGAAACCTCCATATTTTGATCGGAATAGAGATAAGGTGGTTTTTCGCTTTAAACCTGATTTTTTGCCTAAGGTCGTTTCTCCTTTTTACCTTAATGAGGACGTTGTCTTGCCTTCTTTGTGTTCAGCACCGGCTAATTCTAAAGAAAGGACCCTCCATGCCTTGGATGTGGTCAGAGCCATTAAGTATTACCTGGCTGCGACTGAATCCTTCAGAAAATCGGATTTGCTCTTTGTCCTATCAGAAGACTCTAGGAAGGGTTTGCCACCAGCCAAGTCCACTATCAGTAAGGGAAGGAACCCCCTTTTTGGATCACAGCTCATTCTACCAGAGCTATTGGTGCCTCTTGGGCTTTTCAGCACCAGGCATCGGTGGAACAAGTTTGTAAGGCCGCCACTTGGTCTTAAGTTCATACTTTTACAAAGTTTTACAAGGTGGATGTTAGGGCCTCAGCTGATGCTGTTTTTGGCTGAAAGGTGCTTCAGGCAGTAGTGAAATGAACTACATGTTGTTCCGCACTGAGGATCCCGCCCAAATAGACACTGCTTTTAAATGTCCCACATGTCATCACTGGGATGACCTGGACTGAATATAGGGAAAAATACAATTCTGTGAAACTCACCTGTAGAATTGTTTTTGATTATATCCAGTCCAGGTCGTCCCAACCCGTCCTTTTGTTCATTATCTCCTTTTGCCTGTTATGGTGATTACCATTTTTTGTTCATTGGACTTTGCATTCTTAAGTCTTGTTGGAGAGAGTACAAGCTGAAGCTATGTGAGGTAACATGGTTTCTTGGCCTCCCGGCCTGTCCTCTTTTTGTTTACTGCTTTTTAACCACTGGAGAATGATAGAGGGACACCTGCCTTTATAGGGGGCTGGGAGGAGTTGCTTATTTTGAGCAGTTGAGCGCCCCCTAGGGGCGGAATACCCACATGTCATCACTGGGACGACCTGGACTGGATATAATAAATAACAACTCTACAGGTGAGTTTCACAGAATTGTATTTTTCAGACATACTGCCACAGTCTGTGATGCTCCATTGTGCAAGCTGTAGGGAGAAAAAACTATAAATAAGTTCTGCAGTTCAAAATAGACAGTATATACCTATGAAAGGGGAAAACATAGTTATTGCAAATAATATGAATGCACACTATTTTAACCCTTAAACAAGAGGCAAGTTTGACTAAATAATAGATGCCAAAATAATCAAACCTGGGCCACCATTCTATATTATCCACCCTAGTCTCACATCAGAAACTACCTAAACTAACCAAATAAGGCCTACTTGACCAGCCGAAGACTGTACTTCATGTCTTGGTCAATTACTCCTGTCCCTTTATTATATTAAATCCTTCACCTATCAAATTTATTGAATGGGAAGTTACAATAGTAGCAGGATTAGAAACCCACCACATAATCACCGCCTGCCTTTATCATGTATTGTCAAGTAACATTATCAGGCCCACCAAATTAGCATGCATAGATGCAATTATGAATGATGATTGCAAATAGAGCATCTCCATATCTGATAGTAAACAGTAGACTTTCACTAACGTGTATATGGTCATGGACACAGACATATGCGTGTAATCAATGTTTGAATTAGAATTTAGGTTACTCACCATCGCTGCTGTGGCTTGGGCCCATGCTGCTGGAGGTTCCTGGAGCTGGGGTGGGGAGAATTAGAACCGGGTCCGTCTGTGTGGAAACATCTGTTAGGAGAAAAAACAAAACAGAAACAATCATAAGAACTACAGTATGTATTTGGTGTTGTTACTAGGCCTCAACATGTATTAGAATGATAACATATAAATTCTTGTGGGTATATACTTGGCCATGTGTTAAAACGAAACTACTTTGGCAAACACATGTTGTAGCCACATTAGATTTTGATTTAGGGGTACACCAGTAGAGCAGCTACTGTGAAATTGGCCACATGGCCCCTTCACAACCATAAAAGGTTTTTTGGGCTTAAAAATGCTAGATGCGTAAAACAGTGTTAGCATATACTTTAATAATTAAACGAAAGGAAATCTTACCTCGACTATGCCCAAGTACCTCATCTGCAGCATAGCTGGAGGAGGTGCCGGCTCTATGATGCCCTGAAAAACAGGTATACAAATAAAGGAAAATGTTAGTAACAACAAGGTACCAATGGAAATAAAAAGCCACATTTATAACTCCACTCACCTAGAGATGAGCTGCTGCTGGTATCCCAGGGAGGGTTATGAGGCGGAGGCATGGTGCCTCCACTCCTCACAATGGGCCCAACAGATCCCAAACCCGATGGGCCACCCTCCTCCCTCTCACTCCCTGATCCTTGAGGGAGTCTGGTGGAGTCCCTTGCCTCCTCCCTACTGGGACTTCCCACTTGAGAGTGGCCACAGGGGGTTTGGGACTCAGCTGAGTCTGATTGTGAAGAGCTGAGGCTCCATATAGCCCTCACCCCAGCAGCACTCTCCACTGTGGCATCATTCCCTTCCTCTCCCTGGTCCTCTATATGGGAGATGCGAGAGGGACCCTCCCCCGCAGACTCATCCGACCCCACCACACGTCTGCGGGGAAGGAGACCCTTCTCGTGTTTTCCCAGGGGAGCACGCTTATCTGCAGAGAGGAAACAAAAATAAAAAGAATTGGTTAGATATAAGCAGATTACTGTGCACACATGAAAATTATTTTTACATTTATGTGTGTTGGATGCGTAGGCATCATAGAGCCGGTAGACGCCCTCATTGTCCCAGCGCTTGAAGCTGTCAGCTGGGTCACGCACCTCCGCCACTATGCTGCTCTTGGCACTCAGGGCCTAGTCGTACTCCTGAATGCAATAATCCTACAAAAACAAAGAAAAATTAAACAAAAAGTGTAAAGCATATTGTTCAGTTTCAATTATTAATTAAAAATAAAAAAGTTTAGTCAAAGTCACAATATATATTTTTAAAAAAAATATTTTACAATATTGATCTATTGAAATGTATATGGGTATTGTTTCAAATGTAAGCAAACAAAAATGCCCTAAACAATGTTTATATATTTATTTATAAAATCTATTAATAAAAGTATTAATAAAAATATGAATTAAGAAATTGAAAAAAAACAAAACAATTTTGGCCTCTACAGACCATAAAGAATTACATATTTAAAAATACTTAAAAAAAAAACCATCAAATCTATAATGACAATACACAGTACAGCATACATTAACACACAATTCACATGTACACTTACTTTGACCACTTGGCCATTGACCCGAGGATCCACCTGCCGTCTCTTCTTTTTGGGGGGGCAGGGAGGCTAAAGGGGCAGGGGGGAATCGGAGTCGGAGGAAGAGCTGGGAAGGCGTCTTGCATGCCTAGCTGATAAATCCAGGTACAGCCGCACTCTTACCCTTTGTATTATGCGGGTGCACGGTTCGCGGAGACGCCGCAAATACCAGTCTGTATGTGAAGAACCAGCACTCCAAAAAAGTTCATATAGAAGTTTGTATTGCTATAACATCAGCACAGTACAGCAGTGGAAGTGAGTCGACGTTTCGGGGTGCGCTGGGGCCCCCTTCATCAGGACCCACCGCATGTACAAGAGAAGAACAGATTGCCATCACCGTTTACAATAAATAGTAGCATAAACCAATCACATTGTCACAACTTTGAATTTTCGCGCCTGACGTCATAATGACGTCATGCGCGCTGTCATACCATATACAGTATTCCCGTCATGATGATTATGCCCCAGTCTGGGTCCCACAACAACAATAATACTATCAAGTTGAAAAAGAAAAATGTTTTTACTCTGTGGAAGTCCATTGGTCTGCCATCCTACAGGTGGGGAGCCCGGGCGGTGTGTGTGCTGGCCGCCTGCCGCCCCGGAGCCGGGACGTGACAGGCGATCTGTCTCTGGCCTGTCAGGGCCGGGGATGGAGCACCAGCTCTGCGACGCCCGGGAGCCAATGGTGAGGCACCTGGGCGCCGCGTCATCTGTCACCGGGTGGGATTCCCGAGGCAGGTGACGTCAGTCCCGGCTTCCCCCAATCAGGGGATGGTGTGGGGGGTTGCTTAGCAACCTCCCCGCCGACCGGGACGGCGGCGTCTAGCACACACGGGGCCGTGGCTCGCCCGGGGAACGGAGGTGAGTTTTTCTTTTTCAACTTGATAGTATTATTGTTGTTGTGGGACCCAGACTGGGGCATAATCATCATGACGGGAATACTGTATATGGTATGACAGCGCGCATGACGTCATTATGACGTCAGGCGCGAAAATTCAAAGTTGTGACAATGTGATTGGTTTATGCTACTATTTATTGTAAACGGTGATGGCAATCTGTTCTTCTCTTGTACAGGCGCGAAAATTCAAAGTTGTGACAATGTGATTGGTTTATGCTACTATTTATTGTAAACGGTGATGGCAATCTGTTCTTCTCTTGTACATGCGGTGGGTCCTGATGAAGGGGGCCCCAGCGCACCCCGAAACGTCGACTCACTTCCACTGCTGTACTGTGCTGATGTTATAGCAATACAAACTTCTATATGAACTTTTTTGGAGTGCTGGTTCTTCACATACAGACTTGCATGCCTAGCTGGCATGAAGCAAAACCTTTGACCCCCCTCGCGAGCTAACAACGCAATGAAACGCCAAATATTAAGCTACAATACGCTTCTTTTAAACAGTGTACCATAGCAATGTTCTGTGCTATAGCGACACATGCCAATACCACATTTAACAACGGTAGAGCGCAGCATGATGCGAATGACAGCGACTGCTCAGTGCGAATGAATCGGAGCCACTCACACCATATTCATTAAAATTTTACACTGACAGAACGCCGGCCTTCTAGATTGTGTGGCTGGAGCCCATAGCGCCAGATGCTGTGTGATTAAAGTGAATTTTTAAACACATTAACATCAGTAAGCAAGTGGAAAAGCATGGCATGGAATGACATTGTTGCATTAGTGTGATATTAACACTATAGTGGCAGACATGCACAAACATTTATGCATAAATGTTAAAAATAAAAATAAAAAAAATTTAAAAAAAATAATTTTCTGGCCCAGGATAAATGTCAGAAAGATTTGAGTTTTTTTTTTTTTAAATGGGATCAGGAAAGGGTTTATAGGGAATGTCCATTGAAATGTATGGGAGAGCGGCAGGTAGCATCAGGAAATACGTGGAGCTCTGAAAGCCTAAACTCCGGGGCTCTACGCTGAGCCTTGGGTAACGATGAATCGTTACGCTACATGGTGTTGTTCCAGCCGCTCACCAGAATCGACTTCATAAATGTGGAATTGCGTGCTGTGCCCGGAGTTCACCTGCCGCTTACAAGGCACTACCTGTCGCTATCCCTTCATGAATAAAGCCCTAAATCTTTTTTACAGTTTATGTTGAATACCATTATATTGTGGTCACTGTTACCAAGATTTTCATGGACTGTTACCTTCCCTATCAGGTCAACAGCATTTGATATTATAAGATATGAAACAGCATCAGCCCTAGTGGGTGCCTCCATGAACTGATTCATATAGTTATCTTGTATCAAGCGAGGAATGCTCTCCTCCTTGTAGAAAAAGCAGAACTGTGTCTCCGAGTGATTCCTGGGTAGTTGAAGTCCCCTATCACCACCACTGTACCAGCCTGTGCCGCCCGCTCTATCTGTTTATGCAGCTGACCCTCTATTTCCTCAGTTATGTTTGGGGGTCTATAGATTACATTGTATTTTAACAATGTTTACATCACCCTGAAATTCTACCCACAAGGATTTTACATCCTCACAATCGTCTGCTAGTATCCCCTCATTAATATATGCTTTGAATTCTTGATTTACATAGAGATACACTCTACAGAAAAACCTTGAAGATTGACAGTCCAGCCATGTGTGGAATCCAGCCATGTCTCAGCCACACCATTAACATCAATATTTTCTTCCATTAACAGAGCCTTCTGCAGTAATGCATTCACCTAATTTTGCAACTCATGGATCTCCTTATCCATCATAGCAGTCCCTCTCCTTCTAATTCTCCACCCACCATCATATGCTATCTTTAGTTTAAATACTTCTCTACCCCTTATAGTATACTCTTAACCAGCACAGCAACCCTCCTTCCATTTAGGGGCAAATTATCTGTAGAATACACTTTGTACCCCAATGAAAAGTCAGCCCAGTGCTCTACAACCTTGCAGGTCCTTCTCGTCAACTTGGTGCCTAATTCCTTAAATGTATTCTTAAGGATCCTCCATCTCCTGTTAATTCTGTCATTGGTCCCCACATGGACCACGACAGCTGGGTAATCCCCAGCCCCTCCCAGTAATTTATCCACCCTTTCCACCAAATGCCGAACCCTGGGGCCAGGGAGACAGCAAATCAATGATTGAGGCGGACTTGGTAACAAATTATTCTATCAGTCCGTCAGATAATAGAATTCCCTATTACTACTGACTGTCTAGTCCTACCTGCGGTCCCAACCACCCGCTCACTAGCGGGGATGTCCTCCCAGCTGTTAGGGAGAGCAGTATCCGCTAGGGCTGCCATTTCTGAGACTGACACCTCTTGCATCATTACCTAAGTTGGCAATTTTAGGGTGCACAGACACAGGTATGGCCTTCCTATTCTAAGTATGTCACACACCCCACTTCAGACATTGATTATTACACTTGGGTATTACCTGCCGCTAGGTGGCAGTGTTGCAGAGAATCTCCAAAAAAGCAACAGGCCCCTCCCGGTCTATACATACCTGGTACCTCCCAATAATCTCCCAGTGTTATTCTCTGCAAGGTGGCGACAAGACAGAAGAAAGAAGTCTCCTGCTTGCAGGTAGCCGGGGTATCACCCCGGCCCCCCCCTTACGGTCTATTTCTGCCCAGCTTCTTTTGGTTTTCACCCCCTGTATAACTGGCAGCCTCCCAGCTTGGGCTGTAGGCTGGGCAAGGGTAGATGGCACCTTGAGTGCCTAGGAGATTAGCGCCTCCGTTCGACCCCATATCATGGGACATAACGGGATCCCGGAGTGGTGATCCGGACGTGGGATGCCCCTATTTACATAGCAGTTAGGTACTGGCTCATCTAGCGAGCCTGTCAGTTCTGCACATAAGGTATGCCCTTTCCTCCCAGCTTACTGGCCCTTTAGTGTGGCTGTGTGTTGTGTGGTGTGTGTGCTGGGACGGGTGGCAGGGGCTGCTATACTTTATTTCATTCTGGGCTGGGCCTCTGCTTTTCTTGCGGGCGGGCCGGGCGTTTTACTACCGGCCCGTCGTTTGTGGTCTCCCTGGGTGTCATGGTGCGCCGTTGGCGCGGTTCCCCTGTCTGCTTGTTTCGGTGGGCGGGGCCGGGCGGCGCGCCGCGGGCCCGCCTGAACGGGGAGTGCTCGCTGCGGCGTGTCTTCCGGGTGCTCGGGGGGACCGGGCGGTTGCTCTGCCGGTCCGGTCATGGGGGAAGCGGGCGCCATCTTTTTTCCGGCGCCCGCGGCTCTGCAGCACAGTGGGGGGCGGGTCCGCGTCTTGCGCGGCCCGCTCCGTGATTGGCGCTTGGGGAGGGGCGGGGTTATCGCGGCTCCCGCGCTTCCATGGGTCCGCCTTTCTTCTCCCCTCTCCTGGACGGTGCTGGCGTTTCTTATTGGCTGGGGCCGCCATTTCGTTGAAGTGGTCCCGCGGGTGGTAGGAAATCTGAGGTACCATTTTTCTTTGCTTGACATTTGGGGCCTGCGGCAGCACCGCCGCGTTTATTATTATTATAATTTTTTTTTTTGCACATATATTTTAACTGTATTAGTACTTTTGGCTGTTCTCTCTCTCTCTCTCTCTCTCTATTTCCCCCATCCCCTCCCCCTCGCCCCGATCCCGCTGTTTTGGGTGACTGTTTATCCAGCAGCCCAGGGCTTGTGGTTTAAGGGGGGGGGAGACGGCCTTATTGTCATAAGCACTGTATTTTGACATGTGTGCTGTTGTGCTGAAATGATTGTTGTTCTTGTTTTGTTTTTCAGATCCTGGGACCCCCATCTTTCAGGGCTCTCCCGGTCGTATATACCTGGCTAGTGGGGGTTGTTTCTAGGCCATTGTTCCATTTATTGGGTTATTTTTTATGCTAAATTCCCATGGTCAGGATTTTTAAAGAATTTTATAGATATTAAAGGGGCATCCCGGGTCGCTTACTGCGTAAATCCCTGGGTTCTGCGAATACCATAAATTTCACCATATGGAGGCTGCCAAAGATACCGGAAACGGTCCTTCGGGACAATCCAAGGTGTGTGGGGGTTGTGGGGCTCCGCTCCAGGGGGATGATGTCATTTTATGTATTCCATGTGCACAGCGGAACATTGAGCGGCAGTCCAGCACTCCGGTGCCTAGCACTTCATCGGCCGCGCCTTCTCCCTCTCCCCCTCGCTTGTTCCGGACCCCGTGTGACATTGTCATGGGTGGGGATTCGCAATCTGAGGTGTGCGCCCGTTTGGCCAGCCTTGAGAAAATGTTTTCCGCAGTGGTCGCTCAGAAGGCTCCAGCTAAGCGGAAGCATCTGTCTCCTCCTCCGCCGGATTCAGATGAGGAAGTTATTGGGGACCTGGATTGGTCAGATCGTCCCCTTGAAGAGGGTGAGCTCGTTGAGGAAGAGGATTCCGAGGTTCAGCAGGTGCTGAGGGGGACCAGGATGAGGGCCCCCCTCCCGATTCGTCTACTATTCTGGCTCAAATGTTTGAGGTTTTGGATTTGGATCCTCCGGCAGTTGCTCCTAGGCCTAAGGGTCAGCTTTTTGGGGTGTCCAAGCAGCGCTTGGAGTTTCCCAGTCAACAGCATTTTGAAGAGGTTGTACTTAAGCAATGGGAGCAACCTACGCGTCTCGTCGGTGTTCCGCCTAGCTGGGATAGAAAGTATCCTTTTCCGGCGGACTTGATGAAGCGTTGGTCTGTCCCTCCTGAGGTAGATACTCCGGTCTTGGGACTGTCCAACACGGCGGTCGTACATTCTCCTGACACGACTTCGCTCAGGGACGGCGAGGATCGCCGGATTGATCAGCTGGCCCGCCATGGTTTTGTATGTGCGGGTTCGGTGTTAAGGCCTGTCTGTGCTTCGGCTCTTTTGACTTTGGCGGTTAGGTCTATTGTCAGGGACTTAGGTGTGGATCTTGAGCCTACCAGTGATGAGTCTCTCGCGCTTATGCGCTGTGATTCCTTCTTGTCGTTTATTCTGGCCGCTCAGGAGGATGCCATGTTGATGTGTGGCAGGGCTACTGCCCTGCTGGTAGCTATCCGTCGCTGTGTGTGGTTGAGACAGTGGACGGCTGATTTTAATTCTAAAAGATCGCTCACGGCTCTTCCCTTTTTGGGTTTGAGGCTTTTTGGTGAGAGGCTGGATTCTGTTGCCAAGGGAGGTAAGTTACCTCAGCGCAAGAAATTTCGCCGTTCCTTTCGGGGGACGGTCTCCTTCAATCCGTCCTTTCGGGGAGCCAGAGCCGGCAGGGGTGCGGGCTTCTCGGCCTCCAGGGGCGCCAGTTGGAATAGGGGTAAAGGCCGTGGCCGCCCCGTTCACGTCTGGGGCGCCAAGCCCAAGCCAGCTGCCAAGCCCGCTCAGCAATGAGGGGGCGCCCTCACCCGTACGGGTGGGGGGACGGTTGCGACTCTTCTCCCGGGTATGGGACCAGGATGTCTCGGACAGGTGGATCCGGGAGGTGGTGTCGGCCGGTTACAAGTTGGAGTTCGAGTCCCGTCCTCCTCCAAGGTTCTTCAGGTCTCGGGTATCTTCGGATCCTTTGGCCGCGCAGGGGCTCCTGGCGGCGGTAAGGAATCTTCTGGAATTAGCAGTCGTCTGCCCGGTTCCTCCTTCGGAGGTAGGGCGCGGGTTTTATTCCAATCTCTTCACTGTTCCCAAAAAGGACGGGTCCTTCCGTCCGATTCTGGATTTGAAGTTTCTCAACAGATTTATTCGTCCCCGGAAGTTCCGCATGGAAACCCTGCGGTCTGCGATCGGTTCGCTTCGGCAGGGGGACTTTATGACGTCCATAGACATCAAGGATGCGTACCTTCACATTCCGATCTTCCCAGCTCATCAGAGGTTCCTTCGGTTTGTGGTGGAGGATCGGCATTTTCAATTTGTGGCTCTTCCATTCGGCCTCACCTCTGCTCCGAGAGTGTTCACCAAGGTGTTGGCGGGGGTGATGGCCCTGCTCAGAGCTCAGGGGATTCGCATTGTGCCTTACCTGGACGATCTTCTCATCATGGCGCCTTCCTTCAGCCAAGCAGAGGGGGACACCAGCATGGTGGTGTCTATGCTGGAGAGGTTCGGCTGGGTGATCAATTACCCCAAGTCCTCTCTGGTTCCGGCCAGGGTGGTGACCTTTCTGGGGATGTCGTTGGACTCCTGCCAGCACAGAGTGTTTCTCCCTCAGGCCAAGGTTCTGTTGATTCAGGAGTTGGCTCAGCTTCTTCTCTCCCATCCTCGCCCGTCCATACGGCTAGGGATGAGACTGGTGGGGTTGATGGTGGCCTCGTTCGAGGCAGTTCCCTTTGCGCAGTTTCATACAAAGACGCTTCAGCTTCATCTTTTGGCGTCTTGGGACCGGCGTCCAAGGTCGTTGGATCGGTCCTTCCAGATGTCCCCTCGGGTTCGGCAGTCCCTTCTGTGGTGGTTGGCCTCGGACAACCTTCTGAAGGGCAGGTCTTTTCTGACCCCGCTTTGGGAAACTGTCACCACGGATGCCAGTTTGTCAGGATGGGGAGGTTTCTGGAAGGATCTTCAGTTTCAGGGGCAGTGGGACCCTCAGGAGGCCCACTTGCCCATCAATGTTCTGGAGTTGCGAGCCATCAGGTTGGTTCTGTCTCGTTTGACGCATCAGTTACAGGGCCTGCCGGTTCAGGTTCGATCGGACAATCAGACGGCGGTTGCTTACATCAATCACCAAGGAGGGACTCGCAGTCTGGGTGGCCACAGGGAGGTGTCTCTGATTCTGGTTTGGGCAGAGACTCATGTCCCGTGCATCTCGGCAGTTTACATTCCAGGAGTGGAAAACACAGAGGCGGACTTTCTGAGCCGGTGTGCGTCCCGCCGGGGGGAATGGTCTCTCCATCCCCAGGTGTTTTGGTCGCTTTGTCTCCGATGGGGGACGCCGGAGGTGGATCTGTTTGCCTCTCGTCACAATCACAAGCTTCCGACATTCGTGTCACTGTCCCGGGATCCTCTGGCGCTGGTGGTTTTCCCTAAAAAAAACACAAACCTTCTGACATGTATTCTAGGCAAGAAAATTAAATTTTAATATTTTTATGCAGAATTGTCTTACAGGTCTGGTATTAAAGTGTTCATGTTACAATGTAATTACATATATTTTCTCTTTGTTACTAATGTATACATGTCCAAAAACAGCCTTTAAAGTGGACCAACACCCAGGGGGGATCGGCCCGGGAATCTATAAGATTCCCGGACCGATCAGATCCCTCCCCGCGGGGCATCCGAAATCGGGATGTCCCGCGGGGAGGAACCCCCCAGGAGGCCCACAATCCTCACTTTACCGGCGATCCAACGGCGCATGCGCGAGACGCGGCCGCGTCTCTCGCTTCCCTCTAGCAGGGCGCGCTCCCGCGCCGGCCGTTTTGTGAATGGCCGGCGCAGGAGCGCTCCCTGTTAGAGGGAAGCGAGAGACGCAGCCAATGACAGCGCTCTGGTATGCGCGTCCAAGCGGCTTTGGACGCGCATACCAGAGCTGCTCTGAGCGCTGTCATTGGCCGGACGAGGTCACGTGGGAGCGGGGAGAGGTGAGTTTTTGCGGCGATCGGGGGGGTTTCAGACAGCGGGGCACCCCCGATCGGGGTGCCCCACCTAAGTGGACCAACACCCAGGATAGTCAAAATCCTGGGTGTTGGTCCACTTTAATCACACGGCCTCTGGCTCACTGGGCTACAATTACATGATTTTGAGCACCTGCGATGTTTGAGGCTGTTTTTTTTATGAATGTGGTGTGAGTCCAAATACAATCTGCACACAATGCGATCAGTCCAGCACCACCAAACGCAAATAACCAACAGAGAGAAAAAAATGTGCCAGTTCAGTGTCCCAAAACACCATGTAGCTAAATGGGGTCCCAGCACACCGCACAAAAGGAACACAACCTGAAGGCACCACTCACCCCTCAACAATTAACTGATGACACCATCTGTAATCAAAATATCTTATATTTTAATTCATTGAACATTTATAGACCATAATAGACATACACATAGACATTACACAAACAAACACATTAAAAAACATATAACAAACCCCAGCAGCAGGGATAAGTAAAAAACCCCAATCAATACCCATATTCACTCTGATACAAAGCTTATACTGATCAAAAAAGTGCAATGGTGCATTTAAGACAAAAAGTGCATATAGTGCAAAAATACAATACACAAGCTCAACAATGTAATGCAAATAATTCTAAAGAAAACCCACCTCAATGCAAGATGAGACAATAACAACCCCTTTCCTGCTGGGACCAATCAATGCTCTTACCACCCACGCGTTCCGTGACGGGATGTCACTTTTTCAAGGTGCTACCCTGTGCAGCCAACACTCACCTTTAAATAGGGTGAGAAATCGCGCATCCCCCCTCACGCATGGCGTCCCCTGCCGGCGGCCGCACAATGCGCTGGAGGAGACAGGAAGCACAGCGTGATAACTCCGCCCCCTGACCTTATCCATACAATGACATGCTGTCCAGCATCACCTCTGCCCGCCCCCCAAAACGCCCACAAGCCAGGCCCACACAACAATGCGCGCATCGCAGCGCGTGTCTGTGAGCATGGACCCGCGAGCAGAGGGGGAGGGCGGAGGCAAGGCCAACAACCCGGAATCCCAGTGAGCACAAACACCATGATGCTCACTGTGTGAACGTGTGGCTGCACAGGGGGCATTGATTACCCAAAAATGTACCAAAACATTCAGCATAGACAAAATACATATATTCAACTCCATATAAATCAGAAATAATGCGCGTACATAATGAACAACATAATATACATAGGTGTCAACGAATCAACAAATCAAGCAACATAGTATATGGCTTCAATGAAGGATCATTCTACATGAATAGGAAGACTTTATCAAAAGGGTACCCGCTCTCTCATGTTATAGATCAATGATCAGCACCAACACTAATAAATAAACCAATATATACAATCCGAGTCCCACCCTTCCCGCCCCACACACAAACAGACCCCACAACACAAAAAAAATATATATATATATTAATTGATTTCACAATATAATCTAATAATCAATACATATGCATATACCCCCCCAAAAGAAAAAAACCAACCCGCAAACCATATTGATGTGCAAAAATAGAAAAACAATGCTAATAAATGTGATACATAAAAGCAACACAATCAATCAAAGTATCCTTGCGACCACCGATCAAATCGTCGACCGACCACAGACATCTCACTCCTCATCCGGATGCGATGTTCAAAGATACATATCACCCCAAACCGTGAGCACTGATATCATCCTCCTTTTTACGTATTCTCGCATTGAGTAGATCACTGCGGGTCATGCCCGCCACCTGTCGGTAGGTTCTGGTCACAAACTTTTTAGGGTAGCCCCGATCACAAAATCTTTTCACCAGACCCAGTGCCTGCTCATGAAAGTCCTCGTCATTAGAGCAATTCCTCTGAGCTCGGGTGAATTGACCTTTGGGAATGCCCATCCTCTGGTGTTTCTGATGGAAGCTCCCAAAATGAAGGAGACTATTAACAGCCGTCTTATTCTAAGTATACAGTACGTCCTGCTCCAGATATAATACTTACACTTGGGTTATTTTCCACCAGAGGGCGCTGTGCACTGCAGACATGCAAAAAAACAGGCTTCTCCCGCCCCTTCATATACCCAGGGACCTCCCACAAATCCCCAGATTTCTTTGCAGTGCTGACTGCGAAGACATGAAGTATCACTCTCTCGCAGCTGAGCGGGGCTATTACAGCCTGCGGCCCTGTGGGACTATTACCACCCATCCTCTTTGTGATGTGCCTCCCAGCCTGGACTGCACTGGTCGGGGGAAGGTAGGCAGCACCATGCGTGCTTGACGGAGCCATGCTCCACTGCAGTCCCCCCACCATAGGGTAGGCGGTTTAGGCTGATGGTGAGCCTTCGGGGATGCCCCTCCCGCTTAATTGTCCCACGCCCCGTGTAGCGGTGGACTCTGTGTAAAGGGTCGCCATCCTCCCTCGTTCCCCCCCTAGGGAAAGAGAGGGGGAGGTTGTGAGTATGGCGGCCTCAGTGTACCCTATTACACGCTTATGGCCTCTGTGTCGTGTTTGACTGGGAATGGATGTCAGAGCTGCGTTATGTACTTTTACTTTTATTGGTAGCCGCCGCACCCTTTCTATATTGCATGGACGGCGGTTGTTTTGTTGATGCTGCAGCGTCTTTTTTTCTTAATCTGTAGTGGCTCTGCTGCGGTAACCCACTCGATCATCCTTTCAGGCCTCACTGCCCTGTTCCCTTCTTCTCTATTGGCATCGCGCTTTCGGAGCTTCGCGCTCTCCGAGGGGGGGGTGGGGTCCTGACTTGATGCGCTCCGCGTCACGATTTGGCGCGCTCCGCGTCACCTTCAGCTCTGGCCCGCCCTTCAAGGATCGTTTGGCGCCATTCTTTTTCGCGCGCGCGCGGTGAAGACCGCTCTCCCCCTGCTGTCTGTAAGTGCCCTCGCAGGCGACCATATATTATCCTTATAATTACCTGTATCTTACCTAGTTTACACCTTGTGCTTGGCTCTGACATTCCTGTCCCTCTTATGTCTTTCAGACCGTGAATCCCGGTGGCTTCTCCCGGCCCGGTGTATCCCCCAGTTGAGACTTAAAATTACTCCCACTTCCCAGCGGGTTATTGGGGCATCCAGGGTAGCTTACAGCGTCAATCCCTACGGGCCTATTGTGCCGATACAATCACCATATGGAGGCGTCCCAGGATATTGTGCCCGGCTGTGTGTAGCTTGTGGGGTCAATGACCTAGCAGCGGTGACAATGCACGGTTCTGTGTTCCTTGTGCACAGCAGGCATTATCGGTTCTTCCCGCCTCTTCCGTGGCTGGGCCTGCACCTCGCCTCACTTCACCTACTCCCCCAAGCCTGAGTCTAACCCCCAATACAAGCGGGGATTCTCATCCTGATATGGCTACTAGACTGGCCAGTGTTGAAAGATTGCTTGCTAGCTCGCTAGCGCGTAAGGCCACCGCTAAGAGGCGGCATTTAACCCCTGACTCTGCCCTTTTCCCTATGGAATCTGATGACTTGTTGCATCCTTACGGCCAACCCCCCTCGGACGAAGGGGAGCTGTTCTCTGACTCTGGGTCATACGACGAGGAGTCCAGGGGTCATGACGAATCTGGTTCCGAGCACTGGACCTCGGGTGATATTGACAGACTGCTGGCTCAGATATTTGAAGTTTTGTCCATCTCTCCCCCTGTTCCTGCTCCCAGACAAAGGGGTGAGCTTTTTCATACTGCTAAGGCTCGTCTTGAATTTCCTGAGCAGACTCATTTCAATAGCCTCGTGCTTAAGGAATGGGAACATCCCAGCAGACTGCCTGGGATCCCTAAGAGTGTGGATAGAAAGTATCCCTTCCCGGCTGACTTGGTTAAGTGCTGGTCATCGCCTCCCAAGGTCGATGCTCCTATTCTAGGGCTGTCTAACACCTCTATTATTCACTCCCCTGACACTACTACGCTACGGGACTCTGAGGACCGGCGTCTTGATCAATTGGCATGCCATGCCTTTCCATTTGGGGGAGCGACCTTGCGCCTGGTTTGCGCCTTAGCCATTACGGCAGTAGCGCTCAGGGCCATGGTCAGGAATGCACTTGATGGCACAGATGAGTTGCCCTCAATACTCTGTCTAACTGTGATGTGTTCATAAACTTTATCCTGTGTGCATCGGACAATGCTATAAAGATGTGTGCCAGATCTTCTGCCTTGGCGGTAGCTATTCGCCGCGCGGTTTGGTTGCGACAGTGGGCGGCTGACAACACCGCTAAGAAAGCCCTCACTGGGCTTCCATTTAAAGGGCTACGCCTGTTTGGATACCGTCTAGACCTCTTCGCAAAAGGAGGCAAGTTGCCCCAGCGCAGGCGGCAGTTTCGGCCTTTTCGAGGCCAGGGCACCCTTTCAATCCCCTACCGCGGGGCTAAACAGGGAAAAGGGTTGTCCTTCGCGGGGCCCCGTGCAGATTCCTGGCACAGGAATAGAGGATGCCGTCCCGGTTCCTACTGGGGGCCCAAGCCCAAAGCCCCTCCCAAGACCCCTCAGGCATGAGGGGGCGCCCTCACCTGTCAGGGGACGTCTGCAGCACTTCTGGCAGCGCCACGTCTCAGACCGGTGGATTCAGGAGGTAGTGTCCTCCGGCTACAAGATAGAATTTGCTGTACGGCCCCCCACCAGATTCATTGGGTCCCGAATCCCTCAGTCCCTGCCTCAGCCCAGGTCTTGCTGCTGGCCATGCAGGGTCTCCTGGATCTAGGGGTCATTTGCAAGGTCCCCTTTGGAGACAGGGGCACGGGGTTCTACTCCAATCTCTTCACAGTACCCAAGAAGGAGGGGTCAGTCAGGCCCATTCTGGATTTAAAAATCCTCAGCAAATTTGTCAAGAACAGGCATTTCCGCATGGAAACTCTGCGCTCGGCCATTGGCTCATTGCGCCCAGGGGACTTCATGACGTCAGTAGACATCAAGGATGCTTACCTTCACGTCCCGGTGTTTCCAGGACACCAAAGGTTTCTCAGATTTGCACTGAAAGATCAGCATTACATTCCTGTCCCTCTTATGTCTTTCAGACCGTGAATCCCGGTGGCTTCTCCCGGCCCGGTGTATCCCCTGGTTGAGACTATTAAAATTACTCCCACTTCCCAGCGGGTTATTGGGGCATCCAGGGTAGCTTACAGCGTCAATCCCTACGGGCCTATTGTGCCGATACAATCACCATATGGAGGCGTCCCAGGATATTGTGAACGGGGTTCCTTCGGGACAAGCCCGGCTGTGTGTAGCTTGTGGGGTCAATGACCTAGCAGCTGTGACAATGCACGGGTCTGTGTTCCTTGTGCACAGCAGGCGTTATCGGTTCTTCCCGCCTCTTCCGTGGCTGGGCCTGCACCTCGCCTCACTTCACCTACTCCCCCAAGCCTGAGTCTAACCCCCAATACAAGCGGGGATTCTCATCCTGATATGGCTACTAGACTGGCCAGTGTTGAAAGATTGCTTGCTAGCTCGCTAGCACGTAAGGCCACCACTAAGAGGCGGCATTTAACCCCTGAATCTGCCCTTTTCCCTATGGAATCTGATGACTTGTTGCATCCTTACGGCCAACCCCCCTCGGACGAAGGGGAGCTGTTCTCTGACTCTGGGTCATACGACGAGGAGTCCAGGGGTCATGACGAATCTGGTTCCGAGCACTGGACCTCGGATGATATTGACAGACTGCTGGCTCAGATATTTGAAGTTTTGTCCATCTCTCCCCCTGTTCCTGCTCCCAGACAAAGGGGTGAGCTTTTTCATACTGCTAAGGCTCGTCTTGAATTTCCTGAGCAGACTCATTTCAATAGCCTCGTGCTTAAGGAATGGGAACATCCCAGCAGACTGCCTGGGATCCCTAAGAGTGTGGATAGAAAGTATTCCTTCCCGGCTGACTTGGTTATGTGCTGGTCATCGCCTCCCGAGGTCGATGCTCCTATTCTAGGGCTGTCTAACACCTCTATTATTCACTCCCCTGACACTACTACGCTACGAGACTCTGAGGACCGGCGTCTTGATCAATTGGCATGCCATGCCTTTCCATTTGGGGGAGCGACCTTGCGCCTGGTTTGCGCCTTAGCCATTACGGCAGTAGCGCTCAGGGCCATGGTCAGGAATGCACTTGATGGCACAGATGAGTTGCCCTCAATACTCTGTCTAACTGTGATGTGTACATAAACTTTATCCTGTGTGCATCGGACAATGCTATAAAGATGTGTGCCAGATCTTCTGCCTTGGCGGTAGCTATTCGCCGCGCGGTTTGGTTGCGACAGTGGGCGGCTGACAACACCGCTAAGAAAGCCCTCACTGGGCTTCCATTTAAAGGGCTACGCCTGTTTGGATACCGTCTAGACCTCTTCGCCAAAGGAGGCAAGTTGCCCCAGCGCAGGCGGCAGTTTCGGCCTTTTAGAGGCCAGGGTACCCTTTCAATCCACTACCGCGGGGCTAAACAGGGAAAAGGGTTGTCCTTCGCGGGGCCCCGTGCAGATTCCTGGCACAGGAATAGAGGATGCCGTCCCGGTTCCTACTGGGGGCCCAAGCCCAAAGCCCCTCCCAAGACCCCTCAGGCATGAGGGGGCGCCCTCACCCGTCAGGGGATGTCTGCAGCACTTCTGGCAGCGCCACGTCTCAGACCGGTGGATTCAGGAGGTAGTGTCCTCCGGCTACAAGATAGAATTTGCTGTACGGCCCCCACCAGATTCATTGGGTCCCGAATCCCTCAGTCCCTGCCTCAGCCCAGGTCTTGCTGCTGGCCATGCAGGGTCTCCTGGATCTAGGGGTCATTTGCAAGGTCCCCTTTGGAGACAGGGGCACGGGGTTCTACTCCAATCTCTTCACAGTACCCAAGAAGGAGGGGTCAGTCAGGCCCTTTCTGGATTTAAAAATACTCAGCAAATTTGTCAAGAACAGGCATTTCCGCATGGAAACTCTGCGCTCGGCCATTGGCTCATTGCGCCCAGGGGACTTCATGACGTCAGTAGACATCAAGGATGCTTACCTTCACGTCCCGGTGTTTCCAGGACACCAAAGGTTTCTCAGATTTGCACTGAAAGATCAGCATTACATTCCTGTCCCTCTTATGTCTTTCAGACCGTGAATCCCGGTGGCTTCTCCCGGCCCGGTGTATCCCCCGGTTGAGACTATTAAAATTACTCCCACTTCCCAGCGGGTTATTGGGGCATCCAGGGTAGCTTACAGCGTCAATCCCTACGGGCCTATTGTGCCGATACAATCACCATATGGAGGCGTCCCAGGATATTGTGAACGGGGTTCCTTCGGGACAAGCCCGGCTGTGTGTAGCTTGTGGGGTCAATGACCTAGCAGCTGTGACAATGCACGGGTCTGTGTTCCTTGTGCACAGCAGGCGTTATCGGTTCTTCCCGCCTCTTCCGTGGCTGGGCCTGCACCTCGCCTCACTTCACCTACTCCCCCAAGCCTGAGTCTAACCCCCAATACAAGCGGGGATTCTCATCCTGATATGGCTACTAGACTGGCCAGTGTTGAAAGATTGCTTGCTAGCTCGCTAGCACGTAAGGCCACCACTAAGAGGCGGCATTTAACCCCTGAATCTGCCCTTTTCCCTATGGAATCTGATGACTTGTTGCATCCTTACGGCCAACCCCCCTCGGACGAAGGGGAGCTGTTCTCTGACTCTGGGTCATACGACGAGGAGTCCAGGGGTCATGACGAATCTGGTTCCGAGCACTGGACCTCGGATGATATTGACAGACTGCTGGCTCAGATATTTGAAGTTTTGTCCATCTCTCCCCCTGTTCCTGCTCCCAGACAAAGGGGTGAGCTTTTTCATACTGCTAAGGCTCGTCTTGAATTTCCTGAGCAGACTCATTTCAATAGCCTCGTGCTTAAGGAATGGGAACATCCCAGCAGACTGCCTGGGATCCCTAAGAGTGTGGATAGAAAGTATCCCTTCCCGGCTGACTTGGTTATGTGCTGGTCATCGCCTCCCGAGGTCGATGCTCCTATTCTAGGGCTGTCTAACACCTCTATTATTCACTCCCCTGACACTACTACGCTACGAGACTCTGAGGACCGGCGTCTTGATCAATTGGCATGCCATGCCTTTCCATTTGGGGGAGCGACCTTGCGCCTGGTTTGCGCCTTAGCCATTACGGCAGTAGCGCTCAGGGCCATGGTCAGGAATGCACTTGATGGCACAGATGAGTTGCCCTCAATACTCTGTCTAACTGTGATGTGTACATAAACTTTATCCTGTGTGCATCGGACAATGCTATAAAGATGTGTGCCAGATCTTCTGCCTTGGCGGTAGCTATTCGCCGCGCGGTTTGGTTGCGACAGTGGGCGGCTGACAACACCGCTAAGAAAGCCCTCACTGGGCTTCCATTTAAAGGGCTACGCCTGTTTGGATACCGTCTAGACCTCTTCGCCAAAGGAGGCAAGTTGCCCCAGCGCAGGCGGCAGTTTCGGCCTTTTAGAGGCCAGGGTACCCTTTCAATCCCCTACCGCGGGGCTAAACAGGGAAAAGGGTTGTCCTTCGCGGGGCCCCGTGCAGATTCCTGGCACAGGAATAGAGGATGCCGTCCCGGTTCCTACTGGGGGCCCAAGCCCAAAGCCCCTCCCAAGACCCCTCAGGCATGAGGGGGCGCCCTCACCCGTCAGGGGATGTCTGCAGCACTTCTGGCAGCGCCACGTCTCAGACCGGTGGATTCAGGAGGTAGTGTCCTCCGGCTACAAGATAGAATTTGCTGTACGGCCCCCACCAGATTCATTGGGTCCCGAATCCCTCAGTCCCTGCCTCAGCCCAGGTCTTGCTGCTGGCCATGCAGGGTCTCCTGGATCTAGGGGTCATTTGCAAGGTCCCCTTTGGAGACAGGGGCACGGGGTTCTACTCCAATCTCTTCACAGTACCCAAGAAGGAGGGGTCAGTCAGGCCCTTTCTGGATTTAAAAATACTCAGCAAATTTGTCAAGAACAGGCATTTCCGCATGGAAACTCTGCGCTCGGCCATTGGCTCATTGCGCCCAGGGGACTTCATGACGTCAGTAGACATCAAGGATGCTTACCTTCACGTCCCGGTGTTTCCAGGACACCAAAGGTTTCTCAGATTTGCACTGAAAGATCAGCATTACCAATTTGTGGCACTGCCATTCGGCCTCACGTCGGCTCCCATGGTGTTCACCAAAGTGCTGGCAGGGGTGATGTCCCTGATAAGGCTAAGGGGCATACGCGTGCTGCCTTACCTGGACAACATCCTCATCACCTCTCGGTCTCTGCGGCAGGCAGAGTTGGACACCCAACTGGTAGTGTCCACCCTGGAGTCCTTCAGTTGGGTGATCAATTACCCCAAGTCCTCTCTGTCCCCATCCTCGGTGACCCCATTCCTGGGAATGATTCTGGATATGGTTCAGTCACGGATATTCCTTCCTCAACAGAAGGTGGAAGTTCTGACTGCGCAGGCCAGGTTCCTGCTCTCGTGCCCACAGCCCTCCATCAGGCAGGGAATGCAGCTGGTGGGCCTGATGGTGGCGAGCTTCGAGACGGTGCCCTTTGCTCAGTTCCATTTGAGACCTCTGCAGCTTCACCTTCTGTCAGTATGGGACAAGAACCCAGCGTCCTTGGACGGGGTCTGTGTGCTTCCCCCCTCGGTCAGACGGTCCCTTGCGTGGTGGTTGGACCTCGAGAACTTGACAGGGGGCAGGTCTTTTCTGGCCCCTTCCTGGGAGACGGTCACAACGGATGCCAGTCTGTCAGGTTGGGGGGTATTCTGGAAGTCCCTGCGCTTCCAGGGGACGTGGGGTCCTCGGGAGGCCCATTTACCCATCAACATTCTGGAACTGCGGGCAGTCCGGTTGGTACTGGAGCGGTTGACCCAAAACCTGAGGGGGCTGTCGGTCCAGGTACGCTCAGACAACAAGATGGCGGTTGCATACATCAACCATCAGGGAGGGACTCGGAGCAAGGGTGCCCTCCGGGAGGTGTCTCAGATTCTGACATGGGCGGAGGCCAATGTACAATGCATTTCGGCTGTTTACATTGCGGGGGGGCGGAGAATCTGCTTGCAGATGCTCTGAGCAGGGGGACGTCCCATCAGGGAGAGTGGTCCCTCTGCAACAGGGTATTCCAGTCCCTGTGTCACCGTTGGGGTCTACCGGATGTGGACCTGTTTGCGTCCAGCCACAACCACAAGCTCCCGGCCTTCGTGTCCCTGTCTCAGGACCCTCTGGCCTTGGCCACGGATGCCCTGTCCATGTCATGGAAGGAGTTTCGGCTCCTGTATGTATTTCCACCATTCCCCCTGCTGAGCAGGGTTCTGCACAAGATTGCTCTGGAAGGGGTGTCTGTGATTCTAGTGGCCCCCCGGTGGCCAAGAAGAGTGTGGTTCGCAGACGTGGTTTAAATGGCAGTGGACCAATACGATCTGCCAGGGGTGCAAGATCTGCTAACTCAGGGCTCCCTACGCCATCCCAATTTACAAACGCTGGCTTTGATGGCCTGGCTGCTGAGACCTCCTTCTTGATGGAGAAGGGTTTGTCTGCCTCCGTGGTGGGCACTATGGTGCAGGCTAGGAAGAAGACTTCTGCTGCTATCTATTATAGAGTATTGCATACCTACATTGACTGGTGTGAGTCTAGGTCTCTCCCTGTGGGGAGTTCTCTGTCCCCAGGGTTCTGGAGTTCTTACAGCATGGTTTGGAGTTAGGTCTAAAACTCAGTATTCTGAAGGGTCAGGTTTCTGCCCTGTCCGTCTTCTTTCAGAAGACCTTTGCTCATCATCATTTGGTTAAGACCTTTTTTCAGGGGGTCACTCATGCGCTTCCCCCTCGTAAACCTGTGGTTCCCGTTTGGGATTTAAACTTGGTTTTATCTGCCTTGCAGGGTGCTCCCTTTGAGCCTATTCAAGATGCTGCTCTGGCTGTTCTTACTCTCAAGGTTGTCTTTTTGGTGGCCATAACTTCGGTTAGGCGTTTGTCTGAGCTGGCTGCTCTATCCATTCAGTCTCCATACTATGAGAGACACCAGGACAAGGTGGTGTTCCGCTTCAAGCCGGATTTTCTGCTTAAGGTTGTGTCTGCTTTTCATTTGAATCAGGACATTGTTCTTCCTTCCTTGTACCCCGATCCTAGTAATGACAAGGAAAGGGTTCTGCATTCCTTGGATGTGGTCAGGTGCTTGAAGTATTACCTGGTTGTCACTGCGGCTTTTAGGAAGACTGATGGTCTCTTCGTTGTGTAAATAATGGGCCTTTATGGAAAATCAATATTGCTAATAATGTTGCATATTTAAGTATAGGAATATACAGCAAAATAGTTTACAATACCAGCATGCACAGGTGGCCGGGCAGGAATTGTATTTCAATCAGATAGGACAGCATCCTGCGACAATAAAGCAGGGCTGGGACAAGATTGAGAAGCCAGATTAGGAGAAGACTAGGGTCGTAAAAGATCAAAGGAATACCAGAAGCCCACTTTTAGTATAATTAGGAGAGGCAGAAGGAAGGGAGGAGTCGGCTTGGACCGGAGACTGCTTGGACAGGAGAAGCTTGTGAGTGCCGTATCAGGAGGGTAATGTGTCTTTCCCTGTATATATGTATGCCAGTCTCATAACTGGATTGTATTGTGTTTGATTTGAGATTTGATTGCATTATTGTGTTATTTTGTCAACAATATATCTCTTTATTTACTACGTGTCTCAGTGTCTCTTACATTTACCAGAAGTCAAAAGAACCTACAGTCTTATAGTCTTATGCGTGTATCCATTGCGTGATCATTGGCCAGATATTGATAATATTGGTATATGTGTTGCCTATTTTAGTCGAGCCGGGCAGGATAAATATATATATAATATTATTAATATTAATATTGTTTACAAAGTGGCGACCCAGGCAGGAGATTTATAGTTATAAATTAATATCTAGATATTGATATAATATTTTAGTTATTAATATTCAATTGTTTACATTTGGCCAGCCATTCAGGAGAGGTTGGATTGTTTACATTTGCCGAGCGGCAGGCAGGAGATTAATATTGTTTACATTTGGCGAGCCAGCCAGGAGGCATCTTGTGTATTTGCAGAGCACTGTGTTGTGGTGAATATTGAGTGTATTGTGGTATATAATACAGTGTGCAATTCAATTTCTATAGTTCACAGACCGCTGTTGCTATTGGTAACTATAGCATATTTTAAAGTGTTGCAATTGATTTGTAGTGCCTTATTGTATAGACATGGAGGGTCTTGCAAAAAAGATGAACAAGATAAAGAATGCAGAGGGGATTATTAGAGCAATGCAGGGATCCAGTAACCCATGGGCTGAAGCCCAGGATTATGTGTCTAAATGCATTGCTGCTAAGCAAATCTCGAAATCAGAGAGCAAATGCTTTTTGATTTATGGGGCAGCGTGGATTGCAAAGGAGTTTGTTTTGGTGAAAATACAAAATGAAAGCCTCAGAGAAGAGGTAAACTCCCTGGATAAAGTGCTAGGAGCCATGATGGCATCTACTGAAAGTTTGGGCGCAATTGTGGAGCAGCTGAGAGCTGAGAGCAGAGAATTGCGCATGAACAATCAGGCAATGTCAGAAAAGCTGATAGCCACAGAAAAGGAAGTTGAACTTGTGTCTGTGGATATCAGGAGACAGGAAGATGCCTTTCCTAGTGCTGCTGAGGAGGTTTCATGTGGGTCTTCACCAAATAAGCATATAGATTCGGGGGTGCAGGGTAATTGTATGAGTGAAAATTACCCAAAGGTAGCCCCAAAGGTTAGTGCAGTCACACAAGCTCAAATGGCAGTCTCAAAGTCCCCATTACAAAATGCAAGGCCTAGACTAATTAACCCTGCTGTACCCTGCAGAGGCAATGTAAAGAGAGCTAGAAGTGTGAAGTGCCACTCCTGTGGCCAAGCGGATCACATTTCCAGGCTCTGCCCCTCTGCAAAACAAATGAATAGTAATAATACCCAGACTTATAGAACCCACAAAAGGCAGACAATGGTTTACTCTGCTAGATTTGGGACAGGGAGCTTTAACCATAAGAAATTTGCTAGGGAACATTATAGTCAAAGCAAACCTGTAAAGTGTGTCCCAGTAAAATGGTTAAGAGCCCGAAATGAATACCTTATGGCAGAAAATCTGCAATTGAGGAGTGATATGAGCTCCCTGATACAACAGGTTATGGCCATAAGTGAAGAGGTAAGTATGTCGGGGAACAGAAGAATGTCAGATGAGCCAAGGCTTGCACCAAAGGTTATAGAGAGGCACCCAGTTAGGTCCATTGGATAAAATACCGGCTAAGTCTCTGATTAACTCTTTGATTTTTCCATTAGGTTTTGAGGACCTTAACGTGGGCTTTTTGTGTTGGGTTTTTTTTTATGTGCACACGTTTAGGATAAGCCTCAAAGATTAATTTGATGAAAGCAGTCATTTTTGTTTTTTTAGTTAAAAGACCTGAACTGCTAAGCTGGCAGGGACAGGGTTTCGGATATCCCTGATTTCCATTAAAGTGAAAATTTTGTATTTTTTTATGATTTTTATGATTGCGCTATGTTTTACAGATTGCGCATATTTAGTAACTAGTGCCAGCCTAGTGTATGTATGAGTTCTCCCAGGTGTCACTGACAGGCTGTGTGGAATGCTCTGTTGCTGGAGCTGCAGAGGTTCACTCTCAGGCATTATTAGCATTAGCATTTCTATACAGCCAGTGTCTTTCCAGTGACAATGCATTGGGAACCGGTTTTAAAGCGTTTTTTTCCTTTTACAATGAACAATGAAAAGGCTAAAATTCATAATTTAGCCTGTTCATTGGATCAATCATTTTAAATTGTGTGCTTGTAAGTTTTTTTCTCCGGTTGTTATGTTATTGGAGTGGGAACCATTACTTTTTTTGCTAAGTAACTTTTTTTTGTAGTTGGTACACAGGCACACAATTGGAAACTATCTGTTTGTTTATGTTTTCTTACTCTGAATGGTATGAAGTGGGCGAGCAGCTTTTCTCCCCATTTTCTCCATGTCTCTGAACTGTCAAAGTACATGTGCACCCATAACAATATGGACTGTTCTAATGATATGCACCCATGACAATATGGGCAGTTCTGATGATGTGCACCCATAACATGATGGACTATGCAGTGCACTCATAACAATATGCACTGTCACGCTGTGCACTCAGTATATTATGGACTGTCACCTTGTGCACCCACTTCGTTGATAATACAGGCCTTGGAGACTCAGTGACAGCTGATAAAGCATTGTCTGCAACATACAATGGAAGTCAACGGATGTCCGTCAATACCAGCAGCAGTGAATGAATCCGGAAGTCACCAGATTTGGTCACCCAAAATCACATAAGCGGATATGGATGGTGTAAAAATATGAAATATGTTTGATGATCTGTTGAAGAAGGTGTGGCATTAAAACAGTGTGTGGTGGCTAAAGGATTCGGACTGTAACTTGAGATACTGCAGGTTGTCATAGCTTTGTGTTGGTATATATCGGGTCCCATCAGTCTCAGCAAATTTGAATCACTTTTAAGACTTATGTTTTATATATTTGAGAGACCTCGATATATATAGATATAATATATATATATCTCTGTCTCTAGTGGGCGGAACGGTAAATAATGGGCCTTTATGGAAAATCAATATTGCTAATAATGTTGCATATTTAAGTATAGGAATATACAGCAAAATAGTTTACAATACCAGCATGCACAGGTGGCCGGGCAGGAATTGTATTCCAATCAGATAGGACAGCATCCTGCGACAATAAAGCAGGGCTGGGACAAGATTGAGAAGCCAGATTAGGAGAAGACTAGGGTCGTAAAAGATCAAAGGAATACCAGAAACCCACTTTTAGTATAATTAGGAGAGGCAGAAGGAAGGGAGGAGACGGCTTGGACCGGAGACTGCTTGGACAGGAGAAGCTTGTGAGTGCCGTATCAGGAGGGTAATGTGTCTTTCCCTATATATATGTATGCCAGTCTCATAACTGGATTGTATTGTGTTTGATTTGAGATTTGATTGCATTATTGTGTTATTTTGTCAACAATATATCTCTTTATTTACTACGTGTCTCAGTGTCTCTTACATTTACCAGAAGTCAAAAGAACCTACAGTCTTATAGTCTTATGCGTGTATCCATTGCGTGATCATTGGCCAGATATTGATAATATTGGTATATGTGTTGCCTATTTTAGTCAAGCCGGGCAGGATAAATATATATATAATATTATTAATATTAATATTGTTTACAAAGTGGCGACCCAGGCAGGAGATTTATAGTTATAAATTAATATCTAGATATTGATATAATATTTTAGTTATTAATATTCAATTGTTTACATTTGGCCAGCCATTCAGGATAGGTTGGATTGTTTACATTTGCCGAGCGGCAGGCAGGAGATTAATATTGTTTACAGTTGTGCCTTCTGGGCCTAGGAAGGGTTTGGCTCCTGCCAAGTCTACTATCAGCAAGTGGATCCGTCAGGCTGTGGTTCAAGCCTATTCTGCTAAGGGGAAGAGTCCTCCCTTCTGTCTTACTGCTCATTCTACTCGTGCTATTGGGGCCTTCTGGGCCTTCCAGCTCCAGGTTTCTGTGGAGCAAATTTGCAAATTTCCGCTACTTGGTCTTCTGTTCACACCTTTTCAAAGTTTTACAAGGTTGATGTTCGGGCCTCAGCTGATGCTGCTTTTGGCCGCAAAGTTTTGCAGGTGGTTGTAGTTTGAGCTACGTGCCGTTGCCTTTTTTGTTGGGGATCCCACCCTACTGTTATGGACACTGCTATTGGATGTCCCAAGTGTAAGTATTATATCTGGAGCAGGACGTACTGTATACTTTAGAATAATACAATTCTGTGAAGTACTCACCTGTAGAATTGGTATTATACGTATACAGTACGTCCTGCTCCACCCCACCCTGGTTTTTGCATTATTCTGGATCCCCTGTATGGTGATTGTTGTTATTGTTATGATTACCAGTTGTTTTGGTGGTTGGTTTCTCCCGGTTTCTGGTTCACTGCTTTTCAATGCTGGGGATTTGTGGGAGGTCCCTGGGTATATGAAGGGCCGGGAGGAGCCTGTTTTTTTGCATGTCTGCAGTGCACAGCGCCCTCTGGCGGAGGACAACCCAAGTGTAAGTATTATATCTGGAGCAGGACGTACTGTATACGTATAATACCAATTCTACAGGTGAGTACTTCACAGAATTGTATTTTTTCCGGAATAACGTAGTAGAGATAGTGCCATCACAATCCAAACTCAAATCCCAAATCCAAAAACTCAACCATGCGGAAGAATGTTAGAACCGCTGGTGCTGATCCCAAGGTGGAGTAAAGGTCGAAGGTTTTCTACGTTTGTTAACTAACATTAGCCAGGTCTGTGATGTCTGCTCACACTGTACTGGATTAAAGTCCAACATCGCCCCTTCTAAATCATTCTCGATAGTAACAGCATTAGTTGAAGGAGTGTCAGTGGGGGACAATTCATGCCTCTTAGTAGAGAAATGTCTATTCAGCAAGATTTTTCTCTCCACATCAGATAGCTCATATTCTGTTTTTTTTCTGTTAATTTGTAGTAGATCATGATCATCCCTTACAGAATGGGTGGTCTCATGCATCTCCCCTTGGATTTACATCCTCCGTCTTTTCGGACATTGGGGTGCCAATCTTAGGGGATCCCAATTGATCCGTCCATTGCCTATCCTTCTGTCTTCTCTTGTGGGGTACAGCCGCATCCCCTTTACACCTTTAGCTGAGCCGGTCGCGATGCCAGGAATTTCGGAATGTCTGGCGCAAGCTTTCCCCAGCTAGAGGTGAGCGGGAATGCGGGCAGCAGCAGCTTTCCTGATAAGAGAGGCAAAGAAAATCTGAATGTAATGTGAGTCACTGATTTGCTGAGCTGCAACACCCACACCAGGAGGCGCAAAGAACCAAAATGGTTAAAGTGAAAATGTGAAGTGAACATTCGGGTATTATCCCTCTTTAAGTGGGAGTTCAGTTGTTAGATTGCCATTGGAACCAACAGCCTGGCACAGTTGGAAAAGAAAACGCCCCAAAACTCCCTTGCTCCATCTGCATGCATGATAATGAAGCACTTTACATTTGTGCCTGCATCCACTCAAAGCTGTAACCCCACCTTACCGATTTTCTAGTGGTAGCCGTAATTTTGAATCTTCCTTTCGACCATGCAGCTTCCTGAATTCAACTGACATAACTGACTATGCACAGTAACAGGAATCCCAGCAGCACTTTCTGCTTGCAGGCATCCTGCAGGCCGGGGGAGACGCAGTTTTGTTTTTAAAATCTATCACAGCAGGAGTTAGAAAAAGTTTTATTGTGTTTAAGGTTTGTCACTTTTGACTTTTGGTCCACTGTAAGATAGGTAGAGTTTTCTTCCATAAGTTCTTAGCCTGCCATAGATTTCTTACTCTGCCTGTAATGAGGGGTGCAGCACACTGCCTGTAATGACGGATGTTGTACTCTGCCCTTAATGGGGGATGCCGTGCTCTGACTTTAATGGGGGATACTATTTACTGCCTTTAATGAGGAATGCTGCACTCTGCCTGTAATGAGGGGTGCCGCTTACTGTCTTTAATAGGGAATGCAGCTTATTGCCTTTAATGTGGGATGCCACACTCTGCATGTAATGAGGGATGCCACTTACTGCCTTTAATGGTGGACGCTGATTACTTCCTTTAAAGTGGGCCAAAACCCACGCCCGACAGCCTTGGAATCTATAAGATTCCAGGGCCGCTAGATTCCCTCCCCCTGGTGCATCCAAAATCAGGATGCCCCGCTGTGCCGATGTTCTTTCCTGGTCCAACGGCACATGTGCAGAGCAGCTATTCCTTTTAGCAGGCACGTGTCCACGCCAGGCATTTGTGAATAGCTGGCACAGGCACGCTCCCTGTTAGAGGGTCTGCTCACCTTAGATGAAAGGGTGGGAGCGGATCTGAACGTGCTAATTGGATGAGAGGCCGTGCATGTGCCATAGGACCGGGGAGTTCATTTGGGCAACCTGGGGGGTTTCACACAGCGAGGCATCCCGAATCGAGGGGAAAATACCAAAACCCAGGATAGTCAAAATGCTGGGTTTTGGTCCACTTTGAGGGGATGTGGCACTCAGCATTTAATGAGGGATGCCCCTTACTGCCTTTAATGAGGGATTCCGCATGCTGCCTTTAATGGGGATGCTGCTTACTGCCTTTAATGGGGGATGCCACACACTGCCTTTAATGGTGGATGCTGCTTACTGCCTTTAATGGGTGATGCTGCACACTGTCTCTAATGGGAGGATTCTTGGGGGTGTTAGCAAAACATTTGATTCAAAATGTTTCCTACTCTAAATCCTAGGTACATTTTATGATCAGGTGCGTCTTACAGTGCCAGAAATATGGTACTTACAGTAAAAAACCATTGAACAAAACCTTCTGAAAGATTACAGGGATGGCCAATGGCCTCCCCCCAGGGCATCCCAAATTGGGATGCCCCACTGCTTCTGAGCTCCCTTGTTTATGTAAACATTCGACAGCCGCATCCCCGCATCTTCGGGCTGCTAGTGTGCTCCCACCCCCAGCCATTCTGATAGGCAAGAGCATGTGTGCTGCTGGGGATGTGCCCACTGGACAACCCCAGTGAAACCCTTAAATGCAAGGAAGGCATCCTGGCCACTTTTGAACTCCTTTAATGTATTCCTCATATCTCCACTGGCAGCGAATTCCATAGTCTCACTGCTCTTACAGAGAAGAATCCCCTCCTATGCCGGTGCAATAAGTATCCTTCCTCTAGCCTTACTTTTATCCGTATTAAGCTTCATTTGCCTTCCTTCTTGGTTAGACAGGTGCCATTTAATTTAACCTGCATCCCCCCTTTATATTCACCCCTTCAATGCTTCTCAGGGGGGCACAGTCAGGTTTATATCCCTTATTGTTTATGTGGTGTAATTGATTGGCAATGTGGCAGAAATTAGGCACTTTTGGATGGCAAAAGGATTGGGCTACACAAGAGAGCTCTATGTTTTGAGTTTTTGTCACTTTAACAGGCTGCTGGTAAGGTGGTAAGGTGCTTAAAGTGGACTAAAACCCAGGATTTTTACTTTTTGGTTCTCCCTGGGATACCCCTGTTTGGGGTGCTCCTCTGTGTGAAACCCCCCAGAATGCAGAGCTAACTCACCTTTCCTCTATCCCACAGAGTGGCTAAAGAAGCTGCATGGGAATCCTAGCCGCACTTACAAGAGGTGCGCTATGCACGATCACACGCACAGCCATTCACTTGTGGTGGGTGGGGTGGCACACAGCCAAGAAGGGAGGAGAGTGATGCCGACACCTAGTTCGTGATGCCCTGGGTGAGGGAGTAAGCCTGGCCTGGAGTCTCATAGACTCCAGGGTGGGTTTTGGTCCACTTTAAGAGAGACCTGGAGTCCGGCCATTATGGATTAGCTGGGTGGTTCTGATCCATGCTGGAAGGACTTTTAAGGGGCGACAAGCATAAGATAGAGGCTGTTGCTGTATGTGCTGACCAGGTGCAGAAAGCAGTGTTGGATTGGAATGTCTGGGGCCCATGAGTAGAACTGTCTCTGGGGGCCCACTACACACTTAGATGTGATTATACCTTATGCCTTACATTTAGGGCCTATGCACAGAATATTATGCCACACTGTATTATCTGTGTGTGTAGTTGGGATACCACTAATTTGTTTTTGCTAATAAAGGGCCGCAAAGGGGCCCCTTAGTTCTAGGGCCCTGGGGCATTCCCTGGTAACCCTGTGGGTCAGCCGGAGCCTGGTAGGAGGCACCATGCTTTTGGCCATGTGGAGGCCTGCAGCCAGTTGTGCATGTCTGCACAAGATTGATGCCGGGTCAGAGGCACCCATGGGATCCTGTTGCACTGCTGGTAAGCAGTCAGCATTTTAAAGCGGAACAAAACTCAGGCCAGCCGGCCCAGGAATCTAAAAGATTCTAGGGCCAGCTGGTAGCCATCCCGCGGGACAGAAGGGATGCCCTGCTGTGTGAAACCCCCTAGGTCTCTGGTATTCACTCACCTTTGCAGCTGACTGGTAGTTACTTTGTCAAATCACTGATGTTACAATATATCAGGAAGTAATGGCCAGTCAGCTGTGTTTACTCTGCAGCAGAAATGTTTCAGCTGAGAGGCAGAGAACTGTCAGTGATTAAACATATTCAGTCCCTCACCAGAAGAGCTCTGTGTCAGGGAGCCGCGGGTCACGTGATCCAACTATCAACCAGGGACCTCCTGACACACAGATTCTTGGTTTAAGGCAAACAGATCGCTCAAGTTAAAAATTAAGTTTTAATGCTATAAGCACACTAGGCAGTGATAACAAACATTTGGCTATGATGGAATATGAAATGATACAAATGCTGTTCTGAGAAGGTTACAGGATAGAATGAGTTACACAGAGAATCAATAGTCAGTTACCTTAGTATGCAGTTGCAGAGTAGTGGTGATGGAGAGCTCCCACAAGAGGTAAGTGGCAAGCTGGGTGGATGGACACCTCCGGCACGCGGGAATTGTGACCTCTCCAGGAGAATGACAATGTTCTCATCCCCTTGGCCTACCTTTAAGCAGGGCTCTCCCCTCGACCCCCTCCCATCTGTGGGACGGATTGTCACCTCCCACTGTTCTGGAGCGTGATTTAGCCCCTAAAACCCTTTAGGGGTTATAACTTTGGGCAGGGGGGTCGTATGGCTTTGGATACGGCACCAAACGATTGGGCTGGATGCCGGGCATCCGATGAGTACAGAAATGGGGTCCCTCAGTGGGTCAGAACATTAGATCTCCATTTTCCTGGTTTTCCTTTATTGCCGAGCCCGCAGTAACCTACCTCCGTGTGCGGTTTTGTGAGCCGGTTCTGTTTCTGTACCTGGCTTGGTGCTGGGACACATGGTGGTGCCGCTATGGTCCGATTTGTGTTGGTGCCGCTTGTCTGCAGCCCTCATCTTTTGATGTGACAAATTCACAGCCAGGGGTCCACCTAGCTGCAGACTCACTGGAGTCTCACCAGGCTGGTGGTGTGAGAATTGCCAGCAGGGAGTCTGTGATCTGCCCTGCGTAACCCAGCAATGCTAATTCCTCTTCCTGAGGAGATAAGGACCTGTGCATTTATAACTAGGAAGCCTTAACAGGGGGAAATAAAGGGGAACTCCAGACTTGTATAGGTGATAAAATGAAATGTAATGTTTGCTCTGTTCCTCACACTGTGTGATATGTGTGTATAAAATTATGCATTTGAACTACAGTAAATATCCTGCACTAGGCATTTCTGACTATCCTAGGCTTTGTTTCTTGCCCTGGGGGCATCCTGATTTTGAATGCCCCGCGGTGTGCCGTGCATATTAATGCAATGCTCAGCAAATCGGATCTGATTCATCCCCAGTTTCCCTGCATAGTGAAAGCATCCCTGTGCCCAGCCTATCCCAAATCAGGATGCCACACAAAGAGGTGGACCACTTGCTCTAGGGCTGGTTTTGTTCTTTTTTAATGGGAAAGAGATGGGGTGAGAGGAGCAACAATCAAAGATGAGCATTGTCACTCTTAAATCAGGCAGGTCATCTGATTGGTGGATGACCCCACACTGCATACCAGCTGGTGGAAGCCCATATCCCAGTGCTGTTACTTACCTTTCTCCTGAATCCCACTGTGCATTGCATCCCCACATGAAAGCTGATGGCAGTCAGTGTTCACTGAACGGGCTTGCACAGCGCTGTATGTGCCCCCACCCAGCAATCCTCACTGGGTGCTGACAGTCACCAGAGCATTTGATCCGGTGGCCAGCATGAGCAATCCTTAATACGGTGAGTATGGGGGGTGGGGATCTGGCTTCGGCAGGCATCCTGCAATTAGATGCCGCCCCCTGCTGATAGTTTAAAGCGGAACAAAGTCCAGCAGATCCAGTCCTTTGCTGGTGCATCTCAAATCGGGAGATGTGTGTCTTGCTGTGTGAAACACCCAGATCAGCTTACTTCTTCCTGGTCTGATGGTGTAGGCCAATCAGAGACATTTGCCGTGTCTATGTCATTTGGCAATTGGCTCTGCCTTTCTGCAATGTGGAGTGCAAGCAGGCACATGCCGGCATCTTTTAGCCATTCAGGCAGGCTGGGACGGGAGCGAGTGGGTGCACTGCTTGGGGTGTGCCTGCTTGTGCTCCCCATTGCTGAAAGGCAGAGCTGTTTGCTGAAAAACAGGCATGGCAAACGGATCTGATTGGACGAGAGCCCGCGCATGTGTCATTAGACTAAGGAAAGGTGAACTATTACAGGCAAACTGACAAATAGTGATGCCCCCGGGGTATGGAACAAAACCTGGTATAACAGAATCCTAGGTTTTGTTCTGCTTTAAAGTGGGCCAAAACTCACTAAACTTGTGAAATACATTTGACCAAAGTCCCTCCAATACTTCTTTCTTATGGTGTAGAACTAAAAATATATATTTTTGCTTTTCGAATTGTCCTGGAGCACAGATTTTTTTGCTGTCTCTTAGTGTGAGATATCAGGCAATTAGTCATTTCATAGATGTGGCAATGACATCATTGCCACAACAGTGGCAGTGAATGGAGGAGTGGAGGAGGTGGAGCTTTACAGCTAGAACAGGGGACATAATTTGGGATTAGAGTGATGCAGGAGCAGTGAAAATCGGCATTGGGAGCAATTCAGGGGATGCTAGGTAATAATGTGGGTTTTGGTCCGCTTTAAAAGCGACAACACTGGTAGGAGGGGGGGCCCATCTGAAGTTTTGCTCTATGACCCATAGCATTCTATTTTTGCCACTGCCTGTAGATTCCATAAAATAGAAGCACACTTTACAGAGGCACTGGATGGTCACATGATTGGAAATAGTTTCTATACAGATATTTTATTATCATAGCTGCAGGTGGCACCTAACCCATCTCATACAGCTTGTTCACACAGGCGCACTTGAGATCCTGCATGCACATTGGACTTCATCATCTTGAATGGATTTATTTCATGCTTGCAAAGGTTTTTTGGCACATTTCAATTTGGAAAGTGCATTTCTGTTTACTTCATGAGGCATATAAGCGTGTAATATAAAAAGCAAGTATTGGAAAAGGTTTTTATATTGGCCAGCAGAGGGCGCTGTTTGACAGTTCTAATCATGGATACTCAGCCGACAAACTTCTTATAAAACTGTAAGCAGCATTAACAAAAGGGGAAACTAAAAGACCATGGAGGCTGCATTCACACCATTGTTCCTTTAGGATTTAAAGGCACCTCCACACCAAAAACAACAAACTGATCCAGTGATCTAGAATCAGTAGTTAAAGGAAAACACCCTTTTTGTCTGTTTTTTGGTGTTCTGTCTGGTTGTTTAGAGCTTTCTGGGGGGGTTCACACAGCAGAGTATCCCCAACTGGGATACCCACAGGGAATGGAACAAAACCAGAGAAAGTGAAAGACCTCGACTGAGTAACCTTTCCTTCAAATATCTGATGATTTTAGAATTAGGCAGCATAAGATTTCCTAAAGCCTGTCCCATGTGCCTCTCCATTTTATGAAGCACCTGTAAAAGCCCTAGCAAGGCTAAAAAGTTTCCACCTCCTTTCAATTTCATTTCTCCAGAATCATGCAAAAGCCACTCTTTTCCTTGGAGCTCACAGTGTGAGTGAACATGGCAAGCCAGATTGGTCACACAGCTGGCTCTGACCACAGCTTGCTCTCACTACAGCAAAGCATGCTCATGACTCCTAAAACTGCACCATGACACATCCTTTCCAGCTTAGCCACGACACTGTAAGATGCCTGTCCAGACACATGCTAACTTCATCCCACCTTATCCCCCTTGGGAAAGGTGTAAAATGAGCCATTTCAAAGCGTTTTAAAATCTATGATTGAAGCGTTTTAAAATCTATGATTGAATACCTCATGTTTTCTACGCAAAGTCACTTTCTTCACTTAAATTTCTGTGCTGGGGGGGGGGTGTCATGGTATAGTTCTGTGGTCAGAGACAGCCGTGGCTTGCCGTGCTCCCTCACTTTTACAGCTTCTACCCCACTACAGGAATAGAGGAGAGGCTAATGGGACAGGCATCAGGTGTGCTGATTTTTGAGCAGCAGACTTACAAGCAAATAGGGATGCCACAAAAGGCAATGTGGGGAAATTATGGGCTTTCACTAAGGAGAGCTTCCCAAATTGGAATTTAGCTCCAGTCGCCTGTTCCACCACCAGCAGAAGTACCTCTGTGTTTCTGAGTTGCTGATTGACTGCTTAGTCAGCCAAGCAATGCAAAAGCAGTGGCAGCTGGTAAGCCAAAGCTGAACACAAAGGGAATGGATGCCCAATGATGGGTAGCTGAGCCCTGTTTTAATTATCAATATACAAATATAGCGTCAGGGTTGGATGGGTGGTATGGGATTGTTTCTCTCTGCCTTCCAAAGAAGTTGCCGTTCTGTGTTCATTTATGGGACCCTATAATGTTGGGGTCTCCAGCCTGTCACTTGGGAGCCACAGGTTTTGCCAGACCAGAACATTTGTGGAGGTCACACTGCTGATGCTGGAGAATACATGAAGCCTAGGGTTTGGCATTGGCAGAGCCATGCATTGAGTTAGTGGCAGGTAGCCAATGTGTCAGGTAGGTGGCGAACCCAATTGGTTGCTGCTGTTGGGGATCCAACCATGTGGGGATTAAAAGCCAATTTCCAGGCTTCCTTGTAGATATTAGATTGTGGGGCATCCCAAATAGAACTGGAGTATGGAACTCAGTGTGCCTAAAGTTATATTTAAGGGCTGGGGATCTGCTATCAGCTCAAATGGGGCAACGCATATTTCATGGGAGCAGGAGGGGTTAATGTATCAAGTCTGATGCTTGGCATTACCTTATGGCATTGTTATTTGGAACACTTTTCCTGTTCTATAAGTCTTTTATGGCTTCTATGATCTATTTACGGTATATGTGGCTCTAGACTACCTCTCTGGCTAGAACATGACTCTCATGTTAGGAAAGGTTGGGGACCCCTGCTCTAAAGCTAGCCCAGCCTGTACCTCTGGGAGAAGTGACTGAGCCAATGGATAGTGGGAAATGTGTTAAAATAAACCGCATGCTGCATAGCCATAATACAAAGTAAAGTGTAATCTCTTCAATCTCAGCTAGACTTCTGATATTACATTATTCATTCTATAAACCACTTAGTCACATAGAAAGGGATGTGAAAAGAAGCAATAGCGACGTCATCCTAAAAAGGCAATAACACTAAAAAGGCTTTAAATCACACTATTCAATGCTAACAGTTTGGCTTTACTACTTTTTCTTTAACACGTATTTACAAAGACACCTGTCACTAGATTTGTGAAATAGTTGTTTAATAAAAGCAGGAACAGTGGGACTTTGAGTCTCAATAAAGAAAAAGCTGGAACCTAAAAATGCAGCAGAAGGGGAGCTCCTGTCTTTTATAGCCAATCAGGGTTCTATTGTTTCTACTTGGAGTCCAAAACATTTTAGGATGGAGTGTCTTCATTTGTAAAAGGCAAAGTACTTTAACATCTGCTGTAGTGATTTCTTCCATAACAGAAATGTGACTGATATGTTTTCATATGGAGCTTATAGTAATAACCATTCTGATTGTATTACTTTTACTATGGTGGGCAACTATCCAGCGTACAGTTGTTTGTCAAGCAGATGCTAAGAGGCAGCTTTACCATTTGCAGGACCACATATTTGAAGCATCATTGAGCATATAATGGTCGGTGCAACTATAATGCATAATTAAATGATCAGTGTTTATCTGTGGATAACTACCGTGCATAATAACGAAACTCAGCTAGAGACATTTTAGTAAGCCAGTCGGCCCAAGTTTAAACCCGAGGAAATGTTATAAGGGCCCTAGTAGTTGACAGATACACATGCGGAGACAAATGTCATCTAATGTAATTAATCTTGACAAGACAACCTAAAATCACTGAATAATAGCAATAGGCTTAGGCTCCACATTAAAGTTCATAGATACTAAGCAGAATATAATCCCTCTCCATTATGCAAGATTATATCAAACAGTAATGAGATTGTGAATTTCTGTATATAAGGGGAATTAAAGGGCTGAGTGGGTTGAGGCTGAATGTTTGATGTAGAGGCTGTGTAGGTGCAGCATTTGCTACTTAGCAATGACAGACATACCTGGCACCTTTAAATATAAAGATGGACTGGAGCTTTAACCATCTCTAATTCTTCCATAGACCTCCATACTGTAGGTGGTCATAGGTTTCCATAATAGCAGCCCTGCCAAGATAGCAGTACTATTTAATTATAACTAAATGGTGGAACGGCCTATGCTGCAATTAGCCCAATCCAAATGGTGATGCCTGGTGTAGTAGCACTTTTAGCACTGCCAGAGAATAACTTTTGAAATCTTTAGTAGTCAAAGGGGCCTGTACCACATACTTAAAGCGGACCAAACCCCACATTTTTACCTAGCATCTCCTGAATGGCTCCCCCCGTTGAAGAGTATCTTTTGCCCATTTTTACTGCTCCTGCTTCACTCTAATCCCAGATAATGCCACCCGTTTTAGCTGTAAAGCTCCTCCCTTTCATTGCCATTGTGTGTGTGCCAGTGATGTCATCACCACACCTATGCAATGACTGATCGCCTGCCATCTTACAGAGAGGAACAGCAAGAAAAACAGTCTTCCAAAACTATTTAAAAAGGAAAAATATAAATTTCCAGTTCTACACCCAAAACTATTCAAAAAGGGAAAATATCAATTTCCAGTTCTACAACCTAAGAAGGGAGTATCAACACGGTGGCTTTTGGTCTGCTTTAAGGGCCTTATATTCTAAAGGGCTATACAGTAGTTTATGTCATAAAAAAGCGCCCTATAGCCAGAAGAACAGTCAATATTGCCTATGTTTGTCAATGATCAGCTGTTGGTTTAGGCAACAGACTGAGCCATCCTGGATAGTTGTAAGTAGCCCTCAGTGAAGACCACTTGTATGTGTCCCAGAGTACACTGACAATGCTGTATCCAATTGACTGTGAGGGGCCTGGACTGGCTTAACTGACCTGGTTCCCTCAATGAAGCCTTTAAGAAACAATGAGTTAAAACAAATACAGGGATACTGGGAGACCTGCAGACTCAGAGCTTAAGGTTATGTAGCCTAGGGCAGGGCCACCATAATGTTCTGGGCCCCATACAACCTAAACATGAGGTTTTCGCTTTCAATCTGTAGATTAAAAAAACAAGTGAATGGGTATACTAGCCCCGTTTTTAAAACCAAGGACCTAAAGGGCAGGAGTTTATCAGTGGTAGTCCATTTACCAGAGGAGAGTCTCCGCCTATTCCAATGTGCAATTTATATCAATAAGTAAGTTTTTCTGTTTAATGCCATCTCACTTGCTGAACATAATAAGAGATAACAGGCATTCTCTTGCTATTATGGCACAAATTCAAAACACAAACACTTTTGTTGTGGTTAAGAGATGCATGGGCGAAGCAGTGGAAATGTCGAGCATTGGGTAATTATTCCTGCAATGTCAATAAACTGCCTTTTGACTGATTGCATACTTCATGACATCAACAGCTTCTTACTGTTTTTTTTCTACCATGGCATCAGTTGATTAGGTATTGAAGACGAATAGTTTTGTCAAGTTTAAGAGTAATGTAGAGCATGTGGAAGGATGTCCTCTTTTGGCTGTACATTTTTACAGATGCAAACTTGAGGTGATAGCAATTCATATTAGATTTCAGGGGGTCATGTTAGATTTCGGGGAGCAGTAGCCTAGGGCTGAGTTAGTGGGTTGGAGGGGGTACATGTGAATGCCTTGGAGGTGTGAGGGGATAAAAAAAAATAGGAGGAGGGTGGCAAATTAGCTCCTTGCTGCTACTACAAGGGGGTGTTAGGAACTTAGTAAACCCCGCAAAATTATTAGACCAGGACTGCGAGCATCGTGGAGGTGTGTATGTGGGGGTGGCAGGTAATCAGTCCATGACCTTCACAGCTCACCTTTGCACTGCTGTCATCCATGCCTCCAGTTCCTGCAGGCCAGGCCTTGTCACCACTACAGACACTGCTGGTATCATTGCCTTCATAACCACCCCATCAGATCCGGGGGGTAAGGGTTAGATTTGGGGGAGAGGTGAAAAAGAGTGCCTTTACTAGAGCCTCTTGTCTGGGAAGCCATTTATAGCAGTGCCACATGTTTTGGATTTGAGAGAAAACTGATGATGAATAAAAATGGAAAAATACACACATAGGGGGCGATTCAGAGCCAGGTGAGAATTCTCACTCCTTTATTCTAAGCAGACAGCACGTCCTGCTCCAGACATAGTCCTTACATGTGGGTATACCTCCGCCTTCAGCGCCGTGCACTGCAGAATCATGAAGAAAACAAGCTCCTCCCGGCCCTACATATACCGAGGGACCTCCCACAAATCCCCAGATTTCTCTGCAGTGCTGAACTGCGAAGACATGAAGTTTCACGCTCTCGCAGGCGAGCGGGGCTTTACAGCCCGAGGCCCTGCGGGACTATTTCCACCCGTCCTCTCTGTGAAGAATATGCCTCCCAGCCTGGGCTGCGTTGGTCGGGTGAAGGTAGGCAGCACCTCGTGTGCTTAACGGAGCCATGCTCCACCGCAATCCCCCACCATAGGGTAGGCGGTTTAGGCTGATGGTGAGCCTCTAGTGGATGCCCCTCCCGCATTATTGCCCCGTGTAGCGGTGGACCCTGTGTAAGGGTCGCCATCCTCCCTCATTCCCCAACTAGTTAGTGGGAAAAGAAAAGGGGGGGTATGTGTGTGGTGGTCCCTGTGTACCAGTATATCATGCTTATGGCCCTATTTCTGCCCTTCATTAACATTGAAATGTCAGAGCCGCACTGCTTGCTCTTTATTTGGTTTTCGGCTACCACCGTATGTCTTATGCACAGTTTGCTGCGTTGTCTAGATGCTGTGGCGCCTTTTCCTTACTAGACGTAACGGTTTTTCTACAAATCCTTAAGCGTGTGATGGTATCCTTGCTTTGCCGTTACCTCAGAGCTTTGCGCCCTTCGGAGTGGGCGGGGACTTGAATTGGCGCGCTCCACGTCACGTCCGAGCATCGAGCCCGCCCTTCGAGGTTCGCTGGGCGCCATTTTGCTGATTTTCGCGCGCGTGGTGGCGGTTTCCCTCCTCCCTTGGTCTGTAAGTGCCCTCGCGGGTGACTCCTTTATATGTTTTCCAGCTGCGCATGGCTCTGACACCCATTCTTCTCCTTATGTCTTTCAGACGCTAAGATTCCGGTGGCATCCCCCGGCCTGATATATATCTTAAACGGGTTCACTTTTATATTCTCCCACATTCCTAGCGGGTCTTGGGGCATCCAGGGTCGCTTATAGCATAAATCCCTGTTGGCATATTGCTTTGATAATCACCATACGGAGGCATCTCAGAATTATGTGTCCGGGGTCCCGCGGGGACAAGACTGGCTGTGTACTGCGTGGGGACCACCCTACGCTGCCGCTGACAGAGCACGGGTCTGCGGACCGTGTGCTGAACAAGCACTGGCCCTGCAATCAGGTTTACCAGTGGCTGCACCTTGCTTCAATACACCTGTCTCCCCTTGTTTAAATCTCACTCCTGATGAGTCGCACTTGAGCGGGGATGACCAGCAGGTGGTGCCGCGCAGGCTACCTACGGCTACCTACGGCTGAGCAGGTGATGCCTGGTTGGCGGAGCGCTTGGGCGCTGAAAAGAAGCGGTCCCTGACGCTTCCTGGTTCTATGTTTTCCAATGAAACTGAAGAGTCTGCTGCTATGCAGGTCCTTGATCCTTCTGATGAAGGTGGACTGTTCTCAGGTTCCGGTTCCTCAGACGAGATACCTTGGACCCGTGATAATTCTGGCCCTGGTCCCTGGGGCCGGTGTGACACTGATAAATTACTTGTAAAGATCTTTGGAGTACTGTCCATCTCTCCTCCGGGAGAGTCTCCCAAGCCCAAGAGGGAAAGTTTCCACACTGCGATGCCGCGCTTGGAATTTCTGGAGCAGGATCATTCCAGGCTCTTATTTCTAAGGAATGGGAATCACCTTGTGAACTTACAGGAGTTCCGGGGGTCTGGGATTGGAAGTACCCTTTTCCCCCTGATGTGGTTGGCTGCTAGTCAGTCCCTCCCGAGGTGTATGCACCTATTATTGGGGTTGCTAACCCTCCCTTCATGACAGCCTCTACTCATCGTACCCTTCGGGATGCTGAGGACCGGCGCACTGACAGTCTGGCTTCCCACGCCTTTTCGTGTGCAGGGACAGCTCTGCGCCCAGTCTGTGCCGCGGCCGTCACTGCGGTGACCGCCAGGACCCTTCTTAGGAAGATACTTGACCACCAACCGGATGATCTCCCTTGGGAGGTCTTTAAGGCACTGTCTGATTGTGATGTTTTTGTGAGTTTATTCACTCAGCGATGGATGACACTGTTAAAATGTGCACTAGAACCTCGGTTCTTGTGGTGGCTATTCGCCGCCTGCTTGGCTGCGACAGTAGGGGGCTGACAATGATACTAAAAAGGCTCTTACTGGCCTTCCCTTTAGAGACAACGCTTATTGGGGCCCGGTTGGACCTTTTGGAAAAAAGGAGTAAGGCACCCTCGAGCAGAAGGCCGTCTCAGCCTCCCAGGGGCAGGGACACCCCTCCCCTTCCCTACGTTAGTGCCAAGCGCGAACCAGAAGTGTGCTTCCAACTTTTTGGAGTGGAGGCCCGCCCCAGGGGGGGCAGGCAACGTCCTGGGTCCTCCGGCTGTGCGAAGTCAAAATCTGCCGAAACAAGCGTGAAGGGACGCCCTCGCCTTGTTGGGCGAGTGGACTGCCGCAGCACTGGGCTCCTATCGCAGGGCGCCATGCTTCTTTCAGGTTGTTACAGGAGGTAGTCCCCCCAGATGCAGAATGGATTCTGCTGGGCGGTCCTTTTTCTAAGGTTATCAGGGTTCTTCTAGTCCCTGTTTTCCCTTCGGGAGTTGAGGCAGGCCGAGTTTGGTGTGTAGGGTCTGGGCTCTCTTACAGGTTGGCCCTTGACCTGTGATTGCATCCACATTACCCTTCCCCTCCGGGATGAAGCAGTCTGACCCAGGTTGGCATTCTGGGGCCTAGCATTTATACCTTCACAGGCAGTTCTACATGGTATCTACCTGTTAGGCCGCAGGCGCTCTTGTCCAGTAGTCCTCTTGGTGCATGTGAGGATTTATAATCCCTTTTTAGTCCCCTGTGCCTTCAGGACACCTAGGCCACTTCCAGCCAGTGTTGAAGGTCCAACTCTGCACATTGGGGTATTGTTTTTGTTCCTCTCCTGCTCCCAGATGACTCACCAAGGAGAGTATGGAAGTGGTGTCTTGGACGAGCCCGTGTGGCGTCCGCGCTAGGTTCTACTTTATTATCCTTCTTTGCTTCCTATTTTTGCATCAGGCCGTGTTGGCTATTGACTTGTGGCTCCTTTGGGAGTCCTGTGGATTGATGCTCAGGCACATCACTTACTTAGTGTTCCCCGGTTTGGTATCCCCCTACGGGGTGGCATTTAGATTGGTTCATGTTGAACCTTCCTTCTGCTAAATGTGGACTTGTTATGGAAAGGGCCTTGCCCTCTTTGATGTCACACTACCTTTACCTTGCAGCTGGTGGGCCTGTTGGTGGCGGCCCAGATGCTGTCCCTTATTCTCAGGAGCCCTTGGGCCCTGCGACACCTTAGGTTACTTATCCTGGACAGGGTTCCAGCACCCCTGGAACTAGGTCAGTACGCTCCCCCTTGTTACGGGGGTTCCTTTTGAGGTTGTAAATTCAAGGAAGATGTCTGGGACCATTCCTTCCTTCTCTCTTCTCCCTGTAGATGGTCATCATGGGTACCAAGTCTTGCAGGTGGACTGGGGGGTCTTATTTCTTCTGTAATCCCCCGTGGTTCCTAAAGGGGTCCCCTTAGGGGATCCATCTTCATACGGTTTTTTGGTTGACACATTGAGCCTTTGGTGGGCTCTAATTTGCTGGACTACTCCTCTTCAGGACTTGTCCTTTTTGGGGACTCTCGGTCAGTCTGAGGACAGTGGCTTGTCCCTTTTATCTGTGAAGGTCTCGGAACAGGTTGACCCTTCAAGAAGGTTCCGGCTCGGTTCTAAGTGGGGGTTTACATCCCTTGCACTTCATTGGTATTAGCTTGGCTGGCTGCCCTAACGTGGCAGGAGGGTCTATTCTAGTATCTCTACTGGTGTGGCCCTGTGGGGCCCCTTTGCTATTACAGGGACTCTGTCCTGGGTTATTGTCCCAGGACTCTCTGGCCTTGGTCATGAGGGCCTAGTATTGCTTCTGTCAGGACATTATATTCTATATGTCTTAACTTCTTTCACCCTGCCAGGCGGGGTTCTGCATAAGATTGCAGTAGAAAGGGAGAACCGTTATGCTGGGGGCCCTGGGTGGCCCAGCGTGGCGTGGTTCGCAGATTTTCTGCTGAAGGCAGTCGTACTGTATGCCCTCCAAGAGGGCTGTTCTGCCTATTCAGGCTCCCTACTACGTCGCCCTTACCTACAGGCCTTTTAGGCGATTGGTCGGTTGGCTTTTCACCCTATTGGAGATGGGTATCTCTGGGTGTCTTTTCTCTATTGGAGGGCTAGGCCTAGCTCCCTCCTCTTCTTCTCCCTTTTCTGCCGGCTATGTTGGAGTATGCTGTTCTAGTCTGCTTTGCTTGGACTAGCTCTCTTTCCTGCGGGATGTTCCCTATCCCTGGGTCCTAGAATTATTATAGCACGGTTGAAGTTGGCTCCCCAACTCAGTGCTCTGAAGATTTCAGGGCTCGCCCTGTTCACCTACTGCAGAAGTCTAGTTCAATCTTCTGTGTTGCGCATTCCTCAGGGGTTGCTCAGGTGCATTCCCCAGGGAATTCTATGCTTCCTTTTTGGGGGGTTACTTATCCGGATGCCCTGCTAAGGGTTCCCTGGGGTCTTATTCAGGTTCTTGTCTGAACTGTTCCTTCCCTCATATCGCTCTTCTGGGGCGGTTGCTTCAGTCAGAAATGTGCCATAAAGGATGGCTCTGTTAGCGGTCCTAGTCATTATATATATATGTTATATATCTGTACACCATGAGGTGAGGGTGTTCCGCCTTACGCCGAATTGGGTCCAGGCGGTGTTCTTATTCTCCTTTAGTCCAGACCCTACGGTCTCTGGGCTATTGTCTGGCTTACTCTGAGCGAAAGGGATCTGTATCCCTCATCAGGTGTTGGGAGATTCCTGGTCTTTCTCTTGTCCCTGGTAGGGATTATGCCCCTTGGGGCTTATAGGTTTCTCCATCCTTATGTACCGGATCTGATTGCTAACACGGGTGTAGGTGCCCTTTGGCTTGGTCCCGCTCGGTCGCTTTTGTTCCTCTGAGCCTAAAGTAAACGTCTCGGCTCTTGCTGAGCCTTGTTAGCGTTGTTTTTCAGTATTCCTGCTGGTCTCGCCTGAGACCTGGGTTCATATTCCCAGATGGGGAGAGCTCTAAGGTTGCCATGGCTGCCCTTTTTCTCCAGTAGCATGGTTAGGCTGTTACTCTGGCCTACCCGTTAGGGGAAGATTCGTCTTCTCTCTTGGTTTTTGCTCTCTTACTACTTGTGCTTGGCTTGGGCCTTTCAGCACTAGGTTCTGTTGAGCAAGCTGGCTAGTCCGCTGCTTGTGTTCAGTTCTGCCTTTACAAGAATTCAAAGGCTGTGGTTAGAGCATTGCTCTCGTTGCTCTTGGTAGCATGGTTAAGGTGACAGCACTTTTATGGTTGTCTGTGCCTTTTTTTCACGGGGATCCCACCCTACTTATGGACACTGCTATTGGATGTCCCACATGTAAGGACTATGTCTGGAGCAGGACGTGCTGTCTGCTTAGAATAATACAACTCTGTGAAGTACTCACCTGTAGAGTTGGTATTATATGCAGACAGCACGTCCTGCTCCACCCCACCCTGATTCACCTTGTTCTGGATCCCCTGTGTGGTGATTATTATCTTGGATATTATTGCCAGTCTCTGGGTGGTTGTTTTGCTCCTGGCTTCCTCTCTCACTGCTTGTCAATGCTGGGGATTTGTGGGAGGTCCCTCGGTATATGTAGGGCCGGGAGGAGCTTGTTTTCTTCATGATTCTGCAGTGCACGGCGCTGAAGGCGGAGGTATACCCACATGTAAGGACTATGTCTGGAGCAGGACATGCTGTCTGCATATAATACCAACTCTACAGGTGAGTACTTCACAGAGTTGTATTTTTAGGAGAGAAAACATCCATTCACTTTCATTGTCTAATGGGTGTAAATTTTCATGTGGCTTTGAATCAGTCCCAAGGAAGACAATGAAAGTGAATAGCTGTTTTCTCTCCTAAAAAAGGAGTGCGAATTCTCACCTGGCTTTGAATTAACCCCGTAGGTTTTAATAGAAGACAGTAAGATAAGTTTGAACTAGTAGGGAATAGAGAGGTGTGTCCATTTTGAAGTTCTTTTGTACCATGGTATATGACCTGAGATTCTTTGCAATCAGTCTCTGCTATCAGATAACGGGTGACTATCCCTTTAAGTTCACTTGTTATGCAACTTTTTGATATAAAAAGTGACTGACAATAAAGGATTCAATTGCTGAAAAAAAATCACCTATCACACTTAGGGTTTTACATAAAACAAGAGGCTAGGGCTAAATACTGTAGGTGATATCCTGTTCTAGTGGTAAAGATTTCATTTAAAGTATCTCTGGTTTATGTTATTTATTTTAAAGCTTTGGATCATTGCTTCCTCTCTAACTTATGATGTGCTTCAGTGATTAGCAGTAGTAGCGATACAGTGACTCAATAATTACAAAAGTTAACTTTAGAAAGAAATCTCTGCTCCCTGGACAAAATAGACATCCTTATAGGATGAGCCTGTTGTCAGTTGCCTCATTTAGAGTACAATGAAAAAACTGTCTCACCGAAAGTTAGACTTTTATTTAGTACAAGGTATAAAAATTGTTAGCGTAACAAAGAAAACAGAATTTGCCGCTCCATTAGAAACAGCAGGCCAAAATTTGCATCAATTGAATGCTTAGTTATGTGCTCGGTGTGGCTGCCATCTTCAGCTCTAAAGACATTGGAGAACAAAACAAAAATCCAGCACAGGCCATTCCATGTAAAAGATAAAGATTAAAACTTAGCTTTTACTGGTGCCATTAAAAACAAGAATGGATAAGTGAAATCATAGCCCCAGGGGTCCCTCAGATATCAGTAAATTGTTTTGGGGGTGCACCCCCTTAATCATGCTGCTGAATACTTACCCCTTGCCCATCACAGATAAACTGGTCAACCAGCCCGGCTTTTCACCATCGGCAACTGTGCCATGGATCCCTGGCTTCTGTTGTGTTCCCGCCCCTCTGTGCCTTCATTGGCTGCGGTGTTCTCGGAAGGTGGATGCATGGTACCGTCTGCCGATTCCAGTTCACCAGTTTATCTGTAGTATCCAGCAGCATGATTAAGGCGGGGCGCCCAGAAACGGTTTGCCGCTATCCGAGGGACCCCTGTAGCTATGATGTCATGTTTTTAATGGCACCAGTAACGCTAAGCTTTAATTTTTATCTTTTACATGGAATGGCCTGTGCTGGATTTTTGTTTTATAAAAATTGTTAATTGCACTATCTGCCAAATGTTTCCCCAGGCTATAAAACAGGATCAGCATGTGGGCTATTAAAAACCTAACAATAATAATTGTACACAATAATCATAGATTTCTAAATGATCTAAATATGAAATCTCATCTGTATTAAAGATAAATATTACTGTAAGTATGTGTAAATACCCAAATGCACTGATTCACGGGTCCATAAGAATTACCATATTGTTTGCCCTATAAGACGTACTTGCCCATAAGATGCACCTAGAATTTTGAGGAGGACAATAGGAAAAAAATATTCTAAAAATGTCGCCCCATTACGGACAGTGTGGCATCCCACCATCCCATCCCCATATGCATTGTGGCATTCCCTTATCCCATTCCATATGCAGTGTGGCATTCCCCCATCTCATTCCCATAGGCAGTGTGACATACCCCCATCCCATCCCCAAATGCATTGTGGCATTCCCTCATCACATTCTCATAGGCAGTGTGGCATTCCCCCATCCCATTCCCATAGGCAGTGTGGCATTCCCCCATCCCATTCCCTATATGCAGTGTGGCATTCCCTTCTCCCATTCCCATATGCAGTGTGGCATTCCCCCCTCCCATTCCCATAGGCAGTGTGGCATTCCCTCCTCCCATTCCAATAGGCAGTGTGGCATTCCCCCCTCCCGTTCCCATAGGCAGTGTGACTGAATCGCCACCCCCCCACCCCGATGCTGGAGATAAGAAAAAAAAAAGATATACTTACAGCCTCGCCTGGAGCCTCGCGCTGCGGCCATCTGCTGTCCCCACTCTGGCTGCTGCCGGCACCACCGCTACACCTCATCCTCCTGGTGGCCACAGCGTGAGGTTCTTGGAACTGTATATTTTTTTAAATTTTTTTGTTTTTACATTCGCCCAATAAGACATCCCCCCTTTTTGGGGAAAAAATAGTGCATCTTATAGGGCAAAAAATACGGTAAACATTTACATTACCAGAAAGTAATGGACATGGCATAGCATTCTACGGAAGACACAATCTACATCATCGGCCTTCAGAAGGCGATCAATCTATTTAATTATATGTTTTTTTTCTCTCTGTTGCTGGGGGCAAGTATTTAGACTCTTTCATCAGCCAATACAATACAGCAAGATTAAGTCTACATTTTTTCCAAAACAGCACAGCTGGGAATATATCCAGAGAGCAAGGACATAGAAGACCTTCACTTTACAGATCCCATTCCATAGGCAGTGTGGCATTCCCCCATCTCATTCCCATAGGCAGTGTGACATACCCCCATCCCATCCCCATATGCATTGTGGCATTCCCCCATCCCATTCCCTATATGCAGTGTGGCATTCCCCCCTCCCATTCCCATAGGCAGTGTGGCATTCCCCCCTCCCATTCCCATAGGCAGTGTGGCATTCCCCCCTCCCATTCCCATAGGCAGTGTGGCTGAATTGCCACCCCCCCCACCCCGATGCTGGAGATAAGAAAAAAAAAAAGATATACTTACAGCCTCGCCTGGAGCCTCACGCTGCGGCCATCTGCTGTCCCCACTCTGGCTGCTGCCGGCACCACCACTACACCTTAGCCTCCTGGTGGCCACAGCGCGAGGTTCTTGGAACTATATATTTTTAAAATTTTTTTTGTTGTTTTTACATTCACCAAATAAGACATCCCCCCTTTTTGGGGAAAGAATAGTGCATCTTATAGGGCAAAAAATAGGGTAAACATTAACATTACCAGGATGTAATGGGCATGGCATAGCATTCTACGGAAGACATAATCTGCATCATCGGGCTTCAGAAGGCGATCAATCTATTTAATCATATTTTTTTTCCCCTCTGTCTGCTGCTGGGGGCAAGTATTTAGACTCTTTCATCAGCCAATACAATACAGCAAGATTAAGTCTACATTTTTTCCAAAACAGCACAGCTGGGCATATATCCAGAGAGCAAGGACATAGAAGACCTTCACTTTACAGATGTCTCTAGTGACAAAATGCCTAATAGAGCCCAATAACTGTCCCACAAATTACCACAATTCATTTGAAAAGCCATCTGAGCTGCCATGTACCAAGGAAAGCGCATATCTCTTATTCTAGCCCTCTTGTACTCATTTCACATACAGTGATCCGTGTTTTTTTACTTTTTTTTTCTTACCGGTGCTGCGGAGATGTATTCACTTACATTATTTGGGAAATTCGCTGCTGTGCTTCAATTAACATCCAGTGTGCCAAATGTCACTGAGAACTAAATGATACACTCCAGCCAATATTTTTAAAGTGAAAAGAGCTAAATTAAGTTGCTGCTTCTAAAACGGATCAATTGCTGCTTCACAGAGTATTTTAATCAGTATATGGAAGTAAATCTTGTACTTGTAACTGGGACAAATAAATGAATCGTTTCTGAGCTCATGGGCCCAGCGATACATATTTCAGCTTTTCCTGGAATGAAGTGCTGTAAATAGTGGCAGGCTAATTGATGTACAGTAGCTGTCGCTAAAGTTAGAGTTATTCATCAGTTTGGAAGGTATTAAAAGGATAACATTTCTGCAAGTTTTATGTAATGTTTTTGGAATCAATTTAAGGTTAGATAGGGTAATGCCTGACCAAATGTATTTATAGTTTTTTTAAGAGCATTGATGGCCTATAACCACTGTCAGTAACACTGCTGGATAGATTTTTCCTGTCTTCCATGATCAAACAGAAATACATTTAGCCAAAGCCCCTGCTGATACCCTCCTCTTAGCATGTAGAACTGGAAATGGATGTGCCATGGGAGCTTCCGTAATATATGTCCCTGGCCAGACTATTATTCTTATTGTTTATTTATATAGCGCCATCATCGTCCGTATCACTTTACAAGGCATAATTACGGACACGGTAAAACATATAGTAGAGGGGACAATACAAACTAGATGCTATGAGGTTCAAACCAAATGTTGTGAGCACAGGAGACAATAGGAAAGAGAGCCCTGCCCTAGCGAGGTTACAGTCTAAAGTGCAGATCTTTCACGTGTGCCATGGCTTTACCTTGAGGAGACCGGGAGGAGGGCCTTAGAGAGGAAATCAGTCATTGCATAGGTGTGGCAATGACATCACCTGCCATTCACAAAATCGACAATGGCTCCAAGAGGCGGAACTTCCAGCTAAAACAGGCGACATTAGTAGGAAGCAGATTCAAGTAGGAGAATTAAAAATTGACACTCTTTATTGTGGGAGCGATTCAAAGGATACTAGATAAATATGTGGGTTTTAGTAAAAGAAACACCATAAGCTCGATTTAGAGCCAGGTGAGAAAACTCGCTCCTTTTTTAGGAGAGAAAACTGAAAATTTACTTTCATTGTCTACCTTAGGGGTGATTCAGCAACCATATGTAAATTTTCACCTGGTGTTGAATCAACCCCAAGGTAAACAATGAAAGTTAATTTCAGTTTTCTGTCCTGAAAAATGAGTGAGAGTTCTTACCTGGCTCTGAATTGACACTCATTGGTATATCTAGAACTTTTTGGGGGTTTTTGTCTCTATTGTGCTTGAAAGGTTCCTGAAGGCTTTGTCCCAGAACATTCAGACTGAAGTTCTATGGAGCCAAAGTAGTTCTTAGGAGAGGAAGTGGGGAGATAAACCTGCCCCTTCTTTTTCTATTACCTTTTTTGTCACTTAATTTGCAGACTGGGAACATGCATCAATAAGCTTCCTGCTACTAGTAACAAAAGCTACGGATCTGTATAAGACTACTGCTGTTCAGAGTGGACAGGACCCAGACCCTCCTAGTTGTTTTGGAACATGTCTGACCAAGTGCTTATGTGACCCCTGCAGAGGCTGATTTAATTAAATGAGGGGGCTCATTGTAATAGTTCTGCATGGCAGGGAGTGAAACTTGGTACAGTCCCTCGGTTTCTTGAAGCTCAACAGACTGCTATTAAACCCCAATGTGGCCAGTTCATAGGGAATAATATGTAGGCAATAACTTGCTCTTTCAGGGAGGATTCTGAGTAGGAAATTGGGCAAGGGCTTGCCCTATACAGCAGAATCACGCTTTGATAAGATGATCCTATAAGGCGAGGATATATAGTATACTTGCCTGTGTGGGTGACTGTCCTAGAGGTCGATCAGCCTTTTTAATTATGTTCTGGATACTCTGCCACGCAGAGGGAGGCAGTAGCAGGAGGAGCTCAACAGGTGCATCATCAAGGCCTACTTGGACTTGAAATGGTTACATGATGGCAAAGGTGGTTATGTCAAAAGTAGGCATTAGTTGCATGTTGTGATTTAAATCTCTAAAATAATGGTGACACTTCCAAGCTATAGTAATTTGTTCAGGCTTTAAGGGTTAGAAGTGGTTTTACCAGTTTTACCAGCATCACTTGTGGCAAAAACCCGACTTTGTGTGCGTGTGTTGGAGCAGTTCCTCCTTTTTTTCTATCATCTTCATCTTTACCAGGGGCAAGTTTCTTTTGATAGCTTTAAAGCTATGTTTAGCCTGAAGGGGCCTATTGCCTTTTATTATTTACTAGAGTCACCTTCTGCACGTCATGGTACTCCATGTGACTGTATTTCTTCCCACTTATTAGTGGTATTTGTTTTTCAGCAGCAAATCAGGATTATATCCTTTTAGATGGCATTGTCTTTGTGAGCCATGACCAGGACACTATTTGATCTGATCCCTGGGAGGACACCTATTGAAGGGTCATTCAACTAGGGTTAAAAAGTCCAGTTGGGGCATGTCTAGAGGACTGTGTAGATTGTGATCTTTTTAAATTCCATGATCTCTGTATCAGTGACAATGTTTTCTTTAGGCATGGATGCCAACAGAATTTCTAGTAGACGGGGAGCATTTTTCGTTGAGTTGTTATTGGACCTTGACTTTCTAAGCTCTATACTGATTTTGTTTCCTATTTGGTCCCCTGGCTTTATGTTCATAATGTATCTGCTTCAGTCATAGTCTGTGGCATCATAGGTTTTGTCTCATTATCTTTGTGAATCTGCCATTTTCCTTCCTCAAGGTTTGTGACCAGTGGAGGATTGCCAAATCGGTTGAGAAACCGAACCGAACCGAACCGAAAGATGTGTTTAGCCCCCTGTTGCATAGGTGGTAAATTAGCTGGAACTTTGGTAGAATGGTCCTTATGTTATGTCTGTGTTCCTACTACCTGCCCTTATTATCTGTTCTCAGTCTCTGATACTGCTAACCACAGTTGTATGGTGGTCCACCATATAAGTCTAGTGTCAAGTAAAACAGTAAGAGACACGCTTTGCCTTTATCTGTAGAAAAAAAAGCAGGTAAAACTGACCTCTAGTCAAAGAAACAATGTTTAGTAAATTGCTGTTTGAGAGGGTTTAACCCCCATGCATGCAGATTTTGTACAATATATTTGCAGATGCTGTGCTCCTGGACTGCAGGGAAGTGACCATCTTACAACACACCTAAGAGCCCTGTTTACACATGAGCATGGAGGGGGCTGTGCCAGCACACAGACACACTGCAGCGGAGCTGGGATCTTCCTTATGATTAGTCCATCCAGCTAGAGAATGATAAAGATAAAAATCTTTCTCTGGCTGGCTGGATTGAAGAAAAGATCAGCTTGACTGTAGTGTGTCTCTGTCATTTTGCTGCGCCACACAAAACAGGCTATCGGCAACAAAGTTTCAAGTTTTGCTATAAGCAGCCCAAACCAAAATGAGAAAGATATATTCCTCAGAAACTCAGGGCAGCAACTTCGTAATGCTGCACACACACACACACACACACACACACACACACACACACACACACTGAATCAGAAGCTAGTGTTGGAGAGGAATGATGTTTGTTTGAGGGAAGATATGTATCCTTATTGGTTAGCAGCAGCAGAGCATTGAAACAGTTGTTTACAATGTTTCTATCAGCTTTCTGCGCAATGATGAGTAATTACAAGCGATGCCAATTTTGACTGTGGCTATCAAGTGTGTAGCAAGATGGCCACTCCCATGCAGTTCAGGAGCACATGCTATTCTACAACATCTGCATGGGAGTAAGCCCTCTCAAATAGCTTGCATCACTGAATGGCGGGGGGAGGGCAATTTTGAATTTTGACTGGAGATCTACTTTAAAGGATTTGTCTAGGAAAAATTAACAAACATTAGCTGCAACAAAAGGGGTGGACCAGGCATTGCCTAGGTGCTCCCTCTTCAGAAAGTGGCAGGACTCAGTAATTTTAATAGTGTCAGTGATAGCTGCTGCAGGTAATTTCTTTAACCTGGGCACTTATATTTTGATTTTTTTTAAATGATTGCTAAAAATGATTCTAAGATGCAGAGTTAAACTATATATTATTCTCTTGTTCTGCCAAGAGCAGATCCGTGACTGAAAAGCCATCCGTGCTGACATCACTAAGAGGACTTTGTGCAGGGAAAGTGGTAGGTCTGGCATTGACTTGACATGCACCCTCCATCTGAAGCAGCAGGAGCACACCTGGAGAAGGGGAGGTGAGTTTGGTTATTTATTTTAAAGTTGCACACTGATGGCCTTTAAAGTTGATATCTGGAATGGGTGGGTAGGTGCACGCACAAAGCAGGTAAGGTCTGCCCTGTGTATGGTTTGTGTGGCAGCCACAGGAGCGCCAGTAACGGCACTGGATCCAGGAGCGGGGTAAGGCATTTTTTTTGTAACCCCTGCCTCAACATCTGGGAAAGGTTAGCAGGACCAGGGGATTACTCTTTGACTGGGAATTCACTTTAAACCGGACTAACAGCCTGGCACAGTTGTAAAAGAACGGTAGCAGCCATTTTGGAGCTTCCACTCCCAGCATCTCAGCCATGCTGCTGCCTGGATTCAACTTACATAACTGACAAGGCACAGTAACAGGAAGCCCAGAAGCACTTCCTGTTTGCAGGTGGCTGACAAATGCATGAGACACTATATTGTTTCTAAAATTTACTACAGCAGGAGTTAGAAAATGGTAAATGAATTTGTATGTGTAGCAATCTAAATTGCCCTGGGAAGGGATGCATATGAGCACCGTTTGCTGTGTTTAAGTCATTTTTGACTGTTGGTCTGCTTTAAGGAGACTGTACACCTTAAACCGGACCTTCAGCGTGAATTAATGAAAAGCCCAAACTCTTAAACAGTTCCCCAGCATCCTAAAATTTATGTATTTTACGTTTTTAGTCACTTACCTATTATTATTTCCCCCACTGGGCTGCAACTCTGTTCAGGAGTTTAGGATACGGGCGCCGCCGAGCTGGGGTCAGGTAACGGTCAGCAGTCCCAGAATGCAGAGCAGCACAGTCAGGAGGCACTTCCTGTTTGCAGGCTGCCTGATAAGATGGCGGCTTCCATAAGCCGCCATCTTGGATGTTTAAAGACTCATAACATGCAGTAGATGCAGGTAGGATGATTTTTAATGTGGACAATCTGTATGTACAGGGTGTGGGAAACATATAAGATAGACTCTTATTCAGAGTGAAGGTCCGCTTTAAGAAAATAAAATGGGTACATCTTCGCTACTGCCTTCACTTCTGGCCAGTCCATTGCTCAGAAACCATCGGATTCTTGAGTATGGGTCTCCTGGTGTCCACTGGTGCTCCTGTTGCCTCTCATGTTGGTGCAAACCCACATCCCTTCACTGTAAAAAAGGGGACTGCCAGGCAGTGATGGGGAATGCCCCTTTAATTGCCATGAATACAGTTAGTCATTTACAGGCACTGTCAGTGGCACGTGAATGGAGCCATGACAAACAGTGAGCATAGGTCCTGTGCTCAAAAGAATTTGGGTTACATGCTTGCTGTGAAACTCATTGATAGGAACCAGTAGGATTCTGAGCACTGGACTGGTCGGAAGCTAATGCTGGGGAAAAGTATCATTTTTTTCATCTGCTAATGGCTTATAGTACCTTTTAAACTGGATAGAAATGCAGGGGTCGATTCAGAGCCAGGTGGGAATTCTCACTCCTTTTTTAGGAGAGAAAACTGCCATTCACTTTCATTGTCTACTGAGTGTACATTTTCACCTGGCTCTGAATCAGGTGGACATGTGAATGACACTTTGCTCTCCTAAAAAAGAAGTGAGAATTCTCACTTGGCTCTTAATCAACAGCACAGTGTCAAACTACTTTGTAAATCCCTAGATGCAACAATTCCTCTACATAATTTGCTGGCAGCCTTGTGTTATCCTTTTCATTTTTTATTTGACACTTTTAGCTTTTAAGTTAAAAATATATAACTGACATTTTTTTAAAACTAGGTGTCAGAATGTGAGGCAGAGAAAAGCAAAATTTAGGATACTGTATAAACTATAGTTTATACTTTATAAAGGATTGCCACTAGAGGGCAGTCAAACACAGTCTATACGAGGTTTGAAATCTGAAGGTCACAGAGTGGAAATACTTATGTTTTCCCATAGGGCTTAATTATATTTTAAATTTCAGTCTAGGTCATACATTACACAACAATTTAGGAGCAGTATTATAAAAATGCCCATTACCAGAAACTATGGACTGGTTGGAGATTAATAATACATTCCTAGATCTGCAGCACTAGAACTATGTGACCTGGTATAACAGCAGACATTTTTCATAGATCACCTCGGTACAATGCAAGGTCATGTAACCTTGGATTTTCCTTTGATAAGTGCAGTGACATTGTTGCAGGTAAAGCACTTGAGTGTGTTTCACTCACAATTTACTTTAAAGCATTGAGCTTCCCCTGTTGATCCATCTTAAGGAAGCTCTGCTCTGATCTGTATGGAGTTATTGACTGTATATATTTTTTAGAACATACGGAAAGTTTACTTTAATCTAAAAGTTGTCTAATATAATACGAAACAGTGTAGCTTTTACCTTGCTGGCCATGGAGATAATAAATATAGTTTCTTCCCTTTGAAGTCTCCTTGCACCTGCCAAAATGGTCTAAATATCTATAGTGTAGGAGCTTGTGCGTGTCTGTAAGTTGTGCTTGTGCCTTATTTACTTTTGTTGTTTTGTACATAACATAATCATACCTCCCAAGTGTCCCTGATTTGGAGGGACTGGCCCTTTTTTGAGTTTGTGTCCCTCTGTCCTTTACTGTTCCCATTTGTCCCAGATCTGCATCAATAAATCATATATTTGGCTATTAAAAGCATTTATATAGTTTTTTTTTAATGCAATATATCTTTATTACGTTTTTGCTCAAACAAGTATACAAAAGAAGCATGCAGGAAAAGAAAGCATACAGAAAAAAAAGATGCATTTAGGCATACATGACAGCAACAGGATACACTTTATAGCCGTATGCATCGCCCAAGGGGCCGAGACCCACAATCCTGCAATCTATTAATACACAAAGGGTGGGCTGCACACCTATAACTGGGTCATCTATGTGAGATTATCAGCAACAGATGGTGCCAGAACCTTGGGCCTGCTGAGGAGTCTCTGACCCCAACCTGCCCCTAGACGGCCCTTATGGATTACCCTTGATTTTGTACTGCCACAGCTGCCCTGCCCATCTCCCGGAAAAAGAGAGAGAGGGAGGGCGGACTAGCAAGGAAAAGAGTGAAACAGAAATAGAGAAAGAAGACGAAAGAAACTAAGAGGCCGATTCATTAATAGCGGCAGGTAGCGACAGTTGAGCGACTGTAGCGGCATTTTCAGAGCGCCCGCTAGTAGTCGCTGTGCTTGGCCGTTGTTCGGTTGTAGATAGCGACTCAGTCGGTTTGCCGTAATGTTGAATATTGGGTGAGGAGTCGCTATTTGACAGGTTCCGCGCTGTATGGGAGCGCATGATAGCGACTGGCCATAGCGAACGGCTCCCAGCATATTCATTAAAAAATCACGCTCAAAAAATTCTCGCGCTGTAAAATGCATGTTTAAACCCCAGAGCGCTGGCGGCGATGGGTTAAAAGTAGTTTTTTAACCCCCAAACAACCATATTTTTGGAAACAAAAAAAAACAAGTTTTTTAAATAATTTTGTAATATGAATACATTAATATCAGACCTGTAATATCAATTCTGTACAATTTTTTTTTTTTTACCTTAAAAAAATTACCTAAAATGGCAGAAGTGGTCACAGAATTTTTCACATTTAAAAAAAAATAAAAAAAATCATAACAATGAATTATGAATATTTAAAGATTGTTCCATTGAAATGCATTGGAGAGCGCCAGGTAGCGAGAGGTCATACCTGTCGCTGTTCAAGGTCGGACGCTGACGCTGTGGGCTGAGGCTGGAATAATGATGAATGGGTTGCTATATGGCGCTATCTCAGTCGCTAAGGAGGATTGGCTTGATAAACGTGTGATTGTGGTGGGGAGCCGGCGTTCTCGTGGCGGTGCCCGTCATTACCGGTCGCTCACAAGTCGCTACCTGTCTCTATTCCTTCATAAATAAGGGCCTAAGAATACAAGAAGACCAGGAACCCTAACCCTGGCGTCCCAACCCCAAACCCCATCGCAACCACCACCTCTTCACTTAGGCCCCCTCCACGCCCCTCACCCCACTTCCCACCTTCTGTCAATTAAACATCTTTTAAGAGGTTCTGGAAGTCCAAAGATCCTTTAGAGATCTCCCAAACCACCCAAGCTCCAAAGTACCTCTGAGTCCTGCCATCCATCCTCTCCAGCGCCAGTTCCTCCATCCTCCTTATGTTCTCGACTTCACCGTGCCATTCTGTTTATATTGTTTTAACTGTTACATCCTATCTCCTATCCATCCTTCAATGAGGGGGTGCGGCCTAATTTAACAAATGTCCCAATTTCCCTCCCTGAAAAGTTCATAGGTATGCATAATTACTTATACACATCAATTTAAAGGGACTGCGCAGGAAAAAAGCCCAGACACACGCTTATTTCCCTGTAGCAGCTTCCTCCTAATCCCCTAATCCGACACTTTTAAACGCGGAGGCTGATTCATTACTAGCGGCAGGTATCGGCAGATGAGCATCTGTATAGGGGTGCTTAGAGCAACCACAAGTAGATGCTTTGAGCGGGTATCGGGCGGTGTAACAGAGCACCTCAGTCGCTGTAGTAACCTGGCCGGCATTGATGAATGTGATGTATGTTGGGCGCTCTAACACCAGTACAGCGCTGCAACCAGCGAAAGGTAGCGCCAGTGCGATGGACTGTCAGCGCTCCACACCATACTTATCAAAAAAGGACACACACACAGCGTCGGCGCTCTAAATCTGGTCGCTATAGCAGAGAGCGCCAGACACTGTGTGATTAAAATCTGTTTTTGAACAAATATACACCTGTAACAAAGCGAAAACACATGGAATAACATTGTTTTAACACTGTGACATTAACACTTTAGTGCCAGACCTGTAATGACAATTCTGCTTAAAAATATAAAAAGTAAAAAAAGTTTCTAAAAATTTTTGTTTGCAGCCAGGAGACGTCACACAATGATTTGAAAAAAAAAGAAAATAAATAAAACATGTCAAACAAGCTGTTTAAATACAAGCAAATGAACAGTCATTGAAATGTATGGGAGAGCGACAGTGAGCAAAAGGTAATACCTGGCGCTCTGAAAGCTATACACTGAGCCGCCTGTAATAATACAATAATACAATCGGACGCTACATGGTGCTGTTAGAGTCGCTCACCAGATTCACATTCATAAATGCCGGCATTCACCAGACGCTGCTTGCAGCTACGAGACACTACCTGCCGCTATCCCTTCTTAAATAACCCCCTTTCCCAAGATCTGGTGCACATGGCAGATAGTTCCCTTGGAGCTTGCGCACCATTTGTAAGAAAAACCTTAGAAGAAACCTAGTGGATGAGACAATAACCACCATTCACTGCTCACTTCACAATTACTGAGGGGTGCTCTCTCGGTATGCTCTCTCTGAAACAAGTGGCAGGGGTGCATCAGCATGTTGTGGGACCCAATACCGACCCCTGGTAAGACTTTAAAGTATTGAGTAGTGTGGAGGCTGAGTATAGGCATTTTATTTCAGCTTGAACAACCACCTAAACACTGTCTACAATCTAAGGCCCTTATTCATCAAGCGATAGCGCCAGGTAGTGTCTGACGAGCGCCAGGTAGCGGCAGCTAACGGCGACTACCGACTCAAGTACGCCCGGCGGCGGTCACAATGACGCATTTATCAAGCTAAATGAGGCTAGCGCCGGCGAGAGCGACGGCTAGCGCGGCATTCATCATGAAGCCGCCTGGCCCGAACAGCGCCGCTGCAAATTCCTTCACAGCGACACGTATTACCTGGCGCTACCTGCCGCTCTCCCATACATTTCAATGGCAGACGCTGCAATGATTGTTTTTAGTGGTTTTTGTGGTTTTTTCTTTGGTCCCAAATTCAACACATGTTTATATTGATATGTTTTAATAATCTGGCTGGTTATTTTCATGTATTTGAACTTTTTATTATTTTTCACAATGTAATGTTGTGAGTGACATGGGTATTGCATCTCCTCCACCCAAACTCATTGGCATCAAAATCGCTTGTTTTCAACACAAACGGGGCTTGTAAAGCTATTTTGTAGCCTGTCAGGTTGGGCGGTCACGTTCGCTCTTCGAAATTGTCAGCGCCCAAGCTATTCGGCAGCCCTGTCCTTGATGAATCTGTGTTGGTCAGAGTTTGTGCAGTCGCTGTTTTAATTCGCTATGTGGCGGCGCGAGCGTCGCTGTGCCTCGCTGCGCTGCGTTGTGCGGCGCTGTGCTGTTCATACATGTGCCCTTCTGCCATTTGCAAGGAATTCACTTCCCGCGACCCCAGTCGTTGTTAATGAATACACTGTAGTTGTGAGCGTGGCTGCCCACAGATTGCAGGATAACATTCAGTCGTACCAGCTCATAACAACCCGTTATGCATTCTCATGTGTGCCACATTTTCAGGTAGTTGTCTACTTTGATTGTGTGATGACTTTTGGATTGATTCAGATTTGTATATGTAAGGCCCACGGTGTATGCTTTAGAAGGACCTATGCATTACAGTATGTAGAATCCCCTGCTAAATCAAGCTAAGAATTCTTGGCGCCTTTGGCCCTAGCTTGTTTTGCAGCGTCATTTTAATGTATTTCCGCCACTTAGCGTGTACATAGCTGATATTAGCTTGTCCCTGTTGCGCGCATGTTTGCTTTTGAATTTGGAAGCACAGTTGCTTGCGTCATATCCGGTTCCGGGATCCTCCTTTGCGTTTCAACGCCACCTTAAGGTAAAACTGTCTAGCGCTTATGCCAATAGCTTGTTTTTCTGCGTCATTTTAATGTATTTCCGCCACTTAGCTTGCACATAGCTGATATTAGCTTGGCCCTGTTGCGCGCATGTTTGTGTTTGAATTTTGAAGCACAGTTGCTAGCGTCATATCCGGTTCCGGGATCCTCCTTTGCGTTTCAACGCCACCTTAAGGTAAAAATGTCTAGCGCTTATGCCAATAGCTTGTTTTGCAGCGTCATTTTAATGTTTTTCCGCCACTTAGCTTGCACATAGCTGATATTAGCTTGGCCCTGTTGCGCGCATGTTTGTGTTAGAATTTTGAAGCACAGTTGCTAGCGTCATATCCGGTTCCGGGCTCCTCCTTTGCGTTTCAACGCCACCTTAAGGTAAAACTGTCTAGCGCTTATGCCACTAGCTTGTTTTCAAGCGTCATTTTAGTTTTTCCGCCACTTAGCTTGCACATAGCTGCGAATAGCTTGTTGCTGGTGCGCGGAGCGTTTTTTTTTTTTAAACTTTTTCCCAATGTCGCTTGGGTCATTTCCGGTTCCTGTTTCCTCCTTAGCGTTTCCAATATGATGCCCAGAAGGCGAGTCATGCGCCTCCCCAGCTCCTCCTCAGACTCCGACCCCACCACCCCTCCCCCACCTCCCCAACCTACCTCACCTTCCTCAAGCACCACCCCTCCCACCCCTTCCCCTCCTGGGCCTATGAAGGCCAAGCGCACCCGGGTGGATAGTCGGGTCAATGGCCAGGTAGTAAAAGTGAGTATTTTTTTGTTTGTCTTTTTAGCTGAAAAGTTTCAGAACACACAGGGGGGATTGTTTATGAAAAATTTTGCTTGGAATAACACATTTCAGCAATCCCCGTGGGGCATCCCCATTGTGGATGTCCTGCTGGGATGCCCCCCCTGGAGGGCCCTAAATATTACCTCAGTCCCGTCCCATCTGTGCATGCGTTAGCTGCGGATGCCTATTGCGCGTACCTCTAGCAGGGTGTACCCCTGCACCAGACATATTGTAATTTTGGGTGCAGGCGCACTCCCTGTTAGAGTCAAACGCCACATGCCAACTTTGCCGTGCATACCCAGCTGAGCTGGTATGCACGTCCCAACGGCCTTGTATGCGCATGCCACAGTGGCGCAGAGCCCTGTGTTTTGCCGGGGGAGTGACGTGGGAGTGGCCTCAGTGGTGTATTTGTGGCCTTCCAAGGGGGTTGCAGACAGCGGACCACCCACAATTGGTGTGGCCCACCAAAGTGCACACAAACCCAGAATAGTCATAATCCTGGGTGTGGGTCCACTTTGATGTGGTCTATGTATAACTGTTTATGACTGTTTTCTGATGTCATGTATTTATGTTATTTTGTTTGTTCTTTTTTCATAGGACTTCTGCCTCGCCGAATATGACTATGCCCGTGGAGGAAAGAAACGCATAGCCATGGAGGTGAAGGCCACAGTGTCCCGGCGCTTCCAGACTGAGCTCACAATCCGCTCGATACAACAAAAGTGGTCTGATTTCAAGCGCCGGGACCCTGAAGGCGTGTACCGCCTATATGATGCCTACGCATCAGGTAAGTTAAAGCTTATGTTATGTTTTGCCTTTGTGCAGAATCATCTGCTAAGCTCTGTCCATTTGTGCTCTTTAGATTAATTATTTTCTTTCACCCCCTCCACACAGATAAGCGTCCTCCCCTGGGGAAACGTGGGAAGGGATTCCTCCCCCGAACCAGGCAGGCGGACTCGGGGGAGTCATCGGGGGAGGGTCCCTCCCGCGGGTCCTATTTAGAGGACCCAGGGGAGGAAGGGGATGACGCCCCAGAGGAGTGTGCTGCTGGGGGGCTGGCTGGATCAAGCCTCAGCTCCTCACACTCTGAGTGTGAGGAATCTCACCAGGCAAGGGGCCACTCTCAAGCAGGGAGTGAGAGGGAGGAGGGTGGCCCTTTGCCTGGTGGATCTTCCGACCAGAGTGTGAGGAGCCGAGGCTCCCCGCCTCCTCCTCAGAGCCCTCCCTGGGCTTCAAGTGGCGCTTCATCCCCTGGTGAGTGTACATTTTTTAATTGTTAGTCTGTGACAGGTTTCATCTTGCAATGTGTCCTTAGCCCTTGCCATTCCTCTCTAATTTGCAGGGCATCATATAGGCGGCACCTCCATGGCATTTTGGCGTAGGATTCTCCACGGGCATAGTCATGGTAAGTGTTATTGGTTACCCATCACATTCCCAATGTTATTACATTCATTCAAGTGCACCCAAAAACATTGATGGTGCTCGGTTTCTGTAAGCTTCCAGGACCAATCACATCCCTCACCCAGGGCCCCCCACACCCAAACAAAACCACAAAACTCCTTACCTCTTTGGGGGTTGGCAAAGCCACCGTCCAAGCCTCCTGTGTGACACTGTAGATGTGTGTGCGCCTGCGCTCTTTTTCAAAATGGCCTGCGCATCCGCACACACTCGAGGAGTGATGTGTTGAAGGCAGCGGGCGCGGAGTAAGTTGGCTCATGCAAATTGTGTGGCTCGGCCAAAGTGGACCCAAACCAAGATTAGCAGCAATCCTGTGTATAGGCCCACTTGTAACAGACACATGTTTCCTGGTCCATTGTCACAGCTGGTTTGATAAGGTACCCTAACCTCACAAACCCCACTACAGTGCTAGCCAACTGTCAACCACCCCTATGTTTCTGGCAACACCATGATGGGTGTTTGCATTTCTTTTCTTGGGTTAAGTTGTTCCCGCTCCAACATGTGGCCCACTATTAACATTAGCCAAACAACTGCAAATGATTCCTTTAAATAGCACTGTCTATGTTATTTGCACATTCTCTTTAGGGATACATGTGTGAAGCCTTACAAATTGACATTAACTCATGGTCCAGGAAATATGCTAATTTAGGTCAACCTGTATGTAACCATGCAAGCCTTTGCATTTTCAGACTCAATAACCAGATGGATGTCAAATAGTCATGTGTCATTTGCCCACTAATTGTGTTTTTGCCTTTTGCTTTATGTTGACAGATGTTGCGACGCAGACGGAGCCAGAGACCCTCCTCCCCACCCCAGCTCCAGGGACGGCCAGCAGCATGGGCCCCCGCCACAGCTGCGATGGTGAGTACATCCCACTTCATATGCCTAAAGACTTGTGAAACCTATGTCTTCTAGTCACATCAGCAGCCAATTTAAATTTACCTATGTGTTAATTTCACACACATCTCTATTCAATGTGTTGGCACAATAATCCAACATGCCTGTTTGCATGCTTGATTGTTGGCTCACATCCTTCATTAGGCCCCATAGAGACTATTTTTGCGTTAGACACAACCAAATGGGCCCGATTAGGTCTGGACCTGTAACATTATAGGGTAAACTCGTGGACTCGTTCGGACTTAGGCCCTGATGTTTGGCTGTTACTAAACCCAAAAATGGACACACAGGGAATTAGACCTTCTTTGCTTCCCAAGAGTTAAACTGGAACAACAACCAGGATTTTGACTTTCCTGGGTGTTGTTCCACTACGGTGGGGCACCCCTGATCGGCACCGCTGTGTGACAACCCCCTGAACTCACGTTGACTCCAAAAAATGTACAAGCCATTGCAAATTGCCTCCTCCTCCGCCTCCCCCGCGCCCCTTTTTACGGGGGCGTGCCTGCGCCGGCAATTCACAGACGGCCGGCGCAGGCACGCACACGTCTAGAGGGGCACCAGGGAGGGCCCAGCGGCACTGCCACACAGAAACTGAGGTAGGTATTTTGGGGTTTGGGGGGTGTTTCACACCCAGGGACATCCCGATCTTGGATGTCCCGCGGGGAGGGAGGTGATGGGGCAGGGAATCTGATAGATTCCCGGGCCGATCACCCGTGGGTGTTGGTACACTTTAAGCTAAAATGTATGCTTGGGATGTGTTGTTCACATTCCTGCCAGTCAATAGTACTCATATAATGTTAACCAATAAGCACACAGTGGTCAACAATGTAAATGTGAGTGTCACCTAATTGGACACACTGACATTACATTGCTACATCTGTGTCTGTTGAGGTCACTGCCAAATTATTAATAAATTGTTGTTTCTACATTTCTACAGCTTGTGAAAACCAGCATCGCAGACTGTGGCGGGAGATCCGGCTCCTGAAGCTGATGCTGCTGGCCAGGAAGAGGCGCCGACGGCGTCGTTAGGGTGGGGGGAAGGCTGGTCTCTTGATGGCCGTTGTTGGCCAAGGTTGGCCGTGTTGGCCATTGTTTATATTAATAAATTTTTGATTCACATCATTACAGTGTGTTGCATTGCAAAGCCTAGTTTAGCTGTCTCCCAAAACATTTGTGGGTCAATGTAGCCATACCTTTTGAGCCATTTCAGGTGTTAACCATAGTAAGCTATGGGCTCCAATGTGTGGGCTAAATTGACCAATACATTGACATATGTAGATCCAGATACTCATCCCTGACTGTGTTATTAGCGAGGTCTTAGGAAACACACAATTTAGAGGTGGGTGAAGCAAATATATTTACATAACCAAAAAGATACAAAATTAATATTCTTGGCTGGGTGGCCGGGGAGGTTGGGAGTCATTGCTAGGGGCGGTGTTGGGGGACAACAGTGCAGTAAAAAATATAGACTGCTGTTGTATGAGCTGTTGTAGCAACAACAAAGTTTGGTCCTGCCGCTGTATTGCTTCTTCCTGGCGCTGTACAGATTGCTCAATTACATTTGCCAGCCGACCAAGTTCCTGGTTCTGTAGTTGGTTTTGGCGTAACTGGTCCACCTGGCGCTGCAGGGCCTCATTTTGTTGCTGACACATCAGCACCTGATTTTCCAACGCCGCAATGCGCTCATTAGTTCCATCACGCGGCTGTTGGCGACTGTAGTCCTCCAGCATCCGGACCCCTAGCTCGTAGAAATCGGCACTGGTTGGTGCCACACCTCCTCTTGCTGTGGTTTGAGGCTAAACAAATAGTAAACCACATTTTAGTCAAACAGAACCAATGCAGTTATGCCCCTCCAAATAATTACCATAAACACTCACTATACAACTTACCCTTGTCTGAGCCTCTGAAGCTTGGCCACATGGGACTTGGGAAGAGGTCCCAGCTTGGGGTTCTGGTTCCGCCTCCTGCCAAAACAACAATGAAAGGAAATGTGACATGTTGCTTCTTCCACTACCCACGAAGATGCCAATGTGGTTCGAGGTCGTCTACATCAGCCATGTTACCTGCGTGTCCTCCGGCACAGGTAGGCTCGAGGTTTCGCTGCCAGAGAGTGGCAATTCAACATCCGAGATGTCGGGCAAGTTGCCATATGCTAAACAGGAAAATCAGGTTAGTAGGTCTGTGGGCCAAACTCTAATGTAACCTGGTTAGGCTATCGAGGCCATACCTCTAAAAAGTTCCAAAATACACACTAGACCAAAGGTCTCTGTTAAACTCAGATTGTTAACATGTATGTTACAGGACTAAGACGCACTAATTTCTGCAAATCACATCAGAAACATTGCTTAAATTAAACATACCCGCAATATCCCAGATGTCTGGAGTGGGGTCCTCACTCGAGCTTGGACCTTGAAAATACATGTGGACACACAAGTTGCCAGAAGCAAGTGGCACAAAAGTAGAGCCAAAATACAGACCAGAGCAAGGCCAAACCACTTACCCTCATCTCTGGCAGCTGGAACTTGAGGGGCCTGTTTGCATGCTTGATTGTTGGCTCACATCCTTCATTAGGCCCCATAGAGACTATTTTTGCGTTAGACACAACCAAATGGGCCCGATTAGGTCTGGACCTGTAACATTATAGGGTAAACTCGTGGACTCGTTCGGACTTAGGCCCTGATGTTTGGCTGTTACTAAACCCAAAAATGGACACACAGGGAATTAGACCTTCTTTGCTTCCCAAGAGTTAAACTGGAACAACAACCAGGATTTTGACTTTCCTGGGTGTTGTTCCACTACGGTGGGGCACCCCTGATCGGCACCGCTGTGTGACAACCCCCTGAACTCACGTTGACTCCAAAAAATGTACAAGCCATTGCAAATTGCCTCCTCCTCCGCCTCCCCCGCGCCCCTTTTTACGGGGGCGTGCCTGCGCCGGCAATTCACAGACGGCCGGCGCAGGCACGCACACGTCTAGAGGGGCACCAGGGAGGGCCCAGCGGCACTGCCACACAGAAACTGAGGTAGGTATTTTGGGGTTTGGGGGGTGTTTCACACCCAGGGACATCCCGATCTTGGATGTCCCGCGGGGAGGGAGGTGATGGGGCAGGGAATCTGATAGATTCCCGGGCCGATCACCCGTGGGTGTTGGTACACTTTAAGCTAAAATGTATGCTTGGGATGTGTTGTTCACATTCCTGCCAGTCAATAGTACTCATATAATGTTAACCAATAAGCACACAGTGGTCAACAATGTAAATGTGAGTGTCACCTAATTGGACACACTGACATTACATTGCTACATCTGTGTCTGTTGAGGTCACTGCCAAATTATTAATAAATTGTTGTTTCTACATTTCTACAGCTTGTGAAAACCAGCATCGCAGACTGTGGCGGGAGATCCGGCTCCTGAAGCTGATGCTGCTGGCCAGGAAGAGGCGCCGACGGCGTCGTTAGGGTGGGGGGAAGGCTGGTCTCTTGATGGCCGTTGTTGGCCAAGGTTGGCCGTGTTGGCCATTGTTTATATTAATAAATTTTTGATTCACATCATTACAGTGTGTTGCATTGCAAAGCCTAGTTTAGCTGTCTCCCAAAACATTTGTGGGTCAATGTAGCCATACCTTTTGAGCCATTTCAGGTGTTAACCATAGTAAGCTATGGGCTCCAATGTGTGGGCTAAATTGACCAATACATTGACATATGTAGATCCAGATACTCATCCCTGACTGTGTTATTAGCGAGGTCTTAGGAAACACACAATTTAGAGGTGGGTGAAGCAAATATATTTACATAACCAAAAAGATACAAAATTAATATTCTTGGCTGGGTGGCCGGGGAGGTTGGGAGTCATTGCTAGGGGCGGTGTTGGGGGACAACAGTGCAGTAAAAAATATAGACTGCTGTTGTATGAGCTGTTGTAGCAACAACAAAGTTTGGTCCTGCCGCTGTATTGCTTCTTCCTGGCGCTGTACAGATTGCTCAATTACATTTGCCAGCCGACCAAGTTCCTGGTTCTGTAGTTGGTTTTGGCGTAACTGGTCCACCTGGCGCTGCAGGGCCTCATTTTGTTGCTGACACATCAGCACCTGATTTTCCAACGCCGCAATGCGCTCATTAGTTCCATCACGCGGCTGTTGGCGACTGTAGTCCTCCAGCATCCGGACCCCTAGCTCGTAGAAATCGGCACTGGTTGGTGCCACACCTCCTCTTGCTGTGGTTTGAGGCTAAACAAATAGTAAACCACATTTTAGTCAAACAGAACCAATGCAGTTATGCCCCTCCAAATAATTACCATAAACACTCACTATACAACTTACCCTTGTCTGAGCCTCTGAAGCTTGGCCACATGGGACTTGGGAAGAGGTCCCAGCTTGGGGTTCTGGTTCCGCCTCCTGCCAAAACAACAATGAAAGGAAATGTGACATGTTGCTTCTTCCACTACCCACGAAGATGCCAATGTGGTTCGAGGTCGTCTACATCAGCCATGTTACCTGCGTGTCCTCCGGCACAGGTAGGCTCGAGGTTTCGCTGCCAGAGAGTGGCAATTCAACATCCGAGATGTCGGGCAAGTTGCCATATGCTAAACAGGAAAATCAGGTTAGTAGGTCTGTGGGCCAAACTCTAATGTAACCTGGTTAGGCTATCGAGGCCATACCTCTAAAAAGTTCCAAAATACACACTAGACCAAAGGTCTCTGTTAAACTCAGATTGTTAACATGTATGTTACAGGACTAAGACGCACTAATTTCTGCAAATCACATCAGAAACATTGCTTAAATTAAACATACCCGCAATATCCCAGATGTCTGGAGTGGGGTCCTCACTCGAGCTTGGACCTTGAAAATACATGTGGACACACAAGTTGCCAGAAGCAAGTGGCACAAAAGTAGAGCCAAAATACAGACTAGAGCAAGGCCAAACCACTTACCCTCATCTCTGGCAGCTGGAACTTGAGGGGCCCTTTCTGGACAGCCACTTCCGATATTCGGGTCAACTAAAAAAAAAAAAGAATGTCTCTAAATAATCAGCAAACTACTACGGGGAATGTTTGGCTAAAAAGATGTCCGCAAAAATACATTGCTATCACTCAAATAACTAATAGACTGACCCTGGGGAGGCAACCAGCACTCCCAAGAGGCATCTTCAAGTTTACCAAGCAAACATGTAGCTTAGTAGACTAACCAAATTGAACCAGTGTAACATAAACAGCATAAAGGATACATTATGTATTGCTCTACACACCAACAGGGTCCTGTTGACCGGCAACATCGGAAGTGGGGTCCAAAGATGAACCAGTCACTTGGCCTACCAAGAAAAAAGAGGAATGAGACACATGCACTTGAGTAAAAGTGGATCAAGCAAGGTGAACACATGCACTTACCGACATCCAAAGAGTAGGTGGGATCCGGAGGAGATGCTGGGGCCAAGGGCATGGGAGCTAGGCCAAAATAAAACCAACATTGAGCCATAGCTAATGTGCGTTGCAAAATACAACATGCATTAAGGTGTGTGAGCAGCTCTTTCACTAATATTCACTAATCAAGCCAAGTGTGGCTCCCACATTGATATGCCGATATATGGCTACACATCTCTGGCGTCCTACATATCTACACATGTTAGGGCCTTGTTAGTTAGTTGCTGTGAGTGTTACAGTGGGCGTGCAATTAGGGCGCAGGCACATATTATTAATACTCAACAGGGCAAACCTTGATTGTTTGAGCTGCTCCCACACCCATTTGTTAACAAAACAACCAGCAACCAAATTATGGGTAAATACCTTCAATGGCAGACTGGGGTAGCCTTGAGGTTGCTGGAAGGGCAGGAGCTTGGGTGTCCTGAGGCACATCCCGGACAGCAGCATGTGCACCTATGCATAAAGCAACAGACAGAAAAGTTACAAATGTTTGAGCTGTAATGTAATACTTCACAGGTCCTACTGTTAGTTGTTCAGAATGTAAAAATGCAAATCACATACATTAACATTAGGTTATTGTAAAAGCCAGAAAATATGTACCTTCAGTCCAACCGGTGGTGTCATCCCCAGGATCCACACCCTGCAGCCGAGCCAGTGGGATTTTGGCCTTCAGCATCTCCTCATACGGCCTGTAGGTACTCTTTGGAGCCTGGATGAACCCACTGTCCACATCAAGATCGTGATTCATCTTTTTCATAAGGGCCCCTCGCAAAGTGTAGAAGCGTTTCCTGCAGGATGGGCCACTACGTGGGTGTTGAGCTGTGCTACTAAGCTCCACACCAATGGCATCCCACAGTTTGCTTCTTTCTTGTTTGCCTATGGACTTGCTTTGGGAGCCAAAGAGTAGCTCCCATTTAGCAAGTGTAAGGCGCACAAGATGATTATTCTCCGCCAAATTAAATTCAGGCTCCCTCTTGGCACCTGGGCGCTTAGCCTGGGGTGCTGCCCCACCTTCAGGCTGTGCCCTTTTCCGTAAGGGAGGTCTGCGCACAGCACCCACCAAACTCCTACTCGGGCCTGCTGTGGCCGGCAGATGTCCTGAATTTGGCTCCATCCTGTAGCTGCACACACACACAAATACACACCCAACAAGCACGCATGCAGACTACAGAATGGCATCGCAATCTGTTAGGCTTGGGCAGGTTTTATGTGCTCTAACAGCCAATCCAAAAGCAGCCCACTTAATTGATTCACACATACAGCCCAGTTCCTTCTAGGCACACCTCCACTGCACTGACAGAAGCATGTGTGTTAGCCAATTAACTCATTACAGACCTCATTAAACAAACAACACACACCCAAATCCAACAATGGACTGATGTATCTCAAACCCTTGTGACATGTGGTTAGCCTAACGGCTATTTAAAAAAACAGCAGCTTCCCTTTCATTGGTCCACCCCTGATTTTTGGGCCATGTCCGTTAATGCACGCAAGTTACGGCTCAAGTACGCTAGTAGCGCTACTAGCGTGCGCACTCTGTTTTACGCACACCTGGGTCGGCTAATTGGCGCCCGGAAATAGCAGAGCGACGCAAAAGGCGGCAAAGCAGACCTGTCACTTTAGAAAATGAAGTATAAAAGGAAGGAATGTTCTAGCTTCTGCTATTCTTACACTGTGGCAAAGGCTGTGGTGTGGTGCTGTGCTCGCTTCCCTTAGCTCATTTGAGCCTCTGTCTGGTTTCTGTCCTCACTCTCTGTGGCTTGTTGGGTGATTTCTGACATCAGTGCTGTTTCTTTAGGAGCTTGGTTTTGGTGGCATCTGCAAATCTTGTGTAGCATACAGCAAGTGAGGCTTGATTTTGGGGCCTTTTGTGGGCTGTGCAGCAACTCCCCTCTTGGTTGTGCCTAACTTAGAAAGCTGGTTTTCAGCAGGCTGGTGGTTTGGACCACTATAGTTCTGGTTTTGTGGTGAGCTGCATTGTAGCGGGTGTGTGTGGAGTGTGATTGTTTGTGTGTGTGTTGTGTGTTAGTGGTTTTTTTTGTTTCTTTTTTTTTTGTATATATCTTTAGTGTGTGTGATGGATAAGAGGGTGATGTATGGTGTCTGGGTGGATGGATGTATGTGTATGCTGAAAGAGCAGGAGGAAAGGGAGCGGGGTGTTGTGAGGCTTAGGGCACCCCGCTCCTTTGCAATCCGCCTTTCAGTATGGGACTTAAGTGACGAGCAGATCAGGAGCCGCTTCCGTCTGAATCGTGCTGCACTACAGTCCCTATATGATCAGATTAAGACCAAAATCGAGCCATCCACCAAACGCACTCATTCCATTCCAGGCATAGTACGCCTGTGTGCCACTCTTAATATTTTGGCACGAGGGACCTTCCAGGCAACCTCAGCCCTCCTCAGCGGGATAAGCCAGGCTACTATGAGCCGCATACTAATCCAGGTAGTTCTGGCAATTTGTGATTTAATCCCAATTTACATCAGGTTTCCTGAGGATGAGGAAGAGGTTGCCAAAATAAAACATGCTTTCTATCTGATGGGAGGGATCCCGAATGTGCTAGGGTGCGTTGATGGTACACATATCCCTTTCCGCCCTCCCCGTGCACAGGAGCTGTCCTACAGAAACCGGAAACAATTCCATTCAATGAATGTGATGGTGGTCTGTGACCCAGACATGAGGCTGCGGGCGGTGAGATCGGGGTTCCCCGGCTCATGCCACGATTCTTACGTCTTGCAGCGGACAGTCCTGTGCCGGAAGTTTGATAACAACGAAATGCCAGCTGGCTGGCTACTGGGTAATAAATTAACCATGTCAATGTATTTTGCTAATATGTGGCCTAGTAAGCCAATTTTAACCAAACTACCACCAAAAAACATGTACTAGTACTAATTGCTGTCTCTCTCCTTGTGTTTTTTCTACAGCGGACAAGGGATATGGGCAGAGAACGTGGGTCATGACTCCGGTCAGGAACCCACGGACCTCTGCCCATGAACGCTACAATGCAGCGCATCGCAAGACCAGAAGCATTGTGGAAAGAACCATCGGCCTGCTGAAAGCACGCTTTCTCTGTTTGGCACGGCCAGGAGGAGAGATGCTCTACAGCCCACAGAAGGTTTCCAAGATCATCCTTGCCTGCTGTGTGCTACACAACATTTGCATTTGTCACCGAATCCAAGCCCCCGAGGAGACAGCACTGGTGCCAGAAATCCCCAACCTGCCCGCAGATAGAAGTGAGGACACCCAGACTGGCGATGAGCTAAGGGAAAGGCTGATCACTTCTTTTTTTGCGGTAAGCTAACTACCCTTCACTCTAATGCAAGTACTGCACTACTGGTTAAATGTATTTGACCTCCCATCAAAATGTGCAAAAAAACACACTAAGGGGGGTGTAAGATGACCCCAACCACTCTAAGGGGGGTGTAAGATGACCCCAACCACTCTAAGGGGGGTGTAAGATGAGCCCAACCACTCTAAGGGGGGTGTAAGATGACCCAAACCACTCTAAGGGGGGTGTAAGATGACCCAAACCACTCTAAGGGGGGTGTAAGATGACCCAAACCACTCTAAGGGGGGTGTAAGATGACCCAAACCATTGTAAGGGGGGGTGTAAGATGACCCAAACCACTCTAAGGGGGGTGTAAGATGAGCCCAACCACTCTAAGGGGGGTGTAAGATGACCCAAACCACTCTAAGGGGGGTGTAAGATGACCCAAACCACTCTAAGGGGGGTGTAAGATGACCCCAACCACTCTAAGGGGGGTGTAAGATGACCCAAAACATTCTAAGGGGGGTGTAAGATGACCAAAACCACTCTAAGGGGGGTGTAAGACGCCAATGTTGGTTATCAAGTAATGCATTTTGGTATTTGCTACAACTATACTACTTTAAATATCTATACTAACTGCACTTTTCTTATTTTTTCAGGCACAAACACGGGCACCGTGATCTATATTTCGGACTTTCCCTACTTTATTTTACTTTACTTTGCTTTTTCCTTTCTGTTTTAATTTTACTTTACCATTTCTCTTTTGTAAATTTTTTATTTTAGGTAGATTTGAATAAAAAATCTACTATATATAGATACATGTGGCTATGTGTTTAATTCTGGTGAACGTTTCCTTGGCATTCGACTTCCTATAGTAATTATATTTTTCTGGCTGATTTATGTTTTTATTTCCCTTTTCCATTTTCATATTATTTCTCATTTCTGCTTTTCTTTTCTTTTTCTATTTTCCTTTCTCATTTCTTATTTTCTTTTTAATATTTTGCTTTCTCATTTCTGTTTTTCTTTTTTCTATTTTCCTTTCTCATTTCTGCTTTTCTTTTCTTTTTCTATTTTCCTTTCTCATTTATGTTTTTATTTTCTTTTTCTATTTGCCTTTCTCATTTCTGTTTTTCTTTTTAATATTTTGCTTTCTCATTTCTGTTTTTCTTTTTTCTATTTTCCTTTCTCATTTATGTTTTTATTTACTTTTTCTATTTTCCTTTCTCATTTCTGTTTTTATTTTCTTTTTCTATTTGCCTTTCTCATTTCTGTTTTTCTTTTTAATATTTTGCTTTCTCATTTCTGTTTTTCTTTTTTCTGTTTTCCTTTCTCATTTCTGTTTTTATTTACTTTTTCTATTTTCCTTTCTCATTTCTGTTTTTCTTTTTTCTATTTTCCTTTCTCATTTCTGTTTTTCTTTTCTTTTTCTATTTTCCTTTCTCATTTCTGTTTTTCTTTTCTTTTTATATTTGCCTTTCTCATTTCTGTTTTTCTTTTTAATATTTTGCTTTCTCATTTCTGTTTTTCTTTTTTCTATTTTTCTTTCTCATTTCTGTTTTTATTTACTTTTTCTATTTTCCTTTCTCATTTCTGTTTTTCTTTTTTCTATTTTCCTTTCTCATTTCTGTTTTTCTTTTCTTTTTCTATTTTCCTTTCTCATTTCTGTTTTTATTTTCTTTTTCTATTTGCCTTTCTCATTTCTGTTTTTCTTTTTAATATTTTGCTTTCTCATTTCTGTTTTTCTTTTTTCTATTTTCCTTTCTCATTTCTGTTTTTATTTACTTTTTCTATTTTCCTTTCTCATTTCTGTTTTTATTTTCTTTTTCTATTTGCCTTTCTCATTTCTGTTTTTCTTTTTAATATTTTGCTTTCTCATTTCTGTTTTTCTTTTTTCTGTTTTCCTTTCTCATTTCTGTTTTTATTTACTTTTTCTATTTTCCTTTCTCATTTCTGTTTTTCTTTTTTCTATTTTCCTTTCTCATTTCTGTTTTTCTTTTCTTTTTCTATTTTCCTTTCTCATTTCTGTTTTTCTTTTCTTTTTATATTTGCCTTTCTCATTTCTGTTTTTCTTTTTAATATTTTGCTTTCTCATTTCTGTTTTTCTTTTTTCTATTTTTCTTTCTCATTTCTGTTTTTATTTACTTTTTCTATTTTCCTTTCTCATTTCTGTTTTTCTTTTTTCTATTTTCCTTTCTCATTTCTGTTTTTCTTTTCTTTTTCTATTTTCCTTTCTCATTTCTGTTTTTATTTTCTTTTTCTATTTGCCTTTCTCATTTCTGTTTTTCTTTTTAATATTTTGCTTTCTCATTTCTGTTTTTCTTTTTTCTATTTTCCTTTCTCATTTCTGTTTTTCTTTTCTTTTTCTATTTTCCTTTCTCATTTCTGTTTTTATTTTCTTTTTCTATTTGCCTTTCTCATTTCTGTTTTTCTTTTTAATATTTTGCTTTCTCATTTCTGTTTTTCTTTTTTCTATTTTCCTTTCTCATTTCTGTTTTTATTTTCTTTTTCTATTTTCCTTTCTCATTTCTGTTTTTCTTTTCTTTTTCGATTTTCCATTTTTCTCTGTTCTGTTTTTCTTTTCATTTTCTTTCTCATTGGTGGTTTAATTGTATTTCCTTTTTATTTAACAAATAAAAAAAAAAAAAATTGTGGCTATGTGTTTAATTATGTTTTATTTTGCATTTATATTAGAATATCTGGTTGAATTTAATTTCCTTTTCAACACAAAATAAAAACTCTTTAAATTTTTAACAAATGTGGCAATGTGTTTTATTCAGAAGGTACTGGATGGCCAGGACACAGCAAAGCTAACAGGCGCTGTGTAGAATAGCGTGGTCACACTGACTGACAGCGCCTACAAAGCTGAGGGCCAACATCATATTCAGCAATGTAGGCGTTGTTCGCAACAACGCCAGGTAGCGACTGAGGAGGCCTGCTATAGCGAATCGCTACCGCCCGCGGCTGACGCTAGCGGCGCTCTTAGCGCCATACTTCAGTCGCTCATCTGTCGCTACCTGGCGCTATTGATGAATCGGCCTCCCCGTGCCTCAGAGAAACTTACAAGCTGGAGCACCCAGACAAAATCCTCACAGACATACCATAGTATCCAGTGCCATTTGTATAAGGCCCTGTCGTATTGGTTCTTATTGTTCGTATTGGTTCGTATTGGTGGGATGCCCCACTATGTGAAACCCCCCAAGTCACACAATCTCAGTCACCCTTCCCCGCTCCTATGGCTCATGCGCAATAGTTACCTACTGTACTGAACTAGGAAAATTTTCACTTGTAGAGATTAGTGCATTGGTCAATACATGACAGCAGTAGCTGGATTGGCCGTTAAATGAAATAGGAAATAGAAGAAGATATTACTAGTTAGTGAGAAATTGCCTGGACATCACCCCAAGCCTTTATAGAAGCTTTTTCAAATGCACGCTTACTATGTGCATTATGTGATGGAAGAGTTATAAATGATGGGATCAGAGGTTGTAGAAGTTTAGATCACCCCTTAGTTCAGTGTTGTAATGTTAAAGCGGAACAAAACCCACCAAAAATATACCAGGGCTGGCCGCTGGCTTTCGCTGTCGTGTGAAACCCCCCAGAACACCACTGTATACTCCCTCGTTCCAATGGCCCATGCACAGGCTCTCGTCCAGTGAGAGCCATCTGCCGTGACTATTTGGTAAATGTCTCTCATTGTTTTCATTGAAGAGTGCGCACTGCTGCATCTCAGGTGGCTGTCACATGCTCCTGCCCCAGCCATTCAGATTTGGGGGGGCGGTGATGTGGGGTATGTGGCGTGCTTCCCATTGCAGTCAATACAAGCTGTTTGCAGAATGACATAATTACAGCAGAAGGCTCTCATTGGACGAAAGCCGTGCAAGAGTAAGAAAGTAATTGTTGAAAATCAGTTAAGTGTGCATCAGCCATTGTCTAAGTTTTGGGTCCCTAAATATGATCTGGTCAGTTTGTGGAAGCAGTTTTACTGTATGATTTATCTTTGAAGAGAATTTTAGTGGAACTTTTGAAAGTGAATATTTTATACGATGGCCTCGAGGTTGTGTAAACATACTATTGGCAGTTACTCCTGATGTATAGCTGCTATTGGCAAATGTACACCAAGTCTGTACACCAAGATCGACAAAAAGAGGGAAGTGAGTCCTGTACCCACAGAACACTGCTGTTGGCCATAAGTAAGTGTGAGTGTGCTCCCTTATTTTAGCAGCAGTCATTGCAGCAGTGTTCCAGGGCTCACTTCTCTCCTCTAGGTGTACAGACTTTGTATACGGTGGCTAAGAGAAACAGATTGCAGAATTTAAAAAGAGAATATGATAGAAAAAATAAAATACTAGAAAAGCTCAGCACCTTGGGGACATCATTTTGGCACAAAAAACACACTTTGAAAAACTCCATTGAAAGTAGACATTCCCTTTAAGCTGTCATGTGTTGTGATCTGTTCCCACAAAATCGCTTTATATCTGAGTGAATGCGGAATTCTGGGAGGTTTCACACAGTGGGGCGTCCCAATTCAGGATGCCCCAGGGGAATGAAACAAAACCTGGGAAAGTCAAATTCCCGGGTTTAATTCTGCTTTAAAGTATGAAAGTAAGCCAGTGCAGGAGAAGGGGAGCAAGCAAGCCAGAACTAGAGGAACAGGAGTGGAAGTTACAAGTACCAGAACACCTAAGGGGGTTATTTAAGAAGGGATAGTGCCAGGTAGTGGCTCATAGCGGCAGGCAGCTTCTGGTGAACATCGGGTGCTGTACGGAAAACCACATTTATAAAAGCGAATCTGGTGAGCGACTCTAACAGCACCATGTAGTGTCTGATGTATTATTACAGGCGGCTCAGCGCATTGCGCGGGCGCTCTAGCTTCCAGAATGCCAGTATTACCTGTCGCTACCTGTCGCTCTCCCATACATTTCAATGGACGTTCATTTGCTTGTGTTTAAATGGCGTGTTTGACATTTTTATTTATTTTTGCTCAAATCATTGTGTGACCTCTCCTGGCTGCAAACAAACACTTTTAGAAACCTTTTAGATATTTTTGTGTAGAATTGTCATTGCAGGTCTGGCACTAAAGTATTAACCCTTTAACCCTTTAAGTGCCAGCCTACCTGCAGCATTTCCCACTCCCTGTTGCCAGAGCATTTTTCACTATTTTGCGCTCCCCATGTTCAACTGTAATTTTTGAAGGGATTTTCTGGGACTTCCCATAAAAATTACATATTGTTTTTTTCAGCAGAATCTGGGCTTTAACATCATATCTCTTGTTTATCAATTTTGTAGTTTTATCATAATTATTTTGGGCAAAATATGTGAAAGAAAATAAAAAATACACACGTTTTTACATTTTGCAGTGGTTTTTTTTAATCGAAAATAAAGGTTTTTCAATAAAAACATATTGAGAGTAAAAGCCCCATTTCTCCCGGTTACAACGGTACCACACATGTATTAGTAGACACCCTTTCCTGCCCAGGAGACCCCAGAAACTGCAAAGAGCGCTAGAGGAGATTTTCAGATAAAATACAAATACTTTGCGCTCCTCGCAGTTTTTCAAAAAATACAACCCTTTACATTTGAAATACCCCCCACAAACTATATATTTTTGGAAAGTGCACACCTCAAGGTTTCTAAGCATACTAGGCTTGTTGGCGTGGGTCCATTGGTTTGAACTCTATTGATTGGCAGAATCTCTGGTTCCAAAGGATTTCCCTAAAAAAAAAAAGCAAAAAGCAGATTCAAAACCATATTTTCCTATAAAAACAATAAGCAAGCAAGAAGTAACGCAGTAAATCTGAAAGCACAACATCTGCTGAACAAAATAATACCCCACATGCATAGGTACTTTGAAGTGTAGAGTTGCCAAACACCACAAAGTCCAGCATGCGTTTGAGGGTAATTGTACTTGAAAAAATCAGCGCCGCACACAAAGTGCGCACCTTGCAGTTTCTTCAAATTTACAACCCTTTACATTTGAAATACCCCCCACAAACTATATATTTTTGGAAAGTACATACCTCAAGGTTTCTAAGGCTACTGGGCTTGTTGACGTCTGTGACTTCCTTCAGAATATATTGATTGGCAGAATCTCTGGTTCCAAAGGATTTCGCTAAAAAAATAAGCAAAAAGCAGATTGAAAAACATTTTTTCCTATAAAAACAATAAGCAAGCAAGAAGTAACGCAGTAAATCTGAAAGCACAACGGCTGCTGAACAAAACAATACCCCACATGCATAGGTACTTTGAAGTGTAGAGTTGCCAAACACCACAAAGTCCAGCATGCGTTTGAGGGTAATTGTACTTGAAAAAATCAGCGCCGCACACAAAGTGCGCACCTTGCAGTTTCTCCAAATTTACAACCCTTTACATTAGCAATACCCCCCACAAACTATATATTTTTGGAAAGTACATACCTCAAGCTTTCGAAGCCTACTGGGCTTGTTTGCAGGGCATCATTTCTTGGGACTCTCTTGATTGGCAGAATCTCATCTTTCAAAGGTTTACCCTAAAAAAATAAGCAAAAAGCAGATTGCAAAACATTTTTTCCTATAAAAACAATAAGCAAGCAAGAACCAACGCTGTAAATCTGAAAGCACAAGGTCTGCTGAAAAAAACAATACCCCACATGCATAGGTACTTTGAAGGGTAGAGTTGCCAAACACCCCAAAGTCCAGCATGCGTTTGAGGGTAATTTTACTTGCAAAAATCAGCGGCGCACACAAAGTGCGCACCTTGCAGTTCTCAAAATTTACAACCCTTTACATTAGCAATACCCCCCACAAACTATATATTTTTGGAAAGTACATACCTCAAGCTTTCGAAGCCTACTGGGCTTGTTTGCAGCGGGTCATTTCTTCAGACTATATTGATTGTATACTCTTTACTGCAGCCGTAACATCATATTATAGGATATAGCTGAGGAATCCCATTATAAGATCAGTGCAGTGATCAATGACCAATATCAGGAATCAAGAACCTGAAATTGGTCACATTTTATCATCACATGCCATAAGTAACCAGCTGCTCCTGCTCCACCATTTCCCATCGGAACAGCAAAAACAAACAAAAAGAAAATAATATAATGGGAACACAAGATACCTAATTCCTAAAAGGGGCCTACCTACCAAAAAAAAAAATGCATTGCTCAATAATTTAGTTGAGTATGGTATACCTCAAAACAATCTTCGAGGCATAACCCGGGTTGGCTGGGACAGGTCGGGCAATAATACCGCACATCTCTTCTAATGCCACGCTTCCTACAAACCCTACAAGCTCTCTGGGGATACCGCTTTTTACCAACTTCGGGAAGCAACTTTATAAAGTGCTTCCCTACTAATCTGGCCTGGTTGTCATTGCTAGCCAGATCTGGTGCTTCCGCAGTATCCCCAAACAACAAAGCAGGGAGTAACTGCTGCTGGTATTTTATGTACGATAAATTGGAGCCTGGCACTGCTGCCTTGAAGGCAACAAAGCTGTTGTAAGTTGCCATTTGGACCAAATGAATGGCAACTTTAGTGTACCAGGCTCGAGTTTTTCGGGTGGCGTTGTAATAAGTTAATATTTGGTCCGTTTTATCAACGCCACCCATGAATTTATTATAATCGGTTATGCAACGTGGCTTTTGGGAAGGGGCTCGGGGACCACGTTGCCTTACATTCACAACTGACTCATCGTGGAGTGTTGTCAGAAGGAATACATGTTTTTTGCCCATGTATTTCATGGCCAGGACCTCATCGCTTCTTAGAGCATAAGACTCCCCCCTTTTTAATTTTTTTTCAAGTAGTGGCCTGGGCAACCCTTTGCGTTTACGGTTGATGGTGCCGCAGGCCGGGGTATCCAACCAATAAAGGGCGCGAAATAAGGGGATGCTGGTATAGAAGTTGTCCACATATAAGTGGTAACCTTTACCCAACAATGGAGTCATGAGGTCCCAAACGATCTTTCCACTTATTGACAAAACCGGGGGACAACCAGGGGGGTCCAGATAGGTGTCCTTTCCCTCATAGATTCGAAAATATTTGATGTAGCCGGTCACACTATCGCATAATTGGTAAAATTTAATCCCGTAGCGGGCACGCTTGCTAGGGATATATTGCCGAAAAACAACGCGCCCTTTGAAAAGCAGTAGTGACTCGTCAATTGATAATTTTTGGCCGGGGGTGTACACTACTGCGAAGCGATCTGACAGGCTGTTGAGCAGGGGCCGTAATTTATGCAGCCTGTCGTGACCGGGCTCACCACGGGGAATAGCAGTGGAATTGTCGTTAAAATGCAGAAACCGCAGTAAAATTTGGTAGCGGTTTCTGGACATTACGGCCGGAAATAATGGAGTTGCCAATATGGTTTGGGTATCCCAGTAGGACGAAATACTAAATTTTTTTAGGATACCCATTGCTAGAGTGAGCCCCCAAAATTTCTTTATCTCACTCAAATTTGTGGGATGCCATGCCTGAGCTCGGGCGTGCCTCTGCAGGGGGTTTTGCGCTAAGACCTGCTCGCCATAGAGATTGGTATAGAAGACCATATCCAGTAGGATGGCTTCTGTGAGGAACAATTTGAAAAAGTCAATGACACCAAAATTTGTGGTGTCTACATTGACCCCGGGGACCGAATCAAAAGGGGGAATTTCGGGGGAAAAATTATTAGGAGGCCTCCACGCAGACGCTCCTTCACCAGCTGCAGCACTCGATGCCTCACCCTGCACTACACTCGCCTGAAGCGTGGCCTCACTTTGTGCGGTACTATCCCTTCTAAGGTGGCTACTACTGGCAGCACTGCGCGGCTGTGTGTCCTCAGTAGAGTATACACTGTCTGACTCGCTATCTGATGGGAAGTACTCGGACCCTGACTCACTAAAATCTTCCGAGTCAGACGCCATCAGGTAAGCCGCAGCTTCCTGTGCAGTGTACCGCTTACCAGCCATACCCCAATGCAAGAAAAAATCTAAAAAAAATTAAACTAAAGGCTACAACTAAAGGCTACTACTAAAGGCTACAACTAAAGGCTACAACTAAAGGCTACAACTAAAGGCTACAACTAAAGGCTACAACTAAAGGCTACAACTAAAGGCTACAACTAAAGACAAATTACAAAAAAATACAATACAATAAAACAAAGCAAAAAACCAGACAAAAAATACAATACAATAAAACAAAGCAAAAAAACAGACAAAAATAGAAATAAAAGTTACAACCCGATGAGAAGTGGTGGAGTCAGGAGCAGCAGGTCACGGGATCCCAGCTAAGCAGAGAAGGGGCCAACGTCTCCAAAGAAGGAAGGGGCCAACAATTCACCAAAATCCAAAACACCTAAGGAAAAAAGGAAAAAGTTAAGATTAGGGAGTGTGGGTGAACTAAATGCCTGATAATAACTACCTGATCCCCCACACAGCACACAGTGACCTCCCCCTGACCCTGCCTCCATTAGGATATTGGGGTGTGGGGTGCACCCCACCCCTTTCTCTTACCGTCTCGTTGGCGGCTGTGACCGGCATCAGGAAGCCCCGGGACCCCCAGTTCTTCTCCACCATCAGCCGGTCCCACACAGTACCACCCGCCAATCGCCGCCCGCCGATCGCCAGTGGTGGGCAGTGCTGTGGCCAGATTGTACAGTGATCACTGATCACTGATCCCAGACACTATACAGCACCCGCCGCCCGCCGATCACCAGTGCTGTGGCCAGATTGTACAGACAGCACCCGCCACCCGCCGCCCGCCGGTCACCAGTGCTGTGGCCAGATTGTACAGATCGTTGTGGGAGACAGGGCAAAGATTTATTTTGTGGCAAACAGGGCATCCAGATTCCATGGCTGAAAGAGCTCAATGAAGTAGTCCACAGTGACAGTCATGATGGCGCTGCCGAAGACAGCAGTGGACAGCGTGGTGAAGAAGCGTTGCCATTGTAAGGTTAGCACTGCAAACAGCATTCCAATCCCAAGCAGAAGTGCCACCGGGACCCAGACGGTGCGTGGATGGTAAAACTGTTCCATGACAATCAAAGTGGCTATAGCGATCAACAGTCCAAGCAGCAGGCCCACCATGAACAGTCCCACACTCCTCACCAACATGGTGACCAGGCCGCAGAGGACGCCAATGCCCAAACCAATGCCCACACTGGCCTCCACACTGAGCTGCGTGTCCAGTACCCGCTCCTTGTAGCATAGCATGAAGATGACCACCGAGCCGAACATCAGACCCGTCAGGAACATGCCGCCCGCCGATCGCCACCCGCCGCCCGATCGCCGCCGATCGCCACCCGCCACCCGCCGATCGGTGGGTGGCGATCGGCGGCGATCGGCGGCGGGTGGCGATCGGCGGGTGGCGATCGGCGGGCGGCGGGTGGCGATCGGCGGCGATCGGCGGCGATCGGGCGGCGGGCCCCCCCCCCCCAAAAAAAAACCCCGATCCCACACTTCCACACACTCCCCCACACACTCCCTCACACACTCCCTCACACACTCCCTCACACACTCCCTCACACACTCCCTCACACACTCCCTCACACACTCCCTCACACCCCCAGACACACGCACACACAGCCACTTACCTCCAAGCCAACAAGAAACAGGAGAAGAGAAGACCGCCAGAAGTTTATATAGAGGAGGCGCCGGCTGATGACAGCAGCCGTGCGCCCTCCTCTGATTGGCTCCAGCGACGATCCTGTTGCCGGGGTGAGCTCAGGGTCACCTCCAGGTGACCCCCCCATGACCCTGCTACAACGTCAAGGCGGTATCCGGGCAGATTTCAAGCAGCGATCGTCAGGAGGTGAGTGAATGTCAAGCCCGTAGCACCTACGTGCTTGGCACTTAACGCCCAGCCAAGCCAGCACGTAGGTGTTACGGGCTTGGCAACCAAAGTGGCCCACCTAATTTTAGCCTTGAGAATCTGTACATTTTTGTCCCTCCTTGTGTTCTAGCGGTCAGGCAGGCACGAAGGTGGGTGGGAGAGCAGGTAGGTGGGGAGGTGGTTGGGCAGATGAGTAGATGAAAGGTAGGCAGGAGGTAGCTGGGTGGCAGGCATGTAGGTGGATGGATGGAAGAGTAAGTGGCTGGATGAGTAGGTGAGCATGTCGGAGGCTGAGTAGGTGAGCATGTGGGAGGGTGGGTAGGTGGGCATGCGGGTGGGTAGGTGGGCATGCAGGCAGGTAGGTAAGTGGCCATGCAGGCAGGCAGATGGATGGGCAGATATGATGGCTGCCGGGCAGGTGGCCAGGCAGGTGGGTGAGCAGGTGGGCATGCAGATATGTTGGTGGGTGGTCTGAAAGTAGGTAAGTGGGCATGCGGGTGAGTGGGCATGATGGCTAGCAGGTAGGTGGGCGTCAGGTGGGCAGGCAAGTAGGTGAGCATGCGGGTGAGTAGGTGAGCATGTGGGCGGGTGGGTGAGTAGGTCAGCATGTGAGCAGGTGTGTGGGTAGGTGGGCATGCAGGCAGGCAGGTCGGTGGATGAGCGAACATGATGGCAGGCGTGTAGGTAGGCAGGCAGGTGGGCAAACAGCCAGGTGGTTAGGTAGGTATGATGGCTGGCAGATGGGTGGGCAGGCAGGTGGGTATGCAGATATGTGGGCAGGCTGGCAGGCAGGGTGGGAGTGTGGGTGGTTGGCAGAGATCAGACAGGCAGGGTAGCAGCAGCATTTTAGTGATGCTTACCGGCATCTAAATCGGGAGGCGGGCAGGTGGGCGGGGAAAATGTGGAAAAGAGAGAAGGAAAAATGTATTGTAAATAAGAGAGAGAAAAGAAGAGGGGATATGAAAAAGAGAGAAAGAAAGAAGGGGAAAGGGAAAAGAGGGAGGGAATGTGGAAAAGGGAGAAAGAAGGGGGAATAAAAAAGGCGGGGTGAAGAAGAAGATAATGTGAAAAAGACAGGGAGTCAGAGGCAAAATGGAATAAAGAGTAAAGTGAAAGCCGCAGTGTTCGGGCATCCCCGGTAGGTAGGCTGCTGACATTCAGAGCCACGCTCTCTCCTCCCCCTGTGCTCGGAGCCAGTGTCCAGGGCTCGGGCTGCCCCGGAGATGCTGCTGGCCGAGTGCCGGACCACCGCCATGTGTGAGCGCAGGTATGAGGGGAGCTGCCTCCCTCCCTTCCTCCTGGATCCATGCTCTTCTGCCGCTCCAGCTACAGCTGCTGCCCACCTGACGCCCACCTACCTGCTAGCCGCCGCCCGCCGATCGCCGCCCGCCGATCGCCACCCGCCGCCGATCGCCACCCGCCGCCCGATCGCCGCCCGCCACCCGCCGATCGGCGGGTGGCGATCGGCGGCGATCGGCGGCGGGTGGCGATCGGCGGGTGGCGATCGGCGGGCGGCGATCGGCGGCGATCGGTCTACACTTTCGGCGGCGATCGGCGGCGATCAGTCTACACTTTGACTGTCCACAGCTAAATAAGCATTTCAATGTGGATAGTGGTGGGGTACACCTCATCGTCCAATCAAAAAGGGGACCTCCTTCCTCATGACTGAAAAAGAGGCAAACAAGGCCAGCTGAGGAGTGCAGTCAGCACCAGGACTAACAGCAAAACTGTGGCAAATCATCCATTAGGTCCCCCCCCCCAAAAAAAACCCCGATCCCACACACTCCCCCACACACTCCCTCACACACTCCCTCACACACTCCCTCACACACTCCCTCACACACTCCCTCACACCCCCAGACACACGCACACACAGCCACTTACCTCCAAGCCAACAAGAAACAGGAGAAGAGAAGACCGCCAGAAGTTTATATAGAGGAGGCGCCGGCTGATGACAGCAGCCGTGCGCCCTCCTCTGATTGGCTCCAGCGACGATCCTGTTGCCGGGGTGAGCTCAGGGTCACCTCCAGGTGACCCCCCCATGACCCTGCTACAACGTCAAGGCGGTATCCGGGCAGATTTCAAGCAGCGATCATCAGGAGGTGAGTGAATGTCAAGCCCGTAGCACCTACGTGCTTGGCACTTAACGCCCAGCCAAGCCAGCACGTAGGTGTTACGGGCTTGGCAACCAAAGGGTTAAGTGCCAGCCTACTTGGAGCATTCTTCATTCTCTGTTGCCAGACCCTTTTGCACTATTTTGCGCTCCACATGTTCAACTGTGATTTTTGAAGCGATTTCCAGGGATTTCCCAGGGAAGTTATATATTCTTTTTTTTCTGCAGAATCTGGGCTTTAACATGAAATGTCTTTTTTTGTCATTTTTTAGGTGTATTTTTAATAATTTGGGGTGAAATATGTGCAAAAAAATAAAAATAAAATCTATTTTTTTACAATTTGTAGTGTTTTTTGTAATAAAAAAAGTAATTTTGTCAATAAAATCTTATTGCGTGTGAAATGCTAATTTCTCCCGGTTACAGCGGTACCACATATGTATAGGTAGACACCCTTTCCTGCCCAGGAGACTTCCCCAAACTGAAACAGCGCTTTAGGGGATTTTCAGATAAAATACAAATATGCTAAGTGCTAGGCGCACCTTGCAGTTTTTCAAGAAAAATAACCCTTTACATTTGAATTACCCTCCCACAAACTATATATTCTCTGGAAGTATACACCTCAGGCTTTCTAGGTGTACCAGGCTTGTTTACATGGGTGCAGTTTTCTGGAAGTAATTCCTCAATGAATTCTTTGGTAGCACAGAGTTTCACTAAAAAAGAATAAAAAAGCAGAATCAAACTCATATTTTCCTAAAAAAAAAATGCAAACAAGAAAAAACAAACCCAATCTGAAAAAGCAAGGTCCCCCGAACAGAACAATACCCAACATGCATAGCTACTGTCAAGGAAAGTTGTCAAACACCCCAAAGTAAAGCATGTGCGTAAGGGTAATTTTACTTGAAAATTTGACAAAGTGCGCACCTTGTACTTTTTCTATCAAAACAACCCTTTACATTTGGAATACCCCCCCAGAAACCATATATTCCCTGAAAGAACATATGTTAAGCTTTCTAAGCGTACCCAGCTTGTTGTAGTGGGCTCATCATTTTAGAAGTAATCCCTTGAAGAATTCTTAGGTTGCACAAGGTTTCCCTCAAAAAAATGATAAAAAAACAGAATAAAAAACACATTTTCTTAAAAAATCAATATGCAAACAAGAAAAAAGTTGATAGGTAATTTTTCACCATTTTGCATGTTTAACCGTGATTTTTGGAGGAATTTTCAGGAAAATTATATTTTTGCAGCAGAGTTTAGGCTTTAACATGAAATGTCTTGTTTGTAATTTGTCTACTGTTTTTTTAAATATTTTTGCATAAAAAGAACAAAAAAAAATTAAGAAATTATTTTTTAGAAAATTGTCTCCTTTATTTTAAATAAAACATTTATTTTATTAGAGAAAACCATATTGCATGTGAAAGCCCCATTTCTCCCAATTACAACGGTACCACATATGTATTGGTAGCCCCCCATTTTTGCCCAGGAGACTCCCCAAACTGAAAAGAGCACTTTATAACATTAACAAATAAAATACAACTACTATCCACACTATAAACACAAGGGGTTAATTTAAAAAAATGACACAGGGTCCCCCCTCCCGGGGGGACCCCATTTTTGGGGGAATTTTAAGGGTTAAAAACCCTTAAAAATCCCCCCCAAAAAAAATTTAAATGGGGTCCCCCTTACCCAGCATTACCAGCCCAGGACCAGCTATGGGGGCTTGTAGAACAGATTGCATGAGCCAGCTTTGGTGGCCCCCCACCCTGCCAGCTACAAGCCCACATAGCCACGGCCGGGCTCTTCTGCCCCCCCCGGGCAGGTAATTGGGGTGCCGGGGTTAATGGCAAGTCACCCGCTAGCCGCAGGGTCGTCGGAGGTCATCATCCCACGGGGGATCAGATGGCACCAAATTAAAGAGGAGACCCGGCCGGTTCCATAGAGGGGTTGGGTGAGTATTTTTTTTACATAATTTTTTTAACTAGCAGTGGGGAAAGTCAAGCACGTAACACCTACAGGCTTGGCACTTAAGGCCTGGACAAGCCAGCCCGTAGGTGTTACGTGCTTGGCACTTAAAGGGTTAATGTCACAGTGTGAAAACAATGTCATTCCATGTGTTTTCGCTTTGTTACTGGTGTACATGTGTTCAAAAACAGACTAATCACACAGCGTCTGGCGCTCTATGCTATAGCGACCAGATTTAGAGCACCAACGCTGTGTGTGTGTCCTTTTTTGGTGTGGAGCGCTGAGAGTCAGTCGCACTGAGCTGCCGCTACCTTTTGCTACCTGCAGTGCTGTACTGGTGTTAGAGCGCCCAACACACATCACATTCATCAATGCTGGCCAGATTACTACAGCTACTGAGGCGCTCTGTTACAGCGCCCGATACCCGCTTACATTGTCTACTAGCGGGTGCTCTAAGCTCCACTATACAGACGCTGGCGTTAGTAATGAATCAGCCTCCATGTTTCCTATGGCACAGGAGTGTACTGCCAGTGTTGCTACTATTGTAAGAGTGAATCCAATTTGTGTCTTACTGGAAAACATCTGTGAGAAATGCCCCCTGACCCTACAATGTACTGTCAGCATCTCCAAACCACACTAGCACCCACAGGACCCCTCAGAGTGCAAGAAACCCCTGAGCTTGAGTTCTGAAATCTCCAAGAAAGAAAGTCCCCTCTATGGACCATAAGTCAGACCCTGTTAAGCCTATCAGTACTGGCTCTGCATCTTTGGGATGAGCAATAGTTTCACGAGCATTAATGGTAGTCTGCATTGTAGATCTTTGTATATACTTTTTCTGTAAGTAAAGTAAGTTTTTTTATTGTGAAAAAATATATTGTATCAATTTTGAAAGCATGTCTACCATGTGTATCCTTTCTTATATGGTGATATACAGCTCTCTACCTTCAGCTGCCTACATTTATTATTATTTATAGCATCATTATATTTCATGTGTGTTACAATATAGTAATAACTAACAAGGACAGTAAAGACAAAACATTCACAGGACATGCCAAGCCATAAAACATACACCTGTATTGTATATGGCAACTAGGGGTGGGCAAACCAGCTGAAGTTTGGCTAAATTTGCCACAAAAGTTTGTTTTGGGACCTCAAACCACATTGAAGTCAATTGGGACCCGAACATGCGGTAACAAGGGCTAGAGGGCTACAAATTGCTGCAGGTATCTATTTGCGGTTTTATATTTATTGGTCATTTTCGGGGGGCATTTTTGGTTAGATATAGTTTTTATCTAACAAAGAATAACCTGACTTTTTTATTTTAGAATTGTATTTTATCAGTTATAAGTGCTTTACTAAATGCAGCTTTTAAAGGCATCCCATTTAACATTGAAACTGCCTGTGGGTTTATTTTTTTGTATTTTTTGGTTTTATACAATTGTTATCTAATAAAGAATAGCCTGACTTTTTATTTTTTGATTTTATTTTTCACTTTTAAGTTTTAATAAATGCGGCCTATAAAAGGCATTCATTTTAACATTGAAACTACCTGTGGGTTTATTTTTTTTATATTTGTATCTAACAAAAAAATAACAATTTATTAAAGCATGGGAAGTGACAGTAGAGTTCTTTTTATTTTCCCTGACATCTGCTGACATCACAGAAAGGGAGTGGCCTAAAGGGGATTTTCCCATGCCACCTCTCTAGGCCCCTCCCCTTTTTGTCATATTACATGACATCAGGGAGATTCCAAAGAGCCCTGCTTCTTAATATAAAAGCCACTCCCCATCCCCAGCAGCTCATCATGGAGTCCTTGGCCAGGAGCCGGGATGAACAGGAGGGGAACCTGTGTTCCTCTGCTTTCTAAATGTCATTCAAGTGTACTTTTAAAGGAGCCTGTGTGGGGGCTCGGAGGAAGCTATAGAGGAAGTGGGCTATAGGGCATATGGGCTTGTTATGTTCAGGGCCAGGGGCTGGCTGAGCGTCCCCTGGCCCTGAACATTACCAAGGGCCACTCAGCTGGCCCCTTGCCCTGAACATTACAAGCCCATATGCCCTAGTACAGGTCAGGTGTCCCACAGCAGTCCATGCTATGGGCTCCGGGGCTCATTCGCACCACCCTGGCCATTGGCGGTGCGGGTAATATGATTTGGAATAGGCATCCATGGGACCTCTTATCAGTACATTTGGAAAGTTTAAAAAACACACACACAAGTTTGAAAAAAAATGTATTCTTCTTAATTTACTTATACTTACCTTCCCCATCTAGGCTCCTTTTACATGTATGCCATGGGGGCGTCTAAGGACGTACCCCACCAATTAATTCCAGAAAGGCCAGGGCCTCTCTGGAATCTCCCTAATGCCACTTATGACATCACAAAGTAGGAGGGACCTAGAGGGGTACACAGGAAAATCCCCATGTGGGCCACTCCGCTTCTGTGATGTCAGCAATGAGTACTGGGTAGTGAGGATAGGAAAATAGGGGGAACCTATGTCCCCCCCTTCATTCAAATTGCATAACCGTCAGATTCTGATGACCAGCACCGCCACATCTACATGCTGGTGGGCTCCTCAAAGAGCCCCAAAGAAGAAAGAGGAGTGCATGGGACAAAGAAGAACCGCTGGACCCGAAGAAGAAGGCATCCGGCAGGAGGCAGAAGATGGAAGACATGGATGGGTGAGTATAAGTTAAATTAAGAACAAATATTTTGGTGTGGCGTCTTAATGCTTTTTCACTTGAGGTGAACTAGTAAGGGATCCAGGGGACACCTATACCAGTTCACCATTGTCAGGAGGCGGCATGGCACCTGCTGGGCTCGGTGGGTGCCATGCCAGTAAAATGACACATTACCCGCACCCCCATTTGGGGCATCAGGGGTGCAGAAGAACACGGTGCCTATTGATGTGGGCACATGGTTCTTCTAGGGGTGTCCAAGGCACAGAGCTCCAAGCCTATCCCAAAGGGCATAAAGGCTTGAAACTTGCAGGGACAGGAGCCGCCATTAGTGCTGCCTCTGAACCCTGGCTTACAAGCTCTAATTCTTGGTGCCCAGGCTGATAGCCTTTGTGGGGGAAGGGGGACATTTCCCTGCTGTCACTTTCCCTGCTTTAATGAATGCAGTTTAAGCAGCATTTATTAAAACAAGGAAAAGTGTAAAAAAAAAAAATCAGACAAACATGTTTTGGTAATTATTTTGACATCTCGTTGCTAACAAAAAATGGCCAATAAATTACCAAAACATATAAAAAAATAAAACTTGTGTCAGTTTCAATGTTAAATGGAATGCCCTTTATAAGCGGCATTTCGTAAAACACTAGAAACTGAAAAAATACGGTTAAAAAATAAAAAGCCAAGCTATTCATTGTTACAAAAAATTGTATCTAACCAAAAATGCCCCCAAAAATGCCCCAAAAATATTAAAAAATAAACCTGCAGGCAGTTTCAATGTTAAAATAAATGCCTTTCATAAGCCACATTTAGTAAAACACTTAAAACTGAAAAAATACATTTAAAAAAATAGAAAGACCAGGCTATTATTTATTATATAAAATTTGTATCTATCCAAAAATGCCAAAACTATTAAATATTAAATAAATAAAAAATAAAAATATAAACCCACAGGCAGTTTCAATGTTAAATGGGATGCCTTAAAGTGGACCTAAGCCACTCCAGGGCAGGCATACTCACTCCCTCGGGGGCATCCAGAATTGGGAATGCCCCGCTGTGTGAAACTCCCTAGGTTGTCCAAAAACGTACTTTCTTTCCCGATCCAACGAAGCAATGCACAAGCTGTGGCCACATCCCTGTTATCCCTTCAGCAGCGCCCATGCTTCCTGTTAGACGGTAGTGGGGGATGTGGCCCTCAGCATGCTCGGATCCACTCCTATTAGACGGGCTCCTGGATGAAGAAACTCCAGCAGATCCGAGTGTGCTGATTGGACGAGCAGCTGTGCGTACGCCATAGGACTGAGAAGAGGTTCGATCAGGCGACCTGGGGGCTTTCACCCATGGGCAAAATCCTGGGTTTTGGTCCACTTTAAAACTGAAAAATACAATAAAAAAAAAATTAAGATTATTCTTTATTAGATAAAATTGCATCTAACAAAAAATGCGAAAAAATGACCAAAAAATATAAAAGCAGCCCATCAACCAGCGTTTCCACATTCTGGCCGAAAACCAAACCTCGGCATGGACTTCTAGGCTGAAGTACGTGTTTGGAGAGCCAATCTCACAAAATATGGTACGAACCCAAACTTTGCGGTTCAAGTTCGCCCATCACTAATGGTAACTACAAATGTATTCAGAGACAGGGTCTTGTGGTTTCTCGCTGGGGATTCCATCTTCTGGGTCCCTCAGTTTCTGGGCGACCTTCGCCATCCTGCATCCCATCAGGAACTGAGCCTGGCCCCCCAATCTCGGGCCTTTGCTGAGCTGCGAGATTGCTGTGGGACATTGACTGATTGTCAGTTAGGGACGGCTAAGTGCATAGTGGGGTGATGATCGGGCCCTGAAGCAGCTGGATGTCGCCACAACAGGCAGTGACAACATCTAAAAGGTAAGTAGGGGCCAATGGGGGGGGGGCGGTGTTCTGTTGTTCCTCTTTTAAATGGACCAATCACCGGGATTTTCACTTTCCTGGAGATTGATACTCTTACCCAGGGCATCCCGATTTAAGATATACTGCTGTTTGAAACCTCATCGATCACCCTAAATTGTGTTTTCATAATATATGACCTTGTAAATATATCCCTGAAGATGGTCATATAAATTTAGCTCTGGTGGAGTTTAAAATCTGGTCAGTCATAGGATCTTGCCTGAGCTTTCTGTGGATGACATTTCCCACATTTCTCTGTTGGTCACAGCCAACAACCAACAGATGCTTTTAGATAGGTTTAGGTAAATTTTCGTGGGACAGTCACACTTCAGCCTCATCCATTACCCTGTAAAGTGGTCAGTTTACCTAAGTGTCCCACTTTGATTAGCTAAAAGAATGGTCACTTTAGAATTACGATATATTCTACAAATGATGCAATTAAAGTTGCAATGCCAAGAGGGGTTAATACAAGCCCTGGATATAATATATCACTGTGAATAAACAAGATCAAACATAATTTCCTGGGCTTCAGTATTTAGAAGTCCTCCATAGTATTTTTCTAACATTAAACAGCATTACTATACAATTGATTTATAGTAAATGCTTTCAATGCTTTGTACAGCATGGGACTAAGACTGATCGCAGTTTTTAATTGATGCGCATACAAACCTTGTGCAGCTTATTATATTACACCAATTAGTTTTTGAAATGTGCAGCTTCCTGGTTTATTTAGGACACATTGTTCTCCAGTACTACAATACCCATTAATAATCATAAGTCTAGTTAATAAAAGATTAATATCAAAGCCATTAATCATTTTAATCTGCCATCAATGTCCCAATTTGTTTCAAAGTTTTGGGAGCGTTGCTCAATGTATTTAAATGAGCCTGTAAACAACACTTGTTTACAGCTACATTATAAGGATGTATCAATGAAGGCACAGGGCGTGAATTCAATTCGATTTTGGGATTCTTAAACAACCTCAAATTTGAAGCAGACAAACTCATTTAATATGACCCCTGTCCCTCCCTGATTTTGGCCCCACCCCGAGTACCTGGAGGCGATCATTCAACCTCCTCGGTTTCCTGCCTTAGTAAAATCAGGCTTGTTTGCCAATGCTAGCCACGCCCACCAGGCAAGTTTTAGACTGGTGATAGGCCGATCTCAAATTTGCGGGGTGACATAGCACATCTACTGTCCACAGTCTCTGTTTCTCTCTAGTCTTATGCACAGTCAAGCCCACAGCCTGAATGGCTGGGTGCTTAAGCGCGTCTCAGTCCAGAGATGCCAGGAATGCGGCCGTGGGCTCATCAGAGATTTAAGTATAGTGGCTGGCCCTGGAGTCCTTTAGACTTGTCCAACTTGGTCCGCTTTAATACCTGTATACTGAACTTAAAGAACATTTTAAGGGCTTGTCCAGGCAACAGACATATAATCGCTTAGCCCTAAAGATCCTAATATTCCTAGTTTCTTTTTTCAAAATGAACCCTCAAAGTGGAGAAAACTTTTTTAAATGTTTTCATTCCGTTTTGAAATTTCCAGCCAGTTGGCATGGTCGCTATCCATTACAATAGCAGCCAGCATATTTTTATCAGCATACTCTGACACCTAATCACAATGCTGCAATACACAGACGCCAAAGGGGCAGAGTTATAGACCATCAGTTTAGCCCTATGATTGGTGGTTTACTGCTAGATGAATTAGGGGATGTGTCAAAAGTTTCTGCTTCTAGGTGCTGCTGCATGGATACAGGAAGCTCCCTTCTAGAGGCAGATTTGATGAGTAGTGTGAGGGAGCGAACCCGAGCTGCAAAGTTTGGGTTTGTACCAAACTTTGTTAGTTAAAGTTCCCAAACCTGAACAGGGACTTCAGTAAGTTGTACAGCAGCAATTTCTGCTGCACACTCTGCGCCCACATCACAATTTTTTTTCATCCCCTCTTTTTTTTCATCCCCTTTTTTCATCCTGCCTCTGAGGTCCCCTTGACAGGAAATCAATAGGAAATCTGGGGGCCCTTCCTCCCCCCACTCCTCACCCCGCAGAGGTAAAATTGCTCTCAAAGTTCGGGTCCCCATTGATATTCAAAACTCGAATTTTAGGGGATTTCGCCCAACATGCAGCTAAGTTGCTGAATCGTGCTTTTTTTATTAGCCTGGACAGCCCTTTTAACTGAACACAATAATTAGCAAAATTGAAAAAAAAAATAAAAGTATCAAATAAGGTTTACAAATTTCCTATGGGACCTATCTGTGTATGTATTTATAGCTCATACATTGGTGTGGCACACATTTTATAATCATTTTATGTTTATTGAATTTTCCTAAAACAGCTAAATTGTATACTAGATCAAAATAAAAATCACGTGAGCCTCCATGCTAGAAAAAAACTGTTCACATATTATATTCTCTCATACTACCTTACCAAGCAGATATTTCTACTTGGCTAACCACAGACTGTAACCAAAATTCTCCTCTACAGTAACTGTGCATTGAGCAGCCCATCAACCAGCTTCCCCTAAAGATTGCAGCAGCATGAAGCTGCTGTGCCACTTTCCTGATCCCTGATCCAGTCCCTGGTCAGTGTTCCTGTTAAATGGTATTCCTTCCATCTGATCTCAGGATGTGGAAGTACCAGGGGGTGGGTGTATCTCAGGGTTCCAACCATTAGAGCATCAAATAAGTAGCTGCCATAAACAGCTTACATCAATGCTGCAACAATGACATAGTGGAGACACATTAACTCTTAGACATTTTTACAGGTAGTTTAAACTAATAAAAAGCAATAGTGCAAAACCTACTGTGGCTGAAATCACCCTGGTATTGAGTGGTCAAGTATATAATTCTACGCTTTTTGAAGCTGAGAGCCACAGGAAACTTTATTCTTGCTGTTGCAGCATGTATTTGCCTGCTACAGTAGTTCAGTCTCAAAATGAATATCAGATCTTTGCTGCTCCTGCATTTTACTTGGATGCTGATGCCTGGCAACCATGGGATGTGTGCTTCACAAGAAGCTTTGCTGGCTAGCCTTGCATCCTAGCTGATTGAAGGCAGCTAATTTAAAAGTCTCTTCCAGGAACAGCAGAACTGTGATTGTATTGTGAGGCTGTAAGGTTGCCAAGCTGTATCAGCCATTCCACATATTTACTAGCCTACTGTATGTCTTCCTCTCTGAATTCCATTGCGAGGAACCTATTCTACTACATGCTATCAGATGTATCTGACCACATCCGGTGGTTATTTAAAGGGATTGATTTGAAATGATTGGTCTTTTTTTTGCTGGGCCCCCCAAAAAGTTCTATATGGAATGATCCCAACAAGGATTGTTCAAGGTCAAGTTGGTTTTCCCCTGAATTGTGCTCCACTTGGGAAAGGCATTTTATCGCACAGGGGTTTCTACGTGAACTATGCCTATTCATTTTTTGGGGTCTGGAGGATCCTTTCACAGTCGCTTATTAAATTTTGGTTTGTTAGAGAGGAGATCCTCAGTGGCACAAAAGAATAGTTCTTTAAGGCCTTCTTCAATTCTAATAAGTATCATTTTAGGGTACATTTCAAAAATTCCCTTCAGTACAAAAGTTTGCAAAAGTCAGGTATAAATGCTCTTAAAGTTGGTGACAAAAATCCTTAGTCTGCCCGCAAACTTTGACCTTGCCCATGTTAATTATCACCAAAAAAAACTAAAATATGTGTTATAAAACTAAATAATAAAAACTTTTTTGTTATTAATAAATACCCTGCATAATTAAAACATGATTTAATTAAAGCATGATTTAATGAAAAGTCCAAACCCTTAAAAAACGATTTCCTAGCATCTAAAATTAATATATTTTACTTTTTTAGTCACTTTTTATTCTTTACCCCACTGGGCTGCAACTCTGTTCAGGACTCTAGGATATGGGCGCCGCCATCTTGACTCAGAAGCATCACAATAATGAGGAGAGGAGAGGGGGATAAAGTACAGGGGGCGGGTTATAGCTGTGCTTTGCACAGACAGAGCAGAGCTGGGGTCAGGGAAAGGACAGCAATCCCAGAATTCAGAGCAGCACAGTTAGAGGACACTTCCTGTTCCTGCAGGCTGCCTGATGCTCCATGAGCTGCCATCTTGGATGTTTAAAGGCTCATGACAGTAGGTGCAGGTAGGATAATTTATAATGTGAGCAATCTGTATGTACAGGGTGTGGGAAACATATAAGATATGCTCTTATTCAGGGTGAAGGTCCCCTCTAAATGCTGCCGCAGCAGTTGAGTGGCGGGCTTAAAGGGATAGTGAACCCTGCATGAAAAAGTCAATAAAGAATGTTTCGTGAAGGATGAAGTCATCACTAAAAGTGTGTTTTAAAGCCTCTGTGATGGGTCCCTCCACCTAAGGTTTCTGCTTACCATAGAGACAGGGCTATATGTTCCAATAGCCAATATGTGCTTTTCCAAACTTACATAGTGGCTTCCTAATATGCATACATAAATATATCTCCAATTATTTATAGGGCTGGTATAAGCGTGTGTCTACAGTGGCGCCAGCAGAGGATTGTCACAAAGATGGCGTCCCATCCTAGAATCTGTCTGGAGCTGGTAAAAAAAGATTTCACGCCAATGGCTCCAGAGCTTGCTCCTAAATGAAGCCTCACAGAGGCACAGCTGACCGAGGCCTTGATGACATCATTTCCGACATGTGTGTCACTTGATGCGTTTCGTCCTATCTGGATATTCACTAAGGTGGTTGTAATTACAGGTAACAATCAACCCTCAAAAAGTCTATTATAAAGTGCCAAAAAATGTAAATATCTCACAAATAATCAGTTAGGTGATGGCTATTTAATAAAACTAAAACTACAAATTAAATGAGCAAAAGAAATATATATGTATAACTATGTATAGCTAGTAGTGCAACATTCAGGCCGTGTTTCTGCAAAACCAAGCAATCTATAAGCAATGTGCAACAATAGACAAATAAGAGCAAGAGGGTAATACTCAACTGGCGGGTGTATCCCCCAAGATAACACAGCCCATGGGTTCCATGGCAGACTTAATCTGGAAATATTTACATTTCTTTGGCACTAGTCACTTCATTTACCACTGAGGGATAATTGATTGTTACCTGTAATTACTTTCTGCTGCGACAGTATTTAGATTGATGTGAACCCTGTACGGGCACTCAGCTGGGGTGTCGTTTTCTCTCCCTTACTATGCTTTTAATAGTGTATGTTTATTATACACACAAACTTAAAAAAGTTGATATATATTACTTTTATTACAAGTTTTTATTTGGTGGTACGAACACACACTTTTCTTTTTCTTAGCTAGCATGAGGTCTGTACCCCCCTTCGGTCAAAGCCAGTCATTTGAATGGCTGTGCAGATTGCTTCCTGTCTGTTTCTTCTTTCTGTAATTATGCATATGCCATATTACTATGAAATTGTTGACAGGACCAGTTGCAGTCAGATAAGGAGGGGGTAATACAAATATAACCCCCAGATACTGATTTCTGCTACAGTGTTGAAAATATTTAATTCAGGTAAGCAGATGGAATTTTTAGCTTTTCCAGATATGAAAAGCTTCTATCATCCCTTGAGAATATCGCTACAGGGGATTTAATGCACCACTTACTACTAAAAACTTCAGTAAAGTTTCATCCAAGTCATACAATATCTATACTGAAAGCCTTGCGACTTATCATCTAGGACAGAAAGGTCTGATCTGCACTTAAGGCTTTCAGAGTGATAAGGAAGCTAATGATCCTTGCCCGCCTTATTGAATCCACAGTACAGATAGTTACAGCACTACCGCCAGAGAATCAATTACGATATATCACAGGGCTCCGTGTTGCAGCACCTGGAGGTCACACCATAACAAAGAAGTTGTTTGGGTGTTATACATTAGTATTAAACATGTAAGATTCTGCTAATAAAGGACATGTGAAAAACAATGCTCATAGTTGTTAGGGCGAGACTATAAAGAATAATTTAATCTATGACACATTTAGGTGCCTGCAATAAATAGTGTCGTTAGAACATTCTGCTGTGAATCTATAGCAAAAAATACAAGGAGATCAATTGTTCTTGCATAATATACGGAGCAGAGAACATTCAATTTATGGCTAAGTTACATGCGCATATTTTAAAGGGTGCCATTAAGTGATTTAAAGTGAACGTAAAAGCAAACAAGGTAAACAGAGTAGAACTATTTATTTACAAGCTTATTTGCAATTCCGATTGGTGACAACACTATTTCGCATCGGAGAAATACAGCTTTCCTTGTCACAGTGAATCTGCAGGAGAGGGCCTATAAACACCATATATTCATGGGTGGACTTAGGGGGAATTCCCAGTGGGCCGCACTGTTTTAGTTCCTTCAGCATGCAGCCCACCTTACCTGGAACCTATTAGACTGGTTCTTTTAACCTCTCCTACACTCCTTGCTTCACAAGGCCCCCCGACTCCTCTCCCCTTACCTGGCCAGTATCTGCCTGTACAATACTAACATAATAACATAGCATGTAAGGCTGAATAAAGACTTTAGTTCATCTGCTTCAGCCTGTTTGAGAGTGGTCTAGTAGCCATGGCTACACGACATCCTATGTTGGTGGAGGATGCACCTTTCCTCTAACCTTGAATGCCCCCATTTATGGTTACACTCCAGGGTTTAAATAGATTGTGGGACAGATATTGGCCCCTCAGGCGTCTCTTTTCCAAATTAAATAAACCTAACTTTATTAATCCATTAATTTATTTTGTTGTCTGCCTTTGAACACAGTCCAGTTCTGATACATCCTTGTTATGCACTGGTGCCCAGACAGGTACACTATGGGCCTTATTTATCAAGGGATAGCGCCAGGTAGTGTCTGACTAGCGCCAGGTAGCACCAGCTATCGGCGGCTACCGACTCCAGAATGCCCGGCGGCGGACACAATCACGCATTTATCACGCTAAATGAGGCTAGCGCCGGCGAGAGCGTCAGCTAGCGCGGGATTCATCATGTAGCCGACTGCAACGAACAGCGCCGCTACTAATCCCATCACAGCGGCAGGTATGACCTGTCGCTCCCTGGCGCTCTCCAATGCATTTCAATGGAGCAATCTTTAAATATTCATAATTAATTGATTAATTTTTTTTTTTTTTTTTTTAATGTCAAACATTCTGTGACCACTTCTGCAATGTTATATTTTTTTTTTAAGGAAAAAAAAAAAATGTGCAGAATTGACATACAGGTCTGATATTAATGTATTCATATTACAAAATATTTATAAAAACTTGTTTCATTTTTTTAATCAAAAAACATGCTTGTTTGGGGGTTAAAAACTACTTTACACCCATCGCCGCCAGCGCTCTGGGGTTTCAACAAGCATTTCACAGCGCGAGAAATTTTTGAGCGTGATTTGTTAATGAATATGCTGGAAGCCGTTCGCTCTGGCCATTCACTGTCAGGCGCACCCATACAGCGCGGAACCTGTGAAACAGCGACACCTAACCACGTATTCAACATTAACGCACACCGACTGAGTCGCTCTCAACAAGTGAACAACGGCCAAGCACAGCGAATACTAGCTGGCGCTGTGAAAATCACGCTACTGGAGCTCATCTGTCGCTACCTGGCGCTATTAATGAATTGGCCTCCCCGTTTCATTTGGGTCTGACCGGTGACTTACACAGGGGTAAAATGATGCTCTGGTCATGGGCTCTTATGCCCATCTTGATGCACTGAATGCACTCTTAACCTTGGCAGCTGCTGCCTGTCATTAAACACTACAGTTAAGTTTGTTGTTAACTAAAACTCCTGGGTATTTTTACATTGTAGTTTTACCCAGTGTTTCCTTATTAAAGGAGCACTATCACAAAGTTTTGATGGGAGCATAGATTAAAATGGTACTTACAATGTACATAAGGAAAGAAGTTGCAGAGTAAGTGGGCGGAGTTTGAGTCCATCCATAGAATTTTGCCCATCACATAGGAGAGTAAAATAGTGTGCTGTCTGAGGGGCAGCAGTTGAAAAAGAAGGGGAGGGCAGTTGAGTCTGTCCCTGTAACTTTGCCTCGTGTGGAGCGGGACATAAAGGGGAGAGAGAAATAGGGGAGAGAGATCCCATATGTAACAGATGTTCTCACTCTAGGAAGCTTGATTCACAATTACATTCAAAATCATGTCAAAAGTCATGCAGGTTATATAGCTCAGTTAGTAAAGTGATGGATTTGCATGCAGAAGGGTGACGGGTCTAATCCTACTCCCTACTATTTAATTTTTCTTAATTATTTCTATTTTCCACAAATGTATTTTTCTGTTTTCATTGCTCACCACATTTATTATTTTGACAGTCTTTCTCATGTTATCTCTGCTGCTGTCTGAAAGAGAGAGACAGCACGGAGAGAAAGATACTCAGAGTTGTTACATTATAAAATTTCACTTTCCTTTAGCAGGCTGAATAGCTCAGCTAATAACGCTTTGACTTTTAAACCATAGAGTTCAAACCCGACTCTGCTGCCTGCAGTATCTTTCTGTTTCCCATTTTCTCTTCTTTTCAGCTTTGTGTGTTTTAAACAGAACAAGAGGATTTTCACTATCGCCAGTTTTTTTCTTGCCCTGCTATGTGAACCCCCCCAAGCTCTCCTTTCAAAATGTACCATTCCCTGTCCCATGGCACATGCACAGGCTCTCATGCAATCAGCGCTGTTTGCACACAGAGCTTGGCAATGAGAACCCGGAGCAGCAGCATCCCCGGACACCCGGCCTATATGAATAGCTATTTGTGGGAGTGTGCCTCATCCCGGAGATTCTGAGAATACGGTGGCAGCTATCTACATCGCCATGGGAGCCAAGAAAAAGATGGGTATTGTGGTGACCCCGGTGGCATTTCACACAGTGTGGCATTCCATATTTGGATGCACCAAGGGGAAGCCAGTGGCCACTCAGGGTTTTGTTCCGTCTCTCTCTCTCTCTCTCTCTATATATATATATATATATATATATATATATATATATATATATCTGCACAGTCCAGTCATTCAAACAGTAGATTTCTTTTTCAGTCAGTTTATTTTGTAGAGATTGTATATATTTATTGAGTTAGTTGGTGGTCTCATCAGAATCAGCACCTCAAACACAGAGCTCTTACCGCCGGGAACAGTGCCTGCCTGGGAAGAAAGCTGGGGCAAGTTTACTACAGCTGTTGCTAGGGGACCAGTGGGCTAAATGCTGTGGCTGTCTGCTACCACTTCACTAAATCAAACCCAGCAGATCCCCCCATTCAGCAAATGGACTGAGCCATTTTACAATTTCAAAGTAAGGCATACATTTATTTTTCTTTTTTATCGCAACATTATTTATATACATATGTAACTCTATCGCTGCCAGCCTACCTGGAGTTTTTGCCAGACCATTTTGCACTATTTTGCACTCCACATGTTCAACTGTGATTTTTGAATCTGTCAATGTCAATGTCTTGTCTGTCATTTTTTATGTGTATTCTCTTTTAGGTGAAATACCCATTTCTCTTGGTAAGAGCAGTACCACTTATGCATTGGTAGACACCCTTTCCTGCCCAGAAGACTCCCCCAAACTGAATCAGTGCTGTAGGAGATTTTCAGATAAAATTCAACTATGCTATGCGCACCTTGCAGTTTTTCTGGAAAAATAACCCTTTACATTTGAACTCTCCCTCATATTTTCTATATTTATATTCTCTGGAAGTACACACCTTAAGCTTACTAGGTATACCAGGCTCGTTGACGTGGGCGCAGTTTTCTAAAAGCCATCCCTCATTTAATTCTTTTTGGTGCCAAAGCAAAGTAAATTTCAGCTCTGCATACAAAGTGTGCATCTTGTGCTTTTTCTACCAAAATAGCCCTTACATTTGGAATACCCCCCACAAATCATATATTACCTGAAAGTACACATGTTAAGCTTTCTAAGCGTACTGAGCTTGTTATAGTGGACTCATCTTTCTGGAAGTAATCCTTCGCAGAATTCTTAGGTTGCACAGGGTTTCCCTAAAAAATGGATTAACAAACGGAATAAAAACACCTTTTCCTAAAATATCAATATGCAAACAAGAAAAAACAAGCTAATTGCCAGCCTATTTGAAATTTTGTAACCCTCTGTTGTGAATGTGAATGCATTATTCAGTTAGGAGCTGGACCACCCTGCAGACATCACCACTATCACAACCTGATCCACTACTGAATGATATGTTTGGCAAACTAATCCACTACCAATGGATCTGTACCCCAAATTGATCTACTACCAACTGATCTTTACCCCAATCTGATCCCATATTCACTGACCTGCATCCCAACCCAATCCACTACCAACTGACCTGTACCCCAACTTGGTTCACCACCAACTGACCTGTACCCCAACGTGATTCAATGCCTTATGTGCTTAAGAGATGGATGCCCAGTTGGTATTTGAAATAAAAAGGGAAGAGGTTGGGAAATACTGCCCCAATCTCAAGTTCTGTTTTGTACTCTTGGTGTGGTTAGTACAAAAACCACATTAGGGGCCTTATACTTAACCCTTTCAGTGCCAAGCATGTAGATTCTACGTGCTCGCTTCTACTCAACTTAAGTGCCAAGCAGTAGAATCTACGTGCCTGACTTTCCTCCCTGCCAGTTAAAAAATCAAAAATAAAAAGTACTCACCTGATCCCTCGTTGGATCCGGCCAGGTCTCCTCTTTAATTTGGTGCGATCCGATCCCCCGTGGGACTGTAAAAAAGACCATGATACCAGTACCAGTTCACAAGGCTGGGGGCTGGCAAGTCACCTGCTGCTAGCAGGTGACTTGCCGTTAACCCTCGGCACCCCTATTATCTGCCTCCCCAAAGGCCGGGGGGCAGAAGAGCCCGGGCCCACATAGGCTATGTGGGTTTGTAGGCTGCAGGGTGTGGGGCCACAAAAGCTGGCCCCTCCACTCTGTTCCTACAAGCCCCCATAGCTGGCCCCGGGCTGGTAATGCTGGTAATCACTATTTACATTTTTTGGGATTTTTAAGGGTTTTTAACCCTTAAAATTCCCCCCAAAATTGCCCCCCCCCCTTCCCGGGAGGAGGGACCCTATGTCATTTTTTTTTTTAATTAACCCCTTATGTTTATAGTGTGGATAGTAGTAGTATTTTATTTGTAAATGTTAAGTGCTATTTTCAGTTTGGGGGGTCTCCTGGGCAAGAATGGGGGGGCTACCGATACATATGTGGTACCGTTGTAATCGGGAGAAATTGGGCTTTCACATGCAATATGGTTTCCTCTAATAAAGTAAATGTTTTATTTAAAATAAAGGAGAAAATTGTCTAAAAATATTTATTTATTTATTTTTACACAAAAGTATTTAAGAAAACTGTAGAAAAATTGCAAACAAGACATTTCATGTTCAAACCTAAACTCTGCTGCAAAATATATATGTATAATTTTCCTGGAAATTCCGGTATAAATAACGGTTAAACATGGCGCAGAATGGGGAAAAATGACCTGTCAACAGAGGGTGACAAAACTTCAAGTAGGTTGGCAATTAAAAGGGTTACTAGTACCTATGCATGTTGGGTATTGTTCTGCTTGGAGGACCTTGCTTTTTCAGATTTAGCTTGTTTTTTCTTGTTTTTTCTTGTTTGCATATTTATATTTTAGGAAAACATGTTATTTATTCAGCTTTTTTATTCATTTTTTTAGGGAAACCCTGTGCAACCTAAGAATTCTTTGAGGGATTACTTCCAGAAAGGTGAGCCTACTACAACAAGCTGGGAACTCTTAGAAAGCCCTTTTGGAGGATGTCCCTTAATTTCCTCTTATATCTTAGGGTTAAGTGGTAAGTGGTGATTTTCTTGATATCCATGTGGGGCGAGATCATTCTTTTCTGAATATATTTGCGTTGGGACCTATAATTTTAGATGAAATCTGTTATAGGATGGATAGCTCCCTTGCGCTTGGCTGGACGTGTGCTAAAGGGTTCTAACGTGATTATTATTAAGTACTGTTTGATAGCTAGTTAAAGGAAGGGTAACAGATAACTTTTTATTCCTGTGTTAATCTTCAATCTGGGTCTATGGCTGGGAGATTACGTTAATGAATCACTTCTTTAGAGAGGGAGCGAAACTACAAGTTTCATTTAGTCCAGGAAAAGAATGCACTAGAAGCACTAAATGCACTATATGATTTCCAAAAGGATTAAATAAAATGTATTTTATTTCCTTGCATGTCAAATGTATTGTTGTACTAATAATGACCACCACAAACAACCCTAAGATATAAGACGAAATTAAGGGACATCCTCCAAAAGGGCCTAAACTACCTCAACAAAACAGGTTCCTGTCCAAATGTGCCAATAATAGGACACTAGGACAAACCACCAGTTTTTCCCCAACCCTATTTATGTAAACAGAGGTAGAAAGACCCCACATACAATTTAACATTATACAATCAAGCTCTATACCCACACCAGGTTAATATCCAAGGGTTATACTGTTCTCTTCAGTATACCCCTCCCCCCCTTTCTCTACTCTTAGAAAGCTTAACATGTGTACTTTCAGGGAATATATGATTTATAGGGGATATTCCAAATGTAAAGGGTTGTTTTGGTTGAAAAATTACAAGGTGCGCACTTTGTCTGCAGAGCTGAAATTTTCAAGTAAAATTGCTGTTACACGCACGCTTTACTTTGGGGTGTTTGCCAACTCTTCCCTTGACAGTAGCTATGCATGTTCATGTTGGGTATCGTTATTTTCGGGGCATGTTGCTTTTTGAGATTTTACTTGTTTTTTCTTGTTTGCATATAGTTTTTTTTAGGAAAATGTGGCTTAATTCTTCCTTTTTATTCTTTTTTAGGGAAACTTTGTGCAACCAAAGAATACATTGAGGGATTACTTCCAGAAAACTAAGCCCACATAAACAAGCTTGGTACGCCTAGAAAGCTTGAGGCGTGTACTTCCAGAAAATATATAGTTTGTGGAGGGTATTTTAAATGTAAATGGTTGTTTTTCTGTAAAAACTGCAAGGTGCGCATAGCGCATAGCATAGTTATATTTTATCTGAAAATCTCCTAAAGCTCTGTTTCAGTTTGGAGGAGTCTCCTGGGCAGGAAAGGGTGTCTGCCAATACATATGTGGTACCGCTGTGACCGAGAAATTGGGGTTTCGCACGCAATGAAATTTCATTGACAAACTTACATTTTTTATTACAAAAAAACACTACAAATTGCAAAAAAATAGATTTTTTTAATTTTTTTTTGCACATATTTCATCAAAAAGTTTTGAGAATACACTAAAAAAAGGCCAAACAAGAGATTTCATGTTGAAGCCCAGAAAAAAACAATATATAATTTTCCTGGGAAATCCCTGGAAATCCTTTCAAAAATCACAGTTGAACATGTGTAGCGCAAAATAGTGAAACATGGTCTGGCAACAGAGGGTGACAAAAGCTGCAGGTAGGCTGGCACTTAAAGGGTTAATAAGTAGTTAACATCTGATCACAGATCCTGTCACGATGGATCTGGTAAGCTTTAGTCATAAATATAGAGGAACTGATTATTTTTTTAAGATACCTTTGCAATAAAATGTCAGTAATTAATAAAAAGTTAATTCTAAGGTTCTTAGACTTCTCAATGTGCTTTGTAGTACAAACGGAAGTGCTGTCATTTTTATCCATGAATAGGTTAGGCAGTTAATGGTGTTTTGCTTTGTGATCTTGGCTGCTGAGTAGTGCAAAAATTAATTAGTGCTGTATTTTAAGAGTAAGCTTGATAAAGCTGTTTAAATAGATTTTACCCATTTACAGAACTTCATTTCCTGCTCCTTTTCAGTTCCAATTTAGATAATTGGGCAGGTTAATGTTGCTTCTATTAATGCAATCACTCATGACTTTCAGCACTGCTCTCACAAGTCTTGAAATCCACACATTTAGGATAAATTTTGCTGATAAAAGGAGTTATGTTTCATTTTCCAGTAATAAGATGTAAATCAAGGAAAGATATGGCATGAAAGTTACAATATTAACGAGGAGATATGGAGTTTCAAATTATGCTGACATCTCTTGCTTCAGGCTTAGCTCATACAACATTGTAAAGTTTTTATAAAGGCAAATGTACAAATCCAGCCCTTATCTAGATCACGGGTTTTCAAAATGTTTTCATCACGTACCACTTTACATTTTCTGATGAAATCAAGTCCCACCTGGGTGGTGTGTGAGCACTGTCAGCCATCTAAAATGTAATCAGAAAATTCAAAACAGCCAATTAAGATGAATGAATCACACACAAAATGGTGCATTTTTTTATTTATGGTGGCAGCTCATAAGGTTGAGGTACAGTTGAGTCTGCAGCCTTGTTGAGTACCACCTGAGATGATCTCAAGTACCATCTGTTAGGAACCCCTAGTCTAGATGAAGAGAAATAGCCCCTGGCAATCCTATGCTCCCCTGGAAATGTCTGCTTTCATTCACAAACACAGCTGCTCATCTCCAATACCCCTACCTGTCTGCTATAGAGTCTACTGCAGAGAAGGGAGGCTGTAGAGAGGCAAGGGATGCCAGTTTAAAGAGGCAGCAGCGCTTAGTAATAAAATTGTACAATGTAACAAGCAGAATGATGCCCACTATGTTGCATTGCAGGATATGTGTCAGCTGTTACAATGTAACAGTGGCCAGATCTCCTGCTGTTACATTGTAAAAGCAGCCATGCTGGACCCCTTACAAGTAGCCCCAAAAGTAGAACATTACCAAAATTGTATTTAATTTTACCTACATTTTACTATACTTACCTAATCCCTTCCTCTGTCCCATGGGGATATCTTTTAATAATGCCAGTGGTGGAATCTCTCTGGCAGAAAGGTTAGAAGGAGTAGTAAGTAAGTTGTAAGTCTTTTTTGGGGAACCGTCCCCTGACCATGTTTCAGAACTCCCTAAGCTGTCCAGCTGCATGTCCACTGGTCTGAGTGATCATTTGGACATTGTCCTCTGCACTTGCATTCTTGTTTTTCTTTCTTTCCTTACCTGTCTGAAATACCATATATACATAAATATCGATACTCGTCGAATTTTTAGGTTGTTCTCCATTTCAAATGCTATTTAAAATGATTGTTCACTGGACCTAAGGCCACCAATTCAGGTCAGATTATTATTACATATTTATATTTATTATTTTTATTTTTTATTTTTGTTTACCTCTGGGTGTGAACTGAAGCTTTTACTTGAACACACAAAAAAATATAAAATATTTCTGTTTTAATAAAAATCCTCCAAAATCACCTACTCCTGTAAGTTATTACAGATGAGGTACAACATTTTTCCAATGGTGTAGAGAATTTTTTTTTTTTTAAAGTTTGAAAGCAACAGCATCCTATGGACTATTTGCCAATTCTTTTGGTGCTGTTTTTTTTTCAATCTTAATTAAAAACAATCCTTACACTATTGAAAATATGATGTCCCCCACTTGTAAAACTGCCCAATCACATGGGGAGCTAAACTGGGAGGAAAAATTAGAACAAATATTTTTTACAGAATTTTTTAGTGTATTCAAGTATAAAAGCTCAGATGTAAACTTCAGTACACACTATAAGCACAATGTAAACTTGCTTCACCACATCTTTAGCATGGCCCCAAATGTAATTTGCATTTGGTTTGGTTTTATACTCACAGTTAGAGATGAGCGAGTAGTATTCGACCGAGCCGGTATTCGATCGAATACTACGCTGTTCGTCATACTCGATTTCGATCGAGTACAGCGGCGATGGCGCACTCACAATTCGTTTCCCCTCCCACCTTCCCTGGCGCGTTTTTTACACCAATCACCATGCAGGGGGGGTGGGACAGGTCCTGGGAGGACGCTGGCATCGCGAGAACGGCGTCTACACGCATTGGCTGGAAAAACCATGTGACCTCGAATATACAAAACTCAGCACTTCCTCTTCGTCAGCATTAGCAGCTTGAACTTAGTGAGGGACAGACGCTCACAGCAGGGAAAGACAGGCTGTCGCTGGCAGGGCCCCAGAAGCTCGGAATCTCGCATTTACCACCATCTATACCAGCTACCAGAAGACAAGAGAGTCATTAAGAGCCCTTATTAGGGCTACTATGCTGAACGGTATATGGCTCATATGTAGGCAGGCAGGGCCCCAGAAGCTCAGAATCTCGCATTTACCACCATATATACCAGCTACCAGAAGACAAGAAAGTCATTAAGAGCCCTTATTAGGGCTACTACGCTGAACAGTATATAGCTCATATGTAGGCAGGCAGGGCCCCAGAAGCTCAGAATCTCGCATTTACCACCATATATACCAGCTACCAGAAGACAAGAGAGTCATTAAGAGCCCTTATTAGGGCTACTATGCTGAACAGTATATAGCTCATATGTAGGCAGGCAGGGCCCCAGAAGCTCAGAATCTCGCATTTACCACCATATATACCAGCTACCAGAAGACAAGAGAGTCCTTAATCCCTTATTAGTGCTGCTATGTTGAACAGTATATAGCTCATATCCTATGTAGGCAGGCAGGGCCCCAGAAGCTCAGAATCTCGCATTTACCACCATATATACCAGCTACCAGAAGACAAGAGAGTCCTTAATCCCTTATTAGTGCTGCTATGCTGAACAGTATATAGCTCATATCATATGTAGGCAGGCAGGGCCCCAGAAGCTCAGAATCTCGCATTTACCACCATATATACCAGCTACCAGAAGACAAGAGAGTCATTAAGAGCCCTTATTAGGGCTACTACGCTGAACAGTATATAGCTCATATGTAGGCAGGCAGGGCCCCAGAAGCTCAGAATCTCGCATTTACCACCATATATACCAGCTACCAGAAGACAAGAGAGTCCTTAATCCCTTATTAGTGCTGCTATGTTGAACAGTATATAGCTCATATCCTATGTAGGCAGGCAGGGCCCCAGAAGCTCAGAATCTCGCATTTACCACCATATATACCAGCTACCAGAAGACAAGAGAGTCATTAAGAGCCCTTATTAGGGCTACTACGCTGAACAGTATATAGCTCATATGTAGGCAGGCAGGGCCCCAGAAGCTCAGAATCTCGCATTTACCACCATATATACCAGCTACCAGAAGACAAGAGAGTCATTGAGAGTCCTTATCAGGGCTACTATGCTGAACAGTATATAGCTCATATTCTATGTAGGCAGGCAGGGCCCCAGAAGCTCAGAATCTCGCATTTACCACCATATATACCAGCTACCAGAAGACAAGAGAGTCCTTAATCCCTTATTAGTGCTGCTATGTTGAACAGTATATAGCTCATATCCTATGTAGGCAGGCAGGGCCCCAGAAGCTCAGAATCTCGCATTTACCACCATATATACCAGCTACCAGAAGACAAGAGAGTCCTTAATCCCTTATTAGTGCTGCTATGCTGAACAGTATATAGCTCATATCATATGTAGGCAGGCAGGGCCCCAGAAGCTCAGAATCTCGCATTTACCACCATATATACCAGCTACCAGAAGACAAGAGAGTCATTAAGAGCCCTTATTAGGGCTACTACGCTGAACAGTATATAGCTCATATGTAGGCAGGCAGGGCCCCAGAAGCTCAGAATCTCGCATTTACCACCATATATACCAGCTACCAGAAGACAAGAGAGTCCTTAATCCCTTATTAGTGCTGCTATGTTGAACAGTATATAGCTCATATCCTATGTAGGCAGGCAGGGCCCCAGAAGCTCAGAATCTCGCATTTACCACCATATATACCAGCTACCAGAAGACAAGAGAGTCATTAAGAGCCCTTATTAGGGCTACTACGCTGAACAGTATATAGCTCATATGTAGGCAGGCAGGGCCCCAGAAACTCAGAATCTCGCATTTACCACCATATATACCAGCTACCAGAAGACAAGAGAGTCATTGAGAGTCCTTATCAGGGCTACTATGCTGAACAGTATATAGCTCATATTCTATGTAGGCAGGCAGGGCCCCAGAAGCTCAGAATCTCGCATTTACCACCATATATACCAGCTACCAGAAGACAAGAGAGTCCTTAATCCCTTATTAGTGCTGCTATGCTGAACAGTATATAGCTCATATCATATGTAGGCAGGGCCCCAGAAGCTCAGAATCTCGCATTTACCACCATATATACCAGCTACCAGAAGACAAGAGAGTCATTAAGAGCCCTTATTAGGGCTACTACGCTGAACAGTATATAGCTCATATGTAGGCAGGCAGGGCCCCAGAAGCTCAGAATCTCGCATTTACCACCATATATACCAGCTACCAGAAGACAAGAGAGTCATTAAGAGCCCTTATTAGGGCTACTACGCTGAACAGTATATAGCTCATATGTAGGCAGGCAGGGCCCCAGAAGCTCAGAATCTCGCATTTACCACCATATATACCAGCTACCAGAAGACAAGAGAGTCCTTAATCCCTTATTAGTGCTGCTATGTTGAACAGTATATAGCTCATATCCTATGTAGGCAGGCAGGGCCCCAGAAGCTCAGAATCTCGCATTTACCACCATATATACCAGCTACCAGAAGACAAGAGAGTCCTTAATCCCTTATTAGTGCTGCTATGCTGAACAGTATATAGCTCATATCATATGTAGGCAGGCAGGGCCCCAGAAGCTCAGAATCTCGCATTTACCACCATATATACCAGCTACCAGAAGACAAGAGAGTCATTAAGAGCCCTTATTAGGGCTACTACGCTGAACAGTATATAGCTCATATGTAGGCAGGCAGGGCCCCAGAAGCTCAGAATCTTGCATTTACCACCATATATACCAGCTACCAGAAGACAAGAGAGTCCTTAATCCCTTATTAGTGCTGCTATGTTGAACAGTATATAGCTCATATCCTATGTAGGCAGGCAGGGCCCCAGAAGCTCAGAATCTCGCATTTACCACCATATATACCAGCTACCAGAAGACAAGAGAGTCCTTAATCCCTTATTAGTGCTGCTATGCTGAACAGTATATAGCTCATATCATATGTAGGCAGGCAGGGCCCCAGAAGCTCAGAATCTCGCATTTACCACCATATATACCAGCTACCAGAAGACAAGAGAGTCATTGAGAGTCCTTATTAGGGCTACTATGCTGAACAGTATATAGCTCATATCCTATGTAGGCAGGCAGGGCCCCAGAAGCTCAGAATCTCGCATTTACCACCATATATACCAGCTACCAGAAGACAAGAGAGTCCTTAATCCCTTATTAGTGCTGCTATGCTGAACAGTATATAGCTCATATCATATGTAGGCAGGCAGGGCCCCAGAAGCTCAGAATCTCGCATTTACCACCATATATACCAGCTACCAGAAGACAAGAGAGTCATTGAGAGTCCTTATTAGGGCTACTATGCTGAACAGTATATAGCTCATATCCTATGTAGGCAGGCAGGGCCCCAGAAGCTCAGAATCTCGCATTTACCACCATATATACCAGCTACCAGAAGACAAGAGAGTCCTTAATCCCTTATTAGTGCTGCTATGCTGAACAGTATATAGCTCATATCATATGTAGGCAGGCAGGGCCCCAGAAGCTCAGAATCTCGCATTTACCACCATATATACCAGCTACCAGAAGACAAGAGAGTCATTAAGAGCCCTTATTAGGGCTACTACGCTGAACAGTATATAGCTCATATGTAGGCAGGCAGGGCCCCAGAAGCTCAGAATCTCGCATTTACCACCATATATACCAGCTACCAGAGGACAAGAGAGTCATTAAGAGCCCTTATTAGGGCTACTATGCTGAACAGTATATAGCTCATATCCTATGTAGGCAGGCAGGGCCCCAGAAGCTCAGAATCTCGCATTTACCACCATATATACCAGCTACCAGAAGACAAGAGAGTCATTGAGAGTCCTTATTAGGGCTACTACGCTGAACAGTATATAGCTCATATGTAGGCAGGCAGGGCCCCAGAAGCTCAGAATCTCGCATTTACCACCATATATACCAGCTACCAGAAGACAAGAGAGTCCTTAATCCCTTATTAGTGCTGCTATGTTGAACAGTATATAGCTCATATCCTATGTAGGCAGGCAGGGCCCCAGAAGCTCAGAATCTCGCATTTACCACCATATATACCAGCTAGCAGAAAACGAGAGTCCTTAATCCCTTATTAGTGCTGCTATGCTGAACAGTATCTATCTCATATCATATGTAGGCAGGCAGGGCCCCAGTAGCTCAGAATCTCGCATTTACCACCATATATACCAGCTACCAGAAGACAAGAGAGTCATTAAGTGCCCTTATTAGGGCTACTACGCTGAACAGTATATAGCTCATATGTAGGCAGGCAGGGCCCCAGAAGCTCAGAATCTCGCATTTACCACCATATATACCAGCTACCAGAAGACAAGAGAGTCATTGAGAGTCCTTATTAGGGCTACTATGCTGAACAGTATATAGCTCATATCCTATGTAGGCAGGCAGGGCCCCAGAAGCTCAGAATCTCGCATTTACCACCATATATACCAGCTACCAGAAGACAAGAGAGTCATTAAGAGCCCTTATTAGGGCTACTACGCTGAACAGTATATAGCTCATATGTAGGCAGGCAGGGCCCCAGAAGCTCAGAATCTCGCATTTACCACCATATATACCAGCTACCAGAAGACAAGAGAGTCATTAAGAGCCCTTATTAGGGCTACTACGCTGAACAGTATATAGCTCATATGTAGGCAGGCAGGGCCCCAGAAGCTCAGAATCTCGCATTTACCACCATATATACCAGCTACCAGAAGACAAGAGAGTCATTGAGAGTCCTTATTAGGGCTACTATGCTGAACAGTATATAGCTCATTCTAGCTATATACACGCTGCACACAACGGCTGCTTTAGTGAGGGGTAGCTGCTGCTGCTGGAATAGGGACAGAAAGACTTCAGTGGTGTATTACCACCTATATACAAAACTATATACACTCTGCTCAAAACGGCTGCTTTAGTGAGGGGTAGCTGCTGATGCTGGAATAGGGACAGAAAGACTTCAGTGGTGTATTAGCACCTATATTCAAAACTATATTTTGCACTACTGTTTTGTGTCCTCTGTGCCAACAAAACACTGTTTTATACACGGTGCGTATAGGCACCATTTCACCTTCTGGCAGTATACGGCTGTATAGCCAGGTGTTCTTCTTAAAAATATTTTTATATTTGGCACTACTGTTTTGTGTCCTCTTTACCAACAAAACCATGTTATATACCCGGTGCGTATAGGCACCATTTCACCTTCTGGCAGTATACGGCTGTATAGCCAGGTGTTTTTCTTAAAAATATTTTTATATTTGGCACTACTGTTTTGTGTCCTCTTTACCAACAAAACCTTGTTATATACCCGGTGCGTATAGGCACCATTTCACCTTCTGGCAGTATACGGCTGTATAGCCAGGTGTTCTTCTTAAAAATATTTTTATATTTGGCACTACTGTTTTGTGTCCTCTTTACCAACAAAACCTTGTTATATACCCGGTGCGTATAGGCACCATTTCACCTTCTGGCAGTATACGGCTGTATAGCCAGGTGTTTTTCTTAAAAATATTTTTATATTTGGCACTACTGTTTTGTGTCCTCTTTACCAACAAAACCTTGTTATATACCCGGTGCGTATAGGCACCATTTCACCTTCTGGCAGTATACGGCTGTATAGCCAGGTGTTTTTCTTAAAAATATATTTATATTTGGCACTACTGTTTTGTGTCCTCTGTGCCAACAAAACACTGTTTTATACACGGTGCGTATAGGCACCATTTCACCTTCTGGCAGTATACGGCTGTATAGCCAGGTGTTCTTCTTAAAAATATTTTTATATTTGGCACTACTGTTTTGTGTCCTCTGTGCCAACAAAACACTGTTTTATACACGGTGCGTATAGGCACCATTTCACCTTCTGGCAGTATACGGCTGTATAGCCAGGTGTTCTTCTTAAAAATATTTTTATATTTGGCATAACGCGTGGCCAAAAAAGTAAAACGTCTGAAATGCGGAGGGCTAGCGCAAAGGGACGTGGACGAGGACGGGGGCGCGGAAATGCTGGTGGTGCAATGGATGGCCGATAACGCTTCCAGTCACTTGTCCACCACCCAGTCATCCACACAGTCTCACTCTGACCCTCCTTCCTCCCAACCTGGCCAACAGAGTCAGCCCACCCTTGACCCCTCCCAGGACCTCTTTTCGGGTCCTTTTCCAGATGTGCTGCAAGAATCCCAGGAGCTAGCAGAGGAATTTGTTTGTAGTGATGCCCAAACACTTGAGTATCCGCCATCTGCTAGTGATGTGGACCCGGAACCAGCATCTGCTATCATGAGCGATGATGATGAGACGCAGTTGCCATCAAGGGAGGCTGTTGGAATGTCCAGTGGGCAGGAGGAGGAGCAGAGAGAGGAAGTGGAAGAGGAGGTGGTGGACGACGAAATGACCGACCCCACTTGGACAGGGGTGATGTCCAGCGGGGAAAGCAGTGGAGATGCGGTCTGCGCATCACCGAATAAGGCAGCAAGAGGCAGAGGACAGTCCAGAGGCAGAGGACAGTCCAGACAGAGAAGGCAGGCCACAGCCAGCAGGGCCGAAGCTCTTCCCGGCAGCAGGCAGTCGCGCGAAGCTCCCCCATCGAGGCCTCGTACTTCTGTGGTGTGGAGATTTTTTAATGTTTGCGCGGATGACAAACTGAGCGCGGTTTGCGCAATCTGCCACTCAAAACTGAGTAGGGGCTCTGAGAAGAGCAATCTGACCACCTCAGGCATGCGCCGTCACTTGGAATTCAAGCACTGGGCTGAGTGGGAGAGAGCAAACGCAATACAACCTGCGCCCGGTCTTGCTGCCACTGCCTCTTCCCCTTTGTTGTGTGCTGCCACTGCGGTCCAGACCTCCAGCCAGGACACCTCCACATCTGCCTCTGCCTCGGCTACTTTGGGGCCTTCTCCTTCAGCCCCCCCTTCCCCCGCATCTTCGTCTGCACCTTCCATCTCCTCGTCCCATCAACTGTCCATCTCGCAGGCGTTCAACCGCAGGTGGAAGTATGCCTCCAGTCACCCCCAAGCCCAAGCCTTAACCTGCCTCATCTCCAAACTGCTGGCCCTGGAGATGTTGCCGTTTAGGCTTGTGGAGACGCAGGCCTTCCGCGACCTGATGGCGGCTGCCGCACCTCGCTATTCCGTCCCTAGCCGCCACTATTTTTCCCGGTGTGGCGTCCCCGCCCTGCACCAGCACGTGTCGCGTAACATCAGGCGGGCCCTGAGGTACGCAGTGAGCGCAAAGGTCCACTTGACCACCGACTCGTGGACAAGCGCTTGCGGCCAAGGACGCTACAGCTCTTTGACGGCACACTGGGTGAATGTTGTGGAAGCGGGGACGGGGTCGCAAACAGGGACGGCCTACATACCACCCCCGCCCAAGATTGCCAGCACGGGTTCTGATAGACCCCCCTCCTCTTCCTCCTCCTCCTCCTCCTCCTCTGCCTTAACATCGCCCTCAGCCCCTAGCTGGAAGCGTTGCAGCACTGGCGCGGGGAGACGTCAGCAGGCGGTGCTTAAGCTCATCAGCTTGGGCGACAGGAAGCACAGCGCCGCAGAGGTGAGGCACGCCATATTGCAGCAGACAGAGATGTGGCTGTCGCCGCTGCAGCTAGGACCAGGCATGGTCGTGTGCGATAACGGCCGTAACCTGGTGGCGTCTCTGGAGCTTGCAGAACTCAATCACGTACCATGCCTGGCCCACATTTTTAATTTGGTAGTTCAAAAGTTTCTAAAGACTTACCCCAACCTGGCAGAGCTACTGGTGAGAGTGCGGCGCTTGTGCGCTCACTTTCGGAAGTCAACTGTAGCTGCTGCTAGCTTAAAAAAAATCCAGCAACGCCTCCATTTGCCTCAACATCGGCTGTTGTGCGACCTGCCCACTCGCTGGAATTCCACCTATTGCATGTTGGCCAGGGTGTGTGAGCAGCAGAGAGCATTGATGGAGTACCAGATGATGCATCCACGCGTGCATCCAACTCAGCTCCCTCAGTTTGCCAACCACGAGTGGCCATGGATGGCAGACATATGCGATGTATTGCATATCTTTGAGGAGTCCACTAAGAAGGTCAGCAGCGAGGACGCTATAGTGAGCGTAACCATCCCGCTCCTATGCGTCCTTAAAGAATCGCTCATCGCAATAAGGGAGAACGCATTGCACACAGAGGAGACGGGGGAAGGAGGAGACGCAACGCAGGTAGACAGTCAGACCACACTTTTGTCTGCTGCTCGGTGGCAGTTGCAGGAGGAGGAGGATGAGGAGGAGGAGGACAACGTGGAGGTGGCTGTGGAAGAGGATGCTGGCGGCGAGGGTAGCAGTCAGGCTGTGTGCGTCCCATTGGTTCAGCGCGGATGGGGCGGAGAGGAGGAGGAAGAGGAGGAAATGGAAAATGATCCTTCTGGTGGGGGCAGTGAGGTCATGCCTACTCAGAGTCTGGCACACATGGCTGACTTCATGCTGGGCTGCTTTTCCCGGGACATACGTGTTGTCCGGATATTGGAGAACAAACTATACTGGGTCTTCGCACTCCTGGACCCCCGGTATAAAGATAACTTCTCCTCTTTTATTCCGGTAGAGGAGAGGTCGATTACTGGAATACCAGAGGGAACTCTTGCAGAACATGATGCAGATTTTCCCACCCAGCATCGCTGGCGGCAGAGAGGAGAGTGTCTCCCAGAGTCTGACAACATCGATCAGGCCCACAGCCACCAGGGGAACACTCTCCAAGGTGTGGGACACGTTCATGTCACCCCCTCGTGCAACTTCCATCACTGCGGGGCCCGCTATCAGCAGGAGGGACAAGTATCGGCGGATGTTGCGGGACTACCTGGCAGACCACACCCCTGTCCTCCCCGATCCCTCGGCGACCTACACTTACTGGGTCTCCAAGTTGGACACGTGGCTGGAACTGTCCCTGTACGCCTTGGAGGTGCTTGCCTGCCCTGCCACCAGCGTGCTATCAGAAAGGGTGTTCAGCGCAGCCGGGGGCATTATAACCGATAAGCGCAGCCGCCTGTCAACCGGCAGTGCCGACAGGCTGACGCTAATCAAAATGAACAGCAAGTGGATTGACCCGGACTTTGCTTGTACAACAGTGGAAAGCAGCCAAGAGTGAAGTGCCATCTGTATGAAGTGCCATTTCCTCCTCCTCCTCCTTAACCGCCGTAGAATTGCTGTATTAATAAAAAAAAATTATGGCTCACCTCTTGGACTTAATACAATCAATTTTTAAGAGGTCTCAGCTCTTGGGCCTCCACACAATTTTTAAAAGGTCTCAGCTCTTGGGCCTCCACACAATTTTTAAAAGGTCTCAGCTCTTGGGCCTCCACACAATTTTTAAAAGGTCTCAGCTCTTGGGCCTCCACACAATTTTTAAAAGGTCTCAGCTCTTGGGCCTCCACACAATTTTTAAAAGGTCTCAGCTCTTGGGCCTCCACACAATTTTTAAAAGGTCTCAGCTCTTGGGCCTCCACACAATTTTTAAAAGGTCTCAGCTCTTGGGCCTCCACACAATTTTTAAAAGGTCTCAGCTCTTGGGACTCCACACAATGTTTGAGAGGTCTCAGCTCTTGGGCCTCCACACAATTTTTAAAAGGTCTCAGCTCTTGGGCCTCCACACAATTTTTAAAAGGTCTCAGCTCTTGGGCCTCCACACAATTTTTAAAAGGTCTCAGCTCTTGGGCCTCCACACAATTTTTAAAAGGTCTCAGCTCTTGGGCCTTCACACAATTTTTAAAAGGTCTCAGCTCTTGGGCCTCCACACAATTTTTAAAAGGTCTCAGCTCTTGGGCCTCCACACAATTTTTAAAAGGTCTCAGCTCTTGGGACTCCACACAATGTTTGAGAGGTCTCAGCTCTTGGGCCTCCACACAATTTTTAAAAGGTCTCAGCTCTTGGGCCTCCACACAATTTTTAAAAGGTCTCAGCTCTTGGGCCTCCACACAATTTTTAAAAGGTCTCAGCTCTTGGGACTCCACACAATTTTTAAGAGGTCTCAGCTCTTGGGACTCCACACAATTTTTAAAAGGTCTCAGCTCTTGGGCCTCCACACAATTTTTAAAAGGTCTCAGCTCTTGGGACTCCACACAATTTTTAAAAGGTCTCAGCTCTTGGGCCTCCACACAATTTTTAAAAGGTCTCAGCTCTTGGGACTCCACACAATTTTTAAAAGGTCTCAGCTCTTGGGCCTCCACACAATTTTTAAAAGGTCTCAGCTCTTGGGCCTCCACACAATTTTTAAAAGGTCTCAGCTCTTGGGACTCCACACAATTTTTAAAAGGTCTCAGCTCTTGGGCCTCCACACAATTTTTAAAAGGTCTCAGCTCTTGGGCCTCCACACAATTTTTAAAAGGTCTCAGCTCTTGGGCCTCCACACAATTTTTAAAAGGTCTCAGCTCTTGGGCCTCCACACAATTTTTAAGAGGTCTCAGCTCTTGGGACTCCACACAATTTTTAAAAGGTCTCAGCTCTTGGGCCTCCACACAATTTTTAAAAGGTCTCAGCTCTTGGGCCTCCACACAATTTTTAAAAGGTCTCAGCTCTTGGGCCTCCACACAATTTTTAAAAGGTCTCAGCTCTTGGGCCTCCACACAATTTTTAAAAGGTCTCAGCTCTTGGGCCTCCACACAATTTTTAAAAGGTCTCAGCTCTTGGGCCTCCACACAATTTTTAAAAGGTCTCAGCTCTTGGGACTCCACACAATTTTTAAAAGGTCTCAGCTCTTGGGCCTCCACACAATTTTTAAAAGGTCTCAGCTCTTGGGCCTCCACACAATTTTTAAGAGGTCTCAGCTCTTGGGACTCCACACAATTTTTAAAAGGTCTCAGCTCTTGGGCCTCCACACAATGTTTGAGAGGTCTCAGCTCTTGGGCCTCCACACAATTTTTAAAAGGTCTCAGCTCTTGGGCCTCCACACAATTTTTAAAAGGTCTCAGCTCTTGGGCCTCCACACAATTTTTAAAAGGTCTCAGCTCTTGGGCCTCCACACAATTTTTAAGAGGTCTCAGCTCTTGGGACTCCACACAATTTTTAAAAGGTCTCAGCTCTTGGGCCTCCACACAATTTTTAAAAGGTCTCAGCTCTTGGGCCTCCACACAATTTTTAAAAGGTCTCAGCTCTTGGGCCTCCACACAATTTTTAAAAGGTCTCAGCTCTTGGGACTCCACACAATTTTTAAAAGGTCTCAGCTCTTGGGCCTCCACACAATTTTTAAAAGGTCTCAGCTCTTGGGCCTCCACACAATTTTTAAGAGGTCTCAGCTCTTGGGACTCCACACAATTTTTAAAAGGTCTCAGCTCTTGGGCCTCCACACAATGTTTGAGAGGTCTCAGCTCTTGGGCCTCCACACAATTTTTAAAAGGTCTCAGCTCTTGGGCCTCCACACAATTTTTAAAAGGTCTCAGCTCTTGGGCCTCCACACAATTTTTAAAAGGTCTCAGCTCTTGGGCCTCCACACAATTTTTAAGAGGTCTCAGCTCTTGGGACTCCACACAATTTTTAAAAGGTCTCAGCTCTTGGGCCTCCACACAATTTTTAAAAGGTCTCAGCTCTTGGGCCTCCACACAATTTTTAAAAGGTCTCAGCTCTTGGGCCTCCACACAATTTTTAAAAGGTCTCAGCTCTTGGGACTCCACACAATTTTTAAAAGGTCTCAGCTCTTGGGCCTCCACACAATTTTTAAGAGGTCTCAGCTCTTGGGACTCCACACAATGTTTGAGAGGTCTCAGCTCTTGGGCCTCCACACAATTTTTAAAAGGTCTCAGCTCTTGGGTCTCCACACAATTTTTAAAAGGTCTCAGCTCTTGGGACTCCACACAATTTTTAAAAGGTCTCAGCTCTTGGGCCTCCACACAATTTTTAAAAGGTCTCAGCTCTTGGGCCTCCACACAATTTTTAAGAGGTCTCAGCTCTTGGGACTCCACACAATTTTTAAAAGGTCTCAGCTCTTGGGCCTCCACACAATGTTTGAGAGGTCTCAGCTCTTGGGCCTCCACACAATTTTTAAAAGGTCTCAGCTCTTGGGCCTCCACACAATTTTTAAAAGGTCTCAGCTCTTGGGCCTCCACACAATTTTTAAAAGGTCTCAGCTCTTGGGCCTCCACACAATTTTTAAGAGGTCTCAGCTCTTGGGACTCCACACAATTTTTAAAAGGTCTCAGCTCTTGGGCCTCCACACAATTTTTAAAAGGTCTCAGCTCTTGGGCCTCCACACAATTTTTAAAAGGTCTCAGCTCTTGGGCCTCCACACAATTTTTAAAAGGTCTCAGCTCTTGGGACTCCACACAATTTTTAAAAGGTCTCAGCTCTTGGGCCTCCACACAATTTTTAAAAGGTCTCAGCTCTTGGGCCTCCACACAATTTTTAAGAGGTCTCAGCTCTTGGGACTCCACACAATTTTTAAAAGGTCTCAGCTCTTGGGCCTCCACACAATGTTTGAGAGGTCTCAGCTCTTGGGCCTCCACACAATTTTTAAAAGGTCTCAGCTCTTGGGCCTCCACACAATTTTTAAAAGGTCTCAGCTCTTGGGCCTCCACACAATTTTTAAAAGGTCTCAGCTCTTGGGCCTCCACACAATTTTTAAGAGGTCTCAGCTCTTGGGACTCCACACAATTTTTAAAAGGTCTCAGCTCTTGGGCCTCCACACAATTTTTAAAAGGTCTCAGCTCTTGGGCCTCCACACAATTTTTAAAAGGTCTCAGCTCTTGGGCCTCCACACAATTTTTAAAAGGTCTCAGCTCTTGGGACTCCACACAATTTTTAAAAGGTCTCAGCTCTTGGGCCTCCACACAATTTTTAAGAGGTCTCAGCTCTTGGGACTCCACACAATGTTTGAGAGGTCTCAGCTCTTGGGCCTCCACACAATTTTTAAAAGGTCTCAGCTCTTGGGTCTCCACACAATTTTTAAAAGGTCTCAGCTCTTGGGCCTCCACACAATTTTTAAAAGGTCTCAGCTCTTGGGCCTCCACACAATTTTTAAGAGGTCTCAGCTCTAAGCTTCCCTTACTGCTGGGGTGACACACTGTAACAAACCTCCTCCTTTAAGCTTCCCCGACTGCTGGGGTGACACACTGTAACAAACCTCCTCCTGTAAGCTTCCCTTACTTCTGGGGTGACACACTGTAACAAACCTCCTCCTTTAAGCTTCCCTGACTGCTGGGGTGACACACTGTAACAAACCTCCTCCTTTAAGCTTCCCTGACTGCTCGGGTGACACACTGTAACAAACCTCCTCCTGTAAGCTTCCCTGACTGCTGGGGTGACACACTGTAACAAACCTCCTCCTGTAAGCTTCCCTTACTGCTGGGGTAACACACTGTAACAAACCTCCTCCTTTAAGCTTCCCTTACTGCTGGGGTGACACAATGACACAAGAGGACATGTCTGACCACATCTCACACACACACACACACACACACACACAATGACAATTAGGGGTGGGGTCTATTTATTTTCCCCCTTGCCTATGTCATCTGTGGTTGTCATTAGGCAACGTGATTTTAAGGGGTGCAGAATTTTGTTCTTCTTTTTTGTACAGTTTGGCTTGGGGTCCATGGCAATGTAGAGGAAAGAAGGTTTCCTTGTCTTGTCTCACTTTACGTAGAAGTTATATTGTGTTTGGAGTGTATTGTTGAGTGGCTGTGATAGTGGCGTAATAGTGCGACTTGGGCGCGTTATATGCACCCAGACATGCTTCCCCTGCTGTCCCAGTTGCATTCCAGCAGTGTTGGCATCATTTTCTGATGTTTCAGGGTGGACTTGGTGACCTCCAAGTGGTCGAATTGAGATTTCCAAGTGTCGAGCATTTTTTTCCCATAGACTATAATGGGATTCGATATTCGGTCGAGTAGTCGAGTAACGCGGTCTATTCGAAACGAAATTCGAAATTTCGAATATTTCACTACTCGCTCATCTCTACTCACAGTAACTATGTTCCCATGGGCGTGCCACTGATTCTATTCCCAAATATTACTGGTGATTTTAACACAAACTCCAGTTTGTCTTGTGAAGACATTGTTAGGTTCAACCCCACTTCTCCCCTGCTGTCCTGGCAATTTGGTGCTTGGGGCAATGATATCCACCAGGTGGCTTGCCTTTTGATTGGTTGATGAGCACTGCTCTACACCAATGGTGCTTGCAGGGGGTGGGTTTGCGGTCTCTCTCCATTTGCTAGTTTTTGTCCTTTTCAACTTGTAGATTTGAGTTGAAGTTTTATGGATATAATGTGGAGCTGGAAAATCTTTCCTCAGTGGATTTACAGCTCTCTTGAAGCAGACCAACACCTGTGCAGCGCAGGTGTTGGTCCCTGATGCTAAATAACAGGCTGGGGGGGCATCCATAATGGTGGGGCCCCCCTGCGCATAAACCCCTAGAAAGTCAGCAAATCTCACCTTAACATCGCTCCCCTGCCTGGAATCCAGCAGCGTAATTGGCCACCAGCACTCACTTGGGCAGGACATTCCAGGGGCCGGAATGTCACTGTCCACGTGAGTGCCGGGCAGCCAGTTGCGGCACTGGATTCTTGTTGGTTTAAGGTAAGATTTATGGGCATTCTGGGGGCGAGGTGATGTGCAGAGGGGCTTAAGCATTCTGGATGACCCCCCCCAGGCCAGACATTTAGTGGCAGGGACCAACACCCACGCTGCGCATATGTTGGCCCAACTTTAAGGAAGGGAGGCATATTACAGGTGCTGTAATGCAAGGCTCTGTCCTGAGCCCCATCCTTTAAATTTTTGGGGTAGTGACACAGCAGAAGGCAGGATAGGTAAAGTTTGACTGTTCGCTGATGACACAGTGGAAACATGGAAAAGGATTTGGCTTTGACTGGACAAATGGTTAAAACAATGGAATTATGAGTATTGGCAGTATGGTGCTGACCAACACTTCAGGAGAGAACTTGTTGGACAGTATAGCCAGGCAGTGGGGAGAACAGGTTCTGTTGCATAGCACAAGTATTAACTGGCAGAAAAAATAGGGTTGTGATGGCGCTGTATAGAGCCCTGTTGAGGCCACATCCGGAATACTGTGTTCAGTTTGGAGAACTCACCTACAAAAATACGTTTTTTTAAATTTTAGACAAGCCCATGCTATGCCACTTGAGACACTACATCTACCCAGCATTCAGTGCTTACCCAGGACTTAAAGTGTCGGCCTCAGGGAGGTTACACAGGGATGGCACTCTTAAGGGTTTATTCATCAAGGGATAGTGGCAGGTAGTGCCTCGTTGCGGCAGGCAGCGTCTGGTGAATGCTGGGCACTGTACGAAAAACCACATTTATGAAGGCGATTCTGGTGAGCGACTCTAACAGCAATATGTAGCTTACAACGTTTTTTTGTAGAATATGTTGTGAGTCGCTGAGAGTCGGTCGCACTGAGCTGGTGCTATCTCTCGCTCCCTGCAACGCTGTACTGGTGTTAGAACACCCAACATATATCTCATTCATCAATGCCGGCCATGTTACTATAGCAACTGTGGCGCTCTGTTACAGCGCTTGATAGACGATCACAGGGTATACTATCGGTCACTCTTAGCGCCTCTGTACAGATGCTCATCTGCCGACTGGCTGGCGCTAGTAAAATGAATCAGTCATCAGTCAATCATGAAAAAGTGAATCAGTCTCCCCGTGAGTTGTAACCAAGGTGGCCATGGTTAGCCCAAGGCGGCCATGGCTAGAAATACCAGGGAAACAATCTAGATTGTGGGGATGTAAGGATGTAAGGTGCTTTTGTTACCCTCCTGTCCTGTCTCAGCACGGGGGGGGGGGGGGGGGCACACCTTTAATGAATACTGGGGATGCGGACGCTCCCTATTGCCGAGCTCTGTATCTAAACGGGTGATGATTGGATGAGAGCCCATGCCTGCGCTGTGTGACCGGAGAAGGGTAAGTTTTTATTGGTGATTATGGGGGTTGCACATAGTGGGGCCCCAGGGGCAAGAATCAAAGCCTGGTATAGTGAAAATCGAGGGTTTTGTTCTGCTTTGAGTGTCATTCCAAGTCATGCAATGGCAGGCAAGTAGTCAGAAATGTAGCAAAGACCTGACCCCTTCTGTAAAGTGCTAAAAGCAGAACAACTGAGATTGACCATGTTGGGTTCTCTGCTACTGACTTCAGTCAATTGAAGGCAAGATAACTAAACAGCTGGTTTGTTTACCTCTATATTTTTTCAGGTTGTTGGAATTCTTTAAAAAGAAAGGTCATCAAATGACATTGCCAAATAGCTTATACTGTACAGCAATAAATGCATCCTAAAAAGTAAAGAAAAGAAGAAAAGATATTTTAGCTGTTGAGGATTCTCAGCTCTAGCAGTTTCATATCCTGTTGATAACAAAATTGTTAAGGATTATGTTTAGTCTTTAGGAAATGTTCAATTTTTAGATAATATAGCTGATAAAAATGCTATATACCTACTGCAGTCATTTGCTGACAATTACATTAGGGCTCTTCAGAAGCAATAGCTTAACAGTCAGATGAAAGAATTACTTTAATTGCATTATCATGATACACTTACACTTCCGATGAGGCAAAATGCTCTCAGTAATCTTATAAAAGATTAGTTTCCTGTGATGAAAGATACAAATCTAAAAGCCGTGCAATATCACATCTCTCATAAGGTTATATAAAGTTTATTTGCGAAGTGTTCCTGGTATCGATATGTTGTACTGGATAATTTTAATGTTTGAAAGGAGACAAGCACTGTGTTTTAGACCTGGTCTGACCAGTGGAGCAAGAGAAATATTGAATTTCCTGTACTCCCATACACATGTGCTTTAGCTATTGTGTATATTCTAGTTATAGCTAGAAAATTATCTGCTTCTTCAGACAGGTCCTTTAATTGATCCTATACCCAGAAAGGAAAACCCACATGGAGATAGTGGGTCCTGGACAACACCGTTGTCACAATCATTACCATCATCCTACACATGGCAGTCAGAATGTTTTTGCGTATTATCCATTAGCTGTTCTGGCAATCTCCATTTTCCCCTCAAATTTTTCTCTTCCTTTGGTCCTATTTTCTCACCCACTTCCATTTCCATCTGGCTCCCAACGGCAGCATGGCTTTTTTTGAAGGGCTGGATACGCCTGATCTCAAATTAATGTCATCCCCTGTGCAGATGATGTGCAGATGGTCTAGCACATGGGGTACTCAACCACTTCTTGTAAAGGTCCACTTAAAGACATCCGGCGAGAGGTCAAGGTCCGGACGTGGGGCTGTCGCAGACCCACCCCACTCCAAAAATCCTATTGGACCCCACAGAACCTACAGACAAAGCTGGGAGGCTGCGAATTGAATGGGAAAAACAGGGAACAGGAATGGATGGGGCAGAGAGACTGGACTGGATGGGGCAGAGCTGAGGGGACAGGAATGGATGGGGCAGAGATGGGTGGACAGTGATGGATGGGGCAAAGCTGGGGGGACAGGAATGGATTTGATTGATGGGGCTGAGCTGGGGTGGGGAGAAAGAATTGGATGAGGCAAAGAGAAACTGAGAAACAAAGTTTGTGTGTACCTTGTACCTCCACCCGTGCAGTACTTTATATTGAATAAAGGGGGGCAGGGGGTGGGAGTAGCTCAATCACTATTATTTATACAAAATTATTATTATTATTCAGGGCCTTGGAATTAATTTACCGCCCAGTTTAACCCTACTGCATGTCCCAAATTTGGGGACTCAGAAATAAGAGTAGGGACCACACTAAACACAGAGTGCCTTGCCAGGGCAGTGTTGCTTCCACATATATCTGCAGATATGTGCAACCAAATCTCTGTCTTTCCACACAGCTGGACATGTTTGTTGCTTGATATTTAGATCATGAGAGGGTTAAACTGGGCGGTAAATTGGTTCCCAGGCCCTGAATAATAATGATGATAATTTTGTATAAATAATAGTGATGGAGATACTCCCACCCCCTTTACTCAGTACTTTATATTGCCATTCTAGGTGCCATGGAGCCATGACACTGACAGGGAGACTACGCACTACATCACCCATCAAGGGGGCAGCTCTAAGCATAGCAACACAGAAGCAACTGAGTGCAGGGCTGTCAGGGCATGGGTCCGGAAATCTGTCTCCGAGGTCCACCAGTTGAGTATCGCTGGTCTAGCATGAGTAATATGGAAATCCAGCAAATTAAAATGTTGCACATCAAGCAGTGAAAGGCAGACTGATCTATTTTGGAAGGGATTCATGGAGGCTGATTCACTAACGCCAGGTATCCTCAGATGAGCGTCTGTATAGCGGCGCTTAGAGAGACCGCTAGTAGACGCTGTAAGCGGATAACAGGCGCTGTAAAAGAGCACCTCAGTCGCTGTATTAACCTGCCCGGCATTGATGAATGTGATGTATGTTGGGCGCTCTAACATTAGGACAGCGCTGCAGGGAGCGAGAGGTGGCGCCAGCTCAGTGACTCCACGCTCCACACCATACTTATCAAAAAAAGGACACACACACACAGCATCGGCGCTCTAAATCTGGTCAGCCCCAGAGGCTGTGTGATCAAAGTCTGTTTTTGAACAAAGCGAAAACACATGGAATGACATTGTTTTAACACTGTGACATTAAAACTTTAGTGACAGACCTGAAATTACAATTCTGCATAAAAATGTAAAAAGTTTCTAAAAGTGTTTGTTTGCAGCCAGGAGAGGTCACACAATGATTTGAGCAAAAAAAAACAAAAAAAAAGTCAAACACACAGTTTAAACACAAGCAAATGGACGTCCATTGAAATGTAAAGTAATACCTGGCGCTCTGGAAGATAGAGCGCTGGCGCTATACGCTGAGCCACCTGTAATAATACATCGGACACTACATGGCTCTGTTAGGGTCACTCACCAGATTCACTTTCATAAATGGGGTTTTGCGTACAGCGCCCGGCGTTCACCAGACGCTGCCTGCTGCTATGAAGCACTACCTGGGCTATCCCCTTCTTAAATAACCCCCTTAGTCACTAAAGAGTGGCTAAAATGCAGAGCCACTCTTCTGGCTGTAGCCATCACCTACATATGCTTTCAAAAACAGTATAAATTATCTAGGCCCCTAACACAGGCATTTCAGTAATATAATATTGCTGGATAAAACATAACAGTTTTCCAGCATTTTCCAACATCTCACTTAGAATTCAGCATTAGTAGATGGTTTTACATGCCTAACAAGGTGTAGAAGGCTAATGTCCGATAGCATCTAACATAAAGTTTTCTTGCAAGTGTTCCATGCAATAAGCTTTTTTAATTGGCTAATATATCAACGTTTCAATTTACAAGCGTATTCATGACTTTGATGGACAACATCTCTGCATATCTACTAATAGCACAAAGTAAACTGGATTGTATAATCAGGTAGAATTAAATATTGCCCATCCTTTTAAACCACAGTAGAGATTACACCTAGTACAATGCATATCTTTTAATTAAAGGGAATGTAATATATATATATATATATATATATAGTATTTTTCGCTCCATAAAAAGTGTGCGTGTGTGTGTGTGTGTGTGTGTGTGTGTGTGTGTGTGTGTGTGTGTGATGTTAGTGAGTCTACCCGTAAAGGGGAAATAAAGACAAGTTTTTTGCGTGCATGTGTGACCATGTGTACACGGGCAGCAGGTGGGCGGATGACCATTCAAGCAGGCAAGAGTCAGTTATCCTGCCCTCTCCCTGTACACCTGCTGCGTCTCCATTAGGGGTGGTTCTTCCTCTAAACCCTAGGTATGTCTTATGGTCAGGTTAATCTTATACATCAGAGCTATTGCTGAAAAAATCCAAACATATTTTGAATCAGTTCAAATAAAATTGCACATAATCCTGTATTAAAGGAACTTTCCAGGCTAAGGGTTAAATTAGCCTGCTCTCTGCTTCCCTCGTGCTAAATGTCAGAAACCATGGCCTTGATTCACTAAAGGTAGAAAAAAAATAACGCTTGGAACGCTGTTTGATTTAAGTTAGTTTTTGGACACATTTCCACCAGTAACAAAGCGAAAAAACATGGAATGACATTGTTGGAACACTGTGACATTAACACAAGTGCCACAAGTGCCAGACTGTAAGAACAATTCTGCATAAAATTATAAAAAAAAGCAAAATATTTTCAAAAATATATAATTCCAGGCCAGGAGAGATGTAATTATTATTTGAGAGTAAAAAAAAATGGGATCAGGAAAGGTTTTAGAAGGAACGTCCATTGAAATGTATGGGAGAGTGAACGGTAGAGACAGGTCTTACCTGTCGCTCTGGAAGCTGGAGCTCTGGCGCTATACGCTGAGCCATCTGTAATGATGAATCGTATGCTACATGGTGCTGTTCCAGTCACTCAACTGAATTGCTTTCATACATGTGTTTTTGCGTACAGTGCCCAGCGTTCACCAGACGCTGCCTGCCGCTACAAAGCACTACCTGGCGCTAGAGCTTCATGAATAAACCCCTGAGTGAAAGGTACTACATGATGCTCTTGAACCTAAAGAGCCGGCACTATACACTGAGACGCCTCTGGTAATACATGTGTCACTACATGTCGCTGTTAGAGTCGCTCACCAGATTTGCTTTCTTAAATGTGGTTTCCCGTACAGCACCCAGTGTTCACCAGACACTACCTGCCGCTATGGAGCACTACCTGACGCTAGCCTTTCTTAAATAACCCCCTTATCGTACCTGGAGGCAGAGCTTATAGGGCTCCACCCCTATTGGATATCATCAAGCAGGTACGTTTATTATATTCACTGGCCAAATCGGGCTTCAGGAGACGGTAAAGGGTTTTTGATAGAGGGAGCAGAAATGAACTAGGTCCACTTTAAATCAAGTCTATGTCATGATAGATTACCTCAGCCTAAATAAGGACCTCTAGTCTGACTAACAGCAGAGGACTTTACAGGGTATGCCGCGGGTAATGTAGAAGTAGCCTAATTGGGTCTCCTGCCCCAGCATGCTTTGCAGATAGGGCAGTATGGAAGCTGTAATTGTCAACAGGCAGAGGAAAGTCTAAGTTATTTAACAGATTATTTAAAATGTTTATTTAGATGCTGCACATGTGCATGTATGGGTTAAAAGCAGATAAACAATTCTAATAAAATTTAAATTTAAATTCCTAAAATTCAAATAAAAGCATACAATGGTCATATGAGCACATTATTATTGTTATTAGTATTATTATTATATTAAGATCTGGATATTGCATCCACATTGACAACATCCACTTAGGTTTGTGTATTCATAGAAGCAATGATAGACCCACTTTGAAGACCTCTAAAGTGAGATTTTTATTATGCCTGCTTTATATTTCATATTGATGGAATGAAGACACGGGAAGGAGGGTTGATGTCCGCTTAAAGCGATTGACCAATCAAACTTTGGCCCTTATTTAACAAGGGATAGCGCCAGGTAGCGACTGGTGAGCGAACGGTAATGACGGTCACCGCCACGAGAACGCCGGCTCCCCACCACAATCACACATTTATCAAGCCGATCTTGCTTAGCGACTGAGAGAGCGCCAGATAGCGAATCATTCATCATTATTCCAGCCTCACCCCATAGCGCCAGAGAGCAACCTTGAACAGCGACAGGTATGACCTCTCGCTACCTGGCGCTCTCCAATGCATTTCAATGGAACAATCTTTAAATAATCATAAATAATTGTTATTAATTTTTTTTTTTTTTTTGTTAATGTGAAAAAGTTACCACTTCTGCAATGTAAGATATTTTTTTTTAAGGTAAAAAAAAAATTCAAAAAAAATTTGTGCAGAATTGATATTACAGGTCTGATATTAATGTATTCATATTACAAAATGTTTTTATAAACTTGTTTTTTTTGGTTTCAAAAAATATGGTTGTTTGGGGGTTAAAAAACTACTTTTAACCCATCGCCGCCAGCGCTCTGGGGTTTAAACATGCATTTCACAGCGCGAGAATTTTTTGAGCGTGATTTGTTAATGAATATGGTGGGAGCCGTTCACTATGGCCATTCGCTATCATGCGCTCCCATACAGCGCGGAACCTGTCAAATAGCGACTCCTCACCCAATATTCAACATTACTGCACACCGACTGAGTCGCTGTCAACAACCGAACAACGGCCAAGCACAGCGACTATGCTCTGAAAATACCGCTACAGTCGCTCATCTGTCGCTACCTGGCGCTATTAATGAATCGGCCTCCCCGTCTCTTAGCTCCGGTCGCTGAAAGGAAGGGAAATTTCATCTTCCTCTTTGCTGCCTCCAGCACCTCCCTCCTGATCCTGACTATAAATTGAAACCTGAGGTTCGTGTCATGGTTGATAACCCCTCTCTTAAAGATAGTCTAGAATGTAGCTCTTCACACTGTCACTTAAAGGGCTACTGCAGGCAAAGTAATTGTTACCATTTCATTGGGCTACATTTGGCACTGTCCTAAACTGTTTTTATGTTTTTAAATTGAAGAGGAAATGGCAGAGATATTGAGGGGGTTACAGCTTCAGCTTATGATTTCTCTTCTGAAAAAAGTGGGTGTGGCCCTTGGATCTGTGATGCTGCATAATCTGTGATAACTCTAGAGGAGGTGGCAGAGGGAGGGAGGGACCAGCAACCCTGTCCCGCTCTGTTGAGCTGATTGGGGGACAGGATAAAAAAGACAATGTCAATGGCTGAATCTGTAAACCCCAATATAATATGTTTAGGACAGTGCCAAATGTAGCCCAACAAAATAGGGTAACAATTACCTTGCCTGCAGTATCTCTTTAAGCCCAGCTCAATCCAATGCAATGCACACAGTGTGCTTGCATCACTCACCCCTGCCTCTCCTATCAAAGGAGACAGCTCAGCATGAGGTTGCCCTGTGTAGCCCTACAATCTCATGGGTGCCCAAAAGGCTCTCAGGAGATTTGTAAGAGCACCTTTTTTTCACTTTTTTGCTAGTAATTGTAGCTTATGTGAATGCAAGTAAAGTAGTAAACCATCACAAATGGCAATATAATGCATCACTCCTAATTATATAGACATTTCAGATGTTTTCCTCAGTGTTTGCATTTATTACTTCAGCTCTTGCACTTAATTCCGCAACCTTTAACCTTATCTAACAAATGAACACGAGGTAGCAACATAAACAAGTGTAACAACGCCAGGCTATCTTATGGCATGACTTGTTATAATGCATGGGAAAACACTGCAATGCTTTTATACAGGGAGCTCCCAGGGGAGCGCAGAGGTGTTAATGAAGACATGAACCTTTCACTAAGCTTTTTCCTAACCACATCTATTGGGAACACTCTAAATTTGTTTTCCAAAGCTGAAATATTTTGTCTTTATTGTTCCTGTAGACTCTCCTCATTTGCCGGGAAACAATTACCGACTTCGAAAATGATTGCTTTTGTCATTAACGTAATATTTATTTTACATGCTTTTCTATATTTTTTATTGTATGCAATATTTCTAAATAATAAATTGCTTTACTAAAGATTTGAACTGAATCTATATATATATATATATATATATATATATATATATATATGGATAGCATAAAAAAGCAGGCTTCTTCAAACATTTAGTATGGGTCTAGAACCAAGGTGCCACCAATTCATTGGTACTCCATTTTGGTGCACATCAAAACACGGCTTTTAATCTTCAGCTTCAACACACATAACTTGGAGTTATGGGAAATTATAAACAGCCTAGCACATTTAAGGGCACTACCTCACAACTTGAACCCTCTCTGCTTACTAAACAAAACAAGAAGTTGTTGAGCGTGACTATATTTGTACTTCTAACTAATCACTGTTGGTTCTGGGCTCTGAATCAACCCCACGGTAGACAATGAAGGTCAATGGCAGTTTTCTGTCCTAAAAAATGTGAGAATTCTCACCTGGCTCTGAATCAACCCCTTGGTTGGAGTAACAGGATGGACCAAGACTGGCTGTAATCTCCTTCTATCCTACAGTGGCTTACCTTAAGTTCACCAATACAACATTCACATCATAACAATGTTTTGTATCTTTAAAATTCCAGCTTTATTGTTCCAGCTTTAAAAGTCATTAATCCAAGTTGCCATATTATTATATCCACATTTAAGGATGTATGTTCCAGCTGTCATTGCAGATCAAAGCAGATCTACAATTATAAACATTGAGTTGCATTTATATTAATATACAATATGACCTTGATTAAAGATGTTAAATTTATCATTACAAATAGCATAATATGCCACTTACATGATAGTGTATGGTGACCTATATGAGAATGACTGGGACCGTTAGCATCACATCCACGAAAGAACTCAAATCCAAAGAATCAAATCAAATCTTTAACTCAAATCCAAAGAACAGACCTTAGCACAGTTAAAAACCATTCAATTAAACCAAATCAGACTGAGTTAATGCTTGTTTAACTCTTAGAGGCCGATTCATTAATAGCAGCAGGTAGCGACAGTTGAGCGACTGTAGCGGCATTTTCAGAGCGCCCGCTAGTAGTCGCTATGCTTGGTCGTTGTTCGGTAGTTGATAGCGACTCAGTCGGTTTGCCGTAATGTTGTATATTGGGTGAGGAGTCGCTATTTGACAGGTTCCGCTCTGTATGGGAGCGCATGATAGCGACTGGCCATAGCGACCGGCTCCCACCATATTCATTAACAAATCACGCTCAAAAAATTATCGCGCTGTAAAATGCATGTTTAAACCCCAGAGCACTTGCGGCGATGGGTTAAAAGTAGTTTTTTAACCCCCAAACAACCATATTTTTGGAAACCAAAAAAAACAAGTTTTTTAAATAATTTTGTGATATGAATACATTAATATCAGACCTGTAATATCAATTCTGTACAATTTTTTAAAAATTTATTTTACCTTAAAAAAATTATCTAAAATGGCAGAAGTGGTCACAGAATTTTTCACATTTAAAAAAAAAAAAAATCATAACAATTAATTATGAATATTTAAAGATTGTTCCATTGAAATGCATTGGAGAGCGTCAGGTAGCGAGAGGTCATACCTGTCGCTGTTCAAGGTCGGACGCTGGCGCTGTGGGCTGAGGCTGGAATAATGATGAATGAGTGGCTATATGGCGCTATCTCAGTCGCTAAGCAGGATTGGATTGATAAATGTGTGATTGTGGTGGGGAGCCGGCGTTCTCGTGGCGGTGCCCGTCATTACCGGCCCCTCACCAGTCGCTACCTGTCGCTATCCCTTGTTAAATAAGGGCCTAAGTTTACTTTAGCCATGGGAGTAATATGGGCATGCAATGCATGGCAATGGAACTACTCCCTCCCAGTCAACTCTTTAAGGCAGGGAATTGTACTGGACAATATTCACGAAGGGAGACCTTCTCTACCTTGGGGCTATGGCTTATTTGGTTCAGTTACAGTTCCGCTACAGTCAAACAGAATGTAAAGGAACAAAGCTCCCAACCGGGTTCCTGGCTTAAGGGTTTCTTCCAAGGGTCAGCTGCACCTTTCTGGAGCTTGGGCGCCTCTTGCTGGTAGTGATGAGCGAGCCCAAGCTGCAAAGTTCAGCCTTGTGCTGAACTTTGCAAGCTCTGGCCCTAGAACCCATTTTGCTAAATTTGTGCTCAAGTTTCAACCACTGAGAAGATAATCAATCATGTTTTATGTCTAGAAATCACAGCCATACCCATGCTGCCCATGGCTGTGATTGGCCAAGCGGGACACCTGACCCCGCTGTATAAAAGGCAGGGTCATGCGTCCTACGACATACCAGCAATCAGTTTGTTAAAGAGAGGTTGCTGCTGCTGAATGAGGGACCTTTTAAAGCAAAGTTTAAAAACACAAATGTCCTTTTTTATACCACATTTGACCTACATTTTACAATCAGTAGGAATGGTATACCACGTTTGATTTACATTCTATAGTCAGTGGGAACTATATTCCACATTTAATTACTATCCTACAGTTAGGGGGAGTTGTATACCATATTTGATCCACATTGTACTATCAGTGGAAATTGTAAACCCCATTTGATTAACACTGTACAATCAGTGGGATTTGTATACCACATTTGATCCACATTGTACAGTCAGTGGGAATTGTATACCAGAACTGTATACCACATTTAATCTACATCCTACCATTAGTGGGAATTGTATACCACATTTTATCTACATCCTACAGTTAGTCGAAATTGTATACCACATTTGATCTACATCCTACAGTTACTGTGAATTGTATACCACATTTGATCTACATCCTACAGTTACTGTGAATTGTATACCACATTTAATCTACATCATACCGTTAGTGGGAATTGTATATCACATTTTGTATATCACATTTGTATATCACATTTGATACAATCAATGGGTATTGTATACCAGATTTGATCTACATTGTACAGTCAGTGGGAATTGTATACCACATTTAATCTACATCATACTATTGTGGGTTGTATATCACATTTGGTACCACTTTTGATCTAGATTGTACAATCAATGGGTATTGTATACCAGATTTGATCTACATTCTACAGTTAGTGGGTTTTGTATACCACATTTGATCTTTCTTCCATTGTATTTCCTGTGGCAGGCTGACATTACACTGTGCCCAACAATGCAGAAAGCAGCAATTAAGGGACAGGGTTGTTGCAGTGTTGCTGCTGATGGTGGTTGTGATGAAGCTGGTGCTGCAAGGAGAGGATGTGTCTCATCTGTGCCTGCTACACCTTCCTCTAGTGCAAGCAGGTGCCAGGGTTTGCAGAGTCATTTTGTAGGCCCTATTGATGCTGCCAGAGTGGTGAGGCCAGAACAAGTTGAGGCAGTCATAGAATATATGGCACATAGTGCTACCAGTTCCATGGGATTGTCCTCCACCCACTCCACTTCTGCCAAAAGTGCAGAGCCCCCCCCCCCCCCTTACTCCTCTTAAACTCAGCTAGGCCATTCCAGCCACAGGTCATAGAGTCACAAATGCTCTATTATGACACTCCTAGCTGGCATACAATGGGCTATCCACCTGCCCCTGCCTTGCACCCTTGCAGACCCAGGGTTCCCAGATGCCCAACAACTTGTGTTGGAGGATGAGGATGTGACCAGCGGACAATCACAGGACAACTGCGATGATTATAAAACCCTAGTGCAGACTGCTAAGGCTTCTGCAATGTGGAGGCTCAGAGGGAGGGTAGGGTGGAGGAGGGTGTGAAGGACTATCCAAAGGGTAATGATGAAGTCCTAGACCCAACATGGACTGAGGGCCATCAGAGTTCAGAGGAAGAGGTGGTGGTCCAACAGCCCCAGGCAGCCAGCAGAAGAGGGAAAAGGCTGCAAACTCTCAGTGGTCAGCCCATTGCTACTTCCTCCAAAAACATAATATGATGGTGTTGGATACCAACAAACTTTTTCCAGTGCAGGATATCTAACTTTTTTTTATAAATAATTTGTTTTTACACTCAAAATGCTAAGGAAGTCCAGGCTATATCCCAAAAGCCACAAAGAAATATGTCAAAACTGTCCCAAGTTTAGAACAGAGATGAATCATTCCCATGGAGTATGTACTCCATTGGTGCTAAATAAAACTTTTGTGAATCCACTACCATAAAAAATAAATGTGTACCAGATTATATTTTTAACAACACACTTAGCACGTAAAGGCTTCAGATCCTCCTTTTAAGTTGTTTTCTTCCAGAGTTTTTCCTCATACAAAGGAAATAAAAGAAAAAAAGAACCACATAGTGCATTAAGCTTTAAAAGCAAAAGCGCAACCTGCACATTTATTCAATAGCACTCACTAAATTCTAATAATACATGCACTACATGCACATAGATTCCCCCGGGATCCGTCATCCATATCCAATCAGAGAAACTCCCCGACTCCTCTGCTGAATCTCACCCTCCTTCTATAAGCAGGGGCACTTATTACCAGGTAGGGCAGCAGAGGCTGGGGAAAGGTAAAAGCAGCGCGGCTCTGGCCGGTAACCTCGCACTTCCTTCCTCCCTCCAGCGTTCTAGTGTCACGCTGTCTGGCTCCGCCCAAATCGTTTTGTCACTCAGGACTTAAACTCTGGACTGGGGAGACAGACAGTGTGTTTTTGAGCCACAAGCAATGTGATTTTGACACATTAAATGCTAATCAGGTACCAGTCATTCAAGAAGCACAAATTCCCTTGTATGAGGAGTATAAATTACCAAATGTTATAAAAACTCTATTTAAACCGGACCTTCAGCATCATTTAATGAAAAGTCAAAACCCCTCAAAAACTATTCTCCAGCATCTAAAATTAATATACTTTAGGTTTTTAGTCACCTAATTTTTATTCTTTCCCCTACTGGGTTCTAACACTCTAACTGTTCAGGACTCTAGGATATGGGCGCCACCATCTTGCTTTAGAAGCATCACGTACTGAGGAGAGGAGAGCAGGGGGTGGGGTTATAGCTGTGCTTTGCACAGACAGAGCAGAGCTGGGGTCAGGAAAGTGGCAGCAATCCCAGAATGCACAGCGGCATAGTCAGCAGATACTTCCTGTTTGCAGGCAGCCTGAGACTCCATGTGCCACCATCTTGGATATTTAGAGGATCAGAAAATGCAATATATGTAGGTAGGATGAATTTTAATGTGAGCAATTTGTACAGGATGGGGGAAACATACAAGATAGACTCTTATTCATGGTGAAGGTCCATTTTAATTTTTTGTTTAAGCACCACATCCCTTTTATTGTTAATCCCTACCCTGTTAGGAATGCCATCTCCCTTACATTAGAACCAGCATTATAAAAACTTTCATAACTTTTTTTTCCCATTTTTTTTATATATTACAAAAACATATCAAAAATAATGAGAATATAGCATTAATCAGTTGCTATACTCATAAGAATATTGGCCTTCAGAAATCTAACCATAAACATGTAACTAATGGACTATTTAACTGATTGAATAGATATTAAAAAGATATTTAACTGACTGAATAAATATTCAGCCGATTGAATAGATATCTATCAAAAACCAATCAATGGGTGTTCAGATCAAATAAAAATATTTAAATCAAAGTCAATATTTAACCCCTTGGGGGACAAGGTGTTGCTACTACTGCCCATTACGCCCACGGACTGAGCACGACAAAGGATGTCCCCAGTGTGGCATTTTTTCAATGCACAGACGTCAAGACAAGGGTAATTTGAACGCTGTGCCACCAGTCCCTGAAACGAGGTAAAAGCCTTAATAATCTCTGCACTACATTTACATGAGCCAGCACCTGCAAAAACATCTAAAAAATGTGCAAACACCTGAGGCTGCTTCGGTTGACTCAGCTTCTATCACCGCCTCCCCAATGACATGGCTACCTGTCTCCCTCTAAAGGGAGGATGTAAGATCATCAGCAGCAGTGGCACCACCATCACCAAACCTGTCCACATCATCCCAGGGAAGTGTTCAGCTGTTCATCTCTCAAACTTTAGAGAGAAAACAGAAGTTGGGCACATCACAACCACAAGCCCTGTCCCTAAATAATAGAATTTGAAATTGCTGGCCTTGAAATGCCCCAATTCTGCCTGGTGGAGATGGACAGTTGAAGATTAGGTGAAGATCTGATGGCAGCGGCTTTTCCACAATACGCCAACCCCCATTACTTTTCTCGCCAGGCCATCCCTGCCCTGCACCAACAGGTTGTGGAGAAAATAAGGTGTATACTTGGCAATGCTAATAGTTCCAGTGTCCACATCACCACTGACATGTGGACAAATAAGCATGAGCAGAAACATGACATCTCTCTAACTGCTCACTGGTTCAATGTAGTGGTGGCTGGGACTGTGGCTGGAAGCACTTTGGTGCATATCCTTCCATCACCAATAATTGCTAGTGCCTCCTCCTTCTACTATGCTTCCTCCTCTGCTTCCTCCTCAAGCAGTGAAAGCAGCCCCTACACCACCAATTTGAACACAGCCATGGTGAAACGGCAGGAAGCGGTGCTAAAACTCATCTGTCTGAGCAAAAGGCCCCACACCGCCCAGGAGATGTGAACCGGCATCAAGGAGCAAACAGATAAGTGGTTGTTGCCACTGCACCTAAGGACCCAACGTGGTGTGTGACAATGGGTGTAACCTTGTAGCAGCCTTGGGCCGAGCCAGGTTGATGTGCATCCCTTGCCTGGTGCATGTGCTCAACTTGGTGGTGCAGAGCTTCCTGGCCCATTATCCAGAGATGCTGGAGCTGCTGCATAAAGTGTGTGGCGTGTGTTCCTACTCTGCTGCTACTCGCCTCTCTGCACTGCTGAGAAATTTTGCATTTCCCACCCACTGCCTCATATGTGACGTGACAACCAGGTGGAATTCCACTTTGTATATGCTGGAAATGCCATGCCAGCAGCAGCAGGCAACAATGGAGTTCCACTTTGGTCCTCCATGAGGGACATTTGTGCCATGCTGCAGTGCTACCAGTACTCCACCCCACCAACCTCAGGCCATGACAGAGGATGTGATAGTGGAGGAGGAAACAGAGGAGGAAGAGGAAGGGCCATTTTGCCAGCTGTAAGGGCAGTGCACACATGGTTCACAGGGTGGGTCGCTGGGATGACAGAGGCCAGGTACTTTCCTGTACAGCCAGCGAATAGTTTTGGAGGATTCAGAGGATGGAGGATGGCAGGAGGGAGGAGCAGGAGGAGACACCTGAAACTGAGGACAACTTCTCCCTGACTCAGGGTGGCCTGGCTCACATGAGCCACTACATGCTGCAGTGCCAGTGGCATGACTGCAGAGTTGTCTGCATAGTCACCAGTGCCCACTACTGGGTGGCCACCCTGCTGGATCACCTCTTTGATTCCAGCACTGGAGCGGGATAGAAAGATGATGGGGTACAAACACACTCTGGTGGACACACTATTGGCGAAGTTCCCTGCTGAATTTAAGGGATCAGTGGTAGCACGAGGCCGAGGAGGAGGAGCAATTCACCAACACAGCAGAGGTAAGCATGGTCACAATGTGGAAAAGCTTATTTAGGGCTAGGAAAGGTACTAAAACAATAACAGAAAAAAAATTATATATATATATATATATATATATATATATATGTGTGAGTACTTTGGGCCTTCTAGGGGGTGCTGCAAGCAGGGGGCTCCAGCATTCTGCAGAAACGGGTATTGGTCCGCTTTAACATATACAGTTCTTGACCAACTAACCTGGTGCCGGCCACCCCAAAGCAGAAACAAAGTGTACAACCTGATTCAGCAAGTTCATGCAGCTTAGATTAGCATTCCAATGGCTCACATCACATATGTCGGTTTGCCCAGGCAGAGAGCCCTGAGTCAGGGCCGGCTCCAGGTTTGTGGGGGCCCATGGGCAAGAGAGTCTTAGTGGGCCCCGAAGTAGTGTGTCACATAATGTCACCTTTCAGCCCTGCTGCCACAAAGGGATCATCTTCTGCTGCTGATCGCCCCCCAGTCCTTACTGCTTGCTTCACTGCCACTAAAGACTCCATCATTGCTATCATTTTCACCTGGTTCTTGCCACCTTCTGAGCTTCCATCAATTGCCCTCCATCCCATGCCACCATCTCCATTGTTGCTGATCATCCCCTGTTGGTGAGGCCAGCCATGAGCAGGTCTGCACACAATATAAGACTACTATGTACTAGTACCACCACTCTTGTGAATATTGAACAAATTTACTGTATTTTTGACCTATAAGGTGCACTTATTTTTCCTCAAAAGTGTGTGTGTGTGGGGGGGGGGGAGTGCATCTTATCAAGCGAATGTAAAAAAAATTGTAAACTCACATATATATCGCTCCTGCGCCGCTGGCCGGGTCGGCCACAGCCGTAGGAGGCCAGAAGATGGAGGCGTGGGCGGGCAGGGTAACTGATCCCTGCCCGATGTACCTGTCGCCCGCACTTTCCTCGATGTCCATGATTCAAGCTGTCCCCGCTGACACCACTGCTGTCTAAGGAGTTGAGCTCCACAAGGCCGCATCCCCGCTACGCTTCAACTGGGAGTGTGCTTGCGTTGTCCATTCACAAATGCCTGGCGTAGGTGCGCGCCCTGTCAAAGATATAGCTGAGATGTGGCTCTGCTCGAGCATGCACTGTTGGACTGGGAGAGAATGTGAGTATACTGGATGACCTGGAGAGTTTTAGACAGCAGGCCATGCCGAATCTGGATGACCTGGGGGTAGGAATAAAGCAGCCCTGGAATCTTATAGGTTACAGGGCAGAAGGCCTTAGCTTTTGGTTAGCTTGAGAGTTAGCTAAGGTTAGCTTGATGAGTTTAAACCTTATTGCATTGTCTGTATGAGCATAACATTTCTTTTTCTTTAGAATTTGAACCTTGCTATTGTAAAGCCCCTGTTGGAACATTGAGATCCTGAAAGTAGAATGGAAACTGTGTTCTAATTATCACATTTCACAGTCATGGTTGATTATTGTGTGAATTACGTGTTTGAGCTTGGCAAATGTACACCTGTACATCAAAATGCAAGAAAAGTCAATAGAAATATCGCTGGGCATACAAAGACTGCTAATTGCGTTAATCCCTTTGCTGAAAAAACCTGGAGTGAGCAGCATAACAATATGTAACACAGTCATTCTACAGTTTCTGTGGATTAGACTCATCTGGAAAAGGAAATAGGGCTTATCCACGTTAAAGACCATAAAGCTGCTAACACAGATGTTGGGAATAAGTCTACTATTTTTGCCGTCTCAGGCGGTTTTCTCTGCAGCCAGTGTCTATTAACACAAATTTTGCTCCTGTCAGTTGCCTGACAGTTGACTCAGATCTGCCTCACACCTTCACGGCAACCTTTCATTAAATGTAATGGATGTGTATGTCCCCCCCTCCCCACCTGGTATACTGATCATTGCAGATCTTCCTTCTGAGAAACAGCTGAATTGCCAGATAAGAAAAACTTAAATATCTGTAAGTAGCTTCAGTGTCCGACAGCTGCCCAATCCTGGCATTTAGCCAATAACATGCCAACCAGGTACTGATACTTTAATGGGTAGACAGTAGAATAATTGAGAGCTAGTTCGGTGTTATTTAGCTGAATTGGAAAAGCAATCTCAAAACCCATTGGGCCTGATTCATTAAAGTTCCGTTGTTGAAGTCCGTTGTTATAAAGTGGAAGATCAGTCTACCTATACTACCCCCCACCTCCCGGTCTGTCATCCCCCCCTGGCCCTGAGGCAGGACGGGGGAGCTTAAAAAACTCCTTACCTCGCCCAGGATTCAGCGTTGCTCACCCAGGGGGTGCAGACCCCCACCAGGGCCAGATTATGAGGGGGCGCAAGGGGCGCAACCCCCGGGGCTTTCACCAGTTGCCCAGCAAAGGGGGGCCTCCACCAACCTATGGGTTATGGTCTGGTCCAGGAGGCTGTTTAGTCTTTGGTCTGATGGGCCACAGGAGCAGCAACAAAGCTATCAGTGGCAAAGGGGGTGCAACTGGGCAAGATTTATATTGTTTTTTGTAAACCTGCAGCCAAAGCCACCACAGGGCAGGATGGAGAGTCTAGAGCAGCAAAGCCTCTGCCACCAACGCTCCAGTGATGGGTGAGTGCAGAGCTGTCAATCCGTGGTCGTTCACTGCACATAAGCCACCAAGCACAGTCACTGGCAGCTCAATGCAGGGAACTGTTTTCTGCTGGACCTGCCGGGTGACTACACTACACCCTGCCCAGAATGGCAAAGCAAGAGTTCCTGAGCAGCACACACCCGCACAAGTGTGGCATAAGAGACTCGATCTGACATTCCAATAAGTCGGCGGTTGGCAGACAACCACCAATCAGTTACTTAGCTGGAATATTATTTTAAAGGGGAAAAAAGACGGTATCTGGGGCCTCCACCAGATTTTGTGCCCAGGGGCCTCCACCAGACTTAATCTGGCCCTGTGTAGCACAGTGTCTCTGCATCTGCCTTTTGTGGTTCTCTTGAGGACAGCATGGCTGCTGTTTGCATTAGGCGATGCTTATCGGCCATGAGCAGCCAGGCAATGACTATGCGATGAATGAGAGCAGTGCACAAACAAAATGGATGACACAATAAGAAGGCAGAAGAAGGGGCACAGGAGCTGCAGGTTTATGGTGCTCAGGACACATCATAGGACAAGGTGGTCAGAGTTCAGGCCATGAGCACCCAGAAAGTCATGTAATGTTCCTGCAGCATGCTCACTTTGACATCTGGGGAACACAGAACACAGAAGCCACCCCCATCTGTGCCACACCCATAATGGACACTCCCAGAAATTCCTGGGTGATTCACTGGACAGGACTTTCTTAAAGTCCCTCTTCAGGCAAACACTAACTTTCTCCTATTTTTACCCACTTGGGATCAGAAAATAATAAACTATTTGAAAGCATCAGAAAATCTCTGATTGTTACCTCAAGTACCCTGGATGAAATCTAAATTCTTTGCTTTAGTTTTTGAGTCATGGGAAGGGCGTGACATGGTGCAGCATTTTTGTGTCATAAGCATACTCTGCTGTGGTCAGAGACAGTAAACAGAGACACTGCAGGAAATAAGGAAGAGGCACATGGGACAGGCATCAGGTGAGCAACTTGCTAGCTATTTATTGGGTTTAGAGCCTAAACCTAAAAACAATATGGACGATTCCCCCCCCCCCATCGGGCTGCTTCAGGGCCTGATCCTCTGCCCGTCGCCCCCGCCAGCTTAGCCGTCGTTACTTGACAGCGCCGCTCTGCAAAGTCTTGTGGCTTTTTGGGTGGCCACATTGTATCCCATATTCATGGGCACTGCACAGAAGCGAGATTGCGGGCTGTGGGCAGTGCCTGATGGGATACAAGATGGTGTTGCCCGTCAGTAGGTTGCCCACAATCCCAGTACAAACTGCCCAAAGCTGAAACCAGAGGGGCAGGCAGCAGTCCGGTGAGGTTTGGGGGAGGTTTTTTCCTCCTTCGATGTCCATCAACCAGCTCCACCTAAGGTTGTAGCAGCAGGAAGGTGCTGTAACTCACCTCTGCCCGATCCTCTTCTGTCAGTGCAGGCACTAGAAGTGTCCTCACTCATGAAAGCTGGTGGCCATCTTTCTGTAGCCCCAGTTTCAAACACTGCTGCTGCCGCCACTCCTCCATGCTGACAGAAGAGGATCGGGCAGAGGCCAGTTAAAGCAGCACTCTTCTACTGCACCCCCTTTCACATTTGGGTCCCCATTGATTTCATCTGGGACTGGGTTCAGGTCCCTGAACATTTATTCAAAGTTCGGCCGAACTTGATGAACCCGAATTTTGGGGGGTTCGCCCATCCCTAGTTGTGACTAAAAAGCTTCACTGTCTCCTCAAAAAGGGACTAGCTTGTGAAAGGCCCACTGAACTGGGACAGTTAAAGATTAGGCCATAGAGCCCACAATTTAAGCTGCCTAGTCTTGACCAGTGAGCTTGAAGGCTGGAAGGTTGTGGACAGTACTGTATTCTTGACCAGAACAACACAGTCCTTAGTCAGTGCTCAGTTACCATACCTTACAAAACAAATTAGACAAGCTATTTTTCTTTATATGCTTTGGAGCAAACACTCTTTATTTTATTGTCTTTTTGCTGTTTTAGAAGTCTGCAAAGGCCATTATGCCAAATTTCATGCATCTATGAGCTGGATTACAAAGACTGAATTTCACTTTTAATGAGGTCCTGAAAGGGTTTCTTATGTCAGCGGGGAAGCAAAATTGGGATAAGCATCTCTCATATTTCTTGATAAACAGAGCTGCCGTGCTGGATCTCCACATCTATAGCAGTAAAAACACATTCATTTTTAATAATCAAAAATAAGTTTTCCGAATGATAAAACAATGTACTTTAAAGTTGACCAGTACACATTTTACTCCAAAATTGTTTGGCTTTTCCACCTAGCTTATGCACCACTGCCAGCCCTGCACTTCCCCTTTCACATCCAGATCCGTGATTTACCTCTGGCAGGGGTGTAATCCATGGGCTTTATTCATCAAGGGATAGCGCCAGGTAGTGCCTTGTAAGCAACAGGTAGCGTCAGGTGAACGCCAGCCGCGGCACGCAATACCACATTTATGAAGGAGATTCTGGTGAGCGTCTCTTACAGCGTCACGTGGCGACCGATCCATCATCACAGACAGCTCAGCGGATCCCGGAGGCGCTCTGGCTTTCAGGGCGCCTGGTATTTCAATGGATGTTACTTTTCTTCACTTTAAACAGGGTTTTCTTTTAATATTTTTTTTTTTATCAAATCATTGTGTGACCTCTCCTGGCCTATTTAAATACATTTTTGAAAACTTTTTTTATTTTTTATGCAGAATTGTCATTACAGGTCTGGTATTAATGTAATTAATAATGTAATGTAATAACAATGTAACAATGTTTACACTTTGCTACTGGTGGATATGTGTTCAAAAACGAACTTTAATCACACAGCTTCTGGCGCTCTGGGCTACAGAGACACAATTTTGAGTGCCGGCGCTATGTGAGGCTGTTTTTTTGCTGAATATGGTTTGAGTCGCTCACACTGACCAGTCGCTACCATTCGCTCCCATATAGTGCTGTACTGGTGTTATAGCGACTCACACATCAAATTCATCAATGGCAGCATTATTACTACAGCGACTGAGGCGATCTGTAATAGCGACTCATGGCCGACTCACGGCGACCACTAGTGGTCGCGCTTAGCGCCGCAGTACAGACGCTCATCTGCTATTACCTGGCGCTAGTAATGAATCAGCCTGACCGTTTAAAAAAAAATCATAGTTTACTCCCTAGCTAGCCTTAGTGCATACCTACTACTTTCGGTCACAAGGAAATATGCTCTCTTAAGCATTGGCTACAGGGCGGTTTGCACACAATGTAAAAAGCTTTTGTCTGTACATTTCTTAGATGCTATCAGAGGTGGATGAACAAAAAGCATGACAGGAACTGACAGCTTTGGCAGAGCTCATCCAGCTCACAGGACATTAGGGATTCAGTCCGCTGGGCAGTCAGGTAAGTACATTTTTTATGCTTATGCATTTGTTTTTTCTGTGTGTTATGCTGCAACTGTGCCCCCATTTATCATCTTTTTCTATTTGTCAGATATATTTCTTCACATATTGTACAAGTACAGAATAAAAATGGCTTGGGCCAGGAACAGGGTGTATAGTTCAACTTGCTCAGTTTTATGATAATGTTAATATGTTATATCATACATAGGTATTATATATGAAAAGGCTTTAATAAAAGCCCAAACGACAATGTCAAAGTGATCATCCTTGAGGCATTTTACCAAACACTTGGGCTTTATCAGGAGCTCCAGGTAGGACTTTTGGCTTGGTTTAGCAAATGATAGCAATGCTTGGTACAATGCTTGAGGCAAATGAAGGCAGTTTGTAGCAAGCTTACAAGGGGTAGTATTCTAGTTAGCATAAAGAAGTTAGGTAAAATTCAGTCTGCCCCCTTGAGGAAAATTGATGTAGTCTACAGCAAGTTTTGCTGAACTGGTTAATAAAGTTTCTGCTGTGCACTTCCTTGCAGGTAGCTGGTTGCCATGTTTGTTTTGTGTATATGGCATGTCATCTGGGGGGGGGGGTGCTTCCTACTTAAAGACTATTGCAAGAAAAAATGCCCAATGATAAAAGTCCATATCAATATGCTGGGTGGCAGGAGGAGGAGTCAACTATACACCCAGCATCAAGAAGTATCAAGCCAGGCTTGTTTATTTCTTTTAATGAAAGGAAAATGAGGAGGCATGTTCTGTCCCCCCTGATACACGCAAACCTGTCACCTCTGGATTCTATTCCTACCTGGAGAAGAAAGCCACAAGCTTGGGTGGAGTTTTATTCGGCCCAGGTGTGTAAGTGACCCCTTCTCTCATTAAATTACATGTTTATTTGGATTTTTAATGTTACACAATTTCGCAATACACCTCCTTTGAATTAGTGCTGCAAACCTGCATCAATCTGCCTCAAGGGGTGGACATGAAGTTGCCTAACATCTTTACCCTTGCTACAGTACTATAAGGCTTATCGGTGTGCAGAGCCATTTTCAGAGGATATTGCCCAATCTTTACCGCTGTTCCACCTATAATAAGCCCCCTTTCGCTGAGGCACTGGTACCGCTGCACTGAACACTATTGCGCCCAGGACTTAATAGTACAAACAATAGGCTTGATTTAGAGCCCCTATCTTGCTGTTTTGTTGGAGGTCTTGCTACCAAACGAAAAATCACATTTCACACAAAAATTCTTGCAGAAAAAAGGCTCTGCTGAATCAGACGAGGGGGTAAAATGACAAAAACAAGAATTTTAATTTTCACCCAAATAAATGGCGAGAAAGGGCCTCTGAATCAACCCTAATATCCTCTGAGTTGGGACTACAGGTGAGTGAGCTCTCATGGGTGGCTGAGACATAGCCGAAGATCATACACAGGAAGATCAGACACAAGCATCAAGGCACAAGGATAAAGAGATCTCCGGGTCAATGGATGGACCAAGGGCTTCACTGGTAGACACAGTATGCATTAAAGTTCAGCAGGCAAAGACGGAGTCAAGGAAAACCCTAGTCAGACACGGTAGATCAAAAGGAGCAATACAAAGCAAAATCAGGATTTAAAATCCCCTCATATGGAGAACATAAGGCCAGTGTGTGTATGTGTGCACACACCTAGGAGGAAGGATGCAATGTTGGATGGAGGGAGAGCCTGCCTTCCGAGCTGAGACCTGAGACTGGTGAGTCGGCCAGGTGACGGTCAGCTCATTGTGCTGATGGTATATCTGTGATAACTACCCCTAGCAAGCTTGCTACAGACTTCTTTCTTTCATCCTGCCTCAAGCACTGTACCAAGCATTGTTATCACTTGCTAAAACAAGACATCCTAACTAATCCACCAAACCTCCTGGCAAAGACAATTATAGGGTGAAACGTGTTAAGGATTCTGTCTTTACCATTGAGGTTTGGCCTTTTTTTTTAACCATTTCCTATTTAATACCTATTGTATATATGCAATGTAACATACCAGTAATAACAAATCAGTAAAACGGGGCAATTCATATAACCTGTTCCTGGTTCAGGCAACTTTTTTCATCTGTAGCCTACTCTATTCTAATATCGGTGGGAAAGGAACAAGGTAACAGCCCATTTTCATACAATAATTATTCTCAATGTCCCATTTGTGTCCCAGAATGTATCCTTGAATAGGTTATTTAAACAAATTAGATCATATAGTTTATTAGACTAGCTTTGTCTATGTTATTGACAGACCTAATGAATACTTTCTTATAGGAACATTTCTTTCACAAGATACACACTAAAATTCCTTTTTTTAATAGCCATGTTGTAAAGTAGAGTTTAATAATATCTCAAGAAGCTGAGTGATTGTTAATATAGTAACAATTAACAAACCATCTGTCCGCAAATGTAAATGAGAAATCTCACCGCTTGTAAAGCATGTAATAACTGTTACTATAGTAGAGCTGAAGGGTAACCTTAGCATCATTAAAAAAGGCACTTTCACAGGAATCCTCATGGGGGAGCTATGTGAATTTATATAGAAAATAAAGCAGGATTGCACATTATCATGGCTATCAACTCTATGAGGATTATTGAAATAATATATATCAGATATTTTTTTCTCTCTGGTAGGTCCTGCATTAATTGTCCTATTGGACTGTATCCCTCTTTGTGACATTTAAAAGCCTAGCTTGTTTTATTGTCAGCGTGATGAAAATACAATAAATATGCTAAATGTAAAAGTATTTTGTTGAAAAAGTTTTAGAAGTTGACGCCAAAAAAGTAGTAACTTGCCCTTGACATAACAATGCTAATGTGCATGTCAAATTGGTTTAAATTGCACATTTTTTAAAGAATAGCCTTCTGAAATTTTAACTGGGATTCTACCTTTATAATGCAAATAACAAAGCATTTTGGCTCATACATATATTACAATGGACCAAAACCCTAGATCGTCACTCTTCTGGGTTTAGGTCTAGAAGCCTGCCATGGGCCGCCCCCTCCTGCAGCACACACTACTTCCAGCCATTTAGATATACCTGGGAGGGGGTTTGACAATGGATTGAGGGGTGCTGGGGATGCCAGTCAGGCCCATGCATGCGCCGTGGGATTGCTGGATTGAGGTGAGTAGCAATCCGGGATGTCACAGAGTGAGTAGTGCCAAATCGGGATGCCACTAGGGCAAGCTGTAACCTGGCTCTTGAAGTTTTTTGACCCCAGTGCCGGGTTACTTGGGTTTTTATCTCCTTTGAATTGGAAGTGCATTTTAGTTAGTGAGTTTAGTTAGTTAGTTTAGTGCCTTGCCGGGGCAATGTGGCCTCCACATGTATCTGCAGATATGTGCAACCAAATCTCTGTCTTTCCACATAGCTAGACATGTTTGGTGCTTAATACTTGGATGATGAGAGGGTTAAACTGGGCGGTAAATTAGTTCCCAGGCCCTGAATAATAATGATGATGATTTTGTATAAATAATAGTGATGGAGCTACTCCCCCACCCCCTTTGCTTAGTTTAGTTAACCCTTTAAGTGCCAGCCTACCTAGGGATTTCCATGGATTTTCCAGGAAAAGTATATATTATATATTGTTCTTTTCAGCAGAGTCTGGGCTAACAAGAAATCTCTTGTTTGTCATTTTTGTGTATTCTTAATATTTTGAGTGAAATATGTGCAAAAAAAAATGTTTTTACAATTTGTAGTGTTTTTTGTAAAGAAAAATGTAAGTAAAAGCCCCATTTCTCCCAGTTACAGCCGTACCACATATGTATTGGCAGACACCCTTTCTTGCCCTTGGGACTCCCCCAAACTGAAACAGCTCTTTAGACTTTCAGATAAAATACAACTGCTATGTGCCTTGCAGTTTTTCAAGAATGACCCTTTACATTTGAAATACCATACCATATATATGTTCTCTGGAATTAACACACCTCAAGCTTTTTAGGTGTATCAGGCTTGTTGATGTGGGCACAGTTTTCTGGAAGAAAACCCTTGATAATTTTTGGTTGCAAAGGATTTCCCTACTAAAAGAATAAAAAGCAGACCCAAAGCCATAAAAAACAACTACATGCAAACAAAACAATTTAAATCTAAAAAAGCAAGGTCCCCCCAAACAGAACAATACCCAACATGTAATTTTTCAACCTAAACAACCCTTTACATTTGGAATACCCCCCACAAACCATATATTCCTTGAAAGTACACACATTAGGCTTTCTAGACATACCCAGCATTTTGTAGTGGGCTCATCTTTCTTGAAGTAAGCACTCAAATAATTCTTTGGTTGCACAGGGTTTCCCTAAAAAAATTTATAAAAAAGCAGAATAAAAACACATTTTCCTAAAATATCAATATGTAAACAAGAAAAAACGAACTAAATCTGAAAGCACAAGTTCCCCCGAACCAAACAATATCTAAGAAGCAAGGAAATTTTAACCATTTTAGCTATGAGTGATTTTTGCAGGAATTTCCAGGTAAAATATACATTTTTTGTGGCAGAGTTTAGGCTTTAACATGAAATGTCTTGTTTGTAATTTTTCCAGTGTTTTTTTTAAATATTTGAGTGAAAAAAGAAAAAAAATGTATTAAACATTGTCTCATTTATTTTAAATAAAGCACAAGAAAACCATATAGCATATGAAAGCCCTATTTCTCCCGATTACAAAGGTACCACATATAGTAGCCCCCCGTTCTTGCCCAGGCAACTAAAAAGCACTTTATAACATTTACAAATAAAATGCAACTTCTATCAACATGCATAGCCAGCCTGGGCACCAGCTATGGGGGTTTGTAGATCAGGGCGTGGAGGCCCTGAAAGCTACAAGCCCATATATCCTTTGTGGCCCCCTAGCTCTTCTGCTCCCCCCTGGGCTTTGGAGAGGCAGGTAATGGGGGGGTTAATGGCAAGTCACCCGTTTGCCGCAGGTGACTTCCCAGCTCTTGAGTCTTGTGAACTGACTTCTGATCTCCTACTGCTGCTGGAAGCATTTTCTACCTGCTGAGTGATGGGACATAAAGGGTTAATTAAAAAAAACTGACATAGGGTCCCCCAGAGACACACACCAGAGAAAAAAAATTACATTTATTATTTTTTTTCTCTACCCACATCAATCTTGTGTCCCACGGTGCTGTAACGTGCCAATGACGAATGACAGATGCAAGCAGAGGCGCAGCAGGCCCCTCTCTCTCTCAGTCCTCCCAAACGCTCTACACTGGTACTACCGGTGCTTGTCAGAGCCAGATTTAGGTCGGAAACAACGAGGAGTGGGATGCCGTGGGGGCCTTGGAATTTAAAGGGTTGAAAGAGTGCTACCATGAAAAGTAGTCCAATAATAAAAAATCTAAAGAAATATGCTAAGTAGCAAGAAGATGGGTTACATATACAACCTAATCCACCCAATTGAATACAATCCAATTTGAAGTGGACCTTTAGTCAAAAAAAAATAAACTACTCCCTAAAGCCTCCCTCTGGCAATCTGTGACATAAGCTATTTGAGAGAGCTTAACCCCATGCAGCTATTGTGGAATAGCAGTCTGATTCTCTGCTCTTGAACTACATGGAAGCTGCCACCTTGCGAGCCCTGTTTTTTTAAAAACTCAAAATTGCCTCAAATCTCAGTGCAATTATTCTAGACAGAAGTAGAAATCCGTCAGCTTCATAGAAAAATCATAGAAACACCAGTCACTCATCATAGATGATTTTTATATACATTCATTGCACTGTGTGAATGTTTTGCGACTGCAGTACGATTAACATAACATGAAGAAACAATGTAACAGCTCCCCCCCTCACGTAGAATTCTTACAGCGGCTGTTCATTCAGTTTGAGTAGAATGATAGACAAGCTTCCCTGTTTTTCTGAGGCATAAATCTCTGTTTGTTGTAAATTGCGTCTGGCACAGCTCTCCCTTGTAGCAGGACTGTCAGATGTGTAGTAAGATGGCCGCTCCCATGTAATTCAGGAGGGCAGGTATTTCACAACATCTGCATGCTGCATGATTTTTTTTGGCTGGAGATACGCTTTTATGGAAGGAAGATCAATCCAGGATGAAAGGTTTTGAATGTACCGCTCTCTGCTTTTACAGGGGAGATTTACACAACTGAGCCAGCTTGTACGTAAAGCTGAACAAAATCCAGCTTGACCAATCTAAAAGGCCATTGGCATTTACCTGTGGCATCCCAAATGTAGATGCTGCGCTGTGTAAAACCCCCTAGGGTCTCCACAAAACTCACCTTTTCTGGCAGCTCCCTCTGCGATTCCAACAACCGAGAGCAAGAGTGGTCGCATGCCCAGCATCTTTGGGCTGAGGTGCACCAGCCATTCAGATAGGCTGTGGACACTAGCTTGCCTATGTCTGGGGATGCGCCACTCACACTCCTGGTCACTGTGCACAGAGCCATTTGCCAAGCATTAATATGCACAGCAAGTGCAGTGAGGTGAAAGACCAGTAGAATGGGTCTCATGGCTCATGGGCTTTCTCATGACCTTCATCTATATATCATTTTTTTCCAATAGTACCCCCCCCCCATTTGCAACTTTTACTACAATATCATAATTGGTCATGTTTGTTCAGTTGGAGAAGGTGAGTGGCAAGGAACTGCTGTCCAATCATACACGGCATCTAGTGACATATAAGGTTAGTAATTTCATTCTGTGTATACCGAAGGGCATATAGCACACTCAAAAAGAGTCGTGGGGCTACAGTCATTTTTTTTGATGACTCGCCCTTTTCTCCCATGAGACTATTGCTACCAGTACGAAGCTGCAGCTATTACCTGAAGGCTGGATCCAGGTCCATCACCGCCTGGTCAATCGTACGTCTGTCTCTGCGACAGGGAGATGCTCCCCGGCATAGTCATTGTGCCCCCTCTATTCACTGCAATGTAAAGGTGCAGTGAATGGAGGGGGGTGTGGCAGCTCTTGGAGACGAGGCTGGGGGGCGTCTCCACGTCGGAGAGACAGGCAGAGGTTGACGGGTGGCAATGGAACTAGATCCAGCCTGCAGGTAAGAGCTGCTGCTGCATACAAGAAGTGATGGGTTGAGGTGGGAGAAAAGGTAAGTATAGATTTTTTGGAAGTTACCTGAAAATTGTCTTTGAGAGCTTTCATTAAATGCCACATTTTATATTAAAAAGGCCTGGAACATTCTTTTATCTTTGGCTTATTGTTGCCATTGCCCGGACCTTCCCTCTAACCCTTAACTAGAACAACACTTTTTATGTCATCTATATTTGACTTTAGATGCACACATTTCAAAATGCCCTGTCCTCGTGTTTTGAAGGTCATTTTATAAACCCGCCGGACAATATCTGTCCAAATAGTTGGATTAAGAATAAAATACTGTAACTTGACAAGGTCACCTTTTATTCTTCATCTTATAAATTGTGCACTTTTACATCCCTTTAAGAAGTGTAGTTATCTGAGCTGTGATCTAATTTGATCTTTGTATATGTTTTCTATATAAAGCAGCCAGATGCTTTAGGCTTTTGCACACCTTCATAAAAAGCATAAAAGCATACATGCGTGAGGATATATACCCTCCTGTCAGAAAAGATTGTAATGGCATTTTAAATAAATGCCATGTTTTTCATTTCTACAGTGATGTTAGACTAATAGAGAGGTCTATTTAAGGATTGTATATGCAGTATTTTTGTTGACAAATGTTTGCTCCCCCCCCCCCTTCATAGCAGCTTAAAAGTTGTTCACACCACGGGGCAATGACCCTGAATCTGCTAATATTGTTAAGTAAAGTAACTGAACTCTGAACATAAAAGACATCCAGGATGCCCATTAATCATGTAGGCAAAGTGCCTTTCTGAATCCCAGCCAACAAACAATCTTGTTTTTGTATTTTCCCAAGGACTCTATAGATTGCCTTCAGTACACAACAATCTTAGCTTCACTTACAATATTAAAGTATGTGATATTCTACAGAAAGACCCACAAGAATTTGGAGGACAGAATGCTGGATATGATGATTACAGGGAAGAATTGTAATACATATTCATGCAAACTTGCAGTAACACAGAAGCAGAAATCTGCATTCTTTAGCCTGAATACACCAAAATGTCAACTCCTGATTAGTTACTTTGAGATACCATACACCTGTAAACTGTTAATGAGCATAAAGTATCTAGACAATGAGCTACAAATGCTACATCCATCAAAAGAATTTAGACTTTGAAAGCAATGTTATTGGTGATGACAATTTGTGGCATCTGGCAGGGATACAAATCACAGGGTACCATAAAAAATATTGTTCATCAATTTGTTTTTGGATTGCTAGATTATTATCAGAAGATTGAATGATAGATTTTTTTTCTCTGTACATATCTTAAGGCATCCAGTTTCCATTAATGTGAACTTTAAATCTCTTGGCTCTCAGTTTATTTATCTGTACATGGTTCTATTTTATTGCACTTAGAGTGGATGTCCAATCTAAGGTTAACTCCCTAACCAGTCATCCTCCCCTGGCACTGAGGCAGGGCAGGAGAGTAAAAAGAAATCCTCAATGCCAGGGGAGGGTGGCTGGGTGGGGGGTTACCCTTAGACTAGACATCCACTGAGGCAATACAGACATCTCCATTATGTGCCACCATGGAACCTATGGCCTACTCTGGAATGTCTCATCCATGATGCACATGTCACTTACTTCTCTGAATAGTTCTTGACTTCTAAAGCAAATTTTCACGAAATAGGTTAACAAAAATAAACAGAAGCTTACCTTGCCAAGTGTTCCTCCAGCACTGTGCCTCCTCTCATCTCAGTGCCACAAATAAGTAAATTCACGCTGCTGCTCCAGTACCACTCTGCTAATGTTGGCCACAAAACTAGCTGAGAAGCTCATCCAGACCACACCCCCCAGCTTGAGTTGCGCTCTCAGAGCTGCCATTCAAGCCATCAAGCCCAACCTGCCTACTTACCTAGCCACCTGCCTGTCCAGCTGCCTACCTGGCTCGCAACTACTCACTTGCCTGCCCACCTACTTACCTGGACACCCACCTACCTGCCTGCCCACCTACCTACCTGGCCGCCCATCTGTCTGCCTACCCACCTACATGGTCACTCACCTGCCTGCACACATACCCGCCTACACACCTACCTAACCACCTGCCAACCTATCTGCCTGCCCAGCCACCCACCTACATCAACACCTACTTACCTACCCATCCACCGACCTCAGTACCCCTGCCTGCCCACCTAAATACTCACCTACCTGTCTGCCCACCCACCATGCATGTGCGAGCATGTGCATCTGGGAGTGCACATATGTGCATCTGGCAGTGCTGGTCTAGGCATCCAATGTCGCCTAGCAACAAGGAGAGAGGGCAAGAGTGTGTGCCTGCAAGCAATTTATCTGGCTCTTACAGATCCTGCCTATTATGCTGATTATTATGCAGCATCGCAGCAGCAAGTTCCATGCCTACATGCTTCAGAAGATAAATCATAAGGTGAAACTGTAAACCCTGATTTCTCTGCCATTTCCTCTTCAATTTAAAAAAAAAAGGAAAACAGCTTAGGACAGGGCTAAACATAGCTGGGCACAATGGGCTAACAATTGCCTTTGCCTGTTCTATCACATTAAGTGTCATTGAATACAATTTGGTTCAACCTTATATAAAGGTTCAACTACAGAGACTTGCAGACAAATAAGTATACTATGCATTTTGTTACTCTCAAAATAGCACTCAACCAATGCAACTTTTTTTTTATAAAGAATAATTGAATTAAATGGTTATCACTAAATGCAAATGCATTATTATTCCTTTGAATTGTTAAGCTAAGTTAGCATTTCTTCTTGATGTTTGGGCCAATGGCCCACAGGCCTTTCTGCTGGCCAATGGCCTAATGTGACCTTCATCCGTCTCTGCCTTTAGCCAGCCCTCTTTAAAGTCGGCTTCTGTCTCTGCCCATGCTGCCCGTGATATAATTTAGTAGACTAGGGCCCTTATTTATGAAGGAATAGCGACAGGTAGCGCCTGGTGAGCGGCCGGTAATGACGGGCCCCGCCACGAGAACGCCGTCTCCCCACCACAATCACACATTTATCAAGCCAATCCTGCTTAGCGACTGAGATAGCGCCAGATAGCCACTCATTCATCATTATTCCAGCCTCAGCCCACAGCGCCAGCGTCCGACCTTGAACAGCGACAGGTATGACCTCTCGCTACCTGGCGCTCTCCAATGCATTTCAATGGAACAATCTTTAAATATTTATAATTAATTGTTATTATTATTATTTTTTTTTTTAAATGTGAAAAATTCTGTGACCACTTCTGCCATTTTAAATAATTTTTTTAAGGTAAAAAAAATTAAAAAAAAAATGTACAGAATTGATATTACAGGTCTGATATTAATGTATTCATATTACAAAATTATTTTAAAAACTTGTTTTTTGGGTTGTTTGGGGGTTAAAAAACTACTTTTAACCCATCGCCGCCAGCGCTCTGGGGTTTAAACATGCATTTTACAGCGGCGAGAATTTTTTGAGCGTGATTTGTTAATGAATATGGTGGGAGCCAGTTGCTCTGACCAGTCGCTATCATGCACTCCCATACAGCGCGTAACCTCTCAAATAGCGACTCCTCACCCAATATTCAACATTACGGCAAACCGACTGAGTCGCTATCAACTACCGAACAACGGCCAAGCACAGCGACTACTAGCGCGCGCTGTGAAAATACTGCTACAGTCGCTCAACTGTCGCTACCTGCTGCTGTTAATGAATCGGCCTCCCGGGTGTGAGTTTGTACTTCCCCTCTTATTAACCCCCTACTGACCTCGGCTACTTTTTGACCTTTCCCATTTCGCTGCTGCAACCAACCTCTTGCCTGCCTGACCCATATACTCTCTAGGATACAGTGACTTTGGCTTGTTATCAGACTTTACATCTGCCCCCTCCTCTGTTTTTTTAATGCCATCTCAGACTTTCTTTGAATGACCCTGGCCTGCCCAGACAACCCTCTGCATAATTTAGTCCTGGAGGTTCACCTGTAAACAGTGACGGATTACTCTTTTGTGTGGGGGACCAACAGGAATTCACCAAACATAGGCTCAGATTCCCCTAGTGTATTATGGGTAATTGATGTTTATTGCCTTGCTGTATTAAATATTCTGGATAGCATCTCACTGTCTGTTATGATTTTATTATATCTTTCTTCCCATGTCTGTGGATTTTTTCAATAGAATTATATTGCAATTAAAATACTAGCAAATACTTATTCAATCAGCAAGAAAACCTTTTAGATATTTTTGAACACTGTGCACTGTATATATTACCATTAAAATGCAATTATAAAACAATAACATATGATGTTGAACTTTTGTTTGTGTAAATTGATTATTGCATATAGTTTACTTGTGATATCATTTCAATGCAGTCTTATTCTGATTTGTTCTCTAAAACGCCACAGAGAGTTTAGCTATAGATCAGCCGCCCTGCAAATCATTTTTAAAGTATATTTTCAGATGGCGGAGTGGAGTAAACAACTGCAGGTTTCTTTTTATATATATTTCACAAAGGCGAAGCATTCACCGGTCTTAGAAAAATCAATAGTTTATTATAGAGTATAAATTATACGAACTTTAAGGTCTTGCAATAAAATGGACAAATCGTCTTGATTAAGGGTCGGTTAGGTGAACCAAAAATATGGGTGCCTTATATTCAGCTGAATCACTATGATTTCTAAGCTGCTACTTCACTGGTTATTATGTCTTATTTCTAAAGCACTGACAGCCACCCTTTAACATTTGTACTGTTGATCTACATCTTTTAGGGAAACATAGTTATTAGAAAATCTATTTCTAAGATGCGCTGGGAGATGCAGACCTTAAAGCATATTCTCTAAGCGACCAAAAGTATTTTGAGACCTCTTCTAAATAATAGCTCTGGTTATAAACTGGCTGTGAATAGCTAACACACTGGCAATCATGCGCATGGCCATGCAATCTTAGGTAAACATTTACAGTAAAATTGTTTTTTACGGTAGAGCTCAGAGACTTTTATAGTGGTGCTATCATAACATGTCAGACCAATCAACATTCTGCTTTACCACTGTCAAAGGAAAACATCTAGGAGCAACAATATCTTAGCTAGGCATACTACTTCAAAAACTCACTAAATAAGTGTGTTGTGTGTAAAAATTGCCTGTCCTCGCAACACACATGACTAAGAGGCCGATTCATTAATAGCGCCAGGTAGCGACAGATGAGCGACTGAAGTATGGCGCTATGAGCGCCGCTAGCGTACGCCGCGGGCGGTAGCGATTCGCTATAGCAGGCCTCCTCAGTCGCTACCTGGCGTTGTTGGGAACAACGCCTACATTGCTGAATATGATGTTGGAGCTCAGCTTTGTAGGCGCTGTCAGTCAGTTTGACCACGCTATTCAACACAGCGCCTGCGCTTTGCTTTGCTGTGGGCTGGGAATCAAGTACCTTCAGAATTAAACACATCGCAACATGTTTCTTTAGTTTTTTTTTTATTTTGTGTTAAAAAGGAACTAAAATGAAAACAGAAATTAGAATGAAAAGGAAAATTAAAACAGAAATTCGAATGAAAAGGAAAATTAATACAGAAATTAGAATGAAAAGGAAAATTGGCGTCAGGGTGCATCTCGGGGTGCCTGAAAAAGATTAAAAAGTGCAGTTAGTATATATATTTAAATTGGCTTTTTCGCTGTAAAAAAATATTGCATTAATTGTTAACCAACATTTGCGTCAATCTTGCACACCAACCCTAATTGTTATGTTGTTCAGCTTCCACCCCCCCTTAGAGTGGTTTGGGTCATCTTACACCCCCCTTAGAGTGGTTTGGGTCATCTTACACCCCCCTTAGAGTGGTTTTGCTCATCTTACACCCCCCTTAGAGTGGTTTGGGTCATCTTACACCCCCCTTAGAGTGGTTTTGCTCATCTTACACCCCCCTTAGAGTGGTTTGGGTCATCTTACACCCCCCTTAGAGTGGTTTTGCTCATCTTACACCCCCCTTAGAGTGGTTTTGCTCATCTTACACCCCCCTTAGAGTGGTTTTGCTCATCTTACACCCCCCTTAGAGTGGTTTTGCTCATCTTACACCCCCCTTAGAGTGGTTTGGGTCATCTTACACCCCCCTTAGAGTGGTTTGGGTCATCTTACACCCCCCTTAGAGTGGTTTGGGTCATCTTACACCCCCCTTAGAGTGGTTTGGGTCATCTTACACCCCCCGTAGAGTGGTTTGGGTCATCTTACACCCCCCTTAGAGTGGTTTTGCTCATCTTACACCCCCCCCCTTAGAGTGGTTTGGGTCATGTTACACCCCCCTTAGAGTGGTTTTAGCCAAATTATGATGGGAGGTCAAATAAATTTACCCAGTAGTGCAGTACTTGGATTAGAGTGAAGGGTAGTTAGCTTACCGCAAAAAAGGAAGTGATCATCCTTTCCCTTAGCTCATCGCCAGTCTGGGTGTCCTCACTTCTTCCTGCGGGCAAGTTGGGGATTTCTGGCACCAGTGCTGTCTCCTCGGGGGATTGAATTCGGTGACATATGCAGATATTGTGGAGCACACAGCAGGCGAGGATGATCTTGGAGACCTTCTGTGGGCTGTATAGCATCTCTCCTCCTGGGCGTGCCAAACATAGAAAGCGTGCTTTCAGCAGGCCGATGGTTCTTTCCACAATGCTTCTGGTCTTGCGGTGTGCTGCATTGTAGCGTTCATGGGCAGAGGTCCGTGGGCTCCTGACCGGAGTCAGCACCCACGTTCTCTGCCCATATCCCTTATCCGCTGTAGAAAAAACACAAGGAGAGAGACAGCAATTAGTACTAGTACATGTATTGGTTTTCATTTTTTTGAATTTGGCTTACTAGGCCACATATTTGAGTCTAAATACTTTGACATGGTTAATTATTTACCCAGTAGCCAGCCAGCTGGCATTTCGTTGTTCTCAAACTTCCGGCACAGGACTGTCCGCTGCAAGACGTAAGAATCGTGGCATGAGCCGGGGAACCCCGATCTCACCGCCCGCAGCTTCATCTCATGGTCACAGACCACCATAACATTGAGAGAATGGAATTGTTTCCGGTTTCTGTAATACAGCTCCTGTGCACGGGGAGGGCGGAAAGGGATATGTGTACCATCAACGCACCCTAGCACATTCGGGATCCCTCCCATTAGATAGAAAGCATGTTTTATTTTGGCAACCTCTTCCTCATCCTCAGGAAACTTGATGTAAATTGGGATTAAATCACAAATTGCCAGAACTACCTGGATTAGTATGCGGCTCATAGTAGCCTGGCTTATCCCGCTGAGGAGGGCAGAGGTTGCCTGGAAGGTCCCTCGTGCCAAGATATTAAGCGTGGCACACAGGCGTACTATGCCTGGAATGGATTGAGTGCGTTTGGTGGATGGCTCGATTTTGTGCTTAATCTGATCATATAGGGACTGTAGTGCAGCACGATTCAGACGGAAGCGGCTCCTGATCTGCTCGTCACTTAAGTCCCATACTGAAAGGCGGATTCCAAAGGAGCGGGAGCCCTAAGCCTCACAACACCCCGCTCCCTGGCCTCCTGCTCTTCCAGCATACGCATACATCCATCCACCCAGACACCATACATCACCCTCTTATCCATCACACACACTCAACAGATATACAAAATCAAACAAACAAAAACAAAAACCACAAACACACCACACACACAAACAATCACACTCCTCACACACTCACTACAATGCAGCTCACCACAAAACCAGAAGTATAGTGGTTCAAACCACCAGCCTGCTGCAAAACAGCTTTCTAAGTTAGGCACAACCAAGAGGGGAGTTGCTGCACAGCCCACAAAAGGCCCCAAAATCAAGCCTCACTTGCTGTATGCTCCACAATATTTGCATATGCCACCAAAAACAATCTCCTAAAGAAACAGCACTGATGTCAGAAATCACCCAACAAGCCACAGAGAGTGAGGACAAAACCCAGACAGAGACTCAAATGAGCTAAGGGAAACAAGCACCACACCACAGCCTTTGCCACAGTGTAACAATACCAGAAGCTTTCAAATTCCTTCCATTTATACTTCACTTTGAAAAAGGACAGGTCCGCTTTCCCGCCTTTTGCGTTGCTCTGCTATTTCCGGGCGCCAATTAGCCAACCCAGGTGTGCGTGAAACGGAGTGCGCACGCGCACGCTAGTAGCGCTACTAGCGTACGTGAGCCGAAACTTGCGTGCATTAACGGACATGGCCGAAAATTCAGTGGTGGGCCAATGAAAGGTAAGCTGCTGTTTATTTAAATAGCCGTTAGGATAGCCACATGTCACAAGGGTTTCATATACATCAGTCCATTGTTGTATTTGGGTGTGTGTTGTTTGGTTAATGAGGTCTGTAATTAGTTAATTGGCTAACACACATGCTTCAGTCAGTGCAGTGGAGGTGTGGCTAGAAGGACCTGGGCAGTATGTGTGAATCTATTAAGTGGGCTGGTTTGTGATTGGCTGTTAGAGCACATAAAACCTGGCCAACCCAAAGAGAGTACGATGCCATTCTGTAGTCTGCATGCGTGCTTGTTGGTTGTGTATTGGTGTGTGTGTGCAGCTACAGGATGGAGCCAAATTCAGGACATCTGCTGGCCACAGCAGGCCCAAGTAGGAGTTTGGTGGGTGCTGTGCGCAGACCTCCCGTACGGAAAAGGGCCCAGCCTGAAGGTGGTGCAGCACCCCAGGCTAAGCGCCCAGGTGCCAAGAGGGAGCCTGAATTTAATTTGGCGGAGAATAATCATCTTGTGCGCCTTACCCTTGCTAAATGGGAGCTACTCTTTGGCTCCCAAAGCAAGTCAATAGGCAAACAAGAAAGAAGCAAACTGTGGGATGCCATTGGTGTGGAGCTTAGTAGCACTGCTCAACACCCACGTAGTGGCCCATCCTGCAGGAAACGCTTCTACACTTTGAGAGGGGCCCTTATGAAAAAGATGAATCACGATCTTGATGTGGACAGTGGAACCATCCAGGCTCCAAAGAGTACCTACAGGCCGTATGAGGAGATGCTGAAGGCCAAAATTCCACTGGCTCGGCTGCAGGGTGTGGATCCTGGGGATGACACCACAGGTTGGACTGAAGGTACATATTTTCTGCCTTTTTTTAAAAGCTAATGTTAATGTATGTGATTAGCATTTTCTCTTTCTGCCCAACTAACAGGAGGACCTGTGAAGTAGTACATTATACCTCATACATTTTTTACTTTCCTGTCTGTTGCTTTCTGCATAGGTGCACATGGTGCTGTCCAGGATTTGCCTCAGGACACACAAACTCCTGCCCTTCAACCAACCTCAAGCCTAACCCAGTCTGCCATTGAAGGTATTTACCACTAATTTAGGTGCTGGTTGTTTGGGGAACAAATGGGTGTGGGAGCAGCTCCAACAATCGAGTGGGGCACTGTTGAGTATTAATAATATGGACCTGCGGCCTAATTTCACGCCCACTTTAACCCTCACAGCAACTAACTAACAAGGCCCTAACATGTGTAGCTATGTTGGAAGGCAGAGATGTGTGGCCATATATCTGCATATACATGTGTAAGCCACACTGGCCTTGATTAGTGAATATTAGTGAATGAGCTGCTCACACACACCTTAATGCATGTTGGATTTTTGCCCGCACATTACCAATGGCTCAATGTTTGCTTGATTTTTGCCTAGCTGCCCCGCCATTGGCCCCAGCATCTCCTCAGGAGCCAAGCTACTCTTTGGATGTCGGTAAGTGCATGTGTCAACCTTGCTTTATCCACTTTAACCCAAGTGCATGTGTCTCATTCCTCTTTTTTATTGGTAGGCCAAGTGACTGGTTCATCTTTGGACCCCACTTCCGATGTTGCAGGTCAACAGGACCCTGTTGGTGTGTATAGCAATACATAATGTATCCTTTATGCTGTTTCTGTTACACTGGTTCGATTTGGTTAGTCTAATAATCTACATGTTTGCTCTGTCAACTTGAAGATGCCTCTTTGGAGTGCTAATTCCCTCCCCAGGGTCAGTCTAATAGTTTTTGGAGTGATTGCAATGCATTTTGTTTGACATATTTTTGGACAAACATTCACCCTAGTAGTTTGAGGAATATTTAGAGCCATTACTTGTGTTTTTTAGTTGGCCAGAATATCGGAAGTGGCTGTCCGGAAAGGGCCCTTCAAGTTCAGGCTGCCAGAGATGAGGGTAAGTTGTTTTGGCTTGCTCTAGTATGTATTTTGGCTCTACTTTTGTGGCACTTTCTTCAGGCAACTCGAGTGAGGGCCCCACTCCAGACATCTGGGAGATTGCGGGTATGTGTAATTTTAGCAATGTGTCTGATCTTATTTGGCCCAATTATTGCCTCTTATTCCTCTAACATACATGTTATCAATCTGAGTTTAACAGATACCTTTTGGCTAGTGTGTAATTTTGCACTTTGTGGAGGTATGGCCTCGATAGGCTATCCATGTTACATTTGAGTTTTGTCCACTGACCTACTAACCTGACTTTCCTGTTTAGCATATGCCAACTTGCCGGAGATCTCAGATGTTGAATTGCCCCTCTCTGGCAGCGATACCTCGCTCCTACCTGTGGCGGACGACACGGAGGTAACATGGCTGATTTAGAGGAGCAATAACCACATTGCCATGTTCGTGGGTAGTGGATGAAGCAACATGTCACATTTCCTTTCTTTGTCGTTTTGGCAGGAGGCGGAACCAGAACCCCAAGCTGGGACCTCTTCCCAAGTCCCATGTGGCCAAGCTTCCGAGGCTCAAACAAGGGTAAGTTGTATAGTGACTGTTTTGGCAAATGATTTGGAGGGGCATACCTGCATTGGTTCGGTTTGACTAAAATGTTGTTTTCTATTTTGTTAGCCTCAAACCACAGCAAGAGGAGGTGTGGCACCAACCAGTGCAGATTTTTACGAGCTAGGGGTCCGGATGCTGGAGGACTACAGTCGCCAACAGCCGCGTGATGGAACTAATGAGCGCATTGCGGCGTTGGAACAGCAGGTGCTGATGTGTCAGCAACAAAATGAGGCCCAGCAGCGCCAGATCGACCAGTTGATCCGTAACCAGCAGCAGAACCAGGAACTTGGTCGGCTGGCCAATCTAATGGAGCAATCTCTCCAGCGCCAGGAACAATCTCTCCAGCACCAGCAAGAATCTATACAGCGCCAGGAAGAATGTCTCCAGCGGCAGGACCAAACTTTGTTGTTGATACAACAGCTCATACAACAGCAGTCTATATTTTTTACTGCACTGTTGTCCCCCAACACCGCCCCTAGCAATGACTCCCAACCTCCCCGGCCACCCAGCCAAGAATATTAATTTTGTTTGTTTATTTTTTTCTGTAAATATATTTGATTAACCCACCTCTAAATAGCTAATAACACAGTCAGGGATGAGTATCTTGATCTACATATGTAAATGTATTTGTAAATTTATGCCACACATTTGTGACCATAGCTTACTATGGTTTACACATTAAATGGCTCCAAAGGTATGGCAAAATTTACACACAAATGGGTTTGGAGACAGTTAAACTATGCTTGCCAAGGCACAACACTGTAATTATGAAAATAGAAAAGGCTTTATTTTAAAGGTGGCCAACAGGGCCAACATTGCCCAACAAAGGGCCTCAAACAACGGGCCAGTCATCCCCCCACCCTAACGCCGCCGCCGCCTCTTCTTGGCCAGCAGCATCAGCTTCAGACGCCTGATCTCCCGCCACAGTCTGCGATGCTGGTTTTCACTACCTGTGTTTTGGTCCACTTTGGCAGAGCACCACCATTTGAGTGAGACACCGTCCGCCGCCGCTGCCTTCCACACATCACTCCTCCAGTGTGTGCGCACGCGCAGGCCATTAGAAAACAGAGAGCGCAGGCGCACACACATCTAGAGGGGCACGCAGGAGGCTGCGCCGGTGGCTTCTGCCACCCCCAATGAGGTAAGAAGTTTGTGGGGTTTTTTTGGGGGGGGGCCCTGGGTGAGGGAGGTGATTGGGCAGGGAAGCTTCGAGATTCCAAGCACAATCAACCATGGGTGTTGGTCCACTTTAAGGAATGTCATAACATAGTGAATGTGATGGATAACAACAAACACTTACCATGACTATGCCCGTGGAGAATGCGTCGCCAAAAGGCCATGGAGGTGCCGCCTATATGATGCCCTGCAAATTAGAGAGGAATGGCAAGGGCTAAGTACAAATGGGCAGATGAAACCTGTCACAGACTAACAATGACAAAATGTGCACTCACCAGGGGATGATCCGCCACTTGAAGCCCAGGGAGGGCTCTGAGGAGGAGGCGGGGAGCCTCGGCTCCTCACACTCTGCTCGGAAGATCCCCCAGCCAAAGGGCCACCCTCCTCCCTCTCACTCCCTGCTCCTTCAGGGAGTGTGGGAGAGTCCATTCCTTCCACCCCACTTGGACTCCCCACTTGAGAGTGGCCCCTTGGCTGGTGAGACTCCTCAGAGTCAGAGTGTGAGGAGCTGAGGCTTGAGCCTGCCAGCCCCCCAGCAGCACACTCCTCTGGGGCGTCATCCCCTTCCTCCCCTGGGTCCTCCAAATAGGATCCGCGGAGGGACCCTCCCCCGATGACTCCCCCGAGTCCGCCTGCCTGGTTCGGGGGAGGAATCCCTTCCCACGTTTACCCAGGGGAGGACGCTTATCTGTGTTGAGGGGGTGAAAGAAAATAATTAATATTACGACCACAAATGGACACAGCTTAGCAGATGAATTAAACTAAAGTATAAACATAGCATAAGCTTAAACTTACCTGATGCGTAGGCATCATATAGGCGGTACACGCCTTCAGGGTCCCGGCGCTTGAAGTCGGACCATTTCTGCTGTATGGCACGGATGGTGAGCTGGGTGTTGAAGCGCCGGGACACTGTGGCCTTCACCTCCATGGCAATTCGCTTCTTGCCCCCACGGGCATAGTCGTATTGGTGGATGCAGAAATCCTATGAGAAATGAAAAACAAACACAAATCAATACATGACATCAGAACTATGGCATAAACAGTTATACTGAGACCAGAGTAAAGTGGACCCACACCCCGGATTAGCAATATTCTGGGTTTGGGTCCACTTTGGTGGGGCACACCAATCGGGGGTGGGCCGCTGTCTGAAACCCCCTTGGAAGGCCTGAAAAACACCACTGACCACACTCCCACGTGACTGCGCAAGGCTAGCACAGCGCTCTGCGCCGCTGTGGTATGCGCATCCAAGGCCATTTGGACGTGCATACCAGCTCCGCTGCCTCTGAGCGCCAAAGAACGCGTGTGGCGTTTGACTCTAACAGGGAGTGCGCCTGCGCAGGCCATGAACAAATGTCTGGCGCAGGGGACCACCCTGCTAGAGGGAAGCGCAAGACGCATCCGCAGCTCACGCATGCACAGATGGGACGGGGCTGAGTTAAGGTTTATGGCCCTCCAGGGGGGTTCATCCACGCAGGACATCCAGATTGGGGATGCCCCGCCGGGAGTGATCAGATTGGTCCAGAAAACTAATAGATTTCAGGGCCAATCCCCCCTGGGTGTTGGTCCACTTTAAACACAAAATGCAAGAAAAACATACTCACTTTGACCACCTGGCCATTAACGCGGCTATCCACCCTCATTCGATGCTTTTTAGCATGCCCAGGAGGGGAAGGGGTGGGAGGGGTGCTAGGATGCTAGGTGGGGGAGGTGAGGTAGGTGGGGGAGGTGGGGGAGGGGTGGAAGGGTCTGAATCTGAGGAGGAGCTGGGGAGGCGCTGGATCCATCTCCTGGTGGAAACGCTAAGGAGGAAACGGATATGACCCAAGCGACAGGGACACCAAAAAAAAAAAAAAAAAAAACGCTCCGCGCACCAGGAACAAGCTAATATCAGCTATGTGCAAGCTAAGTGGCGGAAAAAGTAAATTGACGCATTACAACAAGCTATTGGCCTAAGCGCTAGACATTTTTTTCCTTTAGGTGGCTTTGAAACGCAAAGGAGGGAACCGGAACCGGATATGACGAAAGCAACTGTGAAATAAATTTGAAAATAAAATGCTCCGCGCACCAGGCACAAGCTAATACCAGCTATGTGCAAGCTAAGTGGCGGAAAAAGTAAATTGACGCATTACAACAAGCTATTGGCCTAAGCGCTAGACATTTTTTTCCTTTAGGTGGCTTTGAAACGCAAAGGAGGGAACCGGAACCAGATACGACGAAAGCAACTGTGAAATAAATTTGAAAATAAAACGCTCCGCGCACCAGGCACAAGCTAATACCAGCTATGTGCAAGCTAAGTGGCGGAAACAGTTAATTGACGCATTAAAACATGCTATTGGCAAAGACGCCATTATTTATTAGCTTCATTTAGCTGGGGGTTCAACATACTGTAATGCATAGGTCCTTGAAAACCAAACAACTTGGTGCTGAAAAAGACAAATCTTATTCCTTCATAAAATCATCACACAATAAAACTATCCAACTACATGATAATGTGGCACACATGAGAATGCATAACGGGTTGTTATGAGCTTGTACGCCTGAATTAAATCCTGCATAATGTGGACATGCACGCTCACAACTACAGTGTTTTCATTAAGAACGACTGGGGTCGCGGGAAGTGAATTCCTTGCAAATGGCAGAAGGGCACATGTATGAACAGCACAGCGCCGCAGAACGCAGCGCAGCGAAGCACAGCGACGCTCGCGCCGCCACATAGCGAATCAAAACAGCGACTGCACAAACTCTGACCACCACAGATTCATCAAGGACAGGGCTGCCGAATAGCTTGGGCGCTGACAATTTCGCAGAGCGAACGTGACCGCCAAACAGGACTGGCTAAAAAGTAGCTTTACAAGCCCCGTGTGTGGTGAAAACAAGCGATTTAGAGCCCAATGAGTTTGGTGGGAGGAGATGCATTTTAGATGTCACTCACAACATTACAGTGTAAAAATTACTACTTTCTCCCAAAAAAGTAAAATAACTAGCCAGATTAATAAAACATATCCCAATAAACATGTGTTGAATTTTGTGCCAAAGACAAGAACACAAAAACCACTTAAAACAATCATTGCAGCGTCTGCCATTGAAATGTATGGGAGAGCGGCAGGTAGCGCCAGGTCATACCTGTCGCTGTGATGGGATTAGCAGCGGCGCTGTTCGTTGCAGTCGGCTACATGATGAATGCCGCACTAGCCGTCGCTCTCGCCGGCGCTAGCCTCATTTTGCTTGATAAATGCGTCATTGTGACCGCCGTCGGGCGTACTTGAGTCGGTAGTCGCCGTTAGCTGCCGCTACCTGGCGCTCGTCAGACACTACCTGGCGCTATCGTTTGATGAATAAGGGCCTAAGAGTATTGCAATGCATATCATACGTTTGTATGTGATCAGTTTGGACAATTTAATAATCAATTGATTAATTAGTTTCAAGCTTCCAAATAAGTGAGTAACCCAAAGGGTTATGTTTGTTACAACAGAAAATAAACTATATGGCGTGGATGATGCATTTTCTGATGGATGCAATGCTGCTGTTTTTTGTTTGTAAAATCCTGCACTAAGTGCCGCTGAGACAACATATTGGCGCTGAATGGTATTGACTGGTGCTGACACGGGAAGGCCGATTCATTAATAGCGGCAGGTAGCGACAGTTGAGCGACTGTAGTGGCATTTTCAGAGCGCCCGCTAGTAGTCGCTGTGCTTGGCCGTTGTTCGTTGTAGTTGACAGGTTCCGCGCTGTATGGGAGCGCATGATAGCGACTGGCCCTAGCGACCGGCTCCCACCATATTCATAAAAAAATCACGCTCAAAAAATTCTCGCGCTGTAAATTGCATGTTTAAACCCCAGAGCGCTGGCGGCGATGGGTTAAAAATAGTTTTTTAACCCCCAAACAACCATATTTTTGGAAACCAAAATAATTTGGTAATATGAATACATTAATATCAGACCTGTAATATCAATTCTGTACAATTTTTTTAAAATTTAAAATGGCAGAAGTGGTCACAGAATTTTTCACATTAAAAAAAAAAAAATAATAACAATTAATTATGAATATTTAAAGATTGTTCCATTGAAATGCATTGGAGAGCGCCAGGTAGTGAGAGGTCATACCTGTCGCTGTTCAAGGTCGGACGCTGGCGCTGTGGGCTGAGGCTGGAATAATGATGAATGAGTGGCTATATGGCGCTATCTCAGTCACTAAGCAGGATTGGCTTGATAAATGTGTGATTGTGGTGGGGAGCCGGCGTTCTCGTGGCGGGGCCCATCATTACCGGCCGCTCACCAGCCGCTACCTGTCGCTATTCCTTCATAAATAAGGACCTTGATTAATCAGACTCCCCGTATTGCGATGGGGCAGTTATATGGGTGATGAGCAGACATTTTCTGAGATAAGGTTTACATTTTATCTTTACAACTTTGTACAAAAACCACCTATATGTGTTTCCTTGTTAGTGTGCTCCTTTATTTATTTCACACTATTGTCACTATATTCTCACCATTGACAACATTTACACTGACCCCTGATCTTGCTTTTGCCTCAACCCCTAAAGGCAGATCATGACAGATTGATTATTCAGTATTTCACATCATTTCTTTTCTGACTTTTTCTTATAATTTAGTTTGGATAGACCCCTTTTGGCCCGTTCTCTTACCATTATCCTGCCTAGAATTCCCTATATTTCCTTCATATGTACAGAATGTCAGTTTTTTACAATGCGCATGTAAATGTTATGCCAGCCATTAGGGATGAGCGAATCGATCCGGACGAACCCGGATTCGATCCGAATTTCATGACAAATTCGATTCGGATCGAATCCGAATTTCCCCGCGATTCGATCGAGCGAAGTTTTTTTCTAAAATCCATTCATTTCAATGACAGGCATTCTAGGATGGTCTACGTGACATGTCCAGACATGTAAGCTGGGGCAGTGTATGCTGGGACAGTCACATGCAGCCTATCAGCAGCCAGCAAGCCCGGTGACGTCACATCGCTATATAAGGCGGCGGCCATCTTGCTTTTGCGCATTCGTGAGAGCCAGGACTCAGGAGGACACTGCAGACTGTATTCAGGGAGAGATAGGTAGAGAGTTAGGGACAGCCAGTAGACAGCCAGTAGACAGGCGGGAGACAGGCAGGAAGTCAGGGAGAAGCAGGGAAAGGTAGGAAAAAACGGATGCAGTGACAGGGATTTTTTTTTGTTTTCATGCAGCCTGAGTGTTACTGCCTGGGTCACTGGATTTGTTAGCTGTTTCACCCTGGTTAACTACTGTTGCTTTGCATAGTACTACTGCTCCCAGGTGCTCTGCTGTTGGGGCATCCCATTCTGTGACTACACCAGCCTCTATTTCCTATAACCCTTTGCACTTATTCTAAAAGTAATTTGGCCTGATAAAGACACTTTTGCTTTGCATAGTACTACTGCTCCCAGGTGCACTGCTGTTGGGGCATCCCATTCTGTGACTACACCAGCCTCTATTTCCTATAACCCTTTGCACTTATTCTAAAAGTAATTTGGCCTGATAAAGACACTTTTGCTGTGCATAGTACTACTGCTCTCAGGTGCTCTGCTGTTGGGGCATCCCATTCTGTGACTACACCAGCCTCTATTTACTATAACCCTTTGCACTTATTCTAAAAGTAATTTGGCCTGATAAAGACACTTTTGCTTTGCATAGTACTACTGCTCCCAGGTGCACTGCTGTTGGGGCATCCCATTCTGTGACTACACCAGCCTCTATTTACTATAACCCTTTGCACTTATTCTAAAAGTAATTTGGCCTGATAAAGACACTTTTGCTGTGCATAGTACTACTGCTCCCAGGTGCTCTGCTGTTGGGGCATCCCATTCTGTGACTACACCAGCCTCTATTTACTATAACCCTTTGCACTTATTCTAAAAGTAATTTGGCCTGATAAAGACACTTTTGCTGTGCATAGTACTACTGCTCCCAGGTGCACTGCTGTTGGGGCATCCCATTCTGTGACTACACCAGCCTCAATTTACTATAACCCTTTGCACTTATTCTAAAAGTAATTTGGCCTGATAAAGACACTTTTGCTGTGCATAGTACTACTGCTCCCAGGTGCTCTGCTGTTGGGGCATCCCATTCTGTGACTACACCAGCCTCTATTTCCTATAACCCTTTGCACTTATTCTAAAAGTAATTTGGCCTGATAAAGACACTTTTGCTGTGCATAGTACTACTGCTCCCAGGTGCACTGCTGTTGGGGCATCCCATTCTGTGACTACACCAGCCTATATTTACTATAACCCTTTGCACCTATTCTAAAAGTAATTTGGCCTGATAAAGACACTTTTGCTGTGCCTAGTACTACTGCTCCCAGGTGCTCTGCTGTTGGGGCATCCCATTCTGTGACTACACCAGCCTCTATTTACTATAACCCTTTGCACTTATTCTAAAAGTAATTTGGCCTGATAAAGACACTTTTGCTCTGCATAGTACTACTGCTCCCAGGTGCTCTGCTGTTGGGGCATCCCATTCTGTGACTACACCAGCCTCTATTTACTATAACCCTTTGCACTTATTCTAAAAGTAATTTAGCCTGATAAAGACACTTTTGCTTTGCATAGTACTACTGCTCCCAGGTGCACTGCTGTTGGGGCATCCCATTCTGTGACTACACCAGCCTCTATTTACTATAACCCTTTGCACTTATTCTAAAAGTAATTTGGCCTGATAAAGACACTTTTGCTGTGCATAGTACTACTGCTCCCAGGTGCTCTGCTGTTGGGGCATCCCATTCTTTGACTACACTAGCCTCTATTTACTATAACCCTTTGCACTTATTCTAAAAGTAATTTGGCCTGATAAAGACACTTTTGCTGTGCATAGTAGTACTGCTCCCAGGTGCACTGCTGTTGGGGCATCCCATTCTGTGACTACACCAGCCTCTATTTCCTATAACCCTTTGCACTTATTCTAAAAGTAATTTGGCCTGATAAAGACACTTTTGCTGTGCATAGTACTACTGCTCCCAGGTGCTCTGCTGTTGGGGCATCCCATTCTGTGACTACACCAGCCTCTATTTACTATAACCCTTTGCACTTATTCTAAAAGTAATTTTGCCTGATAAAGACACTTTTGCTGTGCATAGTACTACTGCTCCCAGGTGCTCTGCTGTTGGGGCATCCCATTCTATAACATACCATACCCCTCTTTATTTACACTAAGCAGCTCTCTTATTTACACTAAGCAGGCCTGTTGGAGGCTGAGTGTTACTGCTCACTTTTGGTGTGCATTATATTTTGTTTCATATAGACCCACCGCTGCCTGGGGGTTCTTAAAATATCACCTACTACCACGCCAGTTAGACTATGTCGGGCAGACAAGTGCCTGGAAGTGAAAAGAGGAGTGGCAGAGGCCAAGATTCCGCAGGCAGAGGTCGCAGCAGACTGGGGGCCAGTAGCAGCAGGAGTCACGCTGAGAGACCTAATCTGCCAGTATCTCCTAGCGGTCGGGTCTCCACCAGTAACGCATCTGCCGTGGTAGATTGGTTGGCGCGCTCATCAACAACCACATCATCTCGACTTACGTCTGAGAGCCCCAGTCTAGGGTCGGTCGGTTCCTCAGACACAACCCTGAGTTGGCATGCCCCGAGAGCAGTCCCTGTCCTCCCACTGACTCTGTCCTACGCCGTTCCCTCCCCCAGCGACGTATCCCATGCTTTGGGTTCAGCTCCACTTTTTACTGAGGAGGACGATCATCTGGAGGACAGCCAGCAGCTACTGGCCAGTCATGAAATGGAGGTGCCTTCTTTAGCTCCGCACAGAAATAGTGATGTGGAGAGTGATGTGGGTGTTGGGAGCTTTCCAGCTCCTGCGCCAGACACTGAAACCGATAAGATCAGGGAGCTACAGCCACAACTCAGTGATGATGATGATGATGATGATGATGATGATGATGATGAAGCCGATCGCACTTGGGAGCCGGGTGATGAAGGGGCTTCATCATCATCATCAGGAGAAGAGGGGCGCAGGTTGCCCCGGAGTCAGCAGCTGAGGCAGCAAGGTGGTAGCAGTCAGCATGGGGGCACAATTCCAAAGGCTGGAGCCGGCCGGGGTCGGGGTAGAGCACCTGCTGTGCGGCAGTCTACCTTATCGGGAGGTAGTGGAGCAGGGGTTCCTGTAGTTGGTAACAGCAGCAGTGAATCAGTGAGGCCAGGGGGTGGGAAAAGTAGCTACTCGGCAGTGTGGCAGTTTTTCCTGAAGCATCCGCAGGAGGGTAACATGGCCACATGCAAGATATGTAGGCAGAAGGTGATGCGTGGCCAGGGTCCAAATGTTGGCATCACGGCCCTGCGTCAACATATGCAGCGTCACCATAAAGCGGCCTGGGAGAACCTAGGCTCCGGAGAGGTGGGCCAGACTGCTTCCTCACCGAGTGGCACGCCACTCCCAATTTCTGCCAGCCAAGGCTCCAGCACCTCAGCCGAAGGCAGCTGTGCGTTATACCCATCCTCTGTCGCTCCTGCTCCTCCTCCTCCTCCTCCAAGTCATGCATCCCGCCAGCAATCCATCAGCGAAGCCATGTCCAAGAGACAGCAGTATGCGCCCACTAATCCTACGGCGCAGAAGCTGAATGTGCTCCTGTCCAAGTTGCTGGTGCTGCAGTCGCTCCCTTTTCAGGTGGTGGACTCTGCACCTTTCAGAGAACTGATGGCTTGTGCCGAGCCGAGGTGGAGAGTCCCAAGCCATCATTTCTTTGCCAAGAAGGCAGTACCAGCGCTGCACACTTTTGTTGAACAGAAGGTGGCCCAGTCCTTGAGCCTGTCGGTGTGTAGCAAAGTGCATGGCAGCGCCGACGTCTGGAGCTGTAACTACGGTCAGGGACAGTACATGTCGTTTACGGCCCACTGGGTGAATGTGGTCCCTTTGCAGCAGCAACTTGGACAGGTCACGCCGCATCGGCCTCCGCGTTCCCTGCCCGTTGGGCCTGTGACACTGTGCGACTCGGCCTCCTCATCCTCCGCCATCTCCTCACCCTCCACTGTAGGCTCAAGTCTCAGTGCCCCTCCAGTCTACCATGTGTGCAGGGCACGGAGGTGTCACGCAGTGCTTCACATGGTTTGTCTTGGCGAACGGAGTCACACAGGGAGGGAACTGCTTAAATTTATTCATCAGGAAATCCAAACATGGCTTACTCCAAGAAAACTTAAAATGGAAATCATGGTTACCGACAATGGGAAGAACATTTTGTCTGTGCTGCGCCAAGGAAGCCTGACCCATGCCCCCTGCATGGCTCACGTCTTCAATCTGGTTGTCAAGCGGTTTCTGAAGTGTTCCCCCCATCTGCAAGACATCCTAACAACTTCAAGGAAACTTTGCATGCACTTCAGCCACTCATACACCGCCAAACACACCCTTCTTGAGCTACAGCGTCAGAACGGTATCCCCCAACATAGTCTGATTTGCGATGTTTCCACCCGTTGGAATTCCACCCTTCACATGTTGGACCGATTATATGAACAGAGAAAAGCCATCACGGATTTCCTGATGATCCAAGCAGATAGGGGGACTCCCCTGTGTAACTTCAATTTCAACCAGTGGCAGCTCATACGTGACACCTGCCATTTGCTCAGGCCCTTTGAGGAAGCCACTTTATTTGTCAGTCGGCAGGATTATGGGATGAACGACGTGATTCCACTGCTTCATGTACTACAGCACATGTTGGAAACCATGGCTGGTCAGGGCACTGGAGACATGGCGTTTACATCTTACGGTCACATGAACCCCGTTGGAGCTGAACTGGAGGAGGAGGAGGAAGAGGAGGAGGAGTTGCCCAGTGAAACACAGTTTAGGCTTGGCGAAATGGCTGGTTTATCTAGTCAGCGGACAGGAGAGGAGGAGCAGGAGCAGCCAGAGGAGCTAGAGGTTTTTGAGGAAGGCGAGACAGAGGAACCGGGCACACCGTGGCAGTATGCAGTGGAGATGGAGACAGGTAGTCCATCCGAGTCACTTGCGCAAATGGCAGGAAGCATGCTCACGTGCTTGCGTAGTGACCCCAGAATTGTTTCCATCTGTCGGCGGGATGACTTCTGGCTGTCCACCTTATTGGACCCTCGCTTCCGGCACAAAATGGGGGCATTTTTTAAACCCACCGAGAGGGAGGACAAACTGAACTACTACAAAGACATTCTACGTAGGCAGTTGGCCGATGCCTATCTGCGCCATGGTCCATACTCTCGCAGGTCTGACTCGAGGGGACCTCTGCGCTCACCTTCCACTGTCATGGCTGCTGGGGGGGTTGGCAGGAGCAGCAGCAGCAGCTCCATCAGCAGCAGCCTCAGTCTTCAGTCGCTAATGAGTAGCTTTCTACACCCGCAGTGAGGCTACTCATGAGCAGCAGGAAGACCTGGAGCAGGACCTGAACCAGCAGGTCATGTCATACTTTGACATGACCATGCCAACACACCTTGAGGATCCGCTAGACTTCTGGGCAGCCAAACTTGATTTGTGGCCGCAACTAGCAGAGTTTGCACTGGAAAAGCTGTCCTGCCCGGCAAGTAGCGTGCCATCTGAGCGGGTGTTTAGTGCGGCGGGGGCCATAGTTACGGCGAGGAGAACTCATCTGTCAACTAAAAATGTGGAGAGACTCACCTTTGTCAAAATGAATCAGGGATGGATCAGCCAGGATTTCCACCCACCAATGCCTGATGCATGCGACTAGATTCAGCATGGTGCCACGTTTTACACTTTCCAAATGGTGCAAAACATATTTATGTCTTTAGGCCAATTTTTGGGCTCCTGCTGATGCCAACTCCAGGGTGTGATTCATCCAATTTTTGGGCTCCTAAAGCCAACCCCAGTGTCTCTTTAACCCTTTCAGTGCCAAGCACGTAGATACTACGTGCTTGCTTCCACTCCACTTAAGTGCCAAGCACGTAGTATCTACGGGCTTGACTTTCCCCCCTGCTAGTAAAAAAAATAACAGTCAAAAATACTCACCTGACCCCTCGTTGGATCCGGCCGGGTCTCCTCTTTAATTTGGTGCCATCCGATCCCCCGTGGGGGGTCGGATGGCTCCAGGAGAGCCCCCGGAATAGGCCCCCCCCCCCGTTTGGCAGCAGCAGCTGCTAACTGTAAAAAAAAAAAAAAAATAAAAATGACATTCACTTACCTGTGTGTGCGCTGGCTCCCGCTGTCCCTCCTCTTCACCTGGGGGGCCTCCGATCCCCCCCCAGGACTTACCGATCTTCAGGAGAGAGCCCGAAAGGCTCTCTCCTCTCTCCTCTTCGATGGCGGCCGCCATCTTGCCGCTAAGCCCCGCCCCCTTGGGGGCGGGGCTATGACGTCATCCCGGTCCGTCGCAGCGTCAAGCCCCGCCCCTTTTGGGGGCGGGGCTATGACGTCATCCCAGCCCCGATCACCGATCACCGGCTTCAGCGTTCTCAGCTGTCAGATGCCGGTGATCGGCAACGGGGAAGGAGGTGGCAGGAGATCCTCTGATCTCCTGCCTCCCCCTTCTCTGATGCCGATCACCGCCATCTGTCAGCAGAGCGGCGCGGGACAAAGGAGCTTACAATCGGAGGTAAGTACAGTAAAAAAAATTTTTTTTTTTTTTTAATAAAATACTTTTGTGTGGCGTTTTTTTTCATTTAACCCTTTGTGAACTGGTAAGGGGTCCATGAGACCCCTTATACCAGTTCACAAGGCTCTGGGTATGGCAAGTCACCTGCAGCTAGTGGGTGGCTTGCCATTAACCCCCAGCCCCCCATTACCTGCCTCCCCAACGGCCAGGGGGGGGCAGAAGGGCCCGGGCCACTTAGTGGCTATGTGGGCTAGTAGCCTGCAGGGCCAGGGGCCACCAACGCTGGCCCCTGCGCCCTGTTCTACAAGCCCCCATAGCTGGCCCGGGTCGGTAATGCTGGGTAGGGGGGACCCTACGTCATTTTTTTTTGGGATTTTTAAGGGTTTTTAACCCTTAAAATTCCAAAAAAAAATGGGGTCTCCCCCCCTAGGAGGGGGAACCCTACGTCATTTTTTTTTTTAATTAACCCTTTTGTTTTCTGTCATCCAGCAGCTATAAAAGGCTGAAAGAGTGCTCCACTATGGATGGGAGGTAAGTATTAAAAAAAAAAAAATAATAAAATATTTTTTCTCTTTGTGTGTCTGTGTTTTATTTTTACATTTAACCCCTTGTGAACTGGTAAGGGGTCCATGACCCCTATACCAGTTCACAAGGCTGGGGGAGGTGGCAAGTCACCTGCGCTAGCCGGTGACTTGCCATTAACCCCCGGCACCCCCATTACCTGCCTCCCCAAAGCCCAGGGGGGGGCAGAAGAGCCCGGGCCCACTGGCTATGCGGGCTTGTAGCCTGCAGGGCCAGGGGCCACAAAAGCTGGCCCCTGCGCCCCGTTCCTCCAAGCCCTGCATAGCTGGTCCCGGGCTGGTTACTTTGGGTAAGGGGGGGCCCATGTCATTTTTTTTTATTTTTAAGGATTTTTAACCCTTAAAAATCCCCCCAAAAAATGGGCCCCCCCTCCCGGGAGGGGGGACCCTATGTCATTTTTTTTTCTCGATTTAACCCTTTGTAGTGTGGATGGTAGTTGTATTTTATTTGTAAATGTTAAAAATTACTTGTTTCAGTTAGGGGGGTCTCCTGGGCAGGAACAGGGGGCTACCGATAAATATGTGGTACCGTTCTAATCGGTAGAAATGGGGCTTTCACATGCAATATGGTTTTCTTTAATAAAATACCGGTACATTTTTTATGTAAAATAAAGGAGTCAATTTTCTAAAAAAAAAATTTTATTTATTTTTTTTTTTTTACTTAATAATAAATAAAATTAATAATAAATAAAATTTACAAACAAGACATTTCATGTTAAAGCCTAAACTCTGCTGCAAAAAATATATATATAATTTTCCTGAAAATTCCAGCAAAAATGACACAAAACATGGCGCAAAACATGGCGCAAAATGGGGAAAAATGACCTGTCAACAGAGGGTGACAAAATCTCAAGTAAGCTGGCAATTAAAAGGGTTAATAGTACCTCTGCATGTTGGGTATTGTTCTGTTCGGGGGACCTTGCGCTTTCAGACTTAGCTTGTTTTTTCTTGTTTGCATATTTATATTTTAGTAAAAGGTGTTTTTTATTCTGCTTTTTTATACATTTTTCTTTGAGGGATTAATTCCAGAAAGATGAGCCCACTACAACAAGCTGGGTACGCTTAGAAAGCTTAACATGTGTACTTTCAGGGAATATATGGTTTATGGGGGATATTCCAAATGTAAAGGGTTGTTTTGGTTGAAAAATCGCAAGGTGCGCACTTTGTCTGCAGAGCTGAAATTTTCAAGAAAAATTACCGTTACGCACATGCTTTACTTTGGGGTGTTTGGCAACTCTTCCCTTGACAGAACCTATGCATGTTGGGTATCGTTCTGTTCGGGGGATGTTGCTTTTTCAGATCATACTTGTTTTTTCTTGTTTGTATATAGTTTTTTTAGGAAAATGTGGCTTTGATTCTGCTTTTTTATCGTTTTTTTAGGGAAACTCTTTGCAACCAAAGAATACATTGAGGGATTACTTCTAGAAAACTGTGGCCACATCAACAAGCCTGGTACAAACAGAAAGCCTGAGGTGTGTACTTCCAGAGAATATATAGTTTGTGGGGGGTATTTCAAATGTAAAGGGTTGTTTTTCTGGAAAAACTGCAAGGTGCGCATAGCGCATATCACAGTTGTATTTTTTCAGAAAATCCCCTAAAGCTCTGTTTCAGTTTGGGGGAGTCTCCTGGGCAGGAAAAGGTGTCTACCTATACATATGTGGTACCGCTGTAACCGGGAGAAATTGGGGTTTCACACGCAATAAGATTTTATTGACAAACTTACATTTTTTATTACAAAAAAACACTACAAATTGTAAAAAATTTATTTTTTTAAATTTTTTTGCACATATTTCGCCAAAAAATATTGAGAATACACCTAAAAAATGACAAACAAGACATTTCATGTTAAAGCCCAGACTCTGCTGAAAAAAACAATATATCATTTTCCTGGGAAATCCCTGGAAATCCCTTAAAAAATCACATTTGAACATGGGGAGTGCAAAATAGTGCAAAATGGTCTGGCAACAGAGTGTGACAAAAACTCCAGGTAGGCTGGCAGCGAAAGGGTTAAAGTAATGTTTGGGCTCCTGCTGCTGCTGCTGCCAACTGCAGGGTGTGATTCATCCAATTTTTGGGCTCCTGAAGCAAACCCCAGTGTCTCTTTAAAGTAATGTTTGAGCTCCTGCTGCTGCTGCTGCTGCCAACTCCAGGGTGTGATTCATCCAATCTTTGGGCTCCTGCTGCCAACTCCAGTGTCTCTTTAAAGTAATGTTTGGGCTCCTGCTGCTGCTGCTGCCAACTCCAGGGTGTGATTCATCCAATTTTTGGGCTCCTGAAGCCAACCCCAGTGTCTCTTTAAAGTAATGTTTGGGCTCCTGCTGCTGCTGCTGCTGCCAACTCCAGGGTGTGATTCATCCAATTTTTGGGCTCCTGAAGCCAGCTTCAGTGTCTCTTTAAAGTAATGTTTGGGCTCCTGCTGCTGCTGATGCTGCTGCTGCCAACTCCAGGGTGTGATTCATCCAATCTTTGGGCTCCTGCTGCCAACCCCAGTGTCTCTTTAAAGTAATGTTTGGGCTGCTGCTGCTGCTGCCAACTCCAGGGTGTGATTCATGCAATCTTTGGGCTCCTGCTGCCAACTCCAGTGTCTCTTTAAAGTAATGTTTGGGCTCCTGCTGCTGCTGCTGCTGCCAACTCCAGGGTGTGATTCATCCAATTTTTGGGCTCCTGAAGCCAACCCCAGTGTCTCTTTAAAGTAATGTTTGGGCTCCTGCTGCCAACTCCAGGGTGTGATTCATCCAATTTTGGGCTCCTGCTGCCAAATCCAGTGTCTATTTAAAGTAATATTTGGGCTCCTGCTGCTGCTTGCAACTGCAGGGTGTGATTCATCCAATCTTTGGGCTCCTGCAGCCAACTCCAGTGTATTTCAAGCTATGTTTGGGCTCCTGCTGCTGCTGCTGCTTGAAACTCCAGGGTGTGTCAGTCAATTTTTGGGCTCCTGCTGCTGCCAACTCCAGTGTCTCTTTCAGCCAATGTTTGGGCTCCTGCTGCTGCTTGCAACTCCAGGGTGTGATTCATCCAATTTTTGGGCTCCTGCTGCTGCCAACTCCAGTGTCTCTTTAAAGCAATGTTTGGGCTCCTGCCCCTCATAGTGATGCCACTTCAATTCTCTGCAATTGTGCCGCTCTGCGATTCTATTAGCGATGCCTCTGATCTGCATGTGATATTTATTTACAGTATTATTTAACTAACCCAGCACGCATCCTATACGTGTTACAGCAAGGCAAAATGGTTTACAACCCTATTGAGGCTCTAGGAGGCTCAGAAATAGCCGTTTCTAATAGCGATTCATCGCGAATAAATTCGTGTCGAAACGATTTTTTTCGGAAAATTCGGCGAATCAGTTTTCAAAAGTTCGCTCATCTCTACCAGCCATCTACAAGTCATCTAGGCATTAGCTTGTCTTTAGGTAAGCAAGCCATTAAGGATTGTAGCAAAGTCTGAATGAATGCCTAGATTAAAGGTGAACAACACGCAAAAATAAATGATGGTCCTCTTTAATCGACAATAGTGGGAGGGAATCTGAATAGTGCATGTTATGCACCACTTATGGTCCAGAAAAATCAGTCTCTGAGCTCCTCTACATGCCACTGAGCTCTGTGGCCCCACATGACTGCCACGAGCCAGTAAAGTCTATTTGGTGAGCTTACTCAGTACTGTGTGTGGGCCTGTCCAGCAAACCCCTACTGGGATACAGAGGTTACAGGAGGTGGCGATGAAGTGGAGGCCATATAGAAATTGGATCCCCCAACGATTTACATTCAATTTTCCATCCAGCAATCAACACAGGGCTTAACACAATATTACAGGCATTTCTTGTTCATGTGTTCAATCAGTACTAGAGATGAGCGAATCGATTCGGACGAACCCGAATTCGTTCCGAATTTCAGGAAAAATTCGATTCTGAACGAATCCGAATTTTCCCGCGATTCGATCGATCGATCGATCGAAGTTTTCCTTTAAACTCCATTTATTTCAATTACAGCCATTGTAAAATGGTGGTTGCACATGTCTGGACATATCCCCTGGGGCAAGTTATCATGGGAAGGTCACATGCAGCCTATCAGCAGCCAGGATGCCCGGTGACGTCACAGTGCTATATAAACGGCGGCCATCTTGCTTGTGCGCATTTCAGCCTTGCATTGCAGACAGAACGGAGGTTGCTGCAGACAGGGAGAGACTTACAGACAGGCAGGGAGAGTCAGGGAGACCCACAGAGACCCACACAGTGCCAGGGAGAGCCAGGGAAAGATAGGGAAAAATCGTGAACGATCCAGGCAGGGACAGCAGAGAAAGTGACAGGGAAACTTTTTTTTTAATTTTCACTTCACTTCATTTGCCAGATCAGTTTTAAATTGCTTTTTGTTGTGCTGTAAATATTCCTGGCCACTGTGCATCCCATCTTGGCAGTGGCATATTTAACCCTATCTGTTACACACAAGCATTTCTTATAACTCGATTAGTTTTAATTTTTTTTGTATGCTGTAAAAACCCCAGCCCACATGGGCAAACTATTTCAGCACATTTCACCCTATCTGTTATACTAAATCAGCTTCTAAAGGCTCTGTTTTATTAATATATTGCATTTTGAATTGGTTTTGTGCGTCCTGTAAAAACACCAGGCCGCAGGGTATCCCAAACCAGCACATTTCACCCTATCTGTTATACTAAATCAGCTTCTAAAGGCTCTGTTTTATTAATATATTGCATTTTTAATTGGTTTTGTGTGTCCTGTAAAAACACCAGGCCGCAGGGTATCCCAAACCGGCACATTTCACCCTATCTGCTATAATAAAGCAGCTTCTACAGGCTCTGTTTTATTTATATATTGCATTTTGAATTGGTTTTGTGCGTCCTGTAAAAACACCAGGCCGCGGGGTATCCCAAACCGGCACATTTCACCCTATCTGTTATACTAAATCAGCTTCTACAGGCTCTGTTTTATTAATATATTGCATTTTGAATTGGTTTTGTGCGTCCTGTAAAAACACCAGGCCACAGGGTATCCCAAACTGGCACGTTTCACCCTATCTGTTATACTAAATCAGCTTCTAAAGGCTCTGTTTTATTAATATATTGCATTTTGAATTGGTTTTGTGCGTCCTGTAAAAACACCAGGCCACAGGGTATCCGAAACCAGCACATTTCATCCTATCTGTTATACTAAATCAGCTTCTACAGGCTCTGTTTTATTAATATATTGCATTTTGAATTGGTTTTGTGCGTCCTGTAAAAACACCAGGCCACAGGGTATCCCAAACTGGCACGTTTCACCCTATCTGTTATACTAAATCAGCTTCTAAAGGCTCTGTTTTATTAATATTGTTACGATCCCTGAATAATACAGTCCCCTCCCCCAGGGTCAGACAAGCCATGGTTGCGCTCCTTTCCCCATAATGGGCTGCACCTGGTGGATGGCTATATCAAGCCTCCTGCCCTCCACCTGGGGTAGCAGTATTTTGTCTGTCCTCAGACCTATGGGTTTTCCTTGCCTGGATTATCTTTGATTCTATGTCTCAGTCCCTGCCGGTTACTCCTTGATCTGGATCTTTGTCTATGTGTTCTGTGGTGAGTGCATCTGCACCTCGAGGAATCCCTGTGTTTAGTTATTTAGTTTATCCTAGTTTACCTTATGACCATATGCCTTGCTTATTCTGATATTAAGAGATTTCTGTTTCCCTTTATTAATAAAACCCCTTTTCTGAAATTATTGTGTCATTGTGTAGTCGGCTCTGACCACTCTCTGCCCCTGCGTCCCCTGGCGGAGAGTTCCTGTGTAGGAACCCTCCGTCCGTTACAAATATATAGCATTTTGAATTGGTTTTGTGCGTCCTGTAAAAATACCAGGCCGCAGGGTATCCCAAACCGGCACATTTCACCCTATCTGTTATACTAAAGCAGCTTCTACAGGCTCTGTTTTATTAATATATTGCATTTTGAATTGGTTTTGTGCGTCCTGTAAAAACACCAGGCCGCAGGGTATCCCAAACCAGCACCTTTCACCCTATCTGTTATATTAAATCAGCTTCTACAGGCTCTGTTTTATTAATATATTGCATTTTGAATTGGTTTTGTGCGTCCTGTAAAAACAGACCGCAGGGTATCCCAAACCGGCACATTTCACCTTATCTGTTATACTAAAGCAGCTTCTAGAGGCTCTGTTTTATTAATATATTGCATTTTGAATTGGTTTTTGCATCCTGTAAAAACACCAGGCCGCAGGGTATCCCAAACCGGCACATTTCACCCTATCTGTTATACTAAAGCAGCTTCTACAGGCTCTGTTTTATTAATATATTGTATTTTGAATTGTTTTTTGCGTCCTGTAAAAACACCACGCCGCAGGGTGTCCCAAACCGGCACATTTCACCCTATCTGTTATATTAAAGCAGCTTCTACAGGCTCTGTTTTATTAATATATTGCATTTTGAATTGGTTTTGTGCGTCCTGTATGTGAGGATATATAAAATATATGGCCATATAAAAATATGACAAACTATGGTTGTCAAAACACACATTGTCAATTAGAGGCATGCTAGTACATTTGTCTGGAGGTGCCAACAGGAAGCCATTTACATATGACAGGAACGAAGAACAAGCCACTTCACATGCGCAAATTGCCTGTGCTAACTAAGCCTCCTGGTGACACCTCCCTGACACACGATTGGATACATCCAGCATGCTGCCCGCCCCAATAACCAGTTTAAAAATGAGAGAAGTGGGCACAGATGACATGACATGCCAGGGGATTGCTTCCAATAAGTAGGCTGTTATCATTGCTTTCTGTGTACCCCTCACAACAAGACATTATCTTCAAAAAGGTAACGGTCTCTGTTTATTCCTCCCTTTTATTTTATAAGCATCTTGCCGTATATTGTATGTCTGTTATTTTTATTGTACATCTTTGTTTTACATGCACTGCCCCTTATGGGTGAATTAAATCCTAAAGATTTATAAAGTGGTCTTCTGTGTGCTAACTCGCTTAACTTCAGGAGGGACATTGTATGTGTGCTAAATCTTGTGCCCTGTGTGCTTGCCTATCGCTACCAGTGTGACTTTATTGCTGTATAGTCGGGCCTAGGACCTTATCATGTGATTGGGTATATTAACTGCATAAGGTGAGATCTTCGCTTGAGATGTGTGTGTGTATGTAGTGTCTGGCTATTAGGGCCAGGTTCCAAAAGACCGTGTGTGTGTAAAACGATTGTTACGATCAAAATCCGGTCTGGATTAAGGCATAAAGCCTCCTCGATTCATGACACTGTAAAAACACCAGGCCGCAGGGTATCCCAAACCGGCACATTTCACCTTATCTGTTATACTAAATCAGCTTCTACAGGCTCTGTTTTATTACTATATTGCATTTTGAATTGGTTTTGTGCGTCCTGTAAACACACCAGGCCGCAGGGTATCCCAAACCGGCACATTTCACCCTATCTGTTATACTAAAGCAGCTTCTACAGGCTCTGTTTTATTAATATATTGCATTTTGAATAGTTTTTTTGCATCCTGTAAAAACCCCAGGCTGCAGGGTATCCCAAACCGGCACCTTTCACCCTATCTGTTATACTAAAGCAGCTTCTACAGGCTCTGTTTAATTAATATATTGCATTTTGAATTGTTTTTTTGCGTCCTGTAAAAACACCAGGCCGCAGGGTATCCCAAACCGGCACATTTCACCCTATCTGTTATACTAAAGCAGATTCTACAGGCTCTGCTTTATTAATATATTGCATTTTGAATTGTTTTTTTGCGTCATTAAAAACACCAGCCCGCAGGGTATCCCATATTGCCAATTTTCATAGTATCTGGTGCAGAGAAGCAGTATCTCACTTTATTTAGCTTCTGCTTCTTAAAGTAAACACATTTTTTTAAGTGCCTATTGCGCATTTCAAATACATAAAAATGTCAGGCAGACAAGTGCCAGGATGTTCAAAGAGGAGTGGCAGAGGCCAAGATTCTGCAGGCAGAGGTCGCAGCAGACTAGGGGCGAGTGGCAGCAGGAGTCACGGTGAGAGACCTGATCTGCCAGTATCTGCTAGCGGTCGTGTCTCCACCAGTAATGCATCTGCCGTGGCAGATTGGTTAACACGGTCATCCACATCATCACAAGTTACACCTGACACCCCCAGTCTAAGGTCGGTAGGTTCCTCTGACACAACCCTGAGTTGGCATGGCCCGAGAGCAGTCCCTGCCATTGCCTCTGTCCTACGCCGTTCCCTCCCCCAGTGATGTTTCCTATGCTTTGGGTTCAGCTCCACTCTTTAGTGAGGAGGACGATCAGATAGAGGACAGTCAGCAGCTACTGCCCAGCCAAGAAATGGAGGTGCCTTCCTTCGCTAGGCAGACAAATAGTGACACTGTTGAGGAAACCGAGAACATCAGTGACGTGCAGTCACAACTCGGTGAGGATGATGATGATGAAGCCGATCGCACTTGGGAGCCGGGTGCAGAAGGGGCTTCATCCTCATCATCAGGAGAAGAGGGGCGCAGGTTGCCCCGGAGTCAGCAGCTGAGGCAGCAAGGTGTTAGCAGCATGGTTGGCAGTCAGCATGGGGGCACAATTGTAAAGCCTGGAGCCAAATGGGGCTGGGGCCCGGGTAGACCACCTGCTGCGCGGCAGGCTACCTTATCGGGAGGTAGTGGAGCAGGGGTTCCTGGAGTTGGTGACAGTAGCAGTGAATCAGTGCGGGCTGTTGGTGGGAAAAGTAGCTACTCGGCAGTGTGGCAGTTTTTCCTCAAGCATCCGCAGGAGGGTAACATGGCCACATGCAAGATATGTAGGCAGAAGGTGAAGCATGGCCAGGGCCCAAATGTTGGCACCACGGCCCTGCGTCAACATATGATGCGTCACCACTGGGAGAACCGAGGCTCCGAAGAGGTGGTTCAGGCTGTATCCTCACCAAGTGGCACACTGCTCCCAATTTCTGCCAGCCAAGTCTCCAGCAGCTCAGCCGAAGGCAGCTGTGCGTCATACCCATCCTCTGTCGCTCCTCCTGATGCTCCTGCTCCTCCTCCTCCAAGTTATGCATCCCGCCAGCAATCCATCAGCGAAGCCATGTCCAAGAAACAGCAGTATGCGCCCACTCATCCTACGGCACAGAAGCTGAATGTGCTCCTGTCCAAGTTGCTGGTGCTGCAGTCCCTCCCTTTTCAGGTGATGAACTCTACACCTTTCAGAGAACTGATGGCTTGTGCCGAGCCGAGGTGGAGAGTCCCAATCCGTCATTTCTTTGCCAAGAAGGCAGTACCAGCGCTGCACACTTTTGTTGAACAGAAGGTGGGCCAGTCCTTGAGCCTGTCGGTGTGTAGCAAAATGCATGGCAGCGCCGACCTCTAGAGCTGTAACTACGGTCAGGGACAGTACATGTCGTTTACGGCCCACTGGGTGAATGTGGTCCCTTTGCAGCAGCAGCAACTTGGACAGGTTACGCCGCTCCCTGGCCGTTGTGCCTGTGACACCGTGCGACTCGGCCTCCTCATCCTCCGCCATCTCCTCACCCTCCACTGTAGGCTCAAGTCTCAGTGCCCCTCCAGCCTACCATGTGTGCAGGGCATGGAGGTGTCACGCTGTGCTTCATATGGTTTGTGTTGGCGAACGGAGTCACACAGGGGAGGAACTGCTTAAAATTTCATCAAGAAATCCAAACATGGCTTACTCCAAGAAAACCGAAAATGGGAACCATGGTTACCGACAATGGGAAGAACATTTTGTCTGCGCTGGCTGACAAGGAAGGCTGACCCATGCGCTCTGCATGGTTCACGTCTTCAATCTGGTTGTGAAGCGGTTTCTGAAGTCTTCCCCCCATCTGCAAGACATCCTAACAACTTCAAGGAAACTTTGCATGCACTTCAGCCACTCATACACCGCCAAGCACACCCTTCTTGAGCTACAGCGTCAGAACGGTGGCCCCCAACATAGTCTGATTTGCGATGTTCCACCCGTTGGAATTCCACCCTGCATATGTTGGGCCGACTATACGAACAGAGAAAAGCCATCACGGATTTCTTGATGATCCAAGCGGATAGCGGGACTCCCCTGTGTAACTTCAATGTCAACCAGTGGCAGCTCATATGTGACACCTGCCATTTGCTCAGACCCTTTGAGGAAGCCACTTTATTTGTCAGTCGCCAGGATTACGGGATGAACGACGTGATTCCATTGCTTCATGTACTACAGCACATGTTGGAAACCATGGCTGGTCAGGGCACTGGAGACATGGCGTCTACATCTTACGGCCACATGAACCCCGTTGGAGCTGAACTGGAGGAGGAGGAGGAAGAGGAGGAGGAGTGGCCCAGTGAAGCACAGTTTAGGCTTGGTGAAATGGCTGGTTTATCTAGTCAGCGGACAGGAGAGGAGGAGCAGGAGCAGCCAGAGGAGCTAGAGGGTTGTGAGGAAGGCGAGACAGAGGACCCAGACACACCTTGGCAGTATGCAGTGGAGATGGAGACAGGTAGTCCCTCTGAGTCACTTGCGCAAATGGCAGGAAGCATGCTCACGTGCTTGCGTAGTGACCCCAGAATTGTTTCCATTTGTCAGCGGGATGACTTCTGGCTCTCCACCTTATTGGACCCTCTCTTCCGGCACAAAATGGGGGCATTTTTTAAACCCGCCGAGAGGGAGGACAAACTGAGCTACTACAAAGACATTCTACGTAGTCAGTTGGCCGATGCCTATCTGTGCCATGGTCCATACTCTCGCAGGTCTGACTCGGGGGGACCTCTGCGCTCACCTTCCACTGCCATGGCTGCTGGGGGGGGTTGGTAGGAGCAGCAGCTCCATCAGCAGCAGCCTCAGTCTTCAGTCGCTAATGAGTAGCTTTCTACACCCGCATAGTGAGTCTACTCATGAGCAGCAGGAAGACCTGGAGCAGGACCTGAACCAGCAGGTCATGTCTTTACATGACCATGCCAACACACCTTGAGGATCCGCTGGACTTCTGGGCAGCCAAACTTGACTTGTGGCCGCAGCTAGCTGAGTTTGCCCTGGAAAAGCTGTCCTGCCCGGAAAGTAGCGTGCCATCTGAGAGGGTGTTTAGTGCGGCAGGGGCCATAGTTACGGCGAGGAGAACTCGTCTGTCAACTAAAAATGTGGAGAGACTCACCTTTGTCAAAAATGAATCAGGAATGGATCAGCCAGGATTTCCACCCACCAATGGCTGATGCATGCGACTAGATTCAGCATGGTATCGAGAGAAAACCAGCACTCCAGTAGTAAGCACAAATAGAACTATATTAGTGAGTTTCAATCCAATCCAACGTTTCGGGGGTTACAGCAGGCCCCCTTCATCAGGGTCAACACACGACAGGTGGCACACAGACACAGCACATTATATATACATGAGTAACCAATAGCAGAGTCAGAAAAGCCCACCTGACGTCAGAGGGACGTCACAGCGGTGCCTGCTGTCAGAACTGACAGTGGCATCTTATAATAAACACATCAAACAGATAATAATCAAAAATACTCACTGGCAGAGCCCCCCCCAGGCAAAAACCGCTCTGCTGCACTACTTGTATGGCAGCAGCAGCTGGTAACACACTCATACTGGCAGGCTGGTTGCTAGGAAAACAGCCTGGCCAGGCCTCCAATGAGAGGAGGCGGAAGTGACGTCACAGTGAGGGCAGTGAAGCCCTCACATGATGACGTCCGTCCACAAGAGCCTAAACAGGCTCTGGGCGCAGCTTCTGTCACTAAAGACAGACAAAGTGTGTGCCTGTAGGGGAGCCCTGACCAGGAGAGACTAAGAACAAAACATTTACATATGTAACCATAAAAATAAATGGATATTACACAGAGCCCCCGGATTGGCCCATCAAAATAGAGACAGCACAACTAAGCACAGAGCCCAAATGAACGATCACACTCAGCGTGACAGGAAACCTATCCACTGTGTGTGACATTATAGTGCAATGTGGCCCCCTAAAAAAGGGGTGTTAAAGAAAGGTACTAAGGGCCAAATCGTCAGGGGCAACGGCTGTGATGCTGTGGATCGAGGCCAAAGAGTGAAGAAACAAGTGGAGAAAAGTCAGAAAAACACAGCTGGGATGTGTGAAAGAGGAAGGCAAAAAACAGGAGGAGGGCCAAAATAAGGAAAAACTAGCTGGAATGGTTAGTGCAAGGGAGCAGAGAAAGAAAGAAAAAAGACAGAAAAGAAGGAGAATAAAGAAGAACTAAACCCGGATAACAGTAAGTAGGAAAACAGAATGAAGCAAGAGGAGAATAAAGAGGGACTGAATTGAAGTGAAGGAGTGAGACAGCAAATAAGACCATTGGAAGTGCGGAGAATAAAGAGGAACTAAACCAAGATAATAGTGAGGAAAAAAGGCAGAATAGAGAAAAGAGGATGAAAAAGAGGGACTAAATAAAAGTGAAGGAGTAAAGCAGCAGATAAGACCATTAAGCAAAAAAGGGGGGCAAGAAGAGAATGAACCAGAAAAGAATTATAGAAGACAGTCAGAATCCAAAAAGACCGTGATAAGGAAGAACGAGGCTGTTACAGATGTTTCAACTGTAACTTCTGTAACTCCCTGATTACAGGAGAATCCTTCACACACCCACATACGGGCTACCGCTTTAAGATTCGGGACTACTTTAATTGTAACACCGATTTTTGCATATATATTCTGAAGTGTCCCTGCGGACTGGTATATGTCGGTAAGACAGTGGGCCCCTTTAAGCGTCGTTTCCAAAAACATAGGAGCGACATCAAGGTTCTGAAAGAAAAAGCTGAGCGTAACGAAACCACTGAATCAGATAAACCTGTGGCGGTACACTTTCTACTCAAGAAACATCAGGTCCATGAACTTAGGGGAATGGTAATTGATCAAATCCCCAAACCTCAACGCGGTGGTGATCGCGAACAACTTCTTTTACAGAAAGAGACATTCTGGATTCACAAAATGGATACTGTGACTCCACGCGGACTGAATACTTCATTTGGCTTTCACAGCTTCTTAGAATTGAGATAACTATCTGTCTTATCTGCTGCCCCACTTCCTCACTGCTATTTAGTCCCTCTTTATCCTCTTGTTTCTGTCGTTTTCCCCTATGTTGCTCATTTCTGAATCTACTTTACTTCTATTCAGGTCCTCTTTATTCTCCTCTTGCTTTGCTTTTTCACTTTTTTCCTCTTCACTTCTATTCTGGTTTAGTTCCTCTTTATTCTCCTTTCTCTTCGCCTTCCCTTTTCTGCCTTTTCCTGCCCCCACACATTAATTATCAATCACGCCAGTTAGTTCTTCCTTATCACGGTCTTTTTGGATTCTGACTGTCTTCTATAATTCTTTTCTGGTTCATTCTTTTCTTGCCCCCCTTTTTTGCTTAATGGTCTTATCTGCTGCTTTACTCCTTCACTTCTATTTAGTCCCTCTTTTTCCTCCTCTTTTCTCTATTCTGCCTTTTTTCCTCACTATTATCTTGGTTTAGTTCCTCTTTATTCTCCGCACTTCCAATGGTCTTATTTGCTGTCTCACTCCTTCACTTCAATTCAGTCCCTCTTTATTCTCCTCTTGCTTCATTCTGTTTTCCTACTTACTGTTATTCGGGTTTAGTTCTTCTTTATTCTCCTTCTTTTCTGTCTTTTTTCTTTTTTCTTTCTTTCTCTGCTCCCTTGCACTAACCATTCCAGCTAGTTTTTCCTTATTTTGGCCCTCCTCCTGTTTTTTGCCTTCCTCTTTCACACATCCCAGCTGTGTTTTTCTGACTTTTCTCCACTTGTTTCTTCACTCTTTGGCCTCGATCCACAGCATCACAGCCGTTGCCCCTGACGATTTGGCCCTTAGTACCTTTCTTTAACACCCCTTTTTTAGGGGGCCACATTGCACTATAATGTCACACACAGTGGATAGGTTTCCTGTCACGCTGAGTGTGATCGTTCATTTGGGCTCTGTGCTTAGTTGTGCTGTCTCTATTTTGACGGGCCAATCCGGGGGCTCTGTGTAATATCCATTTATTTTTATGGTTACATATGTAAATGTTTTGTTCTTAGTCTCTCCTGGTCAGGGCTCCCCTACAGGCACACACTTTGTCTGTCTTTAGTGACAGAAGCTGCGCCCAGAGCCTGTTTAGGCTCTTGTGGGCGGACGTCATCATGTGAGGGCTTCACTGCCCTCACTGTGACGTCACTTCCGCCTCCTCTCATTGGAGGCCTGGCCAGGCTGTTTTCCTAGCAACCAGCCTGCCAGTATGAGTGTGTTACCAGCTGCTGCTGCCATACAAGTAGTGCAGCAGAGCGGTTTTTGCCTGGGGGGGCTCTGCCAGTGAGTATTTTTGATTATTATCTGTTTGATGTGTTTATTATAAGATGCCACTGTCAGTTCTGACAGCAGGCACCGCTGTGACGTCCCTCTGACGTCAGGTGGGCTTTTCTGACTCTGCTATTGGTTACTCATGTATATATAATGTGCTGTGTCTGTGTGCCACTTGTTGTGTGTTGACCCTGATGAAGGGGGCCTGCTGTAACCCCCGAAACGTTGGATTGGATTGAAACTCACTAATATAGTTCTATTTGTGCTTACTACTGGAGTGCTGGTTTTCTCTCGATTTCTGGATTTGCGGTGTCACCGCTAACCGTGCACCCCCTCTCCTATGCTCGATTGGTGTGCGGCGGCATACGATATAGCTTAGATTCAGCATGGTGCCACGTTTTACACTTCCCAAATGGTGCAAAACATATTTATGTCTTTAGGCCAATTTTTGGGCTCCTGCTAACTTCAGGGTGTGCCTTTCAGCCAAATTTTGGCCTGCTGCTGCTGTCAACTGCAGTGTGTCTTTCAGGCTATGTCTGGGCTCCTGCTGCTGCTGCTTGCAACTCCAGGGTGTCATTCAGCCAATTTTTGGGCTCCTGCTGCCAACTCCAGTGTGTCTTTCAAGCTAGGTTTGGGCTGCTGCTGCTTGCAACTCCAGGGTGTCATTCAGGCAATTTTTGGGCTCCTGCTGCCAACTCCAGCGTGTCTTTCAAGCTAGGTTTGGGCTGCTGCTGCTTGCAACTCCAGGGTGTCATTCAGCCAATTTTTGGGCTCCTGCTGCTTGCAACTCCAGGGTGTCATTCAGCCAGTTTTTGGGCTCCGGCTGCCAATTCCAGTGTCTCTTTCAAGCTATGTTTCTGCTCCTGCTGCTTGCAACTCCAGGGTGTCATTCAGCCAATTTTCGGCTCCTGCTGCTCTTGCTGCCAACTCCAGGATGTCTTTCAGCCAATATTTGGGCTCCTGCTGCTGCCAGCTCCAGGGTGTGTTTTTCAGGCAATATAGGGGCCCCTCATAGTGATGCCACCTCAACTCTCTGCAATTGTGCCGCTCTGCGATTCTAATAGCGATGCCTCTGATCTGCAAGTCATAATTATTTACAATATTATTTCACTATCCCAGCACGCATCCTATGTGTGTTACAGCAAGACAGAATGGTTTACAACCCTATTGAGGCTCTAGGAAGCTCAGAAATAGCCGTTTTTAATAGCGATTAGTCGCGAATAAATTTGGACCGAAACGAATTTTGCCGGAAAATTCGGCGAATCATCTCAAATCGGTACCACAAATGCATAAAAAAATAATATAATATAAAGATATATATATATATATATATATATATATATATATATACACATACATATATATTAGTAAGTTGTCTACCTGAAGGACTCCAAGGGAGAGTGCTATAGTTTTTGATACTGGCCCTTCAAGGGGTTGCCGGTAAGGTGCTCTAAAGGCCCTGGAGTCTGGCCAGTAAGGGATGCTAGGTGAGTCTTCCTGGCCAAGCAACCCAGTCCAGGGGCTGCAGTGTGGGCTCACTAGGTGCTGGAGGAACCAGGAGCTTGGAAGACCACAGTCAATCACATAGCCTCATTGAAGGTACACCCCAGCTCTCAATGCTAAATAAATATGCTCATAAAGTTATACATAAGAAAATAGTTGCATAAATAACATAAATAACCCTGTCTACAGGCAAGGGGGAGTATATAATTTATAGTACATAATAAAATGTATTTACTTTATATTACATTTCTGATGCATTGCTGTGCTCTGAGTGGCTAGGCTGTGGGTTTCTTGCAATGGTAATGCTCTTAAAGCCGCATTATAGTCAAGTCACCACAAATGACAGTTAATCAGGTAACCAGTGAAAACCATTCAGGCTGGATGTGCAAGGCCAGAAATCCAGATTGATCACTGGCAGTCACATGATTGCCAGCCATATGTGAATGAGAAAGTGCTTAATATATGGGTATAGGATCGCTTTAATGCCTTCTGTTTTGTCAGTATTAACATACCCTATGGAACAGGTTGTCTTTCTTCATTCTCTAAACAAACATTGCTTGTTGTGCCACATCATAACCTTTACCATACAACCATTGTTTTTTTCAAGTAATATAAAAATGTGTTTAACCCTTTATACACCAAGCACGTAACTCTCATGTGATTGCCTCTTCTGCTGTTAATTGTATGTGAGAGTCACGTGCCTGGATCTCACCCCTGCTAGCGGCCAAATAAAGTGAAAAAAAACTTACTTGACCCCTTGACTGATCCAGCCGGGTCTTCTCTTCACCTGGACGGCATATGACCCCCCCCAGGTCTATTCCAGCTTCAGGGGAGGGCCCAGAATAGCCCCCCCCCCCTGAGCTGCGGCCGCTGCTGACTCCTCAGTCAACTTTTGTGGGCAGGGCGGATAACATCACCCTCTGATGTCACCCGGTTCCCGGCACTAAGCTGTCAGATGCCAGGGTTGGAGGGAAGTTTGAAGGGCAGGGAGCTGTGATTCCCTGCCTCCAGAGCCCCCCTCCAGCGATCACCCCAGCAGCTGTCATCGAATTGCCCTGGGACATGGTCGCCATGGGACACAGGATTTGAGGTGAGTGTTGAAAAACAAATTAAGTCATTTTTTTTTTCTGTGTCATTGTATTTTTTTTTTAACCCTTCGTGAACTGATAAGACGTCCATGTCCATGAAACCCTTTATAATGTTGATAGTAGTTGGATTTTTTTGTAAATGTTATAAAGTGCTCTTTTCAGGTTGGGGGATCTCCTGGGCAGGAACAGGGGGCTTCCAATACTTATGTGGTACTGCTGTAATCAGAAGAAATGGGACTTTCGCATGCAATATGGTTTTCTTTAATACAATCAATGTTTAATTTGAAACACAATGTAAAGTTTTTTTTACTAAAATATTGAAATATATATATATATATATATATATATATATATATATATATTATTTTTTTTTTTTTTCCCTGGTAATTCCTGCAAAAATCACAGTTAAATATAGCACAAGTGGTAAAAAAATGACCTGTCAACGGAGGGTTACAAAATCTCCAGTAGGCTGGCAGTTAAAAGGGTTAGAAGTAGCTATGCATGTTGAGTGTTGTTCTGTTTGGGGGGACCTTGCTTGTTTTTTCTTGTTAGCATATTGATATTTTAGGAAAATGTGTTTTTTATTCTGCTTTTTTATACTTTTTTTATGGAAACCCTATGCAACTAAAGAGTTATTTGAGGCATTACTTTCAGAAGGAAGAGCCCACTACAACATGCTTGGTATGCCTAGAAAGCTTAATGTGTGCACTTTCAGGGAATATATAGTTTGTTTCAAATGGGTGGTTTGCTTGAAAGAGCACAAAGTGCCCTCTATGTCTGCAGACCTAACATTTTCAAGTACAATTACCCTTATGTGCATGCTTTACATTGGGGTGTTTGGCAACTCTTTCCTTGACAGTACATATGCATGTTGGGTATTGATCTGTTCAGGAGACCTTGTTTTTTCAGATTCAACTTGCTTTTTCTTGTTTGGATATAGTTTTTTTTAAGAAAATGTGGCTTTCATTCTGTTTTTTTTTTCTTTTTTTAGTGAAACCCTGTGCAACCAAAGAATTCATTGAGAAATTGCTTCCAGAAAACTGTGCCCACATCAACAAGCCTAGTATGCCTAGAAAGCTTGAGGTATGTTCTTCCAGAGAATATATAGTTTGTGTGGTGTATGCCTCTCCTGGGCAATACATATACATATGGGGTACCGTTGTAACCAGGAAAAATGAGGTTTTTACTTTTTATTACAAGGAACATATTGTAAAAAATAGATTTTTTAAAATGTTTTGCATAAATGTTACAAATACACTAAAAAAATAACAAACAAGACCGTTTATATTGCAGCCCATACACTGCTGCTGAAAAAAATATATAATGTTCCTGGGAAATCCTTGTATATCCCTTCAAAAACCACAGTTGAATATGTACAGCACAAAATGAAAAATGGTCTGGCAACAGAGGGTGACAAAATCTCTATGAAGGCTGGCAGTTAAAGGGTTAAATAGAATTGGACATAAAAACTTAGCTAATCAGGGGAGTCATTTTTAAGCCCTTCCCCAGGTGGCATCCCAGATATGGAATGCTCCCATAATGTGAGACCTCATGTCTGTGAGATGTGAGAACTTTGAGGGTTCGGGTGGCCGGACCCAAACACAGATTTCAACCAGAAGTCTTTGTTCAGGTTCTGTGTTTGGCTGAGCAGTAAAACTGGTTGATGAGCTGCTGAACACTCTTTTCTGGAACAGTCCATATGAACTGTGGCACAATGAGAAGTCAAGTGTAAAACACTTGTTGTTGGATGCAAAGCATTCCTGTACATTCCAGAGGAAAATGCACCAAACTCCAAAACAGAGAATTTGTTGGAATCTTACAGAACTACCAATAGTAAATTGACTTTTAAAGTGAAGTACAATGCAGATGGCACAGTGGAGCGATACAAATCAAGACTCGTAGCCAAGGGATATTCTGAAAAAGAGAGGATTATGATGTAGTCAAGCTACAATAAGGATTTATCTGCAGTAGCAACCACATGGAAACCGGAAGTGAAACACTTTGATGTGAAAACAGTGCTTTTACGTGACAAGTTGACAGAAGACATCTACATGGAACAGCCACCAGGATTCAAAGATGAACAAAAGCTAAATCTAGTATGCATTCACCAGAGGAGTATAAGTGTTTACACATGAGGTCTTTCAGAGGAGTAAAGCAGACCACTGCTTATACACAAAGGAATTGGCAAACAGATGGATCTATGTGCTCATTTATGTGGACGATATCCTGATTTGTTTTGAGGAAGAAGGAATGAGACAAATGCTAAAAACCCTAATTCAGCACTTTGAGACTGAAGATATTCAAGAGCTCGGGACTTCTTGAGTTACTTTATTGGCCTACCGAGGATATGACAGCATATATCCTAACCAGGCACCCGACTGCTGAAAGGCACTTGAGGCTTACAAAGAAGATGGGTTTAGCAGACTAAGCATCAGAGAAGGGGTAATGTAGATACTGTGCAAGTCTACATTTATGACAGTAGGGTCAGCAATGTAGCTGCAGTGAGGGTCAGATAAATATTTAATAATTGTCCTTTTCAGGATATGTAGGTAGGGAGAGGAGGCTCATACAGTAAGAGACAGCTCATAATTTTAAACAATTGTTCTTTCAAGGGCAGGTCAGTAGGGAGAAGAGGCTCATGCAATGAGGGACAGCTAGTAATTTTAAATAATTACTCTTTTCAGGCAACTGCGAGTGTATATTCCTACCTTCTACTGCAGTGAAAGTAACTGTGTAAGTGTAAGTGCTACTGTATACTCTTCCAGGGCAGTTGCCCTGTTATTACCTACATTTTGCAGCCCTCTACCACTTACTACCCCCATTTTATAGCCATTTTTGGGTCACCAAGTTTGGGTTCCCATTGATTTCAATGGGGTTTGGGTCAAGTTTGGGTACCCAGATCAAACCTTCCAAACTTGCAGTACCCGAACTTCTATGGGTTCACTCAACACTACTCTTAAATCGTAGTGTATACTCATCTCATTTCAGGGTCCTGTGGATCTGCAGCAGTATCCCTGCTCTTCATGCTCTCTGTGTCTGACAAACCCGTGTGTTGGCGGGGATGCTCAATGTGAAGACCGAGGAGATGCCACGGGGTTTCTGCAGCACCCCGCCAAGAGATCCAAAAATGAGGTGAATGTACAACAGGGCAGAAGGTTTCGCATTGTGGGTCATCTCCCATTGGGATGCTTCCTAACCAAGACCAGTTCAGATTTTGGTTCACTTAACGTAATACACTTGGAAACTTAGGACCATAGCACCTAAGTAAAAAATGCAGATTACATTTGCATCCCACTGCCATATATCACCATAAATATTAGACACCCAAAAGATGTCTTTTGAAATGCCACTAGTACCTTACTTAGCATATTACATATATGGATTTTCAGCAATTTTTCTCTATTTCAAGGACTTGTTCAATAGCATAAGTGCTTTAGGAGATGGTGATTGCATTTAAATCTGAACATAAATCATTGAGTGCCAGAGTATCAGAAAGCTAAGTGCCCTTGAGTCACAGATGTAATAAATATAATTATGTCTTAAATATCATTTTATTGAAATGTGTGTGGAATAATATAGAGAGGTTTCAAATTAATGCTATGAATTAGCAACATCTCTCACCAAAAATGATGTCTTTTTTGCAAATAAAGTGTTGCAGTGTGGGTGCATTTTATTAAAATATAATAGTGACCCAGTTTGAAAAGAATGAAAAAATCGAGAATTCCTAAAATGTGAATGTGGCTTCTTGACGTCCTCCAAGCAAGTCACATATTTTATTAACTTTTCCATCTTCAGCAGTCGGTTGGAGTAAGTTAAAATAAATTTAAAGAATATGCGATTATGTGATTAGTGAAAGAAAAGTACTAGAGATCAAGTGTTACGTGAACCTGAAAGACTCTTGGTGAAAGAGGAAATTGGTTAAAGTCCATTCTGTAATCCTTGGAATGTTTGTTCATCCTGCAAAATATATGGTGTTTGTGTTAATACCAGGGAATTTATTTTAAAATGTTACTTCTACATGAGAACAGAAAATTTCACAGGTAAGTGTGTGGATTTTTTTGCTGTTCATGTTTTTGTACATTAAAAAGTGTACGTTCCGGACACACTTACCATTTTATATTTAAGATGGCTGCTTACATGCTGAGGGGTCATCATTTCTATTCATCAAGGCATAGCGCCAGGTAGTGCCTTGTAGCGGCAGGCAGCGGTGATCGATGGGCGCTGTACACAATACCACATTTATGAAGGCGATTCTGGTGAGCGTCTCTAACAGCGCCATGTAGCGTACGATTCACCATTACAGGCAGTTCAGCGTATAGTGCCGGCGCTCTGGCTTCCAGAGCGCCAGGTATTACCTGTCGCTACTTGTTGCTCTCCCAATGGACGTTCCTTTTCTTCTGTTTAAACAGGGTTTTTTGTTTTTAATTTTTTTTTCTCTCAAATAATTGGGTGACCTCTCCTAACCTAGAAAGAGTCATTTTTGAAAACTTTTTATATTTTTTATATTTTTATGCAGAATTGTCATTACAGGTCTGGCATTAAAGTATTGATGTCACAATGTTACAACAATGTAATTTCATGTGTTTTTGCTTTGTTACATGTGGATATGTGTTCAAAAACAGACTTTAATCACTTAGCGTCTGGCGCTCTATGCTACAGCGACCAGATCCAGAGCGCCGACGCTCTGTGTGTCTGGTTTTTTGTTGAATATGGTGTGAGTCGCTGAGAGTTAGCCGCAATGAGCTGGTGCTACCCTTCGCTCCCCGCACCGCTGTACTGGTGTTAGAACGCCCAATATACATCTCATTCATCAATGCCGGCCAGGTTACTACAGCGAATGAGACGCTCTGTTACAGCACCCGATAGCCGATCACAGTGTCTACTAGCGGTCGCTCTTAGTGCCTTTGTACAGACGCTTATCTGCCGATACCTGGCGTTAGTAATGAATCAGCCTGCTCTTTTCATTCTGATGGGCTGATGGCTGTCATGCTTGCTACAGTATGGGCTGGGTGCTTCTATATCTCGGATAGATCAGACAATTCATTAACCTCTGTGGGACCAGTTTCTACCAGGTGTACTTTCTGTTTTGCATTTTTAATAGTCAAGGAAGGATATATTTTGTGTGCATGTAGTCCTATAATTCTCAATGTAAAGAGGTCTCCTTCTTCTATTATTTATTGATGCAGCAGTAGCACACTGGCCAGCAGGCTTGAGCTTGCACTCCTGCCCTATGTCACAGGGGAGCAGACTCCGTCACTGTTTGGCAGCAAGGCAATGTAAAAGACTGAATGTGTATCTCAGTATGGTTGTCCTAGAGGCTAACTTATGACAAGCACCACGTATTGCCAGGTGAGTGTCTTGGAAGTGGTGCTTAGAGCGACTCCTAGTAGATGCTGCAAGTGGGTGTCGAGCGATGTGACCTAGCTTAGCGGGCGGACAAGTGGCGCTGTACTATTCTGTCCAGCATTGATCAATGTGATGTCTGCAGAGCGCTGTAGAAGCGCTCTCCCTGATTCACTGCAGAGCCAATCGCAAACGCCAGTTAAGTGCGTCCAGCACGAGGCGCTGAAGCCCGTATTCATGAAAAAACTACACCCAAGTAGCACCAGTGCTCTAAAACTGGGCGCTCTAGCGTTGAGCGCCAGAAGCTATGTGATAAAAGTCTGTTTCTCAACACATATACACCAGCACCAGAGTGAAAACATATGGAATGACATTGTTTTAACAGTGTGACAATGACACTGCAATGGCAGACCAGCACATACAATTTTGCATAAATAAATAAAAAGCTAAAAAAAAACCTAAAAGTGTTTGGTTGCAGGGCAGGAGAGGACACACAATGATTTAAGCCAAGAATGTTAAAGTTTACTATAGCAACACACTATTTAAACACAACCAAATGAAACACCATTGAAAAGTATAGGAGAGCGCTACTGAGCGACAGCTACTATATGGCATTGCTGAACCTAGAGTGTCGACGCTATACACTGAGCCACCGCTAGTAATACAAGTGACGCTACATGGAGCTCATTAGATCGACTTTTTTAAATGTGGTTTTCACATACAGCGCCCAGCGTTCCACCGACGCTACGTGGCACTACCTGGTGTTATCGTTTCTTAAATAACCCCCTTAGTCATGGCAAACAGCTTTCATTGGACAAGAGCCTGCACATGCGCCGTTGAAGCAGGGAAGCAGGGGGGGTCCACACAGTGAGGCATCCAGATTCGGCCCTGGGGGAAGACCAGCAGCCGGCACTGGGATCTTTTAAATTCCAGGGCCAACCCCACTGGGTTTTGCCCTGCTTTATTTGTTTTGTTTTTTATTTGTGTAATGTTTATTCACATTTGTTTTATAACAATTTATATTTAGATATCTTTGTTTTTCTATTGTATCTATCTTTAAATTGTTATTTCTGTTTTGGCTTTCTAGTGGTCTTTTAAAATGCTATTGTATGTTACATTTATCAATAGCCACCCCTCTGTTTGTCTCCTGTAATGAACCAGGAGTCCCCCTTAACTTATCCAACAAAATAACCCCTGCTTAGCTAACCTACCTACATCCCCCTTATACGCTTCCCTGGCAGTAGGGTTGATTTTGCACCAGGTGAAAAATGTCACTACTTTCACTACTTTTTAGGAGAGGAAACTGCCATTCACTTTGAAGTGAATGGCAGTTTTCTTTCCTAATAAATAGTGCACTTTTTCTCCTGGTGCTAAAATCGACCCCCCCTTATGTACAAAAGAAATAAAAATATAACAATAAATAGAACTATATACACACACAAAGAAAAAAAGGGTGGCTTCAGAAGTGCGTTTGCATGTAAGAAGATGTTTGGGTAAGTAGTGTCCTTGCTTGTAATATGTGCATAGTCATTGAGTCTATTTTCGCATGAGAAATGGCCACAATCGGCAGGTAAATGGCATTTCCGCATACCTTGGTCCTTTTTTTTTTTTCAATAGATTTTAATTGAGTAAAGCATACTAGTTTAGTACAAAAGACTTCATAATCACTTAGTACAGGTTGAGTATATCGACAAGCTTGCGTTATGCAATTATTCTAATAGTCGCATAAAATACAACCGCAATATAAGAAGTACAACTTTAAATTAAATAGAATATGGATGTCCGACCACTGCGATAGAACAATGGGTCAGAGTATAGGACCAGACGATGGCCTAAAAGCATTTCCATTAACCAACAGAAAAGGGGGAAAGAAGAAAACAAAAAACAAAAAAAAAAAAAAAGGGGGGAGCCCCCCAGATTTCTCAGTTCCCCTGGTTTTTCCCTCATCACAGTGTCAGCAAGGTAAGATCAAAATTATCAGGAGCAAACTCCCGAATCCATGGAGCCCATGTCTCTCTATATCTCTCCAACCCATTCTCATGAATCGCCAACATTTTTTCCATTGCATAATTCACCTACACTCAGCACCTTCTGTTGCCATGCCTTTGCAATCACCATCTTGGTCCCCGTGAAAATATGAAACAGTAATATTTGAATAGTTTCGGAACCCCCTGTAAATGCTTATTAAGCAGAGCCACCAGAGGGTCAGGTGCTAATTTTCTGCCCAACAATTTGCTAATAATCACAAAAATCTCATCCCAAAACTCATTCACTACACTACAGTCCCACCAGGTATGCATAAAAGAACCCCGCACAGAGCAACCTCTATAACACAAACCCCCATTATCATCCTTATAATGTCTCATCTGCTCAGGGGCCAAATACCATTTTAGGAAGACTTTTGACATTGGCTTCAACAGCCATTACAGAAGCCGCCGATCCAAATGAGGCAAACCACATCTTCCGCCAATCATCCTGGGAAATTGCTATTTGCAAATCTTCCTGCCATTTCTTTCTATGAAAGATCTATCGCCCTTCCTGCCATTTCTTTCTATGAAAGATCTATCGTGAGGATTTACTCAGCAAACCATATAGCTCCGTAATCGCTCCCCGCGCCCTAGGGTCACGGCTACATCAATTTTCCAAACTGGTCATGCTATCAGTGGATATAGCAGTCTTATTAGGGGGGGTTAAGAAAGTGGGCAACCTGCAAGTAAGATGTGGAGAAGCCAAACCCCCTAAAAATTTCACATCATCCCATACTTGAAGGGAATGGACCATAATCGGATTCCTTATACCCTTTCTAGATTTCGGGGTGACCCACAATAGATTGTCGATAGGAAGAGGTGCAGATAAGTCCGACTCTATCTTAACCCAAACTGGAATATCTTCCCTGGTGTGATACGAAATCAATTGTGCGATTTGGGCCGCCCGGTAATATGTAGCAAAGTTTGGAACTCCCAAATCCCCCATAGCTTTGGAAGTAAGTAAGGCTTTCCTCGATATTCTTTGCCTGCCATCATTCCAGATGAACCTCAAAGTTTTACTCTGCAAGTTTTGCAAATAATAATAAAGTAGTATTCTTATCGGAAGGGATCTGACCAGGTACAAGAACCTTGGGAGCAACATCATCTTTATTGCTGCAATTCTACCCAACCAGGATAATCCATAACCTTTCCAAGTTGCGAGAAGCTTCAACAATTTCCGCTGTAAGGGCAGAAAATTACCTGCATATAAGTCCTCAAATCTACTAGTCAGATTCACTCCCAGATATTTAATGGATTTAAGGTTCCACTGGAAATCATATATCTTACATAAATGGTCCCAGGTCTCCTCCGGAACATTAATGTTCAAAGCCTTAAATTTGGCTGTGTTGACTGCAAGATCAGACACTTCCACAAGAGTTGAAATAATTGGAGTATATGCGGCATCGAAATAAAAGGGTTTGTAACAGATAACATTACATCATCCACAAAGAGACTAATTTTGTACTCCACCGTACCCACTTTAACCCCTGAAATATTGGGAGACTCCCTAACTAGCTGAGCTAAAGGCTCCATTACCAAGGCAAACAAAAGTGGAGACAGGGGGCAGCCTTGTCTAGTACCTCGTGACAAAGGGAATCTAGCAGATTTATGTCCACAATATTTTACAAATGCCTCCGGGGGTTTATATATAGCTTTTAGTATGCCAATGAAATTAGGTCCAAAGCCCCATCTATGCAAAAGACAGAAACAATACTTCCAAGAAACGGAATCAAAAGCTTTTTTGATGTCCAACGACAAAAACATAGTTGGGGATTGAGACTCTTTGGCCAGAAATAAAAGCTGTGCCATTCTCCTAATGCTATATCCTGCTTGCCTCCCTGGGATAAATCCTGTCTGATCTCCATGTACAAGATGGGGCAAATATTGCGACATTCTGGATGCCAAAATCTTAGTTAATATTTTCAAATCCACGTTTATTAGGGAGATTGGTCTAAAATTGGACCAGATCGTTGGGGTAGCTGGGTTTGTGAGCTTCCCAACAAATAGTGGGTGAAACTCCTGAGGGCCCATTCAACTCAAAATATTGATTTAAAGCATCCGTAACTGACAACACTACATCCTCTTGAGATAAGAGGGAATCATTAAGCGTCCAAGTGAATTCAGATGGCCTGTTGATAAGAGAACGGAATTTGAGGAGCACCCCATCGTGGTCTGACCAAGAAATAGGAATGATCTTGGCAGACTGTAGCAATGAGAGAGCGTGGACTGAGACTAAAATATGATCAGTACGAGTGTACACATCATGCGGATGAGAATACTGAGTGAAACTCTGCGTGCCTGGATGCGCCTCTCTCCATCTATCCACCAAAAAATAGGAAGCTATTAATTTCCTGAAAGCCCTAGATGACGCTATTGTAGGTGTTGGAGTTATAGGATGTGAGGGTGATTGCCTATCAATATGTGGGTTAAGCACTAGATTAGAATCACCACAAATGATTGTAACCCCCATTGCAACCGACATCACCTCCTCAAGAAATGCCGTTAAGAAGGGTAATTGGTTAGAATTTGGAGCATAGTAAGTGGCCACCGTCATTTACATGTCTTGCAAAGTCCCCAACAAAATTATGAAGCGCCCATCCGGGTCTCTGATCTCTTCTTTGCAGTCAAATTGAGTGCCTCTACGAAAGGCAACTAAGACCCCTTTTTGTTTAGAATTTCCACAGGACATAAAAACTTGTGGGTACTGGGGGTTTAAATATCTAGGCTTAGAAGTAATCGAGAAATGAGTCTCTTGGAGACATAAAATATCTGGACGTAGGGATCTAAATTTTTGAAAGGCCATACTCCTCTTCTGTGGAGAGTTAAAGCCTTGCACGTTTAAGGAAATAACTGACGCCATTGTATTCAAAATAAATTCCTACTACGACAAGGGGTGATCACGAACCCGGGAGATGGAGAAAGAGAGAAGGTGAAAAACAAAAAGAAAGGAAAAAAAAAAAAAAAAAAAAAAAAAAAAAAAGGAGGGGGAAGGGTATATCAGGTATCTAGTACCCAACTGTTGTGTAGTTCAACCTGAGCCAGTCACACCCATGTAATTAATACTGCCAAGTTATAGCGATAGTATAATCACTGGGAATTATTTCAAAACCGCAGCAGAGACCCAGCAAGGGCTCCTACTATGGTCAGGGTGGCAACAAGGTCCCAGGCAGAATGACCCAACTCTATGAGTATACAATAGGCCCAAATAAGAGCACTTAAGTTTTTATAAAAGTAAACAAGGAGCTCAATACGTTCAACCTATAAGATACAAAATAATCTATAAATAACACAGAGCAACAGATAACGCTCGTTGTGCGTGAGGTGAATGAAAGGAGGACTGCTGTGCAGGCAGACGCTTCTCTGAGGAGATTTTCTGAGAAAAGGCAACCTCAACTGTCCATGCATGAAATTCGAATAAAGTGAATGTGATGCTTCTCAGTTAAGATGGCGGCACCCGTATACTAGAGTCCTGAACAGAATTGCAGCCCAGCGGGGGAAAGAATAATAAGGACAAGTTATCTCTGCCGTCTATTATCAAAAGAGCCTATACTGCAAAATAAGGGATAGTGACCAGCAAAATAACTGGGGAGCTAGAGGATTGAAATTGCCCTAAATGCCTGTTTCCTAGCTATGTCTGGTAAGCACCCCTTTTGGATGGTGGAGGATTTGAATCACGTTTTCTCATGCTTGATGTATGCACTGTGGGATCTCCATTTTTGACACAGTTTAAAGGATTCTCCAATAATTACAACTCTCCTAATATCACCTTAATTATAACATTCTAGGGAGGAGATAGAGAGAAAAAAGAAAAAAATAACCGGTACAGCATTCTAGAACAGAAACCATAGAGTTCCAACCATAAAACAGCTTGTGGATACGTCCGTAATATCCATAACGGACCAGATGAACCAGAGTTGGAAAGTAACACTTCCTGCTGACTAGGGAAAAGAATGCATTAACACCAGCTCTAAGCCGGCTTCCTCTGATGGCGCGTCCTCTGATGACAGCTGACCGCGCAGCCGGCCTCCTTGCTCCCACCATGCCGGTAAGTGTTTGCTGAAAAAAAAAATGCCGGCATGGTGGTAGCGGGGAGGCCGGCTGCGCTGTCAGCGGGTGGCGGAAGCCGGCTTCCGCCGCCCGCTGACAGCGCAGCCGTCCTCCCCGCTCCCACCATGCCGGTAAGTGTTTGCTGTATAGTGGGAGCGGGGAGGCCGGTTGCGCTGTCAGCGGGCGGCGGAAGCCGGCTTCCGGCGCCCGCTGACAGCGCAACCGGCCTCCCCGCTCCCACCATGCCGGCATTTTTTTTTACCATTTCAGGGCTTGGTGGGAGCGGGGAGGCCGGCTGCGCTGTCAGCGGGTGGCGGAAGCCAGCTTCCGCCGCCCGCTGACAGCGCAGCCGGCCTCCCCGCTCCCACCAGAGATGAGCGATTCGCTAAAGTTCGATTCGTACGAACCCGAATTTCTTTGAGAAATTCGGCGAATCACCCGAATCGAATTTTTGAGAAGTTCGCTCATCTCTATTTATAGGTATACAGAAGGCGGAAAGGAAAGCCCCACTTATAATTTATCTTATGATCTCTAAGACATGCAAGGAAAGGTCTCAACTCTCTTCTTTTGGCCAGCGTTACCGCAGACAAGTCCTAAAAAAACCTGATAATTGTGTCCTTGAAATGTCAACTTCTCAAGATCACGCGCAGCCTGCTGCACCAATACTTTCGTGTTATAAAAGTGAAATTTCACTATGATATCCCTTGGCAATTCCTCTGGGTTTCTCCTGGGCCCCAATGCTCTGTGAGCCCTATTGAGCTCTAACCGCTCAAGTGGGATGCCTGGTGCCAATTTTTGACATAATGCAATAATAGTGGACTTAGCATCCTCCATATGCTCTGGGAGCCCTTTAAACCTATTTTCCAGATCCTCTAACTTGGTGTTTAATATGGTATTGTCATTCCTGAGTTGTGACACCTCCGCCTCCAGTGCTTCTTGGGCTGCAGAGACTTCACTTAACTTAATATCCATATTCCCTATATTGGAGGAAATCTTATCTATTTCCTTAGAGAGATGATCCATTATGATAGCATTATTAGAAGTCAGGGCTTTATGCAGTAACCCTTCAAACTTCTGAAGGATGTCATCACCCACCTCTATAAGTGCCACTGGATTTCTGCTAGTAAGAAGCTCTTTCTCGCTTGCCAGAAATGAAGCCTCGCTGCAAGCCACTTCCTCCATGTCAGCTGCGGAGATAGAATCCGCCATCTTGGATCTTCCCCTGCTCCGGACGGGGCTCGATCTGGCAAGCTTCCTCTGCACCTCCTCACTCACACTGAATCCCCAGCAAGATGCCTGACAGGTACGTGAGCTGCTCTCCTCAACTTGCGCGTCTCCCCTGAGTCCCGCTGCCTCAGCGTTGCCTTCGTTCTGATCGGCAGGCACAGAGCGTCTCAAGCCGCCGCCATTCGACTCCTGCGCGCATGCGCTCTCCCCTTGGTCCTTTTTTTATCACAAGGAAAAGGTTAGCTGAATTTTGCTAACATGTTCTTACTGAAATGCGTTAGCATGTGCACATGTGAAATGGATTTGTCGAAATACTTAAAGAGGAACAAAACACGAGTGGGGTGGCCCAAACTAGGATGCCCCACTGTGTGAACCTTCCAGACCGCCAGTAAACACACACCTTATTCCTGTCCAACGGTACATGCGTGGCCCCAGTCCAATCAGAGCCATTTGCCGTGACAATGTCATTCAGCAAAAGGCTCTGGTTGTTTTCAATGGGGAGCAATAGTGGGCGCATTCCCTGCTTCTTCGGGCTGTGTGTGTGCTCCCATCCCAGCCATTTAGGTAGGCTGAGGCGGGAGTGGGTATGCCACTGGGAGTACTCCGCATTGAAGCAAATTAGAGCTGTTTTCTAAATGACATCATCACGGCACGAGTGACATCAACAGCTTGTATTGGACGAGAGCCTGTGCATGCCCTGTTGAACCAAGAAAAGGTGAATGAACACCAGCATTCTGGGGATCTCATACAGCAGGGCATCACAGTTTGGGATTCTCCTGGGCTACGGGAATGTTAGAATCACGGGTTTTGTTCTGCTTTAATCATGTGTGTAGCAGACACTGAAAAAGAGCATGGGAAGATGCAAAAAACTGTGCAAAAATGTAAATTCACATGGTGCTGAATCAGCCCTCTTGTGGCAGCATGGACACCTTGGTTCAGCTTGGCTCTGTGAACTATGGTACAAAGCTATCACCATATTTGCTGCCTTGGTCTGCACCACCTTCAGGGTTGTTTCCATTTATTACAACTAAACCAAGTATGGAACAGGCATCATCTTCCTGTTACTGTCCTGTTAACATTGGTGCACTTAAAGACATATGCTTAAAGAAGAACAACACATAGGAATTTCAATTTCCCGTGCATTGTTCCTCTGTGCGGCGGCATCCCAAATTGTGATGCACTGCTGTGTGTATAACCCCAGGTCACCCCACACACTCACCTTCTTTCCTTCCACTCCCACAGTGCTGACTCGGACCAGAGCGAGTGCGCCGATTGGCTGAGCTAGCAGTAGTGTGTATAAATATGCTGGATGTCAGGAGGAGAGGCCACTTATACACCCAGCATCCAGAAATGTCCAGCCAGGCATGTTTTTTTTCTTTAAATGGAAGAGGTTCTGTCACACCTGATACACTAAACCTGTCACCCCTGGATTTTATTCCTACCATGAGAGAATAAACCACAAGCTTGGTGTGAGTTTTTTTCAGTTCAGGGATCAAGTAGTTTACAATTAGTCTAGACATAAAATACATGTTTGGGAGGTGTGAAGAGACCACACTTAGATCTTGTTATCGAACCTCCACTGAAAAAGAAAAATAATTTATGACCTTAGAGACTGACACAGCTACTGTGTCATAAAAGCTGCATGAATATTTAGGCCACAGTGCAATGTATGATATTTTGCATTCATTTGCCATTAGAAAAATCACTGTCAGTATCGTGCTCTGGAAAATTAGCAGTCTTCTTCTCTGCTATTAATAGAGATCTGTATGAGTTCATTCACTGACTCAGATTCTGTCATGTTTTATCCACATCCCTGTGGAGGGACATTTCATACACACATATAAGCGCACCAACATTATCATTATCATTATTACAAAATCAAATACATGCCATTTGAAGACCTACAGAAAATCCAACCCAGTTCTGTGTACCTTCTAGGGCTACTACTGGTATATTCCCAGGTGCCAGTAGTGTGAATGTGCCTGCAGGTTTGGGCTTTGTGTCATGATTTTTCATAAGGACCCCCACGTATCGCATTAGGTGACCACTATGGATAAACAGATTTGCGTATTTTTGTGCACACAGCATACTCAGTAAGGCTCTACTTTTTTGAAGATACAATTGCTCTCTGAAAGTAAAATCATTTTTTTCAGTATTGTCTTCCCAGGATTGCTGCATTATAGAAGTGCCCAGTCGTGGGATAATCTGGAAAAAATAATTTGTCGTCATCTGCCATTTTCCATTCTACTGCACTGTTAGGGACCATTAGTCGCCATGTAGGGTGGCACATTGGCTGCATCTAGAAGTGAGTACTGCTCCAGTCTCTGGCTTACTGTGGCTGTATTTATAGAGGAACTTCCCAGATGGTGATGTCCCTGAGCTGCAACAGGGTGTGGATCCTTTTTTACTGTACATTTAAACCGGACCTTCACCCAAAATTAGAGCCTATTTTATATGTTTCCCCCACACTGTACATACAGATTGCCCACATTAAAAATCATCCTACGGGGGGCATGGCCGGTTGCAGAGGAAGATGGCAGCTTGCTAGAGCAGCTCTGCTCCCTGGGGATATAGAGGCAGCTAACATCCCGACGCACACAAGCAACACTTACCTCCTTGACACTGCTAGCGATCCCAGCATCCACTGCCCCACTATGGGCAAAACGAGGAGCCACGGGCCCGGAAAGAGCGGCGGGACCCCAGCGCGCTCCCAACAGCAGTCTCACATCATGGTGGCGACGGAGGAGAGGGGCCCGCCTCCCACACGCGGCATGGTCAGCAGTGCTCGGCGGATCGGATTGCCACTAACATGGAGGAGGTAGGAGAGGCGGCGGTCCCCTGCAGCACCCAGGGGGGCGGCTGCGGACCTCTGCGGAGCCCACTCCACACCCTTCACAAACGGCCCCCAGCATAATGGCGCCTGCCTCCCAGTTCTCCCAGCGCTTCCCATAACCTGCAGCAAGTCCAGCCCTGGGCTGCATTAGTGAGGGGGGATCCCCCCTCTGGCGCTGACATCAATATCACCCCCACCATTCTCCCCCCTAGAAGAGGGGGACTGCCCCTGGAAGGGGCCCATTGCTCCATAAGCAGTGGGGGCGCGCAGACCTTGAGGGAGACACCTGCCATGGGGATGGTGGCTCAGGCATGGTGCCTGATGAAGAAGGATGCCCCAGCCCTTCCCCTGTGCCCACATGTCATTTTCAGTGTCTTCAAGGCAGCTCACCCCTGTCACTTTCTAATGGTGACCTACCACTTTCTGGAGTTCAGCTCTCGCCGAAAGGCAGTGATTTTTCCCAGCTATTGATCGATGATGTAGTCGAGGATGGGTCACTATCTGGATGGGGGGGCCCTGGATCAGAAGTCTCTGACCCGAGTGCGGGATGCTAACCTACTGGCCAAATTCAAGCTCTTGTTGCAACAGGAGCTGGCGGTGGCCGTTACCCAACTCTCAACCAGCTACTCTAAGGAAATCAAGGACCTGGGAGACAGGACCAACACGCTAGAGGAGAAAATGGACGACATAGTGGTGGCCATGGAGAACAGAGGGTCTGAGTCCGCAGCCCTCAGAGACGACATGGACTCACTGCAACAAAAACTAGAGGACTTAGAGAACCAATCCAGAAGGGTCAACATTCATATCCGGGGCCTCAATAAGGGATGTGCCAGCTACTGTTACGGCCCTCCTACAGGAGCTGATCCCCTCTATGCCTATCGAATGCTTGGAGCTCGATCGTGCTCACAGGGCACTGGGCCCTAAAAGATCTGATGGTCTCCCCAGGGACATTGTTGTCAAGCCTACCTTCTATCGTACCAAGGAAACGATCTTGATGGCCACCAGAGAAAAGGGGGACTTGTGCTTCCAGAATCACCGCTACCACATTTTCCCAGATGTAGCACCCCAAACCCTGCAACGGAGGAGAGCCATGAAACCCAGCCTAGAGATACTACGAAGCCACAGTATAAAATACCGGTGGGGCTTACCCTTCAAGCTCACGCACGGAGGCCGTCAGTATGCAGTCCGCTCCCCAGAGGATCTGCGAGACACACTTAGGGATCTGAGCCTAACCTCTGCGACTCCCCGACCCGCACGTCCAATGTGGGCGCTCAGCAGGCTTCCAGACGGCCGACGCTCCAGCCCCTATTGGAGAAGGTGCGTCCCCGCAGGAGAAGGGATCGAGCCGCCGGGTGCCCCATGAGGTCCGGCCTGGACCCAGAATGAGGACTTGGACTCGTCTGAGTGGTAATATGAATAGTTTTTGATGACTCCCCTTCCTGGAGTGAAAGTTTTGAATTTCAAAATGGTTAATGGTTCGTTGTTCTAAAGTTGTTAACTACCCTTGGTGGGTGGGCCCTACTGTGTCGGCCTCCTGGCTGGGGGGCCCCTGCAGCGGCAGCCCAGATTGGGCCCCTGTGGTAGCCGCCCACAGCGTGTGAACTGGGTTGGCCCACCTGTGGGGCTCGGGCTCAGGGCTGGGCTCACACTACATGTTGCTGCCCTGGGTTTCACGTCGGGCGGCAGCTTTGGCTGCTGGCCGTGCGGATCCACCAATAGTCGTGCTACTCACGAAGTTCTGAATACTTGTTTGTTTGTTTTCATGCCTGAACAAAAGGGGGTGGGAGCAGCTCAATCCCTCTTATTTATACGAGATTGTTCCTTCATACAAGATTATTCTTATTATGTAACCCCTTATCATCCAAAATCATTATTATATATCCTCTTATCATCCAAAATTATTATTATTATATATCCTCTTATCATACAAAAATATCATTATTATAATTCAGGGCCTGGGAACTAACCCAGTTTAACCCTCTCATCATCAATCTCATCTGATTATTCAGCACCAAACATGTCTAGCTATGTAGAAAGACAGAGATTTGGTTGCATATATCTGCAGATACATGTGGAAGCCACACTGCCCCGACAAGGCACTCTGTATTTAGTGTGGTCCCTACTCTTAATTCTGAGTCCCCAAAGTTGGGACATGCAATGCAGACAAATCATGTATCTGCAGATATATGCAACCAAATCTCTGTCTTTCCACATAGCTAGACATGTTTGGTGCTGAATAATCAGATGAGATTGATGATGAGAGGGTTAAACTGGGTTAGTTCCCAGGCCCTGAATTATAATAATGATATTTTTGTATGATAAGAGGATATATAATAATAATCATTTTGGATGATAAGAGGATATATAATAATGATTTTGGATGATAAGGGGTTATATAATAATAATCTTGTATGAAGGAACAATCTCGTGTAAATAAGAGGGATTGAGCTGCTCCCACCCCCTTTTGTTCATTTAAATTGCCATGAGCACAAGCAGGGGGGAATTCAGACAATATGGATTCCTCCCTGTGAAGTGTTCTAAAGGGAGGCTGGCCGCTTCCAAGGTGAGTAGCTCTCAGATATTTGTCTGCATTGCATGTCCCAACTTTGGGGACTCAGAATTAAGAGTAGGGACCACACTAAATACAGAGTGCCTTGTCGGGGCAGTGTGGCTTCCACATGTATCTGCAGATATATGCAACCAAATCTCTGTCTTTCCACATATCTAGACATGTTTGGTGCTGAATAATCAGATGAGATTGATGATGAGAGGGTTAAACTGGGTTAGTTCCCAGGCCCTGAATTATAATAATGATATTTTTGTATAATAAGAGGATATATAATAATAATTTTGGATGATAAGAGGATATATAATAATGATTTTGGATGATAAGGGGTTATATAATAATAATCTTGTATGAAGGAACAATCTCGTGTAAATAAGAGGGATTGAGCTGCTCCCACCCCCTTTTGTTTGTTTTCATGCCTGCCGAAATTTATAGTTGAGACATGTTATTCCATGCTGGCCTCTGTTGCTCAATATTGAGTCCTATAGTCAGAGCTGTATTTAGGATTTGAGCTGCCCTAGGCACTTTTTGGTCATGCCCTCCCTTGGCCCGCACATATACCATGATGAATTTGCCCGCCCTCCCATGAAAGCCGCAAAGAGGGACACGAGAAGACATTTTTTAACAATTAAGCCATGCTCCCGGCCACACCCGTAAAGGGAAACACCACCTAAGAGTTAAATAAATAATAATAATAAAAAAACAGGCAAGGCCCTCCATTCCAGCCAGTGTGGGGCATTCCTCATTGCAGCCAGTTAGGGGCATACCTCATTGCAGCCAGTGAGGGGCATCCCTCATTACAGGTGACACAGACAACCCTCCAAATCATAATCTATTTTTTTTTATATAACAACATTTTTTTACATGACGCTCCTCCAGTACCTTTTCCTCCAGGGTCTCAGTCTCTGGGGTCTCTGGAGTCAGGAGGGATCGAAGTACAGCAGCCCCGGCGGCACCTAGTCACGCGTCTTTGGGCCGGCTCCAGGCTTCGATGGGCCCTTGGGCGACAGTGTCACAGTGAGCTCCTTGCTGTGAATCAAGTCACATTCAGTTACCCAGAACGCAGCCATGCAGAGCCTGAAAATGATTTGAGAGATGCCGCTACCGGCCACGCATGTGCATGGGCTTGTTGGATATATAAAAAAAAGTGGGTGATTGGCAGTGTTTCACACAGCAGGGCATGCCATTCCGGGTGCTCCAGGGGGTGGTTGTCTAAATGGACCTAGCGTCTGCTGGATGATCCACTTTAATAGTGCAGGCAAACCCCACCCTAGACCTAGATGTTAAGGTGGCCCAAAACCCAGGTTTTCTACTCACCTAGGTTTTGGTCCCTTTTACTGAACTCCAGTGGATTGCCAGTATTCTTCCAGCTAATTAGAAAAGATTATGAAATCCAGCAATCTATTCTGAAGTTAAAACAAAACCCTGTGGGGTCAGCTCTGAAGTCTAAAAATCCCCTAGGGCATCCCAGATTGGGTCACCCCGCTGTGTGAAACCCTGATAGTTGGCCGCAAAACACACTTTTGCCAGCAGCTCCCACAATGAGGTAAACAACTCCGGCTGCATCTTCTGCATCTCTGGGCAAAGGCCCCCGAATGCTGAGCTCTGTGTGTAAACAGAGCCATATTGCCATCATTAAGATTCACGGCATACAATTTTGGTTAAACAAAAGCCCCCTCATGCACCATAGGATTGCGGAAAGGTGTGTTTTTGTTGGTGAGTCTGACCTGGGGGTTTCAATGTCAACAAAGTGAGAATTCCACAGGAACGCCTGTATACTCACCTCTCGTGTGAACCCCCAGCACCATTCCTGTGACTCGTCTAGCTGAAGTGCTCATCTACTGCCAGCGCATCTGAATGGCCGGCAATGGCTGTGCACAGCACAGGGGAGTGGCCAGAGGAAGGCGCCCAGCAATCCATACATTCAGAATAGATGTGTCTGCGCATGCACTGTGGGGGCATGATTTGAGGTTAAAGGGGAACAAAACCCAGGAATTTGATTGGGGATGCCCCGCTATGTGAAACCCCCCAGTTCACCCAGTAAAACTGACCTCTCCTCAGTCCAATGGTACATGCACGGGCTCTCATCCAATCAGAGTCATTTGTCATGTTTACTTCCTTCGGCAAAGGGCTCTGATTGAATTAAATGGGGAGACTATCTGAATGGGGGGCAGGAGAGTGTATATCCTACGAGGGATGCACAAAACGTGGCAGTGAAAATAATCAGAGCTGTTTGCCTTTCTGATTGGATGAGAGCCCCGGGCATGCACCGTTGGACTGGGAAAGGTGAGTTATAACTGGTGCTCTGGGGGGTTTCACAAGGCGGGACATCCCGATTCAGGATGTCCCAGTGGAAAGTCAGCAGCTGACTCTGGAATCTTTTAGATTCCAGGCCGGTTGCTGGTGGGTTTAGTTCTGCTTTAACAGCCAATCCCAGGAGTTTCACACAATTGGTCATCCCAAACTGGGATTTGATCAGTGGAAAAAAACAGCCTGTTATGTGGTGATTAGGGGGTGCTATGCCATACTGCCTGTTATGCGGTGATTAGGGGGTGCTATGCCACCCTGCCTAGTATGGGGTGATTAGTTGGTGTTCTACCACACTGCCTGTTATAGGGTGATTAGGGGGTGTTCTGCCACACTGCCTGTTATGTGGTGATTAGGGGGTGCTATGCCACCCTGCCTAGTATGGGGTGATTAGGTGGTGTTCTACCACACTGCCTGTTATAGGGTGATTGGGGGGGCTCTGCCATGCTACCTGTTATGGGGTGATTGGGAAGTGCTGTGCCACACTGCCTGTTATGGGGTGATTGCAGGGGTATGCCACACTGCCTATTATAGGGTGATTTGGGAGTACTGTGCCACGCTGCCTGTACTGGGGGGATTGGAGGGCTCTGCCACACTGTTATGGGGTGAAAAAAAAATAGAATTTGGTCTATCCCAGGTTTTGCTCTGTGCCCCAGGGGCATTCCAATTGGGGATGCCTCTGTGTATGAAACGTCTTTGTTTAAGACAATCGGATGGAGAGTGTCTGCATCCGCAGCAGCAGGCATGCTCCAGCCCATAGCCTATCCAAATGGTTGAGCGCGGGAGTGCGCACAATGCCCAAAGATGGAAAGGGAGCCAGGAAGAAGGTAAGTCTTGCATGCCAGAAAGGGGCTTACACAGCAGGGCCTTCCGATTTGGGAAGTCCCAAGGGAAGGCTAGCAGCCAGCTCTGGAATGTTTTCAGAGGTGCAGCACAGTTTTTCAATCTGACCTGCTAGGATCAAGTTTCTTCTGCAGCCTGAGGTCAAGTTCCAGGTCATCTTCTTATCAGCAGACAGCATGAGTGGACCTTCAGTTTCCGAGATCTGCCACAGGAGAGGAGGGGAGGGGGGAGCATGAGGAGAGCTAAAATTCAGTCCCAGCAGCTCCAGACTTCATTCCACATGCCGACACTGAGGGGGCCAGAGGGAGGGGGGGCAAAAGATGAGGGCTGCTGCACAGAACAGCAGTGTCACCAGTGCTGATACTGAAAATGGGAGGGGGGAGAGAGGAGGAGCGGGGAGCACGGAGCATGAGGAGAGACAGAGCTGCAAGACTCTGCAACATCACAATGCCAGAGCACAAGTTTCCTGGCAGGCGGGGCCTACGGGCGCTGCCCGATGAAGCAGGGATTAGACCACGCCCCCCCAATGCCCCCAATTAGCCAGCGAACCGCTCCTCATAGAAAGGAGCAGCTGGGCTGGGCAGAACAGGGCGGGGCGGAGCAGGGAGCGTATTGCCGGCAGCCACACCGGCAGACTCTAGAACTGTGGCGGCAGCGGCAACATGCGGGGACTAGAGGGGGGAGGGTCCCGCTGTTCCACCAATGTATTTAAAAATAAAAACTCTGTCCTTCCTGCATCACCGGCCAGCCAAACACATAATTTTTTTTAAATTGTTGCGGACGTCGCCTCATCCCCGCCCCCAGGCTCTAGCCCCGCCCTAGGCACGTGCCTACCCTTGCCTGATGGCAAATACGGGCCTGCCTATAGTACCGCTTAATGCTGGGTTATTTCATTATATTATGCTTCCCTGTTTTTGCCTGAATACGTTGTTTATTCCTCAGGTTTGTCCTATATCCCCGGGGTAAGCCCCCTGATTGACAAGTTGTCAAATGGTCCAGTTGGGGCCATGTTTGGCCTTGGCTAACGGTCCTATTTCTGCTACTGCAGATTCCGGACAGGTCTTTGGCGGTATTGCACCACGCATTGACCCAAGGTTCTTTGTTTTTATGTGTCTTATGCTTCCCAATCTTTTTTTCTGCCCTCCCTATATTCCGTTCCTGCTCCCACTTCCATTCACCCCCCTCTTCATCTGGGTTTCCCGCGTTCCACTAGGCCGGACATTAACGTTCTACATCATCAGGTCCACCATAGTTGGGCTGAACATTAAGGTTGTATCGCACAATGTCCAAGGCTTTAATGTTCCCGCTAAACTTAATAAGGCCTTTCATTACTATAAGTCCTGTAAAGCGGATGTGATTTTTTTGCAAGAAACCAGACTCTCCACTCATTCCAGGCCAAGGTACCTTAGTAGCCACTTCCCCTTGGCCTATCTCGCTTGTGCCAGAGAAAAGAAAAGGGGAGTCCTGATCGCCTTCCGCAAGAACCTCCCATTTATCTGCTCTAAGGAGATCTCAGATCCCACAGCAGATATCTCATACTACAGGGTACCCTCTATGACGTGGAGATCACTTTCCAAACCCGTTTTTTCAAGCACCTGCTGACGGTTGTCCAGAATACCAAGGGGGTCCTGATAATGGGAGGAGATTCAAACCTGGTAATAAATCCTGGATTGGACAGGCGGTGCACAGGTCGACCTGGGATGGTGCTCCCAGCCCCGGATGCCCAGTCCGTGGTCTTCTATGACCTCCTTAATCGCCACAGCTTGTGCGATGTCTGGAGGGAAAAGAACCCCAGAGTACGTGATTTCACATTTTATTCTAATCCCCACGGTACGTTTTGTAGGATAAATCACATATTTGTCCCTCAATCGGTGCTACCTGCTGATATTGATTCTAAAATTTACACTACAGCCTGGTCCGATCACAGTCCATTAATGGCAGTCCTGGACCTCCTGGTCACAACTAAGCACTCTTACAGCTGGCGACTCAACGATTCCCTTCTATCAAAAAACCCACCTGCCTTAAAATCCAAGAGGCCCTTCAGGAATATTTCTCGCTCAACTCTGGCTCGGTCTCTTCCCCGATCTCCTTGTGGGAAGCCCATAAGGCCATCATGAGAGGGAAAATTATCTCTATAGCCTCTGCTGAAAAAGACAAAAGAGATTGAGGGAGCTGACCTTGAGTTTTGAGCGAGCTGAGATACAGTGGAAGGGGGCCCCGAATGCTAGAAATAAGAGGGTTGTGGACAAACTGCGATTGGAGCTTAATGCTCTCCAGGACAAACAGGCCGAGAAACGACTCGAAACAAAAATTTTATTCGAGAGGCAATAAACCGGACACGATATTAGCTCAGAAGCTGAGGGCCGCTGACCTCGAGAGGCGGCAACCCATAAAACTGAAGTTCAGCTCGGGTGTTGTTACGGCGGACCCCAATAAAGTTGTATCGACCTTTGGGGGTTTTCTTTCGGCTCTTTACTCATCTCCAGCAGGCACGAATACGGCTGTATGGGATGAGTTCTTTGAACAGGTTGAATTACCCCACATTGAGCAGAGATCTGTGGACAGGATGGAGGCACCCATACACATAATGAAGTGCTCCTTGCCATTAAGTCCCTGAAGACCGCCAAGACCCCGGGCCCGGACGGGTTCAGTGGTCTGTACTATAAAAAGTTTGCCCCCATCCTGGCACCACATCTATCAAACCTCTTTAATGCCTTGTGTGTAGATACCTTGTTTAACCCTAGTTCGCTATTGGCGGACATCTGCATGATCCCCAAGCCAGATAAAGACGGTCTGCTCACTCAAAATTATAGGCCTATATCTTTGATAAACATTGACGTGAAACTGCTGGCTAAAATTTTGGCAGCGAGGTTGAACACATTTGTAGCTGGCCTCATACATGGAGATCAATAGGGTTTGTCCCAACCCATCAAGCCGGAGATAACATCAGGAGGGCTGCTCATCTGGTCCACTACGCCCACTTCAGAGATATCCCGGCCTTTCTACTCTCCTTAGACATCCAGAAAGTGTTTGATTCCCTATCTTGGGACTGTCTGCTGTGGGTGCTCAGGAGATGGGGCTTTGGGCAATGGTTCCTGGAATGGGTGGGAGCTCTCTACAAGTCACCTGCAGCCTGAGTACGGTACCTAGGCTTTACCTCAGGGACATTCGGTATTGCTAGGGGAACTCGGCAGGGTTGCCCTTTATCCCCGCTCCTCTTCATCCTGGCCATGGAACCGTTGGGCATCGGAATACGTAACTCTCCTAGTATTTTAGGTCTGGAGGTAGCGGGCGTCCACCACAAAGCCTTGTTTTTCGCGGACGATGCCCTGCTTGCCATAACTCAGCCAGTCACCTCGCCCCCGAACCTGTACAAAGTCCTTGACCAATTTGCCCAAATATCAGGCTTAACAATCAATAATGAGAAGTCAAGGGCATTAAATGTGTCTCTGCCGTTGGACTTGGTGGACCAGATTAAGGCTAACTTCCCTTTCCGCTGGGCAACGGAGCCGCTTCCATATCTGGGGGTGCGCATCTCAGCCAAGTACACCAACCTATATGAGGCCAACTATCCTCCTCTGTTTAAGTCCTTAACCCGCCTATTGGAGGTCTGGAGGTCATACCCGATCTCTTGGATAGGCCGCATTAACGCGGTTAAGGTGACAATCTTCTCGAAATTGCTTTACTTCTTCAGAGCGCTGCCAACTAAAATCCCACTGTATATGCTCCGGGTGATGCAGAGGAGGATCTTGGCTTTTGTATGGTCTACGGGCACCCAGGGGTATCCAAACGTACTATGCTAGCTCATAGAGCACAAGGGGGGCTGGGAGTGCCAGACATATTTAAATATTATAAAGCCTCGCAAATCGTCCAGCTGGTCCCCATGCACTCCCCCCTCAAACCCCCATTGTGGGTTTTCCTTGAGCTTTCCAACTGCGCACCGATATCTATCAACAGCCTACTTTGGACAGACCCCGGACTTAGACCCAAAACGCTTAGCCCCCTAATTAGACATTCACTCGCAGTGTGGGACTCGGTCAGGTATTCCGCCTCCTTGATGTCCCCCCATACCCCCCTGGCACATCTATGGGACAACCCAAGTTTCCCCCCAGGTGAATAGAACAAATTGGCCTTTAAATGGTGGCAGGACCGGGGTATAAATAAAATATCTGACCTACTCATAGAGGGAGGCCTTAGGTCCTTCCATGACTTGCAGGAGAAATACGGTATTCCCCACAAGGAATATTTCCGTTAAATTCAACTAAGGCATTGGATTTTGCCCCTGACAAAACTGTGTCCTTCCTCCCGGGCGAAGACCCCCTTCAAAGAATTATGCGCTAATAACTCCTTTCAAAGAGGAACAACCTCCCTAATTTATTCAGCACTAAACGTAACTAAGCCAGAGTCTCACGCATATGTGAGTTGCTGGGAAAGGGATCTGGGTCCACCTGGCGAAGAAAGGGGGTGGACAGAGATATGGTCTTGTATCTCAAAATGCTCCATTAACATCCTGACAGTCGAAACAGCCTATAAGGGGATGCTCCGCTGGTACCTAGTGCCGAGCCGCTTGAGCGGGATGTTTCCGGGACAGGCTGGGTTATGCTTTAGGGGCTGCAGTGCAGAGGGGGACTTTATGCACACTTGGTGGTCCTGCCCTGTGCTGGCTCGCTTTTGGAACCAGGTATTCAGGATGGCCAATGAAATCTTCCGATCCAGTGTGAGAAAAGATCCCTGGGTTGCCCTCCTGCACTGCAAGTCCCGGGCATTGTCCAGTAAGCAACATAGACTTTTTGTCTACCTTTTCCTGGTGGCCAAGCAGGCTATAGCTAGGGCCTGGAAGAAGCAATTTACCCCAATCTCAGAGGTGTCAGCCAGGATGAATGGTTTTCTCATCAACGAGAGGTTATCTAGCATCCTGACCGACTCCCATGACAAATTTCTCTCGATATGGGAACCCTGGATAAGATTTGCCTGGCCTGGCGAATCTCTGTGGATACTATAAAAATCATACGTGGTGTCTGGCGGAGCGCGGGAGGGACAACCCCCCCTCTTTCTCTTCCCCCCCTCTTTATACTTTGACCCCCCGTGTGTGGTCACTTTCTTTTCCTTCTCACAATACAACAGCTCTAATGTTATTTGATGGTTCCTTTCTGTACATACGCACGGCTGTGTAGGACAGCCCACTGGCATACCCCAATGGACCTTGTGTGACAAGCACGAGATTATGGGTGCGTGGGTGACGGTGCTGGTCGCGGACACCGTGAGGTTCTGTGGCCCGCATGGTCCCGGAAAAGATCATGATGTAATGTAAATTGCGCTAGTAGTATTAAGCTCATGTCTCGTGCCCCACCATATTTGCAATTATTATGTAAATTGTTAAAACATTGGTTTGGTTAACCTGCTATATTGTAAAAACGTATGCCGCTAGTCCTTTTCATCTTCTATATACCTCCCCTCCGCGGGATGGCAGCACGATGCTGCATGCTTTGCAGAATTGTATCATTGAAAATTTCAATAAAATATTGAAACAAAAATCATCCTACATGCATCTAGTGCATTTTTTGAGACTTTAAACATCCAAGATGGCGGTCCATGGAGTCTCAGGCTGCCTCCAAACAGGAATTGTCTTCTGATTGTGCTGCTCTGCATTCTGAGATTGCTGTCCTTTTCCTGAACACAGCCATAACACGCCCCCTGTACATTTACCCCCTCTCCTCTATTTGATGCTTCTGAGGCAAGATACCGGTACTCGTATCCTAGAGTCCTGAACAGAGTTGCAGCCCAGTGGAAGAAAGAATAATTAGTAAGTGAGTAAAAACATAAAATATATTCATGCTGGAGAATAGATTTTTTAAGGGTTTGGGTATTTTATTAAATATTGCTGAGTTGTGGGGGGTGGATTACACTCCTACTGCACAGAGCAATATTAACTGTGGTGGAGGCCCCAGAGAAGAAGTTTGGTGGTGAACCCATACTGAATATTCTTTGGATGTCCAGTTATAATACCAACTCTCCACCCTTACAACAAAACAAATCCCTTACTTTGCTAGAGATATATCATGTCATGGCACATAAGCGGAGGAAGCACAAAGTTGCAGGCCCCACTCTGTACATGCTCCCATCTGCACATTCAAGTGAACATTCAAGATGGTCATCTTACCGCAGCTGTAATATCAGCAGTCTTGCCGGGAGCTTTGTGTAAACACTGCTACTGCAATTCTGGTACTAGTGGTGGAGGCAGTCTTGCCATATCAAAATTATGGAAGCCCCTGGACATGAGCCCCTCAGACCCTGCCTATAATCTGGGCCTGCAACTGCATACAATAGCACTCCAAAGAATAGTGTGCTTTCTTAGATTTTGGAGATGATATGATGATTAGATATACAAGCACTTAAATAGTAGGTCCTCTTGATGTCAGGGTTTGTAACTGCATGAGGAATGGCAACTTTTATCCTCTCTTGATAAATATAGATCATCCTAATTATGTAGTAAAACCTTCTTTGCGCAATTACAGAGTAAAGCTCTCAATAAACTAATTTCATTGGCTTGCCTCTTAAGGGACAATTTTCTGTGTGTTGACTCAGCATAAGTGCTGCTAAGTCATTATGTATGACAGTCAATCTATGACAGGGTGACAAATCTACCAGCCCCTACTTTATGTTTTTCAACCATGCGTTCTAACATTATTATGACAAAACTAATTTAATGTTCATAAAAAGGTTGCCTAATAATACCGGGCCATTATTCACACGTTGGCAATACATTTAGGCTGGATGGCTGGAGGCTGAGGATAACACATCCTCTTATAAATGAACACTAGAGAGGCTGTCATCGCATGCCTATGTATATTCTCAGAGGTTGTTATCTTGACAGATGGCTTTGTAGAGTAGCAAAAGCTTTTAAGGCACAAAAATGTATTTTGTTAAAGTTGATTATTATACAAAAGGCTTTTGATAAGGAAAGTAGATGTATGCTTGAAGGAATATTTAAAACTTCTCTCCAGACATTAAACATGTGCAAACTCCGTGATCTAGCTTTGCATGTTAGAGCTGGGGTGATAAATGTGTCTTCATTTGCTATGATCTTTTTTCAGGTAGAACTTTATGCACAAATATTATTTTTCTCTATTTAAAGGATGATAAAACCAGTCTAAGAAATATGAATTTTTATTGCTAAAAAGGGAAAATGTCAACTGCTGTATACATTTGTAACCTGCATGTGCGTGGGGTGATTGCTAGAACATATAGAAGTGCTTGTCCTGAACTTAACCTTGCCTGCAATAAAAAATGTTTATTTTAAGCTATTTAAGATTACACTCAAGCATTACACTCATTAACAAAGCCACACTGATGCTTTATTAATCAATCAAATGTGTGGTTGTGCACATGGCTTATTGATGGTGGCATAAAGACAATGGCGAAGGAAACTATGTATATAAAGTGCTCAAAATAGCCTGATTCCTTAAACTGGAATTTCAGCATCATTTATTGAAAAGCCCAAACCCTTAAAAACTATTCCCCAGCGTCTAAAATTAATAGATTTAACATTTTTAGTAGCTTAATTATTATTTTTTTCGCTTACTGGGCTTCAACTTTGTTCAGGACTCTAGGATATGGGCGCCGCCATCTTGCTCAGAAGCATCACATAATGAGGAGAGGCGTGGAGGGGTGATATAGCTGTGTTCTGCACAGACAGAGCAGAGCTGGCATCAGGAAAAGGACAAAAATCCCAGAATGCAGGGCAGCACAGTCAGAAGACACTTCCTGTCTGCAGACAGCCTGAGACTCCACAGGCCACCATCTTGGATGCTAAAAGGTTCAGAAAACGCAATAGGTGCAGGTAGGATTTTTAATGTGGCCAATCTGTGTGTGTGTGTGTGTGTGTGTGTGTGTGTGTGTGTGTGTGTGTGTGTGTGTACAGGGTGGGGGAAATGTATAAGATAGGCTCTTATTCAGGGTGAAGGACCCTGATGGTATAACCAGCTACTCCATTATTCAATTTCAGCAGGGAGAGTTTTTACTTGCCCTGTGTTGCAAATCCCTCACTTCAGAAAGATAAGGCAGGTTTTCTGCAGAACAGTGGAGCTCTGTAGGACACCTCCAACACACTGGAAGGTGACTGCAGCACTATGCTTTGGCTTTATATCACTGCATGTAGTGCAATTCACAGAGTGCCCATACATCACCAGATCCCTCATCAAAATCACCCACAGTCAGTTCAACCTGGCAATCATGTTCAGACAATTTGTAGAAACTTTCTGTTTTACATCTCTACCTAGATCACGTAGATTCCCGAAGCCACAATCATCTTGATACTGTTCTATCAACTAATATTACACCACTTGATATAATCCCCGATGAACAGATTTGTCTCAAAACTGAGGATTCCACTAGAAACATGGATGAGAAATATAGAGTCCATTTTTACCAAATCAAAGAAGCCATGAAGAGGACAACTGAAAGCAAGCAAGAGATTGATGGTCTTTAAAGGAACAGTCCAGGCATTAGACATTAATAAGGTAGCAAGCAAATTACCAGTTCCACGCAACTCTCTTATATTTCCTACAGCAGACTGTAAGTGCCTCCATTCCATTACTCCACAACTGCGCTCCAAAGTGGGCCCACAGCTACTCCTTTCCTTTCCTTCTCCTTGTTTTTTTTCCAGCAAGAGCAAGCACCAATAGTCACATCACAAAGCTGGCTCGAAACATGTGTATGAGTGTGGAGTAACTCTTTAATTCCTTATGGTCCACATTTCACAAAAGAATTTATGTTTACTACTGCTTGCTGTGAGAGCAGGACCATAAATGTCTATGTTCTTCATAAGTTCCTTTATTTCGAAACCATTTCCAGCCTTTAGTCTGTACTTTGACCTTTTTTTAAGGTAACTGTTCATGCTTCACTACAGTGGTTTGTAAGTTAACTACTTGTATACTGACCAGACAATAGCCAAACATAATGTCCAGCTTGTAACTTTGATTTTATTTGATATTTGTAGAAATATATCTATGGATTTGACTGGATGCTCTTGTTCTTTTTTTTTTTACCTAGACTTCAATAAAACTTTATTAAAACTAAAATCTATCCCACTTTATCACACTGCTACAATACAGAACTGCTGTTTTCTGTGCTGCTTTGGGCAAAGCATATGCAGCAAGCGATTCACTAGGGGCTGTGTTCCCACCACAGTTCTCTGGGTTTTAAGACAAATAACTCTGCCAGAGTTATAAAGCTTCCTGGCTAAGCCAGACCCAGGAATAGAAGCAAAGCATGCAGTTTCTCTTAGAATATGTAATGTCTTTACATAGGATCTGGAGATGCTTTTATAATTGCTCATTTTACACTGTTATTACAGAGAATAAGGAGGAAGAAAGTAGTAGTTTGTCCTGAAGATTGCATATCAACTTGCAGACCTGCCATCTGCTTTAAAGTGGAACAAAACTTACCAGCGTCAAGTCTCTAAAAGATTTCAGGTCAGTCCACTGTCTTTCCCCCTGGAGCTTCTTAATTTAGCACACAAGAAAGTGCGATAAAAATGTTTTTTCTAGTTTTGCCTAAAAATAACCTGGACCCCGCGATGAGAAATTTTTACAGATGAATTACATCATTTTTCCAATAAGGTAAGTTATGGATATTAGAAACAACATACACTGCTACGCCGATATAAAATGGTCCGATATAAGGCGGATTCTGATATAACACGGTTCAGCCTTGGACCTCAACATTTAGAAATACAATGCACTATTTCCCTCTGTATGAGGCCTATGTTCAATATAATGCAGTTTCAGCTATAACGCAGCCCCCTTTTTTGGCACCAAACAACAGTGTTTTATGCAGATAGTAGCGTAACCCTATGGGGTATGAAGAAAAATAAAAAAAAATAAATTCGGCATAACTCATAAGGTGCGGTTATTTCCACAAAATAAAATACCTCATTTAAAAAATGCCCCATAACAGATGCAGGTTATACAAATAATGCAGAATTGCAGGTTCACTCCTAATGTGCCCTATTGTGGGTGCCAGGTCTGCCGAGGCACCGCTGTATCATATGTGAGTCATTAAGGCCAGTACTCCATGTCAAATATGCAGAATAACTGTATTAGTAAATTATACATAAACATATAAATGGAAATATGCAGTCTGTAAAGGCCAACGTTTCGGGGTGTCATAGTCCCCCTTCATCAGGGTAAGATTGCTAAACAGATACACACTTTCAAACAGATTAAGTAACCAGGCTAGAGGTCTCAGATTCAAAATTCCCACCAGACATCATAATGACATCACCGGGACATATAGCTATCTATGGAGAACTAAAAGAAATGGTAACAAGTAAAAGAACCCATAATAAAGTGGTATGCATGAAAACCGCTACTTACCTAGGTCCTCCGGGGGTTCCCTGTTGAGAAATACATTCCAGGCGATACCCCACCACCACCAGCTGCAACGTGCCTAGTAACCAGGTGACGCGATGCCCGTATGGAGTGCCGGCCTTAATGACTCACAGATGCAGGCAATATTTTGGGTAAAATTGGTACAACAAATGTTTTGCACTTCTTGTTTACTAAAATGAAAAATCTCAACAAGATGCAGGTTGCAATTTGCACTGCAAGGCTCATGGCTTGTGCACCATGCTTTATCAAATATTTTGCATGATTCCCCTTGTTTCTAGAAGGTTCATTCACAGCTGTACAGCAGAACATTTGTTTCTACTGTGAGCGGTTGGGCGAATGGCAGTGACACGGACAACAGTCTTTCAACAGCAAAACGGCTTAATTTAGCAAATAAATTTCAAATGCAAATTATCACTCACTTCAGGGATTGCAGAATCAATGCAATAAATCAAAAGTGGTTACTTCACCCAAATCAATGTAAGTCCAGGGCTGGGTACTCCAGCAAGCTGTAACTCCAAGGTAAGTTAAATCCACTTTGTAGGGCGTACAAACCCTCCGCTGCTCATCCCCACAAGTCCACGGTTAGGGGGCAGAAGCCAAGTCCTTCGTCTTGCATACAGTCCTTTTTTTTAACCACTTGTGCAATTCAGCCTGGGCTCCCTCCTTCAGGCTGGTCAACAGACAACTGACAGGCTGTGTGACTCCTTTTTACTCAGGCTTCCCCTGCAATCAGCCTCATCACCTGTGCACGGCCTGAGACCAGGGAACAAACCTGAAAAGGATTGGGGAAAGTGACCTGGGTCCTGAAAAAAACCCGGCACGGATCGTGCCTGGTACAGCCTAGCAGGGGAGAAATACAAGCCATTCAGGACTTTTCCATACACTTTACCACACTACATTTACAAAAACTAGACGCAAAAATCTGTGGATTTTTTTACAGAATCCAATATAAAGGAAATCATTGTCTCTGTATTTGTACTTATATTTTATTTTTGCATTATGTGGTGGTAATAATAGCTGTCTGTTAAAAGGAATCTTCAAGAAAAAAATATACTTGCTGCCATAGCTGACCTCTTCTTAAGATATGTTAGTCATCTGGCTGTAATTCTACTGCTTTATCTGCAATATTTAGTGAGCCACTGACCTTTATAAGGCATGTGCATGATGGCTTCTGACTCTTCTGACTTCATTGACCATGCCTGATCAGAAGATTTTATGCAGTTAAGCTGGATAATTAGCATCACAGTCAGACCATGCACCTTTTCAAATGTGGTAAGTAATGATGGCCCCAATATGTCCCTCAGAGTCCATAAATAGATCAAGGATGTCCTTTGAAAAATGACATATTAATCCCAATGCAGTTGTAGTGTAGAAATATTCTTCTCAATTTCAACATTTACTACAAGCCAGAAGATAAGTTTAGCTGCAACTCCCAAACTAAAGGTAGACTAGTCTAAACACAACAGGGGGCAAATCAGAAAGTGGGATGCCCCACAAAGTACAACTCTAAACACAACAGTGGGTCAACTCAGAAAGTGGGATGCCCCACAAAGTACAACTCTAAACACAACAAATATATATATATATATATATATATATATATATATATATTATGTTGTGATCAAATCCTTATTTTTTCATTTATTAACTTGGCACCAGTGCATTAAATGGCATTATTTATTTACCAGCAGAGGGCAGCCTCACTCCTGTTTTGGATTTTAACTGTGTATTTGTCTATGTGTTGATTTTTTTCAATTAAAGATCTAGTGTATTTAATACCAGAGTGGTGCGGTCTTTTGTTCCCCTATAGCTATATTGCTATGGTATTATTTGATTTTATACAGTAGCCACAGGCATCGTAAAACAACTAGAAAATTCCTGAAGCTCATTAATGCACACATTAACTTCATTCTAACCTATACCCCGCGGGAAACAAAAAGCCATTTCAAAGCCTAAATCTCTTATTATATGTAAATAACATATATATTCTACGCAAGGCGGCTTTCTTCACTTCAATCTTTGGGCCATGATTGAGCTGGGAAGGACATGTGAATGTGCAGATTTATGAGTCTTGAGCAGGCTCTGCTGGTCAGAGGCAGCTGTGGGACCACTGTGAGTTGCCATGCTTAGCCATGCTGAGGGCATGAAGGGACATAATGGCAGTTCATTATGTGGTCTTGTAAGAATAAAGTTGAATGATGGAAAAACTTTGAGCCATATTACGGTCTCTAGCCAAAGCTGCAGGAAATGAAGGAGAGGCACATGGGACAGACATCAGGTAAGCAGCTTGATGCCTTACAATTCCCTTAAATCAGGGGATCTCCACATTTTTCTGACAAGTACCCTGTAGTGAAAAGAAGTTCCAACCAATTATTCCCAAGGGGGTGATCAATTATAAGTATTACCACATTTGGTATGCTACAGCCCATGTAGTCTTTTTAAAGCAAGAAGCGATAATGTTTCACTGTTAAAATAACTTACCAGACCTGTCAGACACCCCCTGTTGATGTGCCCCGAAACACTGCCGTGTACACCCTGGAGTATGTGTAACGCAGCTTGAGTTGTTTGAGGACCAGTGCTAGGCGTTTCATTTTTGTTCACCCTGTAAATCGCATAAACTGAGGTTGTTCTTTTCAGTTCTTTTCCAGAGAGCGAATAAAGCTGTTGCAGAAAACCGCCCTTGCAGAAAACTGTTCCTTCACGCATTTTTAACAATTCAATATAAGGTAACAAATGTCATATTACTGCAAAATCTGCAAAAGAGCATCATTCAAAATTTCCTGCTCCACTAAATAATGTGATAGCCATAAAAGAGACAAGTCACGGGTTAGGTTATTGATTGTGGGGAGTGTGTAAGAGTACATCTTTTTGTTCTTTGTGATATATTTTTTTTTTTACTGAGTTATATAATAATGCATTGGGCAACTTTAACACAGGAGAACAGACAGCAAATATCTCTGCCCCAACCACACAAAAAATATTTCGGGAACACAGCTTGTGGCAAGGAGTGTCTGCAACCCTTTTTATGTTATTTGTTTAACATCAGTAACTAACCACCAAAATACGACATACGATTAACTTGTCCACCCCACAATGCTAACAGATGGCATTATAAAAAGTGCCAAAATTAGAGGAAAGCAAACACTGACCATGTGCACCTCGTGGCCTTTTATAGCCCAGTCCTGTCTGCTTGCAAATTGTCCTAAGACTCTCTTGACTGAGTGGTATACCGAATTGCAGAGGTCCAAAACAGCAAATACACAGTGTGGGTTTTCCTCGGTCAAGTGCAGTAAAGAGGTTCAGGAGCGTCGCTAGGGGGGAGCAGGGGGCACTTGCACCGGGTGCAGCAGGTCAGGGGGGTTGCCAAAGGGGGGCCTTAAAACAGGTGGGGGGCATTTTGAACCTTTGCCACAGGTGCCAGAAAGCCTATCTACTCTTCTGAAGAGGTCATTACAATTCTTTCCAAAATGATGGGAATGCAAAAAACACAAAACAACAAATGTCTTGCGCTGACCACACAAGCATTATTATTATTGTTTTAATGAGATTAGGTAGACCAATGAAGCAAGATAGATGAGTCTAAAACCATTAAACCCCATTGTGTACTGGTTGGTGTCCTGGTCTGCACCCAGCCCCCCCCCCCCCGGTGATGTATTATTGAATATAGTAGATCTATTGCTGGTCCATTTTTTTATTGACTTTATCTATAGTGGTTGCACATGTTTACATTTATAGCTCTCCTTAGTGAGGCTAATGGGAGCTGTCTATTATTGCACTTGGCATTTCATTTGTTCCGTAAGTATTTAAAACACTTTTCTTTTTTTTTATTTATTGCACCAGCACTTTGTAGAGGATTGCACAGTGTGTGTGTGTGTGTGTGTGTGTGTGTGTGTGTGTGTGTGTGTGTATATATATATATATATATATATATATATATATGTATTTGTCTATGTGTTGATTTTTTCTCAATTAAGATTTAGTGTATTTTTTATTCCAGAGTGGTGCAGTCTTTTTAGGCTTTTTCCCTATTTTTGTAATTTATTTAAAGAGGAACAAACCCTAGAATTTTCAGTAGCCCGGGTTTGGTTCCTCCTGACTGCTGTGTGTATCACCCTAGATCACCTATAAACTCACCTTTCCTCCGCTTCAAAAGCATTTTCACAGGCTGATGGCCAATCACCAGTGTGCAATCCATTCAGTTTTTTTTTGCCACTCTAAGCAAAGCCGAAGAAGAATGTGTTGCCGGCTGCACCCCCCAAGATCAGAAAATCCTACTCGCAGCTTTCAAAGCAGACCCTATGAATAAAGAGTACAATGCAAATCTGAAGCCAAGTATTGTAGTGGCTTCCATGAATTTTGACATTATCCAGAGTGAGCCATCCAGTTTCCCACAGCACAAAGGTCTGATCTGCTAATAAGCACAAGCATAAACACATTAGGTGTGGTGTAACTAAATGTGACGGGCCCTGGTAGGAGCAGTTTATGGGGCCTTTATGGTAAACTTCTTTCTTTCTTTTAACTCAGATGGATGCAGCTAGACAACTAAAGACTGAAACAGCAAAAACAAATGGTGCTTCATTTCTCTAAATGATGCCAAGTGAGTACCAATATGATAAGTAAGGTGGAGGAGCAACAATGATGGAATCCCCTGGCCTCCTAGGTCCTGGTGCGGTCACACCCCCTATAGTTACATACAAAATTTTAGGTAACCTCTTTTAGCTGGCTCAGGGTCTGTTCTCTAGGAACTGCCTCTCAAGCACCCATAATTATTCAGGGATTCTTTCCTTCCTATTTTTGAGACCTTTAGTTTCCAACTACAGCCAGTGAGAACATTTCCTACCTAGTAGCAAATCAGGGTCTTGTCTGCAGCATTTTGGGGGAAGAAAGGGAGAACACTATTACTGGGAGGAAGCTAATGGGGTCCGGGGTTAATGGCAAGTCACCCACTTGCCACAGGTGACTTGCCAGCCCCCCAAGCCTTGTAAACTGTTATATGGGTCTTATGTGTTAAAAAAAGATGTGCACTTTTAATATATGCAAAAAAATGAAGTAGTGCATGCAGCTTACATTTCAGGTATGATTGTAATTAACTTGATTTTATTTTTTTATACACCTTTTGTTACTTGTCATTTTGACCTTATTTTCATAAAAGCTCTAAGCAAGCATCAGGAGCAAAATAAAGCAATATACTGCTCCTGCACTTGAACAGGAGCAAGGGTGCTAAAACACTGGGCAGCAGGAGTGTGAGGGAGCTTTGTGGCTATCCGCATCAACCCAGTGCTGTATCAGGAGATCCATTGAGTATTTAACATTGTGACAAGTTGGGATTTAATAACCCAGCTCTAAAAATATATTCATGTTACAAAACTCTTATTGATATGTGCTCTGAGATAATAGTGAAACAAATATAATCTTTATTTTCTTCTTCTAAACAAGTCTTAACATTTAATTTGCCATTTACGTAAAACAATAAATTAGAATGTTTTGGCCCGATGTTCTGAATTCAGCAAGACAGCTTGAAACAAACAGGAGACAACAGGGACAGAGAAACCCCAAACCATTTATTTTTTGCTGTTTCTGGAGATGAATATCCCAGTATACACTTTGCTCTTTGAGCTAGTGTCAGAGGAATACAGTTCAATAATAGTATTTTCTCTTTCAGTTAACTAAAGCTTTTTGTTAAAACACAGTTTTCTCCTCTCCTTCCCTAGGAATGAACCTATCATAAAAAACAAACTGTATACTGTATGTTGGTTGCTATAAGCCAGTTACTAGCAATCTTGGCAGCCTAGCTATCAAGCTTAGCTAGTATCATCTTGTAGACCGATTGCTACAAATCTACTACTTCCGAGAATTCATAAAGCAATGGTTTAGATTTTCATTTAGTGCCACCACTGTAAACCTCATGGTACTTGGGGGTTACATGATTTAAGACTACTCTGGCACTTTATTTTTAACAAAAAGAAACGTTTTAGTTTTTGCATGTTTTTTTTAATATTCTTTATTTTAATTTTTGAAACACAGAAGTAAAACAAAAGTATTGTTAGGTACATTTACAAGCGTCATTGGCAAGTAAGAGATATACATTACCCATGTATCATTATTTATGAGTCAGGTTGTTATCGCAGATATGGTACCATAAAGGAAGCTCCCTTTCCTAATTACCTACTTATATTCTGTATTATCTTTTTGTGCATTATCACCTGTCAGATTTTGAAGTTATTTTCTCCATTGCTATAAACAGCAAGCCAACTACACCATTCAAAAGGTTGTAAAATGAAATTGTTAAAAATGACCCACATTTGCATTTCATCTCCAACAGTTAGACAAGCTAGTATGGAACATTTTTTTGTAGTCTAACTGGCATGTGATACCATCTAGTTAGATATTTTTATCCCAACTCTTGAATTCTTGTCAAGATGAAGAACATTGTGCGCCTTCCTACGCAAACCTTTACCTAGGGCATTGGGAGGAGGAACTATGGGGAGAAGAGAACCTTCAGGAGCACACAAGACACATCATTACATGGCATCGCTATATAGATGACGTTTTGATCATCTGGGGAGGGAATGCAAACCAATTGGAAACATTTATAGCATCCTTAAACAAAAATAGATACAATCTAAAATTTACCCTTGAATATGATAAGAATGAAGTAAACTTTCTAGATTTGAAAATAATGAAAGATGAAACAGGGACAATCTCCACTAATTTCTACCGAAAACTGTCAGCAGCAAACAATATTTTAAGAGCGACAAGTGTACATCCCACAACCCTAAAGAACAGTATCCCCTATGGGGAGTACTTGAGGGCAAAACGCAACTGCACAAACGAAGAAGACTTTAAGACAGCTGCAGAGGGGATCAGAGGAAGGTTGAAAGCAAGGGGCTACTCCAATAGAGTCTTAAAACGGGCATACCAAAGAACCCAAAAGAGAAGTAGGACTGAAATAATACACACGACTATACAGAAACCACAACTGAGGGATTTTACTCCATTCATACTTACCTACAGTACACAACACCAGCACATCAGACAAATATTCAATAATCACTGGCACATTCTTCAGAGGGATCCACAAATAGGCAGGTACATATCAGATGTCCCGAAACTCACGTTTCGTAGAACAAGATCCATCAAGGATGAACTAGTAAGAAGCCACTTTCTTAAAGAAAAACGGAATGCCTGCTGTAAAACTGTAGGTACATACAAATGCCAAAGTTGTTCAACTTGCAAATACATTAAAGAAGGTCAAACAATAGAAATACCAAATGGGCAGACTATTAAACAAAGGCATTTTGCAAACTGCAACACCACAGATGTGGTATATGTTCTCATGTGCACATGCCCAAGTTTTTATGTGGGTAAGACCAATCGAAAATTATAAACCAAAATGTATGAGCATATCAGAGATATCAAAAATAGGAACCTCCTTACCCCCGTCGGCAAACACTGGGCCCTCAAACACCAAGGCTCCCCTTTGGGGGCAAGCTTCCAGGTCCTCGATAGAATCCACCCGCACCCAAGAGGAGGAGACATAAGGAAATCAACATTACAAAAAGAAACTAAATGGATAGTGTCACTAAAAGCCCTTGTTCCCCCAGGCATCAACGACTCCTGCAGCTTTGTCCCTTTCCTTAGATAACTAGTTCAGACGAAATCGCCTTCCCCAATCCCCCATTTTCTCTCCCCCCCCCCCATTTTTACACCACGAACGCTCTAAGCGATCTGGTCCCCATAAAAACATTTCCTGAACACAGATAACATAAGTTAGTAAGATCCCATAGTAGGAATTAAGAGAAGGTAAGAAATAGTACCGTTACTTGAACCTACTAGAAAGATTAGAAAATAACTGTTGAGTACACTGACAGATAAACATTCACACGATATAACACACACTGATATATGAATGAGACCCTAGATTACAGTGTCAGAGGGCAAGGGTTTTTTAATATTACTATAAACTTACAATAAGGAATAAATATAAAGGCAGTGCTTGTTTCCTAAACCGTTTGCTTCCTAATCGCATATAGTATATCAATTTACTTGTTTTTTTGCCAGTATGGTAGCACATTAAGAAAGCAGTGGGCTTCAATAACATGGCGCCTGCCAATTCCCACATAGTGGCCGAGGGCCGCCCAGCCCACAATGACGCAGTTTGCGTCATACAAAGGGACTGCCTGATTGGCAGTAGGACACTGGGGAACGGACTAAGCCCGCCCCCTATGACGTCCCTGGGCGGCCCCCGGAACTAAGAGATCGCCACGCTGCCTCAGCGAGCCAGACCGGATTTAAACCGGCACGCTGCAGGCAGGCCGACATATGCCGGTCTTGCAGCCTGTCAGAGACGGGACCCGCGCTGTGGAAGGTAAGCGTCGTAGATAGACTATAAAAGGCCATTCTGGGTAATTTTCAGGACATTAACATCCTCCCTGTTATTTCTTTCCTTACTAAAAAGCCAGTTAAGGCTTAAAGACCATTACTGACGTCCAGCCCTGCACAGGCGCATCCACAACCATACTATACAGGTATATTATTATTAACTTGTTTAAACTTTCAATATATATTACTACCCATTTGGCAAATACTTAATATAGCCCATGTGATCTGTAGATCTCTCAGCCAAACACAAAGGACGGCTGGAAGCAAGCGCTCCCTTATTAACACAGGATAACAGGAGGTATGTAATATTGTATTGCACATATAAAGACTGAATCATTAAAAGGATCTGAGTTCATTGTATACTCTGTTATGTATAACCAGACCACTTAAAGTGCACTGAGGAAGCTCATAAGGAGTGAAACGTCTGCACGTAAAGAATCACTTGATTTTGAACCTTCCTAAACAAGGAAAAGGCTGTCTAATTGCTAAATCTCTTCCATTAGTTTCTCAATTGTCTGTGTTCTCTTTTTAATCAAGAGGACTTTTGTGTCATTTTTCTATCTGAGGACACTTTTGTGTTCAACATCTATGGTGTCTAAAAGATCAAAGCAGTCTGAAATTAACTTTGTCAGAGTGTTTACAACTACCGTACTTGATCTTTCAGAAGGGTTTAATTAAGTAACCAGGTGAATTCTTGGTGACTGCTTAATTTCTTCTATTAGTTTCTTAATTGTCTGTGCTTTTTCTCTTTAATCTAGAGTTACCAAGATAAGTAGCTCAATGGCCTTCTAGCACTTTTTGACACAAGAAAGTACACCTTTGAACATTGCAAAATAGCCCTTGGGGTATGCATACTGCAAGTTGAGAACCTCTGCTCTAGAGCTCCTGAGATGTGCATTTTCACAGCATCATGAGCAAGCCATGCCCACAGTTTTTGCATGGTGATAGTGTAGGGAGTTAGGGCAGGTATGCAGACAGTGCATAGAGGAAAGGAAAAGTGCTGCAGGAAGTGGGGGTAGATGCTGCAGAAGAGCGCCCTCCTCGGTGGAGATTTCTGTGTGGCAGAGACAGTCCCGGAGACAAAGCAAGGGAGGAGGCGGATTTATAAGGAAGGATAAATGGGGAGGAGCGGGGTAGAATGTGTGAGAAGCATCAGAAGGAAGAGCTGCTCCTAGCATGTGGGGGGTCTTGCCAGACTGCCAGGGAAAGGGCAGCAACACAGTTATTTTGCCCCACTGTAAAAGCCTGAGTAGCTGGAAAAGTGACCCATGGCCCACAACCCCAAGTTTTCTAAAGATCCCTGGCCGGGAACCGGGAGTTTTCTGTCCATTGCAATAGCAATGTCAGGGGCCAGACCTGCTAATGGTCTGTAGCTTTCCTTCACTATGTGTTGCAATGTTGAAACGTACAATCCCTGTGAGCTATGTTCATAGCCCATTTATAGACTGAAACATACTCTTGAATATCTGCCTAACAAATGATCAATTCTTAAAATTGGTATATAGTGTTACAGAGAGTCGCATCCCCATTTTTGATACCTAAGCCCACTGAAGACTAGCCTCCAGTCTTCCAGATCCTGTCCAGATCCTGTATCCCTTCCAGATCCAGATCCTGTATCCCTTCCTGCAGGGTCGAAGGCTGGCTAGGCATCCCAAGCTTTCTATGGATCCTCAAAATGTATCTGAGGACATTTGCCACTGTTCCCAGAGGGGTAGATTCCTGTGTGGCATGTGGAGGAGATAACAGGAGTCTAAAAAAGTAACTAGTGTGAATGCGCGTGTAGACTCAGGCCTTCCTTGCTTAGCTGCAGCTGCAGTGTAGTAGGGTCTTCAATCCTTGCCATACATACTTGTTCAGATACCAAGAAAATCACACTGCTGGAATGGCTTAGGCTGACATATATGCAGACTGCATATTGGGATCTTATTATTTGACTTAGCTTGCTTCATTACAACCATTTATTTTTAGTAATAATAATAATATCTGTGAGGTGGCATTTTAGCTTTGAGTGGGTGTGGGAGAAAATGTAATGTAGGTGCTGACAATGATTCAGTATCATGAATGCACACAGTTGTCCTTCAGAGATAGTTCCACGACCCTTGGGAATCAGAGTCTTAGTGAGCCCCTTTGCGGTGTGTCATGCCACATGCCCTCCTACAACGTCCTACAACTCTGCTGCCACCGATGGCTGCTACAATAGTCCTTGCCATATTCTCTGCTGATGGTGATCATCATCTGGTCCCCACAGCCTATACTACTGCTGGCAAACATCTTTCAGTCCTCACTGCCTTCTCCACTGCTGTTGGAGAAACCACAGCTACTGTAGATGATCCTCTGGTTCTTGCCACCTTTTTAAACTCCCGCCAACTGCCATCCATTGTTAGGACCATAAGTAGATCCACACATTGGACCCCTAGCTCACAGGTCTGATGGAGAATAATCCTGTAGGCCCGTCTGACCTTAACTGGGCCCCTGATGATACCATGAGCCACGACACTGGCCCGGCTATTCCCAGTGCTTGTGCCTGCCTTGGTGTTTTACCAGGGATCTCTCAAAAGGACGGCAAGACAGAAACTGATATGCGACTGTGTTTAAAGTGGACTGTCACCCAGGGGTGATCGGCCCGGGAATCTATAAGATTCCCGGGCCAATCACCTCCCTCACCGCGGGACATCCGAGATCGGGATGTCCCGCGGTGAGGGACCCCCCCCAAAACCCCCGAAAAACTTACCTCATCGCCTCCCGCGCGCCCCTGTATGCGTGCACGCGCCTGCGCTGGCCGTTTGTGAATGGCCGGCGCGGGCGCGCGCACTGTCAGAGGGGCGCGCGGGAGGCGGCGGCGGACAAGCCAGCTGTCACTCGCTTGTCCGTGGCTACGTGGGAGCGTGGTGAGGTGAGTTTTGGGGGCTTTCTGGGGGGTTTTACACAGCGGGGTGCCCCCCTGAAGTGGACCAAAACCCAGGATAGTCAGAATCCTGGGTGTCGGTCCACTTTAAACTGTGTTTAATGGTAACAACCAGTGAACCACACACACATCAAACAGGATGCTGTACATATATATATATATATATGGAGTCAGAGTGCATACATACAAGACTCAGGTTCAGGTTCAAGTTCAGGTGTCCAACAGAGGCCGGCGAGACAGTTCAGAAGACTTCAGAAGAAGATTCAATGCTGATCCACTGAGGCCATGTGTGGATCAGCTTATATAAGCCAGGTAATGTCACAGGTGCAAGCTGATTTCCAGGAACTCTGCAGAACAAAGCCATCTACTGGTCAAGCTGAATACAACAGAGAAGAGTCCCAGAAAGGAGCAGCTGAAAGCTAAGGAGGAACTCCAGGCATGTCAGACACCATTCACATTGAACCTACTGTCTTGATGATAAATAACATTGTTAGCCAGCCTTTTAGCCATCACAGCTAAATATCCTTCCTGACACTCTCCCTCTTTCTCTAGATATATGTATATTAATGTGTAACTGTTTAGACCAAGCCTAAAAGAGACTTTAAACACAATGAAAATAATAATGCAGCAAGCAGCTCACACGATGCCTGTCCTATGTGCTTCCACTCAATTTTCTGCAGCGTAGAGTTGAAGCTGCAGCAGGACTCCAAAGTTTGCCCTCTTTTCAACTGCATTCCTCCAGGTCCATGCAAAAAACTGCCACTCTGTCCCTTGGTGCTCTCAGTACAAGCAAGCATGGTAAGCCACAGTGGTCAAACACCTGTCTCTGACCACAGCAGAGTGAGCTAATGCTCACTTTTCTCAGCTCAGCCACAAACCACATTGAATAAAGTTGCCTAGAACACCTATGATATTTACATATAATCTGAGATTTTGAAATGCTTTGAAATGGCTATGACGGATAAGGTGGGTAGACGTTAGTATGTGCCTGGGTTGGGACTTTAAGAAACAGGCAGTTTTTACTGAGCACTGGGCGAGGAAACAAATAAGCAAAGGACAAAGGACCTCTGATTTTTAAGGCTGCACTTTTATAGTCTATATATTTTTATAAATGGCTATACATGACAGTTTCTCTTTAAGCAGAAGTCCAGGAAATAGATGGCACACAGCAAACAGATTTGCGGTCTTATACTGACAAAGAAGGAAAAGACTGGTTGGAATAAAACAGGGCTCTTTAACCTCTTGATAAAATCCATCAGAACAATTGGACAGGCCATTAAAGGCTGGAACAGGACCAGCAATCTGAAGACACCTAGTTAGCTCACTTGCGGCTGTGCCAGTTGTTGAAGGGCAGCCAGCTATGACATAGCGAGAGCGAGCCGACAGAGAGAACTGTAATCTGTAGAACTCTGTTACATAGCGCTTGATACTTATCACTGACCCGAACATTACACAGTGATCAGCAAGTTTGTATGGAGGTAGTTTGGACTTTTATTCAAAGAAACAGTATTTTCAACATCTGACTTTTAAGATCATATACAGTATTTTGTGGCATTCTTTGAATCTAAGCACTTTTAGTCCAGAGTTAATGACAGCAGAATGGCATCTGCTTCTGCCATGGTAGCCACCAGGCTCAGACTGGCCCACTGGAGAACCGGAGGACCCTCTGGTGGGCTCTGGGTAGCCACAAACCACTCAGGGCCCATGATCCATGATAGCCATGATGATATGATGATGGCAGCGGGACCTGGGCTTCAGCACCAGTTCCTGAAACAGCAGCAGTGAGGCTTCTTTAAAGCGGACCTTCAGCCTGAATAAGAGCATATCTTATATGTTTCCCACATCCTGTACATACAGATTGCTAACATTGAAATCATCCTACCTGCATCTACTGCATGTTATGAGCCGTTAAACATCCAAGATGGCGGCTCATGGAACATCAGGCAGCCTGCAAACAGGAAATGTCTTCTGACTTTGTCGCTCTGCATTCTGGGATTGCTGACCCCAGCTCTGCTCTGTCTGAGCAAAGCACAGCGCCCTGCCCACCTGTACTTTATCCCGCTCTCCTCTCCTTAGTATATGATGCTTCTGAGGCAAGATGGCAGCGCCCACATCCTAGAGTCCTGAACAGAGTTGCAGCCCAGTGGGGGAAAGAATAATAACTGTAATAAGTGACTAAAAACTAAAAATATATTACTTTTAGATGCTGGGGAATAGTTTTTTAAGGGTTTGGGCTTTTCATTAAATCATGCAGAAGGTCCGGTTTAATCTCCAACTGTCTGTCCGTCACCCATGCTGCTAATTATACTGGTCGAAGCCGATAAGAACACATTATTTCCCTGGCCGCCCTACCCCCCTCTTCATGAGCATACATCCTTTCTGTGCGGTGGGGACAAATGTAACCTTTTTCTCGGCCAGCGGGAGCAAAGCTTCTCTGCTCTACAAGCAGGGAGAGAGCAGCTGGGAAGGAGCAGATGGCAGCCACATCATCTCTGCATTTGTTAAATAGCAATATGCTGCCACAGGGCCGGCATCAGCACCCGGCAAGGCGGAACGGCTGCCGGGGACCCACACCCTCCGGGGGGCCACTGACAGGGCGGCCTTTGGGGTGTGCGACAGGGGCATCCAAAATAAGGAGAATCTAGATTTGTTTAGACTCCGAGGTCCATGTTTATAGGGGTTTGGTGCACTTCAAAGTAGGCCAAAACTAGAGTTTTGGTCCAAATAGCAAATAGCGCCCAAGGGCCCACATAAAGAGCCAGCCCTGCGCTGCCATGCTCTGGTTGGTCTGATTGGGTTGGCTTCAGGATGAGAGGGGGGCATGAGCCAGACAGAGGGGGTTTAGGGAGCAGTGCCACCTGCTAGAAGCTCCCCTTCTTTAAGGTTTTGCTGGATCTGACTGGTTGCACACCTTTTTTAAGCTGCACATCTCTTCTCTGCTACAGTTTTTTTGGGGGGGAGTGTGAGGTTAAGCATACCAACCCCCCCAGGTATAGGTATGCAGCTGCTTCTGTGTCCCTCACCATTATCCATCAGTTTGCTGCTACATGCAGTTGGTCACATGGGGTGGCTAGACAGAGTCTGACAACAAGGCATCATGAAAGAACTGTCCATCATAAGTCTTGCTGCTAGGATATAAAATGGGAACTTTCAAAGCTGGTACTTCCCCACTGATGGAAGTCATTAGACATTTCTGACTGTTGCAAAGGACTGTTATAAAGGAAACCGTTTTCTCTAGCAACCATGTGTTCATGTTAGCAATGTACACCAGGGGTTCTTGGTGTACAGAGCAGGGACTTCCTTGATAATCATCAGATTGGCTGCAGCAGAAATGATGGTGCACATGTATAAGCTCACAGGTTAACTCCTCTTGCTCTAATTCAGCCTCATTAGATTAGGGGATCACAGCCCAGACTTCCAGTATCTAAAGAGTTACCGGCTTTTTTACCTGGGGAGGGGTCCCTGTCATTACTGCGGCCTGATTTTGTTCTGCTTTGCGGGGAGAAGGGGAGCTGCTGCCGAGCTTATACTTGACAGTGGAAGGTTGCTGGGTTATGTAGGCAGCAGCTATATTAAAGGGCTTTATTCAAAGCCAGGAAAGCCACAGCTACTTTAACAACTTGGAAACAGTGCACTGATAAGTAAATCACAGGCAGAAGGGCACAATCCTAACATGGGGGCACAATCCTAAATTTTCCTTTAATATTGTTTTGACCCCATGGATGTGTTTTGACCATGTCATTACTACTGCCTAATTTGGACTTAGGGTACTTCTATTTTCTGAGTTGGGCTCTAGGAGTACCTCTCTGTAGCCACCCTTTATGCATGTGCTAGTGAACACTTTTGAGAAACCATTAGATTTTATAGTCAAAAAATAAAAAAATCCCTTCTTAGGTGGACACGATCCCCCTAAAAAATTGAGTTGAGTAACAAAAACATTGGTATGGCACTTACTTCTGACAGATATCGACTCTCTGCTGAAGAAATACAGTGTTTGCAGATCTTCTTAACTGAAGATCTGGTAAAGCCTTTTAATCTGCTAAAGCTAGTCATTGTCACTTTGAAATGTGTCACTTCCAATTAGCCTGTTTTCAGCTCTCTAAGTGCTGAATGTGAGGGATTGCGACTTTTACAAAAACACACACTGCGGTCCCAGTACACCGCATCACCCCATAGTAATCACTTGTTAATCACATGAATAATATCCAAAAAGCAATTTTTAATTTTGTTCAAAATAAAAAACATCACAACATCACATCATAAACAACATACAATTAAAAAGACAAATAGGGCCACAGCAGGGGCATCCCAATTAATATGTAAATCCCCAAATTCATCACATATCCAAAAATACATCAATATTAGAACAACAGTGCTTATGACCAACTAAAGTGCTAATAGTGCCAAATACAGTACAATAATGAAAGAAATGGCAGTGAACAAAGGGTAACTACAGGGAATAAGATCATCTGGATACAGTATCCCTGCCGGGCCCCACTGGTATCTTCACCCACGGTTTCCGTGGAAAAACGCCACTTCCTCAAGGTGCCATTGCATTTCATGAAAGGGCGGTTCTGAGCAGATTCCGCATCACATCTTTTATCCAGCCTGCTTCATATTTCTTTATATGGCCTAGTGATCCTTCTGTTGGATCTCCTCAGCAACAGGGGATGACTCATCTATGCATTCTTTAGTGTAACAGTCCCCTCCAACTTGAATTCATTTTGTTGACTGAGAAAGGGGAGTCAGCAGATAGGAGCAAGTTCAGCAAGGTTTATCAGGGAATGCAAAGTGCTAGTGAATGAAAGATGCCACTGTTACAATGCAAATAATAAAGAGATTCAATCTCCACAGGCGACAATACATTTTTAATATAAGAACTATAAATCTGGCATAGCGACCCGCGGAAGCTTGTTACAGTATCAACAGCTGACAGCTTCAAAGAAGGATTTGATGCTTTTTTAGAAGAAGAATAACATTAAAAGTTACTATTAGCTGGTATTTGTAAACAATAAAAATAACTTTAGCCAACCCCGACCCTTGGCTGAACATGATGGACTGTCATGTCCCATGACGTGTGTTTTATTTTACCTGTGGTAACTGCATGACTTTAATGTTTATTTAAATAGGCTGAGCAGTGTGCCTTTAATTCCCTTTGTCCCTTCCTGGCTCCCTTAGTCTTGCTGTGATGCAAATAGCTCCTCCCTTCTTCCCCTCTCCCTCGACCATTTCTAGTTTGGCATCCAAGCAGTGTACACCTGCTGCTCCTTTCTGCAGTTACAGTCTTTTTACCTGCTGCCGCTGTATGGGTTACATCACAAGTTTCCTGCTGTATTGAATGTACATGTCAAGATTCCTGCTGTAAGAAGCATTTTTTATTGCAAGATTCTGTAGTGAAATAAAGCCTTTGAAATGTATTCTACGTGATCCACAAAAAGCCGAGTTAGCTGTCTGACAAGCCTTATGGAGTAAAGAAAACATCCATCACAGACACACACAGGGAACGTGGAGCTGTCTACAGGATTAACATTACTGTCATCTGGTGAGTCACAATATGGAAACATGCCTTTTGTCAACCATATTAACTATGTAAATTAACTATGTAAATCTGTATGTAGTCACTGGAATACTCAGAAACTCAGAAAAGGGGATAATCGGAAGAAAAAAACAGAATATAGCCAAAAATTAAAGCTAAAAGCAAGAAAGTATCCAGTATCAGGCAGAGGTGCATTCCGCAAAAAGCAAGTCCAGATGGAGATGAGGTAAATTAAGGAAGCTAATGGTTATCAGCAGTCCAAGTACATCAAAGCTCTGCACCAGATTTACGCCAGTTTGAGTACATGGTGCGCCAGATTTGTGTGCAAACTGCATTTATCAAGGTTTTTTCAAAGTTTTATCAAAGTCAGTGCAAATGTGTAACATGCATTAAAATAATCCGAGAGCGCACATACACTCGCTGTTTCACTGCGCCTGCTGTTTGTGGTGCATAGCTTGCTACTCCCATAGGATATAATGGGCATATGATTCTGCTATTTTACTCTTTTTTTAAATCAAATTTTCACCATGGCATTTGAGACATAAAAAGAGCACAATATATTTTATGATGCTTTTTTTTAACTTCTCAAAAATGTTACATCAGCTATGTCAGTCACATCTGTTGCTTTTATAACATTATTGTTTTTCTGCTTCAGTTTTTTTTTTAGGACAAATAAACAACCTTTTTCATCAGAAATGTGTGTTTTGTTTACGGCAGTCTAAGCCACTTTGCGTCAGTTCCAAAACATCCAATAAATATAGATGGACTGTACAGAAACGCACCGGCTGTCTCATTTGGCTGGCTGCCACTTTATTTCATGCTGAGCCACTTTATGCCACACAGTGTGCCAAAAAACAAGAGCACTGTTTTTACTATGGTGCAATTATTCGTGTTTAAAAGGGGGATGGAGAATTAATAAATCAGGCCCATAGTAGCCCCTCTAAACACTATAACTGGAAAGGGAGCTTGAGATGGGGTAGATCTTCTGTAGCCACCTTCCAAACTCAGCATCAGCTGAGTAGGATCAAAGAGATGCTGCTAGCAGCCTGGAAGACAGCATGAAAGCAAAAGCCAGTGCTAACACTGGCTAGGCAAACGTTCAATACATAGAAACATAGAAGGCAGAAGGAGACCATACGGTCCATCTAGTCTGCCCTCATGCAGGGCCGGGTTAAGTGGGATGGAGGCCCCTGGGCACAAAATCTGGAGGAGGCCCCAGATACAGCTATCAGCCAAATAACTGATTGATCGTTGTTTGGCATCGGCTTACTTACTGGAACGTCAGATCGAGTCCCTTGTGCCACCCTTGTGAGGGGCTTGCTGCTCGGGAACTCCTGCTTTGCCATTCTGGGTGGAGAGTGTAGTCGCCCAGCTGGTCCAACAGAAAACAGTTCCCTGCATTGAGCTGCCAGTGGCTGTGCTTGGTGGCTTATGTGCAGTGAGTGGCCACCGATTGACAGCTCTGCATGCACCCATTACTGTAGTGTTGGCGGAGGCTTTGCTGCTCTAGACTCTTTGTCCTGCCCTGTGGTGACTTTGGCTGCAGGTTTGCAAAAACAAAAAAGACTTGTCCAGGCACAGGGAGAGGGGCCCACTGCCGCCAATAGCTTTGTTTCCAGCCCCCCGGCCGTCAGACACACTGAAAAGCCTCCTGGACCAGACCATAACACAAAGGTTGGTGGAGGCCCCCTTTGCAGGGCAAGTGGTGGAGGCCTCGGGGCACGTGCGCCCCCTCATAATCCAGCCCTGCCCTTATGTGTATACTGTATGTTCTCTTTATCTTAGGATAGATGTGTGCTTATCCCAGGCATTTTTAATTTCAGTGACTGTCAATTTTTCGAATACCTCTGCTGGAAGTTTATTCCAAGCATCTACTACTCTTTCTATAAATACTGTTTTCTAACATTGCTCCTGATCTTCCCTTCGACTAGCTTTAGATTGTGCCCCCTTGTTACATCATTAAGTTTCTTTTTAAAAACACTTCCCTCATGAACATTATTGAATCCTTTCACATAATTAAAAGTCTCATTCATGTCCCCTCTCTCCCTTCTTTCCTCCAGACTGTACAAATTTAGTTCTTTAAGTTTCTCCTGATTTAAGTTTTAAGTTTAAGTCCTTCCACCATTTGTGTTGCCCGCCTTTGGACCCGTTCTATTTGAATAATGTCTTTTTGCAGGTAAGATCTCCAGAACTGTACGCAGTATTCTAGATGTGGCCTTACCAGAGCTCTATACAGCGGCATCACAACCTCCCTCTTCTTACTGGTGATGCCTCGAGCTATGCAGTCGAGCATCCTGCTTGCTTTTCCCACTGCCTGGCTACACTATCCACTCATCTTGCAGCTATCAGTAATCAGTACCCCTAAATCTCTCTCCTCCGAGGTCCTGGCTAACACAGTACTGCCCATACGGTACTCAGAGCAGGGATTCCTTCTACCCAAGTCCATGATTTTACATTTAGAGACATTAAACTCTAGTTTCCACAGTTTTGACCATCTATCCAGTAAAGCTAAATTATTTTCCATGTTGCAGACACCTCCGGGAATATCCACCCTATTACTAACCTTTGTATCATCAGCAAACAGGCAAACTTTTCCTACCAAGCCTTCTTCTAAGCTACTTGCAAACATATTAAAAAAATGGGGCCCAGGACAGAGCCTTGTGGCCTTTGTTCATATTGCACACCATTAACAACACTCTGATACCGACCCTTCAGCCAACTGGAAATCCACTGAACTACCCAGGGATTGAGTCCTACCTTTAATAACTTATCTATGAGCTCTTTATGTGGTACAGTGTCAAAGGCTTTGCTAAAATCCAGATAGGCAATATCCACAGCACCACCTTCATCCAACACTTTAGTGACATTGTCAAAGAAATCAGTAAGATTGATCAAAATAAATCAGTAAGATACCAGCAAGGCAATTAGTAAGTTCTAAGATTAGGCTTGTTCATTCTCTATATTTGTATTCCTATTACTACCTTGTGTGCTGTAAATGATTTAAATTGATCGAACCCCCAATAAAAATAACAGAAGGGTACTCACCTTTTGTTCCCTGCAGCTGACTGGTCCTAATCTGGTGACCAGCTACTCAAGCAATTACTGTACGCATCCCGTATCACCTGAACTCCATTCACCAGAACTTCCCCCCCATGTGAGCTATGATTCAGCGATCAGGTGAGTTGCGGATTGCCAAACTAGAATCAGCTACGGTGGATCCTTTGCTTTAGCACATGCATTGTAGGTGCTATATGGCCCTCATTTTTTCCCAAGCTACTCTTTCATTTGTTTCTCCTTGAACCCTCTACGGCTTGTGAGCTCCTCCATGTTCTGAATTTTCTCTTGGTGCAGCTTATAGAATAATGGGCAAGCCTATTAGAATGATGCTAATGGGCCTTATAAATTTGCTGAGCACTGGTTGAGGTAAAGTATGCACTACATGTGCAGTTTCACTCTTTATAAATTATTAACCAGAAAAAAATCCCTTTAGCATATTTTTTTTTAATTTACTTCCCATTTGTAAGCTACTCATTTGTTTTTGTTTTTTTAAACTAAAAGGAATGCAGCTTCAAAGGAAATATCTGTTTTTGTGTTATTTCCATACTTCTGTAAACGCATTACTGGAGCCGGGTGTGTATTCTATTATCATTTATGAGTGCGCCTTGTACTTTCTTTGCCGATATTCTCTGCTATCAAGCAGCAGTTGTTTTTGTTGGGTTCCTATGGGAGAAAGAATAAAACTCTGCTAGGTGAAAATGTTTGCAGAGAGAAAATATAAATGAATTATAAAACTAGATAAACAACTATTTTCCAGCAACAAGAGCTTTTACTTTTATCAAGGACACATCTACATTTCCGAGTTACACATCTTATTGTAAGGGTTCACTGCAGGGGTGCTTATTTCAAATAGTAGTTTGCACAATAGGTGGTGTCCATAATGAGATGTTGTGGGTCCCTGGTTTACATTTTCTGGACGTTACCAAAGCCCTTGTTAAACTGATAAATGTCAGTATCTGGATATGCCTAAATTACCACAATAGTTAGAATTGCTGAGTCAATCCTCAAAAAGAGAACATTTTTGTTAAATGTACATTAGATCAAATGTATTTTAATAGACATCTTTAAGGGGAAAGGGAAGTTTGCGATATTTGCAAAGTACACATCTGGTGATCAGGATTTACATGGGTGAAGCAGACATCAACCTAATTCGGACAGCTGTTTACTGCAGTTTTAATTTTTAAGGTCACTGGGTTTGAACTATTTGAGTCATTAAAGCAGAATTCCACTCACCTGGGTGATGCCGCACGGAACCGGGGAGATATGTTATCATTGAGCCATTTTTTCGTGATTATCCTCCTTTAATTGATTTGAGATTTAAGCTGTGGGAAGCCTTCCTAGTATTGTATTAATTATTAGGGACCATTACTAAAGAGGGTGCAAGATAAAAAAAAGTTAGGTTGCTGCACACCAATTGAAAAGTCAAAAAGATGTGAGTGCTATAATTTGCCCCTGGTACAGCAATAAAACCCATTAGGAATGTAAAGATGCACACCATCACATAAAGGTAGGTTGTTTGGACCGAGTGTATTTCGTGTAGAGGGTATAATTTAAGGTCAAATAATAGGCTTGATTCAGAGCCTTCTATATCAGTTTGTTTTTGTGCGTAAAATCGTTTGTTACACAGATTTTTTGTTGCTTTCGTTGTTTATGTTAAGCAAATGACCCGTCCTCTAGTGTTTTTGGGGCATTTTTCAACGTACCTTGCTATGCAAAGTTTTACGAGGTCCTACTAGTTTCCTTCGTAAAAGAGTAGTTTTCTCCCTTAATTTAGTGCGTGAAATCCATCTTTTTGTATGTTTATCCATAATGTATACGCATACGCAGGCTTGTACGTATATGCAAGCCTCTAATTTTTAGTGTTTACCATTCTTCTGCCCCTGGCCTTGGTATTCAGTGACTTACTTATTGGTGTGCCAAGTCTCTTCTGTTCCAAAGTGCTTTGCTCTACTTATCTCCATCGTTGCTCCTTCTTCTTGCTTGGTTCACATGAATGTAAGGTAAACATTACTATGGTTGCAAATTATATTAAATGACACTAAATTCAAAATATTTTATTTTTTCTTAACCTTTTCATTTTTGGGATACAAAATATTTAATATTTATTTTGAATTTACTCATAATTTATTTTTTTTATTAAACTTAAAAAGAAACTCATAATGTTTGTGGGGATCAAAGAAGGTGGCAGTCCACCAGTGCCTTAAGGTGGGTGGCTGTGGCCACCTCATCAATGTCCTCCACCAGCTTATGCACAGTAGCTGAGAGCTTCTTCAGGCGCTGCTGTGCATCTTTTCCGTGGAATGTAAAAGACAAAAGTCAAACAATTAGTGCCTCTGCTTCCTGCAAACCTCTTGAAAGAGGCACGTTAGTAAATAGTCACATGTCTATAAACTTACTAGGCTGGTGGGGAAGTCGGGGTTGGGACCTCTTTATCCGAGTCTGTAGAAGAAAACAAAAGCAATTGTTAGTGAATGTGTTATAGTTGTGAATTGGCTTGTGTTTTGTGTGGGACATCACCTACCTTCTTAATCTTGCTGTGGCATCCCAAAATCTGCTTCCCCTCCCTGTTAATCCGCGAGGTGCTCTTGCTGATCTAGAGTAAAATATCCCCAAAGACAACATTATAACACATATGTGTGAGTGTTTAGCCTGTGTCATCATGTGTGTGTTTGAGTGTGATGCGCATACCTGACTCATCATGGCCACTATTTTGAAACTCCCTGCAAAACATCTGGGCCCTCTCCTCTGCAGGTTGGTCCAGGTGAGCTTGGGACTCACCTGCAGAGGAGGGTGAGGACATTGGCACTTGACCCACACTACCTACACATCCACCAGATCTTCCTGGCATTGGCCGGACTTGTCGCCTCCGGCTGGGCCGCACTCTTTGGCGGAACTCTGACACTAGAAGAGAGCAGCATTGTTTAAATAAACACAGGCCTGGCTGATGTCATTGTAGTAGTGAATGTTTAGGCAAGATATGTCACTTACTTGGGAAGAGTTTTCTGTAAAACTTGCTCACCTGGGGCTTCTTTGTCCTTTTCAGGTCTGACCAATGCTGGATGATCTGCGTGAAAGTGTAGGTGGTGTTGGTCTCCTCCTTCAGCATTGCTACTATATCAAGTGCCAACGTCCTCTTGGCATATATGTACCACAGAAAGTCATAGTTGTACGTCATCATCATCTAAAATGTAGAGCACATACATATTAAAAAAAATTACTAGCAGGTTGTCACCAGCCCACACCGCTCTGACATTTTAGATCTGCATTAATGTATTTTGGCATCCTTGTTTTACAGATCTTATTGGGCGATGTTATTACCACCTGGGCTGCTCTCTGGTCTCTGGCTGCCACACCCAGCTATGCACCAAGAGATTCACCTTGCCCCAAACAGTCCCTGCATGGTGCCCATGTGCACACTAGCTTTCACCTGTGTTATTCTGCAAATGGCAACGTTCTTTCCACCCTGCCTTCCTAGACACTTGTGCCTCCCCGAATTCAGACCCGATAGAACTGCTATACACTTGCGACCCTGATTAACTAGACCTATGCCTAATCGTGTGCAAATACAGGCATTTGGTGTTATTATGCACATGATCATCTCCTGCTGACCATAGGTGAACTACGAGGGTGCCATTTTTGTTTGGAGTCTCTGCATCATCTGACGCACTGCAGCAGATCACAGAAGTTGGCATACACAGAACTTCAGTGCATAGGCGTATGCAATTACGTATTATGGAAGTATAAATAGACACACACTTACATGTAAAGAAGGCAACACGCTACTACTGCAGTTTCCATTGTCAGATCGGTCAGTATGGCAGGAAAAAAACGCACACACAAAAGCTGGACAGCTGAACCAAGTCATGCTCTGCTGGATGATCATCAAGAACTACGGTGCCACAGCCCTCTGTCCAGCCTGTGCCAGCACACACTCAGGCAAAGCCAGCACCACCTCAGGCAAAGTCATAGCAGTGGCAGGCAGAGGGGTAGACCAAGCCAGAGTAGTCCCACCCATACAAGCTAAGATCTGGAGGAGGATGAGCTACTGCATCAGCCTCTACCACAACATCTGCATCAACACCCTCTGCTACACCAGTTGCCTCCCCAGCACCCTCAGACACAACATTTGCCTCAACAGCTGCCAGTGCAGCAGCAGCTGTCTCAACAGCTGCCACTGCACCAGCAGCAGCTGCCTCCCCCATTCCCTCTTCACCAGCAGCAGCAGCCTCCCCCACTCCCTCTGCTGCCACAGCTGGATCCACAGCTCCAGTATGAGCAGCAGGTGGAGCCTGAGCAGTTGCATCCATCACCTCCATGGGCCAGCTCTGCTGTAGAGAATTTGCCATCACCTAAATCAAGCACAACTTATGTGAAAGGCCAAGTACAGCTTCAGCTGCAAGTGTCCCTACCTGGGGAAGAGGACGATGGGCTCAGGCATGTCGCCATCATCCCCTGGTGAGGCGTGTGCAGTTGATGGAGGCAGATTGGCGAGCAGATAGCCAAGCCTTTAGGCAAAACATTGCCCTGTTCCACCAAACCATGGGGAGAAATACAAGGCAATACAATGGGCTTCAATCGCGGAGGAACTACATAACAGTTACCGTCAAAGGGAGGCAATGCTAGGACAGTGGCAGGTGCTAAATGAAAACCTGGCACAGCTAGTGGCACTCCAACAAGCAAGACAACCACCATACTTGCAGGCCATCCACCCTATCAATGATGAAACACACTTTGTGTTGGAAGTTAAAACATTTTGATTTGATTATACATCTTAGTAGCCTAAGATTATTGGCCCACAATGTTCACAATATACGATTATTTAATATGACAACAATAAATGGCAAAAATATATACATGAAAATATATACATGGCTATATACATGGTTTGAAGCATACAAATCTTAAAGTCCCAGTATTTTGAGAAAGAAGCCCAAAAACTAAGAAAGAGACTAAAGGAGAAGGAATAGAGAGACAAACACCTCAGAAAAGCATATCACAAAGCTACAGACAACCCTAGATTAACTTACCTCTACAAACCAGACAAACCCAGGACCCAAAACACAGATCACCTACAGAAGAGCACAATCACTTATCCAGGCCCTAGTGCATAGGCATTATGACCCTGCGCAAAATCACATTAATAGGACTATATTCTTGTGGTTCCTGCAAGGCCTGTTGAACTATTTCTTCTGGGGCCTTCACCATACTTCCAAACGGTAAAAAACATTATCACTGTCACCGTCATTTTGCAAACTGCAATACACCAGGCATTATTTATATAGCCACACGCACCTGTAAAACCTTCTATGTAGGCAAAATCAATAGATTTTGGAACAGTTAAAGTGGACCAAACCTAGCACAATTGGCCCGGGAATTTATAACAGGCAGAGAACTTACACTGTTAATACCTAATATATTATCCAGCATCCAACATATATGGCCTGATGCAGAGCCTCCTCTGAACTGCCCTTAAAACCTTCCGATTGTCCGGGGCTCCCGTTTGAATCGTGGCTCAAATGTGATGCAGAGCCTCCGTCGGAATGGCTCCCTAACTGATCCGTCAATTTCACTTTACTCGGAAAGCTTTTTTTGCTCTCTCGGGTGCCTTCAATTTGATCGGGGCTCCCGTTCACGTTCACACGGGCGGCCCGTTTTTCCCTGCCTTTTTGAGTGTACCTGCTTCGTCGTATTTGACCTTCCATTTTGGTGGTTTTAGCAAGTATACTTACATCTCCATGGCTCTTCAGTTGCCAATCTGGCTACACGCAAGCGCACATCCCTCAAACTCCATTGGAATATGCATATGGCCACAAATGCAAATTTAACACACATCTTTTTTTTTTTTTTTTTTCTGGGGGTTTCCTTGTCCTTAATGCATACCTTAATCATCTAGTAGTTCCTTCTTCCTTGTCCTTAATGCATACCTTAATCATCTAGTAGTTCCTTCTTCCTTGTCCTTAATGCATGCCTTAATCATCTAGTAGTTCCTTCTTCCTTGTCCTTAATGCATACCTTAATCATCTAGTAGTTCCTTCTTCCTTGTCCTTAATGCATACCTTAATCATCTAGTAGTCCCTTCTTCCTTGTCCTTAATGCATACCTTAATCATTTAGTAGTTCCTTCTTCCTTGTCCTTAATGCATACATTAATAATCTAGTAGTTCTTTCTTCCTTGTCCTTAATGCATACCTTTATTGTTTGTGTATTTTTATGTTTTATTGTCCCATATCTAAACCTTTTGTGTGTCATGTAAATGTGTGCTGATGTTGTGTGATGGTACTTTTGCAGGAAACACAACTCTCGAAATTTTAAGAATTTTTTATTAGTTAAATTTGTTTTTTTTTTTTTATACATAAAAACATTTTTGTTTTTAAAACGAAAAAAAAAATTTACATTGTGTAACAAAACATTTAACCCTTTAAGTGCCAGCCTACCTGGAGTTTTTGTCACACTCTGTTGCCAGACCATTTTGCACTATTTTGCGCTCCCCATGTTCAAATGTGATTTTTGAAGGGATTTCCAGGGATTTCCCAGGAAAATGATATATTGTTTTTTTCAGCAGAGTCTGGGCTTTAACATGAAATGTCTTGTTTGTCATTTTTTAGGTGTATTCTCAATATTTTTGGTTAAATATGTGCAAAAAAAAAAAAAAAAAAAAAATTTTTACATATTGTAGTTTTTTTTGTAATAAAAAATGTAAGTTTGTCAATGAAATCTTATTGCGTGTGAAATCCCAATTTCTCCCGGTTACAGCGGTACCACATATGTATAGGTAGACACCCTTTCCTGCCCAGGAGACTCCCCCAAACTGAAACAACGCTTTAGGGGATTTTCAGATAAAATACAACTGTGCTACGCAATATGCGCACCTTGCAGTTTTTCCAGAAAAACAACCCTTTACATTTGAAATACCCCCAACAAACTATATATTCTCTGGAAGTACACACCTCAGGCTTTCTAGGCGTACCAGGCTTGTTGATATGGCCATAGTTTTCTGGAAGTAATCCCTCAATGGATTCTTTGGTTGCAAAGAGTTTCCCTAAAAAAAGGATAAAAAAGCAGAATCAAAGCCACATTTTCCTAAAAAAACTATATACAAACAAGAAAAAACAAGTTTAATCTGGAAACGCAACATCCCCCGAACAGAACAATACCCAACATGCATAGGTTCTGTCAAGGGAAGAGTTGCCAAACACCCCAAAGTAAAGCATGTGCGTAACGGTAATTTTACTTGAAAATTTCAGCTCTGCAGACAAAGTGCGCACCTTGCGATTTTTCAACCAAAACAACCCTTGACATTTGGAATATCCCCCATAAACCATATATTCCCTGAAAGTACACACGTTAAGCTTTCTAAGGGTACCCAGCTTGTTGTAGTGGGCTCATCTTTCTGGAAGTAATCCCTCAAAGAATTCTTTGTTTGCGCAGGGTTTCCTTAAAAAATTTATAAAAAAGCTGAATAAAAAACACCTTTTCCTAAAATATAAATATGCAAACCAGAAAAAACAAGCTAAGTCTGAAAGCGCAAGGTCCCCCGAACAGAACAATACCCAACATGCATAGGTACTATTAACCCTTTTAATTGCCAGCCTACTTGAGATTTTGTCACCCTCTGTTGACAGGCCATTTTTCCCCATTTTGCGTCATGTTTTGCGCCATTTTTGCTGGAACTTTCAGGAAAATTATATATATATTTTTTTGCAGCAGAGTTTAGGCTTTAACATGAAATGTCTTGTTTGTAAATTTTTTTTTTTTTTTTACAATATTATTAAGTAAAAATAATAAATAAATAAATAAATAAAAAATGTTTTAAAAAAATTGACTCCTTTATTTTAAATAAAAAATGTATTTTATTAAGGAAAATCATATTGCATGTGAAAGCCCCATTTCTACCGATTAGAACGGTACCACATATTTATCGGTAGCCCCCTGTTCCTGCCCAGGAGACCCCCCTAACTGAAACAAGTATTTTATAACATTCACAAAAAAAATACAACTACCATCCACACTACAAAGGGTTAAATCGAGAAAAAAAATGACATAGGGTCCCCCCTCCCAGGGGAGGGAGACCCCATTTTTTTTTTGATTTTTAAGGGTTAAAAACCCTTAAAAATCAAAAAAAAAATTGACGTGGGGTCCCCCTTACCCAAAGTAACCAGCCCGGGACCAGCTATGGGGGCTTGTAGGCACAGAGTGGGGGGGCCAGCTTTTGTGGCCCCCCCACCCTGCAGCCTACGAGCCCACATAGCCCATGTGGGCCCGGGCTCTTCTGCCCCCCCCTGGCCTTTGGGGAGGCAGGTAATGGGGGTGCCGGGGGTTAATGGCAAGCCACCCGCTAGCGCAGGTGGCTTGCCATCCCCCCAGCCTTGTGAACTGGTATAGGGGTCATGGACCCCTTACCAGTTCACAAGGGGTTAAATGTAAATAATCACACAGACACAAGCAGAGAAAAAATATTTTATTAATTTTTTTTTTTTTTTTTTTACACTGTACTCACCTCCCATCCATCCTGGAGCCCTCTGTCCCTCGGCGATCACTGGCTTCTGCTCACTTGCTAGAAGCCTTTTATAGCTGCTGGATGACAGAACACAAAGGGTTAATCAAAAAAAAAAATCACATAGGGTCCCCCCTCCCAGGGGGGGGGACCCCATTTTTTTTTTGATTTTTAAGGGTTAAAAACCCTTAAAAATAAAAAAAAAAATTGACGTGGGGTCCCCCTTACCCACAGTAACCAGCCCGGGACCAGCTATGGGGGCTTGTAGGCACAGAGTGGGGGGGGGGCAGCTTTTGTGGCCCCCCCCACCCTGCAGCCTACGAGCCCACATAGCCCATGTGGGCCCGGGCTCTTCTGCCCCCCCCTGGCCTTTGGGGAGGCAGGTAATGGGGGTGCCAGGGGTTAATGGCAAGCCACCCGCTAGCGCAGGTGGCTTCCCATCCCCCCAGCCTTGTGAACTGGTATAGGGGTCATGGACCCCTTACCAGTTCACAAGGGGTTAATAGTAAAAAATGACACAGACACAGAGAAAAAAAATCTTTATTTTTCTTTTTTTTACACTATACTCACCTCCGATCCGACGTCCCTCGCCGCTGTATGTCCCGCGCCGCTGTCACTGACAGATGCCGGTGGTGATCGGCGCAGGGCGGGTGACAGGCGAGGGGGCTCCGATCGGAGCCTCCTCACCTGACACCCGCCCTGCTCCGATCACCACCGGCATCTGACAGATGCCGGAGCTCGGAGGGGGTATAGGAGGAGCGGGATGACGTCATCCCGCTCCTCCCACAATGGGCGGAGCTAAGCGGCGGCGGCCATCGCCGCCATTTCAAGAGGTGAGGACCCGGAAGAGGGTCCTCACCTGAAGACTGCGCAGCCCAGGGGGGGGATCGGACCCCCCCCCCTGGTGAAGAGGAGACCCGGACAGAAGGCTCGGGCGCGGAGGTGAGTAAATGACAGTTTGTTTGTTTTTTTTTTTTACAGCGCCGATGTCAGCGCTGGAAACGGGGGGGGGGGGCGGCTGGTTTCGGGCCCCCCCCTGAAGACGGAGGACGACGGGGGGGGCGATCGGATGCCCCCCGCAGGAAGAGGGGACCCCAAGCTTCACGGGGATACCGGAGGTAAGTGTTTTTTTTTTCTATCTTTTTAACTGTTTGTGGGAAATGCCAGGCACGTAGTTTCTACGTGCTTGGCACTTAACGGTAGGAGAGGCAACCACGTAGAAACTACGTGCTTGCCATTTAAAGGGTTAAAATTAGGCCTCGGGGTCTGTAGCCTGTTTTCTTTGATCTGTGAATGAAAAACAACATTACTTTAGCATTGTTTTTTGTTTTTTTTTTTGGTTTTTGGTTTGTGCACTTTTTAAATCGGACCTTCTGCGTGATTTAATGAAAAGGCCAAACTCTTCAGAAACGTTTCCACAGCATCTTAAACTAAGATATATTACTTTTTTAGTCAATCAATTATTATTCTTTCCCCCACTGGGCTGCAACTCGGTCCCAGAATTTCGGATACGTGCAGCGCCATGTTGACTCTGAAGCATCACACTTACTGAGGAGAGGAGAGTGGGATAAGGTACAGGGGGTGGGTTATAGCTGTGCTTTGCTCACACAGAGCCGAGCTGTGCTCTGGAAAAGGTTGGTAAGATGATTTGTAAGGTGGTCAATCTGTATGTGCAGGGTGTGGGAACTATCTAAGATAGCCTCTTATTCATAGTTAAGGTCCGCTTTAAGGGCTTTTTTGAATACATTTTGATGGAAATGTTAAAGTTTTTTTGTTTAAAAATGGTATTGTTTGCTCATTTACTTTAGTTTAAATAAACACCACTTACAAGGTTTAGGCCGCACATTGCGTCGGGGGCGGAGTCTCCCTTCATCCTCCCTCTGTGGCAGTTGGGAATCTGGATGAATGACAAACACACTGATATTTGAGACTGTTGTTCTTTCATTAATATAATATTATGTTAGGCTTCTAGGTATCAATCTACTCACCTTCCCCAGCAACCTCTTCCTCCTCGCCCCCTTCCTCACTCATCCCTTGGGATGTTCCAGCGACGTCTGAATCTAAAACAATAGTGCACATGAGTATCTGTATTTAATGCATATCTAACTTTATTTCCCTTACCGGAGTCCGGTTGAGGCTCTGTTCTGCTCGACTCCCTGCCGTCAGATTGCCCCCTCCCCTGCATGCTGAGGTCCAGCGGCTCCTCATACTCACTGGCAGAGGAGGGGGTGGCCGTTGACCCTGGCGGTGGGCCACCTACACCTTCACCTGTTTCGCCCAATACTGGGCTGCGTGTCCTGGTCCGGGTGGGGCGGAACCGCAAATTCCATTCATGGGCTGAAATACAAACACAATCATTAAACCACGCCCAGGCGTGGCCAGGGTTATAGGTGCATTTACATTTTCTACACTTACATGGGAAATGTTTTGCGAAGTACCGCCTCACCCGGGGCCATGTGTTAAACTAAGCTGGGCTTGTATTTCACGTCACAAACTAAGTTGTTTCAGACTATTCTTGCGTTTTTTTTTTGTTTTATTAGAAGGAATGTGTGCGCGCACATAAATGCACGCTCGCACGCTCGCATACTCACATCCATGATGATGTCGTCCTGCTGCCGGGTAAAGATGGCGGCCGACATCTTTTCTTGTTTTGCAAGGTATAGCTCTGACGTTCCCCCGCGGTGATGTGCGTGCGTGCGCGCAGGCGCGCACCCGCTGTTGACCACGCCCACACGGGAAACATATTTAAAGCACAAGGCACTCAGCTCTGTGTTGGATACCATATCATTATGGGCAGACCTAAAGGGAGCAAAAAGAGCCAACCAAGGGCCGAGGCACATAGCAGCCGCACACATGCCTCATCCTCCCAAAGACAGAAGAGCAGGCACCAGACACAGGCAGAACATGCCCCAACTAAAACGCAGGATACTCCACACACACAGGCACATTCAAAAAAACGCAGGACCAAGGAGACATTCACCCATTCACCACCACCTGCCAAAAAAGCACGAACACACAAGGGTGCAAAGTCGAGTAAGACCCTGCAGCATCATCAGCCTCAACACACAAAACATACCCACAAAACAAAACACATCAGCAAGGGAAAGCGTATTGCCAAACCCACCACCCCACCAAGGTCACCCACCCCTCCACCTCAACCCTCTGGTTATCCCAATTCCAGTACCTCACATTCCACATGCAGCTCCACATCTGATAGCTCAACAGGAACCCATACATTAAGCCATAGCAGCACACACACCACATCACCCTCCCCCATAAGCCCCAGAACCACACACGACTCACCAGATAGCCAACCATCAATTTCCACAGATGCAGGGGACACCACACACCCATGTGGCCGACAACTACGCCGTGGCTCCCTAACTGCACGTTTTTGCGATGCTCAAAGCATGGCTGTGGCAAATGCAGTTTGTGAGCATTATGATGCCCTATTTGGCAGGACCTCCAAATCCACCACTAAGCAGGCTAAGCTGGAGATCTGGACGAATATTTGCCGCCAAGTAAATAGTGTGGGATCTGTCAGGCGAGATATTCAACAAATCAAAAGGAAATTTGGGGACCTGAAATACTACAGTAAAAAAAAAATGGACATGCGCCGTCAGCAGAGGTAAAGGGCAAATTAAATGCATTTTTAGTTGCATGGTTAAAAGGATGTAACACTTATTAGGTGTGATTTAATCTTCCCCAGCCAACAGACAGGGGGTGGCTTACCCACTAAAATAATCCTTACTCCCGCCGAGGAACATGTATATACATACATACACCCGGCCAGCATCCAGGGCCTGGCAGAGGCACAAGACACAGACCGGAATGTAAGGGCCCAAGGTCAGTCTGATTTTGCCATGACCTATTACAAAAAGTTCAAGAAGGCAGTGTTATGCTACACAACACACTGTACTTGGCCATTTAGCTAATCTTCCTATCTACATTCTAAGGACCAAGTCAACAGGACACACCAGGCCCACAAACCCCTGCGTTACCACCGAGGCCAAGGGCACACCAGGCTTCTACACCACAAACTCAAATTGTGGATTACGATGAGGTAAGTCAATGGTCCTTGGTGTGTACTTTTAACATTGATATTTGAGAGCTTTTGTGGACATAAATAAACTAAAAGGATGCTATATTTCTTTACAGACCACAGGAAGCCCACCCATCATCGACCATATACGAGATTTGGAGGAGGACACCCCACATATGTCACTAACCACTACTGCACCAGTGGCAGCAACGCAGTCAACCCCGGCACAGCCACCACATCCACAACCACCTTCGGAACCAGAACCAACCACCCGTCCCACTGCTCCAACCCAGTCTAGACGCCATATTTCCCAAAGAAGGCAACTACAAATTTTGGAGGAAACATGGAGGCAGGAAAATATAGCCTTTGCTGCGACAACACAGCAATTCAATGAGACTGTGTGCACCCAACTCACAAACCTCAATGCCCAATTAGAGGTATTAAACAGAAATATCTGTGCCCTAACCAGCCATATGGGTGAGATTAATCAAAGCCTGGCCCACATTGCAGCCAATTTGCAGGCACAACATCATTCCTCGTTTCCTCGTCACCATGCAACCCAACATACCACTAATTTGTGGGGAATACATTTTCTGACCCCACGTGTAATCTTTCTTTTGGGCCCAAAAAAGCAAATGACAAAACAAAATTTGTTTGAAAAATTAAAAAAAAACAAAAAAAAATGTGGTCTCTGAAAAAACACTAAACACTAGTTGTGCATGTATGGTTTGCGCGGTGCCACTTTGGGTGCAAGAAAAAGGAGGGGTGGGGAGGGCTGAAACTAAAGGTGGTGGAGTAGCCCACAAGCCATGATTAGGTTTAGGACCGTTGCAGGCGTCTATTGTAGTGCCCCCCCAGTCTCATCAAGACAACGGAACCTCATCTTCAAGAGAACAAAGCCTGGCTCCAACACAGAGCGAGTCCTCCTGGGGGCAGTATTGTAGCGCTCCTCTGCCTGTGAAGATCGGTGCAGGATGGGGGTCTTCATCCAGGGGACCAAAGGATAGGCAGAGTCTCCTGCCCTAAAACCAAAAAAAAAAAAAATTTAAAAAAAGGTGTGCATTGCAACAATAGAAAAGAGGGACAAATAGGTGAGCGGGGTAGGGTGGGAGAAAAGGACATTTGTAATGAGACTACATGCACATCCAACCTGTACTCTCATTAAAAAAGTCTGGGGAATACTACTTACATAAGAGGGCAAGAACATGACGCAATAGGGTACAATCACTTAACCCATTTAATTTGTAGATCAATAATTGGGCTCCAAATATACTATGAAAATATTTACCAAATAGTGGGTTAAGGGAAAAAACACAGTCAGACAGGGTGCGTAACCAATACAAGTTTCAAACACATACCCAGTAGCCAGCCACCAAAAAGATCGGCTGATTTGAATCGCTCATGTAGGCAGGAATTCCTAGGCAGGGAAAGCCAGAAAAACGACTCCCAAAAACCAAATCAGGGCCAGCCAGTGCCTGCACATTTATGCTATGTCCCATCTTCAAATGCCTGCACACAGACAATAAAATAAAAATTATGGAGACCCTGTAAAAAGGACCCCAAATAAAAACCCATAAAAAATATCAAATACTCATGCCATCGATGTCCAAAGGCGTGCGGTGCAGCCTGGTTTCTGCCATACTCAGCAGGACAAGACCGCGGAGCTGGCGCCGCTGATGTGCTCCAACAGAGGACTGCATATTATTGCCCGAGTGCAAATACGGCTGCTCTGACTTGCCGTAAGTGAAGGCTCGGCGGCCCCGTTTTATTAGGGTGATTTCAATCGGAAATCAAGGCTCTGCATCACTGAAAAAAACGGACCAATGAACGAGGCGTCCGTTTTCCCGGGAAACAGCCTCGTGCGAGCCGACAATCGGAAAGGCGGCTGAGCGCACACCTGAGCACATAAGCGCACACTAAAATCAACGTAGCACCCTTTCCTGACCCGATCAAAGCCGAAAACCAACGGGAAAACGCACGGGAGAACTGAACGGGGAGGCTCTGCATCAAGCCAATAAGGCTCGATTCAGAGAGACAAAAAAAAAAACTTCAGTTTTAGTGCCGATCTGTTTTTGTTTTTTTTTATTTTTCCGCTCTCGTATGAGTGTACAAGCGATTTTATGCATACATTGCAATCCATCTGTAAAGTTTCCGTCCGTTCGTACGGCAGATTACGAATACGAGTATGTCATTTTCCAGCGTGACTTTTCCGTTTCATTTTCACATGTTACAACGTAGGCTTTCGTTTTTGCCCTTTTCCCATCGTATCCGCCCACGAATCCTTTACGTTTCCCGTTAGATTCTGTTTCCCTTTTTCAATAAATATTTGTCAGATGGAAATCCTTACGATCTTGCGCCTGCGCACTACAAACTTAACTCATTAAAGTGCTCACCTACATATTTGCCACCCTCACTTCTACTACAGTGTTTAGCTAAATCACTTAGCACTATCCTCCATCTTTCCTTTTGGACCCTTAAAGCTCACCCAAACCATTTAGCACTATCCTCTATCTTCCCTTTTGGACCCTTAAAGCTCACCCAAACCACTTTGCGGTTAGGTTCTTCTTCCATTTTAGCCCCCTAAAACTTACCCAACTCACTTCTCGGTCATGTGAATATTCATCTTTAAATATTTCTGGGCCCATTAGTTTTGTGTTAATGTATTTTGTAAATGAAATGACACTGTAACATTTTTTTTTTATTCCATCATAAAATTGTTAAAAATTTTGAAAATTTCAAATGTTTACAACTATAAAAAACAAAATACATAGCAATGGCAGGCCACATAACATTATTCTTCATCTGTGGTCCCCAACGAGTTGCGCAGCTCCTGCATCTCGCCCACCAACTGAAGGACCATGACACTCAGTTGTGCCACTCTGGCACGTGTGGTCCCTGTTAAAAAACGTAAATTAAAATATTGGTATAACCTTGTTGGGGTCATACTGCAGTGCCCCGCCCCGTATGGTCCAAACACCTAAATCTGGACTTCAAAAGCCAGAGGGCCCTCGCCACCACTGCCCACATTCTGCAGGCAAAGAACGGGCATCAGGAGCAAGGGAAGGAGTGGATATCCAGAATCCCCTGAAAGTATTTAAAAATACTAACATAAAATACACATTCTAACTACAATATTGTTTAACATGTCATCAAGGGCTAAAAACAGCCATAGGTTAAGACATGAGTCATCAACTATATTCATTGCCATACAGTGAAAATGGATTGATGGAATGTGAGCAAACTTACCCTGGAGCCATCCACCAAATAATTCTCTTGACTCAAACTGATGAAATAAGCTGGAACTCTGCAATATATAAGCATCATGGGACGACCCTGGATGCCCTGCAAGAACACTGAGGAATCGCATAGCTGCACCAAACACTGCTTGTATGTTGTGTGAGTGGCACATCTTGCGGTTCCTGCAACCAAATATAAAATAATTACACAAAGCAAAGGTAACCGACTAAAACAATAACTCCTACAACAAATTAAGATTCAAGTTCAACAATCCAAATATGATTCACAAAGGACATAAGTCTAAAATAATATAGCAATTATATGGATGTGTGGGAAAATAAATGTTTACATGCTAAGGACTAATTAAGGTCAGCATTAAAATGCTTCTATAAGGCATACATGAAATGTATTGATTCAGGTATGCATTGCTATACAATTTATGGCCTCGACCATGCTGATACATGCAATGCCTTGGTGCTAAAGGCGCGCAGACTCCTCCACATAGCCGCAAAACATGTTCAACAATAGCAATCCGAGCCCTCAAAGGTCCCGTAAACGGATCGGAAATGAAACGGATTTATAGGGTGGTGGTCCGTCGGAAATCAGCTCTCTGAATCAGACGTAAGCCCATCCCAACAACGTAAGTTATCTGAACGAACGAAAAATATCAGATTTTGTTTGGAAAATGATCCGAACTAACGGAAATGATCCGATTTGCTTCCGTTCATCGAAAGCGCATATACACATTTTCCCGAACGTTCGTACGAATGAAAAATGAACAAAATTAGCAAAAAAAAGACTAACACCCACCCAAACTTTCACAGACATCTACGGAAGTCCGGACGAATGTGTCTTTGAATCGAGGCTATATGGCTTGATGCAGAGCCTCCCCGTTCAGCTATCCCGTGTGTTTTCCCGTTGGTTTTGGGCTTTGATCGGGTCAGGAAAGGGTGCTACGTTGATTTTAGTGTGCGTTTATGCGCTCAGGTGTGCGCTCTGACTTGCCGTAAGTGAAGGCTCGGCGGCCCCGTTTTATTAGGGTGATTTCAATCAGAAATCAAGGCTCTGCATCACTGAAAAAAACGGACCAACGAACGAGGCGTCCGTTTTCCCGGGAAACAGCCTCGTGCGAGCCGACAATCGGAAAGGCGGCTGAGCGCACACCTGAGCACATAAGCGCACACTAAAATCAACGTAGCACCCTTTCCTGACCCGATCAAAGCCGAAAACCAACGGGAAAACGCACGGGAGAACTGAACGGGGAGGCTCTGCATCAAGCCAATAAGGCTCGATTCAGAGAGACAAAAAAAAAAACTTCCGTTTTAGTGCCGATCTGTTTTTGTTTTTTTTTATTTTTCCGCTCTCGTATGAGTGTACAAGCGATTTTATGCATACATTGCAATCCATCTGTAAAGTTTCCGTCCGTTCGTACGGGAGATTACGAATACGAGTATGTCATTTTCCAGCGTGACTTTTCCGTTTCATTTTCACATGTTACAACGTAGGCTTTCGTTTTTGCCCTTTTCCCACCGTATCCGCCCACGAATCCTTTACGTTTCCCGTTAGATTCTGTTTCCCTTTTTCAATAAATATTTGTCAGATGGAAATCCTTACGATCTTGCGCCTGCGCACTACAAACTTAACTCATTAAAGTGCTCACCTACATATTTGCCACCCTCACTTCTACTACAGTGTTTAGCTAAATCACTTAGCACTATCCTCCATCTTTCCTTTTGGACCCTTAAAGCTCACCCAAACCATTTAGCACTATCCTCTATCTTCCCTTTTGGACCCTTAAAGCTCACCCAAACCACTTTGCGGTTAGGTTCTTCTTCCATTTTAGCCCCCTAAAACTTACCCAACTCACTTCTCGGTCATGTGAATATTCATCTTTAAATATTTCTGGGCCCATTAGTTTTGTGTTAATGTATTTTGTAAATGAAATGACACTGTAACATTTTTTTTTTATTCCATCATAAAATATAAAATTGTTAAAAATTTTGAAAATTTCAAATGTTTACAACTATAAAAAACAAAATACATAGCAATGGCAGGCCACATAACATTATTCTTCATCTGTGGTCCCCAACGAGTTGCGCAGCTCCTGCATCTCGCCCACCAACTGAAGGACCATGACACTCAGTTGTGCCACTCTGGCACGTGTGGTCCCTGTTAAAAAACGTAAATTAAAATATTGGTATAACCTTGTTGGGGTCATACTGCAGTGCCCCGCCCCGTATGGTCCAAACACCTAAATCTGGACTTCAAAAGCCAGAGGGCCCTCGCCACCACGGCCCTCGCCACCACTGCCCGCATTCTGCAGGCAAAGAACGGGCATCAGGAGCAAGGGCAGGAGTGGATATCCAGAATCCCCTGAAAGTATTTAAAAATACTAACAAAATACACATTCTAACTACAATATTGTTTAACATGTCATCAAGGGCTAAAAACAGCCATAGGTTAAGACATGAGTCATCAACTATATTCATTGCCATACAGTGAAAATGGATTGATGGAATGTGAGCAAACTTACCCTGGAGCCATCCACCAGATAATTCTCTTGACTCAAACTGATGAAATAAGCTGGAACTCTGCAATATATAAGCATCATGGGACGACCCTGGATGCCCTGCAAGAACACTGAGGAATCGCATAGCTGCACCAAACACTGCTTGTATGTTGTGTGAGTGGCACATCTTGCGGTTCCTGCAACCAAATATAAAATAATTACACAAAGCAAAGGTAACCGACTAAAACAATAACTCCTACAACAAATTAAGATTCAAGTTCAACAATCCAAATATGATTCACAAAGGACATAAGTCTAAAAAAATATAGCAATTATATGGATGTGTGGGAAAATAAATGTTTACATGCTAAGGACTAATTAAGGTCAGCATTAAAATGCTTCTATAAGGCATACATGAAATGTATTGATTCAGGTATGCATTGCTATACAATTTATGGCCTCGGCCATGCTGATACATGCAATGCCTTGGTGCTAAAGGCGCGCAGACTCCTCCACATAGCCGCAAAACATGTTCAACAATAGCAATCCGAGCCCTCAAAGGTCCCGTAAACGAATCGGAAATGAAACGGATTTATAGGGTGGTGGTCCGTCGGAAATCAGCTCTCTGAATCAGACGTAAGCCCATCCCAACAACGTAAGTTATCTGAACGAACGAAAAATATCAGATTTTGTTTGGAAAATGATCCGAACTAACGGAAATGATCCGATTTGCTTCCGTTCATCGAAAGCGCATATACACATTTTCCCGAACGTTCGTACGAATGAAAAATGAACAAAATGAGCAAAAAAAAAGACTAACACCCACCCAAACTTTCACAGACATCTACGGAAGTCCGGACGAATGTGTCTTTGAATCGAGGCTATATGGCTTGATGCAGAGCCTCCCCGTTCAGCTATCCCGTGTGTTTTCCCGTTGGTTTTGGGCTTTGATCGGGTCAGGAAAGGGTGCTACGTTGATTTTAGTGTGCGTTTATGCGCTCAGGTGTGCGCTCAGCCGTCTTTCCGATTGTCGGCTCGCACGAGGCTGTTTCCCGGCAAAACGGACGCCTCGTTCATTGTTCCGTTTTTTTCAGTGATGCAGAGCCTTGTTTTCCGATTGAAATCAGCCTAATGAAACGGGGCCGCCGAGCCTTCACTTACGGCAAGTCAGAGCAGCCGTATTTGCACTCGGGCAATAATATGCAGTCCTCTGTTGGAGCACATCAGCGGCGCCAGCTCCGCGGTCTTGTCCTGCTGAGTATGGCAGAAACCAGGCTGCACCTATTTGAGCTCACCCACCTTACTGGGTATGTGTATGAAACTTGTATTGGTTGCCCACCCTGTCTGACTTTGTTTTTTCCCTTAACACACTATTTGGTAATTTTTTTGTTAGTATATTTTTAGCCTAATTTTTTAACTTTAAATTAAATGGGTTAAGTGATAGAACCCTATTGCATCATGTTCTTGCCCTCTTATGTAAGTAGTATTCCCCAGACTTTTTTAATGAGTGTACAGGTTGGATGTGCATGTATGCTCATTACAAATGTCCTTTCCTCCAACCCTACCCCGCTCACTTATTTGTCCCTCTTTTCTATTGTTGCAATGCACACCTTTTTTTATTTTTATTTTGTTTGTTTTTTTTTTATTTTTTTGGGCAGGAGACTCTGGCTATCCTTTGCTCCCCTGGCTGCTGACCCCAATCCTGCACCCATCTTCACAGGCAGAGGAGCCCTACAATACTGCCCCCAGGAGGACTCGCTCTGTGGTGGAGCGAGCCTTTGGTCTCTTGAAGATGAGGTTCCGTTGTCTTGATCAGACTGGTGGGGCACTACAATATACGCCTGCAAAGGTCATTAAACTAATCATGGCTTGTTCCGCTTTAAGAGAGGGAGTCTGCCATTTCTGAGTAAAGTCTCATTAAAAAGGGTTTCACACAGTGGGGCATCCCGATCTGGGATTTCCAGGGGGAAGACCAGTGGCCGCTCTGGGTTTTGTTCTGCTTTATGTGAGGGAACCTGTGTTACTTTAATAATAATGTAAAGGAGGTGGGTTATTCCATCCTAACCTGATTTGGTCATGATGTTTTAAATCAGGCCAAAACCCATGTAACCCAGCCCTTTGGAGTGTGAAGAAATCCAGGGCTGGGTTACAGGCATCATGTCTCTGGGGCATTCCAATTTGGGATGTCCTGCACGTCACTGCGGGGGAACGTCAGAGCTATACCAGGAGCTATGCCATCTTTACACAGGAGCAGGACGACATCATCATGGATGTGAGTATGCGAGCGTGCGTTTATGTGCGCGCACACATTCCTTATAATAAAAAAAAAAACAAAGCGCAAGAATAGTCTGAAACAACTTAGTTTGTCACGTTAAATACAAGGCCCCCTTAGTTTAACCCATGTATGCAGCTACAAACTAGGCTACATGCAGATAGAAGAACTAGGGCAATGTGAGGCAGCAAAAGGTTAATAAAGTGACTTTAGTTAGGCCAGGAAACTTGTTAATGTATTTTGTGGATTAATGGTGGGTCCTTGTATCTTTTTTTTACAGATGATGCTGCGGAATCGTTTTTTTAGAGTTTGGGCTTTTCATTAAATCACGCTGAAGGTCCGGTTTAAAAAGGGCCCCAATAAAACAACGCCCAACCAAACCATAAAAACAATGCTAAACTAAGGTTGTTTTTCATTCACAGATCAAAGAAAAACACAGCCACAAGACCCCGAGGCCTAATTTTTAACATGTTTAATTCAAATTTAAATTGTTCTTTACTTTTGTTTTATCAAAAAAATAATCTCAAAACCACAAAACCAAAAAAAAAAGTTTGATTAAAAAAAACATAAACAGATTTTGTGAGTTGTCTTTCCTGCAAATGTACAATCACACAACATCATCACACATGACACAAAAGGTTTAGATATGGGACAAAAAATCAGAAAAACTCACAACCAATTACGGTAAACATTACGGTACAAAGGCAAGGAAGAAGGAACACCAAAGAGATTAAGGTATGCATTAATGGCAAGAAAGAAGGAACACCCAAAAATAAATTTGACAATATATATATGTGTCAAATTGGCAGTTGGTGCCATATGCATATTCCAATGGAGGTTTAGGGATGTGCGCTTGCGTGTAGCCAGATTGGAGATGTAAGTATACTTGGAAAAATCACCAAAATGGAAGGTCAAATATGACGGAAACCAAGCAGGTACGTTCAAAAACTCAGGAAAAAGCAGGGAAAAATGGGCCGCCCGTGTGAACGGGAACGGAAGCCCCGATCAAATTGAAGGCACCCGAGAGAGCAAAAAAAACTTCCCGAGTAAAGACAAATTGACGGATCAGTTAGGGAGCCATTCCGACGGAGGCTCTGCATCACATTTGTGCCACGATTCAAACGGGAGCCCCGGACAATCGGAAGGTTTTAAGCTCAGACCGGGGGAGGCTTTGCATCAGGCCCATAGCCTGCATACTATGGCTCTGCCATATATATCCACACCAACTGCACAGACACCTCTGTACACACTTGGCACCTGTGCACTACAGTTCCAGCACCGATCCATACTCAACTTAAAACAAGCCGTGCCTCCGTCTTCCTCCCCATCAACCAGCAGTGACACTTTAGACACCCAGTCAAACGCAGCGTCCACCCAGTGCCGTCTGTGCTCATTCCTATTCCTCGCACTGGACAGCTGCAAATGACACACCCCATCACATGCAGAAGCGGTCAAACTCACACAGATTCCACAGCTGGTATAGCAGACCGAGGTGGAGCGCTCCCCATTGGTCCATACCTAAAAACAATCAGAGACCTCAAGGGACACACAATAAAACACTACAGTAAGGGTTTTGCTTACAGAAATGCGAAAATCAGCATTTTGAGACCAAAGATAATAAAACCTTAAAGAATTACCCTGCCAAGTCAGACTGGAATACTGTAAAGTGATTCATTGGCTATCTTATAGGGACTTTACACTACAAGCTAAGGTTACCTGTAAGTCATGAAAGCATCCTGACAGGATATGTGGATGACGACTGGGCCAGAGACACCAGTGAAGGAGAGTATGTTGTAGCAGCGAAGACAAGCCAAGACATTATATAGCTAAGACAACTGTTAACAGACTTGGGTCAACCACAGTTGGAACCAACTAGAATCAAGGATACCTTGCACCTGCGCAGCTCAAGAACCAAGCATATTGATACATTATTCCACTTTCTGAGGGATCTTCAAGAGTAGGGATTTCTTGAGTTACTTTAATGCCCTACTGAGGATATGACAGCAGATATCCTTACAAAGCCCCTGGCCACTGAAAGACACGAGCCTTAAAAAGAAGATGGCCTAACAGACTAAGCCTCAGCTGTTGAGAAGGGGTGTTGGAGATACTGTGCAACCGCTTGTCTACAGTTATGACAGTAGATTGCACTGTTACCTATATTTGTGTGTAATCTCTTTCGTACATTCTCAGTTGCATGTTGTATTTCCTGCACATTAAGCTGCCCTCTATGACTTTTTTTCCTGTCTATGTTATCCACCATGTAAGGTGACATTCTCTTACTGCACTCGTGTTACATCACAAATGTCTATCTGTATTTGACTCCACTGCACCCAGCACTTGCACTCTGCAACAATTACAAATACTAGTAAAAAAACAAATATTGGCACTGCCAGGCCAGTGGCCAGTAAAGTAATAAAAAAATACTGGTCAAGTAGCAACCCTAATCTGTGGACAGCCTGCATATACTCATCTGTGGGTATGTGCGCATTACTTTTGGGGGTTTGCACATGGGTGTCTGCAATGCCTCATGAGGTGGGTTCATGCATGCAGGTTTGTAGTGGTGCAAATGGATGTCTCCCGTACATACATGCATGTGCACAGCCCCACATACCCACATGTACATAGATTGGGGTGCAGACATACGCGCCTGTAAGGGTGTGAATATGTGCATATGTTGGGTTAAGGTTGCGACCTGGTCAGTATTTTACTGGCCGAGCTGGTATTTTTTACCCACAACATGATGCCTTTCACCGTGCCCCTGCCTGCTGAGGAGGAAAAAAATGTATAATTGATGGTAAAAATATATATATATAAAAAATACCAGCACTTGCAGGGCAGCAAAAATTCAGTCTCTGCCAGGAAGAAACAGACCAGGTGGAAACCTTGTGTGGGGAAGTGTGCTTGGTTGCAAGTTTGTGGGGGTGGGCTGGTGTGGGTGTGCGAGAGGACAGGGGCCAGCACAGGGTGTACTATGTCTTACACTGTCAGTAACATTCTGCCATTCATTTCTATTGGGAATTCTCCAGGACTTTCCTCTATTTATTTCTATGTTTTTTTTAAATTGCAATCCTAAAAAATATCCAATATAATAATAATCCAATTGACTCCAAAAATACTTAGTACACCTCTCAAAGCCGAGGACATGGAGACACAGTATCAGCAGTATCGCTATGTTCGATGGAGGGGATGCATTAATTGCAGAAAACCGGAGAAGTACCTTCCAAGCACTGTAATAAGATCTCCAGACAGTATAAAACCAACATTGTGTACCAGTTTTTTTTTCCAAGCAATAGATGCCATGCAGCAAACATAAGGAAAAATGAAGTTACCTGCAAGGGAAGTACACAGGATTTCAGACAGAACAGCTTTTACAGTATAACAATATTATTACCTTGTAGACAGGCAAGAGTGACAAAGAACGCTTGCTTTTCTCCAGATTGTGTTTCCTCTGCTATAGCTTTTTTTTTTTTCTTATAGAGTCTTTGTAAATCTGCTACTGTCTTCTCCCAAGGTTGTTAAACTTTTTATTCCCTGCAATGGCATGATGGGGCTAAAAATTTGACATTGTTGTCATTTCATTTGCAAATTAGACAAACCTTTTTCCTCACAAAGTGGGTGGAATGTCAGACCAGAGAGTTATTTGGCCAGAGCAAGACACAACACAGGGTTAATGCACTAAAGGAAGTTTTACTGAACAAAAGGCAAATAAACCAAAAAACTAAAAAAACAGAAAAACCTTGGATTCAAGGGAACATAAACAAGACAGAGGGACATCCATTCACCTAGGGTCCAGGACAGGGGTCTACAGCCTCCAGGAGATGTTAGGAAGCCTGTAGTATAGAGGACTCGGAGCATGAAGTGGCCAAGCAGCCAGCCTGCTTGACACAAGATTCAGACAAAGATTGGGATCCAGAAGCACCTGCGGTAGAGAATTCATGAACTACATCCACACAAAGGTAACAGAGTGAACTTTACCCTGTTGCACCAGGTGAAGAGCGTTTCCCACTTAAATGCGGCACTAGAGGGGGAGATAGAAACACCGGGGGCTCTTCTGACACCCGGTAGTGGCTGTCTAAACTGCAGGTGGGGTAATAAATGGCACAAGCCACCAGCCAGGCATCAGCCGTACCCCAGGATCTCACAGGGAAAATATAGGCTGTCTCATGGATTGAATCTTTGGGCAGTTGTGTGAAATTAAATGGGGTTTGAGCATCAGGTGCGAGAGGGTGGGTGGTGGCGTTCATACAGTAATATACTGTATCTGCAAAGCACACACTGGAAATGTCCAGTGGTAGGATCCTGCTCTTCTATCGCTGATGCCTCAGCTGGTACCACTGTGTGCCCCAACCATATATGTTGTGCAGAAGTGAGGACACGGCGGAAACAGCTCAGGATGGCACAGGAGGCATCAGTGCCATTACCAAGTAAGTGGAAGATGTCACAGTGGCCGGCCGCTTCCAAAAAGCACATTAGGCTCGATTCAGAGAGACAAAAAAAAACTTCAGTTTTCGTGCCGATCTGTTTTTTCTGTGAAATGTTTCCGTTCTCGTATGAGCGTGCGAGCGATTCTATGCATGCATTAAAAACCTTCTGTAAAGTTTCCGTCCGTTCGTACGGCAGATTACGAATACGAGGATGTCAGTTTCCATCGTGACTTTTCCGTTTCATTTTCACATGTTACAACATAGGCTTTTGTTTTTGCCCTTTTCCCATCGTATCCTCACATGAATCCTTTACGTTTCCAGTTCGATTCTGTTTCCCTTTTTCAATAAATATTCGTCCAGACGGAAATCCTTACTATCTTGCGCCTGCGCACTACAAAATTAACTCATTAAAGTGCTAGCCTACATATTTGCCACCCTCACTTCTACTACAATGTTTAGCTAAACCACTTAGCACTATCCTCCATCTTCCCTTTTGGACCCTTAAAGCTCACCCAAATCACTTAGCACTATCCTCCATCTTCCCTTTTGGACCCTTAAAGCTCACCCAAATCACTTCTCGGTCATGAGAATATTCATCTTTAAATATTTATGGGTCCATTAGTTTTGTGTTAATGTATTTTGTAAATGAAATGACACTAACATTTTCCGATTTTGTTTGGAAAATGATCCGAACTAACGGAAATGTTCTGATTTGCTTCCGTTCATCGCAAGCGCATTCCCGAACGTTCGTACGAATAAAAAATGGACGAAAAAAAGCAAAAAAATGACAAACACCCACCCAAACTTTCACAACCAGCTACAGAAGTCCGGACGAATGTGTCTCGGAATCGAGGCTATTGTATATTATTAGAGTATATTACTGTATAAACACTAGGTCCTTAGGGTAGATTACACACACTGCCTGTTAGAGGGTTCTTGGGAGGTTGGGATTCTGCACACCCCCTCTCATGGAATGATTGGTGTGGGATTCTGCACACTGACTGTAATGGGGAGTTCTTGAAGAGGATTCTGTACACTGCTTATTATGGGGTTCTTGGGGAAGTTCTGCCACACTGTCTGTTATGGGGTCCTGGGGGAGATTCTGCACACTGCCTGTTGTGGGGTGATGGAGGGGACTCTGTGCACTGCTTGTTATGTGGTAATTGGGGGGAAATTCTGCATACTTCCCATTAGGTGCGATTGAGGGGATATTCTGCACACTGTCTGTTATGGGGTGATTATGCCACATTGCTTGTTATAGAGTGAGTGGGGGGATTCTGCCATACTGCCTGTTATGGGGTAATTGTGGGAAATTCTGCACACTGCCAATTATGGGGTTCTGGGCAGGGGTTCTGCACACTTTCTGCTATGGGGTGATTGGGGGTATTTTGCACACTGTGTGTTAAGGAGTTATTGGGGATAATTCTGCACACTTCCAGTTATGGAGTATTTTGGGGGGGGGGGGTCTGCACACTACCTGTTATAAGGTGATTGGGGGGGATCCCACACACTGCCTGTTATGGGGTGATTGGGGGAGATTCTGCACACTGTCTGTTATAGTGTGATTAGGGGAAGGATTCTGCACACTGCCTGTTATAATGTTCAAGGGGCATTTCTGCACGCTGCCTGTTTCTTTCGCGGAGGGGGTCTGCACACTGCTTATCATTGGGTTCTTGGAGAGGGGACTCTGGCACACTGCCCACTTCTCGGTTCAGGGCAGTGATATTTTAGCACACCATTTGGTTCAGAATATTTTTTCTTATTCTCCTCCTCTCCCTATCTATCATGTGTCATGTGTGTGGCACGTGGGCTCTGTCACACTTGACATTACAATCGAAAAAGATATCAATGGCCACATTACTACCTCCCTATACTGCAAAGAGACGGCGACAAATACTTTGTTGAGAGCTTCAAGCTCACATCCTCCTCACCTTATGAAAAGTATCCCCTACGGGGAATATATTAGGGCACGTCGGAAACTGTAGCACTTTGGAAGCTTATCAACAAGAAGCAGACAGGATTAGACTCAGATTACTGGAGCGGGGCTATGAACACTTAGTTCTTAAACAGGAATACAAGAAAGCTAAAAAGCTTGATAGACAGACCTTATTATATAAGCTCAAACGGGACAATAGCCAAAAAAGCCCAGCCCTTATTCTAACTTATACGGAGTCACACAGGGAAATACGGCATATATTAAAAAAATACTGGCCATTCCTCTTGAATGACATCCACCTTAGAACTTTTTTACCAAAGGAGCCGAGAATAACGTTTAGAAGATCCCCAAATTTGAGGGATCGGCTGGTACATAGTCATCACGACTCAAAAAGAAAAGAACAATGCTGTAAACAGAAGGGCACATATCTCTGCGGTGGCTGTAGCATGTGCCGTTATATAATACCAGGGTCTACAGTAAAAGTAGAAAATAAAGGAGAACATAAATCTAAACACTATATTAATTGCTCCACAACGGACGTCATTTACTTACTGACATACCGACTGTGGATGCTACTACATAGTAAAAACGAACCGCCCATTCAGGCGGCGTATTTATGAGCATCAGTACAATATAAAAACAGGCAACCAGAAAACACCGGTGGGCCGTCACTTCGCACTTTACCACGATAGAAACCCAAGTTCTCTAAGATTTCAGGGACTGGATAAGATACATAGCTCCCAACGAGGAGGAGATATCCAAAAAATTAGCACGCTGGATCTACAGACTTGGGGCATCCCGATATCCGGGGCTGAATGACACTCTCAGCTTTGCCCCATTTCTGTAGACCCAGAATGCCCCACAGGTAGTGAAAATAACTAAAGGTAAAACATAGAACATTTCTTTAACCAGTAGAAGGAGGAAACTAAACTAGGAGAACAAAGTGATACACGGCAATATAATAGTAAAGTATAGGATAGAAAGTTAATGAAATCTTTTGAAAAACAGTAATTGACATTGTAAACCGCAAGAAATTCGAAGGGGCACCGCTGTACATTTTATGACTCACTGTGAATCGACATCAAGATCCACAGGTTGGAAGAAATAAAGGAGATACAAGCAACTGTAGGTCCAGGACAGATTGAATCCCTCCTCCTTCCCCCTCAACCAATAAAATAGACATATTTTAATTTCTCATTCCAATAATAGGTTTATAATAAATCTGCAATACAGGCATCAACAAATAGGTAATAAACAGTCATTAGCCAGCAACATAGGATTGGCTTAGCTGTAATTTTCTAACTTATGATAAGTAAGGGCCCCTTAAGAGAGAGGGTGGGTAAAATAAGACCAAATCTTAATAGATTAATAAAATCTCATTATTAATAAATACAATTAACACATTTCTTTTGTACAATTTTAATAAGCAAACAGTTTAACTATGTTTTGCATTGCATGTAAATTCCTCCCCCTTTTCATTATGTCTTCTATTGCATGTAAATCCCTTCGTTCATTTAGCAATGCAATAGGGAAGTGAGGATAGGGGAATCTCAATCTATGCGCCGGCCGGGCTCCAGTAAGATGGCGCCGGCAGGTGAGACTGTGTCTCTGGCGCTCCTGGCCGGTGACGCGCAACGCCACATCCGGTTTGGCTGGGATGGGCGATGCTTGCGTTCCAGGGCCCGGGCCCTGGGAGGCATATAAAAGTCACCGGAGTGGCAGCAAGGCGGGCCCCTAGACTGACGAGCAACCCCAAGGAAAGCGGGGGCATCGCGGGAATGACACGTAACCCTCCAAGCGCCACACCTACAGCATAGAGGAATGTGCATCATAGAAGGTAGAGTAAAACCTTTTATGGGCCATATACTAGACCACCTTATGAGAAGGTAAATGTAAAACTTTCTTTATGATGTCTTTACAGTGGAGATTTATATTAACTGGCCATATTAAAACGCCTTTCAGAACAGCCAATCTGTCATCACGTGAAGGTAACACAATATGGTAATATACTCTCCCCCTTTGACATTGAACATGGGGAGTAAAATCATTATGCTGCCTTTAAACAAATATGACCATAAACAGCAATCTGTTCTATTTAAAGGGCCAGCATTGAATACATTTCCGAAGGGCCAATATTGAATATATTTCTAAATAAATGGCGGTGCCTTTCCATATTTCTTCCGGGATAAATAAATATTAACGTGTATATGTACATAAGGAGTCTAGAATACATTTAATTGCAAACAGCTTGGATTCACCCCGAAAGGTACACAATCATTAATTTTGTTGTACATCAGTCATTTAAATTTACTATGTCAAAATAAATATATTAATATGGATCTCTACTGCCCCCCTATATAGTTACAAGGACATTGAAAAAGCCGGAGCGATAGGCGAAACATGTCTGCCCTAAAGGGTGTACAATGAAAAAATTGACCCATAAAGAACTTTGAGGGGAGCAAGTAATGTACATATATGACTGTATAATGGTTGTAACAAATGTACATATGATTGAACTGTAATTGTGCATGTAAAAAATTGTAGTTGTAGTTGAAAAAATTGTAGTTTTTCTTATGGGACATTCTCCCTTTTAATTTATTGTCACAAATAAAACATTTTATGTAATCAAATAAGTGTGGTTATGGTCAAAGGCTTGATATGAAACAGCCGGGAGCAGCCTAAACCCGGAACCAGTTAACCTCTGTCACAGTCTGCTATGGGGTGATGAGGGCTCTTTCACACAGTTTTTTATGGGTGTGATGGGGGTTCTGTCACACAGCCTGCTATGGGTGATGGGGGGCGCTGTCACACAGCCTGCTGTGGGGTGATGGAGGGCTCTGTCAAATAGTCTGCTATGGACTGATGGGGGCTCTGTCACACAGTCTGTTATGGGGGTGATGGGGGATTATCTGTTACACAGTCTGCTATGCGGGTTATGGGGGCTCTGTCACACAGTCTGCTATAGGGGTGAATGAAGGGATTCTGTCACACAGTCTGCTATGGGGGGATTCTGTCACACAGCTTGTCATAGCATTAGGTGGTGGGGGGTTCCTATTTTTTTTTAATAAAGTATGCATAATATTAGTACTGTCCCTACCCCAGTTTGTGCAGGGTAATCGTCCTGGTGTTACCCCCAACTTGCCCTCTAACCCCTGTAAAAAATACTATTTTATTTGTTTTTTTATTTATATATTTATTTAGTTTTTTGGTTTCTGTTATTATTTTGAGTACTTTCCCTACCCTATTTTGTGCAGGGTAATCGCCCAGGTCCCCCCCCCCTGCTTGCTTTTGGGGGATAGTCTTAAGTACAAAGTCTTTGGGTGAACAGAGATAGATAAGACACAACTTATGGATTAATGCACTAAAGGAAGTTTTATTGAACAAAAGGCAAACAAACCATGAAAACAAAGTGCAGAACAATCTTGTGTTCAGGGTTCACTAAACCAAAACCAAAAGTAAACACATCCATATCGTAAAGGATAAGTACTTGCCCCACCCAATTTTGTGCAGACAATTGCCCTGGTCCCCCTCTTGCTTGAAGTGGCTTGGGTTTCTTTTGGGGGTTGTCTTAGGAACAAAGTCTTTGGGTGAACAGAGATACATAAGATACACATTATTAGATGATAAAGCAGAGATGTACAATGCAAATTATCCTCACCTTCATAATGCTGTTTCTACTTTTAGAGTGAGTCTTGTCAATAAATGAAAATTCTCATAACAGTACTTAATCAATCCTAGACAAGTGTTCAGATTACCCTGTTCATGGCTACCTTAAGTAGTGTTATATAATTCTTTAGAAACAATCAAGTAAATTAAGCAAGGCTCTGAGGATATTCCGCAGACACACATCTCGCCTGCTGAATTTAGTGATGATGCCCTGTAGGCATAAACTTGAGAACTCATGAAAGATTGATCGTTTCTTCTGTACACAATCCCCTTTGCCACAAAATATTCTCATAATGAAGTAAGTGCTCTGAAGGAGAAATAGATAAAGACAGTTATGTTTGACAATCAAATATTTGTTGGTTATCCAACATTAGTCTAATCCTCTATACAAAGAAATAGAATGTATTAACAGCCATGCTTTATACAGCAGTTATCAGGAAACAGAAAGCAATTACCAAGAATGTAATAATTTCTTTCTTTTTGCAGTATCTGACTTTACAGACAGAGGATATTGAACTTTTGTATTCAGAACTGGGAATTGATAATTTTGCTGCAGGTTGCATTGATATTAATTACTAGTAGAAAGTCATATCTTTGTGATAATATGTTTTTGTGCCACCTCATTGATAAAATATTATGAGACCATTAGCTCTGTTCCAGAGAGGAGCCTGAGCAATGAGGTCCAACTTCTGAGACTTGTGTGTGCTCAGGTCTGAGAAAAATCTTTATTGCAGCCAGATGATGTTTCAAACCCTGTGTTTGGTGCATAGGGCAATCACACTTTATGAGGGCTTTTCATTGTGGATTTTTCTTTATATTTATCATCTTCATGTGGGCAACTGGATTTTAATTTATTTGTATTGGGGGTGACGGTATCCTATATGATTTTTTACATTAAGGTTAAATACAAATACAAACTGTATTATCTGTCCCTCACCAGTCTAATTGTCACAGCTGCTTACCCTGGACCATTGTGGCTGTTCTTAGCCTTTGTGTATGTGTTTTTAAAGTGGTTTTAAAATTGTATGTGTTTGTCTATTTTTAGTGTAACAGTAATTTATAAAGCAAAATATATTGTTTCATATATATATATATTCTTATTCTTTATTGTTTTTATTGCACAGGGCTTTTGCTCAGTTTTTTTTTTGTATATTTGATTTTACACCAATATTCATTATATATTTAACTTTTGACTTAGAGGCTAATTTATTATAAAAGGTGCGGCAGCACTTGAGCGCCTCGTCCAAGATGCTTCGGCAGTGCCCGCACCACAACACTGGCATCAGCCTGCCGGCGCTGTCAGCTGTGGCTCGCCCTGCTAGGCAGTGTTTGCAGAGCACGGCTTTTATATGCCTAGGTGCTAGCAACACCTGGCACCACCCGGGAGCACCACAATTTGAAAGTATTTAAGAAAAAATACAGTGCTCGTTGAGGTGCTCAAAAAATGGAATTCAAGGCAGACAGCGCCTGTTGGAATCCCAATTTTTTATTTTTTAGGGTCATGTAATCCTATGCACCAGCCCCCCCCCCCCCCCAAAAAAAATGAAATGCCTGAATTATTGTAACCATTCAAGCCCATTGATATTTATGGGACAATCCCTGTGTATGGCCTACTCTGCAGTCCCTCTGCATGGCCTACTCTGCAGTCCCTCTGCATTGCCTACTCTGCAGTCCCTCTGCATGGCCTACTCTGGAATTCCTGTGTATGGGATACTCTGCAGTGGCTGTGTATTATCTACTCTGCAGAGTCTATAGGGTCGATTCATAGACACATTTGTCTAGATTTTTGTAGCTGTCTGTGTATGTTTTTGTGTGTGTTTGTCATTTTTATTTGTTTTTTTCGTTCCATTTTCCATTCGTACGTTCGTTCGCGCTTATGCGTATATGCGCTTTCGATGAACGAAACTAAATCGGATCATTTGCGTTGGTTCGGATAATTTTCCCATCTAAATCTGATATTTTGCGTTCGTTCAGATAACTTACGTTATTGGTATGGGGTTGCGTCTCATTCAGAGAGCTGATTGCTGAGGGACCACCACCCTATAAAACCGTTTCCTTACGGGACCATTTTGACCTCAGATACCTTGCTTTCACCATGTTTTGTGCCTTTGTGGAGGAATATCACCAACTCCAGCTAATGGGCATTGAATGTATCAGCAGGGCCGAGGCCAGATTGCAGATCGATTGCATGCATGACGTTGAGCTGTTCGAGCTGACCAGACTTAATTGCGCTTCTCCCCATAAGTTGTATAATGAGCTGCGGCCATGGTTAGCCTGCACCACTTGGAAGGGGCAAGCAATTTCAGGTATGACCAAGATGCTTAGCTGCCTGCAATTTTTGGCGAATGGCTCATGCTAGAGGCTGGGTGCCCTCTCTGTGGGGATCTCCCAGCCTACGCTGAGCCGCGCGCTATCCAAGTTTTTGGAAGGCATGGCTACCATTAGTCAGAAATATATTTATTTTCCTGACGACATGGTAGCCTGGAACGCGCTTAAGCTGGCATTTTATAATATCGCCGACATGCCCAACGTCATGGGTGCAATTGATTGCACCCACGTTGCATTGGTCCCTCCTGCAGCCGACGAGTACATCTATAGGTAAGTTCAATCGGTCATTTTGTTATATAGTTTAGACAAACTGTATTTTAACTATCTATAAATCCCTCCTTGTAAATTGTCCCTGTGAAACAGCTTACACTGTTTATCTATAAATCTCTCCTTGTAAATTGTCCCCGTGAAACTGCTTACACTGTATATCTATTAATCCCTCCTTGTAAATTGTCCCTGTGAAACAGCTTACACTGTATATCTTTAAATCCCTCCTTGTAAATTGTCCCTGTGAAACAGCTTGCACTGTGTATCTACAAATCCCTCCTTGTAAATTTTCTCTGTGAAACAGCTTTCACTGTATATCTATAAATCCCTCCTTGTAAATTGTCCCTGTAAAACAGCTTACACTGTATATCTCTAAATCCCTCCTTGTAAATTGTCCCTGTGAAACAGCTTACACTGTATATCTATAAATGCCTCCTTGTAAATTGTCCATGTCATACATTTGACCGTCTTTAGCTTCATCAATGATTTTCATGTCGGCCAAAGCCAAACATTTTCATGTGGACCTTAATTAGTCATTGTAAAGTTAATCTTTAGTTGATCCAACATACATATCCTTTTTTTTTTTTGCTAAAAATACTTCGGTACTTTGTATTTGTTATTTGTATTGCCCAACATGTTTTTTGGAGGGTGTTAGGAGTTAGTGTTTGAGTGGTTTACCTTGCTAATTTTTTTTATTTTTCTTTTTTTCCCAGGAACCGCAAAATGGGCCACTCACTGAATGTCCAAGCAGTGGTGGCCCCGGACATGCGGTTCCTTAGCGTCCTCGCCGGGTACATCTTGCGACGATCTGGATTGTACAGTTGGTTTGAGTCTGGAGAATTCTCAGGTGGATGGCTCCTTGGTAAGTTGACGCAAATAATGTCATTCACTTTTCAATGTATGCCTATGAATATAGTTTATGACCGAACCTATGGTTGTTTTTACCCCTTGATGACATGTTAAACCAGATCTTAACCATGATCTTTAGCAAAGCACAAACCCTTAAAACTGATTTCCCAGCATTTAAAAATAATATATTTATACTTTCTAGTAAATAAAGGGGGGGTGGCAGCCGCTCAGACCATTTTATAACTAACCTGGGAGGTGCACGTTAGCAGGGCAATTAGGATACAAAAGTCTTAAAGGAGCTACAGCACTCAACCCTGTTAGCTTGCAGGCCAGCCTATAATCTGTCTCTAAACTTGGTTAAAAACAGAGGACTCGGTCACACACATCTGCAGAAGTATGCTTAAGCTGCACCACTACGCCAAAGTGCCTCTGTGGGGTGCAGTCCTAACACTAATCTCTGAGAGCCCATTTGGGACATACAGTGCAATAGATAAATTGGGAGCAGGCTTACCTGAGGTTGCCCTAAACCTCTCAAGTGCATGCCATGGGGTGGAAGGGTCAAAGACCTTGCAATACAGCCTAGACCCCACACACCATGTGCTTGCACAAATTCAAAAGAAACAAAGGGGGGGTGGCAGCCGCTCAGACCATTTTATAACTAACCTGGGAGGTGCACGTTAGCAGGGCAATTAGGATAAAAAAGTCTTAAAGGAGCCACAGCACTCAACCCTGTTAGCTTGCAGGCCAGCCTATAATCTGTCTCTAAACTTGGTTAAAAACAGAGGACTCGGTCACACACATCTGCAGAAGTATGCTTAAGCTGCACCACTACGCCAAAGTGCCTCTGTGGGGTGCAGTCCTAACTCTAATCTCTGAGAGCCCATTTGGGACATACAGTGCAATAGATAAATTGGGAGCAGGCTTACCTGAGGTTGCCCTAAACCTCTCAAGTGCAAGCCATGGGGTGGAAGGGTCAAAGACCTTGCAATACAGCCTAGACCCCACACACAATGTGCTTGCACAAATTCAAAAGAAACAAAGGGGGGGGTGGCAGCCGTTCAGACCATTTTATAACTAACCTGGGAGGTCCTACGATCGGGCACACCGGAAGACCCGGGCCGTCGCGGAGAGGGCCTTTGGCCTGTTAAAAACACGCTTACGGTGTTTGGACCATACCGGGGGGGGGGGCACTCTGGTATGACCCCAACAAGGTCGATATAATACTGGCCTGCTGTGTCCTCCACAACTTTGCCATAATGCAGCGTGTCCCCCGGTATGTGGATCTGCCCCCCTATCCACCCAGCCAGGACCCAGAAAAGAACTAACGTGTCACACCTATTGCCTCTGGCCAAGCTGTTCGGGCCAATTTAACACCCATTTTGTTTTTCCTGTGTTTGTTTGTTGCATGCAATTATTTATTTTTACTATAATTTGGCTTTGTGAATGCTTGAGTATTGTTTTTTGGAAAAAAATAGTAATGAATTAATTAATAAAATATTCACACATGATCTGAGCCTCATGCATTTTTTTGGACATGTTTGTTTAGAAAAACCTTCAGTAATCTCAAAAGAACCCAAACATTAATGCATCAACTTAGTCAACAACAGCTAAAGTCACATTCAATATTTTTCATTTAAATAGGAAAAATTGGAGTTGAAGGGCACTCGCAGACTTCATATACATACATAGTACAACATAAATATACAATGGTGCAGAATCATGGCACCTAGCAATTGGCCACATCCAGGAGTTTTAAAGTAACGCACTCCAGGCCGAAGTTTCAATAACAAATAAAATAAACAGACATAGGGAGCAACCATTTGCATGTCAATATTTGGCAAGTAATACATAGGGCCACATACACACCCTCTCCTGCTTGGCCACATTTGCCACAGACACAGGTGGAAAGCAGCCATACCTATGCCACATCCACGCCTGTAAGTCATTGGCCCACTCGAACAATAACCCCCAGTCCAAATGCAAGTCCAGTCCAATCTTTGCCAGGGTTCAAGGTAGAAGTTTGCCAGCCCAGAATGTCCCCCAATCATGCCTACAAACAGGATGAGCCAGACACAATTTCATTAGGCCCAAGCCTGCAGCGTGACAGCTTGAGTAGCAGGTTCAGTGAGGCTTTAGCTCAGGCATTGGCTAGTGGGGTATCTCAGCACTCTAATGAGCTATATGGGTGAAAATCAAAATCATACAAGCAAAGTTTAAAAAAAGGCAATCTTGGTAGCGCTCATCAGACAGGTCAATACAGTGGGGATGTAGATGAAAGATGTGGAGTAGATACAGGGCAAATAGCTGTTAAAATGGGTGTTGCCCATAAAACCCTGGTGGTGGGACTTGGAGGTGGCCCATCACCTGGGCATGTGTAGGATTCATAATCTGCCACTGTTCCAACATGAGTCTATTGCTAGTTCTAACTTCCTCGAGCATGGCTGTGAAATTATTAGTTAAGGTGGCCATGTGGCTGTTGCTCGTCCTAAATTCTGTCAGCATGGTGGTGAATGTATTATTTAATGTATCTAATTGTAAGCTGCTCTGTGGTTCTTTCAGTCACCTGACGAAATAAACGCCTTTCATGGTGCTACGCTGACTCCAGGATCGGCATGCGCCTCCCCTGGGAAACTGGTCGACGTTGCTGACTACATCTACCAATTTCCCTGGTTTGAGCGCCTGCAGATGCTGGACCTCTAGGGCGAGCAAGAGTTGCAGATGTGCTTGGAAAATCCTCTGCAGCAGAGCTACCACTGGGGACTGTAGGCTCAGTCTCTGCATGCTGCCCACGATGGGCTGGCAGCATGCGTCCAGCTTCAGTCTGCTGCAGAGGATTTGGTGCAGTAGCATGTTGGGACAGTGGCAGATTAGGTTCCAGGGGGGTCAGTTCTGAAGGTCCCATCAAGCTGGCATCCTCCTCCATCTCCTGGATTTCCTCCATCAGTGTATGGGTCTGTTGGGACATGTGCAAAAAAAGGTTCATTTTGGGCCCTAAATATATTTGTTATGCAAATTAGTCATGTTTATTCACAAGCATCAGCAGATTCATCAAAGTCCACGTACCATATATATCTGGTCCTGGCTCCTAGGCAGCACGGAAGTTGACAGCGTGATCAAACTGGATGAGGCTTCCACACTTGCTGAGGCTTGATTCTGGGCTGTATTTTAAATAAAAAGGCACATAAACACCCAAAAATCCATTGATGATCTGGATTACTACATGCTTCCAAAAAACACGTGGCCAAGCAGGAATGCCAACTTCCCCAACGGTCCAAGGTGACCTTCAGTATGAATGTCATTATCTGTTATATGTATGACTTACCCTGTACATACACACATGGCTCAGGAGATGCAGAGCTTGCTGGGCTGGGGCTTTTGGGCCTGTGGCTCTTGGTGGCCTTGCCACTAGTGGTTCCATGGCCATCGGTGCGTTTCACACGTGGCTCAGGAGATGCAGAGCTGGCTGGGCTTGAGCTTCTGGGCCTGTAGCTCCTACTGGTCTTGCCAGTGGAAAGTTCTTTCTGAAGGGATGTGCTAGGCTGGGGAGGAGAGGAGGGTGTTTTTTGGGGGCTGGGGCTTCTCACCCTTTTAGTGGCCTTTCTTGCAGGCATACCTGCCTGCTTTGTTGTTGGCTTCTTCTTACCCCCTCCCTCCTTGGCTTTGCTGGTTGGTTTGGGTTTAGCGGACTTGGTGGGTAATGTCGCCTTGGGTTGGCCACTGTGGCTGCGCGTTTCCCGCACCTTCGGAGTTGGTATTTGGGACCGAGAGATCGGACATGAAGAAGGCTCCTTAGGCCACTGTAGCCTTTTGCTGGTGGCCTCCTTGGCTGGTGTGGCCTTACCGAGGGCTTTTTAGCTGGCATGTTGAAAATCTCAAAGAGAATGAGCTGTGTGTCCAGGACCCTTTAAATACTAATGCCTGGGTATGCCGCTTATGCGTTCGCGTAAGCGTGCGTATGGCCCTTCGTCCGGCCGTGCAGAACCCGGAAACCGCTGGGGCATTACTTATCTGCTGCGGAGAAGAAGAAAGACGGCGCTCACGATCTTCACCCGCCAACAAGAAGAGCTGATTATGCTCGTATTGTAAGGACTTTGATTTGCCATCTAAATGCATGCCTAGGCCTTAAGGAAGCACAGGACGAAACAGTTTTCTTTAAAAGTGCCAAACAGAAGTGCGCACATGTGCGAACCAACTCACTAACATCTCGAAAGATAGTTTGAGGCTAGAAATGTGTCTGGGAATGTCATTTAGTCAACTGATCTAATTGTGACAGATATTTGTATGCAGTTTGATCTAACAACTATGTTTATTTTGTGTTTTCTAGACGATGCTTCAGAGCAGGTACAACTACCTGCTCAACTCTTTTGAGAAGAGGACCGTCGCCCTGGAGATCGCTTCCAGGATCCAGCAGGAGACGGACATCACCTTCACCCAGACCTGAAACGGCTCCACATGCCCCGGGTGCTGCGGTTTTTCGGGCTCCATTTCCCAAGTAAGTACATAGCGATTGCATGCTAGATGTACATAATACAGAAGGCAGGCCTTTATTTATAAATGCTTTTCTTTTCTAGTGTTGGAAATGGAGTACCGAATCAGACGCACCCGGGGGCGCACAGGCCGGCCAGTGCTGCATGAATCTGCAGCACCAAGTGAAGGGGGTGGATCTCCAGGGCGACGTTCCTACCCCTTCTCTGTAGTTGACTCCGACCAGCCCCTGGACCTTTCTACAAAGGAGGGGCGTCACGGTGTGGGCAGGGAGTCATACCAAGCGACGGAGCCATTAGCCTCTGGTATGTGACTCTTAATGTAACCGCACACATATACATGCTGTTTAAACAAAAGCTGATTCCCTTTCTTCCCTCTCTTTTTCTAGATGATTCTGTAGCGGGTGAAGGATCTGGAGCAGGGACTGCAGCAGATCAGGCCCAGGAGGCACATGTAGAAGGTGGGTGATGTCACACACACATTCAAATTGTCATTTTCTTACTGTTGACTCAGACATTAGAAGTGACCCTATTTGACATGTCTCTAAAGCCTCAACTTCCCAGCAGTGGCAGGTCCCAGAACCGAGGGTGGTCCCCGAAGCAGAGGTCGCCCACCAACGAAGTTAGTTGTAATGTCTATATTATTGTATGTGGGAATTGACATGATCACCAAGATACCTAAAGCCATAGTCAATGGCATTAGCATAATGACATATGCCCTCTTCCTTAGATTAATTACTTAGCATAATGACATATGCCCTCTTCCTTAGATTAATTACTTAGCATCATTACATATGTCCTCTTCCTTAGATTAATTACTTAGCATAATTACATATGTCCTCTTCCTTAGAATAATTACTTAGCATAATTACATATGCCCTCTTCCTTAGATTAATTACTTAGCATAATTACATATGGCATCATGAGTTAGCTTGCCACCTAAAAAACATTCTATCCCCAGCTGAGAAACATGTATTTGGCAACAAATAATGTTTTTTTCTTTTTTATATAGGGGTCCTTGCATTGGTGGCCGACATGCAGGAGCTGCGTGACTCGGTGGGGACCACAGGTGAAGACTAATGTTCTGGGTCCTGCCATTGCTATGTATAGTTTTTTATTTGTTTTAAATTTTAAAAAAATGTAACAATTTTAATATTTTATTACTATAAAAAAAAAGTTGTTACATTTTTATACCAACAATTTAAAAGAAATGGCCAACAAAAACTGGCATTTGTGATTAAAAACAAAAAAAAACAAAAAACTGTTTCAGTGTCATTTCATTTTACAAAATACATTAACACAAAACGAATGGGCCAAGAAATATTTAGAGATGAAGATTCACATGACCGCAAAGTGATTTGGGTACATTTTAGGGGTGAGAAATGCAAGAAGAACATGACCGCGAAGTAATCTGGGTACATTTTAGGGGTGAGCAAGAAGAATGAGAGCGCGAAGTGATTTAGCTAAGCATTGTAGCAAAAGTGAGTGAAACAAATATGTAGGCGAGCACATTAATGAGTTAAGTTTGTATTGCGCAGGCGTAAGGTCGTAAGGATTTTCGTCTGGATGATTATTTATTGTAAAAGGAAAACAGAATCTAACGGGACACATAAATGATTCGTGGCAGGAGACGATGGAAAAAGGGCAAAAACAGAAGCCTACGCTGTAACATGAGTAACATAAACGGAAAACGAAAGCTGGAAAATGACATTCTCGTTGGCATACGAACGGACGAAGACTTTACAGAAGGCTTGCAATGCATGCATAGAATCGCTCGTACACTCATACAAGAGCGGGAACATTTAAAAAAAAATACAGAACGGCACAGAAACGAAAGTCTTTTTTTGTCTCTCTGAATCAACCCTTATGTATGGTCTACTATGCAGTGTCTGTGTTTGGCCTACTCTGCAATCCCTGTGTATGGCCTACACTGCAATCCATGTGTCTGGCCTACTCTGCAGTCTGTGTCTGGCCTACTCTGCAATGCCTGTGTATAGCCTATTCTGCAGTGTCTGTGTCTGGCCTACTCTGCAGTGTCTGTGTTTGGACTACTCTGCAGTGTCTTTGTATGGCTTACACTGCAATCAGTATATGGCCTACTCTGCAGTCCCTCTGTATTGCCAACTTTGCAATGTTTGGGTATGGCCTAGTCTACACTGCAATCCCCGGGCACAATCCACCAAACACATGCCGGGGTCTCAATTAAGGGCACTGATCCCAATATCAGAAAATATATCACAAATGTATTTATTCAGTTGCACAAATTAAAAGCACAAAAGACACTACACATTAAAATCATGATCCCACTGTACTTCCTAGGCGCTGGATAATATCAAGCCATGCACTGAATTTAAGTCCACACTGGGTCTATGCTCCCTCTTTATCAAATATGTAATTAATGATTAATAACCCAAAATACATAAAGTGCTGAGTGCAATCAGCGTGCCATCCGCCATGTGCCAGTAAACCTCTAAACAAAATGCATGCGCTATGGAAATTATAGCAGCTTGCATATCACAATGAATTATTTAGCTCACTATATCGTATAATGTATCATGATTATTAAGTATGTTTTGTTAGCACATTTTGTTTAGACGTTTACTGGCACATAGTGGATGGCACGCTGATTGCACTCAGCACTTTATATATTTTGGGTTAATAATCATTAATAACATATTTGATAGACCCAGTGTGGACTTAAATTCAGTGCCTGGCTTGATATTATCCAGCGCCTAGGAAGTAACGCGGGATTGTTTTTAATGTGTAGTGTCTTGTGTTTTTAATTTGTGCAACTGAATAAATACATTTGTGATATATTTTCTGATATTAGGAGCAGTGCCCTGAATTGAGACCCTGGCAAGTGCTAGGTGGATTGTGCAATAAGTTGTGTAGCCGGGGGTGAGGGAGCACGCCCCCATAGTAGTTATTTTTTGAGCTTGTCTACTTGTGTGTTTTGTAATACACTGCAATCCCCATGTATCTGTTTATGACCTACTCTACAGTCTCCGTGTATGGCCTACTCTGCAGTGTCTGTGTATAGCCTATACTGCATTTCCTGTGCCTGGTTCATTTTCCAAATCATGTGTACAGTATAAGCTTAAATCACTGTGCAGTCTAAACTCTGGTCACTGTGTACAGTCTAGACTTTATTCCCTATCTATAGTCTAAACTACGACCACTCTGTATGTTGCATACAGCAGTCCTTGTGTACTGCTATACCCCAGCTGGTCACCAGGTAATTCAGCTGTTAACCTATCAGTAAAGTACTGATACCTGGCTACAGTACTACTTACTTCTACCGTACCTGCATTTTGTGGGCTGCATTTTCTCATGTCCAACAAGGTGTCTCTTTTATCCTGACAGCTGGATGCAATAGGCTCCACCTAGTGGCAATTAGCAATGCTTGAACTGGTTTTGCAGGCTAGCAGGGGTGCTCTATTATTACATCACTTGATGGCAGCCACCAGACAGCTGCTGATCCTGATCCTCCAGCTTCATGTCATCCCCCATATCATCTAAAGGTCCCCAGTAATCTGCTACCTACAGAATCTTGTATATTTTTATGTATTGTGTTCTGTTATTTGCATCTATTATTTACTGTATTCTTGTGTGAGGTTTTGCTGTTTTCAGCCATAAATTATGTTGCCACATTCCTTATCTCTGAATTCCATGCTGCTCTCTTCTGCTAATTCTGACACAACCCCCAATTTGCCTCAGCTTTTTTTTTTTTTTACTATTAACTGCCCCTGTTTTTCGGGGGAACATGACCCGCTTACTCAACTGCAGTTCTGCACTCCAAATTCAGTCCTCGGGTCTAATCTGGGTCACATCTGGCAGAAAAGGAAGATTTCCTGGTCCCTATTTAAATTCTTCTTCTTGGTTTGCCCTGAGGAAGAAATCCTGCTGAACCCCAAAATGTCAACTGTATTTACACTTGGCGGCTTTGGGTGGCTAGACCTGCATTTGGAGAGCTTTTTATGGATTATCAAAAAAAAATAATTCTTTGAACTTCATTCTGGAGCGCTGGCTGGCTCGGTACCGCCACTGGCTGATGCCCACTACTTTTGTTTGGCAGGGATCCCCAACCTCTAGAGCCACATTAAAAATGTTAACATGGTCTAGAGCCACATTTATGGTCAATACATCATCTAAGACACATCACTCTTAATTAATAGAAAACAACTGGAAATAGTCCCACACAAGTGCATCGCCCAGCCAGAGGCATAACTAAATGTGACTGGTTCTTGGTGCGAATAATAAATAGGGCCCTGTCAAGGCTCATACAGTAAACTTTTTTCTGTCTTTTAACTCAACTGGATGTAGTTAGACCACTAAAGACTGAAACAGTCAAGATAAATGGTGCTTCCTTTCTCTAAATATGATAAATAAGGTGGAGGAGCAACAATGATGGAGCCCCTCTGACCTTCTGAGCCCCGATGTGGTTGCACTTCCTATAGTTCTGCCCCTGAACCCAGCTCTAAAGAGTTAAAATGAAAGAATCAAAACCCAGGGGCCACGTAGCAAGGCTGAGAAACCATGAACAGTGCTGGAAACTACCAAGTCAGCTATTTCCTCCTCCTGTCCAACTCTCTATTAACCTTATAAATTATGGAGTGCTTGGACCAGCCTTAAAAGTGTGCAATCCTTCAGCAAGTGCCCTGGTCTAGCAGACAGCCGCAAATCACACATCTGGGGTCCATGAGCTGCTGTCAGGGGCGTTACTATAGGGGGTACGACCACACTGGGACCCAGGAAGTCAGGGGGCCCCATCATTCCTGCTCCTCGGCCTTATTTTTCGTATTGCTGACTTTAGAGACAAAAAGCACCATTTGTCCCTGCTGCTTCAGTTTTTAGTTTTCTAGGTACATCCAATTGAGTAAAAAGACAAAAAAAGTTTACTGTATGAGGCATTAAAGCACCCCAAATTAATGTTTGCACCAGGGCCTTTGTAGCACCAGAGTTAATAGCATAAACATTTTATATATAAAAATGGCACTGAGACAATAACTGAGTTAAACCGAACCTTCACCCCGAATAAGAGTCTATCTTGTATGTCCCCCCCACCCTGTACATACAGTTTTCTTACATTAAAAATGTATTGCATTTTTGAGCCTTTAAACATTCAAGATGGCGGCACATGAGTCTCAGGTTGCCTGCAAACAGGAAGTGTCCTCTTACTATGCCACTCTGCATTCTGGGATTGATGTCCTTTTCCTGACCCCAACTCTGATTTGCCTGTGCAAAGCACAGCTATATCCCGCCCCCCCTGTACTTTTCCCGCCTCTCCTTACCTCAGTATGTGATGCATCTGAGGCAAGATGGCGGCGCCCATATCCTAGAGTCCTGAACAATTGAATGAGACCTCGGGAACACTAATTCCCCAGGAATCCAAAAAAAAGGAGCACAACCAACAGAAAAAATCACAATTATTTATTCAAACATTAGATTGGATTACATTGGATTCCTGGGGAATTAGTGTTCCCGAGGTCTCATTCAATTATTTAGCTTGGTTTGTTGGTGAGCACGCCGGTATTGGTTATTATTAGTGGTGCACCAGATAAGTGTAATTTGGTTTAGCTAGAGTCCTGAACAGTATGGCAGCCCAGTGGGGTAAAGTATAAAAAGTAAGTGACTAAAAAAGTAAAATATATTAATTTTAGATGTTGGGGAATAGTTTTTGAGGTGTTTGGGCTTTTCATTAAATGATGCTGAAGGTCTTTTTTAATAATGGGACAAAACCAAACAAGGATGATTGACATATTGGTCTCATACAAAAAAAGTTGGTTCATATCCAATGTTTAACCATACAGTAGCCATGTATGATTAATAACGTTTTGGAAAGGTTAAAGTGGACCAATACCCAGGATTTTGACTATCCTGGGTTTTGGTCCACTTCGGTGGGGCACCCCGATCGGGGGTGCCCCGCTGTGTGAAACCCCCCAGAAAGCCCCGAAAACTCACCTCTCCCCGCTCCCACGTGACCGCTGCAACCAATCCCCGCCGGCGGACAAGCGAGAGGCAGCGCAGGACAAGCAGAGCGCGTCCGCCGCCGCCTCCCGCGCGTCCCTCTTACAGGGAGCGCACCTGAGCCGGCCATTCACAAACGGCCGGCACGGGAGCGCGCCCTGCTAGAGGGATGCGTGGGAGGCAGCGGTGGTGGACGCGCATGCGCCGCTGGAACGTGGAAAAGGTAGGATTGTGGGCTTCCTGGGGGGTTTCACCCCGCTGGACATCCCGATTTTGGATGCCCCGCGAGGAGGGATCTGATCAGCCTGGGAATCTTATAGATTCTAGGGCCGATCCCCCCTGGGTGTTGGTCCACTTTAAGGCATTTGTGAGATCCTCTCCAATCTTCAGTGATATCTGTACACTGAGCCTTTTTAATTCAATACCCAATAAAGTGCAAGACAAATCATTAGTAACATTTCCTGCACATGATTGGGTTTCCTATAATGAATGAATAAAGCATTTGCCACTGTATTTGAGTGGTATGCTCAAACAGATCTGTTTATTGTACAGAAATAAAGTGTGTTATGAGTAAAATGCACCACGCTATTCTGACATTTGGAAACCTTTTACTCTGGGCGACAATTCTCCTTTAAACCACAAATTGCCTAATAGTGACATTTCACTTGAGAGAATTTGTTGCTATTTGTGATCTGTGCCCTTCTCGGTTATTCCTAAAGAATGCTTTTTACAACTTAAAATGACGTTATGGGAAGCATTAAACATTTATGGAACCGCAACTACAAAGCCGGTGAGAATTACAGTGTCTAGTAAAAGAATCTCTAGGTGCACAGGAGGGACACTTGACCCTTGTGTATGTCAGAGTGCTACAAAAATGGCTATGTTAACATTTCCTTGAATCAAAGGGATTTCCAGCTAAATTGACAATGATGTTCAAACATCTATTGCGTAGCCTGTTTTATTCTACAGTACTGCTAAAGCCTAGCAGAGGGGTGACCTATTATAAGGATAATTGGAAACAAAGCATAATAGCGTACCCTATAGGGGCTTATATATATGATATATGATATTCTACTGCTGCTCTGCGACGGTGCTCCCCCCCAAAATATATGATTTAGCAACGTGGCTCTCCGCACAGTGTTTATAACTGCACCACTTAGGGACAATGGAAGCTGTTGATAATGATCACTTTACCAATTTTGCACCGCTTAGCACCACAGTATATGGCGTAAAATGGCGAACTTGTATTCTATGGCCTGCATCGCCATACAATTAAATGGCGGGGAAAGTAGAAAGCCAAGTAATCATTGTGCTGTGTAAGATGATGTGATAATAATCTGTGGGGCTGTTAACCCACTGACCTCCCAAGTTCATCCTGGTCTCGCTGTGCCTCATCTACCGTGGAGCTCCTCCGCGACCAGAACCCATTGTTAACCATATGCATGCTAGGTAGGCAAGCCAAACATTTCATGGAATAGTTGTTGATTATGTTTAGTTGTGTCTGACGGATATAGGATACAGTGAATAAATAAGATGTACCATTAAGCAATGTTGATTAAATTTATAATTAAATGTTTTCATGTTCTGTGCTATTGTCTAAGTTTTATGCTATTTTTGTGCTTTAAGCTGTTATTATATCTTTGCTATTATTAAAGTTATATTTTATGCAACATTTTGGAGTTGTGGTGCTTCCTTCAGGGTGAGAATCCGAACAAGGGTCCCGGCTAGTGGGCCCCTTACCAATTAGGAACGTCACGTCTGGTTCCGGCTATTTCCGGTTCTGTTTCTGACTGATCCACTTGCCAAAACAGATAGCAGGAATGTAATGGAGTTCTTTATAAATGCTGACATGATAAATTAACTTTTTGTGCCTCAAAGTGATCCTATACTCAGAAAGAGTAGTCACATCCTGTGCACAGCCTAATTCCCCAAAACACGCAGTGGTTCTTTTTTTTTTTTCACTAAAGCCTTTGCACAATATTCAGTAAACACTTACAGAATGTAGGATGATGTTCTAATGTTACCCATATGGCTCTCTGGACATGCATTCAACAAGAGCGTGGCATAGCTAGAGCTGCTCACAGCTTGTCTCAGCTAAAGCAGCGACCAGCGTTCACCTCACACAGATACACTGTTAGGATGGAGAGGAGAGGAAAGGGTCCTTCAGACAAGCATATGACATAAGAGCGTATATATATATATATATATATATATATATATATATATATATATTTATAAACGCTTTCTTAAGGGCAGTTTAACTGAGGTGTATTTCAAGGTTTAACTTGTAGTGCTTCCAGATTTATTGCAGGTTTTACAACTGACAAGGCTGACCACTTCCTTCCCTCCTCAGCCTGTCAGTGCTGCTGTGTGAGGGGGCACTGCTCTCTCCTTTAAGCTGAATTCAACTGTAAGAAAGCCAGGCTATGCCCTCCTCTCTCAATCTATTCTGGGCGTTGTGACTGGCAGAATCATTGATGGAGAGCACCAAGGGCCGCCGCTGCTGCACTGCCAGGGATTCAAATGCCCACCATTAGAACATATTGCATCCTGTTTTTTTGAATATTGTACAAAGGCTTAAGAAAAATGGAAACACAGGCTGTTGGGACACTAGGCTGGGGATAGAATTTGACAACAGTATAAGATCACTTTAAAGTAAAAAAAAAATCTAAAAAAAAAAAAAGCTACACCAAGTCATGTCAATAGCCCCTGCCCTGGCCTTCCTCCCCACCACTGGGGCAGGACAGGGGTTAAAAAAATAAATCAGATTTTACATTCCTAATTTGTAAAGCTGTAATGCATAACACCCAATCTGTCTGTGTTCTACTGTACTTTAGAAAATAAAAAAAAGGATAATTTATTTTAGAAGTTGGCAAAAACAGAAGCAGAAGCCCATGAGAACTCATCAACACCTGTTTGTGAATTCCCATAGTAAACTATTTTTTCCAAACTGATAAAATAAAATATCTAACTCTTTAAAAATAATATGCCCCTACCTGTAAACTTGCCTCATCACAGGCGCAGGGGATTTTAATTTTATAAGAATAAAAAATCATTTTATTGTGTTGAGGGAAAACACTGGGGGGACATGCTAAATATTTGGTGAAGCCAGTCTATTTTCTGGTGTGCATTGCAGTGTGGATTGCAACCTGCTTCCCGGTGAGATAACACAAAAAAGTGCAGAAAGAAAGTTTGTTTTACCATGAAAATTTGTAAGTGATATATTATTAAACAGGTTTAAACAGTTGCATTTCAGGTTTTGATTAATCTAACATGGAAACGCTTTCTAACATGGAAAAGTTTTCAATCTTGCCTGAATCGATTTAAATGAACTTTGGCCCAAAAGAGATCTTGTTTGTGGATTGTGTGGGTATATGCCTTCTTCTTTGCATAATACAAGTTTAACTTGGAAACTGTGTTCACAGACTTCTAAAAATATTCCTTAGCCCATGGAAGGATTTTCATTACTGATTCATTTGGGTTTTCAATGCAGCACTGCCTTTAGGCACATGGACCATGAGCATCCAACACTGATCCTTGCCATTGCCCCTGGCGAACATGAAGTTCTGTAGATGTACTGTAGATGGTAGAAAAGTCTTTGAAATTTTACATTGAGGAATATTTTTCTGATGTTGTACCACAACTTTAAATGCATATTCTCACAGATTGGGGAACTTCTGACCATCATTGCTTCTGAGAGTCTTTGCCTTTCCAACATGCATGTTTTTTATTCAGTCATAGGCCCTTATTTAAGAAGGGATAGCGTCAGGTAGTGGCTGGTTAATGTGAGGTAGCGACAGGTAGCGACTGGTGAATGCCGGACACGGTACGCAATTACACATTTATCAAGCAGAATCTGTTTAGTGACTGGGATAACGCCATGTAGCATCTGATTCATCATTTTCACAGCCTCAGCGAACAGCGCTGGCGTTCAGCCTTGCACAGCGACAGGTATGACCTCTCGCTACCTGTCGATCTCCCATACTTTTCAATGAACGAACCTTTTCTTCTCTTTAAACGGGGTATTTGTTTTTTGTTTTTTTTTTTCAAAAAATCACAATCAAAATACTGTGACCTCTTCTGGCATTGAAAAAGCAGTTTTTTCCCAATTTTTTCATTTTTTATATATTACTTCAGAAATGACACAACAGGTCTGCCATTAAAGTGTTCATGTTACAATGTTGCTACATTGTAATTCCATATGTTTTCGCTTTGTTACTAGTTGAGAGATGCAGAAAAACAGACTTTAAACACACCGCCTCCTACGCTCTGGGCTTCAAACAAGCATTTTTCAGCGCCAGAGATTTGTGAGGCTGTTTTTTTTGCTGAATATGGTGTGAGTCGGTCGCTATGAGCAGTCGCTAACATGCGCTCCCATACAGCGCTGTACTGGTCAAATAGCGACTCCTCACAATGTATTCAACATTACTGAACAGCGACTGATTCGTTATGAAGTAGCGACCCACGGCTGAGCACAGTGACTACTAGCGGGCGCTCTGAAAATGCCTGCTACAGACGCTCATCTGTCGCTACCTGGCGTTAGTGATGAATCAGCCTGCCCGTTAATGGTTGACTCTCCAGCAGTTTTTCACTACTCTTTCATCATCCTGTGTGTGATCCAACTTTTGAGATGTGTTGATTTTTTATTTTTTCAAATAAGGGCCTTATTTATCACGGGCTAGCGCCAGGTAGTGTCTGATGAGCGCCAGGTACCGCCAGCTATCGGCGGCTACCGACTCAAGTACGCCCGGCGGCGGTCACAATGACGCATTTATCAAGCTAAATGAGGCTAGCGCCGGCGAGAGTGTCAGCTAGCGCGGGATTCATCATGAAGCTGCCTGGAACGAACAGCGCCGCTGCAAATTCCTTCACAGCGCCAGGTATGACCTGTCGCTCCCTGGCATTGTCCAATGCATTTCAATGGAGCAATGTTTAATTAATCATAATTAATTGGTAATAATTTTTTTTTTTTTTTTTTAATGTCAAAAATTCTGAGACCACTTCTGCATTGTTCGTTTTTTTTTTAAAGTAAAAAAAAATAAAAAATAAAAATTTGTGCAGAATTGATCTTACATGTCTGATATTAATGTATTCATATTACAAAATGATTAAAAAAACATGTATAATGTTACAATCAAAAAATATGGTTGTTTAGGAGTTAAAAACTAGTTAAAGGAGCAGTATCGCGAAATTTGCATTAAAAAAGATAAATAATTAAATAGCCACACAATAGCTTATAACATGTGTATAAATAATGTGGCGATAGAAAAAGAAAAAAATATATGCCTCTCTTTTAAATTGTATAATTAAAATGGCTCAGTCCATTTGCTGAATAGGGGGATCTGCTGGCTTGTATTTAGTGAGCTGCTTCATTTAGCCCACTGGTCTCCTAGCAACACTTTACCTCAGAGGCTAACACTGTAACGGCTGTGTGTGTGTGAGGTGCTGCTTTTGTTATGAGACCAGGTGACTCAAATGTGTAAAATCTATACAAAATAAACTAAACTGACTGAAAATGACTGAAATTCTTCTTTGAATAACTGTGCAGGAAAATCTAAAGGTATTAAAGTGGAACAAAACCCCATTCAAAATCAGGATGCCCACTGTGTGAAACGACCCCTGGATAACCACAGATCCCCCCATTTTTCTGGCGCGCTCACGCAGATAGTCATTTAGACAGGCCAGGCGGCCAGGAAGGTTACTGCTCAGGCTCCCCATCTGTGTGCAAACAGCGCTGATTGGATGAGAGCCTGCGCATGCGTTGTGGGACAGGGAAAGGTACGTTTTCACAGGCGAACTTGGGGATTTCACAGGGCATCCCAAGTCAGGATGCCCCTGGGGGGCACAAAACAAAACTCCAGATAGTGAAAATCCTGGGTTGGGCTTTGCTCAAAACACACAAAGCTGAAAGAAAGATCATATGGAAAAAAGAAAAATAAGAATATGAAAGAGAAAATGGTAAACTGAAAGATTCTGCAGCAGAGCCAACATGAAGGGAAAACTGTCAAAATCAGCTAAATGACTTCTAGAGCTTTTCTCTCTGTTTTAGATATATAAGTTCTGGCCAGGCAATGTTGCAATGTTATCTTATGCTGGACGCAGCCAGCACTGAACAGCTGAGACTTTGATACATTCTCCTCAGCGTGGAACTGATACATTGTTTCCCCCTCTCCTCAGCATGGAACTGATACATTTGTATCTCCCTCTCCTCAGCATGGAACAGGCGAAGAGTGTCGGCTGCCGACACTCATCAGACATAAACATGAGCTATTAGTCTCCAGCTGCTCAACACACACATCATTTTTTTCTACATTTGTAATTCTTACTCCAACACCTACCTACATTCCAAGTACCATTTAAATATAAGTCACCAAGAAAAATTCGCGATACTGCTCCTTTAACACACATCGCCGCCAGCGCACTGGGGTTTAAACAAGGAATGGACAGCGCCAGCAAATTCGGAGCGTGATTTTTTAATGAATATGAAGCAAGCCGTTCGCTCTGGCCATTCGTTGTCAGGCGCACACATACAACGCTGAACCTGTGAAACAGCGACCCCTAAGCCCGTATTGAACATTACCGCACACCGACTGAGTCGCGGTCATCAAGCAAACGCCGGCCAAGCACAGCGAATACTGGCTGGCGCTGTAAAAATCACGCTACAGTCGCTCATCTGTCGCTACCTGGCGCTATTAATTAATCGGCCTCTAAGTTAACTTCTGATATGTGTTCTGTTACTATGGATACATAGGAGTTCCAAATCATTCCATTCTTGTTTTCTCTTTACATTTTACACAGGCTCATAATTTTGGGAGAAAAATACGCTTTCAAATACTCTTAAAACATAAAATTAGAATTAGATACATTACAATTTGATAACAGTTGTACTGTACATGCTTAGTTCCCTTCAATGTTTTGGGTCTATCTGCCTCTTACTCAAGGGAAGATAGGGTGATGCAGCCTTTGCATGTATTTTAAATTCAGAATTGGCTTTGACATGCTACCAAATGCTTTGGGTGGATTTTTATTGTAGTGGTCCCCAACTCTTTACTAAAAGGCCCACCAATCTGCATCTCAGCAAGCTTTGTAATTATGGGCCTTATTTGAGAAACACTAGTGCCACATAATACCACACACCATCAGGTGTTTTTTAGCTGCGGCAACGTGAAAGCCATATTTCTGACACTAAAAATATTTAACGCCTCACATTACACCTCGTAGCATTCAATTTATCACTTGTGTCGGGTGTATTTTGAGCATCCACTTGCAGCCACATCACAGTGTCGTTCTGCAATAGTCCTTTCTATTGTTTTTCTGTAACTACTGGTTTGCATTTTACCTTTTTATGTGCTCATTTTGCTGACATGGGTTCCCTTCATATTCTGTATGTTTCCTTAATTTATCGTACTTTGGTTATCCTTGGCTAACTTGTGTTTTCCAGCCTACCACGAGTGTGTCAGGTCATTTCTTTGCCACTAATGTCATTCCAGGTGTTTTCGCTGTATCACTGTGCTCGCAGCATTCATTAATGCTTTATTTTGTATTGTACCTAGTGCTGAATGTTTTAGCATCATGTTTTTATAGTGCCAATACAATCACTGTTGTTTTCCATCTTAAATTGTAGTGCCAGCTTTCTGTCGATTCCAACCTATCGTTGTTCTGGATGCTATGTTTGTGTTGAAAGCGGCATCGTGATTACAGTGCTTGCTAAGCACTATACAGTGCTTGCTGTCATTTGTTTTGTGCCATTACTGTCTAGCTAAATTTATGTTGTTATTTTGGCCAGACACTACAAAACATTTTTTTCTTATCGTTTCTTTCACCTCCCCTGCTGCCTACATAGCATTCTTTTCCTACAGCGTTTTCTGGACCAAACCAATATTGGGGTCTAATGAAATGTTTTGATTGGGCACTTCCGGGTTTGCAGTCTCAGTGGTGTGGACTGGCAATGGCACACACCTGTCAATGAGTGGATCCCCGGATGGACGGGCAAATAATTAAAGTAAGTATCTTTGTTATTTGTTTCTCTGTTCTCTGCATCGTTTGTATGCCTTTGTTTATTTGGTTTCTTGTGTGCCTCAACATGTGGCCTGTGTTTTCAGCATGTGTGTTTCCTGTGGGCATGTCATTCCCTGTTTGGTTCCTTTTTTGTTTTATTTTTTCATGTTGTGTCCTTTTTGCACATTGTTCCAGTATGCGTTTTGGCCACATTCACTCTTTGCAGTGTTTGTTGCTCTGATCCCTCCATTGGGTATGTTTTTTTGCACCCTTGTGCTTTCCATTTGCGCAATTATTCTTTGCTGTTTTTCTTAGCGTCTGTAGGAAAACTTTTCATGTGCTTTTTAGGCCTGTAGTGTGTTATTGGTTCCAGTACCTCTTTCGTTTCATGTTCCATTTATATTTATGTTTGTATTTTGTGTTTTTTGGGGGGTTCAGATGTAATTCTGTTTTGTGCATGTTATGCTAATTTTTTCTTTTTTTTTTTTTCCTTTTTTATTTATTTTAGACCATGCTTCAAAATAAGTATGATTATGCCTGCGTGGTCTGAGGAGTGTGGCTACCGTTGGCGCCAGTTTCAGAAGTGCCAGACCTGTGATAGTGAGAAACTTAGAACCAGGTTTACACCCGTTGCTGGCTTTCATATGTTGTTTTTAATGACTCCCCTCCCAAATGGGCTACAGCTTAAGATTGTCCTTTACCATGTTTGGTTTTGTGCTTGGGGGTTGAATCATCCTTGTGGAGAAGCCAGCACTGTAATTTTGCTTGGGTGTTTGGGACAATGCTCGGTCCCAGTTAAATACTTCTCTGTGCCCCGTTTGTGGGTGTCAGTACACCCGGCATTGGCCACCTGTCCTTGCATGTCCTTGCAAGCACTCACTCAGAGAGTGGGTGTGTCTGTTTTTCCCACATTAGTGTGTTGTTTAGCATGTTCTGTGTTGACCCATAGGAACCTGTCCTTTGCCTCACCCAGCTGATTCCAGGTTGGCCCTAGCATTTTGTGTTTGCCCTTCAAATACATGATCTTGGTTGATGTTGGTGGTTGCTCTTAGCTATTGGACAGTTGCTCGGCATCAGACCCAGACCCAGATTTAGCTTGTGTTTTCTGTGGCCCACATAGCACTGTGTAAATAATGGGGGGGGGGGCACAAAAAGTAGATTTGTGCGCAATATTAAATCAGCCAGGCGTGGCCTCTTGCTTTGGTGTTTTAATAATCTGTTGTTTGTTCTTTTATTCATTTTCTGATTATTATGCTTTTGTTTAACAGAATGCATTGGTGAGCATCACAGGATGTAGCAGTATGTTTTGGAGTCCTGGGCAATGCTGCTGGACATGTGGTGGGTTGGTGGGGGCAAGAAATAGCTGTTGTGCTGGACACCCCTATTTCTGTTTTGGGCCATTTTCAGGTTATGATGCTGAAAGCACATCATCATGTGTTCAGCCAGGCAGGGGTTGGTAATCAGGAGCAACATGTGGCGGTGCTGGCAGTTGGCCATTGTAAGCAGAGTGGTTGTTGGAAGCCACAAGTCCAGCTCAAAACAGGGCCTGGACAAAGATATTTTGTTGCTGGACTTGTCGGTTGAGGACTTGCAGCAACTGATTCGTCTCCCTCCTGCTCTACTGAATGGCCGAAAGAATTGCCAGGTGTTGCTCCTGTGCCCATGTTTCCTGATGTTCCTGCTCAGCCCTTGTGTACTTTTGTCCTAGCAGCTCCCAAATGTAGCCCTTCAGCAACACCACTCTTTCTGCAAGTTGGCCCTGGTGTTGCCTATTGTAGGTAGCCAGCATTTGTGAACCAAACTCATAAAGTTGGGTGCTACTGGGGCACCTTTCCATGTCAGCAACAACCCCAAATGGAGGCTGAAAATTAGAGAAGTCTCTGTTTGGATCAAGGTTTTTGGTCACCCCTGAGCTCACCCACAGGATTGTTTAGTGTGTGTGTGAAGGTATTGTGCATCTGCTGCTCAAGCATGAACTATGAAAATGGGTTGTGGTTGGCAAGCAGCCACAACTTGGACCACACAAGTCCCTTGCATTGTGCTGTGGACACAGCATTGCAGCGGTTTGCAAAATAATGCAGCAATACAAAAAAAAGCACATTGTAAAACAGGGATCTAGGTTTCATGAGCATCAAATGCTCATTACATTTATCAAACAACCACTTTAACTGCAGCACTGAATGCTACCAGTGCCATTTGCCTGCTTGCATCGTCGTGGCTTGGGCGCTATCTGCGCCTCTCGTCAGTGGCAAAAGTGGCACTATTAATAAATTAGGCTCTATAACACACAAGAAGTACAATAAAATAGTTCTGTTCTATTTATTCCCAAAATATTGCCTGTACCTGAGGAAATTGTTAAAGGCAAGGGGCATCATTTTTCCAATGAGGTAAGAGTATTTTTTAATATTATTTTTAAGTTTAGAAATAAGAGTTCCCTCTATGCAGAACGATTTGGTATTTTTATTGCACATCCCACAGGATCCTGTTTCTAAAATCCTGAAAATGAACATAGTTAATTGGAAAAATCATTTTTCTCAACTGTAAAAATGCTTCATCTCAGGTACAGGTGATTTTTTGATGAAAACTAAATTTTTTTTTGCACTTTCTTGTGTGTTAAAATTAAAAAGCTCACCAAGATGCAGGTAGCAAATGACACTGCAAGCCACACTGTTGGTGCACCCTGCTTTATCAAATAATTATGACCCCCCGTGTGTTGTGGGTATCCCCACAGTTGCTTCTATAGCTCTACAGCTGCATTAATTACCAGGGCCGGTGTCAGCACACAGCAAGACGGGGCAGCTGCCAGGGGCCCACTGACAGAGCTGGCCTTTGGGGTGTGCAACAGTGCTTGACCAAGGGCAGACTGGGAGGGCACAGCTGGTGTCAACATCTACTCACAGAGCGCCAGAGATGGTCGAGGTGGTGGTGCAACTTCTTTTCCCCGCCGGGCAGGGACAACAGTATGCAGCAATAAGGTTCCGCTGCCGCCTGTACTGTCTCCACCCGGGAGAGAGGAAGGGGCCTCCACACCCTGTGACAGGTGCACCGGCGGGCTGCGGGCGATCAAACAGCAGACAGCAGGCAATAACAAGGAGACTGGGAGTGCGTGCCGTGGGGGAAAGCACTGTAGAGGGTTTTCTTTTCTTTTGATCCTTGGGCGATGTAACGCGATTCTTCACCAGAAAGGGACTCACTGAGAGCATGCCACCCAAGAACCCACATAAACCTGGAGCCAGCCCTGCTAACTACTTCACCTATACATATGTTCAGAGATCTGAAAAACCTAGCCTGTTGGTGCCCCCTGTAAGAGAGTGGGACTCTTTTATCCACCTCTCTGCCAATCCCACAGTGAGTGGTGCATCCACCACCCCCCTCTGCCTGATGTGAACACTCACAACAGACATTTTTAAGTGGTTAACATGGGTACACACCTAAAGGGGAGCGGACGCTCATATGGACATGTGCTGTAGGATCGTTGGTGGGGTAAGCATATGGGGCAACCAGTGGGGTTTCACACAGCAGGGCATCCCAAGTTTGGGAAAGTGAAAATCCCCAATTCTAATAATAGGATGTTTAGCAGATGAGGAGCAAACACATCCATAAAAGTAGATCAATTTGGTTTATGCAAAGAAAATGAAACAAAAATGTATCCCCTTGCGCAACAGATGTTTAACTACTGCATTCCAATCAGTGACAACAGTGGCACCAGATATAAATATAATTAAAACAATTACTTTCCAATGTATTAGAAATAATATAATACAATTAAGAGGCAGCCAGGGAAATAATTGTGAAATATTTTTTAATACAACTGTCATCATTTATTGGTTAGTTTTTAATTAAAGATTTCAAGCTATTATTTAAAGCTGAATGTATAGAAAATATGTAATACAGATTTGAAACATGTCCTCGGTGACGAGTCAAAGCTGATTAAAAGTCATTTCACAGCGTTCCACAGCTAGAGCTATGGCACTACAAGCAAGGTTACAATCCTTTTGTGTCATGTTTATCTGCACTAGCACACCTCTGGTTCTGCCTCTGGGTTTTTCTGCCACTTGGCATTCTAGTACATCCATCACTCATTATCTGGCAGCTGCAATATCCATTGAGTTTACTGTGGCAATTCTATTAGGACCATACAGCCAACTTTTTTGGTAAGTCAATGTAGTGCTCGAAAGAGCAATAGCAGCGCAATAATACATAGCGGCTGAGTCATTACTTATGCCAGGTATTGGCAGCTGAGCTTCTGTATACCGGATATCAGACGCTGTAACAGACCTGGCCGGCATTGATGAATGTGATGTATGTTGGGCGCTCTAACACCAGTAAAGCGCTGCAGGGAGCGAAAGGTAGCGCCAGCTCAGTGCGACCGACTCTCAACGCTCCACACCATACTTATCAAAAAAGGACAAACACGCACGCTTTAAATCTGGTCGCTATATCATAGAGCGCCAGGCGCTGTGTGATTAAAGTCTGTTTTTGAACACATATCCACCTGTAACAAAATGAAAACACATGGAATGACATTGTTTTAACACTGTGACACTTTAGTGCCAGACCTGTAATGACAATTCTTCATTAAAATATAAAAAGTCAAAACATTTTCTAAAAATGTTTGTTTGCAGCCATGAAAGGTCACACAATGATTTGAGCTAAAAAAAAGATTAAAAATGTCAAGCACGCTGCTTTAACACAAGCAAATGAAAGCCCATTAAAATGTATGGGAGAGCGACAGTGAGCGAAAGGTAATACCTGGTGCTCTGGAAGCTAGAGCGCCAGCGCTATACACTGAGCCGCCTGTAATAATACGCTACATGTCGCTGTTAGAGACTCTCACCAGATTCGCTTTCGGTTTTGCGTACATTGCCCAGCGTTCACCAGACGCTGCCTGCCGCTACGAGGCACTACCTGGCACTATCCTTTCTTGAATAACCCCCTTTGAGTGATGTTATTGCTGACCTTGGAAAAATGTTACTGTACGGGCCCATCCCTGGGTGTTTTATAAGGCAACATACTGTAGATAGGTAACCTAGGTTCTAGAGGATAAAAAGGGCTTGGACTAGGGATGAGCGAATCGATCCGGACGAACCCGGATTCGATCCGAATTTCAGGAAAAATTCGATTCGGATCGAATCCGAATTTCCCCGCGATTCGATCGCTCGAAGTTTTCCTTTAACATCCATTCATTTACATTACAGGCATTCTAAGATGGCGGACGGGACATGTCCAGACATGTAAGCTGGGGCAGTGTATGCTGGGACAGTCACATGCAGCCTATCAGCAGCCAGCAAGCCCGGTGACGTCACAGCTGTATTTAAGGCCGGCCATCTTGCTTTCCAGCCTCATTTCTCTATTGCATTCGTGAGAGACAGAACTCTGTGTAGCTGAGGGAGAGACAGTTAGACAGTTAGACAGGCAGGGACAGACAGGGACAGGCTGGAGACAGGCAGGAGACAGACAGGAGACAGACAGAAAGTCAGCGGAAAACAGGGAAAGGAATGGAAAATCGGAGGCTGTCAGTTTTTTTTTTTTTTTTTCATCCAGCCTGACAGCCAGGCTTTGTTAGCGTTTTCAGGCTGCTTATACTAACTAACTGTGCATATATACTGAACTGATCTTAAGTCTGCTGTGAGGCATCCCATTCTGTGACTAAAGCAGCCTCTGTTTAAGACCATATAAGCATTTGCTCTTATCATATTTGAAATTAGCCTGATAAAGACACTTTTGCTGGGCATAGTACTACTGGATCTTTTTTGGGAGCATCCCATTCTGTGACTAAAGCAGCCTCTGTTTAAGACCATATAAGCATTTGCTCTTATCATATTTGAAATTAGCCTGATAAAGACACTTTTGCTGGGCATAGTACTACTGGATCTTTTTTGGGGGCATCCCATTCTGTGACTAAAGCAGCCTCTGTTTAAGACCATATAAGCATTTGCTCTTATCATATTTGAAATTAGCCTGATAAAGACACTTTTGCTGGGCATAGTACTACTGGATCTTTTTTGGGGGCATCCCATTCTGTGACTAAAGCAGCCTCTGTTTAAGACCATATAAGCATTTGCTCTTATCATATTTGAAATTAGCCTGATAAAGACACTTTTGCTGGGCATAGCACTACTTGTCCCTGCCAGGGCATCCCATTCTGTGACTAAAGCAGCCTCTGTTTAAGACCATATAAGCATTTGCTCTTATCATATTTGAAATTAGCCTGATAAAGACACTTTTGCTGGGCATAGCACTACTTGTCCCTGCCAGGGCATCCCATTCTGTGACTAAAGCAGCCTCTGTTTAAGACCATATAAGCATTTGCTCTTATCATATTTGAAATTAGCCTGATAAAGACACTTTTGCTGGGCATAGCACTACTTGTCCCTGCCAGGGCATCCCATTCTGTGACTAAAGCAGCCTCTGTTTAAGACCATATAAGCATTTGCTCTTATCATATTTGAAATTAGCCTGATAAAGACACTTTTGCTGGGCATAGTACTACTGGATCTTTTTTGGGGGCATCTCATTCTGTGACTAAAGCAGCCTCTGTTTAAGACCATATAACCATTTGCTCTTATCATATTTGAAATTAGCCTGATAAAGACACTTTTGCTGGGCATAGCACTACTTGTCCCTGCCAGGGCATCCCATTCTGTGACTAAAGCAGCCTCTGTTTAAGACCATATAAGCATTTGCTCTTATCATATTTGAAATTAGCCTGATAAAGACACTTTTTCTGGGCATAGTACTACTGGATCTTTTTTGGGGGCATCCCATTCTGTGACTAAAGCAGCCTCTGTTTAAGACCATATAACCATTTGCTCTTATCATATTTGAAATTAGCCTGATAAAGACACTTTTGCTGGGCATAGCACTACTTGTCCCTGCCAGGGCATCCCATTCTGTGACTAAAGCAGCCTCTGTTTAAGACCATATAAGCATTTGCTCTTATCATATTTGAAATTAGCCTGATAAAGACACTTTTGCTGGGCATAGTACTACTGGATCTTTTTTGGGGGCATCCCATTCTGTGACTAAAGCAGCCTCTGTTTAAGACCATATAAGCATTTGCTCTTATCATATTTGAAATTAGCCTGATAAAGACACTTTTGCTGGGCATAGTACTACTGGATCTTTTTTGGGGGCATCCCATTCTGTGACTAAAGCAGCCTCTGTTTAAGACCATATAAGCATTTGCTCTTATCATATTTGAAATTAGCCTGATAAAGACACTTTTGCTGGGCATAGTACTACTGGATCTTTTTTGGGGGCATCCCATTCTGTGACTAAAGCAGCCTCTGTTTAAGACCATATAACCATTTGCTCTTATCATATTTGAAATTAGCCTGATAAAGACACTTTTGCTGGGCATAGCACTACTTGTCCCTGCCAGGGCATCCCATTCTGTGACTAAAGCAGCCTCTGTTTAAGACCATATAACCATTTGCTCTTATCATATTTGAAATTAGCCTGATAAAGACACTTTTGCTGGGCATAGCACTACTTGTCCCTGCCAGGGCATCCCATTCTGTGACTAAAGCAGCCTCTGTTTAAGACCATATAAGCATTTGCTCTTATCATATTTGAAATTAGCCTGATAAAGACACTTTTGCTGGGCATAGTACTACTGGATCTTTTTTGGGGGCTTCCCATTCTGTGACTAAAGCAGCCTCTGTTTAAGACCATATAAGCATTTGCTCTTATCATATTTGAAATTAGCCTGATAAAGACACTTTTGCTGGGCATAGTACTACTGGATCTTTTTTGGGGGCATCCCATTCTGTGACTAAAGCAGCCTCTGTTTAAGACCATATAACCATTTGCTCTTATCATATTTGAAATTAGCCTGATAAAGACACTTTTGCTGGGCATAGCACTACTTGTCCCTGCCAGGGCATCCCATTCTGTGACTAAAGCAGCCTCTGTTTAAGACCATATAACCATTTGCTCTTATCATATTTGAAATTAGCCTGATAAAGACACTTTTGCTGGGCATAGCACTACTTGTCCCTGCCAGGGCATCCCATTCTGTGACTAAAGCAGCCTCTGTTTAAGACCATATAAGCATTTGCTCTTATCATATTTGAAATTAGCCTGATAAAGACACTTTTGCTGGGCATAGTACTACTGGATCTTTTTTGGGGGCATCCCATTCTGTGACTAAAGCAGCCTCTGTTTAAGACCATATAACCATTTGCTCTTATCATATTTGAAATTAGCCTGATAAAGACACTTTTGCTGGGCATAGTACTACTGGATCTTTTTTGGGGGCATCCCATTCTGTGACTAAAGCAGCCTCTGTTTAAGACCATATAAGCATTTGCTCTTATTATATTTGAAATTAGCCTGATAAAGACACTTTTGCTGGGCATAGTACTACTGGATCTTTTTTGGGGGCATCCCATTCTGTGACTAAAGCAGCCTCTGTTTAAGACCATATAAGCATTTGCTCTTATTATATTTGAAATTAGGCCTGATAAAGACACTTTTGCTGGGCATAGCACTACTTGTCCCTGCCAGGGCATCCCATTCTGTGACTAAAGCAGCCTCTGTTTAAGACCATATAAGCATTTGCTCTTATTATATTTGAAATTAGCCTGATAAAGACACTTTTGCTGGGCATAGTACTACTGATCTCTTTTGGGGGCATCCCATTCTGTGACTAAAGCAGCCTCTGTTTAAGACCATATAACCATTTGCTCTTATTATATTTATATTATAAGACACTTTTGCTGGGCATAGGCTTACTGCTGCCTGCCAGGTGCACTTCTGTTGAGGCATCCCATTCTGTAACATAGCATACCCCTCTTTATTTACACTAAGCAGCTCTCTTATTTACACTAAGCAGGCCTGTTGGAGGCTGAGTGTTACTGCTCACTTTTGGTGTGCATTATATTCTGTTTCATATAGACTAAAATATCACCTACTACCACGCCAGTTAGACTATGTCGGGCAGACAAGTGCCTGGAAGTGAAAAGAGGAGTGGCAGAGGCCAAGATTCCGCAGGCAGAGCTCGCATCAGACTGGGGGCCAGTAGCAGCAGGAGTCACGCTGAGAGACCTAATCTGCCAGTATCTGCTAGCGGTCGGGTCTCCACCAGTAACGCATCTGCCGTGGTAGATTGGTTGACGCGCTCATCAACAACATCATCACAACTTACGTCTGAGACCCCCAGTCTAGGGTCGGTAGGTTCCTCTGACACAACTCTGAGTTGGCATGCCCCGAGAGCAGTCCCTGTCCTCCCATTGCCTCTGTCCTACGCCGTTCCCTCCCCCTGCGACGTATCCTATGCTTTGGGTTCAGCTCCACTCTTTAGTGAGGAGGACGATCAGATACAGGAGGACAGTCAGCAGCTACTGCCCAGCCAAGAAATGGAGGTGGCTTCTTTAGCTAGGCAGACAAATAGTGATGTGGACAGTGTCGTGGGTGCTGCGAGCGTTCCAGCTCCTGCGCCAGACACTGTTGACGAATCCACGAACATCAGTGACGTACAGCCACAACTCGGTGATGATGATGATGATGACGATAAAGCCGATCGCACTTGGGAGCCGGGTGATGAAGGGGCTTCATCGTCATCATCAGGAGAAGAGGGGCGCAGGTTGCCCCGGAGTCAGCAGCTGAGGCAGCAAGGTGGTAGCAGTCAGCATGGGGGCACAATTCCAAAGGCTGGAGCCGGCCGGGGCCGGGGCCGGGGCCGGGGTAGAGCACCTGCTGTGCGGCAGTCTACCTTATCGGGAGGTAGTGGAGCAGGGGTTCCTGGAGTTGGCAACAGCAGCAGTGAATCAGTGAGGCCAGGGGGTGGGAAAAGTAGCTACTCGGCAGTGTGGCAGTTTTTCCTGAGGCATCCGCAGGAGGGTAACATGGCCACATGCAAGATATGTAGGCAAAAGGTGAAGCGTGGCCAGGGTCCAAATGTTGGCACCACGGCCCTGCGTCAACATATGATGCGTCACCATAAAACGACCTGGGAGAACCGAGGCTCCCAAGGGGTGGTCCAGTCTGCTTCCTCACCAAGTGAGCTCCCAATTTCTGCCAGCCAAGGCTCCAGCACCTCAGCCGAAGGCAGCTGTGCGTCATACCCATCCTCTGTCGCTCCTGCTCCTCCTCCAAGTCATGCATCCCGCCAGCAATCCATCAGCGAAGCCATGTCCAAGAGACAGCAGTATGCGCCCACTCATCCTACGGCGCAGAAGCTGAATGTGCTCCTGTCCAAGTTGCTGGTGCTGCAGTCGCTCCCTTTTCAGGTGGTGGAATCTGCACCTTTCAGAGAACTGATGGCTTGTGCCGAGCCGAGGTGGAGAGTCCCAAGCCGTCATTTCTTTGCCAAGAAGGCAGTACCAGCGCTGCACACTTTTGTTGAACAGAAGGTGGGCCAGTCCTTGAGCCTGTCGGTGTGTAGCAAAATACATGGCAGCGCCGACATCTGGAGCTGTAACTACGGTCAGGGGCAGTACATGTCGTTTACGGCCCACTGGGTGAATGTGGTCCCTTTGCAGCAGCAACTTGGACAGGTCACGCCGCTTCGGCCTCCGCGCTCTCTGCCCATTGGGCCTGTGACACCGTGCGACTCGGCCTCCTCATCCTCCGCCATCTCCTCACCCTCCACTGTAGGCTCAAGTCTCAGTGCCCCTCCAGTCTACCATGTGTGCAGGGCACGGAGGTGTCACGCAGTGCTTCACATGGTTTGTCTTGGCGAACGGAGTCACACAGGCGAGGAACTGCTTAAATGTATTCATCAGGAAATCCAAACATGGCTTACTCCGAGAAAACTTAAAATGGGAATCATGGTTACCGACAATGGGAAGAACATTTTGTCTGCGCTGCGCCAAGGAAGCCTGACCCATGCCCCCTGCATGGCTCACGTCTTCAATCTGGTTGTCAAGCGGTTTCTGAAGTGTTCCCCCCATCTGCAGGACATCCTAACAACTTCAAGGAAACTTTGCATGCACTTCAGCCACTCCTACACCGCCAAACACACCCTTCTTGAGCTACAGCGTCAGAATGGTATCCCCCAACATAGTCTGATTTGCGATGTTTCCACCCGTTGGAATTCCACCCTTCACATGTTGGACCGATTATATGAACAGAGAAAAGCCATCACGGATTTCCTGATGATCCAAGCAGATAGGGGGACTCCCCTGTGTAACTTCAATGTCAACCAGTGGCAGCTCATACGTGACACCTGCCGTTTGCTCAGGCCCTTTGAGGAAGCCACTTTATTTGTCAGTCGGCAGGATTACGGGATGAACGACGTGATTCCACTGCTTCATGTACTACAGCACATGTTGGAAACCATGGCTGGTCAGGGCACTGGAGACATGGCGTTTACATCTTACGGCCACATGAACCCCGTTGGAGCTGAACTGGAGGAGGAGGAGGAAGAGGAGGAGGAGGAGTTGCCCAGCGAAACACAGTTTAGGCTTGGCGAAATGGCTTTATCTAGTCAGCGGACAGGAGAGGAGGAGCAGGAGCAGCCAGAGGAGCTAGAGGTTTTTGAGGAAGGCGAGACAGAGGACCCGGGCACACCGTGGCAGTATGCAGTGGAGATGGAGACAGGTAGTCCATCCGAGTCACTTGCGCAAATGGCACGAAGCATGCTCACGTGCTTGCGTAGTGACCCCAGAATTGTTTCCATCTGTCGGCGGGATGACTTCTGGCTGTCCACCTTATTGGACCCTCGCTTCCGGCACAAAATGGGGGCATTTTTTAAACCCACCGAGAGGGAGGACAAACTCAACTACTACAAAGACATTCTACGTAGGCAGTTGGCCGATGCCTATCTGCGCCATGGTCCATACTCTCGCAGGTCTGACTCGAGGGGACCTCTGCGCTCACCTTCCACTGCCATGGCCGCTGGGGGGGTTGGCAGGAGCAGCAGCAGCAGCTCCATCAGCAGCAGCAGCCTCAGTCTTCAGTCGCTAATGAGTAGCTTTCTACACCCGCATAGTGAGGCTACTCATGAGCAGCAGGAAGACCTGGAGCAGGACCTCAACCAGCAGGTCATGTCATACTTTGACATGACCATGCCAACACACCTTGAGGATCCGCTGGACTTCTGGGCAGCCAAACTTGATTTGTGGCCGCAACTAGCAGAGTTTGCCCTGGAAAAGCTGTCCTGCCCGGCAAGTAGCGTGCCATCTGAGCGGGTGTTTAGTGCGGCGGGGGCCATAGTTACGGCGAGGAGAACTCGTCTGTCAACTAAAAATGTGGAGAGACTCACCTTTGTCAAAATGAATCAGGGATGGATCAGCCAGGATTTCCACCCACCAATGCCTGATGCATGCGACTAGATTCAGCATGGTGCCACGTTTTACACTTTCCAAATGGTGCAAAACATATTTATGTCTTTAGGCCATTTTTTGGGCTCCTGCTGCTGCTGCTGCCAACTTCTGCCAACTCCAGGGTGTGATTCATCCAATTGTTGGGCTCCTGAAGCCAACCCCAGTGTCACTTTAAAGTAATATTTGGGCTCCTGCTGCTGCTGTCAACTCCTGCCAACTCCAGGGTGTGATTCATCCAATTTTTGGGCTCCTGAAGCCAACTCCAGTGTATATTTGGGCTCCTGCTGCTGCTGCTGCCAACTTCTGCCAACTCCAGGGTGTGATTCATCCAATTTTTGGGCTCCTGAAGCCAACTCCAGTGTATATTTGGGCTCCTGCTGCTGCTGCTGCCAACTTCTGCCAACTCCAGGGTGTGATTCATCCAATTTTTGGGCTCCTGAAGCCAACTCCAGTGTATATTTGGGCTCCTGCTGCTGCTACTGTCAACTCCTGCCAACTCCAGGGTGTGATTCATCCAATTTTTGGGCTCCTGAAGCCAACTCCAGTGTATATTTGGGCTCCTGCTGCTGCTGCTGCCAACTTCTGCCAACTCCAGGGTGTGATTCATCCAATTTTTGGGCTCCTGAAGCCAACTCCAGTGTATATTTGGGCTCCTGCTGCTGCTGCTGCTGCCAACTCCAGGGTGTGATTCATCCAATTTTTGGGCTCCTGAAGCCAACTCCAGTGTATATTTGGGCTCCTGCTGCTGCTACTGTCAACTCCTGCCAACTCCAGGGTGTGATTCATCCAATTTTTGGGCTCCTGAAGCCAACTCCAGTGTATATTTGGGCTCCTGCTGCTGCTACTGTCAACTCCTGCCAACTCCAGGGTGTGATTCATCCAATTTTTGGGCTCCTGAAGCCAACTCCAGTGTATATTTGGGCTCCTGCTGCTGCTGCTGCCAACTTCTGCCAACTCCAGGGTGTGATTCATCCAATTATTGGGCTCCTGAAGCCAACTCCAGTGTATATTTGGGCTCCTGCTGCTGCTGCTGCCAACTCCAGGGTGTGATTCATCCAATTTTTGGGCTCCTGAGGCCAACCCCAGGGTCTCTTTAATGTAATATTTGGGCTCCTGCTGCTGCTGTCAACTCCTGCCAACTCAAGGGTGTGATTCATCCAATTTTTGGGCTCCTGAAGCCAACTCCAGTGTATATTTGGGCTCCTGCTGCTGCTGCTGCCAACTCCAGGGTGTGATTCATCCAATTTTTGGGCTCCTGAAGCCAACTCCAGTGTATATTTGGGCTCCTGCTGCTGCTACTGTCAACTCCTGCCAACTCCAGGGTGTGATTCATCCAATTTTTGGGCTCCTGAAGCCAACTCCAGTGTATATTTGGGCTCCTGCTGCTGCTGCTGCCAACTTCTGCCAACTCCAGGGTGTGATTCATCCAATTTTTGGGCTCCTGAAGCCAACTCCAGTGTATATTTGGGCTCCTGCTGCTGCTGCTGCCAACTCCAGGGTGTGATTCATCCAATTTTTGGGCTCCTGAGGCCAACCCCAGGGTCTCTTTAATGTAATATTTGGGCTCCTGCTGCTGCTGCTGCTGTCAACTCCTGCCAACTCCAGGGTGTGATTCATCCAATTTTTGGGCTCCTGAAGCCAACTCCAGTGTATATTTGGGCTCCTGCTGCTGCTGCTGCCAACTCCAGGGTGTGATTCATCCAATTTTTGGGCTCCTGAAGCCAACTCCAGTGTATATTTGGGCTCCTGCTGCTGCTACTGTCAACTCCTGCCAACTCCAGGGTGTGATTCATCCAATTTTTGGGCTCCTGAAGCCAACTCCAGTGTATATTTGGGCTCCTGCTGCTGCTACTGTCAACTCCTGCCAACTCCAGGGTGTGATTCATCCAATTTTTGGGCTCCTGAAGCCAACTCCAGTGTATATTTGGGCTCCTGCTGCTGCTACTGTCAACTCCTGCCAACTCCAGGGTGTGATTCATCCAATTTTTGGGCTCCTGAGGCCAACTCCAGTGTATATTTGGGCTCCTGCTGCTACTGCTGCCAACTTCTGCCAACTCCAGGGTGTGATTCATCCAATTTTTGGGCTCCTGAAGCCAACTCCAGTGTATATTTGGGCTCCTGCTGCTGCTGCTGCCAACTTCTGCCAACTCCAGGGTGTGATTCATCCAATTTTTGGGCTCCTGAAGCCAACTCCAGTGTATATTTGGGCTCCTGCTGCTGCTGTCAACTCCTGCCAACTCCAGGGTGTGATTCATCCAATTTTTGGGCTCCTGAAGCCAACTCCAGTGTATATTTGGGCTCCTGCTGCTGCTGTCAACTCCTGCCAACTCCAGGGTGTGATTCATCCAATTTTTGGGCTCCTGAAGCCAACTCCAGTGTATATTTGGGCTCCTGCTGCTGCTACTGTCAACTCCTGCCAACTCCAGGGTGTGATTCATCCAATTTTTGGGCTCCTGAAGCCAACTCCAGTGTATATTTGGGCTCCTGCTGCTGCTGCTGCCAACTTCTGCCAACTCCAGGGTGTGATTCATCCAATTTTTGGGCTCCTGAAGCCAACTCCAGTGTATATTTGGGCTCCTGCTGCTGCTGCTGCCAACTCCAGGGTGTGATTCATCCAATTTTTGGGCTCCTGAGGCCAACCCCAGGGTCTCTTTAATGTAATATTTGGGCTCCTGCTGCTGCTACTGTCAACTCCTGCCAACTCCAGGGTGTGATTCATCCAATTTTTGGGCTCCTGAAGCCAACTCCAGTGTATATTTGGGCTCCTGCTGCTGCTGCTGCCAACTTCTGCCAACTCCAGGGTGTGATTCATCCAATTTTTGGGCTCCTGAAGCCAACTCCAGTGTATATTTGGGCTCCTGCTGCTGCTGCTGCCAACTCCAGGGTGTGATTCATCCAATTTTTGGGCTCCTGAGGCCAACCCCAGGGTCTCTTTAATGTAATATTTGGGCTCCTGCTGCTGCTGCTGCTGTCAACTCCTGCCAACTCCAGGGTGTGATTCATCCAATTTTTGGGCTCCTGAAGCCAACTCCAGTGTATATTTGGGCTCCTGCTGCTGCTACTGTCAACTCCTGCCAACTCCAGGGTGTGATTCATCCAATTTTTGGGCTCCTGAAGCCAACTCCACTGTATATTTGGGCTCCTGCTGCTGCTGCTGCCAACTTCTGCCAACTCCAGGGTGTGATTCATCCAATTTTTGGGCTCCTGAGGCCAACTCCAGTGTATATTTGGGCTCCTGCTGCTGCTGCTGCCAACTTCTGCCAACTCCAGGGTGTGATTCATCCAATTTTTTCGGCTCCTGCTGCTGCTGCTGCCAACTTCTGCCAACTCCAGGGTGTGATTCATCCAATTTTTGGGCTCCTGAAGCCAACTCCAGTGTATATTTGGGCTCCTGCTGCTGCTGCTGCCAACTCCAGGGTGTGATTCATCCAATTTTTGGGCTCCTGAAGCCAACTCCAGTGTATATTTGGGCTCCTGCTGCTGCTGTCAACTCCTGCCAACTCCAGGGTGTGATTCATCCAATTTTTGGGCTCCTGAAGCCAACTCCAGTGTATATTTGGGCTCCTGCTGCTGCTACTGTCAACTCCTGCCAACTCCAGGGTGTGATTCATCCAATTTTTGGGCTCCTGAAGCCAACTCCAGTGTATATTTGGGCTCCTGCTGCTGCTGCTGCCAACTTCTGCCAACTCCAGGGTGTGATTCATCCAATTTTTGGGCTCCTGAAGCCAACTCCAGTGTATATTTGGGCTCCTGCTGCTGCTGCTGCCAACTCCAGGGTGTGATTCATCCAATTTTTGGGCTCCTGAGGCCAACCCCAGGGTCTCTTTAATGTAATATTTGGGCTCCTGCTGCTGCTGCTGCTGTCAACTCCTGCCAACTCCAGGGTGTGATTCATCCAATTTTTGGGCTCCTGAAGCCAACTCCAGTGTATATTTGGGCTCCTGCTGCTGCTACTGTCAACTCCTGCCAACTCCAGGGTGTGATTCATCCAATTTTTGGGCTCCTGAGGCCAACCCCAGGGTCTCTTTAATGTAATATTTGGGCTCCTGCTGCTGCTGCTGCTGTCAACTCCTGCCAACTCCAGGGTGTGATTCATCCAATTTTTGGGCTCCTGAAGCCAACTCCAGTGTATATTTGGGCTCCTGCTGCTGCTACTGTCAACTCCTGCCAACTCCAGGGTGTGATTCATCCAATTTTTGGGCTCCTGAGGCCAACCCCAGGGTCTCTTTAATGTAATATTTGGGCTCCTGCTGCTGCTGCTGCTGTCAACTCCTGCCAACTCCAGGGTGTGATTCATCCAATTTTTGGGCTCCTGAAGCCAACTCCAGTGTATATTTGGGCTCCTGCTGCTGCTACTGTCAACTCCTGCCAACTCCAGGGTGTGATTCATCCAATTTTTGGGCTCCTGAAGCCAACTCCACTTTATATTTGGGCTCCTGCTGCTGCTGCTGCCAACTTCTGCCAACTCCAGGGTGTGATTCATCCAATTTTTGGGCTCCTGAGGCCAACTCCAGTGTATATTTGGGCTCCTGCTGCTGCTGCTGCCAACTTCTGCCAACTCCAGGGTGTGATTCATCCAATTTTTTCGGCTCCTGCTGCTGCTGCTGCCAACTTCTGCCAACTCCAGGGTGTGATTCATCCAATTTTTGGGCTCCTGAAGCCAACTCCAGTGTATATTTGGGCTCCTGCTGCTGCTGCTGCCAACTCCAGGGTGTGATTCATCCAATTTTTGGGCTCCTGAAGCCAACTCCAGTGTATATTTGGGCTCCTGCTGCTGCTGTCAACTCCTGCCAACTCCAGGGTGTGATTCATCCAATTTTTGGGCTCCTGAAGCCAACTCCAGTGTATATTTGGGCTCCTGCTGCTGCTACTGTCAACTCCTGCCAACTCCAGGGTGTGATTCATCCAATTTTTGGGCTCCTGAAGCCAACTCCAGTGTATATTTGGGCTCCTGCTGCTGCTGCTGCCAACTTCTGCCAACTCCAGGGTGTGATTCATCCAATTTTTGGGCTCCTGAAGCCAACTCCAGTGTATATTTGGGCTCCTGCTGCTGCTGCTGCCAACTCCAGGGTGTGATTCATCCAATTTTTGGGCTCCTGAGGCCAACCCCAGGGTCTCTTTAATGTAATATTTGGGCTCCTGCTGCTGCTGCTGCTATCAACTCCTGCCAACTCCAGGGTGTGATTCATCCAATTTTTGGGCTCCTGAAGCCAACTCCAGTGTATATTTGGGCTCCTGCTGCTGCTACTGTCAACTCCTGCCAACTCCAGGGTGTGATTCATCCAATTTTTGGGCTCCTGAGGCCAACCCCAGGGTCTCTTTAATGTAATATTTGGGCTCCTGCTGCTGCTGCTGCTGTCAACTCCTGCCAACTCCAGGGTGTGATTCATCCAATTTTTGGGCTCCTGAAGCCAACTCCAGTGTATATTTGGGCTCCTGCTGCTGCTACTGTCAACTCCTGCCAACTCCAGGGTGTGATTCATCCAATTTTTGGGCTCCTGAGGCCAACCCCAGGGTCTCTTTAATGTAATATTTGGGCTCCTGCTGCTGCTGCTGCTGTCAACTCCTGCCAACTCCAGGGTGTGATTCATCCAATTTTTGGGCTCTTGAAGCCAACTCCAGTGTATATTTGGGCTCCTGCTGCTGCTACTGTCAACTCCTGCCAACTCCAGGGTGTGATTCATCCAATTTTTGGGCTCCTGAAGCCAACTCCAGTGTATATTTGGGCTCCTGCTGCTGCTGCTGCCAACTTCTGCCAACTCCAGGGTGTGATTCATCCAATTTTTGGGCTCCTGAGGCCAACTCCAGTGTATATTTGGGCTCCTGCTGCTGCTGCTGCCAACTTCTGCCAACTCCAGGGTGTGATTCATCCAATTTTTGGGCTCCTGCTGCTGCTGCTGCCAACTTCTGCCAACTCCAGGGTGTGATTCATCCAATTTTTGGGCTCCTGAAGCCAACTCCAGTGTATATTTGGGCTCCTGCTGCTGCTGCTGCCAACTCCAGGGTGTGATTCATCCAATTTTTGGGCTCCTGAAGCCAACTCCAGTGTATATTTGGGCTCCTGCTGCTGCTGTCAACTCCTGCCAACTCCAGGGTGTGATTCATCCAATTTTTGGGCTCCTGAAGCCAACTCCAGTGTATATTTGGGCTCCTGCTGCTGCTACTGTCAACTCCTGCCAACTCCAGGGTGTGATTCATCCAATTTTTGGGCTCCTGAAGCCAACTCCAGTGTATATTTGGGCTCCTGCTGCTGCTGCTGCCAACTTCTGCCAACTCCAGGGTGTGATTCATCCAATTTTTGGGCTCCTGAAGCCAACTCCAGTGTATATTTGGGCTCCTGCTGCTGCTGCTGCCAACTCCAGGGTGTGATTCATCCAATTTTTGGGCTCCTGAGGCCAACCCCAGGGTCTCTTTAAAGTAATATTTGGGCTCCTGCTGCTGCTGTCAACTCCTGCCAACTCCAGGGTGTGATTCATCCAATTTTTGGGCTCCTGCTGCTGCCAACTCCAGTGTCTCTTTAAAGCAATGTTTGGGCTCCTTCTGCCCCTCATAGTGATGCCACTTCAACTCTCTGCAATTGTGCCGCTCTGCGATTCTATTAGCGATGCCTCTGATCTGCATGTGATATTTCTTCAAAGTATTATTTAACTAACCCAGCACGCATCCTGTGCGTGTTACAGCAAGGCAGAATGGTTTACAACCCTATTGAGGCTCTAGGAGGCTCAGAAATAGCTGTTTTTAATAGCGATTCGTCGCAAATTTATTCGGGTCGAAACGATTTTTGTCGGAAAATTCGGCGAATCAGTCGAATCGAATTTTTCAAAAGTTCGCTCATCTCTAGCTTGGACATCCAGTTACAGTTTTTACAGTTAACCTTCAAATTTTATGCAGCCTAGGACATCAAGATAATCTGAATGAAATGAACCACTGGGTGGCTGTGGGGCCTGAACAAAGGTTGCGAGAACTGAAGAAAGGTGAGTTAGGTGATGCTGGAAAATACATGCAGCGGGGCATCTCAAATCTAGAAGCCCCAGACAAGAGGAACTACACCTAAGACTATTTTCTTAAACTTTTTTGTTAAAGAGGACCTGCAGTAAAAATAAACTGTTGGTGTGCTCACACATCAATATATGGCTCATATCGCTCAATCATATATGGCATTTAGTGCTAATGATTTGATCACTGTGCCACTCCATGCCTTATTAAAGACATGTGCCAAGCGGTACCCCTAATATAGATAAATTCATCACTCTTACTTTTGTGGTGCTTTTGTGTAAGCTATAGCAGTCAAAAGTGGCACTGAAGCCACTAGTGCACAATTGCAGCGAAAATAATAAAGTGATTTAGAACAAAAACAAAAATGAAAAATAGTTTGTGTAACATGTCAAAACTAAAAAAATGCAATCTTTTTCCTCCGGTCACACCAGTGGGGGTTCTGCTAATTATTTGGTGAAGCCAGTATGACTTGTGGTGTGGATTGCAACCTGCAGCTCTGTGAGCTTTTTATCTTTTAGACACAGAATAGTGCTAAAAAATGTTTTTCAACCTTTTTCCCCATTTTTACAGGTTAGGTACAACATATTTGTTTTTAAGTTTGAAAACAACAGCGCCCTATGGGCTATTCAGGAAACTTGGTGAAGTCTTTAGCATAGCGCATAGGGTGCTGTTATTCTCAAACCTCAAAAATATATCCTTACATCACTGTAAAAATAATGTAACTAAACTGTAAATATGTACAATCGCATTTACATGTGATTTTTTGGGGGGAAATTGTAAGTCAACATAATGTAAAGACTGGGGTAAGTGTGCCCCCTTATACCACAACTAGTTAAAAAGACTGGGTTGAGTGTGCGCCTTTATACCAAACTAGCTGTAAAGACTGGGATGAGTGCCCCCTTTATACCACAACAAACAGTAAGCGTGCCCCCTTGTACCACAACTAGCTGTAAAGATTAAAGTACCTAAGGATTCAGGAGAGGAGGAAGTGGAGTAGGAGGCAACAAGTAATGTCCGGCAATCCTGGCTGGTCGAAGTATATGGAGCAAAGTGCTCCGCGGCTTGGGCCCAGCCTTTACTGCATTAACCCAGTGGGCATTTGAAGAGATGTAATATATCTGTCCATGCTTAGTTGTCCGCATGTCAGTTGTGGGGGGACCTTGCAACAAAAAGCATTGCACAGTGCACACCTCATTTTCTTCACAACCTGTTGGTGCAGGAGAGCGATGGCCTGCCAACAAAAGTTGTGGCAGCTGGGAACGATGTAATGTGGGGGAGCCACAGACATAAGATTTTTATTAGCACCAAGCACTAACTGAGTTAACCGGCCTCCCTCGTCATAATATATTTAGAGCTTTCCAGCTCCAGCGCCCGGAATAGGAACATTTCAAAGCAATTTATTAATGCTCGCAATCAAGACCGGAGGTTGTGGGTGAGATGGGACAAACTTCCACTTGTTTGGGGAATAGAAAGCTGAGCGCTGCCCTGGGATGGTGTGGGCAGGCTTGGTGGTGGTGGTCTCACATCCTCCCTTGTGGAGGGAGACAAAAAAGGGGGGGGTAGAAATGAAAGGAAAAGAATTATAATAATAATACTAACAATAACTAATACTAGTTCTAATGCTAACTAGTAATACTAATTATAACTAATAACTAATTGATAACTAATACTAACTAGGACTAATAAAATTAATCATTTTGCTGGGCTCTGAATGGCAGTCAGCACTTGGGCTTCATCTTTAATGTAAGTGCCCTGCGATGGTCCACTGGCCACGTCTTGTTCCTGAAACACAAGTTCTTGTGCATCTGGAAACCCCTATATCTGCAACTAGGGCGAGGCAGGTGGATGGACAACGGTATGGCAGCAATGGGCATAGAGCATTAGCGACTCCGTGACTTGTGGCTGGGACCGTCTTGCTGATTTTAAGGGGGTTAAGGTGGATGACTCTGAATATACTCTGCAACTACCTCAGCTTGTTCTAGGCCTCACCATTCTGGCAGTGGTATTGTGGCATACAAGAATACGCTGCAAACCCTGGCGCCTAATGAATAATGAAAGCACTGCGCCAAACTAAAATATGGTTATTTTCCCAAACGTATCTTAACATTGCTCAAACGTGTACACAAACTGCCTTACTCCAACAGCAAAAAGTACAAAATAGAAATTGGAAAACACAGAGCAACAATGAAATGTGTTCAATAGTCTTTTTTGCAGAAAAAAGTCTGATATAGCAAAGAAAATCCCACTATGCATGCACTAAGCAGGTCTATGCGGTGCTCACCTCCACCATTCAAAATTCTGCTTACTGGAAATTAGAGAGCAGCAAGCCTTTAAATATTTCCACAGATGTTCCAAGCGTAGTCTCCTCACACAGTAATGGCCCTTGCAAAGCGTTCTTCCAGTGCTGTGCTTCCTCTCAGCTCGGCGCCCTGAATAAGGGAATATACTTATCTGCCCCTTCAGCTCTAGAGACTATTGAACACATTTCATTGTTGCTCTGTGTTTTCCAATTTCTAAACCCTGGCGCCTGCTTGCACCAGATATTTATTTATTGATGTAAATATTTATACATTTATGTATATATTGAAATTACAGCCCTTTTTGTGCCCCAAAGTTTGGATCCCCATTAACTTCAATGGGGTTCAGATTCGGGTCCCCGGACTCGAACTTTCATGATAAGGTCGCCCAAACTTGGCAAACCCGAACCCGACCTGTTCATCACTAAATTTTTGAAGCAGCCTAACTGTGGGTGCAATTTTGGGTAAGAACTGAAACTTAAATGGGGCAGTTGTGGCCTAGACTTGCAACCGGAGGGTGGCTGGTTCGAATCCCGGTCCTGGAACATGACTGAAGTGCTCTTGAGCAAGGCACCTAACCCCCCAACTGCTCCCCGGGCGCCATAATTAGGGCAGCCCACCGCTCCGGACATGTGTACACTGCACGGATGGGTTAAATGCGGAGGATGAATTCCTATGTGTGCGCAAGCATACAATGGCCATCTATGCATTAAAAATTAAAAAAAAAATTAAATCTGAGTGAGCTTTTTTGCCTTAAACCAGACCAACAGCCTTGCACAGTTGGAGAAGGAAACTCCCCCAAACTTATTTGCCCCCTCTGCATACATGATACCCAATCATTATCAGAACTTTCATTTGCTCTTGCATCCACTTGAAGCTAAAACGCTGTCTGACAGGTTTTCTCCTGGTAGCGTCCATTTTGGAGCTTCTTTTCCCAGCATCCCAGCCGTGGTGCTGCCTGAATTCAACTGACATAACTGACAATGCACAGCAATGGGAAACCTAGTAGCACTTGCTGTTTTCAGGCAGCACAAAGCTCCAGGGGAAACCATTTTGTTTGTAAAATTGATCACAGCAGGCGTTAGAAAAAGGTAAATTAATATTTAAGCGCAGCAATCTGAATTGCCCTGGGGAGGGATGCATATGAGCACTGCTTGTTGTAAGGGTGATGGTCTTAAAGTAAAAAAAAAAAAAAAAAAAAATAAAGATCATTTTTTTTTTCTTATGTGTCTGTGTCTTTTTATTTAACATGGAACTCCTTGTGAACTGGTAAGGGGTCCATGCCGCAGCGGGTGACTTGCCATTAACCCCCGGCAACCCCATTACATGCCTCCCCAAAGCCCGGGGGGGGGGGCAGAAGAGCCCGGGCCCACACAGGCTATGTGGGCTCGTAGGCTGCAGGGTGGGGGGCCACAAAAGCTGGCCCCCCACTCTGTTCCTACAAGCCCCCATAGCTGGTCCCGGGCTGGTAATGATGGGTAAGGGGGACCCCATTTCATTTTTTGGGGGATTTTTAAGGGTTTTAACCCTTAAAATTCCCCCCCAAAAAGGCCCCCCCTCCCTATGTCATATTTTTTTTAAATTAACCCTTTGTGTTCTGTCGCCTAGCAGCTATAAAAGGCATCCAGCTGCAGCGGGAGAGCAGGAAGCCAGATTGATCAGCGTGGGACACAGGGATGGATGGGAGGTAAGTATTAAAAAGTAAAAAAAAAAATAATAATAAAATATTTTTTCTTATGTGTCAGTGTCTTTTTTTTACACTTAACCCCTTGTGAACTGGTAAGGGGTCCATGAGACCCTTAACAGTTCACAAGGCTGGGTCCGGCAAGTCACCTGCCGCTGCCGTTAACCCCCGCACCCCCAATTACTGACGCGTTGCGTGTCAGTATGACACTTCACCCTGGCGAAGTGTCATACTGACACACAACGCGTCGGTGGCGGCTGCTGCGGGGGACCCCTGGTGATATGGTGATGTAACTGTTTTTTATTTATTATTTGTAGGTGGTTATAATGTCATAATATTTTGCGGCTTGGTGTTAATTATCTAAGGGCCCAGCTGGGCTCATATTTAGCCCGCATTTCATATTCCTCACTGTTTACACACAGGTTTTGGATTTTATTCACACATTGTACAGCGGCCTGTCATATATGCACAGTACAGGCTGCATCATTTGTTGCACATATTATATTTGTTGTCACAACTGCAAAACATATATAGCCTCTTCATGCACTCAGCACTTTCTTTCTTGTGTTCACTATAGTATTGGACATATTCTATTTGAAGGATTGTCCAATATTTGTTTTTATTGACCTAGATTTCTTGTCTTTGGACACTTGTTCTTATCTGGGCCCATCTATAGTAATTCCACACCATATGCTTTACATTGTCTATGTATACAATTTAGTGTCCTAGACCTTATAAAACATTAGTCACCATTACCTGGGATCACCCCCATGTTGTGTTTTTGTGTTTTTTAAATTTGTAATTGTCCAGTGCCTTCATTTATGTTTTTGTATATAATTCATACTTATTAAATTTATTGACTTTTTAAATTTTATTCAGTGTGCGGCCTTTTTGGTGGGGGTATTTCAGATCAATCTAGGATCTCTTACTCATAGTCTTTATTTGTCTTGTTCCCCCTATGGTTAGCACCTAACTTTGATTGTGTTGCGGTGCACTGTCCACCACAGTTGTAGTTCTTATTTAAAATAAAGGAGACAATTGTCTAAAAAATATTTATTTATTTATTTTTACACAAAAATATAAAAAAAAACTGTAGAAAAATTACAAACAAGACATTTCATGTTCAAGCCTAAACTCAAATAACGCAAAATATATATCTATAATTTTCCTGAAAATTCAGGCAAAAATCACGGTTCAACATGGCACAGAACGGGGAAAAATGACCTGTCAACAGAGGGTGACAAAGCTTCAAGTAGGTTGGCAGTTAAAAGGGTTAATAGTACCTATGCATGTTGGGTATTGTTCTGCTCGGGGGACCTTGCTCTTGTGCTCTTGTTATGCGCATGCTTTACTTTGGGGTGTTTGCCAACTCTACCCTTGACAGTACCTATGCATGTTGGGTATCATTCTGTTCGGGGCATGTTGCTTTTTGAGATTTTACTTGTTTTTACTTGTTTGTTTATAGTTTTTTTTAGGAAAATGTGGCTTGATTCTTCCTTTTTATTCTTTTTTAGGGAAACTTTGTGCAACCAAAGAATACATTGAGGGATTACTTCCAGAAAACTAAGCCCACATAAACAAGCTTGGTACGCCTAGAAAGCTTGAGGTGTGTACTTCCAGAGAATATATAGTTTGTGGGGGGTATTTTAAATGTAAATGGTTGTTTTTCTGGAAAAACTGCAAGGTGCGCATTGTTGGTGGTTGTATTTTATCTGAAAATCTCCTAAAGCTCTGTTTCAGTTTGGGGGAGTCTTCTGGGCAGGAAAGGGTGTCTACCTATACATATGTGGTACCGCTGTGACTGGGAGAAATTTGGGTTTCGCACGCAATAAAATTTTATTGACAAACATATTTTTTATTACAAAAAAAACACTACAAATTGCAAAAAATTTATTTTTTTAATTTTTTTTTTGCACATATTTCACCAAAAAGTATTGAGAATACACCTAAAAATGACAAACAAGAGATTTCATGTTGAAGCCCAGACTCTCTTGAAAAAAACAATATAAAAAAAAAATCACAGTTGAACATGTGTAGCGCAAAATAGTGAAACATGGTCTGGCAACAGAGGGCGACAAAAGCTGCAGGTAGGCTGGCAGCAAAAGGGTTAAAAACTCACTCAGATGTAAGTTTCAGTTCACCCAATAGGGGATCATGCTAAAGATCTGGTGAAGCAAGTTTACCCATGGCATTGTGAACTGAAGTTTAAATCTGAGTGAACTTCTTTACTTGAACACTGTTCTATAAAACATTTTTTATGTTATGGCCCATAACATCTTCTCCTGTGATTGGGCATATTTGCAGGCAAGGTGCATCATTTTTCCTATGGTGTAAGAATATATTTTTATGTCTGACAAAAACAGCACTCTATGGGTATCTACAGAATGATTTGACAAATTCTTCAGCATTTTTTTTTAAAATATCATGATCTTTGAGTAGGTGATTTTGTAAAAGAGATATTAGAACAGAAATATTTTTTGTTAAATAGCTCACTTAAAGATAAACTTGCATCACCAGATGTTTTACATTATCCTGAAATCTAAACTTGCTTCACCAAATAATTACCATGATCCCCCATTGTGTATAGGAAGGATCCGGTCTAATTTTTACAACTCTTTTTAGCTGCTTTATAGCAGTAGAAAACCCAATGCTGCCTTCCCCCGGGGCATCCCAAATCAGTGTGAAGCTCCCCCCGCAAAACTCACCTTTTTTCTGGCTCCCTCGCTGTTGTAAATATTGGTGACCACATTCCAGCATCTTTGGGCAGGAGTGTGTTCTGTGCTGGGAATGCACCCACTCACCCTCCTGATTGCTGTAAAAGTAGCCATTTGCCGAACATTTAATATGCAAAACCAACACCTGTGATTGGAAGAGAGCCTGCACATGCACCGTAGGACCAAGGAAAGGTGAGTTTCTGTGGGCAATCTGGGGGAATTTCAAACAACGGGGCATCCCAAATCAATATTGCAGAATTGATTCCGATTTAAATCAGACCTTCACCGTAAATTAGAGAATATCCTATATCTGTAAATACAGATTGCCCACATCAAAATCATCCTACGTGCTGCATTTTTTGAACATCCAAGATGGAGGCCCATGGATTCTCAGGAAGTGTCTTCTGATTGTGCTGCTCTGCTTTTCTGGGTTGCTGTCCTTTTTCTGATCCCAGCTCTGCTATGTTTGAGCAAAGCACAACTATTACCTGCCCCTTGCATTTTCCCCCCCTCTCCTCTCCTCAGTATGTGACGCTTCTGAGGCAAGATGGCAGCACCCCTATCCTGAACAGAGTTGCAGCCCAGTGGGGGAAAAAATAAAAAAGTGACAAAAAACTTAAAATATATTAATTTTAGATGCTGGAGAATAGTTTTTGTAAGGGTTTTGGCTTTTCATTAAATAATGCGAAAGGTCTTTTTGTTAAGGCTGACCTGCCTGTCACCTTTTCTTTTTTCTTAAAAAAAATAAAGTGAATCTATTCTACCTAGTGCCATATTTAAAAAGATGCATGATTTCTGTACTGTTAAATATGCTTTGCTAAATGAACCAGACGTAGGAGTGAAATCCCAGGGCATGGTTTTTGTTATAGATTTGAGACATTGAAAATCAAGGCTCCTTGCTATTTTTTAACAGATAAGCTTTTAGGAAAGCGTACAAATGTGTAACATCGTTCAGGCAGCTGAATGCTTCAGTGAAGTACATTGCTGAGTTGCAGAACCTTTGGCTTCAGGCACAGCACGCTGAATAACAGAGTTTAGAAGCAGCTTGCTTTGCAGCCAACAGTTTCCTAAATCTGTTTTAGAGAGAATGCGGTAAGTGAATTACCCGAGTGCAACCAAGAATAGAAAGCAAAGTATGGAGCTATATTCTATCCCCTCTCTGAATTCCATAAACTGTAATTTTCTTAAGAGGCATTCTATCTGTCATTTGAAGTACCACTTCTCCTCTGCCAATTAAAAAAAGCTGCATAACAAACCACTTATAGAAGATTCTACACTAGTGAATCCCTTGTGGCCCCAAAGCTCCTTCAATGTGTCTCAATTAGTCAACATAGCTGTGTTTTCTGTTTAAAGCCTAATGCTTAACCCTTTTGTTGCCAAGCACGTAACACCTACGTGCTGGCTTGGCTGGGCCTTAAGTGCCAAGCACGTAGGTGTTACGTGCTTGAATTTCCTCGCTTGTAGTTTAAAAAGTAAAAACAACAAATACTCACCTGACCCCTTGTTGGATCCGGCCGGGTCTCCTCTTTAATTTGGTGCCATCCGATCCCCCGTGGGGGGTCGGATGGCTCCAGGAGAGCCCCCGGAATAGGCCGCCCCCCCCCCCCCGCTTCTGCAGCAGCAGCTTCTAACTGTAAAAAAAAAAAAAAATAAAAATGACATTCACTTACCTGTGTGTGCGCTGGCTCCCGCTGTCCCTCCTCTTCACCTGGGGGGCCTCCGATCCCCCCCCAGGACTTACCGATCTTCAGGAGAGAGCCTGGGAGGCTCTCTCCTCTCTTCTGCACGATGGCGGCCGCCATCATGCCTCTAAGCCCCGCCCCCTTGGGGGCGGGGCTTATGAAGTCATCCCGGCCCCGATCTCAGGCATCAGCCTTCTCAGCTTCTCAGATGCCGGTGATCGGTGCCCTGGAAGGAGGTGGCAGGAGATCCTCTGATCTCCTGCCTTCTCCTTCTCTGGATGCCGATCACCGGCATCTGTCAGCTGAGCGGCGAGGGACAAGAGCTTGCAATCGAAGGTAAGTACAGTAAAAAAAAATTTTTTTTTTTTCTAATAAAATACTTTTTATTATTGTGTGGTGTTTTTTTTTCACATTAACCCTTTGTGAGCTGGTAAGGGGTCCATGAGACCCCTTATACCAGTTCACAAGGCTGGGGGGGTGGCAAGTCACCTGCCCTAGCGGGTGGCTTGCCATTAACCCCCGCACCCCCATTACCTGCCTCCCCAAAGGCCAGGGGGGGGCAGAAGAGCCCGGGCCCACATAGGCTATGTGGGCTCGTAGGCTGCAGGGTGGGGGGGCCACCAAAGCTGGCCCCCCCACTCTGTGCCTACAAGCCCCCATAGCTGGTCCCGGGCTGGTTACTTTGGGTAAGGGGGACCCCACGTCATTTTTTTTTTTGGATTTTGAAGGGTTTTTAACCCTTCAAAATCCAAAAAAAAATGGGGTCCCCCTCCCCGGGAAGGGGGACCCTATGTCATTTTTTTTTTTAATTAACCATTTGTCATCCAGCAGCTATAAAAGGCTTCTGGGCAGGAAAGGGTGTCTACCTATACATATGTGGTATCGCTGTAACCGGGAGAAATTGGGGTTTCTCACGCAATAAGATTTTATTGACAAACTTACATTTTTTATTACAAAAAAACTCTACAAATTGTAAAAAAATGTTTTTTTTTTGTTTTTTTTCACACATTTCACCCAAAAAAATTGAGAATACACCTAGAAAATACAAACAAGACATTTCATGTTAAAGCCCAGACTCTGTTGAAAAAAACAATATATAATTTTCCTGGGAAATCCCTGGAAATCCCTTAAAAAATGACAGTTGAATATGTGTAGCGCAAAATGGTGAAACATCGTCTGGCAACAGGGAGTGGCAAATGCTGCAGGTAGGCTGGCAGCGAAAGGGTTAAAGGAGAAAATATATACAAGAGGAACAAAACCTGGGATTTTTACAACCCCAGGTTTTGTCTCTTGTCCTAGGGTCATCCTGATTTGGAATGCCTTACTAGGTGAAAGATCGCCCATAAAAACATACCTGCCAGTGCATGCGCGGGCTCTCATGCAATCAGCACAAAATGCTCTGCATATTAATGACTGGCAATACAGCTCTATTTGGACACAGAGCTCAGCAATAGTGAGTGGGAGCAGATGCATCCTTGGTTTTCCCAGAGGAGTGATTGCGCTCCTGTGCCCAGCCAATCGAGCATGTCTACGCCCAAAGATGCTTTGATGCACCTGCCACTGTTGACCTTGCCACCAGGGTTTCAAACAGTGGTGCATAACGATTTTAGATGCCCCAGGCAAAGTCATTTAGACTCCAAGGCTGACCACATTGGGTTTTATTTCACTTACCCAGTATCAGTATCTTAGTCCGTACCCTTGGGGCATACCAATTTCTAATTCCCTGCTGTGTGAAACCACGATGGTCACCTGATGCCTTGCTGGGTTCCCATGTTATAGGCATAGCTCTGATCCATTCAGCTTCTTTGGAAGTTCATATTAGGGCCTTATTTATGATGTGCATCATTTTTGTGGCTATAGCGCCAGCTTCAAAGCGCTGGCATTAGCGTCTAATAGCTGCACAGAACACTAACTAATTAGCTTTGATTGTTGCACTCGGTATTGGCTGACCTATGTCAGCACCTGTTGGACCTGGCAGCTGATGATCCCAGCGCCAGTGAGCGCCACTTCTTGCTGGCACTATTCCGGCACTCAACATCATATTTATAATTTTTTCCACTTTAGTGCTGTATTTTTCTGGTGCTGGTTGGCGTTTCTTGCTGGGGACAAAGAGGACGAACTTGACAGTTGTTGGTGTTTAGTTGTTGGTGTCTGAATTACACATTGTTCAGCAAAAGAAGCCATTAAACTCAATTTTATTAACTCCTCCAAAAACATTTTTGCCCATCTCGGACCTGCATTTCAATTGTTGACAAGCCTCAATGCAAAATCTGTACAAAAAATATGTGTAATATTAATTATAAACATAAAAACTACATTCCAGTTCTGCCCATTGTGCTCTATGGGATACCGGTATATCATTTTCGGCCATGTGTTAAACAAAACCCCAGCAGGCAGCCGCATTGGCACTAGAAGTTTTTATCTTTCTCAAATCCCATGCTCAATGCCGCTGAAGCCCAAATAAGTGGCGCTGATGCTTCTTAAATAAGGCTCTAATTGTATGCCCATTGTGCTCCATCGGATCTTAACCTACAACGTCAGTTGACTGCCGGTGATAAATAAGATGCAGGCTGGTGGACCCATCGGCACTGACTGTTTTTGCTTTTTAAATCAGTGTGGACTGAGTGGCACTGATGCTAAATATTGGCACAGAGTGATATGAAGGCTCTTGATAAAAGAAGCTTCCCAATTGCCCATGATTAAAGGGTCTATGCTGCTTATCTTAGCAGGCATAGTGTAGTACAGCTTTGCTAAATCCAATCATTTACATGCTTTGTTCACACACAAATAGGCAAAATTTAGGCAATATTTCTGGCTGCAGGGCATTGTTAGGATAGAATTATTTAATGATTTAGATTTTTTAACATCTCCAATTTCCAGGCTTTGTGGGAACCTCATATGCTAAGGTGAAATGATATTGGGAGAGCACACGTTATCAACTTGAGCAATGTATTACTACCACAAATTACATTGTTAAAGCGAAACCAAACCCACATGGGCCGAATCTTTTTGATTTCAGGGCTGACCGCTGGCCTTTCATTGGAGCATCCCGAATTGCTTTGTGAACACTCGCCTTTCCCTGTTCCAGTGGAGCATGTGCAGGATCTTGTCCAATGAAAGTAGTCTGCCGTGACTATTTAATTCGGTAAGCGGCTCTCGTTGTCAATGGGGAGCACATGCTGCTGCAGCCCCTGCATCACTGGCAGTATGTACTTGTACCTACTCATACTGGCACACTCAGTAAATCAGAACCATAGTCTCACTGCTACAAGGAAATTCTTGTTTGTATTATCTATACTGTATAACTAGCGAACAATACCGATTTTATATTGTTACAATATTGGTCACATACTGTGTACTGCAAACCTTTATATTTTCTACGGAAGTATTTCAATGAATAATTATAATAATTATAAATGTTCTACTACAATATTTGATTAGTCATGTTTCTTCTTTTCTATTAATCTCGTCTGGAATCACAAGGGCAATTAATGAACATTATCCTTATAGATCAATTTGAATGAGATCTTATCCATCTCTAAACAATTAGAATGCTGTTGGATTTGCATCTTTTGGTATTGCTTTAATTTACTGCATAATTTGAAGAGTGCTTTGCAGTCTATTTATGCATGGTTCCAATTTTCTTTATCAATTGATGCTTTAAAATGATATGGGCACAACTAGCATTGGGTGAACATAGATGAAACAAAGAGGGCGAAAAGCAAATGACAGCCAGAATTTAAGTATAATATTCTTTCGTACCGGTATGTAAGTCTGTAAAATATGGAAGGTTTAAGGAGCGGACAGTTGATTTGCATGTACAAAATTGTAATTTGTTGTTGTGGCTGCCCTTTCCATGATGATGATAATTGATCATGATAACAATATAGTTTCTGTAAGGAACTTGTATCCAAGCTGCTCTTGTGTGTCTCTCGCAATGTCTGCCTTCTGCTGCTGCAGCAGGTCTCATCCCCTGCACAGCCGGAAGTACAGTCCGCCAAAGCTGGAGAGTGCTGTCGAGCCACTGTCAAAGTGGCCAGACCTCATCTTTCTGAGGCCACTAAGTATTTAAGGGGTGTCTAGTGGGGCCAGTCACCCATTCACAGTTAATTCACAGCTTCTGACCAACCACCTTTGGCCCAAGGTGACTATTGCTTTTGCTGTGATCTCACCTCTAATTATGTCCTCTGTTACGACTTTGGCTTGACCCTTTTACCACTGCTCCTATCTTTGTCCTTTGGCAACATATTTTGACATCCTTGACCTTGGCTTGACCTTTGGCAGGAGCTTGACTATTCTTTTGTCTCCTCTGTCGATACCACGCAGCTCTCTGACCATGTGGCTTCTGACCCTTGGTTTGTATTTGATTATTGCATTCCAGCTTCAGTCTGCTGCTCCTTGCTAGATCAGCCATCTGGTCCTTCAGCACAGAATACAGAATACTTAATTCACCAGGTATATATGTGCATATGAATTTACTTCGTCTTGAGATGGAGAAAAGGGAATAAGTACACGATTGGTGAAGAAAAGACAAATCAAATCCAAAAATACAAGAATCCAAGACTATTTACCAGATGGTAAAAAGGATACATGAGATACATTTCTGCACTATATAACTCGTGATTAAAAATATCCAGACTATATACACAGTTAAATGAACACTATTGTGAGAAATTGCCCAATTATAAAGATCCATGACAGACTCTGTCACCCCTGATAGACTAAACCTGTCATCCCTGGATTTTATTCCTACCATGAGAGAATAAACCACAAGCTTTTATTAAGGTTGGGTGTATAAGTGACCCCCTCCTCCCATCAGCCGATGTGTTTATATGGATTTTTAAAATTACACAATTTCACAACTTACACCTACACTAACCTAACAGAATATCTGATGATACCCTATACACTGTTTAGAAGTCCGATGGCTGTAAGGAAGAAGCTCTTTTGGTGTCTAGTAGTCCTAACAGGTGGGACTTTGTACCTCTGTCTCGATGGGAGCTGGTTAAAAAGTCCTCTACGATCTACTCTTGACCCGGCTGATCTAGAGTTCCTGATTTAACCCTTCTAGTGCCAGCTACGTGACTCTCACGTAGCTGCCTCTTCAACCGTTAAGTGCCAGCTATGTGAGAGTCACGTAGCTGACTTTAGAGCCCCAGCGATTCTGTACAAGAATCAAGTATTAGATTTTCGCCCCCGGGCCTCTGATCTTCAGGAGGGGCCCGTAATAGGCCCCCCCCCCCGGCACCAACATCTGAAAAAAAAAAAAAAGGAAATGTCATTTACTCACCTCGCAGCGCGATGGCTCTCCCCGGGTCTTCTCTTCACCAGGGGGGGCTCCGATCCCCCCCCCCCTGGGCTTTCCACGCTTCGGGTGAGGGCCCAGAAACAGGCCCTCACCATCCTCTTCGGCCGGTGCTGGCCCCGCCCTTAACCCCGCCCAGAGCCCCGCCCACTTGATGATGTCATCCCACTCCTCGGGTTACCGTCACCCGGGCTCCATTCTGTCAGTTGTCAGTAGCGATCGGTGCAGGAAGGGTGGCAGGCAGGGAGGCTCTGATCTCCCTGCCTGCCACCCTCCCTGCTCCGATCACTACCGACAGCTGTCATCTGCAGCGGCGTGGGACACTGGATCAGAGGTAAGTATAAGTGAAAAAAGAATGATAAAGAATTTTGTGTCTGTGTCTTTTTTTTTGCTTAACCCTTTGTGAACTGGTAAGGGGTCCATGAGAGCCCTTATACCAGTTCACAAGGCTCTGGGTATGGCAAGTCACCTGCGGCAAAACCCCCAGCCCCCCATTACCTGCCTCCCCTGCCTCCCCAACGGCCAGGGGGGGGGGCAGAAGGGCCCGGGCCACGTGGCTATGTGGGCTAGTAGCCTGCAGGGCCAGGAGCCACCAACGCTGGCCCCTGCGCCCTGTTCTACAAGCCCCCATAGCTGGTCCGGGTCGGTAATGCTGGGTAAGGGGGACCCTATGTCATTTTTGGGGGGGATTTTAAGGGTTTTTAACCCTTAAAATTGCCCCCAAAAATGAGGTCCCCCTCCCTGGGAAGGGGGACCTTATGTCATTTTTTTTTTAAATTAACCCCTTACAACTATGCAATCATATTGCATAGTTGTATCCTATCGGAAATCTCCTAAACTGCTGTTTCAGTTTAGGGGAGTCTCCTGGGCAGGAAAGGGTGTCTACATATGTGGTACCGGTGTAACCGGGAGAAATATGGCTTTCACACGCAATAATATTTTATTAACAAGCTTACAATTTTTAATTAAAAAAAACACTACAAATTGTAAAAAATAGATTTTTTTAATTTTTTTTCACATATTTCACCCAAAAGTATTGAGAATACACTAAAAAAGGCCAAACAAGTCACTTCATGTTGAAGCCCAGACTCTGCTGAAAAAAACAGTATATAATTTTACTGGAAAATCCCTTCAAAAATCCAGGTTGAACACGTGTAGCGCAAAAACGTGAAAAGTAGTCTGGAGTGCGACAAAAAATCTAGGTAGGCTGGCACTCAAAGGGTTAAAGGTAAAGAGGAGCCTGTTATTCTCTAAGCTGATTTAATAAAAGTCTTTGCATAAAAGTCTTTGCAGCCTCCTGATTTCCTTGTTAGTGGTTAATTAGTTACAAATCATACTGTAATCCGTGTGTCCTGGGTGTTTACCTGTTTTTGTCCCATCAGTTAGTACTCTTTACGCTAATTAAGTCCTGGGGGCAAGTGTGTCTAGTGAGGCATTTCCATTGTCTCTGAAAACGGGGGGGGGGGGGGGGCTTATCTATAGACAGAAGCATCAGTGAAGATTGGAGGTTTCTAAATGACAAGAGGCTAGGTGTCCAACCCGCCAATACTGTTTCTTTGTGAAATCATAAAACATATTAGTTACTGGGAAAAGCACAAATAATATCAGGCTAAGTTTGGCAGTCTGGTTCTGGTAGTTAGCAGAAAAAAGGTTAATTTGGAGATTTGTGGATGACTCTGTACTTCCATGCTGGCCAAAATGCAATAATACTGAAACGGTATCAGTGCCAATACAGAATAATTGAAAATCCATTAATCTCGGAATTTGCCAACACATTTTCAACTTGCTGAAGCTGTTTTCAAACACTAGCTGAATCTTATTAGAGAAAGTGTTTTGTAGGGCATGTTTAATATTCCAAGGATTTCTTGGATGCAGAAGCCCTTAAACAATAAACTTTTCTTAAAATAGCTAATAAAATAGTGTCAGGATCTGGGGCGAACGGCAGTGACTCGGACGACAGTTCTTCAAATCAAAAGCAATTTTATTGAAAACAAATATTCAACAGCCAAAAGTCTCTTACTTCAGAGAAGGTTGCAGCCTACAATGCAGTACATCAAGCGGTTACCTCACCAGCACTAGTAAAGTCCAGGCTAGGATAATCCAGCAAACTGCAAGTACTTGTTATAACAGGTCCGCTTACAGGGCATACAAGTCCACGCTGTAAATCCACAAGTCCAAGTTCGGGGGACAGAAACAAAGCCTTTCGGCTGCATTCAGTTCTGTCAGTCTCTGTGAGCAGTACGGCCTGGGCTATAAGACATTGGTTAAATAAGGCAATAGGTAAGCTAGTGAGTTAGCAAATAGGTTTGAATGTTCGTTTTACACCTATCATTAGAACAATGTGACAACCTTTTCCTTTCAATAAAAAAAACTGCAATAAAACTGAAGATTTACTTTTTGCAGGTAATAGTACCTGCTACATAACCCCTACATATCCGCCCTCCCGAGCTGCACACTGAAGCCACCGTGATCCATTGCTGTAGACTCTTTCAGCAATGGAAATGCCCCCTGATCCCTGATTTTGTCAGGGATTTTTTCCCATGCACAAAAGTATGTTATATGCTTATTGCATATGCATAAGCATATATGCTTACTTTAATTAAGATAAAAGTAATATTTTCTTATTATTACAATTTATTCACACCAAAGGCGTAGTATAATAGTAATAGTAATAATACTAGTATGGTAATAAAATAATAACTTTATTTTATCTTATATCTGTCATTTCTTTTCAGTTCAGTTCTAGTTCAAGTCCAATTCCATGTTCCAATAGCATTGTAACAATACAATTGAAATAATACAGATTTAGTCGTGGTTACCTTATTTCCAAATTGGTTAAATTAAGCTCTTTGTCAGGATGGGTGCCATAACTTGGTTAGGATGTCTGAACTCAGTAAATCCTGCATTTCACATAGCAACCACTAAGAATTTTTTTTGGGGGGTGGGTAAGGTGACTGCACTGGGAATCAAACCTGCAATCCTGCAATTATTAAGATATGTTTCAGTGTTCAAAAGAGTGCCTTTAGCACAGGAACCCTTATCTGTCACTAATTGTGGCCTTGATGAAACCCTTAACCTCATGTCAAAATGCTTGTCATTGGGGGATATCTAACTGATTTTGAGAAACCCTGGAGTTTTGAAGAGACTGCATTTCTAATTATTCAAGTTATTATAGTTATGTTTATTTAATTATATGTAGTTAGAATTCTGTATATATATGTAGTTAATTGAATTAAATGGGTTTTTAGATGTTTTTTGTAATAAATTATTCTTTTTATATGTTTTTGTATCTATGTAACAGGTAATATGTAATATGTGTATACATTGTTTATAGTTGATACTGCCCCATTATAGTGTATCACACTGCAGCACATTGTTGCTTGTGGCCAGTTATATTTACTGAGACTCGTGCTGATGGCAGGAAGAGCTCCGTCCCCTCCGTTCTCCCTACAGCCGTAATACGCATGTCATTAGAGATATCTATGTGTGCGGCTGGCTGGGGGAATGGTCTGGGGGGCGGGTCTGGGATGTCATCGGACCGTGAAGTACTCCTATTGGAGTGCGGGGCGTAGCTACCTGTGTGCGTGCAGCCGGCTTCCGGCCGGGGTCGTGCTGCGCGCCCGGGAGCGCGCGCCGCCTTGATTAAAACAGTCTCATATAAAAAGGGCACAAATGGGGCAGCACCAACGAACCTTGATAAAGTGGCCTGTGAGCGGGGGCCACGAAATGCGTTGGGGGGACCGTGACTCGACTGGGGCATTCCTTTGAAACACATTTGTACTCACTCAGGTGATGTGTGTATGCTAATTGATTTGTTGTATTCTCATGGTTTTTGATCTGTTTCATTTTCTTTGTCTTGCCACATATTGATTTATTAATGTTATATTTGCACAGATTTGTACTTAGGCACTTTAGGGATTATTGTTATGGGTATTTTGGATAATTTGGGATGCCCTGGGGAGAGCTACGATTTTGTCTTAAATGTTTTTTAATTGTTTGTTATGTGATTTTTGTGGGTAATTATTAATAAATTAATTATTTATGAATTCATTATGATTATTTGATTTGTTTATTAAGTACTGTGGAGGAGGTGCGATGGTGTGTAGCTAAGTGGGGTGAATTACTGGCTTCACCACTATAGAACTTTTGTTGCACTTATATTGGATTAGTTTTCCACCACCGCACGGCCACAGACTTTAAAAAGTTATTTAATTTAATGTTGTGGTGCGGAATTTATACATATAGCTTAGTGGTTTGTTGTGTTCTCTGTATAGGGGGGGAATTGAGCAGCGTTGATTCCCTGAGTAGGGAGGAAGTGATAGGCAGCGTGGATGCCCTTAAATGGCGTCCGTGTGCGGCTGGCGGGATGAGCACACCCGTCCGTCAGAGGGCAGGTGGCGGCGTTCCTTGTGGTGCGGTCGTTTAGTATAGTTGTATTGACTTTAATTATAGGAATGTGTTGGGTGCAAATGCCAACATGCTGGAATTGTGGATTGGGAGTTGTTTCAAGAGGTGCCTGTGAGATGGGGCCCGTCACTTGGGACTGAACCATGTGTTAGTTGGGGGAGAACTGCCTCTGCTGCTGATGACTTATGAGGTCGCAGCTGAAGTGAAGAGGGTTTAATGAGGGGACGGTGCATCCTCCTTACTGATTCGGGGCTTTTATGGTTTTTGTGTGTAGTGTAATGAGTGTCTCAGTGCTGTAGAGGAGTTGGGGCTTTATGTCGCTGCTCGTCTTTGAAGACGAGATGATCATCAGCACTAAGAGAGAGAGACATAAGCCAGGGCTTTTTGTCACTCAGGTTTTTAAGACGGGATGAGTGTCAAGGGGGGGGGGGGGGGAGAGGGAGTGATCCTATGGTGGAAAGAGAGAGATCCCATTGTGAAAACATATTTTTTTTAATTAACCCCATTTTAACTGTCACCCAGCAGTTGCAAAGGCTTCCAGCAGCAGCAGGAGAGCAGAAGCCAAAGTGATCAGAGTGGTACAGTGTTTTGGGATGGATGGAGGTAAATATTAAAAATAATAATAAAATATTTTTTCTCTGTGTCTATGTGTATTTTATAACATTTAACCCTTTGTGAACTGGTAAGGGATCTATGAGACCCCTATACCAGTTCACAAGGCTCTGGGTTTGGCAAGTCGCCTGCAGATAGCGGGTGACTTGCCATTACCCTCAAGCCCCCCATAACCTGCCTCCCCAAAGCTTGGGGGGGGGGCAGAAGAGCCCGAGGATATTAGACTTTGGGGCTTGTAGCCGGCAGGACGGGGTGCCGTTAAGCTGGACCCTGTTCTACAAGCCCCATTACTGGTCCCTGGGCTGGTTATGCTGGGTAGGGGGGACTCCATGACATTTTTTTCTATTTTTAAGGGTATTTATAAATTTAAGGGTAATTATAAAGTGCTCTTTTCAGTTTGGGGGGTCTCTTGGGCAAAAATGGGGGGATACCGATACATATGTGGTACCATTGTAATCGGGAGAAATGACTCCGGTGGCGCTTCATAGAGTAGAGCATCTCAATTTGGGATGCCCCAAGGGGAAGGCCAGTGGTCGGGTCTGAAGTCTTTTAGACTCACAGAAGCAGCACCTCACACACACATACAGATCTGTTACCGCCATGTACAGCGCCTGCCTGAGAAAAAACCTGCAGCAAGTTCACTACAGCTGTTGCTAGGAGACCAGTGGGCTGAATGCGTCGCGCTCTCTATCACCTTACTGAATAAAGCCCAGCATATCCCCCCAAATGTTGGCGATAGAAAATGTTGGTATCTCTCTACTGCAGGGCTCACTGATGGTGTGAGGGGGTAGGTGAGGTTAATTAAGTGGCCCTGTGGACCAGGACCTTCCCTGGCACAGACTGTGTTGGTTGGATTTAATGCCTGAATCTTTCTTCTGTGCTTCTGTCTCATTCTGTCTACCTAGTGCTGTTCATCTGTACTATGTTTACCCCATCTGCCAAAATGAACCTGATATCCCTGTATCTCCTAATTTGGTAAGTAGGTAAATAAGTAAATTAAGTTAGGTAAGTGTTGGGTGGATGGGCAGGCTGTTAGATGTGTGGACCTCTGTATCTCCTATATTGGTCGGTTAAGTAAGGTGGGAGGGCTGGCAGGTAGATTGATGGGTAGACAGGGGAGTGAGCAGGCAGGTAGATAGATAGGTGAGTGGTACATAAGTGTACCTCCCTGTATTCTTTAGTTAGGTAGATTAGGTAAGCAGTTGGGTGGGCAGGCAGGCTGATTGATGGGTGGGTAGGCGGGTGATCAGGCAGTTAGTTATGTGAGTGGGTAGGTAGGTACATAGGTGAGTGGGCATGTGGGTGGGTAGGCAGGCAGATAGATCGGTAGGTAGGCAGTTAGGTGGATTGACAGATGAGGGTCCAAATGAGGATGGAAGAGGGACAAAATGAATCACAGGTTTTGTTCCTCGTTAAGCCAAAACCCCCAAACCAAGGCAATGAACTGCCCCGGAGCAGAGGTGGCGGAAAAAATGAAGCGAGATTAGGACACCATGCTGCTAAATGTAATGGCATTTATATGTTATATAGGAGCCATATATAGTTTAATAGTTAATATCTCCCCCATCTCCTATGTGCTGCCTGCTAATACTGTACATCTCTGATTGAGAACAAACAAGCAGTCCCATACTTATCATTCACTACTTCAACAAAAAGCACTGTTGGAGTGACGCCATACTCTCCATGCCAACTTTGCAGTTATATTTGACTAGTTTGTGTTTCCAGATTTTTTTCATTTTTTTTAACTGCTACATGCATTTATTATTATTATACGTGTTTTATTATATAGCACTGCTTTTTTTAGATGCTACAAAGATTGCTTTAAAAACCAGGTACAATAGGCAAGAGAACCCTGTCCTGCACAGTCTAAGGGTAAGGGCTGGAGACAAAGGGGAGAAATCACAAGTGGTAAGCATTGAGTCTGGAGCCGTCTACCATATAGAGGTTATCTGGACCTGGCCATATGATTGTCTGAAAGAGTGAGTTTTGAAGGTGCATTTGAAAGGCTTGATTGTTGGGGAATGTTGAATTGAGCCGGAACCCACATTCCAGAGAAGTGGTGAGGCACTTGAGAAGTTCTTGAGGTGACCAGGGTGGAGTACAGAAAAATGTTGAGGCACGCAGAGGCAGAGAATTATTTGTTTAGAGATAAAATGTAGAGAGGGGCTAGAGATAAATTTGTAGTTAGAATTTGAGGAGTTAGGATTTTAAACTGAATTTTCTATGAAACGCGGGGCCAGTAGAGATACTGTCAGAAAAGGGAAGCATTAGAAAAGTGAGGGGAGAGGTGGATGAGGCAAGCAGCAGCTTTCATATAATAGATTGAAGGAGTGTCAGTTTGTTTGTTAGTAAACCACAGATCAAGGTGTTGCAAGGGAGTGACATAAAGGAAGAGAGAGAGCTGTTTACATACTAATGAGGGTTACTGATATGTGGTGTATCACAGCAGGGTGTTGCTCTTCTAATAGTGTATTTCAGTCACAATCCATGATCTTTACAATGTTAGACACACATAAGGGGATGGCTGGCTTACAATGTTGATTACATTGCACATCAGGAAGGAGATTCAGTAACTTGTGTATTAAAACTCCCAGCCCTAGTTTTATTACTGTACATGCTGCTGCCACAATAATGTTACCTGGTTCTGAGATTTAGTCCCTTGACACCCCTGCTGTCTCATACAGAGTGAGTGCCCCATGGCAGTTCCTGGCAGGTTACAGTGAATGTAAAGGCATTCACCACATGCAGTCACTGGTTTGGGGTCTTGACCAAACATTTGCTTGAAAAAGCATCAAAGGAATCACTGGGTGAGTACATGTTCTGTGGCCCAATCTCAGGAATGAGTATGATTTTGACTGCTGGACCAAGAGAAAGCAGTTACAGGGGGCAAGATGTGAATATTTCTTTGTTTTTGCCTAGACAGGGGTTATAAATAAATAGGGATGTCCACAGATTTGAATATTGGTAAATACATTGGAAACAACCTGCTATAGTAAGTAGAAATAGTCACAAAACCTCAAACAGATTAAAAGACTCTTATTGGTTCATCATCAGTTTACCCATCTACAAGCATCGTTGACTGCAAGGAAACAGACAAGAACAATGAACAGACTGCCTTTACTGTTATGTAATAATATAAAGTAAGGATGATAGTAGAAGCAGTTTAGATACTTGTACATAGCAAAAATATTTCAGTTTTCCCCATGGTAGATTGAAAGACAGTGAAGTATAGCACGTATAACTAGTCATTTTACAATGTGTACTTTAAAAAAGTAAAATCAGCACAAACATGCTGAAAGCGTATTACTTGTCAGTGACACTCAGGAGACAAGCACCAGCATTGGCTTTATCAATACAGTCTGCTTCATTTTTTAATATCGGAAACTCTCAAGCGTTCTCACTGGGGACTGTCTACAGTCTCTAGATCAGTATTTTCTTACTTTAAAACTAAAACAGATATTTACAATTCTTGTGTTTCTGACCATTCTCGATCTTAAAGGGGTTAAAGTACAGCTTCTTAAATGCCAGCAGGTTGTGATATAATAGACTGGGACAGGGCCCATGCCTTGATGCTCTTAGAAGTGGGACCTTGCAGCGACATCTGATGGCAGTAGGTTGAAAGAGAAGAGACCTTGGTGAGAACGGTCACCCACGATATTTTCCGTTCTTGACCTTATTCTTCTTTTGATTCGTCACTGTTTTACAATGTTGACAGGCTGTTCCTTTGCATTATCTTGATGATTCTCTGTAGGGGAACCTTGTCTTTCCTGGTTGCACCTCTGCACCATACCATGGTGAAAGCACACATAATGGACTATTTAATTAATCTTTAAACAGAAGTAGCATCTTTTGCCAAGGAATTTTCTTTACTCCTCTATATCCTCCTCCACACCCTCAACGTAAATAGGAAAATGATAGTGGCTGTCCTGAAAACCATGAACATTCCCTCCCCACATGTCTTGATGCATTGAGGATCAGGTTGATTTCTGACTTTGCAACATGTTGTTGTGAATGATGTCTGCTGGTAGGATGGTACCGATAATGGTGGTGTCATCAAAAAATGTTAGAACCTTGACTTGTTCACATATAGCTAAACCAGAAAATGTGTCAAGACACAGCCCTATGGTACTCCTATTCTTGTTGTTTTGATGTTGAATGTGATAGATGCCATTTTCACACATTTTACTCAATCCCTGCCATAGCCAGTCACAGATGCTCAGTGGAATGAATAGATCTGACATCTTTCTTTGAAGGACGGCAGTTCTGAAAGTATTAACCCTTTAAGTGCCAGCCTACCTAGAGTTGTCAGATAATTTTGCGCCACACATGTTTAACTGTGATTTTTGAAGGGATGCAGCTTTCTGGAAGTAATCCCTCAATGAATAATTTGGTTGCATAGGTTTTCCCTAAAAAATAATAAATATGCAAAACCAAATTCACAATTTTCTAAGAAAAAATATTCAAACAAGAAAAAACAAGTTAAAATAGAAAAAGGGAGGTCCCCCGAACAGAACAATACCCAACAAGAATTGCCACTCCCCCCCCCCCAAGTACAGCATGCGCGTAAGTGTAATTTTCATTGAACATTTCAGCTCTGTGGACAAAGTGCACCCCTGATGAAGCTCCGGTGGGCGGATCGAAACACGTGTCGGCGGACGGCCGGCCCACCGACTTCCCCGCTCCACCGTACCTCAGCTCACTGGTCGCTCTGCGTGATGTGACACCTGCCGCTCGCTTTCACGCTACATACTTGTCAGATGCCGGTGGATTAATGGACTGGCCCACAATGTATTTTTGGCTGGAGTACTGGAATATACAGCCGGACGGCTTGATGCAGTAGCCCACGGACAGGACTATAATGCACAGCTAAGTACAAACCAATTAGTGCTGTTTAAACGGTGTGTCATTATATGTGAGCGGCGGGCCTATGCATCATTGTGTTTCATTATGGCAGAGTAACCGTCATCCACATGAAGAATTTAAAGCCCATAATTAAAAGCTGCGTTATCTACAATCAACGGGAAAGGGGATATCTCTGCCCACTGGTCATCAGTACTGGATATAGTAAAGACAGCAGGATATTAACCCCTGAAGTACCCAAGCAAAAGCAGCTGTTATATGGGGGATTTAACTATGTCACAGAGTTTCACTTGTAAACTGAACAACAAGCCTTCATATGTGTACGATACCTGAACACAAGCTTTGGTGTTGACAGCGCTGGGATCAATATACAGTCAGCCCCTTGAGAGGAGGACTTATACAGCTTACCCAATCCAATCAGGAGCTGGGGATAGGTGGAGTGTGTGTGAAGTGAGTGTGGCTGATTTGGCTGCATGCATGGGGGGACCCCCGTTTTTTATTATCACATATTATGTGTGTTTTTAACTGTGTATAGTAGGTGTGTACTTATGTAAGTGCCATATATTTTGATACCTATTAAATTATGTGTTGTAATGGCTATTTAGCATTGAGAGTTTTTGTGCCTGTTCCAGCATTTAACTGAGTTTAAGTGTTTTGTATTGTTACTCGAGGGTTAGCTGGACGCCAGTATATCTGGCAGTGCACACTCTACTATTGAGTGGATCTCCCCATCTTTTTAAAAAGAGGACAAAGTGCACCCTTGCACTTTTTCAATCAAAAATTACCCTTTATATTTAGAATACCCCCCACAAACCATATATTCTCTGAAAGTACACATGTTGAGCTTTCTAGGTGTACCCAGCTAATTGTAGTGGCTTCATCTTTCTGGAAGTAATCCCTCAAAAAATTAGTTGCACAGGCTTTCCCTAAAGCCTGGGTCGCTTAATTAGACACAAGGCCAGAGCTTGCCCTCTTTGCCTTGGAGGTGCTGTCCTATCAGAATATTTGTTCAGCATCACAGGGGGTGTCATCACTGACAGGAGGATCCGCCTATCTGCAGCCAATTTGGACATGCTTACATTCCTTATGATAAACTATACATGGATCCCATGGTACTTGGCTATTACAACACTTGAGTAAGTGGTTAAAGTGTTTGCTACCTCCTCCTTTTCCTCTGCATCTTTCACCTACACCACCACATCTCCCTCCTTCATCTCTTCCATTTACACCACCAAACCCGGGCCTCTGACAACTGTAAAAAATGTATTTTTTTTACTAATTAATTGATTAATTAATGAATATATGTATGTATTTCTTTATGTATATATGTATTTATTGATGTATTTATTTATTTATGTATATATATATATATATATATATATATATATATATATTCATTTACTGATTTCACTAATTATTTATTTATTCATTTATGTATATATTGATTTTTGTATTTATTTATATATGTATTTCTTTTTTTCTTTTCTGTTATTTTTTTGCATACTTTGCCTACCCTTTTGTGTGCAGGGCAATTGTTGTTAGCCTTGATTTGCAGCCCTCTGGCCCTTGCTAGCCCAATTTTACAGCCATCTTTGGTCCCGCTATTTTGGTTCTCCTTTGACTTTAATTGCGTCCAGGGACCCTGAACCGGACTTTAGCAGAAAGTTCGCCCAAACTCATCAAACCTAACTTCGAAGGGTCCGCTCATTCCTCTACATAATCTTTACAAAGAAATGATTGGGCCTGTGACTCAACAACGTAGAAAAGACACACAACAGCTAGAAAACTAGAAATGGAAAGCATTGTATTACGATGACTATGGGCTCTCTGTGGTGAATCGAAAGTATAGAAAAACCTAATGAGGTTTCCAAGTGACAACAGTTAATTCTTTTGCTTCCTATTTTATGAAATTGTACAGTTATGGCACTTCTGAAAATTAAAACAAGAATACTTACATTCTGTGGCTTATGTTTGATGACATAGTACTAGTGGAAATAGCTCTGCTGACATTATATTTTTAAAACATTTACCACTGCCATTTAGACAAAAGCTTCATGAGCTTCAAGAGATATTAGTTCATGAGCTCCACGTAATATTAGCTGAAATGGCATGCATAGTGAGAATAATTATACACTTGTAAATAAATGAAAAATATTTTAATTAGATTAAATTATGTAAATAATCTTCTACCTGGAGTATGTTTTTCACAGTAAAATTTTCAATTATATCTATAACTGCTGTCACGCTAAATGTAAATCACTTTTTTACCTTGCAAATGTTACACCTCTTAGGAGATGGATGAGACATGCATTTGGATGTTCTCATCATTTAATGACACACAGAAAATGTCTCTTAAGAATAATTGGTATGCTCATTAAGGCAAAGGCTGAACTGTATTTATAGGGGTTCCAAATATATTCTTGTATAATATTACATTTAAATAATGATCCCCATATACTGTATTCCTTAAGGTATTCTTCTTGAGGTTTCTTAAAATGTAAACATTGTTAGCCTAAATTTTACTTTATTATCGATATTATATTATTGAATGAGGTTCAGGGGAAATTCATAGTTCATCTGTCTTGGGTTGCATGATTAAAGCAATAGAAGAGTCTACCTTAATAAGAATGGGGGAGGGGTTGGCGTGGGGCAAGTATTTAATTTGGTGGATAGCATACTTCTGTTGTGAAGGTGACCTTTTTTAGTTCTCTTTCTTTTTACACAGATATCATTCTTTAAGAAAGTGTATTGTGAAATTGTGTAATTTTAAAAATCCATAAAACACTAATAAGAGAAGAGGTCACTTATACTACCCAACTGAATAAAGATCCCCCCAAGCTTGTGGTTTGAGCATATGAGGGGAGACAGAGCCTGTCCCCCTTATTTACTTTTCCATCCAAAAAGAAACAAGCCTCGCTTGATATTTGTTGATGCCGGGTGTATAAGTGACCCCTCTTCCTGCCATCTAGCACATTTTCATGACAGTCTTCCTTTAAGGCTAATGCATCATTCAGATTAAGGGATTTAAACCAGATCAAAAGTCACATATGATTTTGGTCTGCTAAGCCTAACTCTTAGGAATCCTGATTTGGCAGCTCTCTATCCTCTCCGTGATCCAGTGCTGTCATTAGATTTGGCACTGGAAGAGTATGCAGTGGCATCCCTGCAATGCACACTCTGCCAGACATCTGACGGGAGTGCACACATTGCAAGAAGCAGGGATTAACAACCCAAAGTTATATCTTGTCTTTTTTTGGGGGGGTGGTCTTCTGTGTTTCCTTGCTCATTCTGGGGTTAGGCCTGGCTAACTTTTGGCCTGTTTGAGGTATAACTCTGTGGAGTACTTAGGATAGATATTGAGTTTTCCTGGAACTGTACAGCACATAAGTGTGTTTATGTTGCGTTGTCTAGTAAAGGATCATCGCATAACCCATATCTAAGACACAGACCATCACTGAATAGCCACCCTTCTTGATCCACACTACAAGGTCGAAATCCCCAAAATGTCCCCAGTGGAGAGCGAAGTCAGCTAAAACTTGTCAACATCTTTGAAAAAGATGATAACAAACAGAAAATAACAGCACAGAGCTCATAAAAAAGTCCTTTGATGATTTCACAAAATGAAGTAAATTCTTCTTTAAGATTAACACAACACCAAGTGATCCTAAGCCGATTCAGTGCAGAATCCACCACCTAATGTTAAAATGCTTACCTGAAAAAGAATTACACTTGGCAAACAACTGGCATTGTCCTCCATGGCCCTGAAGTATGTCAACTGCACCTTGTGTCCCAGCTGCCTCATGAAGAGCCACTGTACTACTGAGTGGGAAGACAGAGCTTGACTAGACTCATCTGCAATGCTGCTAGTGTGTCAGAAAGGGAATGCAGTGGCACTGGAGTGTTTCTCAACAGCCAACACATCTGCCTGTTCACAAAAATGAACCATGCTTGGCTTTCAGGTGGCTTCCAACCCCCTTTCAGATTCCATTGAATAGAACAACAGATACAGATGTCTTTATCTCAGAGTGCCCAACAAGACCTTTGTAGTGTGATTGACAGAAATAAACATCAAGCATACGGTAACGGCAACATTTTTTGACAACAAAGCATGTGCATCTTAGGAGACCAGTACAGAGCGAGTAAGCAGCAGATAATTTTAGGCAGAGACCAATGGATGGAATACCCCCACCTTTTGATGTGTCACGCAACTAGGTAGAATTATTTTTTTTTAATTAAAGGAGAGTGTCCCCAAATATTCTGCAAGGGAGTAAAAAAAGCAGCTAACTGTAGGTATAGTCCATTGGATATATACCTTGCCGTTCAACAAAAAATGCAAGCTCTGCTGCTTTCTTATATAATCTGACTATGGAATGCTGGGTAGTGGAGATATTGCAAGCTCTTTTTCTGACTACTACTGCTTCTTCTTAAAACAGTCTGAAATTGTTTTTTCTTAATCTTAAAATAAAAAGGTCATTAAAATAAAAAATGTTTATCAATAACCTACTTATCTTCCCAGCCGCCAGCTCCTGAACATATAGCTCTCACACCACCTTTTTGCTGCACCCGGGAGGTGTGTATGTATATCCCCCAATCCTCCCGGGTGTAGCCTCAAAGCTGTGTGACTGCATGCTTTCTGCTGCAAGATGAGAGCTGCGGACCAGGTAAAGCCAGTCACCAGGTAGTTCACAGCTTCTCATTGGGCATTGCAGAACTTCATTCCATAATGCCAACACAAAAATGAAGTTCTGGACCTTTTAGACTTTCAGTCCACTTTAAAGCAAACCAAAACATGCATCTAGCATCACCTGAATTGCTCCTGATAAATGTGCCATGAAGAGCACATCTTTGCAATTTTCCTGCTTCATTCTGCTGACAGCTAATGGTTTAGCTGGAAATCCTGCCCCCTTGAGTCATTGTCATGTTTTGAGTGGCAATGATGTCATTGTCACACCTATGTAACGACTGATCACCTATCATCTCACACAGAGCAACAGCAAAAAAATATCAGTATTCCGGGAGCCAAAAATATAGATTTTTTGTAGGGAGAAAGAAGAAGGGAGTATCCCTAGGGACTTTGACCAAATATATTTCAAGAGATTAGTGGTTTGTGATTAGTGACGGGCTTGGATTACGGCAAAGGCAAAATCGACCCAGATTTGGGAAATTTTATTCTATTTGCTCTGGTGAGCACATTTGTGACCATCATAGAATATGGTTCTGCGACTCCTTTGTACTCTGCAGCAATCAGTGAGTGACACATTATGCACATAGGAGTGTAGCTGCAACCATCTTGCATTTGGGAAAGCATTGGAATGGATGCTGAGGTCAGATCTTGTTCAGCCACAACCTCACTATATAAAGCAGATGCTCTGCATCTGGAAAATCGCTCTCACCCTCTACACACCTCTGGTCACTAACACACTACCCACACAATATGCTCTGCATGCTGGCGGCAGAAGCGCCAGCACTCATCATCATTTGCTAACACACACAACAATCACATATTAGGATTCTAGGAATCACTAATATAGTTAGGCATTGGTGTTGGGGCTTACATCTAGGCATATAGCGTAGTTCAGGCAGTAGAGCTAAGTGAGCAAAATCAATCTACCTAATCAGCTAATATAGGAACGCAGCATTAGTCAGCAAAATAACAAGAAATTTACCATTCCTTTTGTCATAGTATAGAAAACTTTTTTTATTATTGAAACAGCGAGGTATACTCTCCCCTGCCCTGTTTACCACAGTCAGCTCATTTAAGAAAGCAGCATCAGTTTGTCATACTAGAAAACCTGCAGACAAACTGTCAAAAGGCAGAGGACATGTGACAGCTCCTGTTGCCCCTGGTTTCTTTGATTCTATTGAGGAAGAAGATGAGGAAGGGGTGCAAGATGATAAAGTACTTGACCTAGCATGGATCCCAGAAGAGATGGATTACCAGATCGGCAGTGAGGTGGAGGATAAAAATGCAAGAACAGTGCCCTCTTGGGCCTCCACCCCATGGCCCTCGCTAGTTCATGTGGAAAGGCATCACCTGTATAGAATTTTTGTCACAACACAGGATGATAGATCAGTGGTCATCTACAACATCTGTGGTCAGCGCTTAAGCCGATGCAAGGACTTTAACAGGTAGAGTAATTGCTGCATGACTAACCCCAGGATGGCCAAGCACCCCCATCTTTAGAGAGACCACCTGGCTCAGAGGGCACAGAAGCCACCTCCTGCTGCTTTCTCCCATCTAAGAAGGCAAGCCTCTGGCAGCAGCAATGAAGAGGTGTGTTCCAGATGCAGGAGCCATCCACACCCTCCTCCACACTGCACTGTAGTCAGTCCTCAGGTTGATCCCAGGCAGCCTTTTTTAGCAGAGGTTTGGAAACATAGGACACGCTACCTACCCAACCAGCCACAAGACCAGAGCATCAACGCAAGTCTTGCAAGGGTATTTGCTGTCACACTACTACCTTAGTGGATGATCTATCATTCTGCACTTTAATGGCCAATGCTCTCCCTCATTTCAAAATCCTCAGGTGCAACTATTTCTCTAGAAAGGCCATCCCTGCCCTGCATAAACATATGCCACCTGACCACAGATACTTGGTCCAGAAAACATGGTTAGAAGCAATACATTTTTAACAGCCCATTGGGTAAATATTATGGAGGTGGCCCCATCAAGTAGACACTGGCTCCTGCTTGGCCCCCTCTTTGCCCTCCTGCATCTCCTCATCATCTTTGTAATTTGGCACCTCTTCTGCATCATTGTTGACTGTTGTGGGAATTCACCAGGGGCCCATTCAACTTGGGAAACAGTCCCATGCTGTACTCCAACTGCTGAGCTTAGGGGGACATAGGCACAGAGAACAAGAGTTGATGTAGGCTCTAAAAAATCAGTTTGAGATATGGCTGATCCCGCATGGGTGTAAGCCAGGCAAGGGCGTGTGTGACAATGGGTCCAATCTCCTAGCAGCCCTTCAACTTGGAGAGGTTACACACATACCTTGCCTGGCTCAGGTGCTGAACCTGGTGGTTCAGCTTTTCCTCAATGACTATCCAACTTTAAAGCCACTGCTGGACAAAGCCAGTAGAGTCTGTGTGCACATTCGGCATTCTCACCCCTCAGTCTTCCGTTTAGTACAGATTTAGCACTAAAACCTTATTTGTGATCTGCCGACACAATAGAATTCCACCTAGGAAATGATCCAAAGCTATATTGCAAAGCCAATAAAAAGCCACAGTGCAGTATCAGTTTGAGCAGGTCACAATTGTTGTTCTAGGGATCACAACTTTACCCCTGGGAAATGGAGACAGATGCCGTATGTCTGTGCCACTCTATCCCCTTTTGAGAAAGAGATCGGAATGTTCAGTGACAAGGCAGTCATCAGTTATCCCCTGGCTTTTTTGTGCCTACTGGAAAATACAGTCCAACCAGGACAGCTGGGCCAGGAGTAGCCATCTATCTTGCAATATGAATGACAGGTCTCCATGCAGGAGAATGCAGCTGGGAAGTAGGTGGACATTGAGGAAGATGTCAGAAAATGACAGAGAATGAAGACATTGGGGACCCAGGAGTGGTGGCAGAGTCTTCATTTGGTCCCTCACAATCCCAAGCCATTATCTGCAGATGGTAGGACCATGCCAAGGACATTCTAATTGTCCCATAGCTTTAAAAGCACAAAGACTAGGGTAGGTGGGCATGTTACAGCACGTTATGTTGCTGTTTTATTTACAATATTTTTTATTTGAGATTTGCCAAAGGACATCACTTGGCATCAATAAAGCATCACGCAATATTACAGTATCAAACAGTTCTAGCGTCAAAAGGTTGGGTGCATGAATATATGGTACATTGCAGGTGTAAATATACTGTTGCAGATAGAGATGAGCGAACTTTTGAAAAATTCGATTCGACTGATTCGCTGAATTCGTCGAAAAATCGTTTCGACCCGAATTTATTCGCGACGAATCGCTATTAAAAACTGCTATTTCTGAGCCTCCTAGAGCCTCAATAGGGTTGTAAACCATTCTGCCTTGCTGTAACACGCATAGGATGCGTGCTGGGTTAGTTAAATAATACTTTAAATAAATATCACATGCAGATCAGAGGCATCACTAATAGAATCGCAGAGCGGCACAATTGCAGAGAGTTGAAGTGGCATCACTATGAGGGGCAGGAGCCCACACATTGCTTTAAAGAGACACTGGAGTTGGCAGCAGCAGGAGCCCAAAAATTGGATTAATCACACCCTGGAGTTGCAAGCAGCAGCAGGAGCCCGGACATTACTTTAAAGAGACACTGGAGTTGGCAGCAGGAGCCCAAAAATTGGATGAATCACACCCTGGAGTTGGCAGCAGCAGCAGCAGCAGCAGCAGGAGCCCAAACATTACTTTAAAGAGACACTGGGGTTGGCTTCAGGAGCCCAGAAATTGGATGAATCACACCCTGGAGTTGGCAGCAGCAGCAGCAGCAGGAGCCCAAACATTACTTTAAAGAGACACTGGGGTTGGCTTCAGGAGCCCAAAAATTGGATGAATCACACCCTGGAGTTGGCAGCAGCAGCAGCAGGAGCCCAAACATAGCTTGAAAGAGACACTGGAGTTGGCAGCAGGAGCCCAAAAAATGGATGAATCACACCCTGGAATTGGCAGCAGCAGCAGCAGTGGGAGCCCAAACATTACTTTAAAGAGACACTGGAGTTGGCAGCAGGAGCTCAAAAATTGGATGAATCACACCCTGGAGTTGGCAGCAGCAGCAGCAGGAGCCCAAACATTACTTTAAAGAGACACTGGGGTTGGCTTCAGGAGCCCAAAAATTGGATGAATCACACCCTGGAGTTGGCAGCAGCAGCAGGAGCCCAACCATTACTTTAAAGAGACACTGGGGTTGGCTTCAGGAGCCCAAAAATTGGATGAATCACACCCTGGAGTTGGCAGCAGCAGCAGCAGGAGCCCAAACGTTACTTTAAAGAGACACTGGGGTTGGCTTCAGGAGCCCAAAAATTGTATGTATCACACCCTGGAGTTGGCAGCAGCAGCAGCAGCAGCAGGAGCCCAAACATTACTTTAAAGAGACACTGGGGTTGGCTTCAGGAGCCCAAAAATTGGATGGATCACACCCTGGAGTTGGCAGCAGCAGCAGGAGCCCAACCATTACTTTAAAGAGACACTGGGGTTGGCTTCAGGAGGCCAAAAATTGGATGAATCACACCCTGGAGTTGGCAGCAGCAGCAGCAGGAGCCCAAACATTACTTTAAAGAGACACTGGGGTTGGCTTCAGGAGCCCAAAAATTGGATGAATCACACCCTGGAGTTGGCAGCAGCAGCAGCAGGAGCCCAAACATTACTTTAAAGAGACACTGGGGTTGGCTTCAGGAGCCCAAAAATTGGATGAATCCAATCTGTCTATCTGATCGTCCTCCTCACTAAAGAGTGGAGCTGAACCCAAAGCATAGGATACGTCGCTGGGGGAGGGAACGGCGTAGGACAGAGGCAATGGGAGGACAGGGACTGCTCTCGGGGGCATGCCAACTCAGGGTTGTGTCAGAGGAACCTACCGACCCTAGACTGGGGGTCTCAGACGTAAGTTGTGATGATGTTGTTGATGAGCGCGTTAACCAATCTACCACGGCAGATGCGTTACTGGTGGAGACACGACCGCTAGCAGATACTGGCAGACCAGGTCTCTCACCGTGACTCCTGCTGCCACTCGCCCCTAGTCTGCTGCGACCTCTGCCTGCTGAATCTTGGCCTCTGCCACTCCTCTTTGAACATCCTGCCACTTGTCTGCCTGACATTTTTATGTATTTCCTTATTTAGTATAAACAGATAGGGTTCAATGTGCAGTTTTGCGGTGCCCTGCGGCCTGGTTTATTAAAAGCAGTCAAAAACAAATGGGATGCCCCCACAGCAGACCTGAGATCAGTATATATGCACAGCAACAGTGTCTAAGCAGGCTCATACAGGCCAAATTACTTTAAATAACTGTGCAGCTTACAGTAAATACAGAGGCTAATGTGATGTTACAGAATGGGATGCCCCCAAGCAGGCTTTATAACAGTATATATGCACAGCAACAGTGTCTAAGCAGGCTCAAACAGGCCAAATTACTTTAAATAACTGTGCAGCTTACAGTAAATACAGAGGCTAATGTGATTTTACAGAATGGGATGCCTCGAAGCAGGCTTTAGAACAGTATATATGCACACAGCAACAGTGTGTAAGCAGGCTCATACAGGCCAAATTACTTTAAATAACTGTGCAGCTTACAGTAAATACAGAGGTTAATGGTATGTTACAGAATGGGATGCCTCACAGCAGACTTGAGATCAGTATATATGCACACAGCAACAGTGTGTAAGCAGGCTCATACAGGCCAAATTACTTTAAATAACTGTGCAGCTTACAGTAAATACAGAGGCTAATGTGATGTTACAGAATGGAATGCCCCGAAGCAGGCTTTAGAACAGTATATATGCACACAGCAACAGTGTGTAAGCAGGCTCATACAGGCCAAATTACTTTAAATAACTGTGCAGCTTACAGTAAATACAGAGGCTAATGGTATGTTACAGAATGGGATGCCTCACAGCAGACTTGAGATCAGTATATATGCACACAGCAACAGTGTGTAAGCAGGCTCATACAGGCCAAATTACTTTAAATAACTGTGCAGCTTACAGTAAATACAGAGGCTAATGTGATGTTACAGAATGGGATGCCCCCAAGCAGGCTTTATAACAGTATATATGCACAGCAACAGTGTCTAAGCAGGCTCAAACAGGCCAAATTACTTAAAATAACTGTGCAGCTTACAGTAAATACAGAGGCTAATGGTATGTTACAGAATGGGATGCCCCCAAGCAGACTTGAGATCATTATATATGCACACAGCAACAGTGTGTAAGCAGGCTCATACAGGCCAAATTACTTTAAATAACTGTGCAGCCTACAGTAAATACAGAGGCTAATGTGATGTTACAGAATGGGATGCCCCCAAGCAGGCTTTATAACAGTATATATGCACAGCAACAGTGTCTAAGCAGGCTCAAACAGGCCAAATTACTTTAAATAACTGTGCAGCTTACAGTAAATACAGAGGCTAATGTGATATTACAGAATGGGATGCCCCGAAGCAGGCTTTAGAACAGTATATATGCACAGCAACAGTGTGTAAGCAGGCTCAAACAGGCCAAATTACTTTAAATAACTGTGCAGCTTACAGTAAATACAGAGGCTAATGGTATGTTACAGAATGGGATGCCCCCAAGCAGACTTGAGATCAGTATATATGCACACAGCAACAGTGTGTAAGCAGGCTCATACAGGCCAAATTACTTTAAATAACTGTGCAGCTTACAGTAAATACAGAGGCTAATGTGATGTTACAGAATGGGATGGCCCACAGCAGACTTGAGATCAGTATATGTGCACAGCAACAGTGTCTTAGCAGGCTCAAACAGGTCAAATTACTTTAAATAACTGTGCAGCTTACACTAAATACAGAGGCTAATGGTATGTTACAGAATGGGATGCCTCACAGCAGACTTGAGATCAGTATATATGCACACAGCAACAGTGTGTAAGCAGGCTCATACAGGCCAAATTACTTTAAATAACTGTGCAGCTTACAGTAAATACAGAGGCTAATGGTATGTTACAGAATGGGATGCCCCCAAGCAGACTTGAGATCAGTATATATGCACACAGCAACAGTGTGTAAGCAGGCTCATACAGGCCAAATTACTTTAAATAACTGTGCAGCTTAGAGTAAATACAGAGGCTAATGGTATGTTACAGAATGGGATGCCTCACAGCAGACTTGAGATCAGTATGTATGCACACAGCAACAGTGTGTAAGCAGGCTGATACAGGCCAAATTACTTTAAATAACTGTGCAGCTTACAGTAAATACAGAGGCTATTGAGATTTTACAAAATGGAAATGTTCCCACAGCAGACTTGAGATCAGTTAAGTATATATGCACATCAAAAGTAGCCTGAAACAGCTAACAAAGCCAGTCAGCCAGCCAGTAACACTCAGGCTGGATGAAAAAAAAAAAAATCTCCCTGTGACTGCCTCCGATTTTTCCTAACTATAGGGTCGATTCTAAATGCAAAAGTTAATTAATTTCGGATCGGGAATCGGAAGTTTGGGTGGGTGTTAGTCATTTTTTCCCTTTTTTTTGGCCATTTCGTATTCGCACGAACGTTCGGGCCTAGACGTATATGCTCTTTCGATCTTCGGCCGTCAATTGTATTATTTCCGTTAGTTATTGTATATTTCCCGTCCAAATCGTATTTTTTGCGATCAGTCCTAATTTTCCCGTTAATGACATGGGCTTGCGATCAATTCAGAGAGCTGATTGCCAAGTGTTTCTAGGCACATTTAAGGGTTGATTCCCGAACTCTTATCCGGCAGCTTTTTGGCCTCGGGAGTAGCATGGATAGGAGTGAGTTCGAGGAACATCAAGCTCTAATGCTTTTTGGCATCGATTTGATCCGGATGTCTGAGGGCAGATTGCCTCTGCGTCGTCGCATGCACATCGATGGCATGAATGACATTGAGCTGTTCGAGCTGACCAGGCTTAATCGCGCTTCCCTCCATAAATTATATAGTGAGCTGCGGCCATGGTTAGCCCGCACCACAAGGAAGGGGCAAGCAATTTCAGGTATGACCAAGATGCTTGGCTGCCTGCAATTTTTGGCGAACGGCTCGTTCCAGAGGCTGGGTGCCCTCTCTGTGGGGTTTTCCCAGCCTACGCTGAGCCGCGCACTATCCAAATTTTTGGAAGGCATGGCTGCCATAACTCAGAAATATATTTATTTCCCTGATGATATGGTAGCCAGAAACGCCATTAAGCTTGTTTTTTTTAATATTGCCGACATGCCCAATGTAATTGGTGCAATTGATTGTACACATGTGGCCCTCGTTCCTCGTGCAGCCGACGAGTACATATACAGGTAGATATTTGGGGCGCTTTTTTAGTTTAACAGTTGTTTAGCATAAACCATCCTATTATTGATTCCAATGTGTAATATTCCCTCTGATTATTCATCCATATATTTCTTATTCCATTAGCTTACATATCCCTCTGTGCAATCTTCACTTCTCATAGTAATCCCTATGTGGATTGATCCCCTTATATTTTTTATTCTCGGTTCAAGTTTGCCTCCTATTACTGATGACAATAGTGTTTCATTCCTCTTTATTTTTGTGGTTTGTTTGGCCGTACAATTTAGATCTGTCATTTGTGTGCAGGCCAGTTTTTGATGCTAAATGGGTTGTGCCCTTATGTGTTGACCCTTTTTTTTTATGTTTTCTCTTTAGGGACACTCCCTTAATGTCCAGGCAGTGGTTGGGCCTGACATGCGTTTTTTGAGTGTCCTTGCCGGCTACCCTGGCTCTTCTCACGATTCATATATTCTTAGGCGATCTGGTTTGTATCGGCGATTTGAGGCTGGTGAATTTTCTGGTGCATGGCTGCTTGGTAAGTGGGTTTCATTTTTGGCACTTGCTCTTTTCTTTGACTTTTCCTTGACACAAGCGGGTGACAGCGGCGGACAACACAGCGCGTCCTCCGCCGCCTCCCGCGCGCCCCTCTGACAGTGCGCGTGCACGCGCCGGCCCTTCACAAACGGCCGGCGCGGCCGCGCGCACGCCTAGAGGTGCACGCGGGAGGCGGCGGCGCCCGCTGTCGCCGCAGATGATGTGTTTTTTTTTGTGGGTTTGGGGGGGGGTCCCTCATCGCGGGACATCCCGATCTCGGATGTCCCGCGGTGAGGGAGGTGATCGTCAGGGAATATTATAGATTTCCGGGCCCATCCAAACTGGCTGACGGTCCACTTTAATAATATTTGTTTTTTATCTTGAACGTTTGCTTGAGATATGACCCCACATTTGGCAACTGTTGCAACATCTTTCATTATTCTTGCCCAAACAAACAAGCGGTTTACAACAATATTATTCTGTAACTGACATACTCGTGTTTATTGTTATTTGTGGGTGTCCCCTCAGCAGCATCCTAATTGACACATTTCGGAGCCCTTAAATATACCCATATTTAATAGCACCCTTGACCTAGCAGATGTGTTACCAGTCTTTGTTGACTTTAAGCATATTATGTTTATTTTAACCACATCTCTTCCCCTAATTATTTGGATAATGTGCCCTGTTATTTTGGCTTTTAATGGATTTTTGTTTGAAATTAAATTAGCTTATTTTTCTGACTTTCATTGCTTAATTGTCTTTTCTCTTTCTCTTCTTAAGGGGACTCAGGTTACCCTCTGCTTCCTTGGCTCATGACGCCTGTTTTGCGGACCCAGGATGCTGCTCAAGAAGCCTACAACAGTGCGCACCGCAAAACCAGGGCTGTGGTCGAGAGGGCCTTTGGCCTTTTGAAGACCCGTTTCAGGTGTTTGGACAATACCGGGGGCGCCCTTCAATATGACACTAAGAAGGTTATTGACATTATAATGGCGTGTGCAGTTCTGCATAATTTTGCCCTCCAAGAACGTGTCCCCCGATATGTTGATGTTCTGCCCTCTACACCCATTGAAGAGGAAGCAGAGAATTATGTGGGCACAACCAGACAATCTGTGCGTGGCAATTTGATTGTGCAGCATTTTTCCTAAATAACATTATTTGTTGGTTGCCTTTTTGTTTTTTGTTTGCCTTTGTTGTCAATTGTGTGCCATTAAATGTTCATTTGTATGCCTTGAAATAGTTCTACTGTGGTTCCTAATGTTTCCTTTGCTTTTAATTCACCTTGTAAACCATGTTAACGTATACTGTGTTTGTTTTAGTCAAAGGTGGGGTACAATGTTATTTGTAATCAAACCAAACAAGTTTTTAGAATGTTTGAAAATATTTCTTTTAGTCTGACCACAAAAAGCATATCAAAATGTTTAACAACAAATTACACAGTCACCATTCAATTGTGGTTAGAAACAAATCAAGACCGGGTTTGTATCCATAAAAAAATAAAAACATCTACACCTGGAACTCTGTGGCACACCAAAACAAGGACAGCCAGTCCCATGCCCATCCCAGTCCAGTCATTAATAGTGCCTGTGGCCATGGCTAATTTGGCCTGGCCATAATGTCACCCAAACATGTCTGCAAACCGGAGGAGTCCCAAAACCCCAAATAAATGTAAAGCCATAAGTGGGCCATGTTAAAGGCCACCTACACTCACCATTCCAATATGGCATTGGCTACTGGCCTAACTCCCAAATATAATGAGCTATATGTGAGCAAATCCTTAACACAACCTGCAGCTCAAACCCAAATAGTATGTTGGCAAAACTCAAACGCCAAGTAAATACAGTGGGGGGAAATCTAAAAGATGTGGCACACAATCAAGGAGAGGTTGCCTTAATAAGGTGGATACCCAAAAAACCCGGGTGGAGGGCCATGTGGCTGGGAGCTACCCTGGGCGAGGGTTGCATTGGTAATCTGCAACTGCTCCAAAATGTTTCTCTGCATATTGAGCAATTCACCCATGGATGCCTGGCTTGCATTAGTTGCATTGACCATGTTGCTGTTGTCGGTCCGAAGCTCACTCAGCATGGCCTGTAAGGTAGCATTGAGGGTGTCCATCTGGGCATGCCTTGCCTCATGCAGATGTTGATGGCGTGCCTAAAATGCTCTCCTCTCCTCGTGCCATAAATCAACCAGGGCATTCTGCCTCCCCAGGGTAATTGTGCGGCGCAAGGGAGTGCGCCGCACAATTACCCTGGCTCTTGGGTGGGCCCTGCCTCGTGGTCTTGGGCCCTCAACAGCAACAGGCATACTTTGCAATTCCTCAACAGCAGAGGGAAGCCTGGGGACTGTAGCCTCAGTCTCAGCACGCTGTGCCCCATCTGCATGCTCAATGGATGCGGGTTCACTCTGCTGCTGCGGAATTGACAGAGATACATTTTGGGACATTTGCAGATTCTGTCCCAGGGGGAGGTCTTCGGATGGGCCCAGCATGGTTCCATCTTCCTCCATGTCCTGGATCTCTTCCATGATTGTGTGGGTCTATAGGGGCAGAAAAAGAACAACAAATAAGTTTGGGTTCTTCATTTAATCCAAAACATTTTAAAACATGCTTCTTCACTTTGTTTCAGTTAATAAACACAAGAAACTTACCAGAAAACTCGGATCTGGACTCCGATGCTGTACAGAAGTCAAAGGCATATTCAAACTGGGGGGGGAGTCCACACTTGCTGTGGTCTGATGCTGGGCTAAAGAAGAGACAAGGGAAACCAGGTTAACACACACGTAAGCAATGTTTGCCTTAGCAAAGTAAAACAAATACATTGGCTAATATTAATTATTTCTACAGCAACGTGCAAAATTATTGCATTACCCTCAGTTGGAGATCTGTGCAATGGATTGGTTTAACTGCTAAGTGACCTCAGTTCCAAGTTAGGAAGTGGACACAGTCAGCATCCAACTAGCATTGGCCACAAATCGAGTTGCCCTAATATTCTTTAGTTCAGATCTGTTTTGGCCTCTTCTTTCGATCTTTGGCGTCAATCACAACTCACACACCCAATGTCCCACACATCCCTATTGATGTGTGTTTTGTGTTTGAGTCTACATTTATGACTTGGCTTAATTTAAATCCTGCTTACCAGCAAAATTTTTGCTCATGAAGAATTAAACTAATGTATCGGCCCAAATCTGTTTGGCAAAAATGTACACAAATATGACCCAACCATGCACATTAGCGCTACCCAAAACAAGCCACAGCAGAGGGGCATAGCGTCAACTGTTACCTTTATAAAGTTAATTAAGCAACCCACAAGGGAAACATGCATATGAAGGTTACTCACCTTCTGTACGGGTCGGTGAGTCTGTGTCCCTTAGGGCTGCATGGCCACCGACCGCGAATGGATGGAGAAGGCCCAGCACCATTTCCTCAGCAGGTGTGAACTCCAATTTTGTGGGATAGCCCCCTCCAGTTTTCATGCTGTAAAGTAAAAGTAGGATATTACAAATTGTAAATTAGCATACATTCTAACACTGACATTTTCCTTGATCATTTATTTACCTATAATTATGCCTTTTGATTTCTTTTTGGCGTACAGCATATTTAAGATCCGAGATTTTCCGTTGGATTTGGCCCACATCTTTCTTCTCTTCCCCTGCTGCATTTACTTGGCGTTTGAGTTCTTCCAACATTTCCATTTTTCGCTGCTTGGTTGTGAATTTGGATTTGCTCCCATATAGCTCATCATAGACTAATGTTAGGCCACTAGCCAATGCCATATTTTGGCTATGGGAGAAACGGCCACACAACTGTCCACGACGCAATGTGCGGCCAGCTGTTTGGGTTTGGGGCTCCTCCATGTGTGCAGACACATGTGGGGACATTATGGACTCGTGGTGGGTTGGGGAATGCCTAGATTGTTGGCTTACCAATGACTGGGCTGGACTGGGCAAGGGGCTGGGTGTTCTTGCGTGGCTGGCCACAGAACTTCCAGGTGTAGATGTTGCAACCAAATGCGGTTGCAAGATGGCCTTTCTTGGCCCTCTTGGGGGGCTAAGTGCCCTGCTTGGCCCTGGGCGTGGACTTCTGTCCCAGGAAGGGCTGCGGGCCCTGGTGCTGGCCCGTGCTGGCGTTCTGCGGCTGGCTGGGCTGCGGGCCCTGGTGCTTGCCCGTGCAGGGGTTTGGCGCCTAGATGGGCTGGGGCTTCTTGTGCTTGCCCGTGCTGGCGTTCTGCGGCTGGCTGGGCTGCGGGCCCTGGTGCTTGCCCGTGCAGGGGTTCGGCGCCTGGATGGGCTGGGGCTTCTTGTGCTTGCCCGTGCTGGCGTTCTGTGGCTGGCTGAGCTGCGGGCCCTGGTGCTTTCCCGTGCAGGGGTTCGGCGCCTGGATGGGCTGGGGCTTCTTGGGCTTGCCCGTGCTGGCGCTCTGCGGCTGGCTGGGCTGCGGGCCCTGGTGCTTGCCCGTGCAGGGGTTTGGCGCCTGGATGGGCTGGGGCTTCTTGGGCTGGCCCGTGCTGGCGTTCGGCGCCTGGCTGGGCTGCGGGCCCTGGTGCTTTCCCGTGCAGGGGTTCGGCGCCTGGATGGGCTGGTGCTTCTTGGGCTGGCCCGTGCTGGCGTTAGGCGCCTGGCTCGGCTGCGGGCCCTGGTGCTTTCCCATGCAGGGGTTCGGCACCTGGATGGGCTGGGGCTTCTTGGGCTTGCCCGTGCTGGCGCTCTGCGGCTGGCTGGGCTGCGGGCCCTGGTGCTTGCCCGTGCAGGGGTTCGGCACCTGGATGGGCTGGGGCTTCTTGTGCTTGCCCGTGCTGGCGCTCTGCAGCTGGCTGGGCTGCGGGCCCTGGGGCTTGGCCGTGCTGGGGTTCGGCGCCTGGATGGGCTGCGGCTCCTTTTAGTTGTTTTGGGTGCCGCAGGGGCACATGCCTTTGTGGCCCTTTTTTTGGAGCTTGCGGGTACAGTGTCCCTTGGTGGTGCCGAGCTGCTAATTACCTTGCTTGGCCGACCCTTCTTTGCTCCTTGTTGGGACCTGGTTTTGGGTCCCTCAGCGGCCTGGCTTGCCTTGGAGCGTTTTGCAGGGATCTTTTTGGGAGCCATTTTCGTTCAAAAGACAAAGAGAAATTAGGTTGGGGTGCAGGGACCTTTAAATAAGGCGCACAGCGTCTGACGCCTATGCGCTCGCCTACGCGATCTTACGGACGTACGTTCGTGCGGAACCAGGAAACCGCTGGGGTTTGACTTATCTGCTGCCTTGAAGAAGCATAAACATGGCGCCCACTATCTTCACCCGTCAACAAGAAGAGATCATCATGCTGGTAAGTGCCTTTCTCTGCCTTTTAAGCTAATACTGACTGATGTACTAAATGTAAAGGATGCGGTTGGAACTAGTTTTGGGGATGTTAATGTTTTAGAAGAGGCTCCTCACACTTCATCCTCAAGGGCCGAGACAGGCCACGTTTTCACCTCTCTATGCTGATGTCCTAATTAGGGCAATTGCTCTGGCTTAGCACCAGTTAATTAACCTGTGGAGTAGCGTGGATAGCTGTCAAACCTGGCCTGTCTCGGACCTTGATGCGGATGTTTGAGGACCACTGTTTGCCTAAGGCATCAAAACACAACGGAAAGCCACACAGGTGGGCAAAAAGACAGAAACCGGGCCTTCACCGTGATTGACTAAAAAGCAAACAAACCTAAACAACGAGTACACAGCCTATGACATTTCCAAATGGGCCATTTGAAGCCAATAACTTATTAGTCTTGTCTCCACTGGCCTGAAACTCTGCTCAAGAATTTAAGAGATGCGCGCAGCCATCTGTACTCAGAAGCATCACACTTACTGAGGAGAGGTGAGTGGGATAAGGTACAGGGGGGTGGGTTATAGCTGTGCTTTGCTCAGACACAGCAGAGCTGTGGTCATGGGAAGGTCATCAGTCCAAGAATGCCGAGCAGCACACACACTTACAGTTTGCATGCACTTCCTGTTTGCAGGCTGCCTGCAAAGAAGGCATTTTACATAAGCCGACATCTTGGATGTTCAAACCATCATAACATGCCATAGATGCAGGTGGCCTGATTTGTAATGTTGGCTATCTGTATGTACAGGGTGTGTGAAACATATAACATAAGACCAGACTCTGAATCAGAGTGAACGTCCGCTTTAAGGCACTCCCCAAAAATGGCTGGCACTCTAAATGTGTGTGTTAATGACATGACATTCTCAACTTCTGATGCAACACATATGGCTCTGTGTGTAAAAGTAAAAGCTCGGTGTCCATTATGTTTTTCAGATCATGCTTCAGCGCCGGTATGACTTCGCGCCCAATGTGTGCGAAAAAAGGGACATCGCCCGGGAGATCATCGCGGAAATCCACCGTGTGACCAGCACCACCTTCACTCACACCCAGATAATGCAGCATTGGTCGGACCTGAAACGTCTGCACATGCCCCGGGTGCGGAGGTTTTTTGGGATCCATTTCCCAAGTAAGTACAAAGCGATTGCATGGTATATGTTCCAAATGTATAAGTTATGCCTTTATTTATAATGACTTTTCTTTGTTAGTGTTGGAAATGGATTTCAGAATTCGCCGCACCCGGAGGCGCACAGGCCGACCAGTGCTGCATGCTTCTGCATCTGTGAGTGAAGGTGGTGGATCTCCCGGGCGACGGACCTACCCCTCCTCTGTGGCCTCCTCAGACCAGCCCCTGGACCTTACCACAGAGGAGGGGCCCAACCGCGTGGGTGTGGAGTCATACCCGGCCAGGCATGGGGAAGGCTCTGGTATGTCACTCTTCATGTATATGCACAAAGATATACATGCAAGGCCAAAAACTAAGTGCTCCTTTATTATGTATTTCTAGAAGCTTCGGGAGCGGGTGAGATAGTGGAGGAGGAGGCAGCAGAGATGCTGGAAGTTGATCCTGGCGAAGGTGAGTGATGTCAGGCAGACTGGGAGCCAGATATGTTGGGAATAGTGACTCTATACAACAACTAACCAAATGTCACATGTTTCTACAGGGACTTCTTCACAGCATAGCCAGGACCAAGGGCATCCTGTTGGCCCCAACCAGCCATCTGTCGGCCACCAACAAAGTAAGTAGCCATGCCATTATTCAGATTTATGTGTTTTTTGCTAAGAACACACACATAACTAAAGGCGTAGCCAATGTATAGTTAACACTTTCATGTGGGCACTTCGTTAGCTTAAAGCGGACCCTAACTCGTATTAAGAGCCTAGCTAATAAGTATCCCACACACTGTACATACAGATTGCGAACATTCCAAAACAGGCTACCTGCATCTACTGCATGTTAGGAGCCTTTAAACATACAAGATGGCGGCATATGGAATGCTCCATATTTACAGGCAGCATGGCATCCAGATTTAACAAAGTAAGGTGCTGCCATGCATTGTGGGACTGCTGACCTTTCCCTGAACCCAGCTATGCTCTGTATTACCAAAGCACAACTGTAACCTGCTCCCCTGTACTTTATCCATAGAAACATAGAAACATAGAAACATAGAAGGTTGACGGCAGAAGGAGACCATACGGTCCATCTAGTCTGCCCTTATGTGTATACTGTATGTACTCTTTATCTTAGGATAGATGTGTGCTTATCCCAGGCATGTTTAAATTCAGTGACTGTTGATGTTTCAACTACCTCTGCTGGAAGTTTGTTCCAAGCACCTACTACTCTTTCTGTAAAATAATATTTTCTAACATTGCTCCTGATCTTCCCCCCGACTAGCTTCAGGTTGTGCCCCCTTGTTCTATCGTTAAGTTTCTTCTTAAAAACACTTCCCTCCTGAACCTTATTCAATCCTTTCACATATTTAAAGGTCTCAATCATGTCCCCCCTCTCCCTTCTTTCCTCCAGACTCTACAAATTAAGTTCTTTAAGTCTCTCCTGATAAGTTTTAAGTGTAAGTCCTTCCACCATTTTCGTTGCCCGCCTTTGGACACGTTCTATTTGAATAATGTCTTTTTGCAGGTAAGGTCTCCAGAACTGCACACAGTATTCTAGCTGTGGCCTTACCAGGGCTCTATACAGCGGCATCACAACCTCCCTCTTCCTACTGGTGATGCCTCGAGCTATGCAGCCGAGCATCCTGCTTGCTTTTCCCACTGCCTGGCTACACTGTCCACTCATCTTGCAGCTATCAGTAATCAGTACCCCTAAATCTCTCTCCTCCGAGGTCCTGGCTAACACAGTGCTGCCCATACGGTACTCAGAGCAGGGATTCCTTCTACCCAAGTGCATGATTTTACATTTAGAGACATTAAACTCTAGTTTCCACAGTTTTGACCATCTATCCAGTAAAGCTAAATCATTTTCCATGTTGCAGACACCTCCAGGAATATCCACCCTATTACTAACCTTTGTATCATCAGCAAACAGACAAACTTTTCCTACCAAGCCTTCTCCTATGTCACTTACAAATATATTAAAAAGAATGGGGCCCAGGACAGAGCCTTGCGGCACACCACTTGTAACTCGCCTTTGTTCAGATTGCACACCATTTACAACAACGCTCTGATACCGATCCCTCAGCCAACTGGAAATCCACTGAACTATCCAGGGACTGAGTCCTACCTTCAATAACTTATCTATGAGCTCCTTATGTGGTACAGTGTCAAAGGCTTTGCTAAAATCCAGATAGGCGATATCCACAGCACCACCTTCATCTAACACTTTAGTGACATTGTCAAAGAAATCAATAAGATTGGTCTGACATGATCTGCCCTCAGTAAAGCCGTGCTGTTTTGGGTCCAATAGGTCATTAATTTTTAGATGGGAAATTATCTGTTTTTTTAATAGTGTTTCCATTAATTTGACCACTATAGATGTTAAACTAACTGGCCTGTAATTACTGGCTTCTTCTCTACTCCCCTTTTTATGGATTGGTACGACATTGGCCATTCTCCAATCATCTGGAACCTCACCAGTTGAAAGGGAATGGTTAAGTAAATCAGTTAGAGGGGCTGCAATCACAAACCTAAGTTCCCTTAGAACTCTGGGGTGGATTCCATCTGGACCCATTGCCTTACTTACCTTTAGATGTGCCAGCTCGGCTAAGACATCAGCCTCCAGAAACTCCGGGGGTGTACTCTCCCAGCTGGATGTTGTGCTATGACCATGCCTGCTACTATCTGAAAATACCGAACAAAAGTAGCTATTCAGATGGTCAGCCACAGCCTTATCTCCGTCAATATATTTATTTTCCCTATTTCTAATTCTAATATCCCACTCTCCTCTCCTCATTAAGTGTTATGCTTCTGAGTCCAGATGGCGGCGCAGTAATAACAAATGCACCAAAATGTAATTTTAACGGGTGCAGAATCATTTGGAAAGAGTTTTGGATTTTCATTAAATCATGTTGAAGGTCCGGTTTAAGGAGTTTCACTACTTACCTGTGGGAAATGCATTTACTTTATCCCTTGGAAGAATGACATATGTCATGCATTTACATGTATTTGATTAACCCAAAATCTATTCCCAGCATACAAACTGGTCTGGTACTACTATTTATGTTGATTTCTCTATTGGTTACAGGGATGATCCCAAAAACCTTGGCTGGAAAGAAAAAAGAATCAAGGAGTTGGTGGCTGAGCTGCTGGCCATACAGGCGACGTTGGGGCCAACAGAAGAAGAAGAGGAGGAGGATTAGGGCCCTTGGTCCTGGCTAATTTTGTAAAATAGTTTTAAAGTTGTTATTATTAACAAAAATGTTATACTTTTTTAAAAAAAATAAGCAAAAATTTTAACATTTTAAGAGGTTTTACCAAACCCAAAGAAAAAAAAAAAAAATTTGCCAAATAAATAATATTTTAAGGCTTTAGAAATGTGTCATTTCTAATATGCGCCAAAAAAAACATTTACACAAACACGAAAATACATGCTTAGAAACATATAGACATATGTACATTATGTGGTTTGGGTAAGTTTTAGGGTCCGAAAAATGAAGAAGGATGCAAGCGCTAAGGGCTTTGGGTAAGTTTTATGGGCGTCAAAATGAAGAAGGATGCAAGCGCTAAGGGGTTTGGGTAAGTTTTAGGGTCCGAGAAATGAAGAAGGATGCAAGCGCTAAGGGCTTTGGGTAAGTTTTATGGGCGTCAAAATGAAGAAGGATGCAAGCGCTAAGGGGTTTGGGTAAGTTTTATGGGCGTCAAAATGAAGAAGGATGCAAGCGCTAAGGGGTTTGGGTAAGTTTTAGGGTCCGAGAAATGAAGAAGGATGCAAGCGCTAAGGGGTTTGGGTAAGTTTTAGGGTCCGAGAAATGAAGAAGGATGCAAGCGCTAAGGGGTTTGGGTAAGTTTTAGGGTCCGAGAAATGAAGAAGGATGCAAGCGCTAAGGGGTTTGGGTAAGTTTTATGGGTGTCAAAATGAGGAAGGATGCAAGCGCTAAGGGGTTTGGGTAAGTTTTAGGGTCCGAGAAATGAAGAAGGATGCAAGCGCTAAGGGGTTTGGGTAAGTTTTATGGGCGTCAAAATGAAGAAGGATGCAAGCGCTAAGGGGTTTGGGTAAGTTTTAGGGTCCGAGAAATGAAGAAGGATGCAAGCGCTAAGGGGTTTGGGTAAGTTTTATGGGCGTCAAAATGAAGAAGGATGCAAGCGCTAAGGGGTTTGGGTAAGTTTTAGGGTCCGAGAAATGAAGAAGGATGCAAGCGCTAAGGGGTTTGGGTAAGTTTTATGGGCGTCAAAATGAAGAAGGATGCAAGCGCTAAGGGGTTTGGGTAAGTTTTAGGGTCCGAGAAATGAAGAAGGATGCAAGCGCTAAGGGGTTTGGGTAAGTTTTAGGGTCCGAGAAATGAAGAAGGATGCAAGCGCTAAGGGGTTTGGGTAAGTTTTATGGGCGTCAAAATGAAGAAGGATGCAAGCGCTAAGGGGTTTAGGTAAGTTTTAGGGTCCGAGAAATGAAGAAGGATGCAAGCGCTAAGGGGTTTGGGTAAGTTTTAGGGTCCGAGAAATGAAGAAGGATGCAAGCGCTAAGGGGTTTGGGTAAGTTTTAGGGTCCGAGAAATGAAGAAGGATGCAAGCGCTAAGGGGTTTGGGTAAGTTTTATGGGCGTCAAAATGAAGAAGGATGCAAGCGCTAAGGGGTTTGGGTAAGTTTTATGGGCGTCCAAATGAAGAAGGATGCAAGTGCTAAGGGGTTTGGGTAAGTTTTAGGGTTAATAAAGGTACGTGTAAGAATGTCGCAAAGTAGTTTGGTTGAGCTAGGTAGTGTACGATATGGGCCACATTAGTTGAGTGTAGCTTGTATTGCGCATGCGCAAGATCTTCCACATTTACGAGCGCACGAGTGTTAGAGGTTAAAAAGCAGGCAAAACCATCGGGAAATGCAAGAAATACGAAGAGGTGGACGATGGAAGAAGGGAAAAATAACATGCTGCCGTCTCAACAACAGATCACTCAACCGAAAATTTACGTTTGGAAATGACTGGCCCAAGGTCGGGAGATAACATACGAACGGACGGGAATTTTACAATAGGAAACTCATTAGGTTATAGAATCACTCGCAAGTTCATACGAATGCTCGATCGTTCGGAAATAATACCATGATCGGCAACAAAATCAAAGCTTTGACATGTTTCTTTGAATCGACCCTTTTCCCTGCTTCTCGCTGACTTCCTGCCTGTCTCCTGCCTGTCTCCTGCCTGTCCCTGTCTGTCCCTGTCTCTCTAACTGTCTCTCCCTGACTACAGCAGTGTCCTGTCTCTCACGAATGCAATAGAGAAATGAGGAAAAGCAAGATGTCCGCCGCCTTAAATAGCGCTGTGACGTCACCGGGCTTGCTGGCTGCTGATAGGCTGCATGTGACTGCCCCAGCATGCACTGGAGCGGGGAAGATGTCTGGACATGTCCCGTCCGCCATCTTAGAATGCCTGTAATGTAAATGAATGGATGTTAAAGGAAAACTTCGAGCGATCGAAGCACGTGGAAATTCGGATTCGATCCGAATCGAATTTTTCATGAAATTCGGATCGAATACGGGTTCGTCCGGATCGATTCGCTCATCCCTAGTTGCAGACACTTAACACTGGGAAGTGGCCCAGGAATGCTTTCATCAGAACAGTATTATTTTAGGTTCTAAAACAATATTTTGCTGTGTTTTCAAAGGGACACCAGCATAATCAACATGAAACAAGCAGATCACCATCCTTAATCCATGCTACAAGGCCAAAACAACAGAAATCATGCCAGCAGTAACAGGGGTAGCCAGAATATTCTTGCAATTACCTCGTGGAAGGAATTTCCCAATAGCAATAGGAAATCTTCGGCTACTCCTCACATCTCTAGCAGGCACGAGGAAGGAACCAGCAGTGGCACCAGCAGCAACGATCATCCAAGTCTAAAATTGACTTTGCTAAAAAGTTTCCAGGTGCAACTCCAAGCAGGCCTAGGCAGTTACACTCGCACCCAAAGAAAGTGCTTGTACATTATGGTCCAGGAGTACATGAACTAAAGCTCGTATCCCAGCAGCCTCCAGATTCAGAAGCCCTTTGTCTACTGGGTGACAAGGCTTCACCAGTGTCCAGAGCTTGCCTAATATACACTAGAAATACTCCCCTGCTGCCACTGTGCCTTCTGAAAGGGTATTAAGTGCAGTTTCTGCCTCATAGACCACTTTTTGTGTGATCCTGCAGGAATGAAATTGAAAGTTTTTACCTGGTGCTGCAAAAATAAAGTAGGCGAGGCAGGGGGCAGGTGAGCTGCTTGGTGCTTTATTATTGCAGTTGGGTTTGAAGTCCATTTATGCTTTTAGTGACAATCAGTAACAATGTACATTGTAGTCTCCATTGTGCTACAGAGGATTTCTTTGGGCCAAAAAATAGAGCCAAAACGAGGCCTGTAGTATTTTCCTTGAAATTAGCTGCAGCCTGGTTAGACCCCTATAACTTCACTAGAGATGAGCGAATCGATTCCGACGAACCTGAATTTGTTACGAATTTCAGGAAATATTTGATTCGTTATGATTCCAAATATCGCCGCGATAAAACTCCATTTACTGCTATACAGCCCATCTAAAATGGTGGATCCACATGTCAGGACATGTCCCATGGGGCAAGGAATCCTGGGTAGGTGTCACATGCTACCTATCAGCAGACAGGCTTACCGATGATGTCACAGCCCTATATAAACGGCGGCCATCTTGCGGAAGATCATTCTGACATTGTATTGCGGCCAGAGCAGATCAGACAGGGAGAGAGCAAGGGACAGATAGATAGACAGACAGACAGACACAGTGAGGGAGAGATAGATAGATTGATAGAACAGAAGAAGCGAGGGACAGATAGAGAAGGAGAGAGCCTGTGACAGTGACAGATAAAGACAGGGACAGTTTAATGTATTTGCATTAGCTTCCAAGCCTATTTAGTGTTAATAACACACCTGCCTATTTAGCTTTTCCTTTACCTGGTGTCATTCTTTAAAAAGCGTGCTAGCATTAATATTTCAAGAGTACCTATCTACTAACTGCTTGCATTTTATAATCAACGTCACTTTTCCACAATCAAAGGAGGCCACCTCTGTATGTGAGCAGTGGGCATCCCAAACACTAGCATTAATATTTCAAGACTAACTGTCTAATAACTGCTTGCATTTTATAATCAACGTCACTTTTCCACAATCAAAGGAGGCCACCTATGTATGTGAGCAGGGGGCATCCCAAACACTAGCATTAATATTTCAAGACTACCTGTGTACTAACTGGTTGCATTTTGTAATCAACATCACTTTTCCACAATTAAAGAAGCCCACCTCTGTATGTAAGCAGGGGGCATCCCAAACACTAGCATTAATATTTCAAGACTACCTGTCTAATAGCTGCTTGCATTTTATAATCAACGTCCCGTTTCCACAATCAAAGGAGGCAACCTCTGTATGTGAGCAGGGGGCATCCCAAACACTAGCATTAATATTTCAAGACTACCTGTGTACTAACTGGTTGCATTTTGTATGCAATGTCACTTTTCCACAATCAAAGGAGGCCACCTCTGTATGTGAGCAGGGGGCATCCCAAACACTAGCATTACTATTTCAAGACTACCTGTCTAATAACTTCTTGCATTTTATAATCAACATCACTTTTCCACAATCAAAGGAGGCCACCTCTGTATGTGAGGAGGGGGCATCCCAAACACTAGCATTAATATTTCAAGTCTATCTGTCTAATAACTGCTTGCATTTTGTAAGCAGAGTCACTTTTCCACAAACAAAGGAGGCCACCTCTGTATGTGAGCAGGGGGCATCCCAAACACTAGCATTAATATTTCAAGACTACCTGTGTACTAACTGGTTGCATTTTATAATCAACGTTACTTTTCCACAATCAAAGGAGGCCACCTCTGTATGTGAGGAGGGGGCATCCCAAACACTAGCATTAATATTTCAAGTCTACCTGTCTAATAACTGCTTGCATTTTGTAAGCAGAGTCACTTTTCCACAAACAAAGGAGGCCACCTCTGTATGTGAGCAGGGGGCATCCCAAACACTAGCATTAATATTTCAAGACTACCTGTCTAATAACTTCTTGCATTTTATAATCAACGTCATTTTCCACAACGAAAGGAGGCCACCTCTGTATGTGAGGAGGGGGCATCCCAAACACTAGCATTAATATTTCAAGTCTACCTGTCTAATAACTGCTTGCATTTTGTAAGCAGAGTCACTTTTCCACAAACAAAGGAGGCCAAATCTGTATGTGAGCAGGGGGCATCCCAAACACTAGCATTAATATTTCAAGACTACCTGTGTACTAACTGGTTGCATTTTATAATCAACGTCACTTTTTCACAATCAAAGGAGGACACCTCTGTATGTGAGCAGAGGGCATCCCAAACACTAGCATAAATTTTTAAAGACTACCTGTGTACTAACTGGTTGCATTTTGTAATCAACTTCACTTTTCCACAATCAAAGGAGCCACCTCTGTATGTGAGCAGGGGGCATCCCAAACACTAGCATTAATATTTCAAGACTACCTGTGTACTAACTGGTTGCATTTTGTAAGCAAAGTCACTTTTCCACAATCAAAGGAGCCACCTCTGTATGTGAGCAGGCGGCATCCCAAACACTAGCATAAATATTTAAAGACTACCTGTCTAATAACTGGTTGCATTTTGTAAGCAGAGTCACTTTTCCACAATCAAAGGAGGCCACCTCTGTATGTGAGCAGGGGACATCCCAAACACTAGCATTAATATTTTAAGACTACATGTCTAATAACTGGTTGCATTTTGTAAGCAAAGTCACTTTTCAAGCAAACTTTGGCTTTCGCCGGGGAGGTATCCCAAATACTAACACGTGTCTTTTAAGAGTACCTGCCTACTAACCTTTTGCCTTTTGTATAAAAAATGTCTGGTTTACAAGTTTAAAGCACCCATTGCCTTTCACCGGGGGCCATTGTCAGTGCTAGCACTTATCTTTTAAGAGTACCTTCCTACTAACCTTTTACCTTTTGTATAAAAAAAGTCTGGTTTACAAGTTTAAAGCACCCATTGCCTTTCACCGGGGGCCATTGTCAGTGCTACCACTTATCTTTTAAGAGTACCTGCCTACTAACCTTTTGCCTTTTGTATAAAAAAAAGTCTGTTTTACAAGTTTAAAGCACCCATTACCTTTCACCGGGGGCCATTGTCAGTGCTAGCACTTATCTTTTAAGAGTACCTTCCTACTAACCTTTTACCTTTTGTATAAAAAAAGTCTGGTTTACAAGTTTAAAGCACCCATTGCCTTTCACCGGGGGCCATTGTCAGTGCTACCACTTATCTTTTAAGAGTACCTGCCTACTAACCTTTTGCCTTTTGTATAAAAAAAAGTCTGGTTTTCAAGTTTAAAGCACCCATTGCCTTTCACCGGGGGGGGGGGGGGGGGCATTCCGAATACTAGCACTTAGCTTTTAATAGTATCTGCATCTTTATCTTTTTAAAATTTTTAACAAAAACCACGTTTTAAAACTGCCTGTGACGCATTTAACTCTGACCAGGGGCATCGTGTGTAAGACCATCTGTCTTTTTGCATTAGCTTTTAGCTAGTGTCTGCCTATTTTGGTCTAACTTGTCTACACACCTGCTGTTACAAAAATACTGTTGTAGGTGTAGTGTAGTATATTGTCTTCCCCTCCTAAACGCAGCAAAAATGTCAGGCAGAGATTTGCCAGGATGTGCACTGATGAGAGGCCTCGATTCATCAGGCAGAGGTCGCAGCAGACTAGGGGCGAGTGGCAGCAGGAGTCGCAGTGAGGGGCCTGATCTCCCGGTATCTGCTAGCGGTCGTGTCTTGACCAGCAACTCATCTGCCGTCATCGATTGGTTAACGCGGTCATCGACCTCATCAGAAGTGACATGTGACACCCCCATTCAACAGTCCGTAGGTTCCTTGGAACAACGCTGAGTTGGCATGGCCCGGGAGCAGCCCCTGTACTTCCATTGCCTCTGTCCTACGCACCCTCCCTCCAGCCGCCGTATCTTATGCTTTGGGCTTAGCTCCACTATGCAGTGAGGACGATGTGCTAGAGGACAGACAGTAGCTACTGCCCAGCCAAGAAATGGAAGAGACATCCGCCACTTCTTTCGCTAGGCAGACAAACACTGAGGAGGAGAGTGCCTTCCCGGGAGGTAGTGGAGCAGGGGTTCCTGGAGTTGGCAGCAGTAGCAGTGAATTAGTGTGGACTGTTGGAGGGATAATTAGCTACTCGGCAGTGTGGCACTCTTTCATCAAGCATCCGCAGGAGGGTAACCTGGCTACATGCAAGATGTGTAGACAGAAGGTGAAGCATGGCCAGGACCCCAATGTTGGTACCACGGCCCTGCGGCAACACATGCAGTGTCACCATAAAGCGGCCTGGGAGAACCGAGGCTCTGAAGTGGGGGTCCAGCCTGCTGCGTCAGCCAGTGCCACGCCACTTCCAATTTCACCCAGCCAAGGCTCCAGCACCTCAGCCGAAGGTAGCTGTTCATCATACCCATCCTCTGCCGCTCCAGATCCTCCTACTAAAAGTCACTCATCCCACCAGCAATCCATGGTGCTGTAGTCCCTCCCTTTTACGGGGGTGGACTCTGCACCTTTCAGAGAGCTGATGGTGCCGTGCCGAGCCGAGGTGGAGAGTCCTAAGCCGTCATTTCTTTGCAAAGAAGGCAGTACCAGTCCTGTACAAATTTGTTGAGCAGGTGGGCCAGTCCTTGAGCCTGTCGGTGTGCACCAAAGTGCACGGCCTCGCCGACATCTGGAGCTGTAACTACGGACAGGGACAATACATGTCCTTTACGGGCCCACTGGGTGAATGTGGTTCCTGCACAGCTGGACAGGTCACACCGCTTCGGCCTCCATGCTCCCAGGCCATTTTGATTGTCACAGTGTGCGACTCCGCCTCCTCATCCTCCGCCGTCTCCTCGGTCAATTCTCAATGCCCCTTCAGCCTACCATGTGTGCAGGGCACGGCGGTGTCACGCTGTGCTTCACATTGTTTGCCTTGGCGAACTGAGTCACACAGGGGAGGAGCTACTGAAATTCATTAATCAAGAAATCAAAACATGGCTAACTCTACAAAAATTGGAAATGGGTACCATGGTGACTGACAATGGGAGTAACATCTTGTCTGCACTGCGACAAGGAAGCCTGAGCCATGCTCCCTGTATGGCACGCGTGTTCAACCTAGTTGTCAAGCGTTTTCTGAAGTCTTCCCCCCATCTGCAAGACCTAACAATGGGAAGGAAACTTTGTATGCACTTCAGCCACTCCTACACCGCCAAGCACACCCTTCTTGAGCTACAGCGTCAGAACGGTATCCCCCAACATAGTCTGATTTGCGATGTTCCCACCCATTGGAATTTCACCCTACATATGTTAGATCGCCTATATGAACAGAGAAAAGCCATCACTGATTTCTTGATGATCCAAGCAGATAGGGGGACTCCCCTGTGTAACTTTAATGTGAACCAGTGGCAGCTCATACGTGACACCTGCTCAGGCCCTTTGAGGAAGCCACTTTATTTGTCAGTCGCCAGGATTATGGCATGAACGACGTGATTCCGCTGCTTCATGTAATACAACACATGTTGGAAACCATGGCTGGTCAGGGCACTGGAGACATGGCACATACATTTCACGGCCACATAAACCCCGTGGGAGCTGAGAAGGAGGAGGAGCAGCACAGTGAAGCACAGTTTAGTTTTGGCGAAATGGGCGGTTTATCTAGTCATCTGACAGGAGAGGAGGAGCAGGAGCAGCCAGTGGAGCTAGAGGGTTGTGAGGAAGGCGAGACAGAGGACCCAGACACACTGTGGCAGTACGCAGTGGAGATGGAGACCGGTAGTCCCTCCGAGTCACTTGCACAAATGACACGATGCATGCTCACATGCTTGCGTAGTGACCGCAAAATTGTCTCCATTTTTCTGCGGGATGACTACTGGCTCTCCACCTTATTGGACCCTCGCTACCGGCACAAAACGGGGGCATTTTTTACACCCGCTGAGAGGGAGGGCAAACTGACCTACTACAAAGACATTCTACGTAGTCAGTTGGCCGATGCCTATCTGCGCCATGGTCCATACTCTCGCAAGTCTGACTCCGGGGGACCTCGGCGCTGACCTTCCACTGCCATTGCTGCCGGGGGGGTGGCCGGAGCAGCAGCAGCAGCTCCATCAGCAGCAGCTTCAGTCTTCAGTCGCTAATGAGTAGCTTTCTGCACCCACATAGTGAGGCTACTCATGGGCAGCAGGAAGACCTGGAGCAGGGCCTGAACCAGCAGGTTGTGTCATACCTTGAAATGACCATGCCAACGCACCTTGAGGATCCGCTGGACTTCTGGGCAGCCAAACTTGACTTGTGGCCACAACTGGCAGAGTTTGCCCTGGGAAAGCTGTCCTGCCCGGCAAGTAGTGTGCCATCTGAGCGGGTCTTTAGTGCTTCGGGGGCCATAGTAACGCCAAGAAGAACTCGTCTGTCCACAAAAAATGTGGAGAGACTCACCTTTGTGAAGATGAATCAGGCATGGATCAGCCAGGATTTCCACCCACCCATGGATGATGCATGCGAGTAGCTGATGCATGGTAGCTCCTTCTGCTGCTGCCAACTCCTGGGTGTGTCTTTCAGGCAATATATGAGCTCCCTATGCTGCTGCCAACTCCTGGGTGTGTCTTTCAGGCAATATATGAGCTCCCTAGGCTGCTGCCCACTCCAATGTGTTTTTCAGGCAATATATGAGCTCCCTATGCTGTTGCCAATTCCAATGTGTTTTTCAGACAATATATGAGCTCCCTATGCTGCTGCCAACTCCAATGTGTTTTCCAGGCAATATATGAGCACCTAATGCTGCTGCCAACTTCTGGGCGTGTCTTTCAGGCAATATATGAGCTCCTAATGCTGCTGCCAACTCCAGTGTCTCTTTCAGGCAATATATGGGCTCCCTTTGCTGCTGCCAAATCCAATGTGTTTTTCAGGCAATATATGAGCTCACTATGCTGCTGCCAAGTCCAGAGTGTGTCATTCAGGTAATATATGGGCTCCCTATGCTGCTGCCAAGTCCAGAGTGTTTCTTTTAGGCAATATATGGGCTCCTAATGCTGATGACAACTCCTGGGTGTGTCTTTCAGGCAATATATGTGCTCCTAATGCTGCTGCCAACTCCTGGGTGTACTTTTCAGGCAATATATGAGCTCCTAATGCTGCTGCCAACTCCTGAGTGTGTCTTTCAGGCAATATATGGACTCCTAATACTGCTGCTGCCAACGCCTGGGTGTGTCTTTCAGGCAATATATGAGCTCACTATGCTGCTGCCAACACCAATGCGTTTTTCATGCAATATATGAGCTCCCTATGCTGCTGCCAAGTCCAGAGAGTGTCTTTCAGGCAATATATGGGCTCCTAATGCTGCTGCCAACTCCAATGTGTTTTTCAGGCAATATATGAGCTCCCTATGCTGCTACCAAGTCTTGGGTGTGTCTTTCAGGCAATATATGAGCTCCCTATGCTGCTGCCAACTCCAATGTGTTTTTCAGGCAATATATGTGTTCCCTATGCTGCTACCAAGTCCAGAGTGTGTCTTTCAGGCAATATATGGGCTCCTAATGCTGATGACAACTCCTGGGTGTGTCTTTCAGGCAATATATGAGCTCCTAATGCTGCTGCCAACTCCTGGGTGTGCTTTTCAGGCAATATATGAGCTCCTAATGCTGCTGCCAACTCCTGGGTGTGTCTTTCAGGCAATATATGAGCTCCTAATACTGCTGCGGCCAACGCCTGGGTGTGTCTTTCAGGCAATATATGAGCTCACTATGCTGCTGCCAACACCAATGCGTTTTTCATGCAATATATGAGCTCCCTATGCTGCTGCCAAGTCCAGAGAGTGTCTTTTAGGCAATATATGGGCTCCTAATGCTGCTACCAAGTCTTGGGTGTGTCTTTCAGGCAATATATGAGCTCCCTATGCTGCTGCCAACTCCAATGTGTTTTTCAGGCAATATATGGGCTCCCTATGCTGCTACCAAGTCTTGGGTGTGTCTTTCAGGCAATATATGAGCTCCCTATGCTGCTGCCAACTCCAATGTGTTTTTCAGGCAATATATGTGTTCCCTATGCTGCTGCCAAGTCCAGAGTGTGTCTTTCAGACAATATATGGGCCCCTAATGCTGCTTCTGCCAACTCCTGGGTGTGTTTTTCAGGCAATATATGGGCTCCTAATGCTGCTGCAAACTCCAATGTGTTTTTCAGGCAATATATGTGCTTCCTATGCTGTTGCCAAGTCCAGAGTGTGTCTTTCAGGCAATATATGGGATCCTAATGCTGCTGCCAACTCCTGGGTGTGTCTTTCAGGCAATTTATGAGCTCCTAATGCTGCTGCCAACTCCTGGTAGTGTCTTTCAGGCAATATATGGGCTCCTAATGCTGCTGCTGCTGCTGCCAACTCCTAGGTGTGTCTTTCAGGCAATATATGAGCTCCCTATGCTTCTGCCAACTCCAATGTGTTTTTCAGGCAATATATGGGCTCCTAATGCTGCTGCCAACTCCAATGTGTTTTTCAGGAAATATATGCGCTCCTAATACTGCTGCCAAGTCCAGAGTGTGTCTTTCATGAAATATATGGTCTCCTAATGCTGCTGCCAACTCCAATGTGACTTTCAGGCAATATATGAGCTCCCTATGCTGCTGCCAACTCTAATGTGTTTTTCAGGCAATATATGGGCTCCCTATGCTGCTGCCAATTCCTGGGTGTGTCTTTCAGGCAATATATGAGATCCCTATGCTGCTGCCAACCCCTGGGTGTGTCTTTCAGACAATATATGTGCTCCCTATGCTGCTGCCTAGTCCAGAGTGCGTCTTTCAGGCAATATATGGGCTCCTAATGCTGCTGCTGCTTCCAACTCCTGGGTATGTCTTTCAGGCAATATATGGGCACCTAATGCTGCTGCCAACTCCAATGTGTTTTTCAGGCAATATATGTGCTTCCTATGCTGCTGCCAAGTCCAGTGTGTGTCCTTCAGGCAATAGATGGGCTCCCTATGCTGCTGACAAGTCCAGAGTGGGTCTTTCAGGCAATACATGGGCTCCAAATGCTGCTGCCAACTCCTAGTTGTGTCTTTCAGGCAATATATGAGCTCCTAATACTGCTGCCAACTCCTGGGTGTGTCTTTCAGGCAATATATGAGCTCCTAATGCTGCTGCCAACTCCTGGGTGTGTCTTTCAGGCAATATATGGGCTCCTAATGCTGCTGCTGCCAACTCCTGGGTGTGTCTTTCAGGCAATATATGAGCTCCCTATGCTGCTGCTAACTCCAATGTGTTTTTCAGGCAATATATGAGCAGCCTATGATGCCGCCAAGTCCAGAGTGTGTCTTTCAGGCAATATATGGGCTCCTAATACTGCTGCCAAGTCCAGAGTGTGTCTTTCAGGCAATATATGGGCTCTTAATGCTGCTGCCAACTCCAATGTGTTTTTCAGGCAATATATGAGCTCTTTATGCTGCTGCCAACTCCAACGTGTTTTTCAGGCAATACATGGGCTCCCTATGCTGCTGCCAAGTCCAGAGTGTGTCTTTCAGGCAATATATGGGATCCTAATGCTGCTGCCAACTCCTGGGTGTGTCTTTCAGGCAATTTATGAGCTCCTAATGCTGCTGCCAACTCCTGGTAGTGTCTTTCAGGCAATATATGGGCTCCTAATGCTGCTGCTGCTGCTGCCAACTCCTAGGTGTGTCTTTCAGGCAATATATGAGCTCCCTATGCTTCTGCCAACTCCAATGTGTTTTTCAGGCAATATATGGGCTCCTAATGCTGCTGCCAACTCCAATGTGTTTTTCAGGAAATATATGCGCTCCTAATACTGCTGCCAAGTCCAGAGTGTGTCTTTCATGAAATATATGGTCTCCTAATGCTGCTGCCAACTCCAATGTGACTTTCAGGCAATATATGAGCTCCCTATGCTGCTGCCAACTCTAATGTGTTTTTCAGGCAATATATGGGCTCCCTATGCTGCTGCCAATTCCTGGGTGTGTCTTTCAGGCAATATATGAGATCCCTATGCTGCTGCCAACCCCTGGGTGTGTCTTTCAGACAATATATGTGCTCCCTATGCTGCTGCCTAGTCCAGAGTGCGTCTTTCAGGCAATATATGGGCTCCTAATGCTGCTGCTGCTTCCAACTCCTGGGTATGTCTTTCAGGCAATATATGGGCACCTAATGCTGCTGCCAACTCCAGTGTGTTTTTCAGGCAATATATGTGCTTCCTATGCTGCTGCCAAGTCCAGTGTGTGTCCTTCAGGCAATAGATGGGCTCCCTATGCTGCTGCCAAGTCCAGAGTGGGTCTTTCAGGCAATACATGGGCTCCAAATGCTGCTGCCAACTCCTAGTTGTGTCTTTCAGGCAATATATGAGCTCCTAATACTGCTGCCAACTCCTGGGTGTGTCTTTCAGGCAATATATGAGCTCCTAATGCTGCTGCCAACTCCTGGGTGTGTCTTTCAGGCAATATATGGGCTCCTAATGCTGCTGCTGCCAACTCCTGGGTGTGTCTTTCAGGCAATATATGAGCTCCCTATGCTGCTGCCAACTCCAATGTGTTTTTCAGGCAATATATGAGCAGCCTATGATGCCGCCAAGTCCAGAGTGTGTCTTTCAGGCAATATATGGGCTCCTAATACTGCTGCCAAGTCCAGAGTGTGTCTTTCAGGCAATATATGGGCTCTTAATGCTGCTGCCAACTCCAATGTGTTTTTCAGGCAATATATGAGCTCTTTATGCTGCTGCCAACTCCAACGTGTTTTTCAGGCAATACATGGGCTCCCTATGCTGCTGCCAAGTCCTGGGTGTGTCTTTCAGGTAATATATGAGCTCCCTATGTTTCTGCCAACTCCTGGGTGTGTCTTTCAGGCAATATATGAGCTACCTATGCTGCTGCCAACTCCAATGTGTTTTTCAGGCAATATATGGGCTCCCTATGCTGCTGCAAAGACCAGAGTGTGTCTTTCAGGCAAAATTTGGGCTCCTAATGCTGCTCCTGCCAACTCCTGGGTGTCTTTCAGGCAATATATGGGCTCCTAATGCTGCTGCCAACTCCAATGTGTTTTTCAGGCAATATATGTGCTCCCTATGCTGTTGCCAAGTCCAGAGTGTGTCTTTCAGGCAATATATGGGCTCCCTATGCTGCTGCCAAGTCCAGAGTGAGTCTTTCAGGCAATATATGGGCTCCTAATGCTGCTGCCAACTCCTGGGTGTGTCTTTCAGGCAATATATGAGCTCCTAATGCTGCTGCCAACTCCTGGGTGTGTCTTTCAGGCAATATATGATCTCCCTATGCTGCTGCCAACTCCAATGTGTTTTTCAGGCAATATATGGGCTCCTAATATTGCTGCCAAGTCCAGAGTGTGTCTTTCAGACAATATATGGGCTTCTTATGCTGCTGCTGCTGCCAACTCCTGGGTGTGTCTTTCAGGCAATATATGGGCTCCTAATGCTGCTGCCAACTCCAATGTGTTTTTCAGGCAATATATGAGCTCCTAATACTGCTGCCAACTTCTGGGTGTGTCTTTCAGGCAATATATGAGCTCCCTATGCTGCTCCCAACTCCAATGTGTTTTTCAGGCAATATATGTGTAATGCCCAGCGGGACACCAGCCTTCTAAAAGCAGGCAACCCCCAATCTCTGCCGCCGCTTCTGCCTATAGTCAAGCCCCCTTTTGCGAGGGCGACACGGTTGCCCTCAGGTCTTAATAGGCGCAAAGGATGGCTGCTTACGGTTAAGGCAGATGAACCACGAGGGTATCCCGAAGCCGAGGTCATTCACAGGTAGTCAATCCGGAGGGTGCGTCAGAGTACAGGGATGAGACAGATGCGTAGTCAGGGGTAGCCAATGGGTCAAGTCGGGAGGTCAGAGATCGCGGGGTATCCAGAGGGGCAGGCAGGTTCGTAGTCAGACAAAGCAGAGGTCGGTATAGGCAGCGGACAGGGATGGTCGATCAAGCCAGGTCAGGATCAGATAACAACTAACAGAATCACACCTTAATCACAAGCAACGATAACGGGCACTGAGTGCTGGGCTGACTCCATATTTATTTGGGAATCGACCAATGGCCACCCTGGGGGGGAGTGTATGTGCTGATTGGTGTAACTTACAACACTGTGAGTGATTGGAGGCACTATCCAGGGGCTGGTCAGCCTTGGCTGCAAGGCTGATCAGCCCCTGATTCCCATCAGGTGTGGAGCACTCTGCGCTGCCTGCCACTCGCAGCACAGCGCCTCCTAGTGGCGAAATTTACAGACTGCGGGACGCGCGCCTGCACAGCTAGAGAGGGGCGAGGGAGACTTCCAGAGTGACGTGCCACGCTCCCAGCAGCAGGAGTGCCGCGTCGCTCCGCGGACGCTCGCCGACGCCCCCCTGGCAGAGGTAAGTCCCTTACAATATGGGCTCCTAATGCTGCTGCCAACTCCAAAGTGTTTTTCAGGCAATATATGGGCTCCTAATCCTGCTGCCAACTCCTGGGTGTGTCTTTCAGGCAATATATGGGCTCCTAATGCTGCTGCTGCTGCTTCCAACTCCTGGGTGTGTCTTTCAGGCAATATATGGGCTCCTTCTGCTGCTTCCAACTCCTGGGTGTGTCTTTCAGGCAATATATGGGCTCCCTATGCTGCTGCCAACTCCAATGTGTTTTTCAGGCAATATATGGGCTCCCTTTGCTGCTGCCAAGTCCTGGGTGTGTCCTTCAGGCAATATATGGGCTCCTTCTGCTGCTGCCAACTCCTGGGTGTGTCTTTCAGGCAATATATGGGCTCCTTCTGCTGCCTCCAACTCCTAGGTGTGTCTTTCAGGCAATATATGGGCTCCCTATGCTGCTGCCAACTCCAATGTGTTTTTCAGGCAATATATGGGCCCTTAATGCTGCTGCCAACTCCTGGGTGTGTCTTTCAGGCAATATATGGGCTCCTAATGCTGCTGCTGCAATTCCTGGGTGTGTCTTTCAGGCAATATATGATCTCCCTATGCTGCTGCCAACTCCATTGTGTTTTTCAGGCAATTTATGGGCTCCAAATATTGCTGCCAAGAGTGTGTCTTTCAGGCAATATATGGGCTCCTAATGCTGCTGCTGCTGCAACTCCTGGGTGTGTCTTTCATGCAATATATGGGCTCCTTCTGCTGCTTCCAACTCCTGGGTGTGTCTTTCAGGCAATATATGGGCTCCTAATGCTGCTGCCAACTCCTGGGTGTGTCTTTCAGGCAATATATGGGCTCCTAATGCTGCTGCTGCTGCAACTCCTGGGTGTGTCTTTCAGGCAATATATGATCTCCCTATGCTGCTGCCAACTCCATTGTGTTTTTCAGGCAATATATGGGCTCCAAATATTGCTGCCAAGAGTGTGTCTTTCAGGCAATATATGGGCTCCTAATGCTGCTGCTGCTGCAACTCCTGGGTGTGTCTTTCATGCAATATATGGGCTCCTTCTGCTGCTGCAACTCCTGGGTGTGTCTTTCATGCAATATATGGGCTCCCTATGCTGCTGCCAAGTCCTGGGCGTGTCCTTCAGGCAATATATGGGCTCCTTCTGCTGCTGCCGACTCATGGGTGTGTTTTTCAGGCAATATATGGGCTCCTAATGCTGCTGCTGCTGCCGCCAACTCCTGGATGTGTCTTTCAGGCAATATATGAGCTACCTATGCTGCTGCCAACTCCAATGTGTTTTTCAGGCAATATATGGGCTCCTTCTGCTGCTGCCGACTCCTGGGTGTGTTTTTCAGGCAATATATGGGCTCATCATGCTGATGCCACCTCAAGGCTCTGTAATTGTGCTGCTCTGCGACAGCGAATGTAAAAGCGATGCCTCTGATCTGCATGTCATACTTCTTTACAATAGTATTTCACTAACCCAGCATGCATCCTATGCATGTTACAGCCAAGCAAAACGATCTGCAACCCTATGGAGGCTCTCGGACACCCAGAAATAGTCGTTTTTAATATCGATTTGTCGCGAATAAATTCGGACCAGAGCGATTTTTCCCGGGAAATTCGGCGAATCGGCCGAATCGAATTTTTCAAAAGTTAGCTCCCCCGTTCTGACTCAGGGCGTGGGGTGGTGACAAGGGGTGTGAGGGCCCTCATATGTAGACTGGACTCCTGCTTTAAAGAAGAGAAACCCCCCTCAAGTCTCTAAGTCCTTTGGGGCTGTAGTCTATCTCTAGGGGCATCCCCAATTGAAATACCCTGCTGTGTAAAACCCCCTAAATGCATGATGCATTCACCTCTTCCCAAAGCTCTTGCTGCAGCTCCTTTCCAAGGCCACACCTGCAGCATACCTCTAACTAGGTGCACACCCTTGTTAATTCTTTATGAATGGCTGTTGTGGGTTTGCCCACTGATAAAGGGGGGGATGCAGCCGGTGGTGCTCACAAACCAACAATCCTTGCAGGGCAGCATGATTTGGGCTGATCTGCTGTGTGTATCCCCTGGAATCACCCTTTACACTGACCTCAAGCAAAGCTTGATAAAATGAGTGTTGCTGCGTTTCTTATTTTTTTATGAATTTGAAAATTGTGTGATTCGTGTTGATGCACATAACAAACATAGTCAGAGCGCACAACCTCTGCAATAATCAAGTAGCATGTGCCAGGGCTGGGAAAATCCACCTGCAAAGGTACAACAACAAACTGTGGAATCAAAGTGAAAACAATTCCCCAAAGCATAGGGCTGTACTATGTAGGGAATAAACTAATGCAAATTGATTAGACACATTACATGCATAGACATACAATCACACACGTATTAAAAATAGGAAGCAATACACCTATACCTTTTGCCAGTATAGTTGATCTCATAATTTTATAAATACTAATTCATAAAGGCACCTCAATCAGAATAGCACCATAAAATGCCTTACAATTGGCAAGCCCCCTGCAAGAATATATGAAATAATAAAGTGTGTCATACAATACATACTATTAACAAGTATGAATCTAAATAAAAAAAAAAAAAACCTATATCAGCACAAACGGTGCACATATGGTAACACTCAGTGAATGCCCCTGTGACAATTGATTGAATTTAATGGTCCAACGAGTGCATTATGGTATACTTCTCCTGTGCTATTGTTTTATTAATAGTAAGAGAGTTTTACATTCATAGCCATGGCTAAAACTATATACTTTACAGTGCTAGTAGTATTTTTACTAGTGCTAATAGTATTTGAAAACAATTTACAAAACATTTACATTTTTGTTACATATGTTTTTCATACAACCAAGACACTCACAAGACACGACACATATATTTTTAGATTCCATGCTAACATAAGCCTTAAGTGTGTTTACAATATTTAATATATATATATATATATATATATATATATATATATATATATATTTATATTTAATTTTTCAAACCAAAACCGCACTAAACAGTGTGCACCACCTAGCTAGTACCATGTAAAACAGGTGCCAATTAAAGGGACCTACTACTCACAATCCTCAAAATCAGGTGCGACCCCAGGGCTGGCCCACCAACCGGTCCACAAATGCTAATTGCACACTGCTAAATCAAATATACATTTTATTAGAGCATAAGAAATTCCTACATAGTATCCAACATACATAACAACATATAGACATACAGTTAAAAAACACTTATTAAAACTCAGAACAAATGGGGAGGAGCTCCGGGGCTATATTACCATCCAAATAGATAATTACTTGATTCAATACTCAAAATAAGATTAAAATTAATATTGATATACAGCTCATAGTGCAGTGGCGCTTTTAGAAGGTGCTGAGTGCATAAAGTGCCTAGTGTCTATTAATAAAGTGCTATATCTATTGTGAAATATTGCACTGCTCAGAACACGCAGTGCTAACAACATCCAACACCTGTGCAAACATGCAAAAATTAAAATAATACTATAAAGAAAGTGCAATGTGCAAAAGATAAGTGCAACTACTCTAAGGCTAAGCCTAAATGGTGCTACTACGGTTCTAATAAGCGCCACTCACAAATGGTGTAGATATATACGTCTAACACACGCAGTGAACAATAGCACTGCAAGGTGTCCAAGAGCCTCCTGTCCTCCCCACTTACCTCACCGGCGCGCTGCGTGGTCCTCCACCACTTCGCTTCGCCCGAGCGAAGTGGTGGAGGACCACGCAGCGCGCCGGTGAGGTAAGTGGGGAGGACAGGAGGCTCTTGGACACCTTGCAGTGCTATTGTTCACTGCGTGTGTTAGACGTATATATCTACACCATTTGTGAGTGGCGCTTATTAGAACCGTAGTAGCACCATTTAGGCTTAGCCTTAGAGTAGTTGCACTTATCTTTTGCACATTGCACTTTCTTTATAGTATTATTTTAATTTTTGCATGTTTGCACAGGTGTTGGATGTTGTTAGCACTGCGTGTTCTGAGCAGTGCAATATTTCACAATAGATATAGCACTTTATTAATAGACACTAGGCACTTTATGCACTCAGCACCTTCTAAAAGCGCCACTGCACTATGAGCTGTATATCAATATTAATTTTAATCTTATTTTGAGTATTGAATCAAGTAATTATCTATTTGGATGGTAATATAGCCCCGGAGCTCCTCCCCATTTGTTCTGAGTTTTAATAAGTGTTTTTTAACTGTATGTCTATATGTTGTTATGTATGTTGGATACTATGTAGGAATTTCTTATGCTCTAATAAAATGTATAATTTTTCAAACCAAATCGGCCTCGGCAGTTTACCAGCTTTCACCAAAACGTTTTTCAAAGAAAATACCACACATTTAGCCAGGTGAAGTGCAGTGAAGCTGAGTTTAATACCAGCAAGTAGTCAGTTGTTGCAGCTGCAATTATAGGTCTGTTTGAGCTCAGTTTTCTGATATGTTCCCAAGTTGCAGCACACAAATGACACACTTAAACTTGGAGGCTGAGTCACTACTAACGCCAGGTGTTGCCAGATGAGAGTCTGTAAAGCGGCACTTAGGCCCTTATTTATGGGGGAATAGCGACAGGTAGCGACTGGTGAGCGACCGGTAATGACGGGCACCGCCACAAGAACACCGGCTCCCCACCACAATCACACATTTATCAAGCCGATCCTGCTTAGCGACTGAGATAGCGCCAGATAGCCACTCATTCATCATTATTCCAGCCTCAGGCCACAGCGCCAGCGTCCGACCTTGAACAGCGACAGGTATGACCTCTCGCTACCTGGCGCTCTCCAATGCATTTCAATGGAACAATCTTTAAACATTCATAATTAATTGTTATTTTTTTTTATTTATTTTTTTTTTAAATGTGAAAAATTCTGTGACCACTTCTGCCATGTTAGTTTTTTTTAAGGTAAAAAAAAAAAATAAAAAAATTTGTGCAGAATTGATATTACAGGTCTGATATTATTGTATTCATATTACTAAATTCTTTAAAAATGTTTTTTTTTTTTTGGTTTCCAAAAATATGGTGGTTTGGGGGTTAAAAAACTACTTTTAACACATCGCCGCCAGCGCTCTGGGGTTTAAACATGCATTTCACAGCGCAAGAATTTTTTGAGCGTGATTTGTTGATGAATATGGTGGGAGCCGGTCGCTCTGACCAATCGCTATCATGCGCACCCATACATCGCAGAACCTGTCAAATAGCGACTCGTCACCCCGTATTCAACATTACTGCACACCGAGTCGCTATCAACAACCGAACAATGGCCAAGCACAGCAACTACTACCGGGCGCTGTGAAAATACTGCTACAGTTGCTCAACTGTCGCTACCTGCCGCTATTAATGAATCGGCCTCTTAGAGAACACATGGAATGACATTGTTTTAACACTGGGACAATAACACTTTAGTGGCAGTCCTGTAAATGCAATTCTGCAAAAAAATATTAAAAGTCAAAAAAGTTTCTAAAAGTGTTTGTTTGCAGCCAAGAGAGGTCACACAATGATTTGAGCAAAAAAAAAAAAAATTAAATTGGCTATTTATACACAACTAATGAAAGCCCATTGAAATGTATAGGACAGTGTTACAGAGCGACAGGTACTACATGGCGCTCTGGAACCTAGAACACCTAACTATACACTGAGCCGCCTGTAATAATAAATGTGACGCTACATGGTGCTGTTAGAGGCGCTCACCAGATTTGCTTTCTAAAATGTGGTTTTGCGTACAGTGCTCGGTGTTCACCAGACACTGCCTGCCGCTACGAGTCACTACCTGGCGCTATCCTTTCTTAAATAACCCCCTTAATGTTGTATATCAGGCCCTTACTGTCAAAGTTGTTACTAGGGCAAATCTAGTTCAATCTGTGTTAGCTGTTACTTACAAAATTATATAACTAGTTACAGGATGCATAACTTTTATTAGCAGACTGCAGACTGAAATATCTGAATTTTAGATTCTGCTTTTATTTCTCAATTTGACCCATAAAAATACTTCCTCTGCAGTTTAAACATCTACACTATATTGTTTCTGTGTTTAAAGAGGAACAAATTCCCACACTTTTATTATCCTGGGTTTGTTCATCTTCCTGTGTGAAATCCCCCAGATCACTTGTAAACTCATCTTTCCAGTAATCCTAAGTCCATGCATTTGCCGGCAGCCAATCAACGGCTCACACTTTATTCAGTTTAATTCTATGTTGCTCCTGTAAGCCAAAATAAATGACACCCACACAAAAGAAAAGGGGGGCTTTTTTGTGGGAACACAGGGTTGGGTGCAGGGTTAGACTGGGTAGGCAGAGGGTGCAGGATCAATGGGGTCCTCCTGGGGTGTCTCTCCTGGGAGTGGGGAAGACTGGGGGATTCAGATCCCTGAAAGGGAATGGAAGGGGACTGTAGGTAGAGGGAGCAAGGTTAGTAGGGATGCACAGCGGTGCCCATGGACATTAGCAGGGTAGAGGAAAAGAGGTTTGCCCTGGTGGAGGAGGTCCATCTTCGTTCTCCTTCTCCATGGCCATGGATCCGGGGTTTCCCCATCAACATTTCCCAGGGATGCCATGGCTTCCACGGCCTGTCCACCCTGGCAGCACAGGACCACAGGAGCACTAGGACCGCAGGGGGGCATGGCCTGGTCTATCTGGGAAGCCGGGATTTCCCAGCGTTCCAAGGACGTCTCTCTGGAGTTCAGGTTGCCTAAGTGGGGGGGCGTGCCTGCGGACCGTAACCCCCTCGTTTCCTCTTTTCTGCTATCCATCTGGGTGGTCGAGGAGAGGGCAGGTTAAGCTACCTATTGAAAAGAGAAAAGTAGTTGTGTTTTTCTTATAACAGGTTGATAGTAGGAGATGTTTTCTTATAATCAGAGAAAAGGAGGAGGAGCTTCCTTATAACCAGAGAAAAGAAGGTGGCATCTCCCTTTAATTAGAGGACCAAGCAGTGGAGTGTGAAGGGGTGGAGTATCCCTAAAAATAGGGGGGCAGGGTTAGGAGTAAGTCAAGGGGGCAGACCACAGTATAAACACATGTTAGGACGGGAAATTGTAGTTGTCGTGCAGTAAGAATTGCACCAAGAAATGGAGAGCAGGGGTGTACTCTGCTGAGATCAAGGCCCTGGTGGGACAGACCGCTACAGATGGAAAGGACTCCTGGGATATCAGGAGATCAGAACACAGTACTGAGACTCTGGTAAGGTGCAGCTGCCCCTGTCCAAAGGCCATTAAATAATGGTTAAATATCATTCTTTTCGATCATTTAAGCAATGGCATACGTCCAAATGTAGTACAGTTTGAAATATGAATGGCTAATCACCAGCGCCTCAGCAGAGGGAGACCTGCTGGTCAAGCAGCATACAGGAGGAAGTGGAGACAGGCACGATCTATACAAGGCAGAAACAGGCTTCCATGTTGTGGGAGAACTCCAGACCCGACAACATTATTGCAAGAAAAAACTGTTCTCTTTTAAAACACAGATTTGCAAATAAACAGAAAAGATAAACCCAGCACTTTGAGAACATCATGTCATCACAAACTTTTACAAATGTGAAAACATTTAAAAATGCCATCAAAAGTGAAAATACTCTTTAAGCTTAATTCTATCTACATGTATATCTGTACCTCCTAGTCACTTGAATATGTATGTGTGTAGCTGTGATTTGGTTGGCATGTGTATAATTGTATTTCCATTTAATGCAATAGGTAAATGCAACAAAAATATCAGGTGTTACCTATATTTAGTGCCTGGCTCGACATTTTAAATGGGAGGTTGGATCATCATCACCCGGCACGTACTGCAGATTTGGCTTCTCCTGTACCTTTAGTGGCAATTAATGCTTCAAAGTGTACTGTGCCAAAAATGTTAATCACTTTGTAATTAATTAAGAGCTAGAAGGCTTTTTCTTTCTTACACAATGCTCTGCAGAGTACTGGGAAGGCAGAAAGACAGGGAGAGGGGAACACATGTCAAAAAATCAAAAATGAAAAGTTTATTTTAATTGTTCATTATTAATTAACTATTTTTACTTATGTTTTTTAGTCATTTACTTATTTTACTTTTTCATAACTGTTGTGTAATTACAGACTTTTGACCTGTACTGTGTCTTACAATCTTTGTAGATGTAACATGACGCATTTTGTTTTGTTTTTTTAATCTACCTTTGCTGAAATTGAGCATTCTGTCATGGTAATGATAGTTCTTGCTGACGCTGTTCAGGCCCCATGCTATATTAGTGTAGACAATTAAAGTACATGCTGTGTATAGGTATAAGAAAAATAAGACAGAAGGTGACATAGGTCTAGGTTACACCCCAGGAGGTAATGCTTCTGCAATTTTCCCTTCTATAATTATGGAGATGTATGGCTGATAAAGAGAAAGCTGGCACTGGAAACAGAATGAAATGTTCAAAGGAACAACTTTTATATTCTAGTGTCTACTTGTTTTCATACTTTACCACCTGCAGCTCAGTGATATATATCAGTAATAAGAACATTAGTGAATATTTATTTTGTGCATGTAGAAAGTGTAGTAGAAAAAATTGTTGTAGTATTGTTATAAAGAAGAAAAAATAAATTTGACTCTTAAGTGATATATACTGCACCATTTTAGAATCTTCGATTTAATTCACCCTAATCCCTTGGTGGCATTTCTATTAGTGTCCAGTCATTTGTGACCTACTGTACATCTGCCCCAAGGCATATACCTGCCTCTAGTCATGTCAAGCAATCACACATGATAACATTGCCTGACATAACAAGTGACAAAGAGTCCCCATGGGAAACTGATTATTGACTGTCAGTATATTTTTGCTGCATGTTTAATGCTATCTTACAGAAACCATGCTCTATATTAAATTTAGAATGCTTTAACATTTGTGTCATTTGCAAAACGACAGTTTTCACCTCTAACATTAAAAAAGGCAATTAATGGGGATCAGTTGTGAAGTAGGTTTATCTCTGGATGTACATCTGGGTTTGAATTGCAACCTTCATCCTGGTGACTGACATAGACCTGATTGCGAGCACCATGGATGCCTGACCCCCACTTCTGCGGAGTCTGCTGTCCAAACCTCAAACTCGACCCTGCAGAACCAGTCTTCCCTATATCCAAGGGAGGATAGATTTACTGCTTGGGTGTTCCCAGTTTGTTCCCCGTGGAGAGAAGTGTTGGTTACGGGGTAGGAAGAAGAGGCAGATGATGAGGCTAAGCTGATGTCGATAGCGAAGATGTGAGGTCAAGAGGATAGCAGAGGTCCTCCACAGATAGACAGTCCAAAAAGGTCAAATGCAAAATGCAAGGTACAAACAGGGTCAACACGCGCAGGCCATTCAAGGTTCAATCCAGAAGAATCCAGAGTCCAAGGGTAAGCCTGGACAAACACATGCAGGCAGATTAAGGGTTAATCCAGAATTAGAGTCCAAGGGTAAGCCAGGTTAAACACATGCAGGCAGTTTGAGGGTTAATCCAGAATCAATGTGTCAGGACTGTACCGGACACCAGTCTGTCTTGAGCTGATAATCCCCAATCTCCACCGCCTCTTCTGCCTATAGACAAGTCCCCGCTTGTAGGAGACGCGGGTAATGCCTCTCCTACTCGGTTACCCCCAGGACTTATAGGGCACAAAGATTATCAGCTTAAGGTGGAGTCTGATGAACGGCAGGGAGTCCCAAGCGAGGATGCCGGATGGCGGAAGTCCGATTACAAGCCGAGGTCAGAGCCGGGAGGTCACGGTGCGAGGTATCAGAGGGGTCAGGCGGAATCGTGGTCAGGCAGACAAAAGGTCGGTTCAATCACTAGAGACAAGCTAGACAACTAAGTACTAGGCGCTATAACAGGCAATGACACACTGCAGTGGAAATCCCTTTATAGTGGGAAAACCGGCAGGATTGGACAGGGAGACAGTGGCTGGGATTGGTGCACTTAGGATCTGACGGCAGATTGGAGCACTGGCCCTGTAGTCTGATTGGTGAGCTCTGGGCTGATTGCTCCAGCTGAGCTTCCCAGGCAAACTGCTCAGAGCTGCACCTTCTAGACTTTGTTCTCTTAAACAGCCTCCGGTGGCCATTCTGAGTATTGCACCACCGGAGGACATGAGCTGATTGTATAGGCCAGCAAGCACAAACTGAGTGACAATGGGCAAGGGGGGAGGACTTACTCGGCGACACACGCGCCGCTGGGGATGGCACCGGAGGTAGAGGCGGCTGCTGGGCAGGAGAAACCCTGGCCAGTTGCCTAGGGACACCACGGGCACGGACTGAAGGCAAGTCATTCATGACAGTACCCTCCCCTTCACGAGGGGCCTCAGGACCCTCACCAGACTTAACAGGATTATCACCCTGAATGGTTCCGGCGGACTTCAATAAAGATACATGAGGTACCCTCATGGATGGAGAGGCAGACGGACAAATAAGCTCTGAGACTTGGGTTGCTCCAACAGTGATACTATAGCAATGTTCTGCACAGTGCGGGCTCCATCCTGTCAATTCCCCAGTTTCCCAATTAAAGGTAGGGTTGTGCACCTTTAACCAGGGGAACCCTAAGACAACCGGGGCTTCAGGGCTGTCTAAGACAAAAAATTCAAGGTTCTCAGAATGGGAAGGTCCCACAACTAGGTTAATTAAAGGGGTTTTGGAGGTGACAGTTCCTCTAGGAACAGGAGTATTGTTTACTGCCAAAATCTGAAGGGGCTTCCCAAGGGGGATTAAGGGAATGCCTAAGGCGGCTACTATGGATTTATCCAAGAAGTTGCCAACTGCTCCGCTATCGACAAAAGCAGAGACGGATTTCCTGGACAACTCCCAACCCACAGTAGCAGGTAACAACATTTTATTTCTATGAAGGGAAGTTACCTGACCGTCCTGACAAACTTTCTCTATCTTGTCAGGACGTTGCAATCCCGCCAAAGGTCTTTTATTGGGGCAGGTCCTAACCAGGTGACCTGAAACCCCGCAGTACATGCATAGGCCTAAGGTGCGACGTCTACTCTTTTCAGCCGGGGAAAGGTGAGTAGCACCAAGTTGCATAGGCTCTTCTGGGGGCGAAGATGAGACAACACCCATAGAGGATGACTCCTGGTGGGAAGATTCCCAGAAGTGAGAGTGATTCTTCTCTATATGTCTCTCCCGTAGCCGTCTGTCAATTTTAATGGCCATAAGCATGAGTTCATCCAGGCTTTTAGGGTAAGGAAAATTTGTTAGAACATCCTTAACACCTTCTGAAAGACCAATTCTATACTGACTACAGAGAGCAGGATCATTCCAACGGGATTCAATCGCCCAGCGGCGGAATTTGGCACTATATTCCTCTGCTGAGCGTTTCCCCTGTTTCAGGCTTCGAAGCCTGGCATCAGCGGTCGAAGTCCTGTCAGGGTCTGAATATAGGATCTCCATAGCGGAGAACAAGGCTGAGACAGATTGCAAGGGCTCATCTGTGGGCGCTAAGCCAAACGCCCAGGACTGTGGATCACCCTGGAGCAGAGAGATAACCAGGCCCACCCTCTGCATTTCTGTGCCTGAAGAGTAGGGCCGTAGTCTGAAATAAAGTTCACAGGAGTTCTTGAAGTTGGAGAATCTTGTACGATCCCCATCAAATTTCTCAGGAAGGGGAACCTTCGGTTCAACAGGAGGTGAGGATACAGGTGGTGCAGGCAGCTGGCGATTTTCTTGATCAGCCACACGTTGGGCCAGCTGGTTAATGGTGGTAGCCATGGCCTGCACTTGTTGTACAAGTTCTTCCACATCAATTTTTGGGCCTGTTATAATGTCAGGACTGTCCCGGACACCAGTCTGTCTTGAGCTGATAATCCCCAATCTCCACCGCCTCTTCTGCCTATAGACAAGTCCCCGCTTGTAGGAGACGCGGGTAATGCCTCTCCTACTCGGTTACCCCCAGGACTTATAGGGCGCAAAGATTATCAGCTTAAGGTGGAGTCTGATGAACGGCAGGGAGTCCCAAGCGAGGATGCCGGATGGCGGAAGTCCGATTACAAGCCGAGGTCAGAGCCGGGAGGTCACGGTGCGAGGTATCAGAGGGGTCAGGCGGAATCGTGGTCAGGCAGGCAAAAGGTCGGTTCAATCACTAGAGACAAGCTAGACAACTAAGTACTAGGCGCTATAACAGGCAATGACACACTGCAGTGGAAATCCCTTTATAGTGGGAAAACCGGCAGGATTGGACAGGGAGACAGTGGCTGGGATTGGTGCACTTAGGATCTGATGGCAGATTGGAGCACTGGCCCTGTAGTCTGATTGGTGAGCTCTGGGCTGATTGCTCCAGCTGAGCTTCCCAGGCAAACTGCTCAGAGCTGCACCTTCTAGACTTTGTTCTCTTAAACAGCCTCCGGTGGCCATTCTGAGTATTGCACCACCGGAGGACATGAGCTGATTGTATAGGCCAGCAAGCACAAACTGAGTGACAATGGGCAAGGGGGGAGGACTTACTCGGCGACACACGCGCCGCTGGGGATGGCACCGGAGGCAGAGGCGGCTGCTGGGCAGGAGAAACCCTGGCCAGTTGCCTAGGGACACCACGGGCACAGACTGAAGGCAAGTCATTCATGACACAATGTAAGCCGGTTCACAACAGGAGGACAAGAAGCTTCAAGTATACTCTTCAAGAGAGGCTGGCACAGCAATATGAATGAAGAAACCTTCTGGTGCCATATGACCCCCAGAAGCTCCTTTATGTAGGTCCAGGAAGAAGCTGGTTGGTGCTTAAGAGGTCAGCTAATAAAAAAAAGCTGACCAAGAGCCCCTATCACAGGGGATGCCCAGAGAAAAGGTAGGATTGCATAAGACCCCGTGTCACTGGACAATCTAAGCATCCCATGAATGCGCAGTAGCATACGCTGCTCACACACACACAGAAGTCCCGGAACCCTCGCTCAGGTCCAGAGCTATTCTGCGCTGGCTGTACTGTAGCCAGCATCTGTCAGTCTCCTCGCCTTGCTTGCTCTTCAAGGAGACATGGGCGTGCTCTATCACTGTCTGCATGTAGCCACAGACTTGCACGTCTGGGTGTTTGTACCAGAGCAGGCTCTTCATCTGTTGCACTGCTCAACAGTTACACCTGGTGTTTATCCCACTGTAAGTGCACAAAGCCTAGAGCATAAGCTCTTGTGCTTGCTTTTTACTTCCTGGACAGCTGGCCTGCATCCAATGCTGTGTTATCAGCTTACTTCCTGGATTCTGTTTTCCCAATTCCTGAGTTCCTGATCTGATATCCTGGATTTACCCTCGGACGGATGACTTGGTTTTTGACTGATTTTCTCACTAGACTTTGCCTGTCTGCTGCCAGCTCCTGAACTTGGACTTATTCTTGGACTTTGCCTGTCTGCCACCAGCCCTGGAACCCAGATTCATCCATTGGACTTTTGAACTGCGCTTTTGGATTTATTTGCTTCGCCCCCACACCTGGAGCTTGCTCAGCTCTTCCTTGGTTGCAGCCGGGAAGCTTGACAGCATCTGAGGCCCCGAATGCCGAAACCTGGAAGGTGACTTGTGGGAGGTTATAACTACAGAGAGACCACAGGACTGGGACAGGAAAAAGAGACAGGCACCGGCTCCTATAAGCTTACGAGTAGAAAACGATCAGCTCATTCACATAAACAGTGAGAATACAGTAAAAGGCATGTGTGATATACTGAAAAAGCTGTATGAGAGATCCAGCTTAAACAGCAAGTTGTTTCTGCTAAGTAAACTTTAAAAAGGCCTTAGTAGAGAGCAGGACAACTCAGTTCAGTTGGTGAGAAAATAACGGACAGTCATGCTGCAGCCATGTTGTTGTGCAGCTTACCCTCTCATATACTACACTGATCAATGTGCTTGAGACACGGCCTGAGATCTGACACTAGCATTTGTAAAGACCAGGTTCATAGATGAGTATCAGCGAAGGAAGGAGCTTGCGTGTGACTCCACTGAAGTGGACACCAGAACAGCTCTTATACAAAACCGAATGTCAAAGCCACAATTTCTAATCCATGTGAAGGGAACTGGAATACATTATTTAAAGTGACAGGCAACCATACATTTCAAGGCTGGTACAATGACTCTGGAGCAACCAGCCACATGACAAGCTATAGAAACTTATAGAACTTGATTTAAATAACAAAGAGACTATTTGCCTTACAGATAGAAGTAAAATACATGCAGGGGGATATGGGCATGGAACCCTTGTATGCCCAATGATGCAGGTCACAATTTAGCCATATCTAAAAGATGTGCTTTATGTTCCTGATCTTGAAGGAGGACTCATATTTGTGAATTGTCTGACTGCCAAAGGACTGTAAAATTCCAAGATGACAAGTGTTCTATCTTGGACAACAGGATGACGCTAAGAAGGACCATAATCTGTATCACCTCAATGCAGTGAAGGACAAGGTGAGACTATGCAGCCATAAACACAATGACTGTATATACATGTGGCACAGCTGTTTAGGCCATAGACAAGAACTTGAAAAGAAGAATCTGACAAAGCATCTAGCGGTATCCCCTTGTCCAGTTACTGTTAAGTGTTAATGTTGCATCAAATCCAAATCTACAAGATCAACACTTCCTTAAGTCCCTCAGAATAGAGCTTCAGAGACAGCAATGCAAGCATTTATTTGCAGAACAGACTCATTTCTAGAAAAGTGGAGAAAACTCAATATGAACTGTGGCACAATGAGAAGTCAAGTGTAGGTGGATGCAAAGCATTCATCTACTTTCCAGAGGGAAAATACACCAAACTTCAAAACAGCAGTTAAATGAATCTTTGTTAGATACAGTGACAATGTTAAGGGCTGCATAATTTTAAATCCCAAAACAGACAATGTTACCATTAGCAACAGCATAACTTGTGTTGTAGATCTGAGAGAAAATGTGACAACAATAGAGGAAATAAGAACAGAAGAGAAAATTGACACTGTTCAGCCATCATGTGTAACTTCTGAACAAACCGTTGGAGTGAGCGCAGAACCTACCAGAACTGAAGTGCAGACTCAAGCAAGCTCAGACACAGAACCAAGACACTCAACAAGAGAAGACAAACAACATCTGTATGTCTCTCATACAACGCAAGCACTCCCAGAACTAATGAACCTGCAACTTGGAAAGACATATGTCAGCTTTCAGAAGGGGAAGCCAGTAAATGGATAAAAGCTGCAAAGGAAGAGATAAAATCCATGCATAACACCAAAACATGGGCACTTATGGAACTACCACCTGGGAGGAAAGCCATAGGCTGTAAATTGACTTTTAAAGTAAAATACAATGCAGATGACACATTGGAGCGATACAATTCAAGACTCATAGCCAAAGGATATTCTCAAAAATATGGAGAAGACTATGATGAGACTTTTGCTTTATAGTCAAACATGTTACAATAAGGCCTTTTCTGACAGTAGCAGCCACAAGGAAAATGCAAGTGGCACCCAGGCGAAGTGATGGGAGGACCACGCAGCATGTCGGTGAGGTAAGTGGGGAGGACAGTGGACTCAGTTGATTACATGTCTAAATTGATTAACCTTATTAATCAATTGAACCTAAGGGTTACTGCACTGTTGGCACTTGGCAATTTATCTTAATTGCACATTGCTATTTTGCACATCTTTATTAATTTAAAGTTATTTATATATGTTTTCTGCTGGCACAAGTATAGTGTTCACTTTTTAAGTTATTGAATTAGATTATGCACATGCACTTAGCACTTTATCCTATAAGCGTCATGAATATTCAGTTTGGTGCAAAGATGATTATCTATTTCTAAATTGGTTACCCTGGAGTTCCTCTGCACTTGGTTTTTAATATATGGTTTTATAGTGTCGTGTATAAAGTGGTGTGTATGTTGATTTGTGTATGTACAATTCTTTAATAAATTGAATTAATTCGAGTTAAAGTATGGGGCCATTGGTGTGGATGCAGTAGTGGGTTAACCCTGGAATCCCACTGTTTGTAAGGATTTATGTGTTGTTCGGTCCCCAAGGCTAGCACCTATCATTCACAATTTAGGTTGTGCATATCCATTTTGGAGTGTAAGGAAGCAGGAGAGTACAGAGCAAGGGGAAGCTGTAATCCAGTGCCAAAATTCAGAGAACCAAAACAGGTAGTCAACCAAGCCAGAGGTTGAGAGCCAAAGATAGGTCGCTGCTAAAAGCCATGGGGTCAGAGCCAAAACAGGGTCGCAATCCAAAAGCCAGGAGTCAGAGACGAAAGTCAAACCAAGAAGTCACACAGGAACAGAGGCAAACGACACATCAAGAAGATCTGCAGGCAACTTCCTAGTGCCACAGGTCCCCTTTTTAAGGGCCTTTGGGGCCCAGGAAGTGCCTGCCTTGCATAGGGCAAACAGGGTCAGGGGCCACCCAGTCATGCACATACTAGCATAACAGTCACCTATGTGACTGTGCATGTTCCCGGCCACACACAGACTGAACAAAGACACCCAGGGGGCATGACCGAGCGTTAGCGCACGTGAGTAGGACGAGGTATTTTACCGTGACACTGTCCTCTCTAAGGAGTTGCCTCTGTATGACCTTGGGTGCTGGCCTGTTAGGATAGAAGGATAGATAGAAGATCTGCAGGCAACTTCCTAGTGCCACAGGTCCCCTTTTAAAGGGCCTTTGGGGCCCAGGAAGTGCCTGCCATGCATAGGGCACTTCCTGGGTCAGGGGCCACCCAGTCATGCACAGACTAGCATACCAGTCACCTATGTGACTGTGCATGTTCCCGGCCACACATAGACTGAACAAAGACACCCAGGGGGCACGACGGAGCATTAGAGCACGTGAGTAGGACAAGGTCTTTTACCGTGACACTGTCCTCCCTAAGGGGTTGCCTCTGTATGACTTTGGGTGCTGGCCTGTTAGGATAGTCTTGATGGAAACTTCAAACAAGATGATCTCTTCATGTACTCTGGAATGCCTTCAACCTCAACAGGCTCTGGGGCAGGGGAACAGGAGGCAGGTAGTTGAGAAGCTTTCAACAGGGAGGAGTGAAGACTGGAGACTGGACTGTAATTACCTTGGTAATGTTCAAAAGCTACATTATTATTTTTTCTTTTGATTTGGAAAGGACCATTAAACTTGGGCCCAAGTTTCTGTGAAGATCTCCCCAATCTTTACCAAAGATAGCAGTACCCAGTCCCCAATTGAGCATGATGGATTAGTATCTCTGAAGGATCTCTCCTTCTCCTTGCTTGGTATTTGTTTCTGATGTCCTAAGTGCTTAGCTGTACCACTTTCTGATGACCTATCCAGTGTTTTTTCATCTCCTAAGTCCTTACCTGTATCACTTTCTGATGTCCTATCCAGTGTGTTTTCATCCCCTAAGTACCTTAACCCACCTGCAAGCATCCCAACAATCCACGAGTTATCATATATGTGTGAATGTATTCTGTGTGTCTTTATGTGTGTGGTTGTGTGTGATGCTCATGTCTGAGTCATTGTGCACAGATTATTATTCCCCCCTGCCCAACATTTGTGCCTCCTCCTCTGCAGATTGCCCCAGGTGAGCTTGGGGCTCACCTGCAGAGCTGAGTGAGCACCGCTGCAGGCCTTCCTACATGTCCACGAGGTGTTTCCAGCATTGGCCGGCCTTGACCCTTCCAGGTGGGCCTGATTCTCTGCCTGAACACTGACTCTAGAAGAAGCATTATTTTACACACAGCTCTGCCTAATGTGGTTGTAGGTGCGAGTGCTTAGCAAATAAATGTCACTTGGGAAGTGCAGATGGAAATATCCCCTCACCCTGGGCTTCTTTCTCCATTGCAGGTTGGACCAATGCTGAATCACCTGCGTGAACATGTAGATGGTTTCCGTATTCTCCTAGAGCTTCGTCGCCACTTGAAGTTTCACTTGGCCTGCTTCCTGGTATGTGGCTGCCACACCCAGCTAGGCCCCAGTTGAGCCACCTTGCCCAGAAGTGTCCCTAGTGCTGCCCATGTGCGCACTAGCTTTCGCCTGTGTGAGGCTGCGGATGGCACCCTGCCTTCCTATCCACTTGCACCCCTGAATTGCTATCCACTAGCACCCTGACTGCCTAGCCACTTGCGCCCCTGAATCTTGGAATAGGGACACATGCAACCTCTAAGCCAAGTACTGAACTTTAAATGCATGTGTATGTGCCACACCTTGCTTACTTGTACTACGTGGAACCAGATGGCGTAGTCATTGCTTAGCCACATGTATAGGGCTTTACTAAGCTTATGCCCAATTCACATTGCAGGAAACACCCAGCAAAAAAACATGGCCACCCAACCACAGGAACACACAAGTGGGGGGCTACGTCAGCAAGGACTGCGTCATCAAGGACAGCACCTTTGAAAGACTTGGATCTGGTAAGTGTCATGTGACCAAAGTTTGGACCCCTGGATAACCATGCAGCCCTATTTTTGTGTACTGCATATGTAGCAAACAGTAGAGACCTAACTTATTTGTCTGGCCCTACAGACACATCTGCTACTGGCTGCCATATGGGATCTTGGGGAGGACGATCCACAGCATCTGCCTACAACAGCAGCATTAGCACCCTCTGCAGCAGCAGTTGCCTCCCCAGCACCCTCAGACACAACAACTATCTCTACAGCTGTCACTGAAGGAGCATCTGCCTCAACAACTGCCATTGCAGCAGTAGTTGCCACTGCAAGCACAGCTCCAACTGCAAGTGTCCCTACCCAGGGGAGAGGACGATGGCCTCAGCCACGTTGCCATATTCCCCTGTTAAGGCGGGTACAGTTAATGGAAATGGATTGGCGAGCAGATATCAGAGCCTTTACATAAAGCACAGCCCGGTTTCACCAAAGCATGCAGAGACACATAATGATGGTCCATCATGAGCTCCAAGCAATGGTGGGGAAGCAACAGAATGGCAAAACGGCACAGGGAGGCAATGATAGCACAGTGGCAGTGTGATAGCCTGGTACAGTGATAGCCTGGCACACATGGTGCCACTCTGAGAAGCCAGAGACCCACCAAATGTTGCAGGTCATCCACCTTTGCAATAAGGAAAAAAACAGTTGGTAGAGATTTGTTGGTTGGGTTTTTGTCAGTTGTGGAAGAGCTTCAGAGAGGGTAAGTGGGATCTTCTCCAGTAGGACAAAATTGTGCTGTACCATGCACACAATTATGGTTTTGATCACTTTCTAGGGCTGGTATTGCTGGGCCCCCCAGTATTGTACAGGCACTGGAACCCAGTCTTCAACAAGTCAAAGGCCTGCTCCACCACCGCCCTTGTCTTGCTGTGAGGCCATCTGTATCTGAGTCTGAGGCCACAGAATGGGATCATAAACCACGGATGAAGGGGGTAACCAGAATCACAAAAATAAGAGAAGAATTAGGCACATACATCAAAACCAAATTATCACCTGCAAACAAAAACACAAGGACAAGATGGATCAGCAATAAAGGAGTAATAATGACACTAACCACCCACCAGACAGCTCGCCAGACTCAAATCTTGCATACAGGCTGGAATTCCTCAGTATGTAGGCGTCATGGGTGGAGCCTGGAAACCCAGCCAGAACACTCATGAACCAGAGGTCAGGACCCGCCACACACTGCACATTGATGGAATGGCACATCTTACAGTTGCACAAAAGACACAGCACACACAAGATCAAGAGCACACAAAGCAAGGTCAAGAGCAGAGCAGCATTCAAGAACACCTATACTCACAGAACAGATGCTAAGCAAAAAGGGACAACCACTGGTAAGACTGGCTTCTTTGGGTGAGTAAGAAAAGGGGACTTGGCAGATTGTGTAAGGTGGGAGGCCATAACTTGTGTGACCAAAAGGAAAATTAACATTAAGATTGGCTTACTTCAGAGTGAAGCAGCTAGAACAAGAGGCAACTAGTTGAAAGTGAAGATTGAGGTCCAGAGATTGAGAGGACGTCTATACTTGTCCACCAAGGTAGCCATGCCATCAAGAGATTTATTGGGAATGCGGCTGAGGCAGCCAACCAGTTTGGTCATGCCTCCAATTGCATGACCCTTTCTTGTGGTGGGGACCAACCATGGCTGCAACTAACAATATAGTTTCTCGGGTCAGCCCGAATAGCTCAATGACATGCACGCGATCGACATTCACATGCGGCCGATGCCATCAAAGCTCCATCAGACACATGCACAGCAAGCCGTGACACTGCAGGTGCACATACTCTGCCACGACTTTATCAGAAGGCTCCATCACCAAACGTTCTTGTGCACCACGCCACTGCACTCCCATAATTGGAGCGTAAAATAGGCCATTTTATTGGCAGGTACGGGAGGGCGAATAAGGGCTAACCAGGGCTGTGACTCATGTGTAAGCCCGTACTAATCACGTATTATATGCTAAAACGCAAAAACAACACAGGGAAAACACGCAGTAGACTTCTGTGTAAAAGGCTAAAATACACTTACACAAGCACAAATACATGCTAAATAGCACATCAGAATCTCAGAATAATGTCAAAAAATACGTACATATGGCCTGATGCAGAGCCTCCCCCAATCTGACCTTATTTTGTTCCGTTTTTCCTCTGGCCCGTTTTCCTTCCGTTTGTCTCGGGGTTCAAATGTGATTCAGAGCCTCCGTCGGGAGAGCTCCGTTACTGATCCGTTTATGTGTCTTCACTCGGGAAGTGTTTTTTCCCCTCTCGGGTGCTTTCCGTGTGGTCGTGGGTTCCATTGCCGTTCACACGGACGATCCGTTTTTGGATCCTTTTTAATGCGTTTCCAAATGTACCTTCTTGCCATCTGTTTTCGTTTTCACCCCGATTCTGATTGTTTTTCCATGTATACTTACATTTCCATGGATTTCCTGTGGACAATCTGTGTCCACGCAAGCGCACATCCCTAGTCCTCCCTCAAGCTTCCCTCATACATCAAACTGACACTTTTACCAACACCAAAACTTACCTTAAACTACTATCCTTCTTCTACTTCTTCCTCCTCCCTGTGTTTAATGCTTACCTTAATCTCTTCTCCTTCTTCTTCTTTATCTTCTTCCCTGTGTTTAATGCTTACCTTAATCTCTTCTCCTTCTTCTTTTTCTTCTTCTTCCCTGTGTTTAATGCTTACCTTAATCTCTTCTCCTTCTTCTTTTTCTTCTTCTTCTTCTTTTTCCCTGTGTTTAATGCTTACCTGAATCTGTTCTCCTTCTTCTTTTTCTTCTTCTTCTTCTTACCTGTGTTTAATGCTTACCTGAATCTGTTCTCCTTCTTCTTTTTCTTCTTCTCCTTCTTCTTCCTCCTATTACTTGTCCCATATACTTACCTTTTGGGACATGTAAGTGTATGGTTATGTTGTGAGAACGTACAGTGGCAGGAAAGAGAACACACCACACAATTTTGTTTTTGTTTTTTAATCAAACTGTAAATTTTTAAAATGTATTAAAAAAATAAAATTGGGCTCAGCCACACAGGGGGGTCTTCTGCTTCCTCATTTTGGCCCTTGTCTTTGATCTGTGAATGAAAAACATCATCAGTTTTGCCTTGTAAGTATTTCTTGCTTATCTAGGGGTTTTGGTATGGGACAAGTTATTTTATTAATGTGTCTTGGCCCATGTTTTATTTTTTTGGCCCAGGAGTTTAAACTACATGTATGATATATTGAACAAACTTACAAGGCTTGCGGCCAACAGGGCATCTGGGGCGCAGCCTCCTCCCTCGGTCCAGCAGAACGTCCGGCTCTGAATCTGTTTGGATCCAAAACACAAGTATATTATTTATTCTTTGTGCCTCCTGAATGTCAGATTAGGTTATGCTTCTATGCTTCAAATCACTCACCTTCCCCAGCCACCTCTTCTTGTTCTGCACCTCCCTCGACTATCCCTTGGGATGGGCCTGCGACGTCAGAATCTACAAAGAACAATAGTGCACATTACTATATGTCTTTCTTGCATGGATCAGGACATATGTTATTTTGATAGTCTTACCGGAGTCAGGTTGCTGCTCGTTGAGGCTAGACTCTCTGCCGTGCGATTCCCCCCCCCGCATACTGAGGTCTAATGGGCCCTCATACTCACTGGCAGAGGAGGGGGTGGGCGTTGGCACTGGCGGTGGACCACCTATACCTTCCCCAGATTCTGCCAACACTGGGCTGTGGGCTCTTTTCCGGGTGGGGCAGCAACGCATATTCCATTCATGAGCTGCAATATAAACACAATCATAAAAACAGGCCCAGCCAAGGGCAGTGTGATTAGTGCATGTCAAGTAGCCACACTTACCTGGAAAATGTTTAGCGAAGTACCGCCTCACCCGGGACCTATGTCTCCTCTTTAAGTCCGACCAGTGTTGGGCGACCTGGGTGAAGGTATAGGTGGTTCCCGAAATGCGGGCAATCGCGTCCACCACCGCCAGCGCCAACGTCCTCTTATCGAAATCGCACGGCAGGTAATCGTAGCGGTTCCTCAGCATTATCTGTTTGTTAAAAACACAATGGTACAGCATTAGTCACACAAATACATATCAAAGTCTCATGCCCTATCTAAAGTCATTTTTTGCCCCTCATTCCTACTCACATGGGCCTAGTTCTTCAAACTGCATCTAGGCTAGTTTGCTGTTGTGCACATTTTTAAAACTAGGCTGGTGTAGTAGTTTACTTTAACAAGTCAGTTGTTCCTCACTAATCTTGTCCTGCCATAGCTATTCTTTGTTTAGCGGCTTGTGCGCGCACATAAACGCACGCTCGCCTACTCACATCCATTATAATCTTGTCCTGCTCCTCTGTGTAGATCGCTGGCGACATTTTTCTGGATCTTCCGGGTATGGTTCTGACGTTCCCCCGCAGTGACGTGCGTGCGCACGCGCACGCAGCCACACACGCTGCAGGACACGCCCACACGGAAAAAATATTTAAAGGTCAATGCACTCAGCTCTGTGTTGGATACCATATCACTATGGCCAGACCAAAAGGGAGCCGTAAGACCCAAAAAAGCCCAGAGGCACATACTAGCCACTCACAAAGACCTCAACCAAAACAACACAAGAGCAGGCACAAGAGCAGGAAGGGACATGCACATACTCCAAGGGTGGAGAAGCCAGCCACACAGTCTGCTCACCAAAAATGCAGGAGCAAGGAGCCCTAGCCACATTCACCCACAGCTACTAAATCAGCCAGGCCTCACAACGGTCACAAATCTCATCAAACCCTGCAGCCTCCACCTCCTCCACACACAAAGCATGCAGCAAAAACAAGACACACCACCAAGGGGAAGTGTAGGTCCAAAATCAATACCCCACCTAGGTCAACCACCCCTCCTCCACCACATTCTGTGTTCCCAAGTACCATAACCACAGAATCAAGTGAGAGCTCCACAGGTGACAGCTCGACAGGCACCCTGCCATTATCACATTCCACCACACACACTCCATCACACTCACCCATCAGCCCAACTAACCCAAACTACTCCCCAGACAGCCAGCCATCAATGTCGTCTGCTGCCGGGGACACCACACACCCATGTGGGCGCCAGCTGCGCCGTGGCTCACTTACAGCCCGTTTTTGCGATGTACAAAGCATGGCTGTAGCCACTGGTGTTTGTGAGCACTATGATGCCCTATTTGGGCGTTCTTCTAAATCCACCACAAAGCAGGCCAAGCAAGAGATTTGGCAAAAAATTTGCAGCCAAGTTAATAGTGTGGGTTCCGTGAGGAGAGATATTGAGCAAATTAAGCGCAAATTTGGAGACCTAAAATATTATGGCAAAGAAAAATGGACATGCTCCGCCAGCAGAGGTAAAGTCCATTTATAGTATAATTGACTGTATAGGCTGATAGGTAACAGGATGTTAGCCTTATTATGTGTGCTTTAATCTTCCACAGCCTGCAGACAGGGGGTGGGATCCCCAATAAAATAATCCTAACACCTGCAGAAGAACATGTATTCACATATATTCATCCGGCAAGCCTTCATGGCCTGGCAGGGGGACTAGACACAGACACGAATGTCAGGTCCGGAGGTGATTATTTATTAACATTGAGCCTTTTTAATGGCGAACCAAAACGTTTGCTACTTATTAATACACACTGTGCTTTCAAAATACACTAAAAGTACATTCTCTCGTCCCTGAAACACCTCAAGACACGGCTTGTCCTGGACGACCATGCACCCACTGCCTTCTGTACACACCAACCAACCTGAGTGTTTGGATGAGGTAAGTCAATGGTCCACTGTGTATACTTCAGAATTTGCACTTGCATCCATTTTGGTTAAAAAAGGGTACTCAATACATTCTACATTTCTTGCCAGAACCTACCAAGTCCACCTATTCTCAAACACATTCTCGATTTGGAGGAGGAGGAACCAATTCAGATGCCGACAAGGCCAAGCCAACCAGTGGCAGAACAACAGAACCAACAGACCCAGCAAATGCAACACCTGGTGTCCACTAATCCCACCTCAGTGCCAACAACCGCTTCTGAGGTCCGCACAACAGACTCTGTGCCAACCCAGCCACCACCACCCATTCATTCTGGAGCACAACCACCCACCCGTGCCAGTGGCAGAACTAATCCAAGGCGACATATCAGCCAAAGGAGACAGCTACAAATCATGGAGGAAGCCTGGCACCATGAAAATGTAGTATTTAACGAAAATACACAGAGATTTAACGACACTGTGTGTAACCAAATAACCAACATGTGCAATCAATTACAGTGTTTAAACGAGAATGTCTCTGGCCTGCTGGCAGAAATCAGAACCCAAACCAGGCATATGGGTGAAATGGTCCACCAATGGCAGCTCAATAACCAGAGCCTTGCACATATTGCTGCTAACATTGAAACACACCAGCCATCTACTTCGACATCATATTCATCATACCACTAAATGTATGTGTTAATGTATTTGAATACACACGTTAAGCTTGAAAAAATAAACCAAATAATTTGTGCACTTAAAGATTATTTTATCACAAATAAAATAAGAACAAACAACAAAAATAAGGAATGTTATTTAGCAACATTTTCCACAAGTTGTGAACGGATCGCCTGTGCTGGGCCACTTTGGGATCCAGAGTATGGAGGTGTCACTTCTTCAGATATCTGCAAAGTGTCCTCTGCCAGGTCAGTATATCTGGATACACGGCTTCTAATGGCTAGGTTGTGCAGGACCCCACACGCAATTATAATTTTGATGACCTTGGCGGGCCCATACTGCAGGGCCCCACCAGTCTGGTCCAGACAACGAAATCGCATCTTTAGCAAGCCAAAGGCACATTCCACCATGGAGCGAGTCCTCCTATGCGCAGTGTTATACCGCTGCTGGGCCAGCGAAGATGGGTGCAGGATGGGGGTAAGTAACCATGGTAGCAATGGATAGCCAGAATCACCTGCAAATGCCAAAAAAAAAAAATAAGCACTAACAATAACACAAACACACCTGACAAATGTGCCTCTTTGCAACATATGTAGTGTCTTGCACATAACTAGTCAACACATAACTATAAGGCCAAATAAACATATATAACAAGTCCCCAAAAAAATACCTAAAGATTAGCCACAAGTACCTTACATGCAATAAACAAGAAGGACATGTTATGTTACTTTAAAAGGCTAAGAACATGGAACAACAGACAGAGCCCTAAGGGGAAGAACCTCAATAATGTTTTTCTTTGCATTCCAGCATTAGTGAACAGGGACAATAGGTGAGCTGTGCTGTGTCAGAGCAAAGCACAGTTATGATGAGGCAACATGCACATCCAACCAGTACACTCCTGTACAATGACAGTGGGATGCAACATAGCTAAGAGGGCCAGGACAGGACGGAATAGTGGAGAATAACAACAATAATTCATAGGAGCAAATTGTGGTAAGTAAGTGATTGTACTGTTTCATTGCTATCTAGCACAGATTAGTGGGGTACAGGCACCGTCAAAATAAATTAAACATGGTGCCCAGCAACAACAAGTTTGAGACACATCCAGTAGCCATCCGCCAGACAGATCTCCAGATAGAAAACGTTGAAAGGGGTTGGAGTTCCGCAAAATGTGGGAATCATGCATGGAACCAGGGAAGACTGCAAATAAACTTAAAAATAGCAGATCTGGCCCGAACACTGCCTGTACATTAATCGAATGGCCCATCTTCCTGTTCCTGCAGAAACCAAAGATAACTGGAATTAGTGTGAGAAAAAGTGTAAAGATTCTCAAATATATTCTTAGACATCCACACAATATCTAAACAATGGATGTTTGAGATACACAGGGTGTAGGTCTGCTTTAAACCAACCCCCCCAAAAAAATGACCTAAACCACATACCTGAACAGATATTCCTGGTCAGCAGGCGGGATTAACGAGATGTGTGTACAATCAATGGCACCCATGACGTTGGGCATGTCGGCTATGTTATAAAAGCCCAGCTTAACCGCATTCCAGGCTTCCACTGTGTCAGGGAAAAAAATACAGCCAGGGTAGCCATGCCATCCAAAACTTAGTAAGGCTGCGGCTCAGCGTAGACTGGGACATCCCCACGGAGAAGGCACCCAGTCTCTGGAACGAGCCGTTTGCCAAAAACTGCAGGCAGCCAACCAATTTGTTCCTACCTGCAATTGCATGCCCCTTCCTTGTGGTGCGGGCTAACCATGGCCGCAGCTGGCTATACAAGTCCTGGAGAGAAATACGGTTAAGGCGGGTGAGCTCGAAGAGCTCAAGGTCATGCATGCCATGGATGTCCAAACGTGTTCGGTGCAGCCTGGTTTCTGCCATGCTCAAAAGAACCAGCCCGCGGAGCTGACGCCTTTGATGATCGCGCACAGAAGAATGCATTTCAAACTCCAGGAGAGCAAATACAGCTGAAGCGAGTCGACACCCTCGTTAAATTGGGCTGGTTTCAATCGGAAATCAAGGCTCTGAATCAATTAAAAAGGGACCAATCAATGGACCGTCCGTTTTCACGGAGTTCAGCCGCTTGCGAGCCGTCAATCGGAAAGTCGCATGCCGACACACCTGAGCGCATAAACGCACACAAAAAGCAATGTAGCACCCTTTCATGACCCGATCACAGCACAAAACCAACGGGAAAACGTACGGGATAGCTGAACGGGGAGGCTCTGCATCAGGCCAATAGTGCACATTTGCACACTTTATGATGCGTAAGTGCGTTAGAGAAAGGCTGTGAATCGACCCTATTGCCTTGAATTTGTTGATTCATCTGAGACATCTTAACTGAGATAACTGATTAACAAGATCCCGGACTGCCATTAGACTGATATCCACTGGAGAATTGAGAATTACTGCAGGATAGTACCCATAATTTTGGTATTGAGTTACTGAATGCAAATTCTGCAAATGGCCGGAGCGAGTTCCAATTGTCTTGAAGATGTGGTGTAACAACAGATATTCTGCTCAAGAGTCTGGTTGGTTCTCTCTGTCTGCCATAGTGAAATTTTTGGGCAAAACTGACCAAAACGTTCAGGGAGGCCATGAAAATGAAAAATTTGTTTGATTACATTTTTTTGCCAAAGCAACTGCAGGTGGAAGACCAGGAAGAGAAACCAAGTGCACCATCTTTAAATTGATCCACCTCTACCAGGATTGTGTTGATTCCTTCAGCCACTGGCATTTCGACAATAAAATCTATTGCATGTTAAACCAAAGACGACTTGGGACATGACGAGGTTGTAGTAAGCTGGCTGGACAGGAGTGCTGAGTCTTGCATCTGGAACAGAGCTCACAATTGTAATAATAATCCTTGCAATCTGAATTAAGGGTTGGAACTAGAGATGAGCGAACTTCTCAAAAATTCGATTCGGGGGATTCGCCGAATTTCTCAAAGAAATTCGGGTTCGTCCGAATCGAACTTTTACGAATCGCTCATCTCTGGTGGGAGCTTCCGCCGCCCGCTGACAGCGCAGCCGGCCTCCCTGCTCCCACCATGCCGGCATTTTTTTTTCAGCAAACACTTACCGGCATGGTGGGAGCGAGGAGGCCGGCTGCGCTGTCAGATATCATCAGAGGACGCGTCATCAGAGGAAGTGGCCCGCTGACAGAGCAGCCGGCCTCCCCGCTCCCACCATGCCGGCATTTTTTTTTCCATTTCACGGCTTGGTGGGAGCGGGGAGGCCGGCTGCGCTGTCAGCGGGCGGCGGAAGCCGGGTTCCGCCGCCCGCTGACAGCGCAGCCGGTCTCCCCGCTCCCACCATGCCTGCATTTTTTTTTTTTATTATTTCAGGGAAGATTCGGTCAGCACGAACCACTAAAAATTTGGGTTCGTGCTGAATCGAATTTTCCCTGAAATTCGGAGGGAATTCAGGTTCGTTAGAACCGATTCGCTCATCCCTAGTTGGAACCTAAAACACAATTTTACCAGGTCTTGGGTCTTGCGTACCCTGAAATGTCCAGCCACCTGGTGATCGTGAGAGAGGGTTAAGAGCTTGGATTGTAATGATTATGGAGTGAAGATTTTGTCTTTGAAAAGAAAATGTCCATCTTTAAGAATACATTTGGTGACGAAGGCAGGGTTGTGATTTGAACATTATTGGGGCTGGATTGCCAAAAATGATTGCTTTGGGGAATTGTGGCTGGTTCAGTGGAGGACTCATCCTTGGGGCCAGAATGAATGCGGGACAGAGCATCTGCCTTTCAATTATTCCAACCTGGGCAATATGTCATGTGAAATGAGAATTGCGAGAAAAAGAGTGCCCGCTGGGCTTGCCTGGGACTCGGCCTTCTTGCAGAATGCAAATTTTAAAGATTCTTGTGGTCAGTGAAAAGCAGAGCCTGATGCTGTGCACCCTCCTCTATTTTGATTGTTAGCAGCTCTATCTCCCCCAATTTCTTTCTGAAGGGTGAGTTTTCTCAAGAAGAATGCCACAGAATGTACAATATTCCTTTCACCTGTTCTTTGAGACAAAATGGCATCCACTGCTGATTCAGAAGCATCCACTTACTTGAGATTCGGAGTGCTTGAGAAGTAGAGCAGAGGCAAAAAGAATTTTGTGAATCCTTTCTGCATTGCCTCGGACCATTGGTTGTTTTTTGTTGATAACCTTTGAGAAGCTGCACATTCATTTTCTGTAAACATTTGTGAATCCCAGAAAGCACTGGACTTCCTTGCTGGAATTGGGAACAGTCCAGAAGCTGAGAATACAAATCCCAAGAACTGTACAAAGTTCTTCTCAAACTCACACTTCTCCAATTTGATGTAAAGGCGGTGATCTCCAAGACACTGAAGAACTGTTTTGATGTGGACCTGATGAAGCTGGTGGTTGGTGGAGAAGATTAAAATATCATCCAGGTACTCAGCACAAAAACATCTAGGTATTATTCATGTAACACATCATAAATAAAATACTGAAAGGTGGCAAGGGCATCACTAAATACTCAAAATGTCCGTAGTGAGTACAAAATCTTTTTTCCATCTATCTCCTTCTCTAACACGCACCAGGTTATAAGCTCCCCTCAAGTCGAGTTTAGTGAAAACCGTGGCAGCATGGAGACCTCTGCAAAATTCCAGAATTAAAAGAAGTGGATATCTGTTTTTAATGGTGATTTTGTTAAGCTCTATAATGATCTATACAGGGAGCCGTCTTTCTTTTCTACGAAAAAAAACCTTATGCCAGCTGGTAAAGAGGACTGATGGATGAATCTCTTCCGCAGGTTGTCTTTAATATATTCCCTCAGCACCTTTAATTTTGGTTCAGACAACTGAAAAAGGCGACTAAAGGAATTGCTGTACTGGGCAATATATCGACCCACACCCTCTTTCAGCCACATCTTGAAATTCCAGATAGGGTTCTGGTAGGGAAGTCTTAGAGGCAACAACACCAATACCTTGCGAGGGGGGTGAAGAATCTCATATTTCACAATTTTATGTACAATAGTTTGAGGTGAACTTAATGGTGTAAAGGGGGTGGGAGTAGCTGCATCACTATTATTTATACAAAATTATTTTTATTATTCTTCAGGGTCTGGGAACCAATTTGCCACCCAGTTTAACCCTCTCATCATCAATCTCATCTAAGTATTAAAGCACCAAACATGGCTAACTATATGGAAAGATAGAGATTTGGTTGCATATATCTGCAGATACATGTGGAAGCCACACCGCCCCGACAAGGCATCTGTGGTCTCTACTCTTATTTTTGAGTCCCCAAAATTGGGACATGCAATGCAGTCAACGATTTCAGAGCTACTCACCTGGGAAACTGCCAGCCTCCCTTTAGAATTGATGATGAGAGCGTTAAACTAAGCGGTAAACTAAACGGACTCCACAGTACAGGCAGAAGTTTTGAGTGCACCAGCAGGGCTTGTTCTTCTGGAGAGGTGGTCGTACCATGCCCAGCTGCATTGATTCAGGTGCAGATTTCGTAGAGGAATTGGGTACTCATGAGGCGGCGGAAAACTGGAAATTTGTAGAGTTGTTCCCGAATGATATTCACGAAAACACCTGTCAACTTGGGAGCCTCAACTCGAGCCATGAGCCCGGAGCCTTAACTCGAGCCAATTGATCTTTAATGGAGTCAGCGGGATCCCGATTCTGAATAGAATCTTTAAAGCATTGTCATTCCAGCCAGTATCACTGGCCCAGCGTAGAAATTCTGCGGCATATTCTTTAACAAGAATTCAGTTTGTATACAGCACGCTAGCCTTGAAGAAAGGAAGATAATACCTTAAGCACGTGTTGACTATAAACACGCTGGTAAATATATACACCCTAATCCTAAGTGTCCCTAGCGGGGAACAGGTTAATCTTTGACAGCTCTCTACCATGGCTCAAAACTGAGCTCTGCTGGTCTATGAATTGAGACAGCCAATTCTCTCATGTTTCCTTTGTGTTTACGGAAATGACTGAAATTGACCTTTTTTTGATCACATGTATGGCTGTTTATATCCTTTAATCAAGTAATTTATGTAAAGCCTTATGCTTAACGGATTCACTATAAACTATTGCTGCTCATTTGAACTTTATCTGCATTAACCATCAAATTGGTACATCTTATAAAGAGTACCTGTCAGTTTTATACTGTGAAGTAACAGCTAACTGATGCACTGTGTTTATTGTTCTGTACTTTGCCCTATGTTATTTTGGGTTACATGCTTGTGCAATTTATGGAACTGCATTTTGTAAAATGCATCTGTTTCATTTATTAAGCCAATGAGCAGTGAGCCCAAATATGGAAAAGTCCAGTCCAGGTTTTAGGAAATCAGATTCAAGTAAGCCAGCGAGTCCAGACACAGGGAAATCCGTAATCCACTGCCAAAGTTCAGAGAGCCTAAACAGGTAGTCATCCAAGTGGGGGTTTGAGAGCCAGAGAGAGGTTGGTGTCCAAAGTCACTCCATGAAGATCTGCAGGCAAATTCCTAGTGCTATGGGCCTCATTTTTAAGGGTCTTTGGCACCCTGTAAGTGCCTGCCACACATATACAGAGTGCACACAGGGTCAGGGGCCACCTGAGCATGTGCAGACCTGTCACCTACTTGACCATGCACACCTCCCACCACACACAGCCCAAAAAGAGAAGGCCCAGGAGCATGACCAAGCATGCACACACTCGACAGGGATGAGCCAGAGCATGTGAGTAGGACCAGGTCTTCTATCATGACAACAACACCTTACAGCTTGTCTCTGTATGCGATCTGCATTTATATTGCAAGGTTAATGCAGTTTACATTTATGACAGTAGATGGCGCTGTTACATTTATCTATGTGTAGTCTCTGTTGTACATTCTCTGCTGCATGTTGTGTTTCCTGTACATTCAGGTGATTTCTATGTTTTTTTTCTGCCTGTTTTATCCACCATGTAAGAATACTTTCTCTTACTGCATTCATGTTCTGTGGGAAGCTGGTCTTATAAGCAGATGACCTATGTCAATGCTTAACCTCTTGGCTGGGATTAGACCCTATAGGTCTGAAACACATAATCAGAACCTTATTATAATCTCATGGTGGACTTTGTTGTGATTTTTAACAGCACCGGAGTAAAAGTTTTATTTGATATAGGGTGCTTGCACTTGTACACGGTCAACTGTACTGTTTGATGTGATTATATGGAGTATGAATTTGGCAGTTAAAATAGTACAGTACAGTACATAGATTATTACAAACAAGACGCTATGAAGTTGAATGCTATATAAAAACAATAGAATAGGAGGGTGATTCTGGTCCTTATGTCTGGGGTTTGAGGCATATACAGAACACAGAAATTGTGGGTTCTTAATAATTATGTAAAACATTATCTAACTTTGGAAGTTGGATATATATGACCACGGGTTGGGGAGGTAACTGGCACAAACATGGGGGTGTAGACACTTGGACTTTGCAGGACTAAATCATCTTCACTGTGATTACAACAGACACCTAAAATGTCTTGGCAGAGGAGATGGCAAAACATGTGAGCAGGACCCTGGCATCTGTCTATCCTAGATGAGGAGCATGTCTCTGCAGCCAGGTAAAGTAGAAACATCATAATTCGTAACAGAGAAAGGAATCTTTAAAAGTAAAGTCCATTCTGGTGGACTTTCCCACAGACCCAAGAGGTTCAACAGAAGCACAAGGATTCCCTCCTTACTTGTAGCCACCCCTCTCAGTATCTGTAACTGCATCCAAGGGATGGGGGGCTCAAGGACTTTATTCTGCACTTCCAGGTCCATCCCACTGAATATGTATGGTGGTGTACAGGACCCAAGTTGCGATATCCAAGGCGGTTATAGAGGGTAATGGGCCTCCTAGTCTGGTCTTGTACCACACACATGCCTGAATAAGGCCAGAAGCTAGAACTTTGGGACACTGTGACTTCTACAGCGTGATATTTGCTATAGGATAGGCTGCAGGGAAGCATGGAAGACCTATCAAAGATGCTCTTGGTCTGGGGTCTGTGGGAAAGACTGGACTTTCTCTTCTAGGATATAAAACAGATTTCCAAACTGCTGCATGTGTAATGGCATTTCCTGCAATATTATTAATGTGTCCTTGAAGGAGAAACAATTCTAGAAGAGGTAGAAGAAATTATGGGTCAAGTTCCCTAAGTAGGATTTGGGCATCAGACTGATTCCCTCATTTGTGGGGTCTCAGGATGCAGCAGAGATTGGACTCTGCAGGCCGATTATTTGGGCTAGTGGCAGGCAGGATTGAGTGTGGAGTGCCATACTGGGCTTAAGGTGCTCCTGGGAGCAGGAGGTTATCATCAGTGAGAAGTTTCAAGAGCTGCATTGGACACACTCCATGTTTGTGGCACCCATGGTCCTAGGAGTATTCCATCTAGTTCCACAACTGGGACCAGAACAGCTGGAAGAGCCATGTTTGAGGAGCTTGAAAAAGGTGGACCTGACCCTCACCACTGCTAGCAATATAAAGATGGCTTACTTCATAGAGAATTTCTGGGTGAGTCCTAGCTGACCGGTATCTGGGCGTCTAGGGTGTCTGGATTCTGAGAACCTCCTGATGTCCCTTCCACCCACATGAGGGGTCCTGCTATGGCTTTTATGCCATGGGACACTTTAAAATCTATGTATGCCTCTGTTAGCAGGAAATAGTAATTTGCAGGGCACAGGTTGCAGGGGCATATGGGGGAAAGGTTAAAGATGTAGCCCCAGCATAGACTAGATGATGAGGGGAATATTTACCTCTCTTTCTACAGTGAGATTAGTATTTCTGACAGCAACGCATTCTCCTCAGAACTACATAGGAGCCCCTGAGGCTCAATTTACACCTATCTGCTTGTGCTGCATTCGATAACACAGTCACAATTCAAGGGAAAATGCTGCCCATTATTTTTAATGGGCCAGGTCACAAATATACACTGCATATATATGTGAACTGACCTATTAAAATAATGGGCAGCAATTTCCTTGTGTTGTGACTGTGTTGACCAACGGAGCACAAACACAAGGTGTGAATAGAGCCTAGACATGTTTGGGTTGTATTATGTCCTATAAGGAAAACATTATTCTGGAATAAACCTTAATATTTCACAATTTAATACAAAAACAACACTCTCTGTATATACTGTAAAATCTCAAGAAAATACTGCCACTAAGCATTCTCTTCCCCAGCTTCCTCAGCTTCCTCAGCTAGATGGTGATCCTAAATTACAGGTGTTAAGTTGCAACTAAATTGCTAGAATTATCCCTAAAATCAATCAATCAATCAACCAATCAATCAAAAAAGTCACTTTGGGTACTAAATGTAAAGCTTTAGGCTTATTCTGCACAGTGATTTGATTCATACATTAATTCCTTACATACTGTATATTTTAAAATAGTACACAATGGATAGGCCAGACGCACATCTCTAAAACCCCTTATCTTTAACTAGGGGGGTTATTTAAGAAGGAACAGTGCCATGTAGCATCTGATGTATTATTACAGGCAGCTCAGCGTATAGCGCCGGCGCTCTAGCTTCCAGAGCGCCAGGTATTACCCTTCGCTCAGTGTCGCTCTCCCATACATTTCAATGGCCGTTCATTTGCTTGTGTTTAAAGTGGACCAACACCCACGGGTGATCGGCCCGGGAATCTATAAGATTCCCGGGCCGATCACCTCCCTCCCCGCAGGACATCCGAGATCGGGATGTCCCGCGGGGTGAAACCCCCCCAAACACCCCAAACTCCTTACCTTATCTTCGGGGACGGTCGGCTGCCGCCGCCTCCCTCGCGCCCCTCTAGATGTGTGCGCGCCTGCGCCGGCCGTCTGTGAATGGCCGGCGCGGGCACGCGCGCGTCAAGAGGGACGCGCGGGAGGCGGCAGCGGAGGAGCCGCTTGTCCGCGGCTTGTCCGTCGGCGCTGGGAGCGGGGAGAGGTGAGTTGTTCGGGGGTTCAGGGGGGTTTCACACAGCGGGGCACCCCGATCGGGGGTGCCCCACCGAAGTGGACCAAGACCCAGGATAGTCAAAATCCTGGGTGTTGGTCCACTTTAAACAGCGTGTTTGACTTTTTAATTTTTTTTATTTTTGCTCAAATCATTGTGTGACCTCTCCTGGCTGCAAACAAACATTTTTAGAAACTTTTTGGACTTTTTAGATTTTTATGCAGAATTGTCATTACAGGTGTGGCACTAAAGTGTTAATGTCCTTCTATGTGTTTGCTTTGTTATGTGAGTTCAAAAACAGACTTTAATCACACAGCGTCTGACGCTCTATGCTATATCGACCAGATTTAGAGCGCCGATGCTGTGTGTGTTTTTTGATAAATATGGTGTGGCGCGCCGAGAGTCAGTCGCACTGAGCTGGCGCTACCTTTCGCTCCCTGCAGCGCTTTACTGGTGTTAGAGCACCCAACATACATCACATTCATCAATGCAGGCCAGGTTACTACAGCAACTGAGGCGCTATGTTACAGCGGCCGATACATGTTTATAGCATCTACTAGCGGTCGGTCTAAGCACCGCTATACAGACGCTCATCCGCCGATACCTGGCGTTAGTAATTAATCAACCTCCACGTTTTTTGCATGTGGGGTATTTGGGGGACTGTTACTCCTGAAGCAATTTACAGAGTATGTAGTTTAGAAAATCTCTGGCTGAAAAATTTGACATCAAAATTATTTGAACACATTTAATCAGCCAAGGGCTTTGGATAGGATTGATAAGGTAAGGCTGTTGGCAAGTGAGTTTCTTTTCTGTTGTTGACCTATTACTTCACTGAGGATTTTATGATGGACCTGAAAGAAGCTGAAGACAAAGCACCATGTTCTTTGCCAGATAGCACAACTCATCAGACAATTTGCCTCCATTGATGAGATTTACTGTATACAGGTTAACAGCTTAATTACAAGTGCATAGATAATGTAGATTTAAGTATTTGAATGTCAAAGCAATATTTCCTTCTTCGCCAAAGATGCATATTTACCCAAAACTTCTGTATACCAAATGGAGGAACACATCTTGCAAGAAATGATGTGTACATATCCGGGAAAATTGGGTTACAGCACAAAAATCACCCTAAAAGTGATGCACATACATGAATGTAATGCAATGTAATAGAAGGCAACATGTCCTATTCAAGTAAACAAGTAAACAATTTCTTCTAGCCTTGAATCCTGACTCTTTAGACTATAAGCTCACAAGGGCAGAGCTCTCTTTCATTCTGTCTCCTGTGCTCACAACACTTGGTTTGAACCTTGTGGAATCTCGCTTTGTATTGTTCCCTGTACTATATGTTTTACCATGTCTGTAAATTATGCCTTGTAAAGTGCTATGGAAGATGATGGCGCTATATAAATAAACATTAATGATAATTCATAGCCTCTTGCGAATGCATTCCCACATGTGGAAGTGGTGTGAAATCTAAATTTTAGCTGTTTTTAGCCCTCATGCTATCAGTATTGTCCTTTTTTGTGAGCGTTTTCTGTTTTCCAGGACTTTCCAGTTTGTGTACGTGAAAAATAGTATTTCACATATTAATATATATTTATATATATATATATATATATATATATATATATATATATATTTATATTTATTATTCTGAGCCCTGATTAGCCCTTTGGCTGGGCATTTAAAAACGGAAGTTGCCAGTCCAAATTTATGCACTCTTTTTGCTTGCAGGATTGTTGCGGACGCTTGGCCGAAATGTGCGATGGAGCCCTTTCGGGTTTCGGGCAGAGCATAAGCATCTGCAGTGGCATAGGCTGCTCACCCTGTACCTGCCCAAGCTTGAGCATACCCGCCATTGTCTGGACGTTGATTTTATGTCTGATCAACATGTGTTTGAATTGACCTGACTGAACCGCCTTTCTCTTGAGAAGCTTTAGTCAGAGCTGCGCCCATGGTTGGCCCCTGCCACAAGAAAGGGGCACGTGATTAATGGCATAACCAAATTGGTTGGCTGCCTTCAATTTGTATGTGGGTATCAGCTGGGTCCCATAGGATGTGTTTATGTGTCATTTTTAGTGTTGCCTATTTGTCTCCCTGCCCTCACTCCCTAACTGTGTGCTCATTTTCAGTCCCTATTCCCCCTGTGCCTAGTCTAACTTCTTTGGCCTTGTAGTGCGCCTTACCTTTAATTGGTCCTGCATACTGTCTGTATAAGCAAAGTTACACTTAGACACCTACACCTACAGTAAAGTGACCTTTTATTGTGTTTTGTCATTGCAGACTTTTATGACGGAGCTCTACAACTTCAAGCTCAACACACACGCCAATCTGACATTGGCAATGGAGGTGGGGGCACACCTGAATGCACAAGGGGCAACGGCTTACATGCACACACAGATAATGCGGCATTGGTTGGACTTCAAATATGGAGCAGGCTCCTGGTGAGACAGTTTTTCTTCCAGAACTTCTGAGGTAAGTGGCTGGTCCATAGATAAGTTGCCCACTAATGCAGAACTGTGTTACAGAATTGTGCTTCACTTCTAGCATCTGGCAAAGTTCTGGCAGAGAATCAAGCCCATTCGGAGCTGAGGGTTCCGACCAGTGCAGAGGCAAAAACTGGGTGTGAGGGTAAGGCGTCACCCCAGAAGATTGCCAATGTCCTCATCCTCCTCTTCGGAATCACCACCAGCAGCAGAGAAACAATCCAAAGAGGAAGAGACCTAGGTGTTGGGCTTAGAGTAACAACCACAGCCCGAGAACTGAGGACAACAGACAACCAACACACACCTCAAGGCAAGGAACTCTGAATGACATGTCTGCTAAGTGGTGTTTTGTGCTTCTCTGTCCCTACAGACTCATCGGACCAGATAGAATTTGCTGCACTTGAGGCAGCACCTTCCCGAATTCAGGATGGGGGAAGGGTTGGGGTGGGGGAAGGTGGTGGGAACCACTAGAGGAAAGCAGATAAGAACAAGGAGGACGAAGGTGATTGACACTGGGGACACAAACTACATGGGATGCCCCAAAAAGAAAGAGGAAAAAAAGGAAGAAGAAGGTGAATGATGCTGGAAACACACACTAAATGAGATGCCTCAAAAGGAACCAGGAGGAGGAAGGTGAGTTACAATGGTGACATACACTACATGGGATGCCCCAAACGAAACCAGGAAGAGGAAAGTGAGTCACACTGGGGACCCACACTATATGGGATCCCCTAAAAGAAACCAGGAAGAAGAAGGTGAGTTACACTGCAGAGATGCACTCAAACATGGCCCCAAAGGTGGGGTTCAGCTATGGAGAAAAAAAAAGGATGCGTATGGGGCATGCAAGCGAGATGGCCACAGAGCGCTGAGAACCAAGGACTCCGCTAAAAACAGTAAGAATATAAAAACAGAAACAATACATAATTGCTTGGCTAATATGAAAGCTTGTGCAAAAAAACACATAGAGGCTGATTCATTACTAACGCCAGGTATCGGCCGATTTTCTTTGCATGCTGAGCCCTGTGCTAGTATCTGGCTGCTGCGCCCGCTGGTCATCCTCTGCCCGCCTGCCCCTCCTGCCGTTTTAGCCATCGGGATCTCCCAACAACGCGCTGGTCGGTCCGTGGGTCCTTATTTTTCTATCATTTTATTATGTGCATGAGCTGTGGGATCGCTCATGGCTTCTTCCGTTTGTGTCTTCTAGGTGGGCCCCCTCCTTTGCATGCTGGGGGTTGTGGTTCCTCCCGCCCCCCCTCTCTCTCCGCACCCTCTCCCTTAAGAGGGATCACAAAAAGAGGGACTAAATTGGGAATCTCAAACTAGGTTTGGGACGTTAGTGCCTTGTAACCTATATTTTTGCACTATAATCACCATAATGGAGGCTTCTGGGGATAGTGAGCTAGGGGCCCCATCTGGGCAGGTTAAGCTCTGCCTCATGTGCGGTACCAGCCCTCTGGGCGGACTCAGCACGGTTTGTGTCACTTGCGCTGGGGCATACTTTTGGAACATGTTAGGACGGGCGTCCCTGCCCCTAGCCCTCTTTTACCTGTGGCCTCCCAACACCCCAACTGCTGCATTCAGCCCTCAGCGATGGGGAAGCCAGCAGGGGGTCCCAAGCCATTTTGGCACATCGGGTGGCCAGCCTGGAGAGACATCTCGCACAGCTACTAGGAAGGCCACGAGTAAGAAGCGGCACATCGAGCCGGGTTACTCAGATTTTGCTGATGATGATGATCTTTTTGGAGGTCGAGACACCATGGAGGAGGGTGAGTTGTTTAAGGACTCCGTTTCCTCAGGGGATCGGTCGGTTGGCTATAACAGCGAGCCTGGTTCCTCTTTGGATGAGGATATGTGGCTCCCTGATGACACGGAGAAGTTGCTGTCTTCTGTGTTTGAGACCTTGCATATTGTCCCTCCTAAAGCGGCTAAGAGGAAGCAGGGTGATTTATTTCACACCAATATGGTGTTTAAGGAATGGGAAAGACCTAATAAATTGGCATCGGTGCCTAAGGGCCTGGACAGGTGGTATCCCTTCCCCGAGGAGCTGGTCCGCCTCTGATCCCATCCCCCCGATGTGGACGCCCCTGTGTCGGGATTATACAACACTACGGTTATGCCGTCACCCGATACGGCTTCCTTGCGCGACCCTGCTGACAGGCACATGGATCAGCTGGCTTGTCATGCGTTCACCTTTGTGGGTGCTGGGCTTCGGCCTGTCTGTGCCGCGGCCATTGTCTCTTTGGCCATCAAGAAGAGGGTGAGACGCTGTCACGGCCACCTCCTTACCTGGCCCTCGTTCCCCCGCCGACTCCTCTCGGCGGGCTGCACGTCTGTTGCAGCCGGCGGCGGGTCGGCGTCGCTCCTGCCCACCCGCCGCTCGGCTGTCACGAGCAGCCGCTCGGGCGGCTTCCGGCCCTGCAGCATCGGGAGCGGCCGCGCCGCTCTCTGTGCGGCGCGCTCCCGGCGCGCGTCCTCACACGCGCGCGCGCACGTGCCTTACTTCATTCTATGCCCTCCGGCGGCGCTGCGCACTGCGCGCCCGCCGGAGGTGATTGTACTGAGCCCTGGTCAGTAGGGCAGGTGCCCAAACACAGTCCGCCCCTACATGTAGTTGGGCCAATGAGCCCTTACTATTAAATTGCTTGTGCCCTATCACACAGTCCGCCTCCATATTCAAACTGGGCTATCAGCCCAGAGATCCCAGTTTCTCCAATCCGTGCACTCCTTCCCTCAGCCAATCCAGTCAGCCCTCATCCTATTTAAGTGTATACCCTGCAGTTGATCTTTGCCCGTTATAGCGTGCTACTGGGTGCGATTTGGATAGCCTATTTCCTTGTGATTTCTGCCGTGATTTTGACCTTCCTTGATTGCCGCCTGGACCGACCCTTGCTTACTCTTCGACCACGTTTCTGCCTGACCCTTTGTACCGCGAACTTCTGACCTCTCGTTGTGACCCTTGGCTTGCCCCTGACCATTCTTCCGTCTAACCCTTCTGTACCTTGCCTCCTCGGATTGACCACCCGTGTATGACCCCTGTCCGTTTATCGCTACTCAGTCTAGTCCTTGGATTCATCTGCCTTCCCCTGCATAAATCAGCATCCTTTGTGCTAATAAGACCTGGGGGCAACCATGTCCGGTGAGGCGTGTCTAGCGTCCCGGCAAACGGGGGCTTACTATAGGTGAAGAAAGCAGCGGAGATTGGGGGTTGCTGGTTTATTGGAAGGTGGGTGTCTCCGGGACCTGACATTATAACGGGCCAGAAAAAGAAGAATATCTTCTAGATGGAAGAATTGATCCAACAGGTTCAAGCTATGGCCACTGCCATTAATCAGCTGGCTCAACGAGTGGCCACGCAAGAGAGTCGTCAGATGCCTGCACCAGTGGATCCTAGTCCGGCCGCCGAGCCCAAGATCCCTCTCCCGGAAAAATTTTTGGGGGATCGGGCGAAGTTTTCTAACTTTAAGAATTCTTGCGAACTCTACTTCCGCCTTCGACCCCACGCATCTGGATCCGAAGCGCAACGCGTTGGGCTAGTCATTTCACTCCTCCAGGGCGATCCACAGACCTGGGCGTTTGGTTTAGCTCCGACTGATGAAGCCTTGCAGTCGGTCTCTTCTTTTTTTTTGGCCATGGAACTTCTGTATGCTGACCCAGATCGAGCCGCAACGGCGGATTCTAAATTGCGGAACCTGAGACAGGCCAAACGTTCTGCTGAAGAATATAGCGCAGAATTTCGGCGGTGGGCTATAGATTCCCAGTGGAACGATCCGGCTTTATGTAGCCAGTTTAGAATTGGACTCTCCGATAACATCAAGGACATCCTGGTGAACTATCCTTTGCCCAAAAACCTAGACGAATATATGCAGCTGGCCATCAGGGTGGACCGACGTCTCCGAGAAAGGCGCCAGGAAAGAGGCAAGGACCAACCTTGGGGATCCTCACGTCAAGAGTCAAGCTGTAAGGGGGCAGCCGTTTCCCCTCCTTCCTTGTCGCATGAGGAACCGATGCAGCTTGGCGTTACCCATCTCTCTCAGGCGGAGAAGGTTCGGCGCAGATCCCAAGGCCTCTGCCTCTATTGTGGTAATCCGGGTCATTTTGCCAAGACCTGCCCAAACAAGGCTCCGGTGGCGGGAAACTTCAACGCCTAGATCTTGCAGAGGGATCTCGTCTAGGCGGTCAGGTATCGTTCCCTCCAGACAATCGTATACTCTTACCCGTTACACTCTCTTGGGGTCCCTTCCGGACTATTGCCTCCGCCTTCATCGATAGTGGAGCGGCCGGCAATTTCCTGGATAGATCCTTAGCCCTTACGCTAGGGATTCCGTTAATCCCATTAGAAAATTCCCTTCGGGTCCTGGCAGTCAACAATAAGCCCATTGAGGGGGGGTTGGTCTCCCACAAGACCCCTTGGGTAAATTTAGTTGTAGGATCTGCCCACTCGGAAGAAATAGAATTTTTGATTATTGAAAGTCCCGTCTCCCCTGTTGTTTTGGGATTTCCCTGGTTAAAAGTCCATAACCCCGTGATAGATTGGAGATCTGGAGATCTGGTGAAGTGGAGTCCCTCATGTCAAAGTCGTTGTTTCTCTATATCCCTTAGGACCACACCGATTGTCTTTGATGGTCTACCTCCTGTCTATGCAGATTGGGCAGACGTATTTTCGGAGAAATCCGCCGACATTCTTCCACCCCATAGGGCCTACGACTGTCCTATTGACTTACTCCCAGGTACTATGCCCCCTAGGGGGAAACTATATAATCTCACTAGATTTGAAGAACAGGCCATGAAAGATTATATCACCGAAAATCTCCAGAAAGGTTTTATCCATCCTTCCACCTCCCCTGCCGGTGCTGGCTTCTTCTTCGTCGAGAAGAAGGACGGCGGCTTACGCCCCTGTATAGATTATCGAGGGTTAAATAAGATTACTGTAAAGAATAGATATCCCCTTCCATTAATCAATGACCTTTTTAATCAGGTCTCTGGGGCCCAGGTCTTCACTAAGTTAGACCTTCGAGGAGCATATAACCTTATTCGCATACGGCAGGGGGATGAATGGAAAACGGCCTTCAATGTAAAGGATGGGCATTATGAATACTTAGTGATGCCATTTGGGTTATGCAATGCTCCTGCAGTGTTTCAAGATTTTGTCAATGACATATTTCGTGATTTTTTGGGTCAATTTCTCGTGGTCTATTTGGACGACATACTGATTTTTTCCCGCTCGCTGGTGGAGCACCGTCAACATGTCAAAGCGGTGTTGCAGAGATTGCGGGAAAATCGCCTGTATGCTAAAATCTCCAAATGTGTTTTTGAAGTGTCTGAAATCCCGTTCCTAGGATTTATAATCTCCAAACGGGGATTGGTGATGGATCCTTCCAAGGTTTCTGCTATTTTGGAGTGGGAACAACCTAGAACCCTAAAGGCGCTACAGAGATTTCTAGGATTTGCGAATTTTTACAGGCAGTTTATAAAGGGTTTCTCGTCCATAGTGAGTCCTTTAACAGATCTCACTCGTAAGGGCGCTTTTGTTGAGGAGTGGCCTCCCTCAGCAAAAAACGCCTTTCAAGTGTTAAAAGAGACTTTCACCTCCGCTCCCATTTTGATACATCCCGACACCCGGCTTCCATTTCTATTAGAGGTTGACGCCTCGGAACTGGGAGTAGGAGCTGTTCTTTCTCAGTATGCGGGCAATCCTGAGAAACTACATCCTTGTGCATTCTTCTCTCGGAAGTTTTCGCCTGCTGAAGGCAATTACGATGTTGGGAATAGGGAACTATTGGGTATTAAACTGGCCTTTGAAGAATGGCGCCACTGGCTAGAAGGTTCCTTACACCCCATCACTGTGTATACTGATCACAAGAATCTGGAGTATTTAGAGTCAGCCAAGAGACTCAACTCCCGTCAGGCACGCTGGGCACTCTTCTTTTCTCGATTTAATTTTATTATCACCTATAAGCCGGGGAAGAAGAATGCCAAAGCAGATGCCCTATCCCGTAATTTCGGGGATTGTAAGGACCAGAACGGTCCTCCAGAATCGATTTTACCTTTAGGTTGTGTTGTGGCGACTCTTCTCCCTGACCTGTCTAGCTCGTTAGTGCCATTTCAGGTTGATTCTCCTCCGGGTAAACCCTCTGATTATTTATTTGTTCCGCCTCATTTGCGTCTGGCCGTTTTACAGGAACTACATGATGCCAAGTCGGCTGGTCACTTAGGTGTTCGAAAGACTTTGGCTATCGCCAAACGTCATGTTTGGTGGCCCACCATCCGACGCGATACTTCCGCCTTTGTCGAAGCATGTCCGGTATGTGCTCGAAGTAAGGCCACTCATGGGTCCCCTGCGGGACTATTAGTTCCCTTAGAAATCCCCGCTGAACCATGGTCGCACATATCCATGGATTTTATTGTTGATCTTCCTCCATCACAGGGGAATTCTGTAATTTGGGTGGTGGTGGATCGCTTCAGTAAAATGGCACACTTTATTCCATTGATAAAACTTCCGTCGGCACCAGATTTAGTACAGCTATTCATTAAGCACGTTTTTCGCCTCCATGGTTTACCACTGAATATTGTTTCAGATCGAGGAGTTCAGTTTGTATCCCGTTTTTGGAAAGCTTTCTGCAATCGTTTAGGTATTAAAGTGTCGCTCTCTACCGCCTATCACCCTCAGTCTAACGGACAGACTGAACGGGTAAATCAATGTTTAGAACAATATCTACGCTGTTTCGTCTCCGATCGCCAAGAACAATGAGCGGAATTCATCGAATTTGCAGAATTCGCCTTTAACAATGCGCCGAGTGAATCTACTAGGTTTTCGCCTTTCTTTTGTAATTACGGTAGAAATCCTAAGGCATCATCCTTTTCTGGTCCTTCCTCCAACTTGCCGGCCTTGGAGGAATGGCTACGAGAAAGGACTAAAGTGTGGGCTGAGATACAGACTAACTTAAAGAAAGCCTCTAGAACTCATAAAATCTTTGCGGACCGACATAGGTCGCTAGAACCACCATTTCAGGTGGGTGATTTGGTCTGGGTCTCTACTAGAAATATTGCTCTTCGGCAACCCTCGTCTAAGCTAGGGCCTAAATTTATCGGTCCATTTCCTATTATTGATAAACTAAGCGACGTTACCTTTAAGGTCAAGTTACCTTCATCCATGAGAATTCCGTCGTCCTTTCATGTTTCTTTGTTAAAATCTGCCAAAAATATTCAGGTGTCGTCTCCTTCCCCAATCATAGTGGAAGATGTGCCTGAATATGAGATTAATAGAATACTCGACGCTCGGGTGTTTCAAAACTCTTTACAGTATTTAATAGATTGGAAGGGTTTTGGTCCAGAGGAAAGGTGTTGGGTACCGGCCAAGGATGTCCATGCCAAAACCCTTATTAATAGGTTTCACCGTGAGAATCCGGATAAGCCTGATAAGGGTCCAGAGGCCCCTCGTGAAGGGGGGGGTAGTGTCACGGCCACCTCCTTACCTGGCCCTCGTTCCCCCGCCGACTCCTCTCGGCGGGCTGCACGTCTGTTGCAGCCGGTGGCGGGTCGGCGTCGCTCCTGCCCGCCCGCCGCTCGGCTGTCACGAGCAGCCGCTCGGGTGGCTTCCGGCCCTGCAGCATCGGGAGCGGCCGCGCCGCTCTCTGTGCGGCGCGCTCCCGGCGCGCGTCCTCACACGCGCGCGCGCACGTGCCTTACTTCATTCTATGCCCTCCGGCGGCGCTGCGCACTGCGCGCCCGCCGGAGGTGATTGTACTGAGCCCTGGTCAGTAGGGCAGGTGCCCAAACACAGTCCGCCCCTACATGTAGTTGGGCCAATGAGCCCTTACTATTAAATTGCTTGTGCCCTATCACACAGTCCGCCTCCATATTCAAACTGGGCTATCAGCCCAGAGATCCCAGTTTCTCCAATCCGTGCACTCCTTCCCTCAGCCAATCCAGTCAGCCCTCATCCTATTTAAGTGTATACCCTGCAGTTGATCTTTGCCCGTTATAGCGTGCTACTGGGTGCGATTTGGATAGCCTATTTCCTTGTGATTTCTGCCGTGATTTTGACCTTCCTTGATTGCCGCCTGGACCGACCCTTGCTTACTCTTCGACCACGTTTCTGCCTGACCCTTTGTACCGCGAACTTCTGACCTCTCGTTGTGACCCTTGGCTTGCCCCTGACCATTCTTCCGTCTAACCCTTCTGTACCTTGCCTCCTCGGATTGACCACCCGTGTATGACCCCTGTCCGTTTATCGCTACTCAGTCTAGTCCTTGGATTCATCTGCCTTCCCCTGCATAAATCAGCATCCTTTGTGCTAATAAGACCTGGGGGCAACCGTGTCCGGTGAGGCGTGTCTAGCGTCCCGGCAAACGGGGGCTTACTATAGGTGAAGAAAGCAGCGGAGATTGGGGGTTGCTGGTTTATTGGAAGGTGGGTGTCTCCGGGACCTGACAGACGCCTTGTTGATATTGCCAAGTCTCACAAGCGGGTAAAAGAGTATAAAGACCTCAAAGCCTGTGTGAATTTTATTGCTTTTGTAGTCTCGGCTATGGACGATAGCATCCGGCTGGGCGCCAGGGCTTTGGCCTTGCTTGTTGTGCTTTGTCGTTCTCTCTGGCTGCGGCAGTGGTCGGCTGACACTGCAGCCAAGAAGCCATTCACTAGTATCCCCTTCCTGGGGCTCAGGTTATTTGGGGAGCATCTGGACCTTCTGGCCAAGGATTGAAGACTCCCTCAGCGACGGAGGCCTGCGCGGCCTTTTTGGAGTTCTTCTGCCTATCGCTCCTTTCGAGGAGGAAGAGGCTCTTCGTTTTCAGGTGGCCGCAGAGCCTTGGGACGAGGTAGGTCTCGCGGCCGACCCAATCCCTCCTGGGGAGCTAAATCCAAACCGCCTGCCAAGTCCTCTCAGGCATGAGGGGGCGCCCTCACCCATCCGGGTGGGGGAGCAGCTTCTGCTATTTGCTCACATCTGGAGACAGCACGTCTCGGATCGGTGGATTCAGGAGGTGGTTTCCTCTGGGTACAAATTAGAGCTGGCAGATTGGCAGCCCTCAAGATTTCTTCAGTCGCGGATTTCCCAGAACACTGTTACGGCGCAGGGCCTAAGAATGGCCGTTCAATGCCTTCTGCTATCAGGTGTGATTTGCCTGGTGCCTCGTCAGGAATGGGGTTGAGGGTTTTACTCCAATCTTTTCACGGTGCCCAAGAAGGACGGAACGCTGAGACCTATCCTGGATCTGAAGGGTCTCAACAAGTTTGTCAGAGTCAGACATTTCCGCATGGAGACCTTACGGTCCGCAGTGAGCTTGCTTCAGCCCGGCGACTTCATGACCACGTTGGACATCAAAGATGCTTACCTGCACATCCTGATTTTTCAGGGACATCAGAAGTTCCTGAGGTTTGCGCTGGAGAATCAGCATTACCAGTTTGTGGCACTACTGTTCGGGATAGCCTCAGCCCCCGTGTGTTCACCAAGGTGCTGGCGGGCATCATGGCTATCCTGAGGAACCAGGGCATTCGTGTTCTTCCTTATCTGGAAGATTTGCTGATTGCGGCTCAGTCCCTTCAGCAGGCCGAATACTGCCACAGCAGAAGGTGGCAGGCCTGCAGATGCAGGTGTAGGACTTACTGTCTTGTCAGCGGCCATCGATCCGTCTGGGGATGAAACTGGTGGGCCTAATGGTGTCATGCTTCGAGGCAGTGCCCTTTGCTCAGTTCCATATGAGACCTCTTCAATTGAATCTGTTGAGCGGTTGGAACCGGACCCAGGAGTCCCTGGAACAGGAATTTTTGCTGTTCCCCCTGGTCAGACAGTCCCTTTTGTGGTGGTTGGACTCCAGGAGTCTGTTGGTGGGCAAGTCCTTTCTGACTCTCCGTTGGGAGATTGTCACCACGGACGCCAGTCTGACCGGCTGGGGAGGTTTTTGGCAAGTGCTTAAGTTCCAGGGCCACTGGGGGCCGCAGGAGGCCCACTTGCACATCAATCTCCTGGAGCTGAGAGCAATCTGGTTGGTGCTTCTTCGCTTGACTCCCATCTAAGGGGTCGTGCGAGCCTGGTCCGCTCGGACAATCAGACGGCTGTCACCTACATCAATCACCAGGGCTGGACTCGGAGCAAGCAAGCCCTCCAGGAGATGACCCAGATCCTGACTTGGGCGGAGGAGAATGTTCCCTGCATCTCGGCGGTTTACGTCCCCGGGGTAGAGAGCCAGGAGGCAGACTCCCTGAGCAGGGGGGGCCTCTCGTCTGGGGGAATGGTCTCTCAGCAACAAGATCTTTTACGCTCTGTGTCTCCGCTGGGGTCAACCGGATGTGGACCTGTTTGCGTCCAGACACAATCACAAGCTCCCAAGGTTCATCTCCCTGTCAAGAGATCCTCTGGCCTTTGCCACAGACGCTCTGACAATTCCGTGAACGGAGTTCAGGCTCCTTTATGCATTTCCTTCGTTTCCACTCCTGGGCCGAGTGCTGCGCAAGATAGCCCAGGACGGGGTACCAACCATCCTGGTGGCTCCTCGTTGGCCGAGGCGGAGTTGGTTCGCGGACATAGTCCAGATGTCTGTCGAGTGCTGCATCATGCCCGATGACCCAGGACTTCTATTTCAGGGGTCGCTGCGGCACCCCAATTTACAGATGCTGGCTTTGACGGCCTGGCTATTGAAACCTCAATTCTAACGGAAAAGGGGCTGTCGGACACAGTTGTTCAGACCATGATTCAGGCACGGAAGAAGTCTTTTTCCATGATTTACTACAGAGTTTGGCATGCCTACATTGCTTGGTGTAAATCCAAGAAATTCCCCTGTCGCACTTTCTCTATTTCTAGCATTTTGGAATTTTTACAACACGGCTTAGACCTGGGTCTACAGCTGAGCACACTCAAGGGCCAGGTCTCGGCCTTGGCCTTTTTTTTCCCAAAGATCCTTTGCCAATCATAGACTGATCAGGGCTTTTTTCCAAGGAGTTAACCATGTACGTCCACCGCGTAAGCCTGTATTACCGGTGTGGGATTTGAATTTGGTGCTTTCTGCTCTCCAGGGTCCCTCCTTTGAGACTTTGTGCAATGCTGCATTGTCTATTTTGACCTTGAAGGTTGTCTTTTTGGTAGCTATCACCTCGGTTCGTCGTGTGTCTGAACTGGCCGTGCTTTGTATGAAGCCTCCTTACTTCGAGCGGCATAAGGATAAGGTGGTGTTTCGCTTTAAACTTGACTTTTTGCCTAAGGTCATTTCTCCCTTTCATCTTATCCCTTTCGCTGCCAGCCTACCTGGAGTTTTTGTCACGCTTGGTGCCAGACCATTTTGCACTATTTTGCGCTCCCCATGTTCAAATGTGATTTTTGAAGGGATTTCCAGGTCTTTCCCAGGAAAATGATATATTGTTTTTTTTCAGCAGAGTCTGGGCTTTAACATGAAATGTCTTGTTTGTAATTTTTTAGGTGTATTCTCAATACTTTTGGGTGAAATATGTGCAAAAAAATAAAAAAAAATCTATTTTTTGCAATTTGTAGTGTTTTTTTGTAAAAAAAATGTAAGTTTGTCAATAAAATCTTATTGCATGTGAAACCCCAATTAATCCCGGTCACAGCGTTACCACATATGTATAAGTAGACACCCTTTCCTGCCCAGGAGACTCCCCCAAACTGAAACAGCGCTTTAGGAGATTTTCAGATAAAATACAACTATGCACCGCGCTAAGCGCACCTTGCGGTCTTTCCAGAAAAAGAACCCTTTAAATTCGAAATACCCCCCAAAAACTATATATTCTCTGGAAGTATACACCTCAGGCTTTCTAGGCGTACCAGGTTTGTTGACATGGGCGCAATTTTCTGGATGTAATCCCCCAATCAATTCTTTGGTTGCACAGAGTTTCCCTAAAAAAGAATAAAAAAGAAGAATCAAAGCCACATTTTCCTAAAAAAAACTATATGCAAACAGAAAAAAACAAGTAAAATCTGAAAAAGCAACAACCCCCGAACAGAACAATACCCAACATGCATAGCTACTGTCAAGGGAAGAGTTGCCAAACACCCCAAAGAAAAGCATGCACATAACGGTAATTTTGCTTAAAAATTTCAGCTCTGCAGACAAAGTGCGCACCTTGCAATTTTTCAACCAAAACAACCCTTTAAATATATATAATATTAGAATATCCCCACAAACCATATATTCCCTGAAAGTACACATGTTAAGCTTTCTAAGAGTACTGAGCTTGTTGTAGTGGGCTCATCTTTCTGGAAGTAATCCATTGAAGAATTCTTAGGTTGCACAGGGTTTCCCTAAAAACAATGATAAAAAAGCAGAATAAAAACCATGTTTTCCTAAAATATCAATATGCAAACAAGAAAAAACAAGCTAAATCTGAAAGCGCAAGGTCCCCCGAGCAGAACAATACCCAACATGCATAGGTACTATTAACCCTTTTAATTGTCAGCCTACTTGAAGTTTTGTCACCCTCTGTTGACATTTTGCGGCATGATTAACCGTGATTTTTGCTGGAATTTCCAGAAAAATTATATACATTACATATACATTTTTTGCAGCAGAGTTTAGGGTTTAACATGAAATGTCTTGTTTGTAATTTTTCTACTGTTTTTTGAATATTTCTGCTTAAAAAAACAAAAAAAAAAACAAAAAAATATATATTTTTTAAATAATTGTTTCCTTTATTTTAAATAAAACCTTTTTTTTTAATGAAAACCATATTGCATGTGATAGCCCCATTTCTCCCGATTACAACGGTACCACATATGTATCGGTAGCCCCCCCATTCTTGCCCTGGAGACCCCACAAACTGAAAAGAGCACTTTATTACATTTACAAATAAAATACAACTACTATCCACACTATAAACATAAGGGGTTAAATAAAAAAAAATGACATAGGGTCCCCCCCCTTTTTTGGGGGAATTTTAAGGGTTAGGGTTAGGCTAACCCTTAAAAATAAAAAAATCTACAAAAATAAAAATTTCCCCCCAAAAAATGCCCCCCCCCCATGTCATTTTTTTTTTTTTTTTTTTAAGGGTTAGGGTTAGGGTTAGCCTAACCCTAACCCTCACCCTTAACATTTTTTTTTTAATTTTAAGGGTTAGGGTTAGGCTAACCCTAACTCGTAAAAATAAAACAAAATGTACAAAACAAAAAAATTCCCCCTTACCCGTCATAACCAGCCCGGGATCAGCTATGGGGGCTTGTAGGCACAGAGTGGGGGGGCCAGCTTTTGTGGCCCCCCACCCTGCAGCCTACGAGCCCACATACCCTGTGTGGCCCCGGGCTCTTCTGCCCCCCCCCTGGGCTTTGGGGAGGCAGGTAATTGGGGGTGCGGGGGTTAATGGCAAGCCACCCGCTAGTTGCAGGTGGCTTGCCAGGCCCCAGCCTTGTGAACTGGTATAAGGGGTCTCATGGACCCCTTACCAGTTCACAAAGGGTTAACATAAAAAAAAAACACACACACACAAAAATGTCATTTATTAAAAAAAAAAAAGTTTTTTTTACTTTACTCACCTCACCCGATTGTCAGCTCCTGTGGTGATCAGCTGTCAAATGCCCTGGTGATCGCTGGCCAGAGGCGGGGGGGGGCAGGGGATCAGAGCATCCCCTGCCCCTCCACTGCTCTGCCCAGCGATCACCAGGGCATCTGACAGCTCAGCCGAGGAGAGGCAGCAAGAGGCCCGGGAGTGACGTCATAAGCCCCGCCCCCAAAGGCAAGATGGCGGCACCCGTCGGGAGAGGAGGGGGAGAGCCCTTTCAGGCTCTCCCCTGAAGCTGAAGAGGCTGGGGGGGGCGATCGGAGGCCCCCCCAGTGAAGAGGAGACCCGGAGGGAGGCAGCGCGACCGCAGGTAAGTAAATGTCATTTTTTTTTTTTTTTTTTTTACAGTTAGCAGCTGCTGCTGCCAAAACGGGGGTGGGCCTATTCCGGGGGCTCTCCTGGAGCCATCCGACCCCCCACGGGGGATCGGATGGCACCAAATTAAAGAGGAGACCCAGCCGGATCCAACGAGGGGTCAGGTGAGTATTTGTGATTTTTATTTTTTTTACTAGCAGGGGGGAAAGTCAAGCACGTAGATTCTACGTGCTTGGCACTTAAGTGGAGTAGAAGCAAGCATGTAGAAACTACGTGCTTGGCACTGAAAGGGTTAATGAGGAAGTTGTTTTGCCTTCCCTGTGTCCGGAACCGGCTAATTCTAAGGAAAGGACCCTCCATGCCCTGGATGTGGTCAGAGCCATTAAGTATTACCTGGTTGCAACTGAATCCTTCAGGAAGTCGGATTCACTCTTCGTCCTCACTGAGGTTTCAGCAAGTGGATCAGACAGGCGGTGGTACAAGCATATTCTGCCAAGGGGAAGGAACCCCCTTTTCGTGTTACAGCTCATTCTAGTAGAGCTATTGGTGCTTCCTGGGCTTTTCAGCACCAGGCCTCTGTTGAACAAGTTTGCAAGGACGCTACTTGGTCTTCTGTTCATACCTTTACAAAGTTTTACAAGGTTGACGTTAGGGCCTCAGCTGATGATGTTTTTGGACGAAAGGTGCTTCAGGCGGTAGTGAAATGAACTACATGCTGTTCCGCACTGGGGATCCTGCCTTAATGAACACTGCTTTTGGATGTCCCACATGTCATTACTTCTGGGACGACCTGGACTGGATATAGTGAAAAATACAATTCTGTGAAACTCACCTGTAGAATTGTTTTTGAATATATCCAGTCCAGGTCGTCCCACCCCACCCCTGTTCATTATCTCTTGTTTTGCCTGTTATGGTGATTACCATTTTTATATTGGACCGTTGTCCTTAATTTTTGGTTGGAGAGAGTACATGCTGAAGCTATATGATCTAACATGTTTTCTTGGCCTCCCGGCCTGTCTCCTTTATTACTACTTTTTGTCATAGTTTATCAAGACCTTTTGTCAGCAGTGATTGAGGCATAAAATGAAAGGATGGTACCACCAGCTTTGGACTTAAGAGGTAAGAGGTATTTCTTTTACCTTTTTAGAAGTAAATGTTCTGTAAAACTATTCTGGTGAACGTTATGTTTCACTGCATACTTTTAAGTGGTCTGTGTTTGCCTAATAAAATGATATCTGATAGCGGATTTTACAGGCAAACAGCAAACTGGGTGGGAAATGGTTAAAAGAGCCTTTTAAAAAAGGGAGATTTTGCTGTCAGAGGGGGTATATTTTTTTTAGCAAACAAGTATTGCTTTACTTTTATCATTTTGATTTTATATTCTAGAGGTAGAAAGACCAAGCCTCTGTCTCTAGCCAGGGTATTGTGTTTAAAGACTGTGTGTTTAACAGACAATGAAAGAACCTTATGTGTAAAGCTATCACTGGGGAAACAGCTTTTAGCTTGAGAGAGCATATGTCTTAGCATATGGTCGCTTTCAAATCTGGGACATCAAAACATATGATTACACATGTGAATTATATCCCACGAACTTGCATATTATTTGCCTCACAGATAGATTTATGTTCAAATAAAGACAATTACCTTGTTAAACTTGCTGAATTGTTATTGAACGTTTTATCAATTGACAGCTAGATCAATTTAAGCACTTACAAAAAGTTTTTGGAAAAACTGACCACAGCTCAGTAAATGTTATTTTACCACTAAAGGGCAAGAGAGGTGTTTTAATGTAATTAGATACAGTTCCAGCAAATCATTAAACTGATCAAAGTAATGTGCTTTAGATTTGCCAGGCTGTAACACACAGGCCCTTTTGCCAGTTGAAGGGTCTTTCCTTGATTTGGTGTTTTAAATACATTATCACCTAGTACATATCCCTGCCTGCAATAGCCACTGACCTAAAAAAATAAAAGCAAATTAGCAGATAAGACTTTTTAGTCAATGTGAACCTAAATCTCTTTTGGGAAGAATATGGGAATATCTAAAATATTTAATTCAAAGCACATATACAAGAAATATATTCTGACAATAATTAAAATGTATCAGGATGCAGTTTACCAGCGGGTAAGAGGGTTTGTTGCCTGTGTCACAATAAAAATAATAATTTTTTTACATTAAGAATGAATCATTGCTACTATTATACAAAGAAAAATGGGTTGCCAAATTATTACAACAGGTATACTGCAGGCTAGATAAAAAGCTACATTTACTACCATTTTTGATTTGTTTTTCCTTTTGTTTGTTAATGTTTGCACAATATATCTGAAGTTGTAAATCAAGGCAAGTGGGCCAACAACCTTCAATCAAAAAGGGTCCATGAGGCATGATGAAACATATAATACAGATTGGTGCCCAGGAAAATCCATCATCGACTCTGTAATGACAGCCACTCTCCATCCGGTGGAACGCGAAAGGCCTGGTCTGCTCGAGGCGCTCAAGACTTCCTGTGCATCAGACACACACAATTGTACCCTCGCTTGACTGGGGAGTGCTTATGTAGATACCTACTCTGAAAGAGTGTTGACAGCAGGGACTGCAAGCTCCCATCTTAGAGACCATACATATGAGCAGACTGTAAGCGCTTTCTGTGGCTCCTGTAAAGGAGTTTCTGTGCAATCACAATTTAAAAGACAAGTGGGATGCTGGGAAAGAAGCCCGAAGAGGGGACAGAAGAGACTGTAAGTGATTCAAAACTCTTTTAATGGCACTTTTAATGCAATTATATGCAATATATTTCTTTATTTGCTTTGAACGAAGGTCTGGTCTGGTTAAGGAAATCGTTTGACTGGATTCAACATTCGGAATGACATGTACAGTGTTCTCCAGCATTAATTGTAAATCCAAACAACATCATCTGCTTACCATAAACAGCAAGGGGTCAGTGACCACATAGATATAAGAGGTTAAAACATTAGCAGCTGTTTTGTGAGCGTGTTAAAAATGCATCAGATGTGCATCTTCCCTCCCATGTATATTCAAGCTTGTTATACCTGTGTCCTGTGTGTGCCTTTTTGGTGTACTTTCATCTTACTGGAAAACCTTTGCACCTCAATTGAGAAATTCTCCACCCAAACATGTGGATAAGTTGTCCACATTAAGAGGTTATGCACTAAATTATGGTGAGCTTTGTGTCACAAACAATTAGCCCTAATATCTCAGATGCTCAGCATGAACAAATGAGGGCTACTGGGGAACACTGGTGAAGCCTGTACATTCGATACTTTGGAATATAGGTTTGTTGTAAATACCCTAACTACAAATCAAGATATGCACATTACATATGAAAAATAAATAATTTAATTATTTCTGTATTTATTTATTTAACTGTTTGTGTACTCACAAATATGGAAAATAAAAAATCCCTATCAATTGTATAGAGCTATATAGCTCTTTAGACCATCATAGGAGAAGAGATGGTTCTGATTAAAATTTAGTTAATCAATTCATTAATGATGAGAGATGATTATCAAAAAATATCAGTATTGAATTCTTGTCATTATGATCTTTTCACATCAGAACTGTCAAAACCAGACAATGCCACATATTTAAGTACACTTTAGCCCCCCCTGTTTTTTTATCTAGAGTTGTAAAATTACCATCAAGCATATACTTTGCTATAATGCTCTTAAGAAGCTTGAATATATGTGTGCCAAGCTCTAAACCTCTGTAATTTCTTTAATGCATAAAAAATACCTTAGATGCCTTCACTTGGAAATCTTTCTACAAGTGTTGGGCTTGTAGGCCATATCAAGTGGTTTTCTTTAATCCCTGAAATGTTTGACTTCTCTAGCTCAACGTAAGGGACAGTCTTATAAAAAAATTAATGAAATCGCTGATGACTATAAACCTGACATAGGTAACCTGCCGGTTTCTTTGAATATTGCTTCGCTAGCAAGCGCTGCAGAGAAGGAAGGAGGTGAGTTGCTAGCGTTGCATGTGTCACTAGGGATTATGTCTAAAGCCTGCTGCAGCACAAATACAGAAAGCTATGTAAAAGCAAAAGATCTTATTTTAAATCATTCTTTAATATACACATTTATAAATGTTGCATTTGTCACTGCAACAGTGATATACACTGAATAAAACAGATTCTCTACATTGTCTCTCGATACTTTAGAATCTTTTTTGCAATATCAATTTTTGATGTATTAAATGTATTTTTAGATATGTTTTTCAAGTTAAGGTATTCTCTGGGTAGCATATAAACCAATTTAGCCTTAAAATCTTCATATTGGAGCTGGAAAAAGGAAAATATGCTACTGATCCCTTATTTTTGTGGGCATCCAACTATATTATCTGTTATCACAGTTGTTTTCATGTTAGGGACGCAGCTTGGTATATGTTGTGTGCTCTGTGTAGTGCCACATGCAGACATGCAGTGCTATCTTTGTCTTCCCTCGTTGCTGTTGCATATGCTGTTACACACGTGGTGGCCTTTGCAAGCCAACATCATCCCAATTTCTCTTTTAGGGGGCACCAGGAGACATTATTCAGGCTATATTTTAGAAAGAGCACCATCAGCTGACTCAACAGATCTTTTATTTCCATTTATTTTCTCTGTGCACATTGGGGTCGATTTAGAGCCTGGGTACTTACAATTTCCATTAAAGTATGCTGTTGTAAAAGTGCTACCAAGTGAAGATCCCCCGCCACACGTTCCGTGGCGTGAGTGCTGCTTTGTCAAGGGGATTTTGATCCATGGCTCCTCTGCTCCTAAAGTAGTGAAAGTGCTGTTACCATAATGGCACACCTGGTTTTCAGAGGTGCTGGAGGGCAGGTGCATGGATGGGGATACCCCAGGAAATCCCCCTCCATGGCAATATTTGATGCTCCTACTTCACTCTGCTCTCTACTAATGCAGCCTGTTTTAGCTGGAAGTCCCACCTCCTTGAGTCATTGCCAGTGTTGTTAGTGGTACTCACTGACTACCAAAAGGATATATAAAATAAATACATTTTATTATTGACAAAGACACCCATATTAAAACTTCAGTTATAAAGATCCATATGGATCCACCATGAGATGGAAATAGTAAAGGGATAAAGTACCACCACATATAAAGAAATAATAAGATAATTAGTAATAACCACCCTAATATTCACCTCCAAAGTACATTACGTTAAAGTGTCCTGTACAATCCAAGCACAAAGAATCATCCCTCAAGGGATAATACACATGAACTCAAAATCGAAATATATAACAACCTGGGGTACTTACAGTATGCTGCTGCTCCTGCTTCACTTCTCCGCTAATGCAGCCTGTTTTAGTGGGAGGTCCCACCTCCTTGAGTCATTGACACTGTTGTTAGTGGTAGGTGATATCATTGTAGCACAAATGCAATTATCAATTACTGTCATCTCACATTACTGCAGCATAGTTTTCACAGTGGTTTCCCTTTTCAGGCATTCCTTCCAGTCCCCTGAAGGTAAAACCAAGGAACATGCGAGAGATATGAGATAAGTGAGTAACCCCTCCCATGGAACATCGGGGGGGGGGGGGGGGCTACAAGGAGGCATGTAACCAAACCAAACAAAAAATGTGTATCTAACAATACAAAAGCCACTTGGCAATCAATATCAACTATTCCGGACTGACTTCATTATTTATGATAAGTTTATTGTTATAAAGTGATAAAGGGATATATATATATATATATATATATATATATATATATATATAATGTTTTACCTGGATAAACTGTGGGGTGGGTAATGGAAATGCACATTTTATATTGGTTTTCAATATAGTTACACTTTTAGATACAATGCGCTTATTTAATTAAGATAAAATACTGTGTTTTCTAAATACTGTGGTTTGGTTTTATCTTCTTGTGTGTTTGTTGAATTGCATACACAGTGCTTATTTTAAAAGAGGCCAGGACAGTTCATATATTCTTTACTAAGGGATGTCTTACTTGCTTAGTTAAGAATAGTACCTTTTATATTATACAAAAGCCAGTGTTTCTTTTGTTTTGTTTCTATACTTATGTGAGAGTCCATCTGCTTCAATAGAAAAAAAAAGAAAAAAATTAGGCTTCACTATTTAGCACTATTCAAATTGAAACCTTAAAATGATCTTGCTGCTACATTTGATCTTCAGCTTTTACTTTTGAAAACAAATGGCTGAATTTAAACAAACCACTTCAATCGGAGGGATTGAAGTACTAAGTAAATTAAATGATGGGAAAAAATAATCATCCAAAGATATGCAAAAGAAAGTTATGAACCTATACAGAACTTACTGTACCATCAATCATCTTCAAGCATCTAAGAACAGGAATTTGGCAGATGGATGGTCAATAGTTAAGCCAAACGTTTGAAGCCAGGGAGTCAGATGGTAAGTGGTGTCCAGAGGGGTAGACAATGCATGCATGGAGCAGCCTGGTTTTATTGGCCAATCAGAGGCAGAAGCCAGAGTCAGCCCACTAACTAACCCTCTGAAGTACACACAGAAACGCTGGTCTTCAATGACCATCCAGGCAAATCCAGAATGCATTCTAGAGAGATTGCAAGTCTAGAAGCATGCTGGGGATGCACAGGGAAACAGCCGGCCAGTGCACAGTGCAGGTGCTTACCCAGCATGTGGACGACCTGAAAGCCTGACAGTTAGGTTATTAAAAAAATATCTCGTTCTCGAAATTTGCATAGACAAACAGCCCCCGCGGGGTTACTCTGGAGGAGCTACAGATGTCCACAGTTCACATGGGAGAATCTGTCCACAGAACAACTATTAGTTGTGTGTTCCACAAATCTGGGCTTCATGGAGTAGTGGCAAGATGAAAAGCAAGACATCCCATTTATAGTTTGCCTCTAGCTATGTAGGGGACACAGCAAGCATGTTGGAGGTGTTCTGGTCAGAAGAGACCAAAGTTGAATCTGAATGGCAAATGCTATGTGGGGAGGAAATCTAAAACTGCACATCATCCTGAGCACACCATCCCCACCGTAAAACATTGTGGTGGCAGCAAAATGAAGTAGGATGAGAGTCGATGAGAAGATGTCTAGAGCTAAATACAGAGAAATCCTGGAGGAAAACCCGCTACATGCTGCAAATGACTTTGGACTGCAGTGTAGGTTCCACTTCCAGCAGGACAAACCAGCATATTATTTACATGTGTCCAGACCTAAATCCTATTTAGAATATGTGGCATTACTTGAAAATTGCTCTAGATGTGCAATGTTTGTAGAGACACAACCCAACAGACTTACTGCTGTAATTGCAGCTAAAGGTGGTCCTACAAAGTATTGACTCAGGAGGGGGCTGAATATATATTTGCCCCAGGGGCCAGCTGATCAGCCTCTGAGCCCTGGGTTACCAGCCCAAATGCCTGGGTAGTTCAAAGAGGGAGTTACACTTTTTTTCTTTCAAGTGTTTTAGTTTTCAATCCTAAAAATTTTTATTGAAAAAACATACCAGCATTTGCAGCATGGCTATTTTTTATGAAAAAAGTGAAGTTGGATTTTCTCCCCTGCACTAAGTTAATGCCTACCTTAATCTCCTTGGTGTCCCTTCTTCATTGCCATTAATGCATACCTTAATCTCTTTGGTGTTCCTTCTTCCTTGCCTTTAATGCTTACCGTAATTGTTTGTGATTTTTTCGGTTTTATTGTCCCATATCTAAACCTTTTGTGTCATGTAAATGTGTGAAGATGTTGTGTGATTGTACATTTGCAGGAAAGACAACTCACAAAATCTGTTTATGTTTTTTTTATTCCAACGTTGTATTTGTTTTTGTTTGGTTTTGAAATTTTCATATATTTTTTTTTTAAAAACAAAAATAAAATGTTTTAAAAAATTTTTGCCAACAATAAAAACATTAGGCCTCGGGGTCTTCAGCATGTGGTTTTCTGGGATCTGTTAAAGAAAAACAACATTAGTTTATCATTGTTTTTATGGTTTGGTTGGGCGTGTTTTTTTTGGGGCCCTTTTTAAACCGGACCTTCAGCGTGATTTAATGAAAAGCACAAACTAAAAAAAAAAGATTCCGCAGCATCTAAAATTAATATATTGTAAGTTTTTAGTCACTAACTTATTATTCTTTCCCCCACTGGGCTGCAACTCTGTTCAGGAATTTAGGATACGGGCGCCGCCATCTGGACTCAGAAGCATCACACTTACTGATGAGAGGAGAGTGGGATAAGGTACAGGGGGTGGGTTATAGCTGTGCTTTGCTCAGACAGAGCAGAGCTGTGCTCTTGAAAGGGTCAGCAATCCCAGAATGCAGAGCAGCACAGTTAGAAGGCACTTCCTGTTTGCAGGCTGCCTGATAAGATGGCGGCTTCTATAATCCGCCATTTTGGATGTTTAAAGGCTCATAACATGCACTAGGGGCAGGTAGGATGATTTTTTAATGTGGGCAATCTGTATGTACAGGGTGTGGGAAACATATAAGATAGACTATTATTCAGAGTGAAGGTCCACTTTAAGGGCTTATTTTACAAAGTTTTTTTTTTGTTTTTTTTTTTTTGTTTTGGTTTATTTGGGCCAATGGAATTGTTTGTTCATTTACTTTTGTAAAAAAAAAACACCACTTACAATGTTTTTGGCGCACATTGCGTCGGGGGCGGAGTCTCCATTCTTCCTCCCGGGGTTGCTGCTGTGAATCTGTTTTGATGACAAACACACTGATATTAGAGACTGTTGTTGTATCATGAATATCATATTAAGGTAGGCTTCTAGGTATCAGTCTACTCACCTTCCCCAGCAACCTCTTCTTCGTCGCCCCCTTCCTCGCTCATCGATTGGGATGTCCCTGCGACGTCTGAATCTGCAACTAACAATAGTGCACATGAGTATCTGTATTTAATGCATGTATTTCAACATATCTAAATATTTGTCCCTTACCGGAGTCAGGCTGAGGGTCATTTAGGCTCAACTCCCTGCCGTCAGATTCCCCCCTCCCCTGCATGCTGAGGTCCAGTGGCTCCTCATAGTCACTTACAGAGGAGGGGGTGGCCGTTGACACTGGCGGTGGACCACCTACACCTTCACCTGTTTCGCCCAACACTGGGCTGCGTGTCCTGGTCCGGGTGGGGGGAACCGCATATTCCATTCATGTGCTGAAATACAAACACAATCATAAAAACACGCCCAGGCGAGGCCAGGGTCCACACTTAAATGGGAAATGTTTTGCGAAGTACCGCCTCACCCGGGGCTTATGCCTTCTCTTTAAATCAGACCAGTGTTGGGCGATCTGGGTGAAGGTATAGGTGGTTTGTGTTCGTCGTGCGATCGCGTCCACCACCGCCAGGGCCAACGTCCGCTTCTCATAATCTGACGGCAGGAAGTCGTAGCGATTCCTCAGCATCATCTGTTAAAAAAAGATACAAGGACCCACCATTAATCCCCAAAATACATTAACATGTTTCCTGCCCTAAATAAAGTCACTTTATTAACCTCTTGCTGACTCACATTGCCCTAGTTCTTCTATCTGCATCTAGCCTAGTTTGTAGCTGCGTACATGTGTTAAACTAAGGTGGGCTTGTATTTAGCATGACAAACTAAGTTGTTCAAGACTATTCTTGCGCTTTGTTTTTTTTTTTATTACAAGAAATGTGTGCGCGCACATAAACGCACGCTCGCCTACTCACATCCATGATGATTTCGTCCTGCTCCTGAGTGAAGATGGCGGGCGACATCTTTGTTTTCTTTTCAAGGTTTATCAGTGACGAGCCCCCGCGATGACGTGCGTGCGCACACGCGCACGCAGGCACCAAGGAACACGCCCACACGGCCCACATATTTAAAGCGCAAGGCACTCAGCTCAGTGTTGTATACCATATCAATCTGGCCAGACCTAAAGGGAGCCAAAAAAGCCACCAAAGCCCCGAGACACATAGCAGCCGCACACATGGCTCATCAAAAAAAACCCAAAAGAGCAGACACAAGACACATGCCCCAACTAAAACGGTGGGTACTCCACAGCCACAGGAACATTCTAAAAAACGCAGGAGCAAAGATACCACAACACATTCTCCACCACCTGCCAAAAAAAACAGACCTCCAAAGGGTGCCAAAACGATTAAAACACTGCAGCATCCTCAACCGCAACACAGCAAGCATACACACAAAAGCAAACACATCAGCAAGGGTAAGTGTAGTGCCAAACCCTCCACCCCACCAAGGTCACCCACCCCTCCACCTCAACCCTCTGGTTCTCCCAATTCAAGTACCTCAGAAACATCATCCAGCTCAACAGGTGAGAGCTCAACAGGAACCCATACATTAACCCACAGCAGCACACACACAACACATCACCATCCCCCATAAGCCCAAGACACACACACGACTCCCCAGATAGTCAACCATCAATTTCCACAGATGCAGGGGACACAACACACCCATGTGGGCGACAACTACGCTGTGGCTCAATAACTGCACGTTTTTGCGAAGCTCAAAGCATGGCTGGTGCAAATGCAGTTTGTGAGCATTATGATGCCCTATTTGGCCGGACCTCCAAATCAACCACTAAGCAGGTTAAGCTGGAGATCTTGACGAATATTTGGCGGCAAGTAAACAGTGTGGGATCTGTCCGGCGAGATATTCCACAAATCAAAAGGAAATTTGGGGACCTTAAATATTATAGCCAAAAAAAAAATGGACATGCGCCGGCAGCAGAGGTAAAGCCCATTTTAAATGCCTTTATAGTTGCATTGATAACAGGATGTAACACTTATTAGATGTGATTTAATCTTCCCCAGCCAGCAGACAGGGGGTGCCTTACCCACAAAAATAATCCTAACACCCGCCGAGGAACATGTCTATACATACATACACCCTGCCAGCGTCCAGGGCCTGCAAGAGGCACACGACACAGACCGGAATGTAAGGTCCCAAGGTGAGTTTGAATTTTCCATGAGCTTTTAAAATGAGGGACAAAAGCCAGTGTTAGGCTCGACAACACACTCTACTTTGGGTTTAATATAATCTTACATTCTCAATTCCAAGGCCAAAGGCAACAGGACACACGAGGCCAAGCAACCCCTGCCTTAACCCTGAGGGCAAGGCCAAACCAGGATTCAACAGCACGAACCCAAAATGAGGATTTGGATGAGGTAAGTCAATGGTCCTTTGTGTGTACTTTTAACTTTGAACTAGGATCGATTGGTGTGCCATAAAAAAACTAAAATGAAACTAGATTTATTTACAGCACAGAGTAAGCACACCCATAATAGAAGATATCCGAGATTTTGAGGAGGACACCCCACATCTGTTACCAACCACTACTGAGCCAGTGGCCGCAACGCAGTCAACACAGCCACAACCACCACATCCACAACCTCATTCCTAACCCGAACCAACCACCCAGCCCACTGCTAGAACCCATACCAGGCGCCATATTAGCCAAAGAGGGCAAATGCAAATTATGGAGGAAGCGTGGCGCCCGGAAAACATAGCTTTTGCAGTTAGCACACAGCAATTCAATGCCACTGTGTGCACACAATTAACCAACATAAGTACCCAGTTACAGGTATTAAACCAAAATGTGTCTGCCCTTACCAGCCATATGGGTGACCTAGTCCAACAGTGGCAGCACATTAATGAAAGCCTGGCACACATTGCTGCAAATATTGTTCCACACCGGCATTCATCTGCACCATCCTCCCACACATACCACTAAAGATTTTGGTTACAATATCTGTCCCCATGTGTAAGTTTCCTTTTTTTAAAAAATCAAGAAATGAAAAATAACAATTTGTTTATACAATAAAAAGTAAGCCAAAAAAACACTTGTGTTCTATGCAAATACATTCTCAACAAGTTGCGCATGTATGGTTTGTGCGGTGCCACTTTGGCTGCCTGAGAAAGGAGGGGTGTGCTCTTCAGCAAGAAAAATATGATTGGCAGGCAGGTCAGAATATCTGGTAACCCTGCTACGAATGGCCAGGTTGTGTAGGATCCCGCAAGCGATTACAATTTGTATGACCTTGGCCGGCTTATATTGGAGTGCCCCCCCAGTCTGATCTAGACAGCGAAAACGCATCTTGAGCAAACCAAATGCTCGCTCAACCACCGAGCGAGTCCTCCTATGGGCAGTATTATAGCGCTCCTCTGCCTGGGAAGATGGGTGCAGGATGGGGGTCAGCAGCCAGGGGAGCAAAGGATAGCCAGAGTCACCTGCAAAAATAAACCCAAAAAAAAACATTTTATAACAACTCCCAAAGTTTAGGAGTGCATAGCAACATTATTAAAGAGGGACAAATAGGTGAGCGGGGTAGTGTTGTAGGAAAAGACATTTGGAATGAGGCTACCTGCACATCCAACCTGGACACTCCTTAAAAATGTCTGTGGGATGGTACTTACATAAGAGGGCAAGAACAGGACGCAATAGGGGTCAATCACTTCACACATTTAATTTTAATTTCCAAACATCCCAAAAACCAAAAAAAAACCCAAAATAAAGGGTTGTAAAGGCAAAACCTAAATCAGACATGCTGGCCAACAAATCCAAGTTTAATACACATAACCAGTAGCCATCCACTAGACAGATCGCCAGATTGAAATCGATCATATAGGCTGGAGTTCCTCAATATATGGGCATCATGCGTAGACCCGGGGAATCCAGCAAAGATACTAAAAAAAAACAGATCTGGTCCCGCCACTGCCTGGACATTGATGGAATGTCCCATCTTCCTGTTCCTGCACACAGCACACAAAAAATCAATTAGTGTGACCCTTAAATAAGGTCACCAAACAATAACAAAAAATAATGACAAATAAAGCAGACCCAAACCACATACCGGAAAAGAAATTCCTGGTCAGCAGGGGGGACCAATGAGACATGGGTACAATCAATTGCACCAATGACGTTGGGCATGTCGGCTATGTTATAAAAGCCCAGCTTAACCGCATTCCAGGCTTCACCTGTTTGTGGGAAAAAAATATAATTTTGTGCCAGGGTAGCCATGCCATCCAAAAACTTGGTTAGGCTGCGGCTAAGCGTAGACTGGGACATCCCCACGGAGAAGGCACCCAGTCTCTGGAACAAGCCATTCGCCAAAAATTGCAGGCAGCCAACCAATTTGGTCATACCTGCAATTGCATGCCCCTTGCTTGTGGTGGGGGCTAACCAGGGCCGCAGCTCGCTATACAAGGCATGGAGAGAAACACAGTTAAGGCGGGTGAGCTCGAATAGGTCAACGTCACTCATGCAATCGATGTTTAAAGGCGTTCGGTGCAGCCTTGTTTCTGCCATGCTCATAAGTACCAGACCGCGGAGCTGGCGCCTTTGATGCGCTCCCACAGATGAATGCATGATGATGACACGGAGCTCAAATACGGCTGGTCAGACTGCCCGTAAGTGAAGGCTCGGCGGCCCCGTTTTATTAGGGTGATTTCAATCGGAAAGCAAGGCTCTGCATCACTGATAAAAACGGACCAATGAACGAGGCGTCCGTTTTCCCGGGAAACAGCCTCGTGCGAGCCGACAATCGGAAAGGCGGCTGAGCACACACCTGAGCGCATAAACGCACACTAAAATCAACGTAGCACCCTTTCCTGACCCGATCAAAGCCCAAAACCAACGGGAAAACGCACGGGATAGCTGAACGGGGAGGCTCTGCATCAAGCCATATATATAGTTTTCTAGGGAATCGATTGTGTAAATAATGTAGAACCTCCAATAAAAATCCATAAGGAGGCTAAGGAAGAAACAATATTTTTTTTTTCCCACTCCATGCAAACATTAACTTTCTTCCACCTTTTCCCATTGGGAACAGTAAATGAGGAGTCATTTCAAATCACCTCAAAATCTCTGTGTCAAACCCCGGGGATACCCGTCTTCTTTGTAAGCTTACAACCTCCAATCTCCGCAGCTAGCTTCACCTTTAGCCAAGCCCTCATTTGCCAGGATGCTTTAAATGCCTTGCCGGACACGGTTTCCCCCAGGACTTATTAGGTTACAGTTCAGGAACTCTGAGGGAGAATACAGGCAAAGTCAAGATCACCAGGAGATCAGAGAACTTTGCGGAAATGAAGATGTGACAGGAATGTAGTCAATACAGGTTGAAGTCGGTACCGGTGGCAGGCTGGATAGTCAGGCTAGCAAGGCAACAGGTAAACAACAGGGGAATCTCAGGATAAATCTCACCCAGCTAAACGCTATCACGGGCGACGACTGAATGAGCTGCGGACACTTTTATAGGACATGGGTGCAGGGGATAGGACGGAAGGAACATAGCACATTTTTGCAAGGTTCTAGAGGAATAAAATTTAAAAAGGGAAAACTTTGGAGCCCGGCTACTGCTTCTTCCCTGCACTGCAGGAATTGAAGGAGAGGCACGTTGGACAGGCACCAGGTGAGCTACTTGCTGGCTAATTATTGCTGTTGGGTTTGGAGTCCCTTTAAGTAATAATATTTATGAGCAACAACTAAAATAAGTTGAGGTTGTAATTTCTTTAGTAAATCACTTTGAGAGAGTTTACCATTTTGCATTTTGCTATTCATATTTCACTGATCTCGTGTCCACATTTTTGCAAAGAACATCATCTTCCCTTTGAAAATGAGTCATTGGAAGTTGTCCAAACCTAAAGCAGGTGAGGATCTGCAATATAAGTTTCCATACAACCTTGCAATCCAGTAGTAGTTTTATTCACAATTCTGGAGTTTAATTTTAATTCTTAATTTAAAGTGTAGGATTGAATTGGCTGAATTCTGCTCTTGACATAATAAGAACAGGTTAGAAATCCATTTTTTCAGCACATTATATCCTGCTTGCTTTCAGTCTGTAAAGCCCCTTGACAACTTTTTTTTTTATTAAATAACCTATTCTTTTCAGAATAAACTTTTCTGAAAGTTTGTTCCTAAATCTCACCTCCTTTTTATCTGATACAAGATACAAGGTCAACACATTGGCTCTGGTAAAAGCAAAGTGAGTGCAGGCACAATGCTGTATAAAGAGCCTTCTGGTGTTTCCAGTCATTATTATAGCAAAACAAAATTGTTCAATGTCATCTGTGAAAGAACAAATTGTCATAAAAGTATAACTGATATATTTGGAAACATAGAATACATCATTTTCCATGCAATAATAATGTGGCGATTCAATTTGCACCCTTTATTGCTGCAAATTAGAATTAGTCATAATGCTTGAACTGTTTGTAAGAAGCATTTAAATGTTTTTTGGGGCTCATCACATGTCCTATATAATGTGTTTCTGCAAAACTGCTTAAAGGAACATATTACAAAGCGCTTGATAAGAAAATTATATTTTAATGGTGTTCTAAAACTATGTAGCAGTAAATGAAATACCCTGAATGCAATTTTTTTGTAAAAGCTGCTGTTCTATAAAGCGTTGCTGAAAATGACTTTGTAATGACTAGCATTATACTTTGTGATAATTCATTAGCCAGTCTTTAGAGATGAGTGCTTAGTCTACACAGTATAGATTTTGCTCCAAGAACAATTCATACTGTAATCAATTCCCACCACACAAAAATTATTTACTACCTAAATATAAACATGTTATATCCAAGGGAATGGCACTTCATAAACTTTCTCATCCAATGCTTTTATTGAGAACAAAAGAAGAGGATTACAATAATCATCTAGATATCATAGACAATCTCAGAAAGACACACATGGCAAATACACATTACAGCAGTTTCATCAAATAATATTCTCGACGTTCGCTAACGAACAACACATTAGCTATCCAAGAAATTGTCTAACATTATGATAGATAACTATATTTGCTATAAAATTTTTCCATTATAAAGCCTTGAAAATCAGGCTAAAACTTTTTATCGAACTATGCAGTAACCCATTTGAAGCATGTCATATTACGCCACCTAGAGTGCCAGCGTAAAAGAGCCAAAAGGGGGGGGGGGGGGAGAACAAAAAGGAGGAAGATGAAGGAAGGAGAAACACAGGAAGGGGGGGAAAAAAAGAGACAAAACAGCTGCAACCTTAGATAATCAGGACGGGATCGAAATCTGAAGGCATGAACCTCTGGACCCAGGGGGACCACACTTCTCGAAAATACTCCAGGTCACCCCCGTGGAAGGCTGATATTTTTTCCATTGCCATTATGGAATTTACCTTGTTCTTGAACGCCACAAAGCTTAGATCTGGGGTTTTCCAAGCCTTTGCAATTATCGATTTTGCTCCGGACAAGATATGGTATATAAGGGTCTTTTGTGCCTTTGAACATTGATTAACCAGACTACTAAGAAAAGCTACCCATGGGTCGGGTTCCAAACGTCTGCCCAGCACTGAACTCAAGATATCAAAAATCTTAGTCCAGAAAGTTTTCACTGCAGAGCAGTCCCACCAAATATGACGGTACGATCCTGCCGTGACGCAGCCTCTAAAACAACATTTCTGGGCCCCATCTGCAAAATGTCCCACTTGCTCAGGAACTAAGTACCATCTTGTAACAACCTTAATATGTGCCTCAATAGCCGTAACCGATTCTGCTACCCCAAAGGCATTGAGCCACATCTGTTGCCATGAACACTCATCTCTAGATTCCTGAAGCTCTACCTCCCACCTCCTTCTGTAGGATAAATTAACACGATCCAAGCTCTTACATAGCTGGTTGTAGATTTCAGAGACCCCCCCTCTCCCTGCATCTAGTCTCACAAACCATTAGTTTATCCAAACCAGTTCCCGCCCTGCTTAATGATCTAACAAAATGCAAATCTGCAAATAGCTAAAAAGGTCCTTTGAATCCAGATGAAATCTCTCTTTAAGCTGTGGAAACGTGGCAATAGATGAGCCCTGAGTGAAGTCAATCAATCTCGAAACTCCCCCTTGTCTCCACCTACGAAATCTACCCGGGTCAGTGAAGGCCGGGGGAAACATTGGATTATCCCATACGGAAATCAAAGGTAGATGGGGCGAGGCAAGACCTCCCGAAAACCTAGGATCATCCCAAATCTGCAAAGAATGAGTCATAATCGGGTTATGATCCAATTTCCTAAATTTTGGGGTGATCCATAGAAGATTATCAATTCCCAAGGGACTACACATTGTGGATTCTATCCGAACCCAGCTAGGGACATCAATCGTGGCATGATATGAAAGAATCTGGGCTACTTGTGCTGCTTGATAGTATCTTTTAAGATGAGGAACACCCAGGCCTCCCATTGACTTAGGTATAAGCATAGTTTTCATTGCCACTCTAGGTCGCTTGCCTCCCCAAATAAAATCAAAAATCTTACTTTGAAGAGATTTTAAATAGTCCGGAGGGATTTTTACCGGAAGGGTTCTAGCGAGGTACAAAAATTTAGGGAGCAAAGTCATCTTGACCGCAGCTATTCTGCCGAGCCAAGAAATATTGTAGTCCTTCCATTTTATCAACAATGCACGCAGTTTGCGGTGCAAAGGAATGTAATTAGCAGTGAACAGAGATTCATAATCACTAGTCAGTGTGACCCCAAGATATCCAAGTTTACCTTCTCATTGAAAGTCAAATGACGTCTGCAGCTGTGACCAGGCACCCATGGAAACATTTATGTTCAAAGCTTTAGACTTTGCAGTATTGACCTGAAGGCCCCACACAGCCGCAAACTCATACAAAACCTTCATTAAATTAGGAAGGGAGACAAGGGGGTTGGTAACCAGCAACAGTACATCGTCAGCAAATAAAATAAACAAAGCTTATAATGACTTCTCCCCACCTCAATCCCCGAGGACTCTAAGGAGACCCTAATTGTCTGCGCCAACGGCTCCATCACCAGGGCAAACAGGAGGGGAGATAATGGGCAGCCCTGTCTTGTACCCCTAGATAAGGGGAACGTGTTCGATCGGAAACCATTGTATTTGATGTAAGCAATGGGATTAGCATAAATGGTCCGCAGGATACCCAGGAACCTCGGGCCAAACCGCCATTTCTCCAGCAAATAAAAAAGATATTCCCAGGAGACCGAATCAAATGCCTTTTTTATGTCAAGCGATAGAAGTAAGGCCTGCGTTCCCTTCTTCTTCGCAAAATGTATTAACTGAAGCACTCGCCTAATATTATCCCCTGGGATCAAATCCACCTGATCATTGCAAACCAGTTTCGGGAGGTACTCTGACATTCTAGCTACAAATCCATCTGGCCCCGGACTCTTATTTAATTTCAGTTCTCCTATAGCCTTCTGGACTTCTGCCACGCTAAAGACTGCTTCCATGCCTTCCCGCAGAGCCTCTGGTAGTATTGGTAGGGCTATTTTCTCAAAAAAAGTTTCCAGATCCTGCAGTTTCGGGGGGCTAGGGTTAGTATATAGCTTCTGCAACTGGGACCTGGATAATGTCGCAATTCTTTCGGGGTTGCTCGAGAGGGCACCTCTCTCGTCCTTAAGCCTAATCGGACAGAAATTTTGTTCCGGAGTCTTTAATCTTCTAGCTAATAAAGTGTCGGGCTTATTCGCCTTGCAATAATATTTATGTCTAATATATCGTAGGGCATTTTCTGCCTTGCCTGCCAAGGCCAGATTCAAGTCATTAGATATCCTATATAACTTAGTTCATAGGGTTGGTGTCAATTGCATATTGGCCTTCTCAGCTACCACCCTGTACTCCTCTTCCAGGTTATTAACACACTTGTTTCTTTCCCGTTTTTTCCTGGACGCAATTTGAATAAATCTACCTCTAACTGTAGGTTTATGCGCTTCCCAGCATATTGTTGCTGAGACCTCAGGGGTATAATTTTGTATAAAATATTCTGACAACGTCTCAGACACAGAGGAGACTACCTCAGGGTCCGAGAGGAGGGAGGCATTAAGCGACCAGGAAAAGCGGGACGGTTTACAGTACAAAGATTCTAATTTAAGGACTAAACCATCCGACCACGGGATTGGAACAATTTTGATTGATTGCATCTGGATATGATGTCTCTGGAAGAGGAATACATGATCGATCCTAGAATAAATATTATGAGGATGTAAGTAATGGGTAAAGTTTTGTGTGCCTGGATGGGCCTCTCTCCAACAATCAGCTAAAGAAAGCGTGTCTAGTAGATTTTTAAATTGTTTGGAGGCAGCAGCAACCAGAGAGGCAACTATAGGGTTACTTGGGGACTGTCTATCAATATATGGGTTTAAAACAAGATTAGAGTCGCCACAAATGACAGTCACCCCCTGCGCAACTACAGCCACCTCGTTGAAAAGCTTAGAGAGAAACTCCCCCTGATTAGTATTAGGAGCATAGTAGTTAACTATGGTGTCCTGAAGTGTCTCCAACAATATAAGGAATCTCCCGTCTGGTTCCCCAATTTCCTTTTTGCACAGAAATTGGGTCCCTTTACGAAAACCCCCCTCTGTTTCATCTCTGCGCAACTCAGAAATACCTGAGGGTAAGAGGCATCCAGGTACTTCGGCCTGGAGGATTTTGAGAAGTGCGTCTCTTGCAGGCATACCACATCTGCTCGCAGGGATCTAATCTTGCGAAAGGCCATATTCTTTTTAATGGGGGAATTAAAGCCCTGGACATTCAATGATAAAACAGAGGTCATTATTACCCCACCAAATACAAGAAGCGGTTAGAGAAAATAAAAGAGCAGCCCTATATCGTTACAGGAAAAAAAGAAAATAAAAACTAAATAAATGGGCAAACAAAGGAAACCACAAACAACCAAACAAAAAAAAAATAGGGAAGGTAAGGAAAGAGGGGGATGGTACGACGAGGGAGAGGGAAAATGGGGAGATGAGGACAAAACGAGCTTATTCAAAGCCCTGCGATCAGGCAAACAGTACCTGCACAGGACAAGCAGTAGTAAACACACAAATTACCATGCAACCAAAGACGAAACCATCCCGCCTATGGTCAGCGGATCAATATTTTCTCCCCTTAGGGATCCCCCGGAACCCCCGTATCCACAAAGGAGAGGGGAGACCGGACCACCCCGAAAGGCACAGAAAGCACCCGAGGAGCGGGATCCTGAAACTGCTGGATAAATCCAGAAACAACAAAGCCAAATTACAGGGATTGAGACCCTAATATGAAATATAAGAAACTGTGATAAGCAACTTATTTACACTTAACAGTTAACCGAACTACAGGAATATATCCCTCTAGCTCACAAGGGGTGCGGCATGTTATTGCCGATGGGCACATGGGGGTAGATCAGCTGAAAACATACAAAATTGTGAAAGCATACACTTAAGAGCATGGAGCATATTATCTTAAGAACAACTAGGTGCAGTTATTAAATAAGCCCAGAAAGAGGAGGACAAAGAGATGCGAGAGGGTATGAGCATAAACAAGCTGTAAGCTCTCACTCACCGTGTCCCCGTTCCCGCGCCGTCCCCGGGCGTCTGGCGGCGCAGCTCCCGGCCCGGCGTCCTGGCCGTGCGGCGTCGGCTCAGGCGGGGGCGTCTCGCGCGGTGCCCGGCTCGGTCACGTCCCCCTCTGCTTCCAGCAGACGTGCTCGCGCCTGTTCTGTGCGCGCCCGCCGGAGGACTTGTTTAAAGGGCCAATGAGCCCTAACCACCCTGGGGCTAACGCCCCTTCCTTGTCTGGGCCAATGAGCTCATAGGAGGGCTTGGGCTATTCCCAGGCTCTACCTATAGTTGCCCAGTTCTCAATCGCACCAATCACACATGCAGCTTCCACAGCCCCTATCACTGTAGCCTCCTATAAAGGGTTCACACCATCAGATGATCAGTGCCTGTTATAGCGCCTTGAACCTAGTTAGCTGCTAGTCTCTTGTGATTGTTTTGAACTCTCGTTGCCGACCACCGCCTGTCTTGACCATCCTAGATCTGAACTCCCGTTGCCGACCACCGCCTGTCTTGACCATCCTAGATCTGAACTCCCGTTGCCGACCACCGCCTGTCTTGACCATCCTAGATCTGAACTCCCGTTGCCGACCACCGCCTGTCTTGACCAGCCTAGATCTGAACTCCCGTTGCCGACCACCGCCTGTTTGACCATCCTAGATCTGAACTCCCGTTGCCGACCTTCTAGCCTGTTCCTGGACTTCCGTTAAACGCTCAGTTGTTGGGCAACGCAATACCGCTTCCAGCCACAGGTTCTCCAGACCTCCGTTCAGTAAGCCTACAATCTTTGAGCCATTGAAGTCCTGGGGGCAACCGATCCCGGGCAGGCGTGTTCTGCGTCCCGGCAAGCGGGGGCTCCTACAGGTGAAGCTGGCTGCGGAGATTGGGGGTTAAAGGCTTACCTGGAGGGCTGGAGTTACTCAAGCGGTCTTTTGTAGTACCCAGAGCGTGACATTATAACAGGCCACATTATGGAAGACCTGGTGCAGCAGGTGCAGGCCATGGCCACTGCCATCAACCAGCTCGCCCAGAGAGTGGCCAATCAGGAGTCGCGACAGATACCTGCATCAGCTGTATCACCTCACGTTCCAGAACCAAAGATCCCTTTACCGGAGAAATTCTTTGGAGACCGAGCCGGTTTTTCCAATTTCAAGAATTCTTGTGAACTCTATTTTAAGTTACGGCCCTTATCCTCGGGCACTGAGACACAACGGGTGGGTTTAATCATTTCTCTCTTACAAGGAGACCCCCAGTCATGGGCCTTTAGTTTGCTGCCTGAGGATCCTGCTTTGCACTCCGTTTCATCTTTCTTTTTGGCTATGGGGGTGCTTTATGCCGATCCAGACCGTCAGTCCACGGCTGAAAACAGGCTCCGAGCCCTAAAGCAGGGTCGGAATTCTGCCGAGGACTACAGTGCTGAGTTCCAGCGGTGGGCAGTGGAATCTAGATGGAATGACCCAGCCCTGTGTAGCCAGTTTCGTATGGGACTTTCAGAAAATATCAAGGATGCTTTGGTTAATTTCCCTACACCAGCCGATCTAGACCAACTCATGCAGCTCTCCATTAAGATAGATCGGCGACTTAGGGAAAGAGCCAGGGAAAGGGTTAGAACCACCACGCCCTTTAAGTCGTCTCAGAACCCCAACCCGTCAACTTCCCTAGCGGTAAACTCTTCCTCTTCCTCACAGGAGGAACACATGCAGATCGGTAGAGCTCGTCTTTCCCAGGACGAGAAGCAACAAAGGCGTTCCATGGGTCTTTGTCTGTATTGTGGGTGTCCGGGACATTTCGCTAGGTCCTGTCCAAATAAGGGGTACCCGGCGGGAAACTTACTCGCCTAGATCAGGAGGAGAGTACTGATCTAGGTGAGTTGGTAAATTACTCTCATCAGAATAAGATGTTAATTCCCACTGAGCTTTGCTGGGGTCCATTCAAGCACGCAGTATCTGCTTTTATTGATAGTGGAGCTGCGGGCAATTTCCTGGATCGGAGCATGATCTCCATCCTGGGGAATCCGCTGGTACCCCTTGAGAAATCTCTCCAGGTTTTGGCCATAAATGGGAAGGCCATCCAGGGAGGACCGGTCTGTACTAAGACCCCTCCTCTCAAATTGGTTGTTGGCTCCTCCCACTCTGAATAAATAGAATTCCTGGTTTTTGATTGTCCGGAAACACCAGTAGTTCTAGGATACCCATGGTTAAAACTCCACAACCCCATCTTAGATTGGCAGACTGGGGACTTAGTTAAGTGGAGTAGTTATTGCAAGACACATTGTTTCTCCACTGCCCTTAGGAGCGTTCTGATGCTGCCCCCGGAATTGCCTCAACCTTATGCAGATTGGGCAGATGTTTTTTCCGAGCGATCTGCCGATACCCTCCCCCCACACAGACCCTATGACTGTCCCATTGACCTGCTTCCTGGAACTATCCCTCCTAGAGGAAAAATGTATAATCTAACTCGACCAGAGGAACAGGCTATGAGGGAATACATTGCGGAGAATCTGAGCAAGGGTTTTATCCGCCCTTCAACATCACCTGCGGGCGCTGGATTCTTTTTTGTGGAGAAGAAGGACGGAGGCTTAAGGCCTTGCATAGATTATAGGGCCTTGAATAAGATCACTGTAAAAAACCGATACCCCTTACCCTTGATCGGGGATCTGTTCAATCAAGTCGCGGGGTCCCAAATTTTTTCCAAACTGGATTTAAGAGGGGCATACAATCTGATTCGCATCCGGCAGGGGGATGAGTGGAAAACTGCGTTTAATGTGAAAGATGGCCATTACGAGTACCTGGTTATGCCTTTTGGTCTTTGTAACGCGCCAGCCGTCTTTCAAGATTTTGTTAACGATATTTTCAGGGAGTATCTCGGTAGATTTGTGGTCATCTACTTGGATGATATTCTCATTTTTTCTAATTCCTTGTTGGAGCACAGACGCCATGTTAAGCTGGTAAAAAAAAAAAATTGAGAGAGAACAACTTATTTGCTAAACTTTCTAAATGCATGTTTGAAGTCACCACAGTTCCTTTCTTAGGGTATATTATTACCAACCAGGGGTTAGAGATGGACGTTGGGAAAGTTTCGGCGGTTCTGGATTGGGTTCAACCAAAGACCCTAAAAGAATTGCAGCGTTTTCTAGGTTTTGCAAATTTTTATCGGCGTTTCATTAAAGGCTTTTCTCATGTTGTTGCACCTCTTACCAACCTTACCCACAAGGGGGCCTTTACTGCTAATTGGTCTCCCTCTGTCTGTGAGGCCTTCCTGACCTTGAAGCGGGCTTTTACTTCAGCGCCTGTGTTAATTCATCCAGATACTCTAAAAGCCTTCATTGTTGAAGTAGACGCTTCCGAGCTGGGGGTGGGTGCAGTATTGTCGCAATATTCTGGTAACCCTGAGCGTCTTCATCCATGCGCTTATTTTTCATGTAAATTCAGTACCGCAGAACAAAATTATGATGTCGGTAATAGGGAACTATTAGCTATTAAACTGGCTTTTGATGAATGGCGACACTGGCTGGAGGGTTCATTACATCCTATAACTGTGTATACCGATCACAAAAATCTTGAATACATTGGTTCTGCCAAGAGGTTGAACTCTCGTCAGGCACGTTGGGCATTATTCTTCTCGCATTTTAATTTTATTATTACTTTCAAACCGGGTGTAAAAAATACTAAAGCTGATGCTCTATCTCGCATGTTCGGTGAATGTAAGGATCGGGGTGATACTGGTGATCCAATCCTACCTATGGGTTGTGTAGTCGGGGCGTTACTTCCTGATCTCTCTAACACCTTGGCACCATTTCAAGATGAATCTCCTAGTGATGTTCCTTTGGGATGCCAGTTTGTACCGCCGCATTTACGTTCAGATGTAATTCGCGAATTTCACGATGCCAAAACTGCTGGTCATGTGGGTAACCGAAAAACGTTTATGCTGGCCCGTCGCCATGTGTGGTGGCCAACCATGAGACGCGATATTACTGCCTTTATCTACGCTTGTGCTGTCTGTGCTCGAAGTAAAGGGGTTCACAAGGCTCCCAGTGGCGGTTTGGTTCCTCTTGAAATCCCTGCTGAACCATGGACTCATATTTCTATGGATTTTATTGTAGATTTGCCTTTATCACACGGGAATACTGTTATTTGGGTGGTCGTAGATCGTTTCAGTAAGATGGCACATTTCGTTCCTTTGGCCAAGCTTCCTTCTGCACCAGAGCTTTCTCGACTATTTACTTCACATATTTTTCGTATTCATGGTATTCCGTCCAATATAGTCTCTGATCGGGGTGTCCAATTTACTTCACGTTTTTGGAAACATTTCTGTTCGCGGTTGGGTATACAGATCTCTCTTTCGTCTGCCTACCATCCCCAGTCCAATGGGCAGACGGAAAGAACTAATCAAACTTTGGAACAGTACTTAAGGTGTTATGTCTCCGATGCCCAAGAACAATGGGCAGATTTTATTGATTTCCCCGAATTTGCTTACAATAACGCGCCTAGTGAGAGTACCAAGATATCACCTTTTTATTGTAATTTAGGGAAAAATCCTAGAGCTTCTTCCCTTTCAGGGTCACCCTCCAACTTGCCGGCGTTGGAGGAGTGGCTTCAAGAACGGAAGAATATCTGGACACATGTTCAGGAAATTCTTAAGACTACTAGTTTAAGATATAAAAAATTTGCCGATCGTCGTAGATCACGGGAGCCTACTCTTCAAGTAGGCGATTTAGTTTGGGTCTCCACTAAAAATATTGTGCTCCGTCAACCTTCTTGCAAGTTGGGTCCAAAATTCATTGGCCCTTTTCCTATAATAAAAAAGTTGAATAATGTGTCTTTTAAAGTTCAACTCCCGCCAACTATGAGAATACCCAACTCTTTTCACGTTTCACTGTTAAAACCGGCGAAGAATACTCCTCTTGCTGGTCCTGCACCTATTCTTGTGGATAATGAGCCCGAGTATGAAGTAAACAAGATCTTGAATTCTCGTAAGATACGCAATTCTTTACAATATTTGGTGGACTGGGTTGGCTATGGTCCAGAAGAAAGATGCTGGGTGGCTGCGAGGGATGTTCATGCCAAAACTCTTGTACGGAAATTCCACCGTGATAATCCGGAAAAAACGGGTGAGGGTCCGGAGGCCCCTCGTGAAGGGGGGGGGGTAGTGTCAGCTCTCACTCACCGTGTCCCCGTTCCCGCGCCGTCCCCGGGCGTCTGGCGGCGCAGCTCCCGGCCCGGCGTCCTGGCTGTGCGGCGTCGGCTCGGGCGGGGGCGTCTCGCACGGTGCCCGGCTCGGCCACGCCCCCCTCTGCTTCCAGCAGACGTGCTCGCGCGCAGGCACGTATTTCTAATTCCCTCCGGCGGAACTCCCGTTGCCGACCACCGCCTGTCTTGACCATCCTAGATCTGAACTCCCGTTGCCGACCACCGCCTGTCTTGACCATCCTAGATCTGAACTCCCGTTGCCGACCACCGCCTGTTTGACCATCCTAGATCTGAACTCCCGTTGCCGACCTTCTAGCCTGTTCCTGGACTTCCGTTAAATGCTCAGTTGTTGGGCAACGCAATACCGCTTCCAGCCACAGGTTCTCCAGACCTCCGTTCAGTAAGCCTACAATCTTTGAGCCATTGAAGTCCTGGGGGCAACCGATCCCGGGCAGGCGTGTTCTGTGTCCCGGCAAGCGGGGGCTCCTACAGGTGAAGCTGGCTGCGGAGATTGGGGGTTGAAGGCTTACCTGGAGGGCTGGAGTTACTCAAGCGGTCTTTTGTAGTACCCAGAGCGTGACACAAGCATCATTATTAGAGGGCTGTCCACAACCCTTCCGCATCCCATCATCCAAGGCACAGCCACTTCCACCAGTCAACATGTAAAACCAAAAATTAGTAGTAAAACCTGCAAACAGATAGACAGCTTAAAGCGTCACTTAAACCAAGGGATGAAGTGTGACTCGTCATACGGGGCCCACGCCGCATACGTTTGTCTGCTCTTTGCGCCTTAGGCGAGTCCTCGAAGCTTCTAGGGGACTTAACCGGGACTTGTTTAAGAAGATCCGCCGACACCATCTGTGACCGCAACTCTTCAACCAAGAAAGCAAAATAGGAAGAGTCTTTATAAAGGAACGTGATGCGGAAAGGGAAACCCCATTTATACTTGATTCTTCTTTCCTGGAGAACAGCAAGCAAGGGCTTCATTTTCTTCCTCTTGCCCATAGTGATTGCTGATATATCAGAGTATATCTGATATTTGTACCCCTGAAATATTAGAGTTGTCGCTAGTCTCGCTGCTTTCTGAATAGCCTCCTTGGTGGCGACTGGCGATGATGTCTCTCAGTGGCTCCTCAGGTGGCCTGAGTGGGCCCAATGCCCTATGAATACGATCAAACTCTAAGCGTTCTAATGGAACGGTCGGCACAAGTTCTTGGCATAAGGCGGTGACCACCGATCTGACATCTTCAATATGTTCTGGGAGACCTCTGAAGCGGAGGTTAGACCTCCTATCCATATTTTCCATATCTTCAATTTTGGCAGACAGAAACTTATTATGCAATTTTAACTGGTTTATCTCCCAATCTAAGGCATCCTGTGTTGCTGTAACCTCTCCCGAGTAGACAGAGATAAAGTTATTTTATCAAGTTCCCTTGAAAGATGATCAGTAATGAGCTTAGTGTTCGATGCTAGGGCTTTCTGGAGAAGAGACTCAAATTGCAACAAAGTATCAGCACTTACTTCAGGTCGCTTTCCTGTGCTCATCACAGGCTGCTAGTCTCTCTCACTGACAAGAAAGGATGACTCACTACACTCAAGCTCCTCAATTTCCTTGAGGTCTGCTGCTGTGTGTTCCCCCGCCATTTTGGATCAGACTGCATCCGCCCCTCGCACTCTGCTGACAGCTCACGAACGCAGCAGACAGCCCCGCTGCTGACACACTTCTCTTCGAAGCAACCTCTGGTAAGTCTCCTGCCTCCTATGCTTCACCGCACCGCGTAACCCCCTTCAGTGACCATCGGGCCCGGAGCTGATTAAGCCGCGTCCATCAGCCTCCGACGCGCATGCGCACCCCGGCACTGTATAAACTTTCATTGAGTTACGTTAATAGTTAAGAGTTAAGTTAACAAACTTCTTACAGAACACTGGGTATTGCATCTTAACATTCAGCAACATGTAAGGTAGCTAGCCAAAACCTTTTAAACTCTGTAATGTTGTTATTTTTGGGCATATGTGGGCCATGGGATAAAATCTATTAACTACTTAAAGTCTTTCAGCCAATATACATCTCAAGCTCCAGGGTCACCCGCCTTCTGGTGAGTCTACAACCCCCAATCTCAGCTGCTTCTTCAGCCTTTAGACAAGCCCCTATTTGCCAGACCTCATTACGCACCTCGCCGGTTACCACGATTACCCCCAGGTCTTATATAGCACAAAGGATGTTGACTTAAAAATGATGGGGGATGGACCAGGGACTAGACTGGGCAATGTGGGCAAGCTGGGGTCATACACAGAAGGACAGTCCTCAGGAGAGTGACACCAAAGGGAGTAGCAAAAGCAGGGTCAAGAGTCAAGCCAAGGGCCAAGCCAGGTAGTCAGAGTGTTCAAGTACAGAGGGTTAGATGGATTCGGGGTCAGGCAGGAGTCAGTCTAGGCAGCAGTCAATGAAGTAGGTGGGCAAGCAAGGTCCGCAACGGCACACAGTAGACTTCACAGGAACTACAGAAGCCAGCGTCACGCTATCACGTGCATCAAATGAATGGCAGTGAATAACTTTATAGAGCTAGGGTGCTGGGGATTGGCTGGGATACTTTGGGCTCATAGGCCCCTGAACATCCTAAGGTCTCATAGCCCCACTGACAATTAGGGCGCTTCATCCACTAGTAATATTAGGACTTATTGGCCCTTTCCAATCAGCCTTCGACGCACACGCTGTCTGCAGTGCCACCAAAGTGAATAAGACAGCATGCGCCAGTACGGTCGTAGAAGCAGGGGATGTAGCCAAAGGCGGATGCTCGCTGTGCCACTCCAGCCAACTCTGTTTGAGCCGGTGCTGCGGCTGGGATCCCCGCTTCCAAGCTGGAGCTGCTCAAGTGGGCGGTTAAGGACATCGCCGGACCGGGGTGAAGGTAAGTGCACCATGACAATACATGTCTAGACCACTTCTCCTTTTCTTTACCATAGAGGCTTTAGGTACATTTTGCCCTTAGCCCAAAGCTGTGAAGATGAACCATTTTTTGAACATGCAATGTTCTACGTATCTTTGTCTGATGACTTTCTGTGTACCACCTGTGGGTGTGTCTGTATCTAGTTCTTACTTTATCTGACTGATCTGTGTTTCTTTGTGGTGTTCTTTTATGTGTTCTTCTCCTGTTGTCTATATATCCACTCTAAGTCTGTTTGCTCCTGATATTTGTACCCTGTCACCTGCCTGCCCTCCGTATCCCCTTATCCGTGACCATCGGGGAGGGGGGATTTTTTGGGGGGGTCTGTGCAACCCCACATTTTGTTGATTTTCTAAAGAAGTAAAATGGTAAGAGGCCCACTGTACCAGACCCCCTGTGCCCCAGGTTCCCAGCCACTTGCCTCTTTGGTGGCACAATCAGATTGTATATGAGTTTTTCCTCCTTCCCTCAGTCTGTGGCTCTGCCTGCCAGTTGCCAGTCTGTAACTCTGGCCACCTAACCATATTGTTATGGACTATAACTATATTGCCTTTGTGCACAGATATGTCTTAACCTCTGTGTTAAAGGCTGCCTCTATTTCACATTTACCAATAGCTCAGCTAGGAGACTCCCAAACTTGCCCATGTGATTGTGATCTGCCTGGGCCTGACATAACCTGGCTATTACTTGTGACCGATGCAAAATATTCCCAAAAAGATTGCATAGACTGTAGCAAAATTGTCATTTTGCCACAAAGCATCGTGCTTTTGTAAGGTTATTCACGAAAACTCAGCAGGTTTGCCATCCCATGTAGGTGGCTATTTACATATCATTATGTGCCAATAGAGAGTCTTGATTTACTAATTTGTCAAAAAAATCTCTACTTTATTGGAAAATGTCTGTATCCACTGGACCTGTCTAATAAGCCCACAATTGCTCTCTTATACACAGAGCGTTTATCGAGCCAGAAATTGCAAAAGAAACTGCAATGCAACTTCTCCCTCTAATTCTCCCTGAGCTGCTCCATGCCTCTCCTCCAGCCCTCAGCCATGCCCACTCTCCCTCCCTGCAAGCACATCTGTTTTGCCCAGGCTGACAGCCTTGCTTAACAGGAAAAAAACCACATTTAACATTAGCATAAATAAAGCTTTTTGAAAACATATGGGCAGCACAGCGACCAGGCCAAACCCACAATGCTTGAGTAAAACATTCCCTATGTAAAAAATGCCAAACCTCAATATCTTACCCATTTATTCTCCAATTTAAAATAGAAAACAGTTTAGGACAGTGCCAGGTGTAGTCCTGTACGATAAGCGAATTTTTGGCTATGCCTAAAGAATGAATTTGAATGCACTTAAACCAGACAAACACCCACTCCACAATGCTCCAGGGTCATCCTGTTTGCAGGGAATTGCCCCCGATCAGCCCCCTGCAAACCTCCTGAATCTTACCCCCTGGCAAAATATGGCCCCATAATTGATCAGTGGTGGTTACATGTCCCCATCCCAGGCTTCTGCTTTGCTAGCTACCAGTTGAGAATGGGACACATGACAGTGAGTCCAGTTTTAAACACCCAGATGCCACATTCAGCTTCTGAAGAAGCCTGATGTTAGGACGAAACGTGTTGAGTTAACAGCATACCCTGCCCAGTATCACAGTTTCTATATTATCAATTAACACTAGACATTCACCTATGATGAATATTTATTTGTGCGAATAACACTACTGTTTGAAAAATAGTCTCTATTGTCCAGGTCTATTTTTTAGGATATTTATGAATATTATTGTATGACTGGTGGGATTTGACAGGCACTGTTCCTAGGGACAAAGCCTCCATTAATTTCCTGACTCGCAGTCCAGAAAATTCTGCATTTGGAATGAAACTTTTGTATTTTACCTGTTAAGATTCTGTTAAGTACTTGTAAGGGAAACATTATTTCTCAGAAGTGTATGTTAGATGAGTGTATGTTGAGATGAGAACTTGCTAACTCTAGTTAATACTTTCCAGATAAAACTGTAAGCTTGTCGCATAATTTGGGAAGCTCTCTTTTGAGATTGAGAGCTTAAAGCATTTTATTAGGCAATAATAGGAAACATTTTTGTAATGTTTTTAAATATCTCTTTTTGATGTCACCAGAGAGGCGGTTCATGGCGCCTCTACTTATATTTTGTTTCTTAATTGTTCCCTAGCACATCTAACTAAAGTGTTATGTTGTATCATTTCCCACAACTGTCATTTTGTATTCAGAAGAAATCATTTTATTCTTGGGGGTTATTTACGGTTTATTTTTCGATTTATATTACATGGCATTATATTGATTCAGGTTGAGGGGTATATTCATTTGAGCTGAGGAAACTCACTTTAGGGGGTAACAATGTGACAATGATATGGAACCCTGAATTTTGACAATGTTTTCTTTTGGGACATATTTTAACCTTTTAAGTGCCAGCCTACCTGGAGTTTTTGTCACACTCTGTTGCCAGACCATTTTGCACTATTTTGCACTCCCCATGTTCAAATGTGATTTTTGAAGGGATTTCCAGGGATTTCCCAGGAAAATGATATATTGTTTTTTTCAGCAGAGTCTGAGCTTTAACATGAAATGTCTTGTTTGTCATTTTTTAGGTGTATTCTCAATATTTTTTGGCGAAATATGTGCAAAAAAATTAAAAAAATCTATTTTTTACAATTTGTAGTGTTTTTTTGTAATAAAAAATGTAAGTTTGTCAATAAAATCTTATTGCGTGTACCACATATGTATAGGTAGACACCTTTTCCTGCCCAGGAGACTCCCCCAAACTGAAACAGAGCTTTAGGGGATTTTCAGAAAAAATACAACTGTGATATGGGCTATGCGCACCTTGCAGTTTTTCCAGAAAAACAACCCTTTACATTTGAAATACCCCCAACAAACTATATATTCTCTGGAAGTACACACCTCAGGCTTTCTATTTGTACCAGGCTTGTTGATGTGGCCACAGTTTTCTAGAAGTAATCCCTCAATGTATTCTTTGGTTGCAAAGAGTTTCCCTAAAAAAAGGATAAAAAAGCAGAATCAAAGCCACATTTTCCTAAAAAAACTATATACAAACAAGAAAAAACAAGTATAATCTGAAAAAGCAACATCCCCCGAACAGAACGATACCCAACATGCATAGGTTCTGTCAAGGGAAGAGTTGCCAAACACCCCAAGGTAAAGCATGAACATAACGGTAATTTTTCTTGAAAATTTCAGCTCTGCAGACAAAGTGCGCACCTTGCGATTTTTCAACCAAAACAACCCTTTACATTTAGAATATCCCCCATAAACTATATATTCCCTGAAAGTACACATGTTAAGCTTTCTAAGCGTACCCAGCTTGTTGTAGTGGGCTCATCTTTCTGGAATTAATCCCTCAAAGAACTCTTTGGTTGCGCAGAGTTTCCCTAAAAAATGTATAAAAATGCAGAATAAAAAACACCTTTTCCTAAAATATAAATATGCAAACCAGAAAAGACAAAATAAGTCTGAAAGCGCAAGGTCCCCCGAACAGAACAATACTCAACATGCAGAGGTACTATTAACCCTTTTAATTGCCAGCTTACTTGAGATTTTGTCACCCTCTGTTGACAGGTCATTTTTCCCCATTTTGCGCCATGTTTTGCGTCATTTTTGCTGGAATTTTCAGGAAAATGATATATATATTTTTTGCAGCAGAGTTTAGGCTTTAACATGAAATGTCTTGTTTGTAAATTTTATTTATTATTAATTTTATTTATTATTAAGTAAAAAAAAATAAATAAATAAAAAATTTTTTTAGAAAATTGCCTCCTTTATTTTAAATAAAAAATGTATTTGATTAGGGAAAACCATATTGCATGTGAAAGCCCCATTTCTACCGATTAGAACGGTACCACATATTTATCGGTAGCCCCCTGTTCCTGCCCAGGAGACCCCTCTAACTGAAACAAGTAATTTTTAACATTTACAAATAAAATACAACTACCATCCACACTACAAAGGGTTAAATCGAGAAAAAAAAAATGACATAGGGTCCCCCCTCCCGGGAGGGGGGAGGCCCATTTTTGGGGGGGATTTTTAAGGGTTAAAAATCCTTAAAAAATAAAAAAAAAATGACATGGGCCCCCCCCTTACCCAAAGTAACCAGCCCGGGACCAGCTATGCAGGGTTTGGAGGAACAGGGCGCAGGGGCCAGCTTTTGTGGCCCCTGGCCCTGCAGGCTACAAGCCCGCATAGCCAGTGGGCCCGTGCTCTTCTGCCCCCCCCTGGGCTTTGGGGAGGCAGGTAATGGGGGTGCCGGGGGTTAATGGCAAGTCACCGGTGACTTGCCACCTCCCCCAGCCTTGTGAACTGGTATAGGGGTCATGGACCCCTTACCAGTTCACAAGGGGTTAAATGTAAAAAAAAAACACAGACACACAAAGAGAAAAAATATTTTATTATTATTTTTTTTTTAATACTTACCTCCCATCCATAGTGGAGCACTCTTTCAGCCTTTTATAGCTGCTGGATGACAGAAAACAAAAGGGTTAATTAAAAAAAAAATGACATAGGAGGGGGAGGGACCCCATTTTTTTTTGGAATTTTAAGGGTTAAAAACCCTTAAAAATCCCCCCAAAAAATGACGTAGTGTCCCCCCTACCCAGCATTACCGACCCGGGCCAGCTATGGGGGCTTGTAGAACAGGGCTCAGGGGCCAGCGTTGGTGGCCCCTGGCCCTGCAGGCTACTAGCCCACATAGCCACTAAGTGGCCCGGGCCCTTCTGCCCCCCCCTGGCCGTTGGGGAGGCAGGTAATGGGGGGCTGGGGGTTATGGCAAGTCACCCGCTTGCCGCAGGTGACCTGCCATACCCAGAGCCTTGTGAACTGGTATAAGGGGTCTCATGGACCCCTTACCAGTTCACAAAGGGTTAAATGAAAAAAAACACCACACAAAAGTATTTTATTAAAAAAAAAAAATTTTTTTTTACTGTACTTACCTCCGATTGTAAGCTCCTTTGTCCTGCGCCGCTCTGCTGACAGATGCCGGTGATCGGCATCCAGAGAAGGGGGAGGCAGGAGATCAGAGGATCTCCTGCCACCTCCTTCCCCGTTGCCGATCACCGGCATCTGACAGCTGAGAACGCTGAAGCCTGAAGTGATCGGGGCTGGGATGACGTCATAGCCCCGCCCCCAAAAGGGGCGGGGCTTGGCACGGAGACGGACCCGGATGACGTCATAGCCCCGCCTCAAGGGGGCGGGGCTTAGCAGCAAGATGGCGCCCGCGCACACGCAGGTAAGTGAATGTCATTTTTATTTTTTTTACAGTTAGCAGCTGCTGCTGCAGAAGTGTGGCCTATTCCGGGGGCTCTCCTGGAGCCATCCGACCCCCCACGGGGAGACCCGGCCGGATCCAACGAGGGGTCAGGTGAGTAATTTTTTTTTTTTGCCCACTAGCAGGGGTAAATGCCAGGCACGTAAATTTTACGTAGCTGGCACTTAAGTGACGGAGATGCAACCACGTAAATTTTACGTGGCTGGCATTTAAAGGGTTAAGAGCGAGGGGCAATGATCAGATGCCTATTTTTTCTTGCCAAAATGTATATCAGAGGGCATGAATTTGATGACTTGTTGAAATACAGAGATGCTGTAACAGTGAATATGTTGTGCTTCTAGATATGTCTAGACAATCAATTAACAGAGGGTCTGCCACTATTTGAAATACAGTTCAGGAACATTGACAAGTAAACCAGGGACTGATGATACTTGCTCTCTACAGCAGTTGGTAATGTTGCCAGAAAGCCAAATTAGGTAGCAATGGCTGACAGGGTACCAGGAAATATGCATTTAAAAACCAATCATCAAATAAGGACATGGACTAGGATCACGTCATGGGTTAAAATTAGGATTTCACATGACCAATTTTTAAATTAACTGTAAAAGAGAAACTGATGCCGCCCAGAAGTTAGTAACAGGGAGGCTCATGAAAGATGAGTCTCCTGCTCAATCTGAGTATGATTCACTAAGCGGATCTGCAATACATGATGTTGGAGTTGTTGGGCTGTGCTAAGTTTTCTTCTGCACATTGGGTGAGTGATTAAATAAAGAATATTGTAAATTTAGTGGTGCAACTTGTGTGTAGCTACTGTCACAATTTAAAATTATTTTTTGTAGCTCATACAATGAAAGGACTAAGTGAATCAGGGTATATATCTTAAATTGCACAACTCAATCTAAATCTGATCAGCTTCCTCACAGATCTGGATCTGCAAAGTGGTGCGGCATCAAAGACGCAGGAGTTTATAGAATGCGTTCACTTTTGTTCATTCTGTTTTTGTAGCTTGAAAAATGGCTAGCCTGATTGCAGGTCTGATTGCAGGTCTGCTTTAGGGTGGAGGTTTTCATGTACGTACAATGGGAGCAAATGTTTCAGGGTGAAAACTGCTGCACTGCTGGTGAAGTGAGCATGTTGCCCCCCTGAAAGCTGGTGTTAGTGAGTTGTATTCTAAGAGAAGCATGCTTCTCCCTATGCAAGCAGTTAGTAGGGTAGATATGGAGTTTAGAGAAACGGGTCAGGAAGCAGCTGTCACATAGCCAGAACTGTTCCTCTTGCTCACCAGTAGAGGTTGCCAAGGTTCCTGATGTGCACATCTTGTTGCGGCACGCAAATGTGCTTGCATTTGCACATGTGCAAGGTCCATCTGATTGTGCACATGCACAAGTATGCGTGCATGGAAAACTGCATACACTTGTGCGCATGCTTGTCCTTCAAAATAATTCCATATATGCCTGCCCGGGACCTCGACTTTATTCCTTGACCTCCGTTCATCTCCTGTTACGTACTGTGCAGCCTATTACCTGTCCCAGCTTGTGACTCAGACCTGGCCTGTCTGCTGCCCATAGATTTGCCAATACCCATTTCACTGGACAGCCCAGTCTACCTACTGAAGGCAAGGTTGGACCTTAGATTCCAGGCTTCTGGCTCGAGAGGTGAATTGGTCTGTTCTCTCTGCAATCAGGGCTTCACCTGCGGTACTGTGACAGCAGCAGCTGAGCCTCTCTGAAAAGTGAGCATGTAACCAAATGAACAACACATACAGCAAAAAACATAGTAAAAATGATATTACGAGGATTGACCACCCAACTACAAAAACAAAAGGGTGCTCGTCTGCACAATCCTGACACGGAAGTGTCAGTGTGTGGAGTTCTGACATGGCCGCAGACATACAAATAGAAAGCGGCTCCTAATAGTGCAGAGGACCTCTGCACTATTAGGAGCCGCTTTCTATTTGTATGTCTGCGGATTTAGCAGTTTGAACTAGCTCAGTGGACACTACCCTGAGAACTTTATTGAACTATAAGGACTTACCCCAGCAGCAATCGGCTGTATTGCGGAAGCAAGGAGCGCTCTTAAAGGGACCATAACACCCAAGAAGCCATTTTATGTACACCTGTCACAGTTTGTTTGTCAGTATATGTATTAAAGATTTTGCCATGTAGAAGTTCCTCTGAAGTCTGAATCCAGCAGAAATTAATTAACAGACATTATAAGAAGGAGGCCCTGGTTAGGTAAAACCTGCTGGGCCTGGTGGGTAAGTTTTTTTGATTATTTACTACCTGCTAAGTTTGTGCATACTTTGGATACTTTATTGTGTCATTGAATGCAGCTGTCTCAGCGCAGACATAGCGCTTTATCACAGCAAAGAACATAGAGAGCAAAACAGTGAAAACAAAAAGGTTACAAACAGAGTAAGAGTATCTGTCCTCTCACTCTGAATACACTGTTGCTCTAACACAGCGCGCCTGCAGACTGGTGTTCTATGACTGATTAGCAATTATTGCCTTCAGCCATTTAGCTCAACTTTCTCCCCTTTGCATTTCAAGATGTGAACCACTTGAACAATATGTAACTGAATTAAAAGCTCTAAACCAGTGAGGTATAGATGTTTATAATAAGAATTTCTATTAGAATTTTCCTTTATTACAATAAAGATTAGTAACAGCAGTACAAGAACATAACAAATACTGTAGCAATACAAGAACAGAATAAAATGGCATACGAAATAGTAATAGAAAACAATATTTATACATGGCACTGGACCCTGCATACAATGAAAAAGGAAACAAGTGTATTTTTATTGATATTTTAATCACAAAAGAATAACATTAAAAAAATCTTCTTCCGACATTGCATTAGCATGTTCTCAAAAATTTCAAAGTGTTTCCTTTAGTTTTGCTTATCACTTTAGTCAAGCTCTAAACTTTCAACACACTGACCACAGTTTGAAGGCACTTATTTTAGATTTTTTATAATATAGAGTTTATGCACAATTTCATGATGAAAGAACAAGCTTTCAATTGAAGTCAAAAATCGATTTATGTTGGCTTGGATAATGTGCTTCTTACACAGTGTCCTGAATTAGCAAAGGCACAATACCATAACAAAATGTTAACAAGAGTGCCTTTATTATTATGATTTTTCAAAGCCTTTGCCGGAGACTACAGTCTGTCTAATCAATGTTACCTATTGCTTTAGGAATGAGATTATTATAAAAAGCAAGCGCCATACTTTAGATAGCAGTATAATTTGTGCAATGCTTTGTACTCATTCAATGCACATTAGTAAGCTCCAATGACCAAGCTTTTTGGAACACTAAGCACATCTAAAATAAAACTTACTTTATAATGACAAGAGTGGCCTTCTAATCAGTCAGAGGAAAAGTTTATCAGCTTGTCTTAAAGACAAAGTTCAGCCAAAAAAAAAACGCTATACTCACCATGTGTCCTATGCCGACTCTCATTCATAGACCAATGCTGCACATCTTACCTGATGGCTGGATCCATGGCCCGTGTCTTTACATGCAAGTGATTTACTATATAAGTTCCATACAAATAAAAATGTGTATCCAATAGCATTTCTCAAATATTGTCTTGCTTAATTTATGACCATATTTTGAATTTGGCCCAAAATGTAAAACCCATTACAGTGAATAGGAAGGAGGGGGACACATTTAGAGATGAGCGAATTTATGAAAAGTTCCATTCTGGCGATGCGCCGAAATTTCCCGAAAAAATCGCTTCGGTCCGAATTTATTCACAGTGAATCACTATTAAAACTGCAATTTCTGGCCTTCTGAGAGCCTCAATAGGGTTGTAGAACATTTTGCCTTGCTGTAACATGCATAGGATGCATGCTGGGTTAGTGAAATCACACTGTAACGAAGTATGACATTCAGATCAGAGGCATTGCTATTAGAATCACTGTCGCAGAGCGGTACAATTACAGAGCCTTGAGGTGGCATCAGCATAAGGAGTCCATATATTGCCTGAAAAACACACCCTGGAGTTGGTAGCAGCATAAGGAGCCCATATATTGCCTGAAAAACACATTGGAGTTGGCAGCAGCATTAGGAGCCCATATATTGCATGAAAAACACATTGGAGTTGGCAGCAGCAGCATAAGGAGCCCACATATTGCCTGAAAGACACACCCAGGAGTTTGCAGCAGCAGCAGCATAAGGAGCACATATATTGCCAGAAAAACCCATTGGAGTTGGCAGCAGCATAAGCAGCCCATATATTGCCTCAAAGACACACACTGGAGTTGGCAGCAGAAGCATACAGAGCCCATATATTGCCTAAAAAACACATTAGAGTTGGCAGCAGCATTAGAAGCCCATATATTGCCTGAAAAACATATTAGAGTTGGCAGCAGCATAAGCAGCCCATATATTGCCTGAAAGACACACCCAGAAGTTGGCAGCAGCAGCAGCATTAGGATCCCATATATTGCCTGAAAGACACACCCAGGAGTTGGCAGCAGCAGCAGCAGCAGCAGCATTAGGAGCCCATATATTGCCTGAAAGACACACCCAGGAGTTGGCAGCAGCAGCATTAGGAGCCCATATATTGCCTGAAAAACACATTGGAGTTGGCAGCAGCATAAGCAGCCCATATATTGCCTGAAAGACACACCCAGGAGTTGGCAGCAGCAGCAGCATACGGAGCCCATATGTTGCCTGAAAAACACATCCAGGAGTTGGCAGCAGCAGCAGCATTAGGAGCCCATATATTGCCTGAAAGACACACCCTGGAGTTGGCAGCAGCAGCAGCATTAGGAGCCCATATATTGCCTGAAAGACACATCCTGGAGTTGGCAGCAGCAGCATAAGGAGCCCATATATTGCCTGAAAAACACATTGGAGTTAGCAGCAGCAGCATACGGAGCCCATAAATTGCCTGAAAGACACACCCAGGAGTTGGCAGCAGCAGCAGCAGTGGCATTAGGAGCCCATATATTGCCTGAAAGACACACCCATGAGTTGGTAGCAGCAACAGCAGCATTAGGAGCCCATATGTTGCCTGAAAGACACACCCTGGAGTTGGCAGCAGCAGCAGCATTTGGAGCACATATATTGCCTGAAAAGCACACCCAGGAGTTGGCAGCAGCAGCATTAGGAGCCCATATATTGCCTGAAAGACACACCAAGGAGTTGGCAGCAGCAGCAGCAGCATTAGGAGCCCATATATTGCCTGAAAGACACACACTGGAGTTGGCAGCAGAAGCATACAGAGCCCATATATTGCCTGAAAAACACACCCTGGAGTTGGCAGCAGCACGAAGAGAACATATACAGATTTTGGGCACATATATCTTATCCTAAGAATATTAATAAAAATGAAGATTGACTTAAAGCTTTTCCTCAATAATTACTTGCGGAGGAATGTCTGTAACTGGAGAGCAGCGCCTTAAAACTGTTTTGCACTATCCATATTTCTGAAGTGTTGGACTGGCACCATGATCAATCTACTCTGATGCATAAGGCATTGGTGGGTGGAAACCTTGGCTGATCCATGCCCGATTCATTTTCACGCAGGCCAGGCACTTTGTTCCTGTTAAAGTCTTCAGGGCCTAGTTACTACTTAGGAAAAGCCATAGATAGTTACACACCTGCTGCTGTTATCGAAAAATCCTGTTTTATGCGTAGTGTAGCATTTTGTCCTCCCCTCATATACACACTAAGTATGTCAGGCAGAGAAGTGCCTAAATTCATCAAGCAAAGTTCGCAGCAGACTAGGGGTGAGTGGCAGCAGGAGTCTCAGTGAGAGACCTGATCTCCCAGTATAAGCTAGCGGTCCTGTCTCGACCAGCAACCCATCTGCCATCATCGATTGGTTAACACGATCATCCAGTTCATCACAAGTGAAATCTGACATCCCCAGTCAACTGTCAGTTATATCTTATGCTTTGGGTTCAGCTCCACTATTCAGTGAGGACGATCTGCTAGAGAAAAATCAGCAGCTACTGCACAGCCAAGAAGTGGAGGAGACATTCATCACTTCTTCCACTAGACGGGCAAGTAGTGATGAGGAGAGTGGGAGGCGTGGGAGGTGGTGTTGCAAGCGTTTTGGCTTCTTAAGCAGACTCTGTTGAGGAACCTGAGGACATCAGTGAGTTTTGAGGGAACTTTTAAAGGCTTGGAGTGATGGAGAGTGACGGATTTAGCGGTCAGCATGGTAGCAGAAGGGGAAAGTCTGGAGGCAAATGTGCTCGGGGTAGACCACTTGCTGTGCAGAAGTCTACCTTCCCAGAAGGTAGTGGAAAAGGGTCCCCGGAGTCAGCGGCGGTGGCAGCAGCAGTAAATTAGTGCAGAATGTTGGTAGGAAAATCAGCTACTCAGCAATGTGGCAGTTTCTTATCAAGCATCCGCAGGAAGTTAACATGGCTATATGAAAGATTTGTAGGCAGAAGGCGAAGTGTGGCCAGGGTCCCGATGTTGGTCCCACAGCGGGCAGCAGAGTCAACATTTGCAGCATCACCATAAAACGACCTGGGAGAGTTGGCTCCAAAGTGGTGGTCCAGCCTGCTGCATTACCCAGTGGCACGCCGCTCTCTGTTCCAGCCAGCCATGACTCCACCACCTCCTGTGTGTCATACCCATCCTCTGTCGCTCCAGATGCTCCTCCTCCTCTTAATCCGAGTAAGTCATACCGCCAGCAATCCATTGTCCAAGCAATGTCCAAGAGACAACAGTATGTGCCCACTCATCCAACGTGCAGAAGCTAAATGTGCTCCTGTATAAGTTGCTGGTGCTGCAGTCCCTCCCTTTTGAGATGGTGGACCTTTCAGAGAACTGATGGCTTGTGCCAAGCCGAGATGGAGAGTCCCAAGCTGTCATTTCTTTGCGAAGAAGGCAGTATCAGCCCTGTACAATTTTGTTAAACAGAAGGTGGGCCAGTCCTTGAGCTTGTCAGTGTGTACCAAAGTGCACGGCAGTGCCTACATCTGGAGCTGTAACTATGGTCAGGGACAATACATATCCTTTAAGGCCCACTGGATGATTGTGGTTCCTGCACAACCACAACAGCAACTTGGACAGGTCCCGCCGCTGTGGCCTCCACGCTCCTAGACCGTTGTGCCTGTGACAGTGCACTTGTCAAAGTGCACTTGTGTATTTTGGTTTATGGATGTGCACATGTTTTTTGCACTTAGACACTTTTTTCTGTGACACCATTGCTAATTGTCAATTACATATTAATTGTTAACATTTATCTTATTTGAACACATTTATAATAATAACATATAATAACAAATAACATAATAACAATAACATATAACATAATAACAATAACATACAAAATGTATTAAATATTTTTTGGTTAATTTTGTATTTTTTTACATTTTTTTCATTTTCTTTTTTTTTTATATTTTGTATTTTTAAAAAATATATATTTTTTAATATATTTTTTTTTAAATATATATATATATATATATATATATATATATATTTTGGTATTTTTATTTATTTATTTATTTTTCAGTGCCCTTCCAGCCTACCATGTGTGCAGGACACGACGGTTTCACGCTGTTCTTCACATGGTTTGCCTTGAGCCACGGATTCACACATGGGAGGAACTGCTAAAAATCATAAATCAATAAATGAAATCATGGCTTACTCCACGAAAACTGCAAATGGGGACCATGGTGACTGACAATGGGAAGAACATCTTGTCTGCGCTGCGACTAGACAGGTACTCTTCAAATATTTATGCTAGTATTTGGGATGCCCCGCTGTTCTAACACACAGGCTGGCTGCTTTTACAGTGAAAACGTGACTTTCTTTATAAAATGCAACCAGTTAGCAGACAGGTACTCTTTAAATATTTATGCTAGCATTTGGGATGCCCCGCTGTTCTAACACACAGGCTGGCTGCTTTTACAGTGAAAAAGTTACTTTCTTTACAAAATGCACAATGTTAATAGACAGGTAGTCTTCAAATATTAGAGCTAGCAGGCTTTTTAAAGAATGACAACAGGAAAAGGAAAGGCTAAATAGGCAGGTATGGTATTAACACTAAATAGGCTTGAAATCTAATGCAAACTGTCTTTCTCTGTCACTGTCACAGCCTCTCTCCTTCTCTATCTTTCCCTCGCTCGGCTCCTTCTGTTCCTTGTTCTATCTATCTCTCCCTCGCTGTATCTATCTATCTATCTATCTATCTGTCCCTCGCTCTCTGCGTGATCTGCTCTGGCCGCAATACAGTGTCAGAATGAGCTTCCGCAAAATGGCCGCCGCTTATATAGGGCTGTGACATCATCGGGAAGCCTGGCTGCTGATAGGTAGCATGTGACGCCTACCCAAGATTCCTTGCTCCATGGGACATGTCCTGACATGTGGATCCACCATTTTAGATGGGCTGGATAGTAGTAAATGAAGTTTTAAGGAAGCGATCTGAGCGATCGAATTGCGACGATATTCGGAATCGTTACGTGAATTTTTCCTGAAATTCGTAACAAATTCGGGTTCGTCAGATTCGATTCGCTCATCTCTAGACACGAAATAAATGGTAGCATTTTGTAACCGTTATATATCAGTAGGCGCCTGCACTCGAAGTGTCCATGTGTGAGAAAAAAGGACGTTATCAGATCATTTAAGAAAACATAAGATGTTCATTAATCACTGCTAGAAATACTATGACAAAGGGCCTTGTTTTTGATGTGCAGCATTTAGCATCTCTCTTGTGGCTATAGTGCCAGTTTCACCAGCTTTTTGTCTTATCTGGTGCTGTGCTGTGGACTACATTGGCGCTAGCAGTTGCTTCACAGAACGCTAACTAATTAGCTTTGATTGTTGCACTAGATATTGGCTGACAAATGCCAGTGCCTGTTGGACCCGGTTGCTAATCCAGCGCCAGTAAACGCCACTTTGTATCGCCATTTTTCCGGTGCTCAACAGCATGTTTATGAATGATTTCCTCTTTGAAATGATTGGCGCTGTATTTTTCCAGTGCTGTTTGGAATATCATCATTGCAGTTACGTTACGTTAGCTTGTGACGTCAAATCCCTTTATACAATAATACCTCACCAACTAGCTCTTGTAGCAGTCAAGTTCTTTTTGGATAAAGAGTTAAAGAGTCGACGGACAGAGTGGAGCTCCATAGGTTTTTACTTACACTACTGGAATTTGTACTTGCTCACAATTTCTTTATGTTTAACGGTCAGTACTACCAACAAATATCTGGTGTTGCTATGGGGGCAAACTGTGCCCCCTCGGTGGCTAATCTTTCTGGGATGGTGGGAGGAGTGCACTGTCTTTGGTCTTAATTTGGAGCGGTACCCCCCTGCAATATTTGGGTGGTACCGCTACATTGATGATATCTTGATTTTTTGGCAGGGCCAATCCTCCTTCCAAGACTTCCTGGACTGTCTCAACGAGAATCAGTTGAACATCACACTGACGACCACCATTTCTAAGTCTGAGGTAACCTTTCTGGATGTTAAACTGTCTTTGAGATCGGACGGTATGGTAGATACTTGTCTTTTTAGACAGCCTACAGCAATAAATAGTTTTATGAGTTATGACAGTGCCCATGTCCAACATCTGAAAAAAGGTATACCATATGGCCAATTCCTGCGGGCGCGCAGGAATTGTACCGTTCTAGAATAATTTGAGCGTGAAGCTGCTACTTTAGCCAGAAAGTTCAAGGCAAGGGGTTACCCTGACAAAATTATTAGACAGGCGTACACTAGAGCTAAGAAGCTCAATAGATCCAAATTGCTGGTACCCCGAGATAAAGGCTCAAAAAGATTGAGAAAGTCCAAGGAAGTGGTCCGCTTTGTCACTGATTTTAACAAACAATGGAGACAAATCCACAGTGCTATCAAAGCACTGGCATATTCTAGTTTTGGAACCTTCATTAATGGAAATGGTGGGCCCTAGAGGATTAATGACGGCCCGCCGGGCCCCGAATCTTAGGGATCATCTTTGTAAGAGCCACTTTAATCCAGTGAGTACCTGGCTTTCGGATAGACAAACACTAGGGTGTTTCCCATGTGGGAATTGTTCAGTCTATGGACACATTGAGAAAACCACACAGTTTAAGAACTTACAGAGTAGACGAATTTTCAAGATGAATTCTTTTATTAATTGCAGGACGCGCTCTGTTATTTATCTGTAGAGTTGCGGTTGTCCAGTGGCATACGTCGGTGAAACTCAGAACGCCCTCAAGACTAGGATTCAGGCACACTTGTCGAATAGCCGGCTGGCAAGTACGGACAAAACAACAGGTAAGAACATTTCCCCTGTAGCTGCCCACTTTTTGGAACAACATGGGGGGGACCCCAACTTTTTAAGAGTGGTGGGTATAGAAAAAGTGGCCCTGGGCTCACGAGGTGGTGACTTGAAACGCCGTCTCCAGACAAGATGGATTTTCCAGTTGGACACTCGTAGCCCAAGAGGTTTAAATGAAGATTGGGCCTTTACCCCGTTTGTAGGTTAGGCTATTTTCAACCCATTGCTTAGGAAACTATAGCATGGGGCTGGGCCTGTCTTCCCCTTAGGGGGTATGAGAGTCTGGAGGACGTTCTTACAGTGTCTTGGGCTTTGGACACTCCGTTTGGTATATAGATAAGATGTTTGTTTTTTTTTGTTTTTTTTTATTTTCTTATTCACTATTTTGAGCTCATCACATTATTTTTCACATATGTTTGGCCGTGCCATTGAAATTATGTTTGATGACAATATGGCCTCATAAGTTTGGTGTTTTTGTGCATCAGGGGTTGGGCTGTAATATATTCATGTCAGAGTTTTGGTTATTTATTTTTTTAGTTATGTTCTTTGTTTTAGATATTTTTGTTCCTATGGTGATGGTTCACGCGTTCGCAATTGGGAGCTTTCAGCACATACAAGGAGATGCCTTCCCTTGAATTCGTCCTCAAGCTCTGAAGATCACAAGCGGCCCAGCACTGATTTCTTAATGCCTGGCACTGGATTGTTTTTGGGGGGACTGAATGTATTCTTGTCCCTCCCATTAACTTGTCATTCCAGGGGTGTTTCTTCTCTTTTCTTTTTTATAGTATGTCTTATATGATAACTTATAGATTCTTACATTGGCTTTTTTATAACACTGCTTACTCTTTAGAAAGATGGACATTGGTATCCATTCCGCACCAGTATGACAGATTTGGTTGCCAGAGGGTGTGTCCGCAAGTCATGATTTGTACAATATTATGTGGCTTGCTGGACACACTGGGTATAATACAATATATGAGTCTGTATCTTAGATCATGGAGAGATGTCATATTGTCTTATAGATATGATAATGGTCCCCCTGAGACCCTTTTGGATATGGTATTTACTTATAAGGAATCTCGCCCTCTCTGGATGGGGGCTATTAACAGACTTTATTTTTTCTTTTTAGCTCCACCTGTTTAAATTGACATTTGGTACCATAGGGCAAAGAGGGTTCCTGGTTTTAGTTTGTCTGACAACAATATCACCATCTTTGGTTATAGATTTAGCCATTTGGGTATAAATTAGTGTATATGTACATAGTTTATAAATAATTATTTGCCTTCATGTTCGTATATGTTGTGGAGTATGCCAGTTTTAATTTGAAAGGCCATGTCTTTGACTTGCCCTCTCGCTTGCTAGGGCCGCCTTACACCGGCGCTTGGGACGCTTTACCTTCCTGCTTTGCTGTTGGGGCGCCCCTGCCCGGTGGGCTCCCTCTCCCCGCTCGGCGCAGCATGAGCTGACAGTGATTATGTCAGCTGTTTTGTGCTCAGCTGCGGGTGCGCGGGGCGGGGGGGCACGCGGGGCGGGGTCAGCTCGGTCTGCTTTAGCGGGGCTTCAACGCTGGTGACCTGCCTCTCCACAGATGACACTTGTTGCCATGGCCACCGCTTATGTATCCCGGGTTGGCCAGTGTTACATCAACAGTGTCACTTCCGGTCGGCGGAGTGACCTCACTTCCGGCGCTCCCTGTGAAGCGCAGTTGTGTTCCAGAACACCTTCTTGATTGTGGGCGACGTGCAGCGCTATGGTCGCAGGTATAAAGACATGTGCTTCTCTGCTTATTTGTTCCTTTCACCCAACGAAGTGGCACGGGCGGCCGCGTACGTAGGTGTCCCCTCTGCTAATCCCCTGCTCCATACGGCGCGTTGTGGACCTTGGTTTTTATATATTTTTTTATATATTTTTCTTTTTGTGTGTTCAATGGTTGATTTTTGCACTCTCAGGTGTCCATGACCAATAGGCTTCTCAGCTTTTTTATTAGATATTGTTAGAGTATATTGCACATTTCTGTATGCTCACTAATTATGTCCACTAATTGTTATTGTCTTACCTATTGAATCATGGCAACCTTTATCTTATTAAATGTATATATTATTAATGATTTTTCATGTACTTTTTGGATGTATTTTTCAGCACATTTTGTTAATTAAGCATTGTCACGTTAGGATTGATAGTTATTGTAGGTAGATACTACTTTCAAGAGCAGATTATAGTTCTTTGTACCGGCACAAATAATTAGTTGCTATCTCAGTCCCTGTACGCCGAATATTAGGGAGCTTCCCAGTAATTTATGGTCTGTTTTATTATTGTCAGCACTGGAAGCATTAGGGGATGCGCAATGTTTTTAATGTGTCTTGTTAAATGTTGTTGTTGCCTGATTACTCCAAATAAAATTATGTAATTTTTGGTACTTATATTATTGTTGTTGTGATTTTTCGGTGCTCCTGCTTTTTGGGGGAAGAGGGATTTTTTATCTCCCAGAACCCTATAGATTTGTTAGGCTATGGTTGTTTAAGTGCAGTGTAGCACAACTTGATTGACATATTTGAATTTCTTTTTAATTTTAACAAACGAAGCAAAAAGTCCAATAACAATATTTTTCCTTAAACCTGTGCATGTGATGTGGCATTTTTACAGGTAAGGTTCATAATTTTTCGAATGAGTTAAGAATAATATGGTGAATGTTTAGAAACAACAACAGCACCCTATGGGTCTCAGCACCTGTTGGACCCTTATGCCATGTATACCAGCGCCAATGAGCGCCACTTTGTACTGCCAACTTTTGGGTTCTGCACATCATATTTATTATTTTTTGGCATGCTGAAAAGATTGGAGCAATATGTAAAAGACACTGGACAACATTTCATCATTATATTTACAGGATATCATTGCTGTGAACAAAGCGCATTTAGGCTGTGTTTTAGTTGCTGTGCTCCAAAGTACATTTGGTAAGAAGAATAAACCATGATAAAAGATTTTTACATGAAAATAATAAAATTACATGTGGAGGCTGATTCACTACTAGCGCCACATATTGCGATTAGAGCAACCGCTAGTAGACACTGTAAGTGGGTATCGGGCGCTGTACCATAGCGTTGCATTCGCTGTAGAAACCTGTCCGGCATTGTTGAATGTGATTGGGGTTGGTGCTCTAACACGCTGCAGTGAGCGATAGGTAGCGCCAGCACAGTGCATCCGGCACTCTGCGCGCCACACCATATTTAACAAAAAACTTCACACACACAGCGTTGACGCTCTAAAGCTGGGCGCTGTAGCATAGAGCACCAGACGCTGTGTAATTAAAGTCTGTTTTTGAACACATATACACCAGTAACAAAGCGAAAACACAAGGAATGACATTGTTTTAACACTGTAACACTAACACTTTAGTGCCAGACCTATAAATTGAATTCTGCATAAAAATTTAAAAAGTCAAAAATGCATAAAAGTGTTTGCTGCAGCCAGGAGAGGTCACACAATGATTTGAGAAAAAAATATATGGGAGAGTCTGACTCTGAGAGACTCTGAGTGAAAGGTAATTCGTGTCGCTCTTGAACGTAGAGTGCCGGCGCTATACGCTGAGCCGCCTCTGGCAATACATGTGACGCTACATGGCGCTGTTAGAGGCGCTCACCAGATTCGCTTTTCTAGATGTGGTTTTGCATACAGCGCCCTGCATTCACCAGATGCTACCTGCCGCTACGAAGCACTACCTGGCACTAGCCTTTCCCAAATAACCCCCTTAGTGAAATTCATGACAAGTCACCAATGCAAGTTCTGTACAAATAAATGTGTATAACATTATTTCTGATCAATAAACTTTTTAATACAGTAGTTCTCTCCATTGTGGTCTATGGGATCTAAACCTACAGCTTCACTATAAACCGGCGCAGCTTAAACAAGAGTGCAGGTCATCGCAAACTATATAGCGCTAGTGATAAATTAGATACAGGCTGGTGGATGCATTGGCACTGACTGTTTTAGTTTGTTGAAATGACTGAGTGCCACTGAGGCTAAAATATTGGCGCTGAGTGGCATTGAAAGGTGCTGATACTTGAAAAATAATAGGTTCAATCTTTAACATGGCCCTTATTGTTGTAGTAGATTTTAGATGCAAATCATGTTCTGTTTTCCTCCCTTAACTGAATCACACCTTATTTTTACTCATGACTAATTTTAAAATAAATTTAGAAAAAGTCCTAATTTTAATAGGATATTTTTAAGGCAAGTTTACTGAATCAAGGCTATAGTTGTGAAAAGTTCTTAGAATGTCAAATCATGTTAACTATAACTATATATAGGGAAAAAAAGATAACAAAAAAGAGTGCTAGACCATGCAAAGTAACAAATTAGATGCGTTATCTATTGTTTCGTCATGATGAAGCTTAGCACAAACCAACATAATAAATGGTAGCATTTTGTAACAGTTTTATATCAGTAGGAGCCTGCACTTGAAGGGCCCATGTGTGAGAAAAAAGAACGTTTGTTATCAGATCATTTAGGACAACATAAGATGTTCATAAATCACTGCTAGAAATGCTATGACAATGATAAATGCTGAGTCACCTTAAGGACTGTCAGGGGGTTGTTAGGGGAAGATGATCTGCAAAACTTAAATAAGTTCAATACATATAAACATTTTATTTAGAGTTTTATTTCAACTGGCAAATCAGAATAAAGTCATGATTTTTTTTTTTTTTGTTTTAAATATATATATATAGAAAAGGCTCACTGGCCTGTATACTCTTATGATTTTTCAAGTTAGTTTTACTAAGCAACAGCATGTCTACAAAAAGCTCCCTTTCAGATTTAAACCTAAAAAAACATAAATGCATGACATGAGTATTACCCTTCATGGTGATGCTGCTCATGTAACTAGTTTCTACTTGCTATGCTTCAGACTGCTTTTAAATCCCCATGCCACCCCTGCATCCCTGAAGATGTCCAGACAAAATCCTGTATTGCACCATGATTCCCCTGGTCCATTAGCCAAATCTGGGCAGAGACGGGCAGGCTGATTCATCATTAGCGGAAGGTAGCGACAGATGAGCAGGCATTTTCAGAGCGCCCGCTAGTAGTCACTGTGCTCAGCTGTGGGTCGCTACTTTATAGCGACTCAGTCGCTGTTCAGTAATGTTGAATACATTGTGAGGAGTCGCTATTTGACCAGTACAGCGCTGTATGGGAGCGCATGTTAGCAACTGCTCATAGCGACCGACTCACACCATATTCAGCAAAAAAACAGCCTCACAATTCTCTGGCGCTGAAAAATGCTTGTTTGAAGCCCACAGCGCAGGAGGCGGTGTGTTTGAAGTCTGTTTTTCAGCATCTATCCACTAGTAACAAAGCGAAAACATATGGAATTACATTGTAGCAACATTGTAACATGAATACTTTAATGGCAGACCTGTAATGTCATTTCTGAAGAAATACATAAAAAATTGTGAAAAAACAGCTTTTTCAATGCCAGAATAGGTCGCAAAATTATTTGTCATTTTTGGGGAAAAAAATAAACAAAAACCCTGTTTAAAGAGAAGAAAAGGATCGTCCATTGAAATGTATGGGAGAGCGACAGGTAGCGAGAGGTCATACCTGGCGCTGTGCAAGGCTGAACACCGGCGCTGTTTACTGAGGCTGTGAAAATGATGAATCAGACGCTACATGCCACTATCCCAGTCGCTAAACAGATTCTGCTTGATAAATGTATAATTGTGTGCCGTGCCTGGCGTTCACCAGTCGCTACCTGTCGCTACCTCTCATTAACCAGCCACTACCTGACGCTATCCCTTTTTAAATAAGGGCCCAACTTTGGGATCTGATTGGACAGTGGCCACATTAAATCTGCCCTCTTCCCAACTTGACTGTGATAGCATTCAGTTTGCTTTGGGTATTATTGTGTAAACACTGATCTCAACTACTCTGTTGCAAACCACAGCTAACCACAGGTCCAAACAACAGAAATGTGGCTATTGTGCCCCAACAGGTTCTCTAGAGAATACATTCCAACGCTGGAGAGATCAAAACGCTATGGAGAAACAGTAAAGGAAAGGGGAGAAACATTGCGGACCATCAGTAGCAGTCTGGCCATTTAGTGTGATTTACACATGCTTGCAAGGTGCGCATGCAGCCATGAATCATGCATCTAAGTGCATGCAGAATTGCTTGTGCTCCACCTGAGCGATTGTGCCTGCCGGCCACCAATCGGCCTTTAGGGGGTTATTTAAGAAATGCTAACTGCAGGTAGTGCCACGTAGCGTCGGGTGAACGCTGGGTGCAGTATGTGAAAACCATATATATGAAAGACAGTCTTGTCAGTGCCTCTAATAGCGTCATGTAGTGTCAAATGTATTACTAGCAGCGACTCAGTGTAAACCGCCAGCGCTTTGTGTTCAGCAGCGCCATGTAGTGCCTGTCGCTCAGTATGGCTCTCCCATACATTTCAATGGTGTTTTATTTGGTTCAAATCATTAGGGTTGATTCAGAGAGACATACGCATGCACTTTCGCATGTGTCTGTGTATTATTTGCAAATTTTTGCCTTGTTTTTTGGTTGTTACGTTACTTTTTTCATGCGTAAATGCGTTTACGTTATGCGTATATGTGCATTCGATGGACGGATCAACGGATATTTTGCTTTATTTCTGATAAGTTACGTTATTGGTATAGGCTTGCGTCTGATTCTGAGACCTGATTGTCAATGGACCTCCGCCCTATATAACGGTTTCATTTCCACTCCACTTACGGGACCATTTTGGACTCGGCATTCCTGTAGAAAATGTTTTGCATCTATGTGGAGGAGTATGAGCGCTTTCAGCTCAATGGCATAACCTGCATCAGCATGGCCGAGGCCAGATTGCACCGGAGACGCATGAACATCGAGCGCATGCATGACATTGAGCTGTTCGAGCTGACCCGACTCAATCGTGTTTCCCTCCATAAGTTGTATAGTGAGCTGCGGCCATGGTTAGCCCGCACCACAAGGAAGGGGCAAGCAATTTCAGGTATGACCAAGATGCCTGGCTGCCTGCAATTTTTGGCAATTCCAGAGGCTGGGTGCCCTCTCCGTGGGGATGTCCCAGCCTACGCTGAGCCGCGCTCTATCCAAGTTTCTGGATGGCATGGCTACCCTGTGTCCCAAATATATTTCCTTTCCTGAAGACATGGTAACCTGGAACGTGATTAAGTTGGGATTTTATAATATCGCCGACATGCCCAACGTCATGGGTGCGATTGATTGCACGCACGTTGCCTTGGTCCCACCCGCAGCCAATGAGTACATCTATAGGTAAGTTAATTATGTCATTTTTTTAAGATTGTTTAGCTAAACTTAATTTTAACTATCTATTAATCCCTCCTTCTCAAGTATCCCTTTGAACCAGTTTAGAGTGCATACCTTAATCCCTCCTTCTCAAGTATTCCTTTGAACCAGCTTAGAATGCATACCTTAATTCCCCCTTCTCAAATATCCCTTTGAACCAGTTTAGAATGTATACCTTAATCCCTCCTTCTCAATTATCCCTTTGAACCAGTTTAGAATGCATACCTTAATCCCTCCTTCCCAAGTATCCCTTTGAACCAGTTTAGAATGCATACCTTAATCCCTCCTTCTCAAGTATCCCTTTGAAACTGTTTAGAATGCATACCTTAATCCCTCCTTCTCAAGTATCCCTTTGAAACAGTTTAGAATGCCGACCTTAATCAATACTTTTCATGTAGGCCTTAGAAAAGCATTTGAATGCTGACCTTAATTAGTCCTTAGCATGTTCACCTTTATTTTCAAACACATCCATATTATTTTTTATTTTTTTTAGTGTCCTTATGTCCTTATTTTTATTTTTTGGGATTGTTGAACTCGAATCTTTATTTGTTGTTGAAGTTAGTGTTTTTGTTGTTTACCTTGGCTTGGTGTAATTTGTTTTTTTTTTGGTTTCAGGAACCGCAAGATGGGCCACTCGCTGAACATGCAAGCAGTGGTTGGTCTGGACATGCGATTCCTCAGTGTCCTTGCAGGGTATCCAGGGTCATCCCATGATGCCTATATATTGAGGAGCTCAGGCTTATATCTGGTGGATGGCTCCTGGGTAAGTTTGTTCAAATTCCATCATTCCCTTTTCACTGTATGCCTATGAATATAGTTGATGACCCATGTCTTAACCTATGGCTGTTTTTAGCCCTTGATGACATGTTAAACAATAATGTTGCTTAGAATGTGTAATTAATGTTAGTATTTTGTGATTCTTTCAGGGGATTCTGGATACTGACTCATGCCCTGGCTCCTGACTCCCGTTCTTCACCCGCAGAATGCGGCCCAGGAGTCCTATAATCAGGCACACCGCAACACCCGGGCTGTAGTGGAGAGGGCCTTTGGCCTGTTGAAGTCCAGGTTTCGTTGTTTGGACCATACGGGGGGGGGGGCACTGCAGTATGACCCCAACAAGGTTATAAAAATAATATTAGCATGCTGCGTGCTCCATAACTTTGCCCTAAGGCAGCGTGTCCCCCGTTATGTGGATATGCCCCCCTCTCCACCCAGGCAGGAGCCTGGTGAGATTTATGATGGCACCCCGAGTGCCTCTGGGCAATCTGTCCATGCCTATGTTATAGATACTTTTTTTTCTTAAGATTCGTTTAGTTTGTTTATGTCTTTGTCTGATTTGTATATGTGTGGCCTATGTGAAGGCCTATTTTTTTGGTTTAGGAATGTTGTAATTTATTTAATTACAAAACATTTTACACCTGATTTGAGCGTAATGCAGTTTATTTTCTCATGTTTGTCATTACAAACCTTCAGTAATGTAAAAACCACACAAACATAAATGCATCAACTTTGGCAAGAACAGATAAAGTCCCATTCCATATATTTTCTGGAAATATGTAACACTTTTTGGAATGGCACTCGCAGACTCCATGTAAATCCATTTTCAAACATAAGTATACATTGGCCCAGACTCCTGAACCATAACAATTGTCCACATCCAGGAGTTCTAAGCTAACTTACTCCAGGATGAAGTTTACACGCCCACCAACATCAAGATCCATAGGGAGCTCGACTTTCAAGGGGAATAGTCGGCCAGGAATACATAGGGCCATATACACACCCTCTCCTGCTTGTTATTTTGCCAGCCTATGACAGCCAGCCCCCATGCCAGTCCAGTCCAATATTTTCCATGGCCAAATGGTGATGTTTTACAGCCAAGAATGTCCCCCAATATTGCCAACAAACAGGATGAGTCAGCCAGCATTTCTTTAGACCCAAGTCTGCTGCGTGGGAGCTTGAGCGGGCGCTTGACTGAGGCTTAAACTCAGGCATTGCCTAGTGGGGTATCTGAGCACTATAATGAGCTTTATGGGCAAATTCCAAATGAAACCAGCAAAGGCATAAACCACCAAATCTTGGTTGCGCTCACCACACAGGTAAATAGTGTTGGGATGGAGAGGAAAGATGTTAAGCAGTTCCAGGTCAAATTCTTAATTTTGTTGTTGGCCATAATAATGTTGGGGTTGGGCTTGGAGGTGGCCCAAAACCTGGGCATGTGTGGCATTCATAATCTGCCACTGCTCCTGCATCTGGCACATCTGTGCATATGTTGCTAGTGCGAAATTCATCTAGCATGGCAGTGAAGTTGTTATTTAAGGTGGTCATTTGTTCTGGCATCTGTCTGTTGCTAGTGCAAAATTAATCTAGCATGGCAGTGAAGTTGTTATTTAAGGTGGCCATGTGTTCTGCCATCTGTCTGTTGCTAGTGCGAAATTCATCTAGCATGGGGGTTAAGTTGCTATTTATGGTGGCCATCTGTTCTGCCATCTGGCTGTTGCTCGTCCTAAACTCTGTCAGCATGGTGCTGAAGTTATTATTGAAGGTCTCTAATTGTGCAGTAATCTGCTCTGTGGTTCTTTGAGTCACCTGCCTAAAGTAACGACTGTCATGGCGCCATGCTGACTCCAGGATCGGCACGCGCCTCCCCTGGGAAACTGGTCAATGTTGCTGACTGCGACTTCCAATCCCCCGGGTTTGAGCGCCTGCAGATGCTGGAGGTCTAGGGCGAGCAACAGTACCAGATGTACTAGGCAACACCTCTGCAGCAGAGCTAGCACTGGGGACTGTAGGCTCAGTCTCAGCCTGCTGGCCACGATGGGCTGGCAGCATGCGTCCAGCTTCACTCTGCTGCAAAGGATTTGGTGCAGTAGGATGCTGGGGCAGTGGCAGATTAGGTTCCAGGGGGTCATTTCAGAAGGTCCAATCCAGCTTGCATCCTCCTCCTCCATATGCTGGATTAAATCCATTAGTGGGGGAGTCTGTTGGGACATGTGAAAAACTGTGTCAGATTTTAGGAGAAATATATTTTTCACCAATTAGTCATGTGCATTCACATGCATCACCAGTTACAGCAAAGTACACTTACCCTATATATCTGGTCCTGTGTCCTAGGCAAGAGGGGAGGTAGATTGCGTGCTCAAACTGGAGGAGGCTTCCACACTTCCAGAGGCATGATGCTGAGCTGGGGTTAAAATTAAAAGGCACGTAAACACACAAACATCCCTTGATGCGCCTGATAATTAGATATGCTTTAGAACACACGGGCCAAGCAGGAATGTCAACCCCCCCAACGGTTAAAGGGGACCTTCCCAATGAATCTGAGTCTATCTTATATGTATGACTCACCTTGTACCTACAGATTGCTCACCTTAAAAAATTAAAACATGCATGTACTGCATGTTAGGATGCTTTACACATCCAAAATGGGGCCTTAGGGGCCAACAGTCAGCTTGCAAATAGCATTTGGCTTCTGAGTATGCTGCTGTGCATTCTTGCAATGTTGACCTTTCCCTGACACCAGCTCAAGTTTGTCTGACCAAAGCACAGCTAGAACCCCAGTGGTATAAACACTAAGACGTAAGTGTCCACAAATTTTCACAATAATCACATCAGATGCAGTGCTTTGGTAAGCTAAATTTTTATATTTTTTCAAGAAATAATGGTGAAGGTCGTGTATAGACTGAAAACCTTTCTAAGGACCATTAACTACTGCACCCTGGGAGAGTGTCCATCATTAACCCCATTCCTCAGCCATTCTACACCCGCCTACAACAGTAACCTCCCCTCAAAACCACTCCCTAGGGGCCTGTGTTGATATCTGTTTATGCGCCTTATTTAACCTGTTGAAATGTCCTTTGTGTCGATGCCGTGTGTGCCACAAAGGCCCTGTAATGCTGTGGGGTGGATCAAAGCCAGGACCATTTCCTCTGCTCTGGTGTATTGCAATTTTGTTGGGAAGCCTCCGCCTGTTTGCAACCTGAAAAAAAGACAAGCAACTTTATTTTTCATTGTGCTCACTAGCTGCTAAATGCAAACATCAAATATGTACCCGTGATTCCGCCGTTTATTCTGCTTCTTCCTCTGCTTCTGCTCAACATCTTTCCTCTCGTCCCCCGCTGCATTCACCTGTCTTGTGATGTCTTCCCAGATTTGTTTTTTTCGCACTTTGCTAGTAGATTTGGAATTGCACCCAAACAGCTCATCATAATGCACTGTTAGCCCATTTGCCAAGGCCAATGTTTGTGCCTCACCAAACCGCCCGCTCAAGTGGCCTCGTCGCAAGGTTCTGCCTAATGGTTGTTGTTCTGGCTCTCCTCTGGTTGTTGACTATTCAGGGGACATTCTTGGCTGAGTGTGTGGGGAAGAATAGGCCTTCACGTCGCTGGAAAAAGAATGGACTGGGCTGGCATTAGAACTGGGGGTCATTGGCTGGCTGGCAGCAGAACTTGCAGCCGTGGTTGTGGCATAGGACTCACTGGTTTCCACGTGTTCCGCGGGCAAATGTGGGCAAGCAGGAGAGGGTGTGCTTGGGGGGCTAGGGCTTCTCGCCCTCTGCTTCGTTTTCCCCTTGGAAGTCGTGCTCCCTTGCTCTGTGGATGTGCTTGGTCAGGGAGCCTTCTTCCTGGAGGAAGTTTCTTTACTTTTCCTGGTGCTGGAAGATTTGGATGGGCCAGAAGTTGTGGCCAATGTAGCCTTGTGGTGGCCACTTTTGCTCCGTGTTTCCGGCACCTTTGAACTTGATTTGTGAGAATGAGTGCTCGATCTTGAGGATGTGTCCTCATGCCACTCTGGCCTTTTTGACTTGCGCCCCTTGGCTGGTGGTGTTTGGCGCTACTTTTCTTTGGTGCCATGATGACATTCACAAAGAGAATGAGCTGTGTGTCCATTACCCTTTATATACTAATGACTGGGTATGACGCTTACACGTACGCGTACGCGTGCGTCCGGCCGTGTGCATCCCGGAAACCGCTGGGGCACTACCTATCTGCTGCAAACTAGAAGAAAGGTGGCGCCCACAATCTTCACCCCCCTAACAACAAGATCTGATTATGCTCGAAAGTGTATTGTAAAGTCGTTGATTTGACATCTATCGCTGGAAGAAACAGTTGTTTTTAAAAGCGATTTAAACTCCGTACCAAACAGAAGTTAGTGCGCACATGTGCGAACCAACACACTTGCATCTGGAAGGATAGGTTAAGGCTAGAAATGTGATGGGGAATGTCATTTAGTCAACTGATCTAATTGTGAATTATCTTTGTATGCTGTTTGATCTAACAACTATTTTGTTTTTTGTGTTTTTTAGACCATGATGGAGCGCAGGTACGACTACCTGCCCAATGACAAGAGGAAGCTGGCCCTGGATATCGTGGTCAGGATTGACCAGGACATGGACACCATGTTCACGCAGATCGTGCAGCACTGGTCGGACCTCAAGCGACAGCACAAGCTCCGGGTGTGGCGATTTTTTGCGACCCATTTCCTAAGTAAGTACATACCGATTGCATGCTAGATGTAACAAACAGAGAAGTTAGGCGTTTATTTATAAATGCTTTTCTTTTCTAGTGTCTGAAATAGAGTATCGCATTCAACCAACCCAGAGGCTCGCAGTCCAGCCAGTGCGGCATGATTCTGCACCAAGTGAGGGTGGTGCATCTCCAGGGCCAACTTCCTACCCCTCCTCTGTAGCTGGCTCAGACCATCCACTCGACCTCTCTACATAGGAGGGGCCTCACCGCATGGGCAAGCAGTTGTGCCAAACGACTCAGCCAATACCCTCCGGTATGTGACTCTGATTTTACCACACACAGGTATATGCTATTTAAACAAAAACTGATTTCCTTATTCTGTTTTTATAGATGAATATGTAGCGGGTGAAGGATCGGGAGCAGAGAGGGCAGCAGATCCAGCCCAGGAGGAACATGGAGAAGGTGGGTGATGTCACACACACATTCTAAGTGTCATTTGGTTACTGTTCAATCAGACATTAGAAGTGAGCCTATTTTAAATGTCTCTACAGCCTCACATTCCCAGCAGTGGCAGGCCCCAGAGCGTAGGGTGGTTCCCGAAGCTGAGGTCGCCCACCAGCCAAGTAAGTTGTAATTTAAATATTTGGAGTATGTGGAAAATGACATCATCAGCAATAAACCTAAATCCCTAGCCAATGTAATTAACATAATGACATATGGCCTCATCCATTAATGAATTTCTTAGCATAATGACATATGGCCTCATCTATTGATGAATTCCTTAGCATAATAACATATGGCCTCATCCATTAATTAATTCCTTAGCATAATGACATATGGCCTCATGATGTATATTAAAAACTAATAATCATTACATCCACAGCTGTGAAACATGTATTTGAAGAACAATAATTTTCTTCTCTTTTTTTTACAGACACCGCACAGGCAAGATTAGCACAACTCACAGCAACAGTGTTTCGGCTAGTGGGCAATATACAGGAGCTCAGAGCTTCAATGGGGACCACAGATGAAGAATAATTCTCTGGGGCCTGCCATGGCTTTGTAAATAGTTTTTAAAAATGTAACATTTTTACACATTTTAAATTTTAATAAAAACTAAAAATGTTTATAAAAGAAATACAAAAATATTGTTAAATTGTAAGATAAAAAAATAAAAAAGTTCAAAAAATTGCAAAGCTAATTTGCATTTCATAATAAACAAAACAAAAGAAAAAAAATGGTTTCTGTCTTATTTTATGTGAAAAAAAGATTCATTAAGGGTTGGTTACAGGAAAACGTTGGAAGAACTAAAAAGAAAAGAGCGCAAAGTGAAGAAAAACAAAACTGAGATGGAATTGAGGTAAGAATTAAGTGGGCAAAGGGAAGAATATACAAACTGCGAAGGAATTGAGGTAAGCATTAAGTGCGCAAAGTGAAGAATATACAAACTGCAAATGAATTGAGGTAAGCATTAAGTGCGCAAAGTGAAGAAAAATTAAACTGCGATGGAATTGAGGTAAGCATTAAGTGCACAAAGTGAAAAACATCCAAACCGTGGAGGAATTGAGGTAAGAATTAAGTGCACAAAGTAAAGAATATCCAAAGCATGAAGGAATTGAGGTAAGCATTAAGTGCGCAAAGTGAAGAAAAGTGAAACCGCGATGGAATTGAGGTAAGCATTAAGTGCACAAAGTAAAGAAAAATGAAACTGCGATGAAATTGAGGTAAGCATTAAGTGCGCAAAGTGAAGAATATCCAAAGCGCGAGGGAATTGAGGTAAGCATTGTAGCAGAAGTGAGTGAGAGAAATGTTGAGACAGCACATGAATGAGTTAATTTAGGTATGCGTAAGGTCGGACAGATTTCCGTCTGGATGTTTATTTATAGAAAACGGCATTCAGAATCTAACAGCAAACGTAAATATTTTGTTAGAGGCGACGTTGGAAAAAGCAAAAAAACGGAAGCCTACGTTGTTTCCAAAGTAACGTAAGCGAAAAACGAAAGCTGACATTCTCGTTGGCGTACGCAGCAACGAACAATTAACAGAAGGCTCCCGATGCATGCTTAGAATCACACGTACACACATCGACTCAAAAACGAAAAATATTTTATGTCTCTCTGAATCAACCCTATTGTGTGGCCTCTCCTGCCCTTTTATTTAATTTCTTTTAATGCAGAATTGTATGTGCAGGTCTACCATTGCAGTATCGTTGTCACAGTGTTAAAACAATGTCATTCCATGTGTTTTTTCGCTCTGATACTGGAGTTTAGAAACAGACTTTTATCATATAGCTTCTGGCGCTCGACGCTAGAGCACCCAGTTTTAGAGTGCCAACACTAACTATTATTCGCTGGGCGCTTTGACACCACCTAGCGTTCTAAATTGGCTCTGCAGTGAATCAGGGAGAGCACGTCTACAGCGCCCTCCAGACAGCACATTCATCAATGCTGGACAGGATCGTACAGTCACTTGTCCGGATGGTAAGCCAGGTTATAGCACCAAACACCCGCTTGCAGCGACCACTTGCGGGCGCTCTGACCTCTCCATGTTTTTTCAGAAACTTTCTCTATTTTCACTGGTTATTCGAATAGAGCTCTATTTGGCCATGCACCACTTCTTTCTACTACTTTTTTCAGTCTGTCTCTTCCTTCTGTCTCTTTCTTCCCAACTTCATGTGGCCATCTGAAAGAAAATTGTCAGAAACTATGACACACATTTAAAACTTGGTTAGATGCTTAAAGGGAAAATCTTTAAATATTGCTTTTTCTCTGTAAAATATTAAACATATATAGAGTAGAGTAACCCATCAACCCCTCATTTAGTCAGTACCAACCTCCTACTACCACATTTCTTGACCAAACAGACAACTATAGGATTTTTGAAAGTACATTATTTGTTTTGCTGAAAAAAATGTATTACATACAAAATCCATTTAAAACGTCATAACTGCACGTCTTTAAAATGGTTATAAAACATGAAATACAGAGCTGATTGCTTAGCAGATGTTAACAAATCGTGTTAGATGTCTACATTGTGTTTTGCTTAAAAGGCCAGTTCAGTCTAACTAAGGGGGTATTTAAGAAGGGATAGCGGCAGGTAGTGCCTTGTAGCGGCAGGCAGCCAACTGGGCACTGTACACAAAACCACATTTAACCCTTTAAACGCCAGCCACGTAAATTTTACGTGGCTGCCTCTCCAACAGTTAAACACCAGCCACGTAAAATTTACGTGCCTGACTTTCCCCCAAAATAAAAAAAAAAGTAAAAATAAAAGACACTTACCTGACCCCTCGTTCGATCCGGTCGGGTCTCCTCTTCAGCCAGAGGGGCTCCGATCGCCCATCGGGGCTCCTCCGGCTGCAGGGGAGGGCCCGGAACAGGGTGCCCCCCCCCCGTTTCAGCAGCCGCCCGGTTTCCTACAAAAAAAAAAAAACAAAAAAAAAAAAAACAAAAAAAAAAAAACAGTCACCTACCTTTGCCCCCGCCGGCTCCCGCAGGCTCTCCTCTTCACGGGGGGGGCTCCGATCCCCCCCCCGCTCTTCTGTCTTCTGGAGGGGGCATAACAGCCCTCCTCCCTTCGTCTTCTGATGGCGGCCGCCATCTTGGTGACGTCATCGGGGCGGGGCCAGATGACGTCACCGCCGGGTGTCATCGGGGCACCCGGCAGTAGAATACTCAGATGCCGGTGATGGCTGGGCGGGGAAGGAGGGAGGTATGCGATCCTCCGATCGCCTGCCTCCCCCCTTCTCTGCCCAGCTGTCACTGACAGCCGATCGCCGCGGGACACAGAAGATGAAGATCGGAGGTGAGTAAAGTAAAAGTTTTTTTTTTTTTAATAAACTTTTTTTGTGTGGTGTCTTTTTTTTACATTTTAACCCTTTGTGAACTGGTAAGGGGTCCATGACCCCTATACCAGTTCACAGGGCTCAGGGGTCTGGCAAGTCACCTGCGCTAGCGGGTGGCTTGCCATTAACCCCTGGCACCCCCATTACCTGCCTCCCCAAAGGCCAGGGGGGGGCAGAAGAGCCCGGGCCCACATAGGCTATGTGGGCTCGTAGGCTGCAGGGTGGGGGGGCCACAAAAGCTGGCCCCCCCACTCTGTGCCTACAAGCCCCCATAGCTGGTCCCGGGCTGGTTACTGTGGGTAAGGGGGACCCCACGTCAATTTTTTTTTTGATTTTTAAGGGTTTTTAACCCTTAAAAATCAAAAAAAAAAATGGGGTCCGCCCCCCCTGGGAGGGGGGACCCTATGTCATTTTTTTTTTTGATTAACCCTTTGTGTTCTGTCATCCAGCAGCTATAAAAGGCTTCTAGCAAGTGAGCAGAAGCCAGTGATCGCCGAGGGACAGAGTGCTCCAGGATGGATGGGAGGTGAGTATAGTGTAAAAAAAAAATTAAAATTAATAAAATATTTTTTCTCTGCTTGTGTGTGTCATTATTTACTTTTAACCCCTTGTGAACTGGTAAGGGGTCCATGACCCCTATACCAGTTCACAAGGCTGGGGGGATGGCAAGCCACCTGCGCTAGCGGGTGGCTTGCCATTAACCCCCGGCACCCCCATTACCTGCCTCCCCAAAGGCCAGGGGGGGGCAGAAGAGCCCGGGCCCACATAGGCTATGTGGGCTCGTAGGCTGCAGGGTGGGGGGGCCACAAAAGCTGGCCCCCCCACTCTGTGCCTACAAGCCCCCATAGCTGGTCCCGGGCTGGTTACTGTGGGTAAGGGGGACCCCACGTCATTTTTTTTTTTGATTTTTAAGGGTTTTTAACCCTTAAAAATAAAAAAAAAAATGGGGTCTCCCTCCCCTGGGAGGGGGGACCCTATGTCATTTTTTTTCTCGATTTAACCCTTTGTAGTGTGGATGGTTTTTGTGTTTTTTTTGTGAACGTTATAAAATACTTGTTTCAGTTAGGGGGGGTCTCCTGGGCAGGAACGGGGGGCTACCGATAAATATGTGGTACCGTTCTAATCGGTAGAAATGGGGCTTTCACATGCAATATGATTTTCCTTAATAAAATACATTTTTTATTTAAAATAAAGGAGTCAATTTTCTAAAAAAAAAATTTTATTTATTTATTTTTTCACTTAATAATATTGTAAAAAAAAAAAAAAAAATTACAAACAAGACATTTCATGTTAAAGTCTAAACTCTGCTGCAAAAAAAAAATATATAATTTTTCTGAAAGTTCCAGCAAAAATGGCGCAAAACACGTCGCAAAACATGACGCAAAATGGGGAAAAATGGCCTGTCAACAGAGGGTGACAAAATCTCAAGTAGGCTGGCAATTAAAAGGGTTAATAGTACCTATGCATGTTGGGTATTGTTCTGTTCGGGGGACCTTGCGCTTTCAGACTTAGCTTGTTTTTTCTGGTTTGCATATTTATATTTTAGGAAAAGGTGTTTTTTATTCAGCTTTTTTATAAATTTTTTAGGGAAACCCTGCGCAACCAAAGAATTCTTTGAGGAATTAATTCCAGAAAGATGAGCCCACTACAACAAGCTGGGTACCCTTAGAAAGCTTAACGTGTGTACTTTCAGGGAATATATGGTTTATGGGGGATATTCCAAATGTAAAGGGTTGTTTTGGTTGAAAAATCGCAAGGTGCGCACTTTGTCTGCAGAGCTGAAATTTTCAAGTAAAATTACCGTTATGCGCATGCTTTACTTTGGGGTGTTTGGCAACTCTTCCCTTGACAGAACCTATGCATGTTGGGTGTTGTTCTGTTCGGGGGATGTTGCGTTTTCAGATTAAACTTGTTTTTTCTTGTTTGTATATAGTTTTTTTAGGAAAATGTGGCTTTGATTCTGCTTTTTTATCCTTTTTTTAGGGAAACTCTTTGCAACCAAAGATTACGTTGAGGGATTACTTCCAGAAAACTATGGCCACATCCACAAGCCTGGTACGCCTAGAAAGCCTGAGGCGTGTACTTCCAGAGACTATATAGTTTGTTGGGGGTATTTCAAATGTAAAGTGTTGTTTTTCTGGAAAAACCGCAAGGTGCGCATATTGCATAGCATAGTTGTATTTTTTCTGAAAATCTCCTAAAGCGCTATTTCAGTTTGGGGGAGTCTCCTGGGCAGGAAAGGATGTCTACCTATACATATGTGGTACCGCTGTAACCGGGAGAAATTGGGGTTTCACACGCAATAAGATTTTATTGACAAACTTACATTTTTTATTCCAAAAAAAAAATACAATATGTAAAAATTTTTTTTTTTTTTTTTTTTTTTGCACATATTTCACCCAAAAATATTAAGAATACCCCTACCAAATGACAAACAAGACATTTCATGTTAAAGCCCAGACTCTGCTGAAAAAAACAATATATCATTTTCCTGGGAAATCCCTGGAAATCCCCTCAAAAATCACAGTTGAACAAGGGGAGCGCAAAATAGTGCAAAATGGTCTGGCAACAAAGGGTGACAAAATCTCAAGGTAGGCTGGCGGTTAAAGGGTTAAGAAAGCGAATCTGGTGAGCGACTCTAACAGCGCCATGTAGAGGTATTACCTTTAGCTCAGTGTCGTTCTCCCATACATTTCATTTGCTTGTGTTTGATAATTTGGGTTTTTTTTTTTTTTGCTCAAATCATTGTGTGACCTCTCCTGGTTGCAACTTTTAGAAACATTTTTGATTTTTAATATTTTTATACAGAATTGTCATTACAGGTCTGGCACTAAAGTGTTATTGTCTCAGTCTAAAAATTATATCATTCAATGTGTATATGTGTTCAAAAACAGACTTTAATCACGCAGCGTCTGGCGCTCTATGCTATAGCGACCAGATTTAGAGCGCCGACCCTGTATGTGTGTCCTTTTTTGATAAGTATGGTGTGGAGAGCAGAGAGTCGGTCGCACTGAGCTGGAGCAACCTTTCGCTGCCTGCAGTGCTGTACTAGTGTTAGAGCGCATATATCACATATATATCACATTTATCACTGCGGGTAAGGTTACTACAGCGACTGAGGGGCTATGTTACAATGTCTACTAGCGGTCGCTCTAAGCGCCGCTATACAGATGCTCATCTGCCTATACCTGGCACCCTATGGGCTATGCTAAAGATTTCACCAAATGTGTCTGTGTACCTCATATGGTTCTGTTTTTTCCAATCTTAAAAACAAATATTCTAAATTTATAGGAAAAGTTTGTACCTAACCTGTAAAAATGCCCCATCACAGGTACAGGTCATTTTTTGGGGGGAAAGGTAGAAAAAACATTTTTTTTTGCACTTTTTTGTGTCTAAACGCTAAAAAGCTCTCCAGGATGCAGGTTGCAAGCCACACCACAATGCACACCCAAAGTCCCCATGGCTTCACCAAATTATTTGCATGACTCACACTGTGAAAAGCCTGCCAGCTCCCTGGTAAAAGTTACATTGTGTTACATTGTTATAGCCAATGAGCAGTTGATGTATCATAATTCTATTGTAATCAGATGTGATGCATTGTAAAGCAGACGTGAGCCTTCTATTGTAATGTAAATAGTTTACAAATAGCATACAGTTCAATCTGATGTGTACATTGCGCTGTGTAATGGAGATCACACTGTGATGATTGTCTTCTCTGTATTTGTGAAGTGTAAAGAAAACAATTAATGCTTTTCCAAAAAAAAAAAAGTGACATGCATATGTATTCAGACCCCTATATGGACCACTAAATGAAATTCAATGTGGCAAGTTGCCTTCATAAGTTAACTACTTAGTAAATAGAGTCCATCTTCGTGTTATGTGTTCAATATAGCTATAGCTGTTCTGTGGTTCTGCCTCATAGGTTGGATAGAGAACATAAGTGAACACACAGCATTATGAAAACCAAGGAACACACATGACAGCACAGATATAAAGTTGTGGCAAAATGTATTGCAAAGTTAGGTTTTAAAAAATAAACCAAGCTCTGAACATCTTGTGGTGCACTGTTCAACCTTTTATGCATAAATGGACGGAGTATGGCACAATTCCAAACCAACCAAGACATGGCTCCCACCTGAACTGACAACACAGGCAAGGAGAGCACCAATTAAAGATGCAGCCAGGGTCATTATGGAGAAGCCGAAGAAATACACAGTTCAGGAGGGAAATTAGTTATTAACTGTACAACTCTATGCTTTTTGCAAGAGTGGCAAGAAGAAAGTCAGCTTTGCAGTTTGCCTCAAGCTAGGAGAGGGTAAAGCAAGCATGTGGAAGAAGGTTCCCTGGTCAGATGAGACCAAAGTTTAACTTCATGGCCTAAGTGTAAACGCTATGTCTGGGAAGCCAACATTGCACACCACCTTCAACACACCATTCAGAAATTATGGTGGAGGTGGTAGCAGTATTATGCTTTAAGAATGTTTTACTTCAGCAGGAACTAGGCAGCTGGACAGAGGTGATGGGAAGATTGATGGAGCAAACATAGTGCAATCCTGGAGGAAAAACTGAGGGTAGGTGCAGGCTCACTTCCAGAAGGACTACAACTCTAAAAGACAGCCAAAGCTACAATGGAATGGTTTAAATAAAAACATACCCATGTGTTGGAATATCCCAATCCAATCCAAGTCCAGAGCAAATCTGAAGAATTGGAGAAAACTGAGAGTCTGTAGCATGACTTGAAAAATGCTGCTCGTAAGTGCTCTTCATTAAACCTGCCTGAGCCAGAGCTACTGTATCATGCAATGAAGAACTGGCAGAAATTTCAGCCTTTAGACATGCAAAGTAGAGATATATACCCCAACAGATTTGAAGCTGTAATTGCAGCTAAAGGTGGTCCTACAAATTATTGACTCAAATCTGATTACATTTTCAAGGCAATTTAATAGTTAGCAGGGGCCATATTACCGGTTCTGTTCCTTTTCTAAACCTCTAATGGTTGCAGAAGTTGTGCAGCTCTTTTACCTGTGTCATAAATTGACTTTTATTAGTACAAATTATACTCCTTTCAAACTGAATTTAATTATATTTGTATTTTTGGAAAAGTCATTACTAGCCTTACCACTCTTTGTAAAAGTTAAACTGCATAATTGATGTATAATTTAAACAAAAAACATTGGTCATCAATCACAATGGGTGGCATGAATTTAAAATGTCACCTTTATTCATTGTGACCTTCTATTCATATTCCCTTTGTGGTGGGCCATGTTCTATTTTACCTAGGGAAACAGAAAACATTGGAAAATATTCCCCACGCTATCTGCATTTTAGAAGCCAGACATCTGTTCAGTCCTGTTGAGAATTTTAACACGAAGGTAAAATAAAATAAAAATAAAGGCTGTTGGCTCTATCATCAAAATGAATTATTAGTAAGTATTTATTAGAGTAAAGGCAACTCTTACTGGACAATAGGGTGAACGAGAGCCAGTGCTGCTGTGTTATCTGATCTTTGCACATATTGAATTTTCCTCTGAGTAGAAATATGTCCCAAATCATTTCTCTGACTATCGTATAATTATACGTTTACTTATATAAACCATTTTTTATGTGAAGTCAACTATAGAAAAGTCCATATCAATATATCTTTTAGACATATGTTACAATAAAATCTTATAGAAGGAAAAAATTTATAATCCAAGTCAGCCAACTTTAAAAAGCTACATGATTAATTAATTGTAGCATATTCGGGAGGAAGATAAATCAAATCCTAGTTGTACAGGCCCAACTGTTACTGCTAAATATATGGACTAAAAGTAAACACATCTATTCTGTTTAACTTTTTACTGTTGTTATACACAAACTTCAGGCAGCATCATTGGCATACAGCACTGTAATTGCAAATTTCCATAGTGATAAATAATTTGAGTGCAGTTAATATACTTTGAAGTGGCCTCCGCTCTGCTTTCAGAGTAGATGCAGCTTTGATAGCAAAGTGAGTGGGGTTGTATGTGTGTATTAGCACAAATCAGATCTGCATGAAGATTCACATTTTAGACAGTAATTTACTTTCTACGAAGGGATGCCCCAATGGAGGGGACGGGATAGAGGAGGTCATAAAAAATTTTGTCTGGGCTTTCCTCATGGAAGAGCGTCACCCAGCTAGTATGCACGAGGAATAAGCCACAAGTACAAACCTAACAAATGTGGGAATTTGTGGCTATTTCTCCTACATAAAAGCTGGGCAAAGGTCTACCCTGAGAATGTCCCTGGTGAAACGCATCAGAAGAACATAACCACTTAAGTACCAGCTATATCGAATTGTGTTTTTTTTTAAACTTTATATTGTTTTTACACTAACATTGTACCCTCCGTTATTTTATCAATTCATTGGTATGTTAAAGAGATTGGTCCATTTAAGGAAATCAATAGGAACAGTATATATGTAAAGTGTAAGCAATATTTGAATTTCTAGATACTTGAGCGGTATGAAGAAGTATCTGGTCAGGTATGGTCATTTATATTGAATGGTCTACCCTTTATCCAAATACAAAAGCCCTTATGGAATGCTCACAGGTATGTGTTCTATCTCCTCACCACACTCTATCCCCTTACATTCCTCCTTATTCTTATTCTCTCGCCTCTCCTATTTTCTTTTCTAGAAGAGGGACCCAATCCTTAACATCCAAAAGAATTCATGATAGTTGGTAGCATGTGGTATTAAAACATGAAAAGGAGATGAAATGAAAAAAAATGACTTTATATTTAAATGTGTATATTTTGTTGAGGAAGTTTAGGCATTTTATAACACTCCACCAATCCCTCCCCCTGTGCTATGCAATTATTGGGCAATAACATATAAAGAAACCTCAAGGAGGGGGGGGTAGCAATCTGCATGAAAGCTGAAGCTGAGACATTGAATGACAGGTCAGTCACCCAAACCCATGCAGCAGTGTGACCTTACTGGTCTGTCCAATTGTCACAGTTTATGGCAGCCATGAAGAGCCCCGCCTCTGCCAACATCAAGATAGGATTGCAGTGATCAGGTGGGTTATTTTAATGTCCAAATCAGGAAATCAGGATTAGCACGGAGGGAGGGGGGGGAACAAAAAGCTTGGACTTATTCTTTATAAAAGCTAATTAAACTAAAAACAATAACAACAGAGCGGACGTGCAACAAAGCACACCTCACCACAGTGGTGCTCCTTTGTAGAGATAGGTGTTTGAGTTTTTTCAGTGAGCACACCATATATATATATATATATATATATATATATATATATATATATATATATATATATATATTGTTATTATTAGTGGTGCACCCTTATTCTTGTTGTAATTAAACTAAAAACATACAAACTACACACAGGGCAGTTTAAATTAATTAATGGTCCCCCCAAAACAGTCCAGAAACATTTACTTGTGTATACCAATCACTGTATATATTGTATAAATGAAATTCATATTAATACCAATTAAGGCCAAAGAATACCCAATATCAACTTAAGCATACAAAAAAGAGAATGCATAACAGCAACATAAGCCTAAATGTAAGAGGCCGATTTATTAATAGCGCCAGGTAGCGACAGATGAGCGACAGTAGCGTGATTTTCACAGCGCCGGCTAGTATTCGCTGTGCTTGGCCGTTGTTCGGTTGTTGACAGCGACTCAGTCGGTGTGCGGTAATGTTGAATACGGGGTTAGGAGTCGCTGTTTGACAGGTTCCGCGCTGTATGGGAGCGCATGACAACGAATGGCCATAGCGAACGGCTCCCAGCATATTCATTAACAAATCACGCTCAAAAAATTATCGCGCTGTAAAATGCATGTTTAAACCCCAGAGCGCTGGCGGCGATGTGTTAAAAGTAGTTTTTTAACCCCCAAACAACCTTATTTTTGGAAAAAAATAATAAACAAGTTTTTATAAACATTTTGTAATATGAATACATTAATATCAGACCTGTAATATCAATTCTGCACAATTTTTTTTTTTTTACCTTAAAAAAAAGATATAACATTGCAGAAGTGGTCACCGAATTTTTGACATTTAAAAAAAAAAAAAAAAAAAAAAAACATTAATATCAATTAATTATGAATCTTTAAAGATTGCTCCATTGAAATGCATTGGAGAGTGCCAGGTAGCGAGAGGTCATACCTGGCGCTGTGATGGGATTAGCAGCGGTGCTGTTCGCTGAAGTCTGCAACATGATGAATCCCGCGCCAGCTGACGCTCTCGCCGGCGCTAGCCTCATTTAGCGTGATAAATGCGTGATTGTGTTCGCAGCCTGGCGTTCTGGAGTCGGTAGCCGCCGATAGCTGGCGCTACCTGGCGCTAGTGAGACACTACCTGGCGCTATCCCTTGATAAATAAGGCCCTTGGTGTTCTTAACTACACAGCTTAAAATCTTCCAGGGTTTTCTAAGGGCAGGAGTGGTTAAATCAATCAATTTATGGCTTCTCCAGCCACTTTACCACAGGCAGTATTTATGGCTTCTCCAGCCATACTGCCCGTGGTAAAGTGGCTGGAGAAGCCATACATTGATTGATTTAACCACTCCTGCCCCTAGGTAGCCACAGCCTGCCATGTATCAAGCCAGTAACCAATAGGGGTTAGTCTAGGGGATAACCATGGCACAATGCACAGCTATGTAGGCGATCAGCTGGCAAGACCCCACTGGTCATAGTTCAAGGTTGCATGTGTGAGAGTGGGTCGTCTTGTCAGAGGTGACATCTTTGAATTACCCACTTTTGTTGCTCAGAAAATATGGTTAAGGATTAACCAGGAGAAGGTAATTTCTGTGCAGGATATAATAGAATGCATTAATATTTTGCTAGGGGTTCCTGTTTTTAATTATGCTCATGGGGACCACATAATCCATAGGACCAGTGATGTTTTCACTGCTGTGCAGACTGCAGCTCTTATAACACAGGAAAATACAGCAGATTGATGCCTGATAAGGAATACACAATGGGAAGTACTCAGGTTTACAATTTGTCTAGATTCCTATGTATAACGTAGAGCTAATATGTTTAAATCTCTCATTGTTTAAACATGCTGTAAATTTCAGGCTAGCCAGCATTTTCTTCTAGAGTGTGACCCTGCTAAATTATTAACTCATTGATTCACTATTGCCTTCATTTGCCTGAAATGTTATTTTTTTTGTTTTAATTTGCTACAATATTAACAACGTAATGTAATTTTCTTAATGATGATTCTGTTGATATAATGCAAATGCCTTGGTAACATGGGACATTTACTCAATACATTCACTTTATCTAAAGAGAGATTGCAGAGAAAACAATTATAATGTTGATGGGGCGCTAACAAAATACATTTTTTATTTGACATCCTTCTAGCTTCAGGAATTCTTAAGCTATAAGAAGCATTTTTAAATTGTGCTAGTATGTTAAGGATGTTTAGTAAAATAAATGTGGAGGCTGATTCACTACTAACGCCAGGTATTGCCAGATGAGCGTCTGTATAGCAGCGCTTAGAGCGACCGCTAGTAGATGCTGTGAAGGGGTATCGGGCGCTGTAACAAAGCGGCTCGGTTGCACTAGTAACCTGGCCGACATTGATGAATGTTATATTTGTTGGGCGCTCTAACAATAGTATAGCGCTGCAGCTACAGCGTCAGTACTCTAAAGCTGGGTGCTCTAGCATAGAGCGCCAGACACTGTGTGATCAAAGTCTGTTTTTCAACACATATACACCTGTAACAAAGCAAAAACACATGGAACTACATTGTTTTAACACTGGGACAATAAAACTTTAGTGCCAGACCTGTAAATGCAATTTTGCATACAAATATAAAAAGTCCCAAAAATGTATAAAAGTGTTTGTTTGCAGCCAGAAGAGGTCACACAATGATTTGAGCAAAAAAAAATAAAAAATAATTGCCAAACACGCTATTTATACACAACTAATGAATTCCTATTGAAATGTATGGGAGAGCGCTACAGAGCGACAGGTACTACATGACGCTCCTGAGCCTAGAGCGTCGGCGCTATACACTATTAATATATGTGATGCTACATGGCGCTGTTTGAGGCGCTCACCAGATTTGCTTTCTTAAATGTGGTCAAGTATTTTCTGAGATGCATCTGAGAGCATATGAAAGTAGTGGATATAGGGTAAGGTGAGGAAGGGAGCAGGGGGTTTAGGATTTTCCAACTGGCTCGGGGTCCCCATATCAAAGTCTTAATCTTCAGGGTTCCCAGGTTCCCAAAATTACTTGTGCATGCCATTTAAAATACTGAATAATTTTATGTTAATTAAAAAATTCTGACCTTGATCTCCGTCAGTTCAAATTTCTTTCTTCCAGGCCCTTTCTATTGTCTGTTTCATAGCTAGCATTCTAAACATAAAAAGTGTATTTTGCTTGCAATTCCGTTCTTGGGCTTTATGGTGTAGCATGGCTCCCAGGGATCTTTATGTACATTTACTCCCAGTATTCTCACAGACATTTTGTAAACTTGTGACCAAAGACGTGTGAGCATGGGGCCAATTCCACTGATATCTATTGAACACTTAGTCATAACCAACCAAATACCTGACCAATCAGTGCAATCTTTTGTTGCCCTCAGGTCTGACTGCCAATGTTTCACATAGCTGTGGCTTTAGTGGTTACGTAAATCATTAAGGGATAAATATAAGGAGGAGGTCTGGTGTGTTTGGGTGTTTTTCACAGATAGCCTCAAAGGTGGATCTTTTCCTGTAAGAAGTCCCCAGGTTAAGTAAAGGAGCTATCCAGTGTTGAAATTGTTGGTATTTATACCATTCAGGCAAAGAGTATTTCTGTTTTAATGAGTCAAAGACTAACAGACCCCTATCACATAGAGATTTTGGAGATGTCTGCTTTTTCCCATCAGAAGAAGGAACTATTGTTGACCCCTGGAGAAGATTCTGGATTACCCCAGAGATTTCATAGGGTAGAGTGGGGTGACATTAAATCTGCTGAATATTGATAAGAAATTTCTCATCAGTGGGCTCAGTCTTGGATCTGTTCTCTCGTTTTGTCCACATCAGTCCTCCAAAGGGAGTGGAGTATAGGTTCAGGAGTTCAAAGAGATCCGGGGAGATCCGCTTTAAGGTGTAGTGCCTCTAGTTGTGCAATCAGAGCTGCTTTTGTAGTGTAAAATAAAATGTTAGTTTTTTACCGATGTTGGAAGCCTAATTTGTTGGGTAACACCTGGGCGATTGCCCTGCACAAAATGGGGTAGAAAAAGTACTCTGAATAATCACAGAAAGCAAGACAATTATTTAAATACCTAAATAAATAAAAAATAAAATGTTTTTCCATGTTTAATTTTTATTTTATATCTTTTGGTAATTTTTGGGGCATTTTTCATTAGATACCATTTTTATCTAATGAACACTAGCCTGCCATTTTATTTTTTTCTTGAATTTTTCAGGTTTTAACTGTTTTACTAAATGCGGATTTTTAGAGCATCCTATCTAACATGGAAACTGCCTGTGGGTTTATTGTCCCCTGGACCCCTTACTATCCCAAGTGAAAAAGACACCACACAAAAATAGTTTTATTGTTCTTAATTGAACTTACACTCACATATCCTAGTCTTCCATCTCCTGTCCCCCAATGGACGCTGTCTTCCTCCGGTCCAGTGGGTCTTCTTTGTCCCACACTGTCTCCTCTTCCTTCCACTGAGTTCTTCGGGGCCCCCTCCAGCATGTAGATGTGGTGGCACGGGCTGTCTGGGTGAAGGAGAACATAGGTTCTCCCTTCTTTCATCCTCGCTACCCAGCAAGGGACTGAAGTGAGGGCCAAGGGAGCCGGCTTTTATATTTGGAGGCGTGACCTTCATGGAATCTCCTTGACATCATCACTGATGTCACAAAAGAGGAAGGGGCGGGAAGGGATTTTTCCCTTGTGCCACCCTTCTAGGGCCATCCTTAAGACATCAAAAATAGTGTGCCGCATTGATAATGCTTAGATGCGGGAATCACATTAAAAGATTTTTGGTGGCAGGATAAAATTTCAAAAATATTTCTACCAAAAATGTAAAAATAAAATTTGGTGGGTCCCCCCATCTAAGCATTACCAACCTGGCAAACCAAGCATAGGGGCCTCCAATTACAGGGCTCAAGGGCCACCCAGACAACCCCTGGTCCTGACCATTACAAGCCCAACTGCACCTCCATGTCCATTTGTGGTGTGGGTAATGTAGCAAGCACTAGTATAGAGGACCCTTTACCAGTTCAACGTGAAAGTGAAAAAAATACACACAAGTGTAATAAAAAAAACATTATTAATCTTAATTAACTTATACTTACCTTCCCCAGCAGGGCACCCATGCAGGCTCTTCTAAATGTATGCTGCCAGGGCACCTAAGGATGCTCTGGCAGCATTTAGCAAGGAGGGGAACAAGGTTTGGGTGAGATGGGTCTCTCTGTAATCTCCTCATTTTCACTTATGGCGTCAAAAAATGGGAGGGCATCATTGCTGATGTCACAGAAGAGGAGGCCTAAGGGAGATTTTCCCTTGCCACCCCTCTAGGCCCTTCCTATTCTGTGATGTCAGCAATGATGTCAAGGAGATTCCATGGACTGTCCCCCCCCTTCACTCAAATGATGGTGCAACTGTCAGCTTCTAAAGCCTGCACTGCCACATCTACCCACTGGAGGGGGCGCAAAGGGCCCCGAAGTCGGAAGACGAGACGGCATGGGACAAAGAAGACCCGCCAGAGCAGAGGCAGACAGTGCCCGGTGGGGATAGCAGATGTAAGATTGCTAAAAAAATGCCCAAAATATATAAAACAATAAACGCACAGACAGTTTCCATGGGATGACTTAAACAGCAGCATTTAGTAAAACAGTTAAAACCTGAAGAAATACAATTCAAAAATAAAGTCACGCTATTATTCATTAGATAAAAACTGCATCCAACCAAAAATGCCAAAGAAAGTTAGAAATGTCTAAATCTGTCTTTGAAGTGTGCTTAACATAGAGTATATGCGGGACCTTAACTGGTAGGTCTGAAAAGGTATATTATTTTTTTATTTTTGAAACTGGAGTGAAAGGTCCTTAATTTTTGCTCTCTTCCTCTTTTAGGATGCTGATATTTGGATGAGGTTTCCCCACATCACCACCTTGTGGACCTTCCAGAGTGTGACTGGGGACTACATTGAGTGCTGATTGGTTGAGAAATACCCAGTCAAGGCTTCTAGTAATTTAATGTACTTGTCCTTGCAGAGGAGAGTGATTCATCGAGATCCCAATTAACAGAGGTGTATCTGGGTAAGACTGGGTCCAGAATGATGTCAAAGGGATATGGTTAGACCAGGGCACAAAGAGTATTTTGGCTGCTTTGAGTTGTGATAAGTGTTGTTGAAGGAATATATGATTGCTCCTTCAAAAAGTATTGTCAGTGTTGAAGTAAAATGTATAATCTTTTGTGGTAGGGTAGTGTTCCTGCCAAATATTGCATAGAGTTTGGGTATTTAGTTGGGCCTTAATCTGATCCCTCTTTGTTACATGTGACCTCAGACTTTGATCTGTCCAGTTTAGGGTCAATCATCAAGTTTGAATCACTGGCCAAGTTGAAAAGTCCTTTGGAGCAGGACTTATTGAACAGGTGAGTCAGGAAGCGTATCTAAAAATATGTTGGGCATATAACACTATGGTTAGTTCTAAATCAAACAATGTACCTTGTAGTATAATATATTTCCCAACTGGGTCCTTTATCTCAGTCTTGCAAACATATGGGAGGATTGCTATAAAACCACTATCACATCACATTTTTTTCACTACATGTGGCAATATAATGTAGTGGTTAGTGAACACTTTGGGGTTGACATTATTGGGGTTGAATGGGAGGCAAATCTGATCACTTGGAGACACAAGATATCTGCCTTGCATTACTTATAATAGTGAAAGGCCTTACTTCTTTTGTTTGGAGAGTTGCTTTCTGAAGGTGTCAATCAAATTCCAGTGAACATAGAAAATGCTGGAGATGAGGATTCTAACAGGTCCACTTTTAGCTGCCCACCCAGATAATAGAAAAGGTGAGTGGGGGGCTTTACACTTCTCGATTGACTGACATGTCATGCATGCTTGAGGAAGAAAGAGTGCATCGGTTGCACAACATGAGTGGCTATTAGTTAGACTGGATCTTTGTTACAGGAGAGTTTTGGTCAAAAAGCTGCATTAAACGCCTAATGCGTAGGTGAATTTCATGGTTCTGTACTATTCTGTTTCTTTTTTGTCTCAGAAATACAGGTAAATTCTTCTCAGTTAGTTTAAAATCAAAATGTGGTGCTTTAACAAATGTGTTCCTTTTTAAAGGGCTACTCTAGCCACTCCATCCCAGTTATATAATACCCCCTGCCCTGCCACCCTTCCCTTAATGCTGAAGCATCGCTAATAAGTAAAATAAGAAAAGACACACACACAATCTTCCGTCATCATCTTATTGAAGTCCTGAAAGGCCCCTGGGCGCACAGCTCTCCCATTTGAATGGAGGCGAGGGAGTATGCGCTTCATGGAAAGCACCGGCACCCAGCGGCCAGCCTGGACTTCGACAAGATGCAGCATCGTCCGACTTCAATGCAGGATTCTGGGTGCAGGTTTTTTTCATTTTAATTATTAGCCATGCTTTAGCGCAATGGGAAGGGTGGTAGGATAGTATTATTTTATAACTGGTAAACTGGGGCTGTTAGAGATGAGCGAACTTCTTGAAAGTTCGATTCGGGCGATTCGCCGAATTTCCCCAAGAAATTCGGGTTCGCCCGAATCGAACTTTCACGAATCGCTCATCTGAAAAAAAAAATGGCGGCATGGTGGGAGCGGGCAGGCTGGCTACGCCTGTCAGCGGGCCGCCGCCGGCCCGCTGACAGCGTAGCTGGCCTGCCCGCTCCCACCATTCCGGCAAAAATGCCGGCATGGTGGGAGCGGGCAGGCCGGCTACGCTGTCAGCGGGCCGCCGCTGGCCCGCTGACAGCGCAGCCGGCCTGCCCGCTCCCACCATGGCGGCAGTTGTTTAAAAATCAAACACTTACCTGCATGGTCGGAGTGTGGAGGCCGGCGCCGCTCTCAGGCGCCCTCTGATGAGGCGTCCTCTGATGACGCGTCCTCTGAGGACAGCTGAGAGCGGCGCCGGCCTCCACGCTCCGGCGACGCTCTCAGCTGTCATCAGAGGACGCGTCATCAGAGGGCGCCTGAGAGCGGCGCCGGCCTCCACGCTCCGACTATGCAGGTAAGTGTTTGCTTTTTAAACAAATGCCGGCATGGTGGGAGCGGGCAGGCCGGCTGCGCTGTCAGCGGGCCGGCTTCCGCCGCCCGCTTACAGCGTAGCCGGCCTGCCCGCTCCCACCATGCTGGCATTTTTTTTTTTTATTTCAGGGAAAATTCGATCGGCACGAACCAAAAAAAATTCGGGTTCGTGCCGAATCGAATTTTCCCTGAAATTCGGAGCGAATTCCGGTTCGTCCGAACCGGTTCGCTCATCCCTAGGGGCTGGAGTGCCCCTTTAAAGTTACATCATTTTGGATTTATTTCTCCTTTAGGTTTCCAACATTTCTTTTGCCAACATCTGACATAGCACTATATTAGAATTTTTCTTTCAATACTTTTGCTGATTTATATTTCATTAAAGACTAGCAATGTTTTATATCCATAGCTGCGATGGTTTCAGTGCTTCTGGTATCCAGCAATGCAGTCAGATGTTGAAGCATCTGTGAAAAATTTACTTTCTGCATCAATATATTGTTCACAGAGCACAATGTGAAGGCGTATGTTTTAGGAAAGACTAGGCCTATTCATACACATAGGAAGTGATTTAAATAGATATCTGGATTTTTTGAAGAAAGAAGAATTTTGATTCTAAATCATGTGTCCTTTCCTACTATACTTCAGCTTACTCATTATTCAGAGATGTGCTTTATGCATATATTCTGCTATTTTCTCTTTGTGCCATAGCATAATACTGCATCATAAGCATAACAATATGCTCCTTACATTGATATTGAATTTCCACTGGATTATTGAAAACTTATTTAAGATTCTATAGGCTCATTTGTAAGATGCTGCCAAATCTATATTTAGGTATGCTCCTCTGTGTAGATGATACTTATTGAGGGTTTCAAATGGGGAACAGTCAAATGTTTTACATTGTCTACTGACGCCAAAGTAAAAAAAGCTGTATCATAAAATTATCTTATTTTAAAAATTCATATAAACAGGCTGGGTCAAGAAAGATTTAGTTATGCAAAGGGGTTAGTTATGCACCCCCAAATTGAAAAAGATTCCTGCCAAGCTTGTAGTTTCCTTCTTCTGGTATGAAATACTATTCAGGGGTAAGATGTAAGTGTAAAATCTCACTTTTACAAGGGTGATCTGCTCAATTCTATTTCTCTCTTAAACCAGGGTGTGGAAAGCAGCAGCATAACCAGTCCTAATATCTTCCCAAAGCTTTACATGATGGGTAGAAGCATCTCCACGCATTAGAAGAATTAGAAGAATTGCAATAGCAGTTAAAGGATCATGAAAAGATGGGGCAATAATAAAAATCCATATATATATGCTGGATGGGGAGTGAAAGGGTCACGTATACACCTGGCATCAGGAAATATCTAGCCAGGCTTGTTTTTTTTTTTGTAATGGAAGAAAAAGAAGATCATGGGTGACAGGCTCCATCACCCCTCATAGACTAAACCTATGACCCTTGGATTTTAATCCTACCAGGAGAAACCACAAGCTTGGTGGTAGTTTTATTCAGTTCCAGTGTGACCCCCTCCTTTCATTAGCTGATTAGCTGTGTTTATATGGACTTTTAATATTAAACAATTTCACGATAGTGCTCCTTTAAGCAGTACTTACAGCACAGGCTGGTCGAGAAGAAAGACAGTTAGGGCCTGACTTATTAACAGTCCAACAGTGTGCCCTTTTAAAAGCCACTACCATTTCCATAGTAGGCACAGTGTGCAGGACAACCGGGTTTAGCACATAATACATACTGCGGCATGCTGGAGAGAGGTATATATTGCTATTATATGTGCATTTAAGTGTATGGTGCACTCCAGAAACCCCAGTCTGACACTGCCATTATTGGCCATATTCAGCAATCAGCACAGCATCTCTACATGCCTGACAGACCTGAGGGCCTTTTGTTGGGTGCAAACAGAGCAGTCTGAAACTTTTCTTGATTGGAGGCTATCGATTCGAAAGCGGCCTCCTGGAACACTACTGCAGTGGCAGAATGTTTTACTACCAAATCCTCCCACTACCTTTTGGACCACGTGGTGTGACTATTGAATAATGGACCAGAACATAGATGAATTTTAGCATTATACTGTGTAGTTGCTATACTTCTCAGTAACTTTTCTATGTGGTACTGTATATGGGTGATAATGAAAGAGCAATTTTCAAACTATCTCAGTGAAATTTACTAAGCAGCTTATAAGCATCAAACATAACCCAAAACATACCAAAATAGTTCTTACTGTAAATAGATTCATTCATTCTGGTCATATTTTATCTGCAGTAATAAGGGGGTTATTTAAGAAGGGATAGCGCCAGGTAGTGCTTCGTAGCGGCAGGCAGCGTCTGGTGAACGCCGGGCTCTGTACACAAAACCACATTAATGAAAACGAATCTGGTGAGCGACTCTAACAGCACCATTTAACACCCGATGTATTATTACAGGCGGCTCAGTTTATTGCGCCAGCGCTCTAGCTTCCAGAGTGCCAGGTATTACTTTTCGCTCATTGTCCCTCTCCATAAATTTCAATGGGCGTAAATTTGCTTGTGTTTAAATAGCGTGTTTGACAATCATTGTGTGACCTCTCCTGGCTGCAAACAAACACTTTTAGAAACTTTTTGACTTTTTATATTTTTTAAGCAGAATTGTCATTACAGGTCTGGCACTAAAGTGTTAATGTCACAGTGTTAAAGCAATGTCATTACATGTGTTTTCGCTTTGTTACAGGTGTTTATGTGTTTAAAAACAGACTTTAAACACACAGCGTCTGGCACTCTATGCTATAGCAACCAGATTTAGAGCGCCAATGCTGTGTCCTTTTTTGCCAAGTATGGTGTGGAGCGCCAAAAGTTGGTCGCACTGACCTGGCGCTACCTCTCGCTCCCTGCAGCGCTGTACTGGTGTTAGAGCGCCCAAGATACCACACATTCATCAATGCCGGCCAGGTTATTACAGCAACTGAGGCGCTCTGTTACAGCGCCCGATACGCGCTTACAGTGTCTACCAGCGGTCGCTCTAAGCGGCGCTATACAGACATTCATCTGGCAATACCTGGCGCTAGTAATGAATCAGCCTCTAAGTGTAAAATCTCACTTTTACAAGGGTGATCGGCTCCATTTCTCTCTTAAACCAGCATGTGGGAAGCAGCAGCATAAGCAGTCCTAATATCTGCCCAAAGCTTTACATGATGGGTAGAAGCATCTCCACTCATTAGAAGAATTGTTATAGCAGTTAAGCAGTACTTACAACACAGGCTGGCTGAGAAGAAAGACAGTTAGGGCCTGACTTATTAACAGTCCAACAGTGTGCCCTTTTAAAAGCCACTACCATTTCCATAGTAGGCACAGTGTGCAGGACAACCGGGTTTAGCACATAATACATACTGCGGCATGATGGAGATTTATATATTGCTATTATATCTGCATTTAAGTGTATGGTGGATTCCAGAAACCCCAATCTGACACTGGTCATATTCAGCAATCAGCACAGCATCTCTACATGCCTGACAGACCTGTGGGCCTTTTGTTGGGTGCAAACAGAGCAGTCCGAAACTTTACTTGATTGAAGGCTGTCGATTTGAAAGCGGCCTCCTGGAACACTACCGCAAAAGCAAAATGTTTTACTACCAAATCTTCCCACTACCTTTTGGACCACATGGTGTGACTATTGAATAATGAACCAGAACAGAGAGGAATTTTAGCATTATACTGTGCAGTTGCTATACTTCTCAGTAACTTTTCTATGTGGTACTGTATATGGGTGATAATGAAAGAGCAATTTTCAACCTTTCTCAGTGAAATTTACTAAGCAGCTTCTGAGCATCAAACATAACCCAAAACATGACAAAATATTTCTTACTGTAAATACATTCATCCATCCAGTTCATAGTTTATTTGCAGTAATAAGTCAACGCAAATTGCACTGTGACCAAGATCTACAGAAATTTGGGAAAAAAAGGAAAACTCCCCAGTTTATTGTTTTTGTTTTTTTCTTCGGTGGAATAACTGTAAGGTCTAACCACTACCAAGGCACATGACAAGTAATAACCGACACAGCCTCCATCTGTGCTCATACATGCATCAGGGTGAAATATTAAGAGCTGTTAAATCTACTGTTATTCATGAGTAGTAAACAAAGTATGAGACACGGCCATACTATCTGTGCATGTTCTCAACAAAGAATATGACAGAACATACTATAAAATCCCTGTAATGTACAGTATAGGAGTTATCTGCTGCTTTTATTATAATGAAGCTTTCTTATGAAGCTACACTTTGATTCAAAAGATATGTATTGTCAACTGATAAACATATGTGTCAGACCCGGCTGGCTGCAGAACCTTGTTCCCAGAGATATTGTCCAATTTTCATTGGCAGCGATATTTCCTGAATACTGGGATCAGTATTGCTGAGCAATTATGACAAGTACAAGATTAGTGAGATGGTTGAAGCACACCAAAATTAATAAAGACAATAAGAATAAACAGAGGGGTTCTATGTTTCCCTAGTGCGCCTGCTCAGAGCGGTCCTGAGGAAGGCACATTTGCCGAAACATTGAGTATGTATTAGATGTAATCCGCTGTGTTCCAGCCTGTAAGCTTTATACTGCTACTTGCTCTTGCACATCTATTGCTCTGCATTTACCATCAGGCATTGGAATTGCAATTCTCAACTTCTGTTTAACATCTCTGGACTCTCTCTAAACTTACAAGCCTGAATTTTGCTACTCATAGACTTTCTGGATATCCGATATGAGAAATGCATTACAGATGTTGGGACCAGCTCACTTTCGCCATCTAGCGGTCATTTGTTGTATATATGTATATATGTTGCACTGATTTCTTATTATTCCTGTATGATACTTGGTTTCACATCATTAAATTACCCTTTGCCATGTATAGCTTTCATGTTGGGTGTTCATTTCCCCATTCAATCAATTATATCAAGTAAAAATGGGTATCCAGGGGGGTAGCCAAAGGTCCTGCATAGGAAATCAGTTCAAATGTAAGTCAAGATGGGACAAACTCTAGGTCAGGAGGAAAGCCAAAGGGTTATACATGAGAGATTCAGATATTTATGAGATTGGCTGTACAGACTGGGGCTGACATACACTAACACACTTTGGGCTGACAGAAAAGCGGTTGCTGCTCCCCATGAGTGAGTACTGTACAGTACTGCCAGCTGGCACAAGGAGTGTCCTCACTCATTGGGAGTGGCAGCCATTTTTCTATGGCCCCAGCTGGGGACCATTTTAATATGCTGACACAGAGCTGCACATCAACCAGCCTCAACTAAAGGATGCAGTAGCCAAAGCTGCTGTAAAACTTACCTGAGTCCCATGAACCCCCCCTGTCAGCGGCCGCAGCGTATGAAATGGTCCCTGGCTGGGGCCACAGAAAAATGGCTGTCACTCCCAATAAGCGAGGACACTCCTAGTGCCAGTACTGCCAGCTGGTACAAGGAGTGTCCTCGCTCATAGGGAGTGGCAACCATTTTTCTGTGGCCCCAGCAGGGAACCATTTCAAACCCCACCACTGACAGGAAGCAAATTGTGGGGCTCAGGAAAGTTTTTACAGCAGCACGCTTCCCATACCTCCCAAAGTTCCGGTACCCATTGATTTCAATCAGTTTGATTTATTCCAAGTTTGACCAAACTTTCTGGACTCGATCTTGGGGGGGGGGGGGGGGGGGGTCACTCATCCTTAGTCATGACCCTTTTCTCCCAGTGGTTTCCTGTTTTTTTTATTCATTTGAATGAATTCCTTGTTCCAGCGATAGGAGGTAATGCTAAATGTACAAAAAGAAACCAATAAAAAATGACCAGGCTAACAACTTATTCTTATTATATTTCAAAACTAACATAAAAGTCCTGGAGGTGTGAAAAATGTTTGGCTTTGATCATTCTAAATAATCAAAGTTTGGCGATAATTGAATATTATTTTGCATACAGTTTTGGGGTTTGAAATTTATAAAAAAAATTATATAAAATTCTAATAGAACTAGATGTTGTGCAGCTTGCAAAGTACGAACCTTGTTTAATGAATGCAGATCTACCCATAAAATGGAAGCCTGTTTTTTAATCACTTTGACCAGGTAAAAGGGAAAGGAGGAGACTGGCTGTAGGGATGGCTCTGAGTTTCTCAGGGGAATAAAAAAAGACAGTGCTTACCTTTAATGCTTCTTTTGCCAACTTTTTTTCCTGTTTTGTCAATCCTCAGTGGTTAAGGAGATCCTGCCCTGTAATCTATGCACGCCCCCAACTTGTGGTTGTAACCATGAAGGAGATTGCGTTACTGTGTGCAAAGGAGCTGCTTTGACGCTTTACCTGTTGGAGACCCTCAACAGGTGAGTATTGAAGAGTCGACTCCATAGGTCAACTGCTGGATAGCACTTTTTCTTTTGCCTAGAACATTTCAAGGGCTTTAAAAATGAAGTCTCCAACACAGCGTATATGGTGCTGTGAAATAGATAGAGAATGAGATCTGCAGTGTCCTAATGCTCTCCTGCCATCATGTACAGGCAGAGCATTTTGATGCAGTGTCTGGCATCGCCCCTCCATGGGCTCCAGTTGTTATAGAGGCAGGGATGGAGTCTTGTTCTCTAGTTTGCTGTCAACTGCTGTCAACTGCTGTACAAGCTCCCGAAAAATCCCTAAGCATAAGTGTGTGTAGGGACCATATCAAAGAAACATTTCAGAGAGTTGACCCTCATGCTGACTGTGGGAGCCAGGGGTGAGTATGAGCTTTATTATGCTCTTCCCAGGCAGTCATTTTTTTGTCTAAAAGTTATGGATTCTAAATGTTTGAAAAAAACTAAATTTTTTTAGTCCGCTAAAAAGAGGACAAAATGATCATTTTTAAATTCAACCTTTGTAATAAAATGTTCTGGTGTGCAGAATTTCTCATTTAATGATCCAACAGAGATGTGAAGTACAGAAGATATAACATTATTTAACGCAGTGAATCTTCTTTTCATGAAATCTAAATGTGCAAGCTAAAATATATCCATGATAATTCCATCTTCTTGGTGACCTTTTGAATGCACATTCAGAGAACAATGAACTGACTTAATTTCCATTTATTCTGACCTCAAGGCAAATTGTGCAACCTCCCATGGAAATTGGTTTCTGTTAATAAGTTATTTGTGGTTGTAGCCTAACTTAAATGACAGCTTTCACTTTATTTCAGGGCCTCTGGATAACCTGCAGTTGCTGTTAGGGTTAGCCTCTTGTGCCAATCAAATTAACAACCCGGTGCAGTACGGGCAACTTAATCAACTGTCTAGATGTGTGTAATGTAAAAAGAGTAATGGACTACATACAGGAATTTAACTGATAAAAATTATGCAATTCCTGGAAGGTGCAAAGATTTATCCCTTGAATTCCACCAGCATAAAGAATTATCCTGTGTTACAATATTGTTTTATAGCACCAAATCATTATTCCTTGTTTGAACTGAAATATTTTTAATTCATTTTCATCTCATATTCTAGCAATCATTCTTAAATAAAATGATTAAGGTTTTGTTCAAATAGTTTCATTTATTACAGTTAAAACAGATGAAAAAAACTGTGCTATGGATTGCTTATTAGGTACAGGTGTAGCCAACCTTAAAGTGGACCAAAAGCCAAGTATTTGTTTGATTTTGACTATTCTGGGTTTTGGTCTTTGCTCTTATTTGTGATTACTCACTGTCTAAACACCCCAGGTCACCCAGTAAAACCAATTAGCACTTGGCTGCGCTCATCAATTTCAGATAAGATTCGGATATGGGCCGAGAATAGCAGAAAGCAGCCAAGCGTGCCGGTGGCTGCATCCCCGCTACTCTCTAACAGGATGCGCATCCGGCTTTAGCATAGTGCAGGACTGGCTTGCGCATGTGCCATTGGTTCAGGGAGATGGTAGGTGTTTCTTGGGATGTGTGGGGTTTAACACAATGGGGCATCCCAAATCTGGGATGCCTCGGGGGAGCTCAGACAGCCCTGGAATCTTAGGAATTCTAGGACTGCCTACTGTGGGCTTTGGTCCACTTTAACAGCAATAATAGTGCAGCTAGCAGCTCACCTGATGGCTATCGCATGTGCCTTCTTGCAGTGCAAGGTAGAAGCTGTAGCAGGAATCCCAAGTTCACCCTTCTTTTAATTTCATTCCTCCAGTGCCATGCAAAAAAGTGGTCTAACAGCCCCTTTGTCCCTTGGTCCTCTGAGTGTGAGCGAGCACAGCAAGCCCCAGTGGTCCCCCAGCTGTCTCTGACAACAGCGCAAGACTTATTATGTTGCACCATGACACGCCCTTCCCTGTTCAGACATGACCAAGAAATCGGAGCGAACCAATGGGCATTACTTAGCAAACATAAAGCATTTACATAGATTTTGAAAATTTTGAGATGCCTTGAAATGGCTCATTTTAGAGTTTTTCTATGGCAGATAGATAAGAGAAAGTTAGTGTGTGCCGGGACAGAAACTTTAATTTGACATTTGGCATCGCTCTACGTGCACATGCTCTGACTCTCACCTAATCATAATAGATTTCAGTGTGGGCCTTTTGCAGGTCACAATGAGCACGTGCTTGGAGGGGCTGGGCACATCAAATAAAGCAGTGCTACTGCGTGACATGGGTTCAAAGCCTGAAGTGAGTATATGGGAAAACAGGGGGCTTCATACAGTCAAATTGGGATGTCTCAGGAAAGGGCTTTTACTTGGTAACAAAAAACACATAAACAAGACAAATGGTTGTTCTACAGGGCTGGCACTTAGAAATCACCACTCATTATTGCCAAAAGTACAAAAAATTTAATTATCCATAAGTATTTGGCACATGACATATATTCTACACAAATTCACAGTAAAAATATGTACACTTAAAATAGCAATTGCTAGCTAAAAAACACACACAAGGGGCCCCTGCCAGGAATATCCTGGGTTCCACGCCTCACCCAATCGCTCTGCACTCATACATGCTGGCCAGCATTTCATTAGGGGGGACTAACCCACCGATAAAGTGATTGTCAGGGATTGTGCAGCTGATTGTCAGGGAATTGTAATCGTGCAACCCTAATGCAGGTCCTCAAAGTTGCTTGCTAAATACACAGTCATTATAACTTTCTCATATCCACTTTATATGGTAATTATGGAAGCAGGGTCTGTATAACACAGCAACTGTTTCTTGCCCGCAGGCACTCACGTGTCCCGGTTTCTGGGGTGTAGTAAACTCTCCTTAGGTCCCGGGTTGCATATACAGCGTAATGCGTAGTAGCGGTACAGTGCCGCGGGGACACAAAGATGTGAACCGGTTCACCATTCAAACGCTGCCGCGTTCATCACTCAAATCGCCGCCGCCACTACCGCGCATCACAGGCGTTCTCCATGTGAGCTCCCAGAGGTAAACAGGGACAGCTTCCTACAGCAGCGTACTGCCGGACATCACACGTGGCTTCAGCGCGATGACATCAGAGCAAGATGGAACGAAATAGAGGGAGAGGCGTGGTCAGGGGCCGACACCGACATACGTTTCACTCCCCAATGGGAGTTTCCTCAGGGTAAGGGAGGGACTGGACGCTCTCGGGCTTTTATCTGTTGTGCCACGCCTCTTCATAACAACGTTGTCTCACACTTAGCATATGCAGCCTCCGCAGGAACCGCTACAAGCATCAATCAACCTGCGGATTGGCTGAACAGAGTCACACCGAGGCAATCAGAATAAGCAATCATCTTAACCCTTGCGTGTCTTTCTCCTCTCTCTTTCACACAGCAAAGTGTATGTCTATAAATATCGCAATTTATAGACATTGGGATTTTCTTATTTCATATAAAGTATGAAGTATAAATGAGGGGTAAAGTATATAAACAATTAACAGTCATTCATTTTACAATCACTTCAGCGCATACATTCCATGTACCAACACCAATCAGCATACTTAAAAAGTGATACAAAAATTATACAAAAATTAACTTAACACAAATAGATAAGTAAACCTACCCTACTTTAAACAGTATGTGCATATGTGTATATATATTAGCCATATGAAAAAAGTATATATATACAGAAGTCACATATTTAAAGGCTACACATATACTCAAAGATAAAATGTGTAAATTCCCCAGGACACCAGGCCCCTACAGATAATTTGGAAACACAGATGAGGAAATAAATTGGAATTAAGAATTAAGAAGAAAACGCAGGGAAGAAGGAAGAGGTAACTAGGGCCAAAAAGGTGTGGCAATCCAAATGCCGCCCAGTTGTGGGGAAATACCCACAGGGCATTTAGATATCATAGAAATGACTTCAAACCCATGTCAGTATTAAGTCCATGTGGTATCATTGTACCCAGTTCAAAAATCAAGCGTGCTTCATGCTGAAGGAGCCTAATATCTCTAAACCCTCTCCTACCTTCCATTTCCAACCTAAATATACCACATACCCGCAGGCCAGACGGATCACCATTATGATGTACTCGAAAGTGTTCAGCAACCGGACTCTTTTCACTCCTTTTTCTTATATCCCTAACATGTTCCCCTATTCGAATCCGCAATTCTCTTATGGTCTTTCCTACATATTTCTTATTGCAAGGGCAACTGAGCAAATAGACTACATATTTGGATGAGCAATTAATGAACCTCTTTATTAATTGAGGACCTTTACTTTTTGGGCCTTTATAGGACAAAGTTTTTTCCATATATGGACACACATGACAATGTCCACATTTATATGAGCCCTTTAACACCTTATTGTCTCTTCTCTCCTCAACGTTCAGCCTATACTCACTGTGTACCAAAAGGTCCCTAATATTGGCAGCCCGTCTTGCTGTTACAAGGGGTCTCGGTCCTACATGTTTAGCTATTACAGGATCTAATAAAAGGACATGCCAATGGGACCATAAGATATTACGGAATTTTTCCCAATGAACATTGTATTGGGTAATGAGGCGGACATGCTGCCCACCTGCCAACCTTCTAGACCCAGTGCCATTCAACAAACCATCACGCGATGTCTCCAAAGCTTTGTGGAAACAGGTCCGCAAAAGCCGATGGGGATATCCTCTATCCCTAAATCGGCGAGTGAGGACCCTAGCCTCCCACACGTAATCCTCCACGGAACTGCAGTTCCTACGTATACGCAGGAACTGTCCTAGAGGAATCCCACGTCTCAGGGGGCCAGGGTGATGGCTGGTGAAGTGCAGGAGCGTGTTCCCTGCTGTGGGTTTTCGGAAGGTGGTGGTGACCAGCCTACCCGCCTCCTTGGTAATCCGAAGGTCCAAGAATTCGATAGTAGTGGAGCTACACTTAAAGGTCAATTTAATATTCCTTTGATTACGATTCAGTGAGGAAATAAACTCCTCTAACTGTTGTACTGTGCCTTTCCATATCAATAGCACATCATCGATGTATCTCAGCCAGAGGGCGGCATGTGCCACAAAGGACGCCCGCCCAAACACCTCCAGACTCTCCCACCGTCCGAGGTGTAGGCAGGCATACGAGGGGGCACACGCCGCCCCCATGGCAGTCCCTTGAATTTGTTGATAGAAAGTCCCATTAAATTTAAAGAAATTATTCATAAGGACAAATTCTAATAATTCCACAACAAATTCATTATATGCCGAATCACCTGGGCCCAGCATCTCCAATATTTCCTCCCCTGCCTGAAGACCCACTGTGAGGGGAATGGAGGTGTATAAACTTTCCACGTCTACACTGACCAACAGGCAATTTTCCTCTATTTGCACATCTTGTAGTTTCCGGAGTAGATCACTACTATCCAACACAAAAGAAGGAAGTAGTCTAACCAGCGGTTTCAAGTTCTCATCGATAAATCTGGCGGTGTTCTCAAGTGGTCCTCCATTCCCCGACACAATGGGTCTCCCTGGCGGGGCCTGTGATTTTTTGTGGATTTTTGGAATAGTATATAATACTGGGATGTTGTAATCAGAGACCTTTAAATATTCATATATTTTTGACGTTAACAAATTTTCTTCTCTGGCCCAGTACAATTTCTGGTTAAGATTGTCAATAACTCCAGGAAACGGGTTATATCTCACCATACAGTAAGTATCCACATTACCCAGTTGTTGTTCAATTTCTCCTACATAATAAGAGTCATTCATTAGAACCACATTTCCTCCCTTGTCGCTAGGTCTGATAATTAAATTAGGGGCCCTTTCCAATTCCGAAAGGGCCTCCCTCTCCTGTCTAGTCAGGTTATCCTGTCCATTACCTAGGGCCCACTCTTCCTTCGCTAGATCACGTTCCACTAATTGTAGAAACATAGACAAATATCGATTTAAACTCAAAGGAGGAAAGTTTTTTGAAGGAATCCTAAGTTTACTGCAATCAGGTAAAAGATCTGGTATCTCTTCAACATCAAATACATTTTCTGGGGGCTCCTCAGCTACGGTGCCATCCTGGGATACCTCTTCCACCCCCAAGTCTGGGTGACCAATAGTGTCCTCAGGAGCTATAGTTTTATTAAACATAGTCCTAAACAGGACTTTTCTTAAATACAAAGCAGTGTCCTTATAGAGCACAAATTCGTCACCTCCGGCACTGGGGGAGAAGGATAAACCCCTAGACAGCACAGACCTATGGTGATCATTCAATGGGAAGGTAGATAAATTGATAACATTAAGTCCCTCATAATCTGGTTCTATCGATTTGGTGGGAGAGAAGACCCCACTATTTTGGTTTTCCTGATACCTCTCAGGGTTTTCACCCTGTTGGCCACGCTGTCTCCTTCTTCTCCTTTTTTTGGGCCTTGATCTAAAAAAGTAACATTCCGTCGGGGTCTGCATGGCTCACGTGGGGGACTTTCATCAGAGACCTCAATTTTACTTGGCAATAAAAAATAACATGTGTATGACCGCCAGTCAGTGTGAACATCTCCAGAGATCCCAAATTACATGTGTGGACTCTCATCATGCATATTAATAAGAATAGAACACTTAATAAAAAGGTAGCAGCAAGCTTCCTTGAGGCCTCTTCCTGTCTGGTTGTGTGTACATGCACCAGGAAGTCGGGTGGGGTTGGTGCAAGTCCGCACACAAGCAAAAGGAAAGCCAAGAATGCAGCAGAGGGCATGCCGATTTAGGATGCCCTACTGTGTAAAACCTCAGAAGGCGCCAGGATTCACTCACCTTTCCCTGGATCAAGAGCACATGCTCAGGCCCTCATTCAGTTAAAGCCGTGTGCCATAACTATGTAATTTAGCAGGCAGCTCTCATTGTTTCCATCTGGGAGCGTGTGCAGTCGCATCCCCTGCATCCGCAGGCTTTGTGCCTGCTCCCCCTATAATGACTAACTTCATAGACTGAAAATGACACCCTTAAAGTTTCCTTCTACAGGCATATTCTGAATCCCACAGGCACACTTTTATAATCAAAACAACTAAAAGACTCAAATGTTTCTCTACTGACACACGTGATCAATACTGTCATAACATTTTAGAATATTCAGATAATAGCCAGGGGCTGTTTACCTACCCACGTTTGTGAAGGGCTCAACAGAAATCTACATGGATGGATCAAATGCTTAGCCAGTTAAATATGACCATGTTCACTATTAAAGTCCCAGTCAAGACAATAACACGTGCTCTATTCTGCTCTGATGAGCGCTTAGTGGATGCCATCATATACCATCTAGAACAGTCTACATTCACGAAATTGGTGCAGGGAAGGGAACGAGGGTTCACTCACCTGCTCCCTGGTCTCGTTCTCGGCCGGCCGCTCCGGGGACATCGGGCTGGGTGGCAAGCTGTCTTGAGCAGTGCTGCGGTCTGCCTCCTCCTCTTGCATTCCCGACTACCCTGTTCCTGCTCTTCCTTTTGACCTCTGGTGGTGTTCAGTTGAAGGTGCCAATTAGCTCCAAAGTTTTATGAGGGGCAGGTTGTCCATATTTTTTAGGGCTAATCAGCCTGCATATAGTTCATGGGTCAATGAGCCTGAAGTTCCCCAGCCAGTCCCCAGTACCTAAGCCCTATATAGGTAATCCCAGATCACCCATTCATTGTCGTGATAGCGTGCTGCTTGGTGCTGTAGTTCCACTGAAAGTTACTCTTACCTGTTGCCGATCTTGCTTTGCCCGACTACTCCTGTTGACCGCCGCCTGGACGAATTCTTGTCTGCCTTCATACCCATCTCATCCTCTGTAATGCGCACCCTCTGTTCACCAGGCTTGACCCTACTCTTGCTACTCCCTTTGGTGCCATGTATCGTGAGGACTGTCCTTCTGTGTATGACCCTGGCTTACCTGACATCGCCCAGTTTAGTCCCTGGTTCATCCACCTTTACCCATAAGTCCACATTTTTTGTGCTATATAAGACCTGGTGGCAACTGTGTACACGAGGCATGTAAAGTGCCCTGGCAGGGGAGATTGGGGGTTTTGAACTCACCAGAAGGCGGGTGTCCCATGGGGATTGACATTATTACGGGTCCCTAATGGAAGATCATGTGCAAGAAGTGCAGGCCATGCTTAACACCGTAAACCAACTGGCTCATCATGTAGCGGCCCAGGAGAACCGCCAGTCATCTGCACTACAAGTGAACTCACATCCCATCAAGCCAAAGATAAATGTTTTTGGGATTGTGCTAAATTTTCAAACTTCAAAAACTTCTGTGAGTTATACTTCATACTGCGGCCCAACTCTTCAGGTACAGAGACTCAGAGAGTGGGTCTGGTCATTTCCCTTTGCAAGGAGAATTGCAGACTTGGGAGTTCAGGTTAGCAGCCACTGACAATGCCCTATAGACAGTTTCTGCATTTTTTACAACCATGGTGGTCCTGTATGCGGACCCTGAGCCCTGATTGGGCATCAACAGCTGACACTAAGTTGTGAAGTCCTAAGCAACATAAACATGCGGCAGAGGAGTACAGCTTAGAATTTCATTGAGTGATCAATTCCCATTGGAACGATCCAGCCCTCTGCAGCCAATTTAGAATTGGGGTCTCAGAAGATATCAAGGATGCCTTGGTGAACTTTCCCCTACCAATGGATGATTACATGCAAATAGCCATTAAGGTAGACAGGCGTCTCAGGGAACAACGTGTGGAGAGGTCTAAAGATCATCACTGGGATTCCCCCCACCAAAAGCCTTCTCCTATGGGCTCCTTATCCTCACTCCCACCAGCTCCAGAGGAGCCCATGCAGCTTGGCAGGTCTCGGCTCTCCCAGGCTGAGATGCCGCACCCAGGACCTGTGTTTATATTGTGGTAAGCCAGGACACCTTGCTAGGGCCTGCCCAAATAAGAAGTCCCCAGAAGCAAACTTTAATGCCTAGATGAGGTTGAGGTAACTTGCCTAGACAGGTATCCTTCCCTAAAATCTATAAATTGTCATTACCTATTATGATCATATGGGAAGCCTCCAGGAAGTCTGTTACCAGCTTTATCAATGTTGGGGCAACTAGCAACTTTTTGGATAGGTCTCTTGTAGCCTCCCTATGTATTCCATTGATCCCTTTAGATAATCCCCTTCACATCCTGGTGGTTAATAATGAACCTATCTTGGGGGGGGGGGGGACGTCTAATCTCTTCCAAGACCCCTTTTGTAAAATTGATTGTACGTTCCTCCCAATCAGGGAGTCTAGAATTCCTGGTTTTAGATTGTCCTGAAACCCCAGTAGTCCTGCAGTTCCTTTGAGTGAAGACTCAAAATCCCATTATTAACTGGGAGACTGGGGATTTGACAAAGTGGAGGCCCATTTGTCTTGTAATTTTTTTGTACTACCCTCAGGGTAACTCATGTCTCCCTTGAGGGGTTACCACTGCCATATGCCGATTGAGCGAACGTGTTCTCTGAAATGTTGGCTGATTCACTTCCTTCTCACAGAGCTTATGATTGTCCCATTGAGCTATTGCCGGGTAAAATGCCTCCCAGGGGTAAGATCTACAATTTGACCCAGCCCGAGGAATTAGCAATGAAAGAATATATTTCTGAGAACTTAAAATGGGCTTTATCCATTCCCCCACCTTTCCAGCCAAATCAGGCATCTCTTTGGCGAAAAGAAAGATGGGGGGTTATGGCCTTGTATAGATTACTGAAGTCTAAACAAAATCATGGTAAAAAGCAGATACCCCCCTAGACTTGAGGGGGCTTATAATCTCATTTGTATACGCCAATCGGGGAGTCCAATTTTTTCTCATCTTTGGAGGGAGTTGTGCTGGATTGGGAAATAAAGTATCTTTACCGTCTCCTTGTCATCCACAGTCCAACGGTCAGACTGAGAAGGTGAACCAGGTGAACTCTCTGGAGCAATACTTGCGCTGCTTTGTGTCTGATTGCTAGGATCAATGATCTGTATGTTCAGGTATCATCTCCATCACCGGTCATTGTGGAAGATGAACCCTTGTCGGGGGGGGGTAGTGTCCCAATGGTTCACTCACCTGCTCCTCGGCCAGCCGCTTGGTGACATCGAGCCAGACAGTGTGCTGTAACACAGCCGCAACATTGGCTTTAGACGCACTGCAGCCCACCTTCTCCCCTCACATTCCTGGCTCCCCTGTCTGTGCTTGTGTGCTTCTTTGTGCCCTCCAGCGGCACTGCAAACATCGTGCCTGCTGGAGGCTCAGTTGAATGGGCCAATGAGCCCTAACGCTTAATGCACATGAACTGTGGGAACAACAAAAAGGTGAGTTAAGTGAGGGTTTTGCACAGCGGGACATCCCAACTTGGGATGTCCCAGGGACAAGAACCAATCATCAAGATCGTCAAAATCCTGGTGATTTGTCTACCTTAAAGAACACACTATATAAGATATATAGAGAAAGAATAAATGTATCTATATTTTCATGTATAACTATTGACAACTTTTTATATGATAAAATCTTTGTCTAAAATTTATTGTATCACAAATGTATAAAGCATTAATACATTATTTATAACTTAAATATGGAAATTAAATACATCAATAATAAAACTCTTTAAACATAAATATACAGCATCCAAAGTATATGCTTGTTGTTAAATATATTTGCTATTCTTTTTCACAATTTTGGCGCATCCGTTTACCACATTTAGCGAGAAGTCAAAACACATGAATAAGAAATTATACCCTGTTTAATTTTTCATATTTCATATATGCTTTACTTTTATTGAAGAGATAATCTGCCTTCACATTAATAACCCTACTGTAAGTAACTGTCAGCCTGATTTATGAAGTAGGAAAAAGTAGCAAGCGTCAGCACTCCTTAAAATTCAATGACTTTAATGATGAAGCTTAAAATTGTATCTCCATATGCATATCAAAAGAGGCAGCTTAAAAACAATAACAGACCCTAGCGAATGTCAGAAAATACCATGCTGGCTTACGCGTTTCGGACTGCTGGGGTCCTTAATCATAGATAAATGCATGGTGAAAGAAAATTTATGAAGTACACCATTTTTTGCTAGTTTGCAAACCTCAATTCTTTTATTTGGTGCACTGGTTGCATTGGCACACTAGATTTATGATCCCTATAAACCAGCCTGTGCCACATTGTGCTCCCATGTTCCATTATGCTGAATTAAACACTGGCAACTGAGGTCAGGAGGAGGAGATCCCGTAAGCAAGTTCAAACCTGGGTGCACGTTTGTGTGAGAATTGCAACCTGCATGTTGGTGAGCTTTTTAATTTTACACAAAAGAGTGCAATAAAATATATTTGTTATTGTTTTCATCAACATGTGAGTGGGGCATTACCACTGAGGTAAGAATAGTTGTTTGAATGCTTGAAAACAACAACACCCTATTGTTATTTTCTGCATATGGTGCTGTTGTTTCCAAACTTGAAAACAATTATTCTTACCTCATTGTAAAAATAATATACATTAAGCTGTAATTATGCAGGTGATTTTTTTAGGAAAAATTTGAACAAATTGAACGCAGGGCCTTATTTAAGAAGCATTACTGCCACGTAGCACTACATATCGTTGTGTAAATGCGGGGCGCAGTATGTGAAAACCATATATATGAAAGTCAAACTGGTGAGCGCCTAGTCATGTAGCGTCACATGTATCACTAGAGGTGGCTCAGTGTAAAACGCCGGTGCTGTATGCTCTGCGGCACTGCGTAGCACCTGCCGTTCAGTTGCACTCTCCCATACACTTTAATGGTGTATATTTTGGTTATGTAGAAATCACGTTTGAATTACATTTTTCTGTATTGTTTTCACATAAAATGTTTTGGCTCTTCTGCGCAGCAACAAAGACTTTAGCGTTGTTCCTCACACTTTAAGTTTAGGCTGCAAAATTGTATTTTGTGTGCTGTCATTGCAGTGCCAGTGTTCCAGTGTGTTAACAATGTCATTCCATGTGGTTTTGTTTTGTGACTGGGGTTTTTATTGTGAGAAACAGACTTTTGCCAGAGCATCCAGTTTAGAGTACCGACACTCCCTTGGTGTTCTGTGTTCTTAGGCTTCAACGATGAGCGCTGGCCGCTCTTCACTGGGGCTACCTATCATTCACTGCAGATTTGTCCTGTTGTTATATGTGGCATCACCTTGGCCTGCTTTCCCTCGGGGCACTACACAAAACAATAGCAGCATTGGTATGCTCAGACGCTGCAGTGAATCATGGAGAGCACTTCTACAGCGCTCTCCAGACATCACATTTATCAATGCTGGACAGTATACTACAGTGTCACTTGTCCAGCAGCGAAGCTAGCCCCAGTGCCAGATCCCCATATGCAGTGTCCACTTTCGGACACTCTGAGCGCTGCAACATATGGCAATACATGGCGCTAGTCTTAAATCAGCCTCCACATCTTTAGCATGATCCTCGCTGAGTGCTAATCACATAGTGTGCTACTCACGCCAAATTCTTGTCACTGCATTTCATATTTTCTCTTTTTCAACATGAAGCATAGGTTGGCGGTTGATCTTATAGGTGCTGTCTGCAGTAATATATTTTGATTTAGAAGAAAACACTTGTGTGAACAAAATGTGATCACATTTTTGTAGTTCATTTAGGATGATTTTGAAATGTTGAGGTTAGATGAACGCATTGGTCTGAAAATCAGGAGCAAAAAGTGAGTGTTGACATATTGGGAAGAAAAATAGCAGTTGACTACATTAAATCATGTGTTTGCATTTTTGACAGGTTGCACAAACTATTTTTGAATTTTGCATTTTGTTTATATTTTTTTGTTTAAAAACACTTACATTTCCTATAATGATTCTTTATGGTAGCTTAGCACCACTTCTGACTGGCATAGCTCATACAAGTGGGTCATGCCGCATTATGAAGAGGGCGAGAGTCATTAATTAGAGGCTGATTCATTAATAGCGTCAGATAGCGTCAGATAGCGACTGTTGAGCGACTGTAGCGGTATTTTGACAGCGACCGCTAGTAGTCGCTGTGCTTGGCCATTGTTCGGTGGATGATAGCGACTCAGTCGGTGTGCGTAATGTTGAATACAAGATGCTGAGTCGCTATTTGACAGGTTCGCTGTTGTATGGGAGTGCATGATAGCGACTGGACATAGCGACCGGCACCCACCATATTCATTAAAAAATCAGCCTTAAAAATTCCTAGCGCTGTGAAATGCATGTTTAAATCCCAGAGCGCAGTAGGCGATGTGTTAAAAGTAGTTTTTTAACCCCCTAACCACCCCCCAAAAAAATGGAATGATTTTGAAATAATATTCAAACCTGAATAGTTTAAAATCAGACCTGTAATATCAATTCTGCCCCAAAAAAAATTGTTTTTAAAAATCCCCAAAAAATACATTTTCAAAGGAAGAAGTGTTCACAGATTTTTTGGGGGAAATGTAAAAAAAAAATATATTAAAAAATAATTATTAATTAAAATACATTCTGCCATTGAAATGCATTGGAGAGCGCCAGGTAGCGAGAGGTCATACCTGTCGCTGTTCAAGGATGTTCACTGGCGCTGTGGGATGAGGCTGGGATAATGATGAATGAGTTGCTAGGTGGCGCTATCTCAGTCGCTAAGCAGTATCGGCTTGATAAATGTGTGATTGTGGAGGGGAGCCGGCGTTCTAGTTGCGGTACCTGGCTTTACTGGCCGCCTCCCCAGTCGCTATCTGTCGCTATTCCTTGATAAATAAGGCCCTTAGTTAAGGTTTTCTATTTGGAGCTTACTGATGCACATGGCATAGAGTGCAGCAGTGGTCAAAACCATTTGAAATTAATGATGTTGCCACTTCATAAACCAGGCTTTGTGTTTCCCTAAGACATTTTTAAATGAATGCTCATTTCGTAGAAAGAGTAACTAAAAGTTTACCTGTAATTCTTGTTGCCTAGGGCTGGCAGCATTGATTGCTGGCTGGCGAATTATTTTGAAAACTAATAAAAGAAATACCAAATTTTTGGGCAGGAGAACAGGATGATATAGTAGCAGTGACCAAGGATTGGATCTTTCTATATACTCTTCTTGCAGCTACTTGAAAATGCCCTTAACCACATTTAGGGCCTTATTATAACAGTGCCCATGAGCGTCACTTGTACCACTGTCTTTTAAGTCCTGCACACCATATTTATTAATTTAGCATGCTGAAAAGACTGGCGCTGTATTTTATCGGCATTGGTCGTGTTTCATCATTACACTTACAGGATATCACTGCTGGGGACAAGGGGGTCAAACTTTATAAAGTGTTTACGCTGTGTTTTAGTTGCTATCCAATTTCTACATTGGTATGCAGAAGAAGGCATGAAAAATGACATTTGGCGACATCTAGGTCCTTAGGTGTTTACACAATTTTTTACATTGTTGACAAGTCACAATGCAAGTTCTGTCAATTGCCTATTGTGCTCTATGGGATCTTACCCTACAGCACGACTATAAATCAACACAGCTGAATGAAGAATGTCAGCACTGCAAACTATATGGCGCTAGTGATAAATTAGATGTGGGCTGGCAGCTGTATCGATGCTGCCTGATTTTTGTTTGTTAAATTACACAGATTTGACACAGAGCCAAAATATTGGCGGTGAGTGATATTACTAGGCGCTGACGCTTGATAAATCAGGCTCTTAATTTTGAAAAGGCGATTCTTGCAGGTGCCCCCTGGATTTGCAGGTCCCCTTGCTCCCATCAACCAATTGCTGAAATAATGTGCCTCGTTGACTAGAAACATATAAGTTATTACATCATACAGTAAGTTTTATTTATATTTGTTAGTTGCTCTCTACAAGTAAGAGGTAATCCCAAATCTCTTTAGTGTTCTTACTGATTGAGCAAATAACAACATGATGCTAAAATCCTGCTAAAAATATTTCATTATTTCCCTGTGCCCCTAAAACCGCCATATATTTGCTACACGATTTCTGCTGCAATGAGGGGTAATCTGTTTTTATTACTATGGCTTATTTTGACATTTTCTGGGCAAATCTCTACATGTCAAGATAAAGTTTTAAGTTTGTGCTTTTCTTCTTTTAGAACACATAATAAAAGACACATTGCCAAAAACAATGAACTCTTAATAAAAATATACACTTAACTAACGGAATGAGAACAGTGCATTTAAATATGAGGTCTGTCAGTCAAGGGCATAATAGTATATGTGGCAAATCTTGTTGCATGATTGCATTTCACTTTTTACAATGATTGCCATCACGCAAAGTCTGTGTGATTTCTTGAAGTTATTCTATATAAAGTATATCGAAAGTAGATAAAGATTAAGGGCCTGATTTATCAAGCATTTCTGCCAGACAATGTGGTGCACATTTACTAGAACATTAGCTGTGCAGCAACATCCTGAAAAGATTATAAATTATATTTTGCTTTCATTTCCACCGATGTGGCATTGTCTAGCAGAAGTGATTGAGGGATGTTTAGGCAATCGGCACACACATTCACACCACTGTAGGTTTTATACAGTGCCAAATGCGTCCAGTGATAAGTTCAATACTTTGGCACCAATGCCCTTAGGTCACAGGTATGATGCTCCTCCAGGCATTCCTCCAAAAATGGATACTACTGAAAAAGCATTAACCTAATGCAGATGAGTGCGGACCTCATAGTCCCCCCTGTTGCCCATCAGAGCCACCAGCCACCCATGCCCTGGAGAGATGCTCATCAACCTTGAGCTAAATAGAGGTTATTTGTGTTGGAAGTAGAGGTAGAAAAGCTGGTACCCAAACCAATGGTCAGGATGAGCGGCTGAGATTCCTTAGTTCGCAAAAAGCCAATAGTCATGATAGACAGTAGAGGTTCAGAGTTGAGTCAACAAGCCAAGGTCAAAACTAAACAAGGCCAAAAGGTTAAAAAGTCACAGACAAGAACTAGAAAGGTAAATATTACAAACAATAATTTACCAAATATGCTCTTGAACATCTGAGGATGCGGAGGCTGAGGATGCATACTGTTTGTGGGAGGGTTAGACAATCAGTGCAAAGTAGCAGGTACTCTGGGCTGCCAATGCAAACACATAAATGGCGCATATGCCACTGCAACCTAGCCATTGTTGCAAGCACATGCACACCAGGACCATATAGCCTGGCACTAGGGCATTGACTCTTGAGTCTTGAAAAGGTGATAATAATGAAGTCTGAAATGAAACATAAGAAGTCTGAAATGAAACACACTGCCAGCCTGGCAGCTTCTCATTTGATGTACAACACGGCTAAATGAAATGTATTTTTGAAAAGAAGCCCGAATTTGATGTCCAGCTTCTGTAAGCCTTTGAACTCCTCAAAAACTTGTAGTTGAGTGGCATTATGCGCATTGGTACTGTATCTCAGGTTCAGGTCACAGGCTAATTCATTGGGCTTCCTTACCATAACTTGGTATTTTAATCAGCAAATTGGAATTCTGTAAAAATGAGAAGGCCATCTATCTTGGATGAGGATAGGTGTTCTGTTGGAAGCCTGACTTTCCAGACACTAGGCCCTGTATATTACACTGCAAGGAAAAGGTATTCAAAAACCTTCTTAGTGTTGGAAAAGCAGCACGTTGGGTAGGCTATGTTAGAGTCCCTTTGGACCAGGGCAAATGTACCGTGGTGTAAAGGAGTTCTCTTCTTCTTTCAGACACTTCGAAATGTATGTGTTCAAGAGGAAGCCCAAGCTCCCAGCCCCTGTGCTAAACCCGATTTGAGTATTTAGATAAGAAAACTTCTGACCTGATTGCTGTGATCCTCCTGCCTGTAGGGAAAGGGGGGGGGGGGGGGGCTCTGCACAGGACTTGAATGACAGCCAATCACACACTGCTCTATGGGTTGGGGGACTGTTTTCTGTTTCGAGTGCCTGCCTCCAATCAGTTTTTATGTTATTGCCCAAATTGGGCTTAGCGCAGGGTGGTTGGGGGTTTACAGAATGCTTGGACTTCCACTTAAACTAGCATGCATGTCATGTAAGTTCTTCATCATCATTCATTTTGAATATGAAATTATCCTTTTCTAACCCCTCACCCTAGCTGTCAAAGATCTACAAGCCCCAGCAACAATCTATAAGTACCTTATGAACACATTTTCATATATTAATTATTTGCTCACTGGATAGGGTAGCTGCAAGTTTCAATTCACAGTTTACAAGCTGCAGCCACTTTACTCTGCAAGCGCACTCATGAATGATTTATTGTCCAGTTACCACATTGTATTTTAGCTTAATTTCCCCCAGAACTAGTATGAGACTATGATCTAGAGAAATGTGGTGGAAGTTATGGCCACTGAGAGATTGACTTTGCTTTCCCCAAAGGTAAGATCAGCTGCAATAAAGTTCTTAAGGAATATGTGTGAAATGATCCATGATGGCTTAGTGTAGAAAGCAATTATTTATTATGTGAGATTTGTTAATAATCCACATATACCTGGCTGTTTAAAGAAATGTTTGATTACTGAAGTGCTGATTTGCCTCATCATCACAATTCAGTGTATAGGTTATGTTTTTTGTGAAATATTGTATTTATTATTTTCACATTACAATGTCTCCTTGTAGGGAGAATAAAATATAAAACACAAACACCAAAACACACAAGGACACAGACAATGCATTTACACCAACACACATACTTGCCCATTAAAGTATACCATGGGAATATTAGGGGTCTGGAAATCCTAGAGAGACCAGTGTCCCTAATCTTTGGTTGAGCTGGGAGCAATAAACCAATCTTTCTAATGCGCACAAACCTCAGCTGGCTCACTTTTGCTTGATATAGAAACATAGAAGGTTGATGGCAAAAGGAGAGCATATGCCCCATCTAGTCTGGCCTTATGTGTATACTGTTTGTTCTCTTTATCTTAGGATAGATGTGTGCTTATCCCAGGCATGTTAAATTCACTGACTGACGATTTTTCAACTACCTCTGCTGGAAGTTGGTTCCAAGCATCTACTACTCTTTCTGTAAAATAATATTTTCTAACATTGCTCCTGATCTTCCCTCTGACTAGCTTCAGGTTGTGCCCCCTTGTTCTATCATTAAGTTTCTTATTAAAAACACTTCCCTGCTGAACCTTATTCAGTCATTTCACATATTTAAAGGTCTCAATCATGTCCCCTCTCTCCCTTCTTTCCTCCAGACTGTACAACTTCTTTAAGTCTCTTCTGATAAGTTTTAGGTTTAAGTCCTTCTACCATTTTTGTTGGCCGCCTTTGGACACGTTCTATTTGAATAATGTCTTTTTGCAGGTAAGGTCTCCAGAACTACACACAGTATTCTAGCCAGGGGCGGACTGGGATTCAAAAATGCACGGGACTTTTTTGGTCACACCGGCCCTTCTGTACTGTGCCCGGCCCCATAAAGTTGTTACATTACATGCAGCCGGCCCCGTAACCGCAATGTTGCTATCACTACCGAGTGATGTGTCGTTAGAGTCCGGGAAGAGGCGAATTAGTTTCGGTGATCTGGGGGGTTTCACACAGTGGGGCATTCCCGATCGGGGTGGCCCGGGGTGCAAGGACCAAAACCCAGGATAGTCAAAATCCTGGATTTTGGTCCACTTTAAAGTAGACCAATCACCAGGATTGTGCCTATCCTTGTCATTACTTCTTGCCCCAGGGGAATCCCGATTTGGAATGCCCAGTTGTGTGAAGCCCCCTAGATCTCCTACTCCACTCACCTTTCAGCCATTCCCGTGCTCACAGCATTTGTCCAATCAGAGCTTTAGGCCATGGTACTTACCACACAGAGATGATCAGTTTTCCAGCAGTCGCCTCTCGCCTCCTCCTCACCTCTACTGTGTCCCACGAGCCCCGCCGGGCCGGAGACTCCCTGCTAGTCTGCTGAGCATGCGCAGAGTAGTAGCAGCTTCTTCTCTCCCTCCCTGCTTCGGGAACAGCGTGTGTGGGAACTAAGATGATGCAGCTCTGTCCCCGCCCGGCGGGGAAAAGAAATTGCACACAGGCCACACACCTCGCTGGCCGCATCAGGCGGGGAGGAAAAGGAGGCGATCCAGGGGTGGCGGGTACAAGTAGGTGGGCGAGGGGCCGTGGGGACTTCGCAGCAGTGGCCGGGGAGCCGCAGTGACTTCGGTGTGGCGGCCCGGCATCCAGATGGGAATCAGCGGCCTACCGGTATGCCCTATGGCCAGTCCGCCCCTGATTCTAGCTGTGGCCTCACCAGGGCTCTATACAGCAGCATCACAACTTCCTTTTTCCTACTGGTGATGCCCCTTCTCACTGCTTGGCTACACTGTCCAATCATCTTGCAGCTTTCAGTAATCAGTACCCCTAAATCTCTTTCTTCCTAGGTCCTGGCTAACACAGTACTGGCCATACGGTACTCAGAGCCGGGATTCCTTCTACCCAACTGCATGATTTTACATTTAGAGACATTACACTCCAGTTTCCACAGTTTTGACCATCTATCCAGTAAAGCTAAATAATTTTCCATGTCATCTTATAGCTAGCTAATTTGGGGTTTTCCAATTTAGTGAGATAAATTTCCTTGTATAGAACACTAAAAAACGTAATAGACATTTCCAGTGGTCCATCCTGTGACATAGGTCTGACCACACCCATTAAAAAAAAAGTTGCCAATTTTTGTTATATCATTTGATATCCCCTCCAAGAAAGTAAAAAATGTATTGCCTCAAGGACAGGGGTTCCCAACAGGTGGTACTGGTACCATTGGTGGTACTCTAGAGCCTATCAGCTGGTACTTGACAAGGCTGTAGACTGACTTGTACCCCAACCTGATCTGCTGCCTTCAATACTTCACTCAAGCGTGATTTGCAGCATAAATTAAAAAAAAAAAAAATCTGCCCCTTTTTGTGTGGTTCATTCACTTTAAATGGCTGCTTTGTGTGTTTATATTATGGTTCTGGCTAACTGACAATGATCACACACCACCCAGATGGTACTAAATATAGAGGCCGATTTATCGCCACATATTGCCATTTGTGCATCTATGTAACTGCTCTCAGAGCTTCTGTAAGTGGACATTGTTAACCGGGCGCTGGCGCTGTGACCTAGCTTTGCTGCTGGACAATTGACGCTGTAGTATCCTGTCCAACATTGATGAATGTGATCAGAGATGAGCGAATCGATTCTGACGAACCCGAATTCGTTACGAATTTCATTGCTTCCTTAAAACTCCATTTACTGCTATACAGTCCATCTAAAATGGTGAATCCACATGTCAGGACATGTCCCATGGGGCAAGGAATGCTGGGTAGGTGTCACATGCTACCTATCAGCAGACAGGCTTACTGATGATGTCACAGCCCCATATAAACGGCAGCCATCTTGCGGAAGATCATTCTGACACTGTATTGCTGCCAGAGCAGATCAGGCAGGGAGAGAGCGAGGGATAGATAGATAGATAGATAGATAGATAGATAGATAGATAGATAGATAGAACAGAAGAAGCGCGGGGCAGATAGAGAAGGAGAGAGCCTGTGACAGTGACAGATGAAGACAGGGACAGTTTAAACTGTTTGCATTAGCTTTCAAGCCTATTTAGTGTTAATAACACTCCTGCCTATTCAGCTTTTCCTTTAACTGGTGTCATTCTTTAAAAAGCGTGCTAGCATTAATATTTCAAGACTACCTTTGTAATAACTGCTTGCATTTTATAATTAACAACACTTTTCCACAATCAAGGGAGACCTGCTCTGTATGTGAGGAGGGGGCATCCCAAACACTAGCAAAAAATTTCAAGACTACCTGTCTATTAACTGCTTGCATTTTATAATTAACAACACTTTTCCACAATCAAGGGAGACCTGCTCTGTATGTGAGGAGGGGGCATCCCAAACACTAGCAAAAAATTTCAAGACTACCTGTCTATTAACTGCTTGCATTTTATAATTAACAACACTTTTCCACAATCAAGGGAGGCCTGCTCTGTATGTGACGAGGGAGCATCCCAAACACTAGCATAAATATTTCAAGACTACCTGTCTAATAACTGCTTGCATTTTATAAACAAAGTCACTTTTCCACAAGCAAGGGAGGCCTGCTCTGTATGCGAGGAGAGGGCATCCCAAACACTAGCATAAATATTTCAAGACTACCTGTCTAATAACTGCTTGCATTTTATAAGCAAAATCACTTTTCCACAATCAAGGGAGGCCTCCTCTGTATGTGAGGAGGGGGCATCCCAAACACTAGCATTAATATTTCAATACTACCTGTCAAATAACTGCTTGCATTTTATAAGCAAAATCACTTTTCCACAATCGAGGGAGGCCTCCTCTGTATGTGACAAGGGAGCATCCCAAACACTAGCATAAATATTTCAAGACTACCTGTCTAATAACTGCTTGCATTTTATAAGCAAAATCACTTTTCCACAATCAAGGGAGGCCTCCTCTGTATGTGAGGAGGGGGCATCCCAAACACTAGCATTAATATTTCAATACTACCTGTCAAATAACTGCTTGCATTTTATAAGCAAAATCACTTTTCCACAATCGAGGGAGGCCTCCTCTGTATGTGACAAGGGAGCATCCCAAACACTAGCAATATTTCAAGACTACCTGTCTAATAACTGCTTGCATTTTATAAACAAAGTCACTTTTCCACAAGCAAGGGAGGCCTGCTCTGTATGCGAGGAGGGGGCATCCCAAACACTAGCATAAATATTTCAAGACTACCTGTCTAATAACTGCTTGCATTTTATAAGCAAAATCACTTTTCCACAATCAAGGGAGGCCTCCTCTGTATGTGAGGAGGGGGCATCCCAAACACTAGCATTAATATTTCAATACTACCTGTCTATTAACTGCTTGCATTTTATAATCAACGTCACTTTACCACAATCAAGGGAGGCCTGCTCTGTATGTGAGGAGGGGGCATCCCAAAAACTAGCATAAATATTTCAAGACTACCTGTCTAATAACTGCTTGCATTTTTTAAGCAAAGTCACTTTTCCACAATCAATGGAGGCCTGCTATGTATGTGAGGAGGGGGCATCCCAAACACTAGCATAAATATTTCAAGACTACCTGTCTAATAACTGCTTGCATTTTATAAGCAAAGTCACTTTTCCACAATCAAAGGAGGCCACCTATGTACGTGAGAAGGGTGTATCTCAAACACTAGCATGTGTCTTTTAAAAGTACCTGCCTACTAACCTTTTGCCTTTTGTATAAAACAAGTCTGATTTACAAGTTTAAAGGACCCATTGCCTTTCACCGGGGGGCCATTGTCAGTGCTAGCACTTATCTTTTAAGAGTACCTGCCTCCTAACCTTTTGCCTTTTGTATAAAAAAGTCTGGTTTCAGCATCCATTGTTTCAAGCATCCATTGCCTTTCACCGGGGGGTGGCATCCCGAATACTAGCACTTAGCTTTAAATAGTACCTGCATCTTTACCTTTTTTACATTTTGAACAAAAACCACGTTTTAAAACTGCCTGTGGTGCCTTTAACTCTGACCAGGGGTATCCTGTGTAAGACCATCTGAAAGTGTCTTTTTGCATTAGCTTTTAGCTACAGTGTGTGCCTATTTTGATCTAACTTTTCTACACACCTGCTGTTACAAAAATACTGTTGTAGGTGTAGTGTAGTATATTGTTTTCCCCTCCTAAATGCAGTAAAAATGTCAGGCAGAGATGTGCCAGGATGTGCACCGAGGAGAGGCCTAGATTCATCAGGTCGCAGCAGACTAGGGGCGAGTGGCAGCAGGAGTCGCAGTGAGAGGCCTGAACTCCCGGTATCTGCTAGCGGTCGTGTCTCGACCAGCAACGCATCTGCCATCATCGATTGGTTAACGGGGTCATCGACCTCATCACAAGTGACATCTGACACCCCCAGTCAACAATCCGTAGGTTCCTCGGACACAACCCTGAGTTGGCATGGCCCGGGAGCATCCCCTGTCCTTCCATTGCCTCTGTCCTATGCCCCCCCTCCAGCCGCCGTATCTTATGCTTTGGGTTCAGCTCCACTATTCAGTGAGGACGATGTGTTAGGGGACAGTCAGCAGCTACTGCACAGCCAAGAAATGGAGGAGACATCCGCCGCTTCTTCTGCTAGGCAGACAAACACGGAGGAGGAGAGTGGCGTGGGAGGTGGTGTGGTGAGCATTCTGTCTCCTGTAGCACATGCTCTTGTGGAAACCGAGAAGGACATCAGTGACATGCAGGCACAACTCAATGATGATGATGATGATGAAGCTGATGGGAGCACTTGGGAGCCCGGTGCAGAAGGGGCTTCATCACCATCAGGAGAAGAGGGTCCCAGGTTACCCCAGAGTCAGCAGCTGAGGCAGCAAGGTGGCAGTAGGGTTAGCAGTCACCATGGTGGCAGTAGGGTTGGCAGTCAGCATGGTGGCAGAATTGGGATGTCTGGAGCCACACGTGGCCAGGGGCGGGGTAGACCACCTGCTGCAGGGCAGGCTGCCTTCCCGGGAGGTAGTGGAGCAGGGGTTCCTGGAGGTGGCAGCAGTAGCAGTGAATTAGTGCAGACTGTTGGAGGGAAAATTAGCTACTCTGCAGTATGGCACTTTTTCCTCAAGCATCCGCAGGAGGGTAACCTGGCCACATGCAAGATGTGTAGACAGAAGGTCAAGTGTGGCCAGGGCCCCAATGTTGGTACCACGGCTCTGCGGCAACACATGCAGCGTCACCATAAAGCGGCCTGGGAGAACCGAGACTCCGAAGTGGGGGTTCAGCCTGCTGCGTCAGCCAGTGCAACGCCGCTTCCAATTTCACCCAGCCAAGGCTCCAGCACCTCAGCCGAAAGTAGCTGTTCGTCATAACCATCCTCTGCCGCTCCAGATGCTCCTGCTTCTCCTACTAAAAGTCACTCATCCCACCAGCAATCCATCAGCGAAGCCATGTGCAAGAGACAACAGTATGCGCCCAGTAATCCTACGGCGCAGAAGCTAAACGTGCTCCTGTCCAAGTTGCTAGTGCTGCAGTCCCTCCCTTTTCAGGTGGTGGACTCTTTGCAAAGAAGGCAGTACCAGCCCTGCACAAATTTGTTGAGCAGAAGGTGGGCCAGTCCTTGAGCCTGTCGGTGTGCACCAAAGTGCACGGCAGTGCCGACACCTGGAGCTGTAACTACGGTCAGGGACAATACATGTCCTTTACGGCCCACTGGGTGAATGCGGTTCCTGCACAGCAACTTGGACAGGTCACACCGCTTTGGCCTCCCCGCTCCCAAGCCGTTTTGCCTGTCACAGTGTGCGACTCTGCCTCCTCATCCTCCGCCATCTCCTCAGCCTCCACTGTACGGTCAATTCTTAATGCCCCTTCAGCCTACCATGTGTGCAGGGCACGGTGGTGTCACGCTGTGCTTCACATCGTCTGCCTTGGCGAACGGAGGCACACAGGGGAGGAGCTCCTGAAATGCATTCATCAAGAAATCAAAACATGGCTTACGCCGCGAAAATTGGAAATGTGTACCATGGTGACTGAGAATGGGAGTAACATCTTGCGCCCTGGATGGCACACGTGTTCAACCTAGTTGTCAATCATTTTCTGAAGTTTTCCCCCCATCTGCAAGACATCCTAACAACGGGAAGGAAACTTTGTATGCACGGTATCCCCCAACATAGTCTGATTTGCGATGTTCCCACCCGTTGGAATTCCACCCTACATATGTTAGATCGACTATACGAACAGAGAAAAGCCATCACTGATTTCTTGATGATCCAAGCAGATAGGGGGTCTCCCCTGTGTAACTTTAATGTGAACCAGTGGCAGCTTATACGTGACACCTGCCGTTTGCTCAGGCCCTTTGAGGAAGCCACTTTATTTGTCAGTCGCCAGGATTACGGCATGAACAACGTGATTCCGCTGCTTCATGTAATACAACACATGTTGGAAACCATGGCTGGTCAGGGCACAGGAGACATGTCGCATACATTTCACGGCCACATAAACCCCGTGTGAGCTGAGGAGGAGGAGAAGCAGCACAGTGAAACGCAGTTTAGTTTTGGCGAAATGGGTGGTTTATCTAGTCATCTGACAGGAGAGGAGGAGCAGGAGCAGCCAGTGGAGCTAGAGGGTTGTGAGGAAGGCGAGACAGAGGACCCAGACACACCGTGACAGTATGCAGTGGAGATGGAGACAGGTAGTCCCTCCGAGTCACTTGCACAAATGGCACGATGCATGCTCACGTGCTTGCGTAGTGACAGCAGAATTGTCTCCGTTTTTCTGCGGGATGACTACTGGCTCTCCACCTTATTGGACCCTCGCTTCCGGAACAAAATGGGGGCATTTTTTAAACCCGCCGAGAGAGAGGACAAACTGACCTACTACAAAGAAATTCTACGTAGTCAGTTGCCCGATGCCTATCTGCGCCATGGTCCATACTCTCGCATGTCTGACTCGGGGGGACCTCTGCGCTCACCTTCCACTGCCACGGCTGCGGGGGGGGGCAGGAGCAGCAGCTCCATCAGCAGCAGCCTCAGTCTTCAGTGGCTAATGAGTAGCTTTCTGCTACCGCATAGTGAGGCTACTCATGAGCAGCAGGAAGACCTGGAGCAGGACCTGAACCAGCAGGTCGTGTCATACCTTGAAATGACCTTGAGGATCCGCTGGACTTCTGGGCAGCCAAACTTGACTTGTGACCACAACTGGCAGAGTTTGCCCTGGGAAAGCTGCGCTGCCCGGCCAGTAGTGTGCCATCTGAGTGGGTCTTTAGTGCTGCGGGGCCATAGTATCGCCAAGGAGAACTCGTCTGTCCACGAAAAATGTGGAGAGACTCACCTTTGTGAAGATGAATCAGGCATGGATCAGCCAGGATTTCCACCCACCAATAGCTGATGCATGCGAGTAGCTGATGCATGGTAGCTCCTTCTGCTGCTGCCATCTCCTGGATGTGTCTTTCAGGCAATATATGAGCTCCTTCTGCTGCTGACAACTCCTGGGTGTGTCTTTCAGGCTATATATGAGCTTCCTATGCTTCTGCCAACTCCAATGTGTTTTTCAGGCAATATATGGGCTCCTAATGCTGCTGCCAACTCTTGGGTGTGTCTTTCAGGCAATATATGGGCTCCTTATACTGCTGCCAACTCCAATGTGTTTTTCAGGCAATATATGGGCTTCTAATGCTGCTGCTGCTGCCAACTCCTGGGTGTGTCTTTCAGGCAATATATGGGCTCCTAATGCTGCTGCCAACTCCAATGTGTTTTTCAGGCAATATATGAGCTCCCTATGCTGCTGCCAACTCCTGGGTGTGTTTTTCGGGCAATATATGTGCTCCCTATGCTGCTGCCAAGTCCAGAGTTTGTCTTTCAGGCAATATATGAGCTCCTAATGCTGCTGCCAACTCCAATGTGTTTTTCACGCAATATATGGGCTCCTAATGCTGCTGCCAAATCCTGGGTGTGTCTTTCAGGCAATATATGAGCTCCCTATGCTGCTGCTGCCAACTTCTGTGTGTGTCTTCCAGGCAATTTATGGGCTCATAATGCTGCTGCCAACTCCAATGTGTTTTTCTGGCAATATATGAACTCCCTATGCTGCTGCCAACTCCTGGGTGTGTTTTTCATGCAATATTTGTGCTACCTATGCTGCTGCCAAGTCCAGAGTGTGTCTTTCAGGCAATATATGGGCCCCTAATGCTGCTGCTGCCAACTCCTGGGTGTGTCTTTCAGGCAATATATGGGCTCCTAATGCTGCAGCCAACTCCAATGTGTTTTTCAGGCAATATATGGGCTCCTAATGCTGCTGCCAACTCCAATGTGTTTTTCAGGCAATATATGGGCTCCTAATGCTGCTGCCAACTCCAATGTGTCTTTCAGGCAATATTTGGGCTCCCTATGCTGCTGCCAAATTCAGGGTGTGTTTTTAGGCAATATATGGGCTCCCTATGCTGCTGCCAACTCCACTGTGTGTCTTTCAGGCAATATATGGGCTCATCATGCTGATGCCACCTCAAGGCTCTGTAATTGTGCCGCTCTGCGTCAGCGAATCTAATAGCGACGCCTCTGATCTGCATGTCATACTTCTTTACAATAGTATTTCACTAACCCAGCATGCATCCTATGCATGTTGCAGCCAAGCAAAACGTTCTGCAACCCTATGGAGGCTCTCGGACGCCCAGAAATAGCCATTTTTAATAGCGATTCCTCGCGAATAAATTCAGACCGAAACTGTTTTTCCCGGAAAATTCGGCGAATAAGCCGAATCGAATTTTTCAAAAGTTTGCTCATCTCTAAATGTGATCTCTGTCTCTCTCTGCAGCACCTGAGTGTACCAGTGCTGCTATTGTCTCATATAGCGCCTCGAGGGAAAGCAGGCCAAGGCGATGCAACATATACAACAGGACAACGTTGCAACGAATTATAGATAGCGCCAGTAAAGAGAGGGCAATGCTCGACACTGAAGCCCATGTTTAAGAACACAAAACACAACGCCAGCATCGGCGCTCTAAAACTGGACACTCTAGCATCGAGCGCAGGACGCTATTCAAATAAAGTATGTTTCACACAAAAAAAAACGCAGCCACACAGGGAAACCTGGAGCTCTGGCACTGCAATGTCAGAACACAAAATACCTACAGCCTAAACCTAAAGTGTGAGGAACACAAAATACAATGCTGCAGCCTAAACCTAAAGTGCTGGGAACAACGCTAAAGTCTTTTTTTGCTGTCCAGGAGAGCCAACACACTCATTTCATATGAAAAAATACAGAAAAATGTAGTCCAAATGTGATTTTGACACAACCTAAATATACACTATTGAAGTGTATGGGAGAGTGCAACTGAGCGACAGGTGCTACGTGGCGTTGCTGAACATACAGCACCGGCGCTTTACACTTATCCACTGCTAGTGATGTTTGACGCTACATGGTGCTATTAGAGGCACACACCAATTTGACATTCATATATACTGCGTCCGGTGTTCACCTGACGCTATGTGGTACTATGTGGCACTAGCGCTTCTTCAATAAGGCCCTTAATCAGAAAATAGAAAGTGATACTTGATAATAAAAGGTTGGGAACCCATGATCGAGTACATTGATCAGATTTCTAAAGGGCCAATCTTTTAAGTTTCATAGCAGTCAGATACACATGATGAAGCCATTTGTCTGGATTGACCTATCCCTGGCACCTATGACCAATGAAAACAAGTTATTTATAGCCTCTTGAATGTTTACCTGCAATAAAAATTACTTTGGGTTACATTGGGTTACATATGTATGCAGCCAATCACAGTTTTGTCTATTCTACAAATTACCTTACTGGACTTCTCTGTAATCTCGGGACTGACAATCAGGCCTTAAAGTCACTCTAACTCATTTTATAAGAGATCGAGTGGAAAACGTATTGCTCTTTAAATAAAACACAAATAAAATAAGACACATAAAACTCATAAAGTAGCTATTATGCAGGCAGTTACATTTCACTATTACGCACACTAAATTCCCTGTTGACACCTCTCAATATCCTGGATAAGACAAATACAATGCAATTAGAAGGCAGTGCATCTCCCCCCAGACATACTATGTGCATGCATACAACGGTGGATTGGGGGTTTCAAACATAGTTACCGCTAGTAGAAGCTGGAGGGTATCAGGTGCTGTAACAGAGCGTCTCAGTCGCTCTAGTAACCTGGCCCACGTTGATGAACGTGATGTGTGATGGGCGCTGTAACAACAGTACAGCGTTTCAGCGAGTGAGAGGTAGCACCAGCTCAGTGCGTCCGGCACTCGGCGCTTCACACCATATTTAACAAAACACTACACACACACACACACACAGCGTCGGCGCTTTAAAGCTGGGCACTGTAGCATAGATTGCCAGATGCTGTGTGATTAAAGTCTGTTTTTGAACACATATACACCAGTAACAAAGCGAAAACACATGGAATGAAATTGTTTTAACACTGGGACAATAACACTTTAGTGCCAGACCTGTAATGACAATTCTGCAAAAAGTCAAAAAAAGTTTCTAAAAGGCTTTGTTTGCAGCCAGGAGAGGTCACACAATGATTTGAGCAAAAATAAAAAAAATGTAAATTGCCAAACACGCTATTTATACACGACTAATAAAGCCCCATTGAAATGTATAGGAGAGCGCTACAGAGCGACAGGTACTACATGGCGCTCCTGAGCCTAGAGCGTCGGCGCTATACACTGATCTGCCTGGATTAATACACGTGACTGTTAGAGGTGCTCACCAGATTCGCTTTCTTAAATATGGTTTTGCATACAGCGCACGACGTTTCACCAGACGCTGCCTGCCGCTATGGAGCACTACCTGGCACAAGCCTTTCTTAAATAACCCCCATAGAAAAATAAGACAATGCTGCATAAATCACACATCTTCTGGCTTCCATGTATGCAGTTTTAGAGTGACTTATCAGAACACCAAATGATCCCCCAGTGGGCCATAAGCACTGACCCAACGCCACTATCAGGGTAGTACAGGAGTTCAAGATTAAACTGGTGTTTCTGGTTTTAGTGTTTGTCTGAAGATAGCCAATAAACATCAGATTTTAGCATTAGAATGTCAGTCAGTGACATAACTAAATGTGACGGAGCCCTTGTGTGAACAATAAATGGGGCCCTTTCACAGCTCATACAGTAAACTTTTTTCCATCTTTTAATTTAAGTGGATGCAGCTAGACAAATGACTAATGACTGAAACAGCAGACACAAATCTCGCTTAATCTAAATTATGCCAAGTGAGCACAAATATGATAAATAAGGCGGAGAAGCAACAAAGATGGGGCCCCCTGACCTTCTGTCACCCGGTGCGGTTGCACCTCCTGCAGCCCCTCAAGCTACGCCCCTGCCTACAGTGCTTTAGTTGATGGGCGGGCCCCGAGGATAATTGCCTCAGGATTGAGCCAGTTGACCGTCTCTACATATATCTAAGAAGCCTTCAATGCTGGTTTGCAATGTAAAAACTTCAATGCTAATTTGCGATGTGCCATTGTAGACTCAAACATTTTGGGGGGCTTTATCTCACTCTCCTACTTATTCTATTATACAACTTATTATTTGGATGATTACATGTTTGTGTTTTAAAAATCACAAAATCTAATATAAAGAAATAAAGCCAGCCCAATCTTAATAAAAATGTTGCACAATATAAGGTACCCTGTTCATATATAAATAACAAAAGTAACTTACTGAATATATAAACTCATTGGAAAACTAAAAACACTGCTACGCCCCTTTTACACTGTCCCACTTGAGTCATGTTGGAGCAGAAATACTCCAACATCACACAAGTGGGGAAAATGTCTGCCCATTAAAGTAAATGTGTCCTTTTACATATCTGCACTGCAATTTGCAGAATTCTGACGCTCAGAAATCCGGCTCATGAATGAATGTGGGCAGCACAATACTCACCACCACTTCCTGGTCCATCATTGATGGTCACTGACACTGTCACCTGTCTCTGTCCTCTGTGTCTGTCATCTGTTGCAGCAAGCTTGCTTTGAGTCCTGAAGCTGGAGTCCATTTATCTTCCTGCTGCTCTTCGCTGATGCTGGGTCTTCTCCAGATGTTGCCGTCACCTCCTGGGTCTCCTATTGCAGCCACCTTTCAAGTTCCTTGCTGATGCTGCTTCGCAGGAATCCTAATATTAATTTACGTAAAATATTTTGAAGTATATAGCACATATTTATAATTACCTTTCCCCACCACTGATTCGAATATGTGCCTGCATGTTTTAGCTGTTGCTATATTTGAAGTGGCACAAAATAACAATTATTTCCTATTTATATGTTATTCAATTTTAGAAGTGGTGACTAAGCAAACAGATTTCACTGTACATTTTAGTCACCCACCACTAACTCAGCTAAATGGCTACATTTTCTAAAGACGTCTTTCCCCTGTGGATAAATGCAGTTTGTTTTTAATTGATTTAGATGCCACATCATTTTAATTAGCTTTTTCTCTTTCCATCAAAAGAGTAGCAAAAATGTGTTTAGTTGGAGAGAAAAATCAGAAATTGTATCCAGCAATGCTGGGAAACTCCACTGCCTGTGTAGCTGAAGAGGAATACAGTATATGTATTTATTTATCCTGCCCTGTGAACTGGTAAAGGGGACTCACGTACCCCTTACCAGTTCACAAGGGGTTAAATGCAACAAAAAAAACACACACACAAAGAAAAAAGTCCTTTATTTTCCATCCTACTTACCTTCTGTCCCATGCTGTCTGCTGCTGCTTTAGACAGGTGGATTGATCAGTATTGGCCAGGCGTGGGGCAGAGGATTGGTGCCCCCTGCCCCATGGCTGGTGTCTGACGATCACTTCCCTCCAGCTTCTGACATCTTGCTCCCGCTGCAGAGTGGGGCCTTTTATAGCAGCGAAGTGAGCCGACATCTGCTCACTCTCTGGTGTAAAAACCCCTCCCTGCTGCGGGAAGCAAGATGCCGGAGCCCACTATCAGGGCTGTGATTTCTATGGAGTGAGGCACGGGCAGACTGGAGGAAACAAGCAAGAAGGTGAGTTTTTACTTTTTTTATTCAAGGATGTCAGGCAAGAATCCAGTTGGCACAAATCACAAGAAAATTCAGATTCATGTCAAATGGATTTTCCCTGAAATTTGGAGCAAACTCAGCTTCAGCTGAAAAAGTTTGCTTATCTTTAGTATTGAATCAGTGATTAGTTATTCTTTATGGCTGCTGCTCTTAATCTGTTTAAACATATGCATTTGGCATTTGTTTTCTTCTTGCAGAAATGCTTTTCACTTTATCCACTGTACCTACATCTGATGATGTCAACCGTCCTGTAATGAGGGATGCCCCTCACTGGCTGTAATGAGGGATGCCCCTAACTAGCTGTAATGAGGGATGCTTCTTACTGGTTGTAATGGGAGATTCCCCTCACTGGCTGGAATGGAGGGATGCCCCTCACTGGTTGTAATAGAGAGATGCCCCTCGCTGGCTGGAATGGAGGGATGTCCCTCTCACTACAGCCCCCGTAATGTGTTTGTGGAGGCCTTGCTTGTATTATTATTATTTTTTTTTTTAATTATCAGGTGGTGTTTCCCTTTAATCGTATAGGGTGGGGCGTGATTTAAGTGTAAAAAAAAGTCCCTCTTTACGGCTTTCAAGAGAACAGATGCTCCTGTGAGATTCAGAAGAAGAGGAAGCTTGCTGAGCTAACTATCGCCTGGCAGACACAGCAGTCTAAAATGCCAACCGACAGCACTGGCTCGAGCGATGCTGCGCCTCTCCTCTGCCCACAGCCCGACATCTCAGTGACTTTTTTGCGCTCTGGCAGCGCTGTAGACATCGCGGCCACCGAAGGTTTGTTTAAATGGGCCAATGAGCCCGAAACATTGTTTATATGTTATATGGGCAAATCAGCCCTGAGGTTGTTGCGGAACCAATCAATCCTAAGTTGCCCTCGCCTATCCTTACACACTATCCCCTATAAAGGTGCCCCAGACCCTGTCATCAATGCCTGAGATAGCTAGTGCTTTGGTGTGTTGTGCGGTGCTCTGTTTTTCTTTTTTATCATGTTTGACATGGATTGACCTTTGACCTCACCTTCTTGCCTCTGTCAGCTCTTTGCAGTACCTCACTCCGGCTTCGGTTTTGACCTTCAGCCTGCCCTCTGACCTCGTCTCTGGTTATCCCTCTGCATTGATGTCTGTTGAACTGAGTTTCTGTGTATGACCTTTGCTTTGTCTGACCTCCCATGAACCCGAATTACGCTCACCCACCTGCAGGTCCAGCCCTCAGTCAGTATCGTCTGCGCTTGTAAGACCTGGAGACAACCATGTCTGGTGAGGCCTGCTTGCATCCCGGCAAACAGGTGCTTATCAAAAGGTGAAGATAGTGGCGAGATTGGGTGATATCAACTAACTTGGACCGGCTAACTGGTTAGCCTCCCACATTCACTTTCCAACAAAATGGAGGGGCTTGAACTGCTCTGCAATAAGGACAATGAGGTCACCAACTCAGCAGTGTTCTCAATCTCAATCCAGACTCTGTCATAGAGCTATCTCTTACATAAAGTTTTGTGAAGATCTGCTTGTTCCCTCTAGGACATACAAAAAATACCCAAACAATAAACCCTGGTTTAATAGTACTGTTAGAACACTAAGGTACAAGAAGGAGGATGTCCATAAATCTTCTGATAAACATTAGAGGATTAAAGAGATCTAAAGAGATCAAAGCTGTAAAGAGACTATATGCAACAGAACTCGTGGTAACACAAGATAATTCTGGAATGGCCTAAGACTTGCAACCTTCAGATGTCAAAAAACTTCTGCTTCATCCTTACAGCAGGAAGACTCCAGGCCCTGATGGCATATCTACAACCTGTCTCAAGACAAGTGCAGAACAAATTTCCCCTGTTCTGACAGCCATCTTTAATAAATCTATTGAGCTGGGTATAGTCCAAGAGTGTCTTAAAGAGTCATTGTACCAGTGCCAAGGTCAAAGGAGGGGTGGCAACCGCTCAGACTAACCTGGGAGGTGCACGTTAGCAGGGCAATTAGGATACATAGATACATTTGGAGCAGGATTTCCCAATTTATCTATTGCATTGTATGTCCCAAATGGGGCTCTCAGAGATTAGAGTTAGAACTGCACCTCACAGGGGCACCTTGGCGCTGGTGGTGCAGCTTAAGCATACTTCTGCAGATGTGTGTGACCGAGCCCTCTGTTTTTAACCAAGTTTAGAGACAGATTGTAGGCTGGTCAGCAAGCTAACTGGTTTGAGTGCTGTGGCTCCTTTAAGACTTTTGTATCCTAATTGCCCTGCTAACGTGCACCTCCCAGGTTAGTTATAAAATGGTCTGAGCGGCTGCCACCCCTCCTTTGTTTCTTTTGAATTTGTGCAAGCACATGGGGTGTGGGGTCTAGGCTGTATTGCAAGGTCTTTGACCCTTCCACCCCATGGCTTGCACTTGAGGTTTAGGGCAACCTCAGGTAAGCCTGCTCCCAATTTATCTATTGCATTGTATGTCCCAATTAGGTTGGTCAGCAAGCTAACTGGTTTGAGTGCTGTGGCTCCTTTAAGACTTTTGTACACCAGTGCCAAGGTCTCCATCAGCCACTGACCCCAATGACTTCAGACCAATTATTCTTACCTCGGTTGTTATGAAGGTTCTTGAATAGTTGGTGACGGCCTACCTTAAGGAAATCCCGGATTGTAGGTGGGACCCCTACCAGTTTGCTTACAGATCACACGTCTGCTGAGGATGCAGTTAACCTGGCAATTGAGTATGCCATGGAACACACAGACCTGCCATGATCGTACACGAGAATAGTAGTTTTCTAACTAGTAGGTTCCATTGGTAAGACTATACTCTTTTCTTTCCTCTGTAAGAATTATTAACATTGGAGCTCCTCAGGGGCGGTGCTCTTCTCTTTCTACCCTTATGCCTGCTTCTCCACAAGCCTATAAGTAAAGATTCTAAAATTCGCTGATGATATCACAGTTGTTGTTCTCATCAGTTCCAACGATTAAGCCGTCTACAGGTCTCAGGTCAGCAACTTGTGGTGCACAAACAACAACCTGCTTCTCAACATCAAGAAAACTGTGAGAGGGTAATAGAGTTCCGACATTCTCACCCAAATCCACTTTCCATCTGCATCATTGGAGAAGAGGTTGAGACAGAACCTGACACCAAATTCCTGGGCACCTACGTCACTCAGGATCAAGTACATTCATTTTTATCTGAGGAAAGATGAACAAAGGTTCTTCTTCTTACATCAGCTGAAGAAGTGTGATATGGCAGCAAATGTTCTGTGTGCATTCTACAGCAGCAATTCTATGCAGTAAATGTGTCCGTGCAGAGCTCATCCTGATATGGAGGCGCTACCTCTAACGACAAACATTGTCTAAAAAGTAATAAGCAGAACTGTTTACCTCTCCCATTTCTGGATACTCAACTTAAATGCAGGCTTCACTCACAAGCGAAGAGCATCACGAGGGGGGCCCCTCCCACCCAGGTCCATCATCTCTTTAAACTTTGTCCTCAGACCAAAAGTACAGGACCCCATCTGTGAAAACTGCCAGACAGGCAAACAGTGTTTACCCGCTGGCCATCAAGAACTTAACCATCAAGAACTTAAACCATGGGTACTACTTGGCGCGTCCCTAAAAGTTAAATGAACTGATTTATCGTCATATTCTAAAATGTATACTGCTGCACTCATATTCATGCATGCCTGATCATTGCCAATATTCTACTTTAAGCTATATGTACAGTATCATTCTTGTCTGCATCTCTGAGCCTCTATGCCAGAAAGAATTCCTTGTATGTACCCTGCATGTACAGTACTTGGCAAATAAACTGGATCTGAATCACTCCTAACAGAGATAAAACTGAGCATATCATAAGCTCATGAGCCATAAATACATTTTTTTTGAACATTTTGTGTAAAAAGTAAACACAATTTTTTTTATTTTATGTGTGACAAATTCTACATTGAGAAAAAGGAATGAGAGGCGCATAACTGCATAACTTTCCTGCTGTATTTTACATTGTCTCTTCCTGCACATGCACTGGGTCACCTTATTTCTTTTACTCTTTTGCAGACCTCTGTCCTGGTCCCCATTTTCTCAACAACTGGCTTTCATGCCTAATTTAATCAAAAATGTCTTCCTTTTGTGACTTCACATTTCCTGTCATTTGTTGCAAGATTGATTTGTGACATTTATAATAATAATATTCCAGTTTTTTGAAACGGTGCAAGTACAATGCATGCCAAAAGATCTGTCCCCTGCAATAATGTCTTATTGAAAGCAAAAGTTGATTTATTAGACTGCAGTGGGAAAAAGAGCTTACCAAAAGCAGTCAGTGTTTGAATAACAGACCTATCAATCACATCTTTGAACAACAAACGGTGCGCACAATTTTCTTTTCAGGGCTGCTAGGTAGTGCTCTGGGGTATTGTTTTAATGTATCCTTTTTGTGATTTCTATGCCAGATGTGTGAGCAATGAAACTGAATGAATCTATCAGCTCCAAGCAGCTTTTTTTTGTTTAATATATTATAATTGAAAATGGCAGGTAAAAAAATCATAAATAAAGGAAAGCAAATATAATCACGTAGTGAATTTAGATATTAGAAGGTATAGAGCAAATAGTGTAGATCAGGATGGAAAATATTATTTGCCATGTGATTTAGGGACTGCCCAGCCGGTATGAAAAAAACTTTACAGCTATTGAAATGCATAAAAATCATTTCAACGTACATCAAAAAAAGCACAAGGAGAAGGCGCATGTGCCGGCCTGAACATGGTGGTCATAGGATTCAGGAGCTCTGCACCCCATGGGCATACAAGCAATATACTGCGATCCGAGAAAAAAATAACAACACTTTGCACAGCAGCCTAAGGACATTGAGCTTTATTTTCTGAGGTAAACTAAGTGCCTATGCCTATCCCAACGTATGGGATAGGTCCCACAGTGACAAGTGTAATGGCGGAGACATTGCCTGTGAGAGAAAGCCACAAGATGGTTACTCACCAATACTCAGGAATATTTTACCAGAGAAGAAGTCTTCTGACCTAGAAGCTTCAATGTCAGCAGTTTCCAGAGCTTCATCTAGTGAGAGATTCATCTGGTTTTTCACTCAGTCGGTCACAGGAGGTGATTCTTCCCACTCCATTAAAGCAAAGAATTAAAAAGCAAGATGAAGCCCTTATATCACATATAACACTACTGCTGGACAAAAAGCTTTAATTGACTCATGATAAACTGAGCCAATTAAAGATTTTGAGAATATAGGGCAAGGAATTCATACTATAGAAAGAAAGTTGAATGAAACTGTAACTAGAATCAATCAACATGAGCAGAATATAGGATCAATGTAGCATGTGACCAATTTCAATCTAAACTGACCAAGAAAAAGACCATGAAAATAGGTCTAGAAGATATAATTTCAGGGTGCGAGGCATTCCTACATACATAACTGATCTAGATTTGGTCATAAAAGAACTAATAAGTGCTATTTTACCTGTTGAAGGTCAGTTAATTCTTGATAGGGTACATAGGGCACTCACAACACCTAGACAAGACAGAGCTTCGAGATATATAATATTAAAAACACATTACTATCAAGTTAGGGGGAATTTATGCCAGCTGTAAGAGGACACACTAAGATAATGTTGCTCCATTAACAATCAAAAAAAGAAGAGAAATTAAACCACTATTGACTCTGTTGATTCTGAAGAACATCAAAAACAGATGGTATTTCATTTGAACTTTACTTTGAAAGGCAAGAATCATCTCATTGCAACTTTTTCTGAGGGGGAAGATTCAGTCCATGATCTTGGCATAATATCATCTAGCCGGGGGAATCTTCTATGAGTGAGGCTAAACTTCGACCACTTTCTCCTTTATGGAAGAAGAATACATTTGGGACATTTCCTAAGCATTCCATAGTGGATATCTGATTTCAATATGATTCTATCCCTTTCTACTTATTTTTTAAACATTTAGTTTTAACATCTAGCTTGATGTCCTTTAACACTTTGATCCCAATAGGAGGATTATGAGGAGAAGAGAATAACTATACATAGTAAAGCTATGGGGGTTATTTAAGAAGGGATACCCCCAGGTAGTGCCTCGTAGCGGCAGGCAGCGTCTGGTGAACGCCGATCGCTGTACGCAAAACCACATTTAAGAAAGCGAATCTGGTGAGCACCTCTAACATTTCTATATAGCATCACATGTATTAGTTGTGTATAAATAGCACAGCCTCTCCTGGCCCGCAAACAAACACTTTTAGAAACTTTATTGACTTTTAATATTTTTATGCAGAATTGCATTTACAGGTCATTTCATGTGTTACTGGTGGATATGCGTTCTAAAACAGACTTTAATCACACATCATCTGGCGCTACAGCACCCAACACACATCACATTCATCAATGGGGGCAGGTGGTGGCAGGTTACTGGAGCGACTGAGACGCTCTGTTACAGCACCCGACACCCACTTACAGCGTCCACTAGCGGTCGCTCTAAGCGCCACTGTACAGACGCTCATCTAGCAATGCCTGGCGTTAGTAGTGAATCAGCCTCCACGTCAGTGCTATAAGTGCTAAAGTAAACCAGGATTTAAGGGTTATATAGGTTATGAAAATATAGCCGTTTACTATGTTTATATAGCTTTGAAATATTTTGATTGATTTGGGCTCTGTTCACACCTCTGCTCTTTCCCTGCATTGCTGCATTGCAGCACAGTTACAATGCAGAGGAAACACTTCACAATATTCTAGATGGGATAGTTCACATATCTGTGCATCTTGAGCAACACATTAAAAAGAGCTGCAGACACCTTTTTCAGTGAAACGTTGTAACAGTGCAGGTGAGTGGGGAGCGGTAGTGGCACAGGCGCATGTATAACGCAGTGTGGATACGTTGTGTTTGCGTTGTCATGGACTTTACCATTTACTGATTATGCAAGAAATATTTTTCTTTTATATGGAGCAAAACGCGCAATGCGAAGGCATTGTTAATGCATCAAAAGCACAGTGATTGTTCTAATACGATGTTCCTCTGGCATATTTGCAAAACACTTAACACAACAGAGAGGTGTGAATGGAGCCTTATAGTTTATGGTCAAGTATAGGGATGAGGGAATCAATCCGGACGAACCCGAATTCGTTCCGAATTTCAGGAAAAATTTGATTCTGAATGAATCCGAATTTCCCCGCGATTTGATCGATCGAAGTATTCCTTTAAACTCCACTTATTTCAATTACAGGCATTCTAAAATGGTGGAAGCCCATGTCTGGACATGTTCCCTGTGGCAAGGTATCATGGGAAAGTCACATGCAGCCTATCAGCAGCCAGGAAGCCCGGTGACGTTACCGTGCTATATAAACGGCGGCCATCTTCCTTGTGCGCAGTTCAGCGTTCTATTGCGGCAAGAGCACAGCTTGTTACACACAGGGACAGAGTTAGATAGAGGTAGGGAGAGTCAGAGACCGACAGAGAGGCAGAAAGAGAGGTAGACAGAGCCAGGGAAAGATAGGGAAAAATAGGGAAAAACCGGAACGTTCCAGGCAGGGACAGCATTGAAGTCACAGGGAAATTTTTTTTTTAGTTTCATTAGCCAAATCATTTTTCAATTCAATTTCAGTTCTTTGTGCTGTAAACCTGCCTTGCCACTGTGCATCCCATCTATGCATTGGCATATTTAACCCTATCTGTTACACACAAGCATTTCTCGTAACTGGATTAGTTTTAATTTAGTTTTAATCTTTTTTTGTCTGCTTTAAATACACCAGCCCACATGGGCATCCCAAACCAGCACATGTCACTCTATCTGTTATACTAAAAAAGCGTTGTTCATCCTCAGCTTAATCAAGCTATTGCATTTTGGTTTTAGTCCTGCTGCCAAAACACTAGGCCGCAGGGTATCCCAGACCTGCATGTAGCACCCTGTTATACTAAATACGCTTGTTCATCCTCAGCTTAATCAAGCTACTGCATTTTGTATTGGTTTTTGGTCTGCTGCCAAAACACTAGGCCGCAGGGTATCCCAAACCTGCACGTAGCACCCTGTTATACTAAATACGCTTGTTCATCCTCAGCTTAATCAAGTTATTGCATTTTGAATAGTTTTTTGTCCTGCTGTAAAAAAAACACCAGGCCGCATGGTATCCCAAACCTGCACGTAGCACCCTATCTGTCTCAGCCTCATTTTAATTAAGCTATTGCATTTTGAATTGTTTTTTGTCTGGTTTAAATACACCAGCCCACATGGGCATCCCAAACCAGCACGTCACCCTGTTATACTAAATAAGCGTTGTTCATCCTCAGCTTAATCAAGCTATTGCATTTTGAATTGTTTTTTGTCCTGCTGTCAAAAAAGCACCAGGCCGCAGGGTATCCAAAACCTGCACATAGCACCCTGTTATACTAAATACGCTTGTTCATCCTCAGCTAAATCAAGCTATTGCAGTTTGAATTGTTTTTTGTCCTGCTTTAAAAAAAAAACACCAGACAGCAGGGTGTCCCAAACCTGCACGTAGCACCTTATCTGTTATACTAAATACACTTGTTCATCGTCAGCTTAATCAAGCTATCGCATTTTGAATTAGTTTTTGGTCTGCTGCCAAAACACTAGGCCGCAGGGTATTCCAAACCTGCACGTAGCACCCTATCTGTTATACTAAATACGCTTGTTCATCCTCAGCTTAATCAAGCTATTGCATTTTGAATTGGTTTTTGTCCTGCTGCCAAAACACTAGGCCGCAGGGTATCCCAAACCTGCACGTAGCACCCTATCTGTTATACTAAAAAACTAAAGGGATGGATCAGCCAGGATTTCCACCCACCAATGGCTGATGCATGCAACTAGATTCAGCATGGTGCCACGTTTTACACTTTCCAAATGGTGCAAAACATATTTATGCCAAATTTTGGGCTCCTGCTGATGCCAACTTCAGGGTGTGCCTTTCAGCCAATTTTTGGCCTCCTGCTGATGCCAACTTCAGGGTGTGCCATTTAGCCAATTTTTGGCCTCCTGCTGCTGCCAACTCCGGGGTGTCTTTCAAGCAACGTTTGGGGTCCTGCTTCTGCAGCTGCCAACTCCAGGGTGTGCCTTCCAGCCAATGTCTGTGCTCCTGCTGCTTGCAACTCCAGGGTGTGATTCATCCAATTTTTGGGCTCCTGCAGCCAACTCCAGTGTCTCTTTCAAGCAATGTTTGGGCTTCTGCTGTTGCTTGCAACTCCAAGGTGTAATTCATCCAATTTTGGGCTCCTGCAGCCAACTCCAGTGTCTCTTTCAAGCTATGTTTGGGCTCCTGCTGCTGCTGCTTGCAACTCCAGGGCGTGATTCATCCAATTTTTGGGCTCCTGCAGCCAACTCCAGTGTCTCTTTCACGCAATGTTCGGGCTCCTGCTGCTGCTGCTTGCAACTCCAGGGTGTGATTCATCCAATTTTTGGCCTCCTGCAGCCAACTCCAGTGTCTCTATAAAGTAATGTTTGGGCTCCTGCTGCTGCTGCTTGCAACTCCAGGGTGTGATTCATCCAATTTTTGGGCTCCTGCAGCCAACTCCAGTGTCTCTTTCAAGCAATGTTTGGGCTTCTGCTGCTGCTGCTGCTGCTTGCAACTCCAGGGTGTGATTTATCCAATTTTTGGGCTCCTGCAGCCAACTCCAGTGTCTCTTTCAAGCAATTTTTTGGCCCCTGCTGCTGCTGCTGCTTGCAACTCCAGGGTGTGATTCATCCAATGTTTGGCCTCCTGCAGCCAACCCCAGTGTCTCTTTCACAGAATGTTTGGGCTTCTGCTGCTGCTTGCAACTCCAGGATGTGATTCATCCAATTTTTGGCCTCCTGCAGCCAACTCCAGTGTCTCTTTAAAGTAATGTTTGGGCTCCTGCTGCTGCTTGCAACTCCAGGGTGTGATTCATCCAATTTTTGGCCTCCTGCAACCAATTCCAGTGTCTCTTTCAAGCTATGTTTGGGCTCCTGCTGCTGCTGCTGCTTGCAACTCCAGGGTGTGATTCATCCAATTTTTGGGCTCCTGCAGCCAACTCCAGTGTCTTTCACGCAATACTTGGGCTCCTGCTGCTGCTGCTTGCAACTCCAGGGTGTGATTCATCCAATTCTTGGCCTCCTGCAGCCAACTCCAGTGTCTCTTTAAAGCAATGTTTGGGCTCCTGCTGCTGCTGCTTGCAACTCCAGGGTGTGATTCATCCAGTTTTTGGCCTCCTGCAGGCAACTCCAGTGTCTCTTTCAAGCAATGTTTGGGCTTCTGCTGCTGCTGCTGCTGCTTGCAACTCCAGGGTGTGATTTATCCAATTTTTGGGCTCCTGCAGCCAACTCCAGTGTCTCTTTCAAGCAATTTTTTGGCCCCTGCTGCTGCTGCTGCTTGCAACTCCAGGGTGTGATTCATCCAATTTTTGGGCTCCTGCAGCCAACTCCAGTGTCTTTCACGCAATACTTGGGCTCCTGCTGCTGCTGCTTGCAACTCCAGGGTGTGATTCATCCAATTCTTGGCCTCCTGCAGCCAACTCCAGTGTCTCTTTAAAGCAATGTTTGGGCTCCTGCTGCTGCTGCTTGCAACTCCAGGGTGTGATTCATCCAGTTTTTGGCCTCCTGCAGGCAACTCCAGTGTCTCTTTCAAGCAATGTTTGGGCTTCTGCTGCTGCTGCTGCTGCTTGCAACTCCAGGGTGTGATTTATCCAATTTTTGGGCTCCTGCAGCCAACTCCAGTGTCTCTTTCAAGCAATTTTTTGGCCCCTGCTGCTGCTGCTGCTTGCAACTCCAGGGTGTGATTCATCCAATGTTTGGCCTCCTGCAGCCAACACCAGTGTCTCTTTCACGCAATGTTTGGGCTTCTGCTGCTGCTTGCAACTCCAGGAGGTGATTCATCCAATTTTTGGCCTCCTGCAGCCAACTCCAGTGTCTCTTTAAAGTAATGTTTGGGCTCCTGCTGCTGCTTGCAACTCCAGGGTGTGATTCATCCAATTTTTGGGCTCCTGCAGCCAACTCCAGTGTCTTTCACGCAATACTTGGGCTCCTGCTGCTGCTGCTTGCAACTCCAGGGTGGGATTCATCCAATTCTTGGCCTCCTGCAGCCAACTACAGTGTCTCTTTAAAGCAATGTTTGGGCTCCTGCTGCTGCTGCTTGCAACTCCAGGGTGTGATTCATCCAGTTTTTGGCCTCCTGCAGCCAACTCCAGTGTCTCTTTCAAGCTATGTTTGGGCTCCTGCTGCTGCTGCTTGCAACTCCAGGGTGTGATTCATCCAATTTTTGGCCTCCTGCAGCCAACTCCAGTGTCTCTTTAAAGTAATGTTTGGGCTCCTGCTGCTGCTTGCAACTCCAGGGTGTGATTCATCCAATTTTTGGCCTCCTGCAGCAATTCCAGTGTCTCTTTCAAGCTATGTTTGGGCTCCTGCTGCTGCTTGCAACTCCAGGGTGTGATTCATCCAATGTTTGGCCTCCTGCAGCCAACTCCAGCGTCTCTTTCACGCAATGTTTGGGCTTCTGCTGCTGCTTGCAACTCCAGGGTGTGATTTATCCAATTTTTGGTCTCCTGCAGCCAACTCCAGTGTCTCTTTCAAGCTATGTTTGGGCTCCTGCTGCTGCTGCTTGCAACTCCAGGGTGTGATTCATCCAATTTTTGGCCTCCTGCAGCCAACTCCAGTGTCTCTTTAAAGTAATGTTTGGGCTCCTGCTGCTGCTTGCAACTCCAGGGTGTGATTCATCCAATTTTTGGCCTCCTGCAACCAATTCCAGTGTCTCTTTCAAGCTATGTTTGGGCTCCTGCTGCTGCTGCTGCTTGCAACTCCAGGGTGTGATTCATCCAATTTTTGGGCTCCTGCAGCCAACTCCAGTGTCTTTTACGCAATACTTGGGCTCCTGCTGCTGCTGCTTGCAACTCCAGGGTGTGATTCATCCAATTCTTGGCCTCCTGCAGCCAACTCCAGTGTCTCTTTAAAGCAATTGGGCTCCTGCTGCTGCTGCTGCTTGCAACTCCAGGGTGTGATTCATCCAGTTTTTGGCCTCCTGCAGCCAACTCCAGTGTCTCTTTCAAGCAATGTTTGGGCTTCTGCTGCTGCTGCTTGCAACTCCAGGGTGTGATTCATCCAATTTTTGGCCTCCTGCAGCCAACTCCAGTGTCTCTTTCAAGCTATTTTTTGGCCCCTGCTGCTGCTGCTTGCAACTCCAGGGTGTGATTCATCCAATGTTTGGCCTCCTGCAGCCAACTCCAGTGTCTCTTTCACGCAATGTTTGGGCTTCTGCTGCTGCTTGCAACACCAGGGTGTGATTCATCCAATTGTTGGCCTCCTGCAGCCAACTCCAGTGTCTCTTTCAAGCTATGTTTGGGCTCCTGCTGCTGCTGCTTGCAACTCCAGGGTGTGATTCATCCAATTTTTGGCCTCCTGCAGCCAACTCCAGTGTCTCTTTAACCCTTTAAGTGCCAGCCTACCTGGAGTTTTTGTCACACTCTGTTGCCAGACCATTTTGCACTATTTTGCACTCCCCATGTTTAAATGTGATTTTTGAAGGGATTTCCAGGGATTTCCCAGGAAAATGATATATTGTTTTTTTCAGCAGAGTCTGAGCTTTAACATGAAATGTCTTGTTTTAGGTGTATTCTCAATATTTTTTGGCGAAATATGTGCAAAAAAATTTAAAAAATCAATTTTTTACAATTTGTAGTGTTTTTTTGTAGTAAAAAATGTAAGTTTGTCAATAAAATCTTATTGCGTGTGAAACCCCAATTTCTCACAGTTACAGCGGTACCACATATGTATAGGTAAACACCTTTTCCTGCCCAGGAGACTCCCCCAAACTGAAACAGAGCTTTAGGGGATTTTCAGAAAAAATACAACTGTGATATGCGCTATGCGCACCTTGCAGTTTTTCCAGAAAAACAACCCTTTACATTTGAAATACCCCCCACAAACTATATATTCTCTGGAAGTACACACCTCAGGCTTTCTATTTGTACCAGGCTTGTTGATGTGGCCACAGTTTTCTAGAAGTAATCCCTCAATGTATTCTTTGGTTGCAAAGACTTTCCCTAAAAAAAGGATAAAAAATCAGAATCAAAGCCACATTTTCCTAGAAAAACTATATACAAACAAGAAAAAACAAGTATAATCTGAAAAAGCAACATCCCCCGAACAGAACGATACCCAACATGCATAGGTTCTGTCAAGGGAAGAGTTGCCAAACACCCCAAAGTAAAGCATGAGCATAACGGTAATTTTTCTTGAAAATTTCAGCTCTGCAGACAAAGTGCGCACCTTGCGATTTTTCAACCAAAACAACCCTTTACATTTGGAATATCCCCCATAAACCATATATTCCCTGAAAGTACACATGTTAAGCTTTCTAAGCGTACCCAGCTTGTTGTAGTGGGCTCATCTTTCTGGAATTAATCCCTCAAAGAACTCTTTGGTTGCGCAGAGTTTCCCTAAAAAATGTATAAAAAAGCAGAATAAAAAACACCTGTTTTGCGTCATTTTTGCTGGAATTTTCAGGAAAATTATATATATATTATTTGCAGCAGAGTTTAGGCTTTAACATGAAATGTCTTGTTTGTAAATTTTATTTATTATTAATTTTATTTATTATTAAGTAAAAAAAAATAAATAAATAAAAAATTTTTTTAGAAAATTGCCTCCTTTATTTTAAATAAAAAATGTATTTGATTAGGGAAAACCATATTGCATGTGAAAGCCCCATTTCTACCGATTAGAACGGTACCACATATTTATCGGTAGCCCCCTGTTACTGCCCAGGAGACCCCCCTAACTGAAACAAGTAATTTTTAACATTTACAAATAAAATACAACTACCATCCACACTACAAAGGGTTAAATCGAGAAAAAAAAATGACATAGGGTCCCCCCTCCCAGGAGGGGGGGGGGCCCATTTTTTGGGGGGATTTTTAAGGGTTAAAAATCCTTAAAAAATAAAAAAAAAAATGACATGGGCCCCCCCCTTACCCAAAGTAACCAGCCCGGGACCAGCTATGCAGGGTTTGGAGGAACAGGGCGCAGGGGCCAGCTTTTGTGGCCCCTGGCCCTGCAGGCTACGAGCCCGCATAGCCAGTGGGCGCGGGCTCTTCTGCCCCCCTCTGGGCTTTGGGGAGGCAGGTAATGGGGGTGCCGGGGGTTAATGGCAAGTCACCGGCTAGCGCAGGTGACTTGCCACCTCCCCCAGCCTTGTGAACTGGTATAGGGGTCATGGACCCCTTACCAGTTCACAAGGGGTTAAATGTAAAAAAAAAAAACACAGACACACAAAGAGAAAAAATATTTTATTATTTTTTTTTTTTTTAATACTTACCTCCCATCCATAGTGGAGCACTCTTTCAGCCTTTTATGGCTGCTGGATGACAGAAAACAAAAGGGTTAATTAAAAAAAAAATGACATAGGGTTCCCACTCCTAGGGGGGGGGACCCCATTTTTTTTTGGAATTTTAAGGGTTAAAAACCCTTAAAAATCCCCCCAAAAAATGACGTAGGGTCCCCCCTACCCAGCATTACCGACCCGGGCCAGCTATGGGGGCTTGTAGAACAGGGCGCAGGGGCCAGCGTTGGTGGCCCCTGGCCCTGCAGGCTACTAGCCCACATAGCCACTAAGTGGCCCGGGCCCTTATGCCCCCCCCCTGGCCGTTGGGGAGGCAGGTAATGGGGGGCTGGGGGTTATGGCAAGTCACCCGCTTGCCGCAGGTGACCTGCCATACCCAGAGCCTTGTGAACTGGTATAAGGGGTCTCATGGACCCCTTACCAGTTCACAAAGGGTTCAATGAAAAAAACACCACACAAAAGTATTTTATAAAAAAAAAAAAAATTTTTTTACTGTACTTACCTCCGATTGTAAGCTCCTTTGTCCCGCGCCGCTCTGCTGACAGATGCCGGTGATCGGCATCCAGAGAAGGGGGAGGCAGGAGATCAGAGGATCTCCTGCCACCTCCTTCCCCATTGCCGATCACCGGCATCTGACAGCTGAGAACGCTGAAGCCGGTGATCGGGGCTGGGATGACGTCATAGCCCCGCCCCCAAAGGGGGTGGGGCTTAGCGGAAAGATGGCGGCCGCCATCGAGGAGGAGAGAGGAGAGAGCCTCCCGGGCTCTCTCCTGAAGATCGGTAAGTCCTGGGGGGGGATCGGAGGCCCCCCAGGTGAAGAGGAGGGACAGCAGGAGCCAGCGCACACACAGGTAAGTGAATGTCATTTTTATTTTTTATTTTTTTTTACAGTTAGCAGCTGCTGCTGCAGAAGCGGGGGGGGCGGCCTATTCCGGGGGCTCTCCTGGAGCCATCCGACCCCCCACGGGGGATCGGATGGCACCAAATTAAAGAGGAGACCCGGCCGGATCCAACAAGGGGTCAGGTGAGTATTTTTTATTTTTATTTTTTAAACCAGCAGCAGGGAAAGTCAAGCACGTAACACCTACGGGCTTGGCACTTAAGGCCAAGCCAAGCCAGCACGTAGGTGTTACGTGCTTGGCAACAAAAGGGTTAAAGTAATGTTTGGGCTCCTGCTGCTGCTTGCAACTCCAGGGTGTGGTTCATCCAATTTTTGGCCTCCTGCAACCAATTCCAGTGTCTCTTTCAAGCTATGTTTGGGCTCCTGCTGCTGCTGCTGCTTGCAACTCCAGGGTGTGATTCATCCAATTTTTGGGCTCCTGCAGCCAACTCCAGTGTCTTTCACGCAATACTTGGGCTCCTGCTGCTGCTGCTTGCAACTCCAGGGTGTGATTCATCCAATTTTTGGCCTCCTGCAGCCAACTCCAGTCTCTTTAAAGCAATGTTTGGGCTCCTGCTGCTGCTGCTTGCAACTCCAGGGTGTGATTCATCCAGTTTTTGGCCTCCTGCAGCCAACTCCAGTGTCTCTTTAAAGCAATGGTTGTGCTCCTGCTGCTGCTTGCAACTCCAGGGTGTAATTCATCCTATTTTTGGCCTCCTGTAGCCAACTCCAGTGTCTCTTTAAAGCAATGTTTGGGCTCCTGCAGCTGCTGCTGCTGCTGCTTGCAACTCCAGGGTGTGATTCAGCTAATTTTTGGGCTCCTGCTGCTGCCAGCTCCAGGATGTGTTTTTCAGGCACTATAGGGGCCCCTCATACTGATGCCACTTCAACTCTCTGCAATTGTGCCGCTCTGCGATTCTATTAGCGATGCCTCTGATCTGCATGTGATAATTATTTACAGTATTATTTCACTAACCCAGCACGCATCCTATGCGTGTTACAGCAAGGCAGCATGGTTTACAACCCTATTGAGGCTCTAGGAGGCTCAGAAATAGCCGTTTTTAATAGCTATTCGTTGCGAATAAATTCGGGTCGAAGCGATTTTTGTCGGAAAATTCGTCAAATTTTTCGAAAAGTTCGTTCATCTCTAGTCAAGTACTGTAGAATGTAGTTATGTGTTAGTTATATATAAGGTAATACTTCATTAAATGAATACATTTTGTCTTAAGGGTTAATATTTTTACATTTTTTTAAATATTTTTATAAATATGCCTGCGGGTGAACAGGAGCCCAAGGGAAGGCATGATTCACAAGTTAATCCCTTTTTTGTCACTTGACTCTTTCCTGGAACAATTAGGCATTCGTAATACCCGAATTGGGTAATTTTTTGGTTCTGACAACAGTTTTTGTTGCTTCATTTTTGTGTCAAAATGACACAAAATTTTTTATTTACTTTACACAGCTTAGTATCAACTGCAAAGATTGAGACTTTACTGTTATCCATACTCAATGTCATTTATATATATATTGAAGAGAATTGGTCCCAGAACTGACCCTTGTGGTACTCCACTAGTAACAGTGACCCAATCTGAGTGCGTACCATTGATAACCACCCTCTGCTTTCAATCATTACGCCAATTTCCCACCTATCTGCACACGTTTTCCCCCAGTCCAAGCATTCTCATCTTTTGTACCTGCCTTTTATGTGGCACAGTATCAAATGCTTTAGAAAAGTCAAGATATATGATATCCAATGGCTCCCCCTGATCCAATCTTAAACTTACCTCCTCATAAAAGCTGATTAGGTTTGTCTGGCAGGAGCGATTCCTCATAAATCCATGCTGATATGGAGTAATAAGGTCATTTTCCCCAAGGTGCTCCAGGATAGTATCCCTTAAGATACCTTCAAACAGCTTGCCCACCACATATGTTAAGCTTACCGGTCTGTAGTTCCCAGGTTCCCCCCTAGATCCCTTTTTGAATATTGGCACCACATTTGCCAAGCGCCAATCCCTCGGAACAGACCCTGTAGTTATTGAGTCCACAAATATAAATAGAAATAATGGCTTGTCTATTACTGTACATATGCCCAGAACTGTACACAGTACTCCATATGGGGTCTAACTAGTGACTTGTACAGGGGTAAAATGATGCTCTGGTCATGAGCACCTATGCCCCTTCTGATGCATCCCATGATCCTATTTGCTTTGGCAGCAGCTGCCTGGCATTGATTATTGTCAACTAAAACCCCTAGGTCCTTTTCCATTGTTGTTTTACCAAGTGTTTGGTAAAACAAATCATGACACAGATATCTCCTTCCCATGTGCATAACCTTACATTTATCTGTGTTAAACTTCATTTGCCATTTAACTGCCCATGCTTCCAATTTATCTAAATCTGTTTGTAGCTGCCTGCTGTCCTCGTTTGTTTTAATTACTTTACACAGCTTAGTATCAACTGCAAAGATTGAGACTTTACTGTTTAATCCATACTCAATGTCATTTATATATATATTGAAGAGAATTGGTCCCAGAACTGACCCTCATAAATCCATGCTGATATGGAGTAATAAGGTCATTTTCCCCAAGGTGCTCCAGGATAGTATCCCTTAAGAAACCTTCAAACAGCTTGCCCATCACAGATGTTAAGCTTACCGGTCTGTAGTTCCCAGGTTCCCCCCTAGATCCCTTTTTGAATATTGGCACCGCATTTGCCAAGCGCCAATCCCTCGGAACAGACCCTGTAGTTATTGAGTCCACAAATATAAATAGAAATAATGGCTTGTCTATTACTGTACATATGCCATCTGGTCCCGGTGATTTATCGGTTTTTATCTGCTTGAGACGGTGCTGGACTTCTTTCTTGGTTAGACCAGTGACATTTAATGGAGGATTTTGGTTATTCCCCTGTATTTCACTCTGCATGTCACATTCTTTTGTGAATATAGAAGCAAAGAAGTTGTTTAGTTAATTTGCTTTCTCCTCATTTCCCTCTATAGGTGTCCCCTCCTTGCTTTTCAGGGGGCCCACACCTTCAGGTTTGTACCTTTTACGGTTTATGTAGCTAAAGAACAATTTGGGGTTAGTTTTACTTTCTTTCGCGACCAGTCTCTGTCTCCAGCTTAGCTGCCCTTATCTGTTGTTTACATTGTTTATTTTCTTCTTTATAGTTTTTTAATGCTTTCGCTGTCCTTTCCTGCTTTAAACGTTGGAATGCTTTTTTTTTGTTTATTGCCCCTTTTTGTTTAGCCACATCGTTTTACATGTGTGTCTAATAGTTTTATTCCTGTAAGGTATATATCTGTCACAATGAAAATTAAGGATTCCTTTGAAAGTATCCCATTTAGTGTCCATGCTTTTGTTTTAAGGACATTTTCCCAGTCAATGCAGTTTAGGGCATGTCTAAATTGGTCAAACTTTGCCTTTTTGAAGTTCCGCATTTTTGTGGCTCCTTGATTAGGCACCCTAATGACTGCTAATTGGAAATTAATGATATTATGATCACTGCTACCAAGGTGTCCCCCAACCTGTACCTTTATTACTTTGTCTGGTACATTGGTTAGTATTAGGTCCAATATGGCTTTCCCCCTTGTTGGAGCTTGTACTTGTTGGGAAAGGTAGCCATCTTAAAAAACGATTACTTTTCTGCGAAACACGTTTCAGCGTCCCAGTCTATATCTGGGTAGTTAAAGTCTCCCATAATCACTACCTCATGGTTGTGGACTTTAACCCTTCTAGTGCAAGCTACATGAGTCTCACATAGCTGCCTTTCCTACTCCTACTGTGAGACCACATAGTTGACTGTAAACACCTATAAAAAAAATGTATAAAAGTTAAAAACTCACCTGGCCCCTTGTTCGATCTGGCTGGATCTTCTCTTCACCTGGGGGGCATCCGTTTCCCCCACTGGGGCCGGAATAGCTACCCCCCCTTTCGCTGCTGCCGCTGCTAGCTGAACAATGAAAAATGACATTTACTTACCTGCGACTGCGTCTTCTGTGGTGAGGAGAGGGCTGATATAGACCCTCTCCAGCACTTCCACTGTCACCTGGCCGCTAGCCCTGCTTTCTGTGTCCATGAGACCCCTATACCAGTTCACAAGGCTTAGGGGCTGGTAAGTCACCTGTGGCTAGTGGGTGACTTACAATTAACTCCAGCCCCCTATTACTTGCCTCTCCCAAATCCCAGGGGAGCAGAAGAGCCCGGGCCATTTAGACTTTGTGGGCTTATAGCTGGCAGGGCAGGGGGCCACCAAGGCTGGCCCTGGCACTGTGTTCTTCCACCCCTGCATAGCTGGTCCCTGGCTTGTTATGCTGGGTAGAAGCACCCCACATAATTTTGGGGTATTTTTAACCATGGGAAGGGGACCCCACACCAAATTATTTTGGTTTAGCCCTTTATAGTGTGTATAGTAGTTGTATTTCATTTGTGAATGTTATAAAGTGCTCTTTTCAGTTTGGGGGGTCTCCCGGGTAGGAATAGGGGGCTACCGATACATATGGAACCCTTACCGGGAACCGGGAAAAATGGGGATTTCACACTCAATAAGATTTTATTGGCAAACTTACATTTTTTATTACAAAAACACTACAAATTGTAAAGAATTGATTTTTTTGCACACATTTTGCCCCAAATTACTTAGAATATAATTTTCCTGAGAAATCCCTGGAAATCCATTAAAAAATCACAGATAAACACATGTAGCGCAAAATAGTGAAAAATGGTCTGGCAATAGAGAGTGACAAAAACTCTAGGTAGGCTCTAGGTGTAGCGCAAAATAGTGAAAAATGGGGGAGTGCGCATGCGCGAAGCACGGGTATGACGGCCTGACCCCGGGCTCTGTAAGAACTGGTCTCCCCTGGCCCCCCACAGCCCGCAGCAGCAAGCGGTTTTCGGCCCCAGAGCCTGGAGCAGGCTCCAGGACCCTCCCTGCCAAGTTTGGGGCTGGTCCGCGGGGGTCCCAAAATCGCCCTATTTGCTGGCAGGCGGAGGTGAACGGCCGCAGCCATCTTGAATACAGGCGCAGCCTGCGTAATTAGCCTGTCCTGCCTCTCCCCTGCAGTACCACTTCTTCTGCTGGGCTCTTTTCAGAGCCTCAGTGGGATCCCACAGCTCCTGGTCCCGGCTGCTCGCCCATACAGATAGGTCCCTGGCCCCTGGGCCTCTTAGCAGCTCCCTTCTTCAGCTCTGTTGGGCTGTCCAGTTCCAACTCCCCCCCCCCGCAAAAGAAGCGTGCACTTTCATTCTCGCCGGTGCCTAAAGATAAACGAGGACCATGGTGGAGCACTCCATCTACGAGCAAGTCGGCGAACGATCTATCCCATAGGTTCGGTAAGCCGGCTTTTGGTGAGGGATGAGGGACACGATTCCCTGTGCAATGTACTAGGGTTCTTGAACCTCACCCTGCTACCGCTGGGATAACTCAGGGTCCTCCCCTGACAGTCCTAGATTAATGTTATTGGGACGTTAGCCTTAATTCTATGTGTTTTGGTACGTTTAATGTGGCTTGGACAACTCCCCTTTTCCCCCACCCCCCCGGTTTTGACAGTAACTGCGATCTTCCTTGTGTGAATTTTTTTTAAAGTAGCATATTTCTATCCATACTGTGTAGATTGTTTTTTTGTGTTCTCTATTTACTGTTGCTAAATGTTTTGCTATTTTGTATGGAGGGCCGGTGGCCCAGGTTCTAAGTTTGCGCACTTCTAGCCTCCTCTCTCGTCGGCTCTACGCCGGGTTAGGAAACATTTGACTCTAACCCCCTTTGAGGGTCAGCCATTTCACTAGTGTGTACCGGGACCTTTGTATCAGTGTCCCTTCGCTGCTATAGCATTCCCCAAAGGAGTTGAGGATTCCTCAGCCCCAGTGGGAAATCTCATTTAGGGAGGTTCTTCCTCCCCCGCATTTGAGTTAAAATGATATTTGTAGTTAAAACGTTATGTGCAAGTTTTAGTTCTCCTTTCCATCCCTCCTCTTTCTTTCTTCTTGGGTGTCCTTTTTCCTCAAAGCGACAGTTCTTGAGAGGTCCAACAATGGCGGTTAAACTTGTTTCCCTTAATGTACAGGGCCTAAATGTCCCCCAGAAAAGAGTTAAGGCCTTCCGCCAGATGAGAGCCCTACACGCTGATATTGTCTGCTTCCAAGAGACCCACTTCACTAAGAAGAATACCCCAAAATTTCTAAGCAATGACTACCCCCTCTTCTACACGGCTTCGGCTGATACAAAGCGGAGAGGTGTCCTTATTGCATTCAAGAGATCTCTTCCCTTCTCTTTGGAGCAGAAAATAAGAGACCCCCAAGGTCGGTTCCTCGTAGTCCTAGGCATGATTCAGGACCAACCTGTTACAATTGCCACGTATTATGCCCCCAACCAGAATCAGAACACTTTTCTAAAGGAGTTCCTGCGGACTCTAGACCCCTTGATTAAGGGGTTTCTAATAGTTGCTGGTGACTCAAACCTAACTCTTCATCCTACCCTGGATAGACAATCGGCTGACCGTCCCTCCGACGGGCCAAAGGATAGCTCCTCAGGAAAAGCATTTAGTGCCCTCCTCAATCAATATCATTTAACTGATGCCTGGAGGGAACTCCACCCTACTAGAAGGGACTACACTCATTACTCCTATCCACACAAGGTCTTTACCAGAATTGATCATATTTTTTGCAGCTCCCCTCTTTGCCTCATCTGACCCACTCCTCCATAGTCCCAATCATCTGGTAAGACCACGACCTGGTCTGGGTTGAGTTGTCCTCCTTAACCCAAAGATCCCCCCCAAAATCCTGGAAACTCTATGACCCTATGCTTTCTGACGAGTTATTTCTTGAGCGCACGAGCAAAGTTATCGAGGACTTCGACCTAGATAATGTAGGGTCAGTGAACTCAGACGCCCTACTCTGGGAAGCCCACAAAGTGGTCATTCGAGGTTACTTTATCCAGGAATCTGCTCGGCGTAAGGCCCTATATAAGAAGCACCTCCAAACCTTACTGGACGCGTACCACTTAGCCTCCTCTGCTTTTAAATCCCGTCCAACCAGACGCAATAGAATCTCATTAAATCAGGCCGGCGACCGACTCAACCTGTGCCTTTCTAACGAGGCTGAAGGTCAATTAAACCGGTCTAGGTTTAAGTGGTACCATCTTAGTAATAAACCAAACACCCCACTTGCCAGGAGACTTAGGGGGGTCACACTTAAAGCTAAATCACTACGTGTGCGGACCTTAGACGGCACACTGTCCAGCGAGAGTAGTAGCGACTTTTGGTAAACACCTTGAGGATCTTTACAAACCAAAGACTAAGCTAGATGTGCACCTTGCTGAGAACCTGCTAGGACAACTCCAGTTACCTTCCCTCCCCCTTGAGGCCAAGAACTCACTGGATAAGCCAGTTGAGCTCTCCGAGATCCAGGACGCTATCAACTTTCTAAAGATAGGGAAACAACCGGGTCCGGATGGATTTACTGCCCTCTATTCTCCCAAGTACTCTCCCCGCGTCTAGTTCAGACGTTCAATTCCCTTAGTAAAGGCGATTCATGGAGCACAGATGCTTCCACTGCGGCTGTCTGCATGATACCCAAACCTAATACTGACCCCACTCTTTGGTCTAACCATAGGCCCATCTCTCTGTTGAACATAGATGTTAAGTTTAGCAAAGGTCCTTGCAACGTGTCTCAACAAGTTTGTCGCCTCTATAATTTCTAAAGAGCAAGCTGGATTTATCCCCCAGCGCCAAGTGGGGGACAATATCCGCAGGGCTATCAACCTGAAACACCATGCTAGGAAGGAGGGGCGCCAGGCCATGCTATTAACGTTAGATGTCCGTAAAGCTTCTGATACAGTCGCCTGGGACTACCTTCAATTTATTTTAAAAAAATGGGGCCTGGGTTCCTCCTTTTTGGCATGGATTGCCTCGTTATACTCCAATCCGGGGGCATTTGTTAGGTACTCGGGATATTCTTCTAATCGATTTATTCTTGGCAGGGGCACCAGACAGGGCTGTCCCCTTTCTCCTTTACTATTCGCTCTTGCCATAGAGCCCCTTTCCAAGTTGCTACAGACTAACGCCAATATTATCGGAATAAGAATAGGGGCCTGTGATCACAAGATTTCTTTATTTGCCGATGATATTCTGATGCTTGTATCCAATCCTATCACATCCCTCCCCAACCTGTGTTCCGCTCTCTAGATGATTTTTCCAAGATATCTGGCCTACAAATCAACAACTCAAAGTCCCAAGCTCTTAACATCTCTCTCCCAGAAAGGACGCTTGCCGTGCTCAAATCCTCCTTTGACTTTTCTTAGCAAGAGCGTCACATCAAATATTTAGGCGTTCATTTAACAGCTAACTATGACTCCCTCTTTGCTGCTAACTACCCTGCTATGGCTAAGGATCTTCGCGCCTTGTTATCCTCCTGGGCTAGGCTCCGCCTTTCGTGGCTTGGTAGGATAACGGCTGTGAAAATGACCTGGCTTCCTAAAATGCTCTACTTTTTTTGAGTTTTACCAATACCAATCCCGGCCCCATTTATTAAAAGCCTCCAAGCCTCCTTAAATTCTTTCACTTGGGGGAAACAAAAAACGTGAGTAAACTGTGCAACACTTTACAGGCCTAAACAACAGGGAGGTCTAGGAGTCCCTAACATTCCACGCTACTATTCGGCGTGTCAGATCGCTCAAATGTCTGACTGTGCAACACTTTACAGGCCTAAACAACAGGGAGGTCTAGGAGTCCCTAACATTCCACGCTACTATTCGGCGTGTCAGATCGCTCAAATGTCTGATGTTCACCGGGGGTGAGTAGGCCGCTGTGGGTGGACATTGAGCAGGTTAGCTGTTCCCCAGTAGATATTGCAAACTTGCTGTGGCTGCCCCCAACTGCCTACAAAGCTATTGACAACCCGGTCTTGAGCCATTCCCTCAGAATCTGGAAGGCAAATAGATTGAAAGGGAACCTCTTCTCGCCCCAGTCTCCCCTACTCTCTATATTGGGCAACCCTGAGTTCCTTCTGGCCTATCGGGAACCGGTGGCCTTTTCCTGGTGGAAGGTGCAAAATTTAATAAGGGTCAAAGACTTTGCCACGTATAGGGGTCTACTGGCCTTTTCTGAGCTTCAGTTCCTTAGGGGAATTCCAAATAGGGAATATCTCTGCTTTTTGCAAATTACTCATTACGTTGGTACTAAAATCCCGAAGGGGTTTGTACCGAGGCCTTCTTCACCCTTTGAGATCATCTGTGAATTGCAACCTCTTGGAAAAGGGACAGTGGCGGCGGTTTATGGGTTATTGTGTGAGGTGGAGGGAGCACCCCTCCCATCATACACGGCTAGGTGGGCAGATGACCTTGGTGTTAATCTCTCGGCTGAGGATTGGCGTGTAGCATGGAAGAACTCATTTACTAAGTTCTTGCACACAGGTTCCCAGGAGGTTAACACTAAGGTCCTAATCCGTTGGTATCTGGTCCCAGAACGAATCCATAGATTCAGCCCAGCTTACCCATCGGATTGCTTTTGAGACTGTCGTAACCCAGGAACCTATATCCACATCTGGTGGGAATGTAGAGTAGTCAGACAGTTCTGGGTCAAAGTCTTTTACATTATAAAGAAGGCTACAGGCCTGCATCTGACTCCCTCACCTCAACTGGCCCTTCTCAATCTTAAACCCCCTGGCTGCACCAGAACACAATTTGAACTTATTAGGCATATTCTTACAGCTGCGAAATTGACCATAGCATCATGGAAGACTAGGTCCATCTCGAGCGGTAGTCTGATACCCCGTATCAACGAGGTAATGTTCTTTGAAAAGATGGCTGCCTCAATGCAGGGAGATCTTACCCCCTTCCTGGCTACATGGGAGGGTTGGATCGCCCATTTTCATTCACAAAAATTGGATCGCTTCCTCCTTACAATATAACCTCTCGCCGTGCCCACTGTGAGTTGGTCGAAGCTTGGACACCCACCTCTACTTTTCTTTCTCTCCCCCCCCCTTTTAGTCTCTTCCCCTATACTCCTATTTTTTCTAACCCACTTTCTCTTTCCCTCCCTCCCACCCTGTATTTTCTGATCTATGTATGAAGATAATATGAAGATAGCGATGTGTTCAGGTATACATTCAGATGGATGTTTTTTTTTTGTATCACAAAATCTAACTATGTCAGAAATTGATGTATCTTCTTTATACCTTCAATAAAAATATTGCTGAAAAAATAAATAGTGGAATATGGTCTGGCAATAGAGGGTGACAAGAACTCTAGGTAGGCTGGAACTTAAAGGGTTAATGATATAAGACTTAAGCCTTGATCTACGAGGTTGGACAAAATGAATCCTTATTAAGTGATCCTGAAGAAGTTACTGAGCTGGAAAAAGAATTAGCTCCTTTCTTTGATCAAAATACCATTCACTTTCATCAGTCTACCAGGTGTAAATTTTCACCTCCTGGCTCTAAATCAGCCCCAAGGTAGACATTGAAAGTGAATGACAATGACAAACTAATAGAAGTAGCCTATAATGAAACCCACATTTGATAGACACTAATCCAATGCCAACCCCTGTTAAAGTACCTGTCCAAGCAAACACTAACTTTCTCCCACATTATTCCCATTGGGTAGAGTAAATAATGAGCCACCCGAAAGCGCCTGAAAATCTCTGATTATATGTAAATACATCATGTATTCTAGGCAAAACTGTTTTTTGCTTAATTTTCTGGGGTCATGGCTGAGCTCAGAAGGGCGTGTCATTGTGCGCTGTGGTCAGAGACATCTGTGGGACCACTGTGACTTACTGTGTTCTCTCACACTGAGGGCATCAACAGAGTATCTGCATGCCCATTTTTTTGTGTGGTCCTGGGGGGAAAAATGTAAAAAATTGCAAACTTTGGAAGATTGCTTCTGCTTTTATCCAGCGCTGCAGGCAAAGGAGGAGAGGCATATGTTACAGGCATAAGGCGAGCTTCTTACTGGCTAATTATTGGGTTTAGAGTCCCTTAAGCTACCAAAAATATATATACACACCACAATACCTGTCAATTGATTTACCAAGTACCATGTGCAAAGTGCATACAAATTTCTGTTCAACAATAAAAACTAAGCAGGATGCAGAAAAAAGGACAACCCAAACTAATAACCTCCCATAAATTGATGTGGAACACAACCCAGGATTATGTCAATCCCAGGTTTGGTTCCCTGCCACAGGTGGGCATTCTGATTTGGGATGCTGTGTTAAACCCCCCAGATCGCCAATAAAATCTCACTTTTCACTGGTCCAATGGCACAAGGCCGAGGCCAGTCAGATCTGTTTGCTGTACAAATGTAATTCTCAGCAGCCGAAGAGCGAGCGGCTACAGCTATTCAGATAGAGAGCACGTGTAAAGTCCAAAGATGCTGGGAGTGCAACCACAGCCTTTGACATTGGAAAGGAAGCAAGAAAGAAAGTGAATTTTGCAGTGCTCCTGGAGGGTTTCACACAGCCGGGCATCCTAAGGCCAGCAACTGACCCTTTAAGATTACAGGGCAGGGTCCACTGTGTTTTGTTCCGCTTTAAGTAACAATAATAACAACCAAAATGCATAAAGCTACACACAATAATATATTAAAAAAAACAAATACGGGCTGTAAAAAAAATTGCAATCAGTAAGGAACAGTGGCAGAGAACCAAAGCTACTGCACAAGTTCAGCACACTGCCTTCGCCATGGGTAATACAGTATTACCTTGACAAATGTAATGTCCACTGATGACCACAGAATGTGTGGGGTAACTTCCGCCCCACCTTTCTCTACCCAGAACCTGATTCTTTTATATACTATTATTAACAGTCACTAAAATACTATTTAATAAACAATGAAATCAAGAACTTCATGGCTGTATGTTTGAAAAAAAAAAAAAAAAAAAAAAAATATATATATATATATATATATATATATATACTGTTTAGTCATTTACTTTGCCATATACTGTACATTCTTAACTGCAGACTCAATGTATCTTATCTCCTTTTGGAATATATAGTTTTATGTATTTACACTTCAGTACACTCCTGAGACTTTTTTTTTTCATCTAGATTTCTGACTTAAGCTCAGATGCCCTTGAAAACTGGGTGAGTTATAATGGAGAAACAAAATCTTTCTTTTTGAAGTAATCCGAGATAACTTGCTAGAATATTTTCTTTTTGCTTATGTTTTTATTTTTTTCCATCCTTTTTGATCTTCACAGACTCCTTTATTCCTTGCGTTTGTGGATTTCAAAGAGTTGAAAGTGCGATATGTATGGCAAAAATGATATGCTTCACACAGCATTGTTTTAAAAAAAACGTAGCACATCAAATTGCAGGAAAATGATAGCATACAGATGTGATAGAAAACTCTACAGGAACTGTGCTTCTTAACACTGACCGACCAGTCCCAATTTTTAATAAGACATATGGCGTGCCATTAATGCAACAGCTCCTGTTGGTGAAAGAAAGTACTGCAATTAGAACTTCGCTGATAACATGGAAGGAAGGATTTAATCTTTCATTCAGCTAATGTTTTTAAATGAATCTTCAATGAAAATAGGCAGATTTTATTAATAATTTTCCTATAAACAGTGGGAAGTCTTCTACAAGTGGCATGTGGCACAAATAAGTAAAGTTAGAGATTTACTAAATGTTTTTCTTGTGGTGTTCATTGAAATTTCTCTTCATAGCTTAAACATAATACTATGTATTTAAACCTGAACTTATACAGTATATTTTAAAGAGGAGCATCGAACCAAAAATAAAAAGGGGCTGATTCCCTCCCATCGGCCCCTACTTACCTTTTGAATGTTGCCGCTGCCTGCTGCGGAGACACCCGGCTGCTTCGGTACCCGATGCTCACCCCTGCCGCCCTCTTAACCGCCTGTAAGTGACAACACGGTCCCATTGCATCCCATTCCTGGACACTGCACAGGTGCGAGATCAGATGCTGTGCGCAGTGCCAGATGGGATGCAAGATGGCGCCACCCTTTGGAAGGTCACCCGGAATCCGAGGAACTCAGAAGATGGATGCCTCGGTGAGGTGAGTAACAAGTGCCCAAAGGTAAAACCAGAGGGGGGGCAGATCTGTGAGGTTTGAGGGAGATTTTAACCTCCCCCAATGTTCCTATTTAAGAGACAATGTTTAGCCGTACAAACAATTACAGATAAAACAGACCCAAAAGCATGGTGTTTCAGCATTCAGGTACAATCCAGGCAAGGCTTTTTTTATGGCTCTCACCTAAATATGCCTGCTAAGGCTTCTCATACATGGTAAAAGTTAGGTTCCATTTTCATAAGTGAAAAAAGTCATGATCATCCTCATATTTTTACATACTGAGTTATACCATGCCAGCTGATGTTACAACTGAAGATCAAAATGTTTTAGCTATGAGATAAGTAAGAAAGTTATCCCAAATTTCTGGGCATCAAACAGCCAAATTGTCCATTTCCAGACCCAATGACTGTGCACCATTTACTGCTGTACAACCCAAGGGCCGATGCAATGCTGCACACCCTTACATATAACCCTGTTCAGTGTCGGACTGGGATGCCTGGGGTCCAACAGTAGAACTGACTCTGATGGCCTACTGCACATTCAGATGCAAATAAACCGGTTTACATTCAGGGCCTATGCACAGAAACATTAAGCCTGACTGTATGGCAATTTTTTATTTTCACAAATTGGGCTTTCTAAAGTATTTACAAATGCTTTATAGGCATTAGATCATTTCATATGTATAGCATTTTTGTAGCAAAATATATCAATATTTCTGTCTTGCCAGACCCACTGGTGTGCCAGTTATGTATCAATATGATTTTGCCTCTGCCACAGCATTCCCTGTGCCTCCCATATATTCACCATCATTCTAAGAGGACAATATAAAGGAATATATTATGTGGCACATAAACATATTTGTAGTGTTGGGTCAGCTGTAAAGGAGGCAGGATCAGAAATCATTCCCCTGAATTAGAAATAAGGGGAGGAAGCAACACAGTGACAACCTTTGGGCAGCATTTTGATGAGCCACTGGGGTTTGATGTAATGTGTCATGGTGATCTGCCTATATATTTATATATATTTATTCAATACCACCCTCTCGTGTGTCCTGTTCTACATCTATGTGTTTCAAAGAGAGCTGTATTATAGCATTTTGATGATGTAGGCACATCAGAGAAGCACAGTGAAAATCTGTGTTTACAACACAAATTTTGGGGAATTCTTTTGCATGCGGCAATGCTGGAGATTTGCACACTTTGTGTAGCTTAGATTATGTGTCTGCACACATTAAATTACATGAAGAAACTGTGTTTGCAACATAATGATCCCATTCTTACTATAATCGTAAGTGATGAGCTATTGGTGCTATGTTTGGGTGTAAATTCCAAATTTTATAAATTTGTTGGGTTTTGGTCCACATTGAGGGCATATTTACCTGCGATTAAAGACAGAGATTGTGGCTGCACACATTTGCAGATGCGTGCTAAGTTGGGGGGTCTCTGTAACACATTTGCCAAAGTGGGGTTAGTGTAACAAATGGTGTTAGGCCTTCAACCACCAAGCTACAAGTACAAGTTACTTGCTGTTAGAGCAGGGGACACCAATCTTTCTTAATATTGGAGCCATCTGATGTCTTAGACCAAGCAGTATTATTTACCCATTTCACTTTCCCTTATTATCTGGTGCTTCCCTTGACTTCCGGTAGCCAAGTGTATTCATGTGGCTGAATTGCAAACAGAGCTGTGCAAGCGTAATTGGCGAGTTGGGTTAACTGTCAGTGATCACATGGGGGGTAGGATGGCAGCCAGCAGCAAGGGAACGCTTGCCTGGTTTTAGGCTTTAATTTTGCATCAACTTTATGCATGACATTGCCCAACCATAGGTGTCATACACCCAATCCCAGGCTTAACAGTGTTCTAAAGCTCCACAAGTGTTCTGTTTTAGCAGACAGCTGGTGAACAACACAGCAGGGGCTCCCAAACTACATGTTGGGGACCCCTACACTAGCATAAGAACTTACTTAGAGGTTTCTTAATGTAATGTTCCACATGCATATGCAAATGCAAATGTTCACAACTAAGACCTCTGTTTATACTTCTAGTTAGCCTTTTCCATTTGCTTAATACTTGAATAGGACCCACTCTCTATATTCTTTATACACCAAACATTTTTCAGAGCAACTTGTTATTATTTTTGGCCACTCAATGTATAATTACTGAAGGCCCTGAAAGTTAGGATTACAAATAACTTAACTTTTTTTTAAATATAATCATATAATAATATGATCATTATCCAGATTATTACAAGAAAACAGATACCTAATCAAGCTACCCCACAGCACAATGTTTTTAATCCAACTTAAAACATTTAAAACCCTCTATTGTGTTTATTTTATTTCAAATGTCGCTTACTGCCCTTTCAAAATGCCAGTGTAAAATAAATCTGTTCCGTCAGACAATACAAATCAATTATAAACAAATCAGGAAGAAGTAAAGCTCTCTCAATGAGCTAAAGACTAAACAAACTCTAAACAACTTTATTCTTGATGGCTCCATAATTAACAGACTTGCCCTTTATCGACTGTGTTCCAAACCTGATGATTTTGCTGATTTTACTTTTCCTGTTTTAGCTTAAAAATAGTCCCGGGATTCTGCATTATTTTTGTCTTCATTTAAATATCTGTGTAGCATCTGTCTACAAAGGAAACCTGCTGCAGTAATGTCTGATTTCAGTGGAACATCAACCAAAAGAGGAAAAAAATAGGAGCACAAATGTAGAAGACGGACTAGGAGACAGAGATGAGAAAAAGGGATGGGGCCTACAGGTTGAGAGGAATCCATGTAAAAGATTTACACAGACCACACTGTAATTTCAGGTTTTTCAGCATCTATGGTGATTGCAGATGTTGATGGTTTCAACGTTACCTACACATTCTTGTATGAAGGAACATCATGTTCTCTGTAAGGAGATAACACGGGCATTAGCTGTCTATATAGATACATTCAGGGTTTCTCTCTCCATTAAGTTGTATCTGGGCTCTTTGACTGACTTTGAAAGAAGGTGTCATGTGTCTTCCTTGAAACCAGGTTTGATACCTTCTCTTTATTTTTGATACCTTCTCTTTATTTTTCCTGATACTATCTTCCACTTCTGGGATACTATTATATGAGCCTAAATGGCAAACAGATTTGGGAGAGAGTCTTACTGCAGCTGATTGGACAGATATAACCACTGGTATAGCTAAGAGTTCCATCAATTACTTGGCATTGGAAAGCGGATTTAAATTCCTATGCTGTTGGTAACTCACTCACGAAAAGCGGCCCATTTATAGCATGATAAATTTGGCATTTTATCAAAATACTTATATAAAAAAACCCTGGTTAACCCTTTTGGGTAGGGAAATATGTTAACTCAGTCACGAAAGACACATGATCACCTTTGTTTTTATTGACACGAAACAGACTATTTCCAAAGCATGGCTTAAGCCATAATTAGATTTTAATGAGGTCAAAAACAGGATCAGTGATACTATGGTTAATGAAAAGTTAACTTCTATTCTTTTGGACTGCTAAAATATTTTCCGTAAGACCTGGAAGCCTTGGCGGGATTATATATGTTTTGTTTTTTTTTTTGCACCATGCATACATCTAATACAAAATTATTGAAATAGAAGTAGTATCTGATTTTCTAATCTCTGAATCAGTTTTCCAAAACAATTGTTTAGCCACAACCAATTGTGTGGACATTGCACCTTATGTTCTCCTCTGCCTATTTGTGAAATGTATTGTTATAATTTAAAGAATTAAGAAAAAAACATCTGTCCAGGGTCTATCCACAGGAGAAAATGTTAATAAACTCAGACCAGGTATTTGTTGTAAGTACGCAGTTGACAGTAAGTGGACATAGTTTAGCTTGTATAGCAGTTTAGATCCTTTGAGACATACATTCCCAAGTGTTTATTAGACTGAGCTCCACAAGTGGAGACTTATTCAGGTTTTTTTAATTTTTTTTATTGATCATATTTCAAACTCTTTTAACACCAAAGATGTTAGATATGACAGAAACTAGAGTTTGAGTGCATTTAATGCTGGGACTAGCCCTGGTGTTAAAAAGCCCTGGGGGTGTCAAAAAGAAACTAAGGCTTATCTCATTGGACATAAAAGTGAGAGAGGAGGTGCATTTTGTTCTTACATGACCTATCAAGTGTTTGTATAAAGCCAACATACTCTGCAGACTGAAGGCACACTTTCATAGCTTGTGGCTGGATCATGGGAATAAGGTCTTAAAATATTTTAAAAAATGGACCCCGGTGTCAATTTTTTAAAAATTAACTTTTATATCCTGTTGCTCAGCAGGTATAAAAGGCTTCCAGCAGGACAGAACCCAGAGTGATCGGTGTGGGGCACAGTGTTGGGGATGGATGGGCGTAAGTAAAAAAAACAATAAATGAAATATTTTTTCACCTTGCCTCTGTGTGTTTTTTTTAGACTTAACCATTTGTGAACTGGCAAGAGATCAAGAGATCCATTAGACCCCTATAACAGTTCACAAGGCTGAAGGATGATCTGCCTCCCCAAAGGCAGAGGGGGCTTGGGCCACAGAGGCTTTGTGGGCTTGTAGCCTGCCAAACCGGGGGAGGGGGGGCAGAAAAGCTGGCCACTGCTCCCTGTTCTTATAGGCAGTGCATAGCTGATCCCTGGGCTGTTTATGCTAGGTAGAGCCTTTTTGGGGGATTTTTAAGGGGAAATGTTCAAGTAAAATTACTCTTACGTGCATGCTTTACTTTGGGGTGCTTCCCATTCTTCCCTTGGAAGTACCTATGCATTTTGGGTATTGTTCTGTTTCGGGGACCTTCCTTTTTCAGATGTGACTTGTTTGTCTTGTTTTGCATATTGTTTTTTTAAAGAAAATATGGCTTTAATTCAGCTTTTTTATCCTTTTTTTTGCGAAACTCTGTGCAACCTAAGAATTAATTGAGGGATTTCTTCTAGAAAACTGCGTCCTGTCAACAAGCATGTTTCAGTTTGTGAGAGTCTCCTGGGCAGGAAAGGGTGTCTACCAATACATATGTGGTACCATGGTAACGGGGAGAAATGTCGGTTTTACGCGCAATAATATTCTATTGAAAAACAGTACCAATTGTAAAAATAGATTTCACAATTTTTTTTGCACATATTTCCCCTCAAAATATTGAAAATACACTTCCAAATGACAAACAAGACATTTCATGTTAAAGCTCAGCCTCTACTAAAAAAACAATACATATTTTTCTAGAAATCCCTTCAAAAATCACAGTTCAACATGCGTAGCACAAAATGGTGAAAATGGTGAAAAATGGTCTGGCAAAAGAAGGTGATCAAAACTCTAGGTAGGCTGGCAGTTAAAGGGTTAAAGGCAGTGTGCATGGCATCCCAATTACAGGCAGTGTATAGGGCATCCCAATTACAGACAGTTTGAGGCATCTGAACTACAGGCAATGTAAGGCATCCAAATTACAGGCAGTGTGTGTTGCATCCCAATTACAGGCAGTGTGTGTGACATCCCAATTACAGGCAGTGTGTGTGACATCCCAATTACAGGCAGTGTGTGTGACATCCCAATTGCAGGCAGTGTGTGTGTGACATCCCAATTACAGGCGGTGGGTGTGTGACATCCCAATTACAAGCAGTGTGTGTGTGACATCCCAATTACAGGCAGTGGCATCCTAATTACGGGACCTAGTTGCAGCACGCCTATCCCCGTCGCATCATTGCAACAATCAGAAGAAAGTTGGGAAAGTAGAGGAGGTGTCAGAAGTGTGGGGCAACGCTGGGACGTGAACACCAGCATTGTGTTCCAGAGCAGGATAACTCTTCTGCATTTCGTTGCGGTCCAAAGACCGATACCCCAGACTCAACCCTCCTTCAGACCTGCCCCTCGAAATGCGTCACAAATACACTATACATCACAAGACAATCCATGCCCAGGACAGCAGGCACTCCAGTGCTTGAAGAGACAGTGTGTGGAGGCTGCCACTATCTATAATAAACACGCAGCTTTATCTAGATACATTGGGCCTCAGTGTGGTGGAATAAAACGGATTATCCATAGTCTGAACTAAGGAAATTAAAATACAGTTTACAACATACAATCAATTGAATTGCAGTGAGAATTTAAGGATATACCTTGTAATTAAATGACTCAGCCATTACATAGACAATTGCATATAACCCATAAAGATATTTGAAATAATATATGAATACTTAAATAAATGATAAATCCCTCCATATATTGTACCGATCACTTCTAATTATCCTGATAAATGGACACAATATCAAATATACCTATGTCACCTGATCAAACAACTGGATAACACTGTAATATCATAGTGTTAATTATACGTTCATTAATACAGCAGTGTGAGCACCCCTTATTTACCGTCTATTTGTTAACAAAGGGACATCCCATCTTTTGTTCAAGCCCTTAGAGATCCTAGTGCCTAATCGGAATATCCATTTACATTCTCGAGCAATGGCATCTGTGGCAATGCTGTGGCAATCACCATCTCTAGGACCCAATTTAACCTGTTCGATGTATTGCCCATAGGCAAACCATCATGCATCTCTGTCCAGTGTTGTGACCCCTTGTCAGTGCCCTGTAGCGTTCTTTCTCCTAATGCTCCCCCCCCCCCCCCCCCGATGTTCACAGATTCTCTTTCTCACTGAAATATTGTGAATTGCAAATTTGGCACAAAATCAAATACATCACAAAAAGAGTATTACAATTCCCCAAAAATCCTATTTTGTACTAACTACCAAGTACAGTGGATTTAAAGATTTCGCTCTGTTCAGCATATTGGCAGATGGGGCATGCCGCACTTTCTACATCTTATCACATGAAGCTTGTAAGAAGCTTGAAAGCCATCAGGGGTTGTAATTAGTAGTTCACCCACTGTGCCAGTCTCTCTCTATATTATTATTTCCCCTGGGGCTTTTAAGTGCTGCACTTTCTCCTTTAGTAAGATTATCATAAGGATGTGATTTTTTATTGGTACACAAGTTGACTAGATCATGTTCTACTTTGTCTTGAAAAAGGTCGATGGGATGGGATCGAGTCAGTCCTGAGTAAAAAGCCCAAACTGCTTTTTAGGCCATCAGTTGATCCAGCTGAAATTAATTTGCAGTAAATTGCTTTCTAATCATGTGTTCAATACTTTCTCTCTGTGCATTTCTCATTAGTACACACAACTTAGGTGGAACAAAACATCGGCCACTGGCCTTCCAGCAAGGCACCCTTAAATGGGATGCCCTGGTGTGATAAACCCTGCAGAATGCCAATATCAGCTTGCCTATCACTGGTCCAATGGTGCATGAGTGGCCTCCTTTTGCAAACATCTTTGATTCGACGAGAGCCAGCGCATTTGCCATTGGACTGGGAAAATGCAAATTTTACATTCTGGGGTGGGGGTTCACACAGCGGTGCAAGATAGTTAAAATTCCTAGGTTTTGTTCCACTTTAATTTATGTACATATGATTTCTTTGCCTGTGTGGATTTGCCATGTTGTTACATAATTTCATGCTAATAGCACACTTAGAAACATATTTACTTATAAAACTGGTGACATGTTAACAATACCTATTTCACCCCGCTGTATATAAAGAAATTTCACTTCAAATTGCGTTCAATGGAAAGTCCTTGGACTCAATGATAATCTGTCACAGTACTCCACACCATGCTTTACTTTTATACAGCTTCCTTTTAAAGTACTGAAACACTGCATGTTTCTTAGATACAAAAGTAACATATTCGCTATGGAATTTTCTATTGAGCCTAACGCAGTAGAGTTAGAAATGAGAACGTTTCTCTTGGTTTTAGTCTCGGTTGTATCCAGTGAATATGAAAGACGTTCGGTAAGCTTCTTTTTTTTCTTAAGTAAGTAGTTATCTCATCATGCACCAGGTGATTTTTCACGCAACGAAGGAATGAAGAGAGCCAGATAAATTGCTCCAGACTGCACATGATTGATCACTACCTTCCTGCAGCAAAACTGCATAACAGATTGCAAAAATCTCCACACAAGTTTACATTTAGGAGCCCAAAAACAAACAAAATAAATATTATGTTTTTTTAAAGGCCAACTCTAGCCAAAATATTCTTTCTCTTTTTAGTTTAGAGTTAGGAGAGGAGGTAATGCATTCTGACATATTCCTCTGGATACCAGAGACAGAAAGTTTTTTATTATTAAACATTCCTTTTTTTTAGCACTGAAAGGTGGTGATTCTGAGACTCTCTTTGTCTGGGTCTCCATCCAATGGAGCCTCAGACAGCAAATAGAATATTTAGGTTCTTATTTAAGAAGCGCTAATGCCACATAGTATCATGTAGTGACAGGTGAACGTCGGGCGTAGTATGTGAAAACCATATATATGAGTCAAATTGGTGAGCACCTTTAATAGTGTCATGTATATCATCACATATATCACTAGCGGTGGCTCAGTGTAAAGCGCTGACGCTGTATGTTCTCAGCAGTGCCACGTAGCACCTGTCGCTCAGCAGCGTTATCCCATACAATTCAATGGTCTTTAATTTGTTTGTGTATATATAGAGCTTGGATCCCCTTTTCCGCACTCTTATTATATGATGATTGCTTTGGCTCTCCTGGCCCCCAACCAAATACTTACATTGTTTTATTGTTATTTTTGTCAGAATTGTATGTGTTGGTCTGGCATTGCAATGTCTGTATTACAGTGTTGAAACAATGTAATTCCATGTGGTTCCGCTCTGGAACTGGTATGATATGTGTTCAGAAACAGACATTTTTTATTTTGCGCCTGGCGCTTGTTGCTAGAGCGCCCAGTTTTAAAGCGCCGATGCTGGCTTTGTGATTTTCTTTCTTAAATATGGGCTTCAGTGGAGAGCTTCGGACTCACTTAACTGGTGCTACCTATCGTTCATCCCAGCGTTGTCCTGTTATATGTAGCGGGGCACTACATATGCATTGATTTAGGGAGAGTGCTTCTACAGCACCCTCCAGACATCACATTTATCAATGCTGGACAGTATACTACAGCGTCACTTGTCCAGCACCAAAGCTACATTATAGTACCAGACACCCATTTGCAGCATACTCTTACGGACGCTCTAAGCGCTGCTACATACAGGCTGATTCATTACTAGCGCCAGCTATCGGCCGATGAGCGTCTGTACAGAGGTGCTAAGAGCGACCGCTAGTATATGCTGTGATCAGCTATCGGGCGCTGTAACAGAGCGCCTCAGTCGCTGTAGTAACCTGGCGGGCATTGATGAATGAGATGTATGTTGGGCATTCTAACACCAGTACAGTGTTGCAGGGAGCAAAAGGTAGCGCCAGCTCAGTGGGACCAACTCAGCGACTCACACCATATTCAACAAAAAAAACAGACTCACACAGCATAGGCACTCTAAATCTGGTCGCTATGGCATAGAGCGCCAGACGCTGTGAGATTAAAGTCTGTATTTGAACACATATACACCTGTAACAAAGCAAAAACAAATAGAATTACATTGCTGTAACATTGTGGCATTTATACGTTAATGCCAGACCTGTAATGACAATTCAGTATATAAATATAAAAAATCTAAACATTTTTTCAAAAATTACTTATTCTAGGCCAGGAGAGGTGACAATTATTTGAGAAATATTGAAAACAAAAAACCCTGTTTAAACATAAGAAAAGGAACGTTCATTGAAATGTATGGGAAAGCGACAGGTAGCAAAAGGTAATACCTGGTGCTCTGGAAGCTAGAGCGCCAACGCTATACCCTGAGCTGCCTGTAATGATGAATCAGACGCTGCATGATGCTGTTAGAATCGCTCACCAGAATCACCTTCATAAATGTAGTGTTGCGTACAGCGCCCAGCATTCACCAGACGCTGCCTGCCACTACGAGGCACTAACTGCCGCTATCCCTTGATGAATAAACCCCATAGTCAACAAATGGCAATACGTGGCACTAGTCTTAAATCAGCCCCTTATTTTTTAAGTAATACAATAAAAACATGTTACACAGGCATGGACTAAAACTGAGAACAACAGCAGAAAATGTACTCTAAATGTATATAGAAGTGCATGAAAATGCATGCTAATAACAATGAGGTGAACCCTTCAGGTTTTTTTCTTCGCATTAATATGGCCTAAATCTACACCAACTGTTCACACAATTGCTAAAGGTTGATATTAAGAACTACTGTAAATTAAATACCTGAAAGAAACCCAGGGTTTTTACTATCTCAGGTTTTGGTCCCTACCTTTGGGACATCCCAATTTGGGATGCTCTGCTGTGTGAAACCTCACTAGTCGCCTGATGCATACCTCGCTAGCATTTCCATGGCGTAGGCACAGCTCTGCTCCAATCAGATTCTTTAGCCATGCAGTTTAATGTCATGTAAAGGAACTGAATGTGAGCTTAGCTGCAGTTGTGATTGGTATGTGGCACCACTGCACCCCTCTATAGCTGTGTTTGGCCCCACTAGCTATCCAGTAACAGCGGACGCTGCCATGCGCAGCCTGAGAAAGATGTAAAAGATCCACCAACCGTGGGTTCGTAGGTGGTGTAAGAATATTGGGCATCTGGGGGTGTTTCATACAGCAGGGCATCCCAAATTGGAATGCCCCAGGGGCGAATATTTAACTGGACACTGGGTCTGGTTTTAGTCCACTTTAACGCAGAAATGCAGAAAGGTCATACATATCGATACATCTCTTTTAGCAGCAATGCAGCCATGAGGGACGACATAGTGGAGGCTACTTTTTTATTGTGGCTAAAATGGGAATGTGCCACCCCCTCTTGGAAAGCATTAGATTACTTCTTGAAAAGTCAGACTGAAACAACAGAATAAACTTTTAAACATTAAAACATGAAAAAAGTTTTGGCTCGGCTTTTTTATTCTATGCTCACTATTGCTAAAGCTTATTGTAATCTTATAGTACAAGGTATGTTGTATCACTATGGTGACGTATGGAAATAATATGTCATGGTATTCCTTGAAAAAAAATCCTTTGAAAATCTAAAAAAAAGTTTTGGCAACTGACCACTTGATGGTGCTTGAAAATTTAACTGTAATTTTACCCATAAAGCAAATTCATGTACAGTCTAACTTTTGTAGCAAAGGACTCGTAGTCCTGGAAGCAAAGCACTCCTAGACACCAGCTGCACATATTTGCCATTGACAGAACAGAATACTTTTTCAGAATGAAAAACAAATCACTTATACTCAAAGTACAGCTCATGCAGTAAATTGATAAATGGGTTTTTTGTTAAAGAGCTTATTTGATTTCAAGAACCTAATGGATCAGCATCCTGTAAAGTATTTGAAAAAACAATATACAGCAATGTTTTAGAACCAGGGAAATATTAGTAGTTACATTTTTTCTGTTAAATCATATAAAAAAGACTGGCCATTTAGAAAAAAATATAAAACTGAATGTTCCCTATGCTACATAATCACATTTTTAGTCTGTTTTCTCTGCCCTTCCATAATTCCCTCTATTATCCTAGCTGTACACAAGAATTCCAGTTATGCCTGTGCAAAATAAAATACCTAATCCAGGGGACTGAGCTAATTGATTTATAGGCCACTATATGCAGTTGTCCTGGACTTTCTGCATATTTGGTGTGTTTTTCTATGCCTAGTAAATGGAATAAAGGGACAGTCCAGTCTAAATAACTCTTGTAGTTCATGGGAGCAGCTATGATGGGATTACTGTAGTTGCCGACCCATTGACAGGGAGTCTAATACATACCAATGGTAATGTAATGGGGCAGCAATTACAGGCCTCGCTCCGTTATTTATGTGCTACACTGCGGCTGTCCATTGGCGTATGTTGGGGACTTCAGGCGCATCTGTCGAACATTCGGTTGGCAAGCAGAGATAAAAGGACAGGTAAGATTATTTCTCCCGTGGCGGCCCATTTCTTTGAACGACATGGAGGGGATCCTAGATTCCTGAGAGCAGTGGGAATAGAAAAAGTTCGTATGGGCTCACGGGGTGGTGATTTGAAACGTCGTCTCCAACAAAGAGAATTAAGATGGATCTTTCAGTTGGACATGCGTAGCCCGAGAGGCTTAAATGAGGACTGGGCCTTTAACCCATTTTTGGGTTAGGCCATTATCAATCTTAGTAAGCCTATGTAAGTGTAGGCAATCTTAGTAAGCCCATGTGAGTGTAGGTATTCATGGAGGTTGGGACTTGAGATGACAGCTTTATATACCCCTTGGTGTGGATACTTTCTTATGGGATCTGTTGGCCCATTTTGGGCCCTTAAACACATTTGGTGTTGGTTATAACGTGTTTTGGCTTATCAATATTAGGCTTAATTTGTAGAAAAGGATTTGATGGCTTTTTTGGGTGGGGGGGGGGGTTATATGATCACTTTCATACTCACCTATGTACACGCATATTGTTGTTTAACTCACGTTTGTGCTGTTTTTCTTGTTTTCTTTTAGATATTCACTAGATGTTTGGATGATATTTGACACCCTCTTTCTTCTCATTGGGACTTTCTCACACCTATTGGCGTTCCTGGATCTCAGCCTCAAACCATGTAGACCAATTGGTCACCCCTTGGCATTTTTCTATGATGTAATTACGGTCCCCAGGACATCAGAAGATATGAGCCGTCCTGTCCCCCCGCCATTTGGAGAACATCGCTACATTTCTCACCATCTGATTTTGTAAATATGATTACAGGTTACGACCAACAGGGAGCTGATCCTTATGTATAACCAAAGGTAAGAAGGCCCTGATTTTGGATTCTCACATATGTATATGTTTAGGAGGGTTTAGATAGATATATTCTCCACTATTCTGGGCTACTCAACATTATCAACATTGCATATACCAACAGTGAACATCTACTGTGGTTCCATCGTGAGTTATAGTGAATACATTACAGAATTTTTTTATTTTTTTCAGAAAACTCGTGATTGATATGGTGTTGTATACAATGATGGTACATATGGTTTTAATGTTAATGCGCATGCCTGTTTACCCTTTTCTCTTTACCATCCAAACAAATCGCCTTACATACTTGTGATTAGGGCTGAGGTGGGGGCTGCATATTGCAGGATACATGCGCCCTCTTCTCTTGGGTGCCTGGTGCCCATTGGTCGCCCGCGCCCCACTGCGTGCAGCTTGTGCCTGGGTTTCGGGTGACAGTGGGTTGCGCGCGATGGAGGGTACGGGGGCGCGCCGGGCGGGAGCGCTTTGTGGTGTCTGGGGATGTGGGAGTGTGTGTTGGAAAGGTGTGAGCCAGACTGACATGCCACCACTTGTATTGCGCTGCGGTGGTTCACTCCACAACTATCAGTGACGCCACGTCCGGTCTGACGGGTGACATTTCCGCCTGTTCCAGTCGGAACGCAGATGCGCTCCAGGCCTGCTCACTGATGCATGGTTGGTTTACACAAGATGGAGGTAAGAATAAAGGCTTGCACATTTCATTGTGTTAGTTGTTTTCACCCAGCGAAGTGGCACGGGCGGCCGCGTGTGCAGGTGTCCCACCTGCTAGTCCCCGGCTCCATATTGCGTGTTTGGACTCCGTTGCCAGGCTCATGGTTTTTACTTTCACTTCTATTCACTGTTTGATATTGTCATTGTTGCTTGCGTTTTTGCACTTACAGGTATTCCTGACCAGTCAGTTCACAGTGCTCATAATATATCTAGTTATATTAATGTATATAAATGTGTGCATTTGTGTATTTATTATATTAATATTATCTTCTTCTCAGTACAGTTTGGAACAATTGTTACAGCACCTTTGTAGTTTTTGCACTGTCACTTCATTAGTATTGCTTGAGGTATTGACCATGTAGTTTATGCACTGTCACTTTATTATTGCCTGAGGTATTGGTCAGGTAGTCCGTTATACCTGTATATTAATATTCTATATGAGGTTTTTTGTGCCGGCACAAAATAATGTACTTATTGTTGGTCCTACCACGATCATAACCAGGGAGTTTCCCAGTTATTTATTGTTCTGCGGGTTATTGTCAGCACTGGAAGTATTTGGGGATACGCAGTGTTTTTAATTTGTTGGTCTTTTGTATTGTATGTGGTTTGTGCCATTTTAATAAAATCATGTATTAAGTCCTATATTTTAGTTTGATCATTGGTGCTCCTGTGGTTAGAGTGGATTGCATGCCCTAAGCCCTCTTATGTGTTGTGTTATTCCATTGTACAGTGTAGCACATTAATATCATAGGCGGTGCACCCTCTGTGTACATAATGGGGAAGCAGCCACATGTAATGAATCCTCTCATAAACCACAAAAGTTATTTATACTGGACTGTTCGTTCAAGTTATTTCATTATTAAAAAGCAGGAACCATAAAAATGTAGAACAGTCAGAATTGTAAATTACTAGAAGAAAGAAAAAGGGTAGTCATACATCAGTGTGGATTGCAAAAATCCAGATCATAGGCAGGGTTTATTGATTGATACTGATTGTTTTGGATTTTTTTTTTTTTTGATAAGGTGATTTTTTGCATATGCACTTTATATTTATATTTATTAGGATTTGTTTTTGGGATATACCGATATTAATGTATTGATTATTGCACTAAATATAATACAAAACAATTTAATCATTAGATTAATTGAATATTTTGGATTTTGTTTGTTAGGCAAGGGTCGACAGAGATTTAATGAAGGAAAGCTTATTTATTTGTATCCCTTTAGTTCCCCTTTATGTCCCCTCAATGAATCCATCTGCTGTTTTTGATTGGCTGTTAGCCGCTACGCTATCTGCCCTTAATGGCTGCCAGCGTGTAGTCTTGTCTTGCCAGTACTATGACGCTGACGTCTATTCGACCTATTAGCAGCGTCAACGTATACTGGCCTAGCGTGATTGGTGGATTCTTCCCTCTCAATGCGGAAGTAATTCTCCTCTCACTCCCCGCTCGTGATTATGTATACAGCGGACTTCAAATCAGCATTCTGGCGGCGGCTCAATGGGAGATTAAGGTAGGTTACCCTAATTAATTATCAGCGCCGGTTCATGTCTTTTTCCCAGGTGTAGTCAATTATAAGGAATTTGTGTGTCTATTTTACTGAGCTTGTACAACAGCCCCATTGTCATGATTAAGAGCCTTTGCTCGAAACGCGTAGACCTGCTGTAATGGCTTTTTACTACGGTGCTCAATAAAGGATGGATGATTTTACTAACCAAACCATGTGGCTGGCGCTCCTTTGCTATGGACATTGATCGTTTCAGGAGGTGAGCTCTCTTTGCCTGGTGCCTATTGTTTGGAGTTTGCTGCATAATTATGAGGTCTGAGGCTGGCATCTAAGACACTTTTCAAGGGTCGACAGATAGATCTATATTGGATGATTTGCCTGTTAAATATTTATACATTGTGACATTCATGCAGGTCTGATAGTAGAAGACAGGTATATTTCTCCCAGGTTCCGTTCCTATGTGAGGTAATAGCTGAGCCTCTCACCTGTCAGGTAATTAATTAGGGGGAATGAGAGGCTGACAAAAGGAGGAAGTCAGGGGGCAGATCTCTTCTCTCTGGCTGAGGACACAGCCCAGGTCTGTGGAGAGATTCATGTGAGTAAAGGTTGCTGCAAGTGTTTTTTGTAGCTGGCAGAGAGAAGCTCTCCAGCTAGTAGTGAGGGTTTTCACTTGTTTAGTTAGTGCCGGACAGGCAAGGATTTTCTTTTGTTGCTGTGTTATCTTTATTTTGCTTTTGCAACCTTTACCAATAAAGCTGACCAAGAGTCAGATTGAACGAACTTTCTGCTGTTTGCCTGATTGGATACAGACAAAATACGTGTCCCTCGACATCAGAAGAGGGCGATCCCGGACACTTATCACATGTGGTGTCGGATGCGGGCAACACGTTGCTAGGGGCAACAGCCCAGTGTCAAAATGGATGACGTGGTAAAGGCCTTGGTGCAGTCGGTCGCTGCGCAGCAAGAGGCTACCAGAGCTCAGCAGGAGTCTTTCAGAGAGCAACAACACACCAATCACCTGCTGGCAGCGCAGTTGACTGCTCTAGCAGAGGCCGCAAATAAAGACCGCCAGACGCTGCAGGAGCTGATGCAAAGTGTGGCCAATCTGCCAAGCGGGCAGCTGCCGACTCCGCAGAGAGATATCCGTGCAAACCAATATCTGCAAAAGATGACGCCGGCAGATGATGTGGAGGCCTTCCTTGCAACCTTTGAGAGAACAGCTACACGGGAGGCCTGGCCGAGAGAAAGTTGGGCAGGCTTGGTGGCCCCATTCCTCATAGGAGAAGCACAAAAGGCTTACTATGATCTGGAACCGGCTGCGGCCCAGGACTTTAACAAACTCAAGGAAGAGATTCTGGCACGCTTGGGTGTAACCATAGCCGTCAGAGCCCAGAGAGTACACCAGTGGACATATAACGTGGGTAAGCCGCCACGTTCCCAAATGTTTGACCTCGTCCATCTGACCAGGAAGTGGCTACAACCAGAGGTTTTATCTGCACCAGACGTGGTTCAACGTGTGGTTATGGATCGATATCTAAGGGCACTACCTCCAGCGTTAAGGAAGTGGGTGAGCCACGGAGACCCAAAATCAGCAGATCAGCTTGTGGATCTTGTTGAACGGTACTCTACAGCAGAAGAGCTCTTAAACCGGACCTTCACCCTGATTTAATGAAAAGCCCAAACTCTTAAAAACAATTCCTCAGCATCTAAAATTAATATATTTTACATGTTTAGTCACTAATTTATTATACTTTCCCCCACTGGGCTGCAACTCTGTTCGGGAATTTAGGATACGGGCGCCGCCATCTTGACTCAGAAGCATCACACTTACTGAGGAGAGGAGAGTGGGATAAGGTACAGGGGGGCGGGTTATAGCTGTGCTTTGCTCAGACAGAGCAGAGCTGGGGTCAGGGAAAGGTCAGCAGTCCCAGAATGCAGAGCAGCACAGTCACTTCCTGTTTGCAGGCACTTCCTGTTTGCAGGCTGCCTGCAAAAATGGCAGCTTCCATAAGCCGCCATCTTGGATGTTTAAAGGCTTATAAAATGCAGTAGATGCAGGTAGGATGATTTTTAATGTGAGCAATCTGTATGTACAGGGTGTGGGAAACATATAAGATAGACTCTTATTTAGAGTGAAGGTCCGCTTTAAGTAACACCCAGCCCCAGGCCTCAACCAACCGGACAGCCAAAGTTCCCGGTAAGACTGTTCTGGGGTTTATGGGAGCTGGGAAAAATGTAAAGACTTTATATGGAAAAGATGAGACTGTGGGCTCAGGGAGGCCTAAAATGCGAGACTTTGGGCTAGGTAGAGAAAACATAAGATGTTTTCGTTGCCATGAGTTGGGCCATATTGCAATGAACTGTCCTTTGACTATTGAACCTATGCAATGTGACGCGGCCTTTTTGAAAAAACGTATGTCTATGTTTGCCCAAGTAATGTGTACTGCTGTCAGTTCAGACAGTTCTAAAAACCACCTGTATGAGCTAACAGTAGAGGATAAAAAGGTGGTGGCTTTACTAGACTCAGGGAGTGTGGTAAGTCTGGTAAACGCCAACCTTATAAGTACTGCTAACAGGTATCCAGACACTTACACGGTATCTTGCGTGCATGGGGATACGCGTGAATATCAAATTGCCATTGCTTGTATTTCAACTCCTTATGGTTCAGTATGTCACAAGGTGGGGATAGTCCCCGCCTTAATGCATGATGTCATTCTTGGTAGAGACTTTCCATATTTTTGGAAGTTGTGGGAAGACAATCTCGCGATTAAAGATGGTACACCTGATAGGCCCACAACCTCCAACCTAAGCCCTGATCCATTTGATAGTTCCCCAATGGAAGATGTGGTTGGGGTAGAAAAGCCTTTAACTTTTCCCTTTTCTGTTATGGCGGGGGATTCAGGAGAACCATTAACAGAGACAGAAATTCCGGGGACTTCTCAGCAGTGTATACCTGACTTAGAGGTCAGAAAAGATGATTTTCAAAGTGAGCAGTTAAAAGACCCTACCCTGACCCGAGCCAGAGAAAATGTAAAAATAATCAATGGGGTACCTGTGGAGCCCGGGGCTAGGCTTGCTTTCCCATATATGGTTCTAGAGAATGATTTACTGTACCAGCTTGACAAAAAGGGCGAGGATAACATACAGCAGCTAGTGGTTCCCAAAGCCTTCAGGAGAACAGTTTTAGATCTGGCACACGGGCACATATTGGGGGGACATCTGGGAGTCCAGAAAACTACAGAGAGAATTTTGCTCAGATTCTTCTGGCCTGGGGTACATCATGATGTTAAAGAGTATTGTGAATCCTGCCCAGACTGTCAGATGTCTGCACCTAGGCCTCGTTTCCGCAGCCCTCTAGTTCCCTTACCAATCATTGAGGTCCCATTTGATCGGATTGGGATGGATTTGGTTGGTCCCCTGATAAAGTCAGCGCGTGGTCACCAACATATTCTAGTTATAATGGACTATGCTACACGTTATCCGGAGGCCATACCTTTGCGAAACACATCATCTAAGACTATCGCAAAGGAGTTAGTGCAGGTGTTTAGTAGGGTGGGCATCCCAAAAGAAATACTTACCGATCAAGGCACACCCTTTATGTCTAATGTGATGAAGCAACTTTGTAAATTGTTTAAGGTGAATCAACTACGCACGTCTGTCTATCACCCTCAGACCGATGGCTTAGTTGAAAGATTTAACAAGACTCTAAAGCAGATGTTAAAGAAAGTGGTGGACAAGGACGGAAAAAATTGGGATTTGTTGCTTCCATATCTGTTGTTTGCCATAAGGGAGGTGCCTCAATCGTCCACCGGGTTTTCTCCATTTGAGTTGGTATATGGTAGACATCCCCGGGGGTTGTTAGATGTGGCAAAGGAAAGCTGGGAAGGGCAGGTCACTCCCTACAGAAGTGTAATAGAACATGTTTCACAAATGCAGGACAGAATTTCAGCTGTGATGCCAATTGTAAAAACCCACATGGAACAGGCTCAAGGTGTGCAAAAAAGAATCTATGATAGGGGTGCTAAGGTACGTACATTTGCACCAGGAGATCGGGTGTTAGTACTAGTTCCTACTATAGAGAGTAAGTTCTTGGCCAAATGGCAGGGTCCCTACTCCGTTATAGAAAGAGTAGGTGAGGTAAATTATAAAATTCACCAACCAGATAAAAGAAAGCCTGAGCAGATTTACCATGTGAATCTGATTAAACCTTGGAAAGACAGGCAAGCTCTAGCTGCGAAGGTTGCATGGCCAGCCTGTGATGGTTCTCTAATACCTAACGTTATTATCGCTGAGTCCTTGTCTGACACACAAAAGAAAGAGGCTAGACAACTGATAATTCATAACAAAAATTTCTTTTCTGACAAACCAGGGCAGACTCCACTGATAAAACACGATGTTGTGACCGAACCTGGGGTAAAGGTACATGTTAGGCCCTATAGAATCCCTGAGGCTAGGCGTGAGGCAGTGTCTAAAGAAGTGAAAGACATGCTGGAATTGGGAGTGATTGAGGAATCCCATAGTGAGTGGTCCAGCCCAATTGTGTTAATTCCAAAACCAGACGGTACTATAAGGTTTTGTAATGACTTTAGGAAGTTAAACTCTGTGTCTAAATTTGATGCCTATCCTATGCCAAGGGTGGATGAGCTGATTGAGCGGCTAGGTACAGCTCGCTACATCACCACACTAGATCTGACGAAAGGTTATTGGCAGATTCCGCTGACTGAATCTGCCAAAGAAAAGACAGCATTCTCCACACCTGACGGTTTATTTCATTATGTAAATATGCCCTTCGGCTTACATGGGGCTCCTGCAACCTTCCAACGGTTAATGGATAGAGTGTTAAAACCACATAGGAAATATACTTCGGCCTATCTTGACGACATAGTGATACATAGTCCTGACTGGGAGACACACCTTTCTGACGTGCAGGCAGTCATTGACAGTTTACAGGCTGCAGGTTTGACAGCTAACCCCAAAAAGTGTTGTATTGGGTTAGAAGAAGCCAAATATTTGGGTTATATTATTGGAAGAGGCGTAATTAAACCCCAGGTAGATAAAGTTGAAGCAATCCAGAAGTGGCCTCAACCGTTAAATAAAAAACAGGTGAGGGCATTTCTCGGAATTACAGGGTATTATAGGCGATTTATACCCAATTTTGCTTCCATAGCAAATCCCCTGACTGATCTCACAAAAGGAAAAGACTCAGTGATGATAAGGTGGAACCCTCAGGCTGAAAAAGCGTTTCAAACCTTAAAATTGGCCCTTTGTTCCCTGCCAATATTGATCACACCAGATTTCAAGAAAGAATTTGTGGTCCAGACAGACGCTTCCGAGACAGGAATAGGGGCTGTCTTGTCACAAATCCGGGATGGAGAGGAACATCCCGTGCTTTATTTAAAGTGGACCAACACCCAGGATTTTGACTATCCTGGGTTTTGGTCCACTTCGGCGGGGCACCCCGATCGGGGGTGCCCCGCTGTGTGAAACCCCCCAGAAACCCCAAAAAACTCACCTCTCAACGCTCCCACGTGAGCGCCGCAGCCAATCCCCGCCAACGTCCAGGCGGGGATCAGGAACGTCCAGGCCGCTTCCGCCGCCGCCGCCTCCCGCGCGTCACTCTCGGCGCGCGCGCGCCCCCGCCGGCCATTCACAGAGGGCCGGCGCGGGCGCGCGCACGTCTGGAGGGGTGCGCGGGAGGCGGCGGCGGCGGAAGCGGCGGCGGATCAGGTAAGGCGTTTTTGGGGTTTCTGGGGGGTTTCACCCCGCGGGACATCCCGATCTCGGATGTCCCGCGGGGTGGGGGGTGATCGGCCCGGGAATCTTATAGATTTCCGGGCCGATCACCCCTGGGTGTTGGTCCACTTTAAGTAGGAAGCTGAATAAACACGAAAGAAATTATGCAATTGTAGAAAGGGAATGTTTAGCTATTAAATGGGCCCTCGAGTCCCTCAAATATTATTTGTTGGGAAGAAAGTTCCGGCTAGTCACTGACCACGCCCCTCTGAAATGGATGTACCTTAATAAAGAGAAAAATAGCAGAGTAACGAGGTGGTTTTTAGCTCTGCAGGCCTACAACTTTACAGTAGAGCACAGGGCTGGGCGACTGCAGGGAAATGCAGATGCACTGTCACGTGTGCACTGCCTTCTGGTTACAAATGCTCATTCCCAGTGGCCTGAGCAGAGGGGGGGGATATGTGACATTCATGCAGGTCTGATAGTAGAAGACAGGTATATTTCTCCCAGGTTCCGTTCCTATGTGAGGTAATAGCTGAGCCTCTCACCTGTCAGGTAATTAATTAGGGGGAATGAGAGGCTGACAAAAGGAGGAAGTCAGGGGGCAGATCTCTCTCTCTCTGGCTGAGGACACAGCCCAGGTCTGTGGAGAGATTCATGTGAGTAAAGGTTGCTGCAAGTGTTTTTTGTAGCTGGCAGAGAGAAGCTCTCCAGCTAGTAGTGAGGGTTTTCACTTGTTTAGTTAGTGCCGGACAGGCAAGGATTTTCTTTTGTTGCTGTGTTATCTTTATTTTGCTTTTGCAACCTTTACCAATAAAGCTGACCAAGAGTCAGATTGAACGAACTTTCTGCTGTTTGCCTGATTGGATACAGACAAAATACGTGTCCCTTGACATCAGAAGAGGGCGATCCCGGACACTAGGGATGAGCGAATCGATCCGGACGAACCCGGATTCGATCCGAATTTCAGGAAAAATTCGATTCGGATCGAATCCGAATTTCCCCGCGATTCGATCACTCGAAGTTTTCCTTTAACATCCATTCATTTACATTACAGGCATTCTAAGATGGCGGGCGGGACATGTCTGGACATGTATCCCGCGCCAGTGCAAGCTGGGGCAGTCACATGCAGCCTATCAGCAGCCAGCAAGCCCGGTGACGTCACACAGCGGTATTTAACGGCGGCCATCTTGCTTTTCCTCATTTCTCTATTGCATTCGTGACAGACAGAACGCTGTGTAGCTGAGGCAGTTAGACAGGCAGGGACAGACAGGGACAGGCTGGAGACAGGCAGGAGACAGACAGGAGACAGACAGGAGACAGACAGGAGACAGACAGAAAGCCAGGAAAAACGGAGCTGGCTGACAGGGAGATTTTTTTTTTTTCATCCAGCCTTTGTTAGCGTTTTCAGGCTGCTTATAGTAACTAACTGTGCATATATACTGAACTGATCTTAAGTCTGCTGTGAGGCATCCCATTCTGTGACTAAAGCAGCCTCTATTTAATAGCATAATAACCATTTGCACTTATTCTCATAGAAATCAGGCCTGATAAAGACACTTTTGCTGTGCATGCTCTCTGGTTTTTGTGGCACTGGCATCCCATTCTGTGACTAAAGCAGCCTCTATTTAATAGCATAATAACCATTTGCACTTATTCTCATAGAAATCAGGCCTGATAAAGACACTTTTGCTGTGCATGCTCTCTGGTTTTTGTGGCACTGGCATCCCATTCTGTGACTAAAGCAGCCTCTATTTAATAGCATAATAACCATTTGCACTTATTCTCATAGAAATCAGGCCTGATAAAGACACTTTTGCTGTGCATGCTCTCTGGTTTTTGTGGCACTGGCATCCCATTCTGTGACTAAAGCAGCCTCTATTTAATAGCATAATAAACATTTGCACTTATTCTCATAGAAATCAGGCCTGATAAAGACACTTTTGCTGTGCATAGTCTCTGGTTTTTGTGGCACTGGCATCCCATTCTGTGACTAAAGCAGCCTCTATTTAATAGCATAATAAACATTTGCACTTATTCTCATAGAAATCAGGCCTGATAAAGACACTTTTGCTGTGCATGCTCTCTGGTTTTTGTGGCACTGGCATCCCATTCTGTGACTAAAGCAGCCTCTATTTAATAGCATAATAAACATTTGCACTTATTCTCATAGAAATCAGGCCTGATAAAGACACTTTTGCTGTGCATGCTCTCTGGTTTTTGTGGCACTGGCATCCCATTCTGTGACTAAAGCAGCCTCTATTTAATAGCATAATAAACATTTGCACTTATTCTCATAGAAATCAGGCCTGATAAAGACACTTTTGCTGTGCATGCTCTCTGGTTTTTGTGGCACTGGCATCCCATTCTGTGACTAAAGCAGCCTCTATTTAATAGCATAATAAACATTTGCACTTATTCTCATAGAAATCAGGCCTGATAAAGACACTTTTGCTGTGCATGCTCTCTGGTTTTTGTGGCACTGGCATCCCATTCTGTGACTAAAGCAGCCTCTATTTAATAGCATAATAAACATTTGCACTTATTCTCATAGAAATCAGGCCTGATAAAGACACTTTTGCTGTGCATGCTCTCTGGTTTTTGTGGCACTGGCATCCCATTCTGTGACTAAAGCAGCCTCTATTTAATAGCATAATAAACATTTGCACTTATTCTCATAGAAATCAGGCCTGATAAAGACACTTTTGCTGTGCATGCTCTCTGGTTTTTGTGGCACTGGCATCCCATTCTGTGACTAAAGCAGCCTCTATTTAATAGCATAATAACCATTTGCACTTATTCTCATAGAAATCAGGCCTGATAAAGACACTTTTGCTGTGCATGCTCTCTGGTTTTTGTGGCACTGGCATCCCATTCTGTGACTAAAGCAGCCTCTATTTAATAGCATAATAACCATTTGCACTTATTCTCATAGAAATCAGGCCTGATAAAGACACTTTTGCTGTGCATGCTCTCTGGTTTTTGTGGCACTGGCATCCCATTCTGTGACTAAAGCAGCCTCTATTTAATAGCATAATAACCATTTGCACTTATTCTCATAGAAATCAGGCCTGATAAAGACACTTTTGCTGTGCATGCTCTCTGGTTTTTGTGGCACTGGCATCCCATTCTGTGACTAAAGCAGCCTCTATTTAATAGCATAATAAACATTTGCACTTATTCTCATAGAAATCAGGCCTGATAAAGACACTTTTGCTGTGCATGCTCTCTGGTTTTTGTGGCACTGGCATCCCATTCTGTGACTAAAGCAGCCTCTATTTAATAGCATAATAACCATTTGCACTTATTCTCATAGAAATCAGGCCTGATAAAGACACTTTTGCTGTGCATGCTCTCTGGTTTTTGTGGCACTGGCATCCCATTCTGTGACTAAAGCAGCCTCTATTTAATAGCATAATAAACATTTGCACTTATTCTCATAGAAATCAGGCCTGATAAAGACACTTTTGCTGTGCATGCTCTCTGGTTTTTGTGGCACTGGCATCCCATTCTGTGACTAAAGCAGCCTCTATTTAATAGCATAATAAACATTTGCACTTATTCTCATAGAAATCAGGCCTGATAAAGACACTTTTGCTGTGCATGCTCTCTGGTTTTTGTGGCACTGGCATCCCATTCTGTGACTAAAGCAGCCTCTATTTAATAGCATAATAAACATTTGTACTTATTCTCATAGAAATCAGGCCTGATAAAGACACTTTTGCTGTGCATGCTCTCTGGTTTTTGTGGCACTGGCATCCCATTCTGTGACTAAAGCAGCCTCTATTTAATAGCATAATAACCATTTGCACTTATTCTCATAGAAATCAGGCCTGATAAAGACACTTTTGCTGTGCATGCTCTCTGGTTTTTGTGGCACTGGCATCCCATTCTGTGACTAAAGCAGCCTCTATTTAATAGCATAATAAACATTTGCACTTATTCTCATAGAAATCAGGCCTGATAAAGACACTTTTGCTGTGCATGCTCTCTGGTTTTTGTGGCACTGGCATCCCATTCTGTGACTAAAGCAGCCTCTATTTAATAGCATAATAACCATTTGCACTTATTCTCATAGAAATCAGGCCTGATAAAGACACTTTTGCTGTGCATGCTCTCTGGTTTTTGTGGCACTGGCATCCCATTCTGTGACTAAAGCAGCCTCTATTTAATAGCATAATAAACATTTGCACTTATTCTCATAGAAATCAGGCCTGATAAAGACACTTTTGCTGTGCATGCTCTCTGGTTTTTGTGGCACTGGCATCCCATTCTGTGACTAAAGCAGCCTCTATTTAATAGCATAATAAACATTTGCACTTATTCTCATAGAAATCAGGCCTGATAAAGACACTTTTGCTGTGCATGCTCTCTGGTTTTTGTGGCACTGGCATCCCATTCTGTGACTAAAGCAGCCTCTATTTAATAGCATAATAACCATTTGCACTTATTCTCATAGAAATCAGGCCTGATAAAGACACTTTTGCTGTGCATGCTCTCTGGTTTTTGTGGCACTGGCATCCCATTCTGTGACTAAAGCAGCCTCTATTTAATAGCATAATAAACATTTGCACTTATTCTCATAGAAATCAGGCCTGATAAAGACACTTTTGCTGTGCATGCTCTCTGGTTTTTGTGGCACTGGCATCCCATTCTGTGACTAAAGCAGCCTCTATTTAATAGCATAATAAACATTTGCACTTATTCTCATAGAAATCAGGCCTGATAAAGACACTTTTGCTGTGCATGCTCTCTGGTTTTTGTGGCACTGGCATCCCATTCTGTGACTAAAGCAGCCTCTATTTAATAGCATAATAAACATTTGCACTTATTCTCATAGAAATCAGGCCTGATAAAGACACTTTTGCTGTGCATGCTCTCTGGTTTTTGTGGCACTGGCATCCCATTCTGTGACTAAAGCAGCCTCTATTTAATAGCATAATAAACATTTGCACTTATTCTCATAGAAATCAGGCCTGATAAAGACACTTTTGCTGTGCATGCTCTCTGGTTTTTGTGGCACTGGCATCCCATTCTGTGACTAAAGCAGCCTCTATTTAATAGCATAATAAACATTTGCACTTATTCTCATAGAAATCAGGCCTGATAAAGACACTTTTGCTGTGCATGCTCTCTGGTTTTTGTGGCACTGGCATCCCATTCTGTGACTAAAGCAGCCTCTATTTAATAGCATAATAAACATTTGCACTTATTCTCATAGAAATCAGGCCTGATAAAGACACTTTTGCAGTGCATGCCCTCTGGTTTTTGTGGCACTGGCATCCCATTCTGTGACTAAAGCAGCCTCTATTTAATAGCATAATAACCATTTGCACTTATTCTCATAGAAATCAGGCCTGATAAAGACACTTTTGCTGTGCATGCTCTCTGGTTTTTGTGGCACTGGCATCCCATTCTGTGACTAAAGCAGCCTCTATTTAATAGCATAATAAACATTTGCACTTATTCTCATAGAAATCAGGCCTGATAAAGACACTTTTGCTGTGCATGCTCTCTGGTTTTTGTGGCACTGGCATCCCATTCTGTGACTAAAGCAGCCTCTATTTAATAGCATAATAAACATTTGCACTTATTCTCATAGAAATCAGGCCTGATAAAGACACTTTTGCTGTGCATGCTCTCTGGTTTTTGTGGCACTGGCATCCCATTCTGTGACTAAAGCAGCCTCTATTTAATAGCATAATAAACATTTGCACTTATTCTCATAGAAATCAGGCCTGATAAAGACACTTTTGCTGTGCATGCTCTCTGGTTTTTGTGGCACTGGCATCCCATTCTGTGACTAAAGCAGCCTCTATTTAATAGCATAATAACCATTTGCACTTATTCTCATAGAAATCAGGCCTGATAAAGACACTTTTGCTGTGCATGCTCTCTGGTTTTTGTGGCACTGGCATCCCATTCTGTGACTAAAGCAGCCTCTATTTAATAGCATAATAAACATTTGCACTTATTCTCATAGAAATCAGGCCTGATAAAGACACTTTTGCTGTGCATGCTCTCTGGTTTTTGTGGCACTGGCATCCCATTCTGTGACTAAAGCAGCCTCTATTTAATAGCATAATAACCATTTGCACTTATTCTCATAGAAATCAGGCCTGATAAAGACACTTTTGCTGTGCATGCTCTCTGGTTTTTGTGGCACTGGCATCCCATTCTGTGACTAAAGCAGCCTCTATTTAATAGCATAATAAACATTTGCACTTATTCTCATAGAAATCAGGCCTGATAAAGACACTTTTGCTGTGCATGCTCTCTGGTTTTTGTGGCACTGGCATCCCATTCTGTGACTAAAGCAGCCTCTATTTAATAGCATAATAAACATTTGCACTTATTCTCATAGAAATCAGGCCTGATAAAGACACTTTTGCTGTGCATGCTCTCTGGTTTTTGTGGCACTGGCATCCCATTCTGTGACTAAAGCAGCCTCTATTTAATAGCATAATAACCATTTGCACTTATTCTCATAGAAATCAGGCCTGATAAAGACACTTTTGCTGTGCATGCTCTCTGGTTTTTGTGGCACTGGCATCCCATTCTGTGACTAAAGCAGCCTCTATTTAATAGCATAATAAACATTTGCACTTATTCTCATAGAAATCAGGCCTGATAAAGACACTTTTGCTGTGCATGCTCTCTGGTTTTTGTGGCACTGGCATCCCATTCTGTGACTAAAGCAGCCTCTATTTAATAGCATAATAAACATTTGCACTTATTCTCATAGAAATCAGGCCTGATAAAGACACTTTTGCTGTGCATGCTCTCTGGTTTTTGTGGCACTGGCATCCCATTCTGTGACTAAAGCAGCCTCTATTTAATAGCATAATAAACATTTGCACTTATTCTCATAGAAATCAGGCCTGATAAAGACACTTTTGCTGTGCATGCTCTCTGGTTTTTGTGGCACTGGCATCCCATTCTGTGACTAAAGCAGCCTCTATTTAATAGCATAATAAACATTTGCACTTATTCTCATAGAAATCAGGCCTGATAAAGACACTTTTGCTGTGCATGCTCTCTGGTTTTTGTGGCACTGGCATCCCATTCTGTGACTAAAGCAGCCTCTATTTAATAGCATAATAAACATTTGCACTTATTCTCATAGAAATCAGGCCTGATAAAGACACTTTTGCTGTGCATGCTCTCTGGTTTTTGTGGCACTGGCATCCCATTCTGTGACTAAAGCAGCCTCTATTTAATAGCATAATAAACATTTGCACTTATTCTCATAGAAATCAGGCCTGATAAAGACACTTTTGCTGTGCATGCTCTCTGGTTTTTGTGGCACTGGCATCCCATTCTGTGACTAAAGCAGCCTCTATTTAATAGCATAATAACCATTTGCACTTATTCTCATAGAAATCAGGCCTGATAAAGACACTTTTGCTGTGCATGCTCTCTGGTTTTTGTGGCACTGGCATCCCATTCTGTGACTAAAGCAGCCTCTATTTAATAGCATAATAAACATTTGCACTTATTCTCATAGAAATCAGGCCTGATAAAGACACTTTTGCTGTGCATGCTCTCTGGTTTTTGTGGCACTGGCATCCCATTCTGTGACTAAAGCAGCCTCTATTTAATAGCATAATAAACATTTGCACTTATTCTCATAGAAATCAGGCCTGATAAAGACACTTTTGCTGTGCATGCTCTCTGGTTTTTGTGGCACTGGCATCCCATTCTGTGACTAAAGCAGCCTCTATTTAATAGCATAATAAACATTTGCACTTATTCTCATAGAAATCAGGCCTGATAAAGACACTTTTGCTGTGCATGCTCTCTGGTTTTTGTGGCACTGGCATCCCATTCTGTGACTAAAGCAGCCTCTATTTAATAGCATAATAACCATTTGCACTTATTCTCATAGAAATCAGGCCTGATAAAGACACTTTTGCTGTGCATGCTCTCTGGTTTTTGTGGCACTGGCATCCCATTCTGTGACTAAAGCAGCCTCTATTTAATAGCATAATAAACATTTGCACTTATTCTCATAGAAATCAGGCCTGATAAAGACACTTTTGCTGGCCAAAGGCCTACTGGACCCTGCCAGCTCGATTCCTGCCCGGGGCATCCCATTCTGTGACTAAAGCAGCCTCTGTTTAAGACCATATAAGCATTTGTTCTTATCATATTTGAAATTAGGCCTGATAAAGACACTTTTGCTGGGCATAGCACTACTGGACCCTGCCAGGTGCACTCCTATTTGGGGCATCCCATTCTGTGACTACAGCAGCCTCTGTTTAAGACCATATAAGCATTTGCTCTTATCATATTTGAAATTAGGCCTGATAAAGACACTTTTGCTGGCCAAAGCACTCCTGTACCCTGCCAGCTCGATTCCTGCCCGGGGCATCCCATTCTGTGACTAAAGCAGCCTCTGTTTAAGACCATATAAGCATTTGCTCTTATCATATTTGAAATTAGGCCTGATAAAGACACTTTTGCTGGGCATAGCACAACTTGTCCCTGCCAGGTGTACTTACTGCTGGTTTTTAGGGCATCCCATTCTGTGACTACACCAGCCTCTATTTAAGAACCTAACCATTTGCACCTATTCTAATTGAAATTAGGCATGATAAAGACACTTTTGCTGTGCATAGTCTTACTGCTGCCTGCCAGGTGCTCTCTGGTTTTTGGGACATCCCATTCTGTAACATACCATTAGCCTCTGCATTAACTGTAAGCTGCACAGTTATTTAAAGAAATTTGGCCTGTATGAGCCTGCTAACACACTGCTGCTGTGTGCATATATACTGATCTCAAGTCTGCTTTGGGGCATCCCATTCTGTAACATACCATTAGCCTCTGCATTAACTGTAAGCTGCACAGTTATTTAAAGAAATTTGGCCTGTATGAGCCTGCTAACACACTGCTGCTGTGTGCATATATACTGATCTCAAGTCTGCTTTGGGGCATCCCATTCTGTAACATACCATTAGCCTCTGCATTTACTGTAAGCTGCACATTTATTTAAAGAAATTTGGCCTGTATGAGCCTGCTAACACACTGCTGCTGTGTGCATATATACTGATCTCAAGTCTGCTTTGGGGCATCCCATTCTGTAACATACCATTAGCCTCTGCATTTACTGTAAGCTGCACATTTATTTAAAGAAATTTGGCCTGTATGAGCCTGCTAACACACTGCTGCTGTGTGCATATATACTGATCTCAAGTCTGCTTTGGGGCATCCCATTCTGTAACATACCATTAGCCTCTGCATTAACTGTAAGCTGCACAGTTATTTAAAGAAATTTGGCCTGTATGAGCCTGCTAACACACTGCTGCTGTGTGCATATATACTGATCTCAAGTCAGCTTGGGGCATCCCATTCTGTAACATACCATTAGCCTCTGCATTAACTGTAAGCTGCACATTTATTTAAAGAAATTTGGCCTGTATGAGCCTGCTAACACACTGCTGCTGTGTGCATATATACTGATCTCAAGTCTGCTTTGGGGCATCCCATTCTGTAACATACCATTAGCCTCTGCATTAACTGTAAGCTGCACAGTTATTTAAAGAAATTTGGCCTGTATGAGCCTGCTAACACACTGCTGCTGTGTGCATATATACTGATCTCAAGTCTGCTTTGGGGCATCCCATTCTGTAACATACCATTAGCCTCTGCATTTACTGTAAGCTGCACATTTATTTAAAGAAATTTGGCCTGTATGAGCCTGCTAACACACTGCTGCTGTGTGCATATATACTGATCTCAAGTCTGCTTTGGGGCATCCCATTCTGTAACATACCATTAGCCTCTGCATTTACTGTAAGCTGCACATTTATTTAAAGAAATTTGGCCTGTATGAGCCTGCTAACACACTGCTGCTGTGTGCATATATACTGATCTCAAGTCTGCTTTGGGGCATCCCATTCTGTAACATACCATTAGCCTCTGCATTTACTGTAAGCTGCACATTTATTTAAAGAAATTTGGCCTGTATGAGCCTGCTAACACACTGCTGCTGTGTGCATATATACTGATCTCAAGTCTGCTTTGGGGCATCCCATTCTGTAACATACCATTAGCCTCTGCATTTACTGTAAGCTGCACATTTATTTAAAGAAATTTGGCCTGTATGAGCCTGCTAACACACTGCTGCTGTGTGCATATATACTGATCTCAAGTCTGCTTTGGGGCATCCCATTCTGTAACATACCATTAGCCTCTGCATGTACTGTAAGCTGCACATTTATTTAAAGAAATTTGGCCTGTATGAGCCTGCTAACACACTGCTGCTGTGTGCATATATACTGATCTCAAGTCTGCTTTGGGGCATCCCATTCTGTAACATACCATTAGCCTCTGCATTTACTGTAAGCTGCACATTTATTTAAAGAAATTTGGCCTGTATGAGCCTGCTAACACACTGCTGCTGTGTGCATATATACTGATCTCAAGTCTGCTTTGGGGCATCCCATTCTGTAACATACCATTAGCCTCTGCATTTACTGTAAGCTGCACATTTATTTAAAGAAATTTGGCCTGTATGAGCCTGCTAACACACTGCTGCTGTGTGCATATATACTGATCTCAAGTCTGCTTTGGGGCATCCCATTCTGTAACATACCATTAGCCTCTGCATTTACTGTAAGCTGCACATTTATTTAAAGAAATTTGGCCTGTATGAGCCTGCTAACACACTGCTGCTGTGTGCATATATACTGATCTCAAGTCTGCTTTGGGGCATCCCATTCTGTAACATACCATTAGCCTCTGCATTTACTGTAAGCTGCACATTTATTTAAAGAAATTTGGCCTGTATGAGCCTGCTAACACACTGCTGCTGTGTGCATATATACTGATCTCAAGTCTGCTTTGGGGCATCCCATTCTGTAACATACCATTAGCCTCTGCATTTACTGTAAGCTGCACATTTATTTAAAGAAATTTGGCCTGTATGAGCCTGCTAACACACTGCTGCTGTGTGCATATATACTGATCTCAAGTCTGCTTTGGGGCATCCCATTCTGTAACATACCATTAGCCTCTGCATTTACTGTAAGCTGCACATTTATTTAAAGAAATTTGGCCTGTATGAGCCTGCTAACACACTGCTGCTGTGTGCATATATACTGATCTCAAGTCTGCTTTGGGGCATCCCATTCTGTAACATACCATTAGCCTCTGCATTAACTGTAAGCTGCACAGTTATTTAAAGAAATTTGGCCTGTATGAGCCTGCTAACACACTGCTGCTGTGTGCATATATACTGATCTCAAGTCTGCTTTGGGGCATCCCATTCTGTAACATACCATTAGCCTCTGCATTAACTGTAAGCTGCACAGTTATTTAAAGAAATTTGGCCTGTATGAGCCTGCTAACACACTGCTGCTGTGTGCATATATACTGATCTCAAGTCTGCTTGGGGCATCCCATTCTGTAACATAACATAACCTACCTACCATACTAAGCAGCTCTCTTATTTAAACTAAGCAGGCCTCTTGGAGGCTGAGTGTCCACTTTTGGGTGTGCATTTATATTCGGTTTCATATACAGTGGGGTATCCCAATTTGTAAGATAACCTACCCCAACCATGTAAACTAAATAGGCCTGTTGCAGCCTGAGTTTCTCTGCTTGCGTATGGCCTGCATTACAATCTGTCTCTTTCAATGACACTGCTGCCTGGGGTATCCCAATTTGTAAGATAACCTACCCCAACCATGTAAACTAAAGGTTACGTCCTTCCAGAAGGAAAACTTATGCCGAACACTATTTTTGTTAGGGGCATTGACCTTTGGATTGATCGGCATGAAATTAATTTTTTTTTTTCAAAGTATGGCGCTGTGAAGAAGGTCAAAATGATGTCTCATACTTGGATTATTGTTACTTTTTGTTCAGCTTGAAATATAACAGGCCACACGGGCATCCCAAGGCACATGCTATTTTAAACCTATCTGTTATACAACATAAGCGTTGATCAGGCTACTTCAGTTTGCACTTGTTTTTGACTGATTTTAATAAACCAGGCCGCAGGGCACCCCAAAGCTGCACCTTGCACCCTATCTGGTATACAACATAAGCGTTGATCAGCATCAGCTTCATTAAGCTACTTCAGTTTGCACTTCCTTTTTGACTGCTTTCATTTAACCAGGCCGCAGGGCACCCCAAAGCTGCACCTTGCACCCTACCTGTTTATACTAAATAAGCATCTACAGCCTCAGCTTTATTAAGTTATTGCATTTTGAATTGGTTTTGGTCTGCTTTAAATACACCAGGCCGCAGGGCATCCCAAACCTGCATGTTGCACCCCATCTGTTATACTAAATAAGCGTTGATCAGCATCAGCTTTATTAAGCTATTGCATTTTGCATTGGTTTTTGTACTGCTGCCAAAACACTAGCCCATATGGGCATCCCAAACCAGCACATGTCACCCTATCTGTTATACTAAATAAGCTTCTACAGGCCCTTTTTTTATTTATTTATTTTTATTTATATAGAGCTGCAATAGCTTATATTGTGAGGTTAATTTGCCATTTTGCAGCATAATATAGAGCAGCCCCTGTGTAAATCTGAGGGGCAATAGCTTATATAGTGAGGTAAATTTGCCATTTTGCTTCGTTATATAGAGCAGGCCCTGTGTAAATCTGAGGGGCAATAGCTTATATTGTGAGGTAAATTTGCCATTTTGCAGCATAATATAGAGCAGCCCCTGTGTAAATCTGAGGGGCAATAGCTTATATTGTGAGGTAAATTTGCCACTTTGCAGCATAATATAGAGCAGCCCCTGTGTAAATCTGAGGGGCAATAGCTCATATAGTGAGGTAAATTTGCCATTTTGCTTCGTTATATAGAGCAGCCCAGTTGCCATCTAAATCAACTACTGTCCGGCCAGTACAGCTTTTCCAGGGCAAACTCTGCTAGTTGCGGGCACAAGTCAAGTTTGGCTTCCCAGCAAATCCAGTGGATCTTGAAGGTGTGTTGGCATGGTCATGTCAAGGTATGACATGACCTGCTGTTTGAGGTCCAGCTCCAGGTCTTCCTGCTGCTCATGAGTAGACTCACTATGCGGGTGTAGAAAGCTACTCACTAGCGACTGAAGACTGAGGCTGCTGCTGATGGAGCTGCTGCTGCTGCTCCTTCCACCCCCCCAGCAGCCATGGCAGTGGAAGGTGATCGCAGAGGTCCCCCCGAGTCAGACCTGCGGGAGTATGGGCCATGGCGCAGATAGACATCGCCCAACTGACTACGTGGGATGTCTCTGTAGTAGGTCAGTTTGTCCTCCCTCTCAGTGGGCGTAAAAAATGCCCCCATTTTGTGCCGGAAGCGAGGGTCCAATAAGTTGGAGAGCCAGAAGTCTTCCCGCTGACAAATGGAGACAATTCTGCGCTCACTAGTACGCAAGCATGTGAGCATGCATCGTGCCATTTGTGCAAATGACTCGGAGGGACTACCTGTCTCCATCTCCACTGTAAACTGCCACGGTGTGTCTGGGTCCTCTGTCTCACCTTACTCACAACCCTCTAGCTCCTGTGGCTGCTCCTGCTCCTCCTCTTCTGTCAGATGACTAGATAAAATGGTCATTTTGTGAAACCTAAACTGTGGTTTGCTTTGCCCCACCCCCTCCTCCTCCTCCACTTCAGCCCCCACAGGCTTCATGTGGCTGTGAAATGTATGTGCCATGTCTCCAGTGCCCTGACCAGCCATGGTTTCCAACATGTGTTGTAGTACATGAAGCAGTGGAATCTCATCGTTCATCTCATAGTCCTGGCAACTGACTAATAACGTAGCTTCCTCAAAGGGCCTGAGCAAACGGTCGGTGTCACGTATGAGCTGCCAATGGTTTACATTGAATTTACACAGGTGTCCCCCTATCCGTTTGGATCATCCAGAAATCCGTGATGGCTTTTCTCTGTTCCTATAGTGCAGTGGTCCTCAACCCTGTCCTCAAGGCCCACCAACAAGTCATGTTTTTTGGATCTCCAAATAGCCAGCTCTATTGCTCTGCAGCTGCACTAATTACTCCACCTGTGCATCTTTGTGGAGATCTGCAAAACCTGGCCTGTTGGTGGGCCTTGAGGACAGGGTTGGGGACCACTGCTATAGTGGATCCTGCATATGGAGGGTGGAATTCCAACGGGTGGAAACATCGCAAATCAGACTATGGTGGGGTACACCGTTGTGACGCTGAGGCTCAATAGGGTTGTGCTTCGTGGTGTAGGAGTGCCAGAAGTGCATGCTAACTTTCTTTCCTGTTGTTCTTTCAGATGGGGGCAAGACTTAAAAACTAGACTGAACACGTGTGCCATGTGAGGACGCATGACTTTGGCTTCCTTGTCGCAGCGCAAACAAGATGTTCTTCCAAGTGTAATGCAGCAGGCTGGACTTATGGTGACGCTGTCTGAGAGGAGAAATCCCTCAGACATCAAGATTAAAAATTCCAAGAATTTTTGAGGGCTAATTATTCAGAGGCAAATGATAGCTAGTTGTTTCTGATTTAATTACAAGGTGGAAACACACCCTCAAACAAAACTTCACTTTGGCAATACTATTGCATTTGTCTATTCATAATTTTATGTATATACACTAACTAACCTACTTTTTCTCCCCAGGATGCTGCATGAAACACTGCCACATCGCTGAGTAGCTGATTTTTCCGAACAACAGTCCGCAATAATCTGCTGCTGCTGCCGCCGCCACCGCCGCAGACTCCAGGGACCCTCTTCCACTACCTCGGCTTGCAACACCTCCTCCCACGACACTCTCCTCATCACTAATTGCCGGCTAGTGGAAGAAGAGGCGAGTGTCTCCTCCACTTCTTGGCTGGGCAGTAGCTGCTGAATTTTATGATTATCAGATCTTCATCAATGGATAGTGGAGCTGAACCCAAAGCATAACAGACAGACAGTTGACTGGGGGTGTCAGATGCCACTTGTGATGCAGTGGACTGCTTTTGCAGCACTTCGAGACAAAGTTGCTTCATTGGCTGACACAATGACTGGTAAATCTGTGGAACATATGGTTTACAAGCAAGAATAACCATTTGTTTTTATATGAAAAAGACCCTGGTTTATACAGACTTTTTTTTTCCAGAGACTGCCCTGCGTGGAAATGAATGGCGCTTGGATCATCCAAGCTTTCCTCCCAACAATGCCTGATGTATTCCAGTAGATTGATGACGGGGCCAGACCTACACTAAAGAAAGATGGATCGTGCAAAACAGATTTAAGGCGCTGCTCTCCAGTTACAGACATTCCTCCGCATCGGACCACAAGTAAGTATTGATAAAAAATCCTTTCCGTTACTCTTACTTTTTATTAATATTCTTCGGATAAGACGGATCAGACATGATTCCAGATTAAAAATTCCAAGAATTTTTGAGGGCTAATTAGTCAGAGGCAATGATACCTTCTTGTTTCTGATTTAATTAAAAGGTGGAAACACACCCTCAAACAAAACTTCACTTTGGCAATACTTTTGCATTTGTTTATTCATAATTTTATGTAGATATTACTAACTAAGCTACTTTTTCTCCACATGACTCTCCACAGGGTGTGATTCATCCAATTTTTGGGCTCCTGAAGCCAACCCCAGTGTCTCTTTAAAGTAATATTTGGGCTCCTGCTGCTGCCAACTCCAGGGTGTGATTCATCAAATTTTTGGGCTCCTGAAGCCAACCCCAGTGTCTCTTTATAGTAATATTTGGGCTCCTGCTGCTGCTGCTGCCAACTCCAGGGTGTGATTCATCCAATTTTTGGGCTCCTGAAGCCAACCCCAGTGTATATTTGGGCTCCTGCTGCTGCTGCTGCCAACTCCAGGGTGTGAATCATCCAATTTTTGGGCTCCTGAAGCCAACTCCAGGGTCTCTTTAAAGTAATGTTTGGGCTCCTGCTGCTGCTGCCAACTTCTGCCAACTCCAGGGTGTGATTCATCCAATTTTTGGGCTCCTGAAGCCAACTCCAGTGTATATTTGGGCTCCTGCTGCTGCTGCTGCCAACTCCAGGGTGTGATTCATCCAATTTTTGGGCTCCTGAAGCCAACTCCAGTGTATATTTGGGCTCCTGCTGCTGCTGCTGCCAACTTCTGCCAACTCCAGGGTGTGATTCATCCAATTTTTGGGCTCCTGAAGCCAACTCCAGTGTATATTTGGGCTCCTGCTGCTGCTGCTGTCAACTCCTGCCAACTCCAGGGTGTGATTCATCCAATTTTTGGGCTCCTGAAGCCAACTCCAGTGTATATTTGGGCTCCTGCTGCTGCTACTGTCAACTCCTGCCAACTCCAGGGTGTGATTCATCCAATTTTTGGGCTCCTGAAGCCAACTCCAGTGTATATTTGGGCTCCTGCTGCTGCTGCTGTCAACTCCTGCCAACTCCAGGGTGTGATTCATCCAATTTTTGGGCTCCTGAAGCCAACTCCAGTGTATATTTGGGCTCCTGCTGCTGCTACTGTCAACTCCTGCCAACTCCAGGGTGTGATTCATCCAATTTTTGGGCTCCTGAAGCCAACTCCAGTGTATATTTGGGCTCCTGCTGCTGCTACTGTCAACTCCTGCCAACTCCAGGGTGTGATTCATCCAATTTTTGGGCTCCTGAAGCCAACTCCAGTGTATATTTGGGCTCCTGCTGCTACTACTGTCAACTCCTGCCAACTCCAGGGTGTGATTCATCCAATTTTTGGGCTCCTGAGGCCAACTCCAGTGTATATTTGGGCTCCTGCTGCTGCTGCTGCCAACTTCTGCCAACTCCAGGGTGTGATTCATCCAATTTTTGGGCTCCTGAGGCCAACTCCAGTGTATATTTGGGCTCCTGCTCCTGCTGCTGCCAACTTCTGCCAACTCCAGGGTGTGATTCATCCAATTTTTGGGCTCCTGAGGCCAACTCCAGTGTATATTTGGGCTCCTTCTGCCCCTCATAGTGATGCCACTTCAACTCTCTGCAATTGTGCCGCTCTGCGATTCTATTAGCGATGCCTCTGATCTGCATGTGATATTTCTTCAAAGTATTATTTAACAAACCCAGCACGCATCCTGTGCGTGTTACAGCAAGGCTGAATGGTTTACAACCCTATTGAGGCTGTAGGAGGCTCAGAAATAGCCGTTTTTAATAGCGATTCGTCGCGAATTTATTCGGGTCGAAACGATTTTTGTCGGAAAATTCGGCGAATCAGTCGAATCGAATTTTTCAAAAGTTCGCTCATCTCTACCGGACACTTATCACAACATATATTTTTTACTTTCCCCCTGCCTACACCTGATTTTTGTATGTTGATGTGTTATTTCTTTAGTTATTTGTTTTCTAAAGGTTTGTAATGTGTCTTGCATTATGTAGTAAGCAATAAATCAATAAAACATTAGTATGTAAAAACTTTGCCTGAGTCTCCCGACATGCTTGCAGCTGACTAGTTTTAGATTGGGCTGTGGACTGCCCAATTATGCATGGAAGTGTGTGCCATGCGGGAGAGGTACCTGGTGTCAGAAGATGTGATGATAGGTCCACATGGGGCATGGCCAGCTCAGGGAAGAGAGCGATGGGGTGGCAGTCAGCAAGGCTGACAGAATAATATATACCCCAACCTGATCTGCTATTGTCTATACTTTGCACACACCTAATTTGTTCATTGTGTACAAACCTGCTCCAAAAGGTGATAAAAATGATTTAATTTGCATTTTGTTTAAATGGCGGTTTTAGGTGACTAACCAACCATGCCAACCACCCAGGAGGTACTTGATATATAATTTGAAAATGGAAAGTGGTACTTGATTGATAAAGGTCTATACATAAACATGTAACAATGTGGCAAAATTCCAGGCCTTATTTAAGAAGCATCAGCGCCATACAGCGACGCTTTTTTTTCTCTGGGGTTATTAAAATTGATTTGAATGGCTTCTTTTACTTAACAACATGTAATTTTGACACCAACAACAAAAATGCAGTCAAAACGCACTGTAAAGTTTGTCCCCTTTGTCCCCAGCAGTGATATTTTGTAATTGTAATAAAGAAATGCAAACCCGTACCGGAAAAATACTGCAGCAAAGATTTCAAGGAGGAAAAAAAAATAATTTGATGTTAAGCGTTTGAATAACAGCAGTACAAAGTGGCGCAGGCGCCAAATTAAGGATGTCAAAGGTACAGTTTGTACATCATGGCCTCTACTACATGCTCCCCTCTGCTGTCTCACAGTGCACAAGAGCACACACACAGGAGCACACATACCAGAACATTGCAAATCGGGATTCCCCTCCAAATTGGTCAAAGACCAAGGGAAGTTAAGACACTGGGTTTTAGCTTTCTTTAAAGAGGCCCAAAAATTAAAAATAAATGTTGGTCCTCTGAGACCTGCAGAAGGGAAACTCCAATGAGTATACAGTAATTATAATGGGCAAATTAAGGGGCTTCACAAAGTAGGGGATGCCAGATCAGGATGGGAATTGGCTGGCCATTTGTCGGTTATGAATGTGTGACTATACTGCTATTTCAGTGAATGGCAGTGGAAGCTACAGCCTTCACCTGTGCCCAAAAAAGGCTTTCCAAGTATCCATGATCTCAAGGCTAGGAGGAAAGTAGCATAAAGTGCCCAGCTGCAGGACAAGGCCCCGCCCCCTCTGAGGTACTACTGCTCCCAACAAGTCAGGATTGTCATGTAAGCTATTTCCTCCCCAGGCTCATCCTCCCTTTTGTGCCTGCCTCTGGCTGCCACTATTTTCTGCCACAAACAAAGCAGCATCAGCACACCCCAGCTTCCTGCTTTCTGGGTTCAGGAGCCACTGAAGGAATCCCATTCTTCCTCACCTGACCTTGCTGCCACCATATATGTTGCACAGGGAACACACTGTCCCTGGGGACCTGAAAGCAGTCTGGCAATTACAGTCCCTGCTAGTAATAGTGGGGGTGAGGAGGAGATGTCATTAATGGCTAAAAGGAAGGGGAGATTCCACTATATTCACAAACTGTGCACTGCCTACAATGTTATAGGCGTCCCACAAACCATAATCAACGTCTATATATAAACACCAAAGGACAAGATTTAAAGTGGGACTGGCACAAGCACACTGAAAAAATCACATGATATATTATATGTATACTGTCACTTTAATGGTTATCAAAAAGACACAGACACTTATATATACAACAAGATAAAAAACATGTATCGTGGTTTAAAACACGGGGGCCCCCCCATACACTCTTGCAGCCACAGCCGCACAAGCACGCCACCACCGCTCCACACCTCACAGCTCACTAGCCTAATATTGGATGCAATGATATTAACCCCTTGCGGGGACTATGAAAAATCTCATATAGCGCTATCTACCAGTCTCTGGCCAGAGGACTTAAATGCCTGGGAGCTTGGGATCCATATAACTGAGCTTCAAATCTGGGGTCCAGGGGTGTGCACCCCAAGTCCAAAACTGTGGAGTGCCCACAAAGTTAAGTCCACTCAAAGTGTAACTGAGCACAATATGGGCTAGACCAGGGCTTGCAACGATCTCCCGCCCAGATACAGGAAGCCACTTAGCTTTGATCCTTGCGCTGTCAGCGGGTCGTCGCCGTTCACTGACAAGGAGCCGGCCACTTGTCACGAGCTCCTAGCAGCTCCACCATAACGCATAGCAGTCCACCTTCGACTCTGCTTACATGGGGAAGGCGCGTGGAGGCACCGAGCACACGGGTATAGAGCGGGGAGCGAGGGTGGGCCGGCTGTCCGCCGACACGTGTTTCGCTCCGCCCACCGGAGCTTCGTCACCCTGACGAAGCTCCGGTGGGCGGAGCGAAACACGTGAGGAGGAGATGCACTGTTAATTTACAGTGTTGGCTCCTTGGCGTCACGCTCCCTTGCCTCTGCATGCCACATCATAATTAGAGATGAGCGAACTTTTGAAAAATTCGGCATCACTATGAGGGGCCCCTATAGTGCCTGAAAAACACACCCTGGAGCTGGCAGCAGCAGGAGCCCAAAATTAGCTGAATCACACCCTGGAGTTGCAAGCAGCAGCAGCAACTGCAGGAGCCCAAACATTGCTTTAAAGAGACACTGGAGTTGGCTGCAGGAGGCCAAAAACTGGATGAATCACACCCTGGAGTTGCAAGCAGCAGCAGGAGAACAAACATAGCTTGAAAGAGACACTGGAGTTGGCTGCAGGAGGTCAAAAATTGGATGAATCACACCCTGGAGTTGCAAGCAGCAGCAGCAGGAGCCCAAACATAGCTTGAAAGAGACACTGGAGTTGGCAGCAGGAGCCCAAAAATTGTCTGAATGACACCCTGGAGTTGCAAGCAGCAGCAGCAGCAGGAGCCCAAACATAGCTTGAAAGAGACACTGGAGTTGGCTGCAGGGGGCCAGAAATTGGATGAATCACACCCTGGAGTTGCAAGCAGCATCAGGAGCCCAAACATTGCTTTAAAGAGAAACTGAGTTGGCTGCAGGAGCCCAAAAATTGGATGAATCACACCCTGAAGTTGGCAGCAGCAGGAGCACAAACATTAGCTGGAAGGCACACCCTGGAGTTGGCATCAGCAGGGCCTAAAGACATAAATATGTTTTGCACCATTTGGAAAGTGTAAAACGTGGCACCATGCTGAATCTAGTCGCATGCATCAGCCATTGGTGGGTGGAAATCCTGGCTGATCCATCCCTGATTCTTTTTGACAAAGGTGAGTCTCTCCACATTTTTAGTTGACAGTCGAGTTCTCCTCGCTGTAACTATGGCCCCCGCCGCACTAAACACCCACTCAGATGGCACGCTACTGGCCGGGAAGGACAGCTTTTCCAGGGCAAACTCTGCTAGTTGCGGCCACAAGCCAAGTTATTTTTTCCCAGAAGTCCAGAGGATCCTGAAGGTGTGTTGGCATGGTCATGTCAAGGTATGACATGACCTGCTGGTTTAGGTCCTGCTCCAGGTCTTCCTGCTGCTCATGAGTAGCCTCACTATGCGGCTGTAGAAAGCTACTCATTAGCGACTGAGGCTGCTGCTGATGGAGCTGCTGCTGCTGCTCCTGCCAACCCCCCCCAGCAGCCATGGCAGTGGAAGGTGAGCGCAGGGGTCCCCCTGAGTCAGACCTGCGAGAGTATGGACCATGGCACAGATAGGCATCGGCCAACTGACTACGTAGAATGTCTTTGTAGTAGTTCAGTTTGTCCTCCCTCTTGGCGGGTTTAAAAAATGTGCCCATTTTGTGCCGGAAGCGAGGGTCCAATAAGGTGGAGAGCCAGAAGTCATCCCGCCGACAAATGGAAACAATTCTGGGGTCACTACGCAAGCACGTGAGCATGCTTCCTGCCATTTGCGCAAGTGAATCGGAGGGACTACCTGTTTCCATCTCCACTGCCTACTGCCACGGTGTGTCCGGGTCCTCTGTCTCGCCTTCCTCACAACCCTCTAGCTCCTCTGGCTGCTCCAGCTCCTCCTCTCCTGTCCGCTGACTACATAAACCAGCCATTTCACCAAGCCTAAACTGTGCTTCACTGGGCCACTCCTCCTCCTCTTCCTCCTCCTCCTCCAGTTCAGCTCCAACAGGGTTCATGTGGCCGTAAGATGTAGCCGCCATGTCTCCAGTGCCCTGACCAGCCATGGTTTCCAACATGTGCTGCAGTAGATGAAGCAGTGGAATCACGTCGTTCATCCCGTAATCCTGCCGACTGACAAATAAAGTGGCTTCCTCAAAGGGCCTGAGCAAACGGCAGGTGTCACGTATGAGCTGCCACTGGTTGACATTGAAGTTACACAGGGGAGTCCCCCTATCCGCTTGGATCATCAGGAAATCCGTGATGGCTTTTCTCTGTTCATATAATCAGTCCAACATATGAAGGGTGGAATTCCAACGGGTGGAAACATCGCAAATCAGAATGTTGGGGGCTACCGTTCTGACGCTGTAGCTCAAGAAGGGTGTGTTTGGCGGTGCATGAGTGGCTGAAGTGCATGCAAAGTTTCCTTGAAGTTGTTAGGATGTCTTGCAGATGGGGGGAACACCTCAGAAACCGCTTGACAACCAGATTGAAGACGTGAGCCATGCCGGGCGCATGGGTCAGGCTTCCTTGTTGCAGCACAGACAAAATGTTCTTCCCATTGTCGGTAACCATGATTCCCATTTTAAGTTTTCTTGGAGTAAGCCATGTTTGGATTTCTTGATGAATAAATTTAAGCAGTTCCTCCCCTGTGTGACTCCGTTCGCCAAGGCAAACCACATGGTAGACTGGAGGGGCACTGAGACTTGAGCCTACAGTGGAGGGTGAGGAGATGGCGGAGGATGAGGAGGGCGAGTCGCACGGTGTCACAGGCGCAACGGCCAGGGAGCGCGTGAGGCCGAAGCGGTGTGACCTGTCCAAGTTGCTGCTGCTGCTGCTGCAAAGGGACCACATTCACCCAGTGGGCCGTAAATGACATGTTCTGTCCCTGACTGTAGTAAGTTCAGACGGCTCCAGACGTCGGCGCTGCCATGCACTTTGCTACACACCGACAGGCTCAAGGACTGGCCACCTTCTGTTCAGCAAAAGTGTGCAGCGCTGGTACTGCCTTCTTGGCAAAGAAATGACGGCTTGGGACTCTCCACCTCGGCTCGGCACAGTTCTCTGAAAGGTGCAGAGTCCACCACCTGAAAAGGGAGCGACTGCAGCACCAGCAACTTGGACAGGAGCACATTCAGCTTCTACGCCGTAGGATGAGTGGGCGCATACTGCTGTCTCTTGGACATGGCTTCGCTGATGGATTGCTGGCGGGATGCATGACTTGGAGGAGGAGGAGGAGGAGCAGGAGCGACAGAGGATAGGTATGACACACAGCTGCCTTCGGCTGAGGTGCTGGAGCCTTGGCTGGCAGAAATTGGGAGCGGCGTGCCACTTGGTGAGGAAGCAGACTGGACCACCCCTTGGGAGCCTCGGTTCTCCCAGGTCGCTTTATGGTGACGCATCATATGTTGACGCAGGGCCGTGGTGCCAACATTTGGGCCCTGGCCACGCTTCACCTTCTGCCTACATATCTTGCATGTGGCAATGTTGTCCTCCTGTGGATGCTTCAGGAAAAACTGCCACACTGCCGAGTAGCTACTTTTCCCACCAACAGGCCGCACTGATTCACTGCTACTGTCGCCAACTCCAGGAACCCCTGCTCCACTACCTCCTGATAAGGTAGCCTGCCGTGCAGTAGGTGCTCTACCCTGGCCCCCGTTTGGCTCCAGGCTTTACAATTGTGCCCCCATGCTGACTGCCAACCATGCTGCTAACACCTTGCTGCCTCAGATGCGCCCCTCTTCTCCTGATGATGACAATGAAGCCCCTTCTGCACCCGGCTTCCAAGTGCGATCGGCTTCTTCATCATCATCATCACCGAGTTGTGGCTGCACGTCACTGATGTTCTCGGTTTCCTCAACAGTGTCTGGTGCAGGAGCTGGAACGCTCGCAACACCCACGACACTCTCCACATCACTATTTGTCTGCCTAACTAAAGAAGCCACCTCCATTTTTTGGCTGGGCAGTAGCTGCTGACTGTCCTCTATCTGATCGTCCTTCTCACTAAAGAGTGGAGCTGAACCCAAAGCATAGGATACATCACTGGGGGAGGGAACGGCATAGGACCGAGGCAATGGGAGGACAGGGACTGCTCTCGGGCCATGCCAACTCAGGGTTGTGTCAGAGGAACCTACCGACCCTAGACTGGGGGTGTCAGATGTAACTTGTGATGATGTGGATGACCGCGTTAACCAATCTACCATGGCAGATGCGTTACTGGTGGAGACACAACCGCTAACAGATACTGGCAGTTCAGGTCTCTCACGGTGACTCCTGCTGCCACTCGCCCCTAGTCTGCTGCGACCTCTGTCTGCTGAATCTTGGCCTCTGCCACTCCTCTTTGAACATCCTGGCATTTGTCTGCCTGACATTTTTATGTATTTGAAATGCGCAATAGGTACTTTAAAAAACGTGTTTACTTTAAAAAGCAGAAGCTAAATAAAGTGAGGAACTGTTCTCTGCACCAGATACTATGAAAATTGGCAATATGGGATACCCTGTGGCCTGGTGTTTTGACAGCAGGACAAATCCCAATTCAAAATGCAATTGATTAATAAAGCTGAGGATGAACAAGCTTATTTAGTATAACAGATAGGGTGCAATGTGGTGGTTTGGGATACCATACGGCCTGGTGTTTTGACAGCAGGACAAAAACCAATTCAAAATGCAATAGCTTAATAAAGCTGAGAATGAACAAGGGTATTTAGTATAACAGATAGGGTGCTACGTGCAGGTTTGGGATGCCCATGTGGGCTGGTGTATTTAAAGCAGACAAAACCCAATTCAAAATGCAATAGCTTAATTAAAATGAGGCTGAACAACGCTTCTTTAGTATAAAAGATAGGGTGCTACGTGCAGGTTTGGGATACCCTGCGGCCTAGTGTTTTGGCAGCAGGACAAAAACCAATTCAAAATGCAATAGCTTGATTAAGCTGAGAACGAACAACGCTTATTTAGTATAACAGATAGGGTGCTACGTGCAGGTTTGGGATACCCTGCAGCCTAGTGTTTTGGCAGCAGGACAAAACCCAATTCAAAATGCAATAGCTTATTTAAAATGTAGCTGAACAACACTTATTTAGCATAACAGATAGGATGACATGTGCTGGTTTGGGATGCCCATGTGGGCTGGTGTATTTAAAGCAGACAAAACCCAATTCAAAATGCAATAGCTTAATTAAAATGAGGCTGAACAACGCTTATTTAGTATAACAGATAGGGTGCTATGTGCAGGTTTGGGATACCCTGCGGCTTAGTGTTTTGGCAGCAGGACAAAAACCAATTCAAAATGCAATAGCTTGATTAAGCTGAGGATGAGCAACGCTTATTTAGTATAAAAGATAGGGTGCTACGTGCAGGTTTGGGATACCCTGCGGCCTAGTGTTTTGGCAGCAGGACAAAACCCAATTCAAAATGCAATAGCTTAATTAAAATGAGGCTGAACAACGCTTATTTAGTATAACAGATAGTTTGCTACGTGCAGGTTTGGGATACCCTGCGGCCTAGTGTTTTGGCAGCAGGACAAAAACTAATTAAAAATGCATTAGCTTAATTAAAATGAGGCTGAACAACGCTTATTTAGCATAACAGATAGGGTGACATGTGCCGGTTTTGGGATGCCCATGTGGGCTGGTGTATTTAAAGCAGACAAAGCCCAAATCAAAATGCAATAGCTTAATTAAAATGAGGCTGAACAACGCTTATTTAGTATAACAGATAGGGTGACATGTGCTGGTTTGGGATGCCCATGTGGGCTGGGGTATTTAAACCAGACAAAAAAATATTAAAACTAATCCAGTTATGAGAAATGCTTGTGTGTAACAGATAGGGTTAAATATGCCACTGCATAGATGGGATGCACAGTGGCACGGCAAGTTTATAGCACAAAGAACTGAAATTGAATTGAAAAATGATCTGGCTTATGAAAATAAAAAAAAATAAAAATTCACTGTCACTTCAGTGCTGTCCCTGCCTGGATCGTTCAGGTTTTTCCCTATCTTTCACTATCTTTCCCTTGGCTCTGTCTACCTCTCTTTCTGCCTCTCTGACTCTCCGTACCTATCTCTAACTCTGTCCCTGTCTGTAACCAGCTCTGCTCTGGCCGCAATACAACGCTGAACTGCGCATAAGGAAAATGGCTGCCGGTTTATATAGCACGGTGACGTCAACGGGCTTCCTGGCTGCTTATAGGCTGCATGTGACTTTCCCATGATACCTTGCCCCGGGGAATATGTCCGCCATTTTTAGAATGCCTGTAATTGAAATAAATGGAGTTTAAAGGAAAACTTCGATCGATCGAATCGCGGGGAAATTCAGATTCGTTCAGAATCAAATTTTTCCTGAAATTCGGAACGAATTCGGGTTCGTCCGGATCGATTCGCTCATCCCTAATCATAGTGATGACTGATGACAGAGGTTGTCAGGTGATACCTTCTTTCTATGTCTCGCCAAGGCCAGGAAAACAAGTTTGGGAAGGCGGCGCTTTGTGAGTAAACATTGTGCCTCATGCTGACACCCTGTCACTGCTGCCCCTGACTGTGCTCCTCAACTGCATGCTGCAGCAGCCGTAAAGGCGCTTTGCTGGTGCCTCCGGCGGAATAAAACAAATGGCCCTGGACCAGATTATCATGGTGCTGGGAGCTGTGGCCCCCTGAATTGAGGAGCTTGGTACAACTGCTCCAATTGCACCAATGATATTGTGGCCCCAAAAAAGACAAAATAAAAAAGCTCAACGTGTAGCTAGTCCTTCGTCTCAAAAGTAGCCCAAAACTGTAGTAAAACACAGAGCTGGTAGTAGGTGATAACTCAAATCAAGATTCAACAGTCCAACAGCGCATGCACCTCCACCGTGACGTCACCAATAAAGCTGGTCTCTTACCAAATAAATGATGACAATGGGCATATAAGGATCAGCAATTAGACTCAAACTTCCACGGCTCCACACTGAGGGGGTATAGCTTCCAATGCCCAGATGCAGTTTTGCAACGCTTTAATATCCTCAGGTATGCACCAAACACCATCCGGTCGAATGATTAACCATGTGGGAGATAAATAAAACCATAAATATAAAATTAAAAACAGTGTATCTCAAATACAACAGAAGCCAACAGTTCTCAACAGTTCATTATGAAGCAAATATAAAAAAAATAAATACACATTAAAGACGCTCCTGTGGCTTCTGCAGCAGCCCAGGCTTTCTTCCCTCGCTTTAGCATGTGAGCATGGCCTACGTGTAGGCGGGCATGGCCTAAATGAATGTGGGCCACGTCCACTCGCTGAAGCAAGGAAATCAGCCACAGAAGTCTGTAGGTAGTCCAGGGATGCTGCTCACTAGCTGTAATGAGGGGTGCAGCTCACTGGCTGTAATGGGGCACGACCCACACTGCCTATTTTTAAGAGATGACGCACACTGCCTGTAATGGAGTGGGGCCATCCCTCAGAACAGCCATCCCTCAGTGGGGCATCCCTCGGAACAGCCAGTGGGGGTATCCTTCAGTACAGCCAGTGGGGGCATCCCTCAGTACAGCTTACAGCCAGTGGGGGCATCCCTCAGAACAGCCAGTGGGGGCATCCTTCAGTACAGCTTACAGCCAGTGGGGCATCCCTCAGAACAGCCAGTGGGGGCATCCCTCAGTACAGCTTACAGCCAGTGGGGGCATCCCTCAGAACAGCCAGTGGGGGCACCTTTCAGTACAGCTTACAGCCAGCAGGGGAATCCCTCGGAACAGCCAGTGAGGGAATCCCTCAGTACAGCCAGTGGGAACATCCCTCAGTACAGCTTAGAGCCAGTGGGGGCATCCTTTAGAACAACCAGTGGGGGAACCCCTCGCTACAGCTTACAGCCAGTGGGGTCATCCCTCAGCACAGCTTTCAGCCAGTGGGGGCATCCCTCAGAACAGCCAGTGGGGGCATCTTTCAGTACAGCTTACAGCCAGCAGGGGAATCCCTCGGAACAGCCAGTGAGGGAATCCCTCAGTACAGCCAGTGGGAACATCCCTCAGTACAGCTTAGAGCCAGTGGGGGCATCCTTTAGAACAACCAGTGGGGGAACACCTCGCTACAGCTTACAGCCAGTGGGGTCATCCCTCAGCACAGCTTTCAGCCAGTGGGAGCATCCCTCAGAACAGCCAGTGGGGGCATCCCTCAGAACAGCCAGTGGCGGCATCCCTCTGTACAGCCAGTGGGGGCATCCTTCATTTCACTCCCTCCCCCCCTACGATGGACAATATTAAGGCAGCAGGTGGGCAGGGTGACCGATTCATGTCTGCCTGTTCGCCACTGCTGTTACCCCCCCAGCTGCACACACACACACACACACACACACACACACATACATACACAGTGGATGGAGGTCCAGTCTGCCCTTCACTGCTGTTTCCGCCGCCGAAACCACCCCAGCATACACACAGACACACACTCATGCTTACCAGCACTTCCTGGTTGTTGCATGCTGGGCGGGCCCCATATGTCCAGCGTCCAATTAAAACAATGGATGCCGCCCATAGACCCCCACTGTGCACCAACAAGGAATTCCGGTAAGTGTGTGTGTGTTTGTGTGTGAGAGCGGCAGCGGCGGGGAGAACTGCAGCGAGGGACCGTGAACGACAGACGCTGCCCACCCTCCCGCATCTGTTGTTCGTGGCCTTTGCTAGTGTTGGCCTACCAGGATTTTGCCCGGTATGCCCTATGGCCAACTCGCCCCTGATGCTACATATACTGATAATAAGAAATAAAATATTTCATGCTAAAATCTCGTTTAATATTTCCTTTTTTTGAAAAAAGTAATTGAATCTAACCTATCATTTGAAGATGAAACATTAGAATTATGTCTGGCCACTGCAACCTTATTTCTATTGTGCTTGAAAAAATTGTGGTTTCTTGAACAAGATAATTCAATTAAATCTTACAATGCATTAATACTTGATGATGATTGAAACAGTGGACACTGAATATAGAATGGTGTGACCTAGAAAGGATAGAGGGCTAGCCTTTCAAATTGCATACTAGCACTTCTTAACCTACCTTGTTACACATATCATTAGCACATTATTGATGTCAAAAGGTTTTTCAAGCCACAGCACATCACTTTAGAAGCAAATCAAGTCCTCCTGAGAACTTATTACAAGGCTAACCGTACTCAATAGAACATAATGAAAGGTGAAGTTTCCCTGAAAAGAACTTTATAAGTTGAGTTAATTTAATGTATAAGTCCATTAACAATATTAAGGATTTATAAAAGAATACTTTTTTTTTCCCTGCAGCCTTTCAAGACATGACCCACATATTTAAAACTGTCACAATTATGAAAGTAATGTTTTTTAAATCATGTTATCAAAATGAAGTGAAGCAAAATAAATCAGGTCTTATTGAACTTTTTAAAATACAAGTTTCTCTGATTTCCTTAGACAAGACAATAAATGGAGGTATACTTTTATTTTATTAGGATGTGTGAATTGACAGTTCGAGGCAAGAGAGTTGCACACAAATAAGGTTACAAATTAGCAGTCTATAGCTCAGGGCTGTTAATTGATTGTGGATGGAAAAACAAGCTTGCCCTTTTAAGGCTTCTATTGTTGGTATGCTTTGTTTTGATAGTATTGGCAATGTCTGGGTGATATGGATGCAGCTTTTGAGGTTTGCAGTGCATACAGGGGACACCCATTTTCCTGAAGTGAACATATCACCAGGGTATTTATTGTCCCTGTGATAGGTCCTTGACCCTGAGTCTTCCCGATTTGGGATGCCCACTTTAAGTTACTTGTTACATGTTACAATGTTATAACAATGTAATTTCATATGTTTTTGCTTTGTTACTACTGGATTCATGTTCAAAAACAGCCTTTAATCACACAGCGCTATGGGCTTCAACTACATGATTTTGAGCGCCGCCTATGTTTGAGGCTGTTTTTTTGATGAGTGTGGTGTGAGTCAGTCACTCTCATACAGCGTAGTGCTGCGACTCACACATCATATTTGGCAATGCAGAGCACAGTGACTACTAGCGGTCACTCTGAAATCCGCTCTACAGACGCTCATCTGTCGTTACCTGGATAACCTGGATAACCAGCAGCTGCAGTTACAATATGTTTAGACACACAGCTAGCTTGTTATAGTCACAGCATGCCACTCCCACGCAGACACCGAATTTCTTGTAGGCTCTGTTACTTGCAGGGATTGCTGCTTCCAGGTCATCTGCCTCTCGCTTCAACTCTGGGGCCACTGCCTAGCAACTGGGGATGCTGGTGGGGTCAGTGTGCCACCTGATTGTAGACGGCTTATTTAGAAGCCATTTTCTAAAGAGCAAACAGCTGCCTCACTGAGGTCACTTATTCTATGCTAACTCAGTTGCTGACCCTGCCTTGTTCCACTATGTGTCCAGTGTCAAATAATGTTTCTCACAGTGTGATATTTCTAGGCACATCCAGTGCCAACCCTGTTGCTGACCAAGTGCCCTGTCTGACAGTATCTAGTGCCATGCACTGTTGCCAATCTGTGCCACATCTTACTATGCTGAACAGGGCCGGCTCTAGGTTTGTGAAGGCCCTTGGGCAAGAGAGTCTAAGTGGGCCAATAAGTAGTGTCACATGATGTCACCTTTCAGCTCCACTGGCTCAAATGGATCCAGTCCTTATCGCCTTCCCTATAGCCACCAATCGTCCTCTAGTTCTTGTTGCATTCTCTACTGCCACCAAGCACCCTTCAGCCATTATTGCTTGCTTAGGTAGGCAATGCACACCAAAATTATCTTTACAACCTTCTCAGGCTGCTCCACAACAGCATGGTTCTGGCACTGAGCTCGGCTGTACACCTCCTGGCCTTGCGTCTACAGGCGCAAAAAGTGTGTCAGCAGCCAGGGCAAGCCTGAATCACATAAAAGGCCAAAACCAAAAGAACAGAAGGTAAAATCAAGACGTAAGCAAACAGAGATAGTTACTAGGAAGGGCAAATGTGCTAAATACACCAACATCCCAAAAAAAGGAAAGTTTATGAGATAGGAGGCCACAGTTGCAAGGAGGCTCAAATTTATGTGGGCATTAGACAGACATTTTGCATGAAATCTAAAGGTAAGGCGTAATACAAAAGAATTTATTACCATTCCCACATACTGGAATGCATATGGAAGAGGCTATGAAGGCTTAAAGAGGAACAACACACCCGATTTTCACTTTTCTTCACTTCCTCTGCGCAGACTCCTAAGCAGCCGAGCGGCGCCGGAGGGAGCCGAGTGCACCACCATCCACATCCCTTGCTCACCTCCTAGCCGCCGCATGCCAGTGCTGCCCATTCAGAAAGCTGGGTGCGGGCACACACACAGCTAGAGGCGCGCTAGGATGTGCCCGCGGTGCAGAGACACGACGAGGGCTCCGGAATAAAGTAAGCGAAACAGGGATTCTGGGGGGTTTTACACAGCAGGGCGTCCTCTTTAATTCCTTTAACACTTTGTAAAGAGATCCCAGATCCCTTGTTCCTCTTGTTATTTTTATGAATATCAATCAGCGTGTTATTAAGGCAGCGGGTGGCAGCTGTTTAACCTGTTGCAAACTGGTGTTGTTGTTGGTCACTGACAAATCTGTGGCATGTATGTGTTGATGTTGGGCGGTTCGATCCGGAATAAGCAAATAGATCTTCTATTTCTAACCAACCATCACAGGTATTGTAGTATTTTTTGTGGCTCTGTCTAACAGCTTTATTTTTGTAACATTGCAGATATTTTAGATAGAGCATCTCATAAACTGTATTTATGACCTTGAATGTACAACTGAAATTATTTCAGTAAATTTCCTGCTGGTTTAGCTGCTGTACAGTTTTACACCTACAATTCCAGAACAGAATAAAGCAACCGAGGGATTAATGTTACCTGATATATTAATCAAACTAATGTAGAAGTATTGAGACTTGTGTGATTCCGTTCACTACCTCCCTAGAAGTAATTACTTCAAAAGGTCACTTGACAACTAAAATTTCCTGACAAGTACCGATAAGGAAATTGGCACAGGTGGTTGAGAGCCCCAGGCTTTTCAAATAGTAGCCCTTTTATTTTTCTTCTTTTGTATTTTAGGAACTATTATTTAACATTTCAAAACCAAGATTATGAGCCTCTTTTAAAAGTGTCAGTGCCAGTCAATGCCACTCAGCATCAACATTTAGCCTCAGCATCACCCAGTGTCCAATTTAACAAACGAAAGCTGTCAGTGCCAATGTGTCTACCAGCCTGTGTCTAATTTAACTAGTGCCATATAGAGGCTGATTCAGTACTAGCGATACGTATTGCCAGATGAGCATCTGTATAGTGGCGCTTAGAGCGACCACTAGTAGATGCTGTAAGCGGGTGTCAGGCGCCGTAACCTAGTATTGAGGTCACTGTAGTAACCTGGCTGGCATTGATGAATATGATATGTGTTGTGCGCTCTAAACAGCAGGGTGCGATAGGTGGCGCCAGCTCAGTGCGTCCGCCATCGGCGCTCCACACCGTATTTAACAAAAAACTACTCACACACAGCGTTGGCGCTCTAAAGCCGGGCGCTGTAGAATAGAGCCAGGGTCTTAATGACAGACTAGATATATCTTTGTTTACAGACTGTTGATGTCAAAGTTGGCCATCTGATGACACATTTGTATGGAAGGAATTATTCCTCCAACTGGTTTTATTAGGGATTAATGCTTTTAACCTTTTATTACCGTTTATAATTTTCTATTGTTATCCAGGACATCTTACACAGGGTTAATAGCTGCTATAATATTGCTTTGTATTTTATGCTGTTACCGGGGACCAGTGCAATGCGCATAGACACTTCGGGCTTACATATGCTGTTATTGATCGAGCACCTTATTTAGATAAGCAACAGGGCCAAACCCTATTAGGCATTTTACCTAGATTTTTATTCCCCTATTTTTATGGGGATGTTTTAATCTGTAGAGGAAAGGGGGCAGTACCCGATGGTAAGGGTTATTTGTGACAACCTTTCTGCCCCCTTTTAAACACTCCGAATTAGTAACATCTCACTTTATTTTGTTATAACTAATTGCAATGTGCATGGTTAACAATTGTTTCATGCACTGAATCGGTATTTGATCAACTTTTTCTAACAGCTTTAAATGTGAATCTATAGCCCATTATCCTTGGTCTCAGCATTGGAGACTTACGGCTTTATTTTTCTTATACTGGGAAGTGTCAGCGATTCCTGAATACAGGGCTTACGTAAGGGTTGCTATGGACACCGCTTTATAAACTATGTGAAGTGTAACGTTTTAACATAGGCTGTACCAGTATTATTGGCCGGCGCCTTAACCAATCAAAGAGCGCCTAGCCGGCGCCTTGTTTCTGAAGGTAATGGGGATTGGTCTGTTTGCCCGCCTGTCACGCTGAGCGCCGCGGTGACGTCATAGAGCCGTTCCGGCCCGCCGCATCGGGGGGCGCGGTCTCCCAGCGTTGCAGGTGAGTGCACAGCCTTCCTCTCCTTTATAAGTGTAATTTTGTTCTGTGATCTTTGTATGATTAAGGGCGTTCACAGCCAGAAACGCGTCACATGGTGTACCTGGAGGAAGCAGGTGGGGTGTTTCTATTGGTTTGCTGACACATTGCATGGATTTATGTTTGGATCTAATACGTTTTAATGAACTAAGTAAAAGTTACGTTTTCCCTTGAAGCTGGACACCCTTGCTTGAATAAAATGGAAATGTCTCAAGAGGTTTCTTAGTCCGTGCTGGGAAGGTGCTTCCAAAGGGTGAGCTGGTTACTTTGCAACTGTTTTGGGCTGTAGCATAGAGCACCAGACGCTGTGTGATTAAAGTCTGTTTTTGAACACATATCCACCAGTAACAAAAACAGCGAAAACACATGGAATGACATTGTTTTAACAATAACACTTCAGTGCCAGGCCTGTAAATGAGAATTCTGCATAAAAATATAAAAAGTCCAAAAAATGTATAAAAGTGTTTGTTTGCAGTCAGGGGAGGTCACACAATGATTTGAGCAAAAAAAGAAAATAATTTTAATTGGCAAACACGCTATTTAAAACACAAACAAATTAAACCCCATTAAAATGTATGGCAGAGCGACACTGAGCGAAAGGTAATATGTGGCGCTCTGGAAGCTAGAGAGCCGGTGCTATACACTGAGCCACCTGTAATAATACATCGGACTCTACATGGTGCTGTTAGAGTCGCTCACCAGATTCGCTTTCCTTAAATGTGGTATTGCGTACAGTGCCTAGCCCTGCCGTTACGAGGTACTACCTGGCGCTAGCCGTTCTTAAATAACCCCCTAAGAGTCAAAATAAGCTGCATACTACCATGTGTTGCTAAGCTGTGCTCTTCTGCTGAACTGCATCACATGCACTTGTTACAGGAATGTAGCACGCAGGGGCATACCTTGAGGGGGTGCAGGGAGTGCGACCACACTAGGGTCCAAAAAGTCGGGGGGGGGGCGTCATTGTTGCTCATCCACCTTATTTCTCATACTTGTGCTTACTTGACATAATTTAGAGAATGGAAGCATAATTTGTCTCTGCTGTTTCAATCTTTAGTTATCTATCTGCATCCAATTGAGTTAAAAGATTAATGTATGAGCCTTGTATGAGAATTCTCAGTAGATCCCAAAATAATATGCAGAGAAAAAGTTCCCCTCAAAAACCAGCAAAAAATTCTCGCGCTGTAAAATGCATGTTTAAACCCCAGAGCGCTGGCAGCGATGGGTTAAAAGTAGTTTTTTAACCCCCAAACAACCATATTTTTGGAAACCAATAAAAACAAGTTTTTTAAATAATTTTGTAATATGAATACATTAATATCAGACCTGTAATATCAATTCTGCACAATTTTTTTTTCCTTAAAAAAATTATCTAACATGGCAGAAGTGGTCACAGAATTTTTCACATTTAAAAAAAAAAAAAAAAAAAAAAAAAAAACATTATTAACAATTAATTATGAATATTTAAAGATTGTCCCATTGAAATGCATTGGAGAGCGCCAGGTAGCGAGAGGTCATACCTGTCGCTGTTCAAGGTCGGACGCTGGCGCTGTGGGCTGAGGCTGGAATAATGATGAATGAGTGGCTATCTGGCGCTATCTCAGTCGCTAAGCAGGATTGGCTTGATAAATGTGTGATTGTGGTGGGGAGCCGGCGTTCTCGTGGCGGGGCCCGTCATTACCGGCCGCTCACCAGTCGCTACCTGTCGCTATTCCTTCATAAATAAGGGCCTGAGTTGTGTTCCTCTACAATCCACCTCCACTCCATGTGTGCTGTGGTGAGAGGATAGGGAGGATAAAAGAGAGCTCTGGCCACTTCAGCTTCCCACCATATTCCTAAGGGGACTGTAAAATGAAAAGCATCCACCCACCTCTCCATGTGTACAGGCCGGAGGAGGGGGCACATTCCTATGAGCAGTTAAAAAAAGTCATTACACTCACATGCTGCCTGCTTCTGTTTTGTCCTCCGCGCTCTGGAAAACCCTAATGTCATGTGACAGCTCGGCTGATGTCATCTGCCTGAGCCGCACAGAGGGGACACAGAGTCTGGCAGCATGAAAGTGATCACATTAGTGCTCGCCCTCTGTATTGGGGAACAGTGCACCACCACCCCCACATGTCGTACACAGGGGGGTGCTTCTTGTCATAATGCGGGCTGGACATCCAAACTTTCTTCCACCCAGCATGTCCTGGCCAATGACACAGTGTGAGGCAGGTGCGGCCCACCGCTCCTGGGCATAAGGGTCCAACAGGCTAGGACACAGGCCAGGCCTAGTTTGCCAATGCAAGCTGATTATTTTATTGTTGCAACTTGCAGCGGCATTCTGTAAAAATAACAACACCAAAATATAAATACATATGTGTGCTCCAAAGCTGAGGTGTATACTGGCAAACAGAGGCTAAATGGTGCACTTCATAAATAAGTCTACGTTAAAGTCTCTTTTATCCTACTTTAACATTTGAGGGTGGCAGGTTCAATTCCTTGCCATGGTACATGGAGTATGGCGTCTAACCCTGCTCCCCGGGCACCGTAATTAGAGCAGTCCACCACGGGCATGTTTATGCTCACTATAGGGATGGGTTAAATGTGGAGGAAGAATTCTTATGTGTGCTCTTGTACACAATAACGAGATATGCACTCTGTAAAGCGCTACCTACTCTGTAAAGCGCTACGGCGCTATATAAATAAACAATAATAATAATAATATGCAACCCCCCAAAAAGACTAAAAAGTATAGCCTGTTATCCTTGGTCTATATACAGTATGTGCTAAACATGAAAATACTTTCTTGAAAAGTAGAATTGCATTTTTGGAGAGGCACTGATCTCCTTCTTTCAAAGGTTTGGGTATAGAGTAATAATAATAATAGTAACAATAGAAAAAAAAAAATATATATAACATTTTTATGTAATTTTCAGCAGTTCCAGTAATCTAACTGATCCCAAAATGTCAAATGCAGAAAGCTAAAGCTCCTTTTCATATGCAAGGTGGCCAATCTCAGGTTGATGCAGTTATTGATTTCATACTTTGTAGGCAATAGAGTATTTTTATTGTCTTCAAGTGGGTAGATGGGTACCGTATATACTCGAGTATAGGCCGACCCGAATATAAGCCGAGGCACCTAATTTTACCATAAAAAAATGGAACAAGTTATTGACTCGAGTATAAGCCGAGGCGGCTTTTTTCAATTGGAATTGGAGTTGACACACAGAAAGAGAGACACACACACACACAGGGACACACACACAGAAAGAGACACACACAGAGAAAAAGACACAGACACACAGACACACACACACACACACACACAAAGAGACACACACACACACACACTGTGGGTACCTGCTGCTGCTGCCGCTCTCAGACGCGCAGGTGTCGGGGGTCAGGGTTTGGCCGAGGTTACCCTGCAGAGGGGCAGCGGGGTCCCCCTCCCCTCCTCCTCCTGCCGGTCGCTCGGCACACAACACCCTCCATTCAGCTCCGCCTGGCAGCCGCCAGCCGCCGCCGTTCTCATACACACACCAGCACTTCCTGGCTGTTGCGCGCTGGTCATCGGTGGGCGTGCCCCATATGGCCGGCGTCCAATGAAAACATTGGATGCCGCCCATTGACGACCAGCGTGCAGCAGCCTGGAAGTGCCGGTCAGTGTGTGAATGTGTGTGCGTGTTTGTGTGTATGAGAGCGGCGGCGGCGGCAGCAGCGGGTACAGCAGGGACCCGCAGCGGCCGCCCCTCACCCTCCAGCATCTGTTGGGTTCAGGGTTGCGGCCTTCCCTGGCAGTCCGCCCCTGGACTCGAGTATAAGCCGAGGCGGCTTTTTTCAGCCCAAAAAGTGGGCTGAAAAACTTGGCTTATACTCGAGTATATACGGTATGTTCAGCCTTTGGTCAAATGCCTGTTTGGGTAAATCACCACCCATGTGATCCAGTTGCTTTCCTAGATCAGCTGGCCTTAGGCTGGCATATGGGGGATGCTTGATATTATATTTCTATATTTGGTCATTCCAATGGGGGCACCATTTTTACCCATCGCTGATTGGACAGACTGAGGTGAAGTGAGTTAGTTCAGGGGACCTGGGGGCTTTTACACAGAGGGGCATCCCCAATGATTTTGTGAGCCTTTCCAATTTTTTAGAGAGGTGAATAGGCTTCAAGAGACTTTGCAGCATATAATAATTTGAAAATAAGTTTTTTTGCTCAAAATGAAAAAACCCTGAACCTGTCATAGCGTGGTTCTACAGGCGAAGAATATATATATATATATTCTATCAAATTCAAAATAAAACCGGCTGCTCAAATTCTAATACATTTGAAAAACATTTGAACCTATTCCCATTGGTTATTTATTAATAGGATGACCAGCAATCTGTTGTGTACACAGTGGCGGACTGGCCATAGGGAGACCCGGGCAAATGCCCGGTGGGCCGCACTGCTTTGGGGCTGTCTGGGCTGCTGCCTTTACTAACACTTCCATCCAATCCCAGCCCCTCATCCCCTTCACCTCTCTATCCCCTCACCCCAGCACATGTCCTCACCCTAATGATATAGCCTCAGTCTTGGAGCACACTGGCTGACTGACCAGTAAGCAGTAGATATGCCACTGGCTGGTCATGGGCAAGCCAGGTGCTGGTAAAATCCCGGGCCGATTTTTGGCGCCAGTCCGCCACTGTGTGTACACATGCAGATTTAACATATGCAGAGTGTGCAGCAGGAAGCTGCTGTACACTTACCTGAGCCCCTTTAACCCCTCCGTTGGTCAGTGTTCCACTGCACTGTCGAATAGGCTGTGGGTGGGGCTACAGAAAGCTGGCTACTGCTCCTATAAATGCGGAAACTGGTAGCAGTTAGCAGCACTCCTAGTGCCAGCTGCCAGTGTCCTCACTCATGGGAGTGGCGACCATCTTTCTGTAGCTCCGCCTGTAGCCTATTTGGCAACCCAGAGGAATGCCGACTGCCGATAGGATTGTGGGTCTCAGGTATGTTGTACAGCAGCTTCTAGCTCAGCATCCGACCAACCACCTTTTGCAGCTTCGGGCTGAACTCCAAACTCGGACACGCACTTCTGGCTGGTTTGGGACCACAAAATTGCAAAGTTCGGTATGAACCCGAACTCTTTCCCAGTTATACTATATGACTAATTATTTTAACATTTCGATAAGACTTCAGTAAGTGAAATATATAACATATTTGTCAACAGAAAAGAAACAGAATACATTTTTTTAAAATACAAGGTCTGTAGCTATAGCTGCGTGCACATATTGAAACTCATAAGCAGTACAGTTGTGAAGTGCGCTACGTGTTCATGACTGGGAAAGATTTAAAATACCTCATGTGACTTATGTCCATTTTTAATTAAATGTCAGTAAACACATATTACTTCCTTGCTCCAACAATTGCATGTGTATCATTTCTTCTAATCCTAAAGGCCAGGAACTGTCAGCATGAACAGAAGATGCTTCACCAATCAAATAAGTGGAATATATATATATATATATATATATATATATATATATTTATACTGCAATAAGCATAGATCATGATTGGCATAGTTTAGAAACCTCACAGCAGTAAAGTGTTGTGCAGGGCCAGCTGTAGGTCAGAAGGCAGCCTATGTGAAGCAGGATGGAGCTCCCTTGACAAATATATTTTAATATATGTTATAAAATAAATGTATTTGCCAGAATAAAATCTAGGACTTTTAATACAGTGATTTTTAAACATAAGGTCTGCATGTCACCAGTTTTCACTATATGCTCAGCTATAGCTGCATGCATGTATGCACATATTGAAATTCATAAGTGCATGTTCATGGCTGGGAAAGAGTCAAAATAATTCATGTGACTCTTGTCTGTTTTCAAATTTAATTTGAATTTAAATTTAACTAGTTCCCTTATCCTATCAGTGAACACATATTTCTTCCATGCTACAACACTCCCAGGTGTATCATTGCTTCTGACCTTAACAACTTTGGTCAAGCTCTCTTTAAGGTCAAAGGAACTGTCAGCATGAACAGTTATCTTCCAGGTTCCAGGCGCTTTCGTCCTATTAGTGACAGCACTCAATTTCCTTCCAGGTGTTTGTGCATTCATGCAGAGCTTATAAAAATGTACTAGAGCATCTGGCAGAGCCTCCTTCCATTCCCTGTAAAATCATCAACATGAATACAAAATGGAGTTCAGTAGATGCATTTCTTTCGAGCCTTCAAAATAATGCCAAAACTTTATTGTCGACGAAACTCATTTCATTTGTGGCAAGGAGCATCTTTCATCTCCACTGCTCTCTTCTGGCTTTTCTTTAAAAATAATAAAATTCTATGAAATGTCCCTCCATCACACTCACTTTATTTCAAACAGACATTTATGTTTCTTTGCTTAGGATAACAAATGTGAGATCTGTGGCTCAACTAAGTTTTATTCTTTGTTAAATTGACTTTGCTTATTTACCTGTCCTGGAACTTGTAGGAAAAGTTTGTTTGCAATATATTGTTAGTGTCGTCTAAAAGCAGCCAGATACATTTTAAATGCAATTACACTGGAGCCAGAGCTAAAATACAGTCTGTTCCTGTGCTATACAAAACAGGAACCTCCATTTTGGTCAATTAGTAAAAATATATTGTAGCTGTAGCCCTGGAACTATTTTAAAGGCTGTAAAAGTGTCCATGCCATGATATATATATATATATATATATATATATATATATATATATATATGTGTAGCAATACGTCAAGTCAGCTGGAATTGTGGTGTTTATGTTTTTCTTAAATATTCTTCACTAAAATAAGTGTAGTGTAAAAATACAAATGTGGCCATCGTTAAACACAGGAGCACACCTAATTGTGTTATCTCAGCATAGAAGCCATTGAAAGCACCGAGAATTTCAAGATAAGATGAAATTAAACAATGATGCATCTGTATATTGTGATATTGCATTCAGTATAACCTGTTAAAGTCCCTGTCTGGCACCCCTCTCAAAAGAAATAAAGAAATACTCACCTATAGTCCTGCCCAACTGATTTGCCTGTTACTGGTAGTTTGAAACCTACTAGCACAGATGATCTTGTCCCTGCCATCCCAGTGGCCCAGAGCTAAATGGCCATCTCCTTGTGTCAGTCACAGTTACTGGCTGTGTCCAATTCATTCTCTACAAAGAAGAAGGCATGTCAGCCCTCCACTGAAATTAATGGAGTGGTCATGTCCAGTCACCAACAGTTGATGCGAGAAGTAGGGGAGCAGAGTTTTTATTACACAAAATCTCCCCCAAATTACATTGAAATCATCGGAGGGGAGGGGCATAGGGGGATCCCTGGGAAATGCTGCTCCCCTCCAATCATCATGCATGATGCAAGGCAACTGTCATGAGCAGGGATGGTGTGGTCTAGATCTCCATAAATCGCAGATTGCCTGCCTGCATTTGGAGGGATGGGGAAAACAGGTTACCCTCTATGGCGTGCGCCATGGGGAGTACGCACTTCCAGCGGCACCCGGCAGCCGGTTCTGGCCTAAGCAAGGTTGGCTGTGGGAGTACAGGCCAGGTAAGTGTTTGTTAATGATATAAGTCCCACCCTGCTTCAGTGCTAGGAGAGGGAGGCAGGGTGGGGGAATTAAAAACATGGGCAGTCTGGCTGGACTGGCCCTTAAACATGCCCCATCTCAGGTACATAGGATTTTCTTAAACAATTTGACATAAAAAGGTTTCTTTATTGTGTGTGGATTAAGAAAGTCTCCCCCAAGGGACTTTGACATAATCGGAGGAGGGGGCATGCGGGTTCCCTGGTAAATACCACTCCCCTCCAGTCGCTGTGAGTGATGTAAGGTGGCCACAAGCCATGGATGTGAGCAAGGATGGCATGGTCTAGATCTTCATCAATGTCAGATATCCTGCTTGCATTTGGAGGGAAAGGGGAAAACCTGAAGATATTACTGAAGAGGGGCTTGGGGGGATTCCACGACAAATCCCCCTCACTTCCAGTGACGTATTTAGTCACATGGGGGGAATCCCCATTTTGCATAGCTGTTTTCAGTGAAAAAAAGCAAGCCAGATTGAGAAGGAAAAATGAGTTCTGCTGAATCTGTTGAACAATAGAGTATCTATCGTTACACTCATAACATCAGCTACAGCCTGGCTGTTACAATATAATTCCTAGTGGAAAGTTTCTGACTTTTACAATGGGGAACGATGACTCATCATGCTTGATACATTGCACAGCAGGAGCATGAGAAGAATTGGTCCTGACAAGGGGAATTTGCAGCTGGGTGAGGGGGGGGGGGGGGAGGTATGGGTAGGCATGATTCTGACTGGGAACGGTAATCCAACGAATGAGACCAAAATTCTATTATGATTTTTTTTTTGGTCTGCTTTTATTAATGGAAGTCAGCCACTGTAGTTACTGTTGGGAATGGAAATCAAATAGTTAACTAAGCTAAGCTTGTGTCTAGATTCCCTATGGAATGGGCTCGCTCACACTGGGAGCCATGGGGGATAGGGAACCCCTTTAGTATCATTGGGGTTGGCTGTGTAACACACGGTGCAGGGTTTTGCCCAGATCTACTGCACTTAATATGAAAAATAAAATAGCTGTGGATTTTTAAACCTAGAGCTGATTCAACTTCAAGGTAGACAATGAAAATTAATGGTGTGCACTATTTGCACCTGGTGTTGAATTTCCCTTCCATTTAGCAATAGGTATAAATGTGCCATTCATTGTAAGCTGCCTCCCCTCACCTTGCAGCAAATGTGGGCTGCTCAGCGTGGTCTGTCTCTTTCCTGGGGTGCTGCTGCACTATGCAATGTCGGCTTCAGGCAATACGGATACCAAAACATTGTTACCCCCAAGCGCACTGGGGGAAGCAAGGTGCTTGCATCCTATTTCCGATCTTTGCAACTCAAGACCTTCACTCTCCAGTGCTCCCTGCAGACAACATGCTGCTGACACTGCATAAAGTGGTGGCACCCAGGACAAGAAATAGACAGCATTAGGCCATATTCCAGCATTCTGGGCCCCACAGCAGTCTGCAGTAACAGTAAGTACAGGATATCTATTCTTTTTGAGAGGAACATTATTGCTTTTGCTTGTAGAATTAATTACGTGTATTTGCTACCATTTCTCGACAAACTCAATTAGAGTGGTTTCTTCACTTTTATATCCTTGCACTACACCCCGACATTCATATGTAACAATACATATCCCCACATGCAACCAATACACATGCTGATTGGTTTACCTCTCTAAATGTATGGGCCCCTTATTAATAGCCTTCCCCCATCAGTCCCATATCTTAACTGTGTTTCCAATACTCAACTCATCTAAACTCCCACCAATACTAAGCATACAAATAATATAAAAAAACTATTGACAAATTATTGTACAAAAAAATTTGAATAATCTAATATAAAGTATTTATTATTTTTTTATTTGTAATTTTATTCTTTTTAAAAAAACATTTGGTTGTTGCTAATTTACTAAATCATGCCCATATAGGATTCTGAAGCTGAGAAATCTTTCATTTGGTGAACAATCATGTCATACTGATACCATAATGAAATTATCAACTTTGTGCGCCACCTTACCCGTGCAGTGGTGGAGGGGGCTTTCAGGCTTTTAAAGAGCTGCTTTCGCTTCCTGTACAAACCAGGCAGGATGGTCAAGATCATCATTGCCTGCATTGCTCTCCATAAATTTGCCTTGTTGGAGAAGGCGGCGGCTTACCTGGAGCAGGAAACCACCGCAGCTGCTCAGGAGGTGCCTGGGCATCTCTATTCTGGCAGCCAGAGTCATGCTGGCCAATCAGTCTGGCAGCAACTGGTGGACTCCTTGTTTACTTAATTTGTGTCTGCTTTATTTTTGTTTTGCTTTGTTTCATTTGTTATTTGCTTCTGTACCCCCCTGGGGTGTTGGACTGGGTGTTGGAGTCTACAGCATATTGGGTGAGAGCTGCTGACTCAGCTGGCCCTGTGACTGTTCCATGTCATGTATTGCTTCAAGGAGAGGTGGTCAGCATTAGTGTCAGGACTGTACCAAACACCCGTCTGTCTTGAACTGGTATCCCCCAATCTCCACCGCCACTTCTGCCTATAGACAAGCCCCCGCTTGTAGGAGACGCGGGTAATGCCTCTCCCAGTCGGTTGCCCCCAGGACTTATAAGGCGCAAAGGATACCAGCTTAAGGTGCAGAAAGATGTTTGGCAGGGAATCCCGCACGAGGATGCCGGATGGCAGAGTCCGAATTACAGGCCGAGGTCAAACCAGGAGGTCACAGGGCGAGGTATCCAGAGGAGGTAACGAAAGGATGGTCGAGGCTAGCCGAGGTCAAATCCAGGAGGTCACGGAGCGCAGTACAGAAGGGTCAGGCAAGGGCGTAGTCGGGCAAAGCAGGAGGTCAGGGCAGGCAGCAAGCAAGAGAAGTCAAAATCCAAAGATCCAAAGTACACAAAGTCAGCAACGCACATCCAGAACCCAAAGGCTATAACGGGCACTGGGAACCCGGAGCCGAAGGGCTTTATAATAAATGCTGGCCATTGGGGAAAAGGGGAATTGGAGGGAACCTGAGTGATTGGTGCGACACCGGATCATGGGATAGGTCCCAGGAGCTGGACGGCCCAGGCCAGACAGGCCGACCAGTCCCTGGGCTCAATCCCAGGATCCAGCCAGAGACTGGATACTTCAAACTTGCCCCCGGCGGGCGCGCTGGGGAAAGCGCCGCCGGGAGGCATAAAAGAGACGTGCTCGCGCGCGCGCGCGAGCACGTTGAGTGTCGGGCGCGCCCCCGGCAGGAGGGGAAGGTGCCGCATCCCCGGAGGGAATGACAGGCCCGCGCAGCCGCGCGGAGCACGTTGCCACACCGGCTCCAGCAGCGTCCCGCGCCGCCAGCCCCCGGACCCCACGACGGCGCTGAGAAGACGGCGGACCCGGAGACAAGCGACCAGCCGCCCGCCGGGAGCCACCTGACAGCGCGCCGCGGGACCAGGGACGGCGATGAGGTAAGTGCCTAACATTACCCCCCCCCTGAGGAGGGGCCACTGGACCCTCCAAGCTGGGTTTCAACGGATTCTCTCTGTGAAATCTCTTCACTAAATTCTGCGCATGAACTTCTCTGGCCGGAACCCAAGATCTTTCTTCCGGGCCGTACCCCTTCCAGTCAATTAAATACTGAAGAGAGTTTCTAAATAGGCGGGAGTCAAGAATCCGGGCAATCTCAAATTCCTGATGCCCATCGACTAGCACAGGCCCAGGGGAATTATTGGGTTCATGGTTTCTTGCAGGCTTAAGAAGTGAAACGTGAAAAGATCTACAAATTTTCATGGAAGAAGGGAGGGCTAACTGGTACGTAACCTGATTGATCTTCCGTGTTATGGGGAAGGGGCCGATAAATTTAGGCCCTAACTTAGCGGAGGGCTGGCGTAAGGCTAAATTCTTGGTTGAAAGCCAAACCCAATTTCCCACCTCATAACTAGGGTTAGAAGAACGTTTGCGATCTGCAAACTTTTTCTGTTGAAGAACAGCCTTAGTTAGATGTTGCTGGATCTTATTCCATTCCCCTGGCCATTTGGACAGCCATTCATCCACGGAGGGAACTCTAGAGGGTTGGTCAGAAAGGGCAGAAAACTTCAGGTCCTTGCCATAGACGCAATGGAAGGGAGAAACCCCCGTGGAGGAATGTGAGGCGTTGTTTAATGCAAACTCAGCAAACGGTAGGAAGAAGGCCCAATCCGTCTGAGTATCGGCCGTAAAACAACGCAAGTACTGTTCTAAAGATTGGTTAGTTCTTTCGGTTTGTCCATTCGATTGAGGATGGAAAGCCGAGGACAAAGAGACGGTGAAACCCAACTTAGAACAGAAGGCCCTCCAAAAACGGGAGACGAATTGGACCCCCCTATCCGAAACAATATCTACTGGAATACCATGAATTCTAAAAATGTGAGTGACAAAGAGTTGAGCTAATATTTGAGCTGAGGGAAGTTTTTTTAAAGGAATAAAATGAGCCATCTTGCTAAAGCGGTCCACTACTACCCAAATAACTGTAAATCCCTGGGAAGGGGGCAGATCAGTAACAAAGTCCATGGCCAGATGGGTCCATGGGGAGGCAGGAGTGGGCAACGGTAGCAGCGGGCCTTCAGGAGAATGTCTTAAAGACTTACTCCGAGCACAGACTTTACAGGCTAAGACAAAATTCTGAGCGTCCTTTCTCATGGATGGCCACCAAACTTGGCGCGTCAATAGGCTAATAGTTTTCTTGATCCCCGGATGACCCGCTGTTTTAGTATCATGAAAATGAGACAAAAAGGCAGTGCGGTAACGAGAGGGCACAAACTGGACAAACTCAGGTTTCTCAGGTGGAGCTTCGGCTTGGAACTGAGCTAGATCAGGAAGTTGGGGTTGGATGGCGGCTACCACCAGGGAGTGGGGTAAGATGGGAATATCCACTCTTTCGGGCGAGTTAGGGAAAGAAAAACTCCGAGACAGGGCATCCGCTTTAACATTTTTGGACCCAGGTTTATAGGTGATAGAGAAGTTAAACCGGGAAAAGAACAAGGACCAGCGAGCCTGTCTTGGAGTTAGTCTTTTTGCAGATTGAATGTATTCCAGATTTTTATGATCTGTAAAGACCGTAACTGGGTACTGAGCCCCCTCCAGCCAGTGTCTCCATTCCTGGAAGGCCAGCTTGATAGCCAATAATTCTCTGTTGCCAATATCATAATTTCTCTCGGCCCCAGAGAACTTTTTGGAGAAGAAAGCACATGGATGGAGGCGTTCAGGTGACCCATGATATTGTGACAAAACCGCCCCCACTGCAAATTCCGAGGCATCCACCTCCACATAGAAGGGTGATTGCTCATCCGGGTGAACTAAGACCGGGGCGGAGCTAAACACTCTTTTCAGATTCTCAAAGGCCTGAACGGCTTGAACTGGCCAAACTGAGGGGTACCCGCTTTTCTTGGTAAGATTAGTCAATGGAGTTACTAGAGAAGAAAAGTTCTTAATGAACCTTCTATAAAAATTAGCGAAGCCCAGGAATCTCTGCAGGCCCTTCAGATCCTTGGGCTGCTCCCACTCTAAGACTGCCTTCACTTTAGACTGATCCATGGATAGACCAGATTTAGAAATAATATAGCCGAGAAACGGAACCTCGGATACCTCAAATTGACACTTCTTTAACTTGGCATATAAACAATTTTCCCTGAGTTTTTGCAACACAATACGCACATGTTTGCGGTGTTCCTCCAGGGATGAAGAAAAAATCAAAATGTCGTCTAAATAAACGACCACAAATCGGCCAAGATAGTCCCTAAAAATTTCGTTTACAAAACTTTGAAAGACCGCGGGGGCATTGCACAAACCAAATGGCATTACCAAATACTCATAGTGCCCCTCAAGGGTATTGAAGGCCGTTTTCCACTCGTCCCCCTGCCTAATTCTGATGAGGTTATAGGCCCCCCGAAGGTCGAGTTTGGAAAACACCTGCGCCCCAACCACCTGTGTAAATAACCCCTCAATAAGTGGCAGGGGATACTTATTTTTAACAGTAACGTTATTTAAACCCCGATAATCAATACAGGGGCGGAGCCCCCCATCTTTCTTTTCTACAAAAAAGAACCCTGCTCCTGCCGGGGAAGATGATGGCCGAATAAACCCCTTCTCTAGGTTTTCCACAATATATTCCCGCATGGCGATGGTTTCAGCTCGGGTTAGATTAAATATTCTTCCCCTCGGAGGCATGGTACCGGGGAGTAGTTCGATAGGGCAATCCCATGGCCTATGGGGAGGAAGTTTGTCCGCCGCCTTTTCAGAAAAGACGTCGGCAAATTCTAAGTACGGAGTGGGGATTCCAGCTGGGGACAGTTGCGCAACCCTGACCGGGAATTTCAAACAATTCTGAAAGCATTGGTGCCCCCACTTTATGATTTGCCCTGAGACCCAATCAATTTGGGGATTGTGCTCTCGCAACCATGGCAAACCCAGAATTAAAGGGGTGCTAGGCATACTCAAGACTAAAAAACTGATCACTTCAGAGTGATTAGCTCCCACCTTGAACTGTACGGGAAGGGTTCTGAACTGAACTAAGCCTCCAGCCACAGGTGTGCCGTCAATGGCAGAGACCCGGATGGGAGTTGGCAAGGACTGGAGCGTAATTCCTAAACTCTGAGCTAACTCAGAGTCAAGGAAGTTCCCGGCTGCTCCGGAGTCTATGAGAGCCTTTAAATTCAGAAACTTAAAATTAATCTTTATCTGGACTGGAAAAAGAACTGGAGACGATACTTGAGGTGATACCTTACAGCCTAGGAGGGCCCCCTCGAAACCCCCTAGGCTCTGGAGTTTCCCGACGGCTTCTTTGGGCATAGTCTGACCATATGGCCGGTTCCACCACAATACAGACAAAGCCCCTCGGATAAGCGTCGACGTCTCTCGACTTCGGTGAGCCTTGTGGCACCCAGTTGCATGGGCTCTTCCGAAGATTGTGCTAGTGGGGCCTCGGACCTTGAAGCTGTCTCAGCATGCGACCCTTTTTCTTGGCGTCTTTCCCGAAGCCGACGGTCAATGCGAATGGCGAGGTGCATTAACTCGTCTAGGGTCTGAGGTTCCGGATGATTCACCAATGTGTCCTTGACGGATTCAGCCAAACCAAGCCGGAATTGGCCGCAGAGGGCAGGATTGTTCCAGCGGGAGTCTACTGCCCAGCGACGGAATTCCGAGCAATAATCTTCGGCTGGACGGCGTCCCTGGCGAAGAGTACGCAACTTAGCGTCAGCTGTGGCCCCTTTGTCGGGATCATCATAAAGAACCTCCATCGCGGAGAAAAAACTGTCCACAGAGAGACGAACTGGATCCTGGGATGCCAAACTAAAGGCCCAGGACTGAGGATCACCTTGAAGGAGGGAGATAATCAAGCCGACCCGCTGCTCTTGTGACCCTGAAGAGACAGGACGGAGCTGGAAGTACAATTTGCAAGAGTCCCGGAAGTTGGCAAATTTTGCCCTGTCACCGTGAAATTTTTCCGGGAGTGGAATTTTGGGTTCCACAAACATTGCGGCCGGGGCCCCCTGAGGACTGGGGACGTTAGGAGCAGGACGGTTCTCCTGGGCCGCAACCCGATGAGCCAGGTGCTCCACCGCCGCTGTTAAGGCTTGCACCTGTTCCAGGATTTGGTCCATTCTTCTGGCCCGTTATACTGTCAGGACTGTACCAAACACCCGTCTGTCTTGAACTGGTATCCCCCAATCTCCACCGCCACTTCTGCCTATAGACAAGCCCCCGCTTGTAGGAGACGCGGGTAATGCCTCTCCCAGTCGGTTGCCCCCAGGACTTATAAGGCGCAAAGGATACCAGCTTAAGGTGCAGAAAGATGTTTGGCAGGGAATCCCGCACGAGGATGCCGGATGGCAGAGTCCGAATTACAGGCCGAGGTCAAACCAGGAGGTCACAGGGCGAGGTATCCAGAGGAGGTAACGAAAGGATGGTCGAGGCTAGCCGAGGTCAAATCCAGGAGGTCACGGAGCGCAGTACAGAAGGGTCAGGCAAGGGCGTAGTCGGGCAAAGCAGGAGGTCAGGGCAGGCAGCAAGCAAGAGAAGTCAAAATCCAAAGATCCAAAGTACACAAAGTCAGCAACGCACATCCAGAACCCAAAGGCTATAACGGGCACTGGGAACCCGGAGCCGAAGGGCTTTATAATAAATGCTGGCCATTGGGGAAAAGGGGAATTGGAGGGAACCTGAGTGATTGGTGCGACACCGGATCATGGGATAGGTCCCAGGAGCTGGACGGCCCAGGCCAGACAGGCCGACCAGTCCCTGGGCTCAATCCCAGGATCCAGCCAGAGACTGGATACTTCAAACTTGCCCCCGGCGGGCGCGCTGGGGAAAGCGCCGCCGGGAGGCATAAAAGAGACGTGCTCGCGCGCGAGCACGTTGAGTGTCGGGCGCGCCCCCGGCAGGAGGGGAAGGTGCCGCATCCCCGGAGGGAATGACAGGCCCGCGCAGCCGCGCGGAGCACGTTGCCACACCGGCTCCAGCAGCGTCCCGCGCCGCCAGCCCCCGGACCCCACGACGGCGCTGAGAAGACGGCGGACCCGGAGACAAGCGACCAGCCGCCCGCCGGGAGCCACCTGACAGCGCGCCGCGGGACCAGGGACGGCGATGAGGTAAGTGCCTAACAATTAGTGTTTGTTTGGGGCCATGGTCAAACACAGCAAATACATTACTTTATATGCCTACACATTCCCCCATGTCCCTTTCCATCCACAGATCAAGGCCCCACATTTACCTCAGTTAATTGGTCCCCTCATACGGAAAATTGGTCCCCAGCTGTAGGTCTTGGTTCCAGGGTTGGATTGCGGAGCCAGGGTGGCTGGAGGTTCTGTGGGTGCCGGAGGTGTAGGCATAGCTGGTGGCTGGGTGAGTGCTGCAAGACAAGGGAGAAACTATCTAATCTAAACACATTCCTTAGCTGCACTCCTTAAGCTACTTAACATGGGGTACACACTGGGCAACATAGTGATGTGTGCCCACCACACCTTTGCAACCAATTAAAAGGGCTGTTCAGGATTGCAATTGTAGGTAAACACATCTGTGCGCTTGCTTTGAACACCCACAAGATTTAAGGTATGAGCAGCACATTTTTGAAAAAATAAAAAAAATCAGGGAATCTCTCCTGAATGCTCCAGCTGCCATTCATGGGATCTTTGGGAAGACATCTTAAGATGATGATGTTTTGCTCAGCGTGGGAAATGGTGTAGCATCACAAATGACTGCAAAATAAAGTGCTTCTTTCCTTTCATTGAGTATTGAATCCAGGACATGTTTTCCATAGAGATTGATGAACTCATTCTGTGTGGCCCAAGGAAGGTAATGTGCTGGTAGTTTTTTGCCTTTTTTTCTGGCTTGACTTAACTTTCTCTAAATTCTCATGAAGTAGGGAATCTTAGCGAGCTAGGATTTCCAGGGTGCCAAGGAAATTTCCATTTTTTATGTCTCCAATTCTTTGGATACTTCCCCTGAATGCAAGGTTTATTGATGCCAAGTATAAAGTAACATCCAAAAGCATTTCCAGCAGAAGAGTGAACTTGTGAGTGTCTTTGGACAAACTCAACGTAATGTCCACTAATGGATTTCTGAAGAGTGTGCCAATTCCAGTAATGCTTTTGGTGCTGAACTTTCGTGCTCTGAGAGTCTTTCATACAATTTATGCCATCTAGTTTTGGAGGGCTCAAACCTTCTTTCTGACAGGGTTAATTTAAAGCCTTATTGGTGAACTTTGTGGAAAAATTGCATGTTATTCAGTATAAACTTGTTTGCTCATGCTCCATCTAAGCCAGTCTCCTTAAAATTGTCTCTTGTTTATTTTAATGACTTGGCATATAAGAAATATTCATTGAATGAACAACTTTATCCATTGTATGTGCCATTTCCTTCAATTCTTTTTCACTCATTAACCCGGAAACCTCAATGCTTTCCTATTGCTTGTCTTGGTGTGCATTCTGTTGCTGGGTGTTTTCAATCATCCAAATTGAACTGTGCTTATAATAGTTCACCTTCAACAGAGCAATGGGTAATGCTGCTACAAGATGGCTCCACAAATTCTGCAGTGTCTGACGTCAGGATTTATGTTTCTTCAGATGTTGACTTCTGCAATTCAGCGGCTTCTGGAGCCAGGACTGCTGTCGGTGCCTCCTTAGATGTGTCTACCACAACTAAAATGTTGCCAGCCAGTATGGAGCCAGAAGAAATGCTCTCATCTGTTACTTCAGGAGACACATGTGGAGATGATTCACCACGTTCAGCCACCTGCCGAGTGCTATGTGGCTTAAATTACTGCAATATTTTTTCATTCTTCAACTTTTCTTCTTCTTGCTCTCTCCCTTTCCTTTTCTTGCGCTTTTGGGATCCAGACTTGTGAGGATAAATTTTTCTCTTTCTGTAAAGTAAAACTATACAAACAAAAGGGTTTAATTTCCCTAAGTAATAGCACACAGACTATTTAGTGTCTAAGAGGCTGATTCATCATTAGCGGCAGGTAGCGACAGATGAGCGTCTGTAGCAGGCATTTTCAGAGCGCCCGCTAGTAGTCACTGTGCTCAGCCGTGGGTCGCTACTTTATAGCGACTCAGTCGCTGTTCAGTAATGTTGAATACATTGTGAGGAGTCGCTATTTGACCAGTACAGCGCTGTATGGGAGCGCATGTTAGCGACTGCTCATAGCGACCGACTCACACCATATTCAGGGAAAAAACAGCCTCACAAATCTCTGGCGCTGAAAAATACTTGTTTGAAGCCCAGAGCGCAGGAGACGGTGTGTTTAAAGTCTGTTTTCCAGCATCTATCAACTAGTAACAAAGCGAAAACATATGGAATTACATTGTAGCAACATTGTAACATGAACGCTTTAATGCCAGACCTGTAATGTCATTTCTGAAGAAATAATTAAAAAATTTAAAAATTTGAAAAAACAGCTTTTTCAATGCTAGAAGAGGTCACAGAATTATTTGTGATTTTTGGGAAAAAAAAACCAGTTCAAAGAGAAGAAAAGGTTCGTCCATTGAAATGTATGGGAGAGCGCCAGGTAGCAAGAGGTCGTAACTGGCGCTGTGCAAGGCTGAACGCTGGCGCTGTTCACTGAGGCTGTGAAAATGATGAATCAGACGCTACATGGCGCTATCCCAGTCGCTAAACAGATTCTGCTTGATAAATGTGGAATTGCGTGCCGTGTCCGGCGTTGACCAGTCACTTTCTGTCACTTCCTCTCATTAACCAGGCGCTACCTGGCGCTATCCTTTCTTAAATAACCCCCTAAGACTTTTATTAAAAAAAGGAGTGTAATAAAAAAGGAGTGTAATACAGTGCCTAATAAATATGAGAAATTGAAAGTGAAAATATAGAGAAATGTAGGGCAAAACACTTAAAAGTGATCCTGCAAAGTTTACTAAAGAACTGTGTCAATAAGTGAAATTCATAGACAACAATCAAAATCGAAAGTGCAAAAGTAACAAACTCCCTAAAAGGGTTCCTGTAATGCCTGTTAAAGAACTGTAACTTTAAAATGTATAGAGTGGGTAATTGTCCAACTATACGATGAGAAATTGAATTGCAAATGTAAAAAAATATAGTACAAACTGCTTTAAAGTGATTCTGCAATGTTTACTAAAGAACTGTGACCATAAAACAAGTTTATTTTGACGTTCCAATCAAAATTTAAAGTGTAATTGTAAAGAACTTCCGGATAAAAATGCTTCTGTAATGTGTATTAGAGAACTGAAATTTTAAAGGTATTAAAAGTATAATTCGCATATATATTCATTAAAAATGAAAGTGCAATTATAACAAATTGTTCAAACTGCTTTAAAGTGCTTCTGTAAGGTTTACTAAAGAACTGCAACAGTAAACCTTTTGTAATTCACAAACAATATATTAAAAAAATTAACTGCAATTAAAACAAAGCAATGAAAATGTATTGTTTGAAAAAAAACACAAGATCAAACAACTAATAGCAGCTAGACCTAAAGAAATAGTGCTTCAACACTGCAAATCAAATGTACATACTGGTAGTAGAACAATACAAATATAACAAAAAGAAAACTCAAATGTACTATTTTTCTAAACATTACACTTGAGATTCATTAATAGCGCCAGGTAGCTACAGATGAGCGACAGTAGCGTTATTTTCACAGCGCCCGCTAGTATTCGCTGTGCTTGGCCGTTGTTCAGCTGTTGACAGCGACTCAGTCGGTGTGCGGTAATGTTGAATACGGGGTTAGGAGTCGCTGTTTGACAGGTTCCGCGCTGTATGGGAGCGCATGACAGCGAACGGCCATAGCGAACGGCTCCCAGCATATTCATTAACAAATCGCACTCAAAAAATTATCGCGCTGTGAAATGCTTGTTTGAACCCCAGAGCGCTGGCGGCGATGGGTTAAAAGTAGTTTTTTAACCCCCAAACAACCATATTTTTAGAAAAAAAAAAAAAAAACATGTTTTTCAAAACATTTTGTAATGAATGAATACATTAATACCTGTAATATCAATTCTGCACAAATTTTTTTTTTTTTTTTTTTTTTTTAACTTAAAAAAAATATCTAACATTGCAGAAGTGGTCACATAATTTTTGACATTTAAAAAAATAAGCATAATTGGGCCTGATGCAGAGCCTCCCCTGAACTGACCTTAAAACCTTCCGATTGTCCGGGGCTCCCGTTTGAATCGTGGCTCAAATGTGATGCAGAGCCTCCGTCGGAATGGCTCCCTAACTGATCCGTCAATTTGACTTCACTCGGGAAGTGTTTTTTGCTCTCTCGGGTGCCTTCAATTTGATCGGGGCTTCCGTTCCCGTTCACACGGGCGGCCCGTTTTTCCCTGCTTTTTACTAGGTTTTTGAACGTACCTGCTTGGTTTCCGTCGTATTTGACCTTCCATTTTGGTGGTTTTTTCAAGTATACTTACATCTCCATGGCTCTTCAGTTGGCAATCTGGCTACACGCAAGCGCACATCCCTCAACCTCCATTGGAATATACATATGGCAACAACTGCCAATTTCACACATATATATATATATTTAAATAAATGTTTTGTTGTTCCTTCTTCCTTGGCTTTAATGCATACCTTAATCTCCTTGGTTGTTCCTTCTTCCTTATCCTTAATGCATACCTTAATCTCCTTGGTTGTTCCTTCTTCCTTGTCCTTAATGCATACCTTAATCTCCTTGTTTGTTCCTTCTGCCTTGTCCTTAATGCATACCTTAATCTCCTTGGTTGTTCCTTCTTCCTTGCCATTAATGCTTACCTTAATTGTTTTTGAGTTTTTCTGATTTATTGTCCCATATCTAAACCTTTTGTGTCATGTAAATGTGTGCTGATGTTGTGTGTGTACTTTTGCAGGAAAGACAACTCTCAAAATATAATTAATTTTTTTTTATTCAAACGTTTTTTTTTTTTTGTTTTTTTCCGGCTTTTTTGGCATAAAATTGAAAATTAAAACTTGAAACATTTGTAAAATCCAAAAAAAAATTAGGCCTCGGGGTCTTGAGGGTGTGGTAATCTTTGATCTGTGAATGAAAAACAACATTAGTTTAGCATTTTTTGTTGGGTTTGGTTGTGCGTTGTTTTTTTGGGGCCCTTTTCAAACCGGACCTTCTGCGTGATTTAATGAAAAGCCAAAACTCTTTTAAAAAGATTCCGCAGCATCTTAAACTAATATATAGTAAGTTTTTAGTCAATCAATTATTATTATTTCCCCCACTGGGCTGCAACTCAGTTCAGGAATTTAGGATACGTGCGCCGCCATCTTGACTCAGAAGCATCACACTTACTGAGGAGAGGAGAGTGGGATAAGGTACAGGGGGTGGGTTATAGCTGTGCTTTGCTCACACAGAGCAGAGCTGTGCTCTGGCAAAAGGTTGGTAAGATGATTTGTAAGGTGGACAATCTGTATGTACAGGGTGTGGGAATTATCTAAGATAGACTCTTATTCAGAGTTAAGGTCCGCTTTAAGGGCTTTTTTTTTAAATTTGGAAATGTTTCTGAATTTTAGTTTTCAAATGGAATTGTTTGCTCATTTTCTTTAGTTTAAATAAACACCACTTACAAGGTTTTGGCCGCACATTGCGTCGGGGGCGGAGTCTCCCTTCAGCCTCCCTCTGTTGCTGTTGTGAATCTGTATGGATGACAAACACACTGATATTAGAGACTGTTGTTCTTTCATGAATATAATATTAAGTTAGGCTTCTAGGTATCAATCTACTCACCTTCCCCAGCAACCTCTGCCTCCTCGCCCCCTTCCTCACTCATCCCTTGGGATGTTCCAGCGACGTCTGAATCTACAACAATAGTGCACATGAGTATCTGTATTTAATGCATGTATTTCCACATATCTAACTATATTTCCCTTACCGGAGTCAGGTTGAGGCTCTGTTCTGCTAGACTCCCTGCCGTCAGATTCCCCCCTCCCCTGCATGCTGAGGTCCAGAGGCTCCTCATACTCACTGGCAGAGGAGGGGGTGGCCGTTGACACTGGCGGTGGGCCACCTACACCTTCACCTGTTTCGCCCAACACTGGGCTGCATGTGCTGGTCTGGGTGGGGCGGAACCGCAAATTCCATTCATGGGCTGAAATACAAACACAATCATAAAACCAGGCCCAGGCGATGCCAGGGTTATAGGTGCATTTACATTTTCAACACTTGCATGGGAAATGTTTGGCGAAGTACCGCCTCACCCGGGGCTTATGTCTTCTCTTTAAATCAGACCAGTGTTGGGCAATCTGGGTGAAGGTATAGGTGGTTTGTGATCGGCGTGCGATCGCGTCCACCACCGCCAGGGCCAACGTCCGCTTCTCATAATCTGACGGCAGGAAGTCGTAGCGATTCCTCAGCATCATCTGTTAAAAAAAGATACAAGGACCCACCATTAATCCCCAAAATACATTAACAAGTTTCCTGCCCTAACTAAAGTCACTTTATTAACCTCTTGCTGCCTCACATTGCCCTAGTTCTTCTATCTGCATCTAGCCTAGTTTGTAGCTGCGTACATGTGTTAAACTAAGGTGGGCTTGTATTTAACGTGACAAACTAAGTTGTTTCAGACTATTCCTGCGCTTTGTTTTTTTTTTTATTATAGGGATTATGTGTGCGCGCACATAAACGCACGCTCGCACGCTCACATGCTCACATCCATGATGATGTCGTCCTGCTCCTGTGTAAAGATTGCGGCCGACATCTTTTCTTGGTTTTCCTGGTATAGCTCTGACGTTCCCCCGCGGTGACGTGCGTGCGCGCGCGCAGGCGCACACCCGCTGTTGACCACGCCCACACGGGAAACATATTTAAAGCACAAGGCACTCAGCTCTGTGTTGGATACCATATCATTATGGGCAGACCTAAAGGGAGCAAAAAGAGCCAACCAAGGCCCGAGGCACATAGCAGCCGCACACATGCCTCATCCTCCAAAAGACAGAAGAGCAGGCACCAGACACAGGCAGAACATGCCCCCACTAAAACGCAGGATCCTCCACACACACAGGCACATTCCAAAAAACGCAGGACCAAGGAGACAATAACCCATTCACCACCACCTGCCAAAAAAGCACGAACACACAAGGGTGCAAAATCGAGTAAGACCCTGCAGCATCCTCAGCCTCCACACACCAAACATACCCACAAAACAAAACACATCAGCAAGGGAAAGCGTATTTCCAAACCCACCACCCCACCAAGGTCACCCACCCCTCCACCTCAACCCTCTGGTTCTCCCAATTCCAGTACCTCACATTCCACATGCAGCTCCACATCTGATAGCTCAACAGGAACCCAGACATTAAGCCATAGCAGCACACACACAACATCACCCTCCCCCATAAGCCCCAGAACCACACACGACTCACCAGATAGCCAACCATCAATTTCCCCTGATGCAGGGGACACCACACACCCATGTGGCCGACAACTACGCCGTGGCTCCCTAACTGCACGTTTTTGCGATGCTCAAAGCATGGCTGTGGCAAATGCAGTTTGTGAGCATTATGATGCCCTATTTGGCAGGACCTCCAAATCCACCACTAAGCAGGCTAAGCTGGAGATCTGGACGAATATTTGCCCCAAGTAAATAGTGTGGGATCTGTCAGGCGAGATATTCAACAAATCAAAAGGAAATTTGGAGACCTGAAATACTACAGTAAAATAAAAATGGACATGCGCCGTCAGCAGAGGTAAAGGGCACATTAAATGCATTTTTAGTTGCATTGGTAACAGGATGTAACACTTATTAAGTGTAATTTAATCTTCCCCAGCCAACAGACAGGGGGTGGCTTACCCACTAAAATAATCCTTACACCCGCTGAGGAACATGTATATACATACATACACCCGGCCAGCATCCAGGGCCTGGCAGAGGCACAAGACACAGACCGGAATGTAAGGTCCCAAGGTGAGTCTGATTTTGCCATGACCTATTACAAAAAGTTCAAGAAGGCAGTGTTATGCTACACAACACACTGTACTTGGCCATTTAGCTAATCTTCCAATCTACATTCTAAGGACCAAGTCAACAGGACACACCAGGCCAACAAACCCCTGCGTTAGCACCGAGGGCAAGGGCACACCAGGCTTCAACACCACAAACCCAAATTGTGGATTGCGATGAGGTAAGTCAATGGTCCTTGGTGTGTACTTTTAACATTGATATTTGAGAGCTTTTGTGGACAGAAATAAACTAAAAGGAAGCTATATTTCTTTACAGACCACAGGAAGCCCACCCATCATCGACCATATACGAGATTTGGAGGAGGACACCCCACATATGTCACTAACCACTACTGAACCAGTGGCAGCAACGCAGTCAACCCATGGCACAACCACCACATCCACAACCACCTTCTGAACCAGAACCAGCCACCCGTCCCACTGCTCCAACCCAGTCCAGACGCCATATTTCCCAAAGAAGGCAACTTCAAATTTTGGAGGAAACATGGAGGCAGGAAAATATAGCCTTTTCGGCGACAACACAGCAATTCAATGAGACTGTGTGCACCCAACTCACAAACCTCAATGCCCAATTAGAGGTATTAAACAGAAATATCTCTGCCCTAACCAGCCATATGGGTGAGATTAATCAAAGCCTGGCCCACATTGCAGCCAATTTGCAGGCACAACATCATTCCTCGTCACCATGCAACCCAACATACCACTAATTTGTGGGGAATACATTTTCTGCCCCCACGTGTAATTTTTCTTTTGTTCCCAAAAAAACAAATGACACAACAAAATTTGTTTGTAAAATAAAAAAAAAAAAAAGAAAAAATGTGGTCTTTGAAAAAACACTAAACAATAGTTGTGCACGGATGGTTTGCGCGGTGCCACTTTGGGTGCAAGAAAAAGGAGGGGTGGGGACGGCTGAAACTAAAGGTGGTGGAGTAGCCCACAAGCCATGATTAGGTTTAGGACCGTTGCAGGCCATTGTAGTGCCCCCCCAGTCTCATCAAGACAACGGAACCTCATCTTCAAGAGAACAAAGCCTCGCTCCAACACAGAGCGAGTCCTCCTGGGGGCAGTATTGTAGCGCTCCTCTGCCTGTGAAGATCGGCGCAGGATGGGGGTCTTCATCCAGGGGAGCAAAGGATAGCCAGAGTATCCTGCCCTAAAAAAAAAAAAAAATTTTAAATAAAAAAGGTGTGCATTGCAACAATAGAAAAGAGGGACAAATAGGTGAGCGGGGTAGGGTGGGAGGAAAGGACATTTCTAATGAGACTACATGCACATCCAACCTGTACTCTCATTAAAAAAGTCTGGGGAATACTACTTACATAAGAGGGCAAGAACATGACGCAACAGGGTACAATCACTTAACCCATTTAATTTGTAGCTCAATAATTAGGCTCAAAATATACTACGAAAATATTTACCAAATAGTGTGTTAAGGGAAAAAACACAGTCTGACAGGGTGCGTAACCAATACAAGTTTCATACACATACCCAGTAGCCAGCCACCAAAAAGATCGCCAGATTTGAATCGCTCATGTAGGCAGGAATTCCTAGCCAGGGAAAGCCAGCAAAACGACTACCCAAAAACCAATTCAGGGCCAGCCAGTGCCTGCACATTTATGCTATGTCCCATCTTCCAATTCCTGCACACAGGCAATAAAAAATAAATTAGGTAGACCCTGTAAAAAGGACCCCCAAAAAAACCCTAAAATATATCAAATACTCATGCCATCGATGTCCAAAGGCATGCGGTGCAGCTTGGTTTCTGCCATACTCAGCAGGACAAGACCGCGGAGCTGGCGCCGCTGATGTGCTCCAACAGAGGACTGCATATTATTGCCCGAGTGCAAATACGGCTGCTCTGACTTGCCGTAAGTGAAGGCTCGGCGGCCCCGTTTTATTAGGGTGATTTCAATCGGAACTCAAGGCTCTGCATCACTGAAAAAAACGGACCCGTTTTCCCGGGAAACAGCCTCGTGCGAGCCGACAATCGGAAAGGCGGCTGAGCGCACACCTGAGCGCATAAGCGCACACTAAAATCAACGTAGCACCCTTTCCTGACCCGATCAAAGCCCAAAACCAATGGGAAAACGCACGGGAGAGCTGAACGGGGAGGCTCTGCATCAAGCCAATTAAGTATGTGCTGCAATATTTTTACTTTCAGCCTCCTTGTCAATATTTAATCCATAACCCAGAATCATGTCACTCACACTCGCTATATACTACTCACGACCCTACCCCAACCTATCCTTTAGGCTGCCCCACATTCCTAGTTTATTTCAGTATCCCTTGCCAGTTCCTCATTCCTTCCTATGGAATCATTCAGCCACCCCACATGACTGCTGGGGTTCAGAGCGCAACTCACATGGGGTGACAGAAACTACAAGATGTAATTCAGTGGTATTAGGCTTAAAGGGACTTTAGGTCTGCTTTGAATGATTCCTGATTGTGTAATTTGCAATAGAACCCCTCCCATGTAGAATGCCTTTTGGAGCAATAATATTTTTAGTATGGTGTGCCAGCCTCTGATTATCACCACAGCTAGTTCTCAGGCTGAATTCCTCTCTTACTTTCGGAATCCCATGGAGCCTGCATGTGGAATCTGCATGAGCAACTGGCATCCACTCTGTGTAATTCACAAACCCAGGAGCTGTTAGATGCCAGAGCAGGGCATCCCAGACTGCAGATATGCACTTGGATGCCATACTAAAACTAAAGTGATCCAAAACTGATTTTAAATTTTTGGTACATTTTAAAGCAGAACAAAACCTATTTCTTGCATCCTTAACTGATCATGACCAAAGCATGGGGCCCAGCCATCACATATAGGGTATGGGGGCCCAGACTACACAGCCTATGGTCCTCCTCATAACCTATAATCTGATATAAAATATCTAGGATAAGGAGGGGCACAGTCATGCAATATAGACTGTATGCTGTGTGCCCCCCATAACCTTATTGTGATGGTTGGGCCCAGTTTTTGTGGGATGCTAAGGCACGTCCAATATGGGACCCAAAAACTGGATCCATCTATCACAAAAAGGTAATGGGGGGCAATGCCAGGCACAATGGCAAACCTCAGGGCCCCATCTGGTGTACCCAAATGGGGCCCCATCCATGTGTCATTACAGGGCGGCATCAGGTGAGCATAAATGGGGCCCCCATCCATGTGCCATTATGGGACCCCATCAGGTTGTGCAAAACTGGGCCCCCTTTCCTTGTTCTTTTACCGGGCCCTATCCGTTGTGCGGAAATGCCCCCATCCTTGTTCCATAAAGGGGCCCCATCAGGTTGTGCAGTACTGGGCTCCCATCCTTGTTCCATAATAGGGGGCCCCATCAGGTGCGTGGAAATGGGGCCCACTTACCTAGTAAACTAAATTCAACCTGTCCTGCAGCACTGGACCCTCCCTCCTGATGGTGGGCCTACCTGTGGAGACCCCATCAGGTTGTGCACAACTGTGCCCCCATCCTTGTTCCATAACAGGTGCCCCTTAAGAAACCAGTTTAGAAAAATAAAAAATGTATCATATCCCGAGACCGTCTGCATTGCACGTTCAGTCCCAAACTCCTTCCCCGCACATGGTCACCATCTCCTGCTGCTGCTGCTTCTATGGCACACAAGCAGAAATTAAATAGATACACAATGTGCCAATAAATAAGGTGCATGTAATAGTTGCTATAAATCTAAAGTTCCTTAGGAAGTGGCAGACTCAGTAAGAAATAAACCTTCCCCAACCCTGACCCTTGGTTGAACTATGATGGATATATGTTTTTTTTCAAACGTATTAACTATGTAACTAGGTAACTATGTCACTATATAGGCAATCCAGTACTGGTACATTATATTCATATTAACTATTACGCTAAATAGTCTGTGCTAGGCATAGGCGTTCTTCTAATTGCTGTTCATCTGTTGTCATGCTGTCTAGTCTGCACTTTGTATTCCTCTATGCTGAGTCTGCAACCACCATTGGGAGCTCTGTTGGAGACCTGGTTTGGTTACAGGCTATCCATCAAGTACTGGACCTCCCAAGCCCAAGGTGTTCCCAACCTTTGTCTCTGCTCATCTGTTCCTAGTCTGCTTTAGGGTCCGGCATCCCAGTCCCCAAGAAAGTGAAATTCCCAAACTTCTCGACTGTCCAGCAATCTAATTTGTCTGTGCTGGACACACACAATGAGTTTCTCTCTTTTTATGCCCATAGCAGCCAGTGACTAAGAAGTATTATTTGCAGCATGAGAGGCATTGTCATGTATAAAAATTATTTTGCTGTGGAAGACACATTCGTTTTGTACCATGGGAGACAGTAGTGGTCAGTCAGAAACTACATATGCTATGCTGGGGCCTACCAGCTCTTCCAGCCTACCAGGTGATGGCCACGCACCAACCATCCCTCTGGTCCATCCAGACTTGCAGGGCACTCATCTATAAACAAGACTTTAGTCTTCATCTATGTGTGTGCCTACTGCAACCATTTCTGCTTGTGCGTACAGGTTAGGGTTGGCCAAATAGTAGGTTTATGCAAGCCTCTGGAGGATCCTACATCTTAAATGTTTGCTGGTTCCAGAGACACTAGCAGACTCAAATACCTGTTGGCTGATTTGTAATGGCATTTTAACAGTTGCCCTCTTAATCCAAATTAGTCTGACAGAAACCTTCTTCATTATGCTTTTATCTGCATGTACCCATCTGTGCTCTAAATCAGCCACACATCTCTTCACAGTACAATGATCATGCTTACGATTTGGTGATATCTAATATTTTCATACTTTGTCCAGGGTTAGCACTCATTTGACTCTATTTGGCAAGAGAGAGTTCATTTTTCTTTTCCGTACTGCTTTTATCATTGGTGTTTGATAGTGATTTCAGTGATCCAAAAAGCCCTGAGACACAATAGCATCCATTGTTTTTTTGGGAAAACAAAAAAATGAAATCTATATGGCACTGAAATCCAACTTTCATAGTCATTTGGAATTCATTGTAGTTATTTCTAATTTAAATTTGGGAGACACCTAGCCAGAAGTCATATTACAATGTCTAAATTATTTAGGAAAAATACAAATATATTTTGTAGTTGTAGCTGGAAGGATTATTTTTCTGTCCACTTAAATAATTCTTGAATGTGAATAATGCTTTCTGTTATATTCCATACAGTCTTGGCAGTCGCACAAGCTTCTTTTAAGGCTATCTGGTGATTACACAATGATCAGTATATTTGAGGTGTAAATGTGCATGGTGTGTTCAGTTTTCTGCCTTTGTGAGCTCAGTTTGTATTGTATTGCAGGAAAATAGAGTCATGCCTCAGTTTATCCAATGCTCCGTATAGCACTGCTTACAGCATAGATGGAGTCTGGCAGCTTGAAGGTTCACACAAATACTGTGTTACTATCTAATCTGGAAACCCCAGAGAAATAACAGAACACTTCCTGACTAGGCAAGGCAGGGAACCTAAAGTTCATATCAGGTATAAATGGCTGAATAACAGTAATTACCAGCTCGGAACGTTTATTAAAAATAATCGTACCTGCCATAACTGAAAGATTGCTGGCTTATTCAATAACATGTGCAATTCTACCACTTAGAGCAGTAGCCATGAAAAATATTCTGTGTATAATATATACAGTGGCTTTTCTTTTTCTTATTTTTGTGAAGCCAGCAACAAATGATAAAAAATATGAGAAATTTTCAGTGAGCATAAATCCCCCCCTCCCCCAAGTACTGTACTTTGTAAAGCTAACTTTGTGTTAATTACAGATTCAGCTTGCTTTGTATAAGTGCCTACGAGCTTGCCATGCCTTGCCACTGGATTTTTTGTGCGTTAATCAAGGCAAAACTTCCTTCAAGTTACCGTATATACTCGAATATAAGCCGAGTTTTTCAGCCCACTTTTTGGGCTGAAAAAAGCCACCTCAGCTTATACTCGAGTCAATACGGTAATTGAGCTGCACTTCCAGGCTGCTGCGTGCAGGTCGTCGGTGGGCGTGCCCCATATGGCCGGCGTCCAATAAAACATTGGACGCCGGCCATATGGGGCACGCCCACCGACGACCAGCGCGCAACAGCCAGGAAGTGCTGGCGGCGGCGGGAACGGCGGGAGCGGCTGGCGGCGGCGGGAGCGGCTGACGGCGATGGCGGAGGCGGATGACGGCGGCAGGAGCGGCGGCGCTGAATGGAGAGAGCGACCGGCAGGAGGAGGAGGTTGGTGGCGGCAGCAGCAGCAGGTACCGTTTGTGTGTGTGTGTGTGTGTGTGTGTGTGTGTGTGTGTGTGCGCGCGCTGGTTCATGCTGACCTCCCTCTCATCTCTATGCCCAGTCCTTTAGAGCAGGGGCAGGGCCAAAAAATGTGGCATGGTGCAAGATGCCTTTCCTGTCCACAGCAGCATTAACCCTGCCTGTCCCTGCTTTCCCCCCAAGAATGTTTAATGTCTGCTGTCCCAGGGGGCACAGCAAAAAGCAGGGCAAAGATAGGGGCGAGGGGGAGCAGGACAGAGACAGAGATTCAGCATGCCAGAGATGGAAGTGAAATGTGTAGCAGGGTGGAGATTGGGGTGCAGCATGGAGCAGGGCAGAGATGGGGGTAAAGAGTGCAGCAGGGCATACATGGGGGGCAGCATGGAACAGGTATGTGTGTGTCTGTGTCTTTTTCTGTGTGTGTCTCTTCTGTGTGTCAACTCCAATTCCAATTGAAAAAAGCCGCCTCGGCATTTACTTGAGTCAATAGCTTGTTCCACTTTTTTGGGGTAAAATTAGGTGCCTCGGCTTATACACGGATCGGCCTATACTCGAGTATATACGGTAGATGGTTTCCTCTGGTTAACAGCAATATTCATGTCTGACCACAGATTCTCAATTGTATTTAGGTCTGGACTTTGACTAGGCAATACCAATACATTTATATGTTTTCCCTAAAAGCCCTCGGGTGTTGCTTTGGCATTATGCATTAAGCTATTGTCCTGTTGGAAGGTGAATCTCCACCCCAGTCTCAGACAGACCAAAACAGGTTTCGCTCAAGAGTATGCCTGTATTTAGCACCATCCATATTCCTCTTGACTCAGACCAGTTTTCCAATCCCTACTGATGAAAAACATCCCCACAGCATAATGCTGCTACCACCATGTTTCACTGTGCAGGCAATGTTCTTGGGGATGAGATATGTTGGCTTTGGGCCAGACCAAGCATTTTCCTTGGTTCCTGAAAAGTTACATTTTGGTCAATTCTAACCAGACCTTCCTTCATACATTTAGGAAAACTCCCACATTCCTCTTGGAAAACGTATAACTTAAAATGATCCTTTCTATTTTTTCCTGTAAGTTTATGCTTTCTCTATGGAGTCTATGGCTTATTGACGTTGTGTGGACAGACACCTTTGTCTCTTCTGGGGAACTCTGCAGCCCCATCAGGGTTATCTTTGGTCTCTGTGCTGTCTCTCTGATCAATGTCCTCCTTGGCCAGTCTAGGAGATTGGATGAACGGCCCTCTCTTGGGAGGTTTGTTGTGGTACAATGTTATTTTCATTAGATATACAAAAACCAATTGTGGTACCCACACCCCAAAGCACACCAAAAAAGAGAGTTGCATCTCTACTATCAACAAGAATTACAACTTTATTAGATCACTTCAACACAAAACACATTAAAGCGGACCTTCAGCGTAATTTAATGAAAAGCCCAAACCCATAAAAAACTATTCCCCAGCATCTATAATTAATATATTTAATGTTTTTAGTGACTTACTTTTTATTCTTTCCCTCACTGGCCTGCAACTCTGTTCAGCACTCTAGGATATAGGTGCCGCCATCTTGGCTCAGTAGCATCACATACTGAGAAGTTGAGAGGGGTTAAAAGTGCAGGAGAGTGGGGTTATAGCTGTGCTCTGCACAGACAGAACAGAGCTGGGGTCAGGAAAAGGTCAGCAATCCCAGAATGCAGAGAAGCACAGTGAGAGGACACTTTCTGTTTGCAGGCAGCCTGCACGTCCATGAGCCGCCATCTTGGATGTTTAAAGTCTCAGAAAATGCATTGAAATTGAAATACCCCCCACAAACTATATATTCACACCTCAAGCTTTCTAGGTGTACCAGGCTTGTTGACATGGGTGCAGTTTTCTCGAAGTAATCCCTCAATGTATTCTTTGGTTGCACAGGGTTTCCCTGAAAAAAGAATATAAAAGCAGAATCAAAACCACATTTTCCTAAAAAAAAACTATATGCAAACAAGAAAAAATCTGTAAAAAAAAGATGAAAATCTGAAAAAGCAACATCCCCTGAACAGAACAATACCCAACATGCATAGGTACTGTCAAGGGAAGAGTTGGCAAACACCCCAAAGTAAAGCAAGTGCATAACGGTAATTTTACTTCAAAATTTCAGCTCTGCAGACAAAGTGCGCACCTTTGGCTTGATGCAGAGCCTCCCCGTTCAGCTCTCCAGTGCGTTTTCCCGTTGGTTTTGGGCTTTGATCGGGTCAGGAAAGGGTGCTACGTTGATTTTAATGCTTATGCGCTCAGGTGTGCGCTCAGCCGCCTTTCCGATTGTCGGCTCGCACAAGGCTGTTTCCCGTGAAAACGGACGCCTCGTTCATTGGCCCGTTTTTTCCAGTGATGCAGAGCCTTGATTTCCGATTGAAATCAGCCTAATAAAACGGGGCCGCCGAGCCTTCACTTACGGTCAGTCTGACCAGCCGTATTGGAGCTCCGTGCTTTTTGGGAATGCATTCCTCTGTGGGCCAACATCAAAGGCGCCAGCTACGCCGTCTGATAGTTCTGAGTATGGCAGAAACCAGGCTGCAGCGCACGCCTTTGGACATCGATGGCATGAGTGACGTTGACCTATTCGAGCTCACCCGCCTTAACCGTGTTTCTCTCCATGCCTTGTATAGCGACCTGCGGCCATGGTTAGCCCCCACCACAAGAAAGGGGCATGTAATTGCAGGTTTGACCAAATTGGTTGGCTGCCTGCAATTTTTGGCGAACGGCTCGTTCCAGAGACTGGGTGCCTTCTCCGTGGGGATGTCCCAGTCTACGCTGAGCCGCAGCCTAACCAAGTTTTTGGATGTCATGGCTACCCTGGCACAGAATTACATTTTTTTCCCTCAAACAGGGGAAGCCTGGAATGCGGTTAAGTTGGGCTTTTATAACATAGCCGGCATGCCCAACGTCCTTGGTGCAATCGATTGCACACATGTCTCGCTCATCCCCCCTGCGGACCAGGAATATCTGTTCAGGTATGTGGTTTGGTTCTGCTTTTTTTCTGGTTACCAAACATTTTTTAAGGCTCACACTAATTCCACTGTTGTTTTGCTTGGTGCAGGAACAGGAAGATGGGCCATTCCATCAATGTTCAGGCAGTGGCGGGCCCTGATCTTCAATTTTTCAGTCTGTTTGCTGGCTTTCCTGGGTCCACGCATGATGCGCACATTTTGAGGAACTCCAGCCTCTATCAACGGTTTCAATCTGGAGATATTTCTGGAGGATGGTTACTGGGTATGTGTATTAAAGTTGTATTTGTTGGCCCCCAGGTTTGAATGTGGATTTGCCACTACCCCACTAATCTGTGAGACCTTTCCTTGAAACTTGAAAATGTTTTTTATTTAGTTTGTTTACAAATTAATGGGTGAAAGTATTCACCACTATTGGTTTATGTTTTGGCACTCTTATCGGGGAGGCCGATTCAGTAATAGCGCCAGGTAGCGACAGATGAGCGCCAGTAGCGTGATTTTCACAGCGCCCGCTAGTATTCGCTGTGCTTGGCCGTTGTTCGGTTGTTGACAGCGACTCAGTCGGTGTGCGGTAATGTTGAATACGGGGTTAGGAGTCGCTGTTTGACAGGTTCCGCGCTGTATGGGAGCGCCTGACAGCGAATGGTCATAGCGAACGGCTCCCAGCATATTCATTAACAAATCACGCTCAAAAAATTCTCGCGCTGTGAAAAGCTTGTTTAAACCCCAGAGTGCTGGCGGCGATGGCTTAAAAGTAGTTTTTAACCCCCAAACATCCATATCTTTTTCTAAACATTTTGTAATATGAATACATTAATATCAGACCTGTAATATCAATTCTGCACAATTTTTTTTATTTTTTATTTTTTTACCTTAAAAAAAATATCTAACATTGGCGAAGTGGTCACAGAATTTTTGACATTTAAAAAAAAAAAAAAAAACATTAATATCAATTAAATATGAAGATTTAAAGATTGCTCCATTGAAATGCATTGGAGAGCGCCAGGTAGCGAGAGGTCATACCTGGCGCTGTGATGGGATTAGCAGCGGCGCTGTTCGTTGCAGTCCGCTACATAATGAATCCCGCGCTAGCTGACGCTCTCGCCGGCGCTAGCCTCATTTAGCGTGATAAATGCGTGATTGTTTCCGCCGCCTGGCGTTCTGGAGTCGGTAGCCGCCGATAGCTGGCGATACCTGGCGCTAGTGAGACACTACCTGGCGCTATCCCTTGATAAATAAGGCCCTAAGTAGCATTACACAGACATTTTAAATGAGTGTACAGGTTACATGTGTTTGTAGGCTCATTAAAAATGTCAATTACTCCCACCATACCTAGCTCACCGATTTGTCCCTGTGTACTAATGTTTCTATGCACACCTAAACCTTTTTTTAGCCATCCACCTTATGTTTGTCTTTTGGATTTTTGCAGGTGACTCAGGCTATCCCTTGTTACCATGGCTGCTCACACCCATCCTGCACCCATCTTTCCAGGAACAGGAGCGCTACAACACAGCCCATAGGAGGTCTCGCTCTGTGGTGGAACGTGCCTTTGGGTTGTGGAAGATGCGTTTCCGATGTCTGGATCAGAGTGGGGGTTCTCTTCAGTATCAGCCTGGCAAGGTTATCAAAATAATTATTGCTTGTGGGGTCCTGCACAACCTTGCCATTAGAAGCAGGATTGCTCGATATACTGACCTGCAGAACCTTTACCTATTTCTGACGAGCAGACCCCTCCTTACACTGGTACACAAAGTGGGCCAGCACACACAATCCGTGCCGACCTTGTGGCCAATGTATTTTCTTGAAACCACCCCCTGTCTGCAGGCTGGGGAAGATTAAATCACACCTAAGAAGTGTTACATGCTGGTCCAAAAGCGACTCTAAATGCATTTGGGCTTTACCTCTGCTGCCGGTGCATGTACATTTTTGGACAACTATATGATTTCAGGTCCACAACTGTCCGCTTGATTTGTTTAGTATCTCGACGGACTGAACCCCACAATGTACCCAAACAGCATTGGCAACAGCCATGCTTTGTGCTTAGGTTTTGTGGGTATGCTTGGTGTGTTGAGGTTGAGTATGCTGCAGGGTCTTACTAGATTTAGCACCCTGGTGTGTTTGTTTGTTTTTTTCTGGCGGGGGTGAATGAGTTAATGTCTCCTTGCTCCTGCATTTTGGGGAATGTGCCTGTGTCTGTGGAGTACCCACCGTTTTAGTTGGTGCATGTTCTGCATGTGTGTTGTGCCTGCTCTTCAGTTTTATTTAGAATGAAGCATGTGTGCGGATGCTATGTGCCTTTGGCCTTGCTTGTCTATTTTTGATCACTTTAGGTCTGCCCATATTGATATGGTATCCTACACCGAGCGGAGTGGCTTGTTCTTTAAATATGTTTCCCGTGTGGGCGTGCACAACAGCGAGTGCGCGCCTGCGCGCACGCACGCACGTCAACGCGGGGGAACGTCAGAGCTATAGCTTGGTAAAGAAGACAAGATGTCGCCCGCCATCTTTACCCTGGAGCAGGAAGACATCATCATGGATGTGAGTATGCGAGCGTGCGTTTATGTGCGCGCACACATTCCTTGTAATTAAAAAAAAAAAAAAAAACAAGAATAGTCTGAAACAACTTAGTTTGTCACGTTACATACCAGCCCACCTTAGTTTAACACATGTACGCAGCAAAAACTAGCCTACATGCAGATAGCAGAACTAGGGCAATGTGAGGCAGCAAGAGGTTAATAAAGTGACTTGAGTTAGGCCAGGAAACTTGTTAATGTATTTGGTGGATTAATGGTGTGTCCTTGTATTTTTTAATAACAGATGATGCTGAGGAATCGCTACGACTTCCTGCCGTCAGATTATGCCAAACGGACGTTGGCCCTGGAGGTGGTGGAGGCGATAGAACGCCGATCCCAAACCACCTATACCTTCACCCAGATCGCCCAACACTGGTCTGATTTAAAAAGAAGGCATAAGCCCCGGGTGAGGCGGTACTTCGACAAACATTTCCCAGGTAAGTGTTGAAAATGTAAATGCACCTATAACCCTGGCATCGCCTGGGCGTGGTTTAATGATTGTGTTTGTATTTCAGCCCATGAATGGAATATACGGTTCCGCCCCACCCGGACCAGGACACGCAGCCCAGTGTTGGGCGAAACAGGTGAAGGTGTAGGTGGCCCACCGCCAGGGTCAACGGCCACCCCCTCCTCTGTAAGTGACTCGGAGGAGCCGCTGGACCTAAGCATGCAGGGGAGGGGGGGATCTGACGGCAGGGAGTCGAGCAGAACAGAGCCTCAACCTGACTCCGGTAAGGGAAATATAGTTAGGTATGTGGAAATACATGCATTAAATACAGATACTCATGTGCACTATTGTTGTAGATTCAGACGTCGCTGGAACATCCCAAGGGATGAGTGAGGAAGGGGGCGAGGAGGAAGAGGTTGCTGGGGAAGGTGAGTAGATTGATACCTAGAAGCCTAACTTAATATTATATTCATGAAAGAACAACAGTCTCTAATATCAGTGTGTTTGTCATCCGTACAGATTCACAACAGCAACAGAGGGAGGCTGAAGGGAGACTCCGCCCCCGACGCAATGTGCATCCTAAACCTTGTAAGTGGTGTTTATTTAAACTAAAGTAAATGAGCAAACAATACCATTAGAAAACTAAAAATCTTTAACATTTCCATAAAAATGTATCAAAAAAAGCCCTTAAAGCGGACCTTAACTATGACTAAGAGGCTATCTTACATATTTCCCACACCCTGTACATACAGATTGTGCACCTTACAAATCATCTTACCAACTTTTGCCAGAGCACAGCTCTGCTCTGTGTGAGCAAAGCACAGCTATAACCCACCCCCTGTACCTTATCCCACTCTCCTCTCCTCAGTAAGTGTGATGATTCAGAGTCAACATGGCGTTGCACGTATCCTAAATTCCTGAACTGAGTTGCAGCCCAGTGGGTGAAAGAATAATAATTGATTGACTAAAAAATTAATATATATTAGTTTAAGATGCTGTTGAAATTTTTTTTAAGAGTTTGGGCTTTTCATTAAATCACGCAGAAGGTCCGGTTTAAAAAGTGCACCGAAAAAAAAAACAAAAAAACAAAAAAGAAAAACAATGCTAAAGTAATGTTGTTTTTCATTCACAGATCAAAGAAAACAACAGGCTACAGACCCCGAGGCCTAATTTTTGTTTTTTTGTTTAAAAATGTAAATAGAGTTATTTTTATGTTTTTACAAAGAATTTAAAACAAATACCAAACTAAAGGAAAAACAAAAAATTTTAAGAATAAATAATTATTAATATTTCGAGAGTTGTCTTTCCTGCAAAAGTACCATCACACAACATCAGCACACATTTACATGACACACAAAAGGTTTAGATATGGGACAATAAAACAGAAAAAAAACCAAACAATTAAGGTATGCATTAAAGCCAAGGAAGAAGGAACTACAAGATGATTAAGGTATGCATTAAAGCCAAGGAAGAAGGACCTACAAGATGATTAAGGTATGCATTAAGGACAAGGAAGATGGAACTGCAAGATGATTAAGGTATGCATTAAGGACAAGGAAGAAGGAACTACAAGATGATTAAGGCATGCATTAAAGCCAAGGAAGAAGGAACTACAAGATGATTAAGGTATGAATTAAAGCCAAGGAAGATGGAACTACAAGATTATTAAGGTATGCATTAAGGACAAGGAAGACCCCCCCCAAAAAAAGGCCAATATATATATGTGTCTAATTGGCAGTTGTTGCCATATGCATATTCCTATGGAGTTTGAGGGATGTGCACTTGCGTGTAGCCAGATTGGCAACTGAAGAGCCATGGAGATGTAAGTATACTTGAAAAAACCACCAAAATTGAAGGTCAAATACGACGGAAACCAAGCAGGTACGTTCAAAAAGCAAGTAAAAAGCAGGGAAAAACGGGCCGCCCGTGTGAACGGGAACGGAAGCCCCGATCAAATTGAAGGCACCCGAGAGAGCCAAAAATACTTCCCGAGTGAAGTCAAATTGACGGATCAGTTAGGGAGCCATTCCGACGGAGGCTCTGTATCACATTTGAGCCACGATTCAAACGGGAGCCCCGGACAATCGGAAGGTTTTAAGGTCAGACCGGGGGAGGCTCTGCATCAGGCCACTTGTGCTTTTTCTATCAAAACAACCCTTTACATTTGGAATATCCCCCATAAACCATATATTCCCTAAAAGTACACATGTTAAGCTTTCTAAGCATACCCAGCTTGTTGTAGTGGGCTCATCTTCTGGAAGTAATCCCTTGAAGAATTCTTAGATTGCACAGGGTTTCACAAAAAAATGTTTAAAAAAGCAGGATAAAAAACACCTTTTCCTAAAATATCAATATGCAAATAAGAAAAAACAAGCTAAATCTGAAAGCGCAAGGTCCCCCTAGCAGAACAATACCCAACATGCATAGGTACTATTAACCCTTTTAATTGCCAGCCTACTTGAAGTTTTGTCACCCTCTGTTGACAGGTCATTTTTCCCCATTTTCTCACCATGTTTAACTGTGATTTTTGCCGGAATTTCCTGGAAAATATATATATATATATATATATATATATATATTTTTTTTTTTTTTTTTTTGCAGCAGCAGCAGCAGCGTTCAGGCTTTAACATGAAATGTCTTGTTTGTAATTTTTCTACTGTTTTTTAAATATTTTTGTGCAAAAAAAAAAAATAAATAAAATAATATTTTTTAGACAATTGTCTCCTTTATTTTAAATAAAACATTTGTTTTATTAATGAAAACCATATTGCATGTGAAAGCCCCATTTCTCCCCATTACAATGGTATCACATATGTATCGATAGCCCCCCCATTATTGCCCAGGAGACCCCCCAAACCTCAAAGAGCACTTTATAACATTTACAAATAAAATACTACTATCCACACTATAAACATAAGGGGTTAATTTAAAAAGAAAATTACATAGGGTCCCCCCTCCCAGGGTTAAAAACCCTTAAAAAAAAAAAAAAAAAAAATGACGTACCCGAAATAACCAGCCCAGGACCAGCTATGGGGGCTTGTAGAACAGGGTGCAGGGGCCAGCTCTGGTGGCCCCCCACTCTGCAGCTTACAAGCCCACATACCCTCTGTGGGCCCGGGCTCTTGCCCCCCCCCGGGCCCACAGAGGGTATGTGGGCTTGTAAGCTGCAGAGTGGGGGGCCACCAGAGCTGGCCCCTGCACCCTGTTCTACAAGCCCCCATAGCTGGTCCTGGGCTGGTTATTTCGGGTACGTCATTTTTTTTTTTTTGATTTTTAAGGTAATTGATTTTTAAGGTAATTGTAACAGGTAATTGGGGGTGCCGGGGGTTAATGGCAAGTCATCCGCTAGCCGCAGGTGACTTGCCAGCCCCCAGCCTTGTGAACTGGTATAGGGGTCTCATGGATCCCTTACCAGTTCACAAAGGGCTAACAGTAAAATAAAACACACATAGAAAAAAATGATTTTATTAATACTCACCTCGATCGTCAGCTCCTCTGTCCCTTGCTGATCTGATGACAGATGCCGGTGATCGGCAGCCAGAGGGGGGGGGGGAGGGAGGAGATCAGAGGATCTCCTGTCCCCTCCTTTTCTCGCCACCGATCACCGGCATCTGACAGCTGAGAGGCCTGGAGCTGTCATGACACCCGTCGAGTGACATCATAAGCCCCGCCCCCAAAGGGCAGGGCTTTACGGCAAGATGGCGGCGCCCGTCGGGAGAAGAGGGGGAGAGAGCCTGGCTTCTCTCCTGAAGATAGAAGAGTCCTGGGGGGGGGGGGGGTCGGAGGCCCCCGGGTGAAGAGGAGGGCCGGCAAGAGCGAGCAAACATGGAAGTGAGCAAATGTCATTTTTATTTTTTTTAATTTTTACAGGAAAAGCCGGCGGCGGCTTAAATGGGGGGGGGGGGGGTACCTATTCCAGGCATTCTCCTGCAGCCGGGGGAGCCCCCCAGGCTGAAGAGGAGACCCGGACAGATCGAATGAGTGGTCAGGTAAGTGCTCTTGTTTTATTTTTTATGCGCTAGCAGGGGGAAAAGTCAGGCACATAACATTTACGTGGCTGGCTTTTAACGGTTGGAGAGGCAGCCACGTAAATGTTTACGTGGCTGGCAATAGAAGGGTTAAAGAGCTGTAACACCTTCTGGCCCACAAATCATTATAAAGTTTCTAGTAATCCATCTTATGAAAAGTCCCTCTCATTGCTGACCTAATAAAGTGCAAATGCTATTCACAATATTATAATATTCATAACCCCAAGTGCAATGTGCATACAGTGTGCAACAGTATACATAACAAAAATAATGAAAACATTTTTGCAAACCAAGGGCACTTTAAATACATACGTCCGGGACCCGGCTTCACAATCCACACCCCCAACAGCCTAGGCGTTACGTGATGGCTCCCCGTCACTTCCTCAGGGCAGAGACTATGCTGGTGGACCCTCCGGCACCCCATATATACTCACCCCACCCGTTGCTCTGCCAGAAAACAGCTGTTAGCCGGAGAGCCGCTTGTTGATAGTAGTGGTGTAACTCTCTTTTTTGGTGTGCTTTGGGTTGTCGGGGATCCCAATTTGGTTTTGTATTGCAGATTGTAGCGACCAGAGTGTTCCACGCTTGGACTATTGTTTACTGGTTCAGCCATTAAGTTTTGTTATTTTCATTACATGATAAGGTATTGAGAGAAGTATGGAGAGCTCTCTGGTCTTCATTGTATTGTCTGTTAAGTGGTGCCCCTTACTTAATGGTGTTGCAGCCTCTGGGGCCTTTCAGAAAGGGCGACTCTTGGATTGCACATAGGTGGATAGGTGAGGTTTTGTGGTTGGTCCATGGAGACTGGATATAGGAGGCAAGGTGGGGCTAGGGAGGCAGAAATTGAATGGGGGCGTTAGAAGTAGCAGCTGGCTGAAAAGCAATGTGGACCACCTGAAGTTCTCCCAAATCTCCTTATGGCCACTCCACCCTGTGTTGTAGTACTGGAATGTCCCTTTCCTTTTCCTACCCCCCCCAAATGACTTAACCACCTGCATCTCTCTCTTTCCCAGTTTGCAATGCAGCGTCACATTTGTGTCACATAGTGGAAGCACTATGCAAAATACTTTTCTTTAGGGGACTGTCGAAGGGAACACAGCACAACCATTGACTACGAAGTAATGCAGGCCGCTTCTGTGGACATGCTCAAATAACCATGTGCAGATTCTCGCATAACATCATCACAATAAACAAAGTCGTTAGTGGTTTTTAGGAATTTTTTCTGTGAGTATATGTAAAGTCAACCAAAATCACCTGGTATTGCACCCTCCACTGGGTTTTAGTCTTCCCATCCCAGGGGCATCCTACTGGGGTGTCTACTGTCCCATTACATAAAACCCTCTTTTTCATCCTAAACTTACATTGATCTGGCAATCCCTGTGCACATGCATGGGCCTCATCCTTGGTCTGTATATTCACCATGTCATGTAGACTTGATAGGTTGCGGGTGGGTGTTCCCTGGGCAGACGTGATAGACATACCGTAGGGTGAGCAGCAATGATGGATTTTTGTTCCTGCACAAAAGATTGTTTGCAGTCGTTTTTAGGGAGAGGTTAAAGTGGAACAAAACCCCTTAAGCTCAGCTCTAGGGCTGAGTGTAATACCACCACTCACCACTCAGTCCCATGATGAATTCTTAAACATCTCCAGCATATACATTGCGTCCTTTGTGTCAGAAATATCTAAATGTCTGGCACCCGGAGCATGTAGGCAGAAAAAGTGGCCAACAGGAGGGGCCCAGCAATTGTTTTATTTAGGGGGTTATTTAAGAAGGGATAGCGTCAGGTAGTGCCTCGCAGGCAGCGTCTGGTGAACGCCGGGTGCTGTACGCAAAATCACATTTAAGAAAGCCAATATGGTGAGCACCTCTAACAGCGCCATGTAGCGTCACATGTATTAATCCAGGCGGCTCAGAGTATAGCGCCGCCATTCTAGACTCAGGAGCGCCATGTAGTACCCGTTGCTCTGTAGTGCTCTCCCATACATTTCAATGGGGTTTCATTAGTTGTGTATAAATAGCGTGTTTGGCAAAGTGATTTTTTTTTTTTGCTCGAATCATTGTGGGACCTCTCCTGGCTGAAAACACTTTTATACCTTTTTTGGACTTTTTATATTTTTATGCAGAATTGTCATTACAGGTCCGGCACTAAAGTGTTATTGTCCCAGTGTTATTACAATGTCATTCTATGTGTTTTCGCTACTGGTGTATATGTGTTTAAACAGGCTTCGATCAGACAGCATCTGGCGCGGCTACAGAGCCGAACTTTAGAGAGCCGACGCTGTGTGTGTGCAGTTTTTTTGTTAAATATGGTGTGGAGCACCTAGTGCCGGACGCACTGAGCTGGTGCTACCTGTCGCTCACTGCAGCGCTGTACTGTTGTTAGAGCGCCCAACACACATCATATTCATCAATGCTGGCCAGGTTACTACAGTGACAGCAACACTAGGTTACAGCGCCTGATACCCGCTTACAGCGTCTACTCTCTATACAGACGCTCATCTGACAAAACGTGGCACTGTTAGTAAATCAGCCTCCAAATATTGATTTCCAGGTATTAATATGCCTGGAATTAATGTTGATTGGAAGATGTGTAATATGCAATGTGACAGCATAGAGCAATGTAGGAAGTTCTGTGGAGTTTACACACAAGAGCACCTTAAATGAGAATTCCCTTTTTAATGCCCCACTGTGTAAAACCCTTCATATCACAATGCCCCCAACGGTTCTTTATTATTACTATGATCTTTGGACCCATGTATGGCCATAAATTTGCACATTTGTCTTAAGTGGCTACGAGTCCTCACTTTCATCCCTGGGTTTATTTTTTGGTGTAATAACCCTGTCTCTTTTAAAAAATATTTTCATTTTGTAGGTGTATGAAATCTCTGAAGCCCCTGTAGTATCTGATGCAAGTAGGTACTTTTTCTTTCCGGCCTTGCCATCCTGTAAAACAGATGTTTTTAATGCCTGTAAGACTTTAGCTTGTTCAGTGCATTTTTGTTTTGTTGTAGGCATAAATCTGACATTCTTAAATATTCAGCAAAGTGTATCTACTCCAGTATCATGCAAAAAGCATAATCAGCACTTATGGAAAATATTTCATAATCAGCATTATTTTTGTCTATTGCTTTGGGAGGACAAAAAAAAATGCCTGCAATATACATTCAGATTTTGGAATTCTTGCAGACCCTATTTAGGTTGTAGTTTTATGCAATGTAAACTTTTTGGTGCTCCCGGGAGAAATATTATTTATATATATTTACATTTTCTATATAAGACATTGCCCAGGCTAAAAAAAAAAAAAAAAGCTCTTTACTTACCTGTTGTCCCCCACAGATGATCACTCTTACAGGCTGATTCATTACTAGCGGCAGGTAGTGACAGATGAGCGTCTGTAGCAGGCATTTCAGATCGCCCGCTAGTAATCGCTGTGCTCGGCCATGGTTCGCTAGTTCAGAGCGCCTCAGTCGCTGTGCAGCATTGATGAATACGTTGTGTGTCGCTATATGAGCAGTACAGCGCTGTATGGGAGCGAATGGTAGCGACTGATCAGTGCGACAGACTCACCATATTCATCAAAAAAACTGCCTCACACACTGCCGGCGCTCAAAAATGCTTTGCTGTAGCCTAGAGCTACCCGGAGGCTGTGTGGTTAAAGGCTGTTATTGAACATGTATACACCAGTAACAAAGCAAAAACATATGGAATTACATTGTTATAACATTGTAACATGAACACATTAATGCCAGACCTGTAATGTCAATATTGCATAAATATATAAAAAATGAAAAAGTGTGAAAAAATGGCTTTTTCTAGGCCAGGAGAGGTCACAACATCTTTTGAGAATAAAAAAAAATAATAATTAAAACCCGCTGTTTAAAGAGAATAAAAAGAATGTCCATTGAAATGTATGGGAGAGCGCCAGGTAGCGAGAGGTAAGACGTGGTGCTCTGCAAGGCTGAACGCCGGCGCTGTACGCTGAGGCTGGGATAATGATGAATCGGACGCTACATGGCGTTATCCCAGTCGCTCAACAGAATCAGCTTCATAAATGTGGTCCTGCGTACTGTGGCCGGTGTTCTCATGCCGATACCTGCCGCTACCTGTCGCTTAACAGCCACTACCTGTCGCTATCCCTTCATGAATAAAGCCCTTATTCTGGTGTTGTCTATCTTACCTGATTGCCCCGGTTATGTCCCACCTGATCACCAGGCACTTTCTCTTTCTCTATGCGGCACTGCCCCCGCCATCAGTCACAGAAATGCTGGCATTCCCCCTCCACTGACTTCGAAATGAAAATTTTGTGTCTGATCTAGGTAAATACCCTATAGAATGTTTACTCTATAAACAAGACTATAGTCTTGTTTATAGAGTAAAATGTCATTCATTTTCCTTTGGTTTCTCCAGGGCCGGCATTTGGGGGGCATCAGCGGCATTTGCCCTGGGCCCCCATGCTAAGACAGGGCCCCAAGTCCCCTAAGTGCGGCGGTGGGTGGCAGTTCTCTGAGCCCCAGAACACCAGCAGCATTTTTTGGGCTGCAGCAAGTTTCTTATACCCAGTGGCGGGGCCCTGTGTTGTCAATACCATTTGCCGCGTCCATTTGCTTCGCCCATAAAGCTGCAATCAGATGGCAGGCTGGGAGTGAATGACAGGAAAGGAGCAGGCTGTGGCACAGTGAGCAGCACAGACACAGTGACTGTCTGCCCACCCATATTTTTTAAAGTGGATCAAAACCCAGGTTTTTTACTCACCTGGGTTTTGGTCCTCTTAAAGCAGAACAAACCCCCTAAGAGGCCAGGCAGAAATTTGAAAGATTCCAGGGCCAGTCGGGATGCCCTGTTGTATGAAACCCCCTAGGGCATCATAAAAACTCCCCTTGCCCCATCCAAAAGTGCATACGCAGGCTCTCATCCAACCATTCAGATAGGCTGGGGTTTGGAGCATACGTGATGCAGGGGTTGTGGCTGCACCCCCCCCCCATTTAATTTAATCAGAGCCTTTTGCCAAAGGATATAAACATGACAAAGTGCTCTGATTGGACAAGAGCCAGTGCATGCACTGTTGGAGTGGGGGAAGGTGTTTTTTACTGGGTGAACTGGGGGGGTTCATCCCAATTCAGGATGCCCCCAGGGAAAGGATCAAAATCTGTAAAAATACTGGGTATTTTTCCACTCAAATTTGGCTTCGTTGTTGGTAATCTTTTTTTTGTGGGGGTTTATCTACTTAAAGGGGCAAGCCGTCAAATTCGAGTGTCTGGAAATGATCGCCTTGACAGCATTATAAGTTCGTAACAAGTTTCTATAATCCTTTCATGGAGCTGAGGAGAAGTGGAAAAGAACCCTTTGAGTATTCTTATCTAGTATGTGCATTTTATTTTTTTACTGTGGGTAGCCATGTATACATTGATCGTTTTTACTGGATAGGAATATTCTGTGTTTGATTTTGCATTTATTGATAAACTTTCAAGAAAATTGTTTTTTAAGGAAAAATGCAAGTTTTACTATTATTGCAAAGCAAAAATCATAGCCCACCATTGCTTGCTAATGTCCTGATATTATAGAAGTAGCATAATGTTAAGATTACTTAAAATGGACCAAAACCTGTGACATATATACCGCATTTTTGCCCTATAAGATATACATGCCCATAAGATGCATCCAGGATTTGGAGGAGAAAAATAAGAAAAAAAATATTCTGAACCAAATGGTGTGCTTAAATATCCCCCCCCCCCCAATCACACAGACAGTATGCAGAATCCCCCCATCACCCCATTACAGGCAGTATGTGGGCATCCCAAATACATGCAGTGTGCAGGCATCCCAATTACAGTCAGTGTGTGGACATTCCAATTACAGGCAGTGTGCAGAAATCCCAATTACAGACAGTGTGCAAGTGTTCGCGCATCCCAATTACAGACTGTGTGCATGGCATTCTATTTAAAGGCAGTGTGAGGCATCTCAAATCCTAGCAGTGTGTGGGCATTGCAAATACAGGCAATGTGCAGCATGCCCCAAAAACAAACAAAAAAAAGTACATTCCCCATCCCCCACACAGTGTCTCCCACCAACTTAAACCGAGAAAGACAGACAGACAGACATACACATTACTGTTGCCTCTGCTTGCTGCTGCCTTGACCGTCGCTTTTGCAGTAGCCACCGCCCCTGTAGCTGCTGCTGCCCACTGCCCGCCATAAGTTTCGAGAAAGACAAACAGCTTCTGGGTTGAAGTGGTCTCCTGCCAGTGTAATTGGAAGCTGGCAAGAACCACGGGCCCCGCCCTACCTGGTGGCCGGAACCGGCTCTCTCTGAACTTGCGGCCGCAAAGGAAGCGCCGGGCAGAGGACAGTGGCAGTTATGGAGGTGGTGGCTACTGTAAAGGCAACAGCCAAGGCAGTGGGCAGCAATGGCGAAGATGGAGGATACCGGTAAAGTGTGTGTGTCTGTCTTTCTCTTTATAAGTATGCGGGAGAGGCTTCATGGGAGCAGGGGAATGTACTTTTCTTTTACATTCGCCCGATAAAACGCACGGACATTTCCCCCCCACTTTTGGGGGGAAAAAGGTGTGTGTCTTATAGGGCGAAAAATATGGTACCCCCATTTAAAAACCCTTCACAGGCATTTTGGGGTGTCTCACAGTGTGAACCCCCCAGATTCCAGGTATACTCACCTTAAATCTCAATCCCACTGCAAATGCGAGCGCTCCAGTGGTTTATCTATTAAAACAGTGAGACTGAGGCCCTTATTTATGAAGGAATAGCGACAGGTAGTGACTGGTGAGCGACTGGTAATGACGGGCACCGCCACGAGAACGCCGGCTCCCCACCACAATCACACATTTATCAAGGCAATCCTGCTTAGCGACTGAGATAGCGCCAGATAGCCACTCATTCATCATTATTCCAGCCTCAGCCCCCAGCGCCAGCGTCCGACCTTGAACAGCGACAGGTATGACCTCTCGCTACCTGGCGCTCTCCAATGCATTTCAATGGAACAATCTTTAAATATTCATAATTAATTGTTATTAATGTTTTTTTTTTAAATGTGAAAAATTCTGTGACCACTTCTGCCATGTTAGATATTTTTTTTAAGGGAAAAAAAAAAATTTGTGCAGAATTGATATTACAGGTCTGATATTAATGTATTCATATTACAAAATTATTTTAAAAACTTGTTTTTTTTGGTTTCCAAAAATACTTTTAACCCATCGCCGCCAGCGCTCTGGGGTTTAAGCATGCATTTCACAGCGCGAGAATTTTTTGAGCGTGATTTGTTAATGAATATGGTGGGAGCCGGTCGCTATGGCCAGTCGCTATCATGCGCTCCCATACAGCGCGGAACCTGTCAAATAGCGACTCCTCACCCAATATTCAACATTACTGCACACCGACTGAGTCGCTGTCAACAACCGAACAATGGCCAAGCACAACGACTACTAGCGGGCGCTGTGAAAATACTGCTACAGTCGCTCAACTGTCGCTACCTGCCGTTATTAATGAATCGGCCTCTGAGGTGAGTATAAAGGGAGTTTGTACAGTCTGCTAGTTTCATACAAATCAGGATGCCCTTGGGACAGGGAATTGCCCAGCCCATGAGTATTTTAGACAAAAGAGCTGGGCAAATTAGGTTTTTATCCTCCATAAGTGCCAAATTCCTAAAGATGCCTAAAGATGGTTATCTAAGCGTTAAAACCGTATTTGGATTGTGCTACAAAAGAAACTTGCACTGTACTTCAATGCACAGCTAGCCACTGGGGACCCATTATATGTCTCTCTAGCTATAAAAATGATGCATATGGAAATTGAAAGTGTGGCTCTGATTACAATACTTTGCACACATTCCCTGTTTGCAGAGGATAACTTTAGAAGTTGTTTGCACATCATTACAAAAGTGGAATCTTTTATGTCAGCGATGTGTAAAAAAAAATACTTTTATGAACTTCACATTAGCTATTAAATCTACCAATTTCACCTCTAAGCTCTGAACTGGCAGATTTGCTTGGAGAAACAAACCACATTTTTAACAAGGAAAATAATTTACTGCCAGTGTGTTCTAAATCTTACAAATGCTCCCAATTTTCCTGCAGGAAATCAAATGAATATTAATAATGTATTATGATTATCTCAGCTTTATTGCTTGTTTTATGTGTTTTCTGTTTATATAGCAGCAGTACTCATTGACTGAGAAATGGTTCCTTAGATTGCAGTAGAGCTTCCACATTCATTTTTCTTTCACAGTTCAAGTACTGTATGAAGACCATCATGAACTTCAGAACTGCTGTCCGTGAAATAAATGACAGACATTGAATATTCATTCAAACTCATTTTAGGCTGCAAAATATTCTATGTTTCATAAATAGCATGCTCAAACTTAAAAGAGCACATAATATATGAGTATTGTGTATTGTATTAATAATTTATTATATCACCCTCCATATAAGTTTCTCAAGTAAAATAAAAAAATTAAAAATATGCACATTAAATGAAAATACAGTCAATAGTTGCACTAGTCAAGAGTGTACACGAAAAAAACTTAAAGTGGACGAAAACCCAGGATTTTGACTATCCTGGGTTTTGGTCCATTTCTGCTATCTGAAACCCCCTGATCTTTCAACCCCCCCTCACCTGGCGCATGCAGCGGGTGCTCGTCCAATCAGCGTGCTCGGAGCCACTGAGGTATGCGTGTCAAAGCGGCGTCAAAGCTCATCAGCTCCTAGCACACTGGCGGCCGCATCTTGCGCTTCCCTCTATCAGGGAGCACGCCCGTGCCGGCCATTCACTCGCCCTGCTACAGAGAATCGCGAGATGCGGCTGCAGCCCATGCATGCTTCGTTGGACCGCGATTCAGGTAAGTGCAGGGGGCGTCCTGGGTGGTTTCACACAGAGGGGCATCCCGATTTTTGATGCCCCGCGGTGAGGGATTGGATCGATCCCCCTGGGTGTTGCTCCACTTTAAAGCATACAAATATCCTCCCGGGGTTAATATCTGACCTCACCCCAGCACCCTCTGCCCACATTGTGTACCTGGCCATTCCTTCTACCTGTGGCGGGGTTTCGCACATCCCAAATTGGAATGCCACAGAGGTGGTTCACTAACCTATCCTAGCATCTTATACATGCTAGGTCGAGTTGTCGTCCATTTAAAGTGGTACAAACCTACCAGTGGCCGCCACTGGCTTTCCCTCTGGGGCATCCCAAACTGGGAATGCCCCCACTGTATGAAGCCCCTCAGGGCTCCTGTAAACACTCCTTACCCCAGTCCAATGATGCATAAGTGGGCTCTCATCTAACCAGAGCCGTTTGCATTTTGGCGGTGCAAGAGTGGCATGCCCCCAGCCATTCTGATAAGCCCAGAAAAGCTGAGGAGGGAGTGCGCACACAACTTGTATAAAATTATTATTAGAGGTGGGCAAACCGGAACTGCAAAGTTGCTGCGGCCATGGTTGCCCCTCCACAAGAAAGGGGCATGCAATTGCAAGCATGGCCAAATTGGTTGGCTGCCTTCAATTTTTAGCGAATGGCTCCTTCCAGAGGCTAGGGGCACTGTCAGTTGCCATGTCTCAGCCTTTGCTGAGCCTCACTCTGACTAAATTTCTCGATGGCATGGCTGTCCTGCAGGAGAAATACACCCCTTTTCCTGACAGCATGGCATGAGGTTGGGTTTTTTCAACATAGTGAATATGCCAAGTGTCATGGCGCCATTGACTGCATGCACGTGGCCCTTGTTCCCCCAGCTGCTCAGGACAATATGTTTTGGTATGTTTATGGCAACTATTGTTGCACCTTCCTGCCCTTCTCCTGTATTTAGGCCTTCTAGTCCCCCTCCTGTCTTTAAACTATGCTTGCCTCAGCTCCCCTAAACTATCTTCCTTGTGTCCTTGTGTATTTGTAATTCAGAATTTTATTTGCAATTAATTACTTGGAGCCACTACATTTAGCCTCTGATTGTTTGGCTTTATTTCAGAAACCGCAAGATGGGCCACTCTCTTAATTTCCAATGCATTGTGGGACTGGATCTTTTTTCAGCATTTTGACCAACTTCCAAGGCTTATCCCACAACGCATTCATATTGCAGAGTTTATATACCCGTTTTGAGAGTGGCGAGCTGAGTGGCGGTTAATTGTCTGTCTATTCTTCTCCTGGTAGACAGCTCAAAAATCCCCTGAAATATGTCACCTAGGAGCAAGGACAGACCTCTGCAAGTCCCAAGTTCAATTATATGCTGCAGGTCCAGCTCACCAAGTGCAATAAAACATTTAATGATGAATTTTAAAATCATACATATTCTGTGTGGAGTGTATATCCATGGCTCCCCAACCACAAGGTAACGCGTTTCGGGGTTACCTCGCCCCTTAATCCTACCTTAAATCAGATGGGGACCCATTGCTCCTTTAAGAAAGATGTCAGCGTGCTGAACAGGCTGTGAAATGGTGCAATTTCCGGCCTCGACGATGGAAACGTAGAAACCCCGCCCCCTGTCTAGTAATTGGGTGGAGGGGAAACCTCATGCTAAACCCGCCCCTCCTCCTATTGGTCAACTGGCTATGTACATAATACTGTTATGCAGCCTAGAATAGAGAGACCTCGGCTGTCGCAGCCGAAGCCGAGCATGAAATAGTATGATTAGGGACGGCTGACAGGGGCCGTAATGAAGATTAACGAGTGCTTCTGATTTAAGGTAGGATTAAGGGGTGAGGTAACCCCCTTGTTCATGCATTCTGCCCTCTGTTTTGCTTGATTGATCAGTGTTTTGCCTTAGGCAACACTAAATTGTTGCCTCCTATAAAATGTGTCTCCCAATCTCTCACGGTTTCGGTGTCTGGACCACACAGGGGTGCCCTCCAATACAAGGCTGGCAAGGTTCAAATCATCATGGCCTGTATTGCCCTTCACAATTCTGCCCTAGCAGGGATGTTTTTTCTAAATTTGTGTTGATGTATTTGTGTATTTTGACTTGTTTTTGTTTACCCCCCTTTTGTGTTGTAGTATGTGAAATTAAAACAGCCAAAACAAGTAGATGTTTAATTTCTTTCATTTAGAGGATATATCTACAATGTGCCTCTCCCTGGGTGGCTCAAGGGCAACACAGTGCCCAAATTTCAGCAAAGTAGATGTTTGCCCTCCACAAAAGTCCATCAGCCATGATTTGGGTGAAGTGGCCTGGTTGACACTCTGCTGGTTGGCGTGCCTCAGGCAGTGGGTGCATTTTGCTGGTTTGCCTTCACCATTTGGGCCAGCAGTGCCTCCAATGTTTGGTTGTGGTGCTCCACCACTTCTGCTCCTCCACCACTTCATCCATGCCTTCCTGGATCTTCCTGGCAGTATGGTGTACCACCTGCATAGCGGCTGGAGTTGTGTCTAAAAGTGTGGCTATTGGCCCAACACTTTGCCTCCATGATTTAGTACTATCTGCCTACATCTGATCCTGCAGATGTTTGGGGGTGTGTGGGGGTAGAGCGGGACCAAGATCCATCCAGGTGGTCAAAATATGCCAAAGCACCATCCAGCAGGACCTCCAGCTGTGCTTCATTAACCCTTTAAATGCCAGCCACGTAAAATTTACGTGGTTGCCTCTCCGTCACTTAAGTGCCAGCCATGTAAATTTACGTGCCTGGCATTTACCCCTGCTATCGGGCAAAAAAAAAAAAAAAATACTCACCTTACCCCTCGTTGGATACGGCCGGGTCTCCTCTTTAATTTGGTGCCATCCGATCCCCCGTGGGGGCTTGGATGGCTCCAAGAGAGCCCCCGGAATAGGCTGTCCCCCACTTCTGCTGCAGGCGGCCGCCATCTTGCCGCTAAGCCCCGCCCCCTTGGCTAATGACGTCATCCCGGCCCCGATCACTGGCTTCAACTCTCTCTGCTGTCAGATGCCGGTGATCGGTGCCGGGGAAGGAGGTGACAGGAGATCCTCTGATCTCCTGCCTCCCCCTTCTCTGGATGCCGATCACCGGCATCTGTCATCAGAGCGGCGAGGGACAAGAGCTTACAATCGGAGGTAAGTACAGTAAAAAAAAAAAAAAATTTTTAATAAAATACTTTTATTACTTGTGTGGTGTTTTTTTTTTTCACAGTTAACCCTTTGTGAGCTGGTAAGGGGTCCATGAGACCCCTTATACCAGCTCACAAGGCTCTGGGTCTGGCAAGTCACCTGCGGCTAGTGGGTGACTTGCCATTAACCCCCAGCCCCCCATTACCTGCCTCCCCAACGGCCAGGGGGGGGCAGAAGGGCTCGGGCCACTTAGTGGCTATGTGGGCTAGTAGCCTGCAGGGCCAGGGGCCACCAACGCTGGCCCCTGCGCCCTGTTCTAAAAGCCCCCATAGCTGGCCCGGGTTGGTAATGCTGGGTAGGGGGGACCCTACGTCATTTTTGGGGGGGATTTTTAAGGGTTTTTAACCCTTAAAATTCCAAACAAAATGGGGTCCCTGGGAGGGGGTCCCTATGTCATTTTTTTTTTAATTAACCCTTTTGTGTTCTGTCATCCAGCAGCTATAAAAGGCTTTTAGCAAGTGAGCAGAAGCCAGTGATCGCCGAGGGACAGAGTGCTCCAGTATGGATGGGAGGTAAGTATTAAAAAAATAAATAATAATAAAATATTTTTTCTCTGTGTGGTGTGTTTTTTTTACATTTAACCCCTTGTGAACTGGTAAGGGGTCCATGAGACCCCTATATCAGTTCTCAAGGCTGGGGGGATGGCAAGTCACCTGCGCTAGCCGGTGACTTGCCATTAACCCCCGGCACCCCCATTACCTGCCTCCCCAAAGGCCAGGGGGGGGCAGAAGAGCCCGTGGCCACGGGCTATGCGGGCTTGTAGCCTGCAGGGCCAGGGGCCACAAAAGCTGGCCCCTGCGCCCTGTTCCTACAAGCCCTGCATAGCTGGTCCCGGGCTGGTTACTTTGGGTAAGGGGGGCCCCATGTCATTTTGTTTTGGATTTTTAAGGGTTTTTAACCCTAAAATCCCCCCCAAAAAATGCATTTTATGTATTTTATTTGTAAATGTTAAAAATTACTTGTTTCAGTTAGGGGGGGTCTCCTGGGCAGGAACAGGGGGCTACTGATAAATATGTGGTACCGTTCTAATCGGTAGAAATGGGGCTTTGACATGCAATATGGTTTTCCCTAATAAAATACATTTTTTATTTAAAATAAAGGAGGCAATTTTCTAAAAAAATGTTTATTTATTTATTTTTTTTACTTAATAATAAATAAAATTTACAAACAAGACATTTCATGTTAAAGCCTAAACTCTGCTGCAAAAAATATATATATAATTTTCCTGAAAATTCCAGCAAAAATGTCGCAAAACATGGCGCAAAATGGGGAAAAATTACCTGTCAACAGAGGGTGACAAAATCTCAAGTAGGCTGGCAATTAAAAGGGTTAATAGTACCTCTGCATGTTGGGTATTGTTCTGTTTGGGGGACCTTGCGCTTTCAGGCTTAGCTTGTTTTTTCTTGTTTGAATATTTATATTTTAGGAAAAGGTGTTTTTTATTCAGCTTTTTTATACATTTTTTAGGGAAACCCTGCGCAATCAAAGAATTCTTTGAGGGATCAATTCCAGAAAGATGAGCCCACTACAACAAGCTGGGTACGCTTAGAAAGCTTAACATGTGTACTTTCAGGGAATATATGGTTTATGGGGGATATTCCAAATGTAAAGGGTTGTTTTGGTTGAAGAATCGCAAGGTGCGCACTTTGTCTGCAGAGCTGAAATTTTCAAGAAAAATTACCGTTATGCTCATGCTTTACTTTGGGGTGTTTGGCAACTCTTCCCTTGACAGTAACTATGCATGTTGGGTATCGTTCTGTTCGGGAGATGTTGCTTTTTCAGATTATACTTGTCTTTTCTTGTTTGTATATAGTTTTTTTTAGGAACATGTGGCTTTGATTCTGCTTTTTTATCCTTTTTTTTAGGGAAACTCTTTGCAACCAAAGAATACATTGAGGGATTACTTCCAGAAAACTGTGGCCACATCAACAAGCCTGGTACAAATAGAAAGCCTGAGGTGTGTACTTCCAGAGAATATATAGTTTGTGGGGGGTATTTCAAATGTAAAGGGTTGTTTTTCTGGAAAAACTGCAAGGTGCGCATAGCGCATATCACAGTTGTATTTTTTCTGACAATCCCCTAAAGCTCTGTTTCAGTTTGGGGGAGTCTCCTGGGCTGGAAAGGGTGTCTACCAATACATATGTGGTACTGCTGTAACCGGGAGAAATTGGGATTTCACACACAATAAGATTTTATTGACAAACTTACATTTTTATTACAAAAAAACTCTACAAATTGTAAAAAATAGATTTTTTTTTTTTGCACATATTTCGCCAAAAAAAATTGAGAATACACCTAAAAATGACAAACAAGACATTTCATGTTAAAGCTCAGATTCTGCTGAAAAAACCAATATATAATTTTCCTGGGAAATCACTGAAAATCCCTTCAAAAATCACATTTGAACATGGGGAGTGCAAAATAGTGCAAAATGGTCTGGCAACAGAGTGTGACAAAAACTCCAGGTAGGCTGGCACTTAAAGGGTTAAACCATCCACTCAGCTTGCCCCTGATAAGTTTGCAACCAGTCTGGTTGGCCAATGCTGGGGTCTGCTGTGTGGTGTTCTGGGTGGAGGTGAAGCAACTGTGGGCACTACCACGACCAGAAGGGATGGATTGCAAGCTACCAGGGAGCAAGCAGGGCCAGCTCTCCACACTGGGGCTGGTAAGGGGGTCCACATAGGACTTCCGTGTCCTGAACAGTAGGTGCAACGTGAGCCCTGGGTGTGGGTCTCTGCTGCTGCCTCACACTGCTGCAGGCGATCCGCTCAGAGTGGGTAGTGTGGGAGCCAGCAGGGGAATGTCTACGGGAGAAATGGTGGCTGGGTGCTGTGTCTACCTCGGCCATGTCTGTGTTCTGACTTCTGGGGGATCAGGTGACACTTGTGTCTGGGAGTCTGGCCTCAAAGATGTGGGTCAGTTGTGTTCTTTTCTACATAAGTGGCTGGTTAATTAGACCTCAATTGTGTGTATTTTACAGGCCAGCATAAGCACACTTTTGCCTACATATGGACACAAGCACACTTCTGGGGTCTGCCAGGTGGACTATATTCTGAGGGTAAGTCTCCTTGCTATGCCAAGCTATGCCATTTGCCTACGCAGGTCCCAATTAAGCAAAGTGACAGACCGGAGTGGTGACATTCAGCAGAAGGCACATGTGCACAGTAGAGGCCTTGTATTCCAAATAGTTCAACAGGCCCAGGTTACTGTGCAAACCCACATGTGCCATTTGGCCTAATTGCATCTGCGACTACAATCTGCCAGTACTGTTGGATGGGTCTGCCATGTGGCTACACAGGGTCAGTGAGCACTAACCGACAGTACTAGCAGAGGCAAGAGCTGCACCCTTTGGCCTAAGTATGTCTGTGACTACAATCTGCCAGTACTGTTCAATGGCAGAGCTGGGTCCACTGTGAGTCTATGCGGGGTCAGCGAGCACTATCCAACAGTACTAGCGGATGGGAGAGCTGGCCTATGCACACACTGGACTAGACATGTATTTGTTGTTTGCACTGTCAGACACCAGTTTTTAAAAGGGGAGCTGTGTGCACATGGACCTCAAGGCAAACGAAAATGTGAAGGACAGAAACTAACTGTGCTATTTGTTTGTTGTCATGCAGACTATCATTGAAGACCAATATGACTTCAAGCCCAACACCCATGAAAAGAGGATGTTGGCAGAGGACTTCGCCTTACACCCTCACACAAATTATGCAGCACTGGTCGGACCTCAAACATCTAAAGTGGATGTACTAGAGAAAAGGTAAGCTCTCAGGCAGAAATTGTAAAGTGACTTTAAAATCTCTATTTTTGTAGGGGATTTCTGGCTGTGCGTTAAGCCCACCCAGAGGCGAAGAGTCCAACCAGTGGTGCAAAGAAGATGGGTGTGGGTGTAAGGCAATGGCCCAGAAACCTGCCAATGTCTTCGTCCTCCTCTATAGCATCCCCTTCACCAGCCTTGGGTGTTGGGTTTGGAGTCACACACATTCCTGCAGCAGTCAGGCAGGCCAATAGTCCCAAAGCAATTCAGTTGTGTGAAGGGATGACCAAATGAGATATATGCTAAGTGCTGTTGTGTTGTGCTTCTCTTTCCATACAGAATCTTCAGAGGGGGAGTATGCCCTGATGGGGCCACCCGAGATGGGTCCAGCACCAGACTCAGATGTGTAAACACATTTAAGCAGAACACTACAGAAGCTGAAGTAAAAGAACACATGCACGGACTGGTTGCAGCAGGTTGATTTTCATTACAGACCCCAAAGAAGGGATGGCTCCACAGAGGAGGGTGGCCCCTGAAAAGGGCGCAGAACAATGTTGGGGTAAGTAGGTTGAATTTAGGGTGCATCTCCAGCCACACATGTGTCCAAATAGGTGTTAACATGCTTTTCGATTGTCTTTACAGGTGCCATGTTGGCCCCCCATAATTTCATATATTTTTAAATTATGTTTTTACATGTTTTTAAAATGTTGTTTATAAAAAGAAATAAACACATCATACTGCAAAATGTCAAAGCTGCATAGTGCCCTTTAATAATGCAGGGGTGAGTAATTGTGTGTGGTAAGAGACGGTTTCCAAAGGATGTCTCACAAAAAAGGTGAGTAACACTGGGTGAAAGCAGAAGACATGGAAGCCCAATAAATGTAAAAACTGGGAGAAGGTAAGTGTCAATAAGGACATGCACACTACCTGGAATGCCACATAGGAAACAAGGGAGAATGTAAATGTCTTGAATGACATGCACACTACATGGGATGCCACACAGGTCAGGGACATCTGGAAGAACCATTCAAATTAAAAATAATAAGGGTGGAATGCGTATGGTGGAAGGCCAGCAAGGGACATGGAACACAAAGAGGGATGGCCTACATGGTAACTTAAAGAAGAAAAAAGTTATAAACTCGGCTTCCAAGACAACTTCGAGAGCCAAAATCGCAAATGTTCGGCTAAACTGTATGCGCACACAAAGCAATTACGCCCACAAATGTCCAAAATGTATCGAAGCATGGCTGTCAATAATAGGAGCCTTTGCAAAATCCTGGTTTCTGGGTTTGATTCTGTACAAAACTAAGCATTCATGGTGAGGCTTTGAATCAGGCCATATATTGGAAATGTTGTCTACAAATATATATATATATATATATATATTGTTTTACAGTAAACTGTGTGGTGCTTTTAAAAGGCTACAGCTACAAGAATATGTGGGTAGACTGTGTTGTAGCGGACCAAGTTATATGACAAGCATCATACCTGAAATAATAATAAGTTCTTTAAAGTTTAAAAACTAGTTGGTATCTTTAGATATCATGACAATATAAAAATGAAGTCATAATGAGCTATAGTTGTACAAACATTTTCCACAATATGTTATAAAGTAGTCAGTAGTTTTGTTGTTCAGATTCAGGTTGAAGTTAAAGTTCATTGTTGTGGGTTTTTTCAAACAGAGCAGTAATTTCATATCAGCACTAGGCCACAGAGGGCCACAAAAACATCATAGTAGAGGGTTTATAAATTTTTAATTTTTTTTTATTCTTACTTGAAAAAGAATTATCTACCCTCCACTCCCTGCAATTTGATGCAGGGAGGAGCGGAATGCAAGAATACATCTAAAAATGAAGGGAGACTTTAAACCCATGCAGGAGAAGCCTCCAAGGAATGCCCCCTGTGACTAATAATTTCACTGGAGGGGAGGGACAGGGAGGGGTGTTCCCAGGGAATCTCCCATCCCTCCAGTAACGCCACAATCATTAGTGTAATAATACTTCTTATAATAATATCAATGTAAATAATATTTTACTTGGCTATATGATAGATACTCTTCCCTCTCAAGCAGATAACTGCCTATGCCTATCAACAGAGGCGGCATTTCACAGTGCCATATATTGGAATGGGAGTTTAAAAAATCATGATGTATTATCTCTTCCTCCTGCTGTGACTATAACAAACAAGATTAGTCATTCTGAAAAGTCTGCCGGCTCACTGATGAGTGTTACATTGTGTTACATTGTTATAACCAAGCCGCAGTTGATGTATCATAATTGTTGTTGTAATCAGCTGTTATGCATTGTAAAGCAGTCACAAGCCTGAAATGTAAAGATAGCTTACTGCTTTCTTTAATTTGTGCACCACATTGCTGTATAGATTGTCAACTCTGTATGTAAAATAAAATACAAGGTCATTTTTTTTTCTCCAACCTCACCTTCTACCATCTACCCCCAGGACTGATGCACATTACATTTTTTAGGGGATTTGGAAATAATAATGAGTTTTGGTATTTAGTGAATTAGGTTAATTAATTAAATATTGTTAGGTAATTAATAATTTAGGCAGGCTAATTGATTAACATTACATCATTTATTGCTAATTTCAGCACGTTAATTAAGTTGTAGTAGGTAATTCATTTAGGTCATTAATCATGGACTGAGATTTAAACGTAAACATAATAACTATAAGGCTGTATTCACACCTATCCGATTGCGCTGTGATGGGCAACGCAGTCACAACTCAAGGAAAAATGCTGCCCATTATTTTTAATGGATCAGTTCACATATATATGCTACGTATAAATTTGAACTGGCCCATTAAAATGCCAATTGCAGGGGATATTATTATTATCATAATATTTCATGGTGCTGTACAAGGTTAAAAGAGGTTGGCAGTCATGGCCTAGTGGTTAGATAACAGATCTTGTGACCAGTGGTTTGCTGGGGCATGACTAAAGTGCTCTTAAACAAGGCACCTAGTGCCCAGCTCCTCCCTGTGCATCACAGATAACACAGCCCACCACTCCGGGCACAAGTTTGCACTTATTGCACCTTAGTGTCTTCACTAATGTGATTCATTAGCGTGGTTACTAGTGTGCTTACTTTGTGTGTTGTACACTGCGTGTGAAAAAAGTGGAGCCGAATTCCTATGTATACATAATATGTAGTGATGACCAATTCTAACGAATCACTCTGAATTCTAAGGAAAAATCAATTTTGCATGAACTGAACTGCTTGGGATTTGTGGTGATTGCATTTTTCCCTGAAATAGTTTTTAAAATCATCTGCTGATTCAATGTCAAGCAACGGGCGCAGGTGCCCCGCATCACTTACTGCTGTGTACCCTCCATCCATCCAACCCGACAGCCAATGTTACCTACCCCAGGGTGTCCTACATCGCCGACCGACACCACTAGAGTGTCCTATGTCTCTCCCTGCCAGGTTGTCACATACACTCTTTGCTGCAGGATGCCCAGTGCTGCAGACTGTTACTGCCAGTATCATAGATCAGAAGCAACAGAAATACAACAAACCCTTGAGCGTAGGGGTGAAACTATTGGGGGGATGCAAGGGCCCATCAAGGTCAGGGTCCCCATAATTGTTGCTGCTGCTTTTGCCCCCAGGTTGCGCACCCCATTGCAGGAGGCCAGTGCCATTTGCTGAATGACAGGCACGATAAATGGCTCAGATTTGATGAGCGCCCGTGCATTCGTCTTTGCAGCGAAAGGTAAGCTGTTACAGGGGGGTTTCTGGATTTGGAGTGCCCCTGGGCAGCTGTTGTTTTGTAATTTCTAAAATAAAATATCCACTCCATTAAAAATATTTCCCCCTAAAATGTAGAATTCCCCTATAATGGGGGCATGGTTTCTATTTAAGTAGAAAAAAACTATTTCTAAATTACTAAATTCTCTTTCACTTCACTGTGTGCTGAGTGATGCCAGTTCTGACTGCCTCTCCAAAACTCAGCCTCCCCAGAAAAATCTTAAATCATTTGGATAACCCCCATAGTTTCAAGGTCAAGGTCAAAGCACATTATGCAGGATAGCAGATTTAAAGCAGATGGTCAGCCGCAAGTAGAGAAAGCATTGAGCCAATGGCAGGAGATTGATAATGTTGCCAATGTTTACATTGACTTAGGAAGCTTCATTTTTTAATAGATTTAATACATTAAATAATCTGATTTGGATAACAAATGCTCATAATGATTTTTAAATGTCTGCATTGGTAAGCACTTGATTTTTTTGTGCCACTTTTAAAACTAAAACCGTTTTATTTGCTGCTATACCCTTTTCACATCTGATTGCATATTTTATATTTTATAAACAGGAATCATTTAGTATAAAATTCCTTTTTGAAGCTGTTCTATCTTGTAAGTCTGACTGACAGAGTAAGACTGCTTTTAAAGCCTACTTTTTTGGAAGACTAGCTCAGACTTACTTGAGTGCCTTTGGATTACAGTACCTGTGGATAGTTTTAAAGTCTAGACAGAACTCCTATTGCACAGGGATCTGGCTGATAACCAATCCACTTAAATATATCCTTTCCGCCAAGGTGAGAAATTTTCACTCATTGCGGTTTTATCTTAGAATCCTCTGACCTGAAAACAGATGAATGAGTTTCACCTTACGTAGGAAAGCATATAGCAGATATATATTTTTTGTGGCAAGTCACAGTTGAGTTAACAAGTTACATTTATACCCACTGGAAAGAGAGAAACTGAAAAGAATAAAGAGTTGTATTGCTGTTAGCATATGTGGAGTAAACATATACATGCATCTTAAATTGTAGTGAACATCATTATATGAAAACAGATAAAGTGGATCAAAACTGTAAAGCAAAACAAATTTTGCCAACCCCACATAATAATACTCCTCTCCCTGTCAAATTAATAGCCACGGTTTTAGTGTTATATATTCAGGCTCCTACATCATTAGATTGCAGCACCAAATTATATTAGGTGGATATATTGTTATTGAAAAGAGAAGACAGGATGGTGAGACCATCCAAAAGGTATTGCTTGTGGGGTCAAGGATACAGGGTCAAGAAGATAGGTTACACTTTAAAAATGTGTCTTGAAATCACTTTAACCTTCAGCCTCAGATGCTAGTAAGTTTATTCTGAAAGGAGGGTGTAGACATTCAAAGGTCAACTGTGATCAGAATGAGCCCAAACCATCCTCTGCTTTTAGCAACTCAGGAATGGCTCCTTCTAAAACTTGCCTCCCTAATTGGCAAAAGGACACCTTTAGTTTCAGATTCATTATCCAGGCCCTGGTAAGATTCAAACAATAGGGTTGATTCAGAGCCTTCTATGTTCCATTTCATCAAGTGCGTACATTACACGTAGCTTTTGTTAAGTATACATGCGTTCGCATGATTCTCGATCGGGTGCGCATCATACTGTTTCCATAGTGGCATAAGCTGTCGAGAAAGCTGTGCGTACGGCTCTCATGGCCTATGCAACGGACAACGCTTTCGTATATGTTAAAGCAAAAGACTCATCTCCTAGCATTGTTATTGCGTTTTTCTATGTACCTTGCAACGAAATGTTTCAGTGTCCATCAAGGTCCTACTAATTCCCATTGAAAAATACCTGTTTTTACCCTTAATTTGGCCCCTAAATTCTGTTTTATTTATGTTTTTTTTTATTTATACACATACGCTGGCTTGTTTTCTGGCTTGTACGCATATGTGACCCTCTTTTTTTAACTGTTAACAATACCCTGGCCTTGCTATCCCATTTCTTACTTATTGCTGTGCCAATTCTCTTCTGTTCCAAAGTACTTAGCATGCCATGCTTGCCAAGCATTCTTCTTTTCTTCTTCCTAATGCTTACCTTAACCACTTTCCAATTTGTCATCTTCTTTTTATTTTCCTAATGCTTACCTTAACTACTTTCCACTTTGCCATGCATTCTTCTTTTCTTCTTCCTAATGCTTACCTTAACCACTTTCCATTTTGTCATCTACTTTTCTTCTTCCTAATGCTTACCTTAACCAATTTCCACTCTGCCATCTTCTTTTCTTCTTCCTAATGCTTACCTTAACCACTTTCCACTCTGCCATCTTCTTTTCTTCTTCCTAATGCTTACCTTAACCACTTTCTTCTTCCATGTGAAGCTCATTCTCCTTGATAGTTGTATATTTGGGATGCCCACATGGATATAATGTCAGCTGATTGTTAGTTATATAAAATAAAATTATTAAAATGTTTTTTAACTTTAAAAAAAAATTGAAATATATAAGTAAGTATAAAAATAAAAACATAAATGAAATTAAATGAAAAAAAAAACTATATACAAATATATACATAATTGTTGGTGGGGGTGGGTAAAAAACGGTGGCAGGCTTCCATTGCCTTAAGGTGGGTGGCTCCCCATGGATGCGACCAGCTCCTCAATATCCCCCACCAGCCTATTCACAGCAGCTGTCAGCTCCTGCAAGCACTACTGCGTCTCTGTGTACTGTAAAAGAAAAAATGAAAACAATTAGTGTTTTGCCTCTGCTTCCTGACAACCTGTTGAAGAAGCCATGTTAGTAAATAGTCACTTGTCTTAACACTTACTAGGCTGGTGGGGGTTTCTGGGTTGGGGAGCCTGCCACACCTCTCGGTCCGAGTCTGTGGAAGAAATGTGTTAGAGGTGTTTATTGACTTATTTTTCATGTGTGGTACATCACCCACCTTTTTCTTCTTCAGGTGGGATCGGAGCACCTCCACCCCCTTGGGTGGGGACATTTTGGCCATTTTGAAAGTAATGTCAGAAAATTACACATTACACATTACAAAACATATGTGTTTGTGTTTAGTCTGTGTCTTCCTGTGTGTGTGTTGCTCATACTTCTGTCCTCCATCATCCTCCATCGCCTCCAGGTGGGCCACAATCTTGTGTGGAATTCTGACACTGGAAGAGAATAGCATTATTTTAAACACAGGCCTGCCTAATGTGATTGGAGTAGTGAAGGTATTGGCAAGACTTGTCACTTACTTGGAAATAGTTTCCGCAAAAACTTCCTCACCCGGGCCTTCTGCTCAATGCTGCATGATCTTCGTGAAGGTGTAGGTGGTGTCGGTCTCCTCCTCCAGCGTTGCTACCAGATCAAGTGCCAATGACCAATTTTCAAAGGCTATGGCTGATTCTTTAGTTTTTTTATGTTCAAATATGCTTGGAATAACTAATTTTATTTTGAATGGCAAAGCTGGCTAAATGATTTACCTGTATTTACCTTTCCTTAATATGCACAGTTTTGTTGCCTCTCTTACACATGCTCTCATTTAATTTCTAATGTTTTAGAAAGTATGTTAAACCCTACATTTTGACAGCCCATTCCAGCAATTCCAGCTGGACCTCAGGCCTCCATGGCCCGGAAAGCATCACAGGAGGTGGGTCATCTTTATCTGTTTTAATGTGTGGCTTGGCATTTATGGTTTGTTTTTATATATATATATATATATATATATATATATATATATATATATATATATAATGCTTCAATGAATGGAGGTTTTAAACTGTTGAGATTTCATTTTGGAAACTAATTCACAGTATCCCCAGTTGAACATTGGTCCCAGGCACCCTGACTATTCCACATGGTAGAGTAACACTCCATACTTGAGTGGAACTTTCCCAGCCATATCAAATATATATATATATATATATATATATATATATATATTTCCTTTCAAAATTTACTGTAGATGCGCTCCACAAAAATCAGGCATAGTAAAGCAGTGGTCTATGATAGGGTATTACCTTTAGAAGCAATACAGATTTTATGTTACTAAAAGATTCATTACATGACAAGAGGCGAGATACTTGCCCTGGCTGCACAAACTTTAGAATAAAGCACAAATACACAAATATAAAAAAACTTTAGTTTGAGGACTTACTACGTGTCAGGCAGTGACATTTGGTGTCCAGAGCTATCAGGAGTCTTGTATTGCGCTGTCTGTAACCTTCCATTGGAAACTCTGGTCTCTTGTGCCTTGCATATAAAACATTTGCGATTCTTTCAGAACAGCATATATTATCTGTCAGAAAAGAGTGCAGAAACTATTCACATTTGTGTTTTGATTGCTTGATGTGTTTGCCATAATTTTACTGTTTAATGAAGCACATAGGTTCTACATTTAATCAGGCTGTCAGTGTGAAACTTTTTCCTCTTCCAAAGTAACTTTGACAGCGTTACCGAAAGAAATGCAAACTACCTCTGCACGTGCTTTCCTCCATTATAGGAAATTTTGCCTTTTTTATCATTTTTGAGTGAATCAGTGTGCTAATTACAGTAGCTGACTCTGATCAGCTTTTAAATCCCACGAGAAATCATGAAATTAAACATGTAATCATTTCAATTTATCGCAAGTGAGTTTTTAAAAAGTAAAAAAGCTGTATGTGTGAATTTATTATGTTTTTAATACTTTATGTTTTTTTTTTTCTTTGGAAGCTTGCCTTTTTAGATATTAGATATTAGATATTATATTATTATATTATTATTATTAATATATATTATATTATTATATTAATTAGATATTAGTAGACATTAATATAATTTAAAAGCAAAAGTGAATATATTTGCATGAAAAATCTGATTTCTTAAAAAAGGTGCTTAGTTCCCCAAGCTCTTTCAAATGTAATTTTTCTGTATTACTGAAATGTATAAATAATAGACTACTACACAAAGTAGCTATCTTTTTTTAATATTTTTCCTTAGTTAAAAGATTTTTAAGGGACAAGTCTAAAGCACCTGCTTCCTAAAAGAAATCATAGCAATGAATACCTATTGTATGCTGGTAGTCAATGCACTGTACTTGCCAGTTTGAACACCATGAACTGGGGTCTACTCTTTGTCTGTGGAGGCCTCCTGGCCAGTTCCCCCCACTGTAGCTTTAATGGCTTGTAATTACCGTATGTCATCTAAGCAATGCTACGTTTTTTGCTTCCATTTCTAGGCATGGCTGAGCTGTGAAAGGTGAGCTGTTAAGCAAGTCATGTCTGTATCTTGATGTGGTTGGAACTACCTGTAACTGTGTAACCACCGTAGCTTGAAGGGAAACAAAATAGAACAGGCTTTTGGTGAGCTGCTTAGCTCCTTTTATTTTAATGAAAGCTGTGTCAATGTCATGCAGGTCACAACCTATACATTCCAGCAATAAGGCTAGAAGTAAAAATACATGCTCATTGATTACTACTGGGTGAGGCTAATTAATAATAACAATAATCTTTATTCATATATTGTCAACATATAACGTGGTGCTTTACAATCAGAGGGATCATGTACAAACAGAGTAATACATTACTAATTAAACTCAAAGGAATGAGGGCCCTGTTCGCGAGCTTGCAATCTAAGTAGAATAGTGGTGTCACAAAAGGTAAAAAGTGCATGCAACCAACTGATTTAATGCTTTATTGGTACACAGGTGTTATGGATGGAGAAGGGCCTCTAACTAAAGCTGAGCACCCTGCCTGCTTCTTATATCCAGTGTGATAAGTATACATATGGTCATGTGATGTGATACCCTGTGAATGAAATCTGGAGAATGCATTCAAATTGGCAAAAAAGAGCGCCATCAGTTTGAGAAATGTCAAGCTGTCATAAGTTTTTTCTGAAATGTATTATTTAGAGATGAGCGAACTTTTGAAAATTCGATTCGACTGATTCGACGAATTTTCCGACAAAATCGTTCCGACCCGAATTTATTCGCGACGAATCGCTATTAAAAACGGCTATTTCTGAGCCTCCTAGAGCCTCAATAGGGTTGTAAACCATTTTGCCTTGCTGTAACACGCATAGGATGCGTGCTGGGTTAGTTAAATTATACTGTAAATAAATATCACATGCAGATCAGAGGCATCGCTAATAGAATCGCAGAGCGGCACAATTGCAGAGAATTGAAGTGGCATCACTATGAGGGGCAGTAGCCCAAACATTGCTTTAAAGAGACACTGGAGTTGGCAGCAGCAGGAGCCCAAAAATTGGATGAATCACACCCCGGAGTTGCAAGCAGCAGCAGGAGCCCAAACATTGGCTGAAAGAGACACTGGAGTTGGCAGCAGCAGGAGCCCAAAAATTGACTGACACACCCTGGAGTTTCAAGCAGCAGCAGCAGCAGCAGGAGCCCAAACATAGCTTGAAAGAGACACTGGAGTTGGCTGCAGGAGCCAAAAGATTGGATGAATCACACCCTGCAGTTGCAAGCAGCAGCAGCAGGAGCCCAAATATTACTTTAAAGAGACACTGGATTGGGCAGTAGGAGCCCAAAATTGGATGAATCACACCCTGGAGTTGGCAGCAGCAGCAGGAGCCCAAACATTACTTTAAAGAGACACTGAGGTTGGCTTCAGGAGCCCAAAAATTGGATGAATCACACCCTAGAGTTGGCAGCAGCAGCAGCAGCAGGAGCCCAAACATTACTTTAAAGAGACACTGGAGTTGGCTTCAGGAGCCCAAAAATTGGATGTTTCACACCCTGGAGTTGGCAGCAGCAGCAGCAGCAGGAGCCCAAACATTACTTTAAAGAGACACTGGGGTTGGCTTCAGGAGCCCAAAAATTGGATGAATCACACCCTGGAGTTGGCAGCAGCAGCAGCAGCAGCAGGAGCCCAAACATTACTTTAAAGAGACACTGGAGTTGGCTTCAGGAGCCCAAAAATTGGATGATTCACACCCTGGAGTTGGCAGCAGCAGCAGCAGCAGCAGGAGCCCAAACATTACTTTAAAGGGACACTGGGGTTGGCTTCAGGAGCCCAAAAATTGGATGAATCACACCCTGGAGTTGGCAGCAGCAGCAGCAGGAGCCCAAATATTACTTTAAAGAGACACTGGGGTTGGCTTCAGGAGCCCAAAATTGGATGAATCACACCCTGGAGTTGGCAGCAGCAGCAACAGGAGCCAAAACATTACTTTAAAGAGACACTGGAGTTGGCTTCAGGAGCCCAAAAATTGGATGATTCACACCCTGGAGTTGACAGCAGCAGGAGCCCAAACATTACTTTAAAGAGACACTGGGGTTGGCTTCAGGAGCCCAAAAATTGGATGAATCACACCCTGGAGTTGGCATCAGCAGGAGCCCAAAAATTGGCCTAAAGACATAAATATGTTTTGCACCATTTGGAAAGTGTAAAACGTGGCACCATGCTGAATCTAGTCGCATGCATCAGGCATTGGTGGGTGGAAATCCTGGCTGATCCATCCCTGATTCATTTTGACAAAGGTGAGTCTCTCCACATTTTTATTTGACAGACGAGTTCTCCTCGCCGTAACTATGGCCCCCGCCGCACTAAACACCCGCTCAGATGGCACGCTACTTGCCGGGCAGGACAGCTTTTCCAGGGCAAACTCTGCTAGTTGCGGCCACAAATCAAGTTTGGCTGCCCAGAAGTCCAGCGGATCCTCAAGGTGTGTTGGCATGGTCATGTCAAAGTATGACATGACCTGCTGGTTCAGGTCCTGCTCCAGGTCTTCCTGCTGCTCATGAGTAGCCTCACTATGCGGGTGTAGAAATCTACTCATTAGTGACTGAAGACTGAGGCTGCTGCTGATGGAGCTGCTGCTGCTGCTCCTGCCAACCCCCCCAGCAGCCATGACAGTGGAAGGTGAGCGCAGAGGTCCCCTCGAGTCAGACCTGCGAGAGTATGGACCATGGCGCAGATAGGCATCGGCCAACTGCCTATGTAGAATGTCTTTGTAGTAGTTCAGTTTGTCCTCCCTCTCGGTGGGTTTAAAAAATGCCCCCATTTTGTGCCGGAAGCGAGGGTCCAATAAAGTGGACAGCCAGAAGTCATCCCGCCGACAGATGGAAACAATTCTGGGGTCACTACGCAAGCACGTGAGCATGCTTCCTGCCATTTGCGCAAGTGACTCGGATGGACTACCTGTCTCCATCTCCACTGCATACTGCCACGGTGTGCCCGGGTCCTCTGTCTCGCCTTCCTCAAAAACCTCTAGCTCCTCTGGCTGCTCCTGCTCCTCCTCTCCTGTCCGCTGACTAGATAAACCAGCCATTTCGCCAAGCCTAAACTGTGTTTCGCTGGGCAACTCCTCCTCCTCTTCCTCCTCCTCCTCCAGTTCAGCTCCAACGGGGTTCATGTGGCCGTAAGATGTAAACGCCATGTCTCCAGTGCCCTGACCAGCCATGGTTTCCAACATGTGCTGTAGTACATGAAGCAGTGGCATCACGTCGTTCATCCCGTAATCCTGCCGACTGACAAATAAAGTGGCTTCCTCAAAGGGCCTGAGCAAACGGCAGGTGTCACGTATGAGCTGCCACTGGTTGACATTGAAGTTACACAGGGGAGTCCCCCTATCTGCTTGGATCATCAGGAAATCCGTGATGGCTTTTCTCTGTTCATATAATCGGTCCAACATGTGAAGGGTGGAATTCCAACGGGTGGAAACATCGCAAATCAGACTATGTTGGGGGATACCGTTCTGACGCTGTAGCTCAAGAAAGGTGTGTTTAGCGGGTTATGAGTGGCTGAAGTGCATGCAAAGTTTCCTTGAAGTTGTTAGGATGTCTTGCAGATGGGGGGAACACTTCAGAAACCGCTTGACAACCAGATTGAAGACGTGAGCCATGCAGGGGGCATGGGTCAGGCTTCCTTGACGCAGCGCAGACAAAATGTTCTTCCCATTGTCGGTAACCATGATTCCCATTTTAAGTTTTCTTGGAGTAAGCCATGTTTGGATTTCCTGATGAATAAATTTAAGCAGTTCCTCCCCTGTGTGACTCCGTTCGCCAAGACAAACCATGTGAAGCACTGCGTGACACCTCCGTGCCCTGCACACATGGTAGACTGGAGGAGCACTGAGACTTGAGCCTACAGTGGAGGGTGAGGAGATGACGGAGGATGAGGAGGCCGAGTCGCACAGTGTCACAGGCCCAACGGGCAGGGAACGCGGAGGCCGAAGCGGCGTGACCTGTCCAAGTTGCTGCTGCAAAGGGACCACATTCACCCAGTGGGCCGTAAACGACATGTACTGTCCCTGACCATAGTTACAGCTCCAGACGTCGGCGCTGCCATGCACTTTGCTACACACCGACAGGCTCAAGGACTGGGCCCCCTTCTGTTCAACAAAAGTGTGCAGCGCTGGTACTGCCTTCTTGGCAAAGAAATGACGGCTTGGGACTCTCCACCTCGGCTCGGCACAAGCCATCAGTTCTCTGAAAGGTGCAGAGTCCACCACCTGAAAAGGGAGCGACTGCAGCACCAGCAACTTGGACAGGAGCACATTCAGCTTCTGCGCCGTAGGATGAGTGGGCGCATACTGCTGTCTCTTGGACATGGCTTCGCTGATGGATTGCTGGCGGGATGCATGACTTGGAGGAGGAGGAGCAGGAGCGACAGAGGATGGGTATGACGCACAGCTGCCTTCGGCTGAGGTGCTGGAGCCTTGGCTGGCAGAAATTTGGAGCGGCGTGCCACTCGGTGAGGAAGCAGTCTGGCCCACCTCTCCGGAGCCTAGGTTCTCCCAGGCCGCTTTATGGTGACGCTGCATATGTTGACGCAGGGCCGTGGTGCCAACATTTGGACCCTGGCCACGCTTCACCTTCTGCCTACATATCTTGCATGTGGCCATGTTACCCTCCTGCGGGTGCTTCAGGAAAAACTGCCACACTGCCGAGTAGCTACTTTTCCCACCCCCTGACCTCACTGATTCACTGCTGCTGTTGCCAACTACAGGAACCCCTGCTCCACTACCTCCCGATAAGGTAGACTGCCGCACAGCAGGTGCTCTACCCCGGCCCCGGCCCCGGTCGGCTCCAGCCTTTGGAATTGTGCCCCCATGCTGACTGCTACCACCTTGCTGCCTCAGCTGCTGACTCCGGGGCAACCTGCGCCCCTCTTCTCCTGATGATGATGGCTCCCAAGTGCGATCGGCTTCATCATCATCATCATCATCATCATCACCGAGTTGTGGCTGTAGCTCCCTGATCTTATCGGTTTCAGTGTCTGGCGCAGGAGCTAGAAAGCTCCCAACACCCACATCACTCTCCACATCACTATTTCTGTGCGGAGCTAAAGAAGGCACCTCCATTTCATGGCTGGCCAGTAGCTGCTGGCTGTCCTCCAGATGATCGTCCTCCTCACTAAAAAGTGGAGCTGAACCCAAAGCATGGGATACGTCGCTTGGGCGTCTGGTAAGGGGCTTGAATAGTTGGTGGTGGATTATAGAGCCTAAGAAGAACACGTGTGGAATGTTTTACATCACTGTGGACTTTTCCAATAGCTCTGTGTAAACTTTGTATTTTTATGATTTATAGCCCTATATGACACCTTAAATGTGTAACTGCTTCTTCACAATGCCCAAGAACAGGACATATTTTTCTTAATTTGTTCTGTACTTTCTTGTGTGTTGAGTGAGATATGGTCTCCAAACTCACATATATACAAAGAAAGAACTCCCAAACTGAGTCACATCTTGTCTTTGCCTTTACATCTTGTAGTCACACATGACTAAAGGGGACTGCGATCCCTGAAACACATCCCATTATGGACCCCGAACTCACCCTTTTGAACTTGTAACATTGCACTCTGTGCTTTAACTTTTAAACGTATGGATTAAACATTATGTTTGAATTACATTGTGCTTATTCTGGGAGCGTGATCTGGACAATACCCAAGCCACCTGGACTTAGATTCCAAGAGATTCCAGGGTTGGGTGAAAGCGCTCTCCAGGGGCATCTTAACTGGGGATACCTCATTGTGTGAAACCTCCTGGATCCCATGTATTCATACCTTGCTCCCACAATGCATGTGCAGGCCTCTGGTGGCATCCTCAGCACCTCTCCATCCAATAGGCCCGCCCTGCCCACCCTCAATGGCTTGCAGCTGGTGGGCACAGACAGTAGGAGGAACCCGGAAATGTATTCATTCAGCCTTGGTTGCCAGGCATTAACATGCACAACAATTAATGCTGATTGAAAGAGAGGCCATGCATGTGGCATAGGGATGCAGATTGAGGTAAAATGTTATGTAAGCCCAGGGGCTCACACAGTAGGGCCTCCCAAATCAGAATACCATGCTAAATTGAGCTAATACAGAGGAATGTGAAAATCCTAAACTTTAGTTTGCTTTGTGTGATTGTGATTTGAACTTAATATGAAGAGTAAATCTACAGTACTTATTGGATACCCATTGTTTTTACCAGGGCTATGAAGTTGGAGTCAGAGAGTTGGAATCATAGCCAGTTTTAGCACTCCAGCATAAAAAAGAACATTTCTATTTGTATAATTGTATACTTAATGTATCCTTCATAGGAAGTTTTGAAATGCTATTTAAAGATTGTTTTCTCACTCTAAACTCATTGTTTAAAAAATCAGTGAAAATCAGCAACAGCCGGGTGTTCTAGTGTTTATAGATAATGAGTTCTCCAATCTCCCCTAGCCCTTAATCTCAATATCCACAAGCTGTCGAAGGCCCAAACTTACATGGCTGAAACGTACGGGAACTTACAGGCATTGTCAAAAAAGCCTACACTCATCTTCTGTACCCTGCAGCTACTCAATGCAGGTCCAGTGCTCCCTTTCAGATCCTCTGTGCAGTGCCAGCATACCTACTGATAGCAGGAATCCAGCAATTATGTCTTTCAGCACTGGCAACCTATTATGGAGCTGTCAATGTAGCCCTGTTTACACCCCCGCAAACCTACTCTATTCGTTGTAATGGAGGCAGCGTGCCAAGGCAAGTTCGACATGCTTCACCTTGCCACCGCTCTCCATTTTAATTAATGGAGTTAGAGTTTTAGTAAGGATAAGGCCATACTGATGGCCACCATGTCTGCCCAACGATGGAGTATGGAACTCTCCCTCTTCGGGAATTAGGAAGATGCCGACACTTCACGGAGGAGCTGGGGCAGACAAAAGGTGATTATAGATAGAGATGAGCGAACTTTTGAAAAATTCGATTTGGCTGATTCGCCGAATATTCCAACAAAATTTGTTTCGGTCCGAATTTATTCATTAAAAACTTATTAATTAAAAACGGCTATTTCTGAGCTTCCTAGAGCCTCAATAGGGTTGTAAACCATTCTGCCTTGCTGTAACACGCATAGGATGCGTGCTGGGTTAGTGAAATAATACTGTAAATAATTATGACATGCAGATCAGAGACATCGCTAATAGAATCGCAGAGCGGCACAATTGCAGAGAGTTGAGCTGGCATCACTATGAGGGACCCATATATTGCCTGAAAAACACACCCTGGAGCTGGCAGCAGCAGGAGCCCAAATATTGGCTGAAAGACATCCTGGAGTTGGCAGCAGGAGCCCAAAAATTGGCTGAATGACACCCTGGAGTTGCAAGCAGCAGCAGCAGGAGCCCAAACATAGCTTGAAAGAGACACTGGTGTTGGCAGCAGGAACCCAAAAATTGGCTGAATGACACCCTGGAGTTGCAAGCAGCAGCAGCAGGAGCCCAAACATAGCTTGAAAGAGACACTGGAGTTGGCAGCAGGAGCCCAAATATTGGCCTAAAGACACACTGGAGTTGCGAGCAGCAGGAGCCCAAACATTGCTTGAAAGAGACACTGGAGTTGGCAGCAGGAGCCCAAAAATTGGCTGGCTGAATGACACCCTGGAGTTGCAAGCAGCAGCAGCAGCAGCAGCAGCCCAAACATAGCTTTAAAGAGACACTGGAGTTGGCAGCAGGAGCCCAAAAATTGGGTGAATGACACCCTGGAGTTGCAACCAGCAGCAGCAGCAGCAGCCCAAACATAGCTTGAAAGAGACACTGGAGTTGGCAGCAGGAGCCCAAAAATTGGCTGAATGACACCCTGGAGTTGCAAGCAGCAGTAGCAGCAGCAGCCCAAACATAGCTTGAAAGAGACACTGAAGTTGGCAGCAGGAGCCCAAAAATTGGCTAAATGACACCCTGGAGTTGCAAGCAGCAGCAGCAGCCCAAACGTAGCTTGAAAAAAAAAACACTGGAGTTGGCAGCAGGAGCCCAAAAATTGGCTGAATGACACCCTGGAGTTGCAAGCAGCAGCAGCAGCCCAAACATAGCTTGAAAGAGACACTGGAGTTGGCAGCAGGAGCCCAAAAAATGGCTGAATGACACCCTGGAGTTGCAAGCAGCAGCAGCAGCAGGAGCCCAAACATAGCTTGAAAGAGACACTGGAGTTGGCAGCAGGAGCCCAAAAATTGTCTGAATGACACCCTGGAGTTGCAAGCAGCAGCAGCAGCAGCAGGAGCCCAAACATAGCTTGAAAGAGACACTGGAGTTGGCAGCAGGAGCCCAAAAATTGGCTGAATGACACCCTGGAGTTGCAAGCAGCAGCAGCAGCCCAAACCTAGCTTGAAAGAGACACTGCAGTTGGCAGCAGGAGCACAAAAATTGGCTGAATGCCACCCTGGAGTTGCAAGCAGCAGCAGCAGCAGCCCAAACATAGCTTGAAAGAGACACTGAAGTTGGAAGCAGGAGCCCAAAAATTGGCTGAATGACACCCTGGAGTTGCAAGCAGCAGCCCAAACATTGCTTGAAAAACACAATGGAGTTGGCAGCAGGAGCCCAAAATTTGGCTGAATCACACCCTGGAGTTGCAAGCAGCAGCAGCAGCAGGAGCCCAAACATATCGTGAAGGAGACACTGGAGTTGGCAGCAGGAGCCCAAAAAATGGCTGAATGACACCCTGGAGTTGCAAGCAGCAGCACCAGGAGCCCAAACATAGCTTGAAAGAGACACTGGAGTTGGCAGGAGGAGCCCAAAAATTGGCTGCATGACACCCTGGAGTTGCAAGCAGCAGCAGCAGCCCAAACATAGCTTGAAAGAGACACTGGAGTTGGCAGCAGGAGCCCAAAAATTGGCTGAATGACACCCTGTGGTTGCAAGCAGCAGCAGCCCAAACATAGCTTTAAAGAGACACTGGAGTTGGCAGCAGGAGCCCAAAAATTGGCTGAATGACACCCTGGAGTTGCGAGCAGCAGCAGCCCAAACATAGCTTGAAAGAGACACTGGAGTTGGCAGGAGGAGCCCAAAAATTGACTGAATGACACCCTGGAGTTGCAAGCAGCAGGAGCCCAAACATAGCTTCAAAAACACACTGGAGTTGGCAGCAGGAGCCAAAAAATTGGCTGAATGACACCCTGGAGTTGCAAGCAGCAGCAGCAGGAGCCCAAACTTAGCTTGAAAGAGACACTGGAGTTGGCAGGAGGAGCCCAAAAATTGGCTGCATGACACCCTGGAGTTGCAAGCAGCAGCAGCAGGAGCCCAAACATAGCTTGAAAGAGACACTGGAGTTGGCAGCAGGAACCCAAAAATTGGCTGAATGACACCCTGGAGTTGCAAGCAGCAGCAGCCCAAACATAGCTTGAAAGAGACACTGGAGTTGGCAGCAGGAGCCCAAACATTGACTGATAGACACACCCTGGAGTCGGCAGCAGCAGGAACCCAAAAATTGGTCTAAAAACACACTGGAGTTGCCAGCAGCAGCAGCAGCAGGAGCTCAAACATTAGCTGAAAGAGACACACTGGAGTTGCAAGCAGAAGCAGCAGGAGCCCAAACATAGCTTGAAATAGACACTGGAGATGGCAGCAGGAACCCAAAAATTGACCTAAAGATACACTGCAGTTGGCAGCAGCAGCAGGAGGAGACCAAACATAGCTTGAAAGAGACACTGGAGTTAGCAGCAGGAGCCCAAATATTGGCTGAATGACACCCTGGAGTTGGCAGCAGCAGCAGCAGGAACCCAAACATTGGCCGAAAGAGACACTGGAGTTTGCAGCAGGAACCCAAAAATTGGCTGAATGACACCCTGGAGTTGCAAGCAGCAGCAGCAGGAGCCCAAACCTAGCTTGAAAGAGACACTGCAGTTGGCAGCAGGAGCCCAAAAATTGGCTGAATGACACCCTGGAGTTGCAAGCAGCAGCAGCCCAAACATAGCTTGAAAGAGACACTGAAGTTGGCAGCAGGAGCCCAAAAATTGGCTGAATGACACCCTGGAGTTGCAAGCAGCAGCCCAAACATTGCTTGAAAAACACAATGGAGTTGGCAGCAGGAGCCCAAAATTTGGCTGAATCACACCCTGGAGTTGCAAGCAGCAGCAGGAGCCCAAACATATCTTGAAGGAGACACTGGAGTTGGCAGCAGGAGCCCAAAAAATGGCTGAATGACACCCTGGAGTTGCAAGCAGCAGCACCAGGAGCCCAAACATAGCTTGAAAGAGACACTGGAGTTGGCAGGAGGAGCCCGAAAATTGGCTGCATGACACCCTGGAGTTGCAAGCAGCAGCAGCAGCCCAAACATAGCTTGAAAGAGACACTGGAGTTGGCAGCAGGAGCCCAAAAATTGGCTGAATGACACCCTGTGGTTGCAAGCAGCAGCAGCCCAAACATAGCTTTAAAGAGACACTGGAGTTGGCAGCAGGAGCCCAAAAATTGGCTGAATGACACCCTGGAGTTGCGAGCAGCAGCAGCCCAAACATAGCTTGAAAGAGACACTGGAGTTGGCAGCAGGAGCCCAAAAATTGACTGAATGACACCCTGGAGTTGCAAGCAGCAGGAGCCCAAACATAGCTTCAAAAACACACTGGAGTTGGCAGCAGGAGCCAAAAAATTGGCTGAATGACACCCTGGAGTTGCAAGCAGCAGCAGCAGGAGCCCAAACTTAGCTTGAAAGAGACACTGGAGTTGGCAGGAGGAGCCCAAAAATTGGCTGCATGACACCCTGGAGTTGCAAGCAGCAGCAGCAGGAGCCCAAACATAGCTTGAAAGAGACACTGGAGTTGGCAGCAGGAACCCAAAAATTGGCTGAATGACACCCTGGAGTTGCAAGCAGCAGCAGCCCAAACATAGCTTGAAAGAGACACTGGAGTTGGCAGCAGGAGCCCAAACATTGACTGATAGACACACCCTGGAGTCGGCAGCAGCAGGAACCCAAAAATTGGTCTAAAAACACACTGGAGTTGCCAGCAGCAGCAGCAGGAGCCCAAACATTAGCTGAAAGAGACACACTGGAGTTGCAAGCAGCAGGAGCCCAAACATAGCTTGAAATAGACACTGGAGTTGGCAGCAGGAACCCAAAAATTGGCCTAAAGATACACTGCAGTTGGCAGCAGCAGCAGGAGGAGACCAAACATAGCTTGAAAGAGACACTGGAGTTAGCAGCAGGAGCCCAAAAATTGGCTGAATGACACCCTGGAGTTGGCAGCAGCAGCAGCAGGAACCCAAACATTGGCCGAAAGAGACACTGGAGTTTGCAGCAGGAACCCAAAAATTGGCTGAATGACACCCTGGAGTTGCAAGCAGCAGCAGCAGGATCCCAAACCTAGCTTGAAAGAGACACTGCAGTTGGCAGCAGGAGCCCAAAAATTGGCTGAATGACACCCTGGAGTTGCAAGCAGCAGCAGCCCAAACATAGCTTGAAAGAGACACTGAAGTTGGCAGCAGGAGCCCAAAAATTGGCTGAATGACACCCTGGAGTTGCAAGCAGCAGCCCAAACATTGCTTGAAAAACACAATGGAGTTGGCAGCAGGAGCCCAAAATTTGGCTGAACCACACCCTGGAGTTGCAAGCAGCAGCAGCAGCAGCAGGAGCCCAAACATAGCTTGAAGGAGACACTGGAGTTTGCAGCAGGAGCCCAAAAAATGGCTGAATGACACCCTGGAGTTGCAAGCAGCAGCACCAGGAGCCCAAACATAGCTTGAAAGAGACACTGGAGTTGGCAGGAGGAGCCCAAAAATTGGCTGCATCACACCCTGGAGTTGCAAGCAGCAGCAGCAGCAGCAGCAGCCCAAACATAGCTTGAAAGAGACACTGGAGTTGGCAGCAGGAGCCCAAAAATTGGCTGAATGACACCCTGTGGTTGCAAGCAGCAGCAGCCCAAACATAGGAACCCAAACATTGGCCGAAAGAGACACTGGAGTTTACAGCAGGAACCCAAAAATTGGCTGAATGACACCCTGGAGTTGCAAGCAGCAGCAGCAGGAGTCCAGACATAGCTTGACACTGGAGTTGACAGCAGGAACCCAAAAATTGGCCCAAAGACACACTGCAATTGACAGCAGCAGCAGCAGCAGGAGGCAAATATTTGGCTGAAAGGCACACCCTGAAGTTGGCATCAGCAGGAGCCCAAAAATTGGCCTAAATACATAAATATGTTTTGCACCATTTGGAAAGTGTAAAACGTGGCACCATGCTGAATCTAGTCGCATGCATCAGCCATTGGTGGGTGGAAATCCTGGCTGATCCATCCCTGATTCATTTTCACAAAGGTGAGTCTCTCCACATTTTTAGTTGACAGACGAGTTCTCCTCGCCGTAACTATGGCCCCCGCCGCACTAAACACCCGCTCAGATGGCACGCTACTTGCCGGGCAGTACAGCTTTTCCAGGGCAAACTCAGCTAGTTGCGGCCACAAGTTTGGCTGCCCAGAAGTCCAGCGGATCCTCAAGGTGTGTTGGCATGGTCATGTCAAGGTATGACATGACCTGCTGGTTCAGGTCCTGCTCCAGGTCTTCCTGCTGCTCATGAGTAGCCTCACTATGCGGGTGTAGAAAGCTACTCATTAGCGACTGAAGACTGAGGCTGCTGCTGATGGAGCTGCTGCTGCTGCTCCTTCCAACCCCCCCAGCAGCCATGGCAGTGGAAGGTGAGCGCAGAGGCCCCCCCCCCCCCGAGTCAGACCTGCGAGAGTATGGACCTTAGCGCAGATAGGCATCGGCCAACTGACTACGTAGAATGTCTTTGTAGTAGGTCAGTTTGTCCAACCTCTCGGTGGGTTTAAAAAATGCCCCCATTTTGTGCCGGAAGCGAGGGTCCAATAAGGTGGACAGCCAGAAGTCATCCCGCCGACAGATGGAAACAATTCTGGGGTCACTACGCAAGCACGTGAGCAAGCTTCCTGCCATTTGTGCAAGTGACTCGGAGGGACTACCTGTCTCCACTGCATACTGCCACGGTGTGTCTGGGTCCTCTGTCTCGCCTTCCTCACAACCCTCTAGCTCCTCTGGCTGTTCCTGCTCCTCCTCTCCTGTTCGCTGACTAGATAAACCGGCCATTTTGCCAAGCCTAAACTGTGCACTGTGCTACTCCTCCTCCTCCTCCTTCTCCAGTTCAGCTCCAACGGGGTTCATGTGGCCGTAAGATGTAGACGCCATGTCTCCAGTGCCCTGACCAGCCATGTGCTGTAGTACATGAAGCAGTGGAATCACGTCGTTCATTCCGTAATCCTGGCGACTCACAAATAAAGTGGCTTCCTCAAAGGGTCTGAGCAAACAGCAGGTGTCACGTATGAGCTGCCACTGGTTGACATTGAAGTTACACAGGGGAGTCCCCCTATCCGCTTGGATCATCAAGAAATCCGTGATGGCTTTTCTCTGTTCATATAGTCTGTCCAACATATGCAGGGTGGAATTCCAACGGATGGAAACATCGCAAATCAGACTATGTTGGGGGCTACCGTTCTGATGCTGTAGCTCAAGAAGGGTGTGCTTGGCGGTGTATGAGTGGCTGAAGTGCATGCAAAGTTTCCTTGAAGTTGTTAGGATGTCTTGCAGATGGGGGGAAGACTTCAGAATCCGCTTCACAACCAGATTGAAGACGTGAGCCATGCAGGGCACATGGGTCAGCCTTCCTTGTCGCAGCACAGACAAAATGTTCTTCCCATTGTCGGTAACCATGGTTCCCCTTTTCAGTTTTCTTGGAGTAAGCCATGTTTGGATTTCTTGATAAATACATTTAAGCAGTTCCTCCCCTGTGTGACTCCGTTCGCCAAGACAAACCATGTGAAGCACAGCGTGACACCTCCGTGCCCTGCACACATGGTAGGCTGGAGGGGCACTGAGACTTGAGCCTACAGTGGAGGGTGAGGAGATGGCGGAGGATGAGGAGGCCGAGTCTTTCCTCGCTTGGAGCGGCCTTCCTTTTTGAGGCTGCATTCGCCCCCCTTGGGGTAACAGTTCCCTCGTTCAAGAGTGAGGACCTCCCCCTTAATGGTGGAGAATTGCCCCGATTGAAGTGAAAAGGGATATTAGAAGGAATATTAGAAGTTGAAGAGGGTACCTCCATAGGGGGACGGGTTCTCTCGGGTGGTCCCAATGACTGGGGAACATATCTGGTAGACCTAGATGGTGCATAGGGTTTCCTGCGCATTCGTGGATCAGTTGTGTAGTTCTCAGGTCTATGCCTGTGCAGCTTTCTCCAGTTTCCCCCTGATCTATCAAACCTTGGGGTCCTAGGGTGTATATAATGCTTTCTAGGGGAGGATATAGGAATCCTGTTATTCCCATATCTTACCCTTTCAACAGGTCCTGGAGAACCTACCCGAGGTATCTAAGTTCATAACTTGTAGCTCGAAGGGCGTGGAATATCTTATATGGTGTCCATGTTTAAAAATGTATGTTGGGCGCACCACGCGCAAGCTCAAAATACGCATTTGTGAACACATGTACAATGTAAGACGAGGTTTTGAATCTCACAACCTGTCAGCACACTTTAAAGAGTGTCATAATAGTGACCCCAGTCTCATTAGTTTTCTGGGGATTGATAAAATTGAACCACATTGGAGGGGTTCAAATATGGTAAGGGACCTTTCAAAAAAAGAAGGGCAGTGGATTTACACGCTGGGTACCTTACATCCTTCTGGTTTAAATGTTGATTTTGATTTGAATTGCTTTATTGATTCCTCTTAGGTAATTTTACTATGCTTTCTCTCTGTATTTTAGGTCACCCATGTGATTGTATTATATATATATATGGTGCTGGGGTTAGGCAGCTTTGCCACAGTCGTTGCCATATTTTTTATTGATAATTAATTGCCAAATATTTTGTAAATTTTTAACATTTTTAATATATATTTTTATTTTACTATTCTCCAAATCCATGGTGGGTACAACTACCATGTGATATATGTAGCTATTATTAGCACCTTTGTAACCTAATTGGTATTCCATCTTTTCGTTGACGGCCTAACTGTCATCATGCCAATATTCAATATACAGTCATGGTCATCATGCTAATATATAATTACATAGTCATTGGTAGCGCGGTTGTAATTCAACTTGTGCTCTATTTCCTGGCTGTGAGTTGTCAGGTCATCTGCATCATTATGCTAATATCTAATACACAGTCAATATGCAAAAAACGTTTTAATATACAGTCATGGATAACGCTGTTGTAACTCAACTTGTGCTCTATTTCCTTGCTGACTGTCTAGCTACGCGCTGCGAGCTGTCGGGGTATTTGCATCACGTGACCGCCTATTGCGGTCATGTGACCTGCAGCAATTGGAGCGCACATCCATGTTTCATCATGTGATTATCTATTGCGGTCATGTGGTCTGAAGTGGTGGAGCGCACGCCCATGTTTCGTGGGTCTGTGCCGCGGGATTTGTCTGCATCGCGGGATTTGTTGCCTGGGATGTGCAGCACGCACGGCCGGACGCTGGGTACGTGTTGCGCTCCATTACACTTCCTACTACGTGACTTGGATATATAAGTTAAAAGAATAGCTCTAGGGGCGTGTCATACAGCTCTGGTTGCTATGCGATTGGCTGTTACAAGCCTATCCTAGACGCTGCGCACATTACATTAGTTGGTTTGCGCTACTGTTTTTTGTGCCCACGAATATAATCATGCAAAGCTAATCCTTTGGGTTTGATGTATATTAGTCTGGAACTTTATTAATAGTTTTATCATGTGACAAAGTAATCAGAGTCACATGACTCCTCTCCCACGGGATTGTGGGATGATGTCTGCTGCTATATATTTTTCCGCCTTCCGCCCACCACCAGCCTAGTTAAAGTTGCCTCTGGCGACGAAACGCGTTGGCGGTGGCGGAATCCTCTTCAAGTTACAACATCGGTACCTGTGCATCTGTGGTTGACGTGACTCTTCTGCTGGCAAAGCTGCTTTATCCCAGGGCCGGTGAGACGAGCACTGCCAAGATTTTGACTGAAAGCTGTTTTTAACTATATGTTTGTGAGTGTAAATTTTTAAAACTACTTATTAAACCTTTGTGGGTTTTAAATGGAGTTACACTAGATTCTGTTTATATTATTATTTTTCGGTGACCGGTTTAATTGCCCCATTTTGTGGATGTCGGTGAGCATTATAAGGAGGAATAAGATCCATCAAGTACCTTTATGTGGACGTTTTGAAGGCTTTTAATACTCTTACTAGTCGGTAAGGATTTGCACTATTGGTGGTGGATTCACCGTGTGGAGGTGCATGTGTCGTGGGATAGAGATTATCTTCGGCTCCATTTCATTTTGGAGGTTGCTCTGTGTTCTACACTATTTATCGTAAACGACATATACTGTCCCTGACCGTAGTTAAAGTCAGCACTGCCATGCACTTTGCTACACACCGACAGCCTCAAGGACTGGCCCACCTTCTGTTCAACAAAAGTGTGCAGTGCTGGTACTGCCTTCTTGGCAAAGAAATGACGGCTTGGGACTCTCCACCTCGGCTCGGCACAAGCCATCAGTTCTCTGAAAGGTGCAGAGTCCACCACCTTAAATGGGAGCGACTGCAGCCCCAGCAACTTGGACAGGAGCACATTCAGCTTCTGCGCCGTAGGATTAGTAGGCGCATAATGCTGTCTCTTGGACATGGCTTCGCTGATGGATTGCTGGCGGGATGAATGACTTGGAGGAGGAGCATCAGGAGGAGCGACAGAGGATGGGTATGACGCACAGCTGCCTTCGGCTGAGGTGCTGGAGACTTGACTGGCAGAAATTGGGAGCGGCGTGCCACTTGGTGAGAACACAGCCTGGACCACCTCTTCGGAGCCTCGGTTCTCCCAGGCCGCTTTATGGTGACGCAGCATATGTTGCCGCAGGGCCGTGGTGCCAACATTTGGGCCCTGGCCACGCTTCACCTTCTGCCTACATATCTTGCATTTGGCCATGTTACCCTCCTGCGGATGCTTGAGGAGAAACTGCCACACTGCCAAGTAGCTACTTTTCCCACCAACAGCCCGCACTGATTCACTGCTACTGTCGCCAACTCCAGGAACCCCTGCTCCACTACCTCCCGATAAGGTAGCCTGCCGCGCAGCAGGTGCTCTACCCCGGCCCCTGCCCCGTTTGGCTCCAGGCTTTACAATTCTGCCCCCATGCTGACTGCCAACCATGCTGCTAACACTTTGTTGCCTCAGCTGCTGACTCCGGGGCATCCTGCGCCCCTCTTCTCCTGATGATGACGATGAAGCCTCTTCTGCGACCGGCTTTCAAGTGCGATCAGCTTCTTCATCATCATCATCACTGAGTTGTGGCTGCACGTCACTGATGTTCTCGGTTTCCTCAACAGTGTCTGGCGCAGGAGCTGGAACGCTCGCAACAACACCCACGCCACTCTCCACATCACTATTTTTCTGCCTAGCGAAGGAAGCCACCTCCATTTCTTGGCTGGGCAGTAGCTGCTGACTGTCCTCTATCTGATCGTCCTCCTCACTAAAGTGTGGAGCTGAACCCAAAGCATAGGATACGTCGCTAGGGGAGGGAACAGGGTAGGACAGAGGCAATGGGAGGACAGGGACTGCTCTAGGGCCATGCCAACTCAGGGTTGTGTCAGAGGAACCTAACGACCCTAGACTGGGGGTGTCAGATGTAACTTGTGATGATGTGGATGACCGCGTTAACCAATCTACCACGGCAGATGCGTTACTGGTGGAGACACGACCGCTAACAGATGCTGGCAGATCAGGTCTCTCACCGCGACTCCTGCTGCCATTCGCCCCTAGTCTGCTGCGACCTCTGCCTGCTGAATCTTGGCCTCTGCCACTTCTCTTTGAACATTCTGGCAGGTGTCTGCCTGACATTTTTATGTATTTGAAATGCGCAATAGGCACTTAAAAAATGTGTTTACTTTAAAAAGCAGAAGCTAAATAAAGTGAGATACTGCTTCTCTGCACCAGATACTATGAAAACTGGCAATATGGGATACGCTGCGGCCAGGTGTTTTTACAGGCCGCACAAAACCAATTCCAAATGCAATATATTAATAAAACAGAGCCTGTAGAAGCTGATTTAGTATAACAGATAAGGTGAAATGTGCCGGTTTTGGATACCCTGCGGCCTGGTGTTTTTACAGGACACACAAAACCAAATCAAAATGCAATATATTAATAAAACAGAGCCTGTAGAAGCTGCTTTAGTATAACAGATAAGGTGAAATGTGCCGGTTTGGGATACCATGCGACCTGGTGTTTTTAAAGGACGCACAAAACCAATTCAAAATGCAATATATTAATAAAACAGAGCCTGTAGAAGCTGTTTTAGTATAACAGATAGGGTGATATGTGCCGGTTTTGGATACCCTGCGGCCTGGTGTTTTGACAGGACCCACAAAACCAATTCAAATTGCAATATATTAATAAAACAGAGACATTAGAAGATGATATAGTATAACAGATAGGGTGAAATGTGCTTTTTTGGGATACCCTGCTGCCTGGTGTTTTTACAGGAAGCACAAAACCAATTCAAAATGCAATATATTAATAAAACAGATCCTTTAGAAGCTGCTTTAGTATAACAGATAGGGTGAAATGTGCTTGTTTGGGATACCCTGTGGCCTGGTGTTTTTACAGGAAGCACAAAACCAATTAAAAATGCAATATATTAATAAAACAGATCCTTTAGAAGCTGCTTTAGTATAACAGATAGGGTGAAATGTGCTTGTTTGGGATACCTGCGGCCTGGTGTTTTTACAGGAAGCACAAAACCAATTCAAAATGCAATATATTAGAAAAACAGAGCCTTTAGAAGCTGATTTAGTATAACAGATAGGGTAAAATGTGCTTGTTTGGGATACCCTGCGGCCTGGTGTTTTTACAGGAAGCACAAAACCAATTCAAAATGCAATATATTAGAAAAACAGAGCCTTTAGAAGCTGATTTAGTATAACAGATAGGGTAAAATGTGCTTGTTTGGGATACCCTGCGGCCTGGTGTTTTTACAGGAAGCACAAAACCAATTCAAAATGCAATATATTAGAAAAACAGAGCCTTTAGAAGCTGATTTAGTATAACAGATAGGGTGAAATCTGCTGGTTTGGGATACCCTGCGGCCTGCTGTTTTTACAGGAAGCTCAAAACCAATTCAAAATGCAATATATTAATAAAACAGAGCCTTTAGAAGCTGATTTAGTATAACAGATAGGGTGAAATGTGCTTGTTTGGGATACCCTGCGGCCTGGTGTTTTTACAGGAAGCACAAAACCAATTCAAAATGCAATATATTAGAAAAACAGAGCCTTTAGAAGCTGATTTAGTATAACAGATAGGGTAAAATGTGCTTGTTTGGGATACCCTGCGGCCTGGTGTTTTTACAGGAAGCACAAAACCAATTCAAAATGCAATATATTAGAAAAACAGAGCCTTTAGAAGCTGATTTAGTATAACAGATAGGGTGCAATCTGCTGGTTTGGGATACCCTGTGGCCTTGTGTTTTTACAGGAAGCACAAAACCAATTAAAAATGCAATATACTAATAAAACAGAGCCTGTAGAAGCTGCTTTAGTATAACAGATAGGGTGAAATGTGCTGGTTTGGGATGCCCATGTGGCCTGGTGTTTTTACAGGAAGCACAAAATCAATTCAAAATGCAATATATTAATAAAACAGAGCCTGTAGAAGCTGATTTAGTATAACAGATAGGGTGAAATGTGCTTGTTTGGGATACCCTGCGGCCTGCTGTTTTTACAGGAAGCACAAAACCAATTCCAAATGCAATATATTAATAAAACAGAGCCTGTAGAAGCTGCTTTAGTATAACAGATAGGGTGAAATGTGCTTGTTTGGGATACCCTGCGGCCTGGTGTTTTTACAGGAAGCACAAAACCAAGTCAAAATGCAATATATTAATAAAACAGAGCCTGTAGAAGCTGCTTTAGTATAACAGATAGGGTGAAATGTGCTTGTTTGGGATACCCTGTGGTCTGGTGTTTTTACAGCAAGCACAAAACCAACTCAAAATGCAATATATTAATAAAACAGAGCCTGTAGAAGCTGCTTTAGTATAACAGGGTGAAATGTGCTTGTTTGGCATACCCTGTGGCCTGGTTTTTTTACAGGAAGCACAAAACCAATTCAAAATGCAATATATTAATAAAACAGAGCCTGTAGAAGCTGCTTTAGTATAACAGATAGGGTGAAATGTGCTTGTCTGGGATGCCCATGTGGCCTGGTGTTTTTACAGGAAGCACAAAACCAATTCAAAATGCAATATATTAGAAAAACAGAGCCTTTAGAAGCTGATTTAGTATAACAGATAGGGTGAAATCTGCTGGTTTGGGATACCCTGTGGCCTTGTGTTTTTACAGGAAGCACAAAACCAATTAAAAATGCAATATACTAATAAAACAGAGCCTGTAGAAGCTGCTTTAGTATAACAGATAGGGTGAAATGTGCTGGTTTGGGATGCCCATGTGGCCTGGTGTTTTTACAGGAAGCACAAAACCAATTCAAAATGCAATATATTAATAAAACAGAGCCTGTAGAAGCTGATTTAGTATAACAGATAGGGTGAAATGTGCTTGTTTGGGATACCCTGCGGCCTGGTGTTTTTACAGGAAGCACAAAACCAATTCAAAATGCAATATATTAATAAAACAGAGACTGTAGAAGCTTCTTTAGTATAACAGATAGGGTGAAATGTGCTTGTTTGGGATACCCTGCGGCCTGCTGTTTTTACAGGAAGCACAAAACCAATTCCAAATGCAATATATTAATAAAACAGAGCCTGTAGAAGCTGCTTTAGTATAACAGATAGGGTGAAATGTGCTTGTTTGGGATACCCTGCGGCCTGGTGTTTTTACAGGAAGCACAAAACCAATTCAAAATGCAATATATTAATAAAACAGAGCCTGTAGAAGCTGCTTTAGTATAACAGATAGGGTGAAATGTGCTTGTTTGGGATACCCTGTGGCCTGGTGTTTTTACAGGAAGCACAAAACCAACTCAAAATGCAATATATTAATAAAACAGAGCCTGTAAAAGCTGCTTTAGTATAACAGGGTGAAATGTGCTTGTTTGGGATACCCTGTGGCCTGGTTTTTTTACAGGAAGCACAAAACCAATTCAAAATGCAATATATTAATAAAACAGAGCCTGTAGAAGCTGCTTTAGTATAACAGATAGGGTGAAATGTGCTTGTCTGGGATGCCCATGTGGCCTGGTGTTTTTACAGGATGCACAAAACCAATTCAAAATCCAATATATTAATAAAACAGAGCCTTAGAAGCTGATTTAGTATAACAGATAGGGTGAAATGTGTTGCCCATGTGGGCTGGTGTTTTTACAGCATACAAAAAAATTAAAACTAATCGAGTTATAAGAAATGCTTGTGTGTAACAGATAGGGTTAAATATACCACCGCCAAGATGGGATGCACAGTGGCCAGGAATATTTACAGCACAAAGAAAAAGCAATTTAAAACTGATCTGGCAAATGAAGTGAAGTGAAAATAAAAAAAAGTTTCCCTGTCATTTTCTCTGCTGTCCCTGCCTGGATCGTTCCCGATTTTTCCCTATCTTTCCCTGGCTCTCCCTGGCACTGTATTGGTCTCTGTGGGTCTCCCTGACTCTCCCTGCCTGTCTGTTAGTCTCTTCCTGCCTGTCTGTTAGTCTCTCCCTGTCTGCAGCAACCTCCATTCTGTCTGCAATGCAAGGCTGAAATGCGCACAAGCAAGATGGCCGCCGTTTATATAGCACTGTGACGTCACTGGGCTTCCTGGCTGCTGATAGGCTGCATGTGACCTTCCCATGATAACTTGCCCCAGGGGATATGTCCAGACATGTGCATCCACCATTTTACAATGGCTGTAATTGAAATAAATGGAGTTTAAAGGAAAACTTTGATCGACTGAATCACGGGGAAATTCGGATTCATTCAGAATCGATTCGCTCATCTCTAATTATAGACATTATTTTAGATTAAGGTTAAGATTAGCCTAAACTTCTTGTTAGTAAGCAATTCATAAGCAGAAGAATAACATTAAATGTATTTCTTATAGAGAGGAAGTTAATTTACTCTGTGCTGCATAGCCTGGATTCAGTCCAATATACTGAGAGAATAATATGAAAGTAATAAAACCAATGTACTGCACTAATGTCCAAAAATAATACAAGTAAAGTGTTATTTGTAATCAAAAACATTTTCATGTACCTATGATCAGGGTTGATGTGAAATCACTTTGGTACAAATATGCTTAGTACAACTGCTAAAAAACAAGAAAGTGTAGTATTATTAAGATTAATGTGCATTTAGTACGTGTACTGTACTACATGTACTGTAAGAAAGCACATTTTAAGTTATAAACAAAATAGATAAAGAATGCCTTCAATATCATGAAGAAATGTACAAATATATTTAGGAAGGAAAGTTATTGCCAAGCAAACTTGACCTTAGCCAGTCAATTATTTTCTATCACAAACATCCACTAATGGTACACCACTGCAGTATTTATCAAAGGTTGTTGTTGAAAAGTTGCCCTCTTGGGGACACTTTTTGAAAATATTATTGATGAGCTACAGTTGAAAAAAGTCATTTAGAAAATCTGTCAAAATGATATTTTAACTTTTTAACGCAGTAAAAGTTTTGACAGATTTTGTGACAGATCTACGCAACTTCTGTATCAACCCAAGAAAGCTTTTTGGACAAATCCTTTGATACATACTACAGTAGGGTACAATAAGCCACTAGTACATGTTAGGGTTATTAGTTTACAGCCAGCTTTAAAGCAGACCTACATCCAAAACTTACTTGACAACTTTCAATAGAGACCAAATGAAAAATAATGTGAGAGAACAGTCATTTGTGGTCCACACAGCTTGTCATGTAGAGTATTCAGACCCCCCTAATAGCATGAACTGCATACTTGACACATCCTGTGAGGGGGGCTGCTGACAGATCACATTAATTATACCTGTCTTCTACGATAGTGGGCAAACTGGGACAGCGGAAACCAGGAGAGTGGACTGCTTCTGAGGCCTGTGTCTTTACATTTGGGAGTAGATGCACTTTATCAAATGCAAGTCAGCAACATATTTGTCTCAACATACAATAAGTGCACAAAATTTTGCCAGCTTCTTAATAGTTTCCATTTTCAGACATTTGGTACTCTTGTGTGTCCAATAGTAATAGTCCATCACATTTTTTAATACAAAGAAAACAAGAGAATGTGTCCCGCACAATGTGCTACTAGCTTCATGCACCAGATGTAGAAGGGACTGGTAACACACCCAGAGGCCAAGCAGCCACCCCTTGCCCTGTAATTACACTAGCCCATTTACCCCTCAGCACAGGTCTGGTGCACCCTTACAAGAACATCCCCAGTGTCCAGAATAGAGTTTGTGTAATTGGGTGGTGGGGTATTGACATGCTAGTCTCCCTGCCCCTGGATAGGGGAGTGTGACCATGCAGGAAGGAAACTAGTTTATTGAGTCTAGCTTTGCATGTGCCTGTGCATTCTAGCCCCACTGTGCCAATATGGCATAGGTCAGTATAGCCTGGCATAGCTTTTGTAAATTAGGCCTGTTACACACACAATCGAGTTATAAACCGGTTAAGTTCAATTAACCTCACTTCTTTTGGGTGAAGATTGCCTTGTCTGTCATGTGAATTGCTGCCAAAAACAATTCTGGAATAGGTAAGTATCAATGGCCTTGTCCCCTGCATTACCAATTTGTAATACCCCAACTTAAGTCTGATAATTGAAGGTTTCCTTTGGCCATTTTCATATAAAAAAGGAGTAGTTAAATTAAAGAATCCTTCCAATTTAAACCACATTTTTCATAACAATGAAATATTAAAAAGTCAAATGAATCTACATTATCTGGCAAAAGTGAGTACACCCTCTCACATTATTGTAAATATTTTATTTTTTCTTTTGTTGGCACAACATCGAACACATGACAATTTGCAGTGACAGCTTGTATAACAGTGTTGGTTTGCCCTCAAAATACTGAACTCAACACAGAGCCAGTAGCCCCCAGCAACAAATGTGACAACAATTGTAAGTAAAAATGCCCAAATTGAGCCCAAAATGTCAATATTTTGTGTGACCGCCATTTTTTTCATCTGTGCCCTAATTCTCTTGTCCATGGTGTTCACTAGAGCTTTACAGGTTGCCACTGGAATCCTCATCCATTTCTCCATGGTGACATTGCAGAGCTGGTGGACGTTAGAGATATTGTGCTCCTCCAACTTTGAGGATTAAGGTTCAGGATCCACCACAGATGCTCAACGGGGTTTAGGCCTGGAGACATGCTTAGCCAGTCCAGCACCTTTACCAGAAGTTTCTTTAGCAAGGCAGTGGTCATCTTAGAGATGTGTTTGAGGTTGTTATCATCTGCTCTGCGACCCAGTTTCCATAGGTAAGTGATCATGTTAATAGTACAAGTTTCGATTCATGCTCACCTGTCTTTGTACTCCTCGTTAGGCTGGCACCACACACACTTGAGACCACCTGAATCACAATTTATATTGGTCTCATCGGCCCTTAGGAGATGGTTCCAGTAAACTATGTCTATAGTCTGCTTGTCTTTAGCAAAATGTTTGCAGGCTTTCTTGTGCATCAGATCAGGTCTCTCACCGCGACTCCTGCTGCCATTCGCCCCTAGTCTGCTGCGACCTCTGCCTGCTGAATCTTGGCCTCTGCCACTTCTCTTTGAACATTCTGGCAGGTGTCTGCCTGACATTTTTATGTATTTGAAATGCGCAATAGGCACTTAAAAAATGTGTTTACTTTAAAAAGCAGAAGCTAAATAAAGTGAGATACTGCTTCTCTGCACCAGATACTATGAAAACTGGCAATATGGGATACGCTGCGGCCAGGTGTTTTTACAGGCCGCACAAAACCAATTCCAAATGCAATATATTAATAAAACAGAGCCTGTAGAAGCTGATTTAGTATAACAGATAAGGTGAAATGTGCCGGTTTTGGATACCCTGCGGCCTGGTGTTTTTACAGGACACACAAAACCAAATCAAAATGCAATATATTAATAAAACAGAGCCTGTAGAAGCTGCTTTAGTATAACAGATAAGGTGAAATGTGCCGGTTTGGGATACCATGCGACCTGGTGTTTTTAAAGGACGCACAAAACCAATTCAAAATGCAATATATTAATAAAACAGAGCCTGTAGAAGCTGTTTTAGTATAACAGATAGGGTGATATGTGCCGGTTTTGGATACCCTGCGGCCTGGTGTTTTGACAGGACCCACAAAACCAATTCAAATTGCAATATATTAATAAAACAGAGACATTAGAAGATGATATAGTATAACAGATAGGGTGAAATGTGCTTTTTTGGGATACCCTGCTGCCTGGTGTTTTTACAGGAAGCACAAAACCAATTCAAAATGCAATATATTAATAAAACAGATCCTTTAGAAGCTGCTTTAGTATAACAGATAGGGTGAAATGTGCTTGTTTGGGATACCCTGTGGCCTGGTGTTTTTACAGGAAGCACAAAACCAATTAAAAATGCAATATATTAATAAAACAGATCCTTTAGAAGCTGCTTTAGTATAACAGATAGGGTGAAATGTGCTTGTTTGGGATACCTGCGGCCTGGTGTTTTTACAGGAAGCACAAAACCAATTCAAAATGCAATATATTAGAAAAACAGAGCCTTTAGAAGCTGATTTAGTATAACAGATAGGGTAAAATGTGCTTGTTTGGGATACCCTGCGGCCTGGTGTTTTTACAGGAAGCACAAAACCAATTCAAAATGCAATATATTAGAAAAACAGAGCCTTTAGAAGCTGATTTAGTATAACAGATAGGGTAAAATGTGCTTGTTTGGGATACCCTGCGGCCTGGTGTTTTTACAGGAAGCACAAAACCAATTCAAAATGCAATATATTAGAAAAACAGAGCCTTTAGAAGCTGATTTAGTATAACAGATAGGGTGAAATCTGCTGGTTTGGGATACCCTGCGGCCTGCTGTTTTTACAGGAAGCTCAAAACCAATTCAAAATGCAATATATTAATAAAACAGAGCCTTTAGAAGCTGATTTAGTATAACAGATAGGGTGAAATGTGCTTGTTTGGGATACCCTGCGGCCTGGTGTTTTTACAGGAAGCACAAAACCAATTCAAAATGCAATATATTAGAAAAACAGAGCCTTTAGAAGCTGATTTAGTATAACAGATAGGGTAAAATGTGCTTGTTTGGGATACCCTGCGGCCTGGTGTTTTTACAGGAAGCACAAAACCAATTCAAAATGCAATATATTAGAAAAACAGAGCCTTTAGAAGCTGATTTAGTATAACAGATAGGGTGCAATCTGCTGGTTTGGGATACCCTGTGGCCTTGTGTTTTTACAGGAAGCACAAAACCAATTAAAAATGCAATATACTAATAAAACAGAGCCTGTAGAAGCTGCTTTAGTATAACAGATAGGGTGAAATGTGCTGGTTTGGGATGCCCATGTGGCCTGGTGTTTTTACAGGAAGCACAAAATCAATTCAAAATGCAATATATTAATAAAACAGAGCCTGTAGAAGCTGATTTAGTATAACAGATAGGGTGAAATGTGCTTGTTTGGGATACCCTGCGGCCTGCTGTTTTTACAGGAAGCACAAAACCAATTCCAAATGCAATATATTAATAAAACAGAGCCTGTAGAAGCTGCTTTAGTATAACAGATAGGGTGAAATGTGCTTGTTTGGGATACCCTGCGGCCTGGTGTTTTTACAGGAAGCACAAAACCAAGTCAAAATGCAATATATTAATAAAACAGAGCCTGTAGAAGCTGCTTTAGTATAACAGATAGGGTGAAATGTGCTTGTTTGGGATACCCTGTGGTCTGGTGTTTTTACAGCAAGCACAAAACCAACTCAAAATGCAATATATTAATAAAACAGAGCCTGTAGAAGCTGCTTTAGTATAACAGGGTGAAATGTGCTTGTTTGGCATACCCTGTGGCCTGGTTTTTTTACAGGAAGCACAAAACCAATTCAAAATGCAATATATTAATAAAACAGAGCCTGTAGAAGCTGCTTTAGTATAACAGATAGGGTGAAATGTGCTTGTCTGGGATGCCCATGTGGCCTGGTGTTTTTACAGGAAGCACAAAACCAATTCAAAATGCAATATATTAGAAAAACAGAGCCTTTAGAAGCTGATTTAGTATAACAGATAGGGTGAAATCTGCTGGTTTGGGATACCCTGTGGCCTTGTGTTTTTACAGGAAGCACAAAACCAATTAAAAATGCAATATACTAATAAAACAGAGCCTGTAGAAGCTGCTTTAGTATAACAGATAGGGTGAAATGTGCTGGTTTGGGATGCCCATGTGGCCTGGTGTTTTTACAGGAAGCACAAAACCAATTCAAAATGCAATATATTAATAAAACAGAGCCTGTAGAAGCTGATTTAGTATAACAGATAGGGTGAAATGTGCTTGTTTGGGATACCCTGCGGCCTGGTGTTTTTACAGGAAGCACAAAACCAATTCAAAATGCAATATATTAATAAAACAGAGACTGTAGAAGCTTCTTTAGTATAACAGATAGGGTGAAATGTGCTTGTTTGGGATACCCTGCGGCCTGCTGTTTTTACAGGAAGCACAAAACCAATTCCAAATGCAATATATTAATAAAACAGAGCCTGTAGAAGCTGCTTTAGTATAACAGATAGGGTGAAATGTGCTTGTTTGGGATACCCTGCGGCCTGGTGTTTTTACAGGAAGCACAAAACCAATTCAAAATGCAATATATTAATAAAACAGAGCCTGTAGAAGCTGCTTTAGTATAACAGATAGGGTGAAATGTGCTTGTTTGGGATACCCTGTGGCCTGGTGTTTTTACAGGAAGCACAAAACCAACTCAAAATGCAATATATTAATAAAACAGAGCCTGTAAAAGCTGCTTTAGTATAACAGGGTGAAATGTGCTTGTTTGGGATACCCTGTGGCCTGGTTTTTTTACAGGAAGCACAAAACCAATTCAAAATGCAATATATTAATAAAACAGAGCCTGTAGAAGCTGCTTTAGTATAACAGATAGGGTGAAATGTGCTTGTCTGGGATGCCCATGTGGCCTGGTGTTTTTACAGGATGCACAAAACCAATTCAAAATCCAATATATTAATAAAACAGAGCCTTAGAAGCTGATTTAGTATAACAGATAGGGTGAAATGTGTTGCCCATGTGGGCTGGTGTTTTTACAGCATACAAAAAAATTAAAACTAATCGAGTTATAAGAAATGCTTGTGTGTAACAGATAGGGTTAAATATACCACCGCCAAGATGGGATGCACAGTGGCCAGGAATATTTACAGCACAAAGAAAAAGCAATTTAAAACTGATCTGGCAAATGAAGTGAAGTGAAAATAAAAAAAAGTTTCCCTGTCATTTTCTCTGCTGTCCCTGCCTGGATCGTTCCCGATTTTTCCCTATCTTTCCCTGGCTCTCCCTGGCACTGTATTGGTCTCTGTGGGTCTCCCTGACTCTCCCTGCCTGTCTGTTAGTCTCTTCCTGCCTGTCTGTTAGTCTCTCCCTGTCTGCAGCAACCTCCATTCTGTCTGCAATGCAAGGCTGAAATGCGCACAAGCAAGATGGCCGCCGTTTATATAGCACTGTGACGTCACTGGGCTTCCTGGCTGCTGATAGGCTGCATGTGACCTTCCCATGATAACTTGCCCCAGGGGATATGTCCAGACATGTGCATCCACCATTTTACAATGGCTGTAATTGAAATAAATGGAGTTTAAAGGAAAACTTTGATCGACTGAATCACGGGGAAATTCGGATTCATTCAGAATCGATTCGCTCATCTCTAATTATAGACATTATTTTAGATTAAGGTTAAGATTAGCCTAAACTTCTTGTTAGTAAGCAATTCATAAGCAGAAGAATAACATTAAATGTATTTCTTATAGAGAGGAAGTTAATTTACTCTGTGCTGCATAGCCTGGATTCAGTCCAATATACTGAGAGAATAATATGAAAGTAATAAAACCAATGTACTGCACTAATGTCCAAAAATAATACAAGTAAAGTGTTATTTGTAATCAAAAACATTTTCATGTACCTATGATCAGGGTTGATGTGAAATCACTTTGGTACAAATATGCTTAGTACAACTGCTAAAAAACAAGAAAGTGTAGTATTATTAAGATTAATGTGCATTTAGTACGTGTACTGTACTACATGTACTGTAAGAAAGCACATTTTAAGTTATAAACAAAATAGATAAAGAATGCCTTCAATATCATGAAGAAATGTACAAATATATTTAGGAAGGAAAGTTATTGCCAAGCAAACTTGACCTTAGCCAGTCAATTATTTTCTATCACAAACATCCACTAATGGTACACCACTGCAGTATTTATCAAAGGTTGTTGTTGAAAAGTTGCCCTCTTGGGGACACTTTTTGAAAATATTATTGATGAGCTACAGTTGAAAAAAGTCATTTAGAAAATCTGTCAAAATGATATTTTAACTTTTTAACGCAGTAAAAGTTTTGACAGATTTTGTGACAGATCTACGCAACTTCTGTATCAACCCAAGAAAGCTTTTTGGACAAATCCTTTGATACATACTACAGTAGGGTACAATAAGCCACTAGTACATGTTAGGGTTATTAGTTTACAGCCAGCTTTAAAGCAGACCTACATCCAAAACTTACTTGACAACTTTCAATAGAGACCAAATGAAAAATAATGTGAGAGAACAGTCATTTGTGGTCCACACAGCTTGTCATGTAGAGTATTCAGACCCCCCTAATAGCATGAACTGCATACTTGACACATCCTGTGAGGGGGGCTGCTGACAGATCACATTAATTATACCTGTCTTCTACGATAGTGGGCAAACTGGGACAGCGGAAACCAGGAGAGTGGACTGCTTCTGAGGCCTGTGTCTTTACATTTGGGAGTAGATGCACTTTATCAAATGCAAGTCAGCAACATATTTGTCTCAACATACAATAAGTGCACAAAATTTTGCCAGCTTCTTAATAGTTTCCATTTTCAGACATTTGGTACTCTTGTGTGTCCAATAGTAATAGTCCATCACATTTTTTAATACAAAGAAAACAAGAGAATGTGTCCCGCACAATGTGCTACTAGCTTCATGCACCAGATGTAGAAGGGACTGGTAACACACCCAGAGGCCAAGCAGCCACCCCTTGCCCTGTAATTACACTAGCCCATTTACCCCTCAGCACAGGTCTGGTGCACCCTTACAAGAACATCCCCAGTGTCCAGAATAGAGTTTGTGTAATTGGGTGGTGGGGTATTGACATGCTAGTCTCCCTGCCCCTGGATAGGGGAGTGTGACCATGCAGGAAGGAAACTAGTTTATTGAGTCTAGCTTTGCATGTGCCTGTGCATTCTAGCCCCACTGTGCCAATATGGCATAGGTCAGTATAGCCTGGCATAGCTTTTGTAAATTAGGCCTGTTACACACACAATCGAGTTATAAACCGGTTAAGTTCAATTAACCTCACTTCTTTTGGGTGAAGATTGCCTTGTCTGTCATGTGAATTGCTGCCAAAAACAATTCTGGAATAGGTAAGTATCAATGGCCTTGTCCCCTGCATTACCAATTTGTAATACCCCAACTTAAGTCTGATAATTGAAGGTTTCCTTTGGCCATTTTCATATAAAAAAGGAGTAGTTAAATTAAAGAATCCTTCCAATTTAAACCACATTTTTCATAACAATGAAATATTAAAAAGTCAAATGAATCTACATTATCTGGCAAAAGTGAGTACACCCTCTCACATTATTGTAAATATTTTATTTTTTCTTTTGTTGGCACAACATCGAACACATGACAATTTGCAGTGACAGCTTGTATAACAGTGTTGGTTTGCCCTCAAAATACTGAACTCAACACAGAGCCAGTAGCCCCCAGCAACAAATGTGACAACAATTGTAAGTAAAAATGCCCAAATTGAGCCCAAAATGTCAATATTTTGTGTGACCGCCATTTTTTTCATCTGTGCCCTAATTCTCTTGTCCATGGTGTTCACTAGAGCTTTACAGGTTGCCACTGGAATCCTCATCCATTTCTCCATGGTGACATTGCAGAGCTGGTGGACGTTAGAGATATTGTGCTCCTCCAACTTTGAGGATTAAGGTTCAGGATCCACCACAGATGCTCAACGGGGTTTAGGCCTGGAGACATGCTTAGCCAGTCCAGCACCTTTACCAGAAGTTTCTTTAGCAAGGCAGTGGTCATCTTAGAGATGTGTTTGAGGTTGTTATCATCTGCTCTGCGACCCAGTTTCCATAGGTAAGTGATCATGTTAATAGTACAAGTTTCGATTCATGCTCACCTGTCTTTGTACTCCTCGTTAGGCTGGCACCACACACACTTGAGACCACCTGAATCACAATTTATATTGGTCTCATCGGCCCTTAGGAGATGGTTCCAGTAAACTATGTCTATAGTCTGCTTGTCTTTAGCAAAATGTTTGCAGGCTTTCTTGTGCATCATTTTTAGAAGAGCCTTCCGTATGGAAAGTCAATTTGATGCAGTATGAAACATTCAATATGAGCACTGACAAGCTTACCCCCCACCCCTTTAAATTTCGAAAGGACAACCTTTGGATATGAGTCTAAGTACATGCACTCAACTTCTTTGGTCGACCACGACAAATCCTGTTCTGAATGGAAACTATACTGTATGGTCCAGACCACTGTGCTGCAGCTCAGTTTAACAGTGTTGGCAATCGTCTTATGACCTAGGCCCGGGGTTGCCAACCAATGGTACTGGTACCACTGGTGGTACTCAAGATCCTTTCAGGTGGTACTCATCAAGACTGCAGTCTGATCCATATCCCAACCTGATCTGCTGCCATCTATTCTTTACAGAAGCATGCTTTATTCCATAATTACAAAGCAGCTACAAAATGGGATGAAAACTATTCATATGTTTCTTTTGAGTGTTTTATTAACTTTAAGATATGTTTTTTCTGTTTTCATCAGAGGTTTAGGTGCCATGTTGAACTTTCAGTGACCATTATGAGAAAATGTGTTGCATGGCATTGGGCTGTTTTCACTTAGCAATGTACTTCCTTTTTGCTAGAGGTTTAGACACCAATGGCTGTTTGTTAAGTTATTTTGAGGTCACACCAAAGTTACACTGTTATACAGCTGTACACTGACTACATATTGTATAAAAGTGTCATATCTTCAGCATTGTTCGAGAGAAAATATATAATAACATATTTACTAAAATGTGAGGAATGTACTGTAAAAGTCGTGTACCCTTTGAAAAAGAAAAGGCTTACTACTTGTCTTCCTATAATAACAATACATTCTTTGGCAAAGAAAGAACTGAAACGGAATAACTGAAGCTAAAGAGAGGTTTATTTACTGTCAAATGCTTTACTTTGCTAAAGGAAAAGTTTAGCAGTATACATACATATAATTTATTTTGGTTAAAGCATGCGTCTGCGACCTGGGGGGTTTCACACAGCGATGTTTCCTGATTTTGGATGCCTTGGGGGAGAGAATCGATTTGCGGTGAGTTTTGGTCCCCTTTAAACATAATGCTGTCCCAATTTCATCTAAACTTGCCAAACTTCAGATTTCCAAGAAATAGCAACGTTTTGTCCATATTGGCCAGATTTGGCCAGCAATACTATGCAGAATATGCCTTTATTATATTTATAATGCTATGCATGGCCAGAAAGGTAAATAAACCTGTTTAAATATAGTGTATAGCATTTTAAGGATGATGGGCCACATGACTATTACACCACTCCACACAGCAGTCTCATTATCCAGAAGCATTCAAGCATTTAAAACACTCAAAACAATCTAGCTAGCACTCATCCAAAATATGAACTTTTTTTTTACAACTATTGTTCC